>OZ014524.1:279380511-284180511 GCA_963966055.1 Lathyrus aphaca
GGGTCTGAAACTGTTGTTGATGAAGTTGTAGGATTTGCCGGAAATGATGTAGTGATTTGCAGGAGGCCACTCTTAATAAGGCTGTCAATGCCATTCCTCAGGTCTTCACACCCATTCCAAGAAATATTGCAGTAAGGGCACCCCAGCTCACACCCCGGAAATATATTGTTTTCACGGAGCTGAGCTTTGATTTCCACCAATGGTGTCCTGATCTGATCCACACTAGTTATCAGATAAGACTGTTGGTCTTCCTCAATAGCATTAATACGAGGACCACCATGGTTTGGCATTGGGTTTTTATTGACATTGGGCGGAGGCGCAAAATTCAAAGCTTTGGAGTCTACTAAGTCTTGTACCTTCATATGCAGAGCCCTGCATTTTTCTGTACTGTGACCAGGTGCGTTCGAATGAAAAGCGCACCTAGCATTGGAGTCATAGTTTCTTGGTAGACTGTTGGGATCCGGAGGCGCCAACGTTCTTAGCTCAACCAGGTTGAGTTTCAGAAGCTGTGGCAGCAAAGCAGCGTACGGCATTGGGATCGGGTCGATCACTCTGTTAGCTTGAGAGGGCCTTTGCTGAAATGGCCTCTGTTGATTGTTGTTGTTGGAGTTGTTGTTGTAGTTGTTTCTTGGAGGATACTGATTCTGATGATACTGAGGTTGTTGTTGGAAGCTTTGTTGAGGAGGTTGATAGACGGGCTGAGGATGAGCTGGAGCAGGGATAGTGACTGCTGCTATTGTTCTGGGAACATACTGGGGTCTGCCCCTGTTGGTGTGAATGGCATTGGTCTCGCCAGATCTTCTCGGGCCTGCAAAAGGCTTTCTTGTACCACTGGACGAGCTTGCACCATTATCAGATATCTTACCCATTTTTAACAGGCTTTCGATTCTTTCCCCAGCTATGACAACATCGGCGAAGCTGGTGGAAGAGAAGGCAGCCAACCTGTCAATATATGTTCCCTGGAGAGTGTTCATAAACATGTCTGCCATTTCTCTCTCAGACATTGGTGGTTGAACGGCAGCAGCCAATTGCCTCCATCTCTGGGCATATTCACGGAAACTTTCCCTTGACGACTGTGACATTCCCATTAGGAGAGTCCTGTTGGGTGCCATGTCTAAGTTGTATTGGTACTGTCGGATGAAGGCCTCTGCCAGGTCCTTCCAGCATCTTACAGTTGCCCTTGTCAAGTGGGAATACCATTCCCTTGATGCTCCAGTCAAGCTATCTTCGAAATAGAACATCCAAAGCTTCTCATCCATTGTATAGGCCTTCAGCCTTCCCAGAAACGATTGTAGATGAGTCCGGGGGCATGAAGTCCCATTATACTTTTCGAAACAAGGAGGCTTGAACTTATGGGGGATCCTGACCCCGTCTACCAGCCCCATGTCCATGACGTCGAAGCCCAAAGAATTTTGAGACTCCAGTGATCTCAACTTCTCAGCTATTTCATCCAATCGCCTATCATAGGCTTCTTCTCCAGCACCCATTACAGTAAATTGGTCCTCCTGAGGATCTTCTTGAAGTACTCTGGCTGCAGTGGCTGTTCCTTGAACGTTTGCAGGAATATTAATCTCAGGATGTAGATGTGGGCCAAACACAGGAGGGTTAATATGGGGTTGCACTCTTTCATTATTACTTGTGCCAGCAGTTCCCACATGAGGCTCCTCTTGATTCTGTCTTTCAACCATGGCCCTCAGCCTCTCCTGACTCTGAGCCATGTTGTTCATGACCTCCATGAACTGCGTCATTTGAGTTCTCATCTCCAATCTTTCATTGGCCAGCTGATTTCTGACATCAGCAAGATCTTGTTGAACCTGATCCATTTGAATTCCCGGAAGGTTGTTTCTAGTGGGATACCTGTGTGGCCTGTTGAGGGGAAACACCCGGCGACGAGCAATACTGCCTGAATATCACAACAGAGGTTAGTAACAATAAAACAAAACCTACAAAACAAACAGAAGGGGTTAGTATGCAATGCAGTTGTGCTTATTTGCTATCAAGGTATCCGGTTTGGTCTTCAGTTTCGACCCTTCCAGACCCTTGAAGATGATGCTGTTGAAGTTGCTTTTGAAGTAAACTCAGATGGAAGCCAACACAAATATATTACAAAAGGTGAAATAATACAACTGTTCATTTTACAACACAAGCCCTTAAAAGGGTCAAAATACATCACAAAAAAGCAAAAGTACATGGAATAGAAACAACAACAAGCAAATGATCAAACTCCAAGGCCAAACTCATCCTCACGAACTTCCTTAAGAAGTGCCTCGGTCACAAGATCAGCCGGACGCTCCGTGAGACTTCTGATGAGAAGGTTTCTTGTTGCAACAGCTGCAGTCAACTTCTTGTTCTGACTTTGGTCTTTAGATCTCTTCACTCCAGCTCTGATTTCTAGTTCCGATATTTCCTTCTGGGCTGCTGCCAGGGCTTTTTCCATCTGTTCCATCTTGTCCTGAACTCTCTTGTCTTCTAGAGTGCGGGCCTCAGTGATCCGGACCCATCTGGCCTGACTCTCTTTCAAATACAAGTCTGTTCTTGCTCTCTGGAACTGGGCTTCTTTACAAGCGTTCTTCAGAATCTGCTCACCAGCTTTAGACTTGTTGATGTACTCTCCAGACTTCTCAATTTTAGTCAAGTGCTCAACTCTCAGCTTCTCCAATCTTTCAATCTCCCTCACACCTTCACTCCTCTCCCGGAGGGTCTTCTGTAGGGCTTGAGATAACTTCTCATTTCTTTCCTTCAGACTTTCAAACTCTTCTAGACCAACAGTGGCAGGGGGTGGTGCTGATGATGACTCAGGCAAGTCCTCTATGGTGAAGGGCAATCCAGAGAATTGGGATCTAGCATAAGACCATTCATGATATTGGGCTGATGCCACATTATTGCACTTTCCCAAAATGGTGACTCCTTTGGTTTGAACATGATCCCAGGCCCAGGCAGCCTGCCTAACAACAGCCAAGTTAACCTTGTTCTCACAGTAGAGGGTTTCAACCAAATCCTGTACCCTAGGAGCATGGACCAGTGCATAGCCTAATTGCCTCTTGAACAGCAGAGGGTTGTAGTTGATACTCCCCTTAACTCCTACCAAAGGCACATTGGGAAAGTGTCCACAACTTGTGATAATATCTCTGCCCTTGGTGCTCTGAGTGCACCATCTGATATCTGCTGAAGTGAGAGTAGTGAGCCTCTTAGCCCAGTTGCTTTGCTGATGAGGGTTCAGGAATGCATCTGTCCTGGGCAGGTGTCTGAGGAGCCAAGCATGGAACAGTGGGGCACAACACCTCACTAACTTCCCCCTTTGCTTCTCATTCCTCTGATGTACTGAGTAGTAGAGATCACCCAGCAAAGTTGGCACTGGGTTCTTCAGGATGAACAAATGGATTGCATTCTTGCTGATGAATCTGGGCTCATCTGCAAACAACACAATTCCATATACACTTAAGGCCAACAAAGCACAAACAGCTTTCCAATCCCCCAGGGAGGCCTTCAGACTAGCTTGAGAGATCAGAAAATCCAGGTGAAAACCAGGGACCTTAGCCTTAGAGGTCATATGTTGCTCAACCAAAACAGGCTCCAGATGCAAAGCTTTGGTTATCTCTCCATTGCTGGGAAAGACCATTTCAGGATTAAAAGGGATCTCTCTTTTGATAGGCAAACCAGTCAAATATGAGTATTCTTCCAAAAGAGGACCCAACTGGAAGTCTTTAAAGGTGAAGCACCTCAATGGGGGGTCATAGAACTGGAGGCAGGTATGGATCAGGCTCCTCTGAGATGGGTCCAGATCCATGACCAAGTCAAGTATATCCCCATAGCTTTCTCTGAACAAAGATATGTAGTCTGGAGTGATCAGGGTCTGGATCCTCCTGATGTCTGATAAGTCTGGTTGGAAGAAATGATAAGTGATGTTGCTTTTCTTTGGAGCCATGATGCTGAAGACTGAGTAGAATAAATGCTGATGAAGATGCTGAGAAGTGGGCCACTGGTTGGCTAGTGCAAGTATCTGAAGAACTGAAGCAAATGCTGGTGGAGACAGGTCAAAACTGCAGATGGGGTCAAAACCAAAACCTGATGAAAATGGATACCCTGAAAAACAAATAAGCACATGTTAATATGATGCAATGAGTATGTATGCAGATGGAATGCAAAGGTTTGTGACTGAGCTGGATCTGATTAACTGCCTTGGTATAGATCCATGTGTGTTCAAGAATTCCAGATGGAGGTCTAAAAATCCAGTAACCAAGGTGGGGGACTCAAATAAAGAGCCACATGTCCAGGGTTTTAGAATCACAAGAACTATCCAACATGGAGCATTCTTAACAAAGTCAAAGTAACAGGGTATTCTGAGGTCAAGGTACCTGCAAACCTGTAAACAGCCCAACCCCCTCACAGGTAGTGATCTAGAACAAGGATCCTCAGACTTGGATCAGTTATGAGAAGTGTAAACACTTCTAACCCAGAGGTACAGTGTTTACAATAACCATAACAATTCCTCCTCTAATTCACCTCAGTTTCTGAAGGTCAAACTAAAAGGTCATCCAGACTTAGCAGGCTTCCCAGATCCCCCTAGCATTGCAGGAAATCCGCAACACAGAGTTCTCAAGAAGAAACCCATATCTGAACCGTGTTCCATATTCCCGCACCAGACCGAAATGGAATGGGAAAGAATATGGTTCACTCTATCCTAGGTGTCACTCAGGTCCCAGGTGTAGGACCTTAACTCTCAATGAAATACCCACCCACCAAGGCAAACAACAGATCCAGCCAGCAACAATGACAGTATGATATATAAATGCAATAAAGAAAGTAGTAAATAAGCTGTACAGAAAGCAATGAAAAAAGCAAATATACAAACACAAATAACACATAACACCCCAATAAACACAAATCAATCAAGCGCTAGGAGGAACCCACAAAAAGAACCAGAAGCCCTGGTTGCAGTATAAGGGTCCCCAGCAGAGTCGCCAAGCTGTCGCTCCCGACAAATGAAATGGATCAAATGAAGGTACAGACGCGAACGGTCGGCGAGGGGATCAATGAGAACACACAGCCGTGAACTCACTGGAGAATGAATAGAGTCGCCAGCTAGGCATTTTTATCCCGGAGGAAAGGTAATGCTGCATAGACCTAGAAAGAGATGGATAAGACGGTTTGCGAACCAGAGAGACTGAGAAAGGGGGTTGGTTACAACCTGGGAAGGTATTAGCACCCAGATTGTCCGCCGTACTCGACGGGATCCACGCTTAAAAGATTTGTGCTATAAAGGGGTAGTGTCAGTGCAATCTGTGTGTAAAGAGCTGGAAAAGCAATATGTACAGGTGTTAGTGTAAAGAGATGTGAAGTGTATAATGATGTGTCAGTGTAAGAACAGAGTGAAATGCTCGAGATCATGAGGCTTAAAAAATATAGCTGGAAGGAGGGGGAATGTACAGAGACTTTTGTTCGATAACCGTTAAGTTATGCCTACGTATCCTCTCGTGCAATGAGGAAGTCAGAACACCGTAGTTCGACCCAAAGAGACTGAAAGATGAATTGACTTGTGAACTGCTTGCTTGTCAATGCTCAAGTGTATGACCTGTCTGGCTCAGGTGCTAACTGTCTTGCATTAGACGGAAGAAACAAGTTCTCGTTTGTGAGTGAAGGTGATGAGAAAAGAATCCCGGAGGAGACGATTATTGTTTGTTTTTGAGTTTTCAGTCTTTTATTTCTTTTTGAAGTTTGTCATAAGATAATGAGCTTAAACCTAAATCAATGGATTTGGTAAACTCATCACATCATCCCTCTGATTAGGGGTAATGAGAATTACCTTAAGTGTGAAGTCAGATTCTCACACTTAATCACCTTTGATGTAGGGTTAAAATCATTAACCTACTTGTTGATTATTTAGATGTTTTTGTGATGTTTTTGTTTAGTGTTGAGTAATGAGGTTAAGCCATAATCAAGGATTAAACAGACTCATTACACCATCCTAAAAGAAGGATAATAGATGAGGGTGTTTAAGCTGAGGAAAGCTCCTCAACTTAATCCATGATTAGGGATTAAACCCATGACAAAATAAGTCTTTATTAGATGGATTTTAATTAGTGATATGATGAAGAAATGAATTTTATGATTTGTAAGACAACTTGAGGAGGACTTGTCCATTAACACTAGGGTTAGTCCTTCTTAACCACTTAAGGAAGAATTAGAACCCTAATGCAAGGCCCAAGTTACAAGTGTATTGTCTTGATGATTATTAGGTGAATTGATTAAGAGATTTAAACACCTTAAGGGTTTAATACTTAGGATTAAAGTTATACACTCCATCCTAAAAGAAGGATACAGGCATAACCCTAATCACAAAGTTTTAAAACCTTTAGGGTTTAGTCTCTGGTTAGGAGGTGAGGAGAGATGACTCAAGGAGAGACACAAAGGTAAAAACTATGAGGGGAAACTAATCAAAACCCTAATTCATTATCATGCTTGGTTGTTCCTAAGGTTTGTGAAGTTTGCAAGACTAATCTTCAAAGAGAACCACCAGGAAGCAGATGAACAAGATCAAGAGAAGTAAAGTGACTTGCTTCATTCAAGAAGTCAAGTCACTTGAAGAAAGAAAGTGGGAGAAGCAAGAATGAGCAAGCTCAAACTCAAACACATGTAAGAATGCAGCAAGGTATGCAAGGGAGATGAAAAGAAAAGTTATGAGAAGTGAAGGCAAATTCACTTCTCAAGTTTACTTACCACCTGAAATGTTAGAAAGAAACACCATGCAATGCAAGATGAGATGAAATGGCATGATGCTAGACCAAACCAGAAGCATGTACATGATGATTATGATGTTATGAAGTGCTGCAAACATGAGACAGGGCATAGGGATGTTCATACAAAGTCATGGATGCAAATGATGCAAGTTAAGGACCATGAATAAACATGAAATGTTATGAAGCATACAAGACAAATGGCATGGCAAAGATGTAATGCAATGATCAAACATGCTTCCTACATGTCTTAAGATGTCAAATGAATCATAAGAATGCACAAAATGCAATGGCAAGTCAAGCTATGCAAGAGAATGCAAGAAGGATGCAAGAGAAAGCCCAAATTAGGGTTTATGAAACAAACATCAAACACAAACCAAAAACAGAAGCAAACCCTAATATGAAAAATGGAAAATGGCACTCAAAGAAACCCTAGACCTATAACAAACCACTGCCCAAAGGGGAGCTCTCAACTCTCAACCAAACTCAAGTTATGATTTTTGCAAGTTATTAGGGTTTTTTAGGGTTCTTAACAAAACAAATGCCAATCAATTAGAAAATGCAAGATCAAATCATGGCCTTTTTATCCTTGAAAGTACATGCCAAATGGAAAACAAAGCAAAAAGAATCAATGTCTCAACCTTCACTAAAAGACAGAAATGAATTTTCAAACTTATGATCAAAATAATGCATCAAAAATGATTTAATTCAATGAAAAATTCTTAAAATGCATCAAGATCAAAAAAGAAATTTGTTTTGAAGGTTGGACAATGTTTCTAAATGTCTTAGAACATTTCATGAATTTTTTTGTAATTTTTAAATACCTAAAAGTATTTTTAATTAATTAATTCTCATTAATCAATTAAAAATAATCTTTTAAATATTTAAAAATACTTTTTTAATGATAAAAAATAAAATAAAAATATTTTTGTGTCATAAAAATTAATAAAACCTTAAAGAAAAAGTTTCATAATTTTTATGATTTTTCTGGTATTTTAAATTAATTGTGTAAAATAAATGAAAGAAAATGAATTAAAAATGGATTAAAACAAAAGTAATCAGGATGGACGAATGAGATTGAATCTGAGTTTAAAAAGGTTGACTGCGCGCCAGAATGAAAGGCCAGGATTTGTTCTGAGCTAAATACAATTAATTAAAATTAAACACGTGGATTAGGGTTAATGAAGGGATCTGGACCATCCAAAAGGGGGGGGAAGTCAGCAGGTCAACGCAATCCTACGCTCCTCATTCAAACTAGAATTAATTACACAATTAGGGCACAAATGACTTTCAGGTGGCCGGAGAAGACTTCCGGTCATCTTCTCCGGCCAGCTCTCGCCTGAGAAACTTCCAGCTCTCTCAAATCGTAACAAAAATGAAATCTATGAATTGGGAAATGATCCTAACACTCTCACGAATCAAACCCCTCTCTCAAAACAAATTTATATTACCTAAATCATCTGAATCGAAGAAACTAAGTTCTAGGGTTCGTGAGCTTCAAACAGAAATTAAATTCTTAAAACGCAACCATTTCAAAAACTAAAGGTACCAGAATGATCAGTGCATCATGAAGAACAAGTTTGTAACATAAAAAACCATTTCTGGAAAAATAATTTTCGAGCTACCTGAGTTTTGCAGCTTTTGGTTTAGGAACTTTCAGGCTGTTTCCTCTGATGCAAACTGCTCTACTTGATCCCCCAAGTGTGTTTGAATGCTCAAATGGAGTTTAAGTTTGCTGGATGATGTGTTTCGAAAGCTTCTGCTCAAGCTTGCTCAGAAATGGCAAATGAGTTTCTGAGGGTTTCAGGCCATGATGAGTGTTTGTTTGTGATCCAAATGATGTGTGTGGAAGGTCTGTGGTGTTGGTTTGTATGTTTGTGGCTTGTGGAGAGAGTTTCGATAGAAAGTGCAGGCTGAGGTGAAGAATGGTTATGGAGTTTTCAGGCTGTTTTGGGCTTGTGCTTTGGGTGCTGGGTGGCCTATGGAGTGTGGTGAGATGATTGATGAAGATTGCTTGGGTGTTTGATGGCTGTGTGAATGGATTCGAAGCAAGTTGCAGTTAGGAGTGTTTGTGTGAATGTTGTGAATGTGTGTGTTTCAGCCTTGGTTGCTATGTGATATGGCTTGCAAATTGATTCAATAAACAATTCTGATTGGCCTCTTGATGTGACATGGCCTGCTATGATAGGTGAGTTTGCTTTTGCATAAAGGTTAACTTTTTGTAAGATAGGGCATGGCTCAACTCTAGCCAAGTACAAAGCATGGCTGGCGCAGCAAAAGGTGAGGGAGAGGCTAGCCAAAGTCAGCTTCTAATGTCATAAGTTGTAGGAAGTGAAATGAGTGGTTTTTGCAAGTTGGCTAGCCTTTGGTTCACATGTGATCTTTTGTCCAACCAAGCATGAAACCATGAGCAAACTTAGTCCAATTCTGATTTTTAGGACTTAGAGAATGTTTGTGTACTGGTTTGAGAGGAATTAGAAGTCACATAATGCATTGATCTAAGGTTTTGCAAAATTTCCAATTGGTGCATAACTTGAAAATCAATGATTTTTGCTAACTTTGCAATGCCATAACTTTTGATCCATGAAGAGTTTGATCATGTTCTTGTACTTTTTGAAAAGGGAAAGATGAGATCTACAACTTTCATGACCAAAGTTTTTCCATTTGAAGCCTTTTTGGATCATAAATCAAAGCTTGAAAAATGACCTAAAATGAAGCATTCTTGAAAAGTCAACTATGCCCAAAAAGTCAACATTTGCAAAAACCCTAAATTCTTGATTTTTATGAACTTCAAACTTCTTCCATGATCAAATAAAGATCATATACACTCAAAATGATGAAGATTGCCCATTGGTTGGGTCATTGGGGGCCTCAGATGCCCTGATTTTACACTGACTTGTCTGAAAAGTCAACTCTTGATCAGATGACTTCCCCATGGAATTTCTTCATGAAAATTGATATGCATACTCCCTATACCATATAGAGATCAATGGAAACAAGAATGACCAAAACATTTGGGGTCATGGCCTCTGAAACCAAAACCCTAATTTTCAGTCAACTGTGCAGTCTAGCCTGGCCCTGCATCCACTCAAACCCTAGTTCTTGTGATTCCTCTGCAATTTGGACTTTGTGAGGATGTAACATGATACAAGAACACACATGGACCTCTTTGGGTTGATTAGTGGCCTTTGGAATGGCCCAAGATGCTTTTGGCTTGCTCAGATCACAAACCCTAGGTGCAGATGCCTTAGAATCTATCTAGTGAATCAAAAATGAGATATGAGATGATATGATTGTATTTATGCATATGAGAATGATCACAAGCCATGTGTGAATGGGTGAGGGCAAATTTGGGGTGTTTACAACTAGATCCGGGTTAGGATCTTTCTCACATAAGAGCACCCCATCAAGATAATATAAAGCAAACAAGGCAAACAATTTAAAGTGATCTTAATTCCTAAGGGTACCCCTCTTAAATTTAAATCCCCAGCAGAGTCGCCAGTTCTGTAACACGGTGGGAGAACTGACTTTAGTTATGTTGCGGATAGCAAGAGTCGCCACCGACTTTTATTTTATCCAAAGGAAAGGCATAAAAGAACAGGAAAGACCTTTTTAAAAGATTTTTGGGTCTGGGGGGTAGGTTATGTAAAGGGAAGGTGTTAGCACCCTTTACATCCATGGTTATCCATGGGCTCTTAGTTACTTAACTCACTTTGAATTGTTTTTGAAAAGTGTAGTGTGTGAATAAAAATTTCCATAAGAGTTTAATAATGATCCATGTACGGATGCGTAAAAAACTTGTATTTTGAAAATTGTTTGAAATGGTGAAGTGTTTGGAAAGTTTTTAAATGAAGTGAGTAAGCAACTATGAGGAACCTACCCTAAAGTTTAAGTCTTTCTGTTCTTTATCCTTTAAATGGTAAGACTATCCCTATTATTAAGGAATAGGTAGTCATTACCTTGGATGTGAGGGACATATGAGGGACATCTGTTAATGAAGGCAACTGTGGGGTGTATTAAGCATTTAGGAGGGACTGTCATCATTATTCGAAAGGGACTTGATTTTTATGAAAGGCAACCATTAGGGACTTGATGACTTTTCTTTTAAGGGACTTGCTTTATACACCCCACTTGACCTTTTTTGGATAGGCAACATTGAGGGATAGCCCTAGAAAGTGAGATGGCGATTAAAAATCGACTTATGTGTGTGAGTGTTTAATTTATATTTATCTTTAATTAAAATGATCTAAATTTGATTTTAAATATGAATACATGTTTACACTCCCTATTTTACTAACCATAGCAAGCAAATTAAATAATTTTAAATATTTACAAAAATTACACCAAGGAGCAATTACAATAATTATAATAAGCAATTAAAATAAATAGCAAATAAATAAATATAAATAATAAGCAAAAATAAATAAATAGGCAATAATAAATATAATAGGGGTTAGTAATAATAATAATAAAAAAATTAAATAAGGTTAGTGAAATAATAATAATAAGCATAATAAAAAAATAAATATATTAGTAATAATATGGTTAGTAATAATAACAATAATTAAAATAAATAGAATTAGCAAAAATATTATAAGAACATGATGAAAATAATAAACACAAAATTAGATTTTTAATATAGATATTTATTTAAAAATATGAACAATTAAATAATTATTATAACATTTTAATTTATGTACAAATTATTAAATTATTTTTAAGCATATTATAATTACAAAATTTAATTATTATAGGTTTAATTATTTTTATGCACATATTTAGATTATGAACATATTATATAAAGAAAATAAGTTATAATTATACTTACAAAATTTAATTATATTTAATAAATATGTACATAACAATTATATTTATAAAATTTAATTATACTAAATATTATATTTAAAAAAAGATTAGAAATTTAAATCATAAAACAAAATTAGTTTTTTATTATTTAGAAAATAAATTAGGTTTTACAAAATTAGGGTTTATTTAGAAAATATTTTTTAAGGTTTAATTTAATATACAAAATTATTTAAATAAACATACATATATTATAATTTAATTTCATAATAAAAAAAACTTAAATTAAAAAAAAAAAATAAAAGTGTAGAATTTTAGAAAATATAAATGTTGTTTTATATGTTATTTAAATATATATATATATATATATATATATATATATATATATATATATATATATATATATATATATATATATATATATATATATATATATATATATATATATATATATATATATATATATATATATATATATATATATATATATATACATGCATAATTTATTTTTTACTTAATAATAAGAAAATAATTAAACTAATTAATTAAATAAATCAAAACAAAAAAAAAAAAGTAGTAAAAAGAAACTTACCTTGGCTGGGTTTGAACCCAGGACACCTTGCCTGCAAGCAACAAAACGTACCACCAGGCCAGCCACGTATTGGTGATAATGGAATGAGTTGAATCAGTTTTATGCAATGTCTGGAAAAATCAGAAAAATAAATGGGAGCAAAAGGCCTGGGGGAGGATTGAACCCAGGACCTCTTAACACACAAACGTACGCATGACCATCCGGCTGGGTGAGCAAATCTGATATTGGAATGAGAACAATACATAATATATTATAACAACTTAATTCCTGGAAAAAAGAGATAAAAAGGAACCAAAGCCAGGGTTCGAACCCCTGCCCTTTGCTTTGAATACCCAAGACCAAGCAGCCAACCACTAGGACAAGCCATGCGCTTGTGATAATAACTCAACATTAAAACATAAAATATTTAAATTATAATTTGAATTTCTAGAACGCACCAACTGCTTCTTCTTCTCCAAATTTCCTGCGAAATTTCCTCCCTTTTTTCCTGCGAATCTTGCTGCGTGTTCTTCAATGTTTCAAACCTGCGAAAACCAATCTCCAACAAAACAATACCAATTCATGAAATTAATTAATGTTTTATGATCCTCACAGTCCATACAACATCCCTATGTTCTTCAAATTCATTTATATTTAGGGAATTGAAGAACCCTAATTTGGAGGTCCAAACCCTAATCATGGCCGAATCCATTCTAGGCAGTGAAGCTTTGGTTTAATGATCCAGAAACGATCTACACAACATCACAAACAAGATTATGCAAACAAAATTCAATGAAAAGCCATAAATTAATGGAATAGAAAAAAATATTTTCAAGAGCAAGCAAGCTTCGGGTTGCACAATATGTCATGGTTTTAATGCATATGAATGATGGTTCATGATCAGGGAAGTCCAGGGAGTCTTGCTATGTTCTTGTTTTACCTTCTAGAGCCCTGGAAATCAAAAACCGAATGTGAGTTTTTGGATGGTTTTTCAATTTGTGAAACTTACTTTTGGAGGCAGAGAATTCGTCCCTTTGCAATGGCAATGAGTTATGCACTTATAGGAGAGTGAATTAGGTCAAAAAGATTGATTGCTTGTGTGGAAAAATTGATATGAAAAGATCCAAATTGATCATGCCTTGAAAATCAAATATTCATGTGTGAATGCTTGCTATTTTTGGACAAATCTCATGATTTCTTTCCTCTTCAATTCAAATCAATATTAAAGACTTTCTAGAAGCTTAATCTCCATCAAATCTTACATTTTCATATTTTATTTTTATTTAAAATGATTTTTAATGAATTAAATCAAAATAAATAAAAATAAAATAATAAAAATTCTGATTTTTAATGGTTTGGGTCGTGCATGAAGTCATTGTATGGGTTGGGTCATCATTTGGCAAGCCCATTTGGAAGAAATTGGTTTTAGACCTCCATTTTCATCATAAACCAACCCAAAATTTCCCAACTTTGCAAGGGCACATATCCTTCAATTTTAATGGTATGAGGGTGTTCTTGGACATTTTGTAAAGCTTGAAGAGTCCTCTAACCAACCCCACTGGTTTCATGTCCATATCATTTACCAATCTCAAGTTATGCCCTTTTGAAGTTGTTGACTTTTTGTTGACTTTCAAAAGGACCTATAATGTCTTAGCTCATACCTTCCAAATGAAGCATTTTTGGGCTTGGCTTGTGAGACACAAAGTTGTAGATAATTCAATTTCCTTCAAAATGATCTTTGAGTGGAGACTTGGTGATGAAGTATGTGAAAGTTATGGCTGGTCAAAGTTCAGTTGACTTTTACTAAGGAAACCCTAATTTAGAAACTCCTGATTCTTGATGATCTGGAATCTCTTTGATGAATCATGATCAACCCTTGATCAAATGATGAATTTTACTTCATATACTTGATGTTGGCAAAAAATCATGAAGTTTGACTTTGGTTTGACCACAGTTGACCTCAGTTTGACTTTTTAACTGCTTGGACTGATTTTGACTTATCTGATCATCTGACTGAGCAAACCTTTAAGAAAAGTCTTGAAACTTGTCATGGGGGTTCTTATACATATATAAGATGTTATGAAGCTCACTTGAAGTCTTGGAAGTCCATTTAGCCTGATTAAAATCAAAACCCTAGTTTTGGATGCACTGCTTAGGAGGTGCATTGTCTGAGGGAATTGTCAAATCTTTTGACCAATTGTGAACTTTGTGAACCTTGTGAACCATCATAAAATGTCTTGTGAACCTCATGGGAGGTATTGTGAACCTTGTGAACCTCATAAAGTGACTTGTAGACTTCATGAACCTCATGAGAGGTCTTGAAAGCATTGTGAATCTTGTGAACCTTGTGAACCTTCATGAAGTGACTTGTAGACTTCATGAACCTCATGAAAGGTCTTGGAAGCATTGGGAAACTTGTGAACCTTGTGAACCTTCATAAAGTAGCTTGTAGACTTCATGAACCTCAGGGAAGGTCTTGAAAGTGTTGAGAAACTTGTGAACCTTGTGAACCTTCATGAAGTGACTTGTAGACTTCATGAACCTCATGAAAGGTCTTGGAAGCATTGGGAAACTTGTGAACCTTGTGAACCTTCATAAAGTAGCTTGTAGAATTCATGAACCTCAGGGAAGGTCTTGAAAGTGTTGAGAAACTTGTGAACCTTGCGAACCTTCATGAAGTGACTTGTAGACTTCATGAACCTCATGAGAGGTCTTGTAGGCATTGTGAAACTTGTGAACCTTGTGAACCTACTTAGCACACAAAGTCTTGTATTGTGAGGGCAAATTTTGGGGTGCAACACTAGGGAACTTTGAAAACACTTAAAAAAACAATAAATTACTTTTACAATGGAAAAATTTCTGGGATCTCGACTGCCTCCCAATTGCCCAAGGCTTCTTCACACTGATACACCAAATGATTCACATCTTCATCTTCAGAAACTCCATCAATTGCATTGACCTGATAACCAGCACTGGAAAACACTTCTTGAATGGCCTTTGGACGTCCTTTAACGGAGGTTGACGCTCCTTCCTTCACATGTGTTGGTTTGTAACCCAACCCGCGACGATCTAGCTTCTGCTTGATTTCAATGACATCACCCCAACCTTCATAGCTTCTTTCTTCAATGGTGGAAATGGTACTCTTCAGCGATGCAAAAGATGGGATACCCTTCCCTTTTGGTTCCTCAACTTCCAAAAGGACGGCATTGGCTATCTCAAGAGCTTGGAAAGAAGTTTCCAAAGCGTCTTCATCAGCCTCAATATAGCTAAAGGATGAAAGGTTGCTAACCATGAGATCTTCTTCCCCAGACACGGTTACCAGCTTGTTATCGACCACAAACTTCATCTTCTGATGTAGGGTAGAAGTGACTGCCCCAGCAGCATGGATCCAAGGTCTTCCCAGCAAGCAACTGTAATTAGGATTGATGTCCATAACCTGGAAGGTGATTTTGAACACCTGTGGCCCAATCAAGATCGGTAGGTCTACTTCTCTAATAACAGTCCTCCTTGACCCATCAAAAGCTTTCACAATCAGTGCACTGGGCATCATCTCTGTCCCTTGATAAGATAACTTGGCAAGCGTTCTTTTCGGCAAAACATTCAATGAAGATCTTGTATCCACAAGAACTCTTGCTAAAGTATCCTCTTGACATTTTACAGATATGTGGAGAGCACGGTTATGGTCCAAGCCCTCCTTTGGAAGATCCTCCATACTGAAGCTGAGATTGTTACATGCAGTGATATTGGCAATGACTCCATCAAACTGATTCACTGTTATATCATGCGTAACATGTGCTTGAGCTAGCAACTTCTGAAGCGCACTTCGATGAGCCGGAGAATGCATAAGAAGTGATAGGATAGATATTTTGGAAGGCGTTTGATGTAGCTGATCAATAACCTTATAATCACTTTTCTTAATGATTCTGAGAAATTTTGCATCCTCTTCTCCCAAGACTACCCCTTTATCCTTGTTGGAAACAGCTGGAATGACTTCTTTAGGCGGAGCCGTATTGGCCTGCTGAGTATAAACACGACCACTGCGAGTCAAACGACCTGCACCCGCTATGTCAGCACTTGCAACTTTTGAGCCTTCCTTCTGACTAGCTTTATCAATCTTCTGATGAACTTTCCCTGTATCATACTTCCATGGAACTGCTTTAGTGTCTTCATAAAGGAAAGGGTTACTCCTTTGTTCAAACCTTGGCTCAGGTATATTGAAAATGGGCATCACAGGCTCTGGCATATTGAAGATGGGTTGAACTCTTGAGGACTCTGGCAGGTTGAACACTGGCACCAAGGTGGAATCAGATTCAGGCAAGTTGAAAATGGGTTCAATCACTGCCACTTCATTCCTCTTCGTATGACCGCTCACTTGTAAGACACCTTCATCAATCAAATCTTGAACATCTTTTAAGACCAATTCACATCCCTTTGGACTATCAACACAACCTTCACAATTCTTATGACAGCTCTTTAGTATACCCACTTCCACTAATTTTGCATGGAAGTCTCGAAGCGGGGTCTTGATCTCTGTGGCGTTGAAAACCAAACCTTCGTCAGACTCATCAACAATGGCATTTATGGACCCATGCTTGGGTAAAGGATTATCTTTGACATTCGGACCAGTATTCCCAAATGACAGGATGTTTTTCTCCATCAAATCTTTCACGATGTACTTTAAAGCATAACAACCCTCCAAATCGTGCCCTGGGGCACCTTCATGGAATAAACAGTGGGCATTTGAGTTGTAATTTGGTGGGAGAGGATTTGGTGGAGGACCCAAAGGCCTTGGAGTAACCAAACCTTTCTTCAGCAGTGAAGGATATAATTCAGCGTAAGTCATAGGGATTCGAGGATTAGGAGGCCTTCCTCCTGGTCTTCTATTCTGAAAGTTGGGATTCGGATGAGGAGCTGGAGTCCTCTGCTGGTAGGCTGAAGCATTGGGCGCTTGTTGATAGCCTGGATTGTTGAGCATTGGTTGATAAGGTGGAATCACTGGAGCCGCTTGCTGATACATCGGTACTGCTTGAGTTGGCCGATACATCGGGACTTGTGGATTAAACGACGGTTGAACCGCCGCTACATAAGGATGTTGGGCATACTGTGGATGAGCATACTGCTGTTGAGCCATAGGTGGAGGTCTCTGCCAAAGCAGATTTCTTCTTTGACCTGTCATTATTGCATTTGTCTCGCCTTCTTTTTTCTTGTGGAAATTACTGGTAAATTTCTTGACATTACTCCCACTACCAGTGCTGGAACTGCCAGATGCACCACTCATCTTTCCACTTTTCAAACCAAGTTCAACTTTGATTCCCACAGCCACTAAATCAGAGAAGCTAGCAGTTATGCTTCCCACCATTCTCTCATAGAATTCTGGTCGCACAGTGTCAACAAACCAGTCAGCTAATTCTCTTTCAGTCAATGGGGGCTCTACCTGAGAAGCGGTCCCTCTCCACCTCTGAGCATATTCTTTAAATGATTCAGAATCTTTTTGTGACATACTCAACAGTTGCCTCCTATCGGGAGCAAGGTCCATGTTGTATTTGTATTGCTGGATGAAAGCATCTGCCAAGTCATGGAAACTGCGAATCTTTGACTGGTCTAGCGTTAGATACCATTTGGAGGAGATTCCCTTCAGACTGTCCTGGAAGCAATGGATCATTAATTTATCATTGTCCACCTGCGCAGCCATTCTTCGATAGTACATCAAGAGATGGTTCTTAGGACAAGTTGCACCCTCATACATATCAAAAGTGGGTATCTTGAATTTTGGAGGTATTACCAATCCAGACACCAGACACATCTCTCTAGCAGCGGCCCCAAAGATCTGGTCACCTTCAATCGCTCTTAACCTTTTTTCAAGTGTATCAAAATTTTCTTGCATCTTCTCATGTTTCTCATCCCCGTTTTCAGACATATCTGGCGCTTCATACGCCTGATGGTCATTAAAGTATGGTTGGACACGGGTGTGCACAATGTCTGGTGTAAAATTAGCAACTGCATGGTTCCCTTCATTAGTCACCGGAATAGTCTGTTGAGCAGCAAATACATGAGGAGGAGGCACAAAACCTTGGGAAGGAAATGCCATGCCCTGAGAAGGAGGTGCGAAACTTTGAGAAGCTAAACCTTGGGAAGGAGGAAAGAAACCCTGAGCAGCAAATCCTTGGCAAGAAGGAATAAAACTTTGAGAAGCAAAACCTTGAGAAGGAGGGACGAATCCATGAGTAGCCAGTCCTTGAGAAGAGGGAATGAAACTTTGAGAAGCAAAACCTTGAGAAGGAGGGAAGAAACCCTGAGCAGCAAATCCTGAAGAAGAAGGAATAAAACTTTGAGAAGCAAAACCATGAGGAGGAGGGACGAATCCATGAGGAAGTCCAAAAGGAGGCCAGGTCACAGGGGTAGTGACTGATGATGTAGGCTCGGTCGTTGCAGTGACAATTTCAGTCGTTGCAGTGACAATTTCTGACACCACGGTTTGCTGGGTATCCATCTTCGCTCGAATAACCTGCAACATTTCCATCATCTGACCCATATTTCCACGAATATCAGTAAGCTCTTTGTTAACTCTGTCTATCTCTAGGTCTCTTTCAGCCATCCTCTTTCTGGCTTGAGCTCGAGTGTAGTATTTGCGTGAGAGCCTCAGTGTGAAAGCTGGAGAGCAGATGACGGGAATGAGTTTTATATGAAAAATGCAAATGAAATGCCAAATGTATGAATGCAATGCGAAAATAAAATTTTATTCAAGGAACTTAAGAAACAATTTGCAAATACCAAGGAACACATAATAATCAAAAGGATATGATTTCATTAAATTCAAAAAGTGATACAAAGTCTTAAGTACATCTTCAAAAATCCCAAACAAAGCTTAATAAAGACAAAGACAAAGTCCTAAGGAGATTCTCCTAAAAGCCTCAAGTTGAGCTTCTCGATTTGTGCCTTCATCTGAGCCCTTTCAAGCATAGGTTGATCCATGATCGACTTCCAAGAAGTGTCCTCTTGAGTGCTGGAGGAAAATAAATCCTCTTGTGCTTTCCTTTTCTTGTTGGAGAGCTCTTCTTTTTCCTTCATCTTCAACTGTCTTCTAAGTTCTTCATTCTCACTACTGATGATCTGATGTCGATTCTTCCATGCATTCTTCTCTCGAATCTCTTTCTCCAAATCAATCTTCAGCTTCTATGCATCATCCATAAAGATTAGAATGGGTTTCTTGAAGGTCATAGGATCCTGGCGAGGGTAAGGCATCTTCAGACTGATTGCCCTATCTCGTACCCATTGGAGATAGGGTTCCATAGAAACACAATTCGGCTTTCCCAAGCTACTCCTCCCCTTCCTATGGATGTACTTCCAAGCTTGCATAATCTGTTTCTTGAGCTCTGGTTCTTCGTCATCCTTAAAGAAAATTCCTTCCACTTCAACACTCTTAGGTTTGTCCTTCAACGGATACCCGAGTTGGCGGCGAGCCAAAATTGGATTATAGTTGATTCCTCCCTTAGTGCCAAGAAGAGGCACATTAGCAAAATCACCACAGCTATCAATAATCAATGCTCCGTCATAAACACGATTGTACCAACTAATGTCAGAGTGGGTAAGAGACATAATCCTTTGTGACCACCACAAACCATCCTTAAGATTCCAAAATGAAGTTGACTTAGGCAAGTGCGAAATAAACCACTCGTACATCAATGATGCACAACAAGTAATCATCCCTCCCTTATGGAGATTCCTCAGATGGATGGAATGGTAGGCGTCTCCGAGCAAAGTAGGGACCGGGTTCTTCTTCAGAAAGATCTTGATGGCGTTCAGGTCGACAAAGTCTTCAAAGTTTGGGAAAAGTAACACTCCATATATTAGCAGAATAAAGGTCGCCTCAAAAGCTTTCATATCCTTCACACCAACAAAATTCTTGGCCTTTTCTACCAAAAACTTTGTAGGGAATCCAAAAATCTTTCCTTTATAGGTCATATTTGCCTTGACCTCAGGAACACTCAAATATGTCGCCTTTACAATCTCCGCTTCTTCAGGGTCCTTCTCTAGAACAGGGAATGGAAACTCATCCTTAACACGTGATCCCACCAGAACTGAATACTCTTCCAAAGTAGGCGCCAATTGGTAATCAGGGAACGTAAAACAATGGTAGAGAGGATCATAAAACTGGAGCATCACAGATAGCAACCTTCCATCCCACTCAGTCTTAAGCAAAGCTAAAAGTCTCCTATGTTTCTCCATGAAGGCTTCTTGATCCAAAACCAAATCTCTTAATTTTCTTAGGTCTTCGAGTTTGGGAGTTTTGAATGTGTACTTGACAGTCTTTCTTCTTCCAAAGTCCATGATGATACCTACGATATTTGCAAAGATAAAGTTTCTGAGTTCCTTGGATAAATTGGTAAAAATGATGCTTCATGATGCGTGAATGCAATGAATACACAAACACAAACAAGGCTTAGGTTCAAAGCTTGCATGAGGTCAAAGGTTCAACCCTCCCAAAGGTATGTACTATGAGTTTATTTGTACCTGTACAACGGGTTCTAAAAGTTCCCAGAATCATTGTCCCATCTTTCGGATATTACCGACTTCCCAACTCAACTTGGTAATCAATAATATTCTCAAGAGAGTCTCATCCGAGTGCAGTATCGCGTATCAACTATTTTGGATTTGCATCCTCATAGTCATCGCACTACATCCCTAAAAGGCCAAGTGGGGGGTAAATGTTCTACGGTCCTCAGCATTAATGGCTCTCAGGTCGAATATAGTAATGCTTTCACGACTGAACTCGATCAACAAAACTACATCCGAGGAGGCCTCCGCTGAGTGGTGGTGTCTCAAGTCAGCTTGGTCGGGACTCAACTCCCTACAAGCCTTCTTGAATATACCACCGTCCTATCTTATTTTGCACTCAAGTCCGGGTTAGGACTTATCTCACCACACATGGAACACCCAAAAAAAATCCCAAAATAATAACAAGCAATACAACAACAAATATACAAATATACAAGGTGGGCTTAACCCTCAAAAATAGTGTTTCCCCAGTGAAGTCGCCATTTTCTGTCGCGGTGAGAATCGGATACCAAGCTATTAAGTGAGCTTGAATCACAATTATTAAATGTTCACCACCGACTTTAATTTAATCCAAAGGGAAAAGGGAAAAAGATCGTAAAAACCCTAAATGAGGAGAAACTAGGTTCGGGGGTTGATTATACCTAGGGAAGGTGTTAGCATCCTAAGCATCCGCAGTATCCTACGGGAACCTCTTGTTAATATTTGTATTATTGTTATTTATTGCTTGTTAAAACTATGGGAACCTAAGGTTTTATTTCTAATGGTGCTCGCACAACATCGCATCGATGCCTACGTATCGGGTATAGAATCAGAGCACTCGTAGTTCTCCTAAGGATTAACGAACACTTGGTTACGCTCAAGGTTCGCGGGGGAAGGTAAGTGTTATGGCAAACACTCACGTGACTTAACAAAGTCACAAAAAGTTGTAAAATAAAAAGGTCCTAATAGCTAAGGTCGAAAAGGAACTAGGGATGGCTAAACTTCCTATGACATTGAGTCAACTGCAGGAGTTCTTTCCCTTTTGGATTTAAATGCGAAAAATAAAATAAAGTGAATAAAGGTGCAAGCTCCTAAGTCTAAGGCATAGGTTGCTACTTGCGAAAATAAATTGAATGAAGTAAATAGAAAATGCAAAGTAAAGGGTTTAGTAACCGGGCTATGACTCGATATATGGATCGAGAATGCTGAGGTGGAAAACAAGCGTAGTGCATCAATTTGCTTAAGTTGAAAAGCTGTGCAGTGTAAGGAACTGTGCAGATGGCGATCGTAAACGACCGACTTACGTGTGTGAGTGAAGTGTATGTGAAGTTCACTTGGCGTTGGACCAAGGAATTTTATTATTTTTGAAATGAAGTTAATATGGTCTAAGAATGCGAGAAATAAATAATAAATAAATAAATAAAGTGAAATAAATTGAAATAGAATGAATTAAATGGGATAAAATAAATAAAATAAATACATGGCCTCATATTGGTCACGATTAATCGGAAACGATTTATCGTGACTTTTTGTCATATCATCGGCCCTAAAAAGAGATTTAAATAAAAATGTGATATTATGAACAAGACATAGATTAAATGAACCTAAAACATATAAGAAAACCATTTTAAATATTAAAAGAAAAAGAAAAAAAAATCACTAAAAAATAATCAAATAACATAAAAATAAGAATTAAAATGGAAAGGGGTGAGTCGTGTAGGCCAGGTGTGTGTATAGTGAAACAACAATTCAGCATGGGCCCATAAACCAATTAAAAGAGGACATAAACATAAATTAAAAAATAAGGTTTATATGATAAAAATTACAAAATGAGAAAAAGTTATCAGTAAAACGCATAAAAATAAAAATAAAGAAACAGAAGAAAATTCCTTTTCTCCTCAAACAAAACGCACTTCCTCACAAATCGTCGAAAAAGAACTCAATGCCTCTCGGGTCTCTCGGCAACTCGCGACGGTGCTCACTTGGACCTCACTCACGACGGCGGCGGATATTTTGACGGTGGTTTGGGGGTTTTCTCGCGGTTCTCTCGACGGCCCTCTCTCTACTCAGTTTCGCTCTCGTCTCTCTCTCTCTTGGCTCGCGCGGTGGTGATGGATTTTGTGGTTTTCAGGTGAGTTTGAAGATGGATTTGAAGTTGTTTGGTTTTGACGGAGGATCGGTGGTGAGTGGGTGAAGTTGATTTATTTCCAGGGAGGTTGTGGTGGTTGGTTAGCGTATGGTGGTTGGAGTGTTGGAGGTGGCGGAACCGATGAAGGGGGTTCTGTGAGGTGGTTTTTGAGCTTCACGGTTTCTGGCTTTTTTACGGAACCGTGGTGATTTCAGGTTGTATTCAAGCGATTGGTCACGGCTTGGGTTGTTGTTTGGGGTTAGTGATGGGTTGGTTTTGTGAAATGGTTTGTGAGGTTTACAGGCGGTTTCGGCGGCATTTGGTATGAGCTGTAGATGGTTTTGCGGTTGAAGGTTGAAGATGGGGTTCGAAAGTTTGTGTGTAAAGAGAAATGAGGATTCAAAGGGGTGTGTGGTTCGACTGTTTTTCTTGATGGAAGGTGCCATTGTTTCTTTTCTATGATATTGAAAGGTGGAAGATGTCTCAGTTCATGCTGGATGGAGATGAGTTGTTTTGCAGTGAAGGTGTTTAATGGTTGGCCGCGGTTTGGTGGTTGCGGATTCGGTTGGTTTTCGGTAGATTGAAGAGGGTTTGTTTGGCTGCGTGGTTGAGTTTATGGTTTGCGGTTCGGTTCTGTGTTTCACTTTTGCTTGGCTTTATGCGATGGTTTGAGTTTTGTCGGTGATGGTGGAGGATTTATGATTTGTTTGGTTTGCCTCAGTTTCTTTCACTCTCAGTGTTTATGATTTATGTGTTTGAGTGATGCGGATTCGAGAGACGAGTTCAGAGGCGGTGAGCGGTTTTGACGGCTTCACTGTGTTTTATGTGATGGTTCGGCGGACAGGGATGGTTTGTGTATCTCACGGTAATGTCTCTCAGTTTTACCTTAAGGTGGTAGTGGTTCATGGAAGTGTTTGAAGGGAGGGGTCCGGTGGCTGTGTTTCACGACGAGATTGGGTGGTTTCGTTGGGGATTCTGTTTTGTTGGTTTGAGGTAAGGTTTTCTGCTAATGGTGGATTTTCGGTAGCTTTTGATTCAGATTTTTGTTTCTATTTCTTTTCTGATTTTTTCATTGTTTGATGGTGGTAAATGGCTTTGTGAAGGTTGATGAAGATGAAAGAGGATGGTAGTGTATGAAGGTAACGGGTTTGGTTTGTGATGGTTTGAGGAGTCTGCTGGAGATGAAGGAAGTGGTTTTTTTCTGTGTATGGTGTTATGTGTGGCTGTTTTTGTGTATGGAGTGAAGGTTGAAGTAAAGAAGGTTTGGCTATGGTGGGGCTTTTGCGGGTGGGACTGTTTCTGGATTTGTGACAGGTTTTGCTTCTGTTGGCTTCAGTTGGTTTCACGGTTTCATCTCTTCTTTTTCTTATTGGTTTTGTCTATTCTATATGGTTTTGTGTTTGGCTTTCGAATATGATTCTCAAGCTCTGCGTTTGGTGTTTGTTTTTTTGGTTTTCCAGGTTTGATTTTGAAGGTTATTGTTGCGATTATGTGTATGGTAAAGGATGAAGAGCGGTGGTTCAATGTTTTTGCGTGGCTGTGTGGAGAATGGTGAAGTTTGAAGGTAAAGCGCGTTTGTATGGAGGAGTGTTCTCATTTTTCTGTGAGGTTGAAGGGCTTCGGTGTATGGGTTGAAGATATGTTATGAAGGAGGTTGGTGCTGCGTTTTTACGGATGGTGGTGTGGTTGTTTTAGAGTGGCTGAAGGGATGAAGGTGAGTTGGGTATGCGGATTTGTTTTGGATTGGATACAGGTTTGTGGATTGTTTCTGTTTTGAACGATTGTGAAAGAGGTTTTGACGGATGGCCGGTTTAGAGTTTTGATGGCTTTTTGTGGCGGAGGTAAGGGTATTAATGAAAGAGATATTATTGAGTATAAAGGGTGAATGGAAACTATGTTGGATAAGAGAGTTTTTTCTTGTTTTTTTCTGTTAGAGTGAGAGTTGAAAGAGATTTCAGGGTTCATGGAGTAGAGTGAAGGTTTTGTGGTTTATGTTGGTTTTAAGGCTTAAATTTGCAGCGGCGGATCTGAGTTTTTGTTTTATCAGTTTCGGAGGTTTTTGTTGAAAGTTGCAGTGTGCTGGATGAGTTTTGTGAAAGTGAATTTTTGAAGGTTTGACTGAAGTTGATATTTGGAAGAAGATTCAGCGTGGAGGTCGAATTTTTGTCCTCTCAACTTTAGGTTCTCCCTCTCTCTTATGGACTTCTTTCTCTTGAAAAATCAATTTTTTCTGTCTTGTTTGTAATTTGCTTTCCTTTTTGCAGGTTGGTGTTTTCGGAAACGGTTTGAGGGTGAAGGGTGATTCGACAGCCAACGGTTTGCGGCTGAATGATGGTGATGAGAAAGGCTGGTGTTGGTTGAAGGAGATGGCGGTTGAATATGGGGATTTCTGTTTGAAGTTTGGAGTAGTTTACGAAAAACGCAGTGAATTCTTTTTTTTGATTTGAAGGAAGTTTCAGAGTTTGTAAATTTTTCTAGTTTTGAACAGATTAAAAAAAAGCTGAATGAATGTTGCTTCATTATTTATTATGCAGGTTTTGGTGAGATAGATGAAATGAAACTAAAGAAAAAGCCTAGCTATGAACAAAATGCGAAAAGAGGTGAAGGAAGAGGAGAGCATTACCGACCCGAAAGTTATCGGGGTGAAGAATCCGCAAACGGTGAGCCTCCTCCTTGCTACTGCTGGTAATTGATGGTTGGTAGTGACTTTGGATGCTGAATTTTCTGTTTTCTCCCTTTTCTCCTCCTCTTCTTTTTTGGTTTTTTGTTTGAAGGAATGTGGCTGAACTTTGATGTTTTGTGGCTGTTCTGGTATATTTGATGCTGAATTTTTGTTGTGTTTTGATGCTGAATTTTGGGACTGTTTTTTGTGATTTTGGGGCTGTTTTGATTGATTTTATGGCTGATCTTTGAGTTGTTTTTGAGGCTGTAACAGTGTGTTTGGAGGGCTGTTTTATGTGCTGTTTCTGTGTGTAATTTGGATGTAACAGTATGATTTTTGGTGGCTGTTTTTTGTGTTGCTCTGTGGCTGTTTTGTAGTTCTGTGATGCTGAATTTTGGTATTATTTTTGGCTGAATTTTTTGTATTTGAAAGCTGTTCTGGTGTCATTTTTTTGATGTAACAGTGTTGTTATATAGGACCTTTCATGTTTTTTTTTTTCTGATTTGAAATTCTGTACTGATAACTTGTAGGTGAAGGGTGTTTTGAGAGAGGGGACAAAATATGAATTGTTATTGGTGGAGGAAGTGGAGCAGGAAATGCAGGTCTGTTTTTGTGTGTTGTGCTGCTGTGGGAGGCTGTTGGAGCAGGCTGGAATTGCCTTGGTGCTGCTGTGTTGTTTACTGAATTTTTGGTGCTTTGGGTGGCTTTGTTGTACCATTTTTTTGTGGTTGTAACATAACATTTTATTTGGAATAAAGTTGTATATTTACACTATGGTTATAATTTGAAATTGAAACTTAATATTTGAAATGAGAACTTTAAATTAGAATCTAAATATAAACTTAAATTAGAAGTGAATTAAAAAAAAGAATTAAACTTAAAATTGAAAATAACTTAGAAACTAAATAATTAAACTTGGAATTAAAATTGACTTAGAACTTGAGAAATAAATTTAGAGGTTAGAAAATAAATATGTGGATATGAATTGAAATGGAAAATTGGGATAAAAAATTAAAACTTGAATTAGAAGTGAATAAAAAAAAAGGAACTAAACTTAAGATTGAAAATAACTTAGAAACTAAATAATTAAACTTGAAATTTAAAATGACTTAAAACTAAAGAAATAATTTTGGAGTTTATAAAATAAATACATGAATTAGAAATTGACATTAAATTTAGAAGTAACAACTTGAAAATGAAATAAAATTAAAAAATTGAAGAAAAGAAAATAAATTCAAAAATAAAAACTTGAAAATGAAATAAAAAATAATTTAGAAATGAGAACTTGAAAATGAATGGAAATAATAAATAAGTTTTAGAAAAAAATTTGAAAATGAAATAAAAAATCAGAGGTAGAAATTGAAATAAAATTTTAAAATAGGAGCTTGAAAATAGAAACGAAAATAGAAATTAAAATTAAAAACACAAAAATGAATTAAAAAGTTATAAATGAGAAATAGAAATTAAATTAAAATGGAAGCTTATAAGTGAAAAGAAATTAAGAATCAAAATTATAAATAGCTAGAAAATGAGAAGAAAAGCAACAGAAAATAAATCTGGAATTCTCTATTAAATGCGATGAATGTATGATGCGAGCAGTTAGGGGTAAAATTTGGGGTGTGACAGAAGGGACTTATCATCTTTTATTCGAAAAGGGACAAGATCATTTACGAAGGCAACCATGACGGGACTTGATCTTATAATTCTTTAAAGAGACAAGATGATGTTAATGAGAGAAGGGACTTTGCTTTATACACCTTACTTGACCTTTTATTTAGGCAACATGAGAGGTAACCCTTAAGAAGTGAGATGGCGATCAAAGATCGACTTACGTGTGTGCGTGTACAAATTCAAATATTTATCTTATAATTAGTGATCTAAGTTAATTTTAAAGCAAACATGTTATCACTCCCTATTTTACTAACCATAGCAATATATTTATAAATAAACAATAAGAGCTACAACTATTACATGGCTTTTACAGTTACATTAAAATAAAAAAAATTTAAATAATAATTATATAATAGAATGATAAGTATAAACAATAAAAAAGGTTAGTGATAATTATAAGAAGAAAAGGTTAGTAATAATATACAAAATATATATATAATTTAATTAAGTATTTTTAGATTTAAATAAACAACTTTAAATAATTTTTGAGATGAAAATAAGATGATATGAATAATAATAATAAACCATATAATAATTATTTACAAAGAAAATATTATTAATTATTTTAATTAGATATTAGAAAAGTTTAATTAATTTTAATATTTAAAGATTAGGGTTAGAAATTTTAAAGAAAATAGAATTAGGGTTTATAATTTAAATTACAATATTAATTTAACTATTTACAAAATTAAATATATAATAATAATATATACATATTTTAATAAAAAAAAAACTAAGATTAAAATTTTTAAAAAATAAATTAGAGATCCCTTTTAGAAAAATATGAAGTTAATATATATATATATATATATATATATATATATATATATATATATATATATATATATATATATATATATATATATATATATATATATATATATATATATATATATATATATATATATATATATATATATATATATATATATATATTTACATATGATTATTTAAATATATTTTCTTATAAGAAATATGATTTATATTAAATATAAAACAAAACAATAAAGAAAATAATGAGAAATTGAATGAAAAAACAAAACTTACCTGGGGTTGGGATTCGAACCCAAGCTCTAGCAATGACACTTAGCTGTTTCTGCATCAAACATTAAATCAAAATATCCAGAAACATTACAAACATCATCATGAACAATAATATACAATCAAATTTCATTTATATTGCTTGTATCATTGAAATCGAAAAATCAAATTTCAAGCTAAAGATGAAATCGGTTTATGCATTTTAATGAGTTTTGGATGATGTAATGCATTGGGATTGCATCAAGGATGATCAAGGAAGAGATTGCAACCTTCAAAACACTTTGATATAGCCTGCAAAATAGAATCCGAATTATGAATTTTTTATGAAAATTTAAAGTATTGTTCTTACTCTTGGAAGCAGCCAAAATTCCTCCCTTTGTGTTGTGATCTCTTCATGTATATATAGTGAGTGTAATTAGATCAAAAAATCATATCCTACTTTGGACTTTTGGATCACTTGAGATTGAAAAAGATATGCTTTCAAATATTGAAAAAAAATTGATATCTTCTTACTATTTTTGGTTGATATGATCTTATATGATTTCAATCATCTCTAAATGGCCTTTAAGAATTTCTAGAACAAAGATCAAATCAAATATTGAGAAAAAAAATTGATATCTTCTTACTATTTTTGATTGATATGATCTTATATGATTTCAATCATCTCTAAATGTCCTTTAAGAATTTCTAGAACAAAGATCAAATCAAATATTGAGAAAAAAACATTGATATCTTCTTACCATTTTTGATTGATATGATCTTATATGATTTCAATCATCTCTAAATGTCCTTTAAGAATTTCTAGAACAAAGATCAAATCAAATATTGAGAAAAAAACATTGATATCTTCTTACCATTTTTGATTGATATGATCTTATATGATTTCAATCACTTCTAAATAATCATTAAGACCTTCTAGAACCAAAATCAAATCAAATATTCACACTTTTATATTTTATTTTGATTTAAAATGATTTTTAATGTAAAAATCATAATAAATAAAATAAAATAAATAAAAATATGAATAAATAATTTTTAATTCGTGCATGATGTCATGGAAGTGTTTGGATCATAAAAAAGCAAGCCCATTTGGTGAAATATGGTTTTAAGACCCCATTTGCTTCATAAACCTCTCAAAACTTTCCCAATTTTGCGAGGACATAAGTCCCTCAATTTTAAGGCTATGAAGGTGTTCTTGGAAATTTTGGAAAGCTTAAAGAGTCCTCTAACCAAACTCTTTGGTCTCATGTCCATATCTTTTACCATTCTCAAGTTATGCTCTTTGGAAGATGTTGACTTTTTGTTGACTTTTGAAATGACCTATAATGTCTTAGCTCATACCTTCCAAATGAAGCATTTTTGGGCTTGGCTTGTGAGACACAAAGTTGTAGAGGATTCAATTTCATTCAAAATGAGCTTTGGATGGAAAATTCTTGATGAAGCATGTGGAAGTTATGGCTGGTCAAAGTTCAGTTGACTTTTCCTGAGGAAACCCTAATTTAGAAACCCCTGATTCTTGATGATCTGAAATCTCCTTGATGAATCATGATAAACCCTTGATAAAATGATGAACTTTACTTCATATACTTGATGTTGGCAAAAAATCATGAAGTTTGACTTTGGTTTGACCACAGTTGACCTCAGTTTGACTTTTTGACTGCTTTGACTGATTTTAACCTATCTGGTCATCTGACTGAGCAAACCTTTGGGAAAAGTCTTGAAACTTGTCATGGGGATTCTTAAACACATATAAGATGTTATGAAGATCACTTGAAGTCTTGTAAGTCTATTTAGCCTAATTAAAGTCGAAACCCTAGTTTAGGATGCATTGCTTAGGAGGATGCATTGTGTGAGGGAAATATCAAATCTTTTGACTGATTGTGAACCTTGTGAACCTCATGAGATGTCTTGTGAACCTTGTGAACCTCTTAGTACACAAAGTCTTGTCTTGTGAGGGAAAATTTTGGGGTGCAACAGAAAGGAGATGAAAAATAAGAGGCGAGGAATATGGATAAGATTGCACCTGATTCATTCTTATTGGCGGCACACTGAGAAAACTCTCTCGACGGGAACCTTCCGCAACTTCCTTCTCACCATCTCAGTCCTACAACAAAAAGAAAATTCAGTCGTGAGGGAAAGTCAAATTCAGTTATAAGAAAGAAGTTCAACATAAGACAGGAAAAGAGAATCAGTTACAGGTTCACATCAATCTCTAACAGAAATCACAAATTCACAACAAACCATAACCGAATTTCTAACTAACTTGCCTGGAAATTTCCATTGAGCCCTTCACTTTCCTCTTCTATAAAAGGAATCTTTGCTGCAGATTCAGGGTCTCTCTTGATTCTCGATTAATATTGATCTCCCTCTATTTCTTCATTCATCCCTAACCCTCTGCATATTCATCAGCTTCTTTCACTCCCTTTCAATTTTCGGCCTCTGCAAATTCTTCATCTCTCTCATTCACTCTATCTTCCTTCCTTTGAAATTTCCAATATGCAGAATTCATCAATCCTTCATCATCTTCATCAGCATAGCTTCACTGATCTTCTTCGTCCTTCTTCAGCTTTGCTCCAACCTTCATCAATTTTCAGTCTTCATCAATAACCTGCAAGACAACAGAATCACGGTGAAGTAAATAAGAGGAAAACGATTACAGGAAGAATAAAAAACAGAAAACTCAACATAAAATCTTCAAAGTCAACAATCTGCAACTATCAGCAAGAATAAACCGCCACTACAACAATCTTCATTCAAGACTTCGACTCTACGTTATGTGATCCTACAATCATCATCAAGTCATCTGCATTTTTTTGGCTCAAGGATTAACAGCGGTGATGATATACAGATTGTAGTAGCCGAGGAAATCCGAAGAGAAGTAAAAGGAAAAACGACGAATCAAGGTATTCGTACCTGAAAGTGGCGCCACCGGTTGTCGTCAAGAGGATACGGAAACAACGTCACAACGGCTTCAAAGACTCAGACGTATACACAAAGGAGAGTTCGACATCATCAATCAACGTCATCACTTCATTCATCTTCATCTGCAACCTGGAAACATCAACAAAAACATAGAATCGAAACGAAACAAAGAAACACGTTGAATTAAAAGCAAATCGCGAATAAGTGACGTAAGGGACGATACCTCTAAATCTCTTCTCGTCTCATTCGAATCTTTCCTCATTTTTGTCATATCGCAGGTACGCGCATCTTGATTCGGATTCGATTTCTTGTTTTTTTCCCGTTAATATGGAAACTTCGATTTGGCCGTTTGATTGGGTTTGTGAGGAAAACGGTTGCGGATTTAGAATCAGGATACAAAATAGGTGGAGGTTTGTGTTTATCGGTTTGGGGGACGATCTCCAGCGAGGAACCAGCAGCGGCGATTAGGGCTAGGTTGGGGGAGAAGAAAGAAAACGCGTGGGAGAGAGAAGAGAAGAAGACGATCTAGGGTTTTGTTGTAACCCTTTGTTTTCTTCAGTTTTGTATTTTTTATTTTACTAATTTAGTTTAATAGGAAAAGATTATTAGAGGATTGATGAGGAATAAAATTAAATAAATGAGGAATTAGTATGCTTTAATGCACCATTAGGAAGCAATTAAAGTCATAAAAGATCCATAATCTTTGCATCGTTAATTTGAAATTAGGATAAGATTAGGAGATTCTTTCATCATTCAGCCACACCGGCGGTGACACTTGTCACCGTCCGGTAGGCTACTCAGGAGGTCAATTGTGTGGGCATTGTCCACCATAGATACCATAGGCATGCGTTTGTGAGTGTCTGATTAGAATACCAATAGGAGACTTGTGATCAAACAGTCCACATTCAGTCAAAGAGATTTGACCACATCCCCATGGTAGACCCTCAGGCCACCTGCATAGTTGGGCCCAACGGATTTCTATCCGCACCCCCATCTTGGGCCCAGTTATCATTTTTAACTTAAAAAAAATACTTTCTCACATCCCTTCTTTATTCTTCTATTCTCTTATTTCTATTTTATACCATTCCAATTTTAATTATTAAAAAATAGTAAAAGACATAATAAAAATCCACAAAAATTAGGATAGAATATTAAGGCAATTTAGAAACTTTCCACATTTTTACTTTCTGAATTTTTGCATTTTCCAATTTAATTTTGATTTTTTCATTTAATTGTTTTAGATTGAATTTTCACATGGACACATAAATTTGTACAATTTATTTCTGCCACTTCCCTTAACATTTTTTGCCCATTCTTTTTGCTATGATTAGAGGACAAATTAAGGTACCTAAAATAGTTTTGGTGTATTTTTTAGGACAATTTATCCACTGTTTTGGTAGTGTGATTTGTATAAGTTTGTGATTAAACCTTACATAGAATTAAAGGACCATTTACCATAGCTAGAATTAGAATTTTTAAGAGATTTTTTAACATAGTGTTATAATCAGGTTAGATACCCTAGGGATTTAATTTCATATTTTTTCCATGACTTTTTATATTTTTGTCATTTTAATTCATTCCATCATATTATGCATATTCATAATTCATGTCATTCACTAACTATTCTCCTTTTTGTGCAAGGTATTTTCCGAGGATTTGCATATGGATTCAGATATTTTTTATGCCTCAATTATGTTTGTGTGCTTTATGATGTAATAGCCTAGAACTTGTATGCTTGTATAGTTTCTATAACTAGGTTAGAAAAGATAAAATGAATCGATAGAAAACCAAAATCTCGAAAAGCAAATTAAAGACTCGATCCAACATCGAGTAAATTTTCAAATAAATAAATAAAGTTGCATGTGACTTTAGGATTCCTAGATTACCATCTTTCCACTCCATTCAACCAAAAGCAAGCCTTGTATGTTGCACACCATAAGTCGTGCGTCTCAGCACCACGCAATCGACCCACCCGATCCATCGTTTCATCCCATTTATGCTTCATTCACGTTTTTACCCACCATGACTTAGGAGGACCATATTGTTCACTATTACTTTTTGTACTTGCATTTCTAGTTTAATATCTTTTAGGTAGATTTAATCTTTCAAGCCTCACTAACTATAGGTCATCCTTGAATTCAACTGACTTAGGGTAAGTCTAGTTTCCCTTAGAAGTTTTCCTTTTATAACTTGAGTCTCACTTCTCATCTTTAAGAAAAATCAAAACACCTAATAAAAGAAAAGGTGTACAATGCGCCACGAGCCTTAAGCTATACGGGAAATGACTAGTGGAGGTCTCCTTCGCTCTTCTAGGATGATTTACAAACGTTCCATTGGGGGCGATCTTGGAAAGTATTCGCTCCTGTGTCATAGTATTTAGTGTTGTACATTCAATAAACACAATCTCAAAAATACTTCTTATAAAAGACAACAAACCAAGAATTCACGTCTTCTCTTCTCATCTCATACTCTTTGCGGACGAACATGACTTGCCTCGACAGTTCAAACAGCGACACGGTAAACACCCTCGAGTCAGAGCCGGTAACACCTGAGCTAGAGCTATGGCAACGTCATCCTAAAAATCACAAACAAGTTTCAGCCTTAGTTAGACGAACTACGGCGTCTCTGATCCTCATTTATCCCAATGAGGTACGTAGGCAGTGGGGTAGGGCCCATTCGAGCACAATCTTTATTTTCCCTACATTTTCCACTTTTATTTCCCTTTATTCCCATTTGTCTATTCCATTTCTTTTATCATTTCCAAATCCAGATAGTCATTCCTTTTATTCAAACAACATATTATTTCTCACCCTTTGAAAACAGATTAACAAGCGTGGATCCCGTCGGGTACGGCAGACGGATTGGGGTGCTAATACCTTCTCAATTTGTAACCGACTTCCGTACCCAGATCTTTGGTTCGCAAGGCCTCGTCCTTTTCCTTCTTCCTTAGGTTTGTTCAACATTACCTTTCCCGTTCCTTCGGGATAAAAATGTCTGGCTGGCGACTCTACCTTTTCCGCGCCACTTTCGCGTTTGTACTAGGATGAAAATCCCGGGAGCGACAGTAGGGAGGTTGAGGTAAGCCTTATTTACATAATTTCTTCCTTGTTCTCTTTATGCTTTCTAATTGTGAATTGCCTTAGCATTTTATGTTTTGCTTGTATAGGTTTTTCCCTCTCTTTAGAATCAACTTACCTTCCTTAGGAAGTAAGTTGAGTTCTAATTCTCTCTTCTTCTTTTCCTTTTCCTCATTAGGATTAAAAAAACCACACTAATCTAGGTTCATCCATGCATGACAACACTTATGATTATTAGTCTCCCCTTAGACTCTTACCTTTGGTTCACTTTGTTTTCTTTCTCATCTCAAAGAAAAGTAAAAAACATCTAATAAAGGTTGATCTTCTCATACGCCATGAGACTTTGTTGTGGGTTACTTATGCACGTCCCATTTCGGGGCGAGGTGTACGGCATCTACCACGATGAACAAGTCTTAGTATGAGAAAGGTTCACAAACAACAATCTCATAAAACACTTCTTTAAAAGACAATTAACAAACAACACTCATCTTTTCCTGCGGGAATTCTTTTCTCACCTCACTCACTCTCAATGCGAACTTGCTACGACTTGCCTTATTTGCAAGACGGTTACACACTCGTTCAAGGCGAGCCTACAACACATGAGCATATGCATAAGCAGTTTAGCTTAAAAAATACAAACAATGTTTCCGCCTTAGTTAGGCGAACTACGTCGACTCTGATCCTCATTTTTCCGATGAGGTACGTAGGCAACGGGGAAGGGCTCGTTCGAGCACACTCTTTATTTTCCCTACATTTTCCCTTTTTTTCTTTTTGTTCTCTTTTTCCAGTTTCCTCTCTCATTCCATTCCAGTTAGCGGTTTTATTCAGCAGTAGTTTTATTCTCACCCTTTGAAACAGACAAACAAGCGTGAATCCCGTCGGGTACGACGGATGGTCTGGGGTGCTAATACCTTCCCAGGTCATAACCGACTCCCAAACCCAAATCGTTGGTTCGCATGACCTTGTCCTTTCCTTTTCTCTTAGGTTTGTGCAACATTATCTTTCCCATTCATTCGGGATAAAAATGTCTGGCTGGCGACTCTACCTTTTCCGCGTCACTTTCGCGTTTGTACTAGGATGAAAATTTCGGGAGCGACAATCAACAAGAAGGAAGGCTGGATCAGATTCTAATGACTCTCACACCCTACTATTTTTGAAGAGTACGGCTAAATCAGGCATGACACAACTCGCCTTTTTCTAGTTGAAGACTGCAAGTAGTAGAAGTGTCACTCATAGGTTTATTTTTGTCTTTTCCTTATTATTTAGAAGTGTTAAGCTTGAGATTTTGTTTTATTGTATTTCTTTTGCTCACTATGAGCTAAACTTTAAATATTGAGGAATGTGAAGTTTAATGAAAAATAATATTTTGTGTGGTGTGATTTGATTTTAGTGACATATTTTTTGCTATATGTTTTAACATAGTATATTTGTTTATTTGACTAGTCATATTAATAGATTAAAGTTTATTAATATTGAGAACTCGTTTAATAAATGGACATCATCACAAATATCAATCACATAAGTAAATAGGAATTCACATATTCTATTTTGAGACTTGAAAATTTGTTTTTTAGTTATTTACTACACCTATTATGTCGTTGTAGACATATACCACTAGGCCATATTTTGACCTCTTCTGACACGATAAACTTCATCACGCTAATACATCATGTGAAAATCATTGAATGGATCATCGTCCAATATGTTTCTTATCTCTATCACGCTAATACATCATGTGAAAATCATTGAATGGATCATCGTCCAATATGTTTCTTATCTCTGTTAAATTTCCTCACTTTTTAGTTGTTATTATTCATTCTAAGCATGTGACATTAAATAATAATTATTATTTTATACTCATGACTATTCACAAATTTTAACTTGAAAATCAATTTAAATTAAAATAATATCTTTGAGATCCATACTCTTACTTTTAATACTTGCTACCACTTTGATTGTGTATACTTGTACATACAACAGATCCACCGGTTAATGGTAGATAATAATATATTGGTGGCTGGGATGAACAAGTTGAGGTGGGGTTTTGACGGTGGTGGTTATAGGTGGCGACGAAGCCTTTTCGCATGGGAAGAAATGACGGTTATGGGGGTTATGCTTTAATAGTTAATGTTATTTTATAGGCTAGGATTTAGATAAATGGACATGGAGCCTCGATAATAACAAAATTTACTAAATAAAAGAAGCATATCAGTTCTTATCAACCAAGTCTTAGCATAATCTTTTGGTGATATGAGGAGCATTTAGAGTAATTCTAGATGCTACCGTAATGTAACTTTTATTTTTGCAAATATTTAATAATGGATTTTATTGGACATTCGACATTTGATGTTAAAACAATAGTAAAAATAGTTTAAATCATTTTTGTAATTGGAGCATGTTTTGGAAAAGATTATGACAAATCATTTATAATTTTCTAAAGAAGAAAAAAATAAAAACAAATTTGAATAATCCAATATCCAACCCAAATCAAACATATAAATTTGTATTTTTATGCAAACAGGCACAACAATGTTTTAGGTGATTATTTTACATCACTTAAACACATGTGAATTCTATATGATTTGAGATATAATTTTAGCCAAATTCAATTCAAACCAATCTATGTACATTTTTAAACTTAATGATGTATTTAAATTTTAAATTTATTTATGTAATTTTTATTTATTAATTCATTTGTCTTTTATTTGTTAATTTGTAGAAAACTGTATTCTCTCAAAGCACGCTAAAATAGTAGTTATTAATTTATTTGACTTATTACAAGAAACTCATCACAAAATTTTTAGTTTAGGATAGACAAGATTAAAGAGAATAATTAATTTTGTACCCAAAGAAAAGAGATTAGCATTAATTTCAGCAATGATTACTTGCAAATAGACATGAGAAATTTTGAATTTGATGTTGTGCAACATGTTCTACTATAATCTGCTAACATGTTCTCTAATTTGTAAAACTAAATTATTGAAATATAATTATATGCCATTATGCATAAACTAAAGTCAAGAGCCATAAACTTTGAACTTAAATAATGAAATTGAAGAGGTTCACATGTCACAGAACAAACAACTCACAAGTGATTTATGTCAAATGTATGATTCTTCTAAATTATGAAAATTGATGCTTATGTCTTAACGTTAAAACCTTAAATGACGGAAATTATCATTTGAAAAGAATTCATTTTAATAATTTTTTAGCAGACAATTAATTTATTTTTTAGAATATAGAGAATTAATTAATAAATTGTGCAGAAAACCTCTTTGTTGTTTGAAGAACCTCTTTGTTGTTTGAAGAACCTCTTTGTTGTTTGAAGTAACCTATCTTTGTTATATGAACTTCCCGACTATGTGTGTTCCTTGTCGCCTACATATTAAGTGGTGGTGATGATACAACTTTTGTGTTGAGTTTATATTTTGGGTCGTCGTTGAAAGTTCTTTCAGTTTCAGCACCGTTCCAATATGTTACTACTTTATTTCTATGTTTCAGGGCCATGACATTCACATCATTATTCCTACGTGTAACACCCCAAAATTTATCCTCTTATTTATCACTGATTCCGAGTAGTTTATGTTTTGTTTCCGTGTCATCTTGCATATTCGTTCATACATTGCATAAGAAAAATATATAGAGAGCATACATCATTGGTCGAGACGCGGGGCATGTGATCAAGGGTTATTCGGCGATCATCGAGTCTCAGAAGGAAAATAATCTTAGAAAATATGACCTAGGTAGTAACCGGTTACTTCGTACAGAATTTCAAAAATTCAAAAATCAGTTGGCTGCTTCCACCACCCTCCATTTTCACTTTGTTTTGTATTTCCACCAAATTCTAGAACATTCCACACTCTTCCAAAGGAATATTCCCAGAATATACCAAGGAATATTTCAAGAATATTTCATGGAATATTCTAGGAATATTCCCAACCAACCCTTAGCTTAGGATCCGAGCCTAGTGTCCAAATCTCGCGCCTAACCTCGAACCTAACTCCAAAGCTAACCCCTATATAAACCTTGTTCATCAAGCCAATTAGTGATTAGTCACATTCCACGTTTTTCCACTATTCTCACAATCTCAATTCTCTCATTTCCCTCCATTTTCCAAACTCACACCAAAGCTTCATTATCATCAAGATTCTTCAAGTTTGGCATTGAAACTTAAAGAATCGGAAGCTAAGCCTCCATCATTTTCATCGATTCAGCGGATTATTGAAGAAGTTGCTACGTTTGCGGTGTTTATTTCACCATTCAGAAGCGGTTTCGGATCATTCTCACCAATCGCATTTATTTTGCGCATTCGCGGATCGAAGTTTCGGATCTCCAGTTTTTTCTACTTTCGCGTATTGCTCGACATCGCAACAATTTTCAAAGCAAGCCTCCACTTTGTAGGTTGGTGAATCCGTAATCACTTCTCGTTTTAACTTATTTCTCTTCATCTTGCCTCGCACATTCTTCACTTTTTCTTGCTTTTGTGGTGCTTTGATTTGGTTTGATCATTAGGAGCTAGAATTGTATAGTGATCATAATGGTAATAGGTGTTAGAATGTTGCATCTAGGTGTGATTCCAGTGCTTAGTTGATAGGCATTAGAATAGAGCTTATTTGAATAATTTGCTATTGGTTTTTGCATGAAAATGCAGAAATTTTTTGTTCTGGTTGCAGAGTAACCGGTTACCTCATAGGTAGTAACCGGTTACTTGTGTTAAAATTTGTAGAAATCCCTGTTTTTGAACTGGTAAACGGTTACTGCATAGGTAGTAATCGGTTACCACTGAACCAGAATGAAAAATTCTTGCTTTTTCTTGAAATTTTGATATCCATTCCCCCTCCAATCATCATGGATCTTTAGGATATAATTTTGGGGAGTTTTTAGGAGATGTTTAAGAGCAGGTGTATGTAGTTTCGATAACTTTCGACACGCGTTTCGTTAGGTTCTGATTTTTGACATAAATGTTGCATATGTGTTCATAGCTTGTTGTGATTATTGTTTGCATGATTTAGCATCATCAATAGCATGTTAATAAGTGTTTATAGGTCTGTTTTGCATTGCACTTGTGATCCACTCATGGTTTGGTTGATTGTGTGCGTAATCGGAAAGATTGCATATTGTTTAAAACCGCACAATCCACATAGTTTGCATTCTTTGTTGATTGTTCAAGTGTTGCATTCCATTGTTGATGACTCACTTCAGGTTGTCGCATTAAGATGCATGATCTTTGCATTTCATTGTTTGCATTAAAACTCTATGTTTTTGCATTTGAAGAAAATCTGCCATGTTTCACTGCTGCATTTTGAAACAGAAGTTATAAAAACACATGTTGAATTATTTTGTTTTGGTCTTTCTACACCTATTTTCATGTTGTTTGGTAGCTGTAATAGGTTGTTTGCATTGTTACTTGCATTTAGTGGCTGATTGTGTGTTGGAGAGTTGTAGTAGATGTTGACTATAGGCTTTGCTCAGCTTTTCAGTGTCCTTAGGCTTATGATTGAGTCTAGTTTAGGTCATAGCTGTAATAGGACATGTTTGGTAATTGGTTACCTCTTTCCTTTTATTATTTTGGCCTTATTTTACTAACCTTTGTTTTGTAGAGGGTTATGGTAAGCCATGTGTGTGGGAGGGTATCCTACATACACCTTCTTCCTTATCCTTTTAAATTTCAACGTATGTTTTCGATAAGCATTTGATGCTTCTTCGACATTTCACTTTGTTCATTACTTTAGAGTTGAACTCATCTTCAATCCATTGAAGTGAGTTGTAACTTGCTTACTTTTTCTTTCTAGGAATAGAAAACCACACTAACCATAGGACATCCCTTGAATAAACACCTTATGGTGAGTCTTAGTTTCCCCTAGTTTTTTCCTTTTTCGATTTAAGTCTTCTCTCTCATCTCCAAATAAAAATCAAAATACCTAATAAAGGTAGAGCTTTCTCGTGCGCCAGGAGACTTTATCGTGGGGTATTTGCACGCATTCCATCTCGGGATGAGGTGTAGAATATCAATCATGATGAACAAGTCTTAGCATGAGAATGTCTCACAAAAAACAAAATCAAAACACTTCTTCTAAAAGACAATAAACCAACAACAAGCGTCTTTCCTACGGGAATTCTCTTCTCATCACCTTCACTCTAAACACGAACTCTCTTCGACATGTCTCTTTGCAAGACAGTAACACACTCGTACCAGACGAGCCTTCAACACCTGAGCATAGGCATAAGCAGTTCAATCTCATAAAAAACACAAACAAGTTTTTGCCTTAATTAGGCGAACTACGTCGACTCTGACTCTCATTTCCCATGAGATACATAGGCAGTGAGGTATGGCCCATTCGAGCACATTCTTTATTTTCCCTACATTTTTCCCGTACCTTTTCATTCTCTTTTTCCAGTTCCCTCTCTCATTCCAGTTCTAGTAGCGGTTTTTATTCAGGAGCAATTTTATTCTTACCCTTTGAAACAAACAAACAATCGGTGATCCCATCAGGAACGGTGGACGATCTTGGGTGCTAATACCTTCTCAATTCATAACCGACTCCCAAACCCAGTTCTCTGGTTCGCAGGACCTTGTCCTTTCCTTTTTTTCCTTAGGTTTGTGCAGCATTACCTTTCCCATTCATTCAGGATAAAAATGCCTGACTGGCGACTCTACCTTTTCCGCGCCACTTTCGCGTTTGTACTAGAATGAAAATCCCGGAAGCGACAGCTGGAGACTCTGCTGGGGACCGAACCCAGAATCTTTGGTTTCCCCTTTAAGAGTCAATCCTAGCGCTTTTTTGTTTTTATTTCTTTGGGTGTTTAGTTGTTTGTTGTTATGTGCTTTAGTTTAGTTTTATTTCTTTATTTACAACTTTACTTTACTACTTTATTTATCGCTTTCAGTATTTTATTTTCCATGCATCATATATATACTGGACTGTCTGGTTGTACTGGTTTTCTTTGGCAGGATGGGGTTACTAAGTGAGGAGCCCAATACCAAGGCTCGAGTGCACCCTAGACTTTAGCGTGGATAGACATTGTACTTCCATGGTGTCTCACCATGATGAGTGGCAGTGTGTTCCACACCCAGAGTGAGACCGTCTTGGAACTATCCTATGTGGGGATTTCCTCCACTTAAGGGTACGACCTCGATAGTTATTTGCATCTGGGGACCGATCATTAAGGATCTTAGTGGAAACAACCCTATCCAGGGATGACAGTGGCAGACCATATTTGTTGGAAAACCCACTCACGTCTGAGGGCCCACTAGGAACTCGCATAGGATGACCTGGTTCTCTCATATGAACTCAGTTAAAGAAAACTGTTCGTATGACGATAGTATTGTATCCCATGGGCTGAATTTACTACTATTTCTCGATTCAGTGCTTGAAGCTGGGAACTTATGAGTATGGGTGGCAAAACAGGCCTGGCCCGTTGGGCATGCCCCACTTTAGTGCGGGGTGGGCTAAGGATTTAGGTCTTCACCCTCTAAAGTGTCCGTCCTGCCCCGTTTTAATCACAGGCTTGTACGGGCATGCATATTTACTTAAACTAGCGGGATACACGTGCTATCACACGGGCCCTGTCTGTATTCAGACTCTATGTTGCAAAACATTACTTGTCAATTCTACCACATTTTTTCAGGGTCTAAATTTTGTCCAGAGTAACCAATTTAATAGGTTAATAAATCCAACAACCATAATATGGATAAATTACAAATACAAAATTAAGGCTTCTTACCTATGATATTCAAAAATATATAGTGATATCATTCAATAATCAATAATGCAATTTCGGTAGAATATTTCATTCCTACAATAACATATGAGTAAATATATCAAACTTGATCAATCTACAACTAGTATCTTATAGATTTAATATATTAACATTAAAATGGTCAGTCTACAGCTGATATGTAATAGATACGTTCACTTCTACCCGTGGATCATGTATGTATCATGCATGCAATTTGTAACGCCCTGATTCGATTTTCCCAAATTTTTGTGGAGTATTTTGTTTCATTTGTATGATAATTGTTTTATTTGTGAAATTATCATGATGATATTTTATGTTGAGGAATTAATGTGATGATATGTTATGTTGTGGGATTTTACCGTTTTGTGAATTTTCGGGTAAAATTGGTTTGAAGGGTATTTTAAGTATTTGTTAATTAATGATAAGTTAGAAATTAGTAGAATTGGTATTTTTGTGAGAAAATGATATTTGGTTGGAAAGAAATAGAAAGAATAGAGTTAAGTGTAGAAATAGAGAGAAAAGAATATAAGAGAGTGAGAGAGAGTGAAATAGAAAGTTAGTAAAGAAGAGAAATAAAAAGAGAAGAAAGAAAAGGAGAGAAGAGAAAAGAAGAGAAAAAAGGGAAAGTTGGAAAAGCTTCAAGATTGCTCCTAGGAATCAGAATAATCGGGTAAGGGTGATAAACATTGTTATCTTAATCTTGTGTATGATTATGTATGTGTTAGATTTTGTGGGTTTTTGATTTGGTAGAAGTCAGAGAAGATGAATAGTTAGGGTTTGAGAGAAAATGTGAGAAATTTATGGATTAATCGGTTGGAAATCGTTATAGCCGAAGTATGATAGCTAGAATATGTTATTGATCATGTTTGTATGAGCTTAGAGGAGTTTTAGGATCATTTTGGTTGACTGTTACGCTGCTGGAAATTCTGGAAATTGCAGTGGTCGTTCAGCGAGCTATCCCTCGCTCAGCGAAAGTTCCAGGGTGATTCTCGCTCAGCGAGCGAGAGGGCGCTCAGCGAGCCTGTGGGTTTTTGAGGGGTTATGTGTTTTAATCCGTAGCTTTAGTTTCGGGTATCCGTTTTTAGTGATCCTTATATCGATTCGAAGCTAGAAACGCGTAGAAACCAATGATGCTAAGAAAATAATTTTTAGCCGACTTTTACCCGACTTTTCCGATAAAACGTAATTATGTTAATTATGGAATTGTGGGTTTGATTGTTGTGTTGTGGCCGTTTGGCAAGTAGATACATTGCTTGAATTAAATGTGAATGTATGCTAATTGTATGAGATGAAATGCATAACTATTATTGTGAATATGTATGCATTTTCAAGAATGTTGTGTGTCATTTTCCATGTAAGCATAAGGTATGCATTCTTGTGCTGTGGGATTCTTTGTGAATCTGTTGTAGCATCGTGTGCTCATGTGGAGTGTGAGCGATGACTACAACATGATCGTGTGCCCATGTGGGGTGTGAGCGATCAGATTGTGTGCCCATGTGGGGTGTGAGCAATCTAAAAATATCGTGTGCTCATATGGGGTGTGAGCGATGGGTGATTTATTCACATTGATTGTGTGCCTGTGTGGGGTGTGAGCAATCAGATTGTGTACCCGTGTGGGGTGTGAGCAATCCATAAAAATTGTGTGCCCATGTGGGGTGTGAGCAAGACATCATGTGTCCGACGGGGAGTTACTTTAGGTAACAAGCGATGATTCCATTTGGTTCCTGAGTGAACCTGCTGAAATGTTGAGTCGGTACCGCATTTGCATCTGCATAGAGTCATGTGTCGGTCTCTCTGAGTTGTATTTTATCATTTTAATTATGATATGCAGAAATAAACATGAATGTGCATATGTTTATTTGGAGTATTATGGAGATGATAGTATGTGTGATGAAACATACTTGTTGGTATATATGCATGTTTGATATATGTATATGTATGTGATTTATACATTTGTAATGTATATGTGTGATTAAACATAGCTAGACGTATGTTTATGCGGAATGAATAGAATTGAGGAATAAACATAAATAATGTAAGTTTATGTGAATTAGTGAATTGGTGCATGATAAACATGCTTGAATTGTGTATGTACACGTTGTGATGTGTATAGGTGATGAGGTATGAATTGTGGTGAGAATATGTTTTATGTGTATGTTATATGTTGAGATATATAATTATATGCAATGTTATTATGATAATGTTTCTCACCCTTCTACTGTTTTATGATGCTCTATGAGGCATTGCATAGTAGGTTGCTGGATGACAATTTTTGTGAAGCTCGTCTTCATCTTTTGGTCGGTCGACTCTGATATGTAGCACCGGGTAGTTAGGTTGAATTAGTGTCATTTTTGTGATGCATTGTGTATATGTATCTATTGGATGGATGTTTTGTATAAACATGATATATTTGGTGAATCAAACTTGTTGATATCTGAATATATATGCATGTTTGATGTTGTTGATTTAGTTTACGCTGTGTAATTATATCTTTTGAGATATGAGTGTAAGGATTGGATTTCCTAAGTTGAAAACTACCCCATCGTTGCATATCTTTAAATGAGAAGGTGTTGTATGTTTTTAATTTCAAGCATAATGTGACATGCCTCTTTTATACCATGTTCAATTATACTCTGATGAAATTTTTAACATGTGCCTAAATGATTTAATTGATTATTTGGAGTATAGAAAGGGGGTGTTACACAATTCCAGTAATTATCAAACCTCAGTTGAATTCAAATGAGTCTAACTACAACCATGAATAAAATCATGTTTCCAATTCAAATAACATTATCTTTTAAATATTAGTCAATTTTTTCAAACCTATAACAGTTTCCCGTCAAATATCAGTTTTATGTTTTTTTAGGAGAATTTCATAATAGAAGTTTAACTCTACAAAATTCTGTAAATTTTAAATTTTTAAATTATTTGATATTTCATTGAATAATTTTAATAAAAATATAATAAAAAATTACAAATCTAAAATTTATAACAGCTTCCCATTAAATATCAGTTTTAAATCATTCTTATTATATCATATTTACAATTTTTACAAACCTACACTATATGACATATCCCTTCAAATTTCAGTTCTAAATGAATGTCTACACTCCATGATATCTTAAAATTTCAATTTTAAATGAATATTTTATCCATCTTTTGTGTATGAGAATTTCATAATAGAAGTTTAACTCTATAAAATTTTAAATTTCATATTAGAACATTTGAAGTCATTCCATTTTTAAATTATTCATTTTTTCTTATCTTAGTATGTTTTTTCTTTTCACTATAGTATTTGTATTTTTCAATTATTTATTTTTAATTTAGTAGAAAACAATTGTATAAATTATTACCATTTATCATTATTTTTTCATGATTATTATTTATCATTATTTTTTCATGACTACCAATCATCTTTTCTTTTTCAGGATTACTATTTAATAAAATATAACAATAAAAGTTACTATAAATAAAAATTGGGAGGAAGAGGAAAAAACCATATATATATATATATATATATATATATATATATATATATATATATATATATATATATATATATATATATATATATATATATATATATATATATATATATATATATATATATATATATATATATATATATATATATATATATATATATATATATATATATATATATATATATAAAACTCGAGTGAATTTAATTTTTTATGGCTATCTTTATAAAAAAAACTACATATGAAAAAATAAATTGATATTGATATTTTATGTTATTTTTCTGTTACTAATATAAATACCTATAACATATAACGTCATACCATTTTTTATATTATTTATTTAGAATCAAATTAACAAATTAAATTATAAATAAATTAAATTAAATGTTAAATAAAAAAATAATATTTAACATTTATTAGTGTAGATATCAGTAGGTAAATTAAAAATCAGATCTAAGAATATATAAATAAAAAATTAGATTACCATTTAATAATAAATAAAATATATTAATATATCTGCTCCAATATTTTATTATATGCTTTAACAATTCAAATAAAGGGAAAAAGTCACAAACAGACTCATAATATTGTTTATTATATGTATTTCATTTGAATCTTTCAAGTATTATTTTTAATTTATTATTTTTTCTTGACTAATTTATTATAAAATGATTTTTTAGTTTTAAATACTAAAATTAAAATAACATTCTTTAATATTAAAAGTGGTTTAAATTTTATTGAAAATAATACAAAATTATTACAATTTATTTCAAATCTAAAATTATTAAAAAAAATACATTAGTATTATATTTATTACAATTAATTAAATTTAACAATTAAAATAGAAATTGAAAAAAAAATTATCTTTGATATTTTTTTTTATCTTTTTTATTTATCTCATCATTAATATTTATTACTATTATATAGTCAAATTTGATTAAAATAAATTTATTTAAGATATAAATTTATTTAAAGTATATTTAAAAAGAAATTTATTTAAGATATAATAATATAAAAAATGTTTTTAAAATAAATTTAAATAAGTTCTCACTAAATGTTAATGTATTAAATATTTAAGATGTACTCACTAAATTTTAATGAAATATAAAATTGTATCAACATGTAATTATGGAGTAAATTACTTTTTGATAAAAATTAATTTAATAGAATATAATTAAAAATAATCAATATGATTTCTTAATTAAAGGAATATAATTAAATAAAATCAATTATATATCGATAATAAATATAAATATTTAATTAAATATTTAATTTTTGAATAATTAAATCGATTGAATTCTTTAAAGGTTACAATTATTATACCATCTTTAGATTTTATAGCATAGTAACAATATTCGATTTTTTAACTAATAAGTCAATAAAAACAATTTTTTGAATAATTAATCAATAAGAATATTTAGAAGCTTTTTTAATATAACATATTATTTTTCTTCTGAGTCAAAAAATAATTTTAACTTATTTCCTTTTATAATAATTGTATCAATAAATTTTTATCACCTATCATTATTTTTTCATGATTACTATTTATCATTATTTTTTCATGACTACTCCTACCATTCATCATTTTTTTTATTGAAAATATTTTGTTTTATTTAGTTATTTTATAAGTTAAAAAAAATTATAAAAACTCTATTAATTGTTTTGTTTTATTAACTTTTTTTACAAATCTAAATACTTATAAAAATATATTTTATTAACTTTTTTTTGTATAATTCATATTTAAAAAGATTGTTCATAAAGAAATAATACAATCAAATCTAAATCAAATTTTTTTAATAGTTAGATATTAGACTAATGAAGATTTAGACAAAAATGACATATCTTTAAAATAAATATTTGAAAAAAAATTCTAAAATAATAAATCAAATTAATATAATATCAAAATAGTATTCTTTAATATTAAAATTAATTTATTATTAAAAATATTTTGTACGCAACAAATATTATATTTTTTCTCAATAGATATTAATTTTTTTAATAATTGGTATATTTTCATTTTTAATTTAGGTTATTTTGATAGTTAGACTTCATTTAATTAAATATAGTTTGAGTTGTGTATATTAATTTTTTGAGTTTTGTATTACTCTAATAAAAGAAATCATATCAATACTAATTTTGAATTATTATATGAATTATTTTTTGTAAAGTGTGACAATATAATTATATATTTTATTGTGTGTTGTCAGTGATTTTAATTATTTATTTTTTCTGAGATAATTTATGCTATAAATCTTTGGAAAAAAACCACTAATTAAGTTTGAATTTTTATGACATATCATTGGTTGATATACTTCTTAATTACTTTTAGATACATTGATTATATTTCTATTAGTTCATTTTTAAATTTGAGTAATTCTAAATAAATAGTATTATTTATAGTTTTCATGACATATGTGTCCCTTCAAATTAGGCTTCCATCTATATCTGTAAAAATGTCGTCAGTCACAAATTAGACATTCTATAAGTGAAGTTCACTTTGATCCATTTGCATGGAAAAAAGAAACTAAAACTGACTGAACACAACAAAACGAACACAAAACTGCTTGAACACAAAAACTACTGCTAAAAATTAAACTGCAATGTCACTAAATGAATGAAACTCTAGCCAAACCAGCGCACCTACTTATGTACAACATTAAAATAAAACAGTTTCGTTTGATTCTTTGCATTCCATAGTGTCCATGACAGAAATATGTATCGGGTTTGGCAACTTTGAATCTGCAATGAAAATTCCATAGTGTCCATGACAGAAATATGTACCGGACTTGTCAACTTTGACAACAGAGCCAACCATAAACACCAAACAAAAGCTCCACCAAACGACAACAGAGCTAACCACCAACAACACAACAGGAACCCTGAAAAAGTTGAATTATCTTTAAATGTATGGAATTTTGTTACATACTAATTCAACATTTATCCATGACGTCATTAGAAAAGACACCCAAAATTCTTGCTAAACATATTTTATACCTCTAAAGTATCTACCATGCATAAAATATATATATATATGTTGTCTCCCAACAAAATGATAGAGTTTATAGAAAACATCTAACACTTAATGTTAGAGACTCAATGAAAACTACATAAACAACAACAATCTCGTCATGCACTACAAATCTTTCAGATTAGGAAATGTCATGGTTGTGTTCCTATCCAAATCAAATATTCTCATGTTATATAAATGTTTCACCAATCAAAAGAAAATCTTTATATTGTTAACTTTGCATTTCATAACCATGACCGAGAAAGTACTCACAATTCCTTCAAAATTTTCACAAGAACTTGCTCGCCCTGCCTTGATCCAGACTCAAGCATTACCTCTAAAAGAGCAACATCTCTCGCATCCTCGACAAAATAGAGGTGGTGCTCGGGTACAACGAATTAATACTTGCTTGTACACCGCAATTGTCAATAAATTCATCAAATATTGAGATTTAGAAAGTTAAATAGATAAAAAAATTATATTAGGGGAGACACATCTCAGGCAAGGTCAAAAAGAGACACCACCAACCTCATTGAGGATATACATTGGAATTTGCATTTGACCGCCCAACTAAGAATTCCAAAACAAAGAAGTAGAATAAATTCAGTTGGGCATTTCATCGAACACTTGGTATGCGACGGTAAAATAATAATCATTCCACCATTTCAAAAGTTGTAACTTAATCAAAAAATTAACAACATCAATCCATAGCACGTGAAACAACTAAAACGAAATCAGAAGCTAATCAAAATATAAAAAAATTAAAACAAATCGAAGCTGAATCTTACCTTAATTTTTTCTCCAATCACTCATATATGTTCTTTGAAAACATCTTCCTGATAAATAAATAAAAACAAACGAAGGATTTAGGGAAGAAATCTGAAAAATACGAATGTTATCAGTAGAAGATGCGAAGATTGTTATCAAATAAATTGAATTAAGAATAAGTGAACCCTTGAGTAAGGTAGATGAATTGAAAATTCTCAAGATTGTTTTGAATGAAAATCAATTTTCCACTTTGATTTGGAAGAGAAAGAGTTGTGGTGGCCGAAGAGGGGGAGGATGAGTTGGAATCGGAATCGTGAAGTTCAGAGGAGTACGGTTTAGGGTGTTTAACGAAATTGAAAGAGGAAGATGAATAGATGAAACAAAGGAAGAGTGAGAGCATAATTTATCGCAGGCAGTAACACTTGAGAGACATGCCTTTAAGTGATTTTACAATTTTCAAAACTCGTTTCATAGACCAAGGTAATATGCACAGGTATTGAAGCTATACGACTCTATGTATCCCTTTTTTTCTATTTAGCCAATTTTGAGTAATTTTACCATGAGAAAAATTCTATGGGTGACACATCAGCCGTCATTAATGCCAAAACTCTAATATTGCACCAAATTTGTAATTAGTCCTTAATACCCTTTTTATTAAGTTTAATTAGTAATTTAATAGAGGGGTATAATGGATAATTAGTGGGTAATCATTTTTATAGTTAGATATTAGATTTTTGTATTTTCAAGGAACCTTGAGAACATATAAACAAATTGCAAATACTATAAAGAAACACATTTAGAATAACTGCAAAAAAACTTCATTAATAATTGAAAGGATTACAATTCAAAGAACAACTTCCAAAAGATCCCACACAAAACAGAATATAATAGAAAACTAAAATCTAGAGATCCTAAGAATTTTTATGAGAAAATGACCAAATCCTTCCTTGCAACTTCCTTTTGAGCTCATTGATTTGGTCTTCCATCCGAGTCTTCTCAATCACAAGCCTTTCAACAATCATCTTCCAAGCAACTGAGGTAGGGGAAGTATCTGAACTCTTCTGAACATTGGTAACTGGATGAATTCTAGAGGAAAATAAATCTTTTTTAACTTTTCTCTTTGTGTTAGCAAGCTCTTCTTCATTCTTTTTCTTCAAGTGCCTTTGTTGGTATTCAAAAGGGACATAAGTCTTCCATATTTATCCTTTAAATCCCCGAGTTTAGCAACCAAAAACCCTAGCTCTCTCAGATCTTCTAACTTAGGACTCTTGAAAGTGTACTTCTCAGTTTTTCCTTCTTCCAAAATCCATGGTGGAAATACCTATGATGTTTGTAACAAGTATCTATAAGTTCCTTGAAGACTTGATTAAAATGATGTTTATGAATGTATGGATGTATGGATGTACAAACATAAACAAGATCACAAACATATGGGGTTCAAAGGTTCGACGTCACGACCATGGAGTCATGGGTTTAACCATCCCAAAAATGTAAGTACTAAGGGTTTATTGCACCTGTAGAACAAGGTTCTAAAAGTTCCCAGAGTCATCGATCCATCTTTAGGATATTATCATCTTGCACAACTACTTGTGCAGGCTAATAATATTCTCAAGAGACACTCGTTTGAGTGTAGTATCGTGTGACAACTACCTCAGGTCTACATCTGGATAATCATTGCACTACTTCCTAAAGGGATAAGATGGTTTAAGGGGATACTAAGGTCCCCGGGTTCTCGGGCTCCAAGGTCGAAAGTAATAATGCCATTATGACCACTCGTAATAACAAATACTATTATCAAATGGGCCTCCACTGAGTGGGGTTATATCATATATTAATCATGTTTAAGATTACTTCGGACATGTAACTATTGATTATACCACCATCATATCTTATTGTGCACTCAAGTCCAGGTTAGGATTTATCTTACCACACAAAGATCATTACCCTGAAAAAAAGAAAAACTCACACAATACAAGCAAACAAATAATAATAACACAAAAACATAGATAAAACAAGTTAGGTTTAACCCTCTTGAGGGAGTCCCCAGTGAAATTGCCATTTTTGTCAGAGTGACAATCGTAGACCAAACTATTTATTAACTTGACTCACGAAATATGATGTCACCACCGAACTTTTATATTTCCAAGGGAAGGGAGAAAAGATCAAATAAACCCACAATAAACATGCAAAGCTAAAGGCAAGGATAAAGACTATGCAATAAAGAGATCAAAGGTACGGGGGTTAGTTATGCTAAAGGAAGATACTAGCACCCTAAGCATATGTAGTATTGTACTGGAACCTCTTGATATATCCATGTTTTGGCTTAAAGTTATTTTATAAAGGTTGGGAAAGTATGGGAAATGTTGTTTTTATTTGAAAAAGAGACAAGTTGTCATCTTATGGAGAATACTTAACTAATCCACCACGAACATGTGGAAGATGGATCTTTTTATCACAATGAAAGAAGGGATATAACTTGGATATAAAATCAACAAGTATGTCTCATACCTCTCTTAAGAGTGGAAAATAATCAACATCATACATGTGGAAGATGGATCTTTTCATCACAATGAAAGAAGGGATATAACTTGGATATAAAATCAACAAGTATGTCTCATAACTCTCTTAAGAGTGGAAAATAATCAACATCATTCTCAATAATGTTATGGGGATATGAGAATTATATCTCAACAATAGAGATGATGCATGTCTAATTTCTTTGGAGAAGGGATTTAAAATTAAAGTCTAAGTGGAAAAAGTTTTTAAAAAGTATTTGAAAAGAGCCAAAGTTTTAATGAAAATAAACTAGGATTTGGACTAAGTCTAAGATAAATAAGGGTTAATAATGTATCAAACACACTAGTACACATGCCAATAAGTCAACAAATTATTATCTTTCATTTGGATTGGGGTATAAACAGCAATGCAGAGAGAATGACTTAAAACATAGCACAAGGTATCATCAATAGAGTTCATCAAGCAATGTCACCAACCATATGTCAAACAATATCAACATCAAGAGAATTTATTAAGCAAAGTCATCAAGCTCAATCAAGTAACATCAAGAATCAAGTGAGTGTGCAAGTATGATCAAACATAGTATCAAACTAACACAAAATCAATCATGAGTCATCAAGTATAAATAGGGACCAAATTATGGTCAAACATCAATACACATTAATATCTATTCTCAAATTATAAATACATACTTCAATAAGACATACTCATGGCAATGTGAATTATCAAGACAAACTACTATCATTAACACATGAACTTCAAAAGGAACATGACACATGGATCTATCATTAATCACCAAAGCATTTAAACATTAAACATTTTTGAAATAAACATGTACAACATGAATTTATCATGATATAAGATTAACAATGAAATCAACAAAGTACAAATTATTTAATCAAAGTATCCTAAAAAGGATCAAAGCATCATATTCAAAATCAATGAACAAAAATAAAATCATAGAATAAATAAGATAGAATATATATATATATATATATATATATATATATATATATATATATATATATATATATATATATATATATATATATATATATATATATATGTGTTTTTTTCTATTTTAATATGGAAAATATGAATGACTTAATAAAATATTTTTTTTAGATTTTTTATCTTAATGTTAGAAATTTAAAAAAAATAGAAAAATAAATAAATAAAAAAAGAACTAATAGTAATGATATATATATATATATATATATATATATATATATATATATATATATATATATATATATATATATATATATATATATATATATATATATATATATATATATATATATATATATATATATATATATATATAATTGAAAGAAAAAAAAAACAAAAGGGAAAAGAACAAGGAAGGAAAGACGATCCCTAAGAGTGTTGAACCCGAGACTCTGAGATTGCCAAACACACTCCTAACCAATGCGCCAAAATTGGCCTGCTAGTTGTAGATTCGCTCCATCAAAATATATAATAAAACAAATATTTAAAATGAAAAAGCGCACCAGAAACTTCATCTTTTTCCTCATGTTATTAACGTAACTTCATTTTTTCCAAAAAAAAATGCAACTTTCTCATTTTTTCCAAATAAAATGCAACTTTCTCATTTTTTTAACCAAATCCAACATGTCAATATAGGAACTTGATCAAAATATCATGAGGAATATGAATATGGAAATAGTTTTTATTTATTTCATATCTAACTCACGAATATTAATAAAAACTAGCGAAACCCTAACATTCAAAAATGAAATTAAATCACGTACATCATCAATCAATGCCCATTTTCATGGGGCTTTCAATCATCACATCAAAACAAATACAATGGTAACAAGAATGAATTAAAATGAAGCTTCAAAGAGGGATAACCAAAAACGAAATTTTTTACCTAACAAAGTGTGTCTGATGCACCTTCTAATTGACTTCCAAAAATGAAATAAAGGTTCCTTTATCTTCCTTAAACCTCCAGGATTATAATGGTGTGCTTGATTTGTTCTAAAACACCTTGAGTTGCTCTACTCGAATCCACTTGCAAGGTAAAAAAAGTCAACTTTGGATATGGAGTTTTTAGGTTATGAGTGTGGTTCAATGCATGCAAAAACTCTTATGGTTTTTGTGGATGGTGTTTGTGAATAGAAATTGGAAGGATGGCGGAAGAATAATGAGAATCAAAGTGTTCTCTTTTGAGCAAAAATGGAGTTTGTAGAAAGTGTGATTTTTGTTTCCTGATGGATCCTGATGTTCTTGTCCGTTTTAAGCAATGAAATGAGGCTTGTTTATATAGAGGAAAAGGTTTAGTCTTAGAAGAAATTTAAAAAAAAAAATCAGATTATAATATTATTCAATGGACATTTGATCAAAATCCAAAAAGTTTGTGAAAAGTACAAAATTGTTTTTGCTTTAGTGTAGCTCCTAAGCTGGCATTCTTGACATTGGTTCTTAAGTTGCACAAGTTGTTTCTGATGTTTAGATGAATCCCCTAACTTATTGAATAAGTTTTTATCAAAATCAATTTTCATGTGATACCCAAGATGCAATTCCAATTGGACCATTAGATCAAACTTTTATTCTTTGTATGGAGATCATTCTTGTACAAATTTTGCATCAATCTGTAGATCTCATGGGATACTACAAGTCATATGTTGATATCAACTTAGGAAAAGGTTTGGAAAGCGCTCTAATTTGGCTCCAAATTCATGTGAACTAAATTTACTTCAATACAAAGAAAAATTTTGGGTTGCTTTGTCACTGATCATCAACTTGAAACTTCAACTTTAGCCATTAATTTCTCTCGATTGACAAAGGATTCTTGATCAAATTATCAACCAAGATGAAGTAGGAAATATGCTATTTAAATTCATCCCCTAAGCATCAAGAATGGTTTCTTGGATTGTTCATAAATTTGCTATAAAGTCATGCACTTGGAAAGTCTACAAACTTAGAAACAATTCTAAGTGTTTTGACATTTGCAACAACTTAAACCTTCAACTTTCAACATTAATATCTTCCACTTCAAGAAATCTTTTGGCTTCAAAATTTCCATCATCTTATACTGTTAAACATCATCTTTAAGAGTATCCCTTAAGTGCTTCAATTGGATTCTTGGATCAAACACCATGGCCTTGGAAAGATGGTCACTTGAACATGAAATTTGGTACTTAGAAAAATTCTAAAACCCTAATTTTTGCAACATTGTATGTTTTGTTAATTTTATTGACTTAGCCTGATCAAACTCAACCCTATTTCATATTTTCTTGATTATTGATTCGAGAAGTCCAAAGTTTACTAAAAATGTATAAAGTCAAACTTTAACTTTGAGCATATGTTGACTTTTTATCAATTGAATCAAATTCTTTAACTATCAATGAACCAAACTTTTTGAGCTAATTGGATCACATGAATGGACCATAAAGATGTATTTGAAACCCTTGAATCATGTTTCAAGGCATGATATCAAGTTTTGATGAAAAAGTCAACATCAAGTTGTCTTTGACCAAAACCCCAGTTTGGAGCACATGATGAATTGTAGCTTGATGAACTTGAACTGATGTAAGCTCAAACTTTGTTATTGATGAAAGGAAACACTTGATCACTATGAATGAGTGGGAGAACATGAGATGTTAAGGATCACACTAGACCCTGATTGATCAATCACTTAAACTTCTTGGTGCAAAACCCTAACTCATAGACAAAGCAAGCAAGACATATTTTTGTATTTTCATGGAGTTAGCAATTCATAAAAGACACACATAAAAGTGTTTGATGTTATGCAAATTATGCAAATAAAGGTAGAATCTTAGGGGTAAAAATTAGGGTATGACAACCTGTAAGATCTATGTGTCTACTTATACTGAAGCAAAGGCTTTTATAGGTCAGCCTTAACTCGTATAGGTCGGCCTATGCAACTGTGTTTACACATAAAACTTGGTTTTTGATGTGTAAGACATGCCTATGGCTTTTCAATCATTTTCAAAAAACATTTGTATGCATCCTAAGGCTAAAATGATCAATGAACATCTAAACTTAGGTTGATACCGCCCATTATACAAAATCGCTAAGTCATACTCCTAATTTTGACATCATTCAAAACATGGTTGAATTTGTAGAATGCACTCACAATATTCTGTAAAAGCAAAATCCTTAATTGGTTTAGAATAAGAAGAGACAATGTTTACTTAAAGGCATGAGTAACACAAAAGATTGTGCCCACACTTAAGGCTAGTAGCTCGAGGATTCAGAGTTAATGATAACCTGAATTCTATGTGAGTACCAAGGAATAAGTAATAATTAAAGCTAATTTTGTAGTAAAAGTAGTAAGGTCAAAAGACATAAATAAAACCCTAATAAGATAGATCAAAGTTGGCTCACCTTCTGGTATTTCATACCTGATGGTAATATCAACATTCTGGTCCCCCTAAAGTATCTCGCTCTTTTAGGCATCATGCTTGAAGGACCGTGTACGTTCCGGTCTCCCTCTAAAGCATTTAACCTTTTCAAGTCTCATGCTTGAGGGACTGTATACATTAGATATTTCACCTAAAAGTATTTAGGTCAAACCCAAACTCGAGCGTAACATAACATGCCCTAACTTAATTCATTTCCAAGAAAGGACTGAGACAGATCACTCCTAATAGACGAGGCCAATAAGGCCAACCCTGGGCCATATACGAATGACTTAAAATCAATTCCATTATACATGCAAAAAGTGCATTTAAGTCATTGAATAGCCACGAAAGGTCTCGGACAAGGAAACATGGGTCTTAATTCTCTTTATTATTTTCAGCCAGACAAAAAGAATGTATCATAATGTAATAAATTTGTCATAAACGACTATACTTAGAAAATATTATATATAAATTAGTAATTACCAAACATAAAGAACATACTTATGATCAGAGTCGTCTCATGTTTTTGAGGTCCTGTATAAATTAATCACAGTTTAACAAAGAGCAAATATAGGCCTCATTTAATAACGATTTAACCTGACAAATATTTTATGAGACCGCATTTAACTATAATTTAACCATAAAAAATTTGAATCCATGTAGAATAGTCCACCTTACCACCCTCAAAGATAACTCTGCCTATCATACAACTCATACTCACAAAAACAATGTGAGTCTAACTGACCTATCATAATTTGAATTATCAATTAGTGCAGAAAGTGCATTTAAGTCATTAAATATAAAATATAAAATTTAAATATATATATATATATATATATATATATATATATATATATATATATATATATATATATATATATATATATATATATCAAGAAGACTATTAAAAAAAATAAAAATAAAATTTTTGAATTAAAAATAAAAAGAAATAAAAAAAAATTAAATATAAAATTAAGAATCCAAAATAAAGATAAAAATAAAAATAAAAAAAGAAGAGAAAAATACGTAAATTTTGTTGTTTTGAATATTAAGTTGAATTAGAGTTAGATTAATTTTCAAAAGTCATGACATGCAGCATTTAGTTAGTATTTCACATGTTTGGTCATAGGAGTAAGCATAGAAGGAGTATTATTACATCAGTGTGATTGTGTATGTATTTCGCATGATGCAATGGAAACAAAACGAATGAATAAAATTATGGCTTCACCCAGGTTCGAACTGGAGACCTTCAGTGTGTTAGACTGACGTGATAACCAACTACACCATGAAACCATTTGTTGATACATTCGCAATTACCAATTTACTACCCATAATAACTAAATCAAGCAATTTTCCTATATCTCATAATCCTTGTGACCAGGGGTGCAGCTTTGCAGGTACGTTTAATTTGATCTCAGTTTTTATATCAAATTAGTCTGTGTATTTTTCTCATACTATTATTAATCAACTATATTCACTAATATTATTATTTTTATTTTGTGTATCTTAATTCACCTCATACTATTAATAATCAACTATATTCACTAATACTTTTTTATTTTTTTATTTTGTGTATCTCAATTCACCTCATTTTATTTATTACATACATTTTATTTAATTAATACACTTATTTTATTAAATCTACAAAACCTAACTTTTTATTTCAAACTTCCTTTTTTATTTTCTTATAAAAATATTAGTTATATATCATTTTTTAAGATACTACTTTTGATATAATGTAGTAAAATTTAATAATTTACTTTAATTTTTTATTCATCTTTGAATTACCTAAATTCATGTTTAAAAACAAAAATATTTTAATTTTTTTTTTTAAAACTCAAAAGAAGGTGATTCAAAGAGATTACTAATTCACACGGTAGGTTTAAATGGTCAACTAAATATCACTCAATTAGAAGCATACACATGTATCACTAAATTTTTTTGGACTAATTTGTTTCGATGATGTATCAATGTCAAATTATAATAAAACTTTTCTAGGTCATTATTTATTAACATACTCTCAATAATGAATGATAACCGGGCAGGAATTTAATGAGAGTATGATGTGAATGAGTGATAATCGGACAGATGTATTTATAGAAAAAAAATTACAAGTCTAAACACTTACACCAATACAATTGACGAATACCTATAATCACATAACACTCATTCGCCAAACCACTTGGAGACATACTTTGAATTTCTTACTCATTCACCATTTGACATGATGAATTAGTTTAAATTTTTTTTCACTTAGCCAAACCAATTGGCGAATTGGTTACCATATACACTAGTTCGCCAATCAAGTTGATGAATATGTATGCAAAGTATGTTAGTTTAGTAAATTTTTTGAAAACATTGTTATTTTGGGAATTAATTTATTAAATTATGTTATTCTAAAAAAAAATTCTAATAATTATTATGTTATTAAAATAAATAATATTTTATTAATAATAATTATAATTTATTAATATTAAAAATTAAGTGATAAGAGGAGAATATTACACCATACATTTATACATGTTCGTCCTAATCATTTGACCTACTCTTATTCCCAAAAGTTTTCTCTAGAGAGTTTTACTAAATGAGATGAGAGCTTTTCACATGTTATGCGCTAATATCTTCTTACAAACAAACAAAGATTTAAATGTGGCTAATATCAGAAACCAAACAAGAGATTTTAACAGGCTAATATCATGAGCTAAATATAGATTTTATCATGTTGATCTCATGAGCTAAACAAAGTTATCGTGAATAGATTGAAGGAACTGGTTGACAACATCATTGACCCTTACTAAATGAGCTTATTCCATGGTGGAACATCCAAGAAAACACAATAGTAGTTCAAGAGATGCTGCATAACATGAATAGAATGAAGGGCAAGCAAGGTTTATTTGCGTCGAAGGTGAATCTAGCTAAGTCTTATGATAACCCGAGTTGGACATTTGAAAATTTATTTATAACCAATTGGAAAAAAAAATTGAAAAATGGTTCAAATGTGTATAATTCTACTTTTTTTGTTTGGAATAAGGATGGACTAATCTCAAAGAAAAAGAAGCTAAAAGACTACAACTCGAGGGTTGAAATCTTGAAGACATCATATGCAAGTAAATCAGTAATATCATCCAGATAATCATGTTAAATCCGTAGGCCAAAGTCATAATGCAAGCTCTTATTTGCCATAACATCTACACAATGGTGGAAAATAAGGACCAATTTGTAATTTTAAATTTTTTAAAGGAATTGATTGTAAAATTTGGAAATTATTAAGGACCAATTTGTAATTTTTTGAGTTAATTTTAAATATTTTGAAAATATGGGGACCAACTACAAAATATGAAATAATAATATCAATTTAACATTTACATTTTATGTAGTATGAGAGGGATTTAAAATTCTTTGATTTGAGATGTCATTTTTGAAATAATTAAATTTAACTTGGATAAAATACTTAATAAATTTTTATCATTTTGGCAAAACTTTTTTTTAATCTAAACAATGAATTTTGTCCAAATTATTTTAATTTCTCTCAAAATATCACATTCCCTTATTAAAATGTCATCCAAACACACTCTTATATAATTCGAGAATAGATAGCTTTTCAAATACAAACCAAATTAAAAAAAAGTATTAACTTTACTTACATATAGTATGACTTAAGAAATATAGAGTTGCATATAATGACGATGTTTGATCAAAATGTAAGGAATGATGATCTCATAGCTCGTCCCACGAGTCCCAAGAGTTCATGAGATTATGATTATACTTTGTGTTATCACGACGAACCGATTATAAATACATTTAGATTTAGTTGTGAGGTTTCTTCAATTGGAAATGAACAAAGCGTAATTGTAATTCTTTTCAATTGTAGATACCTTAAATATATATCTACACAGTCTCTTAAGCACGATAACTTACAAAGGGTGAAGTGATTAAGCTTATCTTCCATGTAATTTTAAACATTTCTTTCCTTTTAAACGAGTCCTATAAATAGAGATGAGCCCCTTAGTGGAGTGACTTCCTTAGTTAGAGAGGGTCCATTAGTCAAGGGTGAGTCTCTCAGTTAGGAGTAAGCCCCTCGTTTAAGGGTGATACTCTTAATTAAGGGTTAGTTCCTCATTAAGGGAGAGTCCCATCGTTAAAGGCGAGTCCCTCAAGAGTAGGTGCTTCGCGTGAGAGGCTTTAGGTAACCCGAGTTGGACATTTTTGAATAATGTCTTAAAGGAGACTAGGTTCCCTGATAAACTAGTGAAAGTAATCATGGTTTTTATATCTCCAATTAGTATGAATATTAAGTGGAATTAAATGACACCAACTATTTTAAATCTGAGAAAGGAGTAAGAGAGGGATCTCCCACAACCTTTTTGTTTTATGTTTAACTACACTAAAACATTATATTTTAGTGTAGTTAAACATAAAAGAAATTACAAACTAAATCATATTAAAAATGAAATATAATATTGTTTAATGCAATACATTATTACTTTTATTGATGCCATTTTAGATATGTATAGTTTTTAATTTATTTAAGTATTTTAAATCCCTTTCCTTTAATTTCACCTCTTTAAAACCCTTACAATTTTCTTTTAAAATAAATTCTTGATTTATATCGAGTAGACTGTTTTACAATATCCATCGACCTTCCCATTAATCAAAACATTTTTGTAAAACTCAGGATAAACCCTTGATCTAACATCATTCGGCTTTTTCCTTTTCAAATCCAAAAGAACAATAAATGAGAGTAGAATTGTGTGCCATGAGCCTTAAGTGGTGGAAACGGAAGAGAATGGATTTATCCCACTCTCACTTAGATTATTTTGACACAAGTTGACTAGGTTGATCAAAATAGTCACCTTCACCATAGTCTTTAGTGCAGTTCAACTTAAGAACAACCTTTACCAAAACTCTAAAAAAAATACATCACTCATCAAACTTAATTTTGTGCATTGTGGCACCACTTCCTAAACCCTTTTTTAAGGTAATAAAATCAACCAACAAATATGTAGAAGCATGCCTTCAACCTCAAAGATTTTGATGAAGACAACACGACTCATGTGTTTCATACTTGCAAAAAGTCAAGAGCTCTCAACATGATCTAGCAACAAGCATCTGCATTATGATCAAGCTTCATTTGCTCATTCGGTTTATTTCAAGCTTGGACGCATACGTTGAGGTACATCAAATCCCTTTAAAGATTGATGTACAAGTGTTCAATTAATCATTTCACATGTTATCATAATGCATACAATTTTTGAAATGATTTTAAAATGGTTTAACACTTTTAAAATAAATATTTTTTCTGTTTTTAATAGTGTTAACCGGTTAACCATTTGGTTAACCGGTTAACGACTTCAAATTTTGAAAGACAGTGTTAACATTTATATGTGTTAACCGGTTAACCATTTGGTTAACCGGTTAACACTGAAAGATTTTGAAAATTTCATTTCTTTAAAATTCAAATTATACCTTTTGATTATACCTCTTCAATTAAATTATGATTCATAATTTTTCATACCTTTTTGAAAGGGTGTTTTGAATATTATATATTCTGAATTTTTTCAAATTCAAAAACACCTCCTAGATTTTTTTTATAAAAAATCACTCAATCAAATTCACTCTTTTTCATATATTTTCAAACCTTAAAAAGTGTTCATATTGTGATTCATAACATTTCATATTCATCATTGAACACTTGTATTGAAATTTAAAAAGTGGATTTTGATCAAAGGAGAAGATCAATTTATATTGATATCAAACATTGTACTATTCTCAAAATTACAAAGAATTAAAATAGATTTTCTATTGTGACTTGTGATCCAAGAATTTTGGACTCAAGGGATAGTGATTGCAAGAGGATTGTTCTTGCGCACTAGGTTGTTTAGTTGTTTAGAAAGTAGGCCTCACCGATTGAAGGTGCAATAGGTTGTACATTCTAAAAACTAGTGGAAAATCTCTTTCGTGTTGGAAAGGGGACTGGATGTACCTTCGGACTGTGAAGGGAACCAGGATAATTTGTTGTGTCTCTTTTACTTTCTCGCTTTATCGCTTTCATACCATAAACAAGTAAAAGAGAAATCCATCCATCAAAGAAAATAATCGAGAAATTTTTATAACACCTAATTCACCCCCCTCTTAGGCGTACTTTGAAACTACAAAATAATATATTTTGAGTCTAACTATGAACGCTATGACTTCCTTATTGCATTGTAAGGATGCGTAGGCACGATATTGTGAAGTCTTGTCGAGTACACTAATAAAAACCCACCATTTCCATTTAACAAGTAACTTCAAGAAAGCTTTTGGCTTCAAATTTTCTATCATCTTATAGTATCAAACATCATCTTTCAAAGTATCCCTTAAGTGCTTCAATTGGATGCTTTGATCAAACACCATGGCCTTGGAAAGTTGGTCACTTGAACGTGAAATTGGGTACTTATAAAAATTCTAAAACCCTAATTTTTGCAACATTGTATCTTTTGTTGATTTTCTTGACTTAGCCTGATCAAACTCAACCCTCTTCCATATTTTCTTGATTATTGATTCGAGAAGTCCAAAGTTTACCAAAAATGTCTAAAGTCAAACTTTGACTTTGAGCATTTATTGACTTTTTATCAATTAAATCAAATTATTTAACTATCAATGAACCAAACTTCTTGAGAAATTTGGATCATATTAATTAACCACAAAGATGTATTTGAAACCCTTAAATCATGTTTCAAGGCATGGGATCATGTTTTGATATAAAAGTCAACATCAAGTTGTCTTTGACCAAAACCCTAGTTTGGAGCACATGATGAATTGTAGTTTGATGAACTTGAATTGATGTAAGCTCAAACTTGGTTATTGATGAAAGGAAACTCTTGATAACTATGTATGAGTGGGAGAACTTGAGATGTTAAGGATCACACTAGACCTTGATTGATCAACCACTTGAACTTCTTGGTGCAAAACCCTAACTCATAGAGAAATCAAGCAAGACATATTTTTGTATTTTCATGGAGTTAGCAATGCATAAAAGACGCACATAAAAGTGTTTGATGTTACGAAAATGATGCAAATAAAGGTAGGATCTTATGGGTAAAAATTAGGGTATGACATCCTATAAGATCTATGTGCCTACCTATACTGAAACAAAGGCTTCTATAGGTTAGCCTGAACTCGTATAGGTCGGCCTATGCAACTGTGTTTATACATAAATCTTGATTTTTGATGTGTATGACATGCCTATGGCTTTTCAATCCTTTTCCAAAACATTTGTATGTATCCTTAGGCTAAAATGATCAATGAACATCTAAACTTAAGTTGATACCGCCCAATATATAAAATCGCTAAGTCATACTCTAATTTTGACATCATTCAAAACATGGTTGAATTTGTAGAATTCACTTACAATAATGTGTAAAAGCAAAAGCCTTAATTGGTTTAAAATGATAAGAGGTAAGGCTTACTTAAAGGCACGAGTGGCACCTTTCCAACAAGATTGAAGGAGGAAAAGTGAGATTATGGGAAGACTGGAATGCATGCAACGTATGATGCAAGTGAGAAATGTAGGAAATAGCTTGAAGCGAAAAGAACAAGAACTTCAAAAGAAGATGAATAAGTTGTTTCAAAAGGAAGAATTAATGTGGTATCAACGAACAAGAGCTAAATGGTTAATTGATGGGGATCGAAATACAAAATATTATCATATGAAAATTTTCCAAAGAAGGACGAGGAATAAAATGAAGAAAAGAAAAACACAAGAAAGGGGGTTTAATTCGAGGTTTTAAAAAATTAAAGAAAAGGACATGTTTGGTTATCCTGGTTCGTTTGAACTCAAACTACTTCAGTCCACCCGCCAAGGTGATTTTTCCTCTCTTAAGCGAGGTCTTAAACCACTATTCAAAGTTTTTACAACACAAAAACCTATTGTTAATGTCTTCTTAAGTCTAGTGACTAACACTTTAGTCACTCAAGGAAAATCAAGATTTAATAACAAGAAAATGTTTATAAACATTCTTCTAGAAAGCTTTACCACTACTGTGATGTTTTACACATAATTATAACAAAAATGGCTTGAGGATAAAATTGATTGGTATGCGCACAAGGGAGATCTTTAAGCTTTCCTGGACTCCTTTTTATAAGTGAGGAGATTTTGATCCGTTGGAGATAAAATATGATATATTTGGAGGTTGATAAAAGATGTTAAAGCACTTTCCAAAAATAGATATCTTGTCTGATACTAGCTGTTTACTTTTGATTCTTATTAAATGAAATGTAACGTATCAACACATGCCTTGGAGTTTTGGATCAGAGTCTTCTAAACTTGCAGCTTTGGTGCTTAGAGCGTGATATTTATTCAGATCTTCTATATCAAAACTTTGATGTCTTGTAAATGTTTAGATTCTTCTAAGTGTTGATGTTATCTAGTATCAGAACTTCTTGCTTTTGTATTAGAACTTCCATGTACATAAAGATATTTAATTAGGGAGCAAATTTTTTTCTTAAAATAATATAGTATTTGGTATCATCAAAACTCTTAAGGAATGTAGAGTCAAATCTTGTTCTAACAATCTCCCCCTTTTTGATGATGACAAAAACTTATATATTTTGAGAAATCAAGTAAGAACATAGAGTATTAGAAACTACCCCTGAGTTGAATACTAAAAAATAATATGTACTTCCCTGGAAATTCTTAATCAAAGCGTTGGATGGAAGTTTTGAACATTATCTATTTTCTTTTCAACAAGTGAAACAAGGGTTAAGAATGAGAAACTATTAAAACGTTTGAGACTTAGTCCCGGTGTACTGTTATGATTCAAAATATTTTACGTTATCCCCTTTTTTGTCAGCAATCAAAAAGCTATAAAAAGAAATAAAGAAACATATAAGGAAAACATATAAAGAGAACTTGAGCATTTCATTGAAGATAATTAGGAAAACAACAGAAGCAACATAAAAATATCTAAGAAGACATAAACAACAGAAACAAAAACTAAGGTTGTGGATGAGGTGGATGTCTTGTGAACAATGCTTATAGAAGGCTCTTAATTTGACTTTTGGGTTCCACTTGTTGGCCTATCATACCCTTTATTTCTGCATTTATTTCATCCTGTTTATCCAGTCTTTTCTTAACAACTTTATTCTTTTTCTTCAACTCTTCCAGAGTTTGCAACACAAGAGAGGATAAAGTTGTATCAGCAGAAGATATGGTCTTCTTGGGTGTTTGTTAGAGTTGGAGTGTCTTAAATGAGGATGAGAGAGTTTGGTGGTGTTGAGAGATAAGAAGAGAGTGAATCTTCTGGTGTTAGAATGTTGAATATTAGTGGTGGTTAAGAGGTGTTGAGAGGGCAATTTATACCAGGGATAACTAGTGTGGTATCAGATGTTTGTTCAGAATGTGGATTATTTGGTTGAGAGGTATCAAATAAAGGTTGGAATTGATCAATATTAGAAAGAACTTGAGCAAGTTCGGATTGAGTTTCAACAAAGGTAGTAGGGTTTGGGTTGATCAGAGGATTGTGTAACACCCCAAAATTTGCCCTCTTATTTATTACCAGTTTCAAGTAGCTTATGCTTCTTTTCCATATCATTTTACATTGCATTGCCTTCAAATCATAAATCATAATAAAAATAATAAAAATAAAGCATACATCATCAGTCGAAGCATAGGGCATGGGATCATGTGTTTTTCTAGTGGCAATATCAATTATCAAGACTCAGAGTCAAGACATGGTCAGAACGAACAACATAAGTACATTTCCAAGGTTTCCCATCAAAAGGCGGGAAAATTCAAATTTTTCTTGTGTTAACCGATTAACTCATTGGTTAACCGGTTAACGCGTGCACTTTTTGCCAAAAAATTCAATTTCAGCATGGGGGATTTTCTCACTTTTTCACTTCAATTTTGTACCTCATTCTAGCTTTCCCAAGGGAATTTTCTAGTGTAATCCACTACATTCCAATGGAAGGTTCTAGAAGTTTTCTTAATCAACTCCTAACCATATTCACCAAATATCATTCCAAAGCTAATATCCTAACCTCACCCCTAATCCAAAGCACATTCCAAGCCTAGGAGGTATATAAGCATCTTTTACTCCAAACCTCAAGAACACACTTGTAACACGTGGGAGAATGAACTTTTTATTTATGTTGCGGATAGCAAGAATCACCATCGACTTTTATTTTATCCAACTTAGGAAAGGCATAAAAGAACAGGAAATACCTTAAAAAGATTTGAGTTCGGGGGGTAGGTTATACAAAGGGAAGGTATTAGCACCCTTTGTATCCATGGTTATCCATGGACTCTTAATTACTTAGCTCACTTTACTTTTGTTTGAAAATAGTGGAGGTGTATTTAGAAAAATATTTCAAGAGTTTTTAACTTTGTAATGATCCTCGTATGGATGTATACAAAGCGTTTAGTTGGAAAATATTTTGAAAAGTGGGGTGTAAAGAGTGTTTTGAAAAAGTTAGCAAGTAATTAAGCGCTACCTACCCTAAGTTGGTCTTTCTTGTTATTTATTTCCTTAAAAGGGTAAGATTATCCTTACTATTAAGGAGTAAGTAGTCTTTACCTTGGATTTTATAAAGGACGGGCGTAGGGTCATCGTATAGTCATAGAAGGCAACCTATAGGGGTGTCTTAGTAATTCGAAGGGACTATCATCATTTTCGTAGGGCCATCGAAGGACAAAATCATTTATTTGTAGGACACTTCGAAGGGACTATGATCTTTTATCTTGAAGGGACTATGATGATTTTTTTACCTGAAGGGACATTTACTAAGACACCCCCATGTTCGAGGGACTTGACCATATATTGAAGGCAACCAAGAGGGGAAACCCTAGGAGGTGCAGATGGCAATCGTAGAACGATCGACTTACGTGTGTGAATATCCGTTTTAGTTATTTATCTTATAATTAGTGGGCTAAGTCCAATTTGTTAAACATACAGTCTTTGCACTCTCTAAATTACTAACCACACAATTATTTGTAGAAATTTAAAAGAGGAAATAAAGATCCTACACTACTACATTAGGGGAGGGGGGGTACATTTGTCTTTTAGGGGGATTACGGAAATTAAAATACGGAAAATTAAATCTAAGCTATTACAAAAGAGGAGCAGTTACATAATCGGGAATAAAAGCGAGAACATAAATTACATAATCGTGCGACTTATACAAATTTCTAATAAAATAAATAATTAAGACAAAATTAAATTAAATTAAGAAAATAATTGTTTTTATGAAAAGTTAGGGTTTAAAAAATCAGAGTTTGACCAAATTAGGGTTTTTAAAAAAGGGGTTTGATTAAATTAATCTAAGCCTACTTAATTAATTTACAAATTTAATTAAAAAAACTAATAAGCTAATTCTTTTTTTTAATGAAAAATATTATATGAGAAAAATAATTAAGAATTATTTATAAAATTGGTTTTTTAAGAAAAGATTAAGGGTGATTAATTTTAATTAGTTTAATGTTAATAGTGATTAGTTATTCAATTAAATAAAATAATAATAGTTAATAAAATAGGAAAAAAGAAAAAGAAAATCGCACAAAAATAAAGGGTGGAGGCCTAGACTCGAACCCAGGACCTCCACCTCCAAATTCCCAAGCGCTACCACCAGGCTACCTGCGTTTCTGTGACAAACAAACACATAATTAATTATAAAATAAAACGGAATTTCAAATTCTGAAAACGCGCGAATGATCATCGTCTTCTTCCTCCAGCCGCTTGAGTTTTGCTACGAAATTCCTTTGAATTAGCTACAAAATTTTCGTAGCTAGTTGACCTGCGAAATTTAAATATCCCAAAATACAACAAATTGGTCTAAAATAATTATGTCAATTGATTTCCCATGACCTGCACAATTCAAATATATCATCAAAAGTTCTTTGAATTGTCTCAAACAAGAATCCCTAAATAGGAGCTCTAAACCCTAACAATGGCGACTTCTTGAATCCGCGATGTAACTTCAAAGTAATTGTCCAGAAATCATTCATGCTTCACAACAAACAAAAATCAATCGTTAAATGCAATTTATATTGAGTATATATATATATATATATATATATATATATATATATATATATATATATATATATATATATATATATATATATATATATATATATATATATATATATATATATATATATATATATATATATATATATATATATATATATATATATATATATATATATATATATATATATGAATTCGAAAAGCATGAAAAATAAGAACAAAAAATGATTTGGTTTGGGCATCAGACTTGTTGACCAAGTTATCTGATTTTTAAGTATCTGAGCATCTGACTGACCAAACTTGTAGGAAAAGCCTTGAAACTTGACATGAGAATTCTTTGAGGTATATGGGATGTGATGAAGTCCACTTGAGGCTTTGGAAGTCCATTTTGCCTTGATAAACTCAAAACCCTAGTTTCAGATTCATTTCTTAGGAGGAGGCTTCGCCTGATGAAACCTTGAATCCTTTTGAGCAATTGTGAATCTTGTGACCACTAGGAGACTTCTTGAGACACATTGTCTTTAATATGGGAGGGCAAATTTTTGGGTACAACAACACTTCATTTTTCACAATTTTCTCTCATCACTCTCATTTTTCGCTCACTTTTATCTCATTTTCCAAAACCTTACACAAAGTTTCATCTTCCAAAAAATTTCAAGTTTTGCATTGAAACTTGAAAAAGATTTTGAAGCTAAACCTCCAACATTGCATTGATTTCATGGAGTATTGAAGGATTTACTATTGATTTGGTGTTGAATTCATATCTTGGAAGTGATTCTTGGAAGAGTTCATCAAGGTTTTCATCATATCACATTTATTTTGTGTATTCTTGCAGAAAAGCTTCGGATCTACGGATTTCTCATCAATAGCGTGTTGATCTCTCTTTGCAACAATTAACAAAGGAAGCCTCAACTTTGTAGGTCGGTGAAACTCATAATCACTTATGTTTTAAGTTATTTTACATTTTCTCGACATGTATGTTTATTGTGTTTTATTGATTGTTGATGCGTTAATTAATCAGATTATTAGGCTTTAGGATCTTGAGTTGTTTGTGTTTCCAATTGATGATGTATTGGTACATTTAGGTGTAAATTTAATGCTCACTTGATAGGAGTTGCATTCGGAACTTATGGAATTAAGTTGTGGCTGAAAGTGCTTTTTCTGCATGTTTTTTTGCTATTGGTTCAGTGTTAATCGGTTAACACAGTGTATTTTGGTGCAATTCTGTATTTTTTTGGTCCGTTAATCAGTTAACACTTTGGTTAACTGATTAACACTGAAGTATTTTAAGTTTTTTGTGCATTTTCTTGTGTGTTTTCTATTCATTCAATGCTTAATCCGCATGGACCATTAGGATATCATTTTAAGGAATTTTTAGGAGCTATTTTGGTCCAGGTTCATGCATCTTTGACATCTTTCAACACGCATGTTGTTCGTTTCCGATTTTTGGGATAATTGTGTATTGGTGTTCATGGTGTGTTGTGAATGGTGTTCTCAAAATTGAACCTCATTGTTGGCATGATAATAATTGATTGAAGTACTGTTTTGTGTTGCTTTCATGTTCGATGCACGTTTCGGACACTCGTGTGCATAATTGAGTTTGTTGCATATTGCTTGATAAAGGTGCATGATCCATGTATGCATGCAAACATTCTTGGTGCATGATTTATCTATGTTTTCATTTTGGTGTTAATGCTTGCATTAGATAGAAAGAATTGTGAGGCATGTTCATACTTTATGGATTTCTTGTTTGCATTAAGTGTTCATTTTTGAAAATGTGCATTATCCTTTTTTATTGCAAAGATCTTTTGATACAAAATGGGTAAAGTGTTGGCATTGATACATATCTATGTTAATCACGGTGCATTCTTTGATGTTGCTATTTGGTACATATCCCGGTGTTGTGACACATGAATTTACATGTTAAAAGACTTAATTCTGCCATGCATTTCGCTGCTGCATTTTTGAACAATAGTTATTAAATGTATGTTGTCATCCCTAGTTTTTTCACTTTTAACACCTACTATCATGTTGTTAGGTAACTGTAATAAGTTTTTTATATGCCATTTACATGTGATAATTGATTGTGGGATGAAGCGTTGTTGTAGCTACTGACTTTGGAAGTTATCTAACCTTTAGGTACCTTTAGCTTTAGGTTTGAGTCTAGTTAGAACCCTAGTTACATTTTAGAAGAAGTGTGATGCCTAATTGTCTTTTTTTGTTTCTCATTTTTGCTTTCATATATCATTGATTTTTCTAACCTTTTTTGGGGATAATGGTAAGTATGAAAAGTGTGGGCGTGCATCCACATTCTACCTTCCACCCTCCTCTTTTAAGCTTTCAATTTGTGTTATTGTGACAAGCATCTTATGCTTCTTGGAAATTTCATTATTCTTTATCCCTTTTGGGTTCTTATCTCATCTTCAATCCTTGAAGTGAGTTAGAACTTGATTTTTTCTCTTCCTCTAGGATTAGAATACCACATTTAACCCTTAGGATATCCAAGCATGATAACACTAGGATGAGTCTAAGTTTCCTATTTAGTTTTACCTTTGTTCCTTTGAGTCTTCTCTTCTCATCTTAAAGCAAAGCTAAAAACACCTAATAAAGGTTGATACCTCTTCATGTTCCAAGAGCCTTATGCCATGGGATGCTTGCATTCATCCTATCTTGGGATGAGTTGCAAGTCATCTAGCATGTTGAACAAGTCTTTAGCATGAAGTCGTATTGCAAACAAAATAAAAAACACTTATTCATTCTAAAACAACAAAAATACTTGATAAAGGAAGTAAGTTAGTATACTTAGGCCTTGAACATTGTAAATAAGTTTGAGGATCTACCACATACTTAGTATGCTTCATTGTCATTCCATCTTGGGGTGATGTATGAAGTACACACTCCATTGTAAGAGACTTTGGTACACTCTCATACGCGAAGCACATCCAATATAAAACTCATAAAACACAACAAACAGACAACACGTCTTCTTTCTTCTCACCTCAGGCTCCTTTGCGGATGCTTTAACTTGTCTCTTTAGTTCAATAACAAGACGGTAAGGCACTCGATTCAACGAGCTTGCAACACGTGAGTTAGAACGTTGGCAACATCATCATAAAAAACACAAACAAACAAATTTCATCCCTAGTTAGGGGAACTACGTCGCTCTGATTCTCATACCTTATGATATATGTAGGCAGTGGGGTAGGGCCCATTCGAGCACAAATATTTCTTTTCCCTATATTGTTTCTCACTTTCTTTCTGTCCCCGTTCTTTATCCAGATCTAGTTTAGCAGTAGATGAAGCATATATCAACACTCTTTGAGCAGTACAAGAAAATGTGGATCCCATCGAGTATCACAGACGTGAAGGGGTGTTAATACCTTCCCTTCACATAACCGACTCCTTTACCCATTCTCTCTGGTTCGCAAGACCTTGTTCTTTCCTTTCCCATAGGTTTGTGTAACATTACCTTTCCCTTTCCGTGGGATAAAAATGCCTGGCTGGAGACTCTTCTTCTTTTTCCGCGCAACTTTCACGTTTGTACTAGGATGAAAATCCCGGGAGCGATAGCTGGCGACTCCACTGGGGAAAGTTGGCCTCTTGCTGGTTCCTTCCCTTTTACGAGTCACTCCTAGAGCTTGTGTGTTTACAATTCATTGGATGCTTTACATTTATGCTTTCAGTTGCTTTATTTATATTTTTCATTTATGTATTATTATTGATTGAACATTAATGGCTGTACTAGTTTTATTTGGTGGGATGAGTGTTCTAAGAGATGAGCCCAATACACAGGCTCGAGTATACACCTAGGATTAGCGTGGTTTCACATCCTCTCAAATTTCATCTCGGTACAAGGAGGGAATGTGAAACCACAATTTAGATGAGGGTCTTTCAAGAGAATTCTAATTTGTAGATCTCCCACTTTGTAGGGTTATCATACTGAGCTGTCGATTATGAAGACTGTTCATTGAGGACCTTAGTGGAAACACCCATCTCCAGTGGTGGGAGTGGCATACCACATTTGTTGGCAAACCCACTCGCACCCGAGGGCCCACTGGGAACTCTCATAGGATGACCTTATTTTGTAGGAATCAATGGAGACCTCCTCGTTTAATGTATAATGCCAAACCGGAAACGGGGACCGTGTTATCATTTCTCGACCCGAGAGTCAAAGAAGCTGACCCTTAGCACTACCTATAAGATACATGATTGTTTACAGGTTTATAGGAACCTTGACCTTCTACATACCTAATTCATCTTATTATTCTATAAGTATTGATCTGGTTCTAATACAGATTAGGTATTCTCAGTTTGGGTTTGTAAACACCCCAAATTTGCCCTCACTCATTTCACCATGGCTTGTGATTCTTTTCATTTGCATAAGTTCAATCATATCATCTCATAACACATTTTTGCTTCACTACCTTGATTCTAAGTCATCTGCATCTAGGGTTTGTGATCTGAGCAATCCAAGAGCCATCTGAGCCACTCCAAGAGTCTCCAATCATTTAAAAAGGTCCCATGTATGTTCAATCATCATATTACATCATCCCAAGATCATGAAAGTCAAAAATCACAAGAACTGAGGGAAGGCATGGAAGCAGAGCCAAGCTTAACTGCACAGATGACCTAAAATTAGGGTTTTGGTTTCAGAGGCCATAACTCCAAATTGTTTGGTCATTCTTGTTTCTATTGGTCTCTATATGTTACAAGGATCATACATACCAATTTTCATGAAGAAATTCAATGGGGAAGGCATCTGATCAATAGATGACTTCTTGAGCAAGTCAGTGTAAAATCAGGGCATCTGAGGCCCCCAATCATCCAACCAAAGGGTCTTCTCCATCATTTTGAGTATATATGATCTTTATTTGATCTTATAAGATGTTAGAAGTTCACAAAATTGAAGAATTTCAAGCCATTTGCAAAGTTGCCATTTTGGGAAAGTGACTTGTAATGTAAACTTGCCATTTTGGGAAAGTTTTTCAACCTCCTCTTTTTGATTCAAAAATGCTTCAAATGAAAAATTCTTGGTCATGAAAGTTGTAGATTGGATCCTCCCATTTTCAAAAAGTACAAGAACTTGATCTAATTCATTCTAGAACTAAAGTTATGGCCTTGTAAAGTTGGGAAAAATCACTTAATTTTTACTTTTGTGACAAAGAGGGAAACTTGCAAATTCTTGTACCAAGGCAATTTGTGACTTCTAATTGATGTCTAAGCTTTACACAAACATCATACATAACTTAAACTTCAGATTGGCCCAAAAATTTCTTAAGTTCCATGCCTTAAACTTCAAGAATTTCAAAAGGGGCCAAAGTTGGACAAAATTGCAAAATGCTCCATAACTCTTCATCCACTTGAGCCAACTCACTAAATCAGTTTCCATAGACCTCCCTAAATCCAGCTGACTCGAGCCATGCCCCTAAACTAGCCTGCCACTTGCCCATACCTCCAAGTACAACTTTCTTGACTTTTTGCAACATGAGCCATACCAATCACACTGCTCCACAACAACTCTCTGCCCAATCAGAACCTCATATGTGGACCTCAAGCAAGCCATTACACACAACAAGCAAGCCTGAAACTCCAAGAACTCAACACACTCCAAAATCCCCAAATTTGCAAAAGCCTTCGAATCTCTTGATTCAACCATCAAACCTTCTAACTTCTTTCACCATTCAACTCCATAAACCTCACTGATCATTTCCCACCTTTCATTTTGCCCTAAAACCTTCACAATCAAAAATACGATTTTCACATTTCACAAACTGAACTTCTACCATTTTTGTTTTGAGGCCGTATAAACTCCAACTAAGCATCACAAACACTTGAGAAGGATCATTGGAGCTGGTTTGAAGCAAGGAACTGGCCAGAAAGCACCATTTTTGAAAGCTTCAGTTCAGGTATCATCAAGAACTTTTTTTCCAGAAACCTGATTTTAAGTTCTTAGATTGTTCTCCATGCTTCACTGATCACACTGCACCTTTTGGTTTTAAAAATGATTGAATATTAAGCATGTATGAAGCTTCTGAAATTTCTGTGATTTTTTCCGTTTTGCTTCGAATCTCTCTGTTCATGTGAAATAAATCATGTTTGATGATTGATTCTTGTTTAGAATGGGGTGGGGATCATTTCTGGAGAGTTAGAGAGCTTAGGGATGCGTATTGAGTGAGATTGTAGAAATGGATGGCCGGAGAAGATGACCAGAACACTGTTCCGGTCACCTGAAAGTAATTAGGGCAGCAGATTAGGGTTTAATCATAATTAGCGTAGTTTGAATTCTGGCCCTTGGATGACGCGTGAAGTCAATTCCCTCCATCCTGAGTTTGAACCTGGGCCCTTGGATTGGCTGACTTTCTCATTTTCTCATTTAAATTAATATTTATTTCATTTGTTTTACATTTAATTTCTACGAATTTTAAAAAATAGTAAAATACATCAAAAAATTCTGAAAAATTTTATTAAATCTTTTAATAATTTTCAGAAGCCAAAAATATTTTTATTTTTATTTTTTGCATTAAAAATTATTTTTAAATCATTTAAATGATTATTTTTAATTAGTTAATGAGAATTAATTAATTAAAAATACATTTTGGTATTTAAAAATTCCAAAAAAATTCATATTGCATTTTGATACATTTAGAAACATTATCAAACCCTTCAAACAAATTTCTTTTTGGTTCTTGACATATTTTGACATTTTTCTTTGGAATTAAAGTTCTTAAAAGTCAATATTTTTGCCCTAACTTAGAAAAATCCATTCTGCCTAACCTTGAAGAGTTTGATGATGGTTCTTTTTGCATTGCATTCCTCATGTCATGTAGTTTCTAGAGTAAAATTGGTTTGAATTTATCTTTCATTTTCAATTTGTTGTGCATTTTTCCTTTTGAAGTGCCTTAAAACCCTAGCTAACTTGAGAAAATCATAGCTTCCATTAGGTTAAGATTTAGGTCTCCTCCTTTGAGCAGTGAACTTGTATAGGGTTAGGGTTCCTTTGATCCTATTTTCAATTTTTTATCATGTCATTTGTTTCTGGTTTTGAATTTTGTATTGCATGTTATGTATAAACCCTAATGTTTGCCTTCATTTACATCCATTCTTCATATGTTTGCATACATGAACTTGCCATGACATTTTATGCATCCACATGACATATGAGACACCTTAGGACACATTATAATCATGTTTGATCATTGCATCATTCATTTTCCATGCTTTTGCTTTCATTACATGTCATATGTTTCCATGAACTTCCATGCTTCTTAGTTGTCTCATTTGCCTTCTCATCTCTTGTATGATTATCCTCATCTCTTGAAATGCTTTTGCATCATCTCTTGGCATCATTTGCATCATGTTTATGCTTCTGACTTTGGTTTGCATCATTGCATTTCATCTCATTTTCATTTCATTTCATTTCTTGTTACTAACTTTTCAGGTGGTAAGTCATGGAGAAGTGAATTTGCCTTCACTTCTCATAACCTCTTCTCATCTCTCTTATGCATCATTGCTGCATTTTATTTGTGAATTAGAGTGAGCTTGCTCATTCATGTCTCCTTATCACTTTCTTTCTTCAAGCAACTTATCTTCTTAAGTGAAGTAAGTTGACTTTCTTCCTTCTGCTTCTCCTTCCATCTTTCTTCTTCCATGGTGGCTTTTCTTTGAAGGTTTCTTGCAAGCCTCATAAACCCTAGGAACACCCAAGCATGATCACAATTAGGGTTTGATTAGTCCCCCCATTAGTTTTACCTTTGTGTCATCTTTGTGTCTTCTCTTCTCATCTCATAATCAAGGACTAAACCCTTAAGGTTTTAAGGCTTTGTGATTAAGGTTATGCCTGCATCCTTCTATTAGGATGGAGTGTATAACTTTAATCCTAAGTGTTAAACCTTTAATGTGTTTAAATCCTTTAATCAATCCATCTTAATAATCACTAAGACATCAAGCTTGTAACTTGGGCCTTGCATTAGGGTTCTAATTCTTCCTTAATTGGTTAAGAAGGACTAACCCTAGTGTTAATGGAAAAGTCCCCCTCAAGTTGTCTTACAAACCATAAAATTCACTGCTTAATCTTATCATTAACTAAAATCCACTCTAATAAAGGTTTGTTTTGTCATGAGGTTAATCCCTAATCATGGATTAAGTTGAGGAGCCTTCCTCAGCTTAAATGTTCTCATCTATTATCCTTCTATTAGGATGGTGTAATGGGTTCATTAAATCCTTGATTATGGCTTAAACTCATTACTTAACACTAAACAAAAACACCAAAAAACATCTAAATAATGGCAAGTGGGTTAATGATCTTAATCCTACATCATGGTGACTAAGTGTGGGGTGTTTATTTCATACTTAAGGTATTCTCATTACCCCTAATCAGAGGGAGGATGTGATGAGTTTACTAACCCTTGGTTTAGGCTTAAGCTCATTTTCTTATGACAAACACAAAAATCAATAAAAGATTGAAAACACAAAAAACAAACAATAATCATCTCCTCTGGGATTCTTTTCTCATCTAATTCACTCACAAACGAGAATTTGCTTCTTCCGTCTAATGCAAGACAGTTTGCACCTGAGCCAGACAGGTCATACACTTGAGCATAGATAAGCATGCAGTTCACCAGTCGATTTATCTTTCAGTCTCTTTGGGTCGAACTACGGTATTCTGACTTCCTCATTGCACGAGAGGATACGTAGGCATAACTTAACTGTTATCGAACAAAAGTCTCTGTACATTCCCCCTCCCTCCAACATTGTTCTTTAAGCCTCATAGTCTTGAGCTTCATATGCTTTTCTTATATTGACACCTCTTTTATTCACTTCACACTTCTTTCCAGCACTGACACTTGCATTCTTTTCCAGCTTTTGCACACAGAATAGCACTGACACTACCCCTTTAAAACACAAACTTTCAAGCGTGGATCCCGTCGAGTACGACAGACAATCTGGGTGCTAATACCTTCCCAGGTCGTAACCAACCCCCTTTCTCAGTTTCTCTGGTTCGCAACCGTCTTGTCCATCTTTTTTCTAGGTCTATACAACATTACCTTTCCTTCGGGATAAAAAGGCCTAGCTGGCGACTCTTTCTTTCTCAGTTCACCCTAGTGTGTTCTCTCCTTTCACCGACCGTTCGCGTCTGCACCCCTTCTGACCAGGTGTCATTTGGTGGGAGCGACAGCTTGGCGACTCTGTTGGGGACCCTTATATTGTAACCAGGGCTTCTGGTTCTTTTTGTGGGTTCCTCCTAGCGCTTGTTTGATTTGTGTTTACTGGGGTGTTATGTGCTAATTGTGTTTATTTATTTGCTTTATTTATTGCTTTATGTACAACTTTATTTATTGCTTTCCTTTACAGTTTTTCATATTTCATACTGTCATTACCATTGCTGGATCTGGTTTTCTTTGGTGGGTGGGGTTCCATTGAGAGTTTGAGGTCCTATACCTGGGACCTGAGTGACACCTAGGCTAGAGTGGTTCATGTTCTTTCCCATTCCATTTCGGTCTGGTGCGGGAATATGAAACACGGTTCAGATGTGGGTTTCTTCTTGAGAACTCTGTGCTACAGATCTCCTGTAGTGCTAGGGCTATCCGGGAAGCCTGCTAAGTCTGGATGACCTTTGTTATGACCTTCAGAAACTGAGGTGAATTAAAGGAGGATCTTTTATGGTTATTGTAAACATTGTACCTCTGGGTTAGATGTGTTTACACTTCTCATAACTGATCCAAGTCTGAGGATCCTTGTTCTAGAACATTACATGTGAGAGGGTTGGGTTGTTTACAGGCTTGCAGGTACCCTTGGCCACGTCATACCCTGTTACTATCTTGTTTAAGAATACCTTATTTTGGGACATTTCTTGTGATTAAACCCTGGATATGTGACTCTTTATTTGAGTCCCCCACCTTGGTTACTGGATTTCTAAACCTCCATCTGGACTTTTTGAACATACATGGGCCTTATATCAAGACAAATAATCAGATCCAGCTTGATCACAAACCCTTGCATATCATTTGCATATATCATCATCACATCATTTAACATTTGTTTATTTGTTTTTCAGGGTATCCACATCATATCTGGTTTGGTTTTGACCCCTTCTTCTGCATAGACCTTTGCTTCATCAGTTATATGCTTCATCTATCTTCATCATCACCAGCATCAGCCTGTCAGTGGCTCACTTCCAGCATCAGTCTGTGATCTTCATCAGTACCAATCTTCAGCTTCTTCAGCAGCATTCATGACTACTCCCAGGAAGAGCAACATATCCTACCATTTCTTTGAACCTGTGTTGACTGGTATCAGGCAGGTCCAGTCACTTATCACACCTGACCACATCCCATTGTTTAGAGAACACTATGGAGGTATCCTGGATATGGTTATGGACCTTGACCCTTCTCAGAGGAGCATGATCCACACATGCTTGCAGTTTTATGATCCTCCATTGAGATGTTTCACCTTTCCAGACTTCCAGCTAGGGCCTCTGTTGGAGGAGTTTTCTTCATTGATTGGAGTACCTATCAGGGGTGGAATCCCTTTCAACCCGGAAATGCCAGCTCCCAGAAATGGAGAAGTAGCAAAAGCACTGTACCTGGAGCCTGCCTTGATTGAGCAAAGTATGACAACAAAAGCTGGGATCCCTGGTTTGCACTTGGACTTCTTGATTTCTCAGGCCATCCTGAAGGCTTCATTGGGAGAATGGAGGGCAGTCTGTGCACTGTTAGCCCTCAGCATATATGGGGCTATACTGTTTGCAGATGAGCCCAAATTTGTCAGCAAAAATGCCATCCATTTGTTTCTCCTGAAGAACCCAGTACCCACATTGCTAGGAGATTTTTATTACTCCATTCATCAGAGGAATGAGAAATAAAGGGGGAAGTTGGTAAGATGCTGTGCTCCTTTGTTTTACACCTGGCTGCTCAGACACCTGCCTAAGTCAGATGCCTTCCTGAATTCCCACCAACAAAATAATTGGGCTAAAAGGCTCATTGCTTTGACTTCAGATGATATTAGATGGTGCACCCAGAGCACCAAAGGCAAGGACACTATCACCAGCTGTGGACAATACCCAAATGTGCCTCTGATAGGAGTAAAGGGTTGCATCAACTACAATCCTTTGCTATTTAAGAGACAACTGGGCTATGCTTTGGTTCACCCTCCCAGAGGGCAAGATTTAGCTGAGACCCTGTATTGTGAAGTAAAACCTAATTCAGCTGCTGTCAGACAAGCATCCTGGGCTTGGGGCAACATTCAGACAAAAGGGATGGCTATTCTTGGAAGGTGTAATAATATTGCTTCAGCTCAATACTATGACTGGTCCTGTACTAGAGCTCAAATTACTGGAATGCCTTTCACCTTGGAGGACATACCTGGACCATCTACGGTACAACCTGCAGCAACTGTCAGCCTAGAAGAATTTGAGAAGCTGAAGGAAAGGAATGAGAACCTATCTCAAGCTTTGAAGAAGACTCTTTGGGAAAGGAGTGATGGTCGTCTGGACATTGAGAGATTGGAAAAGCTCAAGGTGGAACATCTTGCCAAAATTGAGAAGACAGAGGATTACATCAGGAAAGCAAGAGCTGGGGAACAAATATTGAAGAATGCCTATAAAGAAGCCAAGATTCAGAAGGCTAGGACCGAGCTCTATCTGCAAGAGAGTCAGGCTAGGTGGGTCAGAATCACTGAAGCCCGTACACAAGAAGACCAGAAAACTCAAGCCAAGATTGAACAGCTAGAGGCCAATGAGAAAAAGCAGCAGGAAGCTTTGTTGGCAGCCCAAAAAGAGATTTCAGAGTTGAAGCTCAGAGCAGGATTGAAAAGATCAAAGGACTAGGACAGGCACAGGAAGCTGACCACTGCCATTGCTACCAGGAACCTCCTCATTAGGACCATTACAGAGCACCCAGCTGGTCCAGTGACTGAGGCACTTCTGAAGGAGGTCAAAGAGGATGAGTTTGGACTGGATGTTTGATTTTTTGTTTGTTGTTGTTTCCATTTGATGTACTTTTCCTTTTATTGTATTTTGACCCTCCATGGGCATATGTTGTAAAATAGACTATGTATTGTTCATCATTTGTAATATATTATTTTGCTTTCATGAGGTTTCTTTTCTCAGCAACATCAAACATCTTCCTCGAGGTCTGGAAAGGTCAAAACCAAGAACCAAACCGGATACCTAGGAAAACAAATAAGCATACTGCATTGCATACTAACTTTTGTTTTGTTTTGTAGGTTTTATTATTATTGTTTCTAACTTTGTTGTGATCTCAGGAAACATTGCTCGTCGTCGAGTGTTCCCTGTCAACCGCGCGCATCGGTACCCGACTCGCAACAACCTTCCCGATATTCAAATGGAACAAGTACAGCAGGATCTGACTGAGGTCAGAAATCAGATGGCTAATGAGAGAGTGGAGATGATAAATTAGATGTCTCAATTCATGGCTGTGATGACTGGCTTGGCCCAAAGTCAAGAAAGGTTAAGAGAGCTGGTGGAAAGACAAACTCTTGAAGAGCCTCATCTTGGAACAGGAGGAACTAGTAATAATGAGCGGGGCCAGCCTCGTATTGACCCACCAGTGTTTGGACCTCATCTGGATCCAGAAGCTAACATCCCGAGAAATGTGCAAGGTAACACTGCTGGAGGGAGAATCTTGCAAGAGGATCCCCAAGAAGAGCAGTTTACTGTTATGGGAGCTGGAAATGAAGTATATGACAGGAGATTGGACGAAATTGCTGAGAAGTTGAGGTCTTTGGAGTCTCTGAATTCTTTGGGTTTCGATGTGATGGACATGGGGCTAGTGGATAGGGTGAGAATTCCCCACAAATTCAAACCCCCATGCTTTGAGAAGTACAATGGTACCTCTTGTCCTCTCACTCACCTGCAGTCTTTCCTGGGAAGACTCAAAGCTTATACTATGGATGAAAAGTTGTGGATGTTCTACTTTGAAAACAGTCTGACTGGAGCTTCGAGAGAATGGTATTCGTACTTGTCTAGAGCCACCATAAGATGCTGGAAGGATTTGGCTGAGGCTTTCATCCGTCAATATCAATACAACCTGGATATGGCTCCCAACAGGACCCTTCTGATGGGAATGTCTCAATCTTCTAGAGAGAGCTTCCGGGAGTATGCTCAAAGGTGGAGACAGCTTGCTGCTGCTGTCCAACCACCCATGTCAGAGAGAGAAATGGCTGACATGTTCATGAATACATTGCAAGGGACCTATATTGATAGATTGGCTGCCTTCTCCTCTACCAGTTTTGCTGATGTGGTCATAGCTGGTGAGAGGATTGAAAGCCTCTTAAAGATGGGCAAAATCTCCGACAGTGGTGCAAGTTCATCCAGTAATCCCAGAAAGCCTTTTGTGGGACCCCGAAGAGCCGGTGAGACCAATTCCATTCACGCAAGCAGGGGCAGACCTCAGTATGTGCACCGGTCAGTAGCAGCAGTTACCATTCCAGCTCCGATTCCTCAACAATCAGCATATCCTCAACAACAACAACCACAGTATCAACAACAAGTTCAGTATCCGCAACAAAGAACCTACAACAATAGCAATAACAACCAACAACATCATCCTTTCCAGCAAAGACCGTCACAAGCAAACAGGGTAATTAACCCAATCCCAATACCATATGCTGCACTCTTGCCACAACTCCTGAAGCTCAACCTAGTCGAGTTAAGGACATTGTCACCTCCAGATCCTTCCAATATGCCAAAGAACTATGATGCCAATTCCAGGTGTGCATTCCACTCAAACGCACCGGGGCATAATACTGAAAAGTGCAGGGCCTTACAGATGAAAGTCCAAGACCCGGTGGACTCAAAAGCTCTCAACTTTACACCTCCTCCAAATGTCACAAGGAATCCAATGCCTAGTCACAATGGGCCTAGGATTAATGCTATTGAGGAAGGAAAACTATCCACCTTAATCACCAGTGTTGCACAGATTCAAACACCTTTGGTTGAAATCAAAGCTCAGCTTTTAGAATGCCAAGTGTTCCCTGGGTGTGAGCTCGGCTGTGGGTATTGCAATATTGCAGTCAATGGGTGTGAAAGGCTGAGAAACGGCATAGATGGTCTTATTAAGGATGGTATCCTTCAGATTACGACAACGGCGCCTACAAATCCAACAATTCCTTCACCGGAAATCACAGATACTCCTACAACGTCAGCAACCATTGTTCCAACGGATTCTACTACAACTCCAACAACTGCTCAATCAATCACTTCAATGGATACAAGTTCAGTCACCATTCCTGCTACAACTTCAACACCCATTCAGTCGACAGTACCTTCTACAACATCAACAACAATTGATGGAAGCGTCTCAACGGTTACAATATACTATGACCATGCAAATGTTCCTGCCAACAACTCACAAAATGCCACTCCTGTCAGAGCACCAGTTACCATATACTATGATCCACACACCATTGTGGTCCCTTCTGCAGCCGCTATCAGTCCGGTCACTATCACAGTGCCTGGTCCAGTTCCTTACGAAAGCAATAGTGCCATCCCTCAGCATTATGGCTCAGATCTGTACTGCGAAGGGCAGAAAATCACTTTAGAATCATCAACTTCTTCACCCCAGATAGACAATGTGGGGGGAGGCGGAGGCTTCACTAGAAGCGGACGTCTCTTTGCCTCGCAAATTCCAAGACCCATTGCCGAAGCAGAAACTGCTGCTAAAGCAAAAGGGAAGAGCATGGTGCAAGAAGAACAAGTTGTCAAAGAAGCTTTGAAGACTCCTTTTGATCAAGAGGTTGATGAATTCATGAGAATCATAAAGAAAAGTGATTACAAGGTGGTAGACCATCTTCACCAAACACCTTCCAAGATCTCCATATTATCATTGCTAATGTGCTCCGAGGCTCATCGGAACGCACTATTGAAAGTCCTGCACGCAACTTACGTGCCGGAAGAGATTACCGTCAATCAGTTAGAGGCTGTGGTTGGAAATGTCAACGCTAGTAATGGACTAGGGTTTACCAACACTGATCTGACGACGGAAGGTCGCAATCACAACAAGGCCTTGCATATTACCTTGGAGTGTAAGGGTGCAGTGCTTTCTCATGTACTGGTGGACACAGGGTCATCCCTCAATGTCCTGCCCAAGAAAGCCCTTGTGAAGCTGGAGTATGATGGATTGGCACTACGCCCATGTAACTTGGTAGTGAGAGCCTTTGACGGTTCTAAAAGATCAGTTCTGGGAGAGATAGAATTACCAATAATGATTGGCCCACAGGTTTTCAAAACAACCTTCTTTGTGATGGATATACAGCCTGCCTACAACTGTCTATTGGGTAGACCATGGATATACGCCGCCGGCGCCGTGACGTCAACCCTTCACCAGAAGTTAAAATTCGAGTGGGAAGGCCAAGTCATTACTATTTGTGGGGAGGAGGATATTTTTGTTAGCCAGTTGGCTACTTTCAAGTACATTGAGATGGATGGGGAGATCCATGAAACCATGAGCCAAGGGTTTGAGGCCCTTAATATTAATGAAACATCTGTTGTGCTGGGGACCTCCATCACATCATATCAGCAAGCCCGGAAGGTTGTTGAGGAAGGTACCGCCCAAGGTTGGGGCAAGCTGCTGCCCGTGGAGAAGAAAGAAGACCGATTCGGGTTGGGTTACAGACCAACTCGACAAGATCAATCAGAGGCTACAACGGAGCCCAAGTTTTTCAGCGGGGGAATGCTCACCCCGGATGCTGTGAATAGCTTGGAAGATGAGTCAGAAGACGAGCGCAACCTGGAAAGATGGATACGTCCAAGGACCCCGGGGAGCCATGTCTCAAACTGGTCTTCCCAGGAAATTATAAGAGTTACTCCTGCAGAGTAATTATTATTTCCTGTGTTTTAAAGCATGCATCAAGTCCTTCATCTTGCCCAAGATGTCAGGACTCATTTTGTAATCGGGCCATCTTGTATTTTGTGCAAAGATCAATTAGTGAATATTAGGACATCTTTTGCAAACGAGTCTTTTCTTTTCCGCTCACTGTTTTTCATTTTTAATTTTTTGTACAAAAATAAAATGGCAATGCTTTTCAAAATAAATAACTTCATTTTCACTTTTTCTAAATAAGATAAAACTGGTCACTAAAATGAACCAATCTAAACCCTTGCAGAGAGTGCTCTCCAGACTGCACCTATAACAACACTGCTATGACTTCGTATGACTTTGACAATCCAATCTATCAAGCTGATGAAGGGGTTGAAGAAGATTATGAGCTACCTGAAGAGCTAGCCAGGTTGTTGAGACAAGAGGAAAAGGTTATCACTCCTCATCAGGAGGAGGTTGAGACGGTTAATCTTGGTACAGAAGAAGACGTGAAAGAAGTTAGGATCGGGGCCTGCCTACAAAATTCAGTAAAAGAGCAACTGATTGACATGCTTCGGGAATATGTGGATGTTTTTGCTTGGTCTTAGCAGGATATGCCAGGGTTGGACACCGACATTGTTATGCACAAGCTGTCTCTGAAAGAAGATTGTCCACCAGTAAAACAGAAGTTGCATCGTACTCGTCCAGATATGGCAATGAAGATAAAAGAAGAGGTACACAAGCAGTGGGACGCCGGTTTCCTTGCTGTGACTAGCTATCCGCCGTGGGTTGCTAATATTGTACCTGTGCCTAAGAAGGATGGCAAAGTACGAATGTGTGTAGATTACCGGGATCTGAACAGAGCCAGCCCAAAAGACGACTTCCCTTTACCTCACATTGATGTATTGGTCGACAATACGGCTCAGTTCTCGGTGTTCTCCTTCATGGATGGATTTTCAGGATACAATCAGATCAAGATGTCCCCTGAAGACATGGAGAAGACAACTTTCATCACGCCCTGGGGCATATTCTGTTATAAGGTGATGCCATTCGGACTGAAGAATGCTGGTGCCACTTATCAACGGGCTATGGTAATATTATTCCATGACATGATCCACAAAGAAATTGAATGTTATGTGGATGACATGATTGCCAAGTCCCTCACAGAAGAAGACCACCTGGTAAATCTGTTGAAGTTATTCAAGCGCCTGAGGAAGTACCAATTGAAGTTAAACCCCAACAAGTGCACATTTGGGGTGCGATCCGGTAAGCTGCTAGGTTTTATTGTGAGTGAGAAAGGGATTGAAGTTGACCCTGATAAAGTTAAAGCCATTCAAGAAATGCCTGCGCCGAAGACTGAAAAAGAAGTTCGGGGGTTCTTAGGTAGATTGAACTACATTTCACGGTTCATATCTCACCTTACAGCAACCTGTGAGCCCTTGTTCAAATTGTTAAGGAAAGAACAAACGGTCAGGTGGAACGAAGACTGCCAAAGGGCTTTTGACAAAATCAAGGAATACTTACAAGAGCCTCCAATCCTTATGCCGCCAGTTGAAGGAAGACCTCTAATAATGTACTTAACAGTATTAGAAGGATCAATGGGGTGTGTGTTGGGCCAGCATGACGAGTCTGGTCGAAAAGAGTATGCAATATACTACCTAAGCAAAAAGTTTACCGACTGTGAACAACGTTATTCACTGCTCGAGAAAACTTGCTGTGCTTTAGCGTGGGCTGCTCGCCGACTAAGGCAGTATATGTTGACCCACACCACTTTATTGATCTCAAAGATGGACCCCGTTAAGTACATGTTTGAGAAGCCAGCACTTACCGGACGGGTTACAAGATGGCAAATGATCCTCACAGAATATGACATTCAGTAAACATCTCAAAAGGCCATCAAGGGCAGTGTATTGTCTGATTATCTTGCTGAGCAACCCATTGATGATTACCAGCCTATGAGATATGACTTCCCCGATGAAGACATCATGTTCATAAAAGCAAGAGATCATGAAGAACCTGTTCACACTGAAGGGCCTGACCCAAAAGAAGAATGGACTATGATGTTTGATGGGGCTGTTAATATGAATGGGCGTGGTGTTGGTGCAATACTCATTACACCTAAGGGAGTTCACATGCCTTTCTCGGCAAAAATCACCTTTAACTGCACTAACAACGAAGCTGAATACGACGCTTGTATTATGGGTCTTGAGGAAGCCATTGACCTCAGGATCAAGACTTTGACTGTATTCAGAGATTCAGCTCTGGTAATTAATCAAACCAACGGCAAATGGTACACTCACCAGGATCATCTGATACCCTATCGGGATTATACAAGGAGGTTATTGACTTTCTTCACAACAGTCAAACTTGAGTATATCCCTCGAGATGAAAATCAGTTTGCAGATGCTCTGGCTACCATTTCATCCATGATCAAAGTTCAAGCTGCCAACTTTGTGCCTCGAATATCAGTATCCAGACTTGACAGACCAGCATACGTATTCTCAGCAGATGTTGTTAAAGATGATAAGCCTTGGTTCCATGACATTAAGTACTTCTTGGAGGATCAAACATACCCACCTGGGGCATCATCCAATGACAATAAGACATTAAGAAGGCTTGCTGGTAGTTTCTTCTTGAATACTGATGGTTCCTTGTATAAGAGAAACTTTGATATGGTACTTCTCAGATGTGTTGATAGGGAAGAAGCAGACTTGTTGATGCACGAGGTGCATGAAGGATCTTTCGGTACTCATGCTGGAGGGCATGCTATGGCTAAAAAGTTGTTGAGATCAGGCTATTATTGGATCACAATGGATGCAGACTGTTGTGCTTATGCTAGAAAATGCCATAAATGCCAAATTTATGTAGATAAAGTGCATGTGCCTCCAAATCCTCTGAATGTGATGTCTTCACCTTGGCCTTTTGCCATGTGGGGCATTGATATGATTGGAAAGATTGAACCGACTGCTTCAAATGGCCACAGATTCATCCTAGTAGCCATTGACTATTTTACCAAGTGGGTCGAAGCAGCTTCTTATGCAAATGTTACAAGGCAAGTGGTAGCCAGATTCCTGAAGAGAGATATCATCTGTCAGTATGGAGTTCTCGAACGAATCATTACTGATAATGTTTCCAATTTGAACAACAAAATGATGGCAGAACTGTGCCGGGACTTCAAGATCCAACACCACAACTCTACTCCTTACAGGCCAAAGATGAATGGCGCCGTGGAAGCAGCTAACAAGAATATCAAGAAGATTGTGCAGAAGATGGTGGTTACCTATAAAGACTGGCATGAAATGCTACCATTTGCTTTACATGGGTACCGAACGTCAATCAGAACATCCACTGGGGCAACACCGTATCAGCTTGTGTATGGTATGGAGGCAGTCCTACCTGTTGAAGTTGAGTTACCCTCTTTACGAGTATTGATGGATGTTAAATTGAATGAAGCAGGATGGGTCCGATCCCGATACGAACAACTGAATCTGATTGAAGAGAAGAGATTAGCTGCAATCTGCCATGGGCAGCTGTATCAGAAAAGAATGAAGAAAGCCTTCGATCAGAAAGTTAGGCTTCGGGAATACCAAGTAGGAGATCTTGTGCTGAAAAGGCTCCTTCCTCCCCATACAGACTACATGGGCAAATGAACTCCTAATTACGAAGGCCCATTCATAGTAAAGAAAGTTTTCTCAGGTGGAGCACTGATGCTCACTACTATGGATGGCGAGGACTTCCCGTCCCCTGTGAATTCGGATGCAGTTAAAAAATACTTCGCATAAAAATGACCCGCTGGACATAAAAAACAGAATGTAAGTCCAGGCAAAAATAGGGCATCCCGGCGAGTCAAAAACAGAATAAAAAACTTGGGCAAAAATAAGGGAAAATGAAAAAAAAATGTGTACACCCGCTGAGTTGAAAAGCCGCATTGGACAGCTCAGGCAAAAATGGGTATCCCGGTGGATTGAAAACCCGAAAGGGCGACCCACGCAAAATAAGGGAATAAGCGAACAACTGCATTCTGAATTCGTCTGTATCACTTACAACATGGTAAGCTTCGAAAGGTTCAAGCTTCGGTCAGAATCAGCCTTCTTCAAAAAGCAGGATGAGAAGAACGTCAATGTCGTACGAGTCATAGCAAAAGGGAAGCTCCTTGAAGCATCATCAACATTTCCACCATTTTTTTGTTTCTCAATTTTGTAACAATCTCCTCATTTCAGGGGATTTGTTTCTTTGACTGTATTTGCCAATTCAGGGCACGCAAATTAATAAAATCAGATTTTCAGTCACGTTTCGTCTCGTACCTTCTATTTTCTTTTGCAAAAAATGTTCGATATCCTTAATATAATGATTGTATAAATGCAAATGCGTATTTTTCTAAATTACATGCTTACAGGAAATATATTTGCTCCCGGGAGTGTCTAAATTCCTATGATGGAATCCGGTAAGAAATACCTCGGGGTACTTGTACATCTCTTTATTATAACATGATTGCAGGTGCTCAAAGGGAAACATGGGGCATGAAAGCTTCTCCCCAGTAGGATTCCAAATCAGTACTTTCTCAGCACTTTCTCCAGGACAACATCAGGAGGGGCTCATTTCCCCAGCTAAGTCCATCACCCTTAGCAGGGCCTCTACAAAAATCATTAGGAAGATCGTTCAGTGATCATTCCTCCCCAGCCAAGTGCAAAGACAGGGAATCATCTCCCCGCAGAGCTCCAGCCTCTATCCAGAAGAACAATGTCTGAAGATTTCACAACAAAGTGACGGAAGCTTCCACAGACCCCAGCTGGGCTTCTCATTACCAAGATAGGCCTATCAGTGATTCATTCCCCAGGCAAAATCACATATCAGATCTGCCAATGATTTCATCCCCAGCTGGGATATCCACTTCAAGCAAGTCATCCATGGATCTTCACAGCAACGGCATCCGAATCCCGGATCGGTACCTTTGCATAAACATAACATTCACATCATATTTTCCCCAGAGCGTAGCATTCCGTCTAATACGGAGCATTACATCAAAAATCAAACATATTGCATAATCATAAGCCATGTGTCGAACCAAACACTTGTAAATACTGACATTCCATCAACAATATATAAAATACTTCCCAAACTCCTCGGAAGAAAGCCAAAGCATCCTCTTTGCACTCACAAATACAGATACATGCTCCTTTTTGCACTCGTCCGTGTCACCTTCCCCAGCATAGATGCCGAAACACTTTGTGAACCAAAAATAATACACTTCTTCCGACACCCGTCCGTGTCGTGCCCTCCCCGACAAGTTGAACACTCGTATGTGTCTCACTCATGTTTACTTATTTCAGATACTCGTCCGTATCTTGTTTACACCACTTATCTTTCTCAAGATTCAACACTCGTCCGTGTTCTTTGTTAACCAGTTGATACTCGTCCGTATCATCATCTCTGAGCATGCGTCAGCGTTTGTTTCTACCGATACTCGTCCGTATCAGAGTCTTAAGGATGCTCGTCCGCATCTTTAACCTACACATGGCGTAAAACACTTATACCCTTTCTTACATTTAGACACTCGTCTGTGTCTACCATTCCCCAGAAGAGTTCTCAGCAAATCGCCAGTAAAAAGCAAATTTCTTTTCTATCTGACATTCGTCCTGTGTCATGATACTTTCGGCAGTCGTACCCTGCCAGGTGATCGCCCTTCACCTTTTGATGATCGTCCTTCATCATTCCTCCAGCGGAGTCTCCATATTGGAACCCTCTTCTATCTGGCATTCGTCCTGTGTCATGATATTCTTAGCAGCCGCCCCCTGCTAGGTGATCGTCCTTCACCCTTCTGATGATCGTCCTTCATCATTTTATCCGATGGCCGCCCCCATCGTCGATCTTGTTTTCTGACATTCGTCCTATGTCATGATAAACACCGAGAGCAGCCGTCCCCTACTAGGTGATCGTCCTTCACCTCTTGATGATCGTCCATCATCATACTTATTCCGATGGCCGTCCCCATCGTCGAACTTTTATATCCGGCATTCGTCCTATGTCTTGATATTTTCGGCAACCGTACCTTGCCAGGTGATCGTTCTTCACCTTAGATGACCGTTCCTCATCTTATCCCCAACAGAGCAGCCGTCCCCTGCTAGGTGATCATCCTTCACCTTTGATGATCGTACCTTATCATTTATTTCATTTATGCCTTGAACCTGATGGTCGTCCCCATCATTTCCTTTACCTTTAATCCCCAGGAAATTTTGTTGCTTTACCTGATGGCCGTCCCCATCATGATCTCTTTATTTCCCTAGCATGTCGGCCGTCCCCGTCATTGTTTTTACCCTAGCAGTCATCCTCTGCTCGGAGGTCGTCCTCCGTCACCCGCATGTTATAATCATACTTTACTTCTTTTTACAATCTATATCCTTTTTTTTCTTCTTCATCTAGTGGGTGCAAATCTTGGACTGTTCTTTGGTATTCAACCACAAATTATCTTGTTTATCTGTTAAGCCATGCGCTTACATCCTACACAGCTAACTCATGCTTGAATAGGGGCAGCTGTAAACACCCCAAATTTGCCCTCACTCATTTCACCATGGCTTGTGATTCTTTTGATTTGCATAAGTTCAATCATATCATCTCATAATACATTTTTGCTTCACTACCTTGATTATAAGTCATATGCATCTAGGGTTTGTGATCTGAGCAATCCAAGAGCCATCTGAGCCACTCCAAGAGTCTCCAATCATTTCAAAAGGGCCCATGTATGTTCAATCATCATATTACATCATCCCAAGATCAAGAAAGTCAAAAATCACAAGAACTGAGGGAAGGCATGGAAGTAGAGCCAAGCTTAACTGCACAGATGACCTAAAATTAGGGTTTTGGTTTCAGAGGCCATAACTCCAAATTGTTTGGTCATTCTTGTTTCTATTGGTCTCTATATGTTACAAGGATCATACATACCAATTTTCATGAAGAAATTCAATGGGGAAGGCATCTGATCAATAGATGACTTCTTGAGCAAGTCAGTGCAAAATCAGGGCATCTGAGGCCCATAATCATCCAACCAAAGGGTCTTCTCCATCATTTTGAGTATATATTATCTTTATTTGATCTTAGAATATGTTATAAGTTCACAAAATTGAAGAATTTCAAGCCATTTGTAAAGTTGCCATTTTGGGAAAGTGACTTGTAATGTAAACTTGCCATTTTGGGAAAGTTTTTCAACCTCCTCTTTTTGATTCAAAAATGCTTCAAATGAAAAATTCTTGGTCATGAAAGTTGTAGATTGGATCATCCCATTTTCAAAAAGTACAAGAACTTGATCTAATTCATTCTAGAACTAAAGTTATGGCCTTGTAAAGTTGGGAAAAATCACTTAATTTTTACTTTTGTGACAAAGAGGGAAACTTGCAAATTCTTGTACCAAGGCAATTTGTGACTTCTAATTGATGTCTAAGCTTTACACAAACATCATACATAACTTAAACTTCAGATTGGCCCAAAAATTTCTTAAGTTCCATGCCTTAAACTTCAAGAATTTCAAAAGGGGCCAAAGTTGGACAAAATTGCAAAATGCTCCATAACTCTTCATCCACTTGAGCCATCTCACTAAATCAGTTTCCATGGACCTCCCTAAAGCCAGCTGACTCGAGCCATGCCCCTAAACCAGCCTGCCACTTGCCCATACCTCCAAGTACAACTTTCTTGACTTTTTGCAACATGAGCCATACCAATCACACTGCTCCACAACAACTCTTTGCCCAATCAGAACCTCATATGTGGACCTCAAGCAAGCCATTACACACAACAAGCAAGCCTGAAACTCCAAGAACTCAGCACACTCCAAAATCCCCAAATTTGCAAAAGCCTTCGAATCTCTTGATTCAACCATCAACCCTTCAAACTTCTTTCACCATTCAACTCCATAAACCTCACTGATCATTTCCCACCTTTCATTTTTCCCTAAAACCTTCACAATCAAAAATACGATTTTCACATTTCACAAACTGAACTTCTGCCATTTTCATTTTGAGGCCATATAAACTCCAACTAAGCATCACAAACACTTGAGGAGGATCATTGGAGCTGGTTTGAAGCAAGGAACTGGCCAGAAAGCACCATTTTTGAAAGCTTCAGTTCAGGTATTGTCGTACCTCGAAAAATACGATCCTCGCGAATGCGGTCGCGGCTGGGCTGACTTGAGAGTCGCCACCTAATTTTATTTATTCCCAAAGAGGGAAAGGGAAAATATAGATAAAAGCCGGGAAGAAAGGATAAAGACAAGGTCATCGTAACCATTGTCGGGGTTCGAAAGTCGGTTATGCAGGGGGAAGGTATTAGCACCCCCTACATCCATCGTACTCGATGGGAACCTTCTAAGTTGTCACGCGCGAAAGTATGTCTATGCCTAATGATTTACTTGCTAAAAGAGGAAAAGAAATTAAATTTTATTATCTTTCTTTAGGAGTTGAAATGCACTAAAGACTATGGATAGTTTATTCCGAACCAACAAGCCAAATATCTTGCGACGGAATAATCAGAGCGAATAACGAGAGCTCGTAATCCTCCTTTCTACCACTTAAGGCTCGTGGCGTACAATTTTTCTCATATTATTAAAGTATTTTATTACCTAAGACCACTTGACGTTGGATCAAGGGTTTGGATTTAAAAGAAACATTTTGGTAGGTCGATTGCGAGGCATAAAGCGATCACGGAGGATGAGTGCAAAATGGAGGTTAAGGATTAATGGTTATGCGAGATCGATTCATAATGCTAAGCTAAGGTGGAGCCGTTGGAACTCAAATTAAACCGAAAGCGTCGAAATTTAGCTCTTTAACTATCTTAGAATCGATTCAAAGTTAGAATCATTCTATGAGAAGTCGAGCATTACTTTATAATCAAATAATTATTTAAATAAAAGAAATGCGATAAAAAATACAATTAGTCTCATATTGATCTAAATGACACCGATTTGTCGAAATCGAACATTTGGATCGTTTGTTATATCATCGACCATAAAAATAAAATAAAGTCGAAATAATAATAAAATAAAAGTTTGGCCTCATATTTAATTTAAATAACGTCGATTTATTTGAAATCGAATATTTAAATATTTATTCATCGACCGAAATAAAATAAATTGAGATAATGAGAAATAATAAGAAAAATAAAAGTGTGGCCTCAAATTAGGGGATAACGTCGATTTATTAGAAATCGAATATCACCATTTATCATTGGCCGAATAAAAGAATAAAGTCGATAATGACAATGGATCTAAAATTAATTAGAAAAACCATAAAATAATGGAAAGAGGTCTCATATCAATTTGGACAACGTCGCAAAGTGGAATGTCACAAATCGGATAATAATATCATAGACCAAATAATAAATATAAATAAATCAATCAATTGATAAAGTAATAAATGGATAAAAGTCGGCCTCAAATTGATTTAGACAACGTCGCAAAGTGGAATGTCGATAAATCATATTTCTTATCATAGGCCCAAAATAATAAATATAAAATAATGAGAGAATAATGGAATCGGTCTCAATTTAATGGATAACGTTGATTAATAATCGAATATCACATTTTATCATTAACCGAATAAATCGAACAATCGATAAAACAAATAGCGAAGAATAACAATGGCCTCATAACAACTTTTGACAACGTCGATTTAAAATCGAATATCGAAAAGTTGCAATTATTTCATTGACCCCAAAGTAATAAAAGAAAAATGAAAATAAACAAAATGCTAATATAGAAAAGAAAAGAAAATAAGTATAAGTGCAGCGGATAACAGTAAAGATCCGGTAAAGGGCCTCAAAGCCCATCAAACCAAAGCACAGAAAAATTAAACAAACTTCTAAACTAATAAACCATACTAAACATAGGAAAACCAATGCAGAAGAAACAAATCCTTTCCCAAACGACACCGTTTGGTTTTAAAATTGTAAAAAGAAATAAAATCAACCAATCTTCAATAACACGATCCAGAGGCGAATAGGAATACGAGACCTACCCCTTGTTCGTGAAATCTCACTCTCTCAATCGGTCTCAATCTCAACTTTCATTCACGGCTTCCATATCTCTCGATGCGGCTTTCAGTTTCCATGACGGTCATGGCTTCTGGTGTTTTGTTTTGGTTTTCGAGTGCGGAACTTTCTCTCTTGGTCTCTCAGCCGCGGCAAGTTCTTAAGGTAATGATGAGCGAAGCTTGCTGGTTATTCATGGTATCACGCTCGAATTCGCGTCGCCGCGGTGGTTTATGTGATCTCAGTTGATTTGGAGAGGTTTCGATCTCAGATCCCTCATGGTTTTGAATCGGTTTATGGAGGAAAAGTGAAAAAAAAAGGAATTGAAGTTTTATGCGGTTTGAGGTAAGTGTTTGCTCCTCGTCTCAGGTCTGTGGATTTTTTGTGATATGGTGGTTTGAGGATTATGAAGAAGATTGGTTTTTATTGAAGGTCATGTGGTCTGAGGTTTTGTTTGGTTTGTGGTGGTGGGTGCCTTATTTCATTTCTGCGATTAGTTTTTTTTTTGTGGTTTTGAAGAATTGAAATGGGTGTTTTGGGTGTGAAGGAGAGTTTTGCTGAGGAGTTTTCGTTTTGATTTTTCTTCCCCCTTTTTTGATTGAGTGAATCCTCATTTTATAGGAAAAGGTTGAGGCTCAAGACTGGTGAGATTGAGGAATTTTGGCAAGCAAATCTTGCGAGAGTGAGCTGGACAGATCTTCTATGAAATTTGGTGAGGATTGTGTGGGGACCGAGTGATTGTGACAGCTAAAATTTGTTTGTAGTGAGGTGGTTTCCTTCTAGAATGCTTGTGGACCCGGGTAACTTCATTGGATTTTCACTGCAAAACTGTTTTTTTACTGCTATTATTTTACCGCACAAATTCTGTTGAATAAGTTTGGATAACCTATACATTAAATTTCTGTTCATGCTGCAGGTTTTGACATGGTTTGTATAACGGATGACTCGTTTGGCTCGAGGATGAGAAGATCAGCTTGGCGTGGCTAACGACATGAGACAGCTTGAGTTTGCCGAAGGTTAAGTAGCAGCCATGGCCTACAATCTCCCGCGATTCCTTGAGCACCATGTGAGAACTTGAATTAAAATCGAAGCGAGCGGAGAATTCTTTGACATGACCAATCTATGAAGATAAGTGTTGTATTGCTACAAACTTGGAATTATGAACTTTGTTCTGATTTGGCCTGAACTGCGTCGGAAATCTTTCATGAAATTTCGAAAAGGATAAGCTCTTTCTTGTTTGTGTTTTAAATATCCTGACTGACATTGAGTTTACTTTTGTATTCAGGATTCCCTTATGCTAATCTTTCACTTTATGATGTTCAATGAAGCAATGATGAAGCTTGAAGATTGGAAAAAATTCTGATGGAAGCTTGCGGTACAGCAGTGACGTAAATGAGCTTGGCCTTGGCGCAAAGAGTCATGATCAAGGTTGGCCTTTAAATGAAGAAAAGTTGAAGGTTTGATAAAGATCCTGAATATTACTTCAATAGTAAGACTCCTAAATTCTATCGAACATATCCCCGTCGGATGCCAACTGAAACTTTGTTGATGTCTTGCTTATGATATCCAGATACTAGGCTTTCGGAAGACTGGAGTAAAATAAACGGACGGGCAATAAGGGTGGCTGAGGTCACATTTGTAGCCCGAGAATTGTCAGGTGCCCTGAACTCCATTAACTCTAATTCCTTTTGTTATTTCTGCAATATTTGTAGGATACTCTTCATTCTATTTCATATATCACATTTAAGAAACCCATATCTCACCATTTTGATGTGCTTTGCAGGTAAGAAAATGGATGCGCAACAGGGCACGACTCATGAAGCTGATGGAAATAATCGCTGGAGAATGATAACAAGATTGTTGCACAGATGTGGGAGGGCACGAACTAACTGATGGTGAGGACTTGGTATAAAATTCATCTGACTTTCCTTCTGAATTCCATTTATGGTGATGTTTTTTCTATCTCCGATTTTGCATTCCCGAAACCTCATCTTTGTTGGCTGCATTGGCTTTTCATAAAAATGCAGGAACTGTAACGCTGATCATGCTATTGATGTGAAGAGTCAGGACCTGATTGATGTAATTCAGAAACACTACAATGGTTTTCAGCCGTTGGAGGCTTACTAACATCATTGGGCTGAATAAAAGGTCTTTTATATTGGAAGGTGATTGCAAGTTACTGTTAGCCCAAACTGATTGCTGTTTGCTGCCAACAGTAGTTGAAGGTTGCTCATTTCCAGATAACTGCCCCATATTCCGAAAACTTAGACCACTCCACTCTTCCTGGATACCTATGTCACTACTGACTTGTTCTTCATTATTAGATTTCTCAAGTATGCTTTAATTTTACTCAGAATTTCTTTTGCTAATATCTTCTCATAATGTCTCTTGTTAATATCTTGCAGATGCAATTCTTTGCTCATAATTCATTTGCTGCAAGTTTTCCACACTGAGTTTACTATTAATACCATGAGCAGTAGGTCCAAACATGCCCTTTTCTTGGATATCCTGTCTTGAAACTAAAGGTCCATCATTTGTGTTACTTTGATCTGAAAATGCAGCATATTGGTGAGCTGGAAATGAATTACCATCGGCTGTCATATGTGGCAGCGTAGGTTTGTTCCCATGAACATGAGAGTATTGCTTGTATTGGTTTGTATTAACATTTGTTTTCTCTTTTTTTCTTTCACATGAACAGTTCTTGGGACATAACTTGGAGGGATTGATGAGGATTTCGCAGAAAATTACGCCTTTAGCTTGAAGCTGCTTGTGAATTTCCGTTGAATCCTTACTTGTATTGACTAGCTTTATTTAGGCTTTTGTTTACAACTTGTGTATTTAGTAGTTTGGATGAAATAAAATTTGAAGATTATGATTTTTACTTGTAATGACACTGTCTGGATTAACACTTAGAAATTTGAATAATGGATATGTATCATGACTTGAAACAAATCGTGATACCAGTAGAAAAATCCAACACATAGCTTGCACTAATCCAAACATAGTACGCCAACTTCTTCTCATAATTATGGCCTGGCAGAATTTGAAATAAAGCTTGGAATCCAATCATGTCCTGACATAAATTGATCTCATGGCTTTGTAATAGTTTTCTTCAACTGTGACTTGCTTAGTTTGTAATACAACTTAGAATTCATTAATCTTGATGATTTTCTCCTTTGAATTTCTTTGAACTAAGTGTAATGAAAATGGAACCCAATCTTGCAACCACACTTGAAATAGACTTGAGACAAATAGCCTTGAGTTTGAAAATAAGGATTTTGAACTTGCTTGTTGACAAAAATGGTAACCATACTTGTATCAAAGATTAATTGGAAATGGATCTATACTTGTAACACTTGAAAAATGCCATGCTTGAAATAGATCCATGAATCAAAAAACCAATCTCAAATCTCCCTCGATTTATTTGTTGAAAACAAATTTGGAGTGAATTCCTGAGAAGTTTACACCAATTTTGTTTATCAATGCGAACATGGGCCTTGGATTGTAAACTTGCACCTCTCTTACATTTGAACTTGACCATTAATCAAATCTTGAAACATGAACTTCAGAAAGAAATGAACCAAATTCATTAGCCATGAAGCCTTTGGAGATAAAGATATGACCCAACAACATGCCAATGAAATTTTCTTCTCGGCTAGATCTTGATAGCCATTTGGTATGGCCTGAACTTATACAAACAACAAGACCAATGAAACAACAAACACATTTTTTAATTTTGTATAATGGTTAGTAAATAAAAATAAATATGCAGGTAGGACAAATTTGGGGTATGACAGGTATCATCAAGAACTTTTTTTCCAGAAACCTGATTTTAAGTTCTCAGATTGTTCTCCATGCTTCACTGATCACACTGCACCTTTTGGTTTTAAAAATGATTGAATATTAAGCATGTATGAAGCTTCTGAAATTTCTGTGATTTTTTCCGTTTTGCTTTGAATCTCTCTGTTCATGTGAAATAAATCCTGTTTGATGATTGATTCTTGTTTAGAATGGGGTGGGGATCATTTCTAGAGAGTTAGAGAGCTTATGGATGCGTATTGAGTGAGATTGTAGAAATGGATGGCCGGAGAAGATGACCGGAACACTGTTCCGGTCACCTGAAAGTAATTAGGGCAGCAGATTAGGGTTTAATCATAATTAGCGTAGTTTGAATTCTGGCCCTTGGATGACGCGCGAAGTCAATTCCCTCCATCCTGAGTTTGAACCTGGGCCCTTGGATTGCGTGACTTTCTCATTTTCTCATTTAAATTAATATTTATTTCATTTGTTTTACATTTAATTTCTACGAATTTTTAAAAATAGTAAAATACATCAAAAAATTCTGAAAATTTTTATTAAATCTTTTAATAATTTTCACAACCCAAAAATATTTTTATTTTTATTTTTTTCATTAAAAATTATTTTTAAATCATTTAAATGATTATTTTTAATTAGTTAATGAGAATTAATTAATTAAAAATACATTTTGGTATTTAAAAATTCCAAAAAAATTCATATTGCATTTTGATACATTTAAAAACATTATCAAACCCTTCAAACAAATTTCTTTTTGGTTCTTGACATATTTTGACATTTTTCTTTGGAATTAAAGTTTCTTAAAAGTCAATATTTTTGCCCTAACATAGAAAAATCCATTCTGTCTAACCTTGAAGAGTTTGATGATGGTTCTTTTTGCATTACATTCCTCATGTCATGTAGTTTCTAGGGTAAAATTTGTTTGAATTTATCTTTCATTTTCAATTTGTTGTGCATTTTTCCTTTTGAAGTGCCTTAAAACCCTAGCTAACTTGAGAAAATCATAGCTTCCATTAGGTTAAGATTTAGGTCTCCTCCTTTGGGAAGTGAACTTGTATAGGGTTAGGGTTCCTTTGATCCTATTTTCAATTTTTTATCATATCATTTGTTTCTGGTTTTGAATTTTGTATTGCATGTTATGTATAAACCCTAATTTTTGCCTTCATTTACATCCATTCTTCATATGTTTGCATACATGAACTTGCCATGACATTTTATGCATCCACATGACATATGAGACATCTTAGGACAAATTAGAATCATGTTTGATCATTGCATCATTCATTTTCCATGCTTTTGCTTTCATTACATGTCATGTGTTTCCATGAACTTCCATGCTTCTTACTTGTCTCATTTGCATTATCATCTCTTGTATGATCATCCTCATCTCTTGACATGCTTTTGCATCATCTCTTGGCATCATTTGCATCATGTTTATGCTTCTGACTTTGGTTTGCATCATTGCATTTCATCTCATTTTCATTTCATTTCATTTCTTGTTACTAACTTTTCAGGTGGTAAGTCATTGAGAAGTGAATTTACCTTCACTTCTCATAACCTCTTCTCATATCTCTTATGCATCATTGCTGCATTTTATTTGTGAATTAGAGTGAGCTTTCTCATTCATGTCTCCTTCTCACTTTCTTTCTTCAAGCAACTTATCTTCTTAAGTGAAGTAAGTTGACTTGCTTCCTTCTGCTTCTCCTTCCATCTTTCTTCTTCCATGGTGGCTTTTCTTTGAAGGTTTCTTGCAAGCCTCATAAACCCTAGTAAGACCCAAGCATGATCACAATTAGGGTTTGATTAGTCCCCCCATTAGTTTTACCTTTGTGTCATCTTTGTGTCTTCTCTTCTCATCTCATAATCAAGGACTAAACCCTTAAGGTTTTAAGGCTTTGTGATTAAGGTTATGCCTGCATCCTTCTATTAGGATGGAGTGTATAACTTTAATCCTAAGTGTTAAACCTTTAATGTGTTTAAATCCTTTAATCAATCCATCTTAATAATCATTAAGACATCAAGCTTGTAACTTGGGCCTTGCATTAGGGTTCTAATTCTTCCTTAATTGGTTAAGAAGGACTAACCCTAGTGTTAATGGACAAGTCCCCCTCAAGTTGTCTTACAAACCATAAAATTCACTGCTTAATCTTATCATTAACTAAAATCCACTCTAATAAAGGTTTGTTTTTTTCATGAGGTTAATCCCTAATCATGGATTAAGTTGAGGAGCCTTCCTCAGCTTAAATGTTCACATCTATTATCCTTCTATTAGGATGGTGTAATGGGTCCATTAAATCCTTGATTATGGCTTAAACTCATTACTTAACACTAAACAAAAACACCAAAAAACATCTAAATAATGGCAAGTGGGTTAATGATCTTAATCCTACATCATGGTGACTAAGTGTGGGGTGTTTATTTCATACTTAAGGTATTCTCATTACCCCTAATCAGAGAGAGGATGTGATGAGTTTACTAACCCTTGGTTTAGGCTTAAGCTCATTTTCTTATGACAAACACAAAAATCAATAAAAGATTGAAAACACAAAAAAACAAACAATAATCGTCTCCTCCAGGATTCTTTTCTCTTCTCATTCACTCACAAACGAGAACTTGCTTCTTCCGTCTAATGCAAGACAGTTTGCACCTGAGCCAGACAGGTCATACACTTGAGCATAGACAAGCATGCAGTTCACCTGTCAATTTATCTTTCAGTCTCTTTGGGTCGAACTACGGTGTTCTGACTTCCTCATTGCACGAGAGGATACGTAGGTATAACTTAACAGTTATCGAACAAAAGTCTCTATACATTCCCCCTCCCTCCAGCATTGTTCTTTAAGCCTCATAGTCTTGAGCTTTATATGCTTTTCTTATATTGACACCTCTTTTATTCACTTCACACTTCTTTCCAGCACTGACACTTGCATTCTTTTCCAACTTTTGCACACAAAATAGCACTGACACTACCCCTTTAAAACATAAACTTTCAAGCGTGGATCCCGTCGAGTACGACGGACAATCTGGGTGCTAATACCTTCCCAGGTCGTAATCAACCCCCTTTCTCAGTTTCTCTGGTTCGCAACCGTCTTGTCCATCTTTTTTCTAGGTCTATGCAACATTACCTTTCCTTCGGGATAAAAAGGCCTAGCTGGCGACTCTTTCTTTCTCAGTTCACCCTTGTGTGTTCTCTCCTTTCGCCGACCGTTCGCGTCTGCACCCCTTCTGACCAGGTGTAATTTGGTGGGAGCGACAGCTTGGCGACTCTGCTGGGGACCCTTATATTGTAACCATGGCTTCTGGTTCTTTTTGTGGGTTCCTCCTAGCGCTTGTTTGATTTGTGTTTACTGGGGTGTTATGTGTTAATTGTGTTTATTTATTTGCTTTATTTATTGCTTTATGTACAACTTTATTTATTGCTTTCCTTTACAGTTTTTCATATTTCATACTGTCATTACCATTGCTGGATCTGGTTTTCTTTGGTGGGTGGGGTTCCATTGAGAGTTTGAGGTCCTATACCTGGGACCCGAGTGACACCTAGGCTAGAGTGGTTCATGTTCTTTCCCATTCCATTTCGGTCTGGTGCGGGAATATGAAACACGGTTCAGATGTGGGTTTCTTGTTCTAGAACATTACATGTGAGAGGGTTGGGTTGTTTACAGGCTTGCAGGTACCCTTGGCCACGTCATACCCTGTTACTATCTTGTTTAAGAATACCTCATTTTGGGACAGTTCTTGTGATTAAACCCTGGATATGTGACTCTTTATTTGAGTCCCCCACCTTGGTTACTGGATTTCTAAACCTCCATCTGGACTTTTTGAACATACATGGGCCTTATATCAAGACAGATAATCAAATCCAGCTTTATCACAAACCCTTGCATATCATTTGCATATATCATCATCGCATCATTTAACATTTGTTTATTTGTTTTTCAGGGTATCCACATCATATCTGGTTTAGTTTTGACCCCTTCTTCTGCATAGACCTTTGCTTCATCAGTTATCTGCTTCATCTATCTTCATCATCACCAGCATCAGCCTGTTAGTGGCTCACTTCCAGCATCAGTCTGTGATCTTCATCAGTACCAATCTTCAGCTTCTTCAGCAGCATTCATGACTACTCCCAGGAAGAGCAACATATCCTACCATTTCTTTGAACCTGTGTTGACTGGTATCAGGCAGGTCCAGTCACTTATCACACCTGACCACATCCCATTGTTTAGAGAACACTATGGAGGTATCCTGGATATGGTTATGGACCTTGACCCTTTTCAGAGGAGCATGATCCACACATGCTTGCAGTTTTATGATCCTCCATTGAGATGTTTCACCTTTCCAGACTTCCAGCTAGGGCCTCTGTTGGAGGAGTTTTCTTCATTGATTGGAGTACCTATCAGGGGTGGAATCCCTTTCAACCCGGAAATGCCAGCTCCCAGAAATGGAGAAGTAGCAAAAGCACTGTACCTGGAGCCTGCCTTGATTGAGCAAAGTATGACAAAAAAAGCTGGGATCCCTGGTTTGCACTTGGACTTCTTGATTTCTCAGGCCATCCTGAAGGCTTCATTGGGAGAATGGAGGGCAGTCTGTGCACTGTTAGCCCTCAGCATATATGGGGCTATACTGTTTGCAGATGAGCCCAAATTTGTCAGCAAAAATGCCATCCATTTGTTTCTCCTGAAGAACCCAGTACCCACATTGCTAGGAGATTTTTATTACTCCATTCATCAGAGGAATGAGAAACAAAGGGGGAAGTTGGTAAGATGTTGTGCTCCTTTGTTTTAAACCTGGCTGCTCAGACACCTGCCTAAGTCAGATGCCTTCCTGAATCCCCACCAACAAAAGAATTAGGCTAAAAGGCTCATTGCTTTGACTTAGGATGATATTAGATGGTTAACCCAGAGCACCAAAGGCAAGGACACTATCACCAGCTTTGGACAATACCCAAATGTGCCTTTGATAGGAGTAAAGGGTTGCATCAACTACAATCCTTTGCTGTTTAAGAGACAACTGGGCTATGCTTTGGTTCACCCTCCCAGAGGGCAAGATTTAGCTGAGACCCTGTATTGTGAAGTAAAACCCAATTCAGCTGCTGTCAGACAAGCATCCTGAGCTTGGGGCAACATTCAGACAAAATGAATGGCTATTCTTGGAAGGTGTAATAATATTGCTTCAGCTCAATACTATGACTGGTCCTGTACTAGAGCTCAAATTACTGGAATGCCTTTCACCTTGGAGGACATACATGGACCATCTACGGTACAACCTGCAGCAACTGTCAGCCTAGAAGAATTTGAGAAGCTGAAGGAAAGGAATGAGAACCTATCCCAAGCTTTGAAGAAGACTCTTTGGGAAAGGAGTGATGGTCGTCTGGACATTGAGAGATTGGAAAAGCTCAAGGTGGAACATCTTGCCAAAATTGAGAAGACAGAGGATTACATCAGGAAAGCAAGAGCTGGGGAACAAATATTGAAGAATGCCTGTAAAGAAGCCAAGATTCAGAAGGCTAGGACTGAGCTCTATCTGCAAGAGAGTCAGGCTAGGTGGGTCAGAATCACTGAAGCCCGTACACAAGAAGACCAGAAAACTCAAGCCAATATTGAACAGCTAGAGGCCAATGAGAAAAAGCAGCAGGAAGCTTTGTTGGCAGCCCAGAAGGAGATTTCAGAGTTGAAGCTCAGAGCAGGATTGAAAAGATCAAAGGACCAGGACAGGCACAGGAAGCTGACCACTGCCATTGCTACCAGGAACCTCCTCATTAGGACCATTACAGAGCACCCAACTGGTCCAGTGACTGAGGCACTTCTGAAGGAGGCCAAAGAGGATGAGTTTGGACTGGATGTTTGATTTTTTGTTTGTTGTTGTTTCCATTTGATGTACTTTTCCTTTTATTGTATTATAACCTTCCATGGGCATATGTTGTAAAATAGACTATGTATTGTTCATCATTTGTAATATATTAGTTTGCTTTCATGAGGTTTCTTTTCTCAACAACATCAAACATCTTCCTCGAGGTCTGGAAAGGTCAAAACCAAGAACCAAACCGGATACCTTGGAAAACAAATAAGCATACTACATTGTATACTAACTTTTGTTTTGTTTTGTAGGTTTTATTATTATTGTTTCTAACTTTGTTGTGATCTCAGGAAACATTGCTCGTCGCCGAGTGTTCCCTGTCAACCGCGCGCACCGGTACCCGACTCGCAACAACCTTCCCGGTATTCAAATGGAACAAGTACAGCAGGATCTGACTGATGTCAGAAATCAGATGGCTAATGAGAGAGTGGAGATGAGAAATCAGATGTCTCAATTCATGGCTGTGATGACTGGCTTGGCCCAGAGTCAAGAAAGGTTAAGAGAGCTGGTGGAAAGACAAACTCCTGAAGAGCCTCATTTTGGAACAGGAGGAACTAGTAATAATGAGCGGGGCCAGCCTCGTATTGACCCACCAGTGTTTGGACCTCATCTGGATCTAGAAGCTAACATCCCGAGAAATGTGCAAGGTAACACTGCTGGAGGGAGAATCTTGCAAGAGGATCCCCAAGAAGAGCAGTTTACTGTTATGGGAGCTGGAGATGAAGTATATGACAGGAGATTGGACGAAATTGCTGAGAAGTTGAGGTCTTTGGAGTCTCAGAATTCTTTGGGCTTCGATGTGATAGACATGGGGCTAGTGGATGGGGTGAGAATTCCCCACAAATTCAAACCCCCATGCTTTGAGAAGTACAATGGTACCTCCTGTCCTCGCACTCACCTGCAGTCTTTCCTGGGAAGACTCAAAGCTTATACTATGGATGAAAAGTTGTGGATGTTCTACTTTGAAGACAGTCTGACTGGAGCTTCGAGAGAATGGTATTCGTACTTCACCACAAGAAAATTGGTAGATTGCGACGGTTCATTTTGGCAGATTACGACGGTTAGAACCGTCGCAATTTCTAAGTTACGACGGTTGCTGTACTGTCGCGGAATTGTGCGTCGCGAGGCCATATAACGACGGTTGTGAAAACCGTCGTACACACCGCCGTTATATTCACGACGGATATTTAACTGACGTAAACCCTGTTTTGTGACGGTTTCCAACCGTCTTAAATTGCTTATTGATTTTTGTTTTAATTGTTTATTACGACGGTTAAAACTGTCGTAATTATCCATTTGACACATGATTATATGGCTTTTTGCGACGTTTAAAACTGTCGTAATCGACATAATATTTTTTTTATTGTTGATTACGATGGTTATGACTGTCGTAACTTTTATTTGATTCATGTTTATAACATTGATTGCGACGGTTATAACTGTCGTAACTTTCGTAATGATTTTATTTTTGTTATTGATTACAACGGTTTCCAACCGTCGTAATTTTGTTTATAATATATTTTTTTATTTTAATTATTATCTATTAAAATGTTTTTAAATATAATATTATTTATTTTCATTGAATTATTTTTACAAAATATTTTTATTTATGGTATTATTTTTTTTAATACTCCTATATTTTTTATATGATTTTCTATATTACCTTTTAACGTAGTAAAATTAAATCAAATCATAGAAATGAAATATCTATAATCACTTTTTAACGTAGTAAAATTAAATCTAATCATAGAAATAAAATATCTATAATCATAATCATGTTATATCATAATCATGTAATATCCATAAAACATATAATATCCATAATCATAATATCCTAATCTTATAATAATAAGCATCATAATACCAAAATACATTAAAAAATCCATAAGAACCATCAACAGACTGTTTGGACCTACTCTTGTGAGCCATTGATATATCTTCCTCTTCCTCTTCTGATTTACCCACCTCATCATCAGTTCCATGATTTGCCACTGCAACATCTTCATCTTCATCTTCTTGTGACTCCTCTTTTGCATATGAAATTTCAGCCTTATCATCATCTTCAAGTTTTCGTTTTTTTTCCAGATTGTGGAATTTGCTTTTTCTTCTAGAGAAAGAAAAAACATTTAAGTGATTAAAATAATATAAAAACAAACATATTTTAAGCAAATCACTTAACACACACTTTTTGACAAGCAAATTCCAACACCAAATCCCACAGGAAATAAAAAGAGGATAATAGATGTTTTTAAAAAAAAGTTGTAAAAAAAAGTATGCTTGAAGCATATTACTTATCTCTCTCTCTCACATACACAAGGTAAATTAGCAAATTCCCAATCACAAATACCCCGTTATATATGATGTATTTGTGGCTGAATGGCATCATTTGTCAATAATAAAAATAAGAAATTATCAACACTAACTTGACACTCTAAACCATGTAAGATGTTTCTGAATAATTGCTTGGGGATAAACTCAAGATAATATCCAAATGTTGCAAAATTGTAAGTTGTCCTTTTATATGATTACCAAAGTTAAACTCCATCATTTTTGCCAAAACAATGTTAAAATATAGTGTGGTGGTGTTTGTACTACTAGTGCTTGTTTGGATAACACACAATTTGAGCACAACTAATTTTAAGAGACATAAAAATTTCAAATTTTCACAACTGAGTATTGTATTCTTGAAATGGGACATACAAAGGCATTTGCGTCAACCAAGCAAAATAGATTCTTTTAAACTTGCTTTTAAAAAGGATTCCCAAACACAAATCAATTTCTTTAAACTCTATTCTTTCATTAGAATTAAACTAAAAATGGAGTGAAAAGGGGACATGTAGAATCATCACACAAGAAAACATACAATAAAAAAAGAGTTGCTTTATGCGAACCTGATGCAAAGTAATTTACTATCGCAGCTTCAGGCTGGAATTCAACACCAGCAGGTAATGCAGGTTTTGCCAACTGAGTGGCAAGCTCACAGAGTGCTTCAGGGATTTTGTTATGTTGGAGAGATACATTATAATTCCGCTGTACATATACATAATCATTAAGAGATTTTCCAACAGCAAGCATATCAAGGTGATGCAACTTTAAATATCAATATCCTTACCTAAAAAAGTTGAGTCATGCTAACAAGTTCCATTACGGAACCAAAAAAAAAGGAAAATGTTGTGTTGAATAGAGCATTTTTTAGACTTTTACAGAATTGACTACACAAGTTTCAAGATATTATTACTAAGTGCACTTTATCCTGTGTTTTTCCTGTGAAGAATTATGAAAGATACCTTCAACCATATGTTTATTACAGCCATAGTGCTAACACCACAGTATTTATCAAAGTAAAAATGCAAGTGTCTATAGTTATGAATCAACGCTTTACATTGTAGAACTCATGAAATTACAGTTTGTTTTAATTTTACTGCAAAATAGAGCTATAAAAGCAACAACAGTTCATTCAAATTCTACAATGACATGGCATTATATTGACACAATATACTGTGATGAAAAGGAGATCATAAAACAGTACATCACCAAATGAAACAGTACCTCATTTTCAGCCCACACATAACCAGAAAACAGGCCTATATTTTCAGCCCACACATTACCTGTGATCTTCTAATGTTTGGTCTTGGTTGGATATTCAAAGTCCAGATCAAATTAATCACCAATGAAGCAAATCCAAATTGAAATGTTGTAAATGTCGCTAGAATTGGATAGGCTTTTAGAACCTAATAATAGACAAACAATGCATAGCCAGGTTAAATTTATCACCAATGAAGCAAAGCCAAATTGAAATGTTGTAATTGTTGCTAGAATTGGATATACTTTTAGAACCTAATAATAGACATACAATGCATATATGAACAAAAGATGGTTATCAAATCAAGATTCGAATCATGAATTAAAAGACCTATTTTTCAACCTAATTCAGACCAAACTGAAGCTTGATTATGAGTCCAAAACACCACTTTCAAAACAGACGCTATATAATACTGATTCATGTGTATAAAGACATTTAACAACAAGTAATGACAAGCAATGAAAACATAATTTCAGTACCTTAGCAAAAACAAACAGAGCCTACTATTAAACTAAACAAACAAGGGAATTCAATACCTCCCCAAAAACATAATTTCACATCAGTACAAAACTCTGGTTGGACAAAAACATAATTTTCTCATAAATATAGAAATTCTATTTGCTGGATAACTTTTCTAAGTAGAGATTGCCGGAAAATCAATCAAAAAGGCATTTTTAATTTTAGAAAAAGTTAATCAAACAATTTGAATTGAATATAGTGATGATGGAATTACTGAGTCGATGGTGATATCAAAGAGACTAGATTTGTGGCGACGGTGATTGAGGTGGCCTGCAACCTGCATAGGCGTTCATGTTTTCACATAATTCCTAGAGATTCCTCTCCAATCACCTTTCCCTACTTTCTGCAATCCAACTGAGAACAGTTTTTGCTCTTCCTCCATCCATGGAATTTTTTATCCATTCCAAAATTTACACACAAATAACCCTTCATCTAACTGAAAAATCAATAAGAATAATAAGTTTTAATTAGTTTAATTCTATAGCAAATTCACAATTTATGAAAAAAGCAAAGTTTAATACTAAGCTATTATCATCATAAGTGTATGTGGATGTGGCAGTTTTAAAATATATATCGACTGGCCGGGAAACATGAGTGCATAAAGCAGTGCCGACGAATACGCATCATCCTCTGCGATTTACTACTACTACATATGTACCGGTAGCACCTACGCTTCCTCTCTATTCTCTATTGCTTTCAATTAAACTTAGGTTTTAGTTTTCTTCTTTATTTATTTATTGTGAAAACCCTGTTAAATAATAGATTAAACCTTCTAAATATCTTTGAAAAAATAAAAACCATGTTGATTAATGTTTGAATTCAACAACATTAACAACATAGGCTAAATCTAAATTAACCTTGAAAAAACCAAAATGTAAACTAACCTTAGAAAATCTAAACAGAAGCAGTGCTGGAGAATTTGGAACACTGAATGTCAACAGAAACTGAAGTACCGTGTTCGTCGGCGCATAGAAAAACTGAAAAGGAAGTCTAGGGTTTGTTTTGCCACCGAGAGAGAAAGTGAGAAGAAAATGTATTTATGGTTTATTTCACCGCCGATAGAGACAAAAGGATATGTGTTTAGGATTTGTTTTGGTGTGTTTAGGATTTGTTTTGGTGCGTTTGGTGAAATTAAAACAAGAGAGAATAATTTATGTTTACGCTGGAGAAGATAGGGAGCTATATTTTTTTAATTATAAAAAAATATTTTTAAATCAAGTTAATTGATTTAAATGTTATATATTTTTTTAATTATAAAAAATTATTTTTAAATCAAGTTAATTGATTTAAATGTTATTCACTAAAAAATGTTACCTCTGTGTCCTAGATATATAGTTTTTTTTTAAATCAAGTGGATAAGATCTGATTTAAAAAGTGTTTATTACACTAGTGTACCAAGGCACGGTTATAGACAATTGCTGAAAGTTTATTTATATCAAGATGAGACAGGGAGATCAAAAACCCTAAAAACGGATATTGGAAGCGGGAGACCAAAAACCATAAAATCCGACATTGGAAGCAGAGAGAGATAGAGAGGTACGTGAGTTGAGAGATGCCCACAACCTAAAATGAAGAACAAATCTTTTCTCCTTCAACTAAATGTATCGCTTGTACAATATTTGGGGGAGGACGGTTGATCAACTGTCGCGGCCCTCTTCCTCTGGTTTCTTCAATTATTAGTAAACTTTAATAGTTTTTGTGAATTGTTGAATTTAAAATTATGATTTTAATAAAATTTATAATTAATTTTAAAATAAAATAAATTTATTTAATATTTGTTTAAAACAATTAAATTATTAAAAAAATTGTTAAATAAAATTTTGAGAAAAATACTAAAAACATTTTATCATTTAAATCATATTTAAAAAAGTGAGAAATATACATATAATAGTGTGTTTATCAAAACAATTATATAAAAAATATTTATAATATATTAAAGTAAATTGAATTTCCGATTGAAGATTCGATAAGGATTTTTTTATGAATTAGGAGGAATAAATTTTCCCTTTTCATTTAGCACTCAATCAAAAAAATTATTTTATAAAATAAAAAATTAATTAAAAAATATAATTAAAATGGTTTTTTGATAACTGTCGTGACAACTGTCGCAGTCCAGTCCCTAACTGTCGTGACAACCGTCACAATCCAAGAATAAGGACGGTTTTGCGATAACTGTCGCAGAAAATTTGCGACAGTTGACCCTAACTGTCGTGGCAACTGTCGCAATCCAGGAATAATGACGGTTTTGTGATAACTGTCGCAACTCAAGTGTCGTAAATCTCCTTTTTTCTTGTAGTGCTTGTCTAGAGCCACCATAAGATGCTGGAAGGATTTGGCCGAGGCTTTCATCCGTCAATATCTATACAACCTGGATATGGCTCCCAACAGGACCCTTCTGATGGGAATGTCTCAATCTTCTAGAGAGAGCTTCCGGGAGTATGCTCAAAGGTGGAGACAGCTTGCTGCTGCTGTCCAACCACCCATGTCAGAGAGAGAAATGGCTGACATGTTCATGAATACATTGCAAGGGACCTATATTGATAGATTGGCTGCCTTCTCCTCTACCAGTTTTGCTGATGTGGTCATAGCTGGTGATAGGATTGAAAGCCTCTTAAAGATGGGCAAAATCTCCGACAGTGGTGCAAGTTCATCCAGTAATCCCAGAAAGCCTTTTATGGGACCCCGAAGAGCCGGTGAGACCAATTCCATTTATGCAAGCAGGGGCAGACCTCAGTATGTGCACCGATCAGTAGCAGCAGTTACCATTCCAGCTCTGATTCCTCAATAATCAGCATATCCTCAACAACAACAACCACAGTATCAACAACAAGTTCAGTATCCGCAACAGAGAACCTACAACAATAACAATAACAACCAACAACAACGTCCTTTCCAGCAAAGACCGTCACAAGCAAATAGGGTAATTGACCCAATCCCAATGCCATATGCTGCACTTTTGCCACAACTCCTGAAGCTCAACCTAGTCGAGTTAAGGACATTGGCACCTCCAGATCCTTCCAATATGCCAAAGAACTATGATGCCAATGCCAGGTGTGCATTCTGTCGCTCCCACCAAATGACACCCAGGCCAGAAGGGGTACAGACGCGAACGGTCGACAAAAGGGAAGGAATGAATAGAGTCGCCAGCTAGGCATTTTTATCCCGAAGGAAAGGTAATGCTGCATAAACCTAGGAAAAGATGGATAAGACGGTTGCGAGCCAGAGAGACTGAGAAAGGGGGTTGGTTACAACCTGGGAAGGTATTAGCACCCAGATTATCCGCCGTACTCGACGAGATCCACGCTTAAAAGATTTGTATTTTAAAGGGGTAGTGTCAGTGCTATTTGTTTTACAAAGCAGGAAAGAATGCAAGTGCCAGTGTAAAAGAAGCGTGAAGTGTATAAGTGAAGTGTCAGTGTAAGAATGAAATGCTCAAGACCATGAGGCTTAAAGAATAAGGCTGGAAAGAGGGGGAATATACAGAGACTTTTGTTCGATAACTGTTAAGTTATGCCTACGTATCCTCTCGTGCAATGAGGAAGTCAAAACACCATAGTTCGACCCAAAGAGACTGAAAGATAAATTGACTTGTGAACTGCCTACTTGTCTGTGCTCAAGTGTATGACCTGTCTGGCTCAGGTGCAAACTGTCTTGCATTAGACGGAAGAAGCAAGTTCTCGTTTGTGAGTGAATGAGGTGAGAAAAGAATCCCGGAGGAGACGATTATTGTTTGTTTTTGATGTTTTCAATCTTTTATTGCTTTTGGAGTTTGTCATAAATTAATGAGCTTGAGCCTAAACCAGGGGTTAGTAGACTCATCACATCCTCCCTTTGATTAGGGGTAATGAGAATACCTTAAGTATGAAGTATGCACCTCAAACTTAATTACCATGGTGTAGGATTAAGATCATTAACCTACTTGCATTTATTTAGATGTTTTTGGTATTTTTGTTTAGTGTTGAGTAATGAGATTAAGCCATAATCAGGGATTTAATGGACCCATTACACCATCCTAATAGAAGGATAATAGATGAGAACATTTAAGCTGAGGAAGGCTCCTCAACTTAATCCATGATTAGGGATTAACCTCATGACAAAACAAAGCCTTTATTAAGGTGGATTATAGTTAATGATAAGGTTAAGAAGTGGATTTTATGGTTTGTAAGACAACTTGAGAGGGACTTGTCCATTAACACTAGGGTTAGTCCTTCTTGACCAATTAAGGAAGAATTAGAACCCTAATGCAAGGCCCAAGTTACAAGCTTGATGTCTTGATGATTATTAGGTGAATTGATTAAAGGAATTAAACACATTAAGGGTTTAACACTTAGGATTAAAGTTATACACGCCATCCTAATAGAAGGATACATGGATAACCTTAATCACAGAGCCTTAAAACCTTTAGGGTTTAGTCCTTGATTAAGAGATGAGAAGAGAAGACTCAAAGATGACACAAAGGTAAAAGCTAAATGGGGGACTAATAAAACCCTAATTATTATCATGCTTGGTTATTCCTAGGGTTAATGAGGTTTGCAAGAAGATCTTCAGAGAACCACCAAGGAGAGGAGCAGATGAAAGGAGGAAGAAGCAAAGAGAAGCAAGACAACTTACTTCACTTAAGAAGACAAGTTGCTTGAAGAAAGAAAGTAAGAGATGAACATGAATGAGAAAGCTCACTCTAATACAAAGATAAAGTGCAGCAAAGATGCAAGAGATATGAGAAGGGATTGTGAGAAGTGAAGGCAAATTCACTTCTCAAAACAACTTACCACCTGAAAAGTTAGCCCAAAGAAATGAAATGCAATGCAAATGAGATGAAATGTCATGATGCAAACCAAAGTCAGAAGAATAAATATGATATTAATGATGCTAAGAGATGATGCAAACACATAACAAGAGATGAGAATGATCAAACAAGCATAAGGATGCAAATGAGGTATGCTTTGAACCATGAAAGTTCAAGAAAAGTTTATGAAATGCAATGGACAAACAAAATGGCAAATGAAAGATGAAATAATCAAACATGATTATAATATGTCCTAAGATGTATTATGAATCATGTGGATGCACAAAATGTCATGGCAAGTCATTGGATGCAAGCAAATGAAAGATGGATGCAAAGGAAGTCACAAATTAGGGTTACATGCATCATGCAATACAAAAATCCAAAACCAGAAGCAAATGTCATGATAAAAAATTGAAAATGCAATCAAAGATACCCTAAACCTATACAAGCTCACTTCCCAAAGGAGGGGATCCAACTCTTAAACTAGTGCAAGTTATGAATTTCCTAAGTTGGCTAGGGTTTTAAGGTACCTCCTCAAGAAAAATGCAAAACAAATTGAAAATGCAAGATCAAATCAGACCAATTTTATCCTATAAGCTACATGTTATGAAGGATGCAATGTAAGAAGAATCATCATCAAACTCTAAATGGTTAGGCAGAATGGATTTTTCAAAGTTTGCACAAAAATATTGCCTAAAAATGAATTTAATTCCAATGAAAATGATCAAAAGGCATCAAGATCAAAAAAGAAATTTGGTTTGAGGGTTTGATAATGTTTCTAAATGTTTCTAAATGCAATGTGAATTTTTTGGTGATTTTTAAATACCTAAATGCATTTTTAATTAATTAATTTTCATTAACTAATTAAAAATAAACAATTAAATGATTTAAAAATAATTTTTAATGCAAAAAATAAAAATAAAAATATTTTTGGGTTTTAAAAATTAATGAAATCTTTGACAAAAAGTTTCATAATTTTTAAATGTTTTTTACTATTTTAAATAATTCGTGCAAATAAAATGAAAAGAAAATGAAATAAAATGAAATAAAGTAAAAAGTATGCACATCCAGAGGCTGGGATTCAAACTGGGAGAAGGAGGGAAGACTGCGTGCGTCATCCAACGGTTGTAATTCAAACTAACCAAATTAATTTAAACTGAATTAATTAATCTAATTAATTATAATTAGGGTTTTAATGAGAGATCCAGGCCATTCATGTGCGCGGGAGTCAACAAAAGTCAGCCAGATCCATGGTCCAGATTCAAACTTTGCCCTAAACGTGATTAATGCCCTAATGACATTCAGGTCACCGGAGAAGAGCTCCGGTCGTCTTCTCCGGTGACATCCCTCCCTGAAAATTTCAAACTCACTCCCTAGGTTATTTCTGGAGCTCTAAAGCTCCAGATCACTTCCTCTCACCTCCCTAAACTCATCCATGGCCTCAAAAACAATTTATTTCTCACCATTAACAAGATTCGAAGCAAGATACAAAAAATGGCAAAAATTTCAAACAAGTCATACGTGCTCAAATCTCCATCATTTTCAAAAACAAAAGGTTCAATGCACTCAGGGAATCAAACTTAACAAGTTGAAAACTTAAAATAGAGCTTTTGGAAAAAAAAAATTTCGAAGCTACCTGAGATGAAGCTTTCAGTTTGGAGCTTTCAGACTGCCTCCCTGCTTCAAAACCACTCCAATGATCTCCCTGAGTATGCTTTGAGGCTTGGTTTGAGTGTATGGTGGCTAGTTTGTGAGATTGATGGAGTTCTGTTCAGAGAGGGGGGGAAATCGTGTTTGAGTTTCAGGGGGTTTCAAGTCAAGGTGAAGGGTGGTTTATGCTCTATGGAGCTTTTCTGAATGAATGGTGAAGTTGGTTTTGAGGTTTAATGATTGTGTGATGAGATTCTAAGGAAAGTGCATAAGAGGGGAGTTTTGTGAACTATGGCTTCTGAGAGAGATCAGGCTTGTGTGTGTTATGTGTTGAGTCTCATTTGGTACATGTATCACACTTGGATAGGTCAGAGGAGTTGGTGTGGCCTAGCTTGATTGGTATGGGCCATTTTGCATAAAGTCAATGTTTTGTGTAAGAGAGGTATGGGTCAATGGCAGGCCAAGGACAAAGGGGTGTCCTGCGCAGCAAGAATTGAGGAGAGCCATGGAATCAGTCTTGAGGCCAATTAGCAAGTGGATTAGGGTTTGTGAGAGGTTTTGCAACTTTGTGATCTTTTGGCCCTTTTGTGATTACTTGAAGCATAAGTCATGAAAATGCACAAATCTTTGGTGCATTATGATCTTTAGGCATTGGTTTATGTTTGTGAAAAGGTTAGAAGTCCATTTGAAGTCATATTTTGCCTTGGCAAGGGGTTTTGCAACTTTGCCTCTTTGGTGCAAGACTTGAAATTATGTGATTTTTCCCAACTTTGACAAGCCATAACTTTTGATCCAAAATGAATTAGAATGAGTTCTTGTACTTTTTGAAAAGGGAATGATCCATTCTACAACTTTCATGACCAAAGTTTTCTCATTTGAAGCATTTTTGAATCAAAAAGAAAGGGTTGAAAAACTTTCCCAAAATGGCAAGTTTCCATTACAAGTCATTTTCCCAAAAAGGCAACTTTGCAAATGGCTTGAAATTCTTCAATTTTGTGAACTTCTAGCATCTTCTATTATCAAATAAAGATCATACACATTCAAAATGATGAAGAACACCCTTTGGTTGGGTCATTGGGGGCCTCAGATGCCCTGATTTTACACTGACTTGCTCAAGAAGTCAACTCTTGATCAGATGCCTTCCCTATGGAATTTCTTCATGAAAATTGATATGCATTATCCTTATGACATATAGAGACCAATAGAAACAAGAATGACCAAAAAATTTGGAGTTATGGCCTCTGAAACCAAAACCCTAATTCTAGGTCATCTGTGCAGTTAATCCTGGCTCTGCTTCCATGCCTTTCTCAGTTCTTGTGATTCTTTGACTTTCTTGACTTTGTTGGGATATAATATGATGCTTGAACATTCATGGACCCCTTTGAAGTGATTGATGACCTTTGGAGTGGTTCAAATGGCTCAGGGATGGCTCAGATCACAAACCCTAGATGCAGATAACTTAAGATCAATGCAGTGAAGTAAATATGCAATATGAGATGATGTGATTGAATTATGCATATGAAAAGATCACAAGCCATGGTGTGAATGGGTGAGGGAAAATTTGGGGTGTTTACACATTCCACTCAAATGCACCGGGGCATAATACTAAAAAGTGCAGGGCCTTACAGATGAAAGTCCAAGACCTGGTGGACTCAAAAGCTCTCAACTTTGCACCTCCTCCGAATGTCACAAGGAATCCAATGCCTAGTCACAACGGGCCTAGGATTAATGCTATTGAGGAAGGAAAACTATCCACCTTAATCACCAGTGTTGCACAGATTCAAACACCTTTGGTTGAAATCAAAGCTCAGCTTTTAGAATGCCAAGTGTTCCCTGGGTGTGAGCTCGACTATGGGTATTGCAATATTGCAGTCAATGGGTGTGAAAGGCTGAGAAACAGCATAGATGGTCTTATTAAGGATGGTATCCTTCAGATTACGACAACGACGCCTACAAATCCAACAATTCCTTCACCGGCAATCACAGATACTCCTACAACGTCAGCAACCATTGTTCCAACGGATTCTACTACAACTCCAACAACTGCTCAATCAATCACTTCAATGGATATAAGTTCAGTCACCATTCCTGCTACAACTTCAACACCCATTAAGTCGACAATACCTTCTACAACATCAGCAACAATTGATGGAAGCGTCTCAACGGTTACAATATACTATGACCCTGCAAATGTTCCTGCCAACAACTCACAAAATGCCACTCCTGTCAGAGCACCAGTTACCATATACTATGATCCACACACCATTGTGGTCCTTTCTGCAGCCGCTATCAGTCCGGTCACTATCACAGTGCCTGGTCCAGTTCCTTACGAAAGCAATAGTGCCGTCCCTTGGCATTATGGGTCAGATCTGTAATGCGAAGGGAAGAAAATCACTTTAGAATCATAAACTTCTTCACCCCAGATAGACAATGTGGGGGGAGGCGGAGGCTTCACTAGAAGCGGACGTCTCTTTGCCTCGCAAATTCCAAGACCCATTGCCGAAGCAGAAACTGCTGCTAAAGCAAAAGGGAAGAGCATGGTGCAAGAAGAACAAGTTGTCAAAGAAGCTTTGAAGATTCCTTTTGATCAAGAGGTTGATGAATTCATGAGAACCATAAAGAAAAGTGATTACAAGGTGGTAGACCAGCTTCACCAAACACCTTCCAAGATCTCCATATTATCATTGCTAATGTGCTCCGAGGCTCATCGGAACGCACTATTGAAAGTCCTGCACGCAGCTTACGTGCCGGAAGAGATTACCATCAATTAGTTAGAGGCTGTGGTTAGAAATGTCAACGCTAGTAATGGACTAGGGTTTACCAACACTGATCTGACGACGGAAGGTCGCAATCACAACAAGGCCTTGCATATTACCTTGGAGTGTAAGGGTGCAGTGCTTTCTAATGTACTGGTGGACACAGGGTCATCCCTCAATGTCCTGTCCAAGAAAGCCCTTGTGAAGTTGGAGTATGATGGATTGGCACTACGCCCAAGTAACTTGGTAGTGAGAGCCTTTGACGGTTCTAAAAGATCAGTTCTGGGAGAGATAGAATTACCAATAATGATTGGCCCACAGGTTTTCAAAACGACCTTCTTTGTGATGGATATACAGCCTGCCTACAGCTGTCTATTGGGTAGACCATGGATACACGCCGTCGGCGCCGTGACGTCAACCCTTCACCAAAAGTTAAAATTCGAGTGGGAAGGCCAAGTCATTACTATTTGTGGGGAGGAGGATATTTTTGTTAGCCAGTTGGCTACTTTCAAGTACATTGAGATGGATGGGGAGATCCATGAAACCATGAGCCAAGGGTTTGAGGCCCTTAATATTAATGAAACATCTGCTGTGCTGGGGACCTCCATCACATCATATCAGCAAGCCCGAAAGGTTGTTGAGGAAGGTACCGCCCAAGGCTGTGGCAAGCTGCTGCCCGTGGAGAAGAAAGAAGACCGATTCGGGTTGGGTTACAGACCAACTCGACAAGATCAATCAGAGGCTACAACGGAGCCCAAGTTTGTCAGCGGGGGAATGCTCACCCCGGATGCTGTGAATAGCTTGGAAGATGAGTCAGAAGACGAGCGCAACCTAGAAAGCTGGATACGTCCAAGGACCCCGGGGAGCCATGTCTCAAACTGGTCTTCCCAGGAAATTATAAGAGTTACTCCTGCAGAGTAATTATTATTTCCTGTGTTTTAAAGCATGCATCAAGTCCTGCATCTTGCCCAAGATGTCAGGACTCATTTTGTAATCGGGCCATCTTGTATTTTGTGCAAAGATCAATTAGTGAATATCAGGACATCTTTTGCAAACGAGTCTTTTCTTTTCCGCTTACTGTTTTTCATTTTTAATTTTTTGTACAAAAATAAAATGGCAATGCTTTTCAAAATAAATAACTTCATTTTCACTTTTTCTAAATAAGATAAAACTGGTCACTAAAATGAACCAATCTAAACCCTTGCAGAGAGTGCTCTCCAGACTGCACCTATAACAACACTGCTATGACTTCGTATGACTTTGACAATCCAATCTATCAAGCTGATGAAGGGGTTGAAGAAGATTATGAGCTACCTGAAGAGGTAGCCAGGTTGTTGAGACAAGAGGAAAAGGTTATCACTTCTCATCAGGAGGAGGTTGAGACGGTTAATCTTGGTACGGAAGAAGACGTGAAAGAAGTTAGGATCGGGGCCTGCCTACAAAATTCAGTAAAAGAGAAACTGATTGACATGCTTCGGGAATATGTGGATGTTTTTGCTTGGTCTTATCAGGATATGCCAGGGTTGGACACCGACATTGTTATGCACAAGATGCCTCTGAAAGAAGATTGTCCACCAGTAAAACAGAAGTTGCGTCGTACTCGCCCAGATATGGCAATGAAGATAAAAGAAGAGGTACAAAAGCAGTGGGACGCCGGTTTCCTTGCTGTGACTAGCTATCCGCCGTGGGTTGCTAATATTGTACATGTGCCTAAGAAGGATGGAAAAGTACGAATGTGTGTAGATTACCGGGATCTGAACAGAGCCAGCCCGAAAGACGACTTCCCTTTACCTCACATTGATGTATTGGTCGACAATACGACTCAGTTCTCGGTGTTCTCCTTCATGGATGGATTTTCAGGATACAATCAGATCAAGATGTCCCCTGAAGACATGTGTCGCTCCCGACAAATGAAAAATGATCAAATGAGGGTACAGACGCGAACGGTCGGCGAAGGGAACAGTGAGAACACACAGCCGTGAACTCACTGGAGAATGAATAGAGTCGCCAGCTAGGCATTTTTATCCCGGAGGAAAGGTAATGCTGCATAGACCTAGAAAAAGATGGATAAGACGGTTTGCGAACCAGAGAGACTGAGAAAGGGGGTTGGTTACAACCTGGGAAGGTATTAGCACCCAGATTGTCCGCCGTACTCGACGGGATCCACGCTTAAAAGATTTGTGTTTAAAGGGGTAGTGTCAGTGCAATCTGTGTGTAAAAGAGCTGGGAAGCAATATGTACAGGTGTCAGTGTAAAGTGTATAAGTGATGTGAAGTGTATAGTGTCAGTGTGAGGAAGGAGTGAAATGCTCAAGATCATGAGGCTAAAGAATAAAGCTAGAAGGAGGGGGAATGTACAGAGACTTTTGTTCGATAACCGTTAAGTTATGCCTACGTATCCTCTCGTGCAATGAGGAAGTCAGAACACCGTAGTTCGACCCAAAGAGACTGAAAGATGAATTGACTTGTGAACTGCTTACTTGTCTATGCTCAAGTGTATGACCTGTCTGGCTCAGGTGCAAACTGTCTTGCATTATACGGAAGAAGCGAGCTCTCGTTTATGAGTGAAGGTGATGAGAAAAGAATCCCGAAGGAGACGATTATTGTTTGTTTTTGTATTTTCAGTCTTTTATTTCTTTTTGGAGTTTGTCATAAGATAATGAGCTTAAACCTAAATCAATGGATTTGGTAAACTCATCACATCATCCCTCTGATTAGGGGTAATGAGAATTACCTTAAGTGTGAAGTCAGATTCTCACACTTAATCACCTTTGATGTAGGGTTAAGATCATTAACCTACTTGTGATTATTTAGATGTTTTTGTGGTTTTTGTTTGGTGTTGGGTAATGAGGTTAAGCCATAATCAAGGATTAAACAGACTCATTACACCATCCTAATAGAAGGATAATAGATGAGAATGTTTAAGCTGAGGAAAGCTCCTCAACTTAATCCATGATTAGGGATTAAACCCATGACAAAACAAGCCTTTGATTAAGTGAATTTTATTTAATGATATGATGATGAAGTGAATTTTATTGTTTGTTAGACAACTTGAGGGGGACTTGTCCATTAACACTAGGGTTAGTCCTTCTTAACCACTTAAGGAAGAATTAGAACCCTAATGCAAGGCCCAAGTTACAAGTGTATTGTCTTGATAATTATTAGATGGATTGATTAAGAGATTTAAGCACCTTAAGGGTTTAACACTTAGGATTAAAGTTATACACTCCATCCTAAAAGAAGGATACAGGCATAACCCTAATCACAAAGTTTTAAAACCTTTAGGGTTTAGTCCCTGGTTATGAGGTGAGGAGAGATGACTCAAAGAGAGACACAAAGGTAAAAGCTATGGGGGAGACTAATCAAAACCCTAATTCATTATCATGCTTGGTTGTTCCTAAGGTTTGTGAGGTTTCAAGAAACAATCTTCAGATGAACCACCAGGAAGCAGATGAATAAGATCAAGAGAAGCAAAATGACTTGCTTCATTCAAGAAGTCAAGTCACTTGAAGAAAGAAAGTGGGAGGAGGAAGAATGAGAAAGCTCAAACTCAATCACAAGTAAGAATGCAGCAAGGTATGCAAGAGAGATGAAAAGAAAAGTTATGAGAAGTGAAGGCAAATTCACTTCCCAAGTTCACTTACCACCTGAAATGTTAGAAACAAATGCAATGCAATGCTAAATGAAATGAAATGACATGATGATAGGCCAAACCAGAAGCATACACATGATGATTATGATGCTATGAAATGCTGCAAACATGAGACAAGGCATAGGGATGTTCATACAAAGTCATGGATGCAAATGATGCAAGCTAAGGAGTATGAATAAGCATGGAATGTTATGAATCATACAAGACAAATGGCATGGCAAAGATGTAATGCAATGATCAATGATGCTTCATACATGTCTTAAGATGTCAAATGAATCATAAGAATGCACAAAATGCAATGGCAAGTCATGTTATGCAAGGAAATGCAAGAAGGATGCAAGAGAAGGCCCAAATTAGGGTTCATGAATCAAACATCAAACATAAACCAAAAACAGAAGCAAACCTTAACATAAAAAATGGAAAATGGTACCTAAAGAAACCCTAGACCTACAATGAACCACTGCCCAAAGGGGAGCTCTCAACTCTCAAACAAACTCAAGTTATGATTTTTGCAAGTTATTAGGGTTTTTTAGGGTTTGTAACAAAAGAAATGCCAATCAATTAGAAAATGCAAGATCAAATCATGGCCTTTTTATCCTTGAAAGTACATGTCAAATGGAAAACAATGCAAAAAGAATCAATGTCTCAACCTTTACCAAAAGACAGAAATGAATTTTCAAACATATGATCAAAATAATGCACAAAATGTGATTTAATTCAATGAAAAATTCTTAAAATGCATCAAGATCAAAAAAGAAATTTGGTTTGAAGGTTGGACAATGTTTCTAAATGTCTTAGAACACTTCATGAATTTTTTTGTAATTTTTAAATACCTTAAAGTATTTTTAATTAATTAATTCTCATTAATCAATTAAAAATAATCTTTTAAATATTTAAAAATACTTTTCAAATGATAAAAAATAAAATAAAAATGTTTTTGTGTCATAAAAATTAATAAAACTTTAAAGAAAAAGTTTCATAATTTTTATGATTTTTTAGCTATTTTAAATTAATTTTGCAAGTTAAATGAAATAAAAAGGATTAAAAATCAAATAAAACAGAGGTATGCATAATGGACGCATGAGATTGATTCTGGATTCAAACAGGTTGACTGCGCGCGCTAGTGGAGGGCCAGGATTCGTTCTGAACTAATTACACTTAATTAGAATTAACCACGTGGATTAGGGCTAAGTGGATGATCTGAGCCATCAAAAAGGGTGGGAAGTCAAATGTTCAACGCGTATCAACGGCCAATATTCAAACTATCATTAATTATGGGATTAGGGCATAATTAATCTCAGGTGGCCGGAGAAGACTTCCGGTCGTCTTCTCCGGCCAGAAGCTTGCCTGAAAAAGTTCAAAACCTCTCAAAACGTAATGTAAATGAAAACTAAGACATGGGAGATGATCCCCAACACCTCACGAACTAAACCCCTCTCTCAAAACAAATTTATCTAACCTAAACAAGCTGAATCGAAGAAACTAAGTTCTAGGGTTCGTGAGCTTCAAACAGCAATTAAATTCTCAAAACACATCCATTTCAAAAACTAAAAGCATCAGCATGATCAGGAGAGCATAAGGAACAAGTTTGTAACTAAAAAAGAGATTTCTGGAAAAAATTATTTGGAGCTACCTGAGATTTGCAACCTCTGATTTAGGAACTTTCAGGCCCTTTCTTTAAGTGCAAGCTGCTCCTCTTGGCCCCCCAAAGATGTCTGGATGCTCAAATGGAGTTTAGACTTGCTGGATGATGAGTTTCGAAGAGAACTGCTTCAGTTCAGTCAACAATGGCAGTTGAGATTCTGGCACTTTCAGGCTATGAGAGATGGTTGTTTGTGATCTATGAAGTGTGTTGAGAAGTTTGGCAAAGTTTGTTTTGATGTTTGTGAGCTATGGTGAGAGTTGCAAGTGAAACTGCAAACTGAGGTGAGAGATGGCAGTGAAGTGTTTTGGTTGTTTCAAGCTCTGGTTCTTGATGCTTTGTGTTCTATGGATCAAGGTGAGATGAATGGAGGAAAAAGATTTTGTGTTTGCAGGCTGTGTAGAGGAATTCGATAGAACTTGCAAGTTGGGAGATTTTTGTGTAAGTGATGAGTGATGTTGTTTCAGCCTTGGTTGCTATGTGATATGGCCAGCAAAATGAATGAATAAACAAATGCAAGTGGCTGTGAGATGTGACCTGGCCTGCAGGGATAGGTGAGGCTACTTTTGCTAAAAATCCACTTTTGTGTAAGATAGGGCATGGCTCAAAGTTAAGCAAGTACAAGGCATGGCTGGCGCAGCAAAAGGTGATGGATAGGCCTAGCAAAGCTCAGCAGCCAATGTCATAAGTTGGTGAAGTGGTCATGAGTGAAAATGCAAGTTGGCTAGCTTTATGGATTTTCATGAGAAAAGTCAAGTTACATGAACCAACCATGAGCAAACTTGGTCCATTTCTGATTTTTGTGACTTAGAGGATGCTTACATGATGGTTTGACATGAATTGAAGGCTGCATAATGCATTGGTTCAAGATTTTGCAAAGTTTCCATTTGAAGCATAACTTGAAAATAAGTGATTTTTGGCAACTTTGCATGGCCATAACTTTTGATCCAAGAAGAGTTTGATCATGTTCTTGTACTTTTTGAAAAGGGAAAGATGAGATCTACAACTTTCATGACCAAAGTTTTTCCATTTGAAGCATTTTTGGATCATAAATCAAGGCTTGAAAATTGACCTAAAATGATGCATTCTTGAAAAGTCAACAAAACCCAAAAAGTCAACTTTTGCAAAAACCCTAAATTCTTGATTTCCATGAACTTCAACCTTCTTCCATGATCAAATAAAGATCATATACACTCAAAATGATGAAGATCACCCATTGGTTGGGTCATTGGGGGCCTCAGATGCCCTGATTTTGCACTGACTTGTCTGAAAAGTCAACTCTTGATCAGATGACTTCCCCATGGAATTTCTTCATGAAAATTGATATGCATACTCCCTATACCATATAGAGATCAATGGAAACAAGAATGACCAAAAAATTTGGGGTTATGGCCTCTGAAACCAAAACCCTAATTTTCAGTCAACTGTGCAGTTCATCCTGGCTCTGCATCCACCCAAAACCCTAGTTCTTGTGATTCCTCTACAACTTTGACTTTGAGGAGATGGGATATGATGATTGGGCACACATGGATCCCTTTGAGTTGATTGGTGGCCTTTGGAATGGCTCAAGATGCTTTTGGATTGCTCAGATCACAAACCCTAGGTGCAGATGACCTAGAAACTATCCAGTGAATCAAAAATGAGATGTGAGAAGTTATGATTGTGTTTATGCATATGAGATGATCACAAGCCATGGTGTGAATGGGTGAGGGCAAATTTGGGGTGTTTACAGCTGCCCCTATTCAAACATGAGTTAGCTGTGCAGGTTGTAAGCAACGGCTTAACAGGCAAACAAGATAACTTGTGGTTGAATACCAAAGACAGTCCAAAATTTGCACTCACAAAATGAAGAAGAAAAGGGATATAGATTGTAAAGGAAAATAAAGTATATTGTAAAGTGTGGGTGACGGAGGACGACCGTCGAGCAGAGGACGACTGCTGGGTAAAGAGCAATGACGGGGACGGCCGACATGCTGGGGAAAGAGGTAAAGCTAAGACGGGGACGGCCGACTAGCTGGGGAAAATAAGATATCATGATGGGGACGGCCATCAAGATAAAGCTGTAAAATTCTCTGGGGGTCAATGAAACATGACGGGGACGGCCATCAAGTTCACGAAGGTAAAGGTAACCGACGATGGGGACGGCCATCGGGCTAAAAGGAAAAGGGACCACGACGGGGACGGCCATCGGGTTAAAGAATAAATGAAATAAACAGATGATGGGGGACGGCCATCAAAAGTGAAGGACGATCACCTAGCAGGGGACGGCTGCTCTGTTGGGGATAAAAGGTAAATATGATGGGGACGACCATCAAAGGTGGAGGACGACCACCTGGCAGGGTACGGCTGCCGAAAAGATCAACGATGGGGACGGCCATCGGATAGAAAAGGTCAACGATGGGGACGGCCATCGGACGAGCGTGATGGAGGACGACCATCAAGAAGTGGAGGACGACCACTCAGTAGGGGACGGCTGCTCTCGAGGTTTATCATAACACAGGACGAATGTCAGATAACCAAAAATCAACAATGGGGACGGCCATTGGGTAAAGTGATGAAGGACGATCATCAAAAGGTGGAGGACGACCACCTAGCAGGGGACGGCTGCTAAAATCAACGATGGGGACGGCCATCGGATGAGCATGATGGAGGACGACCATCAAGAAGTGGAGGACGACCACTCAGCAGGGTACGGCTGCTCTCAGGGTTATCATAACACAGGACGAGTGTTAGATAAAAAGAAAATCTATTGGCGATCTACTGGGGATATAGTAAACACGGACGAGCATTTACATCCAAGAAACAAAAGGTATAAGTGTTTGGTATGGTGTATAGATTAAAGATGCGGACGAGCATCCTTAAGACTATGATACGGACGAGTATCATGTAGAAACAAACTGACACATGTTTAGAGATGATGATACGGACGAGTATCAACTGGTTAACAAAGAACACGGACGAGTGTTGCACCTGAAAGAATCTTTCTGGGGAATAGTAGATACAGACGAGTATCTATATTCAAGGAGACATAAATGTTTGACACGGTGTAGGAATTAAAGATGCGGACGAGCATCCTTAAGACTATGATACGGACGAGTATCATGTAGAAACAAACATTAGACGCAATGTTCTGAGATGATGGTACGGACGAGTACCAACGGGTTAACAAAGAACAAGGACTACCGTCGAATCTGTGGGGATATGAGTGATGATGTATACAAGATACGGGCGAGTATCTGTATAAGTGTACCAATGAGTAGCGAGTACAGTATTTGTGTAGATGAGTGTTTATCTGCTGGGGAGAGTGACACGGACGAGTGCCAGAAGGAGAAAAGTATAATATTAACAAATATGTGGGTGATAGAGGTGCAAGCGACTGCGCTGGGGATATGACACGGACGGGTGTCAAGAAAAAGTATGTGTAAATATAGGCGACCACGCTGGGGATACGACACGGACGGGTGTCAAGGATTGTGTATAGGTATATGTGAGTGCAAAGAGGATGTCTTTGGCTTTTGCTGGTGATTTGACACGGACGGGTGTCAGGAAGTATCTGTAGTATGGGTGATCTTGTTCGTAAAGGATGCTCGGACAACTCTACTGGGGAATGATGACACGGACGAGTGCCAAAAGGTGTAGATATTGGTGTTTGGCGATTTGTGAGGCAACTGTTTTTTTTGCTGGGACTCTGATGGGGATGCTTCTGTATATTGTATTTTGTATGATGACAGATTGTCAATATCTACAAGTGTTCAATTCACACATGACTTATGATTATGCTATGCGTTTGATTTTTGCCGTAATGCTCCGTTTTAGACGGAATGCTACGCTCTGAGGGTGAATATGATGCGAATGCTATGATTATGCAAAAGGCACAGATCCGGGATTCGGATCCCGTTGCTGCAAAGATCTCTGGACGATCTGCTTTGAAGTGGACATCCCAGCTGGGGATGAGATCGTTGGTAGATCTAATGATGTATCTGCTTGGGGACATAGGTCACTGATTGACATATCCTTATAATACGGGACCCAACTGGGGTTTGTAGCAGCTTCTTCCTCTCTGTTGTGACTTCTTCGCGCGTTGCTCTTCTGAATAGAGGCTTGAAGCTCTGTGGGGAGATGATTCCCTGATGCTGTATTTAACTGAGGAAAGACAGTTGGTTCTACGGCAGGGGAATGTTGTTGGTAACTCAGCTGGGGAGAGTAATGAGAGGCAACTCAGCTGGGGATAGAGCACTCCGGATGCTGAGATCTTCCGTTGATTTGCCAACTTGCTGAGATATACCTTGCATGCCCCAAGTTGCGTTCTGGATACCCGCAATTCTGCAAGAAGAAACGCACAAAAGATCCCGAGGTATCCTTCACTGGATTCCGTCATAGGAGATAAGTACTTTCGAGAGTAATCACATTCCCTGTAAGCATGTGCTTTATTTTAGAGAAAGGCATCTGTACTTATGCAATTGTGTTTTTAGAGATATCAGACAATTCTTTGCAAAACATAAATGTAAAAGCGAAACATGACTGAAAAAATCTGATTTTATTAATTCATGTGCCCTGAATTGGCAAGATACAGTCAGAGAAACATATCTCCTGAAATGAGGAGATTGTTACAAATTGAGAAACAAAGTGCTGGCAGTGTTGATGACGCTTTGAGGAGCTTCCTCTCCCGCTATGACTCGTATGACAATGACGTTCTTCTCGTCTTGCTTCCTGGAGAAAGTTGACTCTGATCGGAGCTTGATCCTTCCGAAGCTTACCAAGTTGCTGACAATACAGACGAATTCAGAATGCAGTTGTTCGCTTATTCCCTTATTTTGCATGGATCGCCCTTTCGGGTTTTCAATCCATCGGGATACCCATTTTTGCCTGAGCTGTCCAATGCGGCTTTTCAACTCAGCGGGTGTACATTTTTATTTATTTCCCTTATTTTTGCCCGAGTCTTTTATTCTGTTTTTGACTCGCCGGGATGCCCTATTTTTGCCTGGACTTACATTCTGTTTTTTATGTCCAGCGGGTCATTTTATGCGAAGTATTTTTTAACTGCATCTGAGTTCACAGGGGACGGAAAATCTTCACCATCCATGGTGCTGAGCATCAGTGCTCCACCAGAGAAAACTTTCCTGACGACGAATGGTCCTTCGTAATTTGGAGTCCATTTGCCCCTGTGGTCCGTATGAGGAGGAAGGATTCTTTTCAGCACAAGATCTCCCACTTGGTACTCTCGATGCCTGACTTTCTGATCGAAGGCTCTCTTCATTCTCTTCTGATACAGCTGCCCGTGACAGATAGCAGCCAATCTCTTTTCTTCGATCAGACTCAGTTGCTCGTATCGGGACCTAACCCACTCTGCCTCACTCAATTCGACATCCATTAATACCCGTAGGGAGGGTAATTCAACTTCAACTGGCAGGACTGCTTCCATGCCATATACAAGCTGATACGGTGTTGCCCCAGTGGATGTCCTGATCGATGTGCGGTACCCATGCAAGGCAAATGGTAGCATTTCGTGCCAGTCTCTGTAGGTGACTACCATCTTTTGCACAATCTTCTTGATATTCTTATTTGCTGCCTCAACAGCGCCATTCATCTTTGGCCTGTAAGGAGAAGAGTTGTGATGTTGGATCTTGAAGTCCCGGCATAATTCAGCCATCATTTTGTTGTTTAGATTGGAACCATTATCAGTAATGATTCGCTCGGGAACTCCATACCGACAGATGATATCTCTTTTTAGGAATCGGGCTACCACTTGCCTGGTGACATTTGCATATGAGGCTGCTTCAACCCACTTTGTGAAATAGTCGATGGCGACCAGGATGAATCTGTGGCCGTTTGAAGCAGTTGGCTCAATCTTGCCAATCATATCAATGCCCCACATAGCAAAGGGCCATGGTGAAGACATGATGTTCAAAGGGTTGGGGGGTACATGCACTTTGTCCGCGTAGATCTGGCATTTGTGACATTTCCTGGCATAGGCACAACAGTCTGCATCCATTGTGATCCAGTAATAGCCTGATCTTAACAACTTCTTAGCCATGGCATGCCCTCCAGCATGGGTACCAAAAGAGCCTTCATGCACTTCATGCATCAGTAAATCTGCTTCCGTCTTGTCAACACATCTGAGGAGTACCATGTCAAAGTTCCTTTTGTATAAAGATCCATCAGTGTTCAGAAAGAAACTTCCAGCGAGCCTTCTCAAAGTCTTCTTATCATTGGGAGATGCCCCAGATGGGTATGTTTGATCCTCCAAGAAGCACTTGATGTCATGAAACCAAGGCTTATCATCTTTAGCAATGTCTGCTGCAAATACATATGCTGGTCTATCAAGTCTCGATACTGAAATCTGAGGTACAAAGTTAGCAGCTTGAACTTTGATCATGGAGGAAATGGTAGCCAAGGCATCTGCAAACTGATTCTCGTCCCGAGGGATATACTCAAGTTTGACCGTTGTGAAGAAAGTCAGTAACCTTCTTGTATAATCCCTGTAAGGTATCAGATGGTCTTGGTGTGTGTACCATTTTCCGTTAGTCTGATTGATTACCAAAGCTGAATCTCCGAATACGGTTAATGTCTTGATCCTGAGGTCAATGGCTTCCTCAAGACCCATAATGCAAGCTTCGTACTCAGCTTCGTTGTTAGTGCAGTTGAAAGTGAGTTTTGCCGAGAAAGGCATGTGAACTCCTTTGGGTGTAATGAGTACTGCACCAACACCACGGCCATTCATGTTAACAGCCCCGTCAAACATCATGATCCATTCTTCTTCTGGGTCAGGCCCTTCAGTGTGAATAGGCTCTTCGTGATCTTTTGCTTTAATGAACATGATGTCTTCATCCGGGAAGTCAAACCTCATTGGCTGGTAATCATCAATGGGTTGCTCAGCAAGATATTCAGATAGTACACTGCCCTTGATGGCTTTCTGAGAGGTGTACTGTATGTCATATTCTGTGAGAATCATCTGCCATCTTGCAACCCGTCCGGTAAGAGCTGGCTTCTCGAATATGTACTTGACCGGGTCCATTTTTGAGATTAACAAGGTAGTGTGGGTCAACATATACTGCCTTAGTCGGCGAGCAGCCCACGCTAAAGCACAGCAAGTTTTCTCGAGCAGTGAATAACGTTGTTCACAGTCGGTAAACTTTTTGCTTAGGTAGTATATTGCATACTCTTTTCGACCAGACTCGTCATGTTGGCCCAGCACACACCCCATTGATTCTTCCAATACTGTCAAGTACATAATCAGAGGTCTTCCTTCAACTGGCGGCATGAGGATCGGAGGTTCTTGCAGATATTCTTTGATCTTGTCAAAAGCCCTTTGGCAATCTTCATTCCACCTGACCGTTTGTTATTTTCTTAACAACTTGAACAAGGGTTCACAGGTTGCTGTGAGGTGAGATATGAACCTTGAAATGTAGTTCAATCTACCCAAGAACCCTCGAACTTCTTTCTCTGTTTTCGGTGCAGGCATCTCTTGGATGGCTTTGACTTTATCAGGGTCAACCTCAATCCCTTTCTCACTTACAATAAAGCCCAGCAGCTTACCGGATCGCACCCCGAATGTGCATTTGTTGGGGTTCAACTTCAGTTGATACTTTCTCAGACGCTTGAACAACTTGAGCAGATTCACCAGATGGTCTTCCTCTGTAAGGGACTTGGCAATCATGTCATCCACATAGCACTCGATTTCCTTATGAATCATATCGTGGAATAATGTTACCATAGCCCGTTGATATGTTGCACCGGCGTTCTTGAGCCCAAATGGCATTACCTTGTAGCAGAACGTGCCCCAGGGTGTGATGAATGTTGTCTTCTCCATGTCTTCAGGTGACATTTTGATCTGGTTGTATCCTGAAAATCCATCCATGAAGGAGAATACCGAGAACTGAGCCGTATTATCCACCAATACATCAATGTGAGGTAATGGGAAATCATCTTTCGGGCTTGCTCTGTTCAGATCCCGGTAATCAACACACATTCTTACCTTACCGTCCTTCTTAGGCACAGGTACTATGTTAGCTACCCACGGCGGGTAGCTAGTCACAGCAAGGAACCCGGCGTCCCATTGCTTTTGTACCTCTTCCTTGATCTTCATAGCCATATCCGGGCGAGTACGGCGTAGTTTCTGCTTGACTGGAGGACACTCTTCTCTCAAAGGCAGCTTGTGCACAACTATATCGGTATCCAACCCTGGCATGTCCTGATATGACCAGGCAAACACATCAACATACTCCTGAAGCAGATCTATCAGTTGCTTCTTCACTGAGTCTTGCAGGCAGGCCCCGATCTTGACCTCTTTCACATTTTCCTCTGTACCAAGATTAATCACTTCAACCTCCTCCTGATGAGGAGTAATGATCCTTTCCTCTTGTCTTAACAACCTGGCTAGCTCTTCAGGAAGCTCGTATTCTTCTTCAACCCCTTCTTCAGCTTGATTGATCGGATTGTCAAAGTCATACGATGTCATAGCCGTGCTGTTGTCGGTGCTGTCAGGAAGGCACTCTCTGCAAGGGTTTAATTGGTTCATTTTAGTGATCTGATTTTAGTCTTATTTAGAAAAGTGAAATGAAGTTGTCATTTTGAAAAACACTGCCATTTATTTTTTTGTACAAAAAGAAAATGGAAAAAACAGTGAGCATAAAAGAAAAAGACTCGTTTGCAAAAAGATTGTCTGATATTTCATTAATTTAATCTTGTTTGCACAAAAGTACAGATGGCCCTGATTACAAAATGAGTCTTGTCATCTTGGGCAAGATGCAAGACTTTGATGCATGCTTAAAAATACAGGAAATAATAATTACTCTGCTCGAGTAACACTTATAATTCCCTGGGAAGACCAGTTCGAGACACTGCTCCCCGGGATCTTCGGACGAATCCAATTCTCCAGGTTGCGCTCCTCTTCCAGCTCGTCTTCCAGACAGTTGATAGCATCGGGGGTAAGCATCCCCCCACTGACAAAACCAGGCTCTCCAGCAGCCTTCACTTGATGTTGAGTTGGTTTGTAACCCAACCCAAATTTGTCCTTCTTTTCCTCCACAGCTAAGACCTTGCCCCAGCCTAGGGCAGTTCCTTCCTCAACAACCTTCCGGGCTTGTTGGTATGATGACATGGAGATCCCTGACACAGCAGATGCTTCATTGACATTCAAGGCTTCAAAACCTTGGCTCATTGTTTCAACGATCTCTCCATCCATTTCAATATACTTGTAAGTAGCCAGATGACTCACAAATATATCCTCCTCCCTGCAGATTGTGACAACTTGGCCTTCCCACTCATATTTTAACTTTTGGTGAAGGGTAGACGTTATTGCGCCAGCGGCGTGAATCCAGGGTCTACCCAACAAACAGCTGTAGGCGGGCTGAATGTCCATCACATAAAAGATAGTTTTAAAGGTCTGCGGGCCAATTGTCACGGGCAGCTCAATCTCTCCCAGAACCGATCTCTTCGAGCCATCAAAAGCTCTAACCACCAGGTTGCTGGGTCTCAATGCCAGTCCATCATATTCAAGCTTCACCAGAGCCTTCTTTGGTAAGACATTCAGGGAAGAACCTGTGTCCACCAGCACATGTGAAAGGACAGCTCCTTTGCATTCCATAGTTATGTGCAAGGCTTTGTTGTGATTGCGGCCATCCACTGTCAGATCAGAATTAGTAAACCCTAGCCCATTGCTAGCAGTAACATTACCAACCACGGTTTCCAATTGGTTGACAGTAATCTCCTCAGGCACGTAAGCTGCGTGCAGTACTTTCAGTAGTGCATTCCGATGGGCTTCGGAGCACATGAGCAGTGAGAGGATGGAGATTTTGGATGGAGTCTGATGAAGCTGATCCACCACTTTATAGTCACTCTTTTTGATGATCCGCATAAACTCATCAACTTCCTGATCAAATGAAGTCTTCAGGGCTTCTTTGGCGGCTGGATCTTCCTGCACCGGGCCTCTTCCCTTTGCCTTGGCAGCAGCTTCTGCCTCGACAGTAGGTCTTTGGACTTGTGAAGCAAAGAGACGTCCGCTTCGGGTGAAGCCTCCGCCTCCGCCCACATTATCAATTTGTGGTGCAGGTGTTGTTGTCTCAAGAGTGATTCTTCTCCCTTCACAGTATAAGTCAGAGCCATAGTGCCAGGGGATGGCCCTATTGCTTTCATATGGTACAGGTCCAGGCACCGTGACGGTGACTGGACTGATTGCTGCTGCCGAAGGGATTGCAATTGTTTGTGGATCATAAAAGATAGTAACTGGTGCTCTAGCAGGAGCAGCACCCTCTGAATGGTAGGCGGAGTTATTCTCAGGATCGTAGAAGATGGTAACAGTAGAGACATCTTCATGATTGTTTGCTGGTGTTGTAGGAGGTTCTGTTGGAAGGACTGTTGTTGCTGTTGATGGAGAGTCGAAATGGAATGAAGCTGATGTTGTAGCAGGGGAAACTGTTGAAAACTGATCATTTGGTAGGACAGATGAAGTACTTGCTGATGTTGTCGATGCATTCTCGGGAACAATTGTTGCTGCAGTTGTAGGAGGGTCTGAAACCGTTGTTGATGAAGTTGCCGGATTTGCCGGAAATGATGTAGTGATTTGCAAGAGGCCACTCTTAATAAGGTTGTCAATGCCACTCCTCAAGTCTTCACACCCATTCCAAGAGATATTGCAGTAAGGGCACCCCAGTTCACACCCCGGAAATATATCATTTTCACGGAGTTGGGCCTTGATTTCCACCAATGGTGTCCTGATCTGATCCACACTAGTTATCAAATAAGCCTGTTGGTCTTCTTCAATGGCATTAATTCGGGGACCACCATGGTGTGGCATTGGGTTCTTATTGACATTGGGTGGAGGTGCAAAGTTCAGAGCCTTGGAGTCTACCAAGTCTTGTACCTTCATATGCAGAGCCCTGCATTTTTCTGTACTGTGACCAGGTGCGTTGGAATGAAAAGCACACCTAGCGTTGGGGTCATAGTTTCTTGGTAGACTGTTGGGATCCGGAGGTGCCAACGTTCTTAGCTCAACTAGGTTGAGTTTTAGAAGTTGTGGCAGCAAGGCAGCATACGGCATTGGGATCGGGTCTATCACCCTGTTAGCTTGAGAGGGCCTCTGTTGAAATGGCCTCTGTTGATTGCTGTTGTTGGAATTGTTGTTGTAGTTGTTTCTTGGAGGATATTGATTCTGATGATACTGAGGTTGTTGTTGGAAGTTTTGTTGAGGAGGTTGATAGACGGGCTGAGGATGAGCTGGAGCAGGGATAGTGACTGCTGCTATTGTTCTCGGAACATAATGGGGCCTACCCCTGTTGGTGTGAATGGCATTGGTCTCGCCAGATCTTCTCGGGCCTGCAAAAGGCTTTCTTGTACCACTGGACGAGCTTGCACCATTATCAGATATCTTACCCATTTTTAACAGGCTTTCAATTCTTTCCCCAGCTATGACAACATCGGCGAAGCTGGTGGAAGAGAAAGCAGCCAACCTGTCAATATACGTTCCCTGGAGAGTGTTCATAAACATGTCTGCCATTTCTCTCTCAGACATTGGTGGTTGAACGGCAGCAGCCAATTGCCTCCATCTTTGGGCATATTCACGGAAACTTTCCCTTGACGACTGTGACATTCCCATTAGGAGAGTCCTGTTGGGTGCCATGTCTAAGTTGTATTGATACTGTCGGATGAAGGCCTCTGCCAGGTCCTTCCAGCATCTTACAGTTGCCCTTGTCAAGTGGGAATACCATTCCCTCGATGCTCCAGTCAAACTGTCTTCGAAGTAGAACATCCAAAGTTTCTCATCCATTGTATAGGCCTTCAGCCTTCCCAGAAATGACTGCAAATGAGTCCGGGGGCATGAAGTCCCATTATACTTTTCGAAACAAGGAGGCTTGAACTTGTGGGGGATCCTGACCCCGTCTACCAGCCCCATGTCCATGACATCGAAGCCCAAAGAATTTTGAGACTCCAGTGATCTCAGCTTTTCAGCTATTTCATCCAATCGCCTATCATAGGCCTCTTCTCCAGCACCCATTACAGTAAATTGGTCCTCCTGAGGATCCTCTTGAAGCACTCTGGCTGCAGTAGCTGTTCCCTGAACATTTGCGGGAATGTGGATTTCAGGATGTAGATGTGGGCCAAACACCGGGGGATTAACATGTGGTTGCACCCTTTCGTTGTTACTTGTGCCAGCAGTTCCCACATGGGGGTCCTCTTGAGTTCTCCCCTCTACCAAAACTCTAAGCCTCTCCTGGCTTTGAGCTAAGTTATTCATCACTTCCATGAATTGAGTTATCTGGGTTCTCATCTCCACCCTTTCGTTAGCCATCTGGGTTCTGGCCTCATTGAGATCTTGCTGCAACTGGTCCATTTGGATGCCCGGAAGGTTGCTTCTAGTTGGGTATCTGTGTGGCCTGTTGAGAGGAAACACCCGGCGACGAGCAATTCTGCCTGAATATCACAACAGAGGTTAGTACCAATAAAACAAAACCTACAAAACAAACAAGAGGGGTTAGTATGCAATGCAATTGTGCTTATTTGCTATCAAGGGTATCCGGTTTGGTCTTCAGTTTTGACCCTTCCAGACCCTTGAAGATGATGCTGCTTGAGGTTGCTTCTGAAATGAGCTCAGATGGAAACCAACAAATATATTACAAAGGTGCAATAATACAAATTGTTCTTTTTTACAACATAAGCCCTTAAAGGGTCAAAATACATTACAAAAGAAAATCAAAAGTACATGGAATAGAAACAACAACAAGCAAATGATCAAACCCCGAGGCCAAACTCATCCTCGCGAACTTCCTTAAGAAGTGCTTCGGTCACAGGATCAGCCGGGCGCTCCGTGAGACCTCTGATGAGAAGATTTCTTGTTGCAACAGCTGCAGTCAGCTTCTTGTTCTGACTTTGGTCTTTAGACCTCTTCACTCCAGCTCTGATTTCTAGCTCTGAAATTTCCTTCTGGGCTGCTGCCAGGGCTTTCTCCATTTGCTCCATCTTATCCTGAACTCTCTTGTCTTCTAGAGTACGGGCCTCAGTGATCCGGACCCATCTGGCCTGACTCTCTTTCAAATACAAGTCTGTTCTTGCTCTCTGGCACTGGGCTTCCTTACAAGCGTTCTTCAGAATCTGTTCACCAGCTTTAGACTTGTTGATGTACTCTCCAGACTTCTCAAGTTTAGTCAAGTGCTCAACTCTCAGCTTCTCCAATCTTTCAATCTCCCTCACACCTTCACTCCTCTCCCGGAGGGTCTTCTGCAAGGCTTGGGATAACTTCTCATTCCTTTCCTTCAGACTTTCAAACTCTTCTAGACCAACAGTGGCAGGGGGTGGTGCTGATGATGACTCAGGCAAGTCCTCTATGGTGAAAGGCAATCCAGAGAATTGGGATCTAGCATAAGACCATTCATGATATTGGGCTGATGCCACATTATTGCACTTTCCCAAAATGGTGACTCCTTTGGTTTGAACATGATCCCAGGCCCAGGCAGCCTGCCTAACAACAGCCAAGTTAACCTTGTTCTCACAGTAGAGGGTTTCCACCAAATCCTGAACCCTAGGAGCATGGACCAATGCATAGCCTAACTGCCTCTTGAACAGCAGAGGGTTGTAGTTGATACTCCCCTTAACTCCTACCAAAGGCACATTGGGAAAGTGTCCACAGCTTGTGATAATATCTCTGCCCTTGGTGCTCTGAGTGCACCATCTGATATCTGCTGAAGTGAGAGTAGTGAGCCTCTTAGCCCAGTTGCTTTGCTGGTGAGGGTTCAGGAATGCATCTGTCCTGGGTAGATGCCTGAGAAGCCAAGCATGGAATAGTGGAGCACAACACCTCACCAACTTCCCCCTTTGCTTCTCATTCCTCTGGTGCACTGAGTAGTAGAGGTCACCCAACAGGGTTGGTACTGGGTTCTTCAGGATGAACAAGTGGATTGCATTCTTGCTGATGAATCGGGGCTCATCTGCAAACAACACAATTCCATATACACTTAAGGCCAACAGTGCACAAACAGCTTTCCACTCCCCCAGGGAGGCCTTCAGACTAGCTTGAGAGATCAGAAAATCCAGGTGAAAACCAGGGACCTTAGCCTTAGAGGTCATATGTTGCTCAACCAAAACAGGCTCCAGATGCAAAGCTTTGGCTATCTCTCCATTGCTGGGAAAGACCATTTCAGGATTAAATGGGATCTCTCTCTTGATAGGCAAACCAGTCAAATATGAGTATTCTTCCAAAAGAGGACCCAACTGGAAATCTTTAAAGGTGAAACACCTCAATGGGGGGTCATAGAACTGGAGGCAGGTATGGATCAAGCTCCTCTGAGATGGGTCCAGGTCCACGACCAAGTCAAGTATATCCCCATAGCTTTCTCTGAACAAAGATATGTAATCCGGAGTAATCAGGGTCTGGATCCTCCTGATATCTGACAAGTCTGGTTGGAAGAAATGATAAGTGATGTTGCTTTTCTTTGGAGCCATGATGCTGAAGACTGGGTAGGATAAGGGCTGATGAAGATGCTGAGGAGTGAACCACTGATTGGCTAGTGCTGGTAACTGAAGAACTGAAGCAAATGCTGGTGGAGGCAGGTCAAAACTGCAGATGGGGTCAAAACCAAAACCTGATGAAAGTGGATACCCTGAAAAACAAATAAGCACATGTTAATATGATGCAATGAGGATGTATGCAGATGGAATGCAAGGGTTTGTGACTGAGCTGGATCTGACTAACTGCCTTGGTATAGATCCATGTGTGTTCAAGAATTCCAGATGGAGGTCTATGAATCCAGTAACCAGGTGGGGGACTCAAATAAAGAGCCACGAGTCCAGGGTTTTAGAATCACAAGAACCATCCAACATGGAGCATTCTTAACAAAGTCAAAGTAACAGGGTATTCTGAGGTTAAGGTACCTGCAAACCTGTAAACAGCCCAACCCCCTCACAGGTAGTGATCTAGAACAAGGATCCTCAGACTTGGATCAGTTATGAGAAGTGCAAACACTTCTAACCCGGAGGTACAGTGTCTACAATAACCATAACAATTCCTCCTCTAATTCACCTCAGCTTCTGAAGGTCAAAACTAGAAGGTCATCCAGACTTAGCAGGCTTCCCAGATCCCCCTAGCATTGCAGGAAATCCGCAACACAGAGTTCTCAAGAAGAAACCCATATCTGAACCGTGTTCCATATTCCCGCACCAGACCGAAATGGAATGGGAAAGAATATGATTCACTCTATCCTATGTGTCACTCAGGTCCCAGGTGTAGGACCTTAACTCTCAATGAAATACCCACCCACCAAGGCAAACAACAGATCCAGCCAGCAACAATGACAGTATGATATATAAATGCAATAAAGAAAGCAGTAAATAAGCTGTACAGAAAGCAATGAAAAAAAGCAAATATACAAACACAAATAACACATAACACCCCAATAAACACAAATCAATCAAGCGCTAGGAGGAACCCACAAAAAGAACCAGAAGCCCTGGTTGCAGTATAAGGGTCCCCAGCAGAGTCGCCAAGCTGTCGCTCCCGACAAATGAAAAATGATCAAATGAGGGTACAGACGCGAACGGTCGGCATAGGGAACAGTGAGAACACACAGCCGTGAACTCACTGGAGAATGAATAGAGTCGCCAGCTAGGCATTTTTATCCCGGAGGAAAGGTAATGCTGCATAGACCTAGAAAAAGATGGATAAGACGGTTTGCGAACCAGAGAGACTGAGAAAGGGGGTTGGTTACAACCTGGGAAGGTATTAGCACCCAGATTGTCCGCCGTACTCGACGGGATCCACGCTTAAAAGATTTGTGTTTAAAGGGGTAGTGTCAGTGCAATCTGTGTGTAAAAGAGCTGGGAAGCAATATGTACAGGTGTCAGTGTAAAGTGTATAAGTGATGTGAAGTGTATAGTGTCAGTGTGAGGAAGGAGTGAAATGCTCAAGATCATGAGGCTAAAGAATAAAGCTAGAAGGAGGGGGAATGTACAGAGACTTTTGTTCGATAACCGTTAAGTTATGCCTACGTATCCTCTCGTGCAATGAGGAAGTCAGAACACCGTAGTTCGACCCAAAGAGACTGAAAGATGAATTGACTTGTGAACTGCTTACTTGTCTATGCTCAAGTGTATGACCTGTCTGGCTCAGGTGCAAACTGTCTTGCATTATACGGAAGAAGCGAGCTCTCGTTTATGAGTGAAGGTGATGAGAAAAGAATCCCGAAGGAGACGATTATTGTTTGTTTTTGTATTTTCAGTCTTTTATTTCTTTTTGGAGTTTGTCATAAGATAATGAGCTTAAACCTAAATCAATGGATTTGGTAAACTCATCACATCATCCCTCTGATTAGGGGTAATGAGAATTACCTTAAGTGTGAAGTCAGATTCTCACACTTAATCACCTTTGATGTAGGGTTAAGATCATTAACCTACTTGTGATTATTTAGATGTTTTTGTGGTTTTTGTTTGGTGTTGGGTAATGAGGTTAAGCCATAATCAAGGATTAAACAGACTCATTACACCATCCTAATAGAAGGATAATAGATGAGAATGTTTAAGCTGAGGAAAGCTCCTCAACTTAATCCATGATTAGGGATTAAACCCATGACAAAACAAGCCTTTGATTAAGTGAATTTTATTTAATGATATGATGATGAAGTGAATTTTATTGTTTGTAAGACAACTTGAGGGGGACTTGTCCATTAACACTAGGGTTAGTCCTTCTTAACCACTTAAGGAAGAATTAGAACCCTAATGCAAGGCCCAAGTTACAAGTGTATTGTCTTGATAATTATTAGATGGATTGATTAAGAGATTTAAGCACCTTAAGGGTTTAACACTTAGGATTAAAGTTATACACTCCATCCTAAAAGAAGGATACAGGCATAACCCTAATCACAAAGTTTTAAAACCTTTAGGGTTTAGTCCCTGGTTATGAGGTGAGGAGAGATGACTCAAAGAGAGACACAAAGGTAAAAGCTATGGGGGAGACTAATCAAAACCCTAATTCATTATCATGCTTGGTTGTTCCTAAGGTTTGTGAGGTTTCAAGAAACAATCTTCAGATGAACCACCAGGAAGCAGATGAATAAGATCAAGAGAAGCAAAATGACTTGCTTCATTCAAGAAGTCAAGTCACTTGAAGAAAGAAAGTGGGAGGAGGAAGAATGAGCAAGCTCAAACTCAATCACAAGTAAGAATGCAGCAAGGTATGCAAGAGAGATGAAAAGAAAAGTTATGAGAAGTGAAGGCAAATTCACTTCCCAAGTTCACTTACCACCTGAAATGTTAGAAACAAATGCAATGCAATGCTAAATGAAATGAAATGACATGATGATAGGCCAAACCAGAAGCATACACATGATGATTATGATGCTATGAAATGCTTCAAACATGAGACAAGGCATAGGGATGTTCATACAAAGTCATGGATGCAAATGATGCAAGCTAAGGAGTATGAATAAGCATGGAATGTTATGAATCATACAAGACAAATGGCATGGCAAAGATGTAATGCAATGATCAATGATGCTTCATACATGTCTTAAGATGTCAAATGAATCATAAGAATGCACAAAATGCAATGGCAAGTCATGTTATGCAAGGAAATGCAAGAAGGATGCAAGAGAAGGCCCAAATTAGGGTTCATGAATCAAACATCAAACATAAACCAAAAACAGAAGCAAACCTTAACATAAAAAATGGAAAATGGTACCTAAAGAAACCCTAGACCTACAATGAACCACTGCCCAAAGGGGAGCTCTCAACTCTCAAACAAACTCAAGTTATGATTTTTGCAAGTTATTAGGGTTTTTTAGGGTTTGTAACAAAAGAAATGCCAATCAATTAGAAAATGCAAGATCAAATCATGGCCTTTTTATCCTTGAAAGTACATGTCAAATGGAAAACAATGCAAAAAGAATCAATGTCTCAACCTTTACCAAAAGACAGAAATGAATTTTCAAACATATGATCAAAATAATGCACAAAATGTGATTTAATTCAATGAAAAATTCTTAAAATGCATCAAGATCAAAAAAGAAATTTGGTTTGAAGGTTGGACAATGTTTCTAAATGTCTTAGAACACTTCATGAATTTTTTTGTAATTTTTAAATACCTTAAAGTATTTTTAATTAATTAATTCTCATTAATCAATTAAAAATAATCTTTTAAATATTTAAAAATACTTTTCAAATGATAAAAAATAAAATAAAAATGTTTTTGTGTCATAAAAATTAATAAAACTTTAAAGAAAAAGTTTCATAATTTTTATGATTTTTTAGCTATTTTAAATTAATTTTGCAAGTTAAATGAAATAAAAAGGATTAAAAATCAAATAAAACAGAGGTATGCATAATGGACGCATGAGATTGATTCTGGATTCAAACAGGTTGACTGCGCGCGCTAGTGGAGGGCCAGGATTCGTTCTGAACTAATTACACTTAATTAGAATTAACCACGTGGATTAGGGCTAAGTGGATGATCTGAGCCATCAAAAAGGGTGGGAAGTCAAATGTTCAACGCGTATCAACGGCCAATATTCAAACTATCATTAATTATGGGATTAGGGCATAATTAATCTCAGGTGGCCGGAGAAGACTTCCGGTCGTCTTCTCCGGCCAGAAGCTTGCCTGAAAAAGTTCAAAACCTCTCAAAACGTAATGTAAATGAAAACTAAGACATGGGAGATGATCCCCAACACCTCACGAACTAAACCCCTCTCTCAAAACAAATTTATCTAACCTAAACAAGCTGAATCGAAGAAACTAAGTTCTAGGGTTCGTGAGCTTCAAACAGCAATTAAATTCTCAAAACACATCCATTTCAAAAACTAAAAGCATCAGCATGATCAGGAGAGCATAAGGAACAAGTTTGTAACTAAAAAAGAGATTTCTGGAAAAAATTATTTGGAGCTACCTGAGATTTGCAACCTCTGATTTAGGAACTTTCAGGCCCTTTCTTTAAGTGCAAGCTGCTCCTCTTGGCCCCCCAAAGATGTCTGGATGCTCAAATGGAGTTTAGACTTGCTGGATGATGAGTTTCGAAGAGAACTGCTTCAGTTCAGTCAACAATGGCAGTTGAGATTCTGGCACTTTCAGGCTATGAGAGATGGTTGTTTGTGATCTATGAAGTGTGTTGAGAAGTTTGGCAAAGTTTGTTTTGATGTTTGTGAGCTATGGTGAGAGTTGCAAGTGAAACTGCAAACTGAGGTGAGAGATGGCAGTGAAGTGTTTTGGTTGTTTCAAGCTCTGGTTCTTGATGCTTTGTGTTCTATGGATCAAGGTGAGATGAATGGAGGAAAAAGATTTTGTGTTTGCAGGCTGTGTAGAGGAATTCGATAGAACTTGCAAGTTGGGAGATTTTTGTGTAAGTGATGAGTGATGTTGTTTCAGCCTTGGTTGCTATGTGATATGGCCAGCAAAATGAATGAATAAACAAATGCAAGTGGCTGTGAGATGTGACCTGGCCTGCAGGGATAGGTGAGGCTACTTTTGCTAAAAATCCACTTTTGTGTAAGATAGGGCATGGCTCAAAGTTAAGCAAGTACAAGGCATGGCTGGCGCAGCAAAAGGTGATGGATAGGCCTAGCAAAGCTCAGCAGCCAATGTCATAAGTTGGTGAAGTGGTCATGAGTGAAAATGCAAGTTGGCTAGCTTTATGGATTTTCATGAGAAAAGTCAAGTTACATGAACCAACCATGAGCAAACTTGGTCCATTTCTGATTTTTGTGACTTAGAGGATGCTTACATGATGGTTTGACATGAATTGAAGGCTGCATAATGCATTGGTTCAAGATTTTGCAAAGTTTCCATTTGAAGCATAACTTGAAAATAAGTGATTTTTGGCAACTTTGCATGGCCATAACTTTTGATCCAAGAAGAGTTTGATCATGTTCTTGTACTTTTTGAAAAGGGAAAGATGAGATCTACAACTTTCATGACCAAAGTTTTTCCATTTGAAGCATTTTTGGATCATAAATCAAGGCTTGAAAATTGACCTAAAATGATGCATTCTTGAAAAGTCAACAAAACCCAAAAAGTCAACTTTTGCAAAAACCCTAAATTCTTGATTTCCATGAACTTCAACCTTCTTCCATGATCAAATAAAGATCATATACACTCAAAATGATGAAGATCACCCATTGGTTGGGTCATTGGGGGCCTCAGATGCCCTGATTTTGCACTGACTTGTCTGAAAAGTCAACTCTTGATCAGATGACTTCCCCATGGAATTTCTTCATGAAAATTGATATGCATACTCCCTATACCATATAGAGATCAATGGAAACAAGAATGACCAAAAAATTTGGGGTTATGGCCTCTGAAACCAAAACCCTAATTTTCAGTCAACTGTGCAGTTCATCCTGGCTCTGCATCCACCCAAAACCCTAGTTCTTGTGATTCCTCTACAACTTTGACTTTGAGGAGATGGGATATGATGATTGGGCACACATGGATCCCTTTGAGTTGATTGGTGGCCTTTGGAATGGCTCAAGATGCTTTTGGATTGCTCAGATCACAAACCCTAGGTGCAGATGACCTAGAAACTATCCAGTGAATCAAAAATGAGATGTGAGAAGTTATGATTGTGTTTATGCATATGAGATGATCACAAGCCATGGTGTGAATGGGTGAGGGCAAATTTGGGGTGTTTACAACATGGAGAAGTAACTTTCATCACGCCCTGAGGCACATTCTGTTATAAGGTGATGCCATTCGGACTGAAGAATGCTGGTGCCACTTATCAACGGGCTATGGTAACATTATTCCATGACATGATCCACAAAGAAATTGAATATTATGTGGATGACATGATTGCCAAGTCCCTCACAGAAGAAGACCACCTGGTAAATCTGTTGAAGTTATTCAAGCGTCTGAGGAAGTACAAATTGAAGTTAAACCCCAACAAGTGCACATTTGGGGGGCGATCCGGTAAGCTGCTAGGTTTTATTGTGAGTGAGAAAGGGATTGAAGTTGACCCTGATAAAGTTAAAGCCATTCAAGAAATGCTTGCGCCGAAGACTGAAAAAGAAGTTCGGGGGTTCTTAGGTAGATTGAACTACATTTCACGATTCATATCTCACCTTACAGCAACCTGTGAGCCCTTGTTCAAATTGTTAAGGAAAGAACAAACGGTCAGGTGGAACGAAGACTGCCAAAGGGCTTTTGACAAAATCAAGGAATACTTACAAGAGCCTCAAATCCTTATGCCGCCAGTTGAAGGAAGACCTCTGATAATGTACTTAACTGTATTATAAGGATCAATGGGGTGTGTGTTGGGCTAGCATGACGAGTCTGGTCGAAAAGAGTATGCAAAATACTACCTAAGAAAAAAATTTACCGACTGTCAACAGCGTTATTCACTGCTCGAGAAAACTTGTTGTGCTTTAGCATGGGCTGCTCGCCGACTAAGGCAGTATATGTTGACCCACACCACTTTATTGATCTCAAAGATGGACCCCGTTAAGTACATTTTTGAGAAGCCAACACTTACCGAACGGGTTGCAAGATGGCAAATGATCCTCACAGAATATGACATTCAGTACACATCTCAAAAGGCCATCAAGGGCAGTGTATTGTCTGATTATCTTGCTGAGCAACCCATTGATGATTACCAGCCTATGAGATTTGACTTCCCCGATGAAGACATCATGTTCATTAAAGCAATAGATCATGAAGAACCTTTTCACACTGAAGGGCCTGACCCAGAAGAAGAATGGACTATGATGTTTGATGGGGCTGTTAATATAAATGGGCGTGGTGTTGGTGCAGTACTCATTACACCTAAGGGAGTTCACATGCCTTTCTTGACAAAACTCACCTTTAACTGCACTAACAACGAAGCTGAATACGAAGCTTGTATTATGGGTCTTGAGGAAGCCATTGACCTCAGGATCAAGACTTTGACTGTATTCGGAGATTCAGCTCTGGTAATTAATCAAACCAACGGCAAATGGTACACTCACCAGGATCATCTGATACCCTATCGGGATTATACAAGGAGGTTGTTGACTTTCTTCACAACAGTCAAGCTTGAGTATATCCCTCGAGATGAAAATCAGTTTGCAGATGCTCTGGCTACCATTTCATCCATGATCAAAGTTCAAGCTTCCAACTTTGTGCCTCGAATATCAGTATCCAGACTTGACAGACCAGCATACATATTCTCAGCAGATGTTGTTAAAGATGATAAGCCTTGGTTCCATGACATTAAGTGCTTCTTGGAGGATCAAACATACCCACCTGGGGCATCATCCAATGACAAGAAGACATTAAGAAGGCTTGCTGGTAGTTTCTTCTTGAATACTGTTGGTTCCTTGTATAAGAGAAACTTTGATATGGTACTTCTCAGATGTGTTGATAGGGCAGAAGCAGACTTGTTGATGCACGAGGTGCATGAAGGATCTTTCGGTACTCATGCTGGAGGGCATGCTATGGCTAAGAAGTTGTTGAGATCAGGCTATTATTGGATCACAATGGATGCAGACTGTTGTGCTTATGCTAGAAAATGCCATAAATGCCAGATTTATGCAGATAAAGTGCATGTGCCTCCAAATCCTTTGAATGTGATGTCTTCACCTTGGCCTTTTGCCATGTGGGGCATTGATATGATTGGCAAGATTGAACCGACTGCTTCAAATGACCACAGATTCATCCTGGTAGCCATTGACTATTTTACCAAGTGGGTCGAAGCAGCTTCTTATGCAAATGTTACAAGGCAAGTGGTAGCCAGATTCTTGAAGAGAGATATCATTTGTCGGTATGGAGTTCCCGAACGAATCATTACTGATAATGGTTCCAATTTGAACAACAAAATGATGGCAGAACTGTGCCGGGACTAAGATCCAACACCACAACTCTTCTCCTTACAGGCCAAAGATGAATGGCGCCGTGGAAGCAGCTAACAAGAATATCAAGAAGATTGTGCAGAAGATGGTGGTTACCTATAAAGACTGGCATGAAATGCTACCATTTGCTTTACATGGGTACTGAACGTCAATCAGAACATCCACTGGGGCAACACCGTATCAGCTTGTGTATGGTATGGAGGCAGTCCTACCTGTTGAAGTTGAGTTACCCTCTTTACGAGTATTGATGGATGTTAAATTGAATGAACCAGGATGGGTCCGATCCCAATACGAACAACTGAATCTGATTGAAGAGAAGAGATTAGCTGCAATCTGCCATGGGCAGCTGTATCAGAAAAGAATGAAGAAAGCCTTCGATCAGAAAGTTAGGCTTCAGGAATACCAAGTAGGAGATCTTGTGCTGAAAAGGCTCCTTCCTCCCTATACAGACCACAGGGGAAAATGGACTCCGAATTACGAAGGCCCATTCATAGTAAAGAAATTTTTCTCAGGTGGAGCACTGATGCTCACTACTATGGATGGCGAGGACTTCCCGTCCCCTGTGAATTCGGATGCAGTTAAAAAATAATTCGCATAAAAATGACCCGCTGGACATAAAAAACAGAATGTAAGTCCAGGCAAAAATAGGGCATCCCGGCGAGTCAAAAACAGAATAAAAGACTTGGGCAAAAATAAGGGAAAATGAAAATAAAATGTGTACACCCGCTGAGTTGAAAGCCGCATTGGACAGCTCAGGCAAAAATGGGTATCCCGGTGGATTGAAAACCCGAAAGGGCGATCCACGCAAAATAAGGGAATAAGTGAACAACTGCATTCTGAATTCGTCTATATCACTTACAACATGGTAAGCTTCGAAAGGTTCAAGCTTCGGTCAGAATCAGCCTTCTTCAAAAAGCAGGATGAGAAGAACGTCAATGTCGTACGAGTCATAGCAAAAGGGAAGCTCCTTGAAGCATCATCAACATTGCCACCATCTTTTTGTTTCTCAATTTTGTAACAATCTCCTCATTTCAGGGGATTTGTTTCTTTGACTGTATTTGCCAATTCAGGGCACACAAATTAATAAAATCAAATTTTCAGTCACGTTTCGTCTCGTACCTTCTATTTTCTTTTGCAAAAACTGTCCGATATCCTTAATATAATGATTGCATAAATACAAATGCATCTTTTTCTAAATTACATGCTTACAGGAAATATATTTTCTCCCGGGAGTGTCTAAATTCCTATGATGGAATCCGGTAAGAAATACCTCGGGGTACTTGTACATCTCTTTGTTATAACATGATTGCAGGTGCTCAAAGGGCAACATGGGGCATGAAAGCTTCTCCCCAGTAGGATGCCAAATCAGTACTTCCTCAGCACTTTCTCCAGGACAACATCAGGAGGGGCTCATTTCCCCAGCTAAGCCCATCACCCTTAGCAGGGCCTCTACAAAAATCACTAGGAAGATCGTTCAGTGATCGTTCCTCCCCAGCCAAGTGCAAAGACAGGGAATCATCTCCCCGCAGAGCTCCAGCCTCTATCCAGAAGAACAATGTCTGAAGATCTCACAACAAAGTGACGGAAGCTTCCACAGACCCCAGCTGGGCTTCTCATTACCAAGATAGGTCTATCAGTGATTCATTCCCCAGGCAAAATCACATATCAGATCTGCCAATGATTTCATCCCCAACTGGGATATCCACTTCAAGCAAGTCAGCCAGGGATCTTCACAGCAACGGGATCCGAATCCCGGATCGGTACCTTTGCATAAACATAACATTCACATCATATTTTCCCCAGAGCGTAGCATTCCGTCTAATACGGAGCATTACGGCAAAAATCAAACATATTGCATAATCATAAGCCATGTGTCGAACCAAACACTTGTAAATACTGACATTCCATCAACAATATATAAAATACTTCCCAAACTCCCCGGTAGAAAGCCAAAGCATCCTCTTTGCACTCATAAATACAGATACATGCTCCTTTTTGCACTCGTCCGTGTCACCTTCCCCAGCATAGATGCCGAAACACTTTGTGAACCAAAAATAATACACTTATTCCGACACCCGTCCGTGTCGTGCCCTCCCCGACAAGTTGAACACTCGTATGTGTCTCACTCATGTTTACTTATTTCAGATACTCGTCCGTATCTTGTTTACACCACTTATCTTTCTCAAGATTCAACACTCGTCTATGTTCTTTGTTAACCAGTTGATACTCGTCCGTATCATCATCTCTGAGCATGCGTCAGCATTTGTTTCTACCGATACTCGTCCGTATCGGAGTCATAAGGATGCTCGTCCGCATCTTTAACCTACACACAGCGTCAAACACTTATACCCTTTCTTACATTTAGACATTCGTCTGTGTCTACCATTCCCCAGAGGAGTTCTCAGCAAATCGCCAGTAAAAAGCAAATTTATTTTCTATCTGACATTCGTCCCGTGTCATGATACTTTCGGCAGTCGTACCCTGCCAGGTGATCGCCCTTCACCTTTTGATGATCGTCCTTCATCATTCCTCCAGCGGAGTCTCCACTATTGGAACCCTCTTCTATCTGGCATTCGTCCCGTGTCATGATATTTTTAGCAGCCGTCCCTTGCTAGGTGATCGTCCTTCACCCTTCTGATGATCGTCCTTCATCATTTTATCCGATGGCCTCCCCCATTGTCGATCTTGTTTTCTGACATTCGTCCTATGTCATGATAAACCCCGAGAGCAGCCGTCCCCTGCTAGGTGATCGTCCTTCACCTCTTGATGATCGTCCATCATCATACTTATTCCAATGGCCGTCCCCATCGTCGAACTTTTCTATCCGGCATTCGTCCTATGTCGTGATATTTTCGGCAACCGTACCTTGCCAGGTGATCGTTCTTCACCTTAGATGATCGTTCCTCATCTTATCCCCAACAGAGCAGTCGTCCCCTGCTAGGTGATCATCCTTCACCTTTGATGACTGTACCTCATCATTTATGCCTTGAACCTGATGGTCGTCCCCATCATTTCCTTTACCTTTAATCCCCAGGAAATTTTGTTGCTTTACCTGATGGCCGTCCCCATCATGATCTCTTTATTTCCCCAGCATGTCGGCCGTCCCCGTCATTGTTTTTACCCTAGCAGTCATCCTCTGCTCGGAGGTCGTCCTCCGTCACCCGCACGTTATAATCATACTTTACTTCTTTTTACAATCTATATCCTTTTTTTTCTTCTTCATCTAGTGAGTGCAAATCTTGGACTGTTCTTTGGTATTCAAGCACAAGTTATCTTGTTTGTCTGTTAAGCTAGGCGCTTACATCCTACACAGCTAACTCATGCTTGAATAGGGGAAGCTGTAAACACCCCAAATTTTCCCTCACTCATTTCACCATGGCTTGTGATTCTTTTGATTTGCATAAGTTCAATCATATCATCTCATAATACATTTTTGCTTCACTACCTTGATTATAAGTCATCTGCATCTAGGGTTTGTGATCTGAGCAATCCAAGAGCCATCTGAGCCACTCCAAGAGTCTCCAATCATTTCAAAATGGCCCATGTATGTTCAATCATCATATTACATCATCCCAAGATCAAGAAAGTCAAAAATCACAAGAACTGAGGGAAGGCATGGAAGCAGAGCCAAGCTTAACTGCACAGATGACCTAAAATTAGGGTTTTGGTTTCAGAGGCCATAACTCCAAATTGTTTGGTCATTCTTGTTTCTATTGGTCTCTATATGTTACAAGGATCATACATACCAATTTTCATGAAGAAATTCAATGGGGAAGGCATCTGATCAATATATGACTTCTTGAGCAAGTCAGTGCAAAATCAGGGCATCTGAGGCCCCCAATCATCCAACCAAAGGGTCTTCTCCATCATTTTGAGTATATATGATCTTTATTTGATCTTATAAGATGTTATAAGTTCACAAAATTGAAGAATTTCAAGCCATTTGCAAAGTTGCCATTTTGGGAAAGTGACTTGTAATGTAAACTTGCCATTTTGGGAAAGTTTTTCAACCTCCTCTTTTTGATTCAAAAATGCCTCAAATGAAAAATTCTTGGTCATGAAAGTTGTAGATTGGATCCTCCCATTTTCAAAAAGTACAAGAACTTGATCTAATTCATTCTAGAACTAAAGTTATGGCCTTGTAAAGTTGGGAAAAATCACTTAATTTTTACTTTTGTGACAAAGAGGGAAACTTGCAAATTCTTGTACCAAGGCAATTTGTGACTTCTAATTGATGTCTAAGCTTTACACAAACATCATACATAACTTAAACTTCAGATTGGCCCAAAAATTTCTTAAGTTCCATGCCTTAAACTTCAAGAATTTCAAAAGGGGCCAAAGTTGGACAAAATTGCAAAATGCTCCATAACTCTTCATCCACTTGAGCCAGCTCACTAAATCAGTTTCCATGGACCTCCCTAAAGCCAGCTGACTCGAGCCATGCCCCTAAACCAGCCTGCCACTTGCCCATACCTCCAAGTACAACTTTCTTGACTTTTTGCAACATGAGCCATACCAATCACACTGCTCCACAATAACTCTCTGCCCAATCAGAACCTCATATGTGGACCTCAAGCAAGCCATTACACACAACAAGCAATCCTGAAACTCCAAGAACTCAGCACACTCCAAAATCCCCAAATTTGCAAAAGCCTTCGAATCTCTTGATTCAACCATCAAACCTTCAAACTTCTTTCACCATTCAACTCCATAAACCTCACTGATCATTTCCCACCTTTCATTTTGCCCTAAAACCTTCACAATCAAAAATACTATTTTCACATTTCACAAACTGAACTTCTACCATTTTCGTTTTGAGGCCATATAAACTCCAACTAAGCATCACAAACACTTGAGGAGGATCATTGGAGCTGGTTTGAAGCAAGGAACTGGCCAGAAAGCACCATTTTCGAAAGCTTCAGTTCAGGTATCGTCAAGAACTTTTTTCCAGAAACCTGATTTTAAGTTCTTAGATTGTTCTCCATGCTTCACTGATCACACTGCACCTTTTGGTTTTAAAAATGATTGAATATTAAGCATGTATGAAGCTTCTGAAATTTTTGTGATTTTTTCCGTTTTGCTTCGAATCTCTCTGTTCATGTGAAATAAATCCTGTTTGATGATTGATTCTTGTTTAGAATGGGGTGGGGATCATTTCTGGAGAGTTAGAGAGCTTAGGGATGCGTATTGAGTGAGATTGTAGAAATGGATGGCCGGAGAAGATGACCGGAACACTGTTCCGGTCACTTGAAAGTAATTAGGGCAGCAGATTAAGGTTTAATCATAATTAGCGTAGTTTGAATTCTGGCCCTTGGATGACGCGCGAAGTCAATTCCCTCCATCCTGAGTTTGAACCTGGGCCCTTGGATTGGCTGACTTTCTCATTTAAATTAATATTTATTTCATTTGTTTTACGTTTAATTTCTATGAATTATTAAAAATAGTAAAATACATCAAAAAATTCTGAAAAATTTTATTAAATCTTTTAATAATTTTCAAAACCCAAAAATATTTTTATTTTTATTTTTTTCATTAAAAATTATTTTTAAATCATTTAAATGATTATTTTTAATTAGTTAATGAGAATTAATTAATTAAAAATACATTTAGGTATTTAAAAATTCCAAAAAAAATTCATATTGCATTTTGATACATTTAGAAACATTATCAAACCCTTCAAACAATTTTATTTTTGGTTCTTGACATATTTTGACATTTTTCTTTGGAATTAAAGTTCTTAAAAGTCAATATTTTTTCCCTAACTTAGAAAAATCCATTCTGCCTAACCTTGAAGAGTATGATGATTGTTCTTTTTGCATTGCATTCCTAATGTCATGTAGTTTATAGGTTAAAATTGGTTTGAATTTATCTTTCATTTTCAATTTGTTGTGCATTTTTCCTTTTGAAGTGCCTTAAAACCCTAGCTAACTTGAGAAAATCATAGCTTCCATTAGGTTAAGATTTAGGTCTCCTCCTTTGGGAAGTGAACTTGTATAGGGTTAGGGTTCCTTTGATACTATTTTCAATTTTTTATCATGTCATTTGTTTCTGGTTTTGAATTTTGTATTGCATGTTATGTATAAACCCTAATTTTTGCCTTCATTTACATCCATTCTTCATATGTTTGCATACATGAACTTGCCATGACATTTTATGCATCCACATGACATATGAGACATCTCAGGACACATTAGAATCATGTTTGATCATTGCATCATTCATTTTCCATGCTTTTGCTTTCATTACATGTCATGTGTTTCCATGAACTTCCATGCTTCTTACTTGTCTCATTTGCATTCTCATCTCTTGTATGATCATCCTCATCTCTTGACATGCTTTTGAATCATCTCTTGGCATCATTTTCATCATGTTTATGCTTCTGACTTTGGTTTGCATCATTGCATTTCATCTCATTTTCATTTCATTTCATTTCTTGTTACTAACTTTTCAGGTGGTAAGTCATTGAGAAGTGAATTTGCCTTCACTTCTCATAACCTCTTCTCATCTCTCTTATGCATCATTGCTGAATTTTATTTGTGAATTAGAGTGAGCTTGCTCATTCATGTCTCCTTCTCACTTTCTTTCTTCAAGCAACTTATCTTCTTAAGTGAAGTAAGTCGACTTGCTTCCTTCTGCTTCTCCTTCCATCATTCTTCTTCCATGGTGGCTTTTCTTTGAAGGTTTCTTGCAAGCCTCATAAACCCTAGGAACACCCAAGCATGATCACAATTAGGGTTTTATTAGTCCCCCCATTAGTTTTACCTTTGTGTCATCTTTGTGTCTTCTCTTCTCATCTCATAATCAAGGACTAAACCCTTAAGGTTTTAAGGCTTTATGATTAAGGTTATGCCTGCATCCTTCTATTAGGATGGAGTGTATAACTTTAATCCTAAGTGTTAAACCTTTAATGTGTTTAAATCCTTTAATCAATCCATCTTAATAATCACTAAGACATCAAGCTTGTAACTTGGGCCTTGCATTAGGGTTCTAATTCTTCCTTAATTGGTTAAGAAGGACTAACCCTAGTGTTAATGGACAAGTCCCCCTTAAGTTGTCTTACAAACCATAAAATTCACTGCTTAATCTTGTCATTAACTAAAATCCACTCTAATAAAGGTTTGTTTTGTCATGAGGTTAATTCCTAATCATGGATTAAGTTGAGAAGCCTTCCTCAGCTTAAATGTTCTCATCTATTATCCTTCTATTAGGATGGTGTAATGGGTCCATTAAATCCTTGATTATGGCTTAAACTCATTACTTAACACTAAACAAAAACACCAAAAAACATCTAAATAATGGCAAGAGGGTTAATGATCTTAATCCTACATCATGGTGACTAAGTGTGGGGTGTTTATTTCATACTTAAGGTATTCTCATTACCCCTAATCAGAGGGAGGATGTGATGAGTTTACTAACCCTTGGTTTAGGCTTAAGCTCATTTTCTTATGACAAACACAAAAATCAATAAAAGATTGAAAACACAAAAAACAAACAATAATCGTTTCCTCTGGGATTCTTTTCTCATCGTATTCACTCACAAACGAGAACTTGCTTCTTCCGTCTAATGCAAGACAGTTTGCACCTGAGCCAGACAGGTCATACACTTGAGCATAGACAAGCATGCAGTTCACCAGTCAATTTATCTTTCAGTCTCTTTGGGTCGAACTACGGTGTTCTGACTTCCTCATTGCACGAGAGGATACGTAGGCATAACTTAACAGTTATCGAACAAAAGTCTCTGTACATTCCCCCTCCCTCCAGCATTGTTCTTTAAGCCTCATAGTCTTGAGCTTCATATGCTTTTCTTATATTGACACCTCTTTTATTCACTTCACACTTCTTTCCAGCACTGACACTTGCATTCTTTTCCAGCTTTTGCACACAGAATAGCACTGACACTACCCCTTTAAAACACAAACTTTCAAGCGTGGATCCCTTCGAGTACGACGGACAATCTAGGTGCTAATACCTTCCCAGGTCGTAACCAACCCCCTTTCTCAGTTTCTCTGGTTCGCAACCGTCTTGTCCATCTTTTTTCTAGGTCTATGCAGCATTACCTTTCCTTCGGGATAAAAGGCCTAGCTGGTGACTCTTTCTTTCTCAGTTCACCCTTGTGTGTTCTCTCCTTTCACCGACCGTTCGCGTCTGCACCCCTTCTGACCAGGTGTCATTTGGTGGGAGCGACAGGGTTCTCTATAGATTTGTTCCTATTAACAATTTACAAGCATTGTCTCAAATCCCAAACACTGAAGATATAAGAGAGATAGACCCTCTCTAACCCATTTGAGCCTTGAAGTATGAGTTTCTTTTCGCATTGAAAAAACCCTAACACTTAACCCATGGGTAGGGTAGGCGTCATCTAGTTTGACCGAGCGTTCAAATTTCAAAAGGAGTGTGCATCTGAGGAACCATTACCTTTCATTGTAGTATATCAATAAGCCAAAAGATCGGAAACCACAATGGTTATCCCTTATCAAATGATAAATGAGACAGTCATAAGCTATCCAAGGAAGTCAAGACAACCTGTGACACACGATTTGTTAAAAAAAAGAGAATCAAAAGAAAAGAAAAGAAAAAGCCTGCTAAGTCGAAACTTGATAACAAGCAACTTAGGCAAAAGATAGGGCATCCCGCTGGACTTTGAAATTGGAAAACTCAAAAGAATCAATCCAGGAAAAGTTAGGGATAAGAAAAATAATGAAAAGTTAAAAGTGAACAGGATTACACAAGAAAGATCCTTAAGCAAAAAACAAAGGCATGTGATGTGACACCCCGATTTAATTAAATTATTTTGAGTAGAGTTATTGTTTATTTGTGATGTGCGATGTTTTGATGTAAAGATGATTATTGATTTAAGTTGTTTTAAGTTGATTTGAGAATTAGACTTATTTTAGGGAGGTTTTAGTAGTATTATTGAGAGGTGTAGATAGAAGCCCATTAGTGGATTAATTAAATGATTTTAGTAATAATAATATTGGTATTATTTTTAGAGTATTTTAATTCAAATAAGAAAATTGAATTAGAAAAGGTTTAGAGAGAATTAGTCATAATCAGTTTTTGGAGAGAAGAACGTGTTTTGGGAGATCAAGAGTTAGGGCTAAGGATTTTCAAGAAGAAATTTGTAGGAATTTGCACCCATAGATTCGAGCTGCCTTCAATCCAAAGGTAAGGGTGGGATTCATATCTTATAACCGGGAGAAATAATTTGTATGTATGGGATAGGGTGTTTGATTTCCTTGTTACTTTTTGCATGATGTTTTATGTGCGATTTTGTATGACTATGATTAACCAATGATTGTATGAATGATGTGAATATGTTGTTGGTTGTGTCATGAATAATTGCTGTGATGATTTTCTGAGATGAGTGATGAAACTGTGACGAATCTGGATTAGATGATGATAATAGGTGAGTAAATTGATGTAGTAATGTTAGATGAGTAATAAGATGAAGAATTATAAGTCTAAAACATTCTAGAAACCCATTTAGGACTGAATTAGAGTGATAGCATGATAAACCCGTAGCAGAAGATGAACTGAGATGATCTCTGGTGATTTGCATGAGGGATATAGCCTTATGCGTATGGGACAAGCTGATACGCGTAACATCTGGTGGTACGCTTCCCGTTACACATATGAAAGGAGGATTTTTAGACCCTCTGCTCATTTACATAGAGTACACGTATGAGCGATGGGCTATACGCGTACGGGGATGGGCTATACGCGTTTGAGAAGCGTTGATGTGTTTTTTGCGATTTTGCAACGATTCGCTTATTGTTTTGTGCCCGTTTCTTTTCCCAATGAACCGTAAGATGATTGCAGACGAATAATTGATGATAGATATAATTAGGGGTTAATAACCTGACAATTTTAACGATTGAGGATAGATGAATTTGTATGAGGATTTTAGAGATAATGACTTAAGATAATTTGGATGATTTTTCATGGTTATGATAATGTATCTGATGTAGGTCTTATGACCAACGATGTTATGATGCTACAATGTAAGATAACTAAAGATGATATAATTGAATGATGTTTACGATGTTGATTTTGTTGAATGTTGTTTTCATATTGCATACATGTACATTATTAAGATGGCCTGGAATGGAAAACACGATGATTAAGATGAAGACTTATGTCTTGCAGATGCCCACCTAATTGGCATGAATTTTAAGATGGGAGTTCGCTCTGAATGGTACCACATGCATACACTCTCGAGTCTCATTAATTTGCATTATTGGATGAATGTCGAAATGTTATGAACTATGTGATGTTGCGACGTTTATGATGAATATGATGTGAATGAGTGATTGAATGACTTTATCTTATATGTATTGATTATTATATCCTGTTTATAATTGTCGATATTGTAACACCCCAAATTTGCCCTCTTCATTTTAAGCATCATATCATATCATATTCATCATGAACATACCATATTCTGAGCATCATAGCATGGAAAGATGAGGCATAACATTCTTCATGTCCTAGCCTTAGGCATATGATCATCTGTGGAGGTTCTTGAGGCATCACAAGCTATGACAAGGGTCCCAATGGTTTTGTACAAGTCCTATGAGGGGTCTACACTCCATTTACAAGATCAAGTTCATTTGTAAAAGCTCAGAAGATTGCATGATTATCAGAGATTCCAGGATAGGGCAAAGCTCCTGCACAAGGCACCTAACTAGGGTTTAAGATTCAAGCATCAAAACCTCACAACTTTGGCCATTTCATTTAGGAAAATTCTTATATATGTCAAGAGGATCCTAGGTACCAATTTTCATGAGAAAATTCCTTGTGGAAGTCAAGAAATTCTTCAGTTGCTTGCAGATGAAGTAATTGGTCAACTGTGCCCTTAAAAAGTCAACTGTGTGATTTCAAGGGGTCAAAGCCACTTTTTCTTGCCAAGGGGTGTCCTTACAATGTTATAAGAGGTTTTGAAGGTTCAAGGATCAAGAATCATGAAGTTTTGAAGGGTTTTGCAAAAATGATACAAAGTTGGTTTTTGGAAATTTCTAATTTTGGCAACTTTTGCCCTAAATTTCAAGTGAGCTTAACATGATCAAAAATTATTCAAATGGACCTAAGTAAAACATGAAAGTTGGAGATTAAGGGCTCCCATTTTCAAAAAGTACAAGTACTTTTTCATGGGATTCATGGTTTGTCCTATAGGCCCTTCGAAAAAGTGCTTCAAATTAGGGCAAATCCAAAAATTCCATGCATGCACAAAAGCAAAAAGTTTCAAAACTTATTTTCAAGGCTTGGTATGGATCAATTATGTTTCTAATGTTACAATACAAGGCATTTGGCACATTTTGCTCCAAAGAATACCCCAAATTCGTGCACCACAAGGAAGTTGCTTCATAAGTGTATATTTTGCAAAATCATGAGGAAAGTGTGATAACCTTGATCTAAGGGCCAAGACTTGTTGGATTATAATCAAGGGATGGATTTGGATTGCACATGGGCTGAAAGACCAAGGAAAGCATGAGGAGTGCATGCTTCTCTCACAATTTGCAAAATTTGCAAGAATCACAATTCCTCCTCATTCCCACGTGCAAACTTCACAATCTTTTCAGCATTGGTTTGTGACTTCATATTTAACAAGCTAGGGTTTCAGAATTTCAGACCTCTCTCTCATTCTCTCATTTCCAAGTTTATGCTCAACTTGCATTTTCTCTCATTTCTTATCACACAGTTGCTCAATCTCAAAACAAATTGTGGATTCTTGATCAGTGCAAGCTCAGGATCATTAATCACCCACTCATTCAAGCTTTCTCCCAAGATCAACAACCTTGCCATTTCAGGGCAGGTGTTGGCAAAGTTTCAGATCCAGACACATTCAAGGCTTTAGATGCATTTATTTTGCATCCAGAGTGAAGTAGGAGTGAATTTCATCCATTATCTGGCCTTCTAGCACCTTGCTTCAAGATCTGCAACTCATGTATGGTTCTAAATCTTGAGATCTGAAAATGAAAATGTTGATATGCATATTAATCCTTGATGTTCACTGAGTATGCTGCAAGTCTTGGTTTCTGTTTTAGTGCATTGTAGTGTGAGATATTTGGATTTCATTTTTCATGGTGCAAACTGTTTTTGCTCGATCCGTAGCATCCAATGATCCATTGCATTTTTCATCACCATTTTTGAATTCAGCGTGCCTCATTTACCCAATCTGGAGGGTTTGGTTCATTTTAATGTAGTTTTGTTCATATTATGATGTTTCCGGTGCCGGAGCCCTAGCTCCGGTCACCGAAACCTGTGTTCATGTCATCTAGGGTTTGTGAGGAAGAAGAAGGTCTTCCAGCCCTCAGATCTTGTCATCCATTCGCCCAGATTGTGACACCTCACCAAGTCTCACACCATCCCTCTCACGTGAATTCTGTTTCTCATTTTAATTCCCTATGTTTCTCAACACACAATAAGAACCATGAGTCCTCCATTCACAATTCACCAAGGAGCCACGTCATTTAATGAGGTTGTCTTCAGCATGCGTTAGATTGATCCAAGGCTCCTGTATTTTCTTTGTTTTTCACTGAATTTCCACCACATGAGCCATACACATGTGCAGGCCAATGGGCCTCTGGTTGATATGCGCACCCCCCTTGCAATTGAGCCCAAACCATTTCAACATAATACCCTGCTCTTCACACCCCCAGCCCAATTCTTCATATTTTAATTTCTTTTCTTTATTTCTTTTATATCCATTTTGGTTTTCAATTATTTAAAATACTTCCAGTCACCAAGAAATCACAAATTAATTCATGAGTGTCAATTTGAGTTTTCTTTATTTTTCTACATTTTTATTTTCCATTTTTTCCCATTATACACGTGGCAATTAATTCTTCCATCTCATTAATTCATTTTAAATCCTTTTTTGAGTACACTGCCTTGTTCATTTTCCATAGGTTTCATTATTTTGAGTTTTGTGTTCATTCTTTTTGCTCTGGATTCCTAAGATAATGTACTTCATGTGTGATTTTCCCCCGGATATTTAGAGACTTTTTCATTGGGTCTTCGTCCTTTGACTTGTGTTGGAAGTTATTAACCCTAGTTTGTGTTCTTGTCTTCATTTGACCTATCTAGCTTCTGAATCTTTCCCAATCCTTTTGGCTCATTGTTATATCATGTTTAAGGATCATTTGTCTTGAGTTGTGGAATTTTTAGATGCATTGTTGAATTGATGTGGATTTTTGTTCTCACCTTGTCCCATTTTGCTTCTTTATGATCATTAGCTCTCTTATAAGCTTAGAAGGGCACTTGTGCCAACTTCTTCTTCTCATTTGGGGTGCTTTTGGGGTATGGGTTCCATTCTGGTCTTGACTTAGGGTTTGTGTCTTAGAAATTTTGTGTTTGGCTTACCTTGTAAGTTTTTCCTTTTCTTATGTGTATTCATCTCACCTCCTTACTTCTTTCACCTCATTATGTGTTTGTTTGACCTTGTACCTCTATTCTCTTCATTTTTTAGCTTCTTAAGCTCTTCTTTGACTTTTTTTGGTTCTGGTTGTGTGCATTGAGTCCATATTTGTGCCTTTTTTACCTTGCATCTTTCTTAAGTTTGCATACGTCTGTGTGTGTTTCATGTTGCATCATTTTAACTTTTATGTTTCATTCCTCATTTTTTTGTGTTGCATATCCATTGTGCATTTGTATATATGATGTCACTTCTGTTTGTATGATGTTGATATGTCATTTGTTCATCTTGTTTCATTTGTATGCTTGTTGCTAACCTTGCAGGGGCTATGGTAAGTAAGAGGTGTGGAAGTGAGTTCCACATCTCCAAATCTCATATCTTCTTCTCATTTCTTATTGAGCTAACCCTTTGCTTGTTGGGCTTAGGCCTTTCTCATCTCATCTTTCTCTTCTCCTTCTTCTCTTCTTTCTTTCCTTCTTCTTTAGGATAGAAAACCACACTAACCTTAGGATGTCCATGCATGACAACACTTAGGATTTTTTTAGTCCCCCCTTAGACTTTTACCTTTGTGATCCCTTTGGTTCTTCTTCTCTTATCATCTCATAACTCTAAAAAACACTTAATAAGGTTTGAAGTAATGCCTTGAGCAATAGCCTTATCCCATGAGGTGTGCTTGTAGTCTTCCCATCTTGGGATAGTACAAGTTTACTTTGTGATGCACAAGTCTGATCAAGGTATCTTCTTCACCAAGAAAAGCATAAAAAACACTTCTTCATTGTAAATAACCAAAACAATTAATAAGTTAATGAGTTAGTGAGCTTAGGCCCTAATCTCTGGATTCAAGTTTTGGGGATCTTCTCCTTACTTGAGTGAGCTTGTTCTATTATTCCATCTTGGAATGTGGTGACAAGTGCACATTCCATGGAAAAGAGCTTGAGTTCATTTCCTTGTGACACACTCCTAAAAGGCTTCATAAAAAAAAAAACAAACAATAAGCGTCTTTCCTTCGGGAATTCTTTTCTCATCTCATTCGCTCCGTACGCGAACTTGCTCCTACTTGTCATTTTGCAAGACGGTTACGCACTCGTCGTCCGAGTCTGCAACACCTGAGCAATGGCATAGGCAGTTCAAGCCTTAATTCACAAGCAATTTCCTTTCCACCTCTAGTTAGGGGAACTACGACGTCTCTGATCCTCATTGTCCAGATGAGGTACGTAGGCAGCGGGGTAGGGCCCGTTCGAGCACAATCTTTATTTTCCCTACATTTTTTCTCTTTGTTATCTTATTCAGTTCTTTTCCAGTTCCAGTTTCTTTTCATTTTCATTTCTTTGCAGCAACTTTCATACCCTCACCCTTTAAAATAGTTATCTTTGCAAGCGTGGATCCCGTCGGGTACGGCGGACGATCTGGGTGCTAATACCTTCCCAGGTCCTAACCGACTCCCGAACTTAGTCTCTTTGGTTCGCAGGACATGTGTCCTTCCTCTTCTTTCTTCTGGTTTGTGTAGCATTACCATTCCCTTTCTTTTGGGATAAAAATGCCTGGCTGGTGAGTCTTTTCTTTTCTCTTTTCTGCACCACTTTCGCGTTTGTACCAGGATGGAAATCCGGGGAGCGACAGCTGGCGACTCTGCTGGGGATCGAACCCAGAGTCTCTGGTTCCCCTGTGAGTCTCTCTTAGCGCTTGTGTGTTTCTGTTTCTTTGGGTGATAATTGTTTGTTGTGGCTTGTTGTATTTTATTGTTGTTTACAACTTTATTTATAGCTTCATTTACAGTTTTTAGTATTTATTTTCTGCATCATATGTATATAGTGGACTGTCTGGACTGGTTTTCTGTTTGGTGGGATGGTTGTTACTATTTCTGAGAGATGAGCTCATTACCACGGCTCGAGTGCACCTTAGGACTTAGAGTGGTTCCACTTTGGCCTCATGAGATCTTGTCATGGGGGTAGTAGTAAGTTCCACGCCCAGATTTGCGATTGTCTTGGAAATGTCTTGATTTGGGGATCTTCCTCTCTCATTTCATAACCTTGACAGTTATGTGCAGCTGGGGACCGATCATTGAGAACCTTGTGGAAACATCCCTCTTTAGTGATGACAGTGGCAGACCATATTGTGTGGCAAACCCATTCGCATCCGAGGGCCCACCTGGGACTTACATAGGATGACCTTGTTTCCCGGACTCAGCTAAGGCCTCCCTGCGTAGTATATAATGCCAAACCGATTCCCTGCGTAGTATATAATGCCAAACCGTGATGTCTGACCCGGAGCCTACCAGTGAGATTGGGAGGGGTTTACAGGTGTGCAGGAACCCTTGGCCTCAACATACACTCATTATCAGTGGTCCTATGATTATAATTTATGGTCCTATGGTCCTATGGTTCTGGTATTCTGGTTTTCTTGGTACTGTGGTTCTGAGATCTTCTATCAGAGAGTTGTGATTATTTCTATCAGAGAGTTGTGATTCAGAGGACTTTGATTGCCAGTATTCAGAGGGTCCTTGTGTTCAGTGATCCAGTATCCAGATGGTCCTAGTTGATCATATGCCTGCATTTCATTTGCATCATTCTTGCATTAACTGTTTATGTTTCTATTTTTCAGGTCATTGTTCATACTCAGCTCCCAGTTCTGGTAAATCTTATCTCCATGGCAGAAATCAGAAGAGTTACAAGGAAAATGAATGTTCACTATACTTTTCTTCAGCCTGAAGTTAGAAGTGTTCAGAAATTAGCAGGTCTGATGAATGACCAAGTCTAGGACAATTTCAGGAAAAGATATGGCCAGATACTGAAGTTTGTGGACAAGCCCACTGCAGACCAGAAAGACAGTTTGCATACCTTGTTGCAGTTTTATGATCCTCTGCTACGTTGCTTTGTGTTTCCAGGTTACATCTTAGCTCCTACATTGGAAGAGCTCTCCGGCATGCTGAATATTTCAGTCAGAGAGACATTGACATTCTATGGGTCTGAGGTTGTGCTTAAAGATGAAGACATAGCCAAAGTTTGTCGTTTGCCAGCTGCTACAGTCAAGAAGGCCCTGAAAGATAGTGAGGGTAAAGGACTCCCTTGGAGTGTGCTCATACCAGAGGCATAGAGATATGCTACAGAGGCTAATTGGAATGAATTTGGTGCTTTGCTAGCTTTGATGGTGTATGGGTCCAGCTTGTTCCCTGGAGAGAAAGAATTTGTAAGCTTGGAGGTGATCTCAATCTTTGCCAAAGGTAATCCAGTGTCAACTCTGTTGGGTGACTTCTATTACAGTGTTCATTACAGAAATGAGAAAGGTAGGGGTGGACCAGTAGTCTGCTGTGCTTCTCTATTTGCTGAGTGGTTTGCCAGTCAACTGCCAAAATCAGGTGCCTTCAAGGAGATGCGGGATGAGTGGAGATGGTCAAAAAGGTTGATGGGGCTAACTGCTGAAGATATTGCATGGGGATATGACAAAGATCTGCTAGGTAAAGAATTGCTGGTCAGTTGTGGAAGGTTTGCTGGAGTACCTTTGTTGGGAAGGAAGGGTGTCATCAGTTACTATCCATCATTAGCCAGGAAACAATTTGGTTACCCTTTGAGAGATCCACCACAAATGGAAGAGTTTGCCGATTCTTTGTACTTTCCTGGGGAAGGAAACAAGGAGTTAGTATTGCAAGCAGTCCAAGCTTGGGCTCACAGGATAAGGAAGGGTAAGAAAGACTTTGGCAGAGTTGATCCTAAGACGTATCCGCCATTTGCTGCATGGTTGCAAAGACATGTAGAAGAAGTTCTCTTGCCCTTCTCAGTTGAAGCTCCACTTTATCCCAGAGAGGTTCCAAGCCAGAGTAGTACTGTCTCCCTTGAAGAGTACAAGAAATTGGAAGCTCAGCTGCATGAAGTTAGAGTGGAGAATGCTGAAATGGTAAGCCTGTACCATCTTACCAACAGGGCCAAGAATGAAGCAGAAGGGAAGCTGCAGAAGATCCAAGCCTCCTTGGAAGCTAAATAGAAAGACTTTGCTGGAAGGGAAGCTCACTTTCACAGGTTGGGTCTGATGGAGGCAAAGAGAGAAGCTGAACGCAAAAAGACTTTGAAGACTCTCAAGGAAGCTCGACAATCCATTGTTTGGTTGCAAGGCCAAAGGGAGGAAGAGCAGAAGAAGTTCAAAGAGAAAGAAGAGTTCTTTGAAGTGCAAATGGCCTACAAGAAGGAAGAGGTGGAGCAAGTCCACACCATCCGGAGGGAAAAGATTCAGCAGCTAGCACAGAGCTAGTTAGCCTTGGAGGAAGCAAGGAAAGAGATTGAAGAGCTCAAGCTGAGAGCGGGTGTCAAGAAGAGCAGAGAAGAGGTGGCAAATCCTGGGTCCTTAGTTTAGTTTATTTTTCAGACTACCTACAGGCCTGTTGTAGGAGTCTTGCATTATTTTGTATTTTGTCTTTTATTCATGTAATGGCTTGTAACCCTTCGGGGAATATTTCTGTTTGTACTCTGACTTTTGGGCCGACAGTGGTTTGTCCATGATACAGTGTTAACATGCAAGTTATCTTTTCTGAATGTGCAAGATTCGTTTGTCTGATACTGCTAATATTTGAACACTCATCAAAGAGAAAGTTAATCCTCAAAGTGACTGTCTGGAGTAGATGCCAGAACTGGGGCATATAAATGATTAAAAACTTGGGAACATGAGCAGTTACATTGCATTGCATATGACCTGTTTGTTTGTTTTGAAGGTAGTGCTTCAGTTGCTAATGTTTCTTGTGTTTCAGGCACTATAGCTCCCAGAAACGTTCGGGAACAGCCAGTCGCACACAGATATCCAACAAAGGTCAACAGGGAGAGAATCATGGATCAGATGCAAGCTGACTTAACTGATTTGAGACTGAGAATGGATAATTTCATGACTCTGATGGTAGGTATGGGTCAGAACCAAGAGCGTCTGCGAGAATTGGTTGAGAATCAAGCCAGGAACAACACTGCTGCTGCTGATAATCGTAACGGTGCGGGTGCACGTCAAGTTGAAATCCCTGTAACACAGCCAAGGGTGACTATAATCAATGATGGTCTGAATAATGTGCAAATGGATAATCAGGACGAATAGTTCACTCTGCTGGACGAAGCTGAAGGTCAGGGGGCTGAGATGAACAGGAAGTTTGAGGAAATGGCAGAACAAATCAAGGCTATTCAATCCCAGAGCTCTTTGGGATTTGACATTACAGACTTGGGATTGGTTCCAGGGGTCAGAATCCCTTACAAGTTCAAGGTACCAACTTTTGAGAAATACAATGGCACTGCATGCCCAAAGACCCATCTTCAGTCATTCGTAGGAAGGATCGCTGCTCACACGGATGATGAAAAACTCTGGATGTACTATTTCCAAGACAGTCTGGTCGGGGCCTCTCTGGAATGGTATATGAAGTTAAGCAGAGTCAACATAAAAGGCTGGAAAGACCTGGCAGAAGCTTTTGTGAGACAATACCAGTATAATTTGGACATGGCTCCAAATCGCACGCAATTGCAGCACATGTCTCAGACTGCTAAGGAGGGTTTCAAAGAATATGCTCAGAGGTGGCGTCAGCTTGCTGCCAGAGTGCAACCACCCCTGCTGGAGAACGAGATGGCTGACATGTTTATGGGGACTTTGCAGGGTGTGTTTCTTGAAAGATTGGCATCCAGTTCTGCCAGCAAATTTAATGATATTGTAATTGCTGGGGAAAGGGTTGAAACCTTGTTGAAGATGGGAAAGATCCAAGATACAAGTGCAAGCAGCTCGAATGGAGCGAGGAAAGCTTTTAGTGGACCTCCAAGGAGAAGGGAGGGTGAGACAAATGTTGTGTTTGGCCGAGGCCGGGGCCGGGGCCGAGGTTACAGAAGACCATATGAGCATGTGGCAGCAGTCACAATTCCTTCTAATCCTGTGCAACAGATGCAACCTCAACAACAACAACAACAACAACCACAACGTACCAACTATCAACATAGACCTTATTGTCGCTCCCCGGATTTCCATCCTGGTACAAACGTGAAAGTGGCGCGGAAAAAGAATAGAGTCGCCATCCAGGCATTTTTATCCCGAAGAAAGGGAAAGGCAATGCTGCACAAACCAGAAGAAAGAAAGAGGAAGGACACAGGTCCTGCAAACCAAAGAGACTGAGTTCGGGAGTCGGTTACGACCTGGGAAGGTATTAGCACCCAGATCGTCCGCCGTACCCGACGGGATCCACACTTGCAAAGATAACTGTTTCAAAGGGTGAGGGTATGAAAACTGCAACAAATAAAAAGAAATGAACCGGAAAAGAAACTGAGAAAAGAACTGAAAATAAAATAAAAAGAAGAAATGTAGGGAAAATAAAGATTGTGCTCGAACGGGCCCTACCCCGCTGCCTACGTACCTCATCAGGATAATGAGGATCAGAGACGCCGTAGTTCCCCTAACTAGGGGAGAAAGGAAAGTTTCCTGTGAATTAAAGGCTTGAACTGCCTATGCCATTGCTCAGGTGTTGCAGACTCGGACGACGAGTGCGTAACCGTCTTGCAAGATGACAAGTAGGAGCAAGTTCGCGTACGGAGCGAAGGAGATGAGAAAAGAATTCCCGAAGGAAAGACGCTTATTGTTTGTTTGTGTTTTTTAGAAGCTTTTATGAGTATGAGTTTTCATAGGTAAGTGTACCTAAGTCTTACTCAATGAGATGTGTACATCTCACATCATCCCGAAATGGAATGCGCAAGAGGCACACCTATCTATGGAGGAAATCCCCAAAGCTAGTCCCACAAGTGAAGGCTTAAGCACACTAGCCTATTACCCTTATTAAGTGTTTTTGTGGTTTTTTGGTTAAGAAGTGTCTTTTAACTTTTCTTTGTGAGGTACTCATGCTAAGACCTATCCACCACGAGTGATGACTCACACCTCGCCCCGAAACGGAACGCGTGCAAGTATCTCATAGCAAAGTCTCATGTCACATGAAATCACTCAACCTTTATTAAATGAATTAGAAATGAGTTTGAAGATGAGAAGAGAAAACACCAAAGGAGCAAGAAGGAAAAAACTAGGGGGAAGTTTCTATCCTAAGTTAGCATGCATGGAATTCCTAGGGTTTGTGAGGTCTTTCTAACCTAAAAACAAGATCTCAAGAGAAGAAGAAGAATATAAGAGGAGAGATGAGAAAGGCCTAAGCCCAACAAGAAGATGTTAGTCCATATAAACAATATGAGAAGAGATAAGAAATGGAGATGTGGAACTCAATTCCCACATCTCAAACTTACCATAGCCCCTGCAAGGTTAGTGTAATAACATAAAGTCAAGGCATAAACCAACAAGTCAGAAGCTACTCAAGCATATAGGCATGGCATTGAGCTCACAAGATGATAAGCAAAGCAACACAAAATCATATTGAGATGATTAGAAGTGAAACAAGTGCAAAGAAGGCATGCATAACACTTAAAGAAATAAAGCACATAAAAGAGACCCAACACCAAGACTTAAGGAGACTCAAACCCTATCCTAAGACCAGGTGCATCCATAGACCTCTAAAGCACCCCAAAAGATGAAGAGAAGTTGGCACAAGTGCCCTTCTAAACTTAAAAGAGACTATAATACTCAAAGAATGCAAAACAAGGCAAGGTGAGGAATAAAATACCCAAGAAAAAGATCCAAGCACTTAAAAAATCTACCCAACCAGAAAAGTACTCTCCAAACACAAAGAAATGAGAAACCAAAAGGGTTTGCAAAAATACAGCACCAAACTAGGTCAATGAAGCTCAAGGATGCAAGGTATCACCATTTAGGGTTTTGAAAATTAAGGCACAAGTAACTCAAGCAAAGTCCAGCAAGAAAGTTTGTGAAAAATCCAAGATAAATCATGAAGATAGTAGGGTGCCTTAGGATTTGAATGCAAAAAGAATGGGGTTCATAGCTTAAAGGATGAGAAAAATAGAAATTGGACAAGGCAGATTGCTCTATGAGAGTCCACAAGAAAGCAATGCTCAATGTTGAATTTATTTGGCCACGTGAGATGAAAATAAAAATCTGGAAAAATCATGATAAAAAACTAGATGAATCAAGGAGTGCATATGATTTTTTTTGGATTTTTTAGAGTTAAGGAAATATTTAAAAAGAATTAAAAGCAAAATGAAATAAATTGGTAAAGAAAAAAAATAAAAATAAAGCAAATGGGCCAAGGGGGTGCAAGAAGTAAACACGCTAGTTAGAAAACTCAATGGGCCGCGCATGGGGGGGGGGTGCAGATAGCGCTGGGACTGCTGCACCTTCTTCTTCATGAAAAAAACCCTAAACTCTCACCACCATTAATGAAACAAACCCTAACCCTAACCCTATCTACACGAAATCTCAAACTAAGCCACGGTCGGCCATGAAACTCTCCAGAATAGACAAACCAACATCATTAAACAAGAATACATGCTTGGATTAGATCAAAACTCAAAGAATCTCATGATATAAGTGAAAATAAAATTGTCCATCAAACTTTAAATCAACATAACTTTGTAAATACTCAACCATTTCACAAACTACAAAGAGCATTGTAACCAGCACAACATGAGGATTCTAAAACACACAACCAAACACATTTCTATGAGATTCGAAATTTGAGTGTACCTGAGGTGTTGTCCAAAATTTGAAGTCAAGAATGGTATAAAATGATGGAAAATGATCTCTTTATCCCCTTAGATGCAAAATAAATGCATCTAAGGCTTTACAAGCTTGTGAATCCAGCAATGTGCTTCCTTTTGCTTCAAAGCTCCTCAAATGGCCACTTGAACAAACTTCACTATAAATCTAGATCCATGGGTGCTTAATGATCCTTGAGATGAGAGGAGTATGAATATGGTCTTGGATTGAAGAAAGCTTGCCTAGATCAAAAGTTATGGCACAAAATGCAAATGTGCACAAGAAATGGGAAATGAATGATTCTTGAAGAATAATCCAAACAAATGGTATGGAAATGATCTATGAGTGATGAGGATCAAGAATCCAGCAAGAGTTTTGTGAATGGATTCTTGTAGCAAGAGTTTGTGGAGAATGAGCAATTTTGCATAAAAGATGAGAATGAGAGAATGAGTGTGTATTCTGGCTGCCTCTAACCCTAATTCTGATTGTTATGGAATATATAAGGCAATGCAAAAGGGTTAGAACAAATGCACGTGAGAGAGAGCTGATTTTTGTGAAAATGCAATTTTGGCCCAAGTGTGCCATAAGCATGCCAAGCTCATGATTTTCTGGCCTCTCTTGCATGTGCATTCACCATCCCACCAATGATTCCCAGTAAATAATTTCAGCCCTTGGATGTAAGCTATCACACAATTGTCATGCCTTGTGCAAATTCAAGTGTAAAATGCAAGTTTTATGGAACTTTCTCATGTGCACGAATTTTGCCACTTTTCTTTGAGCCAAATGAACTAAATGAGATGCATTTTGATTGTGTAAACTTACTTTGGACATAGCATAGCAAACTATCCACTTTTGAGCCTTTGTGCAAATGGCTTGGCCTTGAAATTTGCCCTAAAAAACCCATTTTTCCGAGGGACCTATAGCAAAATCTATGAATCTCCAGAAAATGCTCTTGTACTTTTTAAAAATGGCAGCCCTTACGCTCCAACTTTCATGTTTACCTTTGGTCCATTTGAAGATTTTTTGATCAAGTTAAGGCCTTGTAAAGTTTTAGGTCAAAATAGCCAAAAATAGTAACTTTTCCATAACCAAATTTGTGCACTTTTGCCAAAACCCCTCAAACCACCAAAATTCTTGCATTTTAAGCTCACCAAACATCTTATAACATTGAATAGACCTCATTTGGCCAAAAAAGTTGGGTTGGACCCCTTGGAATGGCACAGTTGACTTTTTCTGGGCCCAGTTGACTTTTTGCTTCATCTGCAAGTAACTGAGGCAATGACTGACTTCCACTTGGAATTTTTCCATGAAGATTGACATGTAGGAACCTCTTATCATATAAAAGACATTGCCCAAAAGAGTTGGCCAAAATTATGAGGTTAAGGCCCTTGGAACCAAAACCCTAATTTGGTCGCACTGCTTAGGAGCCTTGCATTGCCTTGAAACTTGTGATAACTAAGCAATCCTCTGAGCTTTTGCAAGTGAACTTGGCCTTGCCAAAGGAGTCTAGACTCATCATAGGCCTCTCACAAATCCATTGGAACCCTTGTCTTGGCTTAAATGGCCTTCAACACCTCCCCAGATGGCCATATGCCTCATGCTAGGGCTTGATGCTTGTCATGCTTTATTTTTCTATGCTATAATGCTATATATATGATATGCTTATGATGAAAATGGTGTATTATGATGCTTAAAAATGAAGAGGGCCAATTTGGGATTCTACAGCTGCCCCTATTCAAGTAACTGTTGATCTGAAAAGGACGATTGCTTCCGCTTTCGGCCGTTCAAGATAAACTGTGGTTGAATACCCAAGAAAAACAGAAATTTGCGCTCTGATGCAGAAAACAAGAAATGGGAAATAAACCCAATCCAATGACGTTGCAACTGAGCTGAGAGATGAGCAGACGAGCTCCTTCCAACGAAACCAGAGGTTCTGATGAAACATGAGACAGACGAGTCTTCGAATGACCTGTGACGCCAGGTGCATAGAGCGGACGAGCCCTTAAGAATCTTCAAAGTAACCTGAGATAGACGAATCTCCTTCACTAATCCTTACATAGATAAGTGGAATAAGACAGACGAGTCTTCTTCGGATAACCCTTACGCAGGTTCCGGGCATGCATATAAGTCTGTGGGATAGACATGCAATTAGGATGGACGAATCCTCTTCACGAATCCTTACGCAGATAAGTGGAATAAGACGGACGAGTCTTCTTCGGATAACCCTTACGCAGGTTCCGGTAATGCATATAAGTCTGTGGGATAGACATGCAACTAGGATGGACGAATCCTCTTCACGAATCCTTACGCAGGTTCCGGTAATGCATATAAGTCTGTGGGATAGACATGCAACTAGGATGGACGAATCCTCTTCACGAATCCTTACGCAGATAAGTGGAATAAGACGGACGAGTCTTCTTCGGATAACCCTTACGCAGGTTCCGGAAATGGTTTTGACGTTTTAATCCCATCGTCAGGATTTTCAACCTCTTCAATGCGGACGAGCATTGGAATGATCATCAAAGAAACACGGACGAGTGTCATAAGTCGACGATATGGACGAGTACCGGACAATGATCCAAGAAACGCGGACGAGTGCTTCTGATAGTGATACGGGCGAGTGTCGAAGGATGCGGACGAGCAATCTTCAAAGGAGTAACAAGCACGTACGAGTGCTAAGAGATGCGGTCGAGCATCAAATGAAGATGCGCACACAGACGAGTACAGGAAACTTCACTGGAGAAAAACTTCAAAGAACTAATAAGCACGGACGAGTGCCGAGAGCTGCGGACGGTCATCAAGTAAAGATGCTAGCACGGACGAGTGCTGAGGAATACCTCAAATAAAGAGGGATCTGCTGAGGAAAAGGCACGGACGAGTGCTGAAAGAGGATGAGCATCAAATAAAGATGCTAGCACGGACGAGTGCTGAGGAATACCTCAAATAAAGAGGAATCTGCTGAGGAAAAGGCACGGATGAGTGCTAAAAGAGGATGAGCATCAAATAAAGATGCTAGCACGGACGAGTGCTGAGGAATACCTTAAATAAAGAGGAATCTGCTGAGGAAAAGGCACGGACGAGTGCTGAAAGAGGATGAACATCAAATAAAGATGCTAGCACGAACGAGTGCTGAGGAATACCTCAAATAAAGAGGAATCTGCTGAGGAAAAGGCACGGACGAGTGCTGAAAGAGGATGAGCATCAAATAAAGATGCTAGCACGGACGAGTGCTGAGGAATACCTCAAATAAAGAGGAATCTGCTGAGGAAAAGGCACGGACGAGTGCTAAAAGAGGACGGGCATCAAATAAAGATGCGAGCACAGACGAGTGCTAGTAGACATAGACTATACAGGGGAAAGTGCACAGGCGAGTGCCACAGGGTGCTAATTCTTCTGGAGACTGCAGATGAGCAAACTGAATCATCAGATAAGTGTCTAAGAGTGCGAACGAACACTTAATAAGTATCGACACAGACAAAGGCTGATTATGTTGGGGAAGTATACAATTCCACTCTGGCTGGGGAATGACGTCCTGGCGACCTATGGGAGCAGATTCTGGCAACCTGCTGGGGACTCAAAACTTTTAACTCTGATGGAAATGAAGTGTTGGCAACCTGATGCTTGCCGGAGAGGCTTTCACTGGAAGAAAGACGACTCTGCGTGAGGTATACTTCGTTCAACTTCTTTGACCCTCTGCTAAGGATCTGATCACCCTGCTTTGACTCCACTAGGGAGAATTTCTTCTTGCTCTGCTAGGGAAATCCCTTGGAAATGAGAATCCCGATGACTCTGTGGGGAAATGAAGTTACTTGCAACTCTGCTGGGCAAGGAGAACTCCTAGCGATTCCGTTGTAGATAATAAACTTCTGATAACTCCATTGGGGATGGGAGACTTCTACTAACTCCTGCTGGGGATTGACCTGACCTCTGGGGAGTGCAGGTGTTCAGATACCTGTTGTGAATAAGTCGCTTGTAAACAGGCGCTCTGTCGGGGAAATACCTCTACTTGGAGAATAACTCTCTGCTGCTTGGGGATACGGTGATAACCTGCAAATCCTACAATAACAGAATACACACACATGCACCAATATTGGTACGGCCTGATCTATTCATCTGCTGTCACCTGACACTCAAAGCGATGTTAAGTGTCTCTGCAATGTCATTTTTATCAGTTTGAAAAGCAACATGTTTCGCATGCAATGTTATTTGTCAAAAATTCAGGACATCTTTGTAAACAAAATAAACATAACACGGTGTTTGACTGAATATTCCCTTTTTTATTGATTGGCCTCTGAATAGGCAAAATTTTACATCAGGAAGTAACCACCTGGAAAGAGGTAGCTACTGTAAAATTGAGAAAAGAAACTATCCTAATGGCAATGGCACGACATTCCAAAGAGTTTCCTTCCTGCTATGACTGGCATATCCTCAAGACTTTCCGTGCCGTCTTCGGCCTTCTGAAGAGAATGAGGGGGCTGATCTCTACCCTTCTGATATGGTCAAGCTGTTTGAAGCGGCGATGTGGTTCAGATAAACCGGAGCGTAGTTTTTCGCTTATTCCCTGATTTTGCATGGATCGCCCTTTCGGGTTTTCAATCCACCGGGCTACCCTTTTTTGCCTGAGTTGTCCGATGTGGCTTTTCAACTCAGCGAGTGTACAAATTTTTTTTCCCTAATTTTTTCCCGAGCTTTTATTCTGTTTTTAGCTCGCCGGGATGCCCTTTTTTTGCATGGACCATAATTCTGTTTTTGTGTCCAGCGGGTCTTTTATGCGAAGTATTTTTTAACTGCGTCCGAGTTAACAGGGTATTGGAAGTCTTCGCCATCCATAGTGGTGAGCATTAGTGCTCCACCTGAGAATACTTTCTTCACTATGAACGGTCCTTCATAATTTGGGGTCCACTTGCCCCTGTGATCTGAACTGGGAGGAATGATCCTCTTGAGTACAAGCTCTCCTACTTGGTACTCCCAAGTACGTACTCGTTGATCGAAGGCCCGTTTCATTATCCTTTGATAAAGCTGGCTATGACAGATAGCTGCTAATCTCTTTTCCTCAATTAGGCATAGTTGATCGTATCGAGCACGCACCCACTCAGCCTCATCAATCTTGACATCCATCAGCACCCGCAGTGAAGGGATTTCCACTTCAACAGGCAAGACTGCCTCCATGCCGTAGACTAAAGAGAAAGGGGTTGCCCCAGTCGACGTCCTGACTGACGTTCGGTACCCATGTAACGCAAACGGTAGCATCTCATGCCAATCTTTGTAGGTGATAACCATTTTCTATACAATCCTCTTGATATTCTTGTTAGCTGCCTCTACCGCACCATTCATCTTTGGGCGGTAAGGAGAGGAATTGTGATGCTGGATTTTGAAGTCCCGACACAGTTCTGCCATCATCTTGTTATTCAGATTAGAACCATTATCAGTAATGATTCGCTCGGGCACTCCATATCTGCATATGATATCTCTTTTCAGGAATTTTGCTACCACCTGGCGAGTAACATTGGCATAAGATGCTGCTTCAACCCACTTAGTAAAATAGTCAATAGCGACCAGGATGAATCTGTGGCCGTTTGAAGCAGTTGGTTCAATCTTGCCAATCATATCAATGCCCCACATGGCAAAGGGCCAGGGTGAAGATATCACATTCAGAGGATTTGGAGGCACATGCAGTTTATCCGCATAAATCTGGCATTTATGACATTTCCTGGCATAGGCACAACAGTCTGCATCCATTGTGATCCAGTAATAGCCTGATCTTAGCAACTTTTTAGCCATTGCATGCCCTCCAGCATGGGTACCAAAAGATCCTTCGTGCACCTCGTGCATCAGCAAGTCTGCTTCTGCCCTATCAACGCATCTGAGAAGTATCATATCAAAGTTTCTCTTATACAGGGAACCATCAGTGTTCAGGAAGAAACTACCAGCTAGCCTTCTTAATGTCTTCTTATCATTGGAAGATGCCCCAGGTGGGTATGTTTGATCCTCCAAGAAGCATTTGATGTCATGGTACCAGGGCTTATCATCTTTAACAACATCTGCTGCAAATACATATGCTGGTCATTCAAGTCTGGATACTGCAATTTGAGGCACAAAGTTGGCAGCTTGCACTTTGATCATGGATGAAATGGTAGCCAGAGCATCTGCAAATTGATTTTCGTCCCGAGGGATATACTCAAGCTTGACTGTTGTGAAGAAAGTCAACAACCTCCTTGTGTAGTCCCGATAAGGTATCAGATGATCTTGGTGAGTGCACCATTTGCCGTTGGTTTGATTAATTACCAGAGTTGAATCTCCGAACACAGTCAAAGTCTTGATCCTGAGGTCAATGGCTTCCTCAAGACCCATAATACAAGCTTCGTATTCAGCTTCGTTGTTAGTGCAGTTAAAGGTGAGTTTTGCCGAGAAAGGCATGTGAACTCCCTTAGGCGTAATGAGTACTGCACCAAAACCACGACCATTCATATGAACAGCCCCATCAAACATCATAGTCCATTCTTCTTCTGGGTCAGGCCCTTCAGTGTGAATAGGCTCTTCATGATCTTTTACTTTCATGAACATGATGTCTTCATCAGGGAAGTCAAATCTCATAGGCTGGTAATCATCAAGGGGTTGCTCAGCTAGATAATCAGACAATACACTGCCTTTGATAGCTTTTTGGGATGTGTACTGGATGTCATATTCTGTGAGAATCATTTGCCATCTTGCAACCCGTCCGGTAAGTGCTGGCTTCTCGAAAATGTATTTAACCGGGTCCATCTTTGAGATTAATAAGGTAGTGTGGGTCAACATATACTATCTCAGTCGTCGAGCAGCCCACGCTAAAGCACATCAAGTTTTCTCGAGCAGTGAATAACGTTGTTCACAGTTGGTAAACTTTTTGCTTAGGTAGTATATTGCGTACTCTTTTCGACCAGACTCGTCATGTTGGCCCAGCACACACCCCATTGACCCCTCTAATACCGTCAAGTACATGATCAGAGGTCTTCCTTCGACTGGAGGCATAAGGATCGGAGGCTCCTGTAAGTATTCCTTGATTTTGTCAAAAGCCCTCTGGCAGTCTTCATTCCACCTGACCGTTTGTTCTTTTCTTAATAGCTTGAACAAGGGCTCGCAGTTTGCTGTAAGATGAGATATGAACCTTGAAATGTAGTTCAATCTACCTAGGAACCCTCGAACTTCTTTCTCAGTTTTTGGTGCAGGCATTTCTTGAATGGCTTTAACTTTAACAGGGTCAACTTCAATCCCTTTCACACTTACAATAAATCCCAGCAGCTTACCAGATCGTACCCCCGAATGTGCATTTGTTGGGGTTTAGCCTCAATTGGTACTTCCTCAGACGTTTGAATAACTTCAACAGATTTACCAGGTGGTCTTCTTCTGTGATGGACTTGGCAATCATGTCATCCACATAACATTCGATTTCTTTATGGATCATGTCATGGAATAATGTTACCATAGCCCGTTGATAAGTAGCACCAGCATTCTTCAGGCCGAATGGCATTACCTTATAACAGAATGTGCCCCAGGGTGTGATGAAGGTTGTCTTCTCCATGTCTTCAGGTGACATTTTGATCTGATTGTATCCTGAAAATCCATCCATGAAGGAGAACACCGAGAACTGAGCCGTATTGTCGACCAATACATCAATGTGAGGTAAAGGGAAATCATCTTTCGGGTTGGCTCTGTTCAGGTCCCGGTAATCTACACACATCCTCACCTTGCCATCTTTCTTTGGCACTGGAACAATGTTAGCTACCCAAGGTGGGTAACTAGTCACGCCAAGGAACCCGGCGTCCCACTGTTTCTGTACCTCCTCTTTGATCTTCATCGCCATGTCAGGGCGAGTTCTTCTCAGTTTTTGCTTAACAGGAGGACATTCTTCTTTTAACGGTAGCCGATGCACAACTATGTCTGTATCCAATCCTGGCATGTCTTGATATGACCAGGCAAAGATGTCAACATATTCACGCAACATTTCAATCAACCCCTTCTTAACTTCAGTCTGCAGGCTGGCACCTATCTTGATTTCCTTCTTAACCTCTTCTGTGCCGATGTTGATAACCTCGATTTCCTCCTGATGAGGCTGAATGGCTCTTTCCTCTTGCTTCAACAACCTGACCAGCTCTTCGGGGAGTTCATAATCTTCCTCAACCTCTTCGTCAGCTTGGTAGATTGGATTGTCGAAGTTATGCTCAGTCATAGCAGGAGAGTTGTCAATGGAATCCGGTTGATCGACACTGCACAAGTGATGTGCTCATTCAGAATCTGCTTAGAGAAAACGCACACCAAAAGCAAGAAAGAAAAACACATTGCCATTTTCTTTATTTGTGCAAAAAATTAAAATTGAAAGAAAAGGAACGATTTGATTGAAAAATGTCCTTTATTTATGACAAATAAATGCTTTCAAAACATGGAGGCCCATACAATGGATCCTTGTACCTTGGGCAGAGTACAGGATTTGACATGCAGTATGTAGAAAAATGACAAATAAACAATTACTTTGTGATCCAGGTGACTTCGACGATGTCTTCCGTAGACCAATTGGGCAGCTCCTCTCCCGGTGCACACGGGCGGATCCAATTATCCAGATCGCACTCGCTATCTCCGTCTTCACTGGTAGCACAGATATGGTTGCGGTCCAGCAACCCAGCACTAGTAAAGGTAATGGTCTTGTTGTCTGATGAACGGACGAGCCCATCGGGCTGATACCCAAGCCCAAACTTGTCTTCCTTCTTTTCCAGCTCCAGTAATCTGCCCCAGCCCTGGGCACTGCCTGATTGCACAACCTCCTTGGCCTGCTTGTAGGAGGTAATAGACGTACCTTCTTTATCTTCAGCCCTACTCAGAGGAGACAAGGAACTAACATTCACTGCTTCGAATGCCTGACACAGGGTTTCATGAATTTCACCATCCATCTCCACATATTTGAATGTAGATAAATGGCTCACAAATATGTCCTCTTCACCGCACACAGTCACAACTTGACCATCCGCTACGTACTTGAGCTTCTGGTGCAAGGTTGACATCACAGCCCCTGCGACATGAATACAGGGTCGACCAAGCAGACAACTATAAACAGGTTGGATGTCCATCACGTAGAACGTGCTCTTAAACACTTGCGACCCAACCTTGATTGGCAACTCAACCTCTCCAAAGACAGACCTCCGAGAACCGTAGAAAGCCTTTACCACCAAATCACTTGGCTTCAAAACAACCCCTTCCACATTAAGTTTCATTAATGCCTTCTTCGGCAAGACATTAAGAGATGACCCCGTATCAACCAAGACATGGGACAGCACAGCCCCTTTGCACTCAATTGTGATATGAAGAGCCTTGTTATGATTCCTCCCTTCAGTAGTAAGGTCCCTATCAGTAAAGCCCAGACCATGGCTCGCATTTACACTTCCCACCACAGCTTCTAACTGATTCACGATAATCTCCTGAGGAACATACGCCATCTGCAACACCTTCAGAAGGGCTTCTCTATGAGCTGGTGAGCACATCAGCAGCGACAAGATAGATATTTTGGAGGGAGTTTGATTTAGCTGCTCGACTACCTTGTAGTCACTCCTCTTAATAATCCTCATGAACTCCTCCATTTCCTTCTCGAAAGTACTTTGACCAGTAGCGGGGGTGGCATTATCGTCAGTTGCTATTTGCTTCCCTTTGGCTTTAGCCGAAGCCTCAACATCAGTGTCTCCTCTCAAAGTCTGGGGAGCGAATAAGCGACCACTTCTAGTGAAACCTCCACTTCCCCCAACATTCACCACAGCTGGGTCCATGGTTACTGTCTTATTTTCCACTTTTTGTCCTCCGACATACACTTCTGATCCGTAATGCCACGGAATAGCCTTTTCATCTGAATACGAAATAGGCCCAGGCACCGTGATGGTGACGGGACTTACTTCCGGGACATAAATAGTAACCGGCTCTCTTCGCGCTCGCATTTCAGCAGGATCATAGTATATGGTCACCATTGACACTTCATCATTCCTCTTATCAACCCTGTCGAATTGTAACAGCCCATCATCCATCAGTCTCTGTAAACCAGTCTTCAATCTGTCACAACCATTCTTTGACTCAACACAGTCTTCGCAATCGAGCCCACAACCCGGAAAAACCTGACCCTTCGACAACCTCTCCTTGACCAGCAACAAGGAGGTCTTCACTTCTTCAACCCTCTCCACCAAGTTCAACCTCTCCTCCATCTCAATAGCATTAACCCTGGCTCCCCCATGATTAGGGATAGGGTTAGTCGTGACATTCGGAGGTGGCGCAAATTGATTGCCTTGGAGTCGATCAATTCCTGAACTTTATAGTGCAAAGCCCTGCACTTCTCCGTTGAGTGCCCGGGTGCCCCAGAATGGAAAGCACATCGAACATTGGCGTCGTAACCTGGAGGAAGAGTTCCAGTAGGTGGAGCCAATGTCCTCAGTTGAATTAAGTTCAGTTCCAACAATCTCTGGAGCAAAGCTGTGTAAGTCATTGGGATCACATCAAAAACCCTATCAGCTTGGCGTGGCTTCCTCTGTTGATACGGTCTCTGTTGATAGTTGCGCTGCTGTTGTTGCTGAGGCTGTTGTAGAGCCTGTTGAGCTGGTTGAATTGGTGTAGTGGGAATTGTGACTGCAGCTATCTGATTGTATTCTCGTCTATAACCTCTGCCTCTGTCTCGGCCATATACTACGTTAGCTTCCCCTTCTCTTCTTCTAGGAGGTCCGCCAAAGGCTTTCCTCGCTCCTCCAGAGCTACCAGCAGTATTAGGGTCCTGAATCTTCCCCGTCTTTAACAGAGTCTCAACTCTCTCTCCAGCAATCACTATATCATTGAACTTGGTGGCTGAGCTAGACGCCAACCTCTCCAGAAAAACACCTTGGAGAGTGCCCATAAACATGTCGGCCATTTCGTCCTCCAAGAGGGGTGGTTGCACCCTGGCAGCTAGCTGGCGCCACCTCTGGGCATATTCTTTGAAACTTTCTTTTGCCGCCTGAGCCATGTGCTGCAACTGCGTGCATTTCGGAGCCATGTCCATGTTATATTGATACTGCCTCACAAAGGCTTCAGCTAAATCCTTCCAACTCTTGATATTGACCCTATTGAGCTTCATGTACCATTCAAGAGAAGCTCCCACCAAGCTATCCTGAAAATAATACATCCAAAGTTTCTCATCATCTGTATGAGCGACAATTCTCCCGACAAATGATTGCAGATGGGTCTTCGGGCAAGTAGTGCCATCATACTTCTCAAAGGTTGGAACTTTGAACTTATACGGGATCCTGACCCCAGGAACCAAGCCCAAGTCGGTTATGTCAAATCCCAAAGAGCTTTGGGACTGAATAGCTTTGATTTGCTCAGCCATCTCTTCGAACCTCTTGTTCATCTCTGCTCCTTGACCTTCAGCTTCATCAAGTAGAGTGAACTGGTCGTCATGATTGTCCATCTGAAGGTTGTGCAACCCATCGTTGATTATTGTCACTCCTGGCTGTGTAACAGGAGGTTCAACCTGACGTGCGCCTGCACCGGTATGATTGTCAGCAGTAGCAGAAGCCGCAGTGTTCCTGTTCTGATTCTCAACCATCTCCCGCAGACGCTCTTGGGTCTGCCCCATGCCGACCATTAGTGTCATAAAATTATCCATCCTTTGTCTCAGATCTGTCAAGTCCGCTTGCAACTGGTCCATGACTCGTTCTCTGTTAATCTTGGTTGGATATCTGTGTACTGCTGGTTGTCCCCGAACTTTACGAGGAGCTATAGTGCCTGAAACACAAAACATGTTAGTAACCGAGACACTACCTGCAAAACAACAAACAGGTTATATGGATGCAATGCAGTTGTTTATGTTTCCAATCACAAGTCATTTATGCCCCGGTTCCGGTATTTAGCAAAGAAAACCAGATGGGCACCGATCCTCGACTTCCAGAAACCTTCGCGAGAGACCACATTCAAACCACAACAGCAAGCAAACCAAGAAATAATGGAAAAAACCATGACATAAATCAACCTATTAGGCAAACAACACAGAATTCCCCGTAGGGTACAAGTCTTTACAAAGGAGAAACAACCAACTAGGACTCCTACAACATGCCTGTAGGTAATCCAGATACAAGAAGAGTAAACTAAGAGGCAGAACTAACGCCTAAGGACCCTGAAGCTCCATCACTAAGCCCCCCATCAGATATGACCTTCTTGACTCCCGCCATCAACTTTAGGTCTTCAATCTCTTTAAGTGCTGCTTCGAGGGCTTGTTGACTGTCTGCGAGTTGTTGGGTCTTCTCTCTGCGAATTTTGTGGACTTGCTCCACCTCTTCTTTTTTGTAAGCCATCTGAACTTCAAAGAACTCTTCTTTTTCTTTATATTGCTTCAGCTCTTGCTCTCTCTGTCCCTTCAACCAGACAATAGACTGACGAGCATCTCTGAGGGTCTTTGACTTCTTTTTGCGCTCATCTTCTCTTTGGGCTTCCATCATCCCCAATCTGCGGAAATGTGCTTCCCTACCTGCAAAGTCCTTCTCCTTAGCCTCTAAATTCGTTTGTATCTTCAGCAACTTCTCTTCAGCTTCAATCTTGGCCATGTTGGCTTGGTGATACAGGCTTACCATCTCAGTATTTTCAACTATAACTGCATGTAGCTGGGCTTCCAACTTCTTGAATTCCTCTAGAGGCACAGTATCAATGGACTCAGCAACTGGGGGAACTGGTGTTGAAAATGGTAACAAAACTCTTCTAGCTCTGTCTTTCAACCAAGCTTCGTACTCTGGGAATGTCTGATTGTTACACTTCCCAAAGCTAGCTATCCCTTCTCCCTTAATGCACTTCCAAGCTCCCGCAACCTTCCTCACTAAGGGCATATTATCTTTCACTGAGAAGTAGAAAATAGGGGTCAGTTTCAAATCTTCAGGCACCTCTCTCAAAGTGTATCCCAATTGTCTTCTTAACAGGATTGGATTGTAATTAATCCCTCCAGTTATTCCCAACAAAGGCACACTATGATAGCTCCCGCAGCTGGTGATGAAACGTGCACCTTGCAGCCTTTGAGTGAACCATCTAACATCCTTGGCCAACAACTTTTCCAGCTTCTGAGCCCATACCAAAGTGTGGTCACTAAACACTCCCGTACTTGGCAAATGCCTCATGAACCACATGTGAAATAATGGAGCACAGCAACGAACCAACCCTCCCCTCTTCTTCTCAATTTTGTAATGAACTGAGTAATACAAGTCCCCGAGTAAGGTAGGCACAAGATTTTTCAGCAAAAAGAGATGTATGGCGTTTATATCTAAGAACTTCTCCATGTTGGCAAACAAGATAATGCCATAGATAGAAAGAGCCAAGATAGCACAGACAACATCCCATTCTCCTTCAACAGCCAATTCTTCCGCCTTCTTCACCAGAGCCTCCAAAGAAAACCCAGACACACCTCCTTTAATAATGGTCAAAGACTTCACAGCAGAAGGGCTCAAATAAAGAGCCTTAGCAATAGCCTCAGGTGCCGGTCTACTCATCTCAGAATTGAAAGGAACTTGGTCTCGAACCGGCACACCCAGGATCAGAGCATACTCCTCCAGCATAGGGCCCAACTGAAAATCAGGAAAGGTGAAGCAACGGAGCTGAGGGTCATAATACTGAAGCAATGTATGAATGGCACTCCTCTAGGAAGGATCTAGCTCTATCACCACATCAAGAATACTCCCGTAAGCTTTTCTGAATGTCTCTACCTGGTTGGGTGTAATCAGCTTTACCATCTTTTTCAACAAGCCAACCTTGATATCAAAGAACTTGAAATGAATATTCTGCTTGCGAGGATCTTCCATCTTTGAAGAGAATACCGGAACCGGAAGCAGAGATATGAACCTGTGAATGAAAACAAAAACAATGATTAATGATGCAATGCAGATGCAGATGCAAAGACATATGGCCATCTGAGACTGTCTGGAATCTGGACACTGACAAGGGCCCCTCTGAATAACTTGACAAACCAAAAGTCCACTGAGTCACACTCTCTGATAATCACAACTCTCTGAAGAAGATCTCAGGATCACAGTATCAAGAATACCAGAACAAGAAAACCAGATCTCCGGAACTGTATCATAATATGAACTGCACTGTGTAGACACCCTAAATTTGCCCTCTGGCTTTTGTATCTTTTTCTGCTTCTCGTTTGCATATCATACGCATTTTGCATCATTTACATTTGCTCCTGGGACATGGGATCAACATCATCAGAAAATTCAAGGTTTCAGCTATGCAGTCATCAATGGAATCATCCTTATTGTTTTTGTCACTATATTGAGGCTTATTTCCCTAATTAAGTGATATTCGAGAATTTCACGATTCACCTGGCCCGTCATCAGGGTGTTTTCTTCTTCTTTAAGTTACAAGGTTATCAAGCAGTGTTTCCTGTGAGGTTTGTTTCAGAAATCAAGTTCATCAAGATCCATCAGGTTCAGTTGTGGTCATCTGCGGATTTATCTTCCTAAGGATTAATTCAGAAGTTTATTCATTTCAGTTATGGGGTTTCTGGTGGTAGTTGTGTTCATTCAATCAGTGGTTTGTGAAAAAGGTGCAAGTTTGAGTTTGACCGTGTGGACTTCTCAGAATTCAATTTCCAACTTGATCTTAAATATCTATCTCGTTCCATTTTCTAGCCTTATCCATGTCCATAATCCATGTTCTCAAATTTATACCTCATAATCCTTTTTCTAACCATTTCCATAATATCCATTTATTACGTTATTCCCATTTTCAAACCTTCTTCTTATCCATTCTCCGATTATTAATCATGTTACGATACCCACTCATTATTCATTCAAATTCATATTCCATTTTATCCAAATTCCACCAGTTACAAATTTTATTCATTATTTCCTTTTTCTTTCATTATTTTTCTTTCTCTTAATTCATTTCCAAAATTAAGCCATATTCTTTCTTGTTCCCAATTCCATTGTCTTTGTTCAAAAAAAAAATCATTAAGCCCTTTTCTTAATTTCCTCAATTAATTAATTATCCAAATTTATTCATATGAATTTTTCTTTTCTTTTTTTAGAAACATTATCTTTCTTTAAGGTCTTAATTCTAATGGTGCAAAGGAGGTGCCAAGTGGTTTCTCTAGACTTGGATAAAATTACAGAAAATTAGTGGAGGCTCACTCCATTGCATTCCCAAAGTGTCTCATGCCGGCCCCACACAGAAAGCAGCAACAACAAAGCAACATTGTCCTGGCCACTCGCAAGCATCACGCACAACACATTTCATTTTTCGTCGCTCCGCACCAACAACAGAATTCACAAACGTTTTATACGTACAGCTTGCAATTTTCGTGGAAAAGAGGCTACAATAGGCATCCATAATCTCTTGTAAACTCTTCTGGAACCTCACATTCTCACTCTGTTTTCACAACCAAAAAACTTCTTCATCAATCACAGACAACAACCGCACCTCACCACACCTCACCTCTCTTCTTCAACCACGGTTCTTCCAAACACACACCATACACTACCTTCTTCATCGCATCAACCTCAACTAAAAAAATAGCAAAACAAAATTTCCTTTTCTTCAAAACCATCGCTACAACCCCTTCTTCCCTTCAACAATCACCACAACTCACCTGCAACCACACAACCAATCAACAACTCACCCTTAACACTGCTCTAACCTTCAAACCACAAACCATATCCTCTTAACTCATAAACCTTCCTCCCTTTCAAATCTCCATAATCGCTTAAACTCATCCTTCAACATTAACACAATGATCTCACAACACAAACCAACACAGAAAACCACAATCTAGAAAATCAAAAGAAAAGAGATGGAGTGAGAACGGAGACTGAGGTAGAAATTTGAAGCAAACCAAAGAGCGTGAAAAAGCACCGCGACGGCCATCATTGTTGCAACACAAGGAAGTGACATCTACGGAGAGATCGAAACAGAGAGATTCGCGAGAAACCGAAAGCTCCGACGCCGATGCAAGCGTTTCAACCACCACCACTGTTTTCACGATGTCGTCAACGTCAACACCATCGTAACCTCCGCGACAACATCCCGCAACATCATCATCACCGAGAATCGGGAAAAATTGCAGACACCCTAAGTCCACCATATGGGTCGTCGTTTCTTGTTGATGTGGATGATGAAACCGACGAGAGAGAGATAGCCTTGGTGCGGTTTTCTTCGAACGTGAAATGAAATCGTGGTTGAGTTCTGTTCGCCGGCTGTGGTTATCGCGAAGAAGAGGATACCAATCTTAATGGATTTTGTTCTGAGTTTTGAAAATGATGAGCAGGGGATTCGTTTTCCTTTCGTTTTTCTTTTTATATAAAAGAAAGTTTTATTCTACCTAAGAGTTTTAGGTTTTGGTTGGTACTGATGGGTAGCCCATGCTAAATTTCTAAAGCCACCCTCCAATTTCAGGCTTGCATCATTTTTGTTGTTGTTTGCTGTGGGCCTCTAGGCCCAGCAAAGTTCTTCCATCACCCCCATCACCTACGCACCTCTCCCTTGGTTTCATTGTTTTTGATTCAATTAAACTCTCCCTATTTGTTTTATTTTCTATAACATTGTTATAAGTTTTTTTAATTAATATTGGTTAAAGATTAGGATTTGCTTATTTAGAATTTTGTTTGTTAATTACTTTAATAACCTTTCTTAGAATTTTATTATCTTAGAGTTTTATTGAGTTTTAATTTTGTTTATTTTTGTTTATCATAATTAGAATTTGGATACAATTGTTAACAGTAATATAACTTTAGTATTAGTTTATTCAATTTATTTGAGTTTAGGTAAATAGAATTGTATTTAATTTTGGCTCTAGTTTGTGCTTGTTGTTTTGTAGGTTTATTGTTCGACTTCGGCGATAGCCTTGTGTTGAATTGTTCCTTGGACTTGAAGACTCATCTTGATAATGCAAATTGCACTTGACTGTTGAATCTGCTTTAGACTTGAGACTTCTTCCTGAGTTTCTCTTGTGTGTGTTAAAGAGGCAACAGACCTTCTCTGTTAGGTACCACTGAAGCTCGACTTTATCTCATGCCTCATTCTAGTCCTAATGCTATGTTAGTAGCATGTTGCTGCATCTGGAAGTCCTACTGGTGTAGGCTCTATTTGTGCATTATTCATATCGCATTCTCATCTCTTTATCTTATTTCTTCTCCATTTTTGCATTCCCATCTCATTCTTATTTCTTATTCATCTTATCTTCTTCCTCTCCTTCTCTAATTCTTTCTCGACTGGAGGTGTGCTTAGGCCACCGTGGAGCTTCTCCTTTCATCTTTCTCTTCTTCTTTCCTCCTTCATTAGGATAGTGAGCCTCACTAACCTAGGACCATCCGAGCATGTGAATATTAGGATTAGACTTTTCCCGTTAGATATTTTACATTTATGATCCTTTTGGTTCTTCTTCTCTTCTCACCTTCAAACTTAATTCTAATTCACTTAATAAAGTTGAGTACTTCCATGTGACATGAGACTTTGCTATGAGATGCTTGCACGCGTTCCGTTTCGGGGCGAGGTGTGAGTCATCACTCGTGGTGGATAGGTCTTAGCATGAGTACCTCACCAAGAAAAGCTAAAAAACACTTCTTAACCAAAAAACCACAAAATACTTAATAATGGTAATAGGCCAGTGTGCTTGAGCCTTCACTTGTGGGACTAGCTTTGGGGATTTCCTCCATAGATAGGTGTGCCTCTTGCGCATTCCATTTCGGGATGATGTGAGACGTACACATCCCATTGAGTAAGACTTAGGTACACTTGCCTATGCAAACCTTCACTCATAAAAGCTTCTAAAAAACACAAACAAACAATAAGCGTCTTTCCTTCGGGAATTCTTTTCTCACCTCATTCGCTCCGTACGCGAACTTGCTCATATTTGTCATTTTGCAAGACGGTAACGCACTCGTCGTCCGAGCCTGCAACACCTGAGCATTGACATAGGCAGTTCAAGCCTTAATTCACAAGCAATTTCCTTTTAGTACCCCTAGTTAGGGGAACTACGGCGTCTCTGATCCTCATTATCCTGATGAGGTACGTAGGCAGCGGGGTAGGGCCCATTCGAGCACAATCTTTATTTTTCCTACATTTTTTCTCTTTGTTTCTTATTCATTTCTTTTCTCATTTTCTTTTCCAGTCCATTTCTTTTCTTCTTTTGCTGCAGCTTTCATACCCTCACCCTTTGAAATATTTATCTTTGCAAGCATGGATCCCGTCGGGTACGGCGGACGATCTGCGCGGCCCATTGAGTTTTCTAACTAGCGTGTTTACTTCTTGCACCCCCTTGGCCCATTTGCTTTATTTTAATTTTTTTTCTTTACCAATTTATTTCATTTTGCTTTTAATTATTTTTAAATATTTCCTTAACTCTAAAAAATCCAAAAACATTCATATACACTCCTTGATTCATCTAGGATTTTATCATGATTTTTCCAGATTTTTATTTTCATCTCACGTGGCCAAATAAATTCAACATTGAGCATTGCTTTCTTGTGGACTCTCATAGACCAATCTGCCTTGTACAATTTCTATTTTTCTCATCCTTTAATCTATGAACCCCATTCTTTTTGCATTCAAATCCTAATACACTCTACTATCTTCATGATTTATCTTGGATTTTTCACAAACTTCCTTGCTGGACTTTTCTTGAGTTACTTGTGCCTTAATTTTCAAAACCCTAAATGGTGATACCTTGCATCCTTGAGCTTCATTGACCTAGTTTGGTGCTGTATTTTTGCAAACCCTTTTGGTTTCTCATTTCTTTGTGTTTGGGGAGTACTTTTCTGGTTGGGTAGATTTTTTAAGTGCTTGGATCTTTTTCTTGGGTATTTTATTCCTCACCTTGCCTTGTTTTGCATTCTTTGAATCTTATAGTCTCTTTTAAGTTTAGAAGGGCACTTGTGCCAACTTCTCTTCATCTTTTGGGGTCCTTTAGAGGTCTATGATTGCTCCTGGTCTTAGGATAGGGTTTGAGTCTCCTTGAGTCTTGGTGTTGGGTCTCTTTTATGTGCTTTATTTCTTTAAGTGTTATGCATGCCTTCTTTGCACTTGTTTCACTTCTAATCATCTCAATATGATTTTGTGTTGCTTTGCTTATCATCTTGTGAGCTCATTGCCATGCCTATATGCTTGAGTAGCTTCTGACTTGTTGGTTTATGCCTTGACTTTATGTTATTACACTAACCTTGCAGGGGCTATGGTAAGTTTGAGATGTGGGAATTGAGTTCCACATCTCCATTTCTTATCTCTTCTCATATTGTTTATATGGACTAACATCTTCTTGTTGGGCTTAGGCCTTTCTCATCTCTCCTCTTATATTCTTCTTCTTCTTTTGATATCTTGTTTTTAGGTTAGAAAGACCTCACAAACCCTAGGAATTCCATGCATGCTAACTTAGGATAGAAACTTCCCCCTAGTTTTTTCCTTCTTGCTCCTTTGGTGTTTTCTCTTCTCATCTTCAAACTCATTTCTAATTCATTTAATAAAGGTTGAGTGCTTTCATGTGACATGACACTTTGCTATGAGATACTTGCACGCGTTCCGTTTCGGGGCGAGGTGTGAGTCATCACTCGTGGTGGATAGGTCTTAGCATGAGTACCTCACAAAGAAAAGTTAAGAGACACTTCTTAACCAAAAAACCACAAAAACACTTAATAAGGGTAATAGGCTAGTGTGCTTAAGCCTTCACTTATGGGACTAGCTTTGGGGATTTCCTCCATAGATAGGTGTGCCTCTTGCGCATTCCATTTCGGGATGATGTGAGATGTACACATCCCATTGAGTAAGACTTAGGTACACTTACCTATGCAAACTCATACTCATAAAAGCTTCTAAAAAACACAAACAAACAATAAGCGTCTTTCCTTCGGGAATTCTTTTCTCATCTCCTTCGCTCCGTACGCGAACTTGCTCCTACTTGTCATCTTGCAAGACGGCTACACACTCGTCGTCCGAGTCTGCAACACCTGAGCAATGGCATAGGAAGTTCAAGCCTTTAATTCACAAGCAACTTTCCTTTCTCCCCTAGTTAGGGGAACTACGGCGTCTCTGATCCTCATTATCCTGATGAGGTACGTAGGCAGCGGGGTAGGGCCCGTTCGAGCACAATCTTTATTTCCCCTACATTTCTTCTTTTTATTTTATTTTCAGTTCTTTTCTCAGTTTCTTTTCCGGTTCATTTCTTTTTATTTGCTGCAGTTTTCATACCCTCACCCTTTGAAACAGTTATCTTTGCAAGCGTGGATCCCGTCGGGTACGGCGGACGATCTGGGTGCTAATACCTTCCCAGGTCGTAACCGACTCCCGAACTCAGTCTCTTTGGTTCGTAGGACCTGGGTCCTTCCTCTTTTTCTTCTGGTTTGTGCAGCATTACCATTCCCTTTCTTCGGGATAAAAATGCCTGGCTGGCGACTCTATTCTTTTTCCGCGCCACTTTCGCGTTTGTACCAGGATGGAAATCCGGGGAGCGACAGCTTGGCGACTCTGCTGGGGATTGACCACCAGATGATCTCTGGTTCCCCTGTGAGTCTCTCCTAGCGCTTGTGAGTTTCTGTTTCATTGGGTGATGTTTGTTTGTTGTGGTTTGTTGTATATTATTGTTGTTTATCTACAGCTTTATTTACAGTTTTCAGTATTTATTTTCCGCATCATACTGGACTGTCTGGACTGGTTTTCTGTTTGGTGGGCTTGGGTGATACTGTTTCTGAGAGATAAGCCAAGTACGCGGCTTGAGTGCACTCTAGGATTAGAGTGGACATATTGTACTCACATGTGGCATGATGAGTGGCGATGTGTTTCACGCCCAGACTGCGACCGTCTTGGAAATATCTTGTGTGGGGATTTCCTCCACTTCGGGATAGGACCTTGATAGTTATGTGCATCTGGGGACCGATCATTGAGAACCTTTGTGGAAACAACCCTCTCCAGTGGTGACAGTGGCAGACCACATTTTGTGGCAAACCCATTCGCACCCGAGGGTCCACTGGGGACTTGCATAGGATGGCCTGGTTCTCTTATAGGAACTCAGTCAAAGCACTTGGTCGTATGACATTAGTACTGTATCCTACGGGCTGAATGTACTATTGTTTCTCGATTTCAGCGCTTGAAGCTGAGGACTTATAAGGGATGCTTGTTTTCCCGGACTCAGCTGAGGCCTCCCTGCGTAGTACATAATGCCTAACCGATTCCCTGATTTGGTCATGAGCCATTTCTCGGAAATGGTGAAAGTATTATTGCTATTCGGCTTTGAGAGTCCGTGATGTTTGACCCAGAGCATACCAGTGAGATTGGGAGGGGTTTACAGGTTTGCAGGAACCCATGACCTCAACATACCCTCATTACCAGTGCAATCTTGTGTTTGATTCGGTCACTATGATCCTGAAGTACTTGACCTTTGGTTCTCGGTTACTATCTTGGGTTATTATACAGAGATCTTGTGGTTACAGACACTCGATTATTGGTTCAATATTCCAGATTCCAGGCAGTTTCCAGCTGTGATCCCATGTCTTTGCATCTTTTGCATTATCATTTTGCATTCCGCATTTGCATCAGCATTGCATTTCCTTCTCTTCCAGAGAGCTCATCCTTCCTCTTTTGTCCATGACCAGCCAGCTGATTTCCCGGTACTCAGTTTGAACAAGTGGTAACTGTTGGAAGACGACAAGTTGTTTGAAGTTTGACTGAGCAGTTGTCAAGAGGTAAAAAGTCATATTCGAAGTCGTCAGTAGCTATGTCAGAAAGCAACCGTCAGAGTGTTGAGTTTCCACCTGGTTTTACTTCGGTGACCAATCCTTTGTATGGTCTTTCTCCTGATGAGGATCTTCCACAAGTGAACAACCTTGCTCGAGCTCAGCCTGCACAGACCTCGATCATGAATCAGAATGTACCTGAACCATCTGTTGTCCGAGGTGGACATTCATCTTCTTCTGATTCTATAGATTATCAGAGTTTCGCTTTCCCTATGTCATACTTCCAAGGGGCAATCCCTCTTGCGAAAACCAAGGATCCACGAGCTATTGATCCTGCTGAAAGGTTTCGTGTGTTGGAGGAGCAACTCAAAGCCTTAGCGGATCCTGATGCCTTCGGTTTTGATGCTCTAAACCTGTGTTTGGTGCCTGGTCTTGTCATTCCTCCAGATTTCAAAACTCCGAAGTTTGAGAAATACACTGGTGTCAGTTGCCCGAAGCGTCATTTGGTGATGTTCTGTAGAAAAATGACTTCTCATGTATGCAATGATAAGCTGATGATTCACAGTTTTCAGGACAGTTTAAGTGGGGCATCTTTAAGTTGGTACATGGATTTGGAAAGCAGACATATCCGATCTTGGAATGATTTATCCAGAGCTTTCGTAAAGCAATACCAGTACAATGTGGACGTGGCGCCCAGTCGCACGCACTTGCAGAGCCTATCTCAGAGGAGTGGTGAATCTTTCAGAGAATATGCACAGCGGTGGAGAGAATTGGCAGCCCAAGTGCAACCACCACTTTCAGACGGAGAATTGGTTGACCTGTTCGTGGGCACGTTACAAGGTCCATACTTGGAAAGAATGAGTAGCATTTGGACATCAAGCTTCTCTGATTTGATAAAAGTTGGGGTACGCATCGAAAGCCTGCTTAAAAGTGGAAAGATCCAAGACTCTTCGAACATCCCATCTAGTGAAGGTGAATATGTTGTTAGCTCCCAAGAGGAAGAATGGTATGACGCCAGTGCAGTCATGGCCAATATCGAATATTCTAGACCAACATCTTCTCAGAGATCATCTATTCCTAGGTCTGCTTACTCTTATGGGCATTCGGCAATGCTCAGAGCACCATATCAGAAACCTTGGACTCCTCCTCGTCCAAATCTGCAAGCTCAGGGTCGAAGACCTCAGAATCAACTTCAGAGCCAGCCTAGGCCTCGTAACAATCTGGAAAGAAGGAATGCTCCTCTTCATCCAGTTCCCATGGCATACAGTGAACTTTTGCCACATCTAATTCAGAGCTCTTTGGTGGTTCCTAAGCCTCTCAAGTCGTTGTCAGAGCCATATCCTCCAGAGTACAATCCTCATGAGCAGTGTGGGTATCATGGTGGATCAATCGGACATTCAACTGAAGATTGCAAAGCTTTTCAAGCTAAAGTACAACAGTTGATCGACAAGGGCTACATATCCTTTGCAGAAGGAAGCTTGGTTGTGCACGTCCACCTCTCGCCTGGTTGGGTTCGAGGACTTCAAAGGAGTGTCTCCTGATTTCAGTGGTCCAGACAAGAAGATGTCATCAGAATTGATGATCATTGTATCCTTTTTATCATTTGCATTGTAGTTTCTTTCCTATTAGCAGCTACTTGTCTTTTAAGCATTGTTATTTCGAATGGTAATGTTAATGTAGTGATCTTGCACTTTTTGAATCAATTATGTCGCATTCGCTCATTTTTCTTTACTTGCATTGAAAAAACAAAAAAAAATTTGCATCCATTTACCTCCCGTTTATTTCACTGTTGTTTAGCAGGTTTGAGGGAGGATGATGACAACTGAATACCCATAATTGTTCAAGGTATGCTTTCATAGTAGAACCTGCTGACGATGTACAGGCATTGTTTCAATTCCCAAACACCGGAGATATAAGGGAGATAGACCCTCGTCAACCCCTTTGAGCCTTGAAGTAGGAGTTTCTTTTCTGAACAGAGAAAAACCCTCACATTCAACCCGGGGCAGGGTAGTTATCAGTTAATTTGACCGAGCGTACAAATTTCCAAAGGAGTGTGCATCCGAGGATCCATTACCGTTTCTTCAGTACACCTCAAGAGGTCAAGAGATGTGAAACCACAATGGTTATCCCTCACCAACAAAGGAATGAGGCAGGCAACCCTTTCAGCAGGTCATGACAAGCTAGTGTCACACGATTTGTTCAAAAAATAATCATCAGAAAAAAGAGAAATAAAGCCCGCTAAGTCGAAAAAAAATGTGAAAACAAATGACTTAGGCAAAAGTCAGGGCATCCCGCTGGACTTCAAAATCGAAAAAAAATAAAAAAAAAAGATTCAGTCCAGGCAAAAATTAGGGAATAAAAAGAAAAAAAAATCAGAAAGAAAAAGTTTCATTAGAACAAAGTCGTGTGACCAGACACAAAGTCAGAAGGGGTGACTGTTACTCCAAGAAACCTCATTGGTGCTTAAACCGGCAACGTCATTGGTTCCTCAACCATTACAAAACCCTGTGGAGAGGCGAGCGCATAGGTCAAATTAGCTGAACATTGGACTGGAGAACATCAAGGAGAATGGGTGGGCACAAATAAACTTTGAGCCATAAATCCTTCTTTCTAAAACCATGAACCAGGCCACGTCATAACCCTTGAAAGTCCTAATTGAATCAGGTTCAATTCTCAAAGCATACTACGACAAGGTTGCGTAAACTGACTCCTAACGATTTGCTAACTCAACACTATGTTTGGACTAATCGTCCATTCATCACACACTGTCACAACATTAAATAAATGAATTTTCAAAACTTGCATGTGAACTGCATTAAAATTACCATTTGTGAATGAACAGTTTTAATTGCAAGTCAGTTTGTGACATCAGGGAAGTTCCTACAAAGGGCAATCAGAGGAGAATTTGATCATTCAACGATGATAGCCAGACTCAAAAGCATCTTGTTAGCCTATGAATCAGGGGCATGTTATCTAGTCGCTTCATTGACCAAGGAATTTGTCAGGGAAAAGCAAGCTCCCAAGCATCAGTTGTTTGAGCGAAATCATTCATGAGTCAGTTGATCAGAGCTGAATCTACCAAACAGGGGCAGGCCACTCAAATTTTCTTGTGTTGACCAAGGATGAATTCTTCCAATGCTCAGTCAGAATAAGTCAAGTCGCTTCCACGCTCATACCGGGGCAGGACACTTCTAGAATTCACTAAGTGCAACTCTCCTTGAGAGGACCTCCAAGTCTTCCATGCCAGGAATTGGATAATCAGTGACAGTATATTCAGAGACTCACCCAACCAGGGGCAAACTTCAGCTACGTAGAGCAAGTATATCAGTAATCTCAAAGTTCAAGACGAGTGTCGGGAAATCATGCTACCCACCGTCGCCTTTGTCACCCTTCTCAACCAGAAGCCTTGTCACTATGACCTTCCTTCCCATCCTCGGGAGTTTTTCTAGTTTTTCATAAGTATTGCATAAGTCATTTGCATATGTTACTCATGTCGCTTCGCTCGAGCATATAGAGCATACGCATCATTTGCATCAAGCATAACCCTCGTAACATCAATCTTACATCCAGGGCCTCGTAACCCCAACTTGTCAACCATTTCAAAGTCCAGTTCTCGCCTGGCAAACCTTTTCACAGTCTAGTCCTCGTCTGGAAGACAAATCCAAAATCCAGTTCTCGTCTGGCAAACCAACTTCAAATACCAGTTCTCGTCTGGTAGGCGAATCTTTTAACCAGCTCTTGTCTGGTCACCTTTTCATTTAACCGTTTGGACGCCAGTTCTCGTCTGGTAATCATTCTTTTTCAGAGTCAATTCCCGTTTGACAATGAACCCAAGGAGTCAGTTCTCGTCTGACGACTTATTCTTTGCCCATCAGTTCTCGTCTGTTGGCCTACCTTTTAATAAACCGGTTCTCGTCTGGTAATTCACCTTCGAAGTCCAATTGCTTGGCAACCAAAACCAAAAAGATAAAAATAGCTAGTAACCGGGCCTTGCCCCCAACCATCCGTGTTTCATATCCTTAGCATCCTGAGCATACCTATGCATCTTGCATCATTTGCATTGCATCTTCATACCACATGGTTTCTGTTTTCTTTCTGATGTGGAACAGAATCATTCCAAGACGCAATCTGGGGCAGTTATCTCAGAATTTGTTGAATTTCTGCGAGAGTTTGAAGACACTGGGGCAATTCTGAACGCCAGGTCTTCTGTAAAATCCTCTGAAGACAATATTTTTTCATAGACGATGCAATCTGAGGCAATTCCAGGAGTAAGGACTGCTTGTGCACTCTTGATAATCAGTATGCAACTGTTGAGCTCAGAAGCTTGAAGCACTGTGTTAATTCTCAGGGAATGTCTGGTATTTATTTTACCAACAGGGCATTGGAAGTTTATTTCTTCCCCGAGCATAAAGATCTTCTTTCAGCCGACAAGGTTTGTTCGTGAGGATTTGGTTATTCTCATTCAGTCAAAGTCAAATTTTCATTGGCATATCTTCCCAACACAGTCGTCATACTATACTTGGGGCATATTTTGACTTACTTGATTCTCCAGCAAGGTTTCTCCTCAGCAGAGCATTGCCATATATGTCTCAGCCATGCCGGAAGGTTGACATCCCCAGCTGAGTCAGAACAGATGATAGCCCCAGCATAACTTCAAGGCTAATTGAATCGTTCTCATCCCCAAGCGGACTTATCTTTCCACAATGAAGTTTTCCCAACAGGCATCTGAAGGCCTTGTTTCCCCACAGAGTTAGAATTATCAGAATTCCCTCCTCAGCAGGATTGTGTGATCAAGCATCTTCCCTAGCCAAGTCTAAAGATGATCTTTCCCCAACAGAGTCATCGGGATTCTCATTTCCAAGGGATTTCCCCAGCAAAGCAAGAAGAAATTCTCCCCAGTGGAGTCAGAGCAGGGTGATCAGATCCTCAGCAGATGTTCAAAGCAGTTGAACGAAGTATACCTTACGCAGAGTCGTCTTTCTTCCAGTGAAAGCCTCTCCAGCAAGCATCAGGTTGCCAGCACTTCGTTCCCATCAGAGTTAAAAGTTTTGAGTCCCCAGCAGGTTGCCGGAATCTTCTCCCACAGGTCGCCAGGACTTCATTCCCCAGCCAAAGCGGAATTATCTACTTCCCCAACATAATCAGCCTTTGTCTGTGTTGATGCTTATTCAGTGTTCGTTCGCACTCTTAGACACTTATCTGATAATTCAGTTTGCTCATCCGCAGTCTCTAGAAGAATTAGCACCTTGTGGCACCCGTATGTGCACTTTCCCCAGTAGAGTCTGTATCTACTAGCACTCGTCGGTGCTCGCATCTTTATTTGATGCTCATCCTCTTTCAGCACTCGTCCGTGCCTTTTCCTCAGCAAATTCCTCTTTATTTGAGATATTCCCCAGCACTCGTCCGTGCTATCATCTTTATTTGGTGCTCGTCCGCATCCCTGCAGCACTCGTCCGTGCATTTTATTTTCGATTCCTCTTTATTTGAGGCATATCCCCAAGAAAGTCACCAGTACTCGTCTATACTCGCATCTTTATTTGATGCTCATCCTCTTTCAGCACTCGTCCGTGCCTATTACTTATCTAGTGCTCGTCTGCACGCCCCGACACTCGTCCGTGTTTGGTATTTTCTTTTGAAGATCGTCTGAAATAAGCTGATACTCGTCCGTATCATTATCAGAAGCACTCGTCCGTTTTTCTTGGATCATCGTCCGGTACTCGTCCGTATCGTCGACTTATGACACTCGTCTGTGTTTCTTTGATGATCATTCCAATGCTCGTCCGCATTGAAGAGGTTGAAAATCCTGACGGTGGGATTAAAACGTCAAAACAATTCCCGGAACCTGCGTAAGGGTTATCCGAAGAAGACTCGTCTGTCTTATTCCACTTATCTGCGTAAGGATTCGTGAAGAGGATTCATCTATCCTAGTTGCATGTCTGTCCCACAGACTTATATGCATTTCCGTAACCTGCGTAAGGGTTATCCAAAGAAGACTCGTCCGTCTTATTCCACCTATCTGCGTAAGGATTAGTGAAGGAGATTCGTCTATCTCAGGTTACTTTGAAGATTCTTAAGGGCTCGTCCGCTCTCTGCACCTGGCGTCAGAGGTCATTCGAAGACTCGTCCGTCTCATGATTCATCAGAACCTTTGGTTTCGTTGGAAGGAGCTCGTCAACTCATCTCCCGGCTCAGTCGCAACGTCATTGGATTGGGTTTATTTCCCATTTCTGCATTCTCCTGCAGAGTGCAAATTTCGGGGTCTTTTTTGTATTCAATCACTGTTTATCTCGAGCGTCTAATAGCCGTTGCTTTCATCCTTTTCGGATTAACAGCTGATTGAATAGGGGCAGCTGTAGACACCCTAAATTTGCCCTCTGGCTTTTGTATCTTTTTCTGCTTCTCGTTTGCATATCATACGCATTTTGCATCATTTACATTTGCTCCTGGGACATGGGATCAACATCATCAGAAAATTCAAGGTTTCAGCTATGCAGTCATCAATGGAATCATCCTTATTGTTTTTGTCACTATATTGAGGCTTATTTCCCTAATTAAGTGATATTCGAGAATTTCACGATTCACCTGGCCCGTCATCAGGGTGTTTTCTTCTTCTTTAAGTTACAAGGTTATCAAGCAGTGTTTCCTGTGAGGTTTGTTTCAGAAATCAAGTTCATCAAGATCCATCAGGTTCAGTTGTGGTCATCTGCGGATTTATCTTCCTAAGGATTAATTCAGAAGTTTATTCATTTCAGTTATGGGGTTTCTGGTGGTAGTTGTGTTCATTCAATCAGTGGTTTGTGAAAAAGGTGCAAGTTTGAGTTTGACCGTGTGGACTTATCAGAATTCAATTTCCAACTTGATCTTAAATATCTATCTCGTTCCATTTTCTAGCCTTATACATGTCCATAATCCATGTTCTCAAATTTATACCTCATAATCCTTTTTCTAACCATTTCCATAATATCCATTTATTACGTTATTCCCATTTTCAAACCTTCTTCTTATCCATTCTCCGATTATTAATCATGTTACGATACCCACTCATTATTCATTCAAATTCATATTCCATTTTATCCAAATTCCACCAGTTACAAATTTTATTCATTATTTCCTTTTTCTTTCATTATTTTTCTTTCTCTTAATTCATTTCCAAAATTAAGCCATATTCTTTCTTGTTCCCAATTCCATTGTCTTTGTTCAAAAAAAAAATCATTAAGCCCTTTTCTTAATTTCCTCAATTAATTAATTATCCAAATTTATTCATATGAATTTTTCTTTTCTTTTTTTAGAAACATTATCTTTCTTTAAGGTCTTAATTCTAATGGTGCAAAGGAGGTGCCAAGTGGTTTCTCTAGACTTGGATAAAATTACAGAAAATTAGTGGAGGCTCACTCCATTGCATTCCCAAAGTGTCTCATGCCGGCCCCACACAGAAAGCAGCAACAACAAAGCAACATTGTCCTGGCCACTCGCAAGCATCACGCACAACACATTTCATTTTTCGTCGCTCCGCACCAACAACAGAATTCACAAACGTTTTATACGTACAGCTTGCAATTTTCGTGGAAAAGAGGCTACAATAGGCATCCATAATCTCTTGTAAACTCTTCTGGAACCTCACATTCTCACTCTGTTTTCACAACCAAAAAACTTCTTCATCAATCACAGACAGCAACCGCACCTCACCACACCTCACCTCTCTTCTTCAACCACGGTTCTTCCAAACACACACCATACACTACCTTCTTCATCGCATCAACCTCAACTAAAAAAATAGCAAAACAAAATTTCCTTTTCTTCAAAACCATCGCTACAACCCCTTCTTCCCTTCAACAATCACCACAACTCACCTGCAACCACACAACCAATCAACAACTCACCCTTAACACTGCTCTAACCTTCAAACCACAAACCATATCCGCTTAACTCATAAACCTTCCTCCCTTTCAAATCTCCATAATCGCTTAAACTCATCCTTCAACATTAACACAATGATCTCACAACACAAACCAACACAGAAAACCACAATCTAGAAAATCAAAAGAAAAGAGATGGAGTGAGAACGGAGACTGAGGTAGAAATTTGAAGCAAACCAAAGAGCGTGAAAAAGCACCGCGACGGCCATCATTGTTGCAACACAAGGAAGTGACATCTACGGAGAGATCGAAACAGAGAGATTCGCGAGAAACCGAAAGCTCCGACGCCGATGCAAGCGTTTCAACCACCACCACTGTTTTCACGATGTCGTCAACGTCAACACCATCGTAACCTCCGCGACAACATCCCGCAACATCATCATCACCGAGAATCGGGAAAAATTGCAGACACCCTAAGTCCACCATATGGGTCGTCGTTTCTTGTTGATGTGGATGATGAAACCGACGAGAGAGAGATAGCCTTGGTGCGGTTTTCTTCGAACGTGAAATGAAATCGTGGTTGAGTTCTGTTCGCCGGCTGTGGTTATCGCGAAGAAGAGGATACCAATCTTAATGGATTTTGTTCTGAGTTTTGAAAATGATGAGCAGGGGATTCGTTTTCCTTTCGTTTTTCTTTTTATATAAAAGAAAGTTTTATTCTACCTAAGAGTTTTAGGTTTTGGTTGGTACTGATGGGTAGCCCATGTTAAATTTCTAAAGCCACCCTCCAATTTCAGGCTTGCATCATTTTTTTTGTTGTTTGCTGTGGGCCTCTAGGCCCAGCAAAGTTCTTCCATCACCCCCATCACCTATGCACCTCTCCCTTGGTTTCATTGTTTTTGATTCAATTAAACTCTCCCTATTTGTTTTATTTTCTATAACATTGTTATAAGTTTTTTAATTAATATTGGTTAAAGATTAGGATTTGCTTATTTAGAATTTTGTTTGTTAATTACTTTAATAACCTTTCTTAGAATTTTATTATCTTAGAGTTTTATTGAGTTTTAATTTTGTTTATTTTTGTTTATCATAATTAGAATTTGGATACAATTGTTAACAGTAATATAACTTTAGTATTAGTTTATTCAATTTATTTGAGTTTAGGTAAATAGAATTGTATTTAATTTTGGCTCTAGTTTGTGCTTGTTGTTTTGTAGGTTTATTGTTCGACTTCGGCGATAGCCTTGTGTTGAATTGTTCCTTGGACTTGAAGACTCATCTTGATAATGCAAATTGCACTTGACTGTTGAATCTGCTTTAGACTTGAGACTTCTTCCTGAGTTTCTCTTGTGTGTGTTAAAGAGGCAACAGACCTTCTCTGTTAGGTACCACTGAAGCTCGACTTTATCTCATGCCTCATTCTAGTCCTAATGCTATGTTAGTAGCATGTTGCTGCATCTGGAAGTCCTACTGGTGTAGGCTCTATTTGTGCATTATTCATATCGCATTCTCATCTCTTTATCTTATTTCTTCTCCATTTTTGCATTCCCATCTCATTCTTATTTCTTATTCATCTTATCTTCTTCCTCTCCTTCTCTAATTCTTTCTCGACTGGAGGTGTGCTTAGGCCACCGTGGAGCTTCTCCTTTCATCTTTCTCTTCTTCTTTCCTCCTTCATTAGGATAGTGAGCCTCACTAACCTAGGACCATCCGAGCATGTGAATATTAGGATTAGACTTTTCCCGTTAGATATTTTACCTTTATGATCCTTTTGGTTCTTCTTCTCTTCTCACCTTCAAACTTAATTCTAATTCACTTAATAAAGTTGAGTACTTCCATGTGACATGAGACTTTGCTATGAGATGCTTGCACGCGTTCCGTTTCGGGGCGAGGTGTGAGTCATCACTCGTGGTGGATAGGTCTTAGCATGAGTACCTCACAAAGAAAAGCTAAAAAACACTTCTTAACCAAAAAACCACAAAATACTTAATAATGGTAATAAGCCAGTGTGCTTGAGCCTTCACTTGTGGGACTAGCTTTGGGGATTTCCTCCATAGATAGGTGTGCCTCTTGCGCATTCCATTTCGGGATGATGTGAGACGTACACATCCCATTGAGTAAGACTTAGGTACACTTGCCTATGCAAACCTTCACTTATAAAAGCTTCTAAAAAACACAAACAAACAATAAGCGTCTTTCCTTCGGGAATTCTTTTCTCACCTCATTCGCTCCGTACGCGAACTTGCTCCTATTTGTCATTTTGCAAGACGGTAACGCACTCGTCGTCCGAGCCTGCAACACCTGAGCATTGACATAGGCAGTTCAAGCCTTAATTCACAAGCAATTTCCTTTTAGTACCCCTAGTTAGGGGAACTACGGCGTCTCTGATCCTCATTATCCTGATGAGGTACGTAGGCAGCGGGGTAGGGCCCGTTCGAGCACAATCTTTATTTTCCCTACATTTTTTCTCTTTGTTTCTTATTCATTTCTTTTCTCATTTTCTTTTCCAGTCCATTTCTTTTCTTCTTTTGCTGCAGCTTTCATACCCTCACCCTTTGAAATATTTATCTTTGCAAGCGTGGATCCCGTCGGGTACGGCGGACGATCTGGGTGCTAATACCTTCCCAGGTCGTAACCGACTCCCGAACTCAGTCTCTTTGGTTCGTAGGACCTGGGTCCTTCCTCTTTTTCTTCTGGTTTGTGCAGCATTACCATTCCCTTTCTTCGGGATAAAAATGCCTGGCTGGCGACTCTATTCTTTTTCCGCGCCACTTTCGCGTTTGTACCAGGATGGAAATCCGGGGAGCGACACACTGGTAACAAGGGTATGATGAGGTCAAGGGTTCCTGCAAATTTGTAAACCCATCCCCAATCTCACAAGCGTGCTCCGGGTCAAACATCACGGACTCTCAAAGCCTAATAGCAATAATACTTTCACCATTTCCGAGAAATGGCTCATGACCAAATCAGGGAATCGGTTAGGCATTATATACTACACAGGGAGGCCTCAGCTGAGTCCAGGAAAAACAAGCATCCCTTATAAGTCCTCAGCTTCAAGCGCTGAAATCGAGAAACAATAGCACATTCATCCCGTAGGATACAATACTAATGTCATACGACCAGATGCTTTGACTGAGTTCCTATAAGAGAACCAGGCCATCCTATGCGAGTCCCCAGTGGACCCTCGGGTGCGAATGGGTTTGCCACAAAATGTGGTCTGCCACTGCCACCACTGGAGAGGGTTGTTTCCACAAAGGTTCTCAATGATCGGTCCCCAGATGCACATAACTATCAAGGTCCTATCCCGAAGTGGAGGAAATCCCCACACAAGATATTTCCAAGACGGACGCAATCTGGGCGTGAAACACATCGCCACTCATCATGCCACATGTGAGTACAATATGTCCAATCTAATCCTAGGGTGCACTCAAGCCAAGTACTTGGCTTATCTCTCAGAAACAGTATCACCCGAGCCCACCAAACAGAAAACCAGTCCAGACAGTCCAGTATGATATATATGATGCGGAAAATAAATACTGAAAACTGTAAATAAAGCTGTAAATAAACAACAATAAAATACAACAAGCCACAGCAAACAAACATCACCCAATGAAACAGAAACACACAAGCGCTAGGAGAGACTCACAGGGGAACCAGAGATCTCTGGTGTGCATCCCCAACAGAGTCGCCAAGCTGTCGCTCCTCAGATTTCCATCCTGGTACAAACGCGAAAGTGGCGCGGAAAAATAATAGAGTCGCCAGCCAGGCATTTTTATCCCGAAGAAAGGGAAAGGCAATGCTGCACAAACCAGAAGAAAGAAAGAGGAAGGACACAGGTCCTGCGAACCAAAGAGACTGAGTTCGGGATTCGGTTACGACCTGGGAAGGTATTAGCACCCAGATCGTCCGCCGTACCCGACGGGATCCACGCTTGCAAAGATAACTGTTTCAAAGGGTGAGGGTATGAAAACTGCAGCAAATAAAAAGAAATGAACCGGAAAAGAAACTGAGAAAAGAACTGAAAATAAAATAAAAAGAAGAAATGTAGGGGAAATAAAGATTGTGCTCGAACGGGCCCTACCCCGCTGCCTACGTACCTCATCAGGATAATGAGGATCAGAGACGCCGTAGTTCCCCTAACTAGGGGAGAAAGGAAAGTTGCCTGTGAATTAAAGGCTTGAACTTCCTATGCCATTGCTCAGGTGTTGCAGACTCGGACGACGAGTGCGTATCCGTCTTGCAAGATGACAAGTAGGAGCAAGTTCGCGTACGGAGCGAAGGAGATGAGAAAAGAATTCCCGAAGGAAAGACGCTTATTGTTTGTTTGTGTTTTTTAGAAGCTTTTATGAGTATGAGTTTGCATAGGTAAGTGTACCTAAGTCTTACTCAATGGGATGTGTACATCTCACATCATCCCGAAATGGAATGCGCAAGAGGCACACCTATCTATGGAGGAAATCCCCAAAGCTAGTCCCACAAGTGAAGGCTTAAGCACACTAGCCTATTACCCTTATTAAGTGTTTTTGTGGTTTTTTGGTTAAGAAGTGTCTTTTAACTTTTTTTTGTGAGGTACTCATGCTAAGACCTATCCACCACGAGTGATGACTCACACCTCGCCCCGAAACGGAACGCGTGCAAGTATCTCATAGCAAAGTGTCATGTCACATGAAAGCACTCAACCTTTATTAAATGAATTAGAAATGAGTTTGAAGAAGAGAAGAGAAAACACCAAAGGAGCAAGAAGGAAAAAACTAGGGGGAAGTTTCTATCCTAAGTTAGCATGCATGGAATTCCTAGGGTTTGTGAGGTCTTTCTAACCTAAAAACAAGATCTCAAAAGAAGAAGAAGAATATAAGAGGAGAGATGAGAAAGGCCTAAGCCCAACAAGAAGATGTTAGTCCATATAAACAATATGAGAAGAGATAAGAAATGGAGATGTGGAACTCAATTCCCACATCTCAAACTTACCATAGCCCCTGCAAGGTTAGTGTAATAACATAAAGTCAAGGCATAAACCAACAAGTCAGAAGCTACTCAAGCATATAGGCATGGAAATGAGCTCACAAGATGATAAGCAAAGCAACACAAAATCATATTGAGATGATTAGAAGTGAAACAAGTGCAAAGAAGGCATGCATAACACTTAAAGAAATAAAGCACATAAAAGAGACCCAACACCAAGACTCAAGGAGACTCAAACCCTATCCTAAGACCAGGAGCAATCATAGACCTCTAAAGGACCTCAAAAGATGAAGATAAGTTGGCACAAGTGCCCTTCTAAACTTAAAAGAGACTATAAGATTCAAAGAATGCAAAACAAGGCAAGGTGAGGAATAAAATACCCAAGAAAAAGATCCAAGCACTTAAAAAATCTACCCAACCAGAAAAGTACTCCCCAAACACAAAGAAATGAGAAACCAAAAGGGTTTGCAAAAATACAGCACCAAACTAGGTCAATGAAGCTCAAGGATGCAAGGTATCACCATTTAGGGTTTTGAAAATTAAGGCACAAGTAACTCAAGAAAAGTCCAGCAAGGAAGTTTGTGAAAAATCCAAGATAAATCATGAAGATAGTAGAGTGTATTAGGATTTGAATGCAAAAAGAATGGGGTTCATAGATTAAAGGATGAGAAAAATAGAAATTGTACAAGGCAGATTGGTCTATGAGAGTCCACAAGAAAGCAATGCTCAATGTTGAATTTATTTGGCCACGTGAGATGAAAATAAAAATCTGGAAAAATCATGATAAAATCCTAGATGAATCAAGGAGTGCATATGAATGTTTTTGGATTTTTTAGAGTTAAGGAAATATTTAAAAATAATTAAAAGCAAAATGAAATAAATTGGTAAAGAAAAAAAATTAAAATAAAGCAAATGGGCCAAGGGGGTGCAAGAAGTAAACACGCTAGTTAGAAAACTCAATGGGCCGCGCATGGGGGGGTGCAGATAGCGCTGGGACTGCTGCACCTTCTTCTTCATGAAAAAAACCCTAAACTCTCACCCCCATTAATGAAACAAACCCTAACCCTAACCCTATCTACACGAAATCTCAAACTAAGCCACGGCCGGCCATGAAACTCTCCAGAATAGAAAAACCAACATCATTAAACAAGAATACATGCTTGGATTAGATCAAAACTCAAAGAATCTCATGATATAAGTGAAAATAAAATTGTCCATCAAACTTTAAATCAACATAACTTTGTAAATACTCAACCATTTCACAAACTACAAAGAGCATTGTAACCAGCACAACATGAGGATTCTAAAACACACAACCAAACACATTTCTATGAGATTCGAAATTTGAGTGTACCTGAGGTGTTGTCCAAAATTTGAAGTCAAGAATGGTATAAAATGATGGAAAATGATCTCTTTATCCCCTTAGATGCAAAATAAATGCATCTAAGGCTTTGCAAGCTTGTGAATCCAGCAATGTGCTTCCTTGTGCCTCAAAGCTCCTCAAATGGCCACTTGAACAAACTTCACTATAAATCTAGATCCATGGGTGCTTAATGATCCTTGAGATGAGAGGAGTATGAATATGGTCTTGGATTGAAGAAAGCTTGCCTATATCAAAAGTTATGGCAAAAAATGCAAATGTGCACAAGAAATGGGAAATGAATGATTCTTGAAGAATAATCCAAACAAATGGTATGGAAATGATCTATGAGTGATGAGGATCAAGAATCCAGCAAGAGTTTTGTGAATGGATTCTTGTAGCAAGAGTTTGTGGAGAATGAGCAATTTTGCATAAAAGATGAGAATGAGAGAATGAGTGTGTATTCTGGCTGCCTCTAACCCTAATTCTGATTGTTATGGAATATATAAGGCAATGCAAAAGGGTTAGAACAAATGCACGTGAGAGAGAGCTGATTTTTGTGAAAATGCAATTTTGGCCCAAGTGTGCCATAAGCATGCCAAGCTCATGATTTGCTGGCCTCTCTTGCATGTGCATTCACCATCCCACCAATGATTCCCAGCAAATAATTTCAGCCCTTGGATGTAAGCTATCACACAATTGTCATGCCTTGTGCAAATTCAAGTGTAAAATGCAAGTTTTATGGAACTTTCTCATGTGCACGAATTTTGCCACTTTTCTTTGAGACAAATGACCTAAATGAGATGCATTTTGATTGTGTAAACTTACTTTGGACATAGCATAGTAAAGTATCCACTTTTGAGCCTTTGTGCAAATGGCTTGGCCTTGAAATTTTGAAATTTGCCCTAAAAAACCCATTTTTTCGAGGGACCTATAGCAAAATCTATGAATCTCCAGAAAATTCTCTTGTACTTTTTAAAAATGGCAGCCCTTACTCTCCAACTTTCATGTTTACCTTTGGTCCATTTGAAGATTTTTTGATCAAGTTAAGGCCTTGTAAAGTTTTAGGTCAAAATAGCCAAAAATAGTAACTTTTCCATAACCAAATTTGTGCACTTTTGCCAAAACCCCTCAAACCACCAAAATTCTTGCATTTTAATCTCACCAAACATCTTATAACATTGAATAGACCTCATTTGGCCAAAAAAGTTGGGTTGGACCCCTTGGAATGGAACAGTTGACTTTTTCTGGGCCCAGTTGACTTTCTGCTTCATCTGCAAGTAACTGAGGCAATGACTGACTTCCACTTGGAATTTTTCCATGAAGATTGACATGTAGGAACCTCTTATCATATAGAAGACATTTCCCAAAATAGTTGGCCAAAATTATGAGGTTAAGGCCCTTGGAACCAAAACCCTAATTTGGTCGCACTGCTTAGGAGCCTTGCATTGTCTTGAAACTTGTGATGACTAAGCAATCCTCTGAGCTTTTGCAAGTGAACTTGGCCTTGCCAAAGGAGTCTAGACTCATCATAGGACTCTCACAAATCCATTGGAACCCTTGTCTTGGCTTAAATGGCCTTCAACACCTCCCCAGATGGCCATATGCCTCATGCTAGGGCTTGATGCTTGTCATGCTTTATTTTTCTATGCTATAATGCTATATAAAAAATATGCTTATGATGCAAATGGTATATTATGATGCTTAAAAATGAAGAGGGCAAATTTGGGATTCTACACTTATCAGCCAAGGCAAATTCGCCCGGCTAATAAGGTGCTTGAGGCAATCCCCATGACGTATGCTACTTTGCTACCAAGATTGTTGGACTTGAATCTGATTCAACTGAGAACTTTGGAACCACCACCACCTGGAGAGATTCCAGTGGGTTACAATGTTAATGCACGATGCGCTTTCCACTCAGGGGCACCCAGGCACTCAACTGAGAAGTGCAGGGTGCTACAACACAAGGTTCAAGATCTGATAGACTCCAAAGCGATTAACTTCGCACCACCGCCAAATGTTACTTCGAATCCTATTCCGAATCACGGAGGGGATAGAATCCATGCTGTTGATAGTGGTGAGAAGTTAAGTCTGATGCTGACTATTGAAGAAGTAAAGACTCCGTTATTGGAAGTAAAGGAGAAGCTGTTGAATGGTCAAGTGTTTCCAGGATGTAGTGCTGACTGTGAGAAATGTTTGAATTCAGAGAATGGGTGTGAGAATCTGAAGATGGGCTTGCAGAGTTTGATTGATGATGGATCCTTGCAGTTTAATAGAGTTGGTACTGAAGCTGATGATGTGTCAACAATAACCATATTCTATGATGAAGCAGAGATGCCTGCCAGAAGAGAGCCTGTTACCATTTATGCTCCTGAGGTTAGTCTCGTGACTATCACTGTGCCTGGGCATGTTCCTTATACAGACGATAAAGCCATTCCATGGAATTACGGCTAAGACGTGTACGTGGCTGGACAGAAAGTAGAGAGCAAGTATGTTTCTATTGACCCGACTGTAGAGAATGTCAGAGGAGTTGGAGGCTTTACCAGAAGTGGTCGTTTATTTGCTCCCCCTGTGCTGAGAGGGGATCCTGAGGCTGAGGCTTCGTCAAAAGCTAAAGGAAAGCAAACTGTGACTGATGAATCAACAACTCCTGTTGCTGGGCAGGGTACATTTGAAAAAGAGGTCGAGGAATTTATGCGCATCATTAAAAAGAGTGATTATAAGGTGGTCGAGCAGCTGAACCAAACACCTTCTAAGATATCCATTCTATCACTGCTGATGTGTTCTCCGGCACACAGAGAGGCCTTATTGAAAGTGCTGCAAATGGCCTATGTTACTCAAGAAATCACTGTCAACTAACTTGAAGTTGTAGTAGGCAATGTTAATACAAGCCATGGGCTGGGTTTTATAGACAGAGACCTCACATCAGAGGGTCGAAACCATAAAAAAGCACTACATATCACTATGGAGTGCAAGGGTGATGTGTTGTCACATGTTCTTGTTGATACATGCTCTTCCCTTAATGTGCTTCCGAAGAAGGAATTAATGAAGCTCAATGTTGATGGTATAGTCCTGAGACTAAGTGATTTGATTGTAAAAGCGTTTGATTGGTCGAGAAGATCAGTTTTTGGAGAAGTTGAGTTGCCTGTGAAAATAGGTTCTCAAGTTTTCAAAAGTATCTTCTACGTCATGGACATCCAGCCTGCGTACAACTGCTTGTTGGGACGCCCATAGATTCATGCTGCTGGAGCTGTAACTTCTACCCTGCATCAGAAGCTAAAATATGTGGTCGATGGCCAGGTAATCACAGTATGCGGAGAAGAAGACATCTTCGTAAGCCACTTGTCAACATTCAAGTATGTGGAGATGGATGGAGAGATCCATGAGACTCTATGCCAAGCCTTCGAAGCAGTCAACGTCAGCATCTTGACTCCCGTAGAGAAGAGTAGTGAGAAAGAGGGTACCTCCATCCATTCCTACAAGCATGCAAAGGAGGTCGTTCAGTCAGGAAGTGCCAAAGGCTGGGGCAAATTGCTGGAGCTAGAAAAGAAAGACGACAAGTTTGGTTTGGGGTATCAGCCTGGTGGATCTACTCCAAGTGGTAAAGCCATTACGTTTACAAGAATTTGGATGCTTGACCGCAACCAGATTTGTGTGACAAGCCAAGATGGAGACAGTGACGGTGACTGGGACAACTGGATTCACCAGTGTGCGCCCGGAGAAGAGCTAAGGAACTGGTCTGCTGAAGACATTGTCCAAGTTACCTGGAACTCAGAGTAATTCATTTATTTCTTTTTATTATCATACTGCATTGTCAAATCCAGCATTCTGCCCAAGATGCTAGGATCCATTGTATTGGGCCACCATGTTTGTTATGCATCTTATTTTACCATGAAATAAAAGGACATTTTCAGACAAATTACTTTCTCTTACTTTGTTTTTTAAATTTTTCACAAAAAAAAACATAAAAATGGCAATGTGTTTTTCCTTTTTGTTTTGTGTTTGCGTCTCTTTTTGCAAAATAAGCAGATTCTGAAATAAGCACATCATCTGTGCAGTGTTGATCATCCGGATTCCATTGATAACGTTCCTGCTATGACCACGCATGACTTTGACAATCCTGTCTACCAAGATGATGAAGGGGTTGAGGAAGACTGTGAACTCCCTGAAGAATTGGTCAGATTGTAGAAACAAGAGGAACGGGTTATTCAGCCTCATCAAGAAGAAATTGAGATCATCAACATTGGCAGTGAAGATGTGAAGAAAGAGATCAAAATTGGGGCCAGTCTGCAGGCCGACGTCAAGAAAGAACTGATCAGTATGCTGAGAGAGTATGTGGATATCTTTGCTTGGTCATATCAAGATATGCCAGGGTTGGATACCGACATCGTTGTGCATAAGCTACCTTTGAGAGAGGACTGTCCTCCTGCGAAACAGAAATTGAGAAGAACTCGTCCTGACATGGCGACGAAGATCAAAGAGGAGGTTCAGAAGCAATGGGATGCCGACTTCCTTGCCGTAACTAGTTACCCACCTTGGGTAGCTAACATTGTACCTGTACCAAAGATGGACGGCAAGGTCCGGATGTGCGTTGACTACCGTGATTTGAATAGAGCAAGCCCAAAAGATGACTTTCCGTTGCCACACATTGATGTGTTGGTAGACAATACTGCTCAATTCTCGGTATTCTCCTTCATGGATGGCTTCTCTGGATATAACCAGATTAAGATGGCGCCGGAAGACATGGAGAAGACAACGTTCATTACCCCGTGGGGTACATTCTGCTATAAAGTCATGCCCTTTGGTTTGAAGAACGTCGGGGCAACTTATCAACGGGCGATGGTCACATTGTTCCATGACATGATACACAAGGAGATTGAGTGTTATGTGGACGATATGATTGCTAAGTCCCGAGACGAAGAAGAGCATCTGGTCAACCTGAAGAAGCTGTTTGATAGACTGATCAAATACAAGCTGAGGTTGAATCCAAACAAGTGCACTTTCGAAGTGCGTTCCGGGAAACTGCTGGGTTTCATTGTTAGTAAGAGAGGAATTGAGGTAGATCCTGCCAAAGTAAAAGTTATTCAAGATATGCCTGCACCGAGAACAGAAAAAGAAGTGCGCGGGTTTTTAGGGAGGTTGAACTACATTTCTCGGTTCATATCTCATCTAACTGCCACATGCGAACCAATATTCAAATTGCTAAGAAAAGAGCAAACGGTCAGGTGGAATGAAGACTGCCAAAGAGCTTTCGACAAAATAAAAGAATATTTGCAGGAGACTCCAATTATAATGCCTCCAGTTGAAGGAAGACCTTTAATCATGTACTTGATTGTGCTATAAGGGTCAATGGGGTGTGTTCTAGGCCAACATGACGAGTCTGGTCGAAAAGAGTACACTATTTATTACCTTAGCAAAAAGTTTACCGACTGTGAATCCCGTTACTCACTGCTCGAGAAAACTTGTTGTGCTTTGGTATAGGCTGCTCGCCGACTGAGGCAGTACATGTTAACTCATACCACACTGCTCATTTCCAAAATGGATCCTGTCAAGTACATCTTTGAGAAACCAGCGCTAACCAGAAGGGTTTCTAGGTGGCAGATGATTTTAACTGAATATGACATCCAGTATACTTCTCAGAAAGCCATCAAGGGAAGTTTATTGTCGGATTACCTTGCACAGCAAACTCTTGAAGATGATTATCAGCCAATGAAGTTTGATTTCCCTGATGAGGACATCATGTAACTCAAAGCAAACGATTACGAGGAACCACTTCCGGAGGAGGGGCCAGACCCTAAATCCAAATGGAAGGTGATGTTTGATGGGGCAGTCAATATCAATGAACGTGGAGTTGGTGTTGTTCTTATTACTCCCGACGGTGTTCACTTTCCCTTCGCCGCCAAAATCACTTTTGGTTGCACCAACAATGAAACGGAATATGAGGCATGCATAATGGGAATAGAGGAGGCAATTAATCTTCGGATTAAGAACCTCGATATATTCGGAGATTCAGCCCTCGTCATCAACCAAGTTACCGGTAAGTGGTATACGCATCAAGAGAATTTAATTCCATACAGGGATTATGCTAGAAAACTATTGACGTTCTTCACAACAGTTAAGCTTCAATACATACCACGTGATGAAAATCAGTTTGCCGACGCATTGGCCACTCTTTCTTCGTCTATCAAAGTCTTGTGTTGGAATTATGTGCCCAGAATTGATATCTCCAGGCTTGACGCTCCAGCTCATGCCTTCTCTGTAGACACTGTGTCTGACGAGAAACCTTGGTACTTAGATATCAAGTTATTCCTGGAAAAGCAAGAATACCCAGCTGGGGCATCTTCCAAAGAAAAGAAGACCTTAAGGCGACTTGCTGCTAGCTTCTTCTTGAATACAGACGGGGTGTTGTACAAGAGAAACTTTGACATGGTCTTGCTCAGATGCGTGGATAGACACGAAGCAAACCTGTTAATGCAGGAAGTCCACGAAGGATCTTTCGGTACCCATGCAGGAGGGCATGCTATGGCAAAGAAATTGCTGAGATCAGGGTATTACTGGATGACAATGGATGCAGACTGTTGTTCATTTGCTCGTAAATGCCGTTGTTCATTCGCTCGTAAATGCCACAAGTGCCAGATATATGCAGACAAAGTGCATGTTCCTCCAAGCCCGCTCAACGTCATGTCATCTCCTTGGCCCTTTTCTATGTGGGGCATTGACATGATCGGGAAGATATAGCCTACTGCTTCAAATGGTCATCGCTTCATCTTGGTCGCGATTGATTACTTCACTAAATGGGTGGAAGCAGCATCTTATGCCAACGTCACTCGTCAAGTGGTGGCAAGATTCCTGAAAAGGGACATCATATGCAGATACGGAGTGCCCGAAAGGATCATTACTGACAATGGTTCTAATCTCAACAACAAGATGATGGCAGAGTTGTGTCGGGACTTCAAGATACAACATCACAATTCTTCTCCTTACCGACCAAAGATGAATGGTGCGGTAGAAGTGGCAAACAAGAATATCAAGAAGATTATGCAGAAAATGGTTGTCACTTACAAAGATTGGCATGAGATGTTACCATTCGCGTTGCATGGGTACCGAACGTCAGTCAGGACGTCAACAGGGGCAACTCCCTTCTCTCTAGTATATGGCATGGAAACAGTTCTGCCAGTTGAAGTAGAGATTCCTTCATTGCGTGTGATGATGGATGTGAAGCTTGATGAGGCTGAATGGGTGCGTGCTCGTTATAATCAGCTATATCTAATTGAGGAAAAGAGATTAGCGGCTATCTATCATGGTCAGCTTTATCAGAGGAGAATGAAGCATGCATTCGACCAACGAGTACGTACTCGGGAGTATCAGGTAGGAGAGCTTGTGTTGAAGAGGATCGTTCCTCCAGGTTCAGATCACAGGGGCAAGTGGACCCCGAACTACAAAGGACCATTCATAGTGAAAAAAGTATTCTCAGAAGGAGCACTGATGCTCACCACTATGGATGGAGATGACTTCCAGTCCCCTGTTAACTCGGACGCAGTTAAAAAATACTTCGCATAAAGAGACCCGCTGGACACAAAAACACAATTAAAGTCCAGGAAAAAAAAGGGCATCCCGGCGAGCTAAAAACAGAATAAAAACCTCGGGCAAAAGTTAGGGAAATAAATAAAATGAAAAAATGTACACCCGCTGAGTTGAAAAGCCACATTGGACAGCTCAGGAAAAAAAGGGTATCCCGGTGGATTGAAAACCCGAAGGGGCGACCCACGCAAAATAAGGGAATAGGTGAACAAATGCGATCCGAGTAATATGAACCACATCATCATTTCGTTACAACTTGACAATATCAGAAGGATAGGAATAAGTCCCCTCATCCTCTCAGAAAGCAAAGTAGAATGGAGAGTTTTGAAGACATGCTGGTCATAGCAGAAATGGAACTCATTGGGATGTCGTGCCCATTGCCATTAGGATAGTTTATTTTCTCAATTTATGGTGGCTACCTCTTTCCAGGTGGTTGCTCCCAGATGTAAATCTTTGCCTATTCAGAGGCCATTCAATAAAAAGAATATTCAGTCAAAAAGTTGTGTGTATTTATTTTTGTTTGCAAAATGTCCTGAATTTTTGGCAAAAATAGCATTGCATTCAAACATGGTGATATTTTGAAAGAAAATGACATTGCAGGGAAACACTGTAAACCCTCTTTGAGTGTCGGGTGACAATGGATGAACAGATCATACCATGCAAATCCCTGGGGCACACTTGTGTTTTCTGTTGTTGCAGGTTGCAGGATGGCGTCACATTCTCCCAAGAAGAATTCTTCCCCAGCTAAGCCTTGGCAGGTAGCCCAAGCAGTTTATTCTTCCCTAGTGGAGTATGCCCAACAGGAAGCTGAATACCTGACATCCCCGCAGAGCTTTGAATCAACAAATGTTCTCCCCAGCCAGAGTATTGTTGAAGCATCTTTCCCAGCCAAGTCTGAAGATGATCCTTCCCCACAAAGGTCATATTTGATGTTTCACTACCATCAGTGAAATATTCCCCAGCAAAGTTGCCATTCGTGTGGTCAATATGATGATACAGTCAGGTATGCATCACCTCAGTCAGAGTTAGGTGTCAAGGCCTCCTGACTTGTCTTCCCCTGCAGAGTTGTAACTCTTGCTGCCAATCAGGCATTTGTTTGTTGCTCGTCTGCAATCTCCAGCACTCGTCTGTGCCCTTGCATTTTTTGTTGCTCGTCTGCAATTCTCCAACACTCGTCTATGTTCATAATTTATTGTTGCATTCGTCTGTGTTGTCATAATTGTTGTTGCTCGTCTGCAATTTCCAGCACTCGTCTGTGCTTTGAGAGGTAATATCTTTGTTGTTGCCTTCCAACACCCGTCTGTGTTTGATATGGAATATTTATTGTTGCTCGTCTGCACTTCTCCAGCACTCGTCTGTGTTGATTATCTGTTTGAAGACCGTTTGTTTCGTTTGGATACTCGTCTGTATCATCCCTAACACTCGTCTGTGTTAGCCTATATCTGTATGTGTGGATTTGCTGATTATCCTAGTACTTGTCTGTTGCTACTCCAAATGCTCGTTTGTGTTTGAATTTCTGGTATTCGTCTATATCAGTGGCTGGTACTCGTCTGTATCACTGCTTGAAGCGCTCGTCTGTGTTTCTTAGATCATCATCTGATACTCGTCTGTATCATTGACTAATGGCACTCGTCTGTGTTATCTTGATGATTATCCAATACTCGTCTGTATTGAAGAGGTTTAAAGTCCTGACTGTGGGAATATATGTCAAAATGATTACTAGTCTTGGCGTAACGGGATTATTTGAAGGAGGCTCGTCTGTCTCAGGCACTTATTATTATTGTTGCACCTGGCGTAACAGGTTTTCTCAAACAAGACTTGTCTGTCTTATACCATATATCCACGGATAATATATGAAGAAGGTTCGTCTACCTTGATTATGCATGTCTATCCCACAGACTTTAAGTGCATCCGGTCCTGGCGTAACAGGTATATCCGAAGGAGATTCGTCTGTCTTAAGTTTTGTTCTTGAAAAGTATTTGAGGACTCGTATGTCCAGTTCCTGGCGTAACAGGGTTGTTCGAAGAAGACTCGTCTGTCAAAGTACTCTTATTCCAGATATCAGTTTCAACTTGGAAGAAGCTCGTCTGCTTTTTCTCCCTTCAGTCACCAAAGCGTCATTTGGTTGGGTTTATTTCCCAGTTTTGCATTCTTCGTCAGAGTGCAAATTTCAGGTCTTCTTGGTATTCAACCACAGTTCATCTTGAACGGGCGATAGCCATGCTACCGTCATTTTCAGATTAACATTTGCTTGAATAGGGGCAACTGTAACACCCCAAATTTGCCCTCTTCATTTTAAGTATCATATCATATCATATTCATCATGAACATACCATATTCTGAGCATCCTAGCATGGAAAGATGAGGCATAACATTCTTCATGTCCTAGCCTTAGGCATATGATCATCTGTGGAGGTTCTTGAGGCATCACAAGCTATGACAAGGGTCCCAATGGTTTTTTACAAGTCCTATGAGGGATCTACACTCCATTTACAAGATCAAGTTCATTTGCAAAAGCTCAGAAGATTGCATGATCATCAGAGATTCCAGGATAGGGCAAAGCTCTTACACAAGGCACCTAAACTAGGGTTTGAGATTCAAGCATCAAAACCTCACAACTTTGGCCATTTCATTTGGGCAAAGTCTTCTATATGTCAATATAATCCTAGGTACCAATTTTCATGAGAAAATTCCTTGTGGAAGTCAAGAAATTCTTCAGTTGCTTGCAGATGAAGTAATTGGTCAACTGTGCCCTTAAAAAGTCAACTGTGTGATTTCAAGGGGTCCAAGCCACTTTTTCTTGCAAAGGGGTGTCCTTACAATGTTATAAGAGGTTTTGAAGGTTCAAGGATCAAGAATCATGAAGTTTTGAAGGGTTTTGCAAAAATGGTACAAAGTTGGTTTTTGGAAATTTCTAATTTTGGCAACTTTTGCCCTAAATTTCAAGTGAGCTTAACATGATCAAAAATTCTTCAAATGGACCCAAGTCAAACATGAAATTTGGAGATTAAGGGCTCCCATTTTCAAAAATTACAAGTACCTTTTCATGGGATTCATGGTTTGTCCTATAGGCCCTTCGAAAAAGTGCTTCAAATTAGGGCAAATCCAAAAATTCCATGCATGCACAAAAGCAAAAAGTTTCAAAACTTATTTTCAAGGCTTGGTATTGATCAATTATGTTTCTAATGTTACAATACAAGGAATTTGGCATATTTTTCTCCAAAGAATACCCCAAATCCGTGCACCACAAGGAAGTTGCTTCATAAGTGTATATTTTGCAAAATCATGAGGAAAGTGTGATAACCTTGATCTAAGGGCCAAGACTTGTTGGATTATAATCAAGGGATGGATTTGGATTGCACATGGGATGAAAGGCCAAGGAAAGCATGAGGAGTGCATCCTTCTCTCACAATTTGCAAAATTTGCAAGAATCACAATTCCTCCTCATTCCCACGTGCAAACTTCACAATCTTTTCAGCATTGGTTTGTGACTTCATATTTAACAAGCTAGGGTTTCAGAATTGCGGACCTCTCTCTCATTCTCTCATTTCCAAGTTTATGCACAACTTGCATTTTCTCTCATTTCTCATCACACACTTGCTCAATCTCAAAACAAATTGTGGATTCTTGATCAGTGCAAGCTCAGGATCATTAATCACCCACTCATTCAAGCTTTCTCCCAAGATCAACAACCTTGCCATTTCAGGGCAGGTGTTGGAAAAGTTTCAGATCCAGACACATTCAAGGCTTTAGATGCATTTATTTTGCATCTAGAGTGAAGTAGGAGTAAATTGCATCCATTATCTGGCCTTCTAGCACCTTGCTTCAAGATCTGCAACTCAGGTATGGTTCTAAATCTTGAGATCTGAAAATGAAAATGTTGATGTGCATATTAATCCTTGATGTTCACTGAGTATGCTGCAAGTCTTGGTTTCTGTTTTAGTGCATTGTAGTGTGAGATATTTGGATTTCATTTTTCATGGTGCAAACTGTTTTTGCTCGATCCATAGCATCCAATGATCCATTGCATTTTTCATCACCATTTTTGAATTCAGCGTGCCTCATTTACCCAATCTGGAGGGTTTGGTTCATTTTAATGTAGTTTTGTTCATATTATGATGTTTCCGGTGCCGGAGCCCTAGCTCCGGTCACCGGAACCTGCGTTCATGTCATCTAGGGTTTGTGAGGAAGAAGAAGGTCTTCCAGCCCTCAAATCTTGTCATCCATTCGCCCAGATTGTGACACCTCACCAAGTTTCACACCATCCCTCTCACGTGAATTCTGTTTCTCATTTTAATTCCCTATGTTTCTCAGCACACAATAAGAACCATGAGTCCTCCATTCACAATTCACCAAGGAGCCACGTCATTTAATGAGCTTGTCTTCAGCATGCGTTAGATTGATCTAAGGCTCCTGTATTTTCTTTATTTTTCACTGAATTTCCACCACATGAGCCATACACATGCGCAGGCTAATGGGCCTCTGGTTGATATGCGCACCCCCCTTGCAATTGAGCCCAAACCATTTCAACATAATACCCTGCTCTTCACACCCCCAACCCAATTCTTCATATTTTAATTTCTTTTCTTTATTTCTTTTATATCCATTTTGGTTTTCAATTATTTAAAATACTTCCAGTCACCAAAAAATCACAAATTAATTCATGAGTGTCAATTTGAGTTTTCTTTATTTTTCTACATTTTTATTTTCCATTTTTCCCATTATACACGTGGCAATTAATTCTTCCATCTCATTCATTTTAAATCCTTTTTTGAGTACACTGCCTTGTTCATTTACCATAGGTTTCATTATTTTGAGTTTTGTGTTCATTCTTTTTGCTCTGGATTCCTAAGATAATGTACTTCATGTGTGATTTTTCCCCTGATATTTAGAGACTTTTTCATTGGGTCTTCGTCCTTTGACTTGTGTTGGAAGTTATTAACCCTAGTTTATGTTCTTATCTTCATTTGACCTATCTAGCTTCTGAATCTTTCCCAATCCTTTTGGCTCATTGTTATATCATGTTTAAGGATCATTTGTCTTGAGTTGTGGAATTTTTAGATGCATTGTTGAATTGATGTGGATTTTTGTTCTCACCTTGTCCCATTTTGCTTCTTTATGATCATTAGCTCTCTTATAATCTTAGAAGGGCACTTGTGCCAATTTCTTCTTCTCATTTGGGGTCCTTTTGGGGTATGGGTTCCATTCTGGTCTTGACTTAGGGTTTGTGTCTTAGAAATTTTGTGTTTGGCTTACCTTGTAAGTTCTTCCTTTTCTTATGTGTATTCATCTCACCTCCTTACTTCTTTCACCTCATTATGTGTTTGTTTGACCTTGTACCTCTATTCTCTTCATTTTGTTAGCTTCTTAAGCTCTTCTTTGACTTGTTTTGGTTCTGGTTGTGTGCATTGAGTCCATATTTGTACCTTTTTTACCTTGCATCTTTCTTAAGTTTGCATAAGTTTGTGTGTGTTTCATGTTGCATCATTTTAACTTGTATGTTTCATTCCTCATTTTTTTGAGTTGCATATCCATTGTGCATTTGTATATATGATGTCACTTCTGTTTGTAAGATGTTGATATGTCATTTGTTCATCTTGTTTCATTTGTATGCTTGTTGCTAACCTTGCAGGGGCTATGGTAAGTGAGAGGTGTGGAAGTGAGTTCCACATCTCCAAATCTCATCTCTTCTTCTCATTTCTTATTGAGCTAACCCTTTGCTTGTTGGGCTTAGGCCTTTCTCATCTCATCTTTCTCTTCTCCTTCTTCTCTTCTTTCTTTCCTTCTTCTTTAGGATAGAAAACCACACTAACCTTAGGATGTCCATGCATGACAACACTTAGGATTTCTTTAGTCCCCCCTTAGACTTTTACCTTTGTGATCCCTTTGGTTCTTCTTCTCTTCTCATCTCATAACTCTAAAAAACACTTAATAAGGTTTGAAGTAATGCCTTGAGCAATAACCTTATCCCATGAGGTGTGCTTGTAGTCTTCCCATCTTGGGATAGTACAAGTTTACTTTGTGATGCACAAGTCTGATCAAGGTATCTTCTTCACCAAGAAAAGCTTAAAAAAAACTTCTTCATTGTAAATAACCAAAACACTTAATAAGTTAATGAGTTAATGAGCTTAGGCCCTAATCTCTGGATTCAAGTTTTGGGGATCTTCTCCTTACTTGAGTGAGCTTGTTCTATTATTCCATCTTGGAATGTAGTGACAAGTGCACATTCCATGGAAAAGAGCTTGGGTTCATTTCCTTGTGACACACTCCTAAAAGGCTTCATAAAAAACACAAACAAACAAACAATAAGCGTCTTTCCTTCGGGAATTATTTTCTCATCTCATTCGCTCTGTACGCGAACTTGCTCCTACTTGTCATTTTGCAAGACGGTTACGTACTCGTCGTCCGAGTATACAACACCTGAGCAATGGCATAGGCAGTTCAAGCCTTAATTCACAAGCAATTTCCTTTCCACCCCTAGTTAGGGGAACTACGGCGTCTCTGATCCTCATTGTCCAGATGAGGTACGTAGGCAGCGGGGTAGGGCCCGTTCGAGCACAATCTTTATTTTCCCTACATTTTTTCTCTTTATTCTCTTATTCAGTTCTTTTCCAGTTCCAGTTTCTTTTCATTTTCATTTCTTTGCAGTAGCTTTCATACCCTCACCCTTTGAAATAGTTATATTTGCAAGCGTGGATCCCGTCGGGTACGGAGGACGATCTGGGTGCTAATACCTTCCCAGGTCATAACCGACTCCCGAACTCAGTCTCTTTGGTTCGCAGGACCTGTGTCCTTCCTCTTCTTTCTTCTGGTATGAGCAACATTACCATTCCCTTTCTTTTGGGATAAAAATGCCTGGCTGGCGACTCTTTTCTTTTCTCTTTTCCGCGCCACTTTCGCGTTTGTACCAGGATGGAAATCCGGGGAGCGACAGATATCTCACCCCTTCTGTTTGAATGTTTCCTTTGGTTGGTAACGTGCATGTAAACCTGAGTAGTGAGGAGTTTCCTTTAGATGGTGTGAGTCGTTGGTCGCTCTGATACGTAGCACTTCGGGGGGATTAGCGAACGATTGTTTTATTTGGATTTTGTTTTATTTAAGATTGAAATTAACATGTTTCTTTTAAAAAATAATTGTTTTGGATTTACGATGAATTATTATGAAGTTGAGACTATGATGAGTTGTTATGTTTTAAATGATTCCGCTGCGTGGTAAATGAAGTATTTTAAGTTGAATAATGAATTAATGATTGATGTTTTAAGTAGAAAAATGTGATACCCTATTTTGTTGACTCTGATTTATTTATAATTATTTGCAGGAAGAAATGGGGTGTTACGTGTGACACAAATACAAAAGACAAAAGGGGTGATTGTTACTCCAACAACTTGATTGGTTCTTAAACCATTAGTGGCAATGGTTCCTTAACTATCACAAAACCCTTTTTGAGTGGTGAGCGCTTTGGTCGAGTTAGATGAATGTAGGACTGAAGAACATCATGAAGAATGGGTAGGTATAAACAAACTTTGAGCCATAAATCCATTTTTCTAAAACCGTGAACCAGGCCACGTTAAAACCCTTAAAACGAATGTGTTGGTGGTGCATGTGCATGTTTTCTTCCATTCAAAGTCAATGTCGTATCTTAACCAGTGATTCCCTCAAAAAGGTTTGCAATATCTTTTCAATAAAAACTTCAAGATTAACAGGTGTGTTGCATTAGAATTATCATTCTCAGAATAAACATTTTCTGCTTGCATACATTGGTTTGACACCAAAGAGGCTTACAGTCCAGAAGCTTAATCTTGCTGAATTGAGAAGCCTGAAAGACCCGAAAAACAATCATATGAATGTGTACTTTTCCAAGAGGCTATGTGGAGCAGGGATTATCCCAACAAGTTTTATTAAGGTGTGTCAAATTCGGGGCAGTCATGTCGCGCAGTCTCGTTAAAGCTCGGCCAAACTGAGGCAATCACTTCGAGATGTAAATATCTCCAAGAGCCATTAGTATGGGGCACTCTCTTAAAAATTAAGCCAAACTAGGGAAATCACTTCGAGATTCAAATCTCTCCTAGAACAATTAGTCTGGGTATTCACTCGAAGATCACTCAATCAAGGACAAAATTACTCAAAGGCTCGTACTGGGGCAAGCCACCCCAAGAGCACTAGAAGTCACTCTCTCTAGGAGACGGTTAATTAGAAGCCACCTATATAGAGTTTAGAGTACTGGGGAAGAATATCTCATAGTGATATGAGGTTTTTCATGAATCCTTGCGAGGAAAACTCTTTCATAGACCATGCAGTTTGGGGAAGTTATTTCGAGATCCGACGAATCTCTCCAAGAGTTTGAAGACACAAAGGCATTGTGGATTCCAGGTTTTCTGTAAAATCCTTTTGAGACGATTTCTTCTAGTAGACCCTGTTGGTCTGGTGTAAGTTGAGAAGTGAAAGAACTGTTGCTCAATCATGATGATCAGTATGCATTCGATCGGCCCAGAAGCTTGAAACAAAAGTTATCTCCCTCATAAGGCATCATGGGATCCTTTTCCTCATCAGGTCTCAGTGGATTACCTTTCTCCAATAGAGAAACATAAGGTTGATATCCCCAAGTAGAGATACTTCCTCCAACGAAGAGGTATTATCCACAAGATTCTTCTTATCCCCAACCATACATTAGGATTCCTTATTCCCTAGTCGTGGCAAAGGCAGTGAAAAGTTTGTTGGTTTTCCTTCTTGCATGGTTTTTTTCAAAGTCTTCCCCAACCAAAGTCCAATCTTCATTGGCATCTCTCCCCCAACAGAGGACTTTGTGCTTGAGTGATTCCCCAACAAAATATTTCCTCGACAGAGTATCAACAAATCCTTTCCTCAACCAGGTCAGAAGGTTATCAATTCCCCAACAAAAGCCCAATCTTCATTGGCATCTCTCCCCAATCAAATTCCTGCCAGTTGAGACCTTTCCCAGCAGGGTCATCACTTTTCAACCTCTCAAAGTACAATTTATTTTTTGCAATCATGACAGTTCATGAGCCAGTATACCATTAGCACCCTCACCAGCAGAGATGTCATTCTGCACAGGGATTCATCAAATCAGATCAGCGATTATCTTCCCTAGTGAAGTCTCATGGGTTACCTATTACCTCCTCACCAGGAGGTTCCCCTTGCATTTGAATTTAGTAATCATCATTGCATTTGCATCCTCTAAAGCGTAGCATTTCCATTATTATGGAGCATTACGCCATGGAAAAATTCAAACATATGCATACAAAGCATAAGCTAGTTTAATACCCTACATAAAAGCCCGAAACATTATTTCTTCAATCAGGCCGGAGTATCCCCACAAAGAATGCCAAGTTCATTCTTCAGAATATGGTCGAAACAAACCCGAGGGTCATAACATTATTACTCTTACCAATCAATACTTGTCATCCCTAGTCAAGTTATCATCCAAGTATGATATTCTCTTTGCAAGCTCACTCACAGTGTGTCTTGTTTATTTTATCAACCAAGTGTGGTAAACGCTTTTCGATTCCATCCAAGTATGTCGCTCCCGGAAAAGACATTAAGTCCCACGATGCAGACGAGAACGGTCGGCAAAAGAGAAAGGGTTGAATAGAGTCGCCAGCTAGGAATTTCTATCCCTAAGGAAAGGTAATGCTGCATAAACCTAGAAAGAGATGGATAAGACGGTTGCGAACCAGAGAAACTGAGAAAGGGGGTTGGTTACGACCTGGGAAGGTATTAGCACCCAGATCGTTCATCGTACTCGACGGGATCCACGCTTACTTGATTGTGTTTAAAAGGGGTAAGTGTATATGCTATCTGTGTGCAAAAGCTAGGGAAAGAAAGTACAGGTGTCAGTGTAAAAGGTGTGAATTGCTCAGGAACTGAGGCTTTAGAAAGAATGCTAAAAGAGGGGGATGACAAAGTGACTTTTGTTCGATAACTGTTAAGTTATGCCTACGTATCCTCTTGTTCAATGAGGAAGTCAGAACACCGTAGTTCGACTCAAAGAGACTGGAAACAAATTGACTGTGAACTGCTTGCTTGTCTATGCTCAAGTGTATGACGCATCTAGCTCGAGTGCTAACTGTCTTTCATTAGATGGAAGAAGCGAGTTCTCGTTTGTGAATGAGTGTGATGAGAAAAGAATCCCGAAGGAGACGATTATTGTTTGTTTTTGTGTTTTCAGTTTTTTATTGTTTTTGGTGTTTTGCGTAGGATAATGAGCTTAAGCCTAAGTCAAGGGTTGTAAACTCATTATATCCTCCATGATTAAGGATAATGAGCCTATTTAAGTATGAGATAAGCATCTCAACTTAATTACCTTGATGATGTAGGATTAAGATCATTAACCTACTTGTGATTATTTAGATGTTTTTAGGTTTTTGTTTAGTGTTAAGTAATGAGTTTAATCTCTAATCACAGATTAGTGAACTTATTACACCATCCTAATAGAAGGATGATAGATGAGAACACTTAAGCTGAGGAAGATATCTCAACTTAATCCATGGTTAGGGATTAAATTCATTATATAACAAGCCTTTATTAAATGGATTTTAATTAAAGGGTAAAATTAAGAAGTGAATTTTATGGTTTGTAAGATTACTTGAGGGGGACTTGTCCATTAAACACTAGGGTTAGTCCCTCTTAACCATATGGAAGAGATAGAACTCTAATGTAAGGCCCAAGTTACAAGATAAAGTCTTAGTGATTATTAATGTGTTTTGATTAAGAGGTGTAAACAAATTAAAGCTTTAACACTAAGGATTAAAGTTATACGCTCCGTCCTAAGATAATGATGCAGGCATAACCCTAATTCCAAAGTCCTAAAGCTTTAAGAGTTTAGCCTCTGATTAAGAGATAAGAAGAGAGACTTAAGAAGACTCAAAGGTAAAAAGATAGGGGGACTATATACAACCCTAAAAGTTATCATGCTTGGATATCCTATGGTTTGTGAGCCTTAAGAGAAAATATCTTCAAGAAGGCCACCATGGAAGAAGCAGATGAAAAGAGAAGGAGAAAAGAGAATAGGTTACTTACTTCCTGAAGAAGATAAGAAACTTAGGAGAAAGAAAGTGAGAAGGAGAGAACATAAGTGAAGCAAGTTCACTTCAAGGACAAATAGGAATGCAAATGAGAGGAAATAAGAGGTGGGAGGTGAAGGAAAATCCACCTCCCAAATAACTTACCAAAAGTTCCTGAAATGTTAGTATGAATGCATAAGACATGAAATGAAAAGAAATAAGACAAATGAAGGTGCAAAGACCAAAGTAAGAAGTGATTATGCAATGCAAATGTGTTATGAGATGATTCAAAGTCATACAAGATGCATATGAATGTTCATACAAAGATGAGATGTGTAACACCCCCTTTCTATACCCCCAAATAATCAATTAAATCATTTAGGCACATGTTAAAAATTTCATCAGAGTATAATTGAACATGGTATAAAAGAGGCATGTCACATTATGCTTGAAATTAAAAACATACAACACCTGCTCATTTAACGATATGCAACGATGGGGTAGTTTTCAACATAGGGAATTTAATCCTTACACCCATATCTCCTAAGAATATAAATACACAGCGGAAACCAAATCAACAACATCAAACATATATATTTTCATTCATATATATATATATATATATATATATATATATATATATATATATATATATATATATATATGTATATATATATATATATATCAACAAGTTTGATGCCAACAACAATATTCATGTTTATACAAAACATCCATCCAATAGATACATATACACAATGCATCACAAAAATGGCACTAATCCAACCTAACTACCCGGTGCTACATATCAGAGCCGACCAACCAAAAGATGAAGACGAGCTTCACAAAAATTGCCATCCAGCAACCTACTCTGCAATGCGTCATAGAGCATCATAAAACAGCATAAGGGTGAGAAACATTATCATAATAACATTGCATATAATTATATATCTCAACATATAACATACACATAAATCATATTCTCACCACAATTCATACCTCATCACCTATACACATCGCAACGTGTACATACACAAATCAAACATGCTCATCATGCCCCAATTCACTAACTCACATAAACTTACATTATTTATGTTTATTCCTCAATTCTATTCATTCCGCATAAACATACGTCTAGCTATGTTTAATCACACATATACATCACAAATGTATAAATCACATACATATACATATATCAAACATGCATATATAAAATCAAGTGTGTTTCATCACACATACTATCATCTCCATAATACTCCAAATAAATATATGCACATTCATGTTTATTTCTGCATATCATAATTAAAATGATAAAATGCAACTCATAGAGACCGACACACGACTCTACATGGGCACACAATGTTTATGGATTGCTCACACCCCACACGGGCACACAATCTGATTGCTCACACCCCACATGGGCACACAATCAATGTGAATAAATCACCCAAAGCTCACACCCCACACGGGCACATGATGTTTCTAGATTGTTCACACCCCACATGGGCACACAATCCGATCGCTCACACCCCACATGGGCACACGATCTTGTTGTAGTCATCGCTCACACTCCAAATGAGCACACGATGCTACAACGGATTCACAAAGAATCCTACAGCACAAGAATGCATGCATTATGCTTACATGCAAAATGACACACAACATTCTTGAAAATGCATACATATTCACAATATAGTTATGCATTTCATCTTATTCAATTAGCATACATTCGCATTTAATTCAAGCAATGTATCTACTTGCCAAACGGCCACAACACAACAATCAAACCCATAATTCCATAATTAACATAATTACATTTTATCGGAAAAGTTGGGTAAAATTCGGCTAAAAATTACTTTTCTTAGCATCATTGGTTTCTACACGTTTCTAGCTTCGAATCGATATAAGGATCACTAAAAACGGATAACCGAAACTCAAGTTACGAAACAAAACGTAAAAAACCCAAAAATCCTCCCAGGCTCGCTGAGCGACGAACAACTCGCTGAGTGAAAATCACTATGGAACTTTCGTTGAGCGAGGGGTAGCTCGCTAAGCGACCACTACGATTTCAGAAAAATACCAGCTACGAACAGTCAACCAAAATGACCCCAAAACTCGTCTAAGCACATACAAACATGATCAATAACATATTCTAGCTATCATACATCAGCTATAACGATTTCCAACCGATTAATCCATAAATTTCTCACATTTTCTCTCAAACCCTAACTATTCATCTTCTCCAACTTCTACCAAATCAAAAACCACAAAATCTAACACATACATAATCATATACAAGATTAAGATAACAATGTTTATCACCCTTACCCGATTATTTCGTCTACACGGAACAATCTTGATCAAAACCTAGCTTTTTCCAAGTTTTCCTCTTTTCTCTTCTTTTCTCTTCTCTCCTTTTTCTTTCTCTTCTATTTTCTTTCTATCCCTTTTCTTTTCTTTCTCTTCTTTACTAACTTATACTTTTTTCTCTCTATTTCTATTCTTACTCTATTATTTCTATTTCTTTCCAACCAAATATCATTTTCTCACAAAAATACCAATTCTACTAATTTCTAACTTATCATTAATTAACAAATACCTAAAATACCCTTCAAACCAATTTTACCCGAAAATTCACAAAACGATAAAAATCACATATCACACCAATATATCACATTAATTCATCAACATATCATATCATCACGATAATTTCACAAATAAAACAATTATCATACAAATAAAATAAAAGACTCCACAAAATTTGGGAAAATCGAATCGGGGCGTTACAAGATGCAATAGAAGCATGTTTAGAAGCATGAAAACACATGGATGTTCATGAAATGTAATGGATGCAAAGCATACTAAAATGATGCAACAATGATCAAGCAATGTTTCAAACATTTCCTAATATGTATAAGATGACATACAAGAGAATGGAATGGCATGGCAATTTCATAAGTTCATTATATGCAAAGAAGAATGCAAATGAAGATGCAAAATTAGGGTTTTAAGGCAACATGAGATGCATATGACCAAAACAGAAGCATCAATCATGATAAAAATTTGAAATTGAACTCAAACAAGCCCTAATCCCATATAAGATTACACCCGAAAGGATAAAGTCAAAAGCTTAACCTAGTGGAAGTTATGAAATTTCTAAGTTAACTAGAGTTTTTGGGTGCTTCTAGAGGGAAAATGCAAATCAAATTGAAAATGCAAGATAAAAATATGAGATAAATAACCTAGAAACTATATGCAATATGAGAAACAATGCAAAAGAATCAAGTTCAAACTCATCATGGTTAGGCAGAAATGAATTTTTCAAGTTAGGGTTAAAAATGTGAAATTTAAGAACCCTAATTCAAAGAAAATTGTGAAAAGGTGATCAAACCTAAAAAGAAATTTGTATGGTGAGTTTGAAAATGTTTCTAAATGTATTGGAATGCTTCATGAATTTTTTGGTGATTTTTAGAAACCTAAATGCATATTTAATTAATTAAATAAAACATTTAAATATTTTAAAAATACTTTTTAAATGCAAAAATTGAAATAAAAAATGTTTTTAGGTAAATAAAAATATTTGAAACAGAAATGCAAAGTTTGAGATTTTTTTGATGATTTTTGCTATTTTAAATAAATTGAATAGAAGAAAATGCAATAAAATGAAATTAAAATGAAATAAATGAAAGTCGAATGATCCAGTGGCTGAGATTTAAACTGAGGGGAGGGGGGTTGACTGCGCGCGTGGTCGAAGGGTTCAGATCAAATCTGGATAATTAATTTTAATTAATTTAATTAATTATGAATTAACATTAATGAACTAATCAGGTCCATCCAAAAACGCGCTAACCCTAAGATTTAATGGCCAAGATTCAAACTGACTAATTAAACCCTAATTAAGCCCTAAACAGTTTCAGGTGACCGGAGCAAGCTCCGGTCATCTTCTCCGACGACCCTAAAATGCTATCTCTCTCCCTAGGCTATGAGAACCTCCCAAACTCTCCAGAATCACTCCCTAAACATCACTGAGCATGAATCCACCAACAAACAACATTTATTTTGCATCAATCAAGAGAATCAAGCAAGAATATGTCTCACGGGAAAATTTTCAGAAGTTAAATACATGCTTAATACTCAACCATTTTCAAAAGTAAACATATCACAATGATCACCACATCATGTAGAATCAATTTGTAACTTAAAAAACAATTTATGGAAAAATTATTCTTGATGATACCTGAGATGAAGCTTTCTCAAACTGAGCTTTCTGGACCTCTCCTTGGTGAGAAACCACTCCAATGATCCCCCTTGTGCTTCTGAAAAGCTTGAAACAAGTTTGTATGGCTTGGTTTTTGAGATTCAGTTCTGCTAAGGCCAAAATCGTGTTTTTGTTTTGTGAGGGTTCAGGCCATGGCAAGGGGTGGGAAATGATCCTTATGATGTGTGGAGATGATTGGTGGTGAAAGTTTTGAGTTTGAGTGGCTGAGGAGTGAGTTTCGAAAGCTTGAAGGTTTTGGGGATTTTTGAGCAATCTGAGTTGTGGGATGATTCAGGCTTGTGTGTGTTATGAAATGAGCTACATAAGGTTAGTATATGCCAATGAGAGTGATCAGAAAGTGGGTGGTGGCATAGTGTGATTGGTATGGGCCAAGTTGCAAAAATGTCAACATTGTGTACTTGAGGCATGGGAAGGTTCAGAGCTGTTTTTAGGGGTGTCTTGGCCTCAGCTGAGTTCATGGAGAGCCTTTGGATCATTAGAGTGCAGCTGGATCGCCTTGATCAAGTGTTTGCAAGCTTTATGCATTTTGACAACTTTGAAAATTCTTGAGAAAATGAGGCATGGTTTCTTGTGATCCAAGGCACAATTCTGGTCCAAATGTGTTGGCATAAAATGGCTTGGCAGGTGAAATTGCAAAAATTCCTCTTTGGTGCACACTTGAAAATTATAGGATTTTCGCCAACTTCGAAAGGCCATATCTTGAGTTCTAGGATGAATCAAGACATGTTCTTGTAATTTTTGAAAATGGGAAGACATAATATACAACTTTCATGCCCAAAATTTTTTCATTTGAAGCATTTTAGGTGATGAAAGAATAGGTTGAATATCTTTCCCAAAATGGAAAGTTTCCATTACAAGTCATTTCCAAAAATAGCAAGTTTGCATTTGGCTTGAAATTCTTCAATCTTTTGAACTTCTAACCGCTTATAAGATCAAATAAAGATCATAGAACCTCAAAATGATGAATGTGACCCTTTGGTACCATTGTTGGGGGCCTCAGATGCCCTGATTTTGACTTTACTTGCTCAAGAAGTTACCCAATGATCAGATGACTTCCACAGTGAATTTCTTCATCAAATTTGGTACACATGATCCTTATAACATATTGAGACCATTAGAAACAAGAATGACCAAAAAATTTGGGATTAAGGCCTCTGAAACCAAAACCCTAATTTTAGGTCATCTGTGCAGGAAATCTTTAGTCTGCCTCTATGCCTTTGCCATCTTTCTGATCCCTTGACTTTTATGAACTTTGGGGAGCGTATTATGATCATGGGACACACATGGACCCTCTTGGAAAGATTCAAGACCATTGGGATGGGTCAGATCACTTCTTGGATTGCTCATATCACAAACCCTAGATGCAGATGAAATGAACTATGCAGTGGGATATGATATGCTTATGTAATGCAAAAATGAAAGATCACAAGCCATGGTGTGAGAAAAAGTGAAGGAAAATTTGGGGTGTTTACAAAGTCTCGTTTCTTTCCAGTTGAGTTATCATCCAAGCATGACATTCTCTTTGCAAGCTCACTCACGGTGTGTCTTGTTTGTTTTATCACCAAAGTGTGGTAAACGCTTTTCGATTTCGTCTAAGTCCGGTTTTTTTTCCTTCGAGTTATCATCCAAGTATGATAGTCTCTTTTCAAGCTCACTCATGGTGTGTCTTGTTTGTTTTATCATCCAAGTGTGGTAAATGCTTTTTGATTCTGTCTAAGTCTGATTTAGTTCCTTCGAGTTATCATCCATGTATGATAGTCTCTTTTCAAGCTCACTCGCGGTGTGCCTTGTTTATTTTATCACCCAAGTGTGGTAAATGCTTTTCGATTCCGTCCAAGTTTGATTTCGTTCCTTAGAATTATCATCCAAGTATGATATTCTCTTTTCAAGCTTACTCACAATGTGTCTTTTTTGTTTTATTACCCAAGTGTGGTAAACGCTTTTCGATTCCGTCCAAGTCCAGTTTCGTTTCTTCGAGTTATCATCCATGTATGATAGTATCTTTTCAAGCTCACTCACAATGTGTCTTATTTGCTTTATCACCCACACGTGTTAAATGATTTTCAATGTCGTCCAAGTGGGGTTTCATTCCTTCAAGTTATCATCCACGTATGATAGTCTCTTTTCAAGCTCACTCACGGTGTGTCTTATTTGCTTTATCACCTAGGTGTGGTAACTGCTTTTCGATTCCGTCCAAGTACGGTTTCGTTTCTTCGAGTTATCATCCATGTATGATAGTATCTTTTCAAGCTCACTCACAATGTGTCTTATTTGCTTTATCACCCACACGTGTTAAATGATTTTCAATGTCGTCCAAGTGGGGTTTCATTCCTTCGAGTTATCATCCAAGTATGATAGTCTCTTTTCAAGCTCACTCACGGTGTGTCTTATTTGCTTTATCACCTAGGTGTGGTAACTGCTTTTCGATTCTGTCCAAGTACGGTTTCGTTTCTTAGAGTTATCATCCAAGTATGATATTCTCTTTTCAAGCTCACTCATAATGTGTCTTGTTTGCTTTATCACCCAAGTGTGGTAAACGCTTTTCAATTTCGTCCAAGTCTGGTTTCGTCTTCTTTGAGTTGTCATCCAAGAATGGCATTCTTCCAAACATATATTGTTCTTACCCACAGAGTATAAATTTTCCGCTTTATTCGGATATTCAATCCCTCCATACCTCGAATGTCTAAAAGCCATTGATATCATCCATTCAGGTCTATAGTTGATTGAATAGGGGCAGTTGTAACACCCTAAAATTTTCCCTCTTATTTATTACCTGTTTCAAGTAGTTTATGCTTCTTTTACACAACATTTTACATTGCTTTGCCTTCAAATCATAAATCATAATAAAAATAATAAAATAAAGCTTACATCATCAGTCGAAGCATAGGGAATGGGATAAGGTGTTTTTCTAGTGGCAAGAAATTTGCACTCACTGGGGAGAAGAAGAAAAGGGATATAAATTGTAAAAGAGAGTATAGTATGAGTATCAAATGAAAGTGATGGAGGACGACCATCGAGAAGAGGACGACTGATGGGGGTAAAACAGTAAGCAAAGCAATGACGGGGAATGCCATCATGCTGGGAAATAAAGAAACCACAACGGGGACGGCCATCGGGTAAAGTGATGAAGGACGATCATCAAAAGAGAAAAGACCACGATGGGGATGGCCATTGGGTAAAGAAATAAAACTCTCTGGGGATTTAAGAAAAGCATTGATGGGGACGACCATCAGGCTTGGAAAGTAATGTAAACAACGATGGGGACGGCCATCGGGCTAAACCGATGAAGGACGATCATCAGGAAAAGGAAAAGGGACCACGACGGGGACAACCATCGGGTTAAAGAATAAATGAAATATTTGATGAGGCACAATCATGAAAGGTGAAGGACAATCACCTAGCAGGGGACGGCCTGCTCTTTATCACGACATATGACGAATGCCGGATAGAAAAGATCAACGATGGGGACGGCCATCGGAAAAGCAGGATGAAGGGCGATAATCAAGAGGTTAAGGACGATCACCTAGCAGGGGACAGCTACTCTTGGGGATTATCGTGACATAGGACGAATGTCGGATAACAAAGATCAACGATGGGGATAGCCATCGGATAAAATGATGAGGGACGGTCATCATAAGGTGAATGACGATCACCTAGCAGGGCACGACTGCTAAAAAATATCACGACGTAGGAAAAATTCCGGATAACAAAGATCAACAATGGGGACGACCATTGGATAAAATGATGAGGGACGGTCATCATAAAGTGAAGGACGATCACCTAGTAGGGGACGATTGCTCAAAATATCACGACAAAGGACGAATGCCGGATAGAAAGTTCCAACAATGGGGATTCCACAGGGGAAAGGATGAGGGACGGTCATCCAAAGGTGAAGGACGATCACCTGGTAGGGGACGGCTGCCGAAAATATCACGACATAGGATGAATGCCGGATAGAAAAAGTTGTTTTTATTTTTGTGGTGATGTAAACACGGACGAGTGCTTACGCCCTAAAATAAAAGGTATAAGTGTTTGACGGCGTGTATAGACTAAATATGCGGACGAGCACCCTTAGGACCACGATACGGATGAGTATCGATAAAAGCAAATGCTGACACGGGATTAAGGGTGATGATGCAGACGAGTATCAATCGGTTAAGCAAGGAACACGGACGAGTGTTGATTTGCTGAGAAGGTGATATATACAAGATACAGACGAGTATCAAAGACTTCTATATAAGTATGTACAAGTATGAACTGCTGGGGATATATGTGCAAGACATGGACGAGTGCCATTAGGTTGAGCAAGGGACACAGACGAGTGTTTTGACTTGCTGGGGAAGTATGACACGGACGAGTGCCGAAAAGAATATGTACAAGTATGAACAAGTGTTTGAGAATTCTGAAGGATTTATGGCGAATTTACTGGGGAAAGATGACACGGACGAGTGTCGAAAAGGGCATGTATAAATATGAACAGGAATCTGTGTTTGAGAGTGCAAAAGGTATTCTAGCTTTGTCTGCGGGGGATAAGTTTTATATATTACTGGTGAAGTGAATATGGTATTTGCAGGTGATTGGCTCGAACCTGGCTCATGATCATGCAAATGTTTGATTTTTGCCGTAATGCTCCATATTAGACGGAATGCTAGGCTTATTTTGGTGGATATGATGTGAATTCTATGATTATGCAAATGAGAAACCCGATCCGAAATCCGAATCCTGCGGGGATAAAGATCTCTGGTTTATCTGTCCGGAGGGAGAACTCCGTTAGGGACGAGGAAGTTTCAGCAACTCCGCTGGGGAAGTATTTCATGTATTGCTCTACTAGGGAGAGAATGGAAAATCTGTGGGGAGGCAAATCCACCAACTCTGCTGAGGATGAGAAAATCCTGGCAACTCTGATGGGAATAGAGAGTTCCTGACCACTTTGCTGGGGGCAAGTCGTCAGGCATTGCTCGGGAGATCCTGCTTGGGAAGGAGATAAATTCTGGAAAGTAATATGTTGTCACTTCTTCGTACAAGCGATATGCTGGGGATTGATGAATTCCTCAAGGGATCCCCTGGGGGGATAAAACTTCACGAGGAAATACTTCTTGTCAAAGAGTCCTGCTGATGATGTGATTGCTGGCCTGTTAAACAAAGGAAACACACAAGTGTCCCAAGGTATCCTCAACCGGATTCCGTCATAGGAGTTAGATTTACCTGAGAGTAACATATTTCCTGCAAGCATTTATTAAAAGTGGCTTATATGTTTTTTATGCAAGTATTGTCTTATGAACTCTGGACATTTTGCAAATGAAACAAAAATGTACAAAACAAAGTGTGACTGAAAATTCTGATTTTATTGATTTATGCGCCCTGGATAGGCAAGTAATGTCAAAGAAGCGAATCCCTTGAAAGGAGGAGATTGCTGTAAATTGAGAAAGTAAAAGTGTTGACAATGTTGAAGATGACGCTCCAGTGAGCTCCCTTTGTTATGACCCGTATGACCTTGACGTTCTTCTTATCTTGCTTTCTGAAGAAGGTTGATTATGACCGACGCTTTGTCCTTTCGAAGCTTGTCATGTTGTGAGTGATACAGACGAATTCAGAATGCAGTTGTTCGCTTATTCCCTGATTTTGCGTGGATCGCCCTTTCTGGTTTTCAATCCACCGGGATACCCATTTTTGCCTGACCTGTCCGATGTGGCTTTTCAACTCAGCGGGTGTACATTTTTTCAATTTTCCCTTATTTTTGCCCGAGTCTTTTATTCAGTTTTTGACTCGCCGGGATGCCCTATTTTTGCCTGGACTTATATTCTGTTTTTATGTCCAGCGGGTATTTTATGCGAATTATTTTTTAACTGCATTTGAATTCACAGGAGACGGGAAGTCTTCACCATCCATAGTAGTGAGCATCAGTGCTCCACCAGAGAAAACTTTCTTTACTATGAACGGGCCTTCGTAGTTTGGTGTCCACTTGCCCCTGTGGTCTGTATGAGGAGGAAGGATCCTTTTCAGAACAAGTTCTCCCACTTGGTATTCCCGAGGTCTGACTTTCTGATCGAAGGCTTTCTTCATTCGCTTCTGATACAACTGCCCATGACAGATGGCTGCCAATATTTTCTCTTAAATCAGATTCAGTTGATTGTATCGAGATCGAACCCATTCTTCTTCATCCAGTTTTATATCCATCATTACCCGTAAGGAGGGTAGTTCAACTTCAACAGGTAGGACAACTTCCATACCATACACAAGCTGATAGGGTGTCGCCCCGGTAGATGTTCTGATAGAGGTTTGGTACCCATGCAAGGAAAATGGTAGCATTTCGTGCCAGTCTTTGTAGGTGACTACAATCTTCTGCACAATCTTCTTGATATTCTTGTTAGCAGCCTCAACGACATCGTTCATCTTTGGCCTGCAAGGAGAAGAATTGTGATGGTGAATCTTGAAGTCCCGACAAAGTTCTGCCATCTACTTGTTGTTCAAATTGGAACCATTATCAGTAATGATTCGCTCGGTAACTCCATATCGACAAATGATATCTCTCTTCAAAAATCGGGCTACCACTTGTCTGGTGACGTTTGCATATGAAACTGCTTCAACCCATTTGGTGAAGTAATCAATGTCCATCAGGATGAATCCGTGACCATTTGAAGCAGTTGGTTCAATCTTTCCAATCATATCAATGCCTCACATGGCAAAGGGCCAAGGTGAAGACATTACATTCAAAGGATTCGGAGTCACATGCACTTTATTTGCGTAGATCTGGCATTTGTGGAATTTTCTGGCATAGGCACAACAGTCTTCATCCATTGTGATCCAATAATAACCTGATCTTAACAATTTCTTCGCCATTTCATGTCCTCCGGCATGGGTACCGAAAGAACCTTCATGTACTTCGTGCATTAGTAGGTCTGCTTCCTTCTTGTCAACACATCTGAGCAAGACCATGTCGAAGTTTCGCTTGTACAAAGACCCATCAGTATTAAGGAAGAAACTATCGATAAGCCTTCTTAATGTCTTCTTATCATTTGACGATGCCCCAGGTGGGTATGTCTGAGTTTCCAAGAAGCATTTGATATCTGGGTACCAAGGCTTGTTGTCAGTGACAGTGTCCACAGAGAATACATATGTCGGTCTGTCCAGTTTGGATACCAAAATACGAGGTACATAATTAGCAGTCTGTACTTTGATCGTGGATGAAATGGTAGCCAAAGCGTCTGCAAACTGATTCTCATCTCGAGGGATGTATTCAAGCGTAACTGTTGTGAAGAAGGTCAACAATCTCCTTGTATAGTCCCAGTAGGGAATCATGCTCCTGATGAGTATACCATTTGCCGTTGGTCTGGTTGATTACCAAAGCTGAATCTCCGAATACATTCAAGGTTTTGATCCTGAGGTCAATGGCTTCCTCAAGACCCAAGATGCAAGCTTCATATTCTGCTTCGTTGTTAGTGCAAGCAAAGGTGAGTTTTGCTGAGAAAGGCATGTGGACTCCCTTGGGTGTAATAAGCACTGCACCAACTCCACGACCGTTGCAATTAACTTCCCCGTCAAACATCATAGTCCATGCTTCTTCTGGGTCACGCCCTTCAGTATGAACTGGCTCTTCAAAATCTTTTGCTTTTAGGAACATGATGTCTTCATCAGGGAAATCAAATCTCATAGGCTGGTAGTCATCAATGGTTTGCTCAGCCAGATAGTCAGACATTACACTGCCCTTGATGGCTTTCTGAGAGGTGTATTGAATGTCATATTCTGTTAGAATTATTTACCATCTTGCAACCCTTCCGGTAAGTGATGGCTTCATAAATATGTACTTGACTGGATCCATCTTTGAGATCAACAAGGTAGTATGAGTCAACATATACTGTCTTAGTCGGCGAGAAGCCCACGCTAAAGCATAACAAGTTTTCTCGAGCAGTGAATAACGTTGTTCACAGTCGGTAAAAATTTTGCTTAGGTAGTATATTGCATACTCTTTTCGACCAGACTCGTCATGCTGGCCCAACACACACCCTATTGACTCTTCTAATACTGTCAGATACATGATTAGAGGTCTTCCTTCGATTTGAGGCATGAGAATTGGAGGTTCTTGCAGATATTCTTTGATCTTGTCAAAAGCTCTCTGACAATCATCGTTCCACCTGATTGTTTGTTCTTTTCTTAACAGTTTGAACAAGGGTTCGCAGGTTGCAGTGAGATTAGATATGAACCTTGAGATGTAATTCAATCTACCTAAGAACCCTCAAACTTCTTTCTCAGTCTTAGGTGAAGGCATTTCCTGAATAGCTTTGACTTTGTCAGGATCAACCTCAATTCCTTTTTCACTTACAATAAAACCCAACAGCTTACCAGAACGTACCCCGAATGTTCATTTGTTGGGGTTCAACTTCAACTGATACTTCCTCAGGCGCTTGAACAGTTTTAGCAAATTTACCAAATGATCTTCTTCTGTTAGGGACTTGGAAATCATGTCATCCACATAGCACTCGATTTCTTTGTGGATCATATCGTGGAATAACGTTACCATAGCCCATTGATATGTTGCACTGGCGTTCTTCAGACCAAACGACATTACCTTGTAACAAAATGTGCCCCAAGGTGTGATGAAAGTTGTCTTCTCCATGTCTTCAGGTGACATCTTAATCTGATTGTATCCAGAAAATACGTCCATGAAAGAAAATATCGAGAACTGGGTTGTGTTATCCATCAATACGTCAATGTGAGGTAATGGGAACTCATCCTTCGGGCTAGCTCTGTTCATATCCCAGTAATCCACACACATACGCGCCTTTCCATCCTTCTTAGGTACGGGTACAATGTTAGCAACCCACGGCGGGTAACTAGTTACAGCAAGAAAACCGGCGTCCCACTGCTTTTGTACTTCTTTTTTGATCTTCATGGCCATGTCTGGGCGAGTACGGCGTAGCTTCTGTTTAATTGGTTGACAATCTTCTTTCAATGGCATCCTGTGCATGAAAATATCCGTATCCATACCTGGCATATCTTGATAAGACCAAGCAAACACATCGACATATTCCCGAAGCATACTGATGAGTTTTTCTTTCACTAGAGCTTGCAGACTGGCCCCGATCTTCACTTCCTTTACTTCTTCCTCGGTACCAAGATTGACAGTTTCAACCTCCTCCTGATGAGGAGAAATCACTTTTTCTTCTTGTCTCAACAACCTTGCCAACTCTTCAGGAAAATCATAATCTTCATCAACCCATTCATCTGCTTGATTAATCGGATTGTCGAAGTCATACAAGGTCATAGCAGTGTTGTTGTCGGTGCAATCTGGAGGATTATCTCTGCAAGGGTTGAGATTTGTTCATTTTAGTGATTGATTTTATCTTGTTTAGGAAAAAGTGAATGAAGTTACTTATTTGAGAAAAACATTGCCATTTATTGTTTTGTGCAAAAATAATAAAAATGAAAAGACAGTGAGCGAAAAAAGATCGTTCGCAAAAGATGTCCATTTGTTCATTAATCATTCATTTGCACAAAATACAAATATGGCCCTATTACAAAATGAGTCCTGACACCTTGGGCAAGATGCATGACTTGATGCATGCTTAAACAGGAAATAATAATTACTCTGCTGAAGTAATCCTTATAATTTCCTGGGAAGACCAGCTGAGGACTTGCTGGCCTGAGACCCTTGGACGAATCCAGCTTTCCAGGTTGAAGTTGCTTTCAACCTTGTCTTCCACATTGTTGATTGCATTCGGGGTTAGCATTCCCCCACTGATAAACTTGGGAGCTTCAGCAGCCTCCTCTTGGACCTGTCGGGATGGTTTGTAACCCAACCCGAACTTGTCTTCCTTGATCTGAACTTGCAGTAGCTTTCCCCAGCCATGGGCATTCTCGTCTTCAACAACCTTCCGAGCTTTCTTATAAGAGGAGATTGAAGTACCAGACACTTCAGTTGTTGCTTCATTGACATTGAGGGCCTCAAACCCTTGGCTCATTGTCTCATGGATCTCTCCGTCCATCTCAATATACTTGTAAGTAGCTAGATGACTAACGAAGATATCCTCCTCCCCAAAGATTGTGATGACTTGGCCCTCCTATTCCTATTTTAACTTCTGGTGAAGGGTTAACGTCACAGCGCCAGCGGCATGAATCTATGGCCGACCAAACAAACAGCTATAGGCAGGCTGAATGTTCATCACGTAGAAGATAGTTTTGAAGATATGTGGGCCAATCACCACATGAAGCTCAATTTCCCCAAGAACCGATCTTTTAGAACCGTCAAAGGCTCTCACAACCAGGTTACTTGCACGCAATGCAAGACCATCATATTCCATCTTGACCAAGGCTTTCTTTGGAAGAACATTGAGAGAAGACCCAATATCAACCAAGACATGAGAGAGAACAACACCTTTACACTCCAAGGTGATATGCAAAGCCTTATTATGGTTACGGCCCTCCGTAGTCAGATCAACATCATTAAAACCTAGTCCATGGCTAGTATTGACATTAGAAACCACCGTCTCTAGCTGATTAACTATAATCTCTTCTGGCACGTAAGCTGCGTGCAGGACTTTGAGAAGTGCATTCCTGTGAGCTTCAGAACACATTAGCAGTGATAGAATAGAGATTTTGGAGGGTGTCTGATGGAGCTGGTCCACAACCTTATAGTCACTCTTTTTGATTATTCTCATGAACTCGTCTACATCCTGGTAAAAGGATGTCTTCTGAGTTTCCTTGGTAATAGGCTCTTCAGGCACCACACTTTTGCCCTTAGCCTTGGCAGCAGCTTCTGCTTCATCATTAGTTCTTTGGAGTTGTGAGGCAAAGAGACGTCTGCTTCGAGTGAAGCCTCCACCTCCCCCCACATTATCAATCTATGGTGTAGAAGTGTCAAAAGTGACTTTCTTTCCATTGTAATACAAATATGATCCATAGTGCCAAGGCACGACACTGCTGCTGTCATATGGAACTGGTCCTGGTACCGTGATAGTAACCAGAATGATTGCTGCAGAAGAAGGAAATGAGACAGTCTGAGGTTCATAATAAATTGAGACAGGAGGTCTGACCGGGGATGATGCTGGTGATGAAGGTTGCTACTGTTGATGGAAATGTTGTTGTGAGTTGTTGAAAGAATCTGGAACGTGGATTATTGCCATATCATAGTAAATGGTAACTGTGGAAATGTCTTCATTGATGGTTGTTGTTGTTGTAGAAGGGTGTGTTGTACTGATATCTGTTGAAGTGGAAGAAGGGATGGTTGTTGATGTTGTAGAAGAATCCGTTGGAATGATTGTTGTTGAAGTTGTAGGAGTGATACTTGTTACATCTGATGGAATAACATGTGCTGATGTTGTAGGAGAAATGACTGCTGATGTTGTAGGAGCTGGAACTGTTGAAGTGATCTGTAAAGTGCCTTCTTTGATAAGATTGTTGATACCGGCCTTCAAATTTGCACAACCGTTGATAGAAATCTTACAAGCTTCGCAGTGGGCCTCACAACCCGGGAACACTTGGCATTTCGAAAGCTGGGCTTTAATCTCAGCCAGAGGTGTTTGAATGCTTGCAACACTATCAATTAGGCTTAATGGTTGACCCTTCTCAATGGCATTTAGCCTAGGCCCACCATGGCTAGGCATAGGATTCTTGGTAACACTTGGAGGGGGTGCAAAGTTGTCTGCCTTAGAATCAATCAAATCTTGAACCTTCATATGCAAGGCTCTGCACTTTTTTGTTGTATGGTCAGGTGCATTGGAGTGGAAGACACATCTGGCATTAACATCATAGTTTCTTGGAAGATTCTGGGGATCTGGTGGGGCCAGAGTCCTTAATTCAATCAGATTGAGATTTAATAATTATGGAAGTAAGGCAGCATAGAGCATCAGAATGGGATCGATAACCCTGTTGATTTGTGAAGTCCTTTGTTGAAACAGACATTGTTGCTGATTGTTATTGTTGTAAGATCTCTGTTGAGGAAATTGTTGTTGCTGTGGGAAGTGTTGTGGTTGTGGATGATACTGTTGTTGAGGTGCTGGAGCTGGAATGGTAATAGAAGCTACTGATCTTGGCATATATTAAGGCCTACCTCTGCCCATGTGTATTGAGTTGGTCTCACTTGTCCTGCGAGGTCCTGAGAAAGGTTTCCTTGTACTGCTGGAACTAGCACCATTGTCTGAAATTTTTCCCATCTTTAAAAGACTCTCAATTCTCTCTCCAGCTATAACTATATCCGCAAAGCTGGTCGACGAGAAAGCAACAAGTCTGTCAATGTACGTTCCTTGCAATGTGTTCATAAAAATGTCAGCCATTTCTCTTTCTGACATTGGAGGCTGGACAGCAGCAGCAAGCTGTCTCCATCTTTGGGCATATTCCCTGAAGCTTTCTCTTGAAGACTGTGACATACCCATCAGAAGGGTCCTTTTGGGAGCCATGTCCAAGTTATATTGATACTGGCGTATGAAAGCTTTAGCCAAATCCTTCCAGTTTCTGATTGTTGCTCTGGACAGGTGAGAATATCATTCACGGGATGCTCCAGTCAGACTGTCTTCGAAGTAGAACATCCACAACTTTTCGTCCATGGTATAAGCTTTTAGTCTCTCTAGAAAGGAATGCAGGTGAGTACGTGGACAAGAGGTACCATTATATCTCTCAAAGCAAGGAGGCTTGAATTTGTGAGGAATCCTGACTCCCTCAACTAAACCCATGTCCATTACATCAAATCCCAAAGAGTTTTGAGACTCCAAAGATCTCAGCTTCTCTGCTATTTCATCCAGACGACGATCATAGGCTTCATCCCCATCACCAATTACTGTAAACTGTTCCTCTTGAGGGTCCTCTTGCAAGGCACGACCTCTAGTGTTTCCTTGAGTATTTCTGATAGCATTGACTTCGGGATTGAGGTGAGGCCCAAACTCTGGTGGTTCTGTTCGTGGCTTCCCGTGATCATTGTTACTAGTACCTCCTGTACATGGATGATTCTCTTCTGGAGTTTGTCGCTCGACCAAATATCTTAATCTTTCTTGGCTCTAAGCCAACTAGTCATCACTGCCATGAACTGGTTCATTTGAGCCCTCATCTCAGTTCTCTCATTAGCCATCTGAGTTCTAACGTCAGTTAAATCTTGTTGAACTTGGTCCATTTGTAAGCTCGGAAGGTTGTTTCTTGTATGATACCTGTGAACTCTGTTGATGGGGAAAACCCTCCTACGAGCAATGTTTCCTGAGACAACATCAAAGTGAGAAAACAACAACAAAAACACCTACAAAACAAAGAATGAAGTTAGTATGCAATGCAATATGTCTATTTGTCTTCCAAGGGTATCCGATTTGGTTCTTTGGTTTTGACCTTCCAGACCACTAGGAATGAAGATGATGAAGAGAAATGAAGCCCATCAGAAGATCCAAGTAATACATAAACCATATATTACAAATGCAAAAGATACATAGTTTATGATTACAACAAGTTCCCATGGTGGGTCAAAATACAATTAATCGAGAAATACAACAAAATCACCATGAGAAGTAAAGTACAACCAAAATAAAATACAAGTACAAAGAAATCAAACATCCAGCCCAAAGTCATCATCCTTAACTTCCTTTAGGAGAGCATCAATCACTAGTCCAACTGGATGCTCTGCGATGGTCCTGATAAGAAGGTTCCTGGTGGAAATGACACTTGTCAACTTTTGGTACTTGTCTTGTTCTTTTGATCTCTTCAACTCCACCCGGAGTTTCAACTCGGAGATTTCCTTCTGTGCTGCTAACAAGGCTTCCTGACTCTTCATCTCATTAGCTTCCAACTGCTTTATCTTAGCCTGGGTCTTTTGATCTTCTTGCAGACGAGATTCAGTGATCCTGATCCATCTAGCCTGACTCTCCTCTAAGTAATGTTCAGCTATGGCTTTCTGAATTTTGGCTTCCTTGCAAGCATTCTTTAATACCAACTCTCCTGCTCGGGATTTTTTGATGTAATCGTCAGTCTTCTCAATCTTAGTCATATGCTCGATACGGAGCTTCTCTAACCTCTCAATATCCAGACGACCATCATTCCTTTCCCAAAGGGTCTTCTTTAGAGCTTCAAAAAGCTGGGTATTCCTCTCTTTCAGCTTCTCAAACTCCTCTAAACTGATTGTAGCTATAGGCTCTACTGATCATGGTCCTGGCACATCTTCCAAGGTGAATGGCATGCAGGTGATCAGTCCTCTGATGCGAGACCAATCAATGTACTGAGCTGAAGCTATGTTGTTACACTTGCCAAGAATAGCAGTCCCTTTTGTCTGTATGTTATCCCAAGCCCAGGCTGCTTGTCGGATGATGGCATGATTATTCTGAACATCACAGTAAAGGGTCTCTGCTAAATCCTGCTCTCTTGGTGGATGTACTAAGGCATACCCTAGTTGCCTTTTGAAAAGCAAAGGATTGTAGTTGATACAACCCTTCACTTCAATAAGAGGTACATTGGGATACTGCCCACAACTTGTAATCATGTCCCTACCCTTGGTGCTCTGAGTACACCACTTGATGTCTTCTGAAGTGAGAGCAATCATTCTCCTAGCCCAATTTCTTGACTGATGAGGATTCAGGAAAGCTTCTGTCTTTGGCAGGTGTCTTAATAACCAATAGTAGAAGAAAGGTGCATAACATCTGACTAGTCTTCCCCTCTGCTTTTCATTTCTCTGATGCACTAAGTAGTAGAAATCCCCTAGCAAGGTAGGAACTGGATTCTTCAGCAGGAAGAGGTAGATAAGACTCTTGCTTACAAACTTAGGCTCGTCTGCAAACAAGATGATTCCATATATACTAAGAGTCAGGAGAGCACAAACAGTTTCCCATTTCCCAACTACAGCATGACTGGTGGCCTGAGTGATCAAGAAGTCCAAATGGAGGCCTGGGATTCTAGCCTTGGTGGTCATATGCTGATCAATGATGGTGTTTTCCAAATGCAGAGCCCTAGCTATGTCTTCATTCCAATGAGCAGTCATCTCAGGGTTGAAGGGGATTCCTCTCCTGATAGGGACACCCAACAACATGGAAAACTCCTCCAACAAAGGACATATCTGAAAGTCTAGGAAAGTGAAACATTTGAGAGGAGGGTCAAAAAACTACAGGCAAGTGTGAATCATGCTCCTCTGTGATGCATCCAACTCCATGATCATGTCCATGATACTACCATAATGTTCCCTGAATAAAGGGACATGATCAGGAGTGATAAGTGCCTGAATCTGCCTGATGCCTGCTAAAGAGGGATCAAAGAAATGATAAGTGATGTTGCTCTTCCTGGATGAGTCCATACTGAAAATGGATGCTGATGAAGATAACTGAGGAGAATAACTGATGAAGACAAATTGGAGAAGATATCAGCTGAAGAAGATCTCTGAGGAAGATAACTGATGAAGATGGCTGAGCAGAAGAACAGTCAAAACCAAACCAAAGAAGATGTGGATACCCTGTAAAACAAATAGACAAATCTTAAAATAATGCAAAATGATGTATGCAGAATGATATGCAAGGGTTTGTGATCAGGTGTTGGATTTGTCATTTGCTTTGATAGGGTCCATGAGTGTTCAGAAATCCAGATGAAGGCTAGAGAACCAGTAACCAGGTGGGGGACTCAAATAAAGAGTCACAAGTCCAGGGTTTCACAGAATCAGTCCAAAATAGTGTAACCTTAAAATAATATCAGTAACAGGGTATGTTGAGGCCAAGGGTTCCTGCAAACCTATAAACATCCCAACCCACTCATAGGTATTATTCTAGAACAAGGATCCTCAGACTTGGATCTATTATGAGAAGTGTAAACACTTCTAACCCAGAGGTACAATGTTTACATTAATCATAAAGAATCCTCCTCTAATTCACCTCAGATGCTGAAGGTCATCTAAAAAGGTCATCCAGACTTAGCAGCCTTCCCAGATAGCTCTAGCACTACAGGAAATCAGTAGCACAGAGTTCTCAAGAAGAAACCCATGTCTGAACCGTGTTTCATATTCCCGCACTTGACCGAAATGGAATGGGAAAGAATATGAAGCCACTCTAATCCTATGTGTCACTCAGGCTCCCGGTGTGGAACCTTGCTCACTGAAATGCCCCTCCCACCAAGGCAAACCAGCAAATCCAGCACATGATATGATGACAATAATATGAAATGCATAAAACAGTAAATGAAAGCGATAAATAAATGCAGTAAATAAAGTTGTACAAAAAGTAATAAATAAAGCAATAAACAAAAAGCACACATAACACCCCCATAAACACAAATCAAAAAAGTACTAGGAGAAACCCACAAAAGAACTAGAAGCCCTGGTTGCAAGACAATCTCCCCAGCAGAGTCGCCAAGCTGTCGCTCCCGGAAAAGACATTAAGTCCCACGGTTCAGACGTGAACGGTCGGTGAAAGAAAAAGGGTTGAATAGAGTCGCCATCTAGGCATTTTTATCCCGAAGGAAAGGTAATGTTGCATAAACCTGGAAAGAGATGGATAAGACGGTTGCGAACCAGAGAAACTTAGAAAGGGGGTTGGTTACGACCTGGGAAGGTATTAGCACCCAGATTGTCCGTCGTACTCGACGGGATCCACGCTTACTTGATTGTGTTTAAAAGGGGTAAGTGTATGTGCTATTTGTGTGCAAAATCTAGGGAAAGAAAGTACAGGTGTCAGTGTAAAAGGTGTGAATTGCTCAGGAACTGAGACTTTAGAAAGAATGCTGAAAGAGGGGGATGACAAAGAGGATTTTGTTCGATAACTGTTAAGTTATGCCTATGTATCCTCTCGTGTAATGAGGAAGTCAGAACAACATAGTTTTACTCAAAGATACTGGAAATAAATTGACTGTAAACTGCTTGCTTGTCTATGCTCAAGTGTATGACTCGTCTGGCTCGAGTGCTAACTGTCTTGCATTAGACGGAAGAAGCGAGTTCTAGTTTGTGAATGAGTGTGATGAGAAAAGAATCCCGAAGGAGACGATTATTGTTTGTTTTTGTGTTTTCAGTTTTTTATTGTTTTTGGTGTTTTGCGTAGGATAATGAGCTTAAGCCTAAGTCAAGGGTTGTAAACTCATTATATCCTCCCTGATTAGGGATAATGAGCCTACTTAAGTATGAGATAAGCATCTCAACCTAATTACCATGATGATGTAGGATTAAGATCATTAACCTACTTGTGATTATTTAGATGTTTTTAGGTTTTTGTTTAGTGTTAAGTAATGAGTTTAATCTCTAATCACAGATTAGTGAACTCATTACACCATCCTAATAGAAGGATGATAGATGAGAACACTTAAGCTGAGGAAGATACCTCAACTTAATCCTTGGTTAGGGATTAAATTTATTATATAACAAGCCTTTATTAAATGGATTTTAATTAAAGGGTAAAATTAAGAAATGGATTTTATGGTTGTAAGACAACTTGAGGGGGACTTTTCCATTAAACACTAGGGTTAGTCCCTCTTAACCATATGGAAGAGATAGAACCCTAATGTAAGGCCCAAGTTACAAGATAAAGTCTTAGTGATTATTAATGTGTTTTGATTAAGAGGTGTAAACAAATTAAAGGTTTAACACTAAGGATTAAAGTTATACACTCCATCCTAAGATAAGGATGCAGACATAACCCTAATTCCAAAGTCCTAAAGCTTTAAGAGTTTAGCCTCTGAATAAGAGATAAGAAAAGAGACTCAAGGAGACTCAAAGGTAAAAAGATAGGGGGGACTATATACAACCCTAAAAGTTATCATGCTTGGATATCCTATGGTTTGTGAGGCTTAAGAGAAAATATCTTCAAGAAGTCCACCATGGAAGAAGCCGATGAAAAGAGAAGGAGAAAAGAGAATAGGTTACTTACTTCCTGAAGAAGATAAGCAACTTAGGATAAAGAAAGTGAGAAGGAGAGAACATAAGTGAAGCAATTTCACTTCAAGTACAAATAGTAATGCAAATGAGAGGAAATAAGAGGTGGGAGGTGAAGGCAAATCCACCTCCCAAATAACTTACCAAAAGTTCCTGAAATGTTAGTATGAATGCATAAGACATGAAATGAAAAGAAATAAGACAAATGAAGGTGAAAAGACCAAAGTCAGAAGTGATTATGCAATGCAAATGTGTTATGAGATGATGCAAAGTCATACAAGATGCATATGAATGTTCATACAAAGATGAGATGCAATAGAAGCATGTTTAGAAGCATGAAAACACATGGATGTTCATGAAATGTAATGGATGCAAAGAATACTAAAATGATGCAACAATGATCAAGAAATGTTTCAAACATGTCCTAATATGTCTAAGATTACATAAAAGAGAATGAAATGGCATGGCAAGTTCATAAGTTCATAATATGCAAAGAAGAATGCAAATGAAGATGCAAAATTAGGTTTTTAAGGCAACATGAGATGCATATGACCAAAACAGAAGCATACATCATGATAAAAATTTGAAATTGAACTCAAACAAGCCGTAATACCATATAAGATTACAACCCAAAGGAGAAATTCAGAAGCTTAACCTAGTGGAAGTTATGAAATTTCTAAGTTAACAAGGTTTTTGGGTGCTTCTAGAGGGAAAATGCAAATCAAATTGAAAATGCAAGATAAAAATATGAGATAAATAACCTAGAAATTATATGCAATATGAGAAAAAATTCAAAAAGAATCAAGTTCAAACTCATCATGGTTAGGCAGAAATGAATTTTTCAAGTTAGGGTTAAAAAATGTAAAATTTAAGAACCCTAATTCAAAGAAAATTGTGAAAAGGTGATCAAACCTAAAAATAAATTTGTATGGTGAGTTTGAAAATGTTTCTAAATGTATTGTAATGCTTCATGAATTTTTTGATGATTTTTAGAAACCTAAATGCATATTTAATTAATTAAAATCAATTAATTAATTAAATAAAACATTTAAATATTTTAAAAATATTTTTTAAATGCAAAAATTGAAATAAAAAATGTTTTTAGGTAAAGAAAAATATTTGAAACAGAAATGCAAAGTTTGAGATTTTTTTGATGATTTTTTCTATTTTAAATAAATTGAACAAAAGAAAATGCAATGAAATGAAATTAAAATGAAATAAATGAAAGTCGAATGATCCATTGGCTGAGATTTAAACTGAGGGGGTAGGGGTTGACTGCGTGCGTGATTTAAGGGTTCAGATCAAATCTGGATAATTAATTTTAATTAATTTAATTAATTATGAATTAACATTAATGAACTAATCTGGTCCATCCAAAAACGCGCTAACCCTAAGATCTAATGGCCAAGATTCAAACTGACTAATTAAACCCTAATTAAGCCCTAAACACTTTCAGGTGACCGGAGCAAGCTCCAGTCATCTTCTCCTACGACCCTAAAATGTTATCTCTCTCCTTAGGTTATGAGAACCTCTCAAACTCTCCAGAATCACTCCCTAAACATCACTGAGCATGAATCCACCAAGAAATAACATTTATTTTGCATCAATCAAGAGAATCAAGCAAGAACATGTTTCACGGGCAAACTTTCATAAGTTAAATATATGCTTAATACTCAACCATTTTCAAAATTAAACATATCACAATGATCAGCACATCATGTAGAATCAATTTGTAACTTAAAAAACAAGTTCTGGAAAAATTGTTCTTGATGATACCTGAGATGAAGCTTTCTCAATCTGAGCTTTCTGGACCTCCCCTTGGTGCAAAACCACTCCAATGATCCCCCTTGTGCTTCTGAAAAGCTTGAAACAAGTTTGTATGGCTTGGTTTTTGAGATTCAGTTCTGCTAAGGCAAAAATCGTGTGTTTGTTTTGTGAGGTTTCAGACCATGGCAAGGGGTGGGAAATGATCCTTATGATGTGTGGATATGATTGGTGGTGAAATTTTTAAGTTTGAGTGGCTGAGGAGTGAGTTTCGAAAGCTTGAAGGTTTTGGGGATTTTTGAGCAATCTGAGTTGTGGGATGATTCAGGCTTGTGTGTGTTATCAAATGAGCTGCATAAGGTTAGTATAGGCCAATGAGAGTGATCAGAAAGTGGGTGGTGGCATAGTGTGACTGGTATAGGCCAAGTTGCAAAAATGTCAACATTGTGTACTTGAGGTATGGGCATGGTTCATAGCTGTTTTTAGGGGTGTCTTGGCCACAGCTGAGTTTATGGAGAGCCTTTGGATCATTAGAGTGCAACTGGATGGCCTTGATCAAGTGTCTGCAAGCTTTATGCATTTTGACAACTTTGAAAATTCTTGAGAAAATGAGGCATGGTTTCTTGTGATCCAAGGTACAATTCTGGTCCAAATGTGTTGCAATATGTTGGTATGTTGTTTAGAAGTTGATTAGAGGTCATTAAATGGCTTGGCAAGTGAAATTGCAAAAATTCCTCTTTGGTGCACACTTGAAAATTATAGGATTTTTGCCAACTTTGAAATGCCATATCTTGAGTTCTAGGATGAATCAAGACATGTTCTTGTACTTTTTGAAAATGGGAAGACATAATCTACAACTTCCATGTCCAATAATTTTTCATTTGAAGCATTTTTGGTCATGAAAGAATAGGCTGAATATCTTTCCCAAAATGGAAAGTTTCCATTACAAGTCATTTCCAAAAATAGCAAGTTTGCATTTGGCTTGAAATTCTTCAATCTTGTGAACTTATAACCACTTCTAAGATCAAATAAATACCATAGAACCTCAAATGATGAATGTGACCCTTTGGTACCATTGTTGGGGGCCTCAGATGCCCTGATTTTGACTTTACTTGCTCAAGAAGTTACCCAATGATCAGAAGACTTCCACAGTGAATTTCTTCATCAAATTTGGTACACATGATCCTTATAACATATTGAGACCATTAGAAACAATAATGAACAAAAAATTTGGGATTAAGGCCTCTGAAACCAAAACCCTAATTTTAGGTCATCTGTGCAGGAAATTTCCAGTCTGCCTCTATGCCTTTACCATGCTTTGTGATCCCTTGACTTTTATGAACTTTGGGGAGCATATTATAATCATGGTACACACATGGACCCTCTTGGCAAGCTTTAAGACCATTGGGATGGCTCATATCACTTCTTAGATTGCTAAGATCACAAACCCTAGATGCATATGAAATGAACTATGCAGTGGGATATGATATGCTTATGTAATGCAAAAATGAAAGATCACAAGCCATGGTGTGAGAAAAGGTGAGGGAAAATTTGGGGTGTTTACAAAATCTCGTTTCTTTCCAATTGAGTTATCATCCAAGCATGACTTTCTCTTTGCAAGCTCACTCACGATGTGTCTTGTTTGTTTTATCACCAAAGTGTGGTAAACGCTTTTCGATTTCGTCAGAGTCCGGTTTTTTTCCTTCGAGTTATCATCCAAGTATGATAGTCTCTTTTCAAGCTCACTCATGGTGAGTCTTGTTTGTTTTATCATCCAAGTGTGGTAAATTCTTTTTGATTCTATCCAAGTCTGATTTCGTTCATTCGAGTTATCATCCATGTATGATAGTCTCTTTTCAAGCTCACTCGTGGTGTGCCTTGTTTATTTTATCACCCAAGTGTGGTAAATGCTTTTCGATTCCGTCCAAGTTTGATTTCGTTCCTTAGAATTATAATCCAAGTATGATATTCTCTTTTTAAGCTTACTCACGGCGTGTCTTGTTTGTTTTATCACCCAAGTGTGGTAAACGCTTTTTGATTCCGTCCAAGTCCAGTTTCATTTCTTCGAGTTATCATCCATGTATGATAGTATCTTTTCAAGCTCACTCACGGTGCGCCTTATTTGATTTATCACCCACACGTGGTAAATGCTTTTCAATGTCGTCCAAGTGGGGCTTCATTCCTTCGAGTTATCATCCACGTATGATAGTCTCTTTTCAAGCTCACTCATGGTGTGTCTTGTTTGCTTTATCACCTAGGTGTGGTAACTGCTTTTCGATTTCGTCCAAGTACGGTTTCGTTTCTTAGAGTTATCATCCAAGTATGATATTCTCTTTTCAAGCTCACTCACAATGTGTCTTGTTTGCTTTATCACCCAAGTGTAGTTAACGCTTTTCGATTTCGTCCAAATCTGGTTTCGTCTTCTTTGAGTTGTCATCCAAGAATGGCATTCTTCCAAACATATATTGTTCTTACCCACAGAGTACAAATTTTCCGGTTTATTCGGATATTCAATCCCTTCATACCTCGAATTTCTAAAAGCCATTGATATCATCCATTCAGGTCTACAGTTGATTGAATAGGGGCAGCTGTAACACCCTAAAATGTTCCCTCTTATTTATTACCTGTTTCAAATTGTTTATGCTTCTTTTACACAACATTTTACATTGCATTGCCTTCAAATCATAAATCATAATAAAAATAATAAAATAAAGCTTACATCATCAGTCGAAGCATAGGGAATGGGATCATGTGTTTTTCTAGTGGCAATATCAATTATCAGGTCTCAGAGTCAAGACATGGTCAAAATGGACAACACAAGTGCATTTCCATGGTTTCCCATCAAAATGAGGGAAAATTCAATTTTTTATTGTGTTAACCGGTTAATCGGTTAAACCGTGCATCTTTTGCCAAAAACTTTCAATTTCAGCATGGAGGGATTTTCTCACTTTTTCACTTCAATTTCGCACCTCATTCTAGCTTACCTAAAGGAATGTTCTAGAGAAATCCACTACTTTCTAAGGGAAGCCAAAGGGGGAGATTGTTAATCCTATTATTTTATGATTGGAATTATGTTTGGTAAAACTAATATGGCTGGAAAATGTTGAATAAGAAGTTCCATATGTTAAATTAACATGGTATAGATTCTGGAAGAACATGTCAAACATGATGTCCTGACATGGTGGCACAGATAAATGTGGTTATAATAATAGACAGATGTCAAAGAAGAAATTGAAACATCTGCAAATGTCATGACAGAATTACTGTCATATGTTACAGACAGATGTCAAAGAAGATGTTGAAACATCTGCAAATGTCATAACAGAATTACTGTCATATGTTACAGACAGATGTCAAAGAAAATGTTGAAACATCTACAATTGTCATGACAACATTACTGTCATATGTTACAGACAGATGTCAAAGAAAATGTTGAAACATCTGCAACTGTCATGACAACATTACTGTCATTTGTTACAGATAGATATCAAACAAGAAGTGTTGAACTTAGTTCAGGATGTCACACCAGGTGTTGTGACATTGTCAAACAGAGTAACAGTTAATGAACTAAGTCAAGATATCAGGATGTCACACCAGATGTTGTGACATTGTCAAACAGAGTAACACTTAAGTCAAGACATCAGGATGTCACACCAGATGTTGGGACATCGTAAACCTGCTACAAGACTTAAATGATACGCAACATAACTGAGTAAATTCAGGGGATTTATCTGGAATTAATTGGAAAGAGATAAGTAATACAAGGTGAATCTTTAGGGAAATTAGTTATCTGAATTCAGTATAACAGAATAACTAACTCACCTTGAATCAAGGAGGTAACAAACTAACTAACCCTAATTCAAGGTGATGACAGTGGGATTTATCAGATCTGAATTATGCAGAATATTCTACAAAATATTATGATATCACAGGTGGAATTATTCTTTAAAGATGCAGAATATTCTGGAGATATTATGCAATCATATGTGGCGCTGATTTAAAGGGTGCTGATTTAGAAGATCCTAAAAGACTCAATTTAAATTGAAGACAAATATTGAAAAATATAGAGTTTCTATATTTAGAGATATTTTAGGAGTTTTTAGATTTGAAGATCTTTTGGTATATTTGTAGCAGATTTTTTCTGCATATTTGTAGCAGCTATTGTTGTGATTGTTTAGGCCCAAATCTAGTTGGGAATAGGTTATAAAAGAAACCCTGTAACCTAGTTTAGAATCAACCCAATCAACCGAAAATGTAAACATTATTAGTGTTGTGTTCTTGAGGCAGCCGTGCGTAACAAGGAACCATATTGTGGCTGTTTCACCTGTGATTCTCGAAGCTTGTAAGCAAGAGAAGTATTGTGTCTTGATTGAAACTGTTAAGTAAAATCAAGCTGTTGTGTTTGAAGTGTGACTTCAATTTTATTAAACATTGTAACATATCACTGTGTGATGGAGGGGGAGTGAGTTGGTACTCATATCTAAGTTGTGTCTTAGGTAGAAATTGCCTTGGGTAGATATTAAGTGAAGGATTAAACTAAGTGGTTTAAGTCCAGAATTAATATTACTTATATTGGATTTCCTTCCTGGCTTGGTAGCCCCCAGAGTAGATTGATTTGATCGAACTGAGTTAACAATTCTATTGTGTTCTTTATATCTTTTATGTTTTATGCAGTACCTGAACTGAATGTCCTATCAGATGTCACAACATCCTGAAGCATGTTTGACTCTGATATATCAGAATTATTTAAGTACTGATATGTATGCCTTACCATGTTTATAAGTAACAGATAAGATGTCTCAACATCATATTCGACATCTGAGTCTGTCATACCAGAATTTCAATTGGTATCAGAGCAGGCATCCTGGTCTGTTTCTGGATGAGATCTAAGGGGGATACTTTCTGGTTCATGGTAAAGGAAGAAGGATGATATAATGAAAAGCTGTTGGAACTTGAGAGGTTCATATTGGCGTTTGAATGGTCCCTAGAAGTGGAGGATGGACTATTCATCATATGGTATAATGGTGTTTTATTCACATAGGTTTGCTGATGTCAGATAAGATGTCTTGACATCGTGTTTCAATATCTTTTGGAGGATCTTACTGTGGAGGAGTATATTTATCTCCAAGGAATTGCTCTATTATTTATGATGTGTTATGTTTGATTGTTTGATAGTGGTTCCCCAGTACTTCATACAAAGGCTGTTGTAAAGCTTTAGTTCATAATGTCAAGTTTGATGTTCTATCATGTGATTACAGAACTGGAGAACACATAGTTCAGAATGTTGTGGTTCTTGATGAGAGATTCCTGGTTATGGTGTCTAATGTAGTTTAGATATAGCTGAAGAAAATCTCTCTTGTGAAGATACATGTTTCTGATTGTCTAAATCATGAACTGAAGGAAGTTTCATCAAGAAAGAAGCTGAGTTGATATGTCAATCCTAATGTCTTGACATCACGCTACACATCAGTAGTTTATGGTAAATGGTGAGTCAAAGACCTAAAAGATTGTGGTTTTTTTTAAGGATCTCTGAAGATATGAAGTTGAATACTCTTTGAGATACTACTGACGATTGTATTTGTGCAAAGTATCTTTCATAATGTTATAGCACTTCAATTGGAGCTGATTGAAGAAAAGGTAGTAATCTTGAAAGCAGTAATGTTTCAGAACAAAGCATAGTTTTGTGTTCCAGAAGAAGGAAACTGGTGTGATATCCTGCTAACATGATGGATGCTTTGGGTGCTAGACAAATGTGTGATCATCACATATGTTTGGAACCTACTCCTAACCTGGAAGAGGAGGCATCTATGCTATGTGTTGAAGGTCTCAAGTTTAAGAAAGTGGGAGTGGGTTGCTAATAACCATAGTTATTGGTGTATGATCAAGGGAATTCTCCATCAAGCCTAGGCCCAATTATGTGATGTCCACGTATGAAGAGTATAATATGCAGACATGTTAATGGTATGTATCATGCAAGTCACTGCATGTATTTGGGTCTGATAGAAAAGGATGATTAACTTCTGGTGAACTCTCGTACCCTCTGCAAAGAGTTGTACATGGATTACTACTATTGTTACCCCCAAAACCGTAGTAAGTGTCAAATCAATTTGTTTCAGATTGTTGTCAGATCTGATGTTGGAACATCATCTCAAAAATGTTGAGTCTTCAACCAAGGAAGTTAGTTGTGCTCATGGTGGAATATCAGGTAAAGCCACTTACCTAATTTGAAGTGATAGGTGGTGTGGATTAATAAAATAGGGATTAGCAAGTGCCACAGGTGTGCAGGAAATGAATGTCAAACCAAATCTCCTACCTTGTGTGAGAAGGTTACCTTATCACATATGATAAAAACCTTGACAAGAGTTGAGTATTTGTCTGCTATTGATAAGGATATGCATCTAACCAATAATGAATACTCTGACAGGAGCTAAATGCTTATCTGTATTTGAAAGATGTTGTGCTTTCAACCAATGAGAAAATACATTAACAAAGGATTATGTATATGTCTGATGTAAAAGTGCAGAACTACAGTCTAAACATCATAATTCAAGAAGTGTTGAGAAATTACTTTTCTCTTTGTGGTTGTATATTTCTCTTCATGGTGTTTTAGTCTGTGATGACCTGAACTAGATACTGAAGGTGTGATCCTTAGAGATTCTCTTTGGAGCTCTGTGTTGAAGTCCTAAATGATATTGAAACAATCATGTCTATTGGTAGATAAAAGAAGCTTCTAAATGTATCTACACATGTGTGTGATAAATGCATGACTTTGGTCATGATTAAAGCTAGAAATGTGACCAACAATTGCTAGAAGCAAGGGAAGAATGTCAGATTGGGAGGTCTGATCAGAATGGTTGTTGAACTGGTAGTTTCTTCTACTACTAGTCATGGATAGTGGTAGTATGAACCCTTTGTATCAAGCAAACTAGAGCATCTGTTTTGGAATATAAAATCAAGTATGTCTTGTATGGATATATAAGGATATTTATCAGTTGTGCTCTTTGTGGTATTCGCAGAGAACTAGTGTATATGAATTTGTAAAACTCATGATTGTTTTTCGGTTTGAGAGTATGTTCATCAGGGGTGTGAAGTTGAGATTTAGTGGAGTTTATGCTCAGCTGGAGTATTGTTTATCCATGACATGAGGAGATCTTGCTAATCTTATCTGGAGCTAACCTTAAAATCCTTCAAAATTAAAAGATTAGATTGTGTAGAACTATATGATAGGGTATTATACAAGGATTTAAGATCAATTGTTGTTTGTGGAGTTCACAAATATTTGATTGATTATCCTTGTGATTCAAGATTGGTGATGTTCAAAAAGATGTTGGAACATCTTATCATCAGAGTTTGTGCAGAATCATGGGAGAGGTATTGCATAAGCTGTAGCATTGGCTTCAGTCTTGTGTGATAGGAGTTGTGTATTTCTGGAAAGTTCCTTGGCAAGAACTGGTCTGGATATTGTTGATTCTGAAGATGGAGATGAAAGACCATGAACACATTATAATCTTGACGACTACTTGGATTGGTTTATTTCTGATCTAGGTGAAGTCCAGAATGCTCATCATGGAGTTAAGATAGGTGGCGATATCATAAATTTGTTAAGACTGCCTTACTCAAGGAAAGGTGGCATCCTTGGTATAGTTATGAGGTGTAGTTCTTAACTATTCCTTCTGAATGATCAGACAGTGGCAGGTTTGAAGACTTTGGAGAAACATTGGAAGTTTCTCATCAATATGTGTTATCGGTAGGAATTTCTGCAAAACCAATAGAATGGAGGTTGTTTACTCAAACTTGATGGATAAATCAAGTCTATGAGAGCATGGAACTCTTGTTCTATAAAGGAAGGAGGTTCCTTCAAGTGGCAGAAGAAGGACCTGAATTCAACAGATGGATGTGGGCTAATAATGTTCAAACATCTAGTTCAACATCAGAGTCTAATTGGTGAAGTGATACATAAATTAAGATAGAATGATCTATAGGGATTGAATGCTTCATAAGGCCTATTATCTTGACAGCTTGGTGAAGATCAACTTTATTGATCAGGATATCTTTGGAAGATTTATTATAAACGTGAAGAAGACAAAAGTGGCAATTGGCTTTTTCATATGAGGATTCATAAAGGAGGTTATCAAAATATGGTAATTGGTTGATCTTTAAAGTGGATTCGAAGAATCAAGATAATCAGAGTGTGGCAGCTGGTTGTTCTTGAGGATTGTCTTGGAATAAATTGCTCTTGGGAAGAGGAGTGATGAGTTGAAGACTCAAGAGGATTTATTCTTCTTGAAGGTGGATGAGAGTTTATCACTCTTTCTGGATTTCTGATTCTAACTGGTGGCACAGTGTAGTTGAAGATTTTCAGTTCTTGGATTACTATGCTATAGTAAGTCCAGTTGGTGGAGCACATCTAGAATCATGGTGATAAGGTCTTGGTGTATGAAAAATGTTCTAACTAAGTGTTAGTACATTATCTGGGGTGTTTATCTACATGGTTTCTATTATTAGACTACCTAATCATATGGGAGAATGATGAAGTAGATGATCTATATTGGAAGAAACAAGTAGAAGAGACTGAAGTATATCAGGTATTGATTGCTTGGAAGTTTGTTTGTGGACATTCATTATAATGTCATAATTAGTTTGGATGTGTTTTATCTGGATTGTATGGCCTTTGGTGTGTAAAGGCTTGGTGTCAAGAACCTGTGTGCTAGAAGATGTTCATCTTGTGTAGTCTGTGGTAACTACAAACCAAGAAAGGAATCAGGTATGCTTTGGTACAAGAAGTGAATGTGTTCAATTGGGAATTGAACAGAGGGTGAGCTCTTGAAGACATGAAGATGCGTCTTATGTGTTCCTTTCATCAATGTACAGAGAAGCATGGAGTATCCTAGACAGGGGGAGTGTGTTACAAGTATGTGCAACTGATTTTGTGGAGTTAAGGGGGAGTAATACCTTAACCAGATAAGGAGTATCCTAGGAGTCTAGAAGGCTATATTGTATAAAGCTGCTCTCTGCAGTTTATGTTTGATTCTTGGGGAATTGTGAACCATACCATTGCACTTCTAGCAGATAGTCTATGGTTATTATCGTGCCTTTGTCTTTTTATGGCTAAAAAGGGGGAGAATTAATAGTGTGTACTATTGAAGTCTGATATGAAGATGTGATGTTAATGAACTTCTACATGTAAATTAGTTTTAGCCAAAATAAGCCAAAGGGGGAGATTGTTAATCCTATTATTTTATGATTGGAATTATGTTTGGTAAAACTAATATGGCTGGAAAATGTTGAATAAGAAGTTCCATATGTTAAATTAACATGGTATAGATTCTGGAAGAACATGTCAAACATGATGTCCTGACATGGTGGCACAGATAAATGTGGTTATAATAAAAGACAGATGTCAAAGAAGATGTTGAAACATCTGCAAATGTCATGACAGAATTACTGTCATATGTTACAGACAGATGTCAAAGAAGATGTTGAAACATCTGCAAATGTCATAACAGAATTACTGTCATATGTTACAGACAGATGTCAAAGAAAATGTTGAAACATATGCAATTGTCATGACAACATTACTGTCATATGTTACAGACAGATGTCAAAGAAAAAGTTGAAACATCTGCAACTGTCATGACAACATTACTGTCATGTGTTACAGATAGATATCAAACAAGAAGTGTTGAACTTAGTTCAGGATGTCACACCAGGTGTTGTGACATTGTCAAACAGAGTAACAGTTAATGAACTAAGTCAAGATATCAGGATGTCACACCAGATGTTGTGACATTGTCAAACAGAGTAACACTTAAGTCAAGACATCAGGATGTCACACCAGATGTTGGGACATCGTAAACCTGCTACCAGACTTAAATGATGCGCAACAGAACTGAGTAAATTCAGGGGAATTTATCTGGAATTAATTGGAAAGAGATAAGCAATACAAGGTGCATCTTTATGGAAATTAGTTATCTGAATTCAGTATAACAGAATAACTAACTCACCTTGAATCAAGGAGGTAACAAACTAACTAACCCTAATTCAAGGTGATGACAGTGGGATTTATCAGATCTGAATTATGCAGAATATTCTACAAAATATTATGATATCACAGGTGGAATTATTCTTTAAAGATGCAGAATATTCTGGAGATATTATGCAATCATATGTGGCGCTGATTTAAAGGGTGCTGATTTAGAAGATCCTAAAAGACTCAATTTAAATTGAAGACAAATATTGAAAAATATAGAGTTTCTATATTTAGAGATATTTTAGGAGTTTTTAGATTTGAAGATCTTTTGGTATATTTGTAGCAGATTTTTTCTGCATATTTGTAGCAGCTATTGTTGTGATTGTTTAGGCCCAAATCTAGTTGGGAATAGGTTATAAAAGAAACCATGTAACCTAGTTTAGAATCAACCCAATCAACCGAAAATGTAAACATTATTAGGGTTGTGTTCTTAAGGCAGCCGTGCGTAACAAGGAACCATATTGTGGTTGTTTCACCTATGATTCTCGAAGCTTGTAAGCAAGAGAAGTATTGTGTCTTGATTGAAACTGTTAAGTAAAATCAAGCTGTTGTGTTTGAAGTGTGACTTCAATTTTATTAAACATTGTAACATATCACTGTGTGATTGAGGGGGAGTGAGTTGGTACTCATATCTAAGTTGTTTCTTAGATAGAAATTGCCTTGGGTAGATATTAAGTGAAGGATTAAACTGAGTGGTTTAAGTCCAAAATTAATATTACTTATATTGGATTTCCTTCCTAGCTTGGTATCCCCTAGAGTAGATTGATTTGATCGAACTGGGTTAACAATTCTGATGTGTTCTTTATATCTTTTATGTTTTATGCAGTACCTGAACTGAATGTCCTATCAGATGTCACAACATCCTGAAGCATGTTTGACTCTGATATATCAAAATTATTTAAGTACTGATATGTATGCCTTACCATGTTTATAAGTAACAGATAAGATGTCTCAACATCATATTCGACATCTGAGTCTGTCATACCAGAATTTCAGGAAGGTTTAGAAGTTTTCTTAACCAAGTCCTAACCATATTCCCCAAACCTCATTCCAAAACTAATATCCTAACCTCACTCCAAACCCAAATCACATTCCAAGCCTAGGAGGTATATAAGCATCTTTTACTCCAAACCTCAAGAACACATTTCATTTTTCACAATTTTCTCTCATCACTCTCATTGTTCTCTCACTTTTATCTCATTATCAAAAAACTTACACAAAGTTCCACCTTCCAAAATTCTTCAAGTTTTGCATTGAAACTTGAAGAATTTGAAGCTAAACCTCCATCATTGCATTGATTTCATGGAGTATTGAAGGATTTGCTACTGTTTTGGTGTTGAATTCACATCTTGGAAGTGATTCTTGGAAGAGTTCATCTAGGTTTTCGTCAAATAGCATTTAATTTGTGTATTCTTGCAGAAGAGTTTCGGATCTATAGATTTCTCGTCAATAGCATGTTGATCTCTCTTTGCAACAATTACCAAAGCAAGCCTCAACTTTGTAGGTTGGTGAAACTCATAATCACTTATGTTTTAAGTTATTTCGCATTTTCTTGACATGTGTGTTTATCGCATTTTGTTGATTGTTGATGCATTAATTAATCGAATTATTAGGATTTAGGATCTTGAGTTGTTTGTGTTTCCAATTGATGATGTATTGGTACATTTAGGTGTAAATTTCGTGCTCAATTGATAGGGGTTTCATTAGGAACTTATGGAATTAAGTTGTGGCTGAAAGATCTTTTTCTGCATGTTTTTTGCTACTGGTTTAGTGTCAATCAGTTAACACTTTGGTTAACCGGTAAACACTGTGTATTTTGGTGTAATTCTATAGATTTTGGGTCCGTTAATCGGTTAACGCTTTGGTTAACCGATTAACATTGTGGTATTTTGAGTTTATTTTGTGAATTTTCTTGTGTGTTTTCCATTCATTCAATGCTTAATCCTCATGGATCATTATGATATCATTTTATTGAATTTTTAGGAGTTGTTTTGGTGCAGGTTCATGCATCTTTGACATCTTTCGACACGCATGTTACTCGTTTCCGATTTTTGGCATAATTATGTATTGGTGTTCATGGTGTGTTGTGAATGTTGTTCCCATGATTGAACCTCATTGTTGGCATGATAATAATTGACTGAAGTATTGTTTAGTGTTGCTTTCATGTTTGATGCACGTTTCGGACGTTCATGTGCATAATTGAGTTTGTTGTATATTTCTTGATAAAGGTGCATGATCCATGTATGCATGCACACATTCTTGATGCATGATTGCTCTATGTTTTGATTTTGGTGTTGATGCTTGCATTAGATAGAAAGCATTGTGAGGCATGTTCATACTTTATGGCTTTCTTGTTTGCATTAAGTGTTCACTTTTGAAAGTGTGCATTATCCTTTTTGTTTGCAAAGATCTTTTGATACAAAAGGGTTAAAATGTTTGCATTGATACATATCCATGTTAATAACGATGCATTCTTTAATGTTGCTATTTAGTACATATCCTGGTGTTGTGACACATGCATTTACATGTTAAAAGACTTAATTCTTCCATGCATTTTGCTGCTGCATTTCTGAACAATAGTTGTTAAATGTATGCTGCCATCCCCTATTTTTGAACTTTAAACACCTTCTTCCATGTTGTTAGGTAGTTGTAATAAGTTGTTTGTATGCCATTTTCATGTGATAATTGATTGTGGGATGAAGCGTTGTTGTAGCTACTGACTTTGCAAGTTAGCTAACCTTTAGGTACCTTTAGCTTTAGGTTTGAGTCTAGTTAGAACCCTAGTTACATTCTAGAAGATGTGTGATGCCTAATTGTCTTTTTTTCCTCATTTTTTCTTTTATATATCATTTATTTTGCTAACTTTTTTAGGGGCTAATAGTAAGTATGAAGAGTGTGGGTGTGCATCCATATTCTACCTTCTTCCCTCCTCTTTTAAGCTTTCAATTTGTGTGATTATGACGATAATCTTATGTTTCTTTGACATTTCATTTCTCTTCATCCCCTTTGGGTTCTTATCTCATCTTCAATCCTTGAAGTGATTTAGAACTTGCTTTTTTTTCTTCCTCTAGGATTAAAATACCACACTTAACCTTTAGGATCTCCAAGCATGATAACACTAGGATGAGTCTCAGTTTCCTATTTAGTTTTACCTTTGTTCCTTTGAGTCTTCTCTTTTCATCTCACAATAAAGCTAAAAACACCTAATAAAGGTTGATACCTCTTCATGTGCCAAGAGCCTTATGCCATAGGATGCTTGCTTTCATCCTATCTCGGGGTTAGTTGCAAGTCATCTAGCATGTTAAACAAATCTTTAGCATGAAGTCGTATCACAAACAAAATAAAAAACACTTCTTCATTCTAAAACAACAAAAATACTTAATAAAGGAAGTATGTTAGTGTTCTTAAGTCTTGAACATTGGAAATAAGTTTGAGGATCTCCCTCATACTTAGTATGCTTCATTGTCATTCCATCTTGGGGTGATGTATGTAGTACACACTCCATTGTAAGAGACTTTGGTACACTCTCTTACGCGAAGCACTTCCAATAAAAAACTCTTAAGACACAACAAATAGACATCTTCTCTCTTCTCACCTCAGACTCCTTTGCGGATGCTTTGACTTGTCTCTCCAGGTCAATAACAAGACGGTAACGCACTCGATCAGCGAGCCTGCAACACCTGAGTTAGAACTTTGGCAACGTTATCATAAAAACCACAAACAAACAAATTTCATCCCTAGTTAGGGGAACTACGTCTCTCTAATTCTCATACCCGATGAGATACGTAGGCAGTGGGGTAGGGCCCATTCGAGTACAATTCTTTCTTTTCCCTACAATTTTTTTCATTCTCTTTTTGTCCCTGTTCTTTCTCCTGTTCCATTTTAGTAGCAGATGAAGCAGATATCAACACTCTTTGAGCAGTACAAGCAATTGTGGATTCCTTCGAGTACGACGGACGTGAATGGATGATAATATCTTTCCTTCACGTAATTGAATCCCTTACCTGTTCTCTCTAGTTTGTAAGACCCCGTTCTTTCCTTTCCCCTAGGTTTGTGAAGTATTAACATTCCCTATCCTTGGAATAAAAATTCCTGGCTAGCGACTCTTCTTCTTTTTGCACGCCACTTTCGTGTTTGTACTAGGATGAAAATCCCGAGAGCGATAGATTGGTGTCAATAGGTATTTCGAAATTGTCAATAGTTTGAGGAGAGTGGTGATCAAAATGTTTGGGAGAAGATGAGGTTTTAGATGTTGTTACTATTATTGACTTAATGACAGAAACGAAAGAAGGGTTACCTTTCTTCTTAGTAGCTTTTGGTGTCTTTTGAAAGTTCCTTCAGAAGCTTTCCTTTTCTTTGTATTTTTGATAGAAACTTCTGGGGATGGTCTTCTGAGATCTTATAGGTTAATTTGTGGAGTAGTCCCATAACTTTTACACGCTGTAAACACCCCAAATTTGCCCTCACTCATTTCACACCATGGCTTGTGATCATCTCATATGCATAAACACAATCATATCACCTCATATCTCATTTTTTGATTCACTGCATAGTTTCTAAGTCATCTGCACCTAGGGTTTGTGATCTGAGCAATCCAAGAGCATCTTGAGCCATTCCAAAGGCCACTAATCAACTCAAAGGGGTCCATGTGTGTCCTTATGTCATATTCCATCTCCTCAAAGTCAAAATTGCAGAGGGATCACAAGAACTAGGGTTTGAGTGGATGCAGAGCCAGGATGAACTGCACAGTTGACTGAAAATTAGGGTTTTGGTTTCAGAGGCCATAACTCCAATTTTTTTGGTCATTCTTGTTTCCATTGATCTCTATATGGTATAGGGAGTATGCATATCAATTTTCATGAAGAAATTCCATGGGGAAGTCATCTGATCAAGAGTTGACTTTTCAGACAAGTCAGTGTAAAATCAGGGCATCTGAGGCCCCCAATGACCCAACCAATGGGTGATCTTCATCATTTTGAGTGTATATGATCTTTATTTGATCATGGAAGAAGGTTGAAGTTCATAAAAATCAAGAATTTAGGGTTTTTGCAAAAGTTGACTTTTTGGGCATAGTTGACTTTTCAAGAATGCATCATTTTAGGTCACTTTTCAAGCTTTGATTCTTGATCCAAAAAGGCTTCAAATGGAAAAACTTTGGTCATGAAAGTTGTAGATATCATCTTTCCCTTTTCAAAAAGTACAAGAACATGATCAAACTCTTCTTGGATCAAAAGTTATGGCAATGCAAAGTTGGCAAAAATCATTAATTTTCAAGGCATGCCTCATTTGGAAATTTTGCAAAATCTTGAACCAATGCACATTGCAGCCTCTAATTCATTTCAAACCAGCACATAAACATTCTCTAAGTCCTAAAAATCAGAATTGGATCAAGTTTGCCTATGGTTTGGTTTGTGTAACAAGGTTTTCTTCACATGTGAACCATAAAGCCACAAGTTGCAAAACTCATGATCATGCTTTACCAACTTGCTGCCTTGAATGCTGGACCAAGCTGACTCTTTCCCCTCATTTTGCTGCGCATAGCCCATGCCTTGTACTTGCCTAGCACCTCACCATACTTCTCTTACACATAAAGTGGACTTTGAGCAAAAGGTGACTTACCTATCATAGCAGGCCATGTCACATCAAAAAGCCAATCAGATTTGTTTATGTTATCAATTTGCAAGCTAGCCATAACACTAAGCAAGGCTGAAACCAACACATTCGAAACATTCACAAAAACCTTCCATTTTGCATAAGCATTCGAATCTGCTTGCACAGCCACAAAACACTCAAACTATCTTCACCATTCAACTCACCTTGATCCATAGACCACCCAGCACCAAGGATCCAAGCCTGAAACAACCAGAATACTCCATAACCATTTCACACCCCAAGCTGCATTTCTCTTCGAAACTCTCACCACAGCTTGCAAACATACAAACAAACACCACAGACCTTCTCCATTCATTCTCAGGATCACAAACCATCATTCACAATGGCCTGAAACCTCCAGAAACACCATTGCCATTTCTGATCAAGTTTGAGCAGAAGCTTTCGAAACTCACCATCCATCCAACTTAAACTCTCATTGAGCATTCAAACATCTTCTGGGGACCAAGTGGAGCAGTTTGCACTGAAGGAAGCAGCCAGAAAGTTCTCAAACTGAAAGCTTCAAATCTCAGGTAGCCTGAAATTTATTTTTCCAGAAATCATTTTTCTTGTTACAAACTTGTTCTATGTGATTCACTGATCATCCAGATGCTTTTAGTTTTTGAAATGGTTGTGATTTGAGCATTTAATTTGTCTCTGAAGCTTGCGTGCCCTAGAACTTGTTCTCTTCGATTCAGTTGATTTAGGAAGAATAAATTTGTTTTGAGAGAGGGGTTTGATTCGTGAGGATGTGAGGATCATTTCCCAGTTTTTATTTTTCATTTTTGATACGTTTTTAGGAAGTTTGAGTTTTCTCAGGTGAGGGCTGGCCGGAGAAGACGACCGGAAGTCTTCTCCGGCAGCCTGAGTTTGATTAGGGCTAATTGTCATTAATTAAGCAACTTTGAATTTGGACCATTGATTGCCATTGACCTGTTGACCTCCCGCGCGTATGGATGGCTCAGATTGATCATTAGAAACCCTAATTGCATTTAATTAATTCATAAACCTGATTAACCAAGTTTGAATTCCAGCCTTTGATCTGCGCGCGCAGTCAACCAGGCTTCCCCCAGACTCAATCCTGGCCCCTCATTTGTTTGACTTTCATTTTATTTATTTTAATTTCATTTTATTTTCATTTAACTTGCATGATTTATTAAAAATAGCAAAAATATCTTAAAAATTATGAAACTTTTTCTTTAAAGTTTTAATAATTTTTAAGACCCAAAAATATTTTTATTTTATTTTTTATCATTAAAAAAGTATTTTTAAATATTTAAAAGATTATTTTTAATTGATTAATGGGAATTAATTAATTAAAAATACTTTTAGGTATTTAAAAATTACAAAAAAATTCATGAAATGTTCTAAGACATTTAGAAACATTGTCCAACCTTCAAACCAAATTTCTTTTTTGATCTTGATGCATTTTAAGAATTTTTCATTGAATTAAATCATTTTTTATGCATTATTTTGATCACATGTTTGAAAATTCATTTCTGCCTATTGGAGAAGGTTGAGACATTGATTCTTCTTGCATTGTTTTGTGTTTAGCATGTATTTTCAAGGATAAAATGGCCCTGATTTGTTTCTTCATTTTCCATTTGATTGGCATTTTTCTTGTCAAGAACCCTAAAAAACCCTAATAACTTAGAAAATTCATATCTTGAGTTTGGTTGAGAGTTGAGAGCTCCCCTTTGGGCAGTGGTTTGTTATAGGTTTAGGGTTTCTTTGGGTACCATTTTCCATTTTTTATCTTAAAGTTTGCTTCTGTTTTTGGTTTGTGTTTGATGTTTGATTCATAAACCTTAATTTGGGCTTTCTCTTGCATCCTTCTTGCATTCTCTTGCATAACTTGACTTGTCTTTGCATTTTATGCATGTCTATGATTCATTTGACATCTTAAGACATGTAGGAAGCATCTTTAATCATTGCATTACATATTTGCCATGTCATTTGTCTTGTATGCTTCATAACATTTCATGCTTGTTCATGCTCCTTAACTTGCTCCATATGCATCCATAATCTTGTATGAACATTTCCATGTCTTGCCTCATGATTGCAGCACCTCATAGCATCATAATCATCATCAACATGCTTCTGGTTTTGCTTAGCATCATATCATTTCATCTCATTTAGCATTGCATTGCATTTCTTTCTAACATTTCAGGTGGTAAGTAAACTTGAGAAGTGAATTTGCCTTCACTTCTCATAACTTTTCTTTTCATCTCTCTTGCATCCATTGCTGCATTTTTATATGTGTTTGAGTTTGAGCTTGCTCATTCTCCTTCCTCCCACTTTCTTTCTTCAAGTGACTTGACTTCTTGAATGAAGCAAGTCACTTTGCTTCTCTTGATCTTGTTCATCTGCTTCCTGGTGGCTCCTCTGAAGATTGTTCTTGAAAACCTCACAAACCTTAGGATCAACCAAGCATGACAATGAATTAGGGTTTTGATTAGTCTCCCCCATAGTCTTTACCTTTGTGTCTCTCTTGAGTCTTCTCTTCTCATCTCATAATCAGAGACTAAACCCTAAAGGTTTTAAGACTTTGTGATTAGGGTTATGCCTGCATCCTTCTCTTAGGATGGAGTGTATAACTTTAATCCTAAGTGTTAAACCCTTAAGGTGTTTAAATCTCTTAATCAATTCACATAATAATTATCAAGACATCACACTTGTAACTTGGGCCTTGCATTAGGGTTCTAATTCTTCCTTAATTGGTTAAGAAGGACTAACCCTAGTGTTAATGGACAAGTCCCCCTCAAGTTGTCTTACAAACCATAAAACTCACTTCTTCATCATATCATTAAATAAAATCCACTTAATTAAAGGTTTGTTTTGTCATGAGTTTAATCCCTAATCATGGATTAAGTTGAGGAGTCTTCCTCAGCTTAAACATTCTCATCTATTATCCTTCTTTTAGGATGGTGTAATGAGTCTGTTTAATCCTTGATTATGGATTAACCTCATTACTCAACACTAAACAAAAATCACAAAAACATCTAAATAATCACAAGTAGGTTAATGATCTTAATCCTACACCAAAGGTGATTAAGTGTGAGAATCGGACTTCACACTTAAGGTATTCTCATTACCCCTAATCAGAGGGAAGATGTGATGAGTTTACTAACCCATTGGTTTAGGCTTAAGCTCATTAACTTATGACAAACTTTCAAAAGCAATAAAAGACTGAAAACTCAAAAACAAACAATAATCGTCTCCTTCGGGATTCTTTTCTCATCACCTTCACTCACAAACGAGAACTTGCTTCTTCCGTCTAATGCAAGACAGTTTGCATCTGTGCCAGACAGATCATACACTTGAGCATAGACAAGCAAGCAGTTCACAAGTCAATTCATCTTTCAGTCTCTTTGGGTCGAACTACGGTGTTTTGACTTCCTCATTGCACGAGAGGATACGTAGGCATAACTTAACGGTTATCGAACAAAAGTCTCTGTACATTCCCCCTCTTTCAGCTTCATTCTTTAGCCTCATTATCATGAGCAATTCCTTCTCATTCCTACACTGACACTTTCATACTTCATATCACTTATACACTATACACTGACACCTGTACATTCTCTTCCAGCCATTTTACGCACAAATTGCACTGACACTACCCCTTTAAAACACAAATCTTTTAAGCGTGGATCCCGTCGAGTACGACGGACAATCTGGGTGCTAATACCTTCCCAGGTTGTAACCAACCCCCTTTCTCAGTCTCTCTGGTTCGCAAACCGTCTTATCCATCTCTTTCTAGGTTTATGCAGCATTACCTTTCCTCCGGGATAAAAATGCCTAGCTGGCGACTCTATTCATTCTCCAGTGAGTTCACGGCTGTGTGTTCTCACTGTTCCCTTCGCCGACCGTTCGCGTCTGTACCCTTATCTGACCCTGTGTCACTTATCGGGAGTGACAGCTTGGCGACTCTGCTGGGGACCCTTATATTGCAACCAGGGCTTCTGGTTCTTTTTGTGGGTTCCTCCTAGTGCTTGATTGATTTGTGTTTACTGGGGTGTTATGTGCTTATTTGTGCTTATTTATTGCTTTATGTACAGTTTACTTTACTGCTTTCTTTATTGCATTTGTATATATCATATTGTCATACTGTTGCTGGCTGGATCTGGTTTACTTTTGATGGGTGGGTGATTCATTGAGAGTTAAGGTCCTATACCTGGGACCTGAGTGGCACCTAGGCTAGAGTGAATCATATTCTTTCCCATTCCATTTCGGTCTGGTGCGGGAATATGAAACACGGTTCAGATATGGGTTTCTTCTTGAGAACTCTGTGTTGCAGATTTCCTGCAATGCTAGGGCTATCTGGGAAGCCTGCTAAGTCTGAATGACCTTTTAGTTTGACCTTCAGAAACTGAGGAGAATTAGAGGAGGAATTGTTATGGTTATTGTAAACACTGTACCTCCGGGTTAGAAGTGTTTACACTTCTCATAACGGATCCAAGTCTGAGGATCCTTGTTTTAGAACACCACCTGTGAGGGGGATGGGTTGTTTACAGGTTTGCAGGTACCTTGACCTCAGAATACCCTGTTACTTTGACTTTGTTAAGAGTACTCCATGTTGGATAGTTCTTGTGATTCTAAAACCCTGGACATGTGGCTCTTTATTTGAGCCCCCCACCCTGGTTACTGGATTTATAGACCTCCAACTGGAAATTCTTGAACACACTTGGGCCTGTATCAGATACTTTGGCCAGATCCAGCTCAGTCACAAACCATTTGCATTTCATTTGCATACATACTCATTGCATCATATTAACATTTGCTTATTTGTGTTTCAGGGTATCCACCTTTATCTGGTTTTGGTTTTGACCCCATCTGCAGTTTTGACTTATTTCCACCAGCACTTGCTTCAGCTGTCAGCCATATACTTCAGTTACTTGCACTAGCCAGTCAGTGGTTCATTCCTTCAGCATTGTCATCAGCACTTACTCTACTCAGTCTTCAGCATCATGGCTCCAAAGAAAAGCAACATCACTTATCATTTCTTCCAACCAGACTTATCAGACATCAGGAGGATTCAAACCCTGATCACTCCGGATCACATATCTTTGTTCAGAGAGAGCTATGGGGATATACTTGACTTGGTTGTGGATCTGGACCCTTCACAGAGGAGCCTCATCCACACTTGCATCCAGTTTTATGACCCCCCATTGAGATGTTTCACCTTTCAAGACTTCCAGTTGGGCCCTCTTTTAGAAGAATACTCATCATTGGTTGGTTTGCCTATCAGGAGAGAAATCCCTTTCAATCCTGAGATGGTCTTTCCTACTAATGGAGAGGTGGCAAAAGCTTTGCACCTGGAACCTGTTTTGATTGAACAACACATGACCTCTAAAGCTGGGATCCCTGGTTTTCATCTGGACTTCTTAATTTCTCAAGCTAGTTTGAAGGCCTCCTTGGGGGAGTGGAAAGCTGTTTGTGCTTTGTTGGCCTTAAGTGTCTATGGAATTGTGTTGTTTGCAGATGAGCCTCGATTCATCAGCAAGAATGCAATCCATTTGTTCATCCTGAAGAACCCAGTGCCAACTTTGCTGGGTGATCTCTACTATTCAGTGCATCAGAGGAATGAGAAGCAGAGGGGAAGGCTAGTGAGGATTTGTGCTCCATTATTTCATACTTGGCTTCTCAAGCATCTACCCAGGACAGATGCATTCCTAAACCCTCATCAGCAAAGCAACTGGGCTAAGAGACTCACTACTCTCACTTCAACAGACATCAGATGGTGCACTCAGAGCACCAAGGGCAGAGATATCATCACTAGCTGTGGGCATTTTCCCAATGTGCCTTTAGTAGGAGTTAAGGGAAGTATTAACTACAACCCACTGCTGTTCAGGAGGCAACTGGGATATGCTCTAGTCCATGCTCCTAAAGCACAGGACTTGGTGGAGACCCTCTACTGTGAAAACAAGATTAGCCTGGCAACTGTTAGGCAGGCTGCCTGGGCCTGGGATCATGTTCAAACCAAGGGAGTCACTGTTCTGGGGAAATGCAATAATGTGGCATCGGCACAATATCAGGAGTGGTCCCGTGCCAGGGCCCAATTCTCTGGAATGCCCTTTACCATAGAAGACATGCCTGAGTCATCTTCAGCACCACCCCCTGCCACCATCAGTTTGGAGGAGTTTGAGAGCTTGAAAGAAAGAAATGAGAAGCTAACCCAGGCTTTGCAGAAGACCCTCCGGGAGAGGAGTGAAGGTGTGAGGGAGATTGAGAGATTGGAGAAGTTGAGAGTGGAGCACTTGACCAAGATTGAGAAGTCTGGAGAGTATATCAACAAGTCTAAAGCTGGTGAGCAGATTCTGAAGAATGCTTGTAAAGAAGCCCAGTTCCAAAGAGCAAGAACAGACTTGTATTTGAAAGAGAGTCAGGCCAGGTGGGTCCGGATCACTGAGGCCCGTACTCTAGAAGACAAGAGAGTTCAGGACAAGATAGAGCAGATGGAAAAAGCCCTGGCAGCAGCCCAGAAGGAAATATCAGAGCTAGAAATCAGAGCTGGAGTGAAGAGGTCTAAGGACCAAAGTCAGAACAAGAAGTTGACTGCAGCTGTTGCAACAAGAAACCTTCTCATCAGAAGTCTCACGGAGCGTCCGGCTGATCCTGTGACCGAAGCACTTCTTAAGGAAGTTCGTGAGGATGAGTTTGGCCTTGGAGTTTGATCATTTGCTTGTTGTTGTTCCCATTTCATGTACTTTTGCTTTTTATGATGTATTTAGACCCTTTTAAGGGCTTGTGTTGTAAAATGAACAAGTTGTATTATTTCATCTTATGTAATATATTTGTGCTGGTTTGTTCCACCTAAGTTCACTCCGAAAGCAACTTCAACAGCATCATCTTCAAGGGTCTGGAAGGGTCAAAACTGAAGACCAAACCGGATACCTTGAGAGCAAATAAGCATAACTGCATTGCATGCTAACCCTTTTTGTTTGTTTTGTAGGTTTTGTTTTATTGTTACTAACCTCTGTTGTGATATTCAGGCAGTATTGCTCGTCGCCGGGTGTTTCCCCTCAACAGGCCACACAGGTACCCAACTAGAAACAACCTTCCGGGAATTCAAATGGATCAGGTACAGCAGGACCTAGCAGAGGTCAGAAATCAGATGGCGAACGAAAGATTGGAGATGAGAACACAGATGACGCAGTTCATGGAAGTTATGAACAATATGGCTCAGAGCCAGGAGAGACTGAGGGCCATGGTTGAAAGGCAAACTCAAGAGGAGCCTCATGTAGGAACTGCCGGCACTAGTAACAATGAAAGGGTGCAACCCCATGTTAACCCTCCTGTGTTTGGCCCACATTTGCATCCTGAGATCAACATTCCCGCAAATGTTCAAGGGACAGCCACTGCAGCCAGAGTACTTCAAGAAGATCCTCAGGAGGACCAATTCACAGTAATGGGTGCTGGAGAAGAGGCTTATGATAGGAGATTGGATGAAATAGCTGAGAAGTTGAGGTCCTTAGAATCTCAAAATTCTTTGGGTTTTGACGTGATGGATATGGGCTTGGTAGACGGGGTCAGGATCCCCCATAAGTTCAAGCCTCCTTGTTTCGAAAAGTATAATGGGACTTCATGCCCCCGGACTCATCTACAGTCGTTTCTGGGAAGGCTGAAGGCCTATACAATGGATGAAAAGCTCTGGATGTTCTACTTTGAAGACAGCTTGACTGGAGCATCAAGGGAATGGTATTCCCATTTGACAAGGGCAACTGTAAGATGCTGGAAGGACCTGGCAGAGGCCTTCATCAGGCAGTATCAATATAACCTAGATATGGCACCCAACAGGACCCTCCTGATGGGAATGTCACAGTCTTCAAGGGAAAGTTTCAGAGAATATGCCCAGAGATGGAGGCAATTGGCTGCTGCCGTTCAACCACCAATGTCTGAGAGAGAAATGGCAGACATGTTTATGAACACTCTCCAGGGAACGTATATTGACAGGTTGGCTGCTTTCTCTTCCACTAGCTTCGCCGATGTTGTTATAGCGGGGGAGAGAATTGAAAGCCTGTTGAAAATGGGTAAGATATCTGATAATGGTGCAAGCTCGTCCAGTGGTACAAGAAAGCCTTTTGCAGGCCCGAGAAGAACTGGCGAGACCAATGCCATTCACACCAACAGGGGTAGGCCCCATTATGCTCAGAGATCAATAGCAGCAGTCACTATCCCTTCCCCAGCTCATCCTCAGCCGGTCTATCAACCTCCTCAACAAAACTTCCAACAACAACCTCAGTATCATCAGAATCAGTATCCTCCAAGAAGCTACAACAGCAACAACACCAACAACAATCAACAGAGGCCATTCCAACAGAGGCCCTCTCAAGCTAACAGAGTGATCGACCCGATCCCAATGCCGTATGCTGCCTTGTTGCCACAACTTCTGAAACTCAACCTAGTTGAGCTAAGAACGTTGGCACCTCCGGACCCCAACAGTCTACCAAGGAACTATGACTCCAATGCTAGGTGTGCTTTTCATTCAAACGCACCTGGTCACAGTACAGAAAAATGCAGGGCTCTGCATATGAAGGTACAAGACTTGGTAGACTCCAAGGCTCTGAATTTTGCGCCGCCGCCCAACGTCAATAAAAACCCAATGCCTAACCATGGTGGTCCTCGAATTAATGCTATTGAAGAAGACCAACCGTCTTATTTGATAACTAGTGTGGATCAGATCCGGACACCATTGGTGGAAATCAAAGCTCAACTCCGTGAAAACCAAATATTTCCGGGGTGCGAGCTGGGGTGCCCTTACTGCAATATTTCATGGAATGGGTGTGAGGACTTGAGGAATGGCATTGACAGCCTTATTCGGAGTGTCCTGCTACAGATCACTACATCATTTCCGACAAATCCGGCAACTTCATCAACTACGGTCTCAGACCCTCCTACAACTGCAGCAACTCTTGTTCCCGACAATTCATCAGCAACATCAGCAAGTACTTCATCTGTCCTCCCAAATGATCAGTTTTCAACAGTTCCTCCTGCTACAACTTCAGCTTCATTCCATTTCGAATCTCCATCAACAACAACAACAGTCCTTCCAACAGAACCTCCTACAACTCCAGCAATCAATCATGAAGATGTCTCCACTGTCACCATATTCTACGATCCTGAAAATAACTCCGCCTACCATTCAGAAGGTGCTGCTCCCACTAGAGCACCAGTTACAATCTTTTATGATCCGCAAACAATTACAGTCCCTTCAGCAGCCGCAATCAGTCCAGTTACCGTCACTGTGCCTGGACCTGTACCATATGAAAGCAATAGGGCCATCCCTTGGCACTATGGCTCTGACGTGTACTGTGAAGGGAAAAGAATCACTCTGGAAACATCAGCACCTGCACCACAGATAGATAATGTGGGGGGAGGCGGAGGCTTCACTCGAAGCGGACGCCTCTTTGCTTCACAAGTTCAGAGACCCACTGCCGAAGCAGAAGCTGCTGCCAAGGCAAAAGGAAAAGGCCCGGTGCAGGAAGATCCAGCTGTCAAAGAAGCCCTGAAGACTCCGTTCGATCAGGAAGTTGATGAGTTTATGCGAATCATCAAAAAGAGTGATTATAAAGTTGTGGATCAACTTCACCAAACGCCATCCAAAATCTCTATCCTCTCACTGCTTATGTGCTCCGAAGCCCATCGGAATGCATTACTTAAAGTCTTGCACGCAGCTTACGTGCCTGAAGAGATTACTGTCAACCAGTTGGAGACCGTGGTTGGAAATGTTACTGCTAGCAATGGGCTAGGGTTCACCAACACTGACTTGACAGCGGATGGCCGCAACCACAACAAAGCCTTGCACATAACCATGGAATGCAAAGGAGCTGTCCTTTCTCATGTGCTGGTGGACACGGGTTCTTCCCTGAATGTTTTGCCAAAGAAGGCTCTGGTGAAGCTTGAATATGATGGATTGGCGTTGAGACCCAGCAACCTGGTGGTACGAGCCTTTGATGGTTCGAAGAGATCGGTTCTGGGAGAGATTGAGCTGCCTGTGACAATTGGCCCGCAGACCTTTAAAACTATCTTTTATGTGATGGACATTCAGCCCGCCTACAGCTGTTTGTTGGGTAGACCCTGGATTCACGCCGCCGGCGCAATAACGTCTACCCTTCACCAAAAGTTAAAATATGAGTGGGAAGGCCAAGTTGTCATAATCTGCGGGGAGGAGGATATATTTGTTAGCCATCTGGCTACTTACAAGTATATTGAGATGGATGGAGAAATCCATGAAACAATGAGCCAAGGTTTTGAAGCCTTGAATGTGAATGAAGCATCTGCTGTATCTGGTATCTCCATGTCATCATACCAACAAGCCCGGAAGGTTGTTGAGGAAGGAACTGCCCTGGGCTGGGGCAAAGTTTTAGCTGTGGAAGAAAAGAAGGACAAATTTGGGTTGGGTTACAGACCAACTCAACATCAAGCAAAGGCTGCTGGAGAGCCTGGTTTTGTCAGTGGGGGAATGCTTACCCCCGATGCTATCAACTGTCTGGAAGACGAGCTGGAAGAGGAGCGCAACCTGGAGAATTGGATTCGTCCGAAGATCCCGGGGAGCAGTGTCTCGAACTGGTCTTCCCAGGGAATTATAAGTGTTACTCGAGCAGAGTAATTATTATTTCCTGTATTTTATAAGCATGCATCAAAGTCTTGCATCTTGCCCAAGATGACAAGACTCATTTTGTAATCAGGGCCATCTGTACTTTTGTGCAAACAAGATTAAATTAATGAAATATCAGACATCTTTTTGCAAACGAGTCTTTTTCTTTTCTGTTCACTGTTTTTCCATTTTTCTTTTTTGTACAAAAAATAAATGGCAGTGTTTTTCAAAATGACAACTTCATTTCACTTTTCTAAATAAGACTAAAATCAGATCACTAAAATGAACCAATTAAACCCTTGCAGAGAGTGCCATCCTGACAGCACCGACAGCAGCACAGCTATGACATCGTATGACTTTGACAATCCGATCAATCAAGCTGATGAAGGGGTTGATGAAGAATATGAGCTTCCTGAAGAGCTAGCCAGGTTGTTAAGACAAGAGGAAAAGGTTATTACTCCTCACCAGGAGGAGGTTGAAGTGATTAATCTTGGTACAGAGGAAAATGTGAAAGAAGTCAAGATCGGGGCCTGCCTGCAAGACTCAGTGAAGAGACAACTGATAGATCTGCTTCAAGAGTATGTTGATGTGTTTGCTTGGTCGTATCAGGATATGCCAGGGTTGGATACCGACATTGTTGTGCACAAGCTGCCTCTAAGGGAAGAGTGCCCTCCAGTCAAACAGAAGCTGCGCCGAACTCGCCCAGACATGGCTATGAAGATCAAAGAGGAGGTACAAAAGCAGTGGGACGCCGGGTTCCTTGCTGTGACTAGCTACCCGCCGTGGGTTGCTAACATAGTACCTGTGCCTAAGAAGGACGGCAAGGTAAGAATGTGTGTTGATTACCGGGATCTGAACAGAGCCAGCCCGAAAGATGACTTCCCATTACCTCACATTGATGTATTGGTGGATAATACGGCTCAGTTCTCGGTATTCTCCTTCATGGATGGATTTTCAGGATACAACCAAATTAAAATGTCACCTGAAGACATGGAGAAGACAACATTCATTACACCCTGGGGCACGTTCTGCTACAAGGTAATGCCATTTGGGCTCAAGAACGCCGGTGCAACATATCAACGGGCTATGGTAACGTTATTCCACGATATGATCCACAAGGAAATCGAGTGTTATGTGGATGACATGATTGCCAAGTCCCTTACAGAGGAAGACCATCTGGTGAATCTGCTCAAGTTGTTCAAGCGTCTGAGGAAGTATCAGCTGAAGCTGAACCCCAACAAATGCACATTCGGGGTGCGATCCGGTAAGCTGCTGGGATTTGTTGTAAGTGAGAAGGGAATTGAAGTAGACCCTGATAAAGTCAAAGTCATCCAAGAGATGCCTGCACCGAAGACTGAGAAAGAAGTTCGAGGGTTCTTAGGTAGATTGAACTACATTTCGAGGTTCATATCTCACCTTACAGCAACCTGTGAACCCTTGTTCAAGCTGCTAAGGAAAGAACAAACGGTCAGGTGGAACGAAGATTGCCAAAGGGCTTTTGACAAGATCAAGGAGTATCTGCAAGAACCTCCAATCCTTATGCCGCCAGTTGAAGGAAGACCTCTGATTATGTATTTGACAGTATTGGAAGAGTCAATGGGGTGTGTGCTGGGCCAGCATGACGAGTCTGGTCGAAAAGAGTATGCAATATACTACCTAAGCAAAAAGTTTACCGACTGTGAACAACGTTATTCACTGCTCGAGAAAACTTGCTGTGCTTTAGCGTGGGCTGCTCGCCGACTAAGGCAGTATATGTTGACCCACACCACCTTGTTAATCTCAAAAATGGACCCAGTCAAGTACATTTTCGAGAAGCCAGCGCTTACCGGACGGGTTGCAAGATGGCAGATGATTCTCACAGAGTACGACATCCAATACACTTCTCAGAAAGCCATCAAGGGCAGTGTATTGTCAGAGTATCTTGCTGAGCAACCCATTGATGATTACCAGCCAATGAGGTTTGACTTCCCTGATGAAGACATCATGTTCATTAAAGCAAAAGATCATGAAGAGCCTATTCACACTGAAGGGTCCGACCCGGAAGAAGAATGGATTATGATGTTCGACGGGGCTGTTAACATGAGTGGCCGTGGTGTTGGTGCAGTACTCATTACACCAAAAGGAGTTCACATGCCTTTCTCGGCAAAACTCACTTTCAGCTGCACCAACAACGAAGCTGAATACGAAGCTTGCATTATGGGTCTTGAGGAAGCCATTGACCTCAGGATCAAGACACTGACCGTATTCGGAGATTCAGCTTTGGTAATCAATCAGACCAACGGAAAATGGTACACACACCAAGACCATCTGATACCTTATAGGGATTATACAAGAAGGCTATTGACTTTCTTTACAACAGTCAAGCTTGAGTATATTCCCCGGGACGAGAATCAGTTTGCAGATGCCTTGGCTACCATTTCGTCCATGATCAAAGTTCAAGCGGCTAACTTTGTACCTCAGATTTCAGTGTCCAGACTGGAAAGACCAGCATATGTATTTGCAGCAGATATTGCTAAAGATGATAAGCCTTGGTTCCACGACATCAAGTGCTTCTTGGAGGATCAAACATACCCACCTGGGGCATCTTCCAATGATAAGAAGACTTTGAGAAGGCTTGCTGGAAGTTTCTTTCTGAACACTGATGGGTCTTTATACAAAAGGAACTTTGATATGGTACTCCTCAGATGTGTTGACAAGACGGAAGCAGATTTGTTGATGCATGAAGTGCACGAAGGCTCCTTTGGTACCCATGCTGGAGGACATGCAATGGCTAAGAAGTTGTTAAGATCAGGCTATTACTGGATCACAATGGATGCAGACTGTTGTGCCTATGCCAGGAAATGTCACAAATGCCAGATCTATGCAGATAAAGTGCATGTACCTCCGAATCCTTTGAACATAATGTCTTCACCTTGGCCCTTTGCAATGTGGGGCATTGATATGATTGGCAAGATTGAGCCAACTGCTTCAAATGGCCACAGATTCATCCTGGTCGCCATTGACTATTTCACCAAGTGGGTTGAAGCAGCCTCATATGCAAATGTCACAAGGCAGGTGGTAGCCCGATTCCTAAAAAGAGATATCATCTGTCAGTATGGAGTTCCCGAGCGGATCATTACTGATAATGGTTCCAATCTGAACAACAAAATGATGGCTGAATTATGCCGGGACTTCAAGATCCAACATCACAATTCTTCTCCTTACAGACCAAAGATGAATGGTGCTGTTGAGGCGGCAAATAAGAATATCAAGAAGATTGTGCAAAAGATGGTAGTCACCTACAAAGACTGGCATGAAATGCTACCATTTGCCTTGCATTGGTACCGCACATCGATCAGGACATCCACTGGGGCAACGCCGTATCAACTTGTGTATGGTATGGAAGCAGTCCTACCAGTTGAAGTTGAATTACCCTCCCTACGGGTATTAATGGATGTCAAACTGAGTGAAGCAGAATGGGTTCGGACCCGATACGAGCAACTGAGTCTGATCGAAGAGAAAAGATTGGCTGCAATCTGTCATGGGCAGCTATATCAGAAGAGAATGAAGAGAGCCTTCGATCAAAAAGTCAGGCATCGAGAGTACCAAGTGGGAGATCTTGTGCTGAAAAGAATCCTCCCTCCTCATACAGACCACATGGGCAAATGGACTCCAAATTATGAAGGACCATTCGTGGTGAAGAAAGTTTTCTCTGGTGGAGCACTGATGCTCAGCACCATGGATGGTGAAGATTTCCCATCCCCTGTGAATTCAGATGCAGTTAAAAAATACTTCGCATAAAATGACCCGCTGGACACAAAAACAGAATGTAAGTCCAGGCAAAAATAGGGCATCCCGGCGAGTCAAAAACAGAATAAAAGACTCGGGCAAAAATAAGGGAAATAAATGAAAAAATGTACACCCGCTGAGTTGAAAAGCCACATCGGACAGCTCAGGCAAAAAATGGGTATCCCGATGGATTGAAAACCCGAAAGGGCGATCCATGCAAAATAAGGGAATAAGCGAACAACTGCATTCTAAATTCGTCTGTATTATCTACAACTTGGTAAGCTCCAAAAGATCCAGCTTCAATCAGAATCAACTCTCTCCAGAAAGCAAGACGAGAAGAACGCCATTGTCATACGAGTCATAGCGGGAGAGGAAGCTCCTCAAAGCGTCATCAACACTGCCAGCACTTTATTTCTCAATTTGTAACAATCTCCTCATTTCAGGAGATATGTTTCTTTGACTGTATCTTGCCAATTCAGGGCACATGAATTAATAAAATCAGATTTTCAGTCATGTTTCGTTTTTACATTTATGTTTTGCAAAGAATTGTCTGATGTCTCTAAAAATACAAATTGCATAAGTACAGATGCCTTTCTTTAAAAATAAAAGCGCATGCTTACAGGGAATATACTTACTCTCGAAAGTACTTATCCCCTATGACGGAATCCAGTAAAGGATACCTCGGGACCATTTGCGCGTTTCCTTATCTTTGCAGGATTGCAGGTATCCAGAACGCAACTTGGGGCATATAAGCTACAGTCCAGCAAGCTGGCAAATCAACACACAGGCTTAACACTCAAGATGTTTTCTCCCTAGCCGAGTTGCCTCTCATTACTCTCCCCAGCTGAGTTACCAACAGCATTCCCCAGCTGAAGAACCAACTGTCCTTCCTCAACAAGATGCAAGAATCAGGGAATCATCTCCCCATAGAGCTTCAAGCCTCTATTCAGAAGAGCAACGCACGAAGAAGTCACAACAGAGAGGGAGGAAGCTTCTACAAACCCCAGCTGGGTCTCGTATTATGAGGATATGTCAATCAGTGACCTATATCCCCAAGCAGATGCATCATTAGATCTACCAATGATCTTATCCCCAGCTGGGATGTTTCACTTTAGGCAGATCAACCAGAGATCTTTGCAGCAACGGGATCAGAATCCCGGATCTTTGCCTCTTTGCATAATCATGGCATTTGCATCATACTATCCCCCAGAGCGTAGCATTCCGCCTAATACGGAGCATTACGGCAAAAATCAAATACATAGCATAATCATAAGTCATGTTGTGAATTGAACACTTGTAGATAATGACAATCAGTCGGCATACAGAATATATACAGAAAAAATCCCCCACCAGGTTCCTAGCAAAAGCAGTTGCCTCTCAAATCACAAACACCAGTACCTATTTCCTTCTTGACACCCGTCCGTGTCATCATTTCCCCAAGCAGGTTGCTTGAATACCCTTTACAAACCAAGATCACCAGTATTGCAGATACTTTCTGACACCTGTCCGTGTCAAATCACCAGCAGAAAGCCAAGGACATCCTCTTTGCACTCACATATACTTATATATACACTTTTATCGGCACCCGTCCGTGTCATATCCCCAGCGCAGTCGCTTACACTTTCATAACCCATACACTTGTTAATATTCATACCTTATCTCTCTTGACACTCGTCTGTGTCACTCTCCCCAGCAGATGAACACTCATATACAATACTCACTACTCATGTTACACTCATACAGATACTCGTCCGTATCTTGTATACATCATCACTCATATCCCCACAGATTCGACAGTAGTCCTTGTTCTTTGTTAACCAGTTGGTACTCGTCCGTACCATCATCTCAGAACATTGCGTCTAGTGTTTGTTTCTACATGATACTCGTCCGTATCATAGTCTTAAGGATGCTCGTCCGCATCTTTAATCCATACACTATGTCAAACACTTTTGTCTTCTTGAATATAGACACTCGTCTGTGTCTACCATTCCCCAGAAGAGTCCCTTCAGATGCAACACTCGTCCGTGTTCTTTGTTAACCAGTTGATACTCGTCCGTATCATCATCTCTGAACACGCGTCAGTATTTGTTTCTATCCGATACTCGTCCGTATCGTAGCCTTAAGGATGCTCGTCCGCATCTTTAATCTATACACAATACCAAACACTTATACTTTCCTTTCTTGGTTGTGAACACTCGTCCGTGTTCACTAGATCCCCAGTAGATCACCAACAATCAATTTTCCTCTTATCTGACACTCGTCCTGTGTTATGATAACCCTGAGAGCAGCCGTACCCTGCTGAGTGGTCGTCCTCCACTTCTTGATGGTCGTCCTCCATCATGCTCATCCGATGGCCGTCCCCATCGTTGATTTTAGCAGCCGTCCCCTGCTAGGTGGTCGTCCTCCACCTTTTGATGATCGTCCTTCATCATTTTATCCAATGGCCGTCCCCATTGTTGATTTTGGTTATCCGACACTCGTCCTGTGTTATGATAAACCTTGAGAGCAGCCGTCCCCTGCTGAGTGGTCGTCCTCCACTTCTTGATGGTCGTCCTCCATCATGCTCATCCGATGGCCGTCCCCATCGTTGACCTTTTATCCGGCATTAATCCTATGTCGCGACATTTTCGGCAGCCGTACCCTGCCAGGTGGTCGTCCTCCACCTTTGATGGCCGTCCCCATCATATTTACTTTTTATCCCCAACAGAGCAGCCGTCCCCTGCTAAGTGATCGTCCTTCACTTTTGATGGCCGTACCCCATCATCTGTTTATTGCATTTATTCTTTAACCCGATGGCCGTCCCCGTCGTGGTCCCTTTTCCTTTTAGCCCGATGGCCGTCCCCATCGTTGTTTACTTCACCTTTATGAACTTGATGGCCGTCCCCGTCATGTTTCATTAAATCCTCAGAAATTGTTACAGCTTTATCTTGATGGCCGTCCCCATCATAATCTTGTTTCCCCAGCTAGTCGGCCGTCCCCGTCTTAGCTTTACTTTTATCCCCAGCATGTCGGCCGTCCCCGTCATCGCTTTACTTCACACACTTTTCCCAGCATGTCGGCCGTCCCCGTCATTGCTAGTTACCCGGCGGTCGTCCTCCGTCGTTCACTTTACAATATACTTTACAATCTATATCCCTTTTCTTCTTCATTCTGTGAGTGCAAATTTTGGACTGTCTTTGGTATTCAACCACAAGTTATCTTGTTTGTCTGTTAAGCCGTTGCTTACATCCTGCACAGCTAACTCATGTTTGAATAGGGGCAGCTGTAAACACCCCAAATTTGCCCTCACTCATTTCACACCATGGCTTGTGATCATCTCATATGCATAAACACAATCATATCACCTCATATCTCATTTTTTGATTCACTGCATAGTTTCTAAGTCATCTGCACCTAGGGTTTGTGATCTGAGCAATCCAAGAGCATCTTGAGCCATTCCAAAGGCCACTAATCAACTCAAAGGGGTCCATGTGTGTCCTTATGTCATATTCCATCTCCTCAAAGTCAAAATTGCAGAGGGATCACAAGAACTAGGGTTTGAGTGGATGCAGAGCCAGGATGAACTGCACAGTTGACTGAAAATTAGGGTTTTGGTTTCAGAGGCCATAACTCCAATTTTTTTGGTCATTCTTGTTTCCATTGATCTCTATATGGTATAGGGAGTATGCATATCAATTTTCATGAAGAAATTCCATGGGGAAGTCATCTGATCAAGAGTTGACTTTTCAGACAAGTCAGTGTAAAATCAGGGCATCTGAGGCCCCCAATGACCCAACCAATGGGTGATCTTCATCATTTTGAGTGTATATGATCTTTATTTGATCATGGAAGAAGGTTGAAGTTCATAAAAATCAAGAATTTAGGGTTTTTGCAAAAGTTGACTTTTTGGGCATAGTTGACTTTTCAAGAATGCATCATTTTAGGTCACTTTTCAAGCTTTGATTCTTGATCCAAAAAGGCTTCAAATGGAAAAACTTTGGTCATGAAAGTTGTAGATCTCATCTTTCCCTTTTCAAAAAGTACAAGAACATGATCAAACTCTTCTTGGATCAAAAGTTATGGCAATGCAAAGTTGGCAAAAATCATTAATTTTCAAGGCATGCCTCATTTGGAAATTTTGCAAAATCTTGAACCAATGCACATTGCAGCCTCTAATTCATTTCAAACCAGCACATAAACATTCTCTAAGTCCTAAAAATCAGAATTGGATCAAGTTTGCCTATGGTTTGGTTTGTGTAACAAGGTTTTCTTCACATGTGAACCATAAAGCCACAAGTTGCAAAACTCATGATCATGCTTTACCAACTTGCTGCCTTGAATGCTGGACCAAGCTGACTCTTTCCCCTCATTTTGCTGCGCATAGCCCATGCCTTGTACTTGCCTAGCACCTCACCATACTTCTCTTACACATAAAGTGGACTTTGAGCAAAAGGTGACTTACCTATCATAGCAGGCCATGTCACATCAAAAAGCCAATCAGATTTGTTTATGTTATCAATTTGCAAGCTAGCCATAACACTAAGCAAGGCTGAAACCAACACATTCGAAACATTCACAAAAACCTTCCATTTTGCATAAGCATTCGAATCTGCTTGCACAGCCACAAAACACTCAAACTATCTTCACCATTCAACTCACCTTGATCCATAGACCACCCAGCACCAAGGATCCAAGCCTGAAACAACCAGAATACTCCATAACCATTTCACACCCCAAGCTGCATTTCTCTTCGAAACTCTCACCACAGCTTGCAAACATACAAACAAACACCACAGACCTTCTCCATTCATTCTCAGGATCACAAACCATCATTCACAATGGCCTGAAACCTCCAGAAACACCATTGCCATTTCTGATCAAGTTTGAGCAGAAGCTTTCGAAACTCACCATCCATCCAACTTAAACTCTCATTGAGCATTCAAACATCTTCTGGGGACCAAGTGGAGCAGTTTGCACTGAAGGAAGCAGCCAGAAAGTTCTCAAACTGAAAGCTTCAAATCTCAGGTAGCCTGAAATTTATTTTTCCAGAAATCATTTTTCTTGTTACAAACTTGTTCTATGTGATTCACTGATCATCCAGATGCTTTTAGTTTTTGAAATGGTTGTGATTTGAGCATTTAATTTGTCTCTGAAGCTTGCGTGCCCTAGAACTTGTTCTCTTCGATTCAGTTGATTTAGGAAGAATAAATTTGTTTTGAGAGAGGGGTTTGATTCGTGAGGATGTGAGGATCATTTCCCAGTTTTTATTTTTCATTTTTGATACGTTTTTAGGAAGTTTGAGTTTTCTCAGGTGAGGGCTGGCCGGAGAAGACGACCGGAAGTCTTCTCCGGCAGCCTGAGTTTGATTAGGGCTAATTGTCATTAATTAAGCAACTTTGAATTTGGACCATTGATTGCCATTGACCTGTTGACCTCCCGCGCGTATGGATGGCTCAGATTGATCATTAGAAACCCTAATTGCATTTAATTAATTCATAAACCTGATTAACCAAGTTTGAATTCCAGCCTTTGATCTGCGCGCGCAGTCAACCAGGCTTCCCCCAGACTCAATCCTGGCCCCTCATTTGTTTGACTTTCATTTTATTTATTTTAATTTCATTTTATTTTCATTTAACTTGCATGATTTATTAAAAATAGCAAAAATATCTTAAAAATTATGAAACTTTTTCTTTAAAGTTTTAATAATTTTTAAGACCCAAAAATATTTTTATTTTATTTTTTATCATTAAAAAAGTATTTTTAAATATTTAAAAGATTATTTTTAATTGATTAATGGGAATTAATTAATTAAAAATACTTTTAGGTATTTAAAAATTACAAAAAAATTCATGAAATGTTCTAAGACATTTAGAAACATTGTCCAACCTTCAAACCAAATTTCTTTTTTGATCTTGATGCATTTTAAGAATTTTTCATTGAATTAAATCATTTTTTATGCATTATTTTGATCACATGTTTGAAAATTCATTTCTGCCTATTGGAGAAGATTGAGACATTGATTCTTCTTGCATTGTTTTGTGTTTAGCATGTATTTTCAAGGATAAAATGGCCCTGATTTGTTTCTTCATTTTCCATTTGATTGGCATTTTTCTTGTCAAGAACCCTAAAAAACCTAATAACTTAGAAAATTCATATCTTGAGTTTGGTTGAGAGTTGAGAGCTCCCCTTTGGGCAGTGGTTTGTTATAGGTTTAGGGTTTCTTTGGGTACCATTTTCCATTTTTTATCTTAAAGTTTGCTTCTGTTTTTGGTTTGTGTTTGATGTTTGATTCATAAACCTTAATTTGGGCTTTCTCTTGCATCCTTCTTGCATTCTCTTGCATAACTTGACTTGTCTTTGCATTTTATGCATGTCTATGATTCATTTGACATCTTAAGACATGTAGGAAGCATCTTTAATCATTGCATTACATATTTGCCATGTCATTTGTCTTGTATGCTTCATAACATTTCATGCTTGTTCATGCTCCTTAACTTGCTCCATATGCATCCATAATCTTGTATGAACATTTCCATGTCTTGCCTCATGATTGCAGCACCTCATAGCATCATAATCATCATCAACATGCTTCTGGTTTTGCTTAGCATCATATCATTTCATCTCATTTAGCATTGCATTGCATTTCTTTCTAACATTTCAGGTGGTAAGTAAACTTGAGAAGTGAATTTGCCTTCACTTCTCATAACTTTTCTTTTCATCTCTCTTGCATCCATTGCTGCATTTTTATATGTGTTTGAGTTTGAGCTTGCTCATTCTCCTTCCTCCCACTTTCTTTCTTCAAGTGACTTGACTTCTTGAATGAAGCAAGTCACTTTGCTTCTCTTGATCTTGTTCATCTGCTTCCTGGTGGCTCCTCTGAAGATTGTTCTTGAAAACCTCACAAACCTTAGGATCAACCAAGCATGACAATGAATTAGGGTTTTGATTAGTCTCCCCCATAGTCTTTACCTTTGTGTCTCTCTTGAGTCTTCTCTTCTCATCTCATAATCAGAGACTAAACCCTAAAGGTTTTAAGACTTTGTGATTAGGGTTATGCCTGCATCCTTCTCTTAGGATGGAGTGTATAACTTTAATCCTAAGTGTTAAACCCTTAAGGTGTTTAAATCTCTTAATCAATTCACATAATAATTATCAAGACATCACACTTGTAACTTGGGCCTTGCATTAGGGTTCTAATTCTTCCTTAATTGGTTAAGAAGGACTAACCCTAGTGTTAATGGACAAGTCCCCCTCAAGTTGTCTTACAAACCATAAAACTCACTTCTTCATCATATCATTAAATAAAATCCACTTAATTAAAGGTTTGTTTTGTCATGAGTTTAATCCCTAATCATGGATTAAGTTGAGGAGTCTTCCTCAGCTTAAACATTCTCATCTATTATCCTTCTTTTAGGATGGTGTAATGAGTCTGTTTAATCCTTGATTATGGATTAACCTCATTACTCAACACTAAACAAAAATCACAAAAACATCTAAATAATCACAAGTAGGTTAATGATCTTAATCCTACACCAAAGGTGATTAAGTGTGAGAATCGGACTTCACACTTAAGGTATTCTCATTACCCCTAATCAGAGGGAAGATGTGATGAGTTTACTAACCCATTGGTTTAGGCTTAAGCTCATTAACTTATGACAAACTTTCAAAAGCAATAAAAGACTGAAAACTCAAAAACAAACAATAATCGTCTCCTTCGGGATTCTTTTCTCATCACCTTCACTCACAAACGAGAACTTGCTTCTTCCGTCTAATGCAAGACAGTTTGCATCTGTGCCAGACAGATCATACACTTGAGCATAGACAAGCAAGCAGTTCACAAGTCAATTCATCTTTCAGTCTCTTTGGGTCGAACTACGGTGTTCTGACTTCCTCATTGCACGAGAGGATACGTAGGCATAACTTAACGGTTATCGAACAAAAGTCTCTGTACATTCCCCCTCTTTCAGCTTCATTCTTTAGCCTCATTATCATGAGCAATTCCTTCTCATTCCTACACTGACACTTTCATACTTCATATCACTTATACACTATACACTGACACCTGTACATTCTCTTCCAGCCATTTTACGCACAAATTGCACTGACACTACCCCTTTAAAACACAAATCTTTTAAGCGTGGATCCCGTCGAGTACGACGGACAATCTGGGTGCTAATACCTTCCCAGGTTGTAACCAACCCCCTTTCTCAGTCTCTCTGGTTCGCAAACCGTCTTATCCATCTCTTTCTAGGTTTATGCAGCATTACCTTTCCTCCGGGATAAAAATGCCTAGCTGGCGACTCTATTCATTCTCCAGTGATTTCACAGCTGTGTGTTCTCACTGTTCCCTTCGCCGACCGTTCGCGTCTGTACCCTTATCTGACCCTGTGTCACTTATCGGGAGCGACACACGCATCCAGATATCTGAGGATGATTTATGGGTGAGTGTCTACTGAGAAGAGGGGAAAGTCTTTCAGTGGAATATTTCTAGTGGTAATAACTTCTTTTATGTGAATAATAAGGTCCTTCTTGATGTTGTCAATGATTCTCCTTTTCTTGAGGTTCTTGGCATTAAGAGGTTTTCCAACAATTTTTTCCAGGTCACAAACCTTCTGGGCTTTAGATATGTTCTATCAGTTTGTTTTTTGTTAGAATATTTGAGATTAGTCTTCCCAGAGGTATCCAATCTCTCTTGGTCTTTTCATCTTCTCTGGTTTCCTTGACGTTGTTCTTCAGATGATTGAACAGGTTATTAGCTAGATTTACTTTCTTATTAGTTGAAATAAAGTAGAGGAATTATTTTTGATTAATGTTAATGTAATCTAGAGAGCTTGTAGGTTTCCTATGACCGATGCAACTCAAAATGATCTCGGCCCAAATTCTTTGACGGTCTTTTAGATCCTTAATGTTGTTGGAATGTTGTCCAGAAGTGAAGATTTCCATAGAAATGGTTGTTAGGTCATACATTTTCTCCATGTCATTGCACCTAATGTCGTTACCATCAGAATCAATAAGTTTCCCAATGAGGTCTTCAATTATGATTATCTTCTTCCCCATGACATAAGATGTAACCTGATTGTTTGAGGCAGTTGCAAAAATCCATAATTTTTTAACTAGTTTTGGGAAGATTGGACCCATTAGACGATCAAAATACTTGGCTCATCTTTGAAATTTAACTTCTGGTGTGGGATCATACCCATTTTCCTTCATACTTTCAAAGTCCACAATAAGTTCGCAGAGAACTTCCAGATTATTAGTGGGAGTGAGGAAGGTTCTTATGGGCTCAACATAACTTTCTTCATTGGTTTGATTTGCAGAATCTTGAATTTGTTGAGAAGAGGAATCATTGTTCACAACTTAGGGTTTTGGAACGCAAAGAAGAAAGCAAGAAAGAACAAGAACAGAGAAGGCAACAAATGCAAATAAAGTAGGCAAGGTGAGTGAGAGTGAGAGTGTGAGAGTGTTTTGAAGTGAATAATGACACAGATATATAGAAGTTGCAACAAATATAAAACACAAAATCAAAGAGCAATTAATAAAATAAAACATAATGATTAAGAGCTATAATTATTTATGACAAGGGAGATAACATTAAATTTTTTGGAACAGTTAACGATGTGACTGGCGCCTCAAGTTGTCAACTCAAATGTTTTGGTTTCTCGGAGTTTGAACATGTGTTCAGCTTCAGAGGATGACCTAGAGCTTGGGTTGACAGATGTTTATGTTATGAAATGCATGATCTATCCTTGAAATGAAGGGTTTTCAGCAAAAACTTTCAAATCTATCCAAATCTTTCTGGATAGATTCTGAGACAATTTTCCTTCTCATTTCTGAAGAATTATTGGTCAGATGTTCACAAAAGTAAATTATGAGAGTTAATTATATAGAAATTACATTTCTCATTCTGGACATAGTTCCATACTGAGATGTTTCAGAATGAAATTAAATCTATCTTCAGTAAGGGATTTTGTGAAAATATCACCCCATTGATGGTATATGTCTATAAATTTTAAAAATAGAATTTCCTTCTAAGTATAGTCCCTAATGAAGTGATGTTTAATTTCTATATGTTTAGCCCTAGAATGAAAGATATGAAATTTAGAAAGACAAATAGCAGAAGTATTATCACATAGGATACAAATATTATTTTCATAAATGTTAAAATCTTCAAGCTAATTCTTCATCTAGAGCATCTGAGTATTATATCTAGTTGCAGCTATATATTTAGCTTCATCAGTTGAGAGTGCAATTGTAGACTGCCTTTTGCTGGACCAAGAGATTAAATTGTCTCCTAGAAAGTGGCATCTTCCAGAAGTAATTTTCCTTTCAATTCAGTCTCTAGCAAAGTCAGCATTACAGTACCCTACTAGTTTGTATTCTTTGGATTTTCTATAGCAAAAACCAAGATTAGTAGTACCTTTCAGATACTTGAAAATTCGCTTAACTGCTGTTAAATGAGATTCTCTAGGATCTGATTGGAATCTGGCATAGAGGAAAATTCTATATAGAATATCAGGTCTTGAAGAAATTTTGTGTGGGAGAGAACCAATCATACCTCTGTAGAGCTTCTGATCTACTTTCTTGCTTACCTCTTCCTTTTCCAGAATGCATGTGGGTGCATAGGAGTTTTGGAGGGCTTACTTTCTGACATATCAAATTTCTTCAAAAGTTCTTTGACATACTTGCTTTGATGTATGTAGGTTCCTTCTGGTGTTTGATTGATTTGGATTCCCAGAAAGAACTTGAGTTCGCCCATTAAGCTCATTTCAAATTCTGCATGCATAGTCTTAGCATATTCTTTTCCCAGAGATCTTTTAGTAGATCCAAAAATTATATCATCTACGTATATTTGATAGATCAAAATATTGTTTATAAATGTTTTACAGAATAGAGTTGTGTCCACTTTCCCTCTGATAAAATAATTTTCTATGAGAAAGTTACTCAGTCTTTCATACCAAGCTCTAGGAACTTGTTTCAGACCGTATAATGATTTCTTAAGTTTATAAACTTATTCTGGATGTTTTGAGTTTTCAAAGCCAATGGGTTGGTGTACATATACTTTTTCATCAATGTAACCATTTAAAAACGCACTTTTAACATCCATCCGATTAAGAGTGATGTCATTATTTACAACAAATGAAATTAGAAGTCTGATAGATTCTACATTGCGACTGGTGCAAAGGTTTATGTATAATTTATCCCTTCTTGATGATTATAACCTTATGCAACCAGTATTCTTTGTTTTTGACAATTTCTCCTTGTTCGTTCAGCTTGTTTCTGAAGACCCATTTGGTTCCAATGATGTTGAGGCCTTTGGGTTTAGGAACTAGATCCCATATGTCATTTTTGGTGAACTGATTTAATTCTTCCTTCATTGCAAGTATCCAATCATTGTCTGAGAGTGCTTAGTCAATGGAAGTAGGTTCAATAAGAGACACTAATCCCATGAGATATTCTTTAGATTTTTTTAATAAGGATCTTGTTCTGATTGGGTCATCTTTCTTTCCCAGAATTTTATCTTCAGGATGTGCTAGTATACTTCTGGAATGTCTTTTCTGGATGGGTTCTTTAAAAGTTGTTGTGAAATTTGTGTTATCTTTATCTGTATTTGACTGTTCTTCTGATGGTCTGATTTTAGTACATGTAATTTGAACTTCTATTTCTGCAAGAGATTCATTATGCTTTGGCTTTTGAAAACCAAGCTTATCATCAAATCTGACACAAATAGATTCTACCATAGTTCGTGTTTATGTGTTATATACTTTGTATCCTTTCGAACGTTCATAGTATCCTAACATGGAACATTTATGTGCCTTAGAATCAAACTTTTTCAGAGGATCATTAGTATTCAAAATAAAGCAAGTACATCCAAATGGATGGAAATAAGAAATGTTGGGCTTTGTGTCCATCCACAATTCATATGGAGTCTTTTCCAGAATAGGTCTTATAGAGATTTTATTATGAATATAGCACGTTGTATTAACTGCTTCTGCCCAAAAGTGTTTAGCCATGTTAGTCTCATTGATCATGGTTCTGGCCATTTCTTGTGAAGTTATGTTCTTTCGTTCTACAAATCTATTTTTTGTGGAGTTCTATGACAAGAGAAATCATGAGAGATGCCATTTTCATTAAAAAAATATTCCAGTTTTTTCTTTTCAAATTCCCCACCATTATCACTCCTGACTTTTACAATTCTAAACTCTTTTTCATTTTGATCGTATGACGTCTGTTCTTTTTGCGTTGCAACCGTGATTCATAGATAGACGATGTTGTGGATGGCTCAAAGTAGAAATTTATCTCTGAAGACATTGTTATTTTCACTTAAGCCGAAATTCTACCTTTTGCCTTTCGTTTTATACTTCACTATATATTCTTTTGACCCACAATTTGTCTAATAACTTCAATAATTCACAAACACCAAAAACTCTCAAAAACTCTCTCTAAAGGATCAAAGTTCATTCTCTTAACTTTTTCTCAAAAACACAACAAAAACATCATCAAGAACTCAAGAACACATCAATTCCAATCAAGCTTCTAGTAGCCGTACCACCGCGAACCACCACCCCTAGTCAACTCCACCACCGTGCGACTACCATCTTCCACCGCCGGCAGCCACACAACCTTTCCTCCTCTCCTCCGTCCGCAATCGCATCTCACTCCCTCCGGATTCATAATTTATTCGTCGATTCTTCATTTGGTTAGCTTCTTAAACTTTATTTCATGAATAATTGTTGAATTATTTCTTGAATTGAATTTCCAAGTTGAATTAATCTTGTGGAGATTATGTGCATTAATTCTTGAGTTGATTGTTGATTTTTGATTGATGCTTGATCAATTGTTCCTAATAATTGTTGTGGTGCATAATTGGAAATTTTGTTAAAATTGACTTAGAATAATCAGTGCATGTTAGGTGTTTGACAAAATTCCTAGGAGAGCTAATTGTTGTGACTTGATATTGATTGAAGTGCTCAATTTTTGAACTCATGCTTGTTTCAATGTGAAAATTTGGAATATGATAGGTTGATGCTTAATTGTTGATGTGGTTCATGTGTCGCGTGTCGAAAAATGTGTTTTGGTCATAACTTCCTAACCGTAGTGCATTTTCATGAATGTGAATAGTGTAACTTGACTTTGTTGATGATTCTGGAGCTATTGGTGAACTTTTTTGTCGATTTTGGACAACTTTTTTTCACCATTTCGCTACTGCCAGCTGAAGAAATCGGCCAAAAAGTCCCACTTCCAAGCGGAAATTTCAAAAACCGATTGTATATTTGAATCCGTTGGCAAGCTTGTAAGTTACCATGTAATTTTCGTTCAAATCCAAGTCGCTGATTTTTGACGTGTTTTTTCTGATTTGAGGTTTTTAAGCTCGGTTTGGTGCGATTTGGATGCATTGATCTTGTTTAGACTTGTACTTATGTTTGTTGATCATTCTCCATTCATTGCATGTAAATTTTCTCGATGTCGGTTTGAGTTTGTATGTAGTTTATGTTAGTGCATAGGTGCTGCCCTGTTTTGAAACATACATTTCAATGCATATCCATGACTCGTATGCTCATCTTTATACTTGATTTTAAGTTGTGAGGCATAGGTGCAACTTCCGGTTGCACCTCTTTTTGGTTTCTAATGCGTTTGTTGATTTCATGCAAGGTTCTCACAAGGATCTTGACGAATGTCTCTTGGTTGGTATTCCACTTTATATGTGGGATACCTTTGGATTCAAATGATATTTTGTGTCGTTGTTTTTGTTTGGATTGTGTTGTGTGCATGGCATTTGTATGGTCGCATTCGACTTGCACATCTTGAGTGATTTATTTTCACTCTGATGACTTGATTTTATATGGGAATTGTGATGTCCGACTTGCTTTGTTTGTGGATGCTAGCTTGTTTGACCAGACCTCTGGGTTTCTATCTTCTGTTTAGCTTGTTGGTACTTCAGATTTACATCCACGTGGTATAGTTTCTTATCTGATATACTTTTTTGCACTTTATTGCTTACATAGGCTGGAGACTCGACCGTTTCTTTTTGGCGGGCATTTTCTGGAAGTCCTCCTTCAGAGGCTCTGCATGTGTTTGTTTACATTTGTGCAAAGACCTCAAAAAAGGCGTTGCATTCCCATTCCCTTTAATAAGACCTCAAAGAAGGCAAGCAAAAAGGGCTTATAATTAGCCTAGCACTTTCATTGAGTCTTTCATTAGCTCTCACTCCATGTTGATGCTTTAGGATAAAGTCCATCTATCACTCCTGGGATTTTCATCCTAGTACAAACGCGAAAGTGACGCGGAAAAGGTAGAGTCGCCATCCAGGCATTTTTATCCCAAAAGAATGGGAAAGGTAATGCTGCACAAACTTGAGGAAGAAGGAAAGGACGAGGCCTTGCGAACCAAAGATCTGGGTTCGGGAGTCGGTTACGACCTGGGAAGGTATTAGCACCTCAGATCGTCTGCCGTACCCGACGGGATCCACGCTTGCTTGTTTTGTTTCAAAGGGTGAGAAATAAGACGTTGTTGAATAAAGAACTGCTACTGGAACTGGAACTGAAATGAGAAATGGAACAAAAAGAAAGAATGGGGAAAATGTAGGGAAAATAAAGAATGTGCTCGAACGGGCCCTACCCCGCTGCCTACGTACCTCATCGGGAAAATGAGGATCATAGTTGACGTAGTTCTCCTAGCTAAGGCGGGAACTATTTGTTTGTGTTTTTTATGGCTGGAACTGCTTATGTCTAAGCTCAGGTGTTGCAGGCTCGTCTGGTACGAGTGCGTTTACCGTCTTACAAGATAAGTCGTCGCAAGTTTGCGTTGAGAGTGAATGAGGTGAGAAAATAAGTTCCCGCAGGAAAGTCGCTTATTGTTTGTTTTTTTGTCTTTTATGAGAAATGTTTTGAATTTGTTTGTGAACATTCTCATACTAAGACCTATCCATCGTGGTAAATACTTACACCTCGCCCCGAAACAGGATGCGTACTCTGCAAAGGAAAAGAAAGAAGAAAAAGGATGCAACATACTTCCTAAGGAAGATAAGTTGGTCTTAACAAATGGGAATCCTACCAATAACAAATATAGAAGGAAAAAATGAATTAAATGCATAAAGGAAATGCATAAAAAAAATAAAAAAAATAAGGTGTAAGGAAACATACCTTTCCCTCCCTACAAAACAAAGATTAGTGGGAATTTTATTAAAACTAATGAGGCAAACTCACACCAATTAAATCCTAATAACTCTAGGACGCAATCTAAACTCTATCTTAATTCTAGAAGAACTAAAAAAATGCTAAAACAAAAATTCAGCACCTACTACAACCCCTAAAATAAAAAACAGCTATGAAAACACAAGCACAACGCAAGCAGCTTTTTACAGCCAACATACATCATACAAAAACGGGTCTAAAAGATTACAAACAACATGAACTATAACAAACAACATGCATTTTACAGCTCCTATACGTAAAAACAGATGCGAAAACATGGCAGATTTTATCAATTTCATTTATGTACACAAAGTGAATGATAAACAACACATTAATATGAATTAAAATGGATCTACATACATCACAAAATAAATTCAAACATGTGAAAATTTATTTACATCATTTATTTGATTTAAAGGAACAATACCTAACAAGAATAACCACACTTTTCTAAATTGCACAAAATAAGCATTTATCATGACTTTGAACAAGTATCACTACAAGCATCAATTATTTCACATGTATTGCATAAAAATCCAGAATTGAATTCATGTTAAAATATGATCAATTAAGCACAAGAACTTGCATGAACATGTGAAGTATTTAATCACTTTTGGCAAAATATCAACATGTAGCACTTAATCATTTAACCAATCAAACAAGCAAGAATCATAATAATGAAGCACATGTTGAATTTAAGCAAGCAATTGACATGTGAAACAAGTGATTAAAGTGTAGCAAAACACATCAAGAATCAATCATAACACATATGCATATTTAACACAAAATATGGAAAAGTGAACGGAATCATGTCGAAACGACTCGAAACCATGGAATCGGCTACTGGAAATAGACCCAAAAATTCCCTAAAATCGATACCTAAACATACATGAACCTTAGAAGCACTAGGAAGCAAGAACAACCAAGCAAATAAGCTAAAAATCCAAAAACTAATAGCGTTAACTGGTTAACCAAACCGTTAACCAGTTAACGGACCTAAAATTGCACTAAAATTGGTCAAAAACGCATGTGTTAACCGGTTAACCAAAGCGTTAACCGGTTAACACTGAACAGAAAGTGAAAAAAAGTTTTGAAATAAGTGCTTTTGGCCCCAATCCTACTTCTAAACAACCCTAACACACATCTAATAATGTTAACACGAATTTCTACTCAATTAGGGCTTATTTACACATGCTAGAACCTATAACAAGCTACAACCTAGCTTCTAATCCATTAAAATCCATGAATCGCAAGCAAAACATAACGAAAACGTAATCAACCACAAGTAATACGAAAAGCACTTAAAGAATTCCGAAATGGCGAGATAGAGAGAATAACTTAAAGCAAGCATGGTTTTAGATAACCAACCTACGAAACAGAGAAGTGCTTCGGTGGATGTTTCAAGAATCAGAGCTTGATCGAAGAGAAAACCAAGAAAATCGTGAATCCGTAAAATAAATGTGTTCTTGATGCTTGAGACTTTTGCACTTTCGATAAGTCTAAATCTTCACAAAAACCAGTAGCTTCTTCTTCCACAATGCACAAATCAATGGATGTTGGAGGCTAAGATTTAAGATCTTCAAGTTTCAATGTGAAACTTGAAGAGCTTCTTCAAAAAGCTTTGGTGAAAAGGGAGATGGAGGAAGAGTGAGAGAGAAAAGGTGATTCTAGAAATTGTGAGAGAGTGAAATATTGGGAACCTTTTGCATTGAAGTGATTAATGATTATATAGGGGCTAGGCTTGGAGCTAGGTTTGGGAATGGAGTTAGGTTTAGGAATGGAGTTAGGTTTGTAGTTAGTTAGGGTTAGGGTTGGAGAGGGAATATTCCTTGGAATACTCTAGAAGGTTGTGGAACATGGTAGAAGCATCAAAAGGAAATGGAGAGGAATTGAAGTGGAAAAACAAGATGGAAAGAATGAAAGGAAATGTGGAAGGAAAGTGGAAGGAAAAGTGGAGGAAAAGGTGAAATCAACCATTCTTCAAATGATCTTTTTTCCCTTGATTTTTTATGATTCCTCCATAATTTCATGACCAAATTTGAACCATAGGATCATTGTAACCCTAATTTCATGATTTTGATCTTAAAAGTCAGGAGTTGGCCTTTTTTACCTAGCTCAGTTGCCTTTTCCCCGATTCCTTGATTTTCAGTCATCTGGCCAATTGAACCTCTTCCAAAATGATTTCGCGGATGAAATTTGAACCCTAGGCACTTGACATCATATATAAGACAAAGGAATCCACTTTAAATCAAAACTTCATGGAGAAGCCCAGTAGAAATGAAACCCTAATTTAGCCTTTTTTCATCAGGAGATATTGCACTACTTGCCTCCTTTGATCAAATCAAATATTTCCATGGCTTGTGGCTTCAAATGAATACTTGTGGGATGTTGTGAACCCTTTTCACAAGGTTGAAAAGCTTTGTGGCCCTTTGGTTGCCTTTATATAACTTTCAATTTTTCCAATCATTGATCACATACCTATGCCTCAGCTATGATGAATATGATGCAATGTTGTTGGTTATTTATGAATTTTTTTATGCTAAATGATATGCAAAATGTTGAGAAAATGAGAGGGAAAATTTTGAGGTATTACAGTTGCCCTTATTCAATCATCTGCAGACCTGAATGAATAATAGCGACAGCTTTTAGACATCTAGGATATGAAGTGATTGAATACTCGAATAAATCCTGAAAATTTGAACTCTGTGGGAAATATAATATGTTGGGAAGAATCCTCGGATCTAACACGAAACCATCCACGAATGGGAATGTAATGGTATATCGGCCTCAGTCGATAACCAAAAACATAAAGACTGACCTCAGATAGACTTTGCAAAAAAAGATAAAATGACCTTAATCAATAAGCTCAAAATGGTCTATCATCCACGAATGATATCCACAACAACAAGACCAACCTCAGAAGGACTTGAAGAAAAGAATGCCATCCTCGAATGACAACTCACAAAATATCCTCGAATCTAACACGAAACCATCCTTGAATGGAGACGCAATGGTATACCGGCCTCAGTCGATAACCAAAAACACAAAGACTGGCCTCAGAAAGACTTTGCAAAAGAGACATACTGACCTCAATCAATAAGATCAAAATGGTCTATCATCCTCGAATGATAGCCACAACAACAAGACCAACCTCAGAAGGACATGAAGAAAAGAATGCCATCCTCGAATAAAAACTCACAAAAGATCCTCGGATCTAACACGAAACCATCCTCGAATGGAGACGCAATGGTATACCGGCCTCAGTCGATAACCAGAAACACAAAGACTGACCTCAGACAGACTTTGCAAAAGAGACAAACTAACCTTAATCAATAAGCTCAAAGTGGTCTATCATCCTCGAATGATAGCCACAACAAACAAGACCAACCTTAGAAGGACTTGAAGAAAAGAATGCCATCCTTGAATGACAATTCTCAAAAGATCCTCTTATCTAACACGAAACCATCCTCGAATGGAGACGCAATGGTATACCGGCCTCAATCGATAACCAAAAACACAAAGACTAACCTCAGACAGACTTTGCAAAAGAGACAAACTGACCTCAATCAATAAGCTCAAAATGGTTTATCATCCTCGAATGATAGCCACAACAACAAGACCAACCTCAGAAGTACATGAAGAAAAGTATTCCATCCTCGAATGACAATTCTCAAAAGATCCTAGGATCTAACACGAAACCATCCTCGAATGGAAACACAATGGTATACCGGCCTCAATCGATAACCAAAAACACAAAGACTGGCCTCGGAAAGACTTTGCAAAAAGAGACAAACTGACATCAATCAATAAGCTCAAAATGGTCTATCATCCTCGAATGATAGCCACAACAACAAGACCAACCTAAGAAGGATTTGAAGAAAAGGATCTCATCCTCGAATGACAATTCTCAAAAGATCCTCGGATCTAACACAAAACCATCCTCGAATGGAGACACGGTGGTATACCGGCCTCAACCGATAACCAAAACACAACGATGTAAATAGGACAAGATGGAACAGGATCATTGTACATCAACGAGAGCCCAGGAAAATAGGACCGTTGTACAAAACGAGAACCTGCGACGCGACTGTTGTATAAAACAAGATGCGGAATAGATGACAAACATTGAATTGGAAAGACAATAATGCTTGGGTAATGGTATTGGTATCCTCTGTTGGGGGTACTTCAGGTTGAAAAGATGTTATAGGTCATATTAATATACCTCAAAACTGGCCCATGCTGACATACATATGTTTGAATTTATGGCGTAATGCTCCCTGATGATGGAAATGCTACACTTTGGAGGATGTGAATGTAATGATGATTACTAAACGAAAATTTAAATGCAAGGATATCTCTTGAAAAGAAGATAACAAATATCCCAGATGGCTTGACTGGGAGAACTGATGATCACTGCATTGATTTGGTTGAACCTTGTGAGGAGTAAACAACTCTGCGGGGAATGTTGTTAATGATACATTGGACCTGAACTTCCGTCATTGCCAAAAATAAATTGGACTTCGAGATTGGAGAGCTAAGACCCTGCTGGAGATGGACTCTTCTTGAACTCTGATGGGGAAGTGGAGACCTCTGACTTGGCTGGGAATCCGGATGTATGGCATTGCTGAGGAAGCAACCTGCTGGGGAGGAAAGACATTCCTTACCCTGCTGGGGATTGCCCCTGTATTGAAAGAAAACCTCTGCTTGGGGAGGACAAACATCTTGTGTCATTACTGCTAGGGAATTTCAACTCTCACTTCTACTGGGGATAACAAGAGACACACGGGTAGACACCTGTTTTTGTTCAAGTATGTTGTTGAAATATTCCTCCTGGAAATCTGCTTTAGCTCTGCTAGCAACACATGTACCTGCACCTGTGTGAACACAACTGATAGTGCCTGCAACATGGAGAGTTAGTTTTGGACCTGTATGCCCCAGGCTTATGGTATGAATCACCATCCTGACCACTTAAACTTTTTTGGAGTTGTATTATATGTTTCTGTCCTCCTGCATGAGTTTGAAAGCATTCAAATGTTCACAACACATTATAAATCACAATTTGATGGACGCTTTTGCAATCAACAATGTTAGATGAAAAACAAAAACAAAAGCAACTAGTCACAAGTTGACTGAAATTGAATTTTATTGATTTGGAACAGGGCCATGAATAGGCATTACAATAGGAAGCGATTCCCTGGAAAGAGGAAATCTCCCAAAAAGGAAAATGAACTATCCTATTGGCAATGTGAAAAATGGATCTCATCAAGTTTCGACCCGGCTATGACTCGTATATCTTCAAGACTATCCGCTTGCTCTGCCCCTTGAGAAAGGTGATTGGAATGGTCTTCAACCTTTAGAATAACCTTAGTTGCAGATGGATTATGAATTTCGCAGATCACAGTCGTTCGTGTTAGTCCCTCTTTTGCGTGGATCGCCCTTTCGGGTTTTCAATCCACCGGGATGCCCTTTTTTGCCTGATCTGTCCGATGTGGCTTTTCAACTCAGCGGGTGTACATTTTTTGTAATATTTCCCTAATTTTTTCCCGAGCCTTTTATTTTGTTTTTGCCACGCCAGGATGCCCATTTTTGCCTGGATCTTTATTCTGTTTTTATCCAGCGGGTCCTTTTTTACACGAAATATTTTCTTACTGCGTCTGCATTGACAGGGGAATAGAAGTCTTCTCCGTCCATGGTTGTTAGCATCAAGGCTCCAGCTCCACCTGAGAAAACCTTTTTAACCACGAATGGTCCTTCATAATTGGGTGCCCATTTGCCCCTGTGATCATTAAGAGGAGGAAGAATCCTTTTCAGCACTAGGTCACCTGGTATATACCTTTGAGGTCGTACCTTCTTATCGAAAGCTTGTTTCATGCGTCGTTGATACAACTGTCCATGGCATACAGCTGTTTGGAGTTTCTCTTCAATGAGGCTCAGTTGATTGTATCTAGATCAGAGCCACTCAGCTTCATCTAGCTTAATGTCCATCATTAACCTCAACGAGGGGATCTCCACTTCAATTGGTAGGACTTCCTCCATACCATATACCAATGAGAACGGGGTTGCCCCTGTTGAGGTACGTAGTGACGTTCGGTACCCATGTAGCGCAGATGGTAGCATCTCATGCCAGTCTTTGTATGTCACAACCATCTTCTGCACGATCTTCTTGATGTTTTTGTTGGCCGCCTCGACCGCGCCATTCATCTTTGGGCGATACGGAGAAGAGTTATGATGTTCTATTTTGAAATCCCGACATAAGTCAGCCATCATCTTGTTGTTGAGGTTAGAACCATTATCAGTAATGATTCTTTCGGGAATTCCATACCGGCAAATGATGTCTCTTTTGATAAACCGGGCTACCACTTGTTTAGTAACATTGGCATAAGATGCCGCTTTGACCCACTTCGTGAAATAGTCTATAGCAACCAGGATGAAACGATGACCATTGGAAGCTGGTTGTTCAATCTTGCCAATCATATCAATGCCCCACATGGAAAACGACCAAGGTGAAGACATGACACTCAAGGGATTCAGAGGTACATGGACCTTATCAGCATATATCTGGCATTTGTGACATTTGCGGGAATATTTACAGCAATCGGATTCCATGGTGTTCCAATAATATCCCGATCTCAATAGTTTCTTAGCCATAGCATGTCCTCCAGCATGGGTACCGAAGGAGCCTTCATGAACCTTTTGCAGAACCATGTCGAAGTTTCGCTTGTATAGCACACCATCTTGATTCAGGAAGAAACCGCCAGTTAGTCTTCTGAGGGTCTTCTTGTCTTTACTGGATGCCCCAATCGGGTACTCCTGAGTCTTCAAGAAGTGCTTGATATTGTGGTACCAAGGTTTGTTATCTTCACCACTGTCAAATACAAAGACATAGGCAGGTCTTTCGAGACGAGAGACCATGATCTGAGGTACGAAATTATCTTGACAAACTTTGATCATAGATGACAAAGTTGCTAGAGAATCAGCGAACTGATTCTCATCTCGAGGAATATAATTCAACTTAACCTTAGTGAAGAAAGTTAACAGCCTCCTAGTATAATCCCTGTAAGGAACCAAGTGAGGTTGATGTATTAACCATTTTCCATTGACTTGGTTTACCACCAGCGCAGAATCTCCAAAGATCTCGAGGTTCTTGATTCGCAAACCAATTGCCTCTTCAACTCCCATGATACAGGCTTCATACTCTGCCACATTGTTAGTGCATTCGAAAGTCAACAGAGCAGCTAAAGGTGTATGGACCCCTTCTGGTGAGATGATAACAACACCTACTCCGCTTTCGTTCATGTTCACAACTCCGTCAAACATCAACTTCCATTTGGATTCAGGGTCTGGCCCCTCCTCCGGAAGTGGTTCTTCATAGTCTTTCAACTTGAGGAACATGATGTCCTCATCTGGAGACTCGAATTTCATAGGTTGATAATTGTCAATTGGCTGCTGGGCCAAGTATTCTGACAATACACTCCCTTTGATTGCTTTTTGCAAAGTGTAATGGGTATCATACTCCGTTAGAATCATCTGCCATCAGGCTACCCTTCCTGTTAGAGTTGTCTTCTCGAAGATATATTTCACAGGATCCATTTTAGAAATCAGGAAAGTGGTGTGAGTTAGCATGTACTGTCTTAGTCGGCGAGCATCCCATGCCAAAGCGCAACAAGTTTTCTCGAGTAGTGAGTAACGTGTCTCACAATCGGTAAACTTTTTGATAAGGTAATAAATGGCGTGCTCTTTTCGACCATACTTGTCCTACTGACCCAGCACACACCCCATCGATCCTTCGAGTACGGTAAGATACATGATTAAGGGTCTCCCTGGCACTGGAGGCATGAGAATCGGAGGTTCTAGCAAGTACTCCTTGATCTGGTCAAAGGCTTACTGACAGTCTTCATTCCATTTGATGGCCTGATCCTTTCTCAGAAGCTTGAAGATAAGCTCACACGTAGTTGTTAGGTGCGAGATAAACCGTGCAATGTAGTTTAGTCTCCCTAAGAAACCACGTACTTTCTTTTCAGTCTTTGGCTTAGGCATCTCTTGGATGGCTTTTACTTTGGCTAGGTCAACCTCAATTCCCCGCTCACTAACAATGAAACCTAGTAACTTGTCGGAACGGGCCCCAAAGGTGCACTTGTTCGGATTCAACCTCAATCTGAACTTCCGGAGTCTGTCAAACAACTTTTCTAGATTGACCAAATGCTCTTCTTCTGTTTGGGATTTTGCTATCATATCATCAACATAGACCTCAATCTCATGATGAATCATGTCATGAAATAGCGTCACCATTGCCCGTTGGTAAGTGGCTCCAGCGTTCTTCAGACCAAACGACATGACTTTATAACAGAAGGTGCCCCAAGGCGTGATGAAGGTAGTCTTTTCCATATCATCGGGAGACATCTTAATCTAGTTATAACCTGAAAATCCGTCCATGAAAGAGAACACAGAAAATTGAGCAGTATTGTCAACAAGCACGTCTATATGAGGTAGAGGGAAATCATCTTTAGGGATGGCACTGTTCAAATCCCTGTAGTCTACACACATCCTGACTTTACCGTCTTTTTTAGGGACCGGCACAATATTAGCAACCCATGGAGGGTAACTAGTCACAACCAAGAAGCCAGCATCAAATTGCTTATGTACTTCCTCCTTGATCTTGATAGCCATATCAGGGCGTAAAAGATTACAAACAGCATGAACTATAACAAACAACATGCATTTTACAGCTCCTATACGTAAAAACAGATGCGAAAACATGGCAGATTTTATCAATTTCATTTATGTACATAAAGTGAATGATAAACAACACATTAATGTGAATTAAAATGGATCTACATACATCACAAAATGAATTCAAACATATGAATTTATTTATATCATTTATTTTATTTAAAGGAACTATACCTAACAAGAATAACCACACTTTTCCATATTGCACAAAATAAGCATTTATTCTGACTTTGAACAAGTATCACTACAAGAACTTGCATGAACATGTGAAGTATTTAATCACTTTTGGCAAAAAAAAATCAACATGTAGCACTTAATCATTTAACCAATCCAACAAGCAAGAATCATAATCATGAAGCACATGTTGAATTTAAGCAAGCAATTGACATGTGAAACAATGATTAAAGTGTAGCAAAACACATCAAGAATCAATCGTAACACATATGCATATTTAACACAAAACATGGAAAAGTGAACGGAATCATGTCGAAACGACTCGAAACCATGGAATTGGCTACTGGAAATAGACCCAACAATTCCCTAAAATCGATACCTAAACATACATGAACCTTAGAAGCACTAGGAAGCAAGAACAACCAAGAAAATAAGCTAAAAATCCAAAAACTAACAGCGTTAACCGGTTAACCAAACTGTTAACCGGTTAACGAACCTAAAATTGCACTAAAATTGGTCAAAACGCATGCGTTAACTGGTTAACCAAAGCGTTAACCGGTTAACACTAAACAGAAAGTGAAAAAAAAATTTGAAATAAGTGCTTTTGGCCCCAATCCTACTTCTAAACAACCCTAACACACATCTAATCATGTTAACACAAATTTCTACTCAATTAGGGCTTATTTACACAAGCTAGAACCTATAACAAGCTACAACCTAGCTTCTAATCCATTAAAATCTATGAATCGCAAGCAAAACATAACGAAAACGTAATCAACCACAAGTAATACGAAAAGCACTTAAAGAATGCCGAAATGGAGACATGGCGAGATGGAGAGAATAACTTAAAGCAAGCATGGTCTTAGATCACCAACCTACGAAATGGAGAAGTGCTTCGGTGGATGTTGCAAGAATCGGAGCTTGATCGAAGAGAAAACCAAGAAAACCGTGAATCAGAAAAATAAATGTGTTCTTGATGCTTGAGACTTCTTGCACTTCCGATAAGTTGAAATCTTCACAAAAAACAGTAGCTTCTTCTTCCATAATGCACAAATCAAGGGATGTTGGAGGCTAAGCTTTAAGATCTTCAAGTTTCAATGTGAAACTTGAAGAGCTTCTTCAAAAAGCTTTGGTGAAAAAGGAAATGGAGGAAGAGTGAGAGAGAAAATGTGATTCTAGAAATTGTGAGAGAGTGAAAAATTGGGAACCTTTTGCAATGAAGTGATTAATGATTATATAAGGGCTAGGCTTGGAGCTAGGTTTGGGAATGGAGTTAGGTTTAAGAATGAAGTTAGGGTTGTAGTTAGTTAGGGTTAGGGTTGGAGAGGGAATATTCCATGGAATACTCTAGAATGTGGTGGAATATGGTAGAAGCATCCAAAAGAAATGAAGTGGAATTGAAGTGGAAAAACAAGAGGGAAAGAATGAAAGGAAATGTGGAAGGAAAGTGGAAGGAAAAGTGGAGGGAAAGGTGAAATTAACCATTCTTCAAATGATCTTTTTTCCCCTTGAGTTTTTATGCTTCCTCCATCATTTCTTGACCAAATTTGAACCATAGGATCATTGTAACCCTAATTTCATGATTTTGATCTTAAAAGTCAGGAGTCGACCTTTTTACCTAGCTCAGTTGTCTTTTCCCCGATTCCTTGATTTTCAATCATCTGGCCAATTGAACCTCTTCCAAAATGATTTCGTGGATGAAATTTGAACCTTAGGCACTTGACATCATATATAAGACAAAGGAATCCACTTTGAATCGAAACTTCATGGATAAGCCCAGTAGAAATGAGACCCTAATTTAGCCTTTTTTTCATCAGGAGATGTTGCATTACTTGCCTCCTTTGATCAAATAAAATATTTCCATGGCTTGTGGCTTCAAATGAAGACTCACGGGATGTTTTGAACCCTTTGCACAAGGTTGAGAAGCTTTGTGGCCCTTTGGTTGCCTTTGTATAGCCTTCAATTGTTCCAATCATTGATCACATACCTATGCCTCAGCTATGATGAATATGATGCAATGTTGTTGGTTATTTATGAATTTGTTTATGCTAAATGTTAAGCAAAATGTTGAGAAAATGAGAGGGAAAATTTTGAGTTATTACACCATCCTACTCTTATCCGGTCAGTCTGTGGAAGAGGATCTCACTTTCTGGATCCCCATGCTTTGTGTAGCTCACGTCCGTTGATGTTGACGCTTTGTGCTCATATGCATATGATATTTCCCCCGTTTTTTTCTTGCTTGGTGATATGATACCATGTATAGACATACTTTTGTCCCACTGTCACAAGCTCAAGGAGATCTCTTTACTTCGTTTACCCATCCTTCCCGATCCTCGATATCGTGGTTAGGTGTCGCCCCTACTTTTGTCTTGCTTAGATCCTCCATATTGTTTCTAGGCCCTCTCTTTGCCACTGTGAAGACATAATCCACAGGTGGATATTTTCTACTCGAGTGATGTGGATACTCCTCGAGCTTGCTTGCTTATTTGTGTGATGTGATCGTCTCCCCATAGGATTCCTAGGCTTTGTATAGTCTCTTGTTTGCATGCTAACTTAGGTAGCACGGTTCCTTCGTTTAGGACTACCTTTTTTGCATGAGCGTTCCTAAAACACAAATCAAATTATTTTTTTCTTTTCATAAGAACATTTTAATTCCTTCTACTAAAGGTGTGTGAGTCTCCAAAGGTCGAGCAGTAGGTAGAACGTGAACTTAACATCGTTCAACAAAAAAACACAAAATAAACAAAACTAGTTAGTCGAACTACGTTAACTCTGATTCCTCAAAAAGGATACGTAGGTAGTGGAATAAGGCCCGTTCGAGCACACTCTTTTTATTTTCCCTACATTTCCCCCATTCTCTTTCTTTCATCCAGATCCAGTTCCTTTTCTTTTGAAGCAGCTTTCATTTCTTTACCCTTTAAAACAATTTCTTTGCAAGCGTGGATCCCGTCGGGTACGACAGACGATCTGGGGTGCTAATACCTTCTCAGATCGTAACTGACTCCTGAACTCAGTTCTTTGGTTTGCAGGACCTTATCATTTCCTTTCCTTTCTTCAATTTGTGCAGCATTACCATTCCCGTTCCTTCAAGATAAAAATGTCTGGCTGGCGACTCTACCTTTTCCACGCCACTTTCGTGTTTGTATCAGGATGGAAATCTAGGGAGCGACACCTGGCGACTCTGCTGGGGATCGAACCCAGAATCTCTAGTTTCCCCTTTGAGAGTCAATCCTAGCGCTTGTGTGTTTCTTTGGGTGTTTTATGTTTGTTGTTGTGGTTTATTTTACTGTTGCTTATTTACAGCTTTATTTACTGCTTTCAATATTATTTTTCATGCATCATATGTATATACTGGATTGTCTGGCTGGATTGGTTTTTCTATTTGGTGGGATGGGGTTACTGTAAGATGAGCTTGTAACCGGGGCTCGAGTGCACCCTAGGACTTAGCATGGATAGTCACTTTGGCTTCATGACATCTTGTCATGCGGGTAGTAGTGAGTTCCACACCCAGACTGCGACCGTCTTGGAAATGTCTTGATATAGGGGTCTTCCCTACTTCATTACACAACCTCGATATTTATGTGAATCTGGGGACCGATCATTGAAGACCTTTGTGGAAAAAACCCACTCCATTGGTGACAGTGGCAGACCACATTCTATGGCAAACTCATTCTCACTCAAGGGCCCACTGGGAACTCGCATAGGATGACCTGGTTCTCTTGTAGGAACTCAATTAAAGCAACGATCTTGTATGACGATAGTATTGTACCCTTCATGATAAATGTATTATTGTTTCTCGATTCGGCGCTTGAAGCTGGGGACTTATGGGGGTTGCTTTTGTTTTCCGGACTCCAGCTAAGACCTCCCTGAGTGGTACATAATGCTTAATTGATTCCCTGATTTGGTCATGAGCCATTTCTCGGAAAGGTGAACGTATTATTGTTTCTCGGATTTGAGAGTCTGTGATGTTTGACCCGGAGCACACCAGTGAGTTTGGGGGGTGTTTACAGGTTTGTAGGATTCATGGCCTCAACATACCCTTATTATTAATGTGGTTCTATGTTTTGATCCAATTCTATTGGCTCTGGAATTATTGGTCCTTGGTTACTTATTTTGGTTTGATTTAGAGATTTTGTGGTTACAGACGCTTAGTTCTTGGTTCAATATTCCACATTCAGACAGGCACCAGTCCTTGATCACATGCTAGTTGCATACATGACATTATAGCATTTCAGCATACATGTTCAGTTATTTTTTAGGATCTCATATCTGAATTATGATGTTGGATTTTCTTTTGTATTAAAATGTGAATCAAAGCAGATAGATTCTTGGGAAGTAACCGAACATGGCATCTCATAGCGCTCATTCCATTGCATTGCATTCCAGTTCCACAGACATGGCTCATCCATTCTTTGTTCACAACCCGCAGTTGAGATCCCAACTCTTGTATCAGGCTTGAAATAACTTTTGGACAAATCATGGACCCTGGGGAGCAAATCCAGTTTGAAATAATAGCAGATGTTAGGTTGATGAGAGGTCAACTTGTAGAGGCTATGACAACCTTGGCAATGTAAGATGGCCGCAATTTTCTCAAGCTCAGCCTGTGCAGATCCCTGTTGAGAACCTAGATGTTCGAGAACGTCCGGTCGCCCGGAGTGGACATTCTTCTTCTGTTGATGCCGTAGACTATCACAATTTTTCTTTCACTATGCCAGGTTCCCAGGAGGCATCCCCTATTATGAGAGTCAAAGATCTGCGAGTTGTCGAGAGGGGAGAAAGATTATGTGGGTTGAATAAGAGGGTTAAAGCCCTTGAAGGCCGTAACGTCATTGATCTAAGTGTTGCGAACATGTGTTTGGTACACGACCTATTAATACCTCTAGATTTCAAAGTACCGAAGTTTGAAAAGTACAAAGGGGATAGTTGACCAAGGCAGCGGTTGGTGATGTTTTTCAGAAGGATGACCTCATATGAGCATAATGACAAATTGATGATTCACTGCTTTCAATATAGTATGAGTGGGGCATCATCAAGTTGGTACATGCAGTTAGAGAGTTGTCGTATCCAGTCATGGTTAGACCTGGACAATGCCTTTCTGAAACTGTACAACTACAATCTTGACAGGGCTCCTAGCCGCATGGATTTGCAAGGTTTATCCCAAGAGGATGGAGAATCTTTCAAAGAGTATGCCTAGAGGTGGAGAGAGATAGTTGCCCGTGTTCAACCCCCACTATAAGACAAAGAGTTGGTTGATATTTTCATAGATATGTTACAAAGATCGTACTTGGAGAGGATGAGTGGCAGTGTGACATCTAGTTTCTCTAACTTGGTGATAGTTGTGTCATACCCCAAATTTGTCCTACCCTTTATTCTCATTTTTATTCTGATATTTTTGCATCATATCATTAGCATATCATTGGAAATTCAAAAATTCAAAACATATTTGTCTTGTTACTTTCATTTTTTTTTCTTCTCTTTTTTTTCTAACTAAGTGTTAATAGGATTCAAAGTTTATTCAATATCATTGTTGCATTTGGGTGAGGAATTCCAGGTGAATTCATTCATTTCAAATCGAAATTCAAGATGGGTTCATTTTTGGGCTCATTTCTTGAGTTTGATTCTTAATTATAAGGCACATCCATTTTTGTTCATAATGTTTCTCAAAGAAGACTTATAGGTATGGATTCTGGTACACTATTTTTTTGATTGATATTTTATTCAAGTCCAAGTGATTGGAAGATTGATCTAAAGGTGTTTCTAAAGGGGGCTTATTTTGATTCTAAGCAAGCTTATGCGTGGTCATAGTGCATTTTTACCATCAAGCAAATTCTATGGTTGTTCAGGTGACATGCAAAAATAAGTTGGAATGAAGTTTCAAGTTTCAAGTTAAAAGCTAAAAAAGGGGATTTATTTCCAGGAGTATATTTTGTATAATCTTAGAAATTTAAATTCAATTAGGTCCAAAGGTTGGCCAAGTGATGCATCCCATTATTTGAAAGAAAAATCATGCAAGTTGTGCGTTGGATTTTTCAATCGGTGTCACAATTTGTTTCAAGTCATGGTACAAAAAAAAGCATAGTCCAAATTTCTGTGTTAATCTAGATAATGTGGTTACAAGTCAGAATCATAATCCAATAACCAAATACACAAGCTGTAAACAAAAAAACCTAAGTACAGTTAGTCAATACAAGTAAGGATTCAAGGAGAGAAGCAGTTGCACCTACTTCCCTGCGGATAGCTCTAAGCAACCTATATCCACAAAGTAACTTCCTCCAGGAGGCTCAGATGAATGATGCTTCTGAAGTACTGGCATTAATATTTGACAGCCTTCATCAATCATTTACCTCTGGTTCAGGTGTTTCTGGTGCAGAATCAGTTGAAAGCAACAGCACTACAAAGAGCTAGGAATTAAGTTCCATGACTGCGGACATGTCGTAAGCTTCATCCAAGTCTCAATACCACCTGCTCCTAAGAAAAGTTCCTTTATCCACTTGCCAATGTCAACGCCGGCTTGCAGGAGGTCCCTATCTTCATGTGTTATCTTGCCATGGCCATAACTCTGTGTGACAAGCATCTTACACCTGCATTGTGTACCTACAAGAACAGGAAGATTCAACAAATCCAGTGGTCATTACCGACAACATCATCAAAGAACACAGTAGAAACACCAAAATATAAACTTGAGTGTAACATGAGCATGATGAAACAGAACACTGATAATGACAAAAAAATCCAAGTTGATATTAACATTCAAAATTGCACAATTCAAAGAAGTGCAGGAATTAATTTACCTTATCAATAAGGTCGAGGAATAAGAGCTGGTTCTTCTTTCAGAGCCAAGGCACGGGTCATATAATTACAAGCACGAATTCAGGTCGGCTCGTTTCAAACTCAAGCTTGGATTATGTGATAAAAGTTATGCTCTCCAAAGTGTTTGCCGAAAAGGTCATGCTTCAAGATAAATGTCTCTCCAAATGAAACGTTTACTTTGAGTCATCCTCCACGTTATCTATGCACCATGAGTCATATTTACAAGCCTCAAGTTTTCAGCCAGGCACCTGCAGCAAACACACAAAAGAAATTTGTCAAAATCGTCGAATAACCTATCATTCCATCATCATGTGAGTTCTTGATACATCCAATCATGCCGTACTCACAACAAACTTCAAGCAGCGACAACATAATGTTCTTTTAAAGCCTATTAATCCCTTGCAGGTTTTGACCTCATGAAATAGTTTCACTCCATTCTACAATTCAGGTCTGCTCAGGCTCTCATAATACATCTTGACCACCACAAAATGTTGTCTGCAAAAAAGGGGAAGAAGTAGGGCTATGATAAATCATGTTCATCACAAAACCAAAACAGGTAGAGGAATGATTATTATGTGAAAAAAAACATTCATGTAGTCAAGGTTCATTCAACTAAGTGCAGAAGGGATTATGCAAAAACCAAGTTTAAGCTAAAATGAGAACAAGATGCATATCAGTAAAATAATGGCAGTTACACAAGCAAAGCAAAAATTATATGGAATTGTGCTAGCATTTATATCAGTATCAATTCAAGCCGACAAAACTTGCAACAAAAATTGCCAAGCATCATAAGATAAGAAAAGATCCATGACCTCCTCATCAAAAGTATCCTACCTGAGTTTCTGATCTTCATCAGCTTCATGAATTGTGCCTTGTTGTGCACTGTAAACCATATCAACACGCAGTGAAAAATAATTTACTACGGTAACCATTCAATGAGAAATACAGCAGGGGACCACAAGCATTCTAAAAGGTGTCCAGCTCACATAACAAACAAAAATCACCATCAGCTGGTCCCCCGGGATCACATAAAAGATCCTTCTAACGGTTTGCAGCTCCTCTCACACGATTCAGAGGATATCCCTCTGAAATCCTCTCTCATCTCACACGTGATGGGCAACAAATTTCTCACAGAATCCTCTCAATCCACACATACTAATTCACCCTCACTCTCTTATAAAAGGCCCTTGGTGATTGAACAAAGGGAGAGCAAAAAACAATTGAAAACCCTAAAAACGGCAAGAGAAAATTCCACAAAAAGAACCCCAAATCACAAAGAGCTCAGAATTAGAGAATCTCTTAGAGTTTTCACTGAACTCTGAGAAGATTCGAGCTTAACCCTCACCCAATCACTCGTTTCACATACAACAGCAACACAGACACGATATAAAGATGGAAGAAGAAGAATGAACGAACGAAAATCGAAACAAGCAAAGAGCGGAATACTTACCATCCTCACTGAAGATCCCGAATCGGTAGATTGTTGTTGATTTACTCTTGTTGTTACTGCTTCACTTTTTTTCTTCATTATTGTTGTTGTATTTGTATTCACCGTGGAAATAATGAAAATGGGGTTAGGTTTTTATTGGGATGAGGGTATTTTGTTTGATCTACAATTTCTGTGTGTTTGATTCATGTGTTTTCTTCTTAAGAAACCACAACTGAGTTAAACGATGGGAATAGGGAGAGTGTTTTCCCTTTCATTTATTTATTCACATTTGATTTTAGCTATTTGGTTTTAAAAGTCTGACTTTTCTCACTGCTCAATGTTTCTATCTTGACACGTGATCACATTACTTCAAATATTCTAGCCTATTTTATTATATTTTGTTTCTTTTGCTGTGATTGGACCGATGATGCTTGTTATGGCTAGGTCACTTATTTTTTAATATATTTATTTTTGTTCTTGGAACGTGCGATTTAATCAGGTCCCTTTTGGGACAAATTCTATCAGCCCAAGCTGATATTGTTTTGTTACTAAAAAAATTTAATTAATTGTTTGGTTTCCTATGTTATTCATATTCTTTTGGTTTTGCCTTTAATTCTAATCTCGATTTATTTTATATGGGCCAATGATATAATCATAACTTTTCGATATTCGATTTTAAATCGACGTTGTCAAAAGTTGTTATGAGGCCATTGTTATTTTTTCGCTATTCGTTTTATCGATTATTCGATTTGTTTGGTTAATGATAAAATGTGATATTCGATTATTTAATCGACGTTATCCATTAAATTGAGACCGATTTTATTATTTTATTCACTATTATAGTTTATTATTCGGTTAATGATAAAATGAGATATTCGATTATTTAATCGACGTTATCCATTAAATTGAGACCGATTTCATTATCTTCTCATTATTTTATATTTATTATTTGGGCCTATGATAAAAAAATATGGTTTATTGACATTCCACTTTGCGACGTTGTCTAAACCAATTTGAGGCCGACTTTTATCCATTTATCATTTTATCAATTTATTGATTTATTTATGCTTATTATTTGGTCTATGATATTATCATTCGATTTGTGACATTCCACTTTGCGACGTTGTCCAAATTGATATGAGACCGTTTCCTATTATTTCTTATTATTTCTTATGGTTTCTAATTAATTTTTAGATCCATTATTATTTATCGACTTTACCATTTAATTCGGCCAATGATAAATGGTGATATTCGATTTCTAATAAATCGACGTTATCCCCTAATTTGAGGCCACAATTTTATTTTTCTTATTATTTCTCATTATCCCTATTTATTTTATTTCGGCCGATGAATAAATATTTAAATATACGATTTCAAATAAATCGACGTTATTTAAATTAAACATGAGGCCAAACTATTATTTTGTTATTATTTCGACTTTATTTTATTTCTATGGTCGATGATATAACAAACGATTTAAATATCCGATTTCAACAAATCGATGTTATTTAAATCAATATGAGACTAATTATCATTTTTATCGCATTTCTTTCATTTAAATAATTATTTAATTATAAAGTAATGCTCGACTTCTCATAGAATGATTCTAACTTTGAATCGATTCTAAGATAGTTAAAGAGCTAAATTTCGACGCCTTCGGTTTAATTCGAGCTCCAACGGCTCCACCTTAGCTTAGTATTAGGAATCGTTCTCGCATAACTATTAACCCTTAACCTCCATTTTTGCACTCACCCTTCGCGATCGCTTTATGCCTCGCAATCGACCTACCAAAATGTTTCTTTAAGTCCAAACCCTTGATCCAACGTCAAGTGGTTTTAGGTATTAAAATATTTTAATAATATGAGAGAAATTGTACGCCACGAGCCTTAAGTGGTAGAAAGGAGGATTTCGAGCTTTCGTTATTCGCTCCGATTATTCCGTCGCAAGACACTCGGCTTGTTGGTTCGGAATAAACTATCCATAGTCTTTAGTGCAATTCTACTCCTAAAGAAAGCATAATAAAATTTAATTCCCTTTCCTCTTTTAGCAAGTAATTCATTAGGCATAAGCATACTTTCGCGCGTGACAACTTAGAAGGTTCCCATCGAGTACGATGGATGTAGGGGGTGCTAATACCTTCCCCCTGCATAACCGACTTCCGAACCCCGACAATGGTTACGATGACCTTGTCTTTATCCTTTCTTCCCGGGTTTTATCTATATTTTCCCTTTCCCTCTTCGGGAATAAATAAAATTAGGTGGCGACTCTCAAGTCAGCCCAGCCGCGACCGCATTCGCGAGGATCGTATTTTTCGAGGTACGACAGCTGGCGACTCTGCTGGGGACTGGTTCACCCCTATGCGAGTCAAGCCTAATCTAGGTTGCTTCACGCTTGTTTGTATGCTTACCTTTATGTCTTACTTGTTTATGTTACACCGCTTTCTTTATCGCTTTCCATATTATACCTTGTGGTTCTTGGATCGATATTTTTGAAACTTGAGTGAAATGCTTTATACCCGGGCTTTCGAGCGCAAGCATAAGTTAGCGAGGTTGTGTAGTATGGGCTCCTGAGAGAACCACTCTCATGGGTTGTCGATACGAAAACCTCACTTGGAGTAGATTCTAATGAGAACAATGACGACCGTCAAGCTTTTGACGTGTGTGCTCAGTTATTTTCATTAGGGTCGTCGACTCTGAGGACCTTTAGAACCTTTTGGTTAAAACATCGGTTGATGGTTGCGTAGTATGGGGCACCAGGGTTCACCCTCGCGTGGCTCGATACGAAAACCTCACTTGGAATAGACTTACTCAATGGAGTTGATTGACTGTCAAGAATACATAAAGCTGACACGTGCATCAAACAATTGAGAAAGGTCCATAACTCTGAGACTTTGTTTTAAACCTCGTGTCGATGATCGCGTAGTATGGGGCACCGAGAGCCTTCCCTCTCGTGTGGTTCGATACGAAGATCTCACCCAAAAGAGATTCATATGGTGGAGTCAATCAACCGTCATGCTTATGGCGTGTGTGATGAACAACCATAAGGATTGTTAACTTTGGGGTTCCTTTAAAAACTTTATAGCCTACCCGGCAAGATCCTTGTAAGAAAAGCAATCTGAATATCCTCCATCCGTACCTTGGACTTGTGATACCATGACTTTATGTTTAATATGTTTTCGCATTTTTGCATATCATTGCATTCATATTTGCATTCATTTTTGCATTCATAGTCGCTCATGTTCATTCGTTCTCGTCTTCAGTTGTTGAGTACCCGTCAAGCTGATTCCTCCACGCGGATACAGAACTAGGGCCCACGAAAGAAGAAGAATGGCCGAACAAGAAGAACACAACAAGCGAGTCAGGGAAGACATTGATGACCTGAAGAGCAGTGTGAGCAAGATTATGGATATGCTCCAAATCTTGGCTACTAAGGACACACCAGCTCAGAAGACTGTCACCTCTGAAGACAGTAGTTTTGTCATTAACGCAGAATCTTCAAGACCCGCTAGCACATGGCCAGAATTTGGATTGCCACCGGGTTATAATCCGCCATTTGTGACCACTCAGATGACTGGCACATCCACTTTTTTCGAGCCTGGAGTGTTCACTGACTCTCAACCCAATGTGCATACTGTTGCCCAAACTGCTTGTGTGAATCCTCCCTTCGTGCCTAATCCACCATCTTCGATACAAGGAGAGGCTGGGAATTTTGAGGATGTTAGGGAACAATGCATGACTTTGGAAAAGAGAATAAGAGCTGTCGAAGGATTTGATGTCTTCAACGCTGCTGCATCAGACATGTGCTTGGTTTCGAATTTGGTTATGCCAGACAAATTCAAAATGCCAATATTTGAAAAATACAAGGGAGACACTTGCCCAAAGAGCCACATGATCATGTACTGCCGCAAAATGGCCGCTCATGCTGACAAAGACAAACTGCTCATCCATTGCTTCCAAGATAGTTTGAGTGGAGCATCTTTGAAATGGTATATGGGACTCGAGAAGAGCCGTATCCAATGCTGGCAGGATTTGCTTGATGCATTCCTAAAACAATACAAATACAATCTGGACATGGCACCTGACCGCCGTCAGCTTCAAAACATGTCTCAGAAAGAAAAGGAATCATTCAAGGAGTATGCTCAGCGTTGGAGAGAACTAGCTGCTCAAGTCGAGCCTCCTTTGGCTGAGAAAGAGTTAACTGGTTTGTTCATGGACACTCTTCAACCTCTTTATTGGGAAAGGATGATAGGTAGCGTATCATCTAGTTTTGCTGACCTAGTCACTATTGGAGAAAGGCTAGAGGAAGGAATCAGAAAAGGCAAGTTTGGAAGTGCCGAAGCTTCTAATGCTGCGAAAAAGTCCTCCGGGAACTTTCAGAAGAAGAAAGAGGGTGATACTCATGCTGTCAACACTGAAAGAAGACCCTACTACAGGCAACAACAGTATGGTGAAGCCCAAGTAGCCGCAGTTGCTCCTATGGTTAATGCTCCACCAGCTCGGGCTCCTCCACAAAGGAATGTGGGTCAGAATCAGACTCGCACTCCCCGGCCCAGGGCTCCTATTGATCCTATTCCCATGAAATATGCTGATGTTTTCCCTGAACTACATAAGAAAGGTCTTGTTACTACTAGACCTCTCAATCCTCCAAATCCTCTTCCACCCGGATTTAGGACCGATCTTCATTGCCCATTCCATGAAGGAGCTGCAGGTCATGATATTGAGAACTGTTATGCTTTCCAAGCTCGGGTTCAAGACTTGGTCAGGGGAGACTTACTCACCTTCACACCGAGAAAGGTTCCCAGGGTTGAAATAGATCCCATGCCAGGACAAAGTGGCTGAAGATTTGATCGAATAATCACAAGTTACTACCTAAAGCCAGGGGGTCAGACGGGAAAGCTCATCCTTGCTACTGATTAGACACTAGGCCTTGTTTCTCTTCAGTTTTAATTTCCTTGTTTGTATTATGTGTACTTGTTTAAAGAATTTGTTTATTCTCTAATGTTAATGTTAATGAAATGAGCATCGCATGTTTTTGAATCAATTCATTCACTTTCATATTTGTGCATATTTATGCTTTTCATGTTTTGAAAATTCCAAAAAATATATATATACCATTGTTTCTCTCATTCATTTATTGTATAAGCAATGATTGGAGGGAGGATGACGAAAAATACCCAAATTGTTGAATGATATGCTTTCGAAATAAAACCTTGCTGATGATATACAGGCATTGTTTCAACTCCCAAACACTGGAGAAATAAGGAAGTTAATCCCTTGTCAACCCTTTTGAGCCTTGAAGTTGGAGTTTCTTTCTACACGAAAAAAACCATAATCTTAACCCGGGGCAGGGTAGTTCTCAATTAATTCAAATATGCATTCAATTTCAGGAGGATCATTCCTTCCACCGTTTAATAAGGATTTTAAGCCCAAGTTTTCCTTCGCACAATTGTCAAGGAAGTTAATGGCAGTCATTGTCCAAATATAAAAATGACAGAAAAAGCCGCTAAGTCAATACCTAAAAGGCGACTTAAGAAAAATAAAAGCATCCCGGTGGACCAAGAACATTAAAGATACAGTCCAGGAAAAAGTTAGGGATAATAAGAATTTCAAATCAAAAGAGGTCACCAAAAATCCCTCAACAAATACAAAGATGAGTCGATCCAAAATCCTCATCAAATAAACCAACAAAATGTTGCGAAGAAGCAGTGACTGCTATCCAATAATCTCTTGGTTTCTGAGCCATCATTGTCAGTGCAACTTTAAATAACCTGAATGCATAGGTGGAATTAGTTGAGCGTAGGATTGAAGATCATCACGGAGAATGGGTTGGGTAAAAATTAAATTTTGAGCCTTATATCTTTTGTTTCATAAACCGTGAACCAAACCACGTTACAACCCTTTAAAGACCTAATTGAAGCTAGGTTTGTTTTGAAAGCATATCGCCGCAAGGTTGCGTAAGCTGACTCCCCATGAGATTTGCCAATCATTTGCTTTGGTATTATACCTTTTTCGTATTTTTTCAATGTGCATTATATTTCACTTTGCACTTTGCATGACTTAATAAACAGTGCATTCTTGCCAGTATATTCATCTTCTTTACACCAATATCATTCCAATAATGATTTTGATTTCAAAATTTGTGCTTGAGCATTGTATTAAAATTAACATTTTTTGAATGAACATTTTATTTACAATAAGTGCTCATCCTCAAGGAATTTCTTAACAGTTGAGAAACTTGACCCATGATTCTATCAGGGGCACATCACTGTCAAAGATCATATTCTTCAGGGAATCTTCTTTCTAGACTCACACTGGGGCAAACATTTCAAGCAACCAGTCAAGTAGTCACTTCAGAATCATTCAGCATGGGGCAGTCTACTTCGAGCAACCCCCAAACAAAGCTTATCTCTCCTTCCCAAAAAGATCAACATCTTTGATACTTCTAACAAGAATGGTTGAAGTTGTGTTCAAGACATCTTTTCAAAGGATGTAGTTGGCAAGGTTCACTGTGTTGTGGAATCAGTTACTTCAGCCGCACCTCTCCAAAAGAGTCTTATCTATTGGTTTCATCATTTGCATTCACATTGGCATTTGCTTTGCAAGCATCGACCATTTACATTACACAATTTCATATCAAGCATAGCTCTAAGTTCACTTGGTGCTCATATGCATTTCCCGAGGTCTTGTCATCTTACCTTGTGGTCAAAGTCCAACTTTGTTTGGCACCCTTAAAGTCCAATTTCTATTGGCAACCACCAAAAGTCAAAGTTCAACTCACTTGGCACCTACCAAAGCAGTCGTGTCTGTCACCCTGTCTTCCATCCAATGTTATTCTTGGATCCAGATTTCTCTCTCCGGTTGTTCCCATTGAGAAATTCCTATATTTCTTTTAGTTTCTCTCTCCGGTTGTTCCCATTGAGAAACCATTTGTTTCCTTTCAACTTTCTCACTCCGGTTATTCCCATTGAGAAGTTCTTATTCCTTTCAACTTTCTCACTCCGGTTATTCCCATTGAGAAGTTATTATTACTTTCAAATTTCTCACTCCGGTTATTCCCATTGAGAAGTTATTATTGCTTTCAAATTTCTCACTCCGGTTGTTCCCATTGAGAAAAATCCCTTATTCCTTCAATTGTCTCTCTCCGGTTATTCCCATTGAGAAATTCGTTATTTCTTTCAACTGTCTCTCTCCGGTTCATCCCATTGAGAAATTTGGCACAAATTTTTATGGCAAGTATCATCTCTTTGGATGCCTCGTTGAAATTTTGATGTTTCCCTTGGCATATCTTCATAATTTGGTCTCATTCCACGTCTGGTGTTTTTCTAGAGGTTTCGGACGTTGATTTCCAAATTTGGTGCTTATGCATCCATAGTTTTTCTGGATGTCTTTAGTATCTTTCTCAGGGTTTATTTCTCTCATTTCAAGTATTTCTGACTATCCTCTGTAACCCAGACAAAGTTTCAGAAATATCTTGTGTCCTAACCAGTTTCTTACATTATCATTTTCATTGTTTTCTTCTCATTTCATCATATTCGCAGACTTTATGTCATCATGTTTCATGTCGCATTCAAATTGCATTAATCCCTAGCTTTTACATCCATACATACATCTCATGCTTCGCCATCGCATGGCATTTTGCATCGGCCAAATTTTGGGTATTTTTGTATCTAATTGACTTTTATCCTAGGATTTCAATTCTTCGGATTTAAGACAATTAGATAGGGGCATCTGTCATACCCCAAATTTGTCCTACCCTTTATTCTCATTTTTATTCTGATATTTTTGCATCATATCATTAGCATATCATTGGAAATTCAAAAATTCAAAACATATTTGTCTTGTTACTTTCATTTTTTTTTCTTCTCTTTTTTTTCTAACTAAGTGTTAATAGGATTCAAAGTTTATTCAATATCATTGTTGCATTTGGGTGAGGAATTCCAGGTGAATTCATTCATTTCAAATCGAAATTCAAGATGGGTTCATTTTTGGGCTCATTTCTTGAGTTTGATTCTTAATTATAAGGCACATCCATTTTTGTTCATAATGTTTCTCAAAGAAGACTTATAGGTATGGATTCTGGTACACTATTTTTTTGATTGATATTTTATTCAAGTCCAAGTGATTGGAAGATTGATCTAAAGGTGTTTCTAAAGGGGGCTTATTTTGATTCTAAGCAAGCTTATGCGTGGTCATAGTGCATTTTTACCATCAAGCAAATTCTATGGTTGTTCAGGTGACATGCAAAAATAAGTTGGAATGAAGTTTCAAGTTTCAAGTTAAAAGCTAAAAAAGGGGATTTATTTCCAGGAGTATATTTTGTATAATCTTAGAAATTTAAATTCAATTAGGTCCAAAGGTTGGCCAAGTGATGCATCCCATTATTTGAAAGAAAAATCATGCAAGTTGTGCGTTGGATTTTTCAATCGGTGTCACAATTTGTTTCAAGTCATGGTACAAAAAAAAGCATAGTCCAAATTTCTGTGTTAATCTAGATAATGTGGTTACAAGTCAGAATCATAATCCAATAACCAAATACACAAGCTGTAAACAAAAAAACCTAAGTACAGTTAGTCAATACAAGTAAGGATTCAAGGAGAGAAGCAGTTGCACCTACTTCCCTGCGGATAGCTCTAAGCAACCTATATCCACAAAGTAACTTCCTCCAGGAGGCTCAGATGAATGATGCTTCTGAAGTACTGGCATTAATATTTGACAGCCTTCATCAATCATTTACCTCTGGTTCAGGTGTTTCTGGTGCAGAATCAGTTGAAAGCAACAGCACTACAAAGAGCTAGGAATTAAGTTCCATGACTGCGGACATGTCGTAAGCTTCATCCAAGTCTCAATACCACCTGCTCCTAAGAAAAGTTCCTTTATCCACTTGCCAATGTCAACGCCGGCTTGCAGGAGGTCCCTATCTTCATGTGTTATCTTGCCATGGCCATAACTCTGTGTGACAAGCATCTTACACCTGCATTGCGTACCTACAAGAACAGGAAGATTCAACAAATCCAGTGGTCATTACCGACAACATCATCAAAGAACACAGTAGAAACACCAAAATATAAACTTGAGTGTAACATGAGCATGATGAAACAGAACACTGATAATGACAAAAAAATCCAAGTTGATATTAACATTCAAAATTGCACAATTCAAAGAAGTGCAGGAATTAATTTACCTTATCAATAAGGTCGAGGAATAAGAGCTGGTTCTTCTTTCAGAGCCAAGGCACGGGTCATATAATTACAAGCACGAATTCAGGTCGGCTCGTTTCAAACTCAAGCTTGGATTATGTGATAAAAGTTATGCTCTCCAAAGTGTTTGCCGAAAAGGTCATGCTTCAAGATAAATGTCTCTCCAAATGAAACGTTTACTTTGAGTCATCCTCCACGTTATCTATGCACCATGAGTCATATTTACAAGCCTCAAGTTTTCAGCCAGGCACCTGCAGCAAACACACAAAAGAAATTTGTCAAAATCGTCGAATAACCTATCATTCCATCATCATGTGAGTTCTTGATACATCCAATCATGCCGTACTCACAACAAACTTCAAGCAGCGACAACATAATGTTCTTTTAAAGCCTATTAATCCCTTGCAGGTTTTGACCTCATGAAATAGTTTCACTCCATTCTACAATTCAGGTCTGCTCAGGCTCTCATAATACATCTTGACCACCACAAAATGTTGTCTGCAAAAAAGGGGAAGAAGTAGGGCTATGATAAATCATGTTCATCACAAAACCAAAACAGGTAGAGGAATGATTATTATGTGAAAAAAAACATTCATGTAGTCAAGGTTCATTCAACTAAGTGCAGAAGGGATTATGCAAAAACCAAGTTTAAGCTAAAATGAGAACAAGATGCATATCAGTAAAATAATGGCAGTTACACAAGCAAAGCAAAAATTATATGGAATTGTGCTAGCATTTATATCAGTATCAATTCAAGCCGACAAAACTTGCAACAAAAATTGCCAAGCATCATAAGATAAGAAAAGATCCATGACCTCCTCATCAAAAGTATCCTACCTGAGTTTCTGATCTTCATCAGCTTCATGAATTGTGCCTTGTTGTGCACTGTAAACCATATCAACACGCAGTGAAAAATAATTTACTACGGTAACCATTCAATGAGAAATACAGCAGGGGACCACAAGCATTCTAAAAGGTGTCCAGCTCACATAACAAACAAAAATCACCATCAGCTGGTCCCCCGGGATCACATAAAAGATCCTTCTAACGGTTTGCAGCTCCTCTCACACGATTCAGAGGATATCCCTCTGAAATCCTCTCTCATCTCACACGTGATGGGCAACAAATTTCTCACAGAATCCTCTCAATCCACACATACTAATTCACCCTCACTCTCTTATAAAAGGCCCTTGGTGATTGAACAAAGGGAGAGCAAAAAACAATTGAAAACCCTAAAAACGGCAAGAGAAAATTCCACAAAAAGAACCCCAAATCACAAAGAGCTCAGAATTAGAGAATCTCTTAGAGTTTTCACTGAACTCTGAGAAGATTCGAGCTTAACCCTCACCCAATCACTCGTTTCACATACAACAGCAACACAGACACGATATAAAGATGGAAGAAGAAGAATGAACGAACGAAAATCGAAACAAGCAAAGAGCGGAATACTTACCATCCTCACTGAAGATCCCGAATCGGTAGATTGTTGTTGATTTACTCTTGTTGTTACTGCTTCACTTTTTTTCTTCATTATTGTTGTTGTATTTGTATTCACCGTGGAAATAATGAAAATGGGGTTAGGTTTTTATTGGGATGAGGGTATTTTGTTTGATCTACAATTTCTGTGTGTTTGATTCATGTGTTTTCTTCTTAAGAAACCACAACTGAGTTAAACGATGGGAATAGGGAGAGTGTTTTCCCTTTCATTTATTTATTCACATTTGATTTTAGCTATTTGGTTTTAAAAGTCTGACTTTTCTCACTGCTCAATGTTTCTATCTTGACACGTGATCACATTACTTCAAATATTCTAGCCTATTTTATTATATTTTGTTTCTTTTGCTGTGATTGGACCGATGATGCTTGTTATGGCTAGGTCACTTATTTTTTAATATATTTATTTTTGTTCTTGGAACGTGCGATTTAATCAGGTCCCTTTTGGGACAAATTCTATCAGCCCAAGCTGATATTGTTTTGTTACTAAAAAAATTTAATTAATTGTTTGGTTTCCTATGTTATTCATATTCTTTTGGTTTTGCCTTTAATTCTAATCTCGATTTATTTTATATGGGCCAATGATATAATCATAACTTTTCGATATTCGATTTTAAATCGACGTTGTCAAAAGTTGTTATGAGGCCATTGTTATTTTTTCGCTATTCGTTTTATCGATTATTCGATTTGTTTGGTTAATGATAAAATGTGATATTCGATTATTTAATCGACGTTATCCATTAAATTGAGACCGATTTTATTATTTTATTCACTATTATAGTTTATTATTCGGTTAATGATAAAATGAGATATTCGATTATTTAATCGACGTTATCCATTAAATTGAGACCGATTTCATTATCTTCTCATTATTTTATATTTATTATTTGGGCCTATGATAAAAAAATATGGTTTATTGACATTCCACTTTGCGACGTTGTCTAAACCAATTTGAGGCCGACTTTTATCCATTTATCATTTTATCAATTTATTGATTTATTTATGCTTATTATTTGGTCTATGATATTATCATTCGATTTGTGACATTCCACTTTGCGACGTTGTCCAAATTGATATGAGACCGTTTCCTATTATTTCTTATTATTTCTTATGGTTTCTAATTAATTTTTAGATCCATTATTATTTATCGACTTTACCATTTAATTCGGCCAATGATAAATGGTGATATTCGATTTCTAATAAATCGACGTTATCCCCTAATTTGAGGCCACAATTTTATTTTTCTTATTATTTCTCATTATCCCTATTTATTTTATTTCGGCCGATGAATAAATATTTAAATATACGATTTCAAATAAATCGACGTTATTTAAATTAAACATGAGGCCAAACTATTATTTTGTTATTATTTCGACTTTATTTTATTTCTATGGTCGATGATATAACAAACGATTTAAATATCCGATTTCAACAAATCGATGTTATTTAAATCAATATGAGACTAATTATCATTTTTATCGCATTTCTTTCATTTAAATAATTATTTAATTATAAAGTAATGCTCGACTTCTCATAGAATGATTCTAACTTTGAATCGATTCTAAGATAGTTAAAGAGCTAAATTTCGACGCCTTCGGTTTAATTCGAGCTCCAACGGCTCCACCTTAGCTTAGTATTAGGAATCGTTCTCGCATAACTATTAACCCTTAACCTCCATTTTTGCACTCACCCTTCGCGATCGCTTTATGCCTCGCAATCGACCTACCAAAATGTTTCTTTAAGTCCAAACCCTTGATCCAACGTCAAGTGGTTTTAGGTATTAAAATATTTTAATAATATGAGAGAAATTGTACGCCACGAGCCTTAAGTGGTAGAAAGGAGGATTTCGAGCTTTCGTTATTCGCTCCGATTATTCCGTCGCAAGACACTCGGCTTGTTGGTTCGGAATAAACTATCCATAGTCTTTAGTGCAATTCTACTCCTAAAGAAAGCATAATAAAATTTAATTCCCTTTCCTCTTTTAGCAAGTAATTCATTAGGCATAAGCATACTTTCGCGCGTGACAACTTAGAAGGTTCCCATCGAGTACGATGGATGTAGGGGGTGCTAATACCTTCCCCCTGCATAACCGACTTCCGAACCCCGACAATGGTTACGATGACCTTGTCTTTATCCTTTCTTCCCGGGTTTTATCTATATTTTCCCTTTCCCTCTTCGGGAATAAATAAAATTAGGTGGCGACTCTCAAGTCAGCCCAGCCGCGACCGCATTCGCGAGGATCGTATTTTTCGAGGTACGACAAGTTGGAGAACGCATTGAGAGTTTTATCAAAATGGGAAAGATCCAAGGTATTTCGGATTTCCCAACTGACGAGAATGAATCTTTGGCAAGTTCACAAGAAAAGGATGTAATTGATGCAATCTGGGAAGCCCCACAAACTCCATTGATTTATCAAAAGTACCCATGCATCCCAACTGCTCAGAGTCAGCAACCTTCTGAATTTCCATGTCAGATTTCAGTTCCTCCATATAAACAATATCCTCTTGTTAATAGTGAACCTCCTCAGTATCAACAGTAACCATGCCAATAGAAACATACTCCGCAAAGGCGTCGTTACTACACTAAGAGACTAAAAAGGTATTTTGATATGTTGCTAGTGCCATACAGTCAGATACTTCCATTCTTGATTGATAGTGGATTGATAGGCCCAAAGAAATCGGGTTCGGTGTCTTTTCCATACCCACCAAGTTTTGATCCCTATGTTCGATGTGGTTTCCATGGCAATGCACCAGGACATTCAGCCAAAGAATGCCAACCACTCAGGGATAAGGTTCAAGATTTGATTGAGTCTGGGTTGATTTCAGTTACTCCTCAGGGCATTCAAATCAAATATTCTTCGCTTGGTCATATGGGTTCATCGTCTTATGTTATGGAGAAAATTATTGAGGATAGGTGTGAAGGTGATTCTCAATTTGATTTTGAATAGCAGTTCTGAGGAAAGTTGGCTCGAGAATTAATCAAGAATGGAAAACCCAACTCTCCTACATCAGCAAACATTTAGTTTATGTACTGCATTTTCATCCATATTTAGGGGAACTATGTAGCTATGATTCTTCGTTGGTCTTAGGTCAATGGAGATACGTAGAGAGAAGATCATCAGGTCTTTGCGAGTGTCGCTCCCCGGATTTCCATCCTGGTACAAACGCGAAAGTGGCGCGGAAAAAGAATAGAGTCGCCAACCAGGCATTTTTATCCCGAAGAAAGGGAATGGTAATGCTGCACAAACCAGAAGAAAGAAGAGGAAGGACACAGGTCCTACGAACCAAAGAGACTGAGTTCGGGAGTCGGTTACGACCTGGGAAGGTATTAGCACCCAGATCGTCCTCCGTACCCGACAGGATCCACGCTTGCAAAGAGAAATGTTTCAAAGGGTGAGGGTATGAAAGCTGCTGCAAAGAAATGAAAATGAACTGGAAAAGAAACTGAGAAAAGGATTGGATAAGAAAACAAAGGAAAAATGTAGGGAAAATAAAGATTGTGCTCGAACGGGCCCTACCCCGCTGCCTACGTACCTCATCAGGATAATGAGGATCAGAGACGCCGTAGTTCCCCTAACTAGGGGTACTTAAAGGAAATTGCTTATGAATTAAAGCTTGAACTGCCTATGCCATTGCTCAGGTGTTGCAGACTCGGACGACGAGTGCGTAACCGTCTTGCAAAGTGACAAGTAGGAGTGAGTTCACGTAAGGAGTGAATGAGATGAGAAAAGAATTCCCGAAGGAAAGACGCTTATTGTTTGTTTGTGTTTTTTATGAAGCTTTTTATGAGTGTTTCACAAGGAAGTGAACTCAAGCTCTTTTCCATGGAATGTGCACTTGTCACTACATTCCAAGATGGAATAATAGAACAAGCACACTCAAGTAAGGAGAAGATCCCCAAAACTTGAACCAAAAGATTAGGGCCTAAGCTCACTAACTTATTAAGTTATTAAGTGTTTTTGGTATTTACAGATGAAGAAGTGTTTTTTATGCTTTTCTTGATGAAGAAGATACCTTGATCAGACTTGTGCATCACAAGGTAAGCTTGTATTATCCCAAGATGGGAAGACTACAAGCATACCTCATGGGATAAGGCTATGGACCAAGACATCACTTCAAACATTATTAAGGTGTTTTTTAGAGTTATGAGATGAGAAGAGAAAAGAAACCAAGATCACAAAGGAAAAATTCTAAAGGGGGACTAAATAATCCTAAGTGTTAACATGCATGGATGTCTTAAGGGTTAGTGGGGTTTCTATCCTATTGAAGAAGGAAAGAAGAAGAGAAGAAGAAGATAGAAGAAGATATGAGCAAGGCCTAAGCCCAACAAGAAAATGTTTAGCTCAAGATAAACATAACAGGAAGAGATGAGAATTGAAGATGTGGAACTCAATTCCCACACCTCACACTTACCATAGCCCCTGCAAGGTTAGTAAAGTGAACACAAATGAAACACAATGAGCAAGACAACATTCTAACATCACACAATCAGAAGTGAAATGATATAAACATATGCACAATGCAAATGCAACTTAAAATAAGGAGAGAAGAAGTATGCAAGCTAAAGATGCAACATGAAACACATGTGAAAACTTATGCACATTTATTAAATATGCAAAGCAAAATGCACAAGATATGGACTCAAAGCTCACAACCAGAACCAAAACAAGATGAAGAAGGGCTTAAGAAGCCAACAAGATGAAGAGAGAGGTCACACAATATCAAACAATTACAAAATGGGAGTGAAAGAAGCAATGATATGAAGTGAAAGCACTTAAGGAAACAAATGACTTAAGAAAGAAGCAAGACACAAAATTCCAAAGACATAAACCATATCCTAGGACCAGGAAGGTACCTACACCCCAAAAGAACCCCAAATGAGAAGAAGAAGATGGCACAAGTGCCCTTCTAAGATTAAAAGAGACTTAAAGGTTCAAAGGAAGCAAAATGGGACAAGGTTCAAGATAAAATCCACATCAAATCAACCAAGCATCTAAAAATTCCACAATTGTAACCAAATGATATTCAAACATAATGTAACAATGGGCCAAAAGGATTTGGAAAGATTCAGAAGAAAACAAGGTCAAGAGGAGGCAAGAACACAAGCTAGGGTTACAAACTTCCATCACAAGTCACAGGATCAAGACTCAAGAAATAACTTTTAAAAATCAAGAGAAAAATTACATGAGAAGTTCAATGTCTTAAGAATCCATAGCATAAGGAATGGGATCAAAATTCAAAATATTGAAGAGTATGGAAAATGGACAAGGAAATGTGGTCAAAATGGACTTAAAAAGAAGTTAAGTGAAACAATGATTTAATTCAGACACGTGAAAATGAAAAAAAAAATGAAAATATGAGAAAATAAAAGAGACTCAAAATAATGTTCATGATTTTTTTGGGATTTTTTGGATGACTAGAACTATTTTATAAAAATTAAAAGTTAACCTGAATAAAAGAAAAGAAAAATGAAAAAAGAAAAATAAAAGAAATGGAAAGGGGTGTCAAAAGTAAGGAGGCTGCGTATATAATAAATGGGCTGAGAACTTGAGTGGTGTGGATATCACTTGACTAAGCCCAGTAGTGCGTTGGTGTAAGAGTCTTATGGTGGTATTTTTGTGAAATTAAATGAAAAATAGGAGAGACGCAAGATGCATCTAACGTGTGGGCTTGGGGATTCATTAATTGAGCTGGCAATTGGCTGGATTGTGATTCGTGAGCGCACGATAACAATGGTGTGCTGTGTCACATGATGATTTAAATGAAATAAAAGAAAAAACAAGGTGAGACGGAAGGTGCTAGGGCTAGGTGGCGCAATGTGGATGCTTGGATGGGATGATCCTACGGCTCAGACTTCGTCCTCTTCGTACAAACCCTAGCATGATCAGAACACAAATTCCGGTGACCGGAGCTAGGGCTCTTGCACCGGAAACATCAAACCATGAGCAAAACACCCTTAAAATGAATCAAACTATCTAGATTGACTAATTGAACATCACTGAATCCAAATATGACCTCAAAAACACCTAAATCTCAAAGAATTGAGTGGATCGAAGCAAAACATAAATGACCTTCAAAACTGAAATCAAGATTTCTCTCACTATGATGCACAAAATTAGAATCCAAAGAGTGCAGCATGATCAGCAAACATCAAATAACACAAAGCAACATATTAATTCCATTTCCAGATCACAAAGTTTCAAGGCATACCTGAGGTGTAGATCCTGATTCAGTGAGCTAGAAAACCAAGTAATGCGTGCAAATCACTCCACTTACTCCCTAGATGCAAAATAAATGCATATAAGGTCTTGAAACAAGCTGGATCTGAGGTTTCAAAGCAAGTTGCCTTGAAATGGAAAGTCGGCCAAACTTGAGAATAAGCTTCAATGAGGGAGTGTTTAATGATCCTGAGCTTGCCTAGATCATAGATCCACAATTTGTTTTGAGTTTACTTGCTTGTGTGAAGAGATATGGAAGAAAATGCAAAGTTGCATGAAGTTTGTGAATGAGAGAATGAGAGAGATCTGAGGCTTGCTAAACCCTAATTTCTCTTTGTGTGACCTCACAAGGCAATGCTGAAAGAATGAAATGAAATGCACGAATGAGTCATGAGTTTTGGGTGATTTTGCATAATTTGAAACATGTGAGATAAGCATGCTATGCTCATGCTCTCTTGGGCCTCTTAGCAGATGTGCAAGGCATTTACCACCCTTGATTCAAATCCAATCAATCCTGGCCTTTAGATCAAGCCCTCACACTTATTTCATGACTCTTGCAAAATATCCTCTTTGTAAGCAACTTTCTCATTGTGCACGAAAATGTGATTTTCTTTGGAGAAAATTGGTCATAATGTGAAGTATTTTAAGTTTGAAACACAATTGAACCAACACCAAGTTACACAATTCAGTTTTGAGGCCTTTTGCTTTTGGTGCCTTCATGAAAAGTGAATTTTTGCCCTAGAATCATCAAATTTTCGAAGGACATATAGGGAGATCTAGGAATCCTCTGAAAATGTACTTATACTTTTTGAAAATGGGAGCCCTTACTCTTCAACTTTCATGTTTGACTTTGGTCCATTTGAAGAAATTTTGATCATGTTAAGGCCATTTGAAAATTAGGGCAAAAGTTGCCAAATTTGGAAATTCCTTAAAACCAACTTTGTACCATTTTTGCAAAACCCTTCAAAACTCCATGATTCTTGAACTTTGATATTCCAAACCTCTTATAACATTGTAAGGACTCCTCTTGGACAAAAAATTTGGGTTAGATCCCTTGAAATTGCACAGTTGACTTTTTAAGGGCACAATTGACTTTTTGCTTCATCTGCAAGCAACTGAGGCATTGTCTGACTTCCACATGGAATTTTCTCATGAGAATTGACACCTAGGATCCTATTAACATATAGAAGACTTTTCCCAAATGAAATGGCCAAAGTTGTGAGATCTTGGTGCTTGAATCACAAACCCTAATTTGGGTGCCTTGTATAGGAGCTTTGCCTTGTCCTGAGATCTCTGATGATCATGCAATCTTCTGAGCTTTTACCATTGGAATTAATCTTGTAAATGGAGTATAGACTCACCATAGGACTTGTACAAACTCATTGGGACCCTTGTCATGGCTTGAAATGCCTCAAGGACCTCCACAAATGACCATATGCTTGATGTTAGGACATGAGGGATGTTATGCCTCATCTTTCCATGATAGGATGCTAAGAAAATGATATGCTCATGATGAAAATGATGTGATATGATGCTTAAAATGAAGAGGAAAAATTTGGGGTGTTACAGCTGCCCCTATTCAATCACCAGTTAATCTAGAAAGGACGATAGTACGGGCTATCGACCATTCAAGATAAACTGTGGTTGAATACCAAGAAGACCAAAAATTTGCACTGTGACGAAGAATGAAAAACTGGGAAATAAACCCAACCAGATGACGCTCTGGGGATAAGAAGGAGAGGAAAAGCAGACGAGTTTCTTCCAAGTTGAAACTGATATCTTGAATAAGAATACGTTGACAGACGAGTCTTCAAACAATCCTGTGACGCCAGGAACTGGACAGACGAGTCCTCAAACACTTAACATAGACTTGAGAGAGACGAGTCTCCTTCGGATTTACCTGTTACATCAGGACCGGTAATGCACTTAAGTCTGTGGGATAGACATGCATAATCAAGGTAGACGAACCTTCTTCATATATTATCCATGGATATATGGTATAAGACAGACGAGTCTTCTTTGAGCAAACCTGTGACGCCAAGTGCAACAACAATAACTGGTACTTGAGACAGACGAGCCTCCTTCGGATTTACCTGTTACGCCAGGACCGGTAACCATTTTGACATTAATTCCCACAGTCAGGATTTTAAACCTCTTCAATACAGACGAGTATTGGATGATCATCAAGATAACACAGACGAGTGCCATAAGTCAATGATACAGACGAGTATCAGACGATGATCTGAGAAACACAGACGAGCGCTTCAGGCAATGATACAGACGAGTATCAGCCACTAGTATAGACGAATACCAGAAATTCAAACACAGACGAGCATTTGAAGTAGTCACAGAAGAATACCCGGATAAACAGCAAATCCTCACATACAGATGTAAGCTAGCACATACGAGTGCTGGGGATGATACAGACGAGTATCCAAGCAAAGCAGACGAGCTTCAAACATATAATCAACACAGACGAGTGCTGGAAATGATACAGACGAGTATCCACAAATATCAGGCATACCAAACACAGACGAGTGCTGGAAAGTTGCAGACGAGCAACAGTTGAAATTACATATCAAGGCACAGACAAGTGCAGCAAAGGATCCAATACCAAACACAGACAAGTGCAGCAAAGGATCCAATACCAAACACAGACGAGTGTTAAGGATTGCAGACGAGCAACAGCAACTGAATGTCAGGACCTCAAAACACAGACGAGTGTTCGAAGTTGCAGACGAGAAATAGCATAGATCACAACATCAAAACACAGACAAGTGTTGGAACTTGCAAACGAGCAAACAGCAGATACTGGATACCAAACACAGACGAGTGTTGGAAATTGCCGACGAGCAATAACAAATGGTGGCACAGATGGTTGTTGGAAATTGCAGACGAGCAATAACAGAGATTACATCTAAACACAGACGAGTGTTGGAATTTGCAGACGGGCAACAGCAAGGTAATAACACAGACGAGTGTTGAGAATTGCGGACGAGCAATATCAAAGTAATCATAAACCACTGCTGGGGAAAGCAAACAAGAAATACCAAAGGGCCAACACAGACGAGTGTTGAGAGATGCAAACAAGCTGCAATAAAGCAACAATATATCACTGCTTGGGAAAACTCTGCTTAGGGATAACACAGACGAGTGTTGAAAAACGCAGACGAGCGGTAGACAATTGTCTGGTTGGCCACAAGAGTTACAACTCTGCAGGAGAAGACAAGTCAAGAGGTCTGGATACCTAACTCTGACGGAGGTGATGATTACCTGACTGTATAATCAAAATACCCAAAAGTATGGCAACTTCGCTGGGGAATATTTCACTGATAGAAGTGAAGATCAAATATGAACTTTGTGGGGACAGGATCATCTTCAGCCTAGGTTGGAAAGATGCATCAACAATACTCTAGCTGGAGAGAGCATCTGCTGATTCAAAGCTCTGGCTGGGAAAGACTCTTGCTGAGGAAGACTCTTACTGAGGATAGAATTCTGATAATTCCAACTCTGGTGATGTCAGGCTTTCAGATACCTGCTGGGCATACTCCACTGGGTGAGAATGGACTGCTACTTCACTGGGGAAGAAGAAGCTGCTTGGGCTGCTTCCAAGGCTTAGCTGGAGAAAAAATCTCTGCTGGAGATGTCAGGCTTTCAGATACCTGTTGGGGGAAGAAATCTCTGCTTGGGGAGATACTCTACTGGGGAAGAGTAAATTTTCTTGGGAGAATGTGACGCCATCCTACAACCTGCAACAATAGAAAACACAAGTGTGCCCTGGGGATTTGCATGGTATGATCTGTTCATCCATCGTCACCCGACACTCAAAGAGGGTTAAAGTTTCCCTGCATGTCATTTTCTTTTTAAAATTATCACCATGTTCAGATGCAATGCTATTTTTTCCGAAAATTCAGAACATTTTGCAAACAAAAATAAACACACACAGCTTTTTGACTGAATATTCTTTTTATTGAATGGCCTCTGAATAGGCACAGATTTTACATCAGGAAGCAACCACCTGGAAAGAGGTAGGTACCATAAAATTGAGAAAAGAAACTATTATAATGGCAATGTACACGGCATTCCAAGGAGTTCCATTTCTGCTATGACCAGCATGTCTTCGAGACTCTCCATTCTGCTTTGGCTTTCTGAGAGGATGAGGGGACTGTTTCCTATCCTTCTGATATTGTCAAGTTGTATGAAACGATGATGTGGTTCAGATCACTCGGATCGCAATTGTTCGCTTATTCCCTTGTTTTGCATGGATCGCCCTTTCGGGTTTTCAATCCACCGGGATACCCTTTTTTGCCTGAGATGTCCAATGTGGCTTTTCAACTCAGCGGGTGTACATTTTTTTCATTTTTTTCCCTAACTTTTGCCCGAGCTTTTTATTCTGTTTTTAGCTCGCCGGGATGCCCTTTTCTTGCCTGGACTAATAATTCTGTTTTTGTGTCCAGCGGGTCTCTTTATGCGAAGTATTTTTTAACTGCGTCAGAGTTAACAGGGGACTGGAAGTCGTCTCCATCCATAGTGGTGAGCATCAGTGCTCCTCCTGAGAAGACTTTCTTCACTATGAATGGTCCTTCGTAGTTTGGGGTCCACTTGCCCCTGTGATCTGAACCTGGAGGAACGATCCTCTTCAACACAAGCTCTCCCACTTGATACTCCCGAGTACGTACTCGTTGGTCGAATGCACGCTTCATTCTCCTCTGATAAAGCTGACCATGACAGATAGCCGCTAATCTTTTTTCCTCAATTAGACATGGCTGATTGTGAGGAGCACGCACCCATTCAGCCTCATCCAGCTTCACATCCATCATCACACGCAATGACGGAATCTCTACTTCAATAGGCAGGACTGCTTCCATACCATATACCAGGGAGAAAGGAGTTGCCCCTGTTGACGTCCTGACTGACGTTCGGTACCCATGCAACGCAAATGGTAACATCTCATGCCAATCTTTGTAGGTGACAACCATTTTCTGCACAATCTTCTTGATGTTCTTGGTATCTGCCTCTACCGCACCATTCATCTTTGGTCGGTAAGGAGAAGAATTGTGATGTTGTATCTTGAAGTCCCGACACAAGTCTGCCATCATCTTGTTGTTGAGATTAGAACCATTGTCAGTAATGATCCTTTCGGGAACTCCATATTTGCATATGATATCCCTTTTCAGAAATCTTGCCACCACTTGACGAGTGACGTTGGCATAAGATGCTGCTTCTACCCATTTGGTGAAGTAATCAATCGCGACCAGGATGAAGTGATGACCATTTGAAGCAGTAGGCTCGATCTTCCCGATCATGTCAATGCCCCACATAGAAAAGGGCCAAGGAGATGACATGACGTTGAGCGGGCTAGGAGGAACATGCACTTTGTCTGCATATATTTGGCACTTGTGGCACTTACGAGCGAATGAACAACAGTCTGCATCCATTGTCATCCAGTAATACCCTGATCTCAGGAATTTCTTAGCCATAGCATGCCCTCCTGCATGGGTACCAAAAGATCCCTCGTGGACTTCCTGCATCAACAGGCTTGCTTCGTGTCTATCCACGCATCTGAGCAAGACCATGTCAAAGTTTCTCTTGTACAAAACCCCGTCTGTGTTCAAGAAGAAGCTAGCAGCAAGTTGCCTCAAGGTCTTCTTGTCATTGGAAGATGCCCCAGCTGGGTATTCTTGCTTTTCCAGAAATAGCTTGATATCAAAGTGCCAAGGTTTCTCATCAGACACGGCGTCTACAGAGAAGGTATGAGCTAGAGCATCAAGCCTGGAGATGTCAATTCTGGGCACATAATTCCAACACAATACTTTAATAGACGAAGAAAGAGTGGCCAATGCGTCGGCAAACTGATTTTCATCACGTGGTATGTACTGAAGCTTAACTGTTGTGAAGAACGTCAACAGTTTTCTAGCATAATCCCTGTATGGAATTAAATGCTCTTGATGCGTATACCACTTGCCGGTAACTTGGTTAATGACGAGGGCTGAATCTTTGAATATATCGAGGTTCTTAATACGAAGATTAATTGCCTCCTCTATTCCCATTATGCATGCCTCGTATTCCGCTTCATTGTTGGTGCAGCCAAAAGTAATTCTGGCAGCGAAGGGTAAGTGAACACCTTCAGGAGTGATAAGTATGGCACCAACTCCACGTCCATTGATATTGACGGCCCCATCAAACATCAACTTCCATTTGAATTCGGGGTCTGGCCCCTCTTCCGGAAGTAGTTCCTCATAATCGTTTGCTTTGAGGTACATGATGTCCTCATCAGGGAAATCAAACTTCATTGGCTGATAATCATCCTCAAGAGGTTGTTGTGCAAGGTAATCCGACAATACACTTCCCTTGATGGCTTTCTGAGAAGTATACTGGATGTCATATTCAGTTAAAATTATCTGCCACCTAGTAACCCTTCCGGTTAACGCTAGCTTCTCAAAGATGTACTTGACTGGATCCATTTTGGAAATGAGCAGTGTGGTATGAGTCAACATGTACTGCCTCAGTCGGCGAGCAGACCATACCAAAGCGCATCAAGTTTTCTCGAGCATTGAGTATCGGGATTCACAGTCGGTAAACTTTTTGCTAAGGTAATAAATAGCGTACTCTTTTCGACCAGACTCGTCATGTTGGCCTAGAACAAACCCCATTGACCCTTCTAGCACGGTCAAGTATATGATTAAAGGTCTTCCTTCCACGGGAGGCATTAAAATTGGAGGCTCCTGCAAATATTTTTTTATTTTGTCGAAAGCTCTTTGGCAGTCGTCGTTCCACCTGACCGTTTGCTCTTTTCTTAGCAATTTGAATATTGGTTCGCACGTGGCCGTTAGATGAGATATGAACCGAGAAATGTAGTTCAACCTCCCTAAAAACCTGCGCACTTCTTTTTCTGTCTTCGGTGCAGGCATATCTTGAATAGCTTTTACTTTAGCGGGATCTACCTCAATTCCTCTTTGACTAACAATGAAACCCAGCAGTTTCCCGGAACGCACTCCAAAAGTACACTTGTTTGGATTCAACCTCAGCTTGTACTTGATCAGTCTATCAAACAGCTTCTTCAGGTTGACCAGATGCTCCTCTTCGTCTCGGGATTTAGCAATCATATCGTCCACATAACACTCAATCTCCTTGTGTATCATGTCATGGAACAATGTGACCATCGCCCGCTAATAAGTTGCCCCGGCGTTCTTCAAACCAAAGGGCATGACCTTATAGCAGAATGTACCCCACGGGGTAATGAACGTTGTCTTCTCCATGTCTTCCGGCGCCATCTTAATCTGATTATTCCCGGAGAAGCCATCCATGAAGGAGAATACCGAGAATTGAGCAGTATATTCTACCAACACGTCAATGTGTGGCAACGGAAAATCATCTTTTGGGCTCGCTCTATTCAAATCCCGGTAGTCAACGCACATCCGGACCTTGCCGTCCTTCTGTGGTACAGGTACGATGTTAGCTACCCAAGGTGGGTAACTAGTCACAGCAAGGAAACCGGCATCCCATTGCTTCTGAACCTCCTCTTTGATCTTCATCGCCATGTCAAGACGAGTTCTTCTCAATTTCTGTTTCACAGGAGGACAGTCCTCTCTCAGAGGTAGCTTATGCACAACAATGTCGGTATCCAAACCTGGCATATCTTGATATGACCAAGCAAAGATATCCACATACTCTCTCAGCATACTGATCAGCTCTTTCTTGACGTCGGCCTGCAGACTGGCCCCAATTTTGATTTCCTTCTTCGCATATTTACTGCCAATGTTGATGATCTCAATCTCTTCTTGATGAGGCTGAATAACCCGTTCCTCTTGTTTCAACAATCTGACCAATTCTTCAGGGAGGTCACAGTCTTCCTCAACCCCTTCATCAGCTTGGTAGACAGGATTGTCAAAGTCATGCGTAGTCATAGCAGGAACGTTATCAATGGAATCCGGATGATCAACACTGCACAGATGATGTGCTTATTCAGAATCTGCTTATTTTGAAAAAGAGACGCTAACACAAAAGCAGAAAGGAAAACACATTGCCATTTTTTATATTTTTATGAAAAAGTTTAAAAACAAAGAAAGAGAACACAATTTGTCTGAAAATGTCCTTTTATTTCATAGCAAAATAAGATGCAATACAAAACATGGTAGCCCAATACAATGGATCCTAGCATCTTGGGTAGAATGCTAGATTTGACAATGCAGTATGCTAATAAAAGGAAACAAAATAATTACTCTGAGAGCCAGGTGACTTGAACAATGTCTTCAGCAGACCAATTTGTTAGCTCCTCGCCGGGCGCGCACGGGTGAATCCAGTTGTCCCAGTCACCGTCATTGTCCCCATCTTGGCTTGATGTACAGATCTGGTTGCGGTCGAGCAACCCAGCACTTGTAAATGTGATGGCTTTACCACTTGGAGTAGATCCACCAGGCTGATATCCTAAGCCAAACTTATCATCTTTCTTTTCTAGCTTGAACAGCTTGCCCCAGCCTTGGGCACTGCATGATTGAACAACCTCTTTTGCTTCTCTATAAGAATGGATGTATGTACCCTCCTTCTCACTGCTCTTCACCACAGAAGTCAAGATGCTGACGTTGACTGCTTTGAAGGCTTGTCATAAAGTCTCATGGATCTCTCCATCCATCTCTACATACTTGAACGTCGACAAGTGGCTTATGAAGATGTCCTCCTCTCCGCAGACTATGATAACCTGTCCATCAACCACATATTTGAGCTTCTGATGCAGGGTTGAAGTAACAGCTCCAACAGCATGTATCCACGGGCGTCCCAACAGGCAGCTATACGCAGGTTGGATGTCCATGACGAAGAAAACACTTTTGAAGACTTGAGAACCTATCTTGACGGGCAGCTCAACTTCTCCAAAAACTGATCTTCTCGAACCATCAAAAGCTTTGACAATCAGATCACTTGGTCTCAGGACTATACCATTAACATTTAGCTTCATCAATGCCTTCTTCGGAAGCACATTCAGGGAAGAGCCTGTGTCTAATGGAACATGTGACAACACAGCACCCTTGCACTCCATAGTGATATGTAGTGCTTTGTTGTGGTTTCTGCCCTCTGACGTGAGGTCTCTGTCTGTAAAGCCTAGGCCATGGCTTGCATTGACACTGCCTACAACAGCTTCAAGTTGGTTGACAGTGATTTCCTGAGGAACATAGGCCATTTGCAGCACCTTCAATAAGGCCTCTCTATGTGCGAGAGAACACATCAACAATGATAAGATGGATATCTTGGAAGGTGTCTAGTTCAGTTGATCGACCACCTTATAGTCATTCTTTTTGATAATACGCATGAATTCCTCGACCTCTTTTTCAAATGTACCCTGCCCAGCCACAGGAGTAGTTGATTCATCATTCACAGCTTGTTTTCCTTTGGCTTTGGATGAAGCCTCAGCCTCAGGATCCCCTCTCAGAACAGGGGGAGCAAATAAACGACCACTTCTGGTGAAACCCCCCACTCCTCCGACATTCTCTACAGTCGGGTCCACAGCAACAGACTTGCTCTCAATCTTCTGTCCAGCTACATATACATCTGAGCCATAATGCCAGGGAATGGCTTTATCGTCTGTGTATGGAACAGGCCCAGGTACGGTGATAGTCACGGGACTAACCTCAGCAGCATAAATTGTAACAGGCTCTCTCCTGACAGGCATGTCAGCTTTATCATAGAAAATGGTAATCGTTGACACATCATCAGCTACATCAGTACCAACTTTTCTAAACTTCAAAAATCCATCATCAATCAAACTCTGCAATCCTATCTTCAGCTTCTTACATCCATTCTCAGCATTTGAACATTCTTCACAGTCAGAACAGCAACCAGGAAACACTTGACCATCCAGCAATCTCTCTTTCACTACCCTCAAAGGAGTCTTCACTTCTTCAATACTCAGCACAAGACTCAACTTGTCACCACCCTCAACAGCATTGATTCTTGCCCCTCCATGATTCGGAATAGGGTTCGAATTAACATTCGGCGGTGGCGCAAAGTTGATTGCTTTAGAATCTATAAGATCTTGAACCTTGTGATGCAAAGCCCTGCACTTCTCAGTCGAGTGCCCAGGTGCTCTAGAGTGGAAAGCGCATCGTGCATTGACATCATAACCCACTAGAAGCTCTCCAAGAGGTGGTGGTGCCAAAGTTCTCAGTTGAATCATATTCAAATCCAGCAGTCTTGGAAGCAAAGCAGCATAAGTCATAGGGATGGCCTCAATCACCCTATTAGTCGGGCGAGTTTGCCTCGGCTGATACGGTCTCTACTGATAGTTGTTACGAGGTTGTTGTTGTTGCTGATGTTGTTGTTGTGGAGGTTGCATCTGTTGTACTGGAGCAGAAGGAATTGTGACAGCTGCCACATGCTCATACGGTCTTCTATAACCACGGCCCCGGCCTCGTCCAAATAAAGCATTTGTCTCACCCTCTCTTCTCCTAGGAGGTCCACTGAAAGCTTTCCTCGCTCCATTTGAGCTGCTAGCACTTGGATCTTGTATTTTCCCCATCTTCAGCAAGGTCTCAACCCTCTCTCCAGCAATAACAATGTCATTAAATTTAGTGGCAGAACTGGACGCCAATCTTTCAAGAAACACACCCTGCAAAGTCCCCATAAACATGTCAGCCATTTCGTTCTCTAGCAGCGGTGGTTGCACTCTGGTAGCGAGCTGGCGCCACCTCTGAGCATATTCTTTGAAACCTTCCTTAGCAGTCTGAGCCATGTGCTACAATTGCGTGCGGTTTGGAGACATGTCCAAATTATATTGATATTGTCTCACAAAAGCTTCTGCTAGATCTTTCCAACTCTTGATATTGACTCTGCTAAGCTTCGTGTACCATTCCAGCGAAGCTCCAACCAAGCTGTCTTGGAAATAGTACATCCATAGTTTTTCATCATCGGTATGAGCAGCGATCCTCCCTACGAAGGACTGAAGATGGGTCTTCGGGCATGCAGTGCCATTGTATTTCTCAAAGGTTGGTACTTTGAACTTGTATGGGATCCTGACCCCAGGAACCAAGCCCAAATCTGTTATGTCAAACCCAAAAGAGCTCTGGGATTGAATAGCTCTGATTTGCTCAGCCATTTCTTCAAACCTCTTGTTCATCTCAGCTCCTTGACCTTCAGCTTCGTCCAGGAGAGTGAACTGTTCGTCTTGATTATCCATTTGAATATTATTCAACCCATCATTGATTATAGTCACTCCTGGCTGTGTTACAGGAGATTCAACCTGACGTGCGCCCGCACCGGTACAATTATCAGCAGCAGTAGTGTTATTCCTGGGTTGAGTATTTTCTATCATCTCCCGCAGACACTCTTAGTTCTGACCCATGCCTGCCATCAATGTCATAAAGTTATCCATTCTCAGTCTCAGATCTGCCAGGTCAGCTTGCATCTGGTCCATGACTCGCTCTCTGTTAATCTTTGTTGGATATTTGTGGGCGACTGGTTGTTCCCGAGCTTTCCAGGGAGCTATAGTGCCTGAAACACAAAACACGTTAGCAACTGAGACACTACCTGCAAAACAAACAAACAGGTTATATGTAATGCAATGTAACTGTTCATGTTCCCAAATTTAAGCATTTGCAATGCCCCAGTTCTGGCATCTATTCTCAGACAATCACTTTGAAGATTATCTTTCAAACTTTCTCTTTGACAAGTGTTCAGACATTAGCAGTATCAGACAAACGAGTCTTGCACATTCAAAATGATAACTTGCACATTAATATTGTATATGGACAAACCATTGCCGGCTAAAAGTCAGAATACAAACAGAAATAATCCCCGAAGGGTTACAATCCAGTACATGAATAAAAGACAAAACAAAATACAAGCAAAACTCCTACAACAAGTCTGTAGGTAGTCTGGAAAAAAAAAATTAAGCTAAGGACCCAGGCTCTGCCACCTCTGCCCTGCTCTTCTTGACACCCGCTCTCAGCTTGAGCTCTTCAATCTCTCTCCTTGCTTCCTCCAGAGCTAACTGACTTCGTGCTAGCTGTTGGGTCTTTTCCCTCCGAATGGTGTGGACTTGCTCCACGTCCTCCTTCTTGAAGGCCATCTGAACTTCAAAGAACTCTTCTTTCTCTCTGAACTTCTTCTGCTCTTCCTCCCTTTGGCCTTGCAACCAAACAATAGATTGACGAGCATCCTTGAGAGTCTTTAAAGTCTTATTACGTTCAGCTTCTCTTTTGGCTTCCATTAGACCCAACCTGTGGAAATGAGATTCTCTTCCAGCGAAGTCCTTCTCTTTTGCTTCTAGAGAGGCTTGGAGCTTCTGCAGCTTGTCTTCAGCTTCATTCTTGGCCCTATTGGCATGATGGTACAGGCTCACCATCTCAGCATTCTCCACTCTGACTTCATGCAGCTGAGCTTCTAGCTTCTTGTAATCTTCAAGGGAGACAGTACTGCTCTGACTAGGCACTTCTCTGGGATAAAGTGGAGCCTCAACTGAAAAAGGCATGAGAACTTCTTCTACATGTCTTTGCAACCATGCAGCATATGGTGGATATGTCTTGGGATCAACTCTGCCGAAGTCTTTCTTACCCTTCCTTATCCTGTGAGCCCAAGCTTGGACTGCTTATTGAACTGTCTCTTTGTTCCCTTCAGCAGGAAAGAACAAAGACTCAGCAAACTCTTCCATCTGAGGAGGATCTTTCAAAGGGTAACCAAATTGCTTTCTGGCTAATGATGGATAATAACTGATGACACATTTCCTTCCCAGCAAAGGTACTCCAGAAAATCTTCCGCAACTGACTAGCAACTCTTTACCTAGCAGATCTCTATCATATCCCTAGGCAATATCTTCTGCAGTTAACCCCATCAGTCTTCTGGACCATCTCCACTCATCCCTCATCTCCTTGAAGGCACCTAACTTAGGCAGTTGTCTGGCAAACCACTCAGCAAACAAAGGAGCACAGCAGACTACTGAACCACCCCTACCCTTCTCATTTCTGTAGTGAACACTGTAGTAGAAGTCACCCAAAAGAGTAGGCACTGGATTGCCTTTTGCAAAGATTGAGATCACCTCTAAGCTGACAAATTCCTTCTCTCCATGGAACAAGCTGGACCCATACACCATCAATGCAAGCAAAGCACCAAAGTCATTCCACTTAGCCTCTGTGGCATATCTCTCTGCCTCTGGGATGAGCACACTCCAGGGGAGTCCTTTACCTTCACTCTCTTGCAGAGCCTTCCTGACTGTAGCAGCTGGCAACCTACAAACCTTGGCTATGTCTTCATCTTTAAGCACAACTTCAGAACCATAGAATGGCAAGGTCTCTCTGACTGGAACATTCAGCATGCTGGAGATCTCTTCCAATGTTGGAGCTAAGATGTAACCTGGAAAAACAAAGCAACACAGCAGAGGATCATATAACTGCAACAAAGTATGCAAATTGTCCTTCTGGTCAGCAGTTGGCTTGTCCACAAACTTCAGTATCTGGCCATATCTTTTCTTGAAATTTCCCAAGACTTGATCATTCATTAGACCTGCTAACTTCTGAACACTTCTAACTTCAGGCTGAAGAAAGGTATAATGAACATTCTTTTTCCTTGGAACTCTTCTTATTTCTTCCATGGAGATAAGATTACCAGAACTGGGAGCAGATTAAGAACAATGACCTGAAAAATGGGAAACATAAACAGTTAAATGCAAGAATGATGCAAATGCAATGCAATGCAGGCATATGATCAACTAGGACCATCTGAACTGGACACTGACAAGGGCCCCTCTGAACACTGGCAAACCAAAATTCCTCTGAGTCACAACTCTCTAAATAATCACAACTCTCTGATAGAAGATCTCAGAACCACAGTACCAAGAATACCAGAACCAAGAAAACCAGAACTCCAGAGAACCAGAACTCCAGAACCATAGGACCATAGAACCAAAGACCATAATCACAGGACCACTGATAACAACAAGAACCACTGAATAATGAGTGTATGTTGAGGCCATGGGTTCCTGCACACCTGTAAACCCCTTCCCAATCTCACTGGTAATAGGCTCCGGGTCAGACATCACGGACTCTCAAAGCCGAATAGCAATAATACTGTCACCATCTCCGAGAAATGGCTCATGACCAAATCAGGGAATCGGTTTGGCATTATATACTACGCAGGGAGGCCTCAGCTGAGTCCAGGACACAAGGTCATCCTATGTGATCCCCAAGTGGGCCCTCGGATGTGAATGGGTTTGCCACAAAATGTGGGCTGCCACTGTCATCATTAAAGAGGGATGTTTCCACAAGGTTCTCAATGATCGGTCCCCAGCTGCACATAATTGTCAGGGTTATGTAATGAGAGAGGAAGATCCCCAAATCAAGACATTTCCAAGACAATCGCAACCTGGGTGTGGAACTCACTACTACCCCCATGACAAGATCTCAAGAACAAGTAACACCCATCCCACCAAACAGAAAACCAGTCCAGACAATCCAGTATATATACATGATGCATAAAATAAAGACTGAAAACTGTAAATAAAGCTGTAAGTAAAGCTGTAAATAAACAACAATAAAATACAACACACAACAGCAAACAAACATCACCCAATGAAACAGAAACACGCAAGCGCTAGGAAAGACTCACAGGGGAACCAGAGATCCTATGGTGATGTCCCCAGCAGAGTCGCCAGCTGTCGCTCTCCGGATTTCCATCCTGGTACAAACGCGAAAGTGGTGCGGAAAAAGAATAGAGTCGCCAGCCAGACATTTTTATCCCGAAGAAAGGGAATGGTAATGTTGCACAAACCAGAAGAAAGAAGAGGAAGGACACGGGTCCTACGAACCAAAGAGACTGAGTTCGGGAGTCGGTTACGACCTGGGAAGGTATTAGCACCCAGATCGTCCGCCGTACCCGACGGGATCCACGCTTGCAAAGAGAAATGTATAAAAGGGTGAGGGTATGAAAACTGCTGCAAAGAAATGAAAATGAACTGGAAAAGAAACTGAGAAAAGGATTGGATAAGAAAACAAAGGAAAAATGTAGGGAAAATAAAGATTGTGCTCGAACGGGCCCTACCCCACTGCCTACGTACCTCATCAGGATAATGAGGATCAGAGACGCCGTAGTTCCCCTAACTAGGGGAACTAAAAGGAAATTGCTTATGAATTAAAGCTTGAACTGCCTATGCCATTGCTCAGGTGTTGCAGACTCGGACGACGAGTGCGTAACCGTCTTGCAAAGTGACAAGTAGGAGTGAGTTCACGTAAGGAGTGAATGAGATGAGAAAAGAATTCCCGAAGGAAAGACGCTTATTGTTTGTTTGTGTTTTTTATGAAGCTTTTTATGAGTGTGTCACAAGGAAGTGAATTCAAGCTCTTTTCCATGGAATGTGCACTTGTCACTACATTCCAAGATGGAATAATAGAACAAGCACACTCAAGTAAGGAGAAGATCCCCAAAACTTGAACCCAAAGATTAGGGCCTAAGCTCACTAACTTATTAAGTTATTAAGTGTTTTTGGTATTTACAGATGAAGAAGTGTTTTTTATGCTTTTCTTGATGAAGAAGATACCTTGATCAGACTTGTGCATCACAAGGTAAGCTTGTACTATCCCAAGATGGGAAGACTACAAGCATACCTCATGGGATAAGGCTATGGACCAAGACATCACTTCAAACATTATTAATGTGTTTTTTAGAGTTATGAGATGAGAAGAGAAAAGAAACCATGATCACAAAGGAAAAATTCTAAAGGGGGACTAAATAATCCTAAGTGTTAACATGCATGGATGTCCTAAGGGTTAGTGGGGTTTCTATCCTATTGAAGAAGGAAAGAAGAAGAGAAGAAGAAGATAGAAGAAGAGATGAGCAAGGCCTAAGCCCAACAAGAAAATGTTTAGCTCAAGATAAACATAAGAGGAAGAGATGAGAATTGGAGATGTGGAACTCAATTCCCACACCTCACACTTACCATAGCCCCTGCAAGGTTAGTAAAGTGAACACAAATGAAACACAATGAGCAAGACAACATTCTAACATCACACAATCAGAAGTGAAATGATATAAACATATGCATAATGCAAATGCAACTTAAAAGAAGGAGAGAAGAAGTATGCAAGCTAAAGATGCAACATGAAACACATGTGAAAACTTATGCACATTTATGAAATATGCAAAGCAAAATGCACAAGATATGGACTCAAAGCTCACAACCAGAACCAAAAAAAGATGAAGAAGGGCTTAAGAATCCAACAAGATGAAGAGAGAGGTCACACAATATCAAACAATTACAAAATGGGAGTGAAAGAAGCAATGATATGAAGTGAAAGCACTTAAGGAAACAAATGACTTAAGAAAGAAGCAAGACACAAGATTCCAAAGACACATCCCCTATCCTAGGACCAGGAAGGTACCCACACCCCAAAAGAACCCCAAATGAGAAGAAGAAGTTGGCACAAGTGCCCTTCTAAGATTAAAAGAGACTTAAAGGTTCAAAGGAAGCAAAATGGGACAAGGTTCAAGATAAAATCCACATCAAATCAACCAAACATCTAAAAATTCCACAATTGAAACCAAATGATCTTAAAAAATAATGTAACAATGGGCCAAAAGGATTTGGAAAGATTCAGAAGCAAACAAGGTCAAGAGGAGGCAAGAACACAAGATAGGGTTACAAACTTCCATCACAAGTCACAGGATCAAGACTCAAGAAATAAGTTTCTAAAATTCAAGAGAAAAATCACATGAGAAGTTCAATATCTTAAGAATCCAGAGAAAAAGGAATGGGATCAAAATTCAAAATATTGAAGAGTATGGAAAATGGACAAGGCAATGTGGTCAAAATGGACTTAAAAAGAAGTTAAGTGAAACAATGATTTAATTCAGACACGTGGAAATGAAAAAAAAAATGAAAATATGAAAAAATAAAAGAGACTCAAAATAATGTTCATGGTTTTTTTGGGATTTTTTGGATGATTAGAACTATTTTATAAAAATTAAAAGTTAACCTGAATAAAAGAAAATAAAAATGAAAAAAGAAAAATAAAAGAAATGGAAATGGGTGTCAAAAGTAAGGAGGCTGCGTATAAAATAAATGGGCTGAGAACTTGAGGGGTGTGGATATCACTTGACTAAGCCCAATAGTGCGCTGGTGTAAGAGTCTTATGGTGGTATTTTTGTGAATTTAAATGAAAAATAGGAGAGACGCATGATGCATCTAACGTGTGGGCTTGGGGATTCATTAATTGAGCTGGCAATTGGTTGGATTGTGATTGGTGAAAGCACGGTAACAATGGTGTGATGTGTCACATGATGATTTAAATGAAATAAAAGAAAAAACAAGGTGAGACGGAAGGTGCTAGGGCTAGGTGGCGCAATGTGGATGCTTGGGGGGATGATCCTACGGCTCAGACTTCGTCTTCTTCGTACAAACACTAGCATGATCAGAACACAAATTCCGATGACCGGAGCTAGGGCTCCGGCACTGGAAACATCAAACCATGAGCAAAACACCCTTAAAATGAATCAAACTATCCAGATTGACTAATTGAACATCACTGAATCCAAATATGACCTCAAAAACACCTAAATCTCAAAGAATTGAGTGGATCGAAGCAAAACATAAATGACCTTCAAAACTGAAATCAAGATTTCTCTCACTATGATGCACCAAATTCAAATCCAAAGAGTGCAGCATGATCAGCAAACATCAAATAACACAAAGGAACGTATTAATTCCATTTCCAGATCACAAAGTTTCAAGGCATACCTGAGGTGTAGATCCTGATTCAGTGAGCTAGAAAACCAAGTAATGCGTGCAAATCACTCCACTTACTCCCTAGATGAAAAATAAATGCATCTAAGGTCTTGAAACAAGCTGGATCTGAGGTTTTAAATCAATTTGCCCTGAAATGGCAAGCTGGCCAAACTTGAGAATAAGCTTCAATGAGGGAGTGTTTAATGATCCTGAGCTTGTCTAGATCATAGATCCACAATTTGTTTTGAGTTTACTTGCTTGTGTGAAGAGATATGGAAGAAAATGAAAAGTTGCATGAAGTTTGTGAATGAGAGAATGAGAGAGATATGAGGCTTGCTAAACCCTAATTGCTCTTTGTGTAACCTCACAAGGCAATGCTGAAAGAATGAAATGAAATGCACGAATGAGTCATGAGTTTTGGGTGATTTTGTATAATTTGCAAAATGTGAGATAAGCATGCTATGTTCATGCTCTCTTGGGCCTCTCAGCACAATTGCAAGGCATTTACCACCCTTGATTCAAATCCAATCAATCCTGGCCTTTAGATCAAGCCCTCACACTTATTTCATGACTTTTACAAAATATCCTCTTTGTAAGCAACTTTCTCATTGTGCACGAAAATGTGATTTTCTTTGGAGCAAATTGGTCATAATGTGATGTATTTTAAGTTTGAAACACAATTGAACCAACACCAAGTCACACAATTCAGTTTTGAGGCCTTTTGCTTTTGGTGCCTTCATGAAAAGTGAATTTTTGCCCTAGAATCATCAAATTTTCGAAGGACATATAGGGAGATCTAGGAATCCTATGAAAATGTACTTGTACTTTTTGAAAATGGGAGCCCTTACTCTTCAACTACCATATTTTACTTTGGTCCATTTGAAGAATTTTTTATCATGTTAAGGCCATTTGAAAATTAGGGCAAAAGTTGCCAAATTTGGAAATTCCTTAAAACCAACTTTGTACCATTTTTGCAAAACCCTTCAAATCTCCATGATTCTTGAACTTTAATCATTCCAAACCTCTTATAACATTGTAAGGACCCCTATTGGCCAAAAAAATTGGGTTAGACCCCTTGAAATTGCACAGTTGACTTTTTAAGGGCACAATTGACTTTTTGTTTCATCTGCAAGCAACTGAGGCATTGTCTGACTTCCACATGGAATTTTCTCATGAGAATTGACACCTAGGATCCTCTTAACATATAGAAGACTTTTCCCAAAAGAAATGGCCAAAGTTGTGAGATCTTGGTGCTTGAATCACAAACCCTAATTTGGGTGCCTTGTATAGGAGCTTTGCCTTGTCCTGAGATCTCTGATGATCATGCAATCTTCTGAGCTTTTGCCAATGGACTTAATCTTGTAAATGGAGTATAGACTCACCATAGTACTTGTACAAACTCATTTGGACCTTTGTCATGGCTTGAAATTCCTCAAGGACCTCCACAGATGACCATATGCTTGATGCTAGGACATGAGGGATGTTATGCCTCATCTTTCCATGCTAGGATGCTAAGAAAATGATATGCTCATGATGAAAATGATGTGATATGATGCTTAAAATGAAGAGGGCAAATTTGGGGTGTTATAGTGAGCAACCTTAGGCATCAACGTTGTTTCTCAGATTTACTCTCTCATTTTGACATCTCTTGTTAGTGTTCAACTACAGAGGCTTAAGGTCAGATTAATTGGGAATGAATTATGGTTTTGGACATGTGGCCATTTAATTGAATATTGCAAGTTCATGAAAACGTTGTTGACTATTGAAAGTCGCCAAGATTGATAATTCCAGACGGAGTCAAGTCTCCTCAATGATGGCAATGTTTAGCTTCTTTACTGCATTCTTATTTGTAGTTTTTATGTTTGTTTAAACATTTGTATGCATGCATGGAATTTGTTTATTTTTGAATGATAATCCTAATAAAACGCGCATGTTCTTATTGATGTAATTTATTCGTATTTACTCATAATTTTGTGTACATGCATTGCAATACCAACTTTTATGCTTAAACTCTATGAGGGAGGATATGACGAAATGAAAATGCAAAAATATCCAATTGTGTGCTCTTGAATAAGACCTTGTTGATGATGTACATGCTTTGTTTCAAATCCCAAACACTGGAGATATAAGGGAAATAGACCCTCGTTAACCCTTTTGAGCCTTGAAGTAGGAGTTTCTTTTTAACAGAAAAAACCCAACACTCAACCCAGGGGCAGGGTAGGTGTCAACTAGTTGGACCGAGCATTCAGACTTTCATAAAGAAGTGTATCTGAGGATCCATACCTTTCATTGTACCCAAATCAAGAGGTCTAAAGACCGGAAACCATAATGGTTATCCCTCATTAACTGAAAAGTGAGACAGTCACGACCCTTACAAAACAATCAAGACAAATAGTGTCACACAATTTGTTCAAAAAAAAGAACCGAAGAATGAAAAAGAAATGAAAAAGCCCGCTAAGTCGAAACTTGAAAACAAGCGACTTAGGAAAAAATTAGGGCATCCAGCTGGATTCCAATTGTAAAAGGTTCAAAAGGATCAGTCCATGCGAAAGTTATGGATAAACAAAAGAAGGAAAAAGCGAAATGCAAAAAGGATTACACAAGAAAGATCCTTAAATGAGAACAAAGTCATGTGATACAGACACGAAGACAATAGGGGTAACTATTACTCCAACAACCTCAGTGGTGCTTAAATTGTTAGTAGCAATGGTTCTTCAGCCATCACGAAACCCTTATGAAAGGTGAGCACTTGTGAAAGCTTGATGAACATAGGACTGGAGAACATCACGAAGGGGGTGGGCACCAATAAACTTCGAGCCTATATCCTTTGTTTCTATAACCGTGAACCATGCCACAATGAAACCCTTGAAATTCCTAACAGAAATAGGGTTATTTCGAGAGCGTGCTACCACGAGACAGTGTTCCTGACTCCTATGAGTTGTGCTAAAAGATCTTTGGTATTGCATGTGCATGCTTTCTTTCATAAAAAATCAATGTCGTATCTTAACCAGTGATTCTCTCACAAAGGTTTGCGATATCTTTTCAATAAAAACTTCAAGTTTAACATGTGTGTGGCATTAGAATTTTCATTCTCAGAATAAAAAATTTTCTTCTTGCATACATTTGTTTGGCATCATCGAAGTTCACATATGAAACCTCTGTCCAGAAGCTTAATCTTGATGAGTTGAGAAGTCTGAAACTTCTGAAGGACAATCAATCATGTAGAGGTGCACTTTTCCAAGAAACTCCATTGAATGGGGACTTTTCTAACCAGTTGGGTTAAATGCAACCAATTTATGGCAATCACGTCTATCGATCTCCTCAAATTTCAGCCAAACTGGGGAGATCACTTCGAGATTTAAATCTCAATTAGTTTGGGCGATTTCTCCGAAGCCAAGTCAATAAGAGGTTATCACTTCAAGGCTCGTATTGGGGAAGGCCACCCTAAGAGTACTAGAAGTCACTCTCTATGGAAGATGGTTAATTAGAGGCACCTGCCTAAGGTTCAGAATACTGGAGCAGAATACCTCATAATGATGCGAGGTCTTGGGGAAAATTCTTTCATGGACCATACAGTCTGATGCAGTTAATTAGAGATCCAGCAAATTACTTCAAGAGTTTGAAGACACTGAAGCATTTCAGATGCCAGGTTTTCTGTAAAATCCTCTTGAGACAATTCCTTTTGACAATCTTACAATATGCAACACAGTTCTCAGAATGAGCGTTTAGTGATTGACCCCAACAGGGTACGGGAAGTGTGCTTCCCTGATCATAGAATTTCTCCTCGGTCATTATGGTTTCTTCATCTGATCATCATACACGGCTAAAGGCCAGTAGTTATTGGCATCTTCACGGTTAAAGTCCAATCTATGTTGGCATCTCTTCAACCAGGGTCAATTGCAGATATATGTGTCCAACTTCTCACTTCAAGTTGAGTGCGGAAATCTTCGCTTTGGTTGTCTTCGACTCTTGAGTCGATATTGGTGTTTTCTTTGACCCTTGAGTCGATATCATCACTTCTGTTTCTCGGCCCTCAAGTCGATACCATCACACATTTTTTCTCGACCCTCGAGTCAATATCATTGCCTTCATTTCCTCGACCCTTGAGTCGATGTTGTCGTTTCGTTTCCTTGACCTGTGTGTCAACGTTGTTTCTTTCTTCGACCCTTGAGTCGATATTGTAGTATCATTTCTACGACCTTTGATTCAATATTATAGTCATGTTTACTCGACCCTCGAGTCGATGTTGTTTCCTTATTTCCTCAACCCTCAAGTCGATGTTATTGTTTTATTTCCTCGACCCTCAAGTCGATGTTGTTGCCTTATTTCCTCGACCCTTAAGTCGATATTATCTCTTTATTCTCCAAACCTTCAGTTGATATTGTCACTTTGTTGCCTCGACCCTTGAGTCGATATTTTCGTTTCCTACGACCCTTGAGTCGATATCATAGTCTTCACTTATTCAACCCTTAAGTTGATACCCAGTGAGTCCATCATAAAAAATGAAAATTAATCATATCGTCTTTGTCCTACGCCTAACCAAGGCCCAACCATAATTGGTTCACTTTTTCCCAGGGCATGTGTACATATCTTTTTTCTTACAGGTAACAGTCTCATGTTGAGCTCAAAAGCGATATTGAAGCCTCTTCAAGAGTATGGGACGTTCTTCCCTCTTGACAATTGATAGACCTATCCAGGGTTCAGATACAGGGGCATAATATCTCATAGAGATATGAGGTTTTTCAGGAATCCTCGTGAAACAAATTGTTTCACAGTTCGTGCAATCTGGGGCAGTTATGTCAAGATTCGATAAACCTCTCCAAGAGTTCAAAGACACAGGGGCATTTTGAATACCATGTCTTATGTAAACTCTTCTTGAATTGATCTTAGAGCAGTCAACTAGTCCAGAAAATGCAAGATGATACAGAGTGACATTCCCCAAGCAGATTCTTCTCCCTAGAGAGAGATGCCTTTCGATTCTTATCTCCAATAGAAGGGTTGATCCTTGCATCATCCCCAGTAAAGTCTTAGACAGAACCTTCCCCAACTGAGTCAGAGTAGGGTAGTATCCCCAACAGAACTTCAGGGTCAGTTGAACAGTTCTCACCTCCAAGCGAAGTCATTTATTTACAAGGGGATATTCCCAGCAAACAGCTGAAGGCTTAATTCCCTATAGAGTTCAGAATGACAGAATTCTTTTCCAATCAGGTATTTGACCAGGCATCTCCCCAACCAAGTTGGAAGATCGTCATTTCCCCACAAAGTTTCATGATTGGAATTCAGCCGTCATTGAAATATTCCCCGGAGAAGTCGCCAATATATTTTTGGTCGGTGTGATAAGTAAAAAAAACAGTGTTCACATTCCTCGGCTGGAGTCAAGTATTGTCAGAATATCTGGATGTCGTTCCTCAACAGAATGTTAGTCAGAGCATTCTCATCCTCGACGGAATTACAAGTAGAATTCTCCCCTACATAGTCTTCAGTCAAATCAAGCATTCTTACGGATACTCGTCTGTATCATTCTTAACACTCGTCTGTGTTATTTCTCTATCTCATTCACTCGTATGTGTTTGATATATTTTTGGTACTCTTCCGTATCATTTCTAACACTTTTCCATGTTATTCTCTGGCTTCATTCACTCGTCTGTGTTTGATATTTTTCTGATGTTTGTCTGCATCATTTTTAACACTCGTATGTGTTAGCTTTTTGGCTTTATTTGCTCTTCTGTGTTTGAGGCATTACAAACCTTCGGATACTCGTTTGTATCATTTTTTTACACTTGTCTGTGTTATCCTTTTGACTAGCACTTGTTATGTTTGGTTCATAATCCTCTGATACTCGTCTGTATCATTTTTGAACACTCGTATGTGTTGTTCTTTTGTTTCAATCACTCGTTTGTGTCTGATTTGATAGTTTCCTTTGATAATCTTCTGTTTTTTCTTAACACTCGTCTGTGTTTTTCTTTAGCTTTATTCACGCGTCTGTGTTTGATAGTTTCCTGATGCTCGTATGCATTATCCTTAACACTCGTCTGTGTTAACCCTTTTGGGATCTATTTGCTCGTCTTTGTTAATCTCTGATACTCATCTGTGTCATTTTTCAATCACTCGTCTGTGTTTGATTTAAAAACCTTTTGATACTCGTATGTATCATTTTTCAATCACTTGTCTGTGTTTGATTTGACAACCTTTGGATACTCGTATGTATCATTTTTCAATCACTCATATGTGTTTGATGTGATAGCCTTTTGATACTAGTTTGTATCATTTCTCAATCACTCATCTGTGTTGGATTCCTATTCTTTTTCTGATACTCGTCTGTATCATTGTCTGGTACTCGTCTGTATCAGTGGCTGATACTTGTCTATATCGTTTCCTAGGGCACTCGTTTGTGTCTATTGGATCATCGTCTGATACTCATCTGTATCATTGACTTAGGGCACTCATATGTGTTTCTTTGATGATCATCCAATACTCGTCTGTATTGAAGAGGTCCGAAGTCCTGACGGTGGGTTTAAACGTCAAAACATTGCAGTTCAGTAGAATATATGCATGGTTACCATTTACCTGACGTACAGGTTATTTGAAGAGGGCCTATTTGTCCTAAACATCGTATATCTATGCAAGATATGTGAAGAGGACTCGTCCGTCCTAGTGCCATATATCTATGCAAGATATGTGAAGAGGGTTCGTCCATCCTGATTTGTGCATGTCTATCCCACAAAATTAAATGCACCAAGTCCACCGTCATTGTGGCCAGCCAGTAGTCTTCTGGCATCGTTCAAAAGACAGGGTTTCATCAAAGTCCATTGTTCGTTGTGGCAAGCCAATAGTCTCATGGCGTCTTTCAAAAGACATGGTTTCGTTGTTATGGGTTACTATTCATAGCATCTAGGTTTTCAAGTAAAGTTTTCCTTGGTCGTATTTATATTCCTATTCTTCTTCAGCAGAGTGCAAATTTTCTTGTTTGTTTTGGTATTCAATCACGGTTTATCTCGAACGTCTGATAGTCGATGTTTCCATCCTTTTCAAATTAACAGATGATTGAATAGGGGAAACTATAACACCCCAAAATTTGCCCTCTCATTTTCATGTCATTTAGCATATCCTTTCATACATTGCATTGCATTTAGATCATAATTCCATCATAAATATACATGAACATACATCTCCATTGAGCTTTCACAGGTTGCGATGGACCTTTATTTCGTCATGAGATACGTGCACAAGAATCTCAGAAGAAACCAAAGTTCTCGGTTGATTCGGAGTAGTTTAAGCAGAATATCAGTTTTATGGTGCAGTTTGCAAAAGTTGTAACTCATGCCCAGAAACTCATTTTGGATTGAAATTCAATAGTTTAGAACATTTCGGTATTCTCTACAACTTTTGTGTTCGGATCGGGGGCCAATTTATCAAGGAAAGTGGTGGGAATTATTTGTTTCTGAAATTTCGATTTCAATTCATCGGGGGCCAATTCAATTGTAACTTTTGTTTGGATCAAAATTTTTGAGAGATTCATTTCCAGACTTTTTGTCTTGATATCCTCTCCAACTTTCGGGTTTTGGCCAAGAACTAATTCTTTGAAGAAGATCTCCGAATGTGCGAGTTTTCAAAGTCGGTATAGTGAAAAATAGTGTTGAACCGGTGAGTTTTGGACACTAAAAAAATTCATAAATCTCAGCTCGTTCGTTGTATTGATGTTGTTCTGGTGCCTAAAATTTTGTTTAGGTTATCTTCATTCTGTGAATTCAGTTTGGGTTAGGTCTGAGCGGAAAGTTCCCGAAAATGCAAATTACTAGTGGGGTTCTTTGATGTAGTGCACTGACTGTCAGGATTTGTAAAATTCATAACTCGGTCAATTTTCATAGGATTGTGTCCGTTCTTGAAGCGTTGGTTCAAAAATTTTATCCTTTTCAAGTTCAAAGACAAACGCGAGTTCGAACGGTGCTCTGAAGATTTTCATTTTGGTTTATTTCGCAAAACTGAAGTGTTGAACAGAAGAAAAAGGCTGAAAGTGGTTTCAGGAGAAAATTCATATCACCCTCGTTGTTTGTCTAGTTGAGCTTAAATTTTAACACGAGGTCACTGACTCATAGATCTACAACTTTGTTGAAAAAGTCGAGTCGAGATTCTGCTCCAAAGAGGTTGACCTCGTCACATTTTCGAGTAGCAGACACCAAATAAGCGGAAAAACAACTTATTCAGTGATGTCTTGCAGCTTAAATGTATCGATCGCACTTGATTTTGATTGTATGATGTCTGTTCTTTTTGAGTTGCAACTGTGATTCATAGGCGGACGATGTTATGGAAGTCTCAGAGTCAAAATTTCTCCCCGAAGATATTGTTATTTTCACTTAAGCCGAAATTCTACCTTTCTTCATTCATTTTATACTCCACTATATATTCTTTTGACCCGTAATTTGTCTCATAACTTCAATCACAATTCACAAACACCAAAAAATATCTCTAAAGGATCAAAGTTCATTCTCTCAACTTTTTCTCAAGAACACAATAACAACTTCATCAAGAACTCAAGAACGCATCAATTTCGATCAAGCTTCCGGTAGCCGAACCAGTGCGAACCACCACCTCCAGTCAACTCCACCAACGCGCAACAACCATCTTCCGCCGCTGACAGCCACGCGGCCTCTCCTCCTCTCCTCCGTTTGCGATCGCGTCTCACTCCCTCCGGATTCACAAGTTATTCGTCAATTCTTCATTCGGTTAACTTCTTGAACTTTATTTCATGAATAATTGAATTATTTCATGAATTGAATTTCCAAGTTGAATTAATCTTGTGGAGATTATGTGCATTAATTCTTGAGTTGATTGTTGATTTTTGATTGATTGTTGATCAATTGATCCTAATAATTGTTGTGGTACATAATTGGAAATTCTTGTTAAAATTGACTTAGAATAATCGGTGCATGTTAGGTGTTTGACAAAATTCCTAGGAGAGCTAATTGTTGTGACTTGATATTGATTGAAGTGCTCGATTTTTGAATTCATGATTATTTCAATGTGAAAATTTGGAATAGGATAGGTTGATGCTTAATTATTGATGTGGTTCATGTGCCGCGTGTCGAAAAATGCGTTTTGGTCATAACTTCCTAACCATAACGCTTTTTCGCAAATGTGAATAGTGTAACTTGACTTTGTTGATGATTCCGGAGCTAATGGAGAACTTTTTTGTCGATTTTGGACAACTTTTTTTCACTGTTTCACTACTGCCAGCCGACGAAATTGGCCAATAAGTCCCACTTCCGAGCGGAATTTTCAAAAACCGATTGCATATTTGAATTCGTTGGCAAGTTTGTAAGTTACCATGTGATTTTTGTTCAAATCCGAGTCGCTGATTTTTTGACGTGTTTTTTCCGATTTGAGGTTTTTAAGCTCGGTTTGGTGCGATTTTGATGCATTTATCTTGTTTAGCCTTGTACTTATGTTTGTTGATCATTTTCTATTCATTGCATGTAAATTTGCTCGATGCTGGTTTGAGTTTGCATGTAGTTTATGTTAGTGCATAGGTGCTGCCCCGTTTTGAAACATACATTTCAATGCATGTCCATGACTCGTATGCTCATCTGTCTACTTGATTTTGAGTTGTGAGGCATAGGTGCAACTTCCGGCTGCACCTCTTTTTGGTTTCTAATGCGTTTTTTGAGTTCATGCAAGATTCTCGCAAGGATCTTGACGACGGTCTCTTGGTTGGTATTCCACTTTATTTGTGGGATACCTTTGGATTCAAATGATATTTTGTGTCATTGGTTTTGTCTGGATTGTGTTGTATGTAGGGCATTTGTGTGGTCGCATCCGACTTGCACATCTTGAGTGATTTATTTTCACTCCAATGATTTGAGTTTATATGGGAAATGTGATGTCCTACTTGGTTTGTTTGTGGATGCTAGCTTGTTCGAGCAGATCTCTGGGTTTCTATCTTATGTTTAGCTTGTTGGTACTTCAGATTTACATCAGCGCGGTATAGTTTCTTATTTGATTTACTACTTTTGCACTTTATTGCTTACATAGGCTGGAGTCCCGACCGTTTCTCTTTGGCAGGCATTTTCTGGAAGTCCTCCTTCAGAGGCTCTGTATGTGTTTGTTTACATTTGTGCAAAGACCTCAAAAGAGGCGCCCCATTCCCATTCCTCTTAATAAGACCTCAAAGAAGGCAAGCAAAAAGGGCTTGTAATCAGCCCTACACTATCGTTGAGTCTTTCATTAGCTCGCACTTTGTGTTGATGCTTTTGGATAAATTCCATCTTGCTATTGTCCGGTCAGTCTGTGGAAGAGGATATCACTTTTTGGATCCCCATGCTTTGTGTAGCTCACGTCTGTCAGCGTTGATGCTTTGTGCTCATACGCATATGATATTTCCCTCATTCTGTTCTTGCTTGGTGATATGATACCATGTATAGACATACTTTTTTCCCACAGTCACGATCTCGACGAGATCTCCTTGCTTCGTGTACCCATCTTTCCCGGTCCTCGATATCGTGGTTAGGTGTCGCCCCTACTTTTGTCTTGCTTCGATCCTCCATATCGTTGCTAGGACCTCTCTTTGCCACTGTGAAGACATAATCCACAGGTGGATGTTTGCTACTCGAGTGATGTGGATACTCCTCCAGCTTGTTTGCTTATTTGTGTGATGCGATCGTCTCTCCTTTAGATTTCTAGGCTTTGTATAGTCTCTCGTTTGCATGCTAACTTAGGTAGCACAGTTCCTTCGTCTAGGACTACCTTTTTTGCATGAGCATTCCTTAAACACAAATCAAACTCTCTTTTTTTCTTTTCATAAGAACATGTTAATTCCTTTACTACAGGTGCGTGAGTCTCCAAAGGTCGAGAAATAGGTAGAGCGTGAACTTAACATCGTTCAACTAAAAAACCCAAAATAAACAAAAGTAGTTAGTCAAACTATGTTAACTCTAATTCCTCAAAAGGGATACATAGGCAGTGGGGTAGGGCCTGTTCGATCATACTCTTTTATTTTCCCTACATTTTCCCCTTCTCTTTTCTTTCATCCAGATCCAGTTCCTTTTCTTTAGCAGCAACTTTCATTCCTTTACCCCTTGAAAAAGTTTCTTTGCAAGCGTGGATCCCGTCGGGTACGGCGGACGATCTGGGGTGCTAATACCTTCCCAGGTTGTAACCAATTCCCAAACCCAGTCCTTTGGTTCGCAAGATCTTGTCTGTTCCTTTCTTTTCTTTGGTTTGTGCATCATTACCATTCTCGTTCCTTTTGATAAAAATGTCTGGCTGGCGACTCTACCTTTTCTGCCCCACTTTCGTGTTTGTACCAGGATGAAAATCCAGGGAGCGACAGTTTCACACAGAGCTTCTGAGCTGAACTTCAGGTTAGGAAGTCCTCTGACCAGATTGAGTTTGTTAATTTGAGATATTCTTCTCATACTAACATGCCCCAATCTTATGTGCCCAACCCATTACTCATCGTTAACAGACATAAGGCATTTTACATTCTGACTTTTTAGTTCAGAAAGTTTTATTTTGTAAATGTTGTTATTTCTGTTTCCATTGAATAGGATAGTTCCATCTTTCTGACTAACTTCTTTACAAAACTTTTGATTAAAGATTATATCATGACCGTTATCACTTAATTGACTTACGGATAACATGTTATGCATTAATCCATCTACTAACAGAACATTAGAAGTAAAGGGAAGAGTATTGTTATCAATGGTTCCAGAGCCAATAATCTTTCCTTTCTAATTACCTCTGAAACATATGTAACCTCCAACTTTAAGTTTTAGACTTTGGAACATATGCTTTCTTCCCGTCATGTGTCGCGAGCATCCAGAGTCCATGAACCAAGATTGGTGTTTCAATTTTGCTGTTAAAGACATCTGCAACATAGAAAATTTTATCCTTGGGTACCCATATCTTTTTGGGTCCTTGTTTGTTAGAGTTTACATAATTCTAATTGAGTTTATGTTTCTCAATAGAATTAGTAAAATAAGATGATTCTCTGGTGTATTTTAAATCATGCTTGTATCCATATGTGAAGTGAGAGTTTAAAGGTGTGTATTTTATGACCATATTATCAACTTGTTTTGACCGGTATGGTGCTTCTCCTTTTGGTTTGACATATCATATGTGTCGCTCCCCCGAAAAGACACAGGGTCAGATAGGGTACAGACGCGAACGGTCGGCGAAAGGAGAGAATGAAGTGAAGGTGAATAGAGTCTCTAGCTAGGCATTTTTATCCCGAAGGAAAGGTAATGCTGCATAAACCTAGAAAATATGGATAAGACGGTTGCGAACCATAGAGACTGAGAAAGGGGGTTAGTTACAACTTGGGAAGGTATTATCACCCAGATTGTCCATCGTACTCGACGGGATCCACGCTTATAAGATTGTGCTTATAGGGGGTAAGTGTATGTGATATCTGTGTGCAAGAGCTGGAAAAGAATATACAAGTGTCAGTGCAAAAGGGTGAATTGCTCAGGAACTGAGGCTTTGAAAAAGAAAGCTGGGAGAGGGGGATGACAAGGAGACTTTTGTTCGATAACAGTTAAGTTATGCCTACGTATCCTCTCGTGCAATGAGGAAGTCAGAACACCGTAGTTCGACTCAAAGAGACTGAAAGATAAATTGAATGTGAACTGCTTGCTTGTATATGCTCAAGTGTATGACTCGTCTGGCTCGAGTGCTAACTGTCTTGCATTAGACGGAAGAAGCAAGTTCTCGTTTGTGAATGAGCGTGATGAGAAAAGAATCCCGGAGGAGACAATTATTGTTTGTTTTTTGTGTTTTCAGTTTTGTTATTGTTTTTGGTGTTTTGCATAAGTTAATGAGCTTAAGCCTAAGTCAAGGGCTTGTAAACTCATTATATCCTCCCTGATTAGGGATAATGAGAATACTTAAGTATGAGATGAGTATCTCAACTTAATTGCCATGATGATGTAGGATTAAGATCATTAACCTACTTGTGATTATTTAGATGTTTTTGGGTTTTTGTTTAGTGTTAAGTAATGAGTTTAATCTCTAATCACAGATTAGTGAACTCATTACACCATCCTAATAGAAGGATAATAGATGAGAACACTTAAGCTGAGGAAGATACCTCATCTTAATCCATGGTTAGGGACTAAATTCATTATATAACAAACCTTTATTAAGTGGATTTTAATTAAGGGATGAGATTAAGAAATGGATTTTTATGGTTTGTAAGACAACTTGAGGGGGACTTGTCCATTAAACACTAGGGTTAGTCCTTCTTAACCATAAAGGAAGAATTAGAACCCTAATGTAAGGCCCAAGTTACAAGATAAAGTCTTAGTGATTATTAAGATTATTTGATTAAGAGGTTTAAACAAATTAAAGGTTTAACACTTAGGATTAAAGTTATACACTCCATCCTAAGAGAAGGATGCAGGCATAACCCTAATTCCAAAGTCCTAAAACTTTAAGAGTTTAGTCTCTGATTATGAAGATGAGAAGAGAGACTCAAGGAGACTCAAAGGTAAAAACTAAGGGGGACTAATCACAACCCTAATTATTATCATGCTTGGATGTTCCTATGGTTGTAAGGCTTAAGAAAGATCTTCAAGGAAGCCACCAATGGAAGAAGCAGATGAAAAGAGGAAGAAGCAGAAGAAATAAGTTACTTACTTCATTGAAGAAGATAAGTAACTTAAAGAAAGAAAGTGAGAAAGAATGAACACAAGTGAACAAGTTCACTTCAAAGAAACCAGAAAGATGCATATGAAAGAGATAAAGAGAAATGAGAAGTGAAGGCAAATCCACTTCTCAAAGTAACTTACCACCTGAAAATGTTAGCATGAATGCATAAAGTTCAAGGCATAAAGAAATGAAATGAAATGAAATGAGATGAGATGAAATGACCAAAGTCATAAGTGTCTATGAAATGTAAATGTCATGTGAGATGATGCAATGTCATACAAAGTACATATGTAAGATCATACAAAGATGAGATGTCATGTAAGCATGCTTTGAAGTTTAAAAACACATGAAAGTTAATGAAATGAAATGAATGCAAATCATGGCACATGAATGAAGAAATGACCAAGCATGGTTCTAAAATGTCCTAAGGTGTCTAAGATGACATATGAATGCAAGAAATGTCATGGCAAGTTCATGTAAGGATGCATATGCAAGATGAATGTAAGTGAACATGAAAAATTAGGGTTTTATGGACAAGCAAGATGCAAATGAACAAAACAGAAGCATATGACATGATAAAAATTTGAAACCAAGATCAAACAAACCCTAATCTCATACTAGGTCACACCCCAAAGGAGAAGGTCAGAAGCCTTACCACTCAAAGGTTATAAATTTCCTAAGTTTCTAGGGTTTTTTGGGTGATTCTCAAATGAAAATGCAAATCAATTCAAAAATTCAATATAAATTCATGATATAAATAACCTATAAACTACATTCTATGCACAAAACAATGCAAAAAGAATCATCTTCAAACTCTTCTTGGTTAGGCAGAAAAGATTTTTTCAAGTTAGGGTTCAAATATATGATTTAAATGACCCTTAATTCAAAGAAAATTCACAAGTTATGATCATACCTAAAAAGAAATTTGTGTGAAGAGTCTGAAAATGTTTCTAAATGCAAAGGGATGATTCATGATTTTTTTGGTGATTTTTAGAAACCTAAATGTATTTTTAATTAATTAAAAGACTTTAATTAATTAAAAATAACATTTATATATTTTAAAAATACTTTTTTAATGCAAAAAATAAAATAAAAATCATTTTCAGGTTGAGAAAATTATTTGAAACAAAAATGAAAAAGGAAATATTTTTTGGATGATTTTAACTATTTTAAATAAAATACAAAGAAAAATAAAATAAAAACAAAAGTATGCAGGATGAAAGGCTGTGATTGGAAGCTGAGAGATCCAGTGGTCAGGAAGCAAAGTCCACGTGGCTTGAGGTATTCAAATCCTAAGGCCATGACTTAAACTTATCAATTAAATGAGATCCAATGGTTGAGTTTTAATCTGACTTAAATTAAATAATTAATTAGGTTTAGGGTTTTAATGATCAATCCTGGCCATCCAAAACGCGCGGCAAACACACATCCAAGGGTCTATATTTAAACTCAGATAATTAAATGAAATTAACCCTAATCACTTTCAGACGGCCGTAACAGTGTTCTGGTCGTCTTCTCCGGCAAGGTCTCTACCTCATCTCTCTCCACAGGCCATAAGAACTTCCCCAAATCTCCAGAAATGATCAATGAACATCCCTAAGCAAGATTCTGACCCTAAAATTCATTTATCACGCATCATAATCAAGAACCATTCATCATCATTCAAAGTTCATTGTGATCAGGAGAGCAAACTCTATCATTTTGTAACTAAAGAAATGATTTCTGGAAAAATGTTTCAAGAAGGTACCTGAGATGAAGCTTTTTCAATGGAACTGTTTGGGCCTTCTTCTTGGTGCACACACCTTCCTCTGATCACCCTTGAGCTTCTTTGATGCTTTGCTAGAGTGTATGTGGCTTCTTTTTGAAGTTCAGTTTTGAGGGATGAAAAATCATGTTTTTGTTTTGTGAGGTTTTAGGCCATTCTAATGGTTGGGATTTGTTCCAATAGGTGATATATAGTTAAATGATGAAGAAAGTTTGGAGTTTGAGTGGCTGTGTGATGAAATTCGAAGAGGGGAAGTGTTATGGAGGATTTTGTGATTCTGAGTGTATGAATGCTTGCAGGCTTGTGTGATGTATTAAATGGAGTCCATAATGTTTGTATATGATGTTCTGATTGGCCAGAGAGTTGTTGGTGGCATAGTGTGATTGGTATGGTTGTTTTTGCAAAAAGTCAACATTGGTTGTTCTATGAGCATGGGTCATGGCAGGAGTGGTTCCAAGGCATGTCTGGCCTCAGCTGGCTTTGTGGAGGGCCCTTGGATCATTTTTATGCAGCTGGATCACTTGGATGAAGAGATACCATAGGTTTTGCAAAATTCCCTCTTTGAAGTTTCTTGGATCACAAGCCATGAAATGCGTCTAACCATGGGCCAATTCTGATCTTTTGAAGTCACATAGGCATGATATGAAGTGTTTGTACACATTTGAAGTCATTAGAATGCTTTAACATGCCAATTTGCAAAATCCCTCTTTGACATGAAACTTGAATTTTTAGGATTTTTGCCAACTTTGAAAGGCCATATCTTGAGTTCTAGGATGAATCAATACATGTTCTCGTACTTTTTGAAAAGGGAAATACCTAATCTACAACTTTCATGACCAAGAATTTTTCATTTGAAGCATTTTTGGTTGAGAAAGAGGAGGTTGAAAAACTTTCCCAAAATGGAAAGTTTCCATTACAAGTCATTTCCATTTTTGGCAAGTTTGCAAATGGCTCAAAATTCTTCAATCTTGTGAACTTCCAACCTCTTCTAAGATCAAATAAAGATCATATAACCTCAATTTCATGAAAATACCCCTTTGGTTCCATTGTTGGGGGCCTCAGATGCCCTGATTTTTACTTAACTTGCTCAAGAAGTTACCTAATGAACAAATGACTTCCACAATGAATTTCTTCATCAAACTTGGTACACATGATCCTTATAACATCTTAAGAACAATAGAAACAAGAATGGCCCAAAAATTTGGAGTTAAGGCCTCTGAAACCAAAACCCTAATTTTGGTCATTTGTGTAGTGAAAACCCTAGCTCTGCTTCCATGCCTTGCCAGTTCTTGTGATCTCTTGACTTCCATAAACTTTGAGGGACATAATATGATGATAGAACACACATGGACCCTCTTGGAAAGCTTTGAGGCCTTTGGGATGGCTCAGATGGAATCTTGGATTGCTCAGATCACAAACCCTAGATGCAGATGAACTTGAATTATGCAGATGAAACAAATATGCAATGTGATGTGGTATGCTTATGCTTATGCAAACATGAAAGATCACAAGCCATGGTGTGATATGAGTGAGGGAAAATTTGGGGTGTTTACAGACCCCCTATTCAAACATGAGTTAGCTGTGCAGGGTGTAAGCGACTGGCTTAACAGACAAACAAGATAACTTGTGGTTGAATACCAAAGACAGTCCAAAATTTGCACTCACGGGATAGAAGAAAATGGATATAAATTGTAAAAGGTAGTATAGAATGATTATCAAATGAAGGCGATGGAGGACGACCATCGAGCAGAGGATGACTGTTGGGGATAAAGCGATAAGTAAAGCAATGACGGGGACGGCCGACAAGCTGGGGAAATAAAGAGATCACGACGGGGACGGCCATCGGGTAAGGAAACAAGATTTTCTGGGGATTAAAGTAAAGGAAATGATGGGGACGACCATCAGGCTTGGAAAGTAAAGTAAACAACGATGGGGACGGCCATCGGGTTATGAAATAAATGATGAGGGATGGTCATCAAAGTTGAAGGACGATCACCTAGCAGGGGACGGCTGCTCTTTACCGCGACATAGGACGAATGTCGGATAGAAAAGGTCGACGATAGGGACGGCCATCGGATAAGCATGATGAAGGACGATCATCAAGAGGTGAAGGACGATCACCTAGCAGGGTATGGCTGCTCTTAGGGTTTATCACGACATAGGACGAATGTGGGATAACAAGATCAACGATGGGGACAGCCATCGGATAAATGATGAAGGACGATCATCAAGAGGTGAAGGACGATCACCTAGCATGGGACGGTCATCCAAAGGTGAAATATGATCACCTGGCAGGGGAAGGCTGCTGAAAGTATCACGACATAGGATGAATGTCGGATAGAAGAAAGTTTTTTTCTTGGTGACTTACTGGGGAACGGTAAACACGGACGAGTGCTCACGCTCAAGAATAAAAGGTATAAGTGTTTGATGTTGTGTATAGATTAAAGATGCGGACGAGCATCCTTAAGACTATGATATGGACGAGTATCGGTAGAAATAAACTCTGATGTGTGTTCAGAGATGATGATACGGACGAGTACCAACTGGTTAACAAAGAACACGGATGAGTGTCGGATCTGTTGAGGAGTGATAGATAAGCAAGATACAGACGAGTATCGGAGACTTCTGTATAAGTATGAGTGAGTATTGTTCTATTGGTGAAGTATGAGGAAGACACGAACGAGTGTTCAACTTGCTGGAGAAAGTATGACACAGACGAGTGTCAAAAGAGAAATGTTTATAAGCTATGAACAAATATTTGTATGTGAGAGTGTAAAAAGGTGTTCTGGCGACCTGTTGGGATAAGATGACACGGACGGGTGCCGAAAAAAGTGCATTATAAACAAACATTTTGGTTTGCAACAAGTGTTTTGGCAACCATGCTGGGGGAATATGACATGGACGAGTATCAAAAGAGCATGTATAGGTATATGTATTTGAGAGTGCAAAGAGGACGCTTTGGCTTATATCTGCGGGGAATAATACGACACGGACGAGTGTCGAAAATAGTGTATATGAACAGGCATTTGTGTTGGAGAGTGCAAACGGGACGCTTTGCCTTTAATTTACAGGCATGCGAGTTTTCTTATATATGTTGCTGATAAAACACTGATGGTATTTGCAGGTGACTGGCTTGAACCTAGCTTGTGATTATGCAAATGTTTGATTTTTTGCTGTAATGCTCCATATTAGACGGAATTCTACGCTTATTTGGTGAGTATGATGTAAATGATATGATTATGCAAAAGGAAACTGATACGGGATTCGGATCCTGCTGGAATAAGGATCTCTGGCTGATCTGCTTGGAGGAATAACCCAACTGGGGAAGAGATCACTGATGGATCTGTCAGGAGATATAGCTCTACTTAGGAAAATAGATCATTGGTAGATATATCCGTAAAGAGAACTCATCTGGGGAGAAGGAATCTTTCGTCACTTTGTTGTGTAAGAGTTTCAGGCATTGCTCTTCTGGGGAGAGGCTGGAAACTCTGTGGGGAGATAGTTCTTTTATCCTTGAGAGACCTGGCACTCTGGTGGGGATCTCAGCTGGGGATGCTCCTGTTGAATTGACTTATGCTGGGAATGAGGAGGCTTTGACAACGTCACTGGGGAAAGGTATTTCAGATACTGCTTAGAGAGGAGGTATGTTGCGGAAGCAATGCTTGGCATGCCCCACGTTGTGTATAGAATGCCTGCAACCTGTTAAGACAAAAGAAACGCACAAGTATCCCGAGGTATCCCTTTCCGGATTCCATCATAGGAGTTAGACTTTCCTGAAAGTAATATATTTCCCGCACACATTTATTATAGATGGCTAATTTGTTTTATGCAAGTACTGTATCATGAATATTGGACATTTTGAAAACGAAACAATAATGTACAAAACGAGGTGTGACTGAAAACTCTGATTTTATTAATCTGGGTGCCCTAAATTGGCAAATACAGTCAAAGAAACAAATCCCCTGGAATGAGGAGATTGCTATAAATTGGAAAAAGTAAAAGTGTTGGCAATGTTGGCGACGCTCCGGTGAGCTTCCCTTGCTATGACCTGGATGACCTTGACATTCTTCTCATCTTGCTTTCTGAAGAAGTTGATTCTGATTGATGCTTTATCCTTTCGAGGCTTGCCGTGTTGTGAATGATACAGAAGAATTTAGAATGCAGTTGTTCGCTTATTCCCTTATTTTGCGTGGATCGCCCTTTCGGGTTTTCAATCCACCGGGATACCCATTTTTGCCTGAGCTGTCCAATGCGGCTTTTCAACTCAGCGGGTGTACATTTTTTTAATTTTCCCTTATTTTTACCCGAGTATTTTATTTTGTTTTTGACTCGCCGGGATGCCCTATTTTTTCTTGGACTTACATTCTGCTTTTATGTCCAGAAGGTCATTTTATGCAAAGTATTTTTTAACTGCATTTGAATTCACAAGGGATAAGAAATCTTCACCATCCATAGTAGTGAGCATCAGTGCTCCACCAGAGAAAACCTTCTTTACTATGAATGGACCATCGTAATTTGGAGTCCATTTGCCCTTGTGGTCTGTATGAGGAGGAAGGAGTTTTTTCAGCACAAGATCTCCTACTTGGTATTCCCAAAGCCTGACTTTCTGATCGAAGGCTTTCTTCATCCTTTTCTGATATAACTGCCCATGACAAATAGCATCTAATCTCTTTTCTTCGATCAAATTCAGTTGATTGTACCGAGATCGGACCCATTCTTCTTTGTCTAGCTTTACATCCATCATTACCCGTAAGGAGGGTAGCTCAACTTCAACAGTTAGGAATGCCTCCATACCATACACAAGCTGATAAGGCGTTGCCCCAGTAGATGTTCTGATTGAGGTTCGATACCCATGCAAAGCAAATGGTAGCATTTAATGCCAGTCTTTATAAGTAACCACCATCTTCTGCACAATCTTCTTGATGTTTTTGTTAGCTGCCTCAACAGCGCCATTCATCTTTGGCCTATAAGGAGAAGAATTGTGATGTTGGATTTTGAAGTCCCAGCACAGTTCTTTCATCATTTTGTTGTTCAAATTGGAACCATTGTCAGTAATGATTCGCTCGGGAACTCCATATCGACAGATGATGTCTCTTTTCAGGAATCTGGCTACCACTTGTCTGGTGACATTTGCATACGAAGTTGCTTCAACCCATTTGGTGAAGTAATCAATGGCTACCAGGATGAATCTGTGGTCATTTGAAGCAGTCGGTTCGATCTTTCCAATCATGTCAATGCCCCACATGGCAAAGGGCCAAGGTGAAAACATTGCGTTCAAAGGATTTGGGGGCACATGCACTTTATCTGCATAGATCTGGCATTGGTGGCACTTTCTGGCATAGGCACAACAGTCTGCATCCATTGTGATCCAGTAGTAACCTGATCTTAAAAATTTCTTAGCCATTGTATGTCCTCCAGCATGGGTACCGAAAGATCCTTCATGCACCTCGTGCATCTGCAAGTCTGCTTCTTTCTTATCAACACATTTGAGAAGAACCATGTCAAAGTTTCGCTTGTATAATGAACCATCAACATTAAGGAAGAAACTACCGGCCAGCCTTCTTAATATCTTCTTATCATTAGATGATGCCCCAAGTGGGTATGTTTGATCCTCTAAGAAGCTTTTGATGTCATGGAACCACGGCTTGTCATCTTTAGCAATGTCCACGGAGAATACGTATGTCGGTCGGTCTAGTCTGGATACCAAAATCTGAGGCACATAATTGGCAGTTTGAACCTTGATCATGGAGGAAATGGTACCTAGAGCATCTGCGAACTGATTTTCGTCTCGAGGGATGTACTCAAGTTTGACTGTTGTGAAGAAAGTCAATAATCTCCTCGTGTAGTCACGGTATGGGATCAGATGCTCTTAGTGAGTGTACCATTTGTCGTTGGTCTGATTGATTACCAAAGTTGAATCCCCAAACATAGTTAATGTCTTGATCCTAAGGTCAATGGCCTCCTCAAGACCCATGATACAGGCTTCGTACTCTGCTTCATTGTTAGTGCAGGCAAAGGTGAGTTTTGCCGAGAAAGGCATATGAACTCCTTTAGGTGTAATAAGCACTGCACCAACTCCGCGACCATTCATGTTGACAGCCCCATCAAACATCATTGTCCATTCTTCTTCTGGGTCAGGCCCTTCAGTGTGAACAGGCTCTTCATGATCTTTCGCTTTCAAGTACATGATGTCTTCATCAGGGAAATCAAATCTCATGGGCTGATAATCATCAATGGGTTGCTCAGCTAGATAGTCAGACAGTACACTGCCCGTGATGACCTTTTGAGACGTGTACTGAATGTCATATTCTGTCAGAATCATTTGCCATCTTGCAAACCTTCCGGTAAGTGTTGGCTTCTCAAATATGTACTTAATGGGGTCCATTTTTTAGATCAACATAGTAGTGTGAGTCAACATATACTGTCTTAGTCGGCGAGCAGCCCACACTAAAGCACAACAAGTTTTCTCGAGCAGTGAATAACGTTGTTCACAGTCGGTAAACTTTTTACTTAGGTAGTATATTGCATACTCTTTTCGACCAGACTCGTCATGTTGGCCTATCACACACCCCATTGATCCTTCTAATACTGTCAGTTACATTATTAGAGGTCTTCCTTCAACTGGAGGCATAAGGATCGGAGGTTCTTGTAAGTACTCCTTGATATTGTCAAAAGCCTTCTGACAATCTTCATTCCACCTGACCGTTTGTTCCTTTCTTAACAATTTGAACAAGGGCTCACAGGTTGCAGTGAGGTGAGATATGAACCTTGATATGTAGTTCAATCTACCTAAGAACCCCCGAACTTCTTTTTCAGTCCTAGGTGCAGGCATCTCTTGAATGGCTTTGACTTTGTCGGGATCAACCTCAATTCCTTTTTCGCTTACGATAAATCCCAGCAGTTTACCGGACAATACCCCGAATGTGCATTTGTTGGGGTTTAGCTTCAGCTGATACTTTCTCAGATGCTTGAACAACTTCAGCAGATTCACCAGATGGTCTTCTTCAGTGAGGGACTTGGCAATCATGTCATCCACGTAGCATTCAATTTCTTTGTGGATCATATCATGGAATAATGTTACCATAGCCCGTTGATAAGTTGCACCGGCGTTCTTCAACCCAAAAGGCATTACCTTGTAACAAAATGTGCCCCAAGGTGTGATGAAGGTTGTCTTCTCCATGTCTTCGGGTGACATTCTGATCTGATTATACCCAGAAAATCCATCCATGAAGGAAAATACCGAGAATTGAGCTATGTTGTCGACCAATACATCAATGTGAGGTATTGGGAAATCATCCTTCGGTCTAGCTCTGTTCAGGTCCCGGTAATCCACACACATTTGTACTTTGCCATCCTTTTTAGGCACAGGTACAATGTTAGCGACCCACGGCGGGTAACTAGTCACAGCAAGGAAACCGGCGTCCCACTGTTTTTGTACTTCTTCCTTAATCTTCATGGCCATATTCGGACGAGTACGGCGTAGCTTCTGTTTCACCGGAGGGAAATCTTCCTTTAATGGCAGTTTGTGCATAACAATATCTGTATCTAGACCTGGCATGTCTTGATAGGACCAAGCAAAGACGTCGACGTATTCTCGAAGCATGTCAATGAGCTGTTCTTTTACTGAAGCATGCAGACCGACCCCAATCTTCACTTCTTTCAAATCCTCTTCGGTACCAAGATTAACTGTCTTAACTTCCTCCTGATGAGGAGTAATCACTTTCTCTTCCTGCCTCAACAACCTGGCTAACTCTTCAGGTAACTCATAGTCTTCTTCAACCCCTTCATCAGCTTGATTAATTGGACTGTCGAAGTCATACAAGGTCATAGCGGTGTTGTTGTCGATCTGGAGGGTATCTCTGCAAGGTTTGAGATTGGTTCGTTTTAGTGATCAATTTTAATCTTGCTTAAAAATGAAGTTAATTATTTTGAAAACATTGCCATTTTATTGTTTTGTACAAAAGTGAAAAATGAAAAGTCAGTGAGCGAAAAAAGAGACTTGTTTGCAAAAGATGTCTGACATTCATTGATAATCCATTTGCATAAAATTACAATATGGCCCTATTAAAAAATGAGTCCTGACACCTTAGGCAATATGCAGAACTTGATGCATGCTGAAAAAAGCAGGAAATAATAATTACTCTGCAGGAGTAACCCTTATAATTTCCTGGTAAGACCAGTTAAGGACTTGGTGACCCAGGATCCTTGGACGAATCCAGCTCTCCAGGTTGAGGTCTCTTTCCTCCTCGTCTTCCATGTTGTTGATAGCATATGGGGTGAGCATCCCCCCACTGGTGAACTTGGGCTTCTTAGCAGCCTCTGATTGATCTTGTCGAAATGGTTTGTAACCCAAACCGAATCTATCCTCCTTCTTCTCCACCGGCAGCATCTTACCCCAGCCTTGGGCATTTCCATCTTCAACAACCTTTCGGGCTTGTTGATAGGAGACAATTGAAGTACCCATCTATCCTCCTGGGATGCAGCAAATACTTCAGTCGTCGCCTCATTGATATTCAGAGCCTCGAACCCCTGGCTCATGGTTTCATGAACTTCACCATCCATTTCAATGTACTTGTACGTAGCCAGATGGACAACAAAGATGTCCTCTTCACCAGAGATGGTGATAATCTGTCCTTCCCACTCATATTTCAATTTCTGGTGAAGGGTCGACGTAACTGCGCCAGCGGCGTGAATCCATGGTCGACCCAACAAGCAGCTGTAGGCCGGCTGTATGTCCATCACATAGAAAGTAGTCTTAAAGATCTGCAGACCGATTATCACAGGCAGCTCCACCTCTCCAAGAACAGACCTCTTGGAGCCATCAAAAGCCCTGACCACCAGATTGCTTGGTCGGAGAGCTATTCCATCATATTCGAGCTTGAAAAGAGCTTTCTTCGGCAAGACATTGAGTGAAGACCTAGTGTCCACCAGAACATGAAAGAGTACAGCCCCTTTGCACTCCAGGGTTATGTGCAAAGCTTTGTTGTGGTAACTTCCTTCCGTTGTCAAGTAAGCATTGGTGAAACCCAGCCCATGGTTAGTATGGACATTAGACACCACTGTCTCGAGCTGATTCACTGTGATTTCTTCTGGCACGTAGGCAGTGTGCAGAACTTTAAGTAGTGCATCCCGATGAGCTTCGGAACACAACAGCAAGGATAAGATGGAGATCTTGGAAGGAGTCTGGTGGAGCTGGTCCACAACCTTGTAGTCACTTCTTTTAATTATCCTCATAAATTCATCCACATCCTGATCAAAGGATGATTTATGGGCTTCTTTTGGCGCAGGTTCTTCAGGTGCCACACTTTTCCCTTTGGCTTTGGCAGCAGCCTCTGCCTCAGTATTAGTTCTTGAAGCTTGTGACGCGAACAGACGTCCGCTTCGGGTGAAGCCTCTGCCTTCCCCGACATTATCCAATTGGGGAGTGTGAACCGAAGAATCAAGAAGGACTTTTTCTCCATTGCAGTAAAGGTATGCACCATAGTGCCATGGTACAACACTATCTTTGTCATATGGAATAGGCCCTGGCACTGTGATGGTGACTGGACTAACTGCAGCAGAGGTTGGAACCGTTATTGTCTGTGGATCATAGAAAATGGTGACAGGACTTCTGGTGGATGTTGGTGGTGATGAACTGAAGCTTGATTGTTGCTGAGACTGTTGCTGAGATAGTTGCTGAAAGTTGCTGGAGTTTGGGACCGTTGTGGGTCATAATAGATAGTAACTGTGGAGACGTCGTTATTGGTGGTTGCTGAAGTTGTAGAAGGAGATGAAATGGAACTTTTGTTTGTTGAAGTGATGGAAGAAATTGTTGCTGAAGTTGTAGACGAGTCTGTAGGAACAATTATTGTTGCAGTTGTAGAAGAATCATTTGTCTTTGAAAAAGGAGTTGCTGGTGTTGTAGAAGCTATTGTCATTATTTGCATAATGCCTTCTTTGATCAAGCCATTGATGCCATTCCTCAAGCTTGCACACCCATTCACAGAAACCTTGCAAGATTCACAACAGGCCACACAACCTAGAAACACTTGGCATTTTAAAAGCTGAGCTTTAACCTCTGCCAGAGGTGTCTGGATACTTGCAGTATCTTCAATAAAACTCATGGGTGAGCCCTCCTCTATTGCATTAATCATTGGCCCACCATGGCTGGGCATAGGGTTCTTCATGACATTGGGAGGTGGTGCAAAGTTCAGGGCCTTTGAATCTACCAGATCCTGGACCTTCATATGCAGAGCCCTGCATTTTTCCGTGGAGTGACCCGGTGCGTTAGAATGAAAAGCGCACCTAGTGTTGACATCGTAATTTCTCGGAAGGTTCTGAGGATCAGGTGGAGCCAATATCCTCAACTCAACAAGATTGAGCTTTAGGAGTTGTGGCAGTAATGTGGCATATGGCATTGGAATAGGGTCAATCACCCCGTTGATCTGAGATGGCCGCTGTTGGAAAGAGCGTTGTTGTTGATTGTTGTTATTGTTGTTGTAGGATCTCTGTTGAGGGAACTGTGGCTGTTGAGGATAGTGTTGTGGTTGTTGAGTATACTGAGGAGGTGGAGTAGGAATAGTGACGGCAGCAACTGACCTGGGCAGATATTGGGGTCTTCCTCTTCCCATATGTACAGAATTTGTTTCACCGGATCTGCGGGGCCCGGCAAATGGCTTCCTTGCACTGCTTGAACTGGCACCGTTGATAGAAATCTTTCCCATCTTCAGTAAGCTCTCAATTCTTTCCCCAACTATCACCATGTCTGTAAAGCTGGTGGAAGAAAATGCAGCCAATCTGTCAATATAAGTACCCTGGAGAGTATTCATGAACATGTCTACCATCTCCCTTTCTGACATCGGGGGTTGGACGGCAGCAGCTAATTGCCTCCACCTTTGGGCGTACTCTCTAAAGCTTTCTCGGGAAGACTGTGACATTCCCATCAAAAGGGTTCTGTTTGGAGCCATGTCCAGATTATATTGATATTGACGGATGAAGGCTTCTGCCAAGTCTTTCCAATTCCTTAATGTGGCCCTGGTCAAATGGGAATACCATTCTCGGGATGCTCCTGTCAAGATATCCTCAAAGTAAAACATCCACAACTTCTTATCCATGGTGTAGGCTTTTAATCTCCCCAGGAAAGACTGGAGATGGGTACGTGGGCAGGATGTGCCATTATATCTTTCAAAACAAGGAGGTTTGAACTTGTGAGGAATTCTAACCCCCTCCACTAATCCCATGTCCATGACATCAAAACCCAGGGAGTTTTGGGATTCAAGAGACCTTAGCTTTTCTGCAATTTCATCCAACTGATGATCGTAAACTTCGTCTCCAGCCCCAACCACAGTAAAATGTTCTTCTTGAGGGTCTTCCTGCAAAGCCCTCCCTCCAGTGTTACCTTGGGTATTTCTTATAGCATTGATGTCTGGGTTCAGGTGAGGTCCAAACTCTGGGAGATCAGTGTGAGGCTGCACGTGATCGTTGTTACTGGTACCCCCTATACCTGGATGGTTTTCCTCGGGAGTTTGCCGCTCGACTAACTCTCTCAGTCTCTCCTGGCTCTGAGCCAAACCAGTCATTACTGTCATAAATTGATTCATTTGGGCCCTCATCTCTGTCCTCTCATTGGCCATCTGGGCTCTCACTTCAGTCAAGTCTTGTTGAACCTGATCCATTTGTAATCCCGAAAGGTTGTTTCTTGTCGGATACCGGTGCACTCTATTGACAGGGAACACTCTTCTGCGAGCAATGTTTCCTGAAACCAAAACAAAGTGAGAAACAACAACAAAACAAAAACCTAGAAAACAAAGAGAAGATGTTAGTATGCAATGCAGGATGTCTATTTTTCTTCTAAGGGTATCCGGTTTGGTTCTTTGGTTTTGACCTTTCCTGACCTCGAGGAAATGCTGATGTTGGAGAGAGATTAAGCCCACAAAATAATACAAACCATATATTACAAAAATGTGAAGATGCATAGTTTGATTACAATAAAGTTCCCAAGGTGGGTTAAAATACAACAACAAAATCAAAAGTACAAACAAAGAAAGTACAAGTACAAGGAAATCAAACATCCAGTCCAAAGTCATCCTCTCTGACTTCCTTCAGGAGAGCCTTAGTCACTGGGCCAACTGGGTGCTCTGTGATGGTCCTGATAAGAAGGTTCCTGGTGGCTATGGCACTGGTCAACTTCTTATGCTTGTCCTGATCCTTTGACCTCTTTAACCCCGCCCGGAGTTTCAACTCAGAGATCTCTTTCTATGCTGCTAATAAGGCCTCCTAATGTTTCTTCTCACTAGCCTCTAGTTGCTCTATCCTAGCTTGGGTCCTTTGATCTTCCTGTGCACGAGCCTCAGTGATCCTGATCCACCTATCCTGACTCTCCTCTAAGTAATGCTCGGCTCTGGCCTTCTGAGTCTTAGCTTCCTTGCAAGCATTCTTCGGCACTAACTCCCCTGCTCTAGCCTTTCTGATGTAGTCATCCGTCTTCTCAATCTTGGTCAAGTGCTCAATCCGGAGCTTCTCTAACCTTTCATTATCCAGACGGCTGTCATTCCTCTCCCAGAGGGTCTTCTTCAAAGCTTCAGAGAGCTGAGCATTCCTTTCCTTTAGTTTCTCAAATTCCTCTAAACTGACAGTAGCTGCAGCCTCCACTGTTTATGGTTCAGGTACATCCTCTAAGGTGAATGGCATGCGGGTGATCTGTCCCCTGACACGAGACCAGTCAAGATACTGAGTTGAGGCTATATTGTTGCACTTGCCAAGGATAGTTGTCCCCTTAGTCTGAATATTGTCCCAAGCCCAGGCTGCCTGTCTGACAATGGCAAGGTTGTGCTGAATGTCACAATTGAGGGTCTCTGTCAAATCTTTCCCTCTTGGGGGATGTACCAAAGAATACACTAATTGCCTCTTGAAAAGCAAAGGGTTGTAGTTGATGCAACCTTTTATTCCAATCAAGGGTACATTGGGATATTGCCCACAGCTGGTAATGATATCTTTGCCATTGGTGCTCTGAGTGCACCATCTGATGTCTTCTGATGTAAGGGAAATCAATCTTTTAGCCCAGTTCCTGGGCTGATGAGGATTCAGGAAAGTGTCTGACTTCGGAAAGTGTCTTAACAACCAACAGTAGAAGAGGGGTGCACAACATCTGACCAATCTTCCTCTTTGCTTCTCATTCCTTTGATGCACTGAGTAGTAAAAGTCTCCAAGCAAGGTAGGGACTGGATTCCTCAACAGGAAGAGGTGGATAGCACTCTTTCTTACAAACTTAGGCTCATATGCAAACAAGATGACTCCATATATGCTGAGGGCCAGAAGAGCACAAACAGTGGCCCACTTCCCTGCTGCAGCATGTAGGGTGGCCTGAGTAACCAAGAAGTCCAAATGAAAGCCTGGGATTCCAGCCTTAGTGGTCATGTTCTGGTCAATGAGGGTGGGCTCCAAGTGAAAAGCCTTAGCTACATCTTCATTCTTGGGAGCAACCATCTCAGGGTTGAAAGGAATCTCTCTCCTGATAGGGACACCTAACAACATGGAGAACTCTTCCGTCAATGGTCCCAGCTGAAAATCTGGGAAAGTGAAACATCTGAGAGGAGGATCATAAAACTGCAAGCAAGTGTGGATCATGCTCCTCTGGGATGCATCCATGTCCATAATTCCTCCATAATGTTCCCTGAATAAAGGGACATGATCAGGAGTGATGAGAGACTGAATCGGTCTGATGCCTGTCAAAGTGGGCTCAAAGAAATGATAGGTGATGTTGCTCTTTCTGGAAGTGTCCATGCTGACAATGGATGTTGGTGAAGAAAACTGAGAGTAACTGCTGATAAAGGCCACTGAAAAAGATGTTGAAGAAGAGTCTCTGATGAAGACAACTGGTGAAAAGAACTGAAAGGAATCTCTAATGAAGATAGCTAGTGGAGATAGCTGAAGGAATCTGAGCAGTGGAGCAGGTCAAAACCAGACCAAGGATAAGATGTAGATACCCTGTAAAACAAATAGACAAATGTTAAATGATGCAAAATGATGTATGCAGAATGATATGCAAAGGGTTTGTGATCAAGTGTTGGATCTGTTATCTGCCTTGATAAGGTCCATGTGTGTTCATAAGTCCAGATGAAGGTTTAGAAAACCAGTAACCAGGTGGGGGACTCAAATAAAGAGTCACAAATCCAGGGTTTCACAAGAACTGTCCAAAATGATACAACCTTAAAACAATACTAGTAACAAAGGTATGATGAGGCCAAGGGTTCCTGCAAACCTGTAAACATCCCAACCCCCCTCACATGTATTGTTCTAGAACAAGGATCCTCAGACTTGGATCAGTTATGAGAAGTGTAAACACTTCTAACCCGGAGGTACAATGTTTACAATAACCATAAAAGATCCTCCTCTAATTGACCTCAGATGCTGAAGGTCATAAAAAAGGTCATCCAGACTTAGTAGGCTTCCCAGATAGCCCTAGTACTACAGGAAATCCGTAGCACAAAGTTCTCAAGAAGAAACCCATGTCTGAACCGTGTTTCATATTCCCGCACCAGACCGAAATGGAATGAGAAAGAATATGAAGCCACTTTATCCTATGTGTCACTCAGGCTCTCGGTATGGAACCTTAATCACTCAAAATTCCCTCCCACCAAGGTAAACACAGATCCAGCACAGATGATGATAACAATATGAAATGCATAAAACTGTAAATGAAAGCAATAAATAAAGCTGTAAAGAAAGCAATAAATAATAAGCACAAGTAGCACATAACACCCCTGTAAACACAAGTCAAACAAGCACTAGGAGAAACCCACAAAAAGAACCAGAAGCCCTGGTTGCAAGATAATAGATCCCCAGCAGAGTCACCAAGTTGTCGCTCCCCCGAAAAGACACTGGGTCAGATAGGGTACAGACACGAACGGTCGGCAAAATGAGAGAATGAAGTGAAGGTGAATAGAGTCGCCAGCTAGGCATTTTTATCCCGAAGGAAAGGTAATGCTGCATAAACCTAGAAAAGATGGATAAGACGGTTGCGAACCAGAGAGACTAGGAAAGGGGGTTGGTTACAACCTGGGAAGGTATTAGCACCCAGATTGTCTGTTGTATTCGACGGGATCCATGCTTATAAGATTGTGTTTAAAGGGGGTAAGTGTATGTGTTATATGTGTGCAAGAGCTGGAAAAAAATATACAAGTGTCAGTGCAAAAGGGTGAATTGCTCAGGAACTGAGGCTTTGAAAAAGAAAGTTGGGAGAGGGGGATGACAAGAAGACTTTTGTTCGATAACAGTTAAGTTATGCCTACGTATCCTCTTGTGCAATGAGGAAGTCAGAACACCGTAGTTTGACTCAAAGAGACTGAAAGATAAATTGACAGTGAACTGCTTGCTTGTCTATGCTCAAGTGTATGACTCGTCTGGATCGAGTGCTAACTGTCTTGCATTAGACGGAAGAAGCAAGTTCTCGTTTGTGAATGAGCGTGATGAGAAAAGAATCCCGGAGGAGACGATTATTGTTTATTTTTTTTGTTTTCATTTTTGTTATTGTTTTTGGTGTTTTGCATAAGTTAATGAGCTTAAACCTAAGTCAAGGGCTTGTAAACTCATTATATCCTCCCTGATTAGGGATAATGAGAATACTTAAGTATGAGATGAGTATCTCAACTTAATTGCCATGATGATGTAGGATTAAGATCATTACCTACTTGTGATTATTTATATGTTTTTGGGTTTTTGTTTAGTGTTAAGTAATGAGTTTAATCTCTAATCACAGATTAGTGAACTCATTACACCATCCTAATAAAAGGATAATAGATGAGAACACTTAAGCTGAGGAAGATACCTCATCTTAATCCATGGTTAGGGACTAAATTCATTATATAACAAACCTTTATTAAGTGGATTTTAATTAAGGGATGAGATTAAGATATGGATTTTTATGGTTTGTAAGACAACTTGAGGAGGACTTGTCCATTAAACACTAGGGTTAGTCCTTCTTAACCATAAAGGAAGAATTAGAACCCTAATGTAAGGCACAAGTTACAAGATAAAGTCTTAGTGATTATTAAGATGATTTGATTAAGAGGTTTAAACAAATTAAAGGTTTAACACTTAGGATTAAAGTTATACACTCCATCCTAAGAGAAGGATGCAGGCATAACCCTAATTCCAAAGTCCTAAAACTTTAAGAGGGACTAATCACAACCCTAATTATTATCATGCTTGGATGTTCCTATGGTTTGTAAGGCTTGAGAAAGATCTTCAAGGAAGCCACCAATGGAAGAAGCATATGAAAGGAGGAAGAAGCAGAAGAAATAAGTTACTTACTTCATTGAAGAAGATAAGTAACTTAAAGAAAGAAAGTGAGAAAGAATGAACACAAGTGAACTAGTTACTTTAAATGTAACCAGTAAGATGCATATGAAAGAGATAAAGAGAAATGAGAAGTGAAGGCAAATCCACTTCCCAAAGTAACTTACCACCTGAAAATGTTAGCATGAATGCATAAAGTTCAAGGCATAAAGAAATGAAATGAAATGAGATGAGATGAGATGAAATGACCAAAGTCAGAAGTGTCTATGCAATGCAAATGCCATGTGAGATTATGCAATGTCATACAAAGTGCATATGTATGATCATACAAATATGAGATGTCATGTAAGCATGCTTTGAAGTTTGAAAACACATGAAAGTAAATGAAATGAAATGAATGCAAATCATGGCACATGAATGAAGAAATGACCAAGCATGGTTCTAACATGTCCTATGGTGTCTAATATAACATGTGAATGTAAGAAATGTCATGGCAAGTTCATGTAAGGATGCATATGCAATATGAATGTAAGTGAACATGAAAAATTAGGGTTTTATGGACAAGCAAGATGCAAATGAACAAAACAGAAGCATATGACATGATAAAAATTTAAAACCAAGCTCAAACAAACCCTAATCCCATACTAGGTCACACCCCAAAGGAGAAGGTCAGAAGCCTTACCACTCAAAGGTTATGAATTTCCTAAGTTTCTAGGGTTTTTTGGGTGATTCTCAAAGGAAAATGCAAATCAATTCAAAAATTCAAGATAAATTCATGATATAAATAACCTATAAACTACATGATATGCACAAAACAATGCAAAAAGAATCATCTTCAAACTCTTCTTGGTTAGGCAGAAAAGATTTTTTCAAGTTAGGGTTCAAAAATATGATTTAAATGACCCTTAATTCAAAGAAAATTCACAAGTTATGATCATACCTAAAAAGAAATTTGTGTGAAGAGTATGAAAATGTTTCTAAATGCAAAGGGATGATTCATGATTTTTTTGGTGATTTTTAGAAACCTAAATGTATTTTTTAATTAATTAAAAGACTTTAATTAATTAAAAATAACATTTAAATATTTTAAAATTACTTTTTTAATGCAAAAAATAAAATAAAAATCATTTTCAGGTTGAGAAAATTATTTGAAACAAAAATGCAAAAGGAAATATTTTTTGGATGATTTTAACTATTTTAAATAAATTCGTGAAATAAAATACAAAGAAAAATAAAATAAAAACAAAAGTATGCAGGATGAAAGGCTGTGATTGGAAGCTGAGAGATCCAGTGGTCAAGAAGCAAAGTCCACGTGACTTAAGGTATTCAGATCCTAAGGCCATGACTTAAACTTATCAATTAAATGAGATCCAATGGCTGAGTTTTAATCTGACTTAAATTAAATAATTAATTAGGTTTAGGGTTTTAATGATCAATCCTGGCCATCCAAAACGCGCGGCAAACACACATCCAAGGGTCTATATTTAAACTCAGCTAATTAAATGAAATTAAATCTAATCACTTTCAGACGGCCGGAACAGTGTTCCGGTGGTCTTCTCCGGCAAGGTCTCTACCTCATCTCTCTCCACAGGCCATAAGAACTTCCCCAAATCTCCAGAAATGATCAATGAACATCCCTAAGCAAGATTCTGACCCTAAAATTCATTTATCACGCATCATAATCAAGAATCGAACAAAAACATAAAAACGGATAAAATTTCAGAACAAGCATACACACTCAATTCTCAACCATTCATCATCATTCAAAGTTCATTGTGAACAGGAGAGCAAACTTTATCATTTTGTAACTAAAGAAATGATTTCTGGAAAAATGTTTCAAGAAGGTACCTGAGATGAAGCTTTGTCAATGGAACTGTTTGGGCATTCTTCTTGGTGCACACACCCTCCTCTGATCACCCTTGAGCTTCTTTGATGCTTTGCTGGAGTGTATGTGGCTTCTTTTTGAAGTTCAGTTTTGAGGGATGAAAAATCGTGTTTTTGTTTTTTGAGGTTTCAGGTCATTCTAATGGTTGGGATTTGTTCCTTGGGTGATATATAGTTAAATGATGAAGAAAGTTTGGAGTTTAAATGGCTGTGTGATGAAATTCGAAGAGGGGAAGTGTTATGGAGGATTTTGTGATTCTTAGTGTATGAATGCTTGCAGGCTTGTGTGATGTATCAAATGGAGTCCATAATGTTTGTATATGATGTTCTGATTGGCCAGAGAGTTGTTGGTGGCATAGTGTGATTGGTATGGTTGTTTTTGCAAAAAGTCAACATTAGTTGTACTATGAGCATGGGTCATGGAAGGAGTGGTTCCAAGGCATGTCTGGCCTCAGCTGGCTTTGTGGATGGCCCTTGGATCATTTTTATGCAGCTGGATCACTTGGATGAAGAGATACCATAGGTTTTACAAAATTCCCTCTTTGAAGTTTCTTGGATCACAAGCCATGAAATGCCTCTAACCATGGGCCAATTCTGATCTTTTGAAGTCACATAGGCATGTTATGAAGTGTTTATACACATTTGAAGTCATTATAATTCTTTAACATGCCAATTTGCAAAGTCCCTCTTTGACATGAAACTTGAATTTTTAGGATTTTTGCCAACTTTGAAAGGCCATATCTTGAGTTCTAGGATGAATCAAGACATGTTCTTGTACTTTTTGAAAAGGGAAAGACCTAATATAAACCTTTCATGACGAAGAATTTTTCATTTGAAGCATTTTTGGTTGAGAAAGAGGAGGTTGAAAAACTTTCCCAAAATGGAAAGTTTCCATTACAAGTCATTTCCATTTTTGCAAGTTTGCAAATGGCTCAAAATTCTTCAATATTGTGAACTTCCAACCTCTTCTAAGATCAAATAAAGATCATATAACCTCAATTTGATGAAAATACCCCTTTGGTTCCATTGTTGGGGGCCTCAGATGCCCTGATTTTGACTTAACTTGCTCAAGAAGTTACCTAATGAACAGATGACTTCCACAATGAATTTCTTCATCAAACTTGGTACACATGATCCTTATAACATCTTAAGAACAACAGAAACACGAATGGCCCAAAAATTTGGAGTTAAGGCCTCTGAAACCAAGTCATTTGTGTAGTGAAAACCCTAGCTCTGCTTCCATGCCTTGCCAGTTCCTGTGATCTCTTGACTTCCATAAACTTTGAGGGACATAATATGATGATAGAACACACATGGACCCTCTTGGAAAGCTTTGAGGCCTTTGGGATGTCTCAGATGGAATCTTGGATTGCTCAGATCACAAACCTTAGATGCAGATGAACTTGAACTATGCAGATGAAACAAATATGCAATGTGATGTGGTATGCTTATGCTTATGCAAACATGAAAGATCACAAGCCATGGTGTGATATGAGTGAGGGCAAATTTGGGGTGTTTACAATATGCCTCTTCTTCCGTTTTTGCTAACTCCATAGATCATTGAAGCCATTTATCTTCTGTCTATGATTTTAGCTAGATTTTTTTTTAAAACTATGATCATAATGTTTTATGATGCTATCAAAACTAGTTAGAACTTCTGAGTCAGGTTCTTTCAGAGATTTATGCTTTTCAAAGGAATTTTCAAGTTTTGAAATAATTTCTTTTAGCTCAGAATTTTCTGCTTTTAGTTTCCTAGTCTCTTCAGACTCAGATACTAGACCATGTTTCATGTTTTTGTATTTGAGTTGAAGTTGCTGATATTTTTCAAGAATTTCTGATAGACTATCTTCTAATTGAGATCTAGAAAGTTTAGAAAATACCTCTTCTGTTAATGAGTCTGATCTAGATTCTGATGAGTTGGAATCATCTGATATGTTGGCCATTAAAGCAATGTTGGCATGTTCATTTTCTGATTCAGATTCAGCTTCAGAAGATTCTGAGTCATCCCAAGTAGCCATAAGACTTTTCTTCTTGTCACATTTAAATTTCTTCTTTGGCTTTTCTTTCTGTAGTTTAGGACAATCACTTTTGTAATGTCCAGGTTCCTTGCATTCATAACAAACCACTTCTTTGCATATTGACTTTTTTTAGTCAAAGGATGATTCAGAATGACTGTTTGATCTTCTAGTTTTTCTGAATGTCTTTTGTCTATGATTCCAAAGTTGTTGAACCCTTATGGAAAGGAGTGATAGTTTGTCTTCTTCTGATGAGACATTAGAGTTTTCTTCTTCTGCCCGAAAAGATTTAGATTCATATTTATTAGATTTAAGAGCAACAAACTTACCTTTCTTCTAGGGTTCATCTTCTTCAAGTTCTATCTCATGAATTCTCAAAGAGTTGACAATTCTTCAAGAGATATCTTATTCAAATTTTTAGAAAGCTTTAGAGTTGTGCCCATGGGTCTCCATTCCTTTGGTAAGCTTCTGATTATCTTCTTCACATGATCTGCTGTTAAGTATCCTTTGTACAGAACTTTTAACCCAGTAACCAGAATTTGAAACCTTGAGAACATTTTCTCAATTGTTTCATCTTCTTCCATTTTGAAGGCTTCATATTTTTGGATGAGTGCCAGAGATTTACTCCTTGACTTGAGTGTTGCCTTCATGTGTCATTCTTAGAGAATTAAACATGTGTTTAGCAGATTCTCTGTTTGTGATCTTCTCATTTTCAGTGTGTGAGATAACACTCAAGAGAATTGTTCTGGCCATATGATGATTTCTGACATCTTTCTTTTGTTGAACTGTCATATTTCTTCTTTCAATCTTCTGACACCGTTTTCTCCAATTAGATGAGTGTAACCATCAGTCGCCATATCCCAGAGATCTCCATTATGAGCCAGAAAGAAACTTTCAAGAACATTTTTCCAGTAGTCAAAATTCTCACCATCAAACGCTGGGGGTTTGCTATTGATTTTATCATTCTGGCTGTCTTTGTTGTTCTGAATTTGTTTCGCCATAGTGTTTTTCTTGTAGGATCTTTTTCTGACACGGTTAAATGTTAGCACCCAGAACCAGGCGCTCTGATACCACTTGAAGAAAAGAAAAACACAAGGAAGGGGGTTTGAATTGGGGTTTTAAAAAATTAAAGCAAATGACACGTTTGGTTATCCTGGTTTGTTTGGACTCAAACTACTCCAGTCCACCCGCCAAGGTGATTTTGCCTCTCTCAAGCAAGGTCTTAATCCACTATTAAAAAATTTTACAACATAAAGACCTACTGTCAATGTTTTCTTGAGTATACTGACTAACACTTTAGTCACTCAAGCAAAATCAATATTTAATAACAAGAAAAGGTGTATAAAAATGCTTCTATAAATCTTTATCACTATTGTGATGTTTTACACAAAATTATAACAAAAATGGCTTGAGGATAAAAATGATTGGTATGCACGCAAGAAAGATCTTCAAGCTTTCCTGGACTCCTTTATATAAGTGAGGAGATTTTGATCCGTTGGAGACATAATATGATATTTTTGGAGGTTGATAAAAGATGTTAAAGAACTTTCCAGAAATAGAGATCTTGTTTGGTAATAGTTGTTTACTTCTGATTCTTATTAAATGAAATGTAACGTATCAGCACACGCCTTGAAGTTCTGGATCAATGTCTTCTAAAATTGGAACTTTGGTGCTTAGAGCGTGATATTCATTCAGATATTCTATATCAGAACTTTGTTGTCTTGTAATTGTTTAGATTCTTCTAAGTGTTGATGTTATCCAGTATCAGAACTTCTTGCTTTTGTATTAGAACTTCCCTGTACATAAATATATTTAATTAGGGAGAAAATTTGTTTCTTATAATAATATATTATTTGTTATCATCAAAACTCTTAAGGAATGTAAAATCAAATCTTGTTCTAACACAAAATAGTCATGATAAAAAATAATGAAGGGAACTGGATAAAAGATGAGAAGAAGTTTGTCAGCTCTTCTTGGAGCATTATAAAGATCTGTTTGGTGGAAATGATTCGGAGCTTAAATGGTTTAATACTCACATTCCTTATCCTATGATTGAGCAAACACAAATGCGGAAAATGGATAGTACTATTACGGATGAAGAAATCAAATTCACATTATTTCGTGTGTCTCCCTGGAAAGCACCAAGGCCTGATGGATTTCCCACATGCTTTTTTCAGAATTCGTAGCAAACTATGTATGCCTTTGTTTGTAAGTTTGTTAGGGATGTTTGGAATTGCCCAAGTAGGATTGTAGATGTAAACAATACATATATTTACCTTATTCCAAAGCTGGAGCAGCCTACGAAAGTCTCGCAGTTTCGACCAATCTTGTTATGTAATGTGAGTTAAAAATTGATTAGCCAGGTCATGGTTGAATGCCTTAAGAGGTGCATTTCGGATATGGTTTTTCCCTACCAATCTGGTTTCGTACCAGGAAGAAGAATTCACGAAAACATAATCATGGCCAAGGAAATATTGCATAACATAGAGAGAAGAAAAGGTAAGAAAGGTTATTTTGTGGTCAAGGTGGATCTAGAAAAGGCTTATGATATATTAAGTTGGAATTTCATTTGGAAAATTCTGGATGAGATTAAGTTGCTGGAGAAAATGATTAACATAATCATGCATGGTATTACGAGTGTGGAAACCAACATTAATTGGAACGAAACTCAATCTCAGTTTTTCTATCCTAGAAGAGGCATCCGCCAAGGTGACCCAATTTCTCCGTATATTTTTGTTCTCTGTGTGGACAAGTTGTCCCACATTATTATGGAAGCGGTGGAAGATGTTAAGTGGAAATTAGTCAAAGTCGGGAAGCACTGACCTAAGATATCGCATCTTATGTTTGCAGATGATTTGCTCCTTTTTGGTGAAGCTACAGTTAGACAGATGCAATGTGTTACAGAAAGCCTGAACAAATTCTACGAGATGTCTAGAGAACAAGTGAGTTTCGAAAAAACGCGTGTTCTTTTCTCTAAATATGTTACTAAAAGAGTGAGGGAGCAACTGATTTCCATGTCTGGTTTTTCAGAAACCACATACCTTGGTAAATATCTGGGTGTGCCTTTGACGGGAAAATCTCCTAGAAAACCGGATTACCAATATATTATGGATCAAGTCAGCTCCAAATTGATGAATTGGAAAAGTAATCAGTTGGCTTTTGCGGGCAGAGTAACTCTAGCTAAAAGTGTGATTGAAGCGATCCCCATCTACCCGATGATGACGACGGTATTACCAAAGACTTGTTTGAAAGAAATCCATTAGCTACAAAGGGATTTTGTTTGGGGTGACACAATTGAAAAAAAGAAGCACTATGTTGTGAATTAGAAGATATTGACTCGTCCTAAAGCTGAAGGAGGACTTAGATTGTGCAATTTGGAAGTGATGAATATGACGTGTTTGGCGAAGAATGTTTAGAAGTTGTACACGGGAAATGATGAACTCTGGTGTAATGTCATTCGGGGTAAATACTGTCATGGCAGAAATTGGTTGCAACGCAAGGTGAAAGCTACCGATTCAAGATTTTGGAAGAGTATGTTAAAGATATGGCCTGAGATGGAAAAACACATTATGTGGAGTATTGGAGATGGTTGTACTATTAATTCTTGGGACTCAATGTGGATGGGGGAAAATTTTAGAGCTGCTGATCTTGATGTATGTATTCCTAAACATGTAAAGTACTTGAAAGTTGCAAACATTGTGGATTTAGAGGGGAATTGAAACTGGAACTTAATAAGGGATTGGGATTCAAATGAAATGGTGAGTCGGTTAGAAAACATTGACCCCCTTGTAGATAATGCAGGCGTAGATAGATGGAGTGAGATGGATGATAATGTGATTTCTTTTACGGTTAGCAGAATGTATGCCTTGCTGGACAACACACAATGTGTTACGGACAATGTGGGGTGGAAAGAAATATGGAAGTTGTGCAGCACATAAAGAATTAAATGCTTTATTTGGTTGCTAAAACACAATGGGCTGCTCACTAATAGGAAATTCAAGATGGGTATCGGGAGTGCTATGTGTAATTATCGTGGAAATGTTGAAGAATATGTGATTCATGTTCTTCGTGATTTCCCTCTGGCTAAACCGCTTTGGCATGAGGCGGTGCACACTAACAAGATGTTAAGTTTTTTTTCCAGGTAATCTACAAGAGTGGATTGATATCAACATGAACCATGTCATGAGTGGTAATCATTCGAGTGACTGGAATGCAATTTGGGCCATAGCTTGTTACAATTTGTGGAGATGGCATAATTAAGAAATCCATAACGATGTTTTTAGTCGACCGAAGAACATGTTCAACCATGTTATCCTCTAAGTCAAGGAGTACTATCAAGCTCGCCAGAACGCGAAGGTTGTGCACAATGAGGCTAGAAAGTAGTGGATTCATGTTAGGTAGGAGGTACCTACGACGGGGAGAATTAAGCTCAATACGGATGGGGCATGTGATGATCGAGGAATAGTCGGTTATGGGGGTATAATTAGAGGAGATGAAGGAGAATGGATTGGAGGCTTCATTAAACATTTGGGGACTTACCATATTTACATAGCAGAGCTCCGAGGTGTTCTTGAAGGCCTATACTTAGCCATTACAATGGGGTTCAATAAGATTGACATTTGTGTGGATTCTCTCTAAGTAGTAAAAGAGATTAAAAATCAAAGATATTTGGAAAGCTATGGCAATGAGCTGATTAAAATAATTCAGAATTTGTTTCAAGCGGATAGAGATATTACGATATCTCATGTGTATAGAGAAGCAAATGGTTGCACGAATCTTCTTTCTAAGAAAGGGATCCATGAGGAAGACTTTGTGTTTTTTAATGAGTGTCCCTCTTTTGTTATAGATTTGTATGAGGAAGACCTTAAAGACTCCTATAGTTTAAGATTAGTTGCTTTGTAGTTTGTTTTGATTTTGGGGCCTTGTCTATTATTTTAATATAAAAAAAGGCATGAGTGGCACAAAAGATTGTTCCCACACTTAAGGTAGTAGCTCGAGGATGCATAGTTAATGATAACATAAATTTTATGCGAGTCCCAGGGAATAAGTAATAATTAAAGCTAATTTTGTAGTAAAAGTAGTAAGGTCAAAAGACATAAATAAAACCCCTATAAGATAGATCAAAGTTAGCTCACCTTCTGGTATTTCATACATGACGGTAATATCTACATTATGGCCCCCCTAAAGTATCTCGCTCTTTTAGGCATCATGCTTGAGGGACCGTGTACATTACGGTCTCCCTCTAAAGCATTTAACCTCTTCAGGTCCCATGCTTGAGGGACTGTATACATTAGATATTTCATCTAAAAGTATTTGGGTCAAACCCAAACTCGAGCGTAACATAACCTACCCTAACTTAATTCATTTCCAAGAAAGGATTGAGACTAATCACTCCTAATGGACCAGGCCAAGAAGGTCAGCCCTAGGCCATATACAACTCACTTAAAATCAATTCCATTATACATGCAGAAAGTGCATTTAAGTCATTGAATAGCCACGAAAGGCCTCAGACAAGGAAACATGGGTCTTAATTCTCTTTATTATTTTCAACCAGACAAAAAGAATGTATCATAATGTAATGAATTTTTCATAAACGACTATACTTAGAAAATATTCTAAATAAATTAGTAATTACCAAACATAAAGAACATACTTATGATCAGAGTCGTCTCATGTTTTTGAGGTCCTGTATAAATTAATCATAGTTTAACAAAGAGCAAAACAAATATATGGCTCATTTAATCACGATTTATCCTGATAAATATTCTATGAGACCGCATTTAACTATAGTTTAACCATAAAAAATTTGAATCCATATGCAGTAGGCCACCTTACCACCCTAAAAGATGACTCTACCTATCATACAACTCATACTCACAAAAACAATGTGAGTCTATCTGACCTAGCACAATTTGAATTATCAATTAATATATATATATATATATATATATATATATATATATATATATATATATATATATATATATATATATATATATATATATATATATAAAGAATTGAAAACTAATTTTAAATCGAATTTTAAAAATCAATTGTATTTAATAATTTATTTTAATTTTATACTTTTTAAATTATATAAAATTAGTTTTTATTTTTATTTTTTATAATAGTGATTAGAGTAATGTAGGTATATACTACTATGAGAAAATCATTGATTCTCATAATATAGTACAAACATAAACCCTCTCTAATTCACTCATGTTTGACTAGTCAATTCATTTAAAAACAATTAACAATCCTGTCTAAAATTCAAACATAAACCATGAATGTATTGGTTTCCTCTTTCATCATAAGTCTCATTTATCCTCCTAATTTCAACCAAATAATTACACAAATCCAATTCCATTGATTCTCCAAAAATAACCAAAGTTGACTACCATTAATTACCACCATAATTATGCAATTCCAATTTTCAAGCACATCAATTTACTATAATTATTTTGTCTAGTTCTCCAATTCTCAATAAGAATCCCCATAATTTAATATTATTATTTTTTCAAAATATAAATTCAAATTCTCATAAAAAAATATAATAATAATAATACTCCATTATTTTATTTAAAAGAGTGGAAGTTTTTTTTATTTTAACATAATAATAGTAGTAGCTATATCATGTTCATAAAAAATATATAATAGCATGTTCAAGTTTTTGCCAATTTTCTCACAACACACTTTCTTCATTCAACTTTTCAACCATTTTTCTCTCTCAAATTCTCATCAATGAAGAAAAACAACGACCCTTCACCTTCCCAATGATCTCATTAACTTTCCTTTTCATCTTCGCCGTTTGTTTCACCATAACCACCGTCAACACCCTCGGCACCGCCTCCACAACTGCCATAACCTCCAACACCTCCACCATCTGCGGCATAGTCGCCGGAAAGCCTCACCAGTATATCCAATGCTATCAAAACGGGAAACTCATTCCGTTATTCCTCCCCAGTGTTTCGTTCCAGTCCATCTCCGGTGGACGGAACTTCTTCTGCGGCCTCCGTTCTAATGGCCTCAGCCTCCATTGTTGGGACACAACGACACCGACGTCTTTTCTCAGACCCAAAAGATTGTATCACAGTGAGAACGTTCAGTTGAGTGATGTAGCTGTTGGTGGTGACCATGTTTGTGCTAGAGAGTTGCACTCTGGTGTGGTGAAGTGTTGGAGAGGCTATGGTGGAGTTGAGTTTCCTTCTCCTGATGAAAGTTTTCGGTTTCGAAGCGTTACCTGTGGTTATGGTTTTTGTTGTGGAATATTGAAGGTGAGTTATAGAGTTTTTTGTTGGGGTGTAAATGGAAAAAATGGTGTTGAGAATTTGATTCAGAAACAGTTTGAGAATCTAACAATGTCAACATTGGTTTCTGGTGTGTCTCATGTTTGTGGTTTAACAACTCTTAATGGAGTTTTGGTTTGTAAAGGGAAGAAGAACAAGAACAATGAATCTGGTAAGATAAATGTTCCTTTGAATTCTGGTTATGTTTTTTCAGGTCTTGCTTTAGGTGAAAACTTTACTTGTGCTATTAGAATAAAAAATGGGTTTGTTCAATGTTGGGGCGACGATTTCGATATCGATGATGATGTGATAAAAGGTGTTTCTTTTGAAACAATTGTTGCTGGTTTGGATTTTGTTTGTGGTTTAACAACTAGGAATTTGTCTATAATTTGTTGGGGTAATTCTAATTGGTATTCTAAGCCTCATTTGATTAGTGATGTTTATGTTCCATTGGGAATGATTCTTCCTAGTCCATGTGTTGTTAGTGATTCTTGTAGCTCTTGTGGTATGTATCCAAATTCTGATTTTTTATGTCATGGATTTGGAACTATTTGTTATCAATGTCGAAGGGAGTTTCCGTTCGCCGTGCAGTTTCCACCGCCGATGATATCGCCTAAGAATCAATCTTCTGTTGATGATGAAGAAAAAGGCTTAAAAGGTTGGAAATTGATGACATTTCTGATTATTGGATCAGTTGGTGCTTTTGCAGGATTATGTACTATTCTTTATTTTCTTATGATTGGTGCAAGAAAATTGGTAAAGGCGAAAATCGATAATTCGGTTCAACCTACAAGTAGTGAATCTGATGATGCTTATGTTGATATAGCTCCAAGTCATAATAATGCTGCAACAACAACAATAACAACAACAGCATTAAGATCTTTTTCGAGCAAACGACATAGCTCGAGTAGGTTAAGAAGTGGTTCGTCATCGAAGCAACTAGACAGAACCGAGAGTTTCACGTTTTGGGAATTAGTTTCAGCTAGTGACAATTTCTCAGTAGAAAACAAAATTGGTGCGGGTAGTTTTGGATGTGTTTACAAAGGGAGGTTACTAGACGGACGCGAAGTCGCGATCAAAAGAGGCGATACAATATCCGCGAAGAAGAAGAAATTCCAAGAGAAAGAAACATCTTTTGATTCTGAGATAACATTGTTATCAAGGCTTCACCACAAGCATTTGGTGAGACTAATTGGTTTCTGCGAAGAGAGCGACGAGAGGCTTTTGGTTTACGAGTACATGAGCAATGGATCACTGCATGATCACTTGCATGATAAGAACAATGTCGAGAAAAACAGCAGCATTATGAATTCATGGAAAATGAGAATCAAAGTTGCATTAGACGCTGCAAGAGGGATCGAGTACATTCATAACTACGCGGTTCCACTGATTATTCATAGAGACATTAAATCCTCAAACATACTCCTCGATTCAAAATGGAATGCTAGAGTTTCGGATTTCGGATTATCGTTAATCTGGCAGGAAACCGAACTAGAACTGATGTCGAATACGAAAGCGGTTGGAACGGTTGGTTACATAGACCCGGAGTACTATGTATCAAATGTTTTAACAACAAAAAGTGATGTTTATGGTTTAGGTGTTGTGATGTTGGAGCTTTTGACAGGTAAAAGAGCAGTGTTTAAAACCGAAGACGGTTCGAGTCCTATCGGTGTGGTGGAGTATGCAGGACCAAAGATCGGTTCAGGAGAGGTGTGGAATTTGTTGGATGATAGAGTTGGAATACCTGAAGTGAATGAAGTTGAATCTGTTGAGATTATGGCTTATACTGCTATGCATTGTGTGAATTTGGAGGGTAAAGAAAGGCCTAATATGGTTGATATTGTTGCTAATTTGGAAAGAGCTTTGTCTTTTCTTGAGGGTAGTCCTGGTAGTTTTTCTATGTCTTCTTTCTCTGCTACTCTTACATAAGAAAAAAATTACCTGTCAATACATACAATAAATTCTTTTATTTTAATTTGTGATTTTTGTTTTGTGAAACTATCATTTGGATTATACTTCCATAAAGTCATGCTTTTTTAGAATGAGTCTGATCATTTTATAACAAATCTATCTTATAGACCGATCCAACACATATTGTTAACACGTAACTAGATTTGAATCTGAGACCTATTGTTATTTGATTTTGATTGTTTTGTAATTTCTTTTGAATAAATTAATTTGGTAAATTTGTTTGTTAATATTTTTTAAGTTAATTGATTATTGCTGGCCTAAGGAGCATGGAGCATGCAGAATTAATATAAGTGTTTATGGAAAATAAGTCAATAGCCTGACAAATTAGAGATGGAGGGCACGTTATGAGAATTTGATTTAAGCTCATTTTCAACGGAACCAGTTGCATTGTTTCTTACACGCAATAGATACTGATCTGTCCTACATTTTAGAACATTTAAATGGATTTGTTTCAGTGTATTCTAGCTTATGAATATGATAATCTAATAGTTAGAGAACAAAAATTATTAGAGAAATTGGTAATAGATAGGTAAATAGATTATTATATGTCCAGTAGCTACATTCTAAATTATAAAATAATTGAAACAACATAACTTATGATAGAGAGCAGATGTAAACTTGTAATACTTTTTTTCTTCTTATATTTAACGTGTGAGTGTGAGTTTAATCATTAAACTCTTAAAATAAAAATATTTATTTTTGAAAAGAGATTAATTATTATAGATAATATAAAAAATTTTACATTATTAATTCATCATCATCTTTCATATAAATTATTTTATAAATGATTAAAATTAAAATTAAATTTTTTTTTTGACATCCAACGTCTATGTCATATTTGTTCTTAAGTTGGAATCATCTGGTTCTGGACTGACCTATCAGGTGCCATGCGTCCATCTAAGACTCAATCCAACTTAACTTTGGGCATAAACCCAACAAGCGATATTCAAGACCTTGTGATTGTTGAGAAATAAAGCCTTTAGAATATAGACGTTGGGGGACTTACCCGCACACGCTCTAACACATATCACACGATCAACTGCCCTTTTGAAACTATTGGAAGCAGTTAGACCTAGTCTAAGTACACGCGCCTGAAATCCACAGCCAGATGCCCTTATAAATACCCTCCATCTTTGAAGGACCAGGTATTCAATTCTAATCACTTACATCCTTTCTTAACGCTTTAGTCTGCTTCACCCTGAAACTTACTTGAGCGTCACCACCCCCTCTCCTACAAACATCGTTGTAGTCCCAGCTAAAGGCCACGAGGACCTGTCCAGATCATCTCTGAACAATGGCGCCGTCTATGGGAAGCAGCAGCTCCCCCCATCTTTCTTGAACAAGATCTTTTCTTTTCAACGCAAGATCAAAGTTCATCTCTTCTTTTCGTCTTCATGGCTTCCCATCTCAAAGAGATTGTGAACGTACCTGTCACTATCATTCTCAGTGATGGAGACAACCCATCATGATGTCGGCCACTATGAGGGACATCCTCCATCCATATCCTCCAACAATCTGAAACAATCGTCAGTCCCTCACAGAGATCAAGTGTTCGAACCGATCCTCGTCCCACCGGACGCCGACGCCAGTACTCAGGCTCTCATCACCACGCTCAACAATGCAAACCTCACTCTCTTCTAGCAAAATGAGCACATACAGATGCTCGAGGGTGATCATCTTTCCCCTTCTCCTGCTAGGAGACATCGTCGTAGAGACTCTCGCAGCCTTCCACATCACTCACGGTCTCCTCTGCGGAAACACAAGAAGAAAGATTCCAGACATCTTTCTCCCCCGGCAGCTCAAGAAGGGCCAGAAGGATCCCATACAGAGAGGGCAAAGAAGTGCACTCGATCTCCTCCCCAAAAACTGAGACATTCACCTGATGAGAGAAATCAAGGCGCCAAGAAGTCTCATTACAACAAGGCCCGACGTCCCCTTCATCATATTTGAAGTCCTCGCTGGAGCCGGTCCCCTTATCCTTCATCTGGCAGCAACGACGGCGAAGACAGACGCGGGCCCTTGAGTCGCGAAATTATGGAAACCCGCATTCCTCGCGGTCTCAAGAAACCTCCTTCTTTGGCCACTTATGACGGGACCACGAATCTTGAAGACCATATAGAAAACATTGAGGCCATGCTCCACTATCACAATGTCGAAGGAGCCATCAACTGTAGGCTCTTCCCCATCACATTTCGAGAAGAGGTCATGTCTTGGTACAAGCACCTTCCATCGAGATCCATCACTTCATGGAGAGTCTTAAAAAATCTATTCACAAGGCACTTCACCACATCCAGACATTGTAACACCCTTCTACCCCAAAACATAATATTTAAATAATATCAGAGTAATCATCTAAAAAGGGTATCACATATCATCATAATTCAACACAAACAGTGTCCTGTCCCGTAACACGGGTTAACCAACATCAAGAATATCATAAATCATTTCGCAGCGGAATTTAACTTCATAATTCAAAACTTCTTAAACATAATTTTCACCATCCTGAATTTAACATCATCAAATAGAAAACATTTATCCAAATAACAACATAACTGCAAACATGTTTAACAGAATAAAACCCATCCCAGTGTTACATGACACAGAGCAGGACACATACACCAGAACCACTTCTAAGGAACACTAAAGCACGCTTCGAGACTCATGAATTACTCATATTGCACTGCAGGACTATTCTTCGACATCTGCAAGTTACCCACGAAGGAGGCAACATTTCCAAGCAGGCAGGGTGAGTAATCATAATATATCATAAACGTACCAGAATATAGAATCATAAATAAATTAGTACACATATCATGACATCATCAACTACAAAATTCAGCAACAACCACAACATGATCATGAAATCAAACAACACCAACACAGTCATGAAATTCATCCAGAATATGCAATTCTAACATCCTGATATGCAATATGCATGTGGTACCATTTTCATCGTGAGATGGATACATGACCATCAACCCTCCACAAAGGAGCACATCATAAATCATCGAGACACTTCAATCCACACAATGGGATTGAAGCAAATAAATAGGTCAAAGCCCCATCGTGAATGTTATGAAATGCAATGATGCGATACATCGTAATTTCATCGAAATAATTCGCATCATTCATTTCAATCAGCAAAACAACCATCAAATAATCATATATATCATCATGACATTACACCCAGAACACTGGTCCTATAACCACTCCGACACATCAAGAATTAACCCGTACCTGGTAAATTATGAGTTAATTACAAGGTTATTTCATAACTTCATTTATAAAAACTTTTGCATTTTTTTCTCATTTTTATTCATCAAAATAAAGTTCAGTTTATGCTCGTACCGACGCTTCAAACGGAATGCGAATCGGACTTACGGTTTGAAAGTTATGAATTTTTAAAGAATTAAAATTTTCTTCTCAAACAGTGTTAATCGGTTAACCCATAGCGTTAACAGGTTAAAGTCGACGAAATTTCCAGAAATTCCCAAAATTACAATGGTTAACCGGTTAACCCATAGCGTTAACCGGTTAACGCAAGTTTTCCAGCAGTCCCCTGCTATACAATTGCAGACTGTTCCAACACCAAAAACCCCCCAAACCCCATTACGAGTTTCACATCAAAACACTCAAAAACCATTCAAAAACATCAATTAAACCTCAACAACATCCAGACAACAATTATACAAACAAATATACGATTATAACTCATTCTAATCGCTCTAATTCATCAAGATTTCTCATATAAACTCCACCTAAATCAAAAAACCCTAAAACTCATAAACTCACACAATCCTAATCTATTCATAATCCAATTCTTATGCAATTACAATAGATTATGAAAACTCCCCATACCTTAGAGAATCTCTTCGCTTTACACTCTTCTCTGGGGTTCTCCACAGCCTTCTGACTCTGAGTTTCCTCTTTCTTCAGAGCACTTCACCAAACACGATAGAAAAACCAAATGAGAAAACTGATCGTGTATTCCTTTTTACAAAAACACATTTCAGTTGAGTCTTTTCCCTCTTTACCCTCATATATTTCACAAAAGGACCACCTTACCCTTTTCTTTAATATATTTTTAATAATAATAATAAAATAGTATAATAAAACACTATTTATCCTTATTATATAAAAATACTCTTTTTCTCCAAAATTCTCTAATTAACCCAAACTCTCCAAATTTTCTAAATTAATTAAATAAATGACTAAATAATTAAATTTAGATTTTCGGGGTGTTACAGACATCACCCCAAAAATCTGTGGACACCCTCGAAGGAATCATCCAAAGCAAAGAGGAACCTCTACGAGATTACATAGATAGGTTCAACAAAGAAGCAGTAGAGGTACACACCACTGATTGCATGAAAAGATACATCCTGAAAAAAGGTTTGCGTCCCAATAGCAAGTTCCGTAAAGCTATGGGGATCGAGTCTCCTCATTCGCTAGCCTAACTCCTTCACAAAGCACATGCCTACATCCAGTATGAGGAGAAAAAGGTCGCGTACAAGACCATAGATTCGCGGAATCAAGAAAACTCGCGGACTCACAAACAGAGAGACGACTCTGAAGCTCCTCGACACGAGAAACATAAAGATGATCGTCCTCGAGAGAGCAAGGGCCCCACAAGCCGTTTTTCAGAGTACACCCTCCTTACATCTCCTCATGAGAAGATTCTGACTGAATGTATCAATACCGAGTTCAAGCAAGGAGACGTTCGCTTTTGTTGTACCCCAAAATTTGTCCTCTATTTTTAACTCTAACCGACTTTTTGTTTCGCATTCATTTGCATCATCTTCATAGCATAACATGTATTTCGTCTTAATATTAGCCGAAATAATTTCTCGGAATTTACAGACAGATTAGTCAAATTAATTTTCAATTGTGCCTAAAACCAGTAAACGAAAAAACGTTACATTTAAATTTGCAAATGTCAGTACTATTAATCTGCGGTTAATGTAGATTAACCTGACATGCTAAAAATATTTTTACGACTGTTTTTGGTCGTATGTTGATCAGTCTGAGCAGCTTAAACGGCCATATTTTTTATTTCAAAATCCGACCAGACGCTGTATTTTTCCGAGACATTTATTTTGTGCTGATCATTTTGATATATTCATTTTATTTTTTCGAGCACTTTAGCGCCGACTTTTATTTTTTAAGTTCGTTTATTTTTGTATTATGTCTAGAATAAATAAATAGAATTATTAATTTTTATTTTAAATTTAACTATTTTAATTATTAAACTTTATTTAATTTTAAATTAATATTTTATTAGATTTCAAAATAAACTCATTATCATTAATCCATCCCCTATATACTAACCAGGGGAATACAAAGAGGGGGACGGAAAAAAAAGTAAAAAGAAAAACATAGTACGCTGCGGATCTATAAAATTTCTTATTTGTTCGTATTACCCAGGTTTTGTTCTTGCTCTATGGTGTACTTACTTTTTAACATGAACTATTTTCATGCATTAGATTTTCTGGATGTATAATATAATGGATAGTTAATTCATATATTTACATATATTTATGATTTCATCTTTCATCTTGTATATATTACTTCTTGTTCATTCTTATATTTATATTATGTAAAGTTTTATATTAATATAATAATATGTGTATAGAATGTTAATTTAATATAACTATTTTGTTAAATAAAATTTTTATTTTATTTTATAATTTTATTATGTTGTTCGAATCGGATCGTGTCGATACACGTTTGCACATCTGTATATATGAGGTGTGATACTCGTATTGATCCGATCAAGTTGCGATGATCGCAATTCTTGTGTTAGCAACATTATTTTTTTTAACTTTTATTAATATTAAGAACTAAATATTTTTTTACAAATCATTAAATTAGTAAATTCAATTATTTTTGTTTTTATAAATAATAAATAAAATTAAAATCTTTTTCTTTTAATTTAATTAGATTAATAGTTATATTTAATTAATGAAGAAAATTACAATTTTTTTAATTAAATCAATTAACCAATTTTCTTCCAATTTTTTTTTATTGATTAGCAAATTTTTTTTAATATTTTATTTACTTATCCTATTTAAGTTCCTTAGAAAAATTGTATAGGATTTACGATTCATGTAAATTTATTTTCTCGCATTTTTTTAATTATGTAACTGCTACCAGATTGTAATAGTTAAATTAGGTTTTAATTTTCTGCATTTTAATTTTCTGCAATCCCCTAAAAGACCAATGTACCCCCTCCCCTAATGTAATAGCGCAGGACTTTAATTTCTGCAAATATAATTGTGTGGTTATTAATTTAGGGAGTGCAAAGAATGTATGATAAATAAATTGGACTTAGCCCACTAAGTAAAAGATGAATAACTGAAACTGATATTCACACACGTAAGTCGATCGTTCTACGATCGCCATCAGCACCTCCTAGGATTTCCCCTCCTAGTTGCCTTTAATACATGTTCAAGTCCCTCAAACGTGGGGGTGTCTTAGTAAATGTCCCTCAGATTAAAAATCATCATAGCCCCTTCAAATATTAAAAGATCATAGTCCCTTCGAAGTTGCCTACGAAATAATTATCTTGTCCCTCGATGACCCTACAAAAATGATGATAGTCCCTTCGAATTACTAAGACACCCCTACATGTTGCCTTCTATGACCATACGATGACCCTACGCTCGTCCCTTACAATATCCAAGGTAAAGACTACTTACTTCTTAATAGTAAGGACAGTCTTACCCTTTAAAGGAAATAAATAACAAGAAAGACCAACTTAGGGTAGGTAACACTTAATTACTTGCTCACTCTTTCAAAACACTTTTTACACCTCACCTTTCAAAATATTTTCAAACTAAACGCTTTGTATACATCCATACGAGGATCATTACTTACTCATGTATCAACTCATCAGAAAGATCTTGAGAAAACCGATGTTGTTGTTGCAATGTTTTCTAGAAATCTGACTCTGGATGAGCATTACTCTGATACGTTAGTTCTGAACACCGAGTGTTGAAGACTCTAATGACTTTAAGTTTTGAAGACTAAAGGTTATGAAGACCAAGTGCAAAAAGAATCTGAAGACTAAAGGTTCTGAAGACCAAGTGTTGAAGACTCTGAAGACAAGGTTCTGAATGAACAAGGTTCTGAAGATTCTGAAGACTTGAAGTTCTGAAGACTTGAAGTTCTGAAGAACAAGGGTTTCAAAGATAGGTGTTGAAGTTCTGAAGACATAGTTCTGAGTGAACAAGGTACTGAAGATTGAATACTTGAGATTCTGAATACCCAATGATCCTTTCCTCTACTCATGCTTCAATCATATTTCAACTAGAAGCCTATAAAGTTCTAAAGACAAGGATTAATGGTTAAGAGATTTATCATTTCCTTTACTCATGCTACAAACATCTATCAACCAGAAGCCTGTAAAGATCAGAAGATAAGGATTAAAGGATAAGAGGGAATAGTACAATAGTACAAAGACACTTCATTCCACTAAAGATTCCACTACTCCACTACCATGACTTGAAGAGAGTGAAATGCTTGAGTTTTTTTCAAGAAGCGTAAAAAGGGAAAATGGCTAAGTTTGGAGCTATTTATAAGTATGTTGAAGCTTAAGAGTTTTCAAATCAGCATTAAAGAACTGATAGTTACTGGGACACGTGTTCCACTAAGGATGCATGATGGGACAGTGGCAGTTAATGTCTAGCCCCCAAGATCTCCAAGAGTCTAGGAAGTGTGATGATGGCTAAAGATTCTTGCGTGAATTGAGGAAACGTTTCAGAAACTACCATAATGATTATGATGTCATGGGTATGATGAAGGAAATGAACGATTTTTGTAATGTTAAAATTCGAATGACATCGAGGTCATGTAAGAGTTATTCGAGGCGTCGATTGATGTTATCAAAAAATGTCTTTTTCTTCGCTGATGTCGAAAATGACATTTTTTTGGGGGGCAATTTGTTAGCTCCTAAATCTGACGCCTGGTTTATTTTATTAGAAATATTCAAGGGTGTAAGATTTTTGTGAAATATTGAAAGGTTTTCGACGAAGGAGTCATTATGCATCCTAGTCGAAGAAGTCTTCGTGAAAGAGGAAATATTATGAGTGCAAGGTTATGGACTTAGAAGAATATTTGTTAAATTGGAAGATCTGATTCGACATAGATACTACTGAAGGTGTTATCGATGAAGAATTTAAATTCAAATAATAGAGGGAACTCTTTGTTCTTATCCAGTTTAGAGAATGACATGTTGAACAGATTTAAGGATCGAAGAGATGCAGAGCGACACTTATCTTGTTTTAGTTTATAGGCAGTTATTTTCATTATTATTAATAGGAGGTCTCTATGATGAGATTTTGTGTGTGTTCAATTATGTACACTACTCAATTTACTCAAAACATCAGTGCAGAGAAACAAGTGTGTGTGAGAATGTACGTTGATGTAACACCATTTTTATTTTAATGCAATTCAATAAGTTTTTTCATTAAGAACTTATCTTTTACTTATTCAAGTTACTTTCTGCATTTTATCAGTCTTTCGACTTTAGTCCATTGCACTTAGTTTCATTTTCAATTTGAAAGCAAACCCTTTTTATCATGAACTCTGTCGAAGTGTTCATTGTTTTTTCAGACATTACAAAAACAATTCCAATTTTCACGGTAAACACCAGGATTAAAAGTGGGGAAAAAATTTCCCCTTCTTCTTCTTCCTCTCAGGAATGCAAAACACAACAAGAAGGGACATACAAAAAAATGTGAGTTTAAGTTTTATGAACAAAATCAAGCAAACAACCATGTGGAAATCAATTGCAATCCATCTCAAACACGAATCAGCCATTAGTTTTTATCAATCAATAACAAAAAGGGATAAACTTGCTCATCAAAATCGAGATCAAAAGTGACTTGATCCGGCCATTTGAGAGATTCTTAGGTAAAAATAATCATGTAATTGTGTTTAGAGTGATGCTGGAAATCCATTTGAATGTTCATTTGTTTGAAAAAGGTTAGATTCAAGAAATCCAAATTTTAGCATTCTTGAGCTCAAGAACCCTGATCCTTCAAATGGCTTAATTAAGTGCATTTTTTTATCAAATAAGTTAGGGGAACGATATGTAATGTTTGCAAAAATATGTTTCAGGAGAGAAAACACAAAATGGACGAGAATTTAGGCTTACCTGAATGAAAATACTCAAGAACACATGAAGAATATGACGTCTACAATGGTGGATTCCGATGGTGTTCCGGTCAAGCTCTGTCCAGGGTCCAAATCAAATTTTCTTTGTAGTTTTGGAATCCTTACAACCTTTTCTACTAAAATCTAACATTAATTCATTAATTTTAACAAAATTCTCAAAATCAACTCCAAATTGAAATCAATGGACTGGATTGGAATTGATTGTTTTATGGTTAGAATTGTGGTGTATTATGAAGATGGAATGAAGCTAGGTGGATTGGAAGGAAGGTTGATCAATAATGTGGAAAATTTAGTGAAATTTCAAAGTTTCTTCAAAGTTAAGAAACTTGAAGACGATGATGAAATTGGATAGAGTTTTTGTTTATGTAGTGTGCATTATTCTACTGTAGATTATGTATGAAATGGTATTGATTTATAGGATTTAGTATTATGTTAAAGGATGGATTAAGAATTATGAAAAAAAAATGCAAAAAGAGTGAGTGAATTTGAATGAATTTGAATGTGAATTTGAATTTGGTATGAGAATATCTCAACTCCGATCTCAAATTCTGATATATTATGTAACAGGATGAGATCAAATGATGTGTAGATGAAAAGTGTGATGAGGAAAAACAAATGTGATCATTTTTTTTTTGTCTTTTAGTACCACATTCTTGACTTTTTATTGACTTTTGAAATGAATGGTATGTGATTAAATGAGAAATGAAATGAATTTGTCTTGAATTTTATTCCTATTGGATTTACTATTTTTGTACGCATATGATGCAAAAAAAATTGAAAAAATGGTGAAAATGACTAAAATATATTAGTCAACTTTAACATTATTTTTGTTGAGTTTTGACTTTGAATAATTCAAAATGCATATAATGAATGATATGAATTTATTTGGAATGATGTAACCATGAAATTATTCCAAGGATCAAATGTTGACTTTTGGGTTGACTTATGTTGATCTTAATGAATTATGCCCCCAAAAAATGCAATGTACGCAATGGTAAATAATGCAAGTGATTCAACAAAAATGAATAAAAAACTTGGTACAAAATTAGGGCATGATAAATATCTTTCATAATGTGTGACTTCTGAACTTGTTGTAATCACACTCGGGTCATAATCCAGTTCTACTCCAATGCGATCCGGAATTGAGGAGTTGTTATTAGTACCTGTTCAAGTTTGAAAACTATTGGCTGAAGGAAGACAATATTAGATATGTTGTGACTTTGGGGTGGAATCTAGATAGTGAGATCGAGATCACGAATTGAATAGTTGGTTATGCGGAGGAACTCAGAAATGGAATTGGAGAATATAATCACGGCTTAGAGAGGAAGTGAAAGGGAGTATGGAAGAAAAATCCATATTTGATAACGCCCTTATAGTCATTAAGATAATTCATACTTTGAAGCATAATACAATGGGTAGTAAATGGGAGTTAGCTCAAAATATTTATATAAATAAAGCTTATGATTAAGTGTATTAGTTTTTTTTATGAGGTATGTTTTGTAGATTGAGTTTTACGGATATGTGGATCCATTGGGTGAAGTTGTGTGAATCTCAGTGCATTACTCAGTTCTAGTTAATTTTGATAAACTCGTGCCAATTCAACTTGGAAGAGTCCTGAGACAAGGAGACCAGTTCTCCCCATATCTTGTTATACTTATAATAGAACGATTTTCTACACTCATGAATGGAGTAGTACCTAGATGAGATATCCATGGAGTGAAGGTATATAGAGAGACATCACTGGTGTCCCATCTATTTTTTGCTGACGATTGTTTTCTTTTTTGCAGGGTCAATATCTCGAAAGTAAAGCAACTTATGAAAATCCTTCAAATTTATGAAGAAGCTCCGAGATAAGAAATTAACATGACCAAGTCAGAGGTGTTCTTCAGTGTAATATCAGTCGTTTGGCTCAATAGGATCTTTCTAGAATTATGGGTGTTCGACATGTTTTAGGTAAGAGAATTTATTTGGGTTTGTCGTCTATGGTTGGGGTAAGAGTCAACATTTTCCTTCATCAAGGATCTTATTTGGAAAAGAATTAATTCTTGAAGAGGTCATATACTATCCAAAGCAGGGAAGAAGGTCATGATAATATCAATTCTCTAAGAAATACCTTCAAATATCATAAGTATCTATGTTATCCCAGATTCCACGATGAACGATATTGAAAAAAAATGTTGAATTTCTTTTGGTGGTGGGGAGGTAATAATAACAAAGGGATAAGGTGGCTTGTGTGGGATAGGTTGACTTGTTCTAAGAATGAGGGTGGTCTTGTTTTTTGTGACGGTAAGGCTTTTAACATGGTGATGGTTGTAACGCCCGTTTATTTAATTAATTATTTAATTAAATACAAGTGTATTGTGTTGTGTTGATTTGCGGTGATTTGTGTATTTAAGTTGATTTCCAAAATATCGGAATATTGTGTTGATAATTATAAGTTGGTTTAGGTCGAATTTAATTAATTAAGTTGATATAAGTTATGGAAGAAGATATGAAGTATTTTCGTTTATTGTTGGATATGTCGATCGGGTTGTTTGAACCATTTGGTTAATAATCGTAAGATAATCTAATTAAGTTTAGAGAAAATAATTAGTAGTGATTTATTAAATTAAAATTTGGTGTTGTGGTGAATTTAAGTCGTTAAGTCGGGAAAATAAGTCGGAAGCCGTAGAAATATTATCGGAGTAAATATTATAATTGTTGTAGTAGATTAATTAGTGGGCTTGAAACCGTGTTGAAATAGCAAATTAAGGGGGTGTTGCAGTTAGGCCCATTAGTTATAATTGGAATATTATTATTATTATAATAAGAGAAATAATAATAAGTGGAGGTTAGTTTTGTTGAGAAGTAGCAGTAAGAAGAGAGAGATCGTAAAGATTGGAGAACGAGGAAAAGAGGAGGAAGCAGTTATGAGAAGTCGTCGTCGGAAGCCAATCGGAAAGTCGATCAGAGATTCGAAACGGCCATCAATTAAGGTAAGGGTGGGGTTCGAACTCTATAATCGGGATTATGATAATTATTATGCAGGATTGGGATTTCATAATTTCTATACTGTCGGATGTTAATTTCGTGTTGATCGTGTTGTGTTGAATTATCGTAAAGAACATAATTCTTATGATAATTGAATTAATTGAATTTGTATAATCGTGGCTGGATTAATCGTTGAGAAATTATTTTGATTTGTGGATTCTGGAAAAAAAATGGAATTTGGGGACGGAACCCCTAGGCAGAGGGTGGCGCAGGCCACCCATTAGTAAAGGAAGGGTGGCGCAGGCCACCCGTTGAAATTATATCATGGCGCAGGCCATGGATTTGTGGGGTGGGGGATGGCGCAGGCCATCCCTTTGTTAAGTGGTCACCTCACATGCCTACGGCCCAGGCCACACCTCACGGCCCTTGCCATGGCTTATTTAATTAATGTATATTTACGTTACCTTTTTGCTTAAAGGAATAATTAAATATAATAAAAGTCTTACTAATTTTATAATAAGAATATAATTAAAGGAATATTATTATAATAATATTATACTAAGTATTAATTATAGTATTATATGTGAATAACCATGTTTAGTATAATTAAATAATAATATTAATTGGTTTTTAAGATGTGGAGTATAAATCAATAAAGTTTGTCTGTTTAGCCGAATAAGTGAATTTAAGCGGAGAAATTAGTTGTCCGGAATTTAAAGAAAATTGTCGAGTTAGTTCGGAATAATAAATAAGTGATTTTAGTCGGTGTACTGGAAATTGAACATAATTTGTAAAATTGATTAGTAATCGTCGTGGAGTATAAAACAATAAAATTTGTCTGTTTATCCGAATAAGTGAATTTAAGCGGACAAATTAGTTGTCCGGAATTTAACGAAAATTGTCGAGTTAGTTCAGAATAATAAATAAGTGATTTTAGTCGGTGTACTTTGTTAATTAGTGTTGAATGTGTGTATTTTCGAGTATAGTTTTTTGTATGTGGTTTTGTCTCAGTTTTGGAGTATTTTTAAGTTAAAGGTCGAAGGACCCATGTTGATTATTTGAGTTGTAGGTCGTAAGACCAATGTTGATGTTCAAGTTGTAGGTCGTATGACCAACGTTGAAAGTTGTAGGCCTATGGCCAAAGTTGAGTCGGTGTTGAATTAAAGTTGTGATGTTGTTTGTTGTATGTTGTTGGAGTTGATTGTTGTGATGTGTTGAGTCGTTGTATCATGGCATACACTGCATTTCTAAGTTGGAGCGGATGCTCACCACGTTGGCCTGGATTGGCAAATTTATTAAGTTGAAGGCTTATGCCTTGCAGATATCTCGATAACCTGGTATATTTTGAGTTGGGAGTTTAACTCCAATGGTACCTCATGCATATGCACAGTCGAGTCACATTCCGTGTCACATTGATTATGTTGTTTGTGTTGTTTATGTTGCCAAGTTGATAAAGTTGTTCTTGTTGCTTACGTTGATAAAATTGTGTACGTTGCTCAAGTTGAATAAGTTGGTTATGTATATACAAGTTGATTATGATGTTAAGTTGATTATATTATTATGTTGGACAAGTTGATTATGTTGTTAAGTTGATTATATTATTATGTTGGACAAGTTGATTATGTTGCTAAGTCGATTATATTATTATGATGGGTGAGTTGATTATAGGATTATGTTGCCTGAGTTGTTTATATATTTATGTTTGTAATGTCGATTATGCTGATATTGAAGAAGTTGAATATGTTGTAAATGTTCGTCGAAGTTGATGAAGGTTTGTATGCTAAGGTTATAGTTGAAATTGATTATGTTGATGTGTGAATTAAGATGATAAAGTATGTTGGTTGTTTGGGGTGTTTAGTAAGATGTTGTTGTGGATAGTGTAAAAATTGTATGATTCTATCTAGCGTATTAATTATCATACTCTTGTTTATATGGTTCGATATCTCACCCCTTTCTGTTGTTGAATGTTACCTTGATTGGTAACGTGCATGTATTCCAGTTTAGAGTTGCTTACTTTCGTAATCAAGTCGGTGTCATCGCTCTGATACGTAACACTCGGGGGGATGAACGCTTAATTGTTTTGTTGTTATATTTAGTTGTTGTTATTTTAAGTTGTCTCAATGAAAAACATGTTATTACTAAGTTGTTAGGTTGAAAAATTTGTTAACTGATGCAAAGTTGAATATTTGTGGATCCGCTGCCTATTTGTAAAAGTTGTTTGACTTTAATGAATTGAATAAGAGTTGACCTTATAGTTTCATCCTATTTGAAAGTGTTATGTATCGATGTTCATGAAATTAAATGAATTTGTTTAAGTAGAAAAATGTAGCATCCTGTTTTATTGTTGAATTTTTGAAACTCTGATTTATGAATTTCCGCCGGGTAGATTTGGGGTGTTACAATGGTGGCCAAACAGGGGATGAATATTATGACTAATCCAAATACATTGGTGGCTACAGTTTTTAAAGCAAGGTACTTCCCTCAATTTTCATTTTTTTGATGTTAATCTTGAGAATAATCATAGCTTTGTTTGGATAAGTATGTGGAAATATCGTTATATTTTAACTCTTGGTTGTAGATGGAAGATTGATGATGGTTGCAAAAGTAAGGTAATGTCTAAACTATGGTTAAAAGGTGATAGGACGGGGTGGATGAGAGCTCCATAACATTGTGATGTGTATAATATTACTGTTAAGGATATCATGCTAAACAACGTTAAGGTATGGGATGAACATAAAATTAGACACTTTTTCACACATGATGTTGCTAAGGCAATTTTGGATGTCCGTCTCTAGGATTTGGTGGATGAGGATGACTTGAATTGGAAGGAGGAACAAAATGGGAATATAGTGTTAAGACTTGATACAAAATTCTGAAGGATGACCTAAGGGAGAGGCGAGACCTTAGTGTGGAGAGGAAAAGAAGTTGTTTGTGGAAAATTAGAGTACCTCCTAAGGCGAAACACATATTATGGAGGATTTGTCGTGATTGCCTCCCAACTTGAATGAGACTTAGCTAGTACCATGTTCCTTGTCCCGTTGTGTGTTAGCTTTGTGATAGGAATGTAGAGAATGAGTGGCACATTTTCTTTGGGTGTGTTGAAACCATACAATGTTGGAATGTAGCAGGCATGCGTTTAGTTATTGAATCAACTAAGGTTGTGATTCATGACATATGTCGTAAGGAGAATCATAGGACAACGGGTAAAGTGGCTACGTTGTTATGGATATTTTGAAATAATAAGAACAATTGGGTTTGGCATAATGATAAGTCAGAAGCTTATAATTTGGATTTACAAGCGTTCTATAGTTGAAATGATTGGTTTCTAACACAAAATATTCAGGAGGATACCGAGTTAGACCATACAAGGGTAGGTGAAATGTAATGTGAACGTGTAGTTTGATACATAAAATGAACCAGTAACAATGGAAGGTTTATAAACGCATTAGTGTGGGATTTTAGTATCCATTCAATTATGGAAGCTGAAGCAGTGGGATTTTATTATTCATTCAATTGTGGAAAGTTTATAAATGCAGGAGTAGTATGGGATTTTAGTATCCATTCAATGTGAAAGAAACAATACAGACGGTCACTCATTTGCAAATAGATCGTATCATTTTCTAAGAGTGATTCACATATGATGGTCCAAGCAATTCATGCGAATAAAGAAGATAATTTATCATTTTCAAGAGTGATTCACATATGATGGGCCAAGCAATTCATGCGAATAAAGGTGATAATTTCGAGGCATAATTTCGAGGCATTATTTCTTGTATTAAGAATTTATTACTTGTAATCCTAATTTCGAGGTGATGTTTGTTAAGAGTCAAGAGAATTCAATTGAGCAAGAGAATTCAATTGAGCATTTGTTATCTAAAGTGGCCAATTTTTGGAATAGCCGCGGTGTTTGCATTTAATTCCTCGTTGTATTGGACATCACTTGAGAATGAGTTAAGTTTACTTGTGTAAACAAAAATCTTCTATTGTTGTGTTTAATAATACTAAATAAAATAATAATAATAAAAGAAGATGAAGACTAAGAAGATTGGGAGAAGATGGACCTAGTAAATAAATAAAAATGAAAATTCCCGCATATGCTCTGTTACATAATTATGACCTATTACAAACACAAAATTTTGTAAATAATTACCTCTCAAGGCACTATAAATTTACACTCAAGATAATTCTTTTCTTTTGATACTGAAAATGGCACTCACTGTAAGCATATCTTCTTGGATATTAGATGTTCCACATCTTTTACGCAGCAAAATATAGGTAAGATCACTCACTCTAGGCATATTTGAGAGTACAGGGAGGTGTTTGTGAAGGGGAGGCCGTTGTACTATTAAGGAATAACGTCTGCTTCTCATCAGCAAAGCAAAGAACAGATTCGGGGCAAACTTCCAAGGCAGATGATGGTGGAGTAGGTTTGAAGTTGAGAAGTTTCGAGTATTCCGAGATAAGGTGGAACATGTAATCATAAACTCGATCCATGTTTAAGGTTTCCATATAGTCCTGCCCTCTTTTTCCCAACTCCGCTGCCTATACAGCAATATAAAAACAGTTACATAAATAATCAAATTCATTGGGACTTTAAAAGAAAATACTGGGTAGAGAGAAAGAATAACACTATGTTGAACGCCGTGGATCAGAAGTAAATGACAATATAGAACAATAAGTAAAGAAATACCTCTCTCGGGTGCGTATTTCCCCAGTCTACGGCACGCTTTATAGATGGACATAGATCTAGAGGATTAATAGGTATAAAGTTTTGAAGTGGAATAAGGCCACGAGTGAAAAAATCTTCATACTGTGGTGTTATAATTAGTGTAACAGAACCACATGAGAGAATATATTTCAAACTCACAGACCATGCATACCCTTCAGCATAGATCTTATACCTGGTGCAAAAATAAATCAAAAGTGTTAAGCTAAGGACAATAATAATCAACAGCTGAGCAGCATGATACAAAAATCTAAATTAATTAAAAACATCTTCTTAAAATGGAACTTGAAGATCTAAATAAATAGCATCCCAATTATTTATTACTTCAAAATTTAATTTTGCACTTCTTTGTATGTTCGCTCAAATGCAGATTTAGTCTCCCTATTTTAACTTGGCATAAAATCTGCTGACGTAGAACCATCCAGACGAGCGAATGGCGGATGGTGAAGAGGGAATGAGAGGATATGTAAGAGAAGGAGATGAGGATTACGTTGCAAATCCATATGATAGAAAGATTATAAATACACCTGGATGATTTCATGTTAGGTATCAAGCTAGGTTTGTTGAAATCACGGTGAGCCACATTGATTTTGCAAAAGCTACACTTAAATCACAGCGGTTCACCGTGATTTTGACAAACCCACCTTGATACCGAACATGTTTTTATGTCACGTCAATTAGAACTATTCACATCACCAGTTTAGGACCAAAAAAATCAAATTTTCAAAAGGGGGACTAATTCAATTTGCAAGTAAAAAATAGAAGGATCAAAACTGCAACTAAGCCATGTATGTAAGTTTAAGTATTGCTTTATTAACTATGCAAAAAAGTCCATAAATATTTTGTGAGCTTATTTTTGAGTTTTGAGGAATGCTCTAAGAGGAAAAACAGTTGGTTACATACCTGTGATTACACTGTTTTGAAAGTTTTGATTCCTTAAAACCACTACTAGCAGCTGCAACCCAATCCTGCAATGCACACACAATCAGATAACTAAGTTTGGTGCATAAATCAATTTGAAATTACACTGATTGATTAATGACGAATTGAGAAAGGCGATTCAAGCCAACCTGACGCAAAATTTCTGCTCCCCACACATTAGAATCATTGCAATTTAGTAATTCAGTACGAACAGGAGATGCAACATCTGGATTTCCTTTCCAGTATGCTAGCGGCTTCCTATCATTCCAACTTACAGCTTGAGAACCTTGCTTGATATCTGGGAACTCTACCTGCCACGGTTGAATATTTATCTCTGACCTGACCAACAAATGTTCAAGTTCAGCACAAAGACATCAACAAATAAGCACACCGAAATCATCAAGCAATAAAACCTCATCAGATTTGACTTCTTTAAAATGAGTCATTCAATTCATAGAATAAAGTAATATTAACCATTAATGTTCATGCTCCAAATCATGATATATCCAAATATAAATTGTTGATATATTCATCAACAATTGAGATTACATACTTTCCTCTAATGTGAAATTTTTCCTTTTAAAGGAGTTAAATGCAACATCAACATATTTCATGCACATCAACCTGATCGACACATGTGGTTACATTCAATAGCTTCAATTTTTTTAAATTATTACGCTTGTCTATGTATTCGTGTTGGTGTTGGTGTCAGTGTCTGGACTTCGTCTCTGTGTCTATGTGAGAGATCATAGATTCATGTAATATATCAATGAGTATCAATAAGCTAGGATCATCCATCATATACAATTACATAATACGCACTAAATATAGAAGTACAATGGAATGATAAATTGATGAAAATGTGACATTTTGAGAGAATCCCAATTAAAATCTTACCATCCCCAGAAGGACCAATCAGGAAAAGGTATATCAAAATGTTCCTTTGTGGTACAATATCGAAAGAGAGGCAAAGGCATTGAACCATGTTCAGTTTTGTTAATACTAGGCTTATCCATACAATCAAACATCAAATCCACATCAGGAACCAACCCAGGGTACTTCCTCAAAAGCTGCAACAAACCCCAAACAGTAAACATAGCCCTACTCTGAACACAAGCATAATACCAATCAACAAACATCTTCCCTCCAACAATCACCACTCTAAAAGCCGCATACTTTTTCGCTTCCGCCAAATGCCCCTCGGAAATTCTTGTTTTCATCCACGGCTCCAGATCTCTCCGAATCGCCTTGAAAAAACCCGGACATTCCGGACCTTTCGCTTTCGTATCTCTGGCAGCGTAACCGAGTTGTCCGCTGCCACCGGAAACCGCGTTACGGCATGTCAGATAGGAGCACTGTATGATTTTATAGGCTCTGCTCTGACGAGTCTCTTCGTCGAAGGGTTTGGTAGGGAAAACATGCCACGGCGTTGGTTCTAGGTTGTGACCTACTACGGTTCCGGTTCGGCTGACAACGTCGTCCACCTGTTTGATGAAATTACGCAAAGAAGAGAAAAATAGTTAGAGGATGAAAAATGAGAAGTGAATTGGTGAGATTAATTGTTGGGTAAAAGAGAGAAGAACCTTGTAGAGAAGAAGACCAGTGAGAGAGAAGAAAGAAAGAGCAATGACACAGGGAAGGAGATAAGTTGGGGTACGAGGAGAGTGTTTGGGAGAGAGACCCATTTTAGAAGAAGAAAAAGTGAAGAAGAAGAAGAACGAGAATTGTTTTGAGTGTTTTGAGACATTGTGTTGTGGATGTTTGAAAATTGAGGTGATTTGGAAAATAAGGACACTCAATTCACGTGACGGTGGAGACCACGTGTTTGAGATTATGGTGAAATTTGACGAAGAAAGGGAAAGTTTTTGGGGGTTTGTTTTTCTTGGTGTGCTACGTGGTGTTGTTTGTGATGATTGCATAAGAGAGAAGAAGATGGAGTGTTTGTTTACTCGATTTGGAAATTTTTACAAACACATGGTAGACAAGAGATGACGCAGTGAAACACGGGTTGAGTTGTATTGATGTGCTTTTCTGACACTTGTGGGCTTCTTCTGAAATTATTTACTGTCACCAAAATTATTTTGACATACACGAAGGAACATATTCATGTCAAAACAAATGAAAGAAAACACTGAATGAGACAATTTTATCCGAAAAGGAAACTTCATAAAAGGATAGAAATGAGATGAGAATTTTTATCCTAAAAGGAAAATAAATTAATATTATATGAACATATATAAATAAGGATAGAAATGAATGTATAAGAGAAATTATAGAAAACACAATTTTGACATGTACTGTGTATTATATATTAGATATAGTATTTTAGTGAAATAAATACAAGAAATTCTTTACACGCATAGTTTTATCATGGCACCGTAGATAACTATAATGAATAGTCTAGAGTTATATATATTTCTCTTTGTGTAAGATCAAAATGGAGTTTAGTGGAAGGAACAATCAAACAGTCCTAAAAAGTCTTATAAATTACAAGATTGGTGACCAGTGCGGTCCATGCTAGTGTCAAGGGTAATAAACATGAGAGACATGTATGTGTTGTACCATTTCATATCAAGAGGACGTGAAGGTGTTGTGGGAGGATATTAAGGAGCGATATTATGGAAAGTCTATGATCACATACTATAGAAAGTTAAAGAGTTTGTGGGATGAATTAACAAACTATCAGCAAATTCCTAATTACACTTATGAGGGATGAAAGTGTGACAATGGAAAAGCAGCGAGAAGAATAGAAAGTCCATCAATAATTGATGGATCTAAATGACGCCTTGTATGGTATAGTGTGCTTCAACCTTCTTGTAGTTGTCCATCTATCGTCGATGTATAGAGTGTATGCAACCTTGGTGTAAGAAGAGAGAATAAGAGTCATATCTCAGGGGAAAGTAAGAGCAATGTGATGTTATTGCATTTGCATCACAAGCTTATGGAAGAGGAACTAGAGGATTTGCCAAAATAAAAGACATAAACTCGATATGTTCAATTTGCAATCGGTCTGGACATGAAGTTAAGAATTGCTTTCAATTTATTATTTATCCTGATTTGTGGGGATATCAACCATGTGTGGAAGAGAAAATGATTGGGAGAGGAAGCGGACAATGTAGAGTAGGAGCTACATGTGAAATTTTGTGCTTACAATTTAATCAAGAGGATAAAGCTCATGGATAGCAAGATTTGAGAAGCAGTTGTTTAACCTTGATGATTACTTAGTTTTGATGATGACAACACTTGGAGTTGCAACATCACTTAAAGTGTTTTTATGATAGTCATGCCTAACGTCAAGAGACTACTAAATTTAGTTCAAGCAGTCAAAGACATACAATGTTTCAAGTTATCCTTCTGAATCAAATAAAAGTCAGATCAAGTGAATGATTAAGGTTTATAATCATTGGTATTTAAATCATTTTAGATGATGGTGAATACTATCTCCGTCTCACAATAGGTGTCCTCTTTCCTATTTTTATTTGTCTCAAATTATTTGTCCATTTAGATTATCAATGTGATATTTATTATTATTTTTCCACTAACTTACCCTTATTTAATGTATTTTAATTCATATAACTATTTCACTATCTATTATTAGAGTTATTTTAGTAAATGATACTCATTTTATTATTGAAATCAACACAATTAATTATTATCTTAAAAATTGTGAAAATCTGAAGGAGGACACCTATTATGAGACGGATGAAGTAATATAGATACATCTCAAGCCTCATCTAGAATAATCAATATTCTTGTTTGATGAAATTAAGCAAAGAAGAAAAAGAAATAGTTAGAGGGTGAAAATGAGAATTGAATTGGTGAGATTAATTGTTGGATAAAGAGTGAAGAACCTTGTAGAGAAGAAGACCAGTGAGAGAGAAGAAAGAGAGAGGGATGACACATGGAAGGAGATAAGTTGAGGTATGAAGAGAGTGTTTGGGAGAGAGCCCTGTGTTAGAAGAAGAACCACAATTGTTTAGAGTGTTTTGAGACATTGTGTTGTGGATGTTTGAAAAATTGAGGTGATTTGAAAAATAAGACACTCAATTCATGTGACGGTGGATACCACGTGTATGAAAAGTGGTATGAGATTATGGTGAAATTTGATGAAGAAATTAATAACTTTTGGAGTTTGTTTCTCTTTGTGTGTTGTGTGGTGTTGTTTGTGATGATTGCATGAGAGAGAAGAAGATTGAGTGGTTGACATACATTAAGGGACATATTCATGTTAAAACAAATAAAAAGAAAACATTGAAATGAGACAATTTTTTCCTAAAAGGAAATTTCATAAAAAGGATAAAAATGAGAATTTTTCTATCCTAAAAGGAAAATAATTTAATATTATATGAGCATATATAAATAAGGATATAAATGAATGTATAAGAGAAAATATAAAACACAATTTTGACCTGTAATATCTTTCTTTTTTAATTGTTTTTCTTAGACATCAAAAAAACTAATACATCCTCCTGTCATGATTATAAACAAAAAAGGCGACCTTGAAATTTGGTTACTATTATAAACAAAAATCATTAATTTATAAATTAATTAATGTTTGAATTACTAGTATAACCTTCATTTAATTTAAAAGTATTTAATATTATAGTTGATTCATCAAATAAAATTAAGGATATTATATTAAATTCTTTGTTTTACACACGAAATCAAGAAAATTAATTACATTTAACTAAATTTCTTAATCAATGTGAAAGTAGTTAAATTTACTTATAATTGTGACCAGAGTAGTAATTTTTATTACTTTTCAAATAATGATTGTCTTTTCTATCTATAATACCCTTAATTATTTATTGCTTTATTTGACTTTTTCTCTCTTTAATAAATAACTAGGGATAATTTTGACAAAACGACAATTAGTATTATCTTGACTTTTGAAAATGACAATTAAAAGAAATATTTTTTTTAGTTAAAAGTGACACTTAAACTCTTTCCACACTTAGTTTTATCATGGTACCAGAGCAGATTCGATATTATTAAGGTTGTGTGAACGAAAATAAAATGGTTGAACCATTAAAAAATGTGAAATAGAAAGAAGAAGTATTCACCATATGATTTGAATTCGAATGAAAATGGTGTCATTTTGATCATCCATAGTCAATTAAGATAGGAGAACTATAATGAGTAGTTTAGAGTTATGCATCTCTCTCTCTGTGTGTGTGTGTGTGTGTATGTGTGTGAGATAAAAAATGGAGTTTAGTGGAAGGAAAAATCAAACAACCCTAAAAAAGTCTTATGAATTAGAAGATTGGAGAATAATGAAGTCCATGCTAATGTCAATGGTAATAAACACGATAGAGGCAAACACGTGCTCTACCATTCCATATCAAGAGGACGGGAAGGTGTTATGGGAGGATATTAAGGAGCGATATTGTGGAAAGTATGTGATCACATACTATGGAAAGTTAAAGAGCTTGTAGGATGAATTGATAAACTATCAACAAATTCCTAACTACACTTATGAGGGGTGCAAGTGTGACAAAGGAACGACAACGAGAAGAATATAAAGCCCATCAATTATTAATGGATCTAAATGACACGTTGTATGGTATAATACGCTAAAACATTCTTGTAGTTGTCCCTCTACCATTGTTGTCTAGAGTGTATACAACCTTGGTGTAAGAAAAAAGAATAAGAGTCATATCTCAGGGAAAGGAAGATAAAGGTGATGTTAGTGAATTTGCATCACAAGCTTGTGGAAGAGGAACTAAAGGACTTACCAAAATAAAAGGCATAAACTCAATTTGTTCAATTTAATCGGGCTAGATATGAAGCTTAGAATTTCTTTCATTATTTATCCTGATTTGTGGGGAGATCGACCATGTGGGGAAGAGAAAATGATTAGGAGAGGAACCAAGAAATGCACAATAGCAGCTACATGTGGAACTCTGTACTTGCAAGTTAATCAAAAGGATAAAGCTCGTGGATGTCAAGATTTGAGAAGTAATTGTTTAGCCTTGGTGATGACTTGGTTTCGATGATGACAACACCTAGAGTAGCAACATCACTTGAAGTGTTTTGATGATTACAACTCCTAAAGTCAAGAAACTACTAAATTTTGTACAAGCAGTCAAATACATACAGGGTGGTTGTTCAATTTATCCTTCTAAGTTAAGCAAAAGTCAGATCAAGTGAATGATTAAGGTTTACGATCACTAGTGATTTAAATCATCTTAGACAATGGTGAATAATAGTGATACATATCAAGCCTGGTCTAGAATAATCAATACTCTTGTGTGAATTGAAGTCAAAGATAATTCCAAGACTTGAAGTTTCAGAGTGTAAAAGAGAGGAAGGGTGAAAGCTCGCCTGATCATATTTGTCTTAGTGATCAGTGCATTGTAAAAACACAAGTGTGTTTTCATAAGTAATATGGATAAATCACACACGCATATTTGAAATACAAATAGGCATCCCAATTTTTATTAAAACAACCAATAAATATTTTCGGAGCCTAGTCTATTAAATTAGAAACTGTCAAAACTGATTAGGACAAGTTTTTGAACTTTTTAATCAATTAGAACTAAAACCTAATAATTTAGATGAGGGAGAATCAAGTATGTAATCGATTATGATACTCTATTAATGATTGGTAAGACTTTCTATCAAAATCTTCCAATTTCGAAAACAATTATCGATTAGTGCAAGTGTATAATTGATTTGCTAATCAATTTGAACAATTAAAAGGCCCATGGATTGTTTCCATTTTTACACCATCTCTTGGCCTATAAGTTATGAGCCCCTTTACCATTTCAAATAATTCAAAAAATGAGAAACATGTCACTTCTCAACTCTCTCAATTTCTACTAATCGTATCAATCTTTTCTCTCATATATTTTAGTTTTAGTGATTTGTGAGTGTTCTTGAGTTTAGTGAGGAATTTTTCTCGGGTGAGGTATTAAATTATAAATTTACCAAGAGTAGTTTTTCTATTAAAAAAATCATTCTTCATTAAGAAGTTATCTTTTTGGTTTAGAGCTAAACCAGTGCAAAAAGCTCTTTATTTGTGTTTAGGTTAGAATAAGTCTCTATTTGGTTCGTGAGCTCCATCATTGAAGAAACACCCTCCTTTTGGATTTCTGAAGAATAATTTGAGAGATGCCTTTATAATGGTTCTTGAGCTCAACCTAGTTAAAAGCTCTATCAATTTGAGATCATATTTATGTAAAATCCCATTCGATTTCAGAGTTTAGTCTGTGAGAAAGCTCATTAGGTTCGAGATCATCTCGGTGAAGATCTTAGTTTAGTTCATGGTAAGCTCATGTAAACCTCAATTCAATTCAGAGGATAGTGAATTCAAAACTCCATCTTGGTTCAAGATCAGCCTGTGCAAAATATCAATTTGGCTTAGAGACTAACCGCTTAAAGCTTAGTTTGTTGTTTAGTGACAAGAAAAATCACTTCAAGTTTGTTCGTTGTTTGGAGACAAATTGCTTCAAACTATTTTAATTGTTTGGTTAGAAGTCATTATAAAACTTTATTTCCTTGTATAAGTGGGTTTGGGGAATAACCTTCTAAAACCTCTCAAGCATTATTGGATACTCTTAAGATCAAATTTTTAGGAGAATAGTAGTTCACTTCTTTAAGACCGAACATATATAAATTACTAATGTTATCTCTCTTGGGAGAGGAGAGGGTCACTTCTTTACCTTGAATTTTTGGTGATTTTACAAACGTTCTTGAGAAAATGTTTTCAAACTCTAAGTTCCAAAATTATTTTATTTTTAATCAACGATTTTAAAATATTCATAATCCACCCCACCCTCTTATGTATAGAGTCATATGTTCAACACTACACACAGTAGAGACATGAACATAAGGTTTTGAGCTAACACAATACATACCAATGGAGAAATAGACATTGGATCACTTGATGTTGATAAGAATGCTCTGAATGGTTTGAGAATTGAACAATGGCAAACATTGGTAGTTTTTTAAATATTCATAGAGGGAGAACAAATGAAAGAAATCCTAGGTAACATGGTTCATAGATTATTGATACATTAGCCTTTTACCATATGAAAGATATCACAACGCTAAAAATAACCACAAGAGTTCGCACGCTCGAGATGATAACAAAGTCTCCACCAAACTTTATTTATTCCAAAAAGAAAGGGAAAATATCGATAAAACTCTCGAAAGAAAAAGAAAATGGTCGTCTCAACCAAATTCGGGTTTGGGAGTCAATTATACAAGGGAAAGGTATTAGCACCCCTCACGTCTGTTGAACTCAATGGGAACCATTTGTTATCTTTGTGAATAGAATGCTAGCTTTCGTTTATTTGCTTTCTTCTAGTTATTAAAAGCTTGAGAGAAAAAGGAGAAGGACAAAAAGAAGTTTTTTATTAGTGTGCTTTACGAGACTTTGAATCTCCATCATACATATCCCCAAGTGCAATGGGGAACTCAATGCTACTCAGTTCTAGGTAGCAAATGTTTGTGGGTTGGTCAATTTCAACGAAAGGGACTTAGTCGCATTCGAGCGGAAAACATTGCTTGCTACCCAAAACATGGAGAAGTGAACATTTTGCATCACATCAGAATGGACGACATTACTTGGAATCTCACAAAGTTATGTTTGTAAGACTCATAATTTTAAAATAAATAAATAAATATTGTAATATTATAGTATATTCGCACATCTAAAGTATATTATGATCGAATATAAAATTAAATCATATTTATATCAGTGAGTTCGATTTATGCACATAATATTTTAGGATTTTTTATTTCATTAGTGGTTCACGATAAAAAAATTCAAAAAATCTTGATTTCAACCTCGTTAACGTTCGGTAAAATTAGTCACCTTAATTTTTGAAACTATCCCTTTTTGTAACGAAATTTTAATGAAAGAATAATAACATTATTTATGATAGAATTATAAAATAAGAAAGGTTTTTTGCGTTTGAACTAATTTTAGATCTCTCTAATAAACGATAGTTTTATCTGCTTAAAATTTAAAATAATCTTTGTTCATAAAGAAATTTTATCGATGGAATCATAAAATTATTTTCGATAGATTAATAAAAAGATAATAATAATAATAAAATTTATTTTATCGATCAATTTTTTTTATATTGCAATATAGAATAATCGGAAAAAAAATTTATTATCAACAAAAATTATTTCAGACATTTTTATCAGGATCACGTAACACCCGAAACAACATAATTTATGATGAAATGACATAAACAAATATTGAAATACCAGAGTGAATATTCATGATTATTTGTAATTATGAGAAGTGACAAGAGATCTGATGACATAGTTACTAACAATTGAAAACTAACTAAATGAGAAGCATTAATATGGAGTGCCTCGTTATCCACTTGATAGTCGTTTACCCGTGTGATGCACGGGAAAATGCTATTGAATTATTATTAATGATAAAATATTTATAAATTAATTTATAAATTTAGTAGATAAATTATATTATTAAATATATATTTTAATATAATTAAAAAATATGAAAGTGTAAAATAATAACATTTTCAGAAAAAAAAGGAAAATAGTGTTCATATATATATATATATATATATATATATATATATATATATATATATATATATATATATATATATATATATATATATATATTGTCGTACCTCGAAAAATACGAACCTAAAACAAAACAACAGAGCCGCCACCTAATTCTATTTATTCTTCTAGAGAAAAGGGAGATATAGATACAACCTAAAGGATGGATAAGAAATGGTTCACGAAACCAAATTCTAAGTTCGGGAGTCGGTTACGCAAGGGGAAGGTATTAGCACCCCTCACGTCCGTTGTACTCAACGGGAACCTCTTAGATAATTATGCGATTAAATGTTTGATCTTAAGTTTTTGTCTTCTAAATGATTATTAATATGTTCGTTCTTAAAGAAATAAGTTTTTTATTGTTAAGGCGGAGAAACGATTAAAGATTTTTATTATTGATTTAAACGGAAAAATAATTAAATTTTTTATTAGGGTGCTCGCGAAGGATTAAAATCCCCGTGCCTACGTATTCCCTTGTGCAATGGGAAAGTCAGAGCTCCGTAGTTCGTGCTACTACGGTTTGTGATTTTTACTGAACAGTTATTTAAAACGCATTCTACTGTTAGCGTTGGCTTTTACTCGCGGTGGAGGCTGAAGCACTAACTCGTTCGAGAGATAGAATGATTTAAACAATGTTCGTTTTTGGAAGAAAGTGTTTGACTTTGTTAAGATGTTTTAAAACGAGAGGGCGAATGAACCACGCGTGGGGCTAGCCCATGTTGCGGTTGCATTCAAGAACGTGCGGAGTGCGAGACTCCGGAGTTCAGTTACTCGTTAGTTAATTATAAAAATGCTTTGAATTGGTTGGTATGTTTTAATTTGAGATTTGAATATTTGATATACGAATGGTGATTGAACCAACGCGTGAGGCTAGCCCATTTGCGGTTCAATCCAGAACGTGCGGAATGCTAGACTCCGGAGTTCCTTTTTCGTACGATTAAATTAATTAAATGATTTGTTTTTTTTTTTGGACGCTTTAGAATCGATGCGATTAATTAATAACGAAGGATTGAACGAACAAAACGCGTGGGGCTAGCCCAGTTGCCGTTCGTTCTAGAACGTGCGGAATGCTAGACTCCGGAGTTCTATTCCTTGTTAAAATAATTTAAAAGAAACGCGAAACGTGCAGACGGCGATCGCTTGGTGACCGACTTACGTGTGTATGGTGTAGGCGTATGAATGTTCACTTGGCATTGGACCAAGGAAGTTCATCATTTTTCTTTTATTATTTGGGAATCTAAGTTCATGACTTGATTAGTAACATATAACCCCCCCCAAAAAAAAAATCGAGGACAAGATTTACGTTTACACAAGTCACGCATTATCGTTATGTAGCTAAACTACGAATCAAAGCAGCTATAAGCTAAAACAAATCTTGAATATAATCAAGCAAAACGAAAATAAATAAATAGAATAGTAAATTTTACACTAACCTTTTCCAAAATTAATTAACAAATAAATAATTAAGACTTTAAATAATAAAGACTTTAAATAATAAAACCCTTTTTTAGAAAAAATATGTGAAATCTAGAAAAAATTAAGACTTAAAAAAAAAATAGAAAGAAGCAATAAAAGGCCATCATTTTTTGGACAGAAATTTGAAACAAAAAAGTGGATGGGCTGAACAAATAGCCCAAAGGAGAACCTAGCGGGTCAACCGGGTGACCCGGTTCAGTCAAGAGATAGGGATGGGTCAACAAAAAAAACCCTAAACACAAACACAGATGCAACGGCAGTGAGAGAAAAACACAGTTCTGAAATCCAAAACTCACGAAGAACAAACCCTCCTCTTCCCGAATCCGTTTCCTAACCCCCAAATTTCATCAAAATTGCGTTAAATCACATGCTACAAACGGCGAAGAAATGAAACGAAATCGAATTAAGAAACAAAACAAAACCACAACAACAATAATTCAAAGATAGAGGTAAACGAAACAACAAGGCTACCGATTTGAGATGCTTCAACAGGTATTCCGCTTCCTTTCTTGATCGTCTTTCTTCTTCTTTCGTTTGCTCACCTTCTTCTCACCGAGTTTCAAACGATGCAGGGGTGGTGATTATGGCGGATTTGTGATGATTCGTGCGTTGAAGAAGAGACAGAGTCGTGAATCGCGGTGACGTTTAGGGCTTTGAGCGATGGTTTGCAACCATGGTTCGCTCCGGTTTGTGTTTCAGGTGTTTTCCTCTCGCAGTTGGTTTCGGCGAGGTCTTGCAAGCAGCAATGAAGGTTATGTGATGGTAAGGAGGTTGTATTTCTCTTCTCTGTGTTTTTGTTGAAAGAAAAAAATTTCCTTTCTGGTTTTGTTTTGTCTTCTGTTGCGATTTGTTTTTGAAACTCCTCCTCCCTGTTTTGCTGTGAAGTTAAAACAAATGGAGGTGATAGAAGGCTATGGAGTTCAGTTGATTTAAAGCTGAGTTGAAGGTGAATTGGTGGAAGGATGAAGGTGAGTTCTCATGTTTTATATGGCTGCTGTTTGTGTATGGAGTTATTGGTTATGTTTTGCTGTTGAGGATGTTTTTTCCTTGGTTTGTGGCTGCCTCTCTTGAAATTGTTTTTTGGATCCCCCCCTCCCTGTGAGGTATTCGGTCCCTCTTATATCAAGGGATTCCGTCTCTTTTTCAAATGCCTTCCCCCCCCCCCAAAAGCACTGATCTGATAGGGTTGACATTTTCTTTTTTACTTTCGGTGCAGGTCTTGTACTACTTGGAGCAAGAGCTTTTCATGCTTTGGCAAAAGGTGATGGAGATAGGGTTGACAATAGCTGTACTTGCAGCCGTTCTGAATTTGGTTGCACCAGGTTTGTCACTTTACGGTTCTGACTTGTCCTTTCCTTGTTTGAAATGAAACCAATAGTTAGATTTTGACTGAATTGGATTTTCCTGCAGGTTATGCAAACTGGTGTGGCAGTTCTTTTCTGTGGCAGGTACACCTTGATTAACGAACGAATTTCTTTCACAAATTTGTGTTACAACAACATAGGTCTTTGCCGTAGACCCAAAGATATCATGCCCAATTGTTGCAAACTGCAACTTTGTTCTTGCAGCAAGCTATAGCAGGTCTGGCCCCCTTTCTAACCTGTCTTTTGCTGTACTGATATAGTGGTCCCCTACTTATTTCATCATTCTGGCTTTAGTTACCTTTGGTTCGAAAATGGACTAGCTTTGGATTTGGATTGAATTGAACTTTTCTGTTTCTCTTTGTCCCTGCTCTGTTAACTTGTTACTTTGAAAAATCAACTTTCTACTGCAGTAAAACAAGGATTACTTACTGCAACTCAACTCTTTTTTTGTGCATAGAATTGACTTTCAATATTGTTTCACTAATCAATCTCTTGTTTCTTTTTTGTATGTAAACTTGCTTGGAGCAAAAGAGTCCTACTGATTTGCTCTTCGTTTACGCTGTTATGGCGGAACTTTCCTCTTGAATTCAAACTGAGGATTTTGCAAGCTCATGGTCTTGTTGGTGTGGTGCAATTTTTCGCAAGGTGTGACTAGAAGGAAAGTCAACTGTCCAATAGTTGTTATAGTATTGCCTCCCTATTTTTTTTTAGGCAGCCAACTTAAAAATGCTGATTTAGCCTAAGTCAATGTTATGACTTCTCAAATGTATCATTATGCAATTTAAATTTGGTATCTAGACTTGAAACTAAGAATATGGCACTTTGACAATCTTGTTATGCTTTTGTCCTCTGCTGGTTTGAAAACAAAAGTAATAGTTCCTTGTAGTGATTAGAAACATGAATTAACAATACAGAACTTGATTGGAAATGTGAAATATGAATCAAACTTGGGACAAAAATTAAAATCGAAAAATGAATTGAAAAATGAATTTAAAAAAAAGAATTGAACTTAAACTTAAGATAACAATTAAAATATAGAAACAACCTCCTTTTGAAAATGAAAATTGGAAATAGCAATTTTTAAAAAAAAAATTAGAATTGAGAATTTGAAAACAAGGGTAATAATTAAATTTAGAAAAATGGATAGAAATAAAAATAAATAAAAAAGGACTGACTAAAAATCTAGACTAGTAATTGAAATTGAATTTTATAATAAAAATAAAACAAATCCCCTTTCTTTTATGAGAATAAAAGAAATGGGAATAGAAATTGAGGTAAAAAACTTTAAGAGATTAAAAATTGAAAAATAAATGAAAATTAATTTTAAAAAGGGTTATGCATATATATATATATATAAAACTAGGGATTGACTGAAAGACTAGTAGTAGAAATTAAAAAAAAAGAAATAAAAATAAAAATAGAATAAAGAAATTAAATAGAAAAGGTCGGAAATGAGAAACAGAAATTAAATAGAAATGCGGAAATAGAAAGAAATAAAAAGATAAATTCATGCGTGAATAGAAAAAAAATGTTTTATAATTGACAGTAAAAAAATAATCTTGGAATAATCTTAAGTGCGATGAAAATATGAGGAGAACAATTAGGGATAAAATTTTGGGTGTGACAGTTGCCCCTATTTAAATAACTTCACCAGATAGAATGAGTGATGTTAATCCTCATAAAAATCGGAGTGAAAGGTATTTAAATATAGAAATAACCGAAATTTTGCCCCTAAATGTAATGACATGCTACGACTTATGAGGGACTCTGTTGGATTGGGGATATGGTATGCGAGATGCAATGGCCTATCATGCTGATTTTTAATGATGAATATGTTGGGTATGGCATGATGCAGACAAATGCAAAGGTGATCCACAAAACGAAAATCGAGGATGAAGACTCGCTAGGAGTAACAGTACGCTGGGGATGACAGGATAGAAACAAAGTGTATTCAAAGTGATAACACAGCAGGTTCAAGTGTAACTGCTGGCACTAAGAATGACAAGACGGAAAACAAAACATAAATTAAAGACGGACTATCTAGACTGATGAGTTAGCAAGTTCAAAGTGGTTGCTGGGGATCTCAATACAGCGATTCGGTGATTGAGAAAGATAGAAGTGATCTCGACTTGGCAGTCAGGAGAACAAAAATAACAGACATTGACACGGCGGTCAAAAATAAGCAAATATTTACACAGTGATCGGAAAATAAAAATAACGGATGTCGACACGACTGTCGTGAAATAAAATAACAGATATTGACGCGGTGGTCAATAAAATAAAAATGACAGGCATTGACGCGGTGGTCTGGAAATAAAATGATGGAGACGCGGGGGTCTGGGAATAACATGACAGACAAAGACGCGGTGGTCTGGAAATAAAATGACAGATAGAGACGCGGGGGTCTGGAAATAAAATACAGATAGAGACGCGGTGGTCTGGAAATAAAATAACAAATAGAGACGCGGGGGTCTGGAAATAAAATGACAGACAAAGACGCGGTGGTCTGGAAATAAAATAACAAATAGAGACGCGGGGGTCTGGAAATAACATGACAGACAAAGACGCGGTGGTCTGGAAATAAAATAACAAATAGAGACGCGGGGGTCTGGAAATAAAATACAGATAGAGACGCGGGGGTCTGGAAATAAAATACAGATAGAGACGCGGTGGTCTGGAAATAACACTCAACACGGTGGTTGGCGAAATAAATGACTGTCATAAATCCAAAATAGCAAATCAACATGTTCAAGTGTAGCTATTGATAATCAAGGATTGGAAAATAGTATTCAGGCAGTGGCTCTGTGCATACATACTGACACTGGGAGTAGCATACGAAGCGTTTAAAGATAAATCAAATGGCTCTAAGCGACCAGCTGGCAGATAAGAATAAATGTTGGAGTCTTAGGCGAGATAAACGACCAACCTTAGGAAATTCTTAGAACAAAGAAACTTTTTAGAAAAACTCTTAGGAGCTATCAAGGAAACACAAACGCATTTGAATTAGACAGTCATAAGTCTTAAGCCAACAACTTAAAGGATTCATGCCAATGATAATTGGACTCAAAAGAAGTATCGATTGTACTAAGGTACATCAAGAAGAGTCTCTGCAGGGGATACCTGTGCTTCTGGGAAGAGAAAACTTGGTCAACCACACTGCGGGGTACCAACAACAAAGGACTTTAAATAACAAAAGCCAGTAATCTGGATCTGAAATTAAGCAGACGACAACTGGGGATAGACAGATGATTATGCCAAATGCTTATGCGATGAACATGATGCGAATGATCATGATATGCAAATGGCGACTTTATTGGGGAGACAGGGAGTTTTGATAAAGCAGGAAGAGTAGGATCTCAGCGCAAACACTCAGATGAGCAATAAGAAAGATGCTGGGGAGATGTCTTCAAACTTGGAAATCGGTGCTTGGTCCAAGGATTCATCCAAGAGTGCTACCGGCTTATAATTCTCTGTGGGGATTTCTGTAATAATTGCATGGGAGTGTTGTCATCAGCCAAAGGTTTTTTTAGAAGACAGAGAATCTTTTAATTTTTCTAAAGTCAAAGAAATTTGAATGTTTTCCCGTACGTTTTCAAAACTGTTTCTAAATTTTTTTGTCATTTTCAAAGTTAAATTGTAATTCAGTAAAGACATTTCGCATAACAAAGAAAATAAGAACTAAAAGACAAAGTTTAAAGGCAAAGGTTGTATTTCATTCAAGAATGGTAGCTTGCCAATAGCAAAAGCTCCATGGAAAATTACAATTTGAAACTGGCAATGGGGAAAGGTCTACATTGAATCCAACGACCACTATAATCCCTAATAACTAAAACCGCCCAACACCTTGGTTCTGACAAGAGCGACTGGATTGGTCTTCAGGTAATGATCTTCAGTAATGATAAATACCATCTGATGCAGTCAAATGCCTTTGTCCCTAACTTTTGCCTGGACCGCCCTTTCGGGTTTTCAATCCACCGGGACGCTCTTTTTTGCCTAAGCCGCCCTTTCGGGTTTTCAACTTAGCGAGCTCTATTTTTTTAATTTTATCCCTAACTTTTGCCTGGATCTCCTTTATAGGTTATGCTCCACCGGGATACCCTTTTTGCATAGGTCGCCATTTCTGGTTCTCGACCTATCGGGCTTTATTTAGGCATAATATTTTTTGACTGCATCAGAATTCACTGGGTGTTTCAGTTGTTCACCATCCATAGTTGTGAGGATTAGGGAACCTCCGGAGAATGCCACCTTCACAACATATGGGCCTTCATAGTTAGGACTCCATTTCCCACGCATGTCTTTGTGGACTGGCAAGATTTTCTTGAGTACAAGGTCCCCTTCTTTGAATTCTCGGAGATGGACTTTCTTGTCAAACGCTCTTTTGATGCGCTTCTGGTACAACTGGCCATGGCACATGGCGGTCATTCTCTTCTCATCAATGAGGTTCAGCTGGTCATATCTGCTTTGGACCCACTCAGCTTCCTCCAGTTCGGTTTCCATCAAGATCCTCAAAGATGGTATCTCTACTTCGATAGGGAGAACTGCATCCATCCCATACACCAAAGAGAAAGGGGTTGCCCCTGTTGAAGTGCGAACTGATGTTCTGTATCCGTGTAAGGCGTATGGTAACATCTCATGCCAATCTTTGTAAGTCTTCACCATCTTCTGCAAGATCTTTTTGATGTTCTTGTTTGCAGCTTCAACAGCTCCGTTCATCTTCGGACGGTAAGGGGAAGAGTTATGATGTTCAATTTTGAATGTATCACACAACTCCTTCATCGTCTTGTTGTTCAAATTGGTCCCATTATCGGTGATGATCCGGCTTGGAATCCCATAGCGGCAGATAATTTGGTTCTTGATGAAACGGGCAACCACCTGCTTCGTCACGTTGGTGTAAGAAGCCGCTTCTACCCACTTGGTAAAGTAATCAATTGCAACCAGGATAAACCGATGACCATTAGAAGCTTTAGGCTCAATTGCCCCTATCATGTCAATACCCCACATTGAGAAAGGCCAAGGTGATGACAGAACATTCAAAAGTGTTGGAGGTACGTGCACCTTGTCGGCATAAATTTGGCATTTATGACACTTCCTGGCGTATTTGAAACAATCTGATTCCATGGTCAACCAGAAGTATCCAGCTCTCAAAATCTTCCTGGACATGGCATGTCCATTGGCATGTGTTCCAAATGATCCTTCATGAATTTCCCTGATCAATAAGTCTGCTTCGCGCTTGTCCACGCATCTGAGCAGAACCATATCATGATTTCTCTTGTAAAGTACATTGTTGCTGAGGAAGAACTTGGATGCCAATTTTCTCAGAGTCTTCTTATCCAGGGTCGTTGCATCAGCTGGGTACTCTTGATTTTGCAAGTAGTTCTTGATGTCATAGAACCATGGTTTCTCATCAGTTTCTTCTTTGACCAGTAGACAGTAGGCTGGTGAGGTTTTTCGCTCGATTGTAATGAGTGGAGCTTCATTAAGAAATCTGACTTGAAACATAGATGCCAACATAGCTAAAGCGTCTGCAATTTGATTCTCTGCCCTTGGAACATGATGGAAAGTGACTTCATCGAAGTACTTGATTAATTCCACAATGTGGGCCCGATAAGGGATCAACTTCTCGTCACGGGTCTCCCAGTCACCTTTGACTTGGTAGATTACTAAGGCTGAGTCTCCGTATACTTCGAGGATCTTGATTCTAGTATCGATTGCAGCTTCGATACCTAAAACACATGCTTCATACTCAGCAATGTTGTTTGTACATTCAAAGCACAATCTAGCTGTGAAGGGAGTGTAACCACCATCAGGGTTCATCAAAACAGCTCCCACACCATGCCCCATGTAATTAGAGGAGCCGTCAAACATCATCTTCCAACGAGGACCTAGCTCGGGACCTTCCTCTGGACCTGGAACTTCACAGTCCTTTATCAACATAATGTCCTCGTCCGGGAAATCAAACTTCAAAGGTTCATAGTCTTCGACAGGATGATCAGCAAGGTATTCAGACAAAACACTGCCTTTAATAGACTTCTGGGTTACGTACTGGATGTCATATTCGGATAACAACATGTGCCAACGGGCAAGTCTTCCAGTCAAAGCAGGCTTCTCAAAGATGTACTTTATCGGATCCATCTTCGAGATCAACAAAGTGGTGTGACAAATCATATACTGCCTGAGACGTTTGGCCGCCCACGCCAGAGCACAGCAAGTCTTCTCTAAAAGCGAATATCGGCTTTCACAATCTGTGAACTTCTTGCTTAAGTAATAAATAGCATGCTCCTTGCGACCAGTTTCATCTTGTTGGCCCAATACGCAACCCATAGATCCCTCAAGTACAGTCAGGTACATGAAGAGAGGTTTCCCTGGAGTAGGTGGGATTAAGATAGGAGGTTCTTGCAGATAAACCTTGATCTTCTCAAAAGCTAGTTGACAATCAGGACTCCACTCAATGGCTTGATTCTTCCGGAGTAACTTGAATAAAGGCTCACAAGTAGCAGTCATGTTGGATATGAATCTGGAGATGTAATTCAGTCTCCCGAGGAAGCCTCTGACTTGCTTTTCTGTTTTTGGAGCTGGCATCTCTTGAATTGCTCTGACCTTATCCGGATCTACTTCAATTCCTTGCTGACTAACAATAAAACCAAGTAGCTTTCCTGATCGGACACCAAAGGTACACTTAGCTGGATTCAGACGCAGTTGGAACTTTCTGAGACGCTCAAATAACTTCAGGAGATGATTCAAATGATCCTCCTCACTCTGTGATTTGGCGATCATATCATCCACATAAACTTCTATCTCTTTATGCATCATATCATGGAAAAGGGTGACCATTGCCCTTTGATAAGTGGCTCCCGCATTTCTAAGACCGAATGGCATAACTTGGTAGCAGTACGTGCCCCATGGTGTGATAAAAGTGGTCTTTTCCATATCATCAGGATCCATCTTGATCTGGTTATATCCCGAAAATCCGTCCATGAAAGAGAAAACAGCAAACTTGGCAGTGTTGTCAACCAATGTATCAATATGCGGAAGAGGGAAGTCATCCTTTGGACTGGCTTTGTTCAAATCTCTATAGTCCACGCACATTCTAACCTTTCCATCCTTCTTGGGGACTGGCACAATGTTAGCTACCCACTCAGGGTACTTTGCAACCGCAAGGAATCCAGCATCAAACTGTCTTTTGACCTCCTCTCTAATCTTCAAAGCCATATCTGGTCTTGTTCTTCGGAGCTTTTGCTTTACGGGAGGACAATCTGGTCGAAGTGGCAACTTATGAACAACTATGTCTGTGTCCAAACCGGGCATATCCTGGTACGACCATGCAAACACATCCACATATTCTTTGAGAAGCTTGACCAATCTTTCTCTGACGTCTGCCCCAAGTGTCATACCAATCTTTACTTCCTTCTTATCTTCATCGGTGCCAAGGTTGATGGACTCAACCTGCTCCTTATGCGGCTGAAGATCTGTGTGCTCATCCTCAACTAATCTTGCCAGTTCTTCGGGAATATCACAATCTTCCTCACTTTCATCTTCCGCTTGGTAGATGGGCGAATCGAAGTTAGGAGGGAATATAGAGTCATTGGATTCAACGGGGTTTTCATTTGTTCTGCATGTGAGAATGATTTGCTTTTATTAAAAGTGAAAAACAGAGAGATATAAGAAAACTTTTATTTAGCTTTGAAAGATTGCCATTTTCCTTTTAAAAGTGAAAAGAGAAAAACAGTAAATAAAACAAAGTAAGAATTTAACAAAATGCCTTCATTGATTAATTATCTTGAAAAACGAAAGGGGCCCTACAAAATGATCCCATAGCCTTGGGCAGAGCTAGGGAACTTTGAAAACACTTAAAAAACAACAAATTACTTTGACAATGGAAAAAACTCTGGGATCTCGACTGCCTCCCAATTGTCCAAGGCTTCTTCACACTGATACACCAAATGATTCACATCTTCATCTTCAAAAACTCCATCAACTGCATTGACCTGATAACCAGCACTGGAGAACACTTCTTGAATGGTCTTCGGACGTCCTTTAACGGAGGTTGACGCTCCTTCCTTCCCATGAGTTGGTTTGTAACCCAACCCGCAACGATCTAGCTTCTGCTTGACCTCGATGACATCACCCCAACCTTCATAGCTTCTTTCTTCAATGGTGGAAATGGTACTCTTCAGCGATGCAAAAGATGGGATACCCTTCCCTTTTGGTTCCTCTACTTCCACAAGGACAGTATTGGCTATCTCAAGAGCTTGGAAAGAAGTTTCCAAAGCATCTTCATCAGCCTCAATATAGCTGAAGGATGAAAGGTTGCTAACCATGAGATCTTCTTCCCCAGACACGGTTACCAGCTTGTTATCGACCACAAATTTCATCTTTTGATGTAGGGTAGAAGCGACTGCCCCAGCAGCATGGATCCAAGGTCTTCCCAGCAAGCAACTGTAATTGGGATTGATGTCCATAACCTGGAAGGTGATTTTGAAGACCTGTGGCCCAATCAAGATTGGTAGGTCTACTTCTCCAATAACCGTCCTTCTTGAACCATCAAAAGCTTTTACAATCAGTGCGCTGGGCCTCATCTCTGCCCCTTGATAAGATAATTTAGCCAATGTTCTCTTCGGCAAAACATTCAATGAAGATCCTGTATCCACAAGAACTCTTGCTAAAGTATCCTCTTGACATTTCACTGATATGTGGAGAGCACGGTTGTGGTCCAAGCCCTCTTTTGGAAGATCCTCCGTACTGAAACTGAGGTTGTTACACGCAGTGATATTGGCAATGACTCCATCAAACTGATTCACTGTTATATCATGCGTAACATGAGCTTGAGCTAGCAACTTCTGAAGCGCACTTCGATGAGCCGGAGAATGCATGAGAAGTGATAGGATAGATATTTTGGAAGGCGTTTGATGTAGCTGATCAATTACCTTATAATCACTCTTCTTTATGATTCTGAGAAATTCTGCATCCTCTTCTCCCAAAACTACCTCTTTATCTTTGTTGGCAACAGCTGGAATGACTTCTTTAGGCGGAGCCGTATTGGCTTGCTGGGTATAAACACGACCACTGCGAGTCAGACGACCTGCACCCGCTATGTCAGCACTTGCAACTTTTGAACCTTCCTTCTGACTAGCTTTATCAATCTTCTGATGAACTTTCCCTGTATCATACCTCCATGGAACTGCTTTAGTGTCTTCATAACGGAAGGAGTTACTCCTTTGTTCAAACCTTGGCTCAGGTATATTGAAAATTGGCACCACAGATTCTGGAGTATTGAAGATAGGTTGAGCTCCTGAAGATTCAGGCAGGTTGAACACTGGCACCCAGGTAGAATCAGATCCAGGCAAGTTGAAAATGGGTTCAATCACTGCCACTTCATCCCTCTTCATATGACCGCTTACTTGTAAGACGCCTTCATCAATCAAATCTTGAACATCTTTCAAGACCAAATCACATCCTCTTGGACTATCAACACAACCTTCACAATTCTTATGGCAGCTCTTTAGTATACCCGCCCCCACTAATTTTGCATGGAAGTCTCGAAGCGGGGTCTTGATCTCCGTAGCGTTGAAAATCGAACCTTCTTCAGACTCGTCAATAATAGCATTTATGGACCCATGCTTGGGTAAAGGATTATCTTTGACATTCGGACCAGTATTCCCAAATGACAGAATGTTCTTCTCCATCAAATCTTTCACTATGTACTTCAAAGCAATGCAACTTTCCAAATCGTGCCCCGGAGCACCTTCATGGAACAAACAGTGGGCATTTGAGTTGTAACCTGGTGGGAGCGGATCGGGTGGAGGACCTAAAGGCCTTGGAGTAACCAAGCCTTTCTTCAGCAGTGAAGGATATAACTCAGTATAAGTTATAGGGATTCGAGGATTAAGAGGCCTTCCACCTGGTCTTCTATTCTGAAAATTGGGATTTGGATGAGGAGCTGGAGTTCTCTGCTGGTAGGCTGAAGCATTGGGCGCTTGTTGATAGCCTGGATTGTTGAGCATTGGTTGATAAGGTTGAATCATTGGAGCCGCTTGTTGGTACATCGGTACTGCTTGAGTTGGCCGATACATGGGGACTTGTGGATTAAATGATGGTTGAATCGCCGCTACATAAGGATGTTGGGCATACTGTTGTTGATGAGCATACTGTCGTTGAGCCATAGGTGAAGGTCTCTGCCAAAGTGGATTTCTTCTTTGACCTGTCATTATGGCATTCGCCTCACCTTCTTTCTTCTTGTGGAAGTTATTGGTAAACTTCTTGCCAATATTTCCACTACCATTGCTAGAACTGCCAGATGCACCACTTATCTTTCCACTCTTCAAACCGAGTTCTACCTTGATCCCCACAGCCACTAAATCAGAGAAACTAGCAGTTATGCTCCCCACCATTCTCTCATAGAATTCTGGTCGCACAGTGTCAACAAACCAGTCAGCTAATTCTTTTTCGGTCAATGGGGGCTCTACTTGAGAAGCGGTCGCTCTCCACCTCTGAGCATACTCTTTAAAGGATTCAGACTCTTTCTGGGACATGCTTAGCAATTGCCTCCTATCAGGAGCAAGGTCCATGTTGTACTTGTATTGCTGGATGAAAGCATCTGCCAAGTCTTGGAAGCTGCGGATCTTCGACTGGTCAAGCGTCAGATACCATTTAGAGGAGATTCCCTTCAGACTGTCTTGAAAGCAGTGGATCATTAACTTATCATTGTCCACCTGTGCAGCCATTCTTCGATAGTACATCAAAAGATGGCTCTTGGGACAAGTTGCACCCTCATACATATCAAAGGTGGGGATCTTGAACTTCGGGGGTATTACCAACCCAGACACCAGACACATCTCTCTGGCAGCAGCCCCAAAGATCTGGTCACCTTCAATCGCTCTTAACCTTTTTTCAAGGGTTTCGAAATTCTCTTGCATTTTCACATGCTTCTCATCTCCGTTTTCAGACATATCTGGCGCTTCATATCCCTGATGGTCATTGAAGTACGGTTGAGCATGGGTGTGCATAATGTCTTGTGTGAAATTAGCAACTGCATGATTTTCTTCATTAGTCACAGGAACAGTTTGTTGAGCAGCAAATACATGAGGAGGAGGCACAAAGCCTTGAGCAGCAAATCCTTGGGATGAAGGAATAAAACCCTGAGCAGCAAATCCTTGGGAGGAAGGAATAAAACCCTGTGCAGCAAATCCTTGGGAAGAAGGAATAAAACCCTGAGCAGCAAATACATGAGGAGGAGGCACAAAGCCTTGAGCAGCAAATCCTTGGGAGGAAGGAATAAAACCCTGAGCAGCGAATCCTTGGGAAGAAGGAATAATACTCTGAGAAGCAAAACCTTGAGAAGGAGGGAAGAAACCCTGAGCAGCAAATCCTGAAGAAGAGGGAATAACACTCTGAGAAGCAAAACCTTGAGAAGGAGGGAAAAATCCAGGAGGAAACCCAATAGGAGACCAGGTCACAGGAGTAGTGACTGATGATGTAGGCTCGGTCGTTGCAGTGACAACTTCAGTCGTTGCAGTGACAATTTCTGACACCACAGTCTGCTGGGTATCCAACTTCGCTCGAATGACTTGCAACATTTCCATCATCTGACCCATATTTCCACGAAGGTCAGAAAGCTCTTCATTAACTTTGTCCATTTCAGGGTCCCTGTCATCCATCTTCTTCTTGGCCTGGGCTCGGGTTGAGTACTTGCGTGAGATCCTCAGTGTGACAGCTGGAAAGGAGTTGACGAGAATGAGTTTTGACAGAATGCAGATGCAGAGATGCAAATATGAGTAAAAAAAAATTAGTAAATGCCTCAAGGGACTTAAGAAGTTGTTGCAAAATGTCAAAATGGGTAAAGTTTCTTGTTATTTCCCAAAACTAATGAACTGAAATCCATTCCGGGTAAAATTTATGAGGTTTGCAACAAAACTTCTTTGTTCCTTGAAGCACTTGCTAAAATGATGCATATGATGCTAAGATGCAATGATGCAAGGATGCAAGGGTGCAGCGGGTAAATTCGGAACCTCCCTAACAGGTGGGCTGTAAGAGAGTTGTTCTACTTTTTACTACCCATAAGTCCCACTCACAGGATAGTTTCTACGGTAATGGTTTAAGGAAACTCAAGGTCACGGACGTTTATCGTATTAACGCCCCGCCGCAGGCTAGCTGCATTGTGACGATAATAACGATAAGGTCTACCTTGAGTGGAGTTCTCATGCTAGGCGTGCAAGGAGCGAGTCCTTGGAGCCTAACATTACACAACTACCAAAATTGAAACAGGTTATAGGGGGGGTCCCAGAATCACAGCCCTTTCATGAATCAGGTCCCGCGACAGGCTAGCTGCGTTGTGACAAGATCTATGAAAAGTCTAACTATCTGGGGGAGCTTTCATGCTAGGCGTGCAAGGAGCGAGTCCTTGGAGACTAACACTAATAACATCCAATTCTAACTTAGGTGTTCCCTCTTCTTTTTCAAAACTCGAGTACAAATTCAAACCCTTGATATCCCGAGATCCAACAGGCAGATATAATGAGCAGGTAATAAAGAAGGAAGCAATAAATAGAATATCAACAATAAATAGAGAAGACAATCAAACAAGTCATCAAACAAACGCAAAATAACCTAAGCTAGGCTCGACTCTCTTATGCACAAGGCAATTAATCCCCAGCAGAGTCGCCAACTGTCGTACCTCGAAAAATACGAACCTAAAACAAAACAACAGAGCCGCCACCTAATTCTATTTATTCTTCTAGAGAAAAGGGAGATATAGATACAACCTAAAGGATGGATAAGAAATGGTTCACGAAACCAAATTCTAAGTTCGGGAGTCGGTTACGCAAGGGGAAGGTATTAGCACCCCTCACGTCCGTTGTACTCAACGGGAACCTCTTAGATAATTATGCGATTAAATGTTTGATCTTAAGTTTTTGTCTTCTAAATGATTATTAATATGTTCGTTCTTAAAGAAATAAGTTTTTTATTGTTAAGGCGGAGAAACGATTAAAGATTTTTATTATTGATTTAAACGGAAAAATAATTAAATTTTTTATTAGGGTGCTCGCGAAGGATTAAAATCCCCGTGCCTACGTATTCCCTTGTGCAATGGGAAAGTCAGAGCTCCGTAGTTCGTGCTACTACGGTTTGTGATTTTTACTGAACAGTTATTTAAAACGCATTCTACTGTTAGCGTTGGCTTTTACTCGCGGTGGAGGCTGAAGCACTAACTCGTTCGAGAGATAGAATGATTTAAACAATGTTCGTTTTTGGAAGAAAGTGTTTGACTTTGTTAAGATGTTTTAAAACGAGAGGGCGAATGAACCACGCGTGGGGCTAGCCCATGTTGCGGTTGCATTCAAGAACGTGCGGAGTGCGAGACTCCGGAGTTCAGTTACTCGTTAGTTAATTATAAAAATGCTTTGAATTGGTTGGTATGTTTTAATTTGAGATTTGAATATTTGATATACGAATGGTGATTGAACCAACGCGTGAGGCTAGCCCATTTGCGGTTCAATCCAGAACGTGCGGAATGCTAGACTCCGGAGTTCCTTTTTCGTACGATTAAATTAATTAAATGATTTGTTTTTTTTTTGGACGCTTTAGAATCGATGCGATTAATTAATAACGAAGGATGGAACGAACAAAACGCGTGGGGCTAGCCCAGTTGCCGTTCGTTCTAGAACGTGCGGAATGCTAGACTCCGGAGTTCTATTCCTTGTTAAAATAATTTAAAAGAAACGCGAAACGTGCAGACGGCGATCGCTTGGTGACCGACTTACGTGTGTATGGTGTAGGCGTATGAATGTTCACTTGGCATTGGACCAAGGAAGTTCATCATTTTTCTTTTATTATTTGGGAATCTAAGTTCATGACTTGATTAGTAACATATAACCCCCCCAAAAAAAAAATCGAGGACAAGATTTACGTTTACACAAGTCACGCATTATCGTTATGTAGCTAAACTACGAATCAAAGCAGCTATAAGCTAAAACAAATCTTGAATATAATCAAGCAAAACGAAAATAAATAAATAGAATAGTAAATTTTACACTAACCTTTTCCAAAATTAATTAACAAATAAATAATTAAGACTTTAAATAATAAAGACTTTAAATAATAAAACCCTTTTTTAGAAAAAATATGTGAAATCTAGAAAAAATTAAGACTTAAAAAAAAAATAGAAAGAAGCAATAAAAGACCATCATTTTTTGGACAGAAATTTGAAACAAAAAAGTGGATGGGCTGAACAAATAACCCAAAGGAGAACCTAGCGGGTCAACCGGGTGACCCGGTTCAGTCAAGAGATAGGGATGGGTCAACAAAAAAAACCCTAAACACAAACACAGATGCAACGGCAGTGAGAGAAAAACACAGTTCTGAAATCCAAAACTCACGAAGAACAAACCCTCCTCTTCCCGAATCCGTTTCCTAACCCCCAAATTTCATCAAAATTGCGTTAAATCACATGCTACAAACGGCGAAGAAATGAAACGAAATCGAATTAAGAAACAAAACAAAACCACAACAACAATAATTCAAAGATAGAGGTAAACGAAACAACAAGGCTACCGATTTGAGATGCTTCAACAGGTATTCCGCTTCCTTTCTTGATCGTCTTTCTTCTTCTTTCGTTTGCTCACCTTCTTCTCACCGAGTTTCAAACGATGCAGGGGTGGTGATTATGGCGGATTTGTGATGATTCGTGCGTTGAAGAAGAGACAGAGTCGTGAATCGCGGTGACGTTTAGGGCTTTGAGCGATGGTTTGCAACCATGGTTCGCTCCGGTTTGTGTTTCAGGTGTTTTCCTCTCGCAGTTGGTTTCGGCGAGGTCTTGCAAGCAGCAATGAAGGTTATGCGATGGTAAGGAGGTTGTATTTCTCTTCTCTGTGTTTTTGTTGAAAGAAAAAATTTCCTTTCTGGTTTTGTTTTGTCTTCTGTTGCGATTTGTTTTTGAAACTCCTCCTCCCTGTTTTGCTGTGAAGTTAAAACAAATGGAGGTGATAAAAGGCTATGGAGTTCAGTTGATTTAAAGCTGAGTTGAAGGTGAATTGGTGGAAGGATGAAGGTGAGTTCTCATGTTTTATATGGCTGCTGTTTGTGTATGGAGTTATTGGTTATGTTTTGCTGTTGAGGATGTTTTTTCCTTGGTTTGTGGCTGCCTCTCTTGAAATTGTTTTTTGGATCCCCCCCCTCCCTGTGAGGTATTCGGTCCCTCTTATATCAAGGGATTCCGTCTCTTTTTCAAATGCCTCCCCCCCCCCCCAAAAGCACTGATCTGATAGGGTTGACATTTTCTTTTTTACTTTCGGTGCAGGTCTTGTACTACTTGGAGCAAGAGCTTTTCATGCTTTGGCAAAAGGTGATGGAGATAGGGTTGACAATAGCTGTACTTGCAGCCGTTCTGAATTTGGTTGCACCAGGTTTGTCACTTTACGGTTCTGACTTGTCCTTTCCTTGTTTGAAATGAAACCAATAGTTAGATTTTGACTGAATTGGATTTTCCTGCAGGTTATGCAAACTGGTGTGGCAGTTCTTTTCTGTGGTAGGTACACCTTGATTAACGAACGAATTTCTTTCACAAATTTGTGTTACAACAGCATAGGTCTTTGCCGTAGACCCAAAAATATCATGCCCAATTGTTGCAAACTGCAACTTTGTTCTTGCAGCAAGCTATAGCAGGTCTGGCCCCCTTTCTAACCTGTCTTTTGCTGTACTGATATAGTGGTCCCCTACTTATTTCATCATTCTGGCTTTAGTTACCTTTGGTTCGAAAATGGACTAGCTTTGGATTTGGATTGAATTGAACTTTTCTGTTTCTCTTTGTCCCTGCTCTGTTAACTTGTTACTTTGAAAAATCAACTTTCTACTGCAGTAAAACAAGGATTACTTACTGCAACTCAACTCTTTTTTTGTGCATAGAATTGACTTTCAATATTGTTTCACTAATCAATCTCTTGTTTCTTTTTTGTATGTAAACTTGCTTGGAGCAAAAGAGTCCTACTGATTTGCTCTTCGTTTACGCTGTTATGGCGGAACTTTCCTCTTGAATTCAAACTGAGGATTTTGCAAGCTCATGGTCTTGTTGGTGTGGTGCAATTTTTCGCAAGGTGTAACTAGAAGGAAAGTCAACTGTCCAATAGTTGTTATAGTATTGCCTCCCTATTTTTTTTAGGCAGCCAACTTAAAAATGCTGATTTAGCCTAAGTCAATGTTATGACTTCTCAAATGTATCATTATGCAATTTAAATTTGGTATCTAGACTTGAAACTAAGAATATGGCACTTTGACAATCTTGTTATGCTTTTGTCCTCTGCTGGTTTGAAAACAAAAGTAATAGTTCCTTGTAGTGATTAGAAACATGAATTAACAATACAGAACTTGATTGGAAATGTGAAATATGAATCAAACTTGGGACAAAAATTAAAATCGAAAAATGAATTGAAAAATGAATTTAAAAAAAAGAATTGAACTTAAACTTAAGATAACAATTAAAATATAGAAACAACCTCCTTTTGAAAATGAAAATTGGAAATAGCAATTTTTTAAAAAAAATTAGAATTGAGAATTTGAAAACAAGGGTAATAATTAAATTTAGAAAAATGGATAGAAATAAAAATAAATAAAAAAGGACTGACTAAAAATCTAGACTAGTAATTGAAATTGAATTTTATAATAAAAATAAAACAAATCCCCTTTCTTTTATGAGAATAAAAGAAATGGGAATAGAAATTGAGGTAAAAAACTTTAAGAGATTAAAAATTGAAAAATAAATGAAAATTAATTTTAAAAAGGGTTATGCATATATATATATATATATATATATATATATATATATATAAAACTAGGGATTGACTGAAAGACTAGTAGTAGAAATTAAAAAAAAAGAAATAAAAATAAAAATAGAATAAAGAAATTAAATAGAAAAGGTCGGAAATGAGAAACAGAAATTAAATAGAAATGCGGAAATAGAAAGAAATAAAAAGATAAATTCATGCGTGAATAGAAAAAAAATGTTTTATAATTGACAGTAAAAAAATAATCTTGGAATAATCTTAAGTGCGATGAAAATATGAGGAGAACAATTAGGGATAAAATTTTGGGTGTGACATATATATATATATATATATATATATATATATATATATATATATATATATATATATATATATATATATATATATATATATATATATATATATATTAGAAATTGTATAGTTGGATAAAATTATCATATATATATATATATATATATATATATATATATATATATATATATATATATATATATATATATATATATATATATATATATATATATATATATATATATATATATATATATATATATATATATATATATATATATATATATATATATATATATATATATATATATATATATATATATATATATATATATATTAAAAATTAAATGGTAAAAGGGATAAATCTAGAAATCACATGGGATTTGTAATGTTAATATATTTACAGAATAATAAAATGAGATATTTATCAAATTCTTTAACCTAATAAGTACATCCTCCCATCGTAGTCAACAAATCAATAAGAGGTTATGAAAGATTACGCCATCTAAATTTTATAAAAGAAAATTAGGATTAGTAAAAATATAAATAACAAAGAAAAAAAGAGTGAGAAATGAATTTATTATGGGCTATAAACTTTTGAAAGATGAAGACAACTCATAAGCTCTAGTCATTTCATCATCAGTCAACTTGGTATGTAGTCACAAAAACCTACACACAAAACATCATCTTTTAAATCTCCTCAAAAATTATATTATACAATATACCTAACTATAAAAAATGGATAAAATTAAAAATCATCGGAAATTTGTAAATCAACAAATATTGATATTTGATATTAGGGGGAAAAATAGGAAAACAAATTATGGAAAGAATAGTGGAAGAAGGAAATAAATACCAGAAAAATAGAGAAATGATTTGAAATAAAAAACAAAGAAATGAATTGAGAAGGGAGGTAAAGTCTATAATCTAAAATATATATAGTGATTAGTTAGTTTATATATCTAACTATAAAAAATGGATAAAATTAAAAATCATCGAAAATTTGTAAATCAACAAATATGATATTTGATATTAGGGTAAAAATGGAAAAAACAAATTATGGAAGGAATAGTGGAAGAATGAAATAAATATCAGAAAAATAGAGAAATGATTTGAAATAAAAAAAAATGAATTGAGAAGGGAGGTAAAGTCTATAATCTAAAATATATATAGTGATTAGTTAGTTTTATTTTGGTAGTGAGTTAGTGATTTTTAAGTTAGTTTATTATTTTGGCAGTGGGTTAGTGATTTTTTTAATTTGGACATTTGTTTTACGTATTTTATATATAAATCTTATATAAAAGTTATTAAGTTATTTAATATAATTTTTATTTATATATTAATTATTATTGAATTAAATAATAGGTAGAATAATAATAAGAAGAAAAATTGGTGGGAATTTTTGATGGAATAAGTTATATGATTAATAAGTATTTTATATATAAACCTTACTATCTTACTGCTATTACACTTAGAGCATAACACATACTCTCTCCATTCCTATTTATAAGTAAATTTTGACTTTTTAGGTTCATTGAATAAATGATGTATTTGGACTACATATAGGTTAAATACATAAATTATTCAATGAACCTTAAAAGTTAAAATTTGTTTATAAATAGGAATGGAGGGAGTAATTGTCTTCAAAATTCCTCTTTACTCTCCCAAAGCAATTACTTTATTTTGCTAAACTCTCCGCCTCATTTTATTAAGGTATGAATTGTTACAATTTTGGATCACGAATGTGACATTTAAGATGTTAGTGCCATTATTTTAATTAGTCAAGATTTAAAGGGGTCTAATTAATATAATATTAAGTTTGTGGTTAAAAGCATAAATTTCATGAAATGTTAGATTATTATGTAGATACCATAAATCAATATCTAATTTGATGATGAGCTAAATTAGAATATTGAAGAACTAAGAAATAACCCTACGATTATTTAAATGGGTTATGATCCCCATTTGTAGAATATGATCAAAATACACTTTATCAAGTTTTCTCTCTTCATCCTCATTAGAGAGATTCAAGGAACCCTAGGGAACTAATCTACAAATTGGAAGATCATATACACACAACCTTCAACAATTTCAATGACAAATTTAAATACGCTTCCGCTTTCATTCTAAATTATAATATGGGTTTAAGAATTTAGTTTTTTATTGTTGATTTCTATATCAGTAGAATATTGGAATTAAATTAATAATTATTAATCATATATACATGTTCTATGTATTATGTTATATACTTTAGTGCGGAATATAATAGAAAATACAAACATGTATATAATTACAAGATCTATGACATATTAGTATATGAGAGAGAGATTGCAGGAATAACTGGATATATTGAGAAAGATTTTGTTGACGGTAATCCTGAAAGTTAGAAAGTGTAGAGACAAGTGACTGACACTTGTTGGCTTGTGAATTTTCCTCAACCGACACTCCTAATGCCTTGAAGATTCTTCAGATGGGGAGAAAAGGTAAATTATTTGTGTACGGTATATTGGGGACCATAGTATATATATATATATATATATATATATATATATATATATATATATATATATATTGTGATGGCCAGTTATGGTTCCCATTATTCCCAAATAGTTCATCCTGACATTCACTCATATTTAAGCTCTTATCCAATTATTTAATTTATTAATTAATTAAATAATTTCTAAATAAAATCTAAATAGTCTTTTAACCTTATTTGATCACATAATTTATTCAAAGCACTTTATTTGATAAAATAGCTAATATAATTAAATAAATATATTTTGCCACATAATTATTAGAATAATATTAAATCCGTAAAATAGTCCAACATAAAAATCATAAAGTTATGAACGGATCTAACAATGGTGATCTTACCTAATGATCAGAACTTCAACGGTTGCTGACGTGGATCTTTAGATCTGCTCGTGCGATGAAGAGAACGGGGGGGGGGGGGGGGGGGGGGAGGGGTACCTGCAAGGTACTCCGATGCCTAAGTAAGAGCAGACATAAGAGCTAGCAAGTACCAATAAAGTGTTTGAGGAGAGAATATTTCATACTTGACCCTCTCAAGTGAGAGGGTTTATATAGAGATCCCCCATCGCGTGGCCAACGGTCCCTATTTTTGGGCCTGGATCGCTGATCCCCCAAAAATAGGTAACTGCCAGCAAGGGAGCGAGGATGAGCATCCTACTCGGGAGGCATTTGTGTCAGGCATAAAGCCCCGAGCGAGGTCTGTCCTAATCGATCCTGGGCGGTCTCTGTCCTAGCCGAGCATGGACCATAAACAAGGAGGGAATATCGGGCACCCTGGAAGTAGGTCCCCTGGATGATGAGTTATTAGGCCGTTTCTAGGTCGAAAAAGGTTGGGTCATACTTAGTCGTTGGACCAGTCTAGTTTATAAAAAATAATACTAAAATAACATAGTTTTTGGGATAGTTACCAAACTGACGTAGTTTTAGTTGCATTCGCCAATTGGAATGACGAATGGGTGCAAAATTTCTTTAAAAAAAACACATATTCGCCAATTGGTAAAGCTAATGTGTGTAATCCATTTTTTTTTTGTTTTTCAAAATTCAAGGATTCGCCAATTCATCTGGCGAAAGTGCATAATTTTTTTTAAAAAAATTTAGTATACATTTGCCAATTCATTTGGCGAATGCTTTAAAAATATTTTAAAAAATCTAACTATTTCGCCATATCATTTAACGAATGCTTGTATAAAAAAAAATCTAGCCAACACACATGCTAGCTAATTCATTTGGTGAATTCTTGCAAACAAATATATGCATTTTGTTCTTATTCGCTAATCCATTGGACGAATATATAATAAAACTACGTTAGTTTGATAATTTTTTTGAGAACTATGTTATTTTGGAAATTTGTTTATTAAACTAAGTTAGTTTTAAAAAAAATCATGTTGTTGGAATCAATTTTTAAGAATTGTTTACATACTTATGGTTGAATATATGAATCCAATACAAATTTTATTTTTTTAATTACATTAAAATTTGTATTACATGTACAAATCAAGTGTTGTTTGATTAATTATGATAAACAAAATGTGTGAATTAATTGTTCATATCCTTAAATTGAAAAAAAATTAATCCAATTGAATCTCGATCAATATAAACCGTGTGTGTAAATCAATTAATTCACCATCACTATCGTTACTGTTTATTATCTTTTTCTGATAAAAAATTTAAGTACGAAATTCTATATATATATCATAATCATCTTACTATAAGAGTAAGTATTTTGAACCTACTCTGTAATTGTAGACTTTAAATTAGATTCAATTCAATGGTTATAAGTATAAATATAATTTAATCATTCGATTGAATCTAATTTAAAAGTTATGATTATGGAGTAAGTTAAAAAGACTTACTCTTGGAATAAGTTGATCATCACTTATATATATATATATATATATATATATATATATATATATATATATATATATATATATATATATATATATATATATATATATATATATATATATATATATATATATATATATATATATATATATATATATATATATATATATATATATATATATATATATATATATATATATATATATATATATATATATATATATATATATATATAAACAAATATCAATCATTAGATCAATCACATAATTAAAATAAATTATTTATTAAAGGAGAAAAGTTAGATATAATTCCTTATATGTTTACTACGCCAAAATTGATATTTTGTATCGCCTAATTTAATAGCGTTTTTAAATAAAGTGATATTAAAAAGGAAACAAACACATCTTTAATATCACTTTATGAAAATATGACAAGTGTATAATTCTCCCTACGTGTATGTAATTTTTTCCTATTTTTACTCCATAAATAATATTTAAATACACTTGTCATGCTTTTAATTGAAAAATAGTATAAACCACATCTAAGAAATTGTATCTAAGTTTTCTCCTTTATTAAATATCTAATGTGGCCATTAAATAGTGATATGATTAATCTAATTGTTGTTATTTGCTTATCTCACCTCTCATAATAAAACATCTCTCACTTAATATGATATATAAGAGCTATGTTGGATGTATTATTTTGTATGTGATTTTGGTGGTTGTTGTATGCTTTAGCATAAATTCCAACACGCTTCTCCTAGCGAGCATTGTAGATCAATCTTTAAACCTTTGTTTTTTAGCATATATTTTTCTTCGAAAAGCCAAAAATTTTATTAAAAGCAAGAACTACAGCACAAGCAGTGCTTAAAACAAACACAGTCCAAGAATACAAAACCACCCAAATACATGGCCAAACCATACAACATTACCTACACCATTTCACTACAGAAAAGAATACAAAACACCCTCAACAATTGCAGCCACCTCCTGTAAACACCCCAAATTTGCCCTCACCCATTCACACCATGGCTTGTGATCTCTTCATATGCATAAGTTCAACCATAGCATCTCATATTGCATTTTTGATTCACTGCATTGTTCCCAAGTCATCTGCATCTAGGGTTTGTGATCTGAGCCATCCCTGAGCCAATTGAGCCACTCCAAAGGTCATCAATCACTTCAAAGGGGTCCATGTATGTTCAAGCATCATATTGTATCCTCACAAAGTCAAGAAAGTCAAAGAATCACAAGAACTGAGAAAGGCATGGAAGCAGAGCCAGGTTTAACTGCACAGATGACCTAGAATTAGGGTTTTGGTTTCAAAGGCCATAACTCCAAATTTTTTGGTCATTATTGTTTCTATTGGTCTCTATATGGTATAGGGATCATGCATATCAATTTTCATGAAGAAATTCCATGGGGAAGGCATCTAATCAAGAGTTGACTTCTTGAGCAAGTCAGTGTAAAATCAGGGCATCTGAGGCCCCCAATGACCCAACCAAAGGGTGTTCTTCATCATTTTGAATGTGTATGATCTTTATTTGATCATAGAAGATGTTAGAAGTTCACAAAATTGAAGAATTTCAAGCCATTTGCAAAGTTGCCTTTTTGGGAAAATGACTTGTAATGGAAACTTGCCATTTTGGGAAACTTTTTCAACCCCTTCTTTTTGATTCAAAATTGCTTCAAATGGGAAAACTTTGGTCATGAAAGTTGTAGAATGGATCATTCCCTTTTCAAAAAGTACAAGAACTCATTCTAATTCATTTTGGATCAAAAGTTATGGCTTGTCAAAGTTGGACAAAATCACATAATTTCAAGTTTTGTACCAAGGAGGCATTTTGCAAAATGATATGATCAAGCATTCCAAAGACTTCAAATGTGCACAAACTCATTACAACATACTCACATGACCTCTAAAGATCAGAATTGGCCCAAGAATATTGCATTTTGGTGCCTTGAACTTCATGAATTTCCAAAAGGGCCAAAGATGTACCAACTTGCAAAAACTCATGAAGCCAAGCCTCTACTTGTTACAGCTCATAGAATCTGATCCACATGAACTCCATGATCTCTGCTGAGCCCAACCATGCCCCTATCACAACCTCACACTTGCCCATACCTCAAGTACACCTAGACTTGACTTTTTGCAAAAACCCCCATACCAATCCCACAGTGCCACACCAACTATTCTGACCAATCAAGACTTTACAAACACACTTCAAGCAAGCCATTTTCAACACACAACTCATCCTGATCTCTCCCACAAGCCAGCATTCTCAAAAACCTCCCTTTATGCATTTTGCTTGGAATCACACAACACAAGCATCAAACATAAAAACAAACTCCATAGGATCACTCAGTACACTCCCCTGATCATTTCCCTACCCTCATTCATCCCTGAAACCTCCTTAAACTAAATCACGATTCTCACCCCTCACTGAACAGAACTTGATCAATCTCACAAACCAACCATTTTAAACTCCAACCAAGCCTTGCAAACTTCTCAGAGGGATCATTGGAGGTGATTGGAAGCAAAGAGCTGGCCAGAAAGTTGCAAACTGAGAAAGCTCAAGCTCAGGTACCTCAAGAACTTTTTTTCCAGAAATGAAAATTTAAGTTCTTAGATTGTTCCTTATGCCTTGCTGATCATCCTGATGTTTTTACTTTTTGAAATGGTTAAGATTTGAGTGTGTACTGGTTGCCTGAAACTTTTGCCATTTTTGAGTTTTGATTCGAAATCTTGCTTTGTAGGTCATAGAAATTTGTTTTGAGGGTAGGTTTAGATTCAGGGAGGTTAGGAGGTTTGATTTGGAGCTTTAGAGCTCCAGAAATAACCTAGAGAAGAAGTTGGCCATTTTCAGGTGAGGAGGTCACCGGGGAAGATGACCGAAGCTCGTCTCCGGTGACCTGAGAGTGATTAAATGCTAATTAGGGTTAGTTCACCAGGTTTGAATGTGAGCCACTGGATGTTGTTTCCCGCGCGCGTCTCAAGGGTCAGGATCATGTCATTAGTTGTTAATTAGGATTAATTTAATTAATTAATAAAATTAGCCAGATTTGAATCTGGGCCTTTGGATCTGGCGCGCAGTCAACCAGTCCAAGCCCAGATCAAATCCTGGCCTCTCCTTTTGCATATTTCTTCCATTTTAATTTTAATTTCATTTTTTTTGTATTTTATTTGCACGAATTATTTAAAATAGTAAAAAGCATTTAAAAATTATGAAAATTTTTGTCAAAGATTTCATTAATTTTTAAAACCCAAAAATATTTTTATTTTTATTTTTTGCATTAAAAATCATTTTTAAATCATTTAAATGTTTATTTTTAATTAGTTAATGAAAATTAATTAATTAAAAATACATTTAGGTATTTAAAAATCACCAAAAAATTCACATTGCATTTAAAAACATTTAGAAACATTGTCCAACTCTCAAACCAAATTTCTTTTTTGTTCTTGATGCCTTTTGATCATTTTCATTGGATTTAATTTCATTTTTAGGCAATATTTTGTTTCAAACTTCAAAAATTTCTTTCTGCCTAACCATTGAGAGTTGGATAATGATTCTTTTCGCATTGCACTCTTCATAGCATGTAGTTTATAGGATAAAATTGGTTGGATTTGATCTTGCATTTTCAATTTGTTTAGCATTTTTCTTGACAAGGTACCCCAAAACCCTAGCAATCTTAGGAAATTCATAACTTTCACTAGGTTAAGAGTTGGATCCTCTCCTTTGGGCAGTGAGTTTGTATAGGTTTAGAGTATCTTTGATCCCATTTTCAAATTTTTATCATGACTTTTGCTTCTGATTTTGAATTTTGCTTTGTATGTTGATCATAAACCCTAATTTATGTCTTCCTTTGCACCCATCTTCCATTTGCTTGCATACCATGAATTGCCATGACATTTTGTGCATTCATTTGATTCATAATACATCTTAGGACATGTTAGAATCATGTTTGATCATTGCATCTTGCATTTGCCATGTTATATGTCCATTGCATTTCATAACTTTTCATGTACTTCCATGGTTCAAAGCATGCCTCATTTGCATCTTTATGTTTGTTTGATCATTCTCATGCCTTGCCTCATATTTGTATCATCTCTTTGCATCATTAACATCATGTAAATGCTTCTGGTTTTGGTTTGCATCATCACATTTCATCTCATTTGCATTGCATTTCATTTCTTTACTAACTTTTCAGGTGGTAAGTTGTATTGAGAAGTGAATTTGCCTTCACTTCTCACAATCTCTTTTCATCTCTCTTATGCATCATTGCTGCATTTTATCTTGTGATTTGGAGTGAGCTTTCTCATTCATGTCCATCTCACTTTCTTTCTTCAAGCAACTTGTCTTCTTAAGTGAAGCAAGTTGTCTTGTTTCTCTCTGCTCCTTCCTCCTTTCATTTGCTTCTTTCCTGGTGGTTTCTCTGAAGATCTTTCTCTCCTAAGCCTCACAAACCCTAGGATCTTCAAGTATGATAATAATTAGGGTTTTTATTAGTCCCCCATTTAGTTTTACCTTTGTGTCGTCTTTTGAGTCCTCTCCTCTCATCTCATAATCAAGGACTAAACCCTTAAGGCTTTAAGGCTTTGGTGATTAAGCTTATGCCTGCATCCTTCTATTAGGATGGAGTGTATAACTTTAATCCTAAGTGTTAAACCCTTAATGTGTTTAAATCCTTTAATCAATCCATCTAATAATCATTAAGACAATAAGCTTGTAACTTGGGCCTTGCATTAGGGTTCTAATTCTTCCTTAATTGGTTAAGAAGGACTAACCCTAGTGTTAATGGACAAGTCCCCCTCAAGTTGTCTTACAAACCATAAAAATCACTTCTTCATCCTATCATTAACTAAAATCCACGTAATAAAGGCTTTGTTTTGTCATGAGGTTAATCCCTAATCATGGATTAAGTTGAGGAGTCTTCCTCAGCTTAAATGTTCTCATCTATTATCCTTCTATTAGGATGGTGTAATGAGTCCATTAAATCCTTGATTATGGCTTAAGCTCATTACTTAACACTAAACAAAAACAAAAAAAAACATCTAACTAATCACAAGTAGGTTAATGATCTTAATCCTACACCATGGTGATTAAGTGTGAGATACTGACTTCACACTTAAGGTACTCTCATTACCCCTAATCAGAGGGAAGATGTGATGAGTTTACTAACCCTTTGGTTTAGGCTTAATCTCATTAACTTATGACAAACACCAAAAGCAATAAAAGATTGAAAATACCAAAAACAAACAATAATCGTCTCCTCCGGGATTCTTTTCTCACCTCATTCACTCCTAAACGAGAACTTGCTTCTTCCGTCTAATGCAAGACAGTTTGCACCTGAGCCAGACAGGTCACACACTTGAGCATAGACAAGTAAGCAGTTCACAAGTCAATTTATCTTTCAGTTTCTTTGAGTCGAACTACGGTGTTCTGACTTCCTCATTGCACGAGAGGATACGTAGGCATAACTTAACAGTTATCGAACAAAAGTCTCTGTATATTCCCCCTCTTTCCAGCTTCATTCTTTGAGCCTCACACTCCTGAGCATTTCACTCTTGTTCTTACACTGACACTTCACTTATACACTTCACACTTCTTTTACACTGACACTTGCATTCTTTTCCAGTTTTGATACACAAATAGCACTGACACTACCCCTTTTAAAACACAAATCTTTTAAGCGTGGATCCCGTCGAGTACGGCGGACAATCTGGGTGCTAATACCTTCCCAGGTTGTAACCAACCCCCTTTCTCAGTCTCCCTGGTTCGCAACCGTCTTATCCATATCTTTTCCTAGGTTTATGCTGCATTACCTTTCCTTCGGGATAAAAATGCCTAGCTGGCGACTCTATCCATTCCTTCTCCTTTTGCCGATCGTTTGCGTCTGTACCCTATTTGACTAAGCCTCATTTGGTGGGAGCGACACCTCCCTAGCCGCAAGGTGGATCACAAACTTAGCTAAGAGACTTCAGACCGTAACCACATTCATGCCTCTAGACTCCACTGACTCAAGAACTAACTTTTTGGCTTCATAAACAGCTCTAAGACCAAAATAAGAAACATCTCTCACTTAATATGATATATAAGAGCTATGTTGGATGTATTATTTTGTATGTGATTTTGGTGGTTATTATATGCTTTAGCATAAATTCCAACACGCTTCTCCTAGCGAGCATTGTAGATCAATCTTTAAACCTTTGTCTTTTAGCATATATTTTTCTTCGAAAAGCCAAAAAATTTATTAAAAGCAAGAACTACAGCACAAGCAGTGCTTAAAACAAACACAATCCAATAATACAAAACCACCCAAATACATGGCCAAACCATACAACATTACCTACACCAATTCACTACAGAAAAGAATACAAAACACCCTCAACAATTGCAGCCACCTCCCTAACAGCAAGGTGGATCACAAACTTAGCTAAGAGACTTCAGACCGTAACCACATTCATGCCTCTAGACTCCACTGACTCAAGAACTAACTTTTTGGCTTCACAAACAGCTCTAAGACCGAAATAAGAAACGAAACCATCGATAAAGCCTATGCAGGAAACTCCAACAACACTGAACACTAACCCAAAGATTGCAAGAACACAAACCAGATCTCTAACTTCAAACCTTCCGAGCAACTCTGAAACAAAAGAGGAGGATGACTATTACATAAAATAATCTACAACAACTTTAACACCCTAACTCTGAAACTTGTAACACCACCAATATTACCGAAAGCAAACTCCACCCCATAGCCAGACTTTCACACCAGAAAAACGACATGCTGCCAACCTGCACAACTCCAGCATTATTAACTTGTTTCGACCAAATATGCTCCAAACTCACCAACCAACAACACTCTACCGACACTGACGATAAAAAATAGAAACACAAGCCTCTGACTTAAGTAGAACGAGAACTCTTGAAGCACAACAATGAAATTGCACCAATACATCAGACACCAACGATCGCCTTTTCAATGAAATTCAAACCCATCCAAGACATTCCTTAGGGTGAGTAATCCATTGAAACGGTTCGAAAGTGAAACCTTTTATTTTATCCTTTAACCACCTCCAGGATAACAATTGAATCTACTTTAAACAATTAGGCATTAAGTTCTCCACATGTCTGAAAATCCACTCATTCCTCCTACGCCAAATAATCAAAACACACGCAAACCAAACTACATCAATCCTCTCCCTTTGGACTCTCCCTCCACTGCATTGACCAACAAATTGATGAAAATTTTGAAGCGCGTCGTTATAGATAACCTAATCGATACGGAGCCACACTAGGTGTAACACCCTTCTAACCCCATGGAATAAAATATAATAATACTTAAATAATTCAGAGTACTGTCGCTCCCAAAAGACGAGACTGGCTCAAATAAGGTACAGACGCGAACGATCGGCGAAAAGAGGAAATGAAAAGAGTCGCCAGCTAGGCATTTTTATCCCGTAGGAAAGGTAATGCTGCATAGACCTAGGAAGATATGGATAAGACGATTGCGAACCAGAGAAACTAAGAAAGGGGGTTGGTTACAACCTGGGAAGGTATTAGCACCCAGATTGTCCGTCGTACTCGACGGGATCCACGCTTAAAAGATTTGTGTTTTAAAGGGGTAGTGTCAGTGCAATTTTGTGTATCAAAGCTAGAAAGAATGCAAGTGTCAGTGTAAGAGAAGTGTGAAGTGTGAATATACAGTGTCAGTGTAAGGACAAGAGTGAAATGCTCAAGACTATGAGGCTTAAAGAATAAGGCTAGAAAGAGGGGGAATATACAGAGACTTTTGTTCGATAACTGTTAAGTTATGCCTACGTATCCTCTCGTGCAATGAGGAAGTCAGAACACCGTAGTTCGACCCAAAGAGACTGAAAGGTGAATTGACCTGTGAACTGCTTACTTGTCCATGCTCAAGTGTATGACCTGTCTGGCTCAGGTGCAAACTGTCTTGCATTAGACGGGAGAAGCGAGTTCTCGTTTGTGAGTGAATGAGATGAGAAAAGAATCCCGGAGGAGACGATTATTGTTTGTTTTTGTGTTTTCAGTATTTTATTACTTTTGAAAGTTTGTCATAAATTAATGAGCTTAAGCCTAAACCAATGGGTTAGTAAACTCATCACACCTTCCCTCTGATTAGGGGTAATGAGAATACCTTAAGTGTGAAGTCAGCTTCTCATACTTAATCACCCTGAAGTAGGATTAAGGTCATTAACCTACTTGTGATTATTTAGATGTTTTTGTTGTTTTTGTTTAGTGTTAAGTAATGAGATTAAGCCATGATTAAACAGACTCATTACACCATCCTAATAGAAGGATAATAGATGAGAATGTTTAAGCTGAGGAATGCTCCTCAACTTAATCCATGATTAGGGATTAAACTCATGACAAAACAAAGCCCTTATTAAATGGATTTTAATTAATGATAAGATGATGAAGTGAGTTTTAGGGTTTGTAAGACAACTTGAGGAGGACTTGTCCATTAACACTAGGGTTAGTCCTTCTTAACCAGTTAAGGAAGAATTAGAACCCTAATGCAAGGCCCAAGTTACAAGCTTGATGTCTTGATGATTATTAAGTGAATTGATTAAAGGATTTAAAAACATTAGGGGTTTAACACTTAGGATTAAAGTTATACACTCCATCCTAATAGAAGGATGCAGGCATAAGCTTAATCACAAAGCCTTAAAACCTTTAGGGTTTAGTCCCTAATTATGAGGTGAGAAGAGAAGACTCAATGAGACACAAAGGTAAACTCTAAATGGGGGGACTAGTCAAAACCCTAATTATTGTCATGCTTGGTTGTTCCTAAGGTTTGTGAGGTTTACAAGAAAGATCTTCAGAGGAACCACCAGGAAGCAGATGAAAGGAACAAAGAGAAGCAAAGTAACTTGCTTCATTTAAGAAGACAAGTCACTTGGAGAAAGAAAGTAAGAAGAAGAAGAAAGAGCAAGCTCAATCTCAAACACAAGACAAAGTGCAGAAATGATGCATAAGAGAGATGAAAAGAAATTGTGAGAAGTGAAGGCAAATTCACTTCTCAAAGTAACTTACCACCTGAAAAGTTAGTGAAAGGAATGCAATGCAATGCAAAATGAGATGGAATGGCATGATGCAAACCAAAACCAGAAGCATAAGTATGATGCTAATGATGCTATGAGATGACACAAACATGAAACAAGGCATAGGGATGATCATATGAACATATGGATGCAAGAGAAGCATGCTTAGAATCATGAACATACATGAAAAGTTATGGAATGCAAATGGCATACAACATGGCAAATGAAAGATGCAATGATCAAACATGATTTTAATATGTTCTAAGATGTGTTATGAATCAAATGGATGCATAAAATATCATGGCAAGTCATGGTATGCAAGCAAAATGCAAGATGAATGCAAAAGGAAACCCAAATTAGGGTTTATGATCAATGCACAAAACAAAAACCAAAACCAGAAGCAAACATCAAGATAAAAATTTGAAAATGCAATCAAGGGAACCCTAAACCTATACAAACTCACTGCCCAAAGGAGGGGTTCTAACTCTTAACCAAATTAGGGTTATGAATTTCTCAAGATTGCTAGGGTTTTATGGTACCTTGCCAAGAAAAATGTCAAACAAATTGAAAATGCAAGATCAATTCATGCCAATTTAATCCTATAAACTACATGTTATACAAGATGCAATGAAAAAAGAATCAAAGTCCAACTCTTAAAGACTAGGCAGAAATGAATTTTCAAAGTTAGGATCAAAACAATGCCTTAAAATGAAATTAATTCCATGAAAAATTGTCAAAAGACATCAAGATCAAAAAAGAAATTTGGTTTGAAGGTTGGACAATGTTTCTAAATGATTTTAAAGGTTTCATGAATTATTTTGTGATTTTTAAATACCTAAAAGTATTTTTAATTAATTAATTCTCATTAATTAATTAAAAATAAACTTTTAAATGATTTAAAAATATTTTTAATGCAAAAAATAAAAATAAAAATGTTTTTGGTTTCTGAAAATTAATTGAACCTTTGACAAAAAAAATTCAGAATTTTAAAGATGTTTTACTATTTTTAATAAAATGAAGAAAACAAATGGAATTAAATGAAAAATAAAATGAAATTAAACTGAAAATGGGAAAGTCAGCAAGATCAAGGGCTGAGGTTTGAACTCACACGCGCGCGAATTGACCTGGCGCGCATCTGGACGACCATCATTCAAATTTGCTAATTATGATTAGTGCCCTAATTAAATGCCCTAATGACTTTCAGATGACCGGAACAGTGGTTCCGGTCATCTTCTCCGACGAGCCAAATCTCTAACTCTCTCTACACGCAATAAAAATGAAATCTAATTGCCCAGAATCAATCCCCATTCAACACTGAATCAAAACCCCTAAACAAACATCATTTTTTCATCATGAATCAAGCAAATCGAAACAAAACATTTTTAGGGCAAAAAGTTTCAGACAGCTCATACATGTTCAATATTCCACCATTTTCATTTTTAAACACATCATGATGATCAGGATATCATATAGAATCAGTTTATAACAAGTAAAATGAGTTCTGGAAAATTTGTTCTTGATGGATACCTGAGCTGAAGTCCTTCGAACATGAGCTTTCTGACCCTTTCTCTTATGCAAACTCACTCCTTTGACCCTCCTGAACTCAATGGGATGCTTCACAACTCTTGTTGATAGCTGGTTTGAGAGATGGCAGAAGTTCTGTTCAAGGGGGGGTGGTGATCGTGTTTTTGATTCAGGGAGTTTCAGGCTATGGTGATGGGTGCTTTTTGATCAGTGAAGTATGCTGAGTTTGTTTGTGAAGTTGGTTTGTGTGTTTGCAGCTTGTGGAGAGTGTTTCGAATGCTTTTGCAAGTGGGGTGGAAAATGGGAGAGCTGTGTTCTTGGTGCTTTCAGGCTTGTGTTGTATGTGCTTTTGCTTGCTTTTGGTTTGTATAAAACAAATGGGATTTGTCAGATGAGTTGATGTGTACTGCTGTGATTGGTATGGCTCAAGTTGCCAAAATGTCAAATTTGTGTAAGAGAGGTATGGGTTGCTAGCTAGCCAAGGACAAATGGGGTGTCCTGCGTAGCAAGATGTGTGGAGATCCCTAGGATTGTTTGTGAAGTCAGCAAGCAAGTGGATTCAAACTTGAGTGAGTTTTTGCAACTTGCCTCCCTTTTGTTTCTTTTGAACTTTCTTGCTCCATAAGTCATGAAAATGAATGATCCCTTGGCCCATTCTGATTTTTAGGTCTTGGTACATGCTTGTATGAAGATTAGAAGTTTATTTGATAACTTAATTTGCCTTGGCAAGTGAATTTGCAACTTTGCCTCTTTGGTAGAAAACTTCAAATTTTGTGATTTTTGCCAACTTTGGCAAGCCATAACTTTTGATCAAAAATGAATTAGGTCAAGTTCTTGTACTTTTTGAAAAGGGAATGATCCATTCTACAACTTTCATGACCAAAGTTTTTCCATTTGAAGCATTTTTGAATCAAAAAGCAAGGGTTGAAAAAGTTTCCCAAAATGGCAATTTTCATTAAAAGTCAACTTTCCCAAAAAGTCAACTTTGCAAATGACTTGAAATTCTTCAATTTTGTGAACTTCTAACATCTTCCATGATCAAATAAAGATCATACATAATCAAAATGATGATTAACACCCTTTGGTTGGGTCATTGTGGGCCTCAGATGCCCTGATTTTGCACTGACTTGCTTAGAAAGTCAACCCTTGATCAGATGACTTCCCCATTGAATTTCTTCATGAAAATTGATATGCATGCTCTCTATGCCATATAGAGACCAATAGAAACAAGAATGACCAAAAAAATTGGAGTTATGGCCTTTGAAACCAAAACCCTAATTCTAGGTCATCTGTGCAGTCAAACCTGGCTCTGCTTCCATGCCATTTTCAGTTCTTGTGATTCTTTGACATTCTTGACTTTGAGAGGATATAATATGATGCTTAAACATACATGAACCCCTTTGGAGTGATTGATGACCTTTGGAGTGGCTCAAGAAGCTCTTGGATTGCTCAGATCACAAACCCTAGATGCAGATGACTTTGAACCAATGCAATGTGTCAAAAATGTGATATGAGATGCTATGATTGAGTTTATGCATATGAGAAGATCACAAGCCATGGTGTGAATGGGTGAGGGAAAATTTGGGGTGTTTACAGCTGCCCTTATTCAAACATGAGTTAGCTGTGCAGGATGTAAGCAACAGCTTAACAGGCAAACAAGATAACTTGTGGTTGAATACCAAAGACAATCCAAAATTCGCACTCATAGAATGAAGAAGAAAAGGGATATAGATTGTAAAGGAAAATAAAGTATATTATAAAGTGTGGGCGACGGAGGACGACCGTCGAGCAGAGGACGACTGCTGGGGAATGAGCAATGACGGGGACGGCCGACACGCTGGGAAAAGTGCGGGAAATAAAGCAATGACGGGGACGGCCGACATGCTGGGGATAAAAGGGATTATGATGGGGACGGCCATCAAGTAAAGCTATAAGATTCTCTGGGAATCAATGAAAAATGATGGGGACGGCCATCAGGTTCATGAAGTAATGTAAACAACGATGGGGACGGCCATCGGGCCAAACTGATGAAGGACGATCATCAGGAAAAGAAAAAGGGACCACGACGGGGACGGCCATCGGTTTAAAGAATAAATGAAATAATGATGAGGGACGGTCATCAAAGGTGAAGGACGATCACCTGGCAGGGTACGGCTGCCGAAAATATCGCGACATAGGAAGAATGTCGGATAAAAGGTCAACGATGGGGACGGCCATCGGACGAGCATGATGAAGGACGATCATCAAGAGGTGAAGGACGATCACCTAGAAGGGGACGGCTGCTCTCTAGGTTTATCATGACATAGGACGAATGTCAGATAAAGATCAATGATGGGGACGACCATCGGATAAAAATGATGAAGGACGATCATCAAAAGGTGAAGGACGATCACCTTAGCAGGGGACGGCTGCCAAAAAATACGACATAGGACGAATGTCGAATAGAAACGGTCGACGATGGGGACGGCCATCGGATGAGCATGATGAAGGACGATCATCAAGAGGTGAAGGACGATCACCTAGCAGGGTACGGCTGCTCTCAGGATTTATCATGACACAGGACGAATGTCAGATAGAAAAGAAGTTTTGCTTTGCTGGCGATCTACTAGGGAATAGTAAACACGGACGAGTGTTTATATCCAAGAAACAAAAGGTATAAGTGTTTGGACGCTGTGTATAGATTAAAGATACGGACGAGCATCCTTAAGACTACGATACGGACGAGTATCGGGTAGAAACAAGTACTGACACGTGTTCGGAGATGATGATACGGACGAGTATCAACTGGTTAACAAGGAACACGGACAAGCGTCGAATCTGAGGGGACTCTTCTGGGGAATAGTAGACACGGACGAGTGTCTAAATTCAAGAAGACATGAGTGTTTGACACGTGTATGGATTAAAGATGCGGACGAGCATCCTCAAGACTATGATACGGACGAGTATCAGGTAGAAACAAACGCTTGACGCATGTTCTGAGATGATGGTACGGCGAGTACCAACTGGTTAACAGAGAACATGGACGAGTGTCGAATCTGAGAGGTAATAAGTATGAGCGGTGTATAGACAGGTATTTAAACTGTTGGGGAGAGTGACACGGACGAGTGTCGAAAGGAGAAAAGTATAGTATAAACAAAATCTGATATACAAAGTGTTTATGTTACTGTGCTGGGGAAAATGACATGGACGGATGTCAAGGAATTGTATATATATGTATATGTGAGTGAAAAGAGGATGCTTTGGCTTTCTATTGGGGATATGACACGGACGGGTGCCAAGGAGTATATACTGATGTTTGTGAATGCAAGGAAACTGCTTTAGCTTTAGCCCTCTGCTGGGGAATCTGGGGAGTTTTCTGTATACTGTTGATGGATTGTCAATATTCACAAGTGTTTGATTCAGAACATGGCCTATGATTTATGCAATATGTTTGATTTTTGCCGTAATGCTTCGTATTAGACGGAATGCTACGCTTTGTGGGGTGAATATGATGCGAATGCCATGATTATGCAGGGATACCAATCCGGGATTCGGATCCCGTTGTTGTGAAGATCTCGGGTTGATCTGCTTGAAATGGGCATCCCAGCTGGGGATGAGATCATTGGTAGACCTGACAAGATGTATCTGCTTGGGGGAATAGGTCACTGATAGACCCATTCTTGGTAATGAGGGACCCAGCTGGGGTTTGTAGAAGCTTTCGTCACTCTGTTGTGATTCCTTCATGCGCTGCTCTTCTGGCTAGAGGATGAAACTCTGTGGGGAAGTGGTTCCCTGGCTTTTGTACTTAGCTAAGAAGGAGGAATGATTGGCACCTCGGCTGGGGAGAAATAACAAGTGGCAACTCAGCTGCGGAGAAAACACTTTGGGTGCTAAGACTGAGTGAGTGTTGATTTGCCAGCTTGCTGGGATGAAGCTTACATGCCCCATGTTGCACTTTTTGAATACCTGCAATCCTGCAAAGACAGAGGGACACACAAGTAATCCCGAGGTATCTCTTACCGGATTCCATCATAGGGGTCTAAACACTCCCGGGAGTAAATATATTTCCTGCAAGCACGTATTCTTTAGAAAAGAAACATCTGTGTTTATGCAATCAGTATCTTTAAAGACATCGGACATTTTGCAAATGAAAATAAAGTGTACAAGACGAGACATGACTGAAAATCTGATTTTATTAATTCCCGTGCCCTGAATTGGCAAGATACAGTCAAAGAAACATATCTCCTAAAATGAGGAGATTGTTACAAATTGAGAAACAAAATGCTGGCAATGTTGACGACGCTTCAAGGAGCTTCCCTTTGCTATGACTCGTATGACATTTGACGTTCTTCTCGTCTTGCTTTCTGAAGAAGGCTGATTCTGATAGAAGCTTGATCCTTTCGAGGTTTACCAAGTTGTAGGTGCTACAGACGAATTCAGAATGCAGTTGTTCGCTTATTCCCTTATTTTGCATGGACCGCCCTTTCGGGTTTTCAATCCATCGGGATACCCATTTTTGCCCGAGTTGTCCAATGCGGCTTTTCAACTCAGCGGGTGTACATTTTTTGTGTTTATTTTCCCTTATTTTTGCCCGAGTCTTTTATTCTGTTTTTGACTCGCCGGGATGCCCTATTTTTGCCTGGACCTACATTCTGTTTTTATGTCCAGCGGGTCATTTTTATGCGAAGTATTTTTTAACTGCATCTGAATTCACAGGGGACGGGAAGTCTTCACCATCCATAGTGCTGAGCATCAGTGCTCCACCAGAGAAAACTTTCTTTACTACGAATGGTCCTTCATAGTTCGGAGTCCACTTGCCCCTGTGATCTGTATGAGGAGGGAGGATTCTTTTCAGCACAAGATCTCCTACTTGGTACTCTCGGTGCCTGAATTTCTGATCGAAGGCTTTCTTCATTCTTTTCTGATACAACTGCCCATGACAGATTGCAGCCAATCTCTTCTCTTCGATCAGACTTAGTTGCTCGTATCGGGATCGGACCCATTCTGCTTCGTTCAGCTTAACATCCATCAGTACCCGTAAGGAGGGTAATTCAACTTCAACAGGTAGGACTGCCTCCATACCATACACAAGCTGATACGGTGTTGCCCCTGTGGATGTTCTGATTGACGTACGGTACCCATGCAAGGCAAATGGTAGCATTTCATGCCAGTCTTTGTAGGTGACTACCATCTTCTGCACAATCTTCTTGATATTCTTGTTAGCTGCCTCAACAGCGCTCTTCATCTTTGGCCTGTAAGGAGAAGAATTGTGGTGTTGGATTTTGAAGTCCCGGCATAACTCGGCCATCATTTTGTTGTTTAAGTTGGAATCATTATCAGTAATGATTCGCTCGGGAACTCCGTATCGACAGATGATATCTCTCTTCAGAAATCTGGCTACCACTTGTCTTGTAACGTTGGCATAGGAAGCTGCTTCGACCCACTTGGTGAAATAGTCAATGGCAACCAGGATGAATCTGTGGCCATTTGAAGCAGTCGGTTCAATCTTGCCAATCATATCAATGCCCCACATAGCAAAGGGCCAGGGTGAAGACATCACGTTCAAAGGATTGGGAGGCACATGCACCTTATCCGCATAAATCTGGCATTTGTGGCATTTTCTGGCGTAGGCACAACAGTCGGCATCCATGGTGATCCAGTAATAACCTGATCTTAGAAATTTCTTAGCCATGGCATGCCCTCCTGCATGGGTACCAAAGGATCCTTCGTGCACTTCATGCATTAACAAGTCTGCTTCTGTTCTGTCAACGCATCTGAGGAGTACCATATCAAAGTTTCTCTTGTACAGGGAACCGTCAGTGTTCAGAAAGAAACTACCAGCAAGCCTTCTCAGAGTCTTCTTATCATTGGAAGATGCCCCATATGGGTATGTTTGATCCTCCAAGAAGCACTTAATGTCATGGAACCAAGGCTTATCATCTTTGACAACATCTGCTGCGAACACATACGCTGGTCTGTCAAGTATGGACACTGAAATTTGAGGTACAAAATTGGCAGTTTGAACTTTGATCATGGATGAAATGGTAGCCAGAGCATCTGCAAACTGATTCTCGTCTCGGGGGATATACTCAAGCTTGACTGTTGTGAAGAAAGTCAATAACCTCCTTGTATAATCCCTGTAAGGTATCAGATGATCCTGGTGTGTGTACCATTTGCTGTTGGTTTGATTAACTACCAGAGCTGAATCTCCGAACACAGTCAAAGTCTTGATCCTGAGGTCAATGGCTTCCTCAAGACCCATAATGCAAGCTTCGTATTCAGCTTCGTTGTTAGTGCAGTTAAAGGTGAGTTTTGCCGAGAAAGGCATGTGAACTCCTTTAGGTGTAATGAGTACTGCACCAACACCACGACCATTCATATTAACAGCCCCATCAAACATCATAGTCCATTCTTCTTCCGGGTCAGGCCCTTCGGTGTGAACAGGCTCTTCATGATCTTTTGCTTTTATGAACATGATGTCTTCATCAGGGAAGTCAAATCTCATAGGCTGGTAATCATCAATAGGTTGCTCAGCAAGATATTCAGACAATACACTGCCCTTGATGGCTTTCTGAGATGTGTACTGGATGTCGTATTCTGTGAGGATCATTTGCCATCTTGCAACCCGTCCGGTAAGCGTTGGCTTCTCAAAAATGTACTTAACTGGATCCATCTTTGAGATAAATAAAGTGGTGTGGGTCAACATATACTGTCTCAATCGGCGAGCAGCCCACGCTAAAGAACAACAAGTTTTCTCGAGCAGTGAATAACATTGTTCACAGTCGGTAAACTTTTTGCTTAGGTAGTATATTGCATACTCTTTTCGACCAGACTCGTCATGCTGGCCCAACACACACCCCATTGACTCTTCCAATACTGTCAAGTACATTATTAGAGGTCTTCCTTCAACTGGAGGCATAAGGATGGGAGGCTCTTGTAAGTACTCCTTGATCTTGTCAAAAGCCCTCTGGCAGTCTTCGTTCCACCTGACCGTCTGTTCTTTTCTCAATAGCTTGAACAAAGGTTCGCAAGTTGCTGTAAGGTGAGATATGAACCTTGAAATGTAGTTCAATCTTCCTAAGAAACCCCGAACTTCTTTTTCTGATTTTGGTGCAGGCATTTCTTGAATAGCTTTGACTTTATCAGGGTCAACTTCAATCCCTTTTTCACTTACAATAAATCCCAGCAGCTTACCGGATCGCACCCCGAATGTGCACTTGTTGGGGTTTAACTTCAGTTGGTATTTCCTCAGACGCTTGAATAGCTTCAGCAGATTCACCAGGTGGTCTTCTTCCGTGAGGGACTTGGCAATCATGTCATCCACATAACACTCAATTTCTTTATGGATCATGTCATGGAATAATGTTACCATAGCCCGTTGATATGTAGTGCCAGCATTCTTCAGTCCGAATGGCATCACCTTGTAACAGAACGTGCCCCAGGGTGTGATGAAAGTTGTCTTCTCCATGTCTTCAGGTGACATCTTGATCTGATTGTATCCTGAAAATCCGTCCATGAAGGAGAATACCGAGAACTGAGCCGTATTATCAACCAATACATCAATGTGAGGTAAAGGGAAGTCATCTTTCGGGCTGGCTCTGTTCAGATCCCGGTAATCCACACACTTCCTCACCTTTCCATCTTTCTTAGGCACAGGTACAATATTAGCGACCCACAGCGGGTAGCTAGTCACAGCAAGGAACCCGGCGTCCCACTTCTTTTGTACCTCTTCTTTAATCTTCATTGCCATATCTGTGCGAGTACGACGCAGTTTCTGTTTAACCGGTGGACAATCTTCTCTTAAAGGCAGCTTGTGCATAACAATATCGGTATCCAACCCTGGCATATCCTGATAAGACCAAGCAAACACATCCACATATTCACGAAGCAGGTCAATTAGTTGCTCTTTCACTGAGTCTTGTAAGCAGGCCCCGATCTTAACCTCTTTCACATCTTCATATGTACCAAGATTAATCGTTTCGACCTCCTCCTGATGAGGAGTGATAACCTTTTCCTCTTGTCTCAACAACCTGACTATCTCTTCGGGAAGCTCATACTCTTCTTCAACCCCTTCATCAGCTTGATTGATTGGATTGTCAAAGTCATACGAAGTCATAGCCGTGCTGTTGTCGGTGCGGTCTGAAAGGCACTCTCTGCAAGGGTTCAGATTTGTTCATTTTAGTGATTGATTTTAATCTTGTTTAGAAAGAGTGAAATGAAGTTGTCATTTTGAAAACATTGCCATTTATTTTTTGTACAAAAAGAAAAATGGAAAAACAGTGAGCAGACAAGAAAAAGACTCATTTGCAAAAGATGTCTGATTTATCATTGATTGATCTATTTGCACAAAATTACATATGGCCCAATTACAAAATGAGTCTTGTCATCTTGGGCAAGATGCAAGACTTGATGCATGCTTAAAAATACAGGAAATAATAATTACTCTGTAGGAGTAACTCTTATAATTTCCTGGGAAGACCAGTTTGAGATACTGCTCTCAGGGATCCTTGGACGTATCCAGCTCTCCAGGTTGCGGTCGCTTTCATCCTCGTCTTCCAAGTTGTTCACGGCATCTGGGGTGAGCATCCCCCCACTGACAAAATTGGGCTCCTTAGCAGCCTCTGCTTGATCTTGTTGAGTTGGTTTGTAACCCAACCCAAATCTATCTTCCTTCTTCTCTACAGGCAGCAACTTGCCCCAGCCTTGGGCAGTCCCCTCTTTAACAACCTTTCGGGCTTGCTGATAAGATGTCATTGAGGTTCTAGGTACAACGGATGCTTCATTTATGTTCAAGGCCTCAAACCCTTGACTCATAGTTTCGTGGATCTCCCCATCCATCTCAATGTATTTGTATGTAGCCAGGTGGCTAACAAAGATATCTTCCTCTCCACAAATAGTAACGACTTGGCCCTCCCACTCGAATTTTAACTTCTGGTGAAGGGTTGACGTCACGGCGCCAGCGGCGTGTATCCATGGTCTACCCAATAGACAGCTGTAGGCAGGCTGTATATCCATCACAAAGAAGGTCGTTTTGAAAGTCTGTGGGCCAATCATTATAGGCAACTCAATTTCTCCCAGAACTGATCTCTTAGAACCGTCAAAGGCTCTCACTACCAGGTTGCTTGGGCGTAATGCCAATCCTTCATACTCCAGCTTCACAAGGGCTTTTTTAGGTAGGACATTGAGGGATGACCCTGTGTCCACCAATACATGAGAAAGAACCGCACCTTTACACTCCAAGGTAATGTGCAAAGCCTTGTTGTGATTGCGACCTTCCGTTGTCAAATCAGTGTTGGTAAATCCTAGTCCATGACTAGCGTTGACATTTCCAACCACAACCTCTAACTGATTGACGGTAATCTCCTTTGGCACATAAGCTGCGTGCAAGACTTTTAATAGTGCGTTCCGATGAGCTTCGGAGCACATTAGTAATGATAAAATGGAGATTTTGGAAGGTGTCTGGTGAAGCTGGTCCACTATCTTGTAATCACTTTTCTTGATGATCCTCATGAATTCATCAACCTCTTGATCAAAAGGGGTCTTTAAAGCTTCTTTAGCAACTTGTTCTTCTTGCACCATGCTCTTCCCTTTTGCTTTGGCAGCAGCCTCTGTTTCAGCAATGGGTCTTGGAATTTGCGGGGCAAAGAGACGTCCTCTTCGAGTGAAGCCTCCGCCTCCCCCCACATTGTCTATCTGTGGTGAAGAAGTTGATGATTCCAAAGTGATTTTCTGCCCTTCGCAGTATAGATCTTAGCCGTAATGCCAAGGGATGGCATTATTGCTTTCGTAAAGAACTGGCCCAGGCACTGTGATAGTGACTGGACTGATAGTAGATGCAGAAGGGACCATGATAGTATGTGGATCATAGTATATTGTAACTGGTGCTCTGATAGGAGTGGCATTTTGTGAGTTGTAGGCAGAGTCATTTGCAGGATCATAATATATTGTAACCGTTGAGACACTTTCATTATTTGCTGTTGACGTTGTAGGAGGCACTGTTGACTGGATGGATGTTGAAGTTGTAGAAGAGACGGATGTTGATATTTGGTTCGTTGAAGTGACAGATGAAGCATTTGTTGATGAGATTGAAGAGTTGTTTGGAACAATTGTTGTTGCAGTTGTAGAAGACTCGGGAATTGTTGTTAGGGAGATTGCTGGATTTGGAGGTGTTGATGTTGTGATTTGAAGTAAGCCACTCTGGATGAGACCATCTATGCCACTTCTCAAGTTATCACACCCATTTACCGAAATGTTGCAATAACCGCACCCGAGCTCACACCCGGGGAATATCTGGCATTCAAGGAGTTGAGCTTTAATCTCTACCTGGGGTGTCTGAATCTGCCCCACACTGGTTATCAAGAAAGACGGCTTGTCTTCCTCAATAGCATTAATTCTGGGTCCTCTGTGGTTGGGCATAGGGTTCTTACTGACATTTTGCGGGGGTGCAAAGTTTAGAGCTTTGGAATCCACTAGATCCTGCACTTTCATGTGCAAAGCTCTGCATTTCTCTGTACTGTGGCCAGGTGCGTTGGAGTGAAAAGCACATTTGGCGCTGGCGTCATAATTTCTGGGCAGACTGGCAGGATCTGGAGGTGCCAATGTCCTTAGCTCAACTAGGTTGAGTTTCAGGAGTTGTGGCAATAATGCGGCATAAGGCATAGGGATCAGATCAATCACCCTATTGGCCTGAGATGGTCTCTGTTGAAAAGGTCTTTGCTGATTGTTGTTGCTGGTGTTGTTGTTGTTATAATTTCTCTGAGGTGGATACTGAGCTTGTTGCTGATAGTGGGGTTGTTGTTGTGGTTGGTATGCTGGTTGTGGATGAATTGGAGCGGGAATGGTGACGGCTGCCACTGTCCTATGAACATACTGGGGTCTGCCCCTGCTGGCCTGAATAGCATTAGTCTCCCCTGTTCTCCTTGGGCCCACAAAAGGCTTTCTTGGGTTGCTGGATGAGCTCGCACCATTTTCGGAAATCTTACCCATCTTTAGAAGGCTCTCAATTCTTTCTCCAGCTATAACTACATCCGCGAAGCTGGTGGAAGAAAAGGCAGCTAGCCTATCAATGTATGTCCCTTGGAGGGTGTTCATAAACATGTCGGCCATCTCCCTTTCCGACATGGGTGGCTGGACAGCAGCAACAAGCTGTCTCCACCTCTGGGCGTACTCCCGGAAGCTTTCTCTGGATGACTGGGACATTCCCATCAGGAGGGTCCTGTTGGGAGCCATATCCAGGTTGTACTGGTATTGTCTAATGAAGGCCTCAGCCAGGTCCTTCCAGCATCTGATGGTTGCTCTGGTCAAATGAGAGTACCATTCCCTTGAATCTCCTGTTAAACTGTCTTCGAAATAAAACATCCACAGTTTTTCATCCATGGTGTATGCCTTCAGCCTCCCCAGAAAGGATTGCAAATGGGTTCGTGGACAGGAGGTTCCGTTGTACTTCTCAAAGCACGGAGGTTTAAACTTGTGAGGTATTCTTACCCCGTCCACTAAGCCCATGTCCATGACATCAAAACCCAAGGAGTTTTGAGACTCCAAGGATCTTAATTTCTCAGCAATTTCATCTAGCCTTCTGTCATAGGCTTCATCCCCAGCTCCCATCACAGTGAACTGATCTTCTTTGGGGTCTTCTTGTCGTACTCTGCCTGTAGTAGCATTCCCTTGCACATTAGCAGGGATGTTGATCTCTGGGTGAAGGTGGGGGCCATACACAGGTGGGTTGACATGAGACTGAACCCTCTCATTGTTGCTCGTTCCACCAGTCCCTAGATGGGGGTCTTCCTGAGTCTGCCTTTCTACTAATGCCCTTAATCTTTCTTGGCTCTGTGCCAACCCATTCATCACCTCCATAAACTGGGTCATCTGATTTCTCATTTCCAGTCTCTCATTGGCCATTTGAGCCCTGACCTCTGTAAGGTCCTGTTGTACCTGGTCCATCTGTATACCCGGAAGGTTGTTGCGGGTAGGATATCTGTGCGGACGGTTGAGTGGGAACACCCGACGTCGAGCAATAGTTCCTGAATCACAACAGAGTTAGTAACAAAAACAAAACAAAACCTACAAAACAAAACAAAGGTTAGTATGCAATGCAGTATGCTCATTTGTCTCCAAGGTATCCGGCTTGGCACTTGGTTTTGACCTTTCCAGACCCCTGAGGAAGATGCTTTTGATGTTGCTTAGGAGAGAGAAAAAAGAACTTAGACGAAACAAACTAATGAATATATTACAAAAAGTGAAAGATACATAGTTTGTTTTTACAATACATGCCCCTGAGGGGTCAAAATACAACATAAAAAAGAAAAGTACATGAAATGGAAGCAAACAACAAGCAAAAGTCAGACACCAAGACTAAACTCATCCTCCTGAACTTTCTTTAGAAGTGCTTCAGTTACCGGAGCATCCGGACGCTCTATGAGGTTCCTGATGAGAAGATTCCTGGTGGCAACAGCAGTAGTTAGCTTCTTGTGTCTACTCATGTCTTTTGACCTCTTCACACCAGCCTTAATCTTCAACTCTGAGATCTCCTTCTGGGCTGCTAGCAGGGCTTCTTGTTGCTCCTTTGCATTAGCCTCCAACTGCTCAATCTTGTCCTGAGTTCTCTTATCCTCCTGAGTGCGAGCTTCAGTGATCCTGACCCACCTAGCTTGATTCTCTTTCAGATAGAGATCAGTCCTGGCCTTCTGAAACTGAGCCTCCTTACAGGCATTCTTCAAAATCTGCTCTCCCGCCCTTGACTTCTTGATGTAGTCCTCTTACTTCTCAATATTGGCTAGATGCTCCACCTTAAGCTTTTCTAACCTTTCAATGTCTAGACGACCATCACTCCTCTCCCAGAGGGTCTTCTGCAGAGCTTGAGTCAAATTCTCATTCCTCTCTTTTAGTTTCTCAAACTCTTCCAAGCTGACAGTGGCTGGAGGTGGTGCTGTGGATGGCCCAGGTGCATCCTCAATGGTGAAGGGCATCCCAGAAATTCAAGCCCTGGCATGGGACCACTCATAGTACTGAGCTGAGGCCACATTGTTGCATCTCCCGAGAATGGCCATCCCTTTGGTCTGGACATTGTCCCAAGCCCAGGATGCCTGCCTGACAACAGCTAGATTAGGCTTAACCTCACAATAAAGGGTTTCAGCCAAGTCTTGTGCTCTAGGAGGGTGGACCAATGCATAGCCCAATTGTCTTTTAAATATCAGAGGGTTGTAGTTGATGCAACCCTTCACTCCTATCAGGGGTACATTGGGGAACTACCCACAACTAGTAATGATGTCCCTGCCTTTGGTGCTCTGAGTGCACCACCTAATGTCAGCTGAGGTCAAAGCAATGAGTCTTCTAGCCCAATTCTTTTGTTGGCGAGGATTCAAGAATGCATCAGTCTTGGGCAAGTGTTTGAGCAGCCAGGTATGGAACAGGGGAGCACAGCATCTCACCAACCTTCCTCTTTGCTTTTCATTCCTTTGATGAATAGAGTAGTAGAAATCTCCCAGTAAGGTGGGCACTAGGTTCCTCAGAATGAAAAGGTGAATGGCATTTTTGCTAATAAACTTAGGCTCATCCGCAAATAAAATAACCCCATATATGCTGAGGGCTAATAATGAACAGACTGCCTTCCATTCTCCCAAGGAGGCTTTCATGATAGCCTGAGAAGTCAATAAATCCAAGTGTAGACCAGAGATTCCTGCCTTGGTTGTCATGTTCTGCTCAATCAGAAAAGGTTCCAGATACAGTGCCTTTGCCACTTCTTCATTGCTGGGAAAAACCATTTCTGGGTTGAAGGGGATACCACCCCTAACAGGTACTCCAACCAGTGATGAATACTCCTCTAATAAAGGCCCCAACTGAAAATCCTGGAAGGTGAAACATCTCAAAGGAGGATCATAGAACTGTAGACAAGTGTGAATCAAGCTCCTCTGAGAAGGGTCCAAATCCATAACCACATCAAGGATGCCTCCATAATGTTCTCTGAATAGTGGTATATGGTCTGGAGTAATAAGGGCCTGAATCTTCCTGATGCCAGTCAGCTCAGGCTCAAAGAAATGATATGAGATGTTGCTCTTCTTGGGTGCCATGTTGCTGAAGAAGAGCTGAGACAAATGCTGATGATGGAGAATAATACTGAAGATGGGCCACTGACAGGCTGATGCTGGTGATGCAGGTGACTGAAGTAGGCAGCTGATGAGGATAGCTGAAGCAGATACTGATGAAGATAGGTCTATGCAGATGAAGGGGTCAAAACCAAGCCAAAATATAGTATGGATACCCTAAAAAACAAATAGGCAAATGTTAAATGATGCAATGATGATGTATGCAAATGATATGCAAGGGTTTGTGATCAAGCTGGATCTGATTAACTGCCTTGATATAGGTCCATGTATGTTCAAGAAATCCAGATGGAGGTTCATAAGTCCAGTAACCAAGATGGGGGACTCAAATAAAGAGTCACATGTCCAGGGTTAAAATCACAAGAACTGTTCCAAAATGGAGTACTCTTAATCAAAGCAAAGTAACAGGGTATGCTGAGGTCAAGGGTACCTGCAAACCTGCAAACAGCCCAACCCCCTCACAGGTGGTGTTCTAAAACAAGGATCCTCAGACTTAGATCAGTTATGAGAAGTGTAAACACTTCTAACCCAGAGGTACAGTGTTTACAATAACCATAAAAGATCCTCCTCTAATTCACCTCAGTTTCTGAAGGTCATAATAAAGGTCATCCAGACTTAGCAGGCTTCCCAGATAGCCCTAGCACTACAGGAGATCTGTAGCACAGAGTTCTCAAGAAGAAACCCATATCTGAACCGTGTTTCATATTCCCGCACCAGACCGAAATGGAATGGGAAAGAACATGAACCACTCTAGCCTAGGTGTCACTCAGGTCCCAGGTATAGGACCTTAACTCTCAATAGAACCCCACCCACCAAAGCAACAAAACCAGATCCAGCCAGAACAGTATGACAATATGATGTATATAAAGCTGTAAAGAAAGCAGTAAAACAACTGTACATAAAGCAATAAACAGAATCAATATACAAACACAACTAGCACATAACACCCCCGTAAACACAAATCAAACAAGCGCTAGGAGGAACCCACAAAAAGAACCAGAAGCCCTGGTTACAGTATAAGGTTCCCCAGCAGAGTCGCCAAGCTGTCGCTCCCAAAAGATGAGACTAGCTCAAATTAGGTACAGACGCGAACGGTCGGCGAAAAGAGGAAATGAAAAGAGTCGCCAGCTAGGCATTTTTATCCCGGAGGAAAGGTAATGCTGCATAGACCTAGGAAGATATGGATAAGATGGTTGCGAACCAGAGAAACTGAGAAAGGGGGTTGGTTACAACCTGGGAAGGTATTAGCACCCAGATTTTCCGTCGTACTCGACGGGATCCACGCTTAAAAGATTTGTGTTTTAAAGGGGTAGTGTCAGTGCAATTTTGTGTATCAAAGCTAGAAAGAATGCAAGTGTCAGTGTAAGAGAAGTGTGAAGTGTGAATATACAGTGTCAGTGTAAGGACAAGAGTGAAATGCTCAAGACTATGAGGCTTAAAGAATAAGGCTAGAAAGAGGGGGAATATACATAGACTTTTGTTCGGTAACTGTTAAGTTATGCCTACGTATCCTCTCGTGCAATGAGGAAGTCAGAACACCGTAGTTCGACCCAAAGAGACTGAAAGGTGAATTGACCTGTGAACTGCTTACTTGTCCATGCTCAAGTGTATGACCTGTCTGGCTCAGGTGCAAACTGTCTTGCATTAGACGGGAGAAGCGAGTTCTCGTTTGTGAGTGAATGAGATGAGAAAAGAATCCCGGAGGAGACGATTATTGTTTGTTTTTGTGTTTTCAGTATTTTATTGCTTTTGAAAGTTTGTCATAAATTAATGAGCTTAAGCCTAAACCAATGGGTTAGTAAACTCATCACATCTTCCCTCTGATTAGGGGTAATGAGAATACCTTAAGTGTGAAGTCAGCTTCTCATACTTAATCACCCTGAAGTAGGATTAAGGTCATTAACCTACTTGTGATTATTTAGATGTTTTTGTTGTTTTTGTTTAGTGTTAAGTAATGAGATTAAGCCATAATCAGGGATTAAACAGACTCATTACACCATCCTAATAGAAGGATAATAGATGAGAATGTTTAAGCTGAGGAATGCTCCTCAACTTAATCCATGATTAGGGATTAAACTCATGACAAAACAAAGCCCTTATTAAATGGATTTTAATTAATGATAAGATGATGAAGTGAGTTTTAGGGTTTGTAAGACAACTTGAGGAGGACTTGTCCATTAACACTAGGGTTAGTCCTTCTTAACCAGTTAAGGAAGAATTAGAACCCTAATGCAAGGCCCAAGTTACAAGCTTGATGTCTTGATGATTATTAAGTGAATTGATTAAAGGATTTAAAAACATTAAGGGTTTAACACTTAGGATTAAAGTTATACACTCCATCCTAATAGAAGGATGCAGGCATAAGCTTAATCACAAAGCCTTAAAACCTTTAGGGTTTAGTCCCTGATTATGAGGTGAGAAGAGAAGACTCAATGAGACACAAAGGTAAACTCTAAATGGGGGGACTAATCAAAACCCTAATTATTGTCATGCTTGGTTGTTCCTAAGGTTTGTGAGGTTTACAAGAAAGATCTTCAGAGGAACCACCAGGAAGCAGATGAAAGGAACAAAGAGAAGCAAAGTAACTTGCTTCATTTAAGAAGACAAGTCACTTGGAGAAAGAAAGTAAGAAGAAGAAGAAAGAGCAAGCTCAATCTCAAACACAAGACAAAGTGCAGCAATGATGCATAAGAGAGATGAAAAGAAATTGTGAGAAGTGAAGGCAAATTCACTTCTCAAAGTGACTTACCACCTGAAAAGTTAGTGAAAGGAATGCAATGCAATGCAAAATGAGATGGAATGGCATGATGCAAACCAAAACCAGAAGCATAAGTATGATGCTAATGATGCTATGAGATGACACAAACATGAAACAAGGCATAGGGATGATCATATGAACATATGGATGCAAGAGAAGCATGCTTAGAATCATGAACATACATGAAAAGTTATGGAATGCAAATGGCATACAACATGGCAAATGAAAGATGCAATGATCAAACATGATTTTAATATGTTCTAAGATGTGTTATGAATCAAATGGATGCATAAAATATCATGGCAAGTCATGGTATGCAAGCAAAATGCAAGATGAATGCAAAAGGAAACCCAAATTAGGGTTTATGATCAATGCACAAAACAAAAACCAAAACCAGAAGCAAACATCAAGATAAAAATTTGAAAATGCAATCAAGGGAACCCTAAACCTATACAAACTCACTGTCCAAAGGAGGGGTTCTAACTCTTAACCAAATTAGGGTTATGAATTTCTCAAGATTGCTAGGGTTTTATGGTACCTTGCCAAGAAAAATGTCAAACAAATTGAAAATGCAAGATCAATTCATGCCAATTTAATCCTATAAACTAAATGCTATACAAGATGCAATGCAAAAAGAATCAAAGTCCAACTCTTAAAGACTAGGCAGAAATGAATTTTCAAAGTTAGGATCAAAACAATGCCTTAAAATGAAATTAATTCCATGAAAAATTGTCAAAAGACATCAAGATCAAAAAATAAATTTGGTTTGAAGGTTGGACAATGTTTCTAAATGATTTTAAAGGTTTCATGAATTTTTTTGTGATTTTTAAATACCTAAAAGTATTTTTAATTAATTAATTCTCATTAATTAATTAAAAATAAACTTTTAAATGATTTAAAAATATTTTTAATGCAAAAAATAAAAATAAAAATGTTTTTGGTTTCTGAAAATTAATTGAACCTTTGACAAAAAAAATTCAGAATTTTAAAGATGTTTTACTATTTTTAATAAAATGAAGAAAACAAATGGAATTAAATGAAAAATAAAATGAAATTAAACTGAAAATGGGAAAGTCAGCAAGATCAAAGGCTGAGGTTTGAACTCACACGCGCGTGAATTGACCTGGTGCGCATCTGGACGGCCAGCATTCAAATTCGCTAATTATGATTAGTGCCCTAATTAAATGCCCTAATGACTTTCAGATGACCGGAACAGTGGTTCCGGTCATCTTCTCCGACGAGCCAAATCTCTAACTCTCTCTACACGCAATAAAAATGAAATCTAATTGCCCAGAATCAATCCCCATTCAACACTGAATCAAAACCCCCAAACAAACATCATTTTTTCATCATGAATCAAGCAAATCGAAACAAAACATTTTTAGGGCAAAAAGTTTCAGACAGCTCATACATGTTCAATATTCCACCATTTTCATTTTTAAACACATCATGATGATCAAGATATCATATAGAATCAGTTTATAACAAGTAAAATGAGTTCTGGAAAATTTGTTCTTGATGGATACCTGAGCTGAAGTCCTTCGAACAGGAGCTTTCTGACCCTTTCTCTTATGCAAACTCACTCCTTTGACCCTGTAACACGGTGGGAGAACTGACTTTAAGCAATGTTGCGGATAGCAAGAGTCGCCACCGACTTTTATTTTATCCATAAGGAAAGGTTATAAAAGAACAGGAAAGACCTTAAGAGAATATTTTGGGTCCGGGGGGTAGGTTATGAAAAGGGAAGGTGTTAGCACCCTTTTCATCCATGGTTATCCATGGGCTCTTAGATACTTAAGCTCACTTTTGAATTGTTTTGAAAGTGTAGTGTGTGAATAGCAAAAAATTTCAGAATAGTTTAATAATAATCCGTGTATGGATGTGTAAAAAACTTGTTTGAAAATTTGTTTGAAAATGTTAAGTGTTTGGAAAATTTTTGAAGTGAGCAAGTATCTAGGAGTAGCCTACCCTAATGTTTAAGGTCTTTCTTATTCTTTATCCTTTCCTTAGTAAGACTATCCCTACTATAATGGAGTAGGTAGTCCTTACTTTGGATATTAAGGGACGTGTGAGGGACAATTTGATCTTTGAAGGCTATGGTGGGGTGTAATAAGCAAACTTGAGGGACTATCATCATTTTTTTGAAAGGGACTCGATTCGTAAAGGCAACCATAAGGGACTTTGATGATTTTTCTATTTGAGGGACTTGCTTTATACACCCCACTTAACCATTATTCGTAGGCAACTTGAGGGGTATCCCTAAGGAAGTGAGATGGCAATCCAAGATCGACTTACGTGTGTGACGTGTTTAATTTAATTATCTTATATTAAAAATTATCTAAATTTATTTTAATATTGCATACGTATTGTTTACACTCCCTAATTACTAACCATAATAATAATTAAATAATTAAACAACTTTACATCCAAGAAACAATTACAAAATAATAAGCAATTTAAATAGCAAAAATAAATAAAATATAAATGAGCAATAATAAATAATAAGGGGTTAGTAAATAATAAAAATTAATAGTAATATAAAATTAAAAAAAAGCAAAATAATATGGTTAGTAAAATAATAAGAATAATTAGAATAAATAAAGTTAGAAACATAAAAAATAGAATAATAAATAATAACATGGTTAGTAATAAAAATCAATTACAAGGTTAATAGAATTATAATAAGCAAAAATTAGTTAATAATAATAATAGAAATCAAAAATAATATAAGAAGAAATTAACATGCACAACCAAATAATTTTTTAATTCATATACTAATTATTAAATTATTATAATTACAAAATTTTAATTATTATAAACATATATTTACATTTATATACATATTATAAGAAAAAGATAGATTTTAAATATCATATTAAAAAAAAATTAATTCTATTAGTTATTATATTTACAAATTATTTTTAACCATATACAAAAATATAATTATCCTAAATTAATTTATTTCTAAACATTAAAAGAAAATTAACTTGACTTATAATTATATTTACAAAATTTTATGAAAAATTATAACTATATTAGGAATTAAAAAAAACAGAATTAAATTTTATTTAGAAAAATATTTTAGGATTGGAAAATTAGGGTTTTATATTTTTTAGGGTTTGAGAATTAGGGTTTATATATATATACAAAGTTTATTCTAATTTATATTGACATATTATAAATTAAAAAAAAAAAAATAGTGAAACATAATTTACCAAAAATATATTTTAAAAAATAACATACATGTTTTATTATTATTTTTATTATTTTAGAATCACATATAATATATATTTAATTATAATACTTAAAAAAAAAAACAAATAAAGGGAAAAATATGGAAACTTACCTGACTGGGGTTTGAACCCAGGCCAGCTTGATTCCCAGCAAACATAACAACCACTAAGCCACTGGCGCGCAGGCAAGAGATGAGAGACAGAAATTTGTTTTGTTCCTTATGATGCAAAATCCAGAAAAAATATGAAAAACCAAAAGGCCTGGGGTGGATTTGATCCCAGGACCTTTATATTCACAAACGCGCACCTCACCACCCGGCTGGAAGAGCCCAACTGTTAACTGAATGAGAATAATACATAATATATAATATTCACTTAATCCCTGGAAAAAAAGAAATAATATGATCAAAAGCCAGGGATCGAACCCCTGCCCTTTGGTTTTCACACGCCCAGGACCAAGCCAATAACCACTGGGACAACCACACAGTTGTGATAACAAATAGAAACATAAAATAATATTTTAAATCATAAATTTGAATATGAACTTCGCGCCAACCAGGCTTCGTCTTCAACCTCCTACCCTTCAAAATTTGCTGCGAAATTTTCTAGGGTATTTCCTGCGAAAAATCAAATCCTAGCAAAACCTGTAAAACTCAATGACCAACCAAACCCTAAAATTTTACAAAATTGAAAGCATAAATACAATCCAGAGGTCAATTCAAATCCAGCCATGGTCTTAGAAACCATTTATATTCAATGGATCATAAAACCCTAAAACGAAGGTCATGAACCCTAAAATGGCACTATGTGATTCGGCCATGGTTTCTTCGATTATCCTGCCCAGAATTCATCACAACCCTTCATAGAACACAAATCATCAAACAAAATTTAAAAATAATGCATAAATGTTTAAGAACGAAAAATCATGAAAGTATGAAGAAGTTTGAATCGGATTTCTTCATATGTGATGTTATGAGGCAATGTTATGGTCTGGTTATGTTCCATGATGATCAAGGAGTCTAGCCATGCCTTTATTTTACCTTCTAATGGCTTGTATGTGAAAATCCGAATGGAGGTTTTTTGGTTGATTTTTGAAAGTTTGAACTTACACTTTTTGGCTGCCAATCCGTGAATGAATGTTTGCATTAGGTTTAGTACTTATAGGAGGATCATTTAGGTCAATAATATTGATTAGTTGTGTGAAAGAATTGATTTAGAAAGATTGAGATTGATCATGCTTTGAAAGTTCAATATTCTTGCATCAATGCCTTCTATTTCAAGCCATTCCATATCTTTCTTGTACCAATTTGTTTCATGCTGTCTTTATGATATTTTAGAATCAATAAATCAATTGAATCTTCACATTTAATATTTTATTTAAATTTAAAATGATTTTAAGAATAAAAAATCATAATAAATTAATTAAATAAAATAAAAATTATGAAAATATGATGGAAATTTCGTGCATGATGTTGTTGTATGGGTTGGGTCATAATTTGGCCAGCCCATTTGGAGAAAATTGTTTTTAGGCCCCCATTTTCAACATAAACCATCACAAAATTGCCCAACTTTGCAAGGGCACATCTCCCTCAATTTTAAAGGTATTAGGGTGTTCTTGGACTTTTTGGAAAGCTTGAAGAGTCCTCTAAACAACCCCATTGGTTTCAGGTCCATATCATTTACCAATCTCAAGTTATGCCCTTTTGAAGTTGTTGACTTTTTGTTGACTTTTGAAATGACCTATAATGTCTTAGATCATATCTTTCAAATGAAGCATTTTTGGGCTTAACCTTCAACATAAAAGTTGTAGAGAATTCAATTTTCTTCAAAATGAGCTTTGGATGGAGACTTGGTGATGAAGTATGTGAAAGTTATGCCTGGTCAAAGTTCAGTTGACTTTTACTAAGAAAACCCTAATTTAGAAACTCCTGATTATTGATGATCTGGAATCTCCTTGATGAATCATGATCAACCCTTGATCAAATGATGAATTTTACTTCATATACTTGATGTTGGCAAAAAATCATGAAGTTTGACTTTGGTTTGACCACAGTTGACCTCAGTTTGACTTTTTAACTGCATTGACTGATTTTGACTTATCTGATCATCTGACTGAGCAAACTTTTGAGAAAGGTCTTGAAACTTGACATAGGGGTTATTATACACATATAAGATGTTATGAAACTCACTTGAGGTATTGGAAGTCCATTTAGCCTGATTAAAGTCAAAACCCTAGTTTTGGATGCACTGCTTAGGAGGTGCATTGTCTGAGGGAATTGTCAACTTCTTTGACCAATTGTGAACTTTGTGAACCTTGTGAATCTTCTTAGATGTCTTGTGATACTCATGGGAGGTATTGTGAAGCTTGTGAACCTTGTGAACCTTCAAGAAACAACTTGTGGACTTCATGAACCTCATGCAAGGTATTGAATATGTTGAGAAGCTTGTGAACCTTGTGAACCTTCAAGAAGTGACTTGTAGACCTCCTGAACCTCATGAAAGGTTATGCAAGTGTTGGAGAACTTTGTGAACCTTGTGAACCTTCTTAGAACACAAAGTCTTGTATTGTGAGGGCAAATTTTGGGGTGCAACAGCTGCCCCTGTTCAATTTTCTGAAACCTGAGGGGTTAGATTGGTATATTTGCCAGTCGTAACCTGGAAGGTTGAAGGGGATTGAACACAAAAGCCCAAAAATTTGCACTCACCAGTGCATGGAGTGATATTGATGGTTGGTTGAACATGATTGAGTGGGCTTAAAGATGCCACTAGGGGAAAGTTCTTCAGTAGTATAATGAGAACTGTCAGGAGTCTGGAGTAATACTGATGTAATAACATGTCTTCATGAGGATAGAGCAATCAATGATAACCCTAAAGCAGTCTTGAAGTAGTAATATGATTTCAGGAGGATAGAGCAATGAATAGCTCTAAAGCAGTCTTGAAATAATAATGTGATATGTCTTCAGGAGGATAGAGCAACCAATAGCTCTAAAGCAGTCTTGAAGTAATGATTTCAGGAGGATAGAGCAATGAATAGCTCTAAAGCAGTCTTGAAATAATAAGATGGCTTCAGGAGGATAGAGCAATCAATAGCTCTAAAGCAGTCTTGAAGTAATGATTTCAGGAGGATAGAGCAATGAATAGCTCTAAAGCAGTCTTGAAATAATAAGATGGCTTCAGGAGGATAGAGCAATCAATAGCTCTAAAGCAGTCTTGAAGTAATGATTTCAGGAGGATAGAGCAATGAATAGCTCTAAAGCAGTCTTGAAATAATAATGTGATATGTCTTCAGGAGGATAGAGCAACCAATAGCTCTAAAGCAGTCTTGAAGTAATGATTTCAGGAGGATAGAGCAATGAATAGCTCTAAAGCAGTCTTGAAATAATAAGATGGCTTCAGGAGGATAGAGCAATCAATAGCTCTAAAGCAGTCTTGAAGTAATGATTTCAGGAGGATAGAGCAATGAATAGCTCTAAAGCAGTCTTGAAATAATAATGTGATATGTCTTCAGGAGGATAGAGCAACCAATAGCTCTAAAGCAGTCTTGAAGTAATGATTTCAGGAGGATAGAGCAATGAATAGCTCTAAAGCAGTCTTGAAATAATAAGATGGCTTCAGGAGGATAGAGCAATCAATAGCTCTAAAGCAGTCTTGAAGTAATGATTTCAGGAGGATAGAGCAATGAATAGCTCTAAAGCAGTCTTGAAATAATAATGTGATATGTCTTCAGGAGGATAGAGCAACCAATAGCTCTAAACCAGTCTTGAAGTAATGATTTCAGGAGGATAGAGCAATGAATAGCTCTAAAGCAGTCTTGAAATAATAAGATGGCTTCAGGAGGATAGAGCAATCAATAGCTCTAAAGCAGTCTTGAAGTAATGATTTCAGGAGGATAGAGCAATGAATAGCTCTAAAGCAGTCTTGAAATAATAATGTGATATGTCTTCAGGAGGATAGAGCAACCAATAGCTCTAAAGCAGTCTTGAAGTAATGATTTCAGGAGGATAGAGCAATGAATAGCTCTAAAGCAGTCTTGAAATAATAAGATGGCTTCAGGAGGATAGAGCAATCAATAGCTCTAAAGCAGTCTTGAAGTAATGATTTCAGGAGGATAGAGCAATGAATAGCTCTAAAGCAGTCTTGAAATAATAATGTGATATGTCTTCAGGAGGATAGAGCAACCAATAGCTCTAAAGCAGTCTTGAAGTAATGATTTCAGGAGGATAGAGCAATGAATAGCTCTAAAGCAGTCTTGAAATAATAAGATGGCTTCAGGAGGATAGAGCAATGAATAGCTCTAAAGCAGTCTTGAAGTAATGATTTCAGGAGGATAGAGCAATGAATAGCTCTAAAGCAGTCTTGAAATAATAATGTGATATGTCTTCAGGAGGATAGAGCAACCAATAGCTCTAAAGCAGTCTTGAAGTAATGATTTCTGGAGGATAGAGCAATGAATAGCTCTAAAGCAGTCTTGAAATAATAAGATGGCTTCAGGAGGATAGAGCAATCAATAGCTCTAAAGCAGTCTTGAAGTAATGATTTCAGGAGGATAGAGCAATGAATAGCTCTAAAGCAGTCTTGAAATAATAATGTGATATGTCTTCAGGAGGATAGATCAACCAATAGCTCTAAAGCAGTCTTGAAGTAATGATTTCAGGAGGATAGAGCAATGAATAGCTCTAAAGCAGTCTTGAAATAATAATATGATTCCAGGAGGATAGAGCAATCAATAGCTCTAAAGCAGTCTTGAAGTCATGAGAAGTTATCAGGAGGATAAAGTAACCCTGAGGTTACAACAAAGCAATCCCAAAGTAATAAGAAGCTCATCAGGAGGATAAAGTAACCCTGAAGTTACAATACAGCAGTCCTGGAGACCATAAGTTTGTTTTGTTGGATAATTAACCTGAAACAAGGTAGCATTTGTATAATAACATTAGTTTATGCTTTAAGTATGCATGTATGATATGATGCACTTAGGCAATGTACTATATGTCTATGGATATGTATGTTATGGTATGATATAAATGAGGCATGTATGATATGATACTGCCGGAAGAGTCTGGATAATTTTATACAACAACTGCTGGCCAGGGAAAATAAATCCCGATTCATTGTTGAAGAATATATATAAACCTCCGTCTGCTGGGGATAACAGGGTATAGATAATCTCCCGTTGTTGGGGATGGTAAGGTATATATAACCTCCCGTCTGCTGGGGATAGTAGGGTATATATAACCTTCGTCTTCGTTTGATAGTAGGATAAGTATAACATCCCGTCTTCGTTCGTCGTACCCTTATTGGAAAGTAATTTCCCGTACATCCGTATGAGGATAAAAGAGATGGATATAAATTCCAGGGGAGATAGGACTTTATGAAGATAGATTCGTCCTACTGAGGGTTTGTAACTGTCTTATAGAGATGAGCCGGTGAAGCTTCGTTGAAATCCTTCCCTCGTTCGTCCTTAGTAAATACTACTACTGCATTTTCGTGCATTTCTGGTAAACATCAATCATATTCAAAAGCACACATACATTCAAACACAACCAATGGATGTTTCACTTAGGGTAAAAGTAAATCTGGATTCAGAGAGAAAAGTAAAGCTGAATTTGAAAGCAGAATTGTTTCAACTTCGAGAGTGTACAGCCAATTGGATCTAAAGCTCCTGAAATTCTTTAACTTTCCTGAGTACCTTCCCAGAAATCCTCATAGTTGGATCTGAAGACATGATACTGACACCATCTGATACTACTGGCATAGACAATTAATTTCCATCATGGTTTCAGCTGAGAATCCAATATCAAGGTAATAAAATGAGAGGAATGTGTCTTCAAACTGTAATGGACCATATACGCTCCAGGTATTAGATTTGAAGAGAAAGCATTGCCCCTTGGTCGAGGATGAATTGTCCCATAATGGAAGTATCTGCAATGAGCTACCTCAAGAGAAACAAGCAGAATTCCCCATAAGCATATGCCCCCGGCATTGTGAACTCTGTAATGTCACCTTTGGTAATTCAACTGTATGAGGAAAAATGCCCCTGGCTATTAAGCACAGCTGAGTCTGGACCTAATTGCCCCACATGAGATAGGCAGTATCATGGCTTGCCCCTTTGTATACATGGACTTTGATCCAAGAAGCAACTTTGTTTATCGGAAGGACTTTGAACATTCATCCTGTAAGTTTCTCTATTTATCAAACACTCAAGTATATGTAAACAAATATGTTCAAAAATGCAATGCTTAAGTCTGTCTTGAAATTTTGAAAAAGAGTTATTTTAGAACAACATTTTTTTTGTGAAAATTGTGATATTAACTCAAGTTTTATAATAAGCCCTAAAGGAGTCAGGATACCTTTTTGTAACAGTACGCTTTCGAACTAACCATGCTTCAGTTAGGACTTTTAAAGGGTTATAACGTGGCCTGGTTCACGGTTTATGAAACAAAGATATAGGCTCAAAGTTTATTTATACCCAACCCAACTTCGTGATGAACTTCAGTCCTACATTCAATTAATTCAGCCTATGCATTCAAGTTCCCAGATATTTAGGATTGCACAGACGAAGATGGTTCACAAGCCAAAGGATTTTGAGATAGCAGTCACATCTTCCTTCCTTGTTATTTCTAATGAGGACCTCGGTCAACTCAACTTATTTTTGCAGAGGAATTTGATTACCTCTTGACAAATATTTCCTTTTATTATCCCTAATTTTTGCCTGAACTGTGTTATTTGAACTTACAGCCAGCGGGATGCCCTTAGTTTTTGCCTAAGTCCCCTTCATAGGTTTTGACTTAGCGGGCTTTGATTTTTTTTTCCAGTAATTTTTCAATATCATTTTTTTTTGAAAAGATAATGACTGCATGGCTTAATGATTACAATGAACCATCATTGGCTTTTGAATTGAGAAACATCTTCAACACTCCTTGATGTGTGTGAAGGAAAGCTTGAGATTGCAATCTTTATTTGAAAGGTGTCTTGAATGATTCTCTTGTACTTGAATGCACATTTGAATTAATTGAGAATTACCCATCCCCGGGTTAAAATTGAGGTTTTTTTCGGATAGAAAGAAACTCCAACTTCAAGGCTCAAAGGGGTTGACAAGGGATTAACTTCCTTATATCTCCACTGTTTAGGAATTGAAACAATGCCTGTACATCGTCAGCATAGTCTGTTCAAAAGCATACTGCATAAGATTATGGTATTGTTTTCGTCATCCTCCCTCTACAGGCTTATAGCTTTATCAGGAGTTAAATATCACAGGATAGAAATAAGAAGCATAATTCAAAATATAGTGGAACGAATGGATTAATTCAAGACAAACATATGCAATGCATTAATGAAAACAAAAGTTTAACATAATAGTAAGTGTTCAAACAAATAAAAGAAATTACAAATGAAAATTCAAATGTTGTCCCATCCAGTTGGCTGAATGTCCTCAATTGCAATCTGTGAACTTTGAGGAGCAGTATACTTCACCATGAAATCAAATTTGCCACTTGAATGTCCCAAGGTGCCCCATATCCCAACAGGAATAGGTAGTCTTCCTTTCTTGCTATACTGGGCAACTTGTCTTGCAGTTTGAGTATTTGATGGACGATAGTAGAACTCAACTTGACCCTCTGGAGTAACCTCTAGGATTCTTTCGTCAATCAGGTCTTGAATCTTTTTCTTCAATGCCCAACAGCTATTAGTATCATGTCCAGGACAGTTGGAGTGATACCCACACCTTGCTTTGGGATTATAGAGAGGAGAGGAAGTTTTAGGATTTTGAGGAGGATTTTCCAAGGAAATTAGCTTCATCTCCAACAAGCTTTGCAGGACTTGTGACATTGGAGTGCTGAACTTGATAAACTGCCTTCTACCTTTCTGGTGTTGAGGTGGATTAATCTTATCAGGTCTTTCTTCTTCAATTGAAGAATAGTCAATGGCAACCTGTCTCTTACCCTCTTTTATCCTCATCCTCCTTTCAACCAAATCAGCTTGTTTTAACGGAGGTTGACTGACAATTAGATCTCTGACTCTATCACTTTGAAGTTTGTGGACAAAGGTTCTCAGCTCTTCTTGCCCCTGAGCTAAACCTTGAATAAGGGCCACCTGGTCATTCATCTGGGTCCTTATTTCTGCTATCTCAGCTTGTAGTTGTTTCAGCTGATCATCCTTGTTGTCCTCAGGATTCTTCTTCTTAGCCAGCAGTGTCTTCAATTCATCCTGCCCCTTGGTCAGGTTCAGGATCAGCTCTTGGAACTGTGCATTTTGTGCCTGGAGATCCTTAACTGATTGTTCAAGAGCCATTGCTGAAATAAACAGCGAGAAGATGAGAAACCTGTGCACAATTATAAACCTGTGATGCAATGAAATGATATGGGAATGCATATGCAATGTTTTCAAGGACCGCAGGATTTAAATTTGCTTAGACAAACAAGAAAGTAACTTTTTATTAGTAATAACTTGTTTTGCCTTTTAGGCTTACAAAAATGAAAGTGAAATAAGTACAAAAGATGGGATTTTAAGTCTCCCATGGACGTTTCCTCTTTGTATTGAGGTATGAGTTGAGGTTTCGTTCCTCATGAAGTTGCTTTGTTAGCTCTAGGATCCTTGCTTGGCTTGCTTTGTAATGAGCCTCGAAGGTATCCCTTTGCTCCTTCAGTTGGATCCATGATCTCTGCAAGTCTTCCTTATCAGTAGGCATGTCTGGGTGGAGGATGGTATAAGCTGTGTCTCCTTCAGCAACAGGTTCCATGGTAACTGGTAGGATGGCAGGATATGGCATCATGAGTGTCTGAGCACGAGATCGTACCCATCTGAGATAAGCCTCCATAGGAATAGTGTACTTAGGCTCCAGTGTCTTGCTGTCAATCCTGTTTACCTTTCCCCAAGCTCGTATGAATCTCTGACGGTAACCCTGAAGATCGTTGTCGTAATCAAACACAATGCCCTGAATCAACATGTCATGTGGACCATCACTTCGGGCGTAACCAAACTGTCGTAAAGCTAGAGATGGGTTGTAGGTGATGCCTCCTCTTATGCCTAGAAGTGGCACATTAGGAAACTCCCCACAACGGTCAATGATGGTGACATTCTCCATAGATCTGGAGCACCAATGGATGTCTGAGTGAGAAAGTGACATGATCCTCTTGGACCATCTGAACCCTTGCTCATTCTTCATTACTGAGCGAGGAAGGTGAGAAATAAACCACCTAGAAAGCAAAGGTATGCAGCACATCAAAGTTCCTCTTGCCCTTGTAGTACGGGTGTGAAGAGAATGTAGGATATCTCCAAGCAACGTAGGCACTGGATTGTGACTCAGGAAAATGTTGATGGCATGAACATCTATGAACTGATCTGGATTGGGGAACAACACTAAGCCATATATCAGCAAGGCTAAGATCTCCTCAAAAGCATCATAGCTCATGGCCTTCAAGAACATTTGAGCTTTATCCATTAGTACTTTGGCAAGAATACCCTTGACTCCACTTCTCGTTTCTAGAACAATGTCAGACTTCTTCAGATGTAGAGCTGCAGCAATAACCTCTGGTTTAAGTTCCTTCTCCAAACCTGTGAATGGTTTCTGATCAAGAACAGGGATACCCAGAAGCTTAGAGAACTCCTCCATGGTGGGGACCAGCTGGTAGTCAGGGAATGTAAAGCAGTGGTGCTTAGGGTCAAAGAACTGAAACAGGACACTCATCATGTCTTCATTGAACTCTGAAGTGACTAGATCCAATAAGTGACCATGTCTCTTGTTGAACTGGGAATGATCAGACACTTGAGAAACCAACTCTTTAAGCTTGGGAGGTATCCCTACAAAGTTGATCCTGATGGTGTTTCTACGAGCAGAAGTCATGACCTGCAACAAAGAACAAAGATAAATCCTTTGGTCCTTGAAATGGTTAGTGAAAATGCTATGCTCATGATGCATGATGATGTCATGATGTTATGTTCAATCACAAACATGTGGCACACACAAACAAGTCACACCATAGCCCTAGGTTTAAAGGCTTGCATGAGGTTCAAAGGTAAGTACCCTCCCTTGAAGTTAGATGGTTCATCCTGTCCTACAAAAGTAACCGGGTTCTAAGGGATCTCAATATCATTGATCCTTCACAAGGGTGGTTGATCAGAAGGCAACTTACTTGCCAACCAAAACCCTCCAAGTTTAAGATCTCAATGAGCGTAGCATCGAGTGTCAACCAACTTCAGTCTGCACCAAAGCCGGCTACCTCACTACTTTCTAATGGCCAAGATGAGTCAACTAGGGTTCTAAAAGTCAGTTAGTGCATTGACAACATATGGCAGCCTCAATATTATCCTCAACTTGACTTAAGGAATATAAGCACCAACCAAGAAGTCGCACTAACTATGGCCACCAGATCAACCGTATCGATATACGTCGTACAGTTTCCTTGGTCTATTGCCATTTACCTAAGGTACACTAGATCCGGGTTAGGACCTTTCACACATAAGAACACCCCAACAGGTAACGTAAAGCAAACAAGGCAAACAATTTAAAGTGATCTTAATTCCTAAGGGTACCCCTCTTAGATAGATCCCCAGCAGAGTCGCCAGTTCTGTAACACGGTGGGAGAACTGACTTTAAGCAATGTTGCGGATAGCAAGAGTCGCCACCGACTTTTATTTTATCCATAAGGAAAGGTTATAAAAGAACAGGAAAGACCTTAAGAGAATATTTTGGGTCCGGGGGGTAGGTTATGAAAAGGGAAGGTGTTAGCACCCTTTTCATCCATGGTTATCCATGGGCTCTTAGATACTTAAGCTCACTTTTGAATTGTTTTGAAAGTGTAGTGTGTGAATAGCAAAAAATTTCAGAATAGTTTAATAATAATCCGTGTATGGATGTGTAAAAAACTTGTTTGAAAATTTGTTTGAAAATGTTAAGTGTTTGGAAAATTTTTGAAGTGAGCAAGTATCTAGGAGTAGCCTACCCTAATGTTTAAGGTCTTTCTTATTCTTTATCCTTTCCTTAGTAAGACTATCCCTACTATAATGGAGTAGGTAGTCCTTACTTTGGATATTAAGGGACATGTGAGGGACAATTTGATCTTTGAAGGCTATGGTGGGGTGTAATAAGCAAACTTGAGGGACTATCATCATTTTTTTGAAAGGGACTCGATTCGTAAAGGCAACCATAAGGGACTTTGATGATTTTTCTATTTGAGGGACTTGCTTTATACACCCCACTTAACCATTATTCGTAGGCAACTTGAGGGGTATCCCTAAGGAAGTGAGATGGCAATCCAAGATCGACTTACGTGTGTGACGTGTTTAATTTAATTATCTTATATTAAAAATTATCTAAATTTATTTTAATATTGCATACGTATTGTTTACACTCCCTAATTACTAACCATAATAATAATTAAATAATTAAACAACTTTACATCCAAGAAACAATTACAAAATAATAAGCAATTTAAATAGCAAAAATAAATAAAATATAAATGAGCAATAATAAATAATAAGGGGTTAGTAAATAATAAAAATTAATAGTAATATAAAATTAAAAAAAAGCAAAATAATATGGTTAGTAAAATAATAAGAATAATTAGAATAAATAAAGTTAGAAACATAAAAAATAGAATAATAAATAATAACATGGTTAGTAATAAAAATCAATTACAAGGTTAATAGAATATTAATAAGCAAAAATTAGTTAATAATAATAATAGAAATCAAAAATAATATAAGAAGAAATTAACATGCACAACCAAATAATTTTTTAATTCATATACTAATTATTAAATTATTATAATTACAAAATTTTAATTATTATAAACATATATTTACATTTATATACATATTATAAGAAAAAGATAGATTTTAAATATCATATTAAAAAAAAATTAATTCTATTAGTTATTATATTTACAAATTATTTTTAACCATATACAAAAATATAATTATCCTAAATTAATTTATTTCTAAACATTAAAAGAAAATTAACTTGACTTATAATTATATTTACAAAATTTTATGAAAAAATATAACTATATTAGGAATTAAAAAAAACAGAATTAAATTTTATTTAGAAAAATATTTTAGGATTGGAAAATTAGGGTTTTATATTTTTTAGGGTTTGAGAATTAGGGTTTATATATATATATACAAAGTTTATTCTAATTTATATTGACATATTATAAATTAAAAAAAAAAAAATAGTGAAACATAATTTACCAAAAATATATTTTAAAAAATAACATACATGTTTTATTATTATTTTTATTATTTTAGAATCACATATAATATATATTTAATTATAATACTTAAAAAAAAAACAAATAAAGGGAAAAATATGGAAACTTACCTGGCTGGGGTTTGAACCCAGGCCAGCTTGATTCCCAGCAAACATAACAACCACTAAGCCACTGGCGCGCAGGCAAGAGATGAGAGACAGAAATTTGTTTTGTTCCTTATGATGCAAAATCCAGAAAAAATATGAAAAACCAAAAGGCCTGGGGTGGATTTGATCCCAGGACCTTTATATTCACAAACGCGCACCTCACCACCCGGCTGGAAGAGCCCAACTGTTAACTGAATGAGAATAATACATAATATATAATATTCACTTAATCCCTGGAAAAAAAAGAAATAATATGATCAAAAGCCAGGGATCGAACCCCTGCCCTTTGGTTTTCACACGCCCAGGACCAAGCCAATAACCACTGGGACAACCACACAGTTGTGATAACAAATAGAAACATAAAATAATATTTTAAATCATAAATTTGAATATGAACTTCGCGCCAACCAGGCTTCGTCTTCAACCTCCTACCCTTCAAAATTTGCTGCGAAATTTTCTAGGGTATTTCCTGCGAAAAATCAAATCCTAGCAAAACCTGTAAAACTCAATGACCAACCAAACCCTAAAATTTTACAAAATTGAAAGCATAAATACAATCCAGAGGTCAATTCAAATCCAGCCATGGTCTTAGAAACCATTTATATTCAATGGATCATAAAACCCTAAAACGAAGGTCATGAACCCTAAAATGGCACTATGTGATTCGGCCATGGTTTCTTCGATTATCCTGCCCAGAATTCATCACAACCCTTCATAGAACACAAATCATCAAACAAAATTTAAAAATAATGCATAAATGTTTAAGAACGAAAAATCATGAAAGTATGAAGAAGTTTGAATCGGATTTCTTCATATGTGATGTTATGAGGCAATGTTATGGTCTGGTTATGTTCCATGATGATCAAGGAGTCTAGCCATGCCTTTATTTTACCTTCTAATGGCTTGTATGTGAAAATCCGAATGGAGGTTTTTTGGTTGATTTTTGAAAGTTTGAACTTACACTTTTTGGCTGCCAATCCGTGAATGAATGTTTGCATTAGGTTTAGTACTTATAGGAGGATCATTTAGGTCAATAATATTGATTAGTTGTGTGAAAGAATTGATTTAGAAAGATTGAGATTGATCATGCTTTGAAAGTTCAATATTCTTGCATCAATGCCTTCTATTTCAAGCCATTCCATATCTTTCTTGTACCAATTTGTTTCATGCTGTCTTTATGATATTTTAGAATCAATAAATCAATTGAATCTTCACATTTAATATTTTATTTAAATTTAAAATGATTTTAAGAATAAAAAATCATAATAAATTAATTAAATAAAATAAAAATTATGAAAATATGATGGAAATTTCGTGCATGATGTTGTTGTATGGGTTGGGTCATAATTTGGCCAGCCCATTTGGAGAAAATTGTTTTTAGGCCCCCATTTTCAACATAAACCATCACAAAATTGCCCAACTTTGCAAGGGCACATCTCCCTCAATTTTAAAGGTATGAGGGTGTTCTTGGACTTTTTGGAAAGCTTGAAGAGTCCTCTAAACAACCCCATTGGTTTCAGGTCCATATCATTTACCAATCTCAAGTTATGCCCTTTTGAAGTTGTTGACTTTTTGTTGACTTTTGAAATGACCTATAATGTCTTAGATCATATCTTTCAAATGAAGCATTTTTGGGCTTAACCTTCAACATAAAAGTTGTAGAGAATTCAATTTTCTTCAAAATGAGCTTTGGATGGAGACTTGGTGATGAAGTATGTGAAAGTTATGCCTGGTCAAAGTTCAGTTGACTTTTACTGAGAAAACCCTAATTTAGAAACTCCTGATTATTGATGATCTGGAATCTCCTTGATGAATCATGATCAACCCTTGATCAAATGATGAATTTTACTTCATATACTTGATGTTGGCAAAAAATCATGAAGTTTGACTTTGGTTTGACCACAGTTGACCTCAGTTTGACTTTTTAACTGCATTGACTGATTTTGACTTATCTGATCATCTGACTGAGCAAACTTTTGAGAAAGGTCTTGAAACTTGACATAGGGGTTCTTATACACATATAAGATGTTATGAAACTCACTTGAGGTATTGGAAGTCCATTTAGCCTGATTAAAGTCAAAACCCTAGTTTTGGATGCACTGCTTAGGAGGTGCATTGTCTGAGGGAATTGTCAACTTCTTTGACCAATTGTGAACTTTGTGAACCTTGTGAATCTTCTTAGATGTCTTGTGATACTCATGGGAGGTATTGTGAAGCTTGTGAACCTTGTGAACCTTCAAGAAACAACTTGTGGACTTCATGAACCTCATGCAAGGTATTGAATATGTTGAGAAGCTTGTGAACCTTGTGAACCTTCAAGAAGTGACTTGTAGACCTCCTGAACCTCATGAAAGGTTATGCAAGTGTTGGAGAACTTTGTGAACCTTGTGAACCTTCTTAGAACACAAAGTCTTGTATTGTGAGGGCAAATTTTGGGGTGCAACAGACCCTCCTGAACTCAATGGGATGCTTCACAACTCTTGTTGATAGCTAGTTTGAGAGATGGCAGAAGTTCTGTTCAAGGGGTGGTGGTGATCGTGTTTTTGATTCAGGGAGTTTCAGGCTATGGTGATGGGTGCTTTTTGATCAGTGAAGTATGCTGAGTTTGTTTGTGAAGTTGGTTTGTGTGTTTGCAGCTTGTGGAGAGTGTTTCAAATGCTTTTGCAAGTGGGGTGGAAAATGGGAGAGCTGTGTTCTTGGTGCTTTCAGGCTTGTGTTGTATGTGCTTTTGCTTGCTTTTGGTTTGTATAAAACAAATGGGATTGGTCAGATGAGTTGATGTGTACTACTGTGATTGGTATGGCTCAAGTTGCCAAAATGTCAAATTTGTGTAAGATAGGTATGGGTTGCTAGCTAGCCAAGGAAAAATGGGGTGTCCTGCGTAGCAAGATGTGTGGAGATCCCTAGGATTGTTTGTGAAGTCAGCAAGCAAGTGGATTCAAACTTGAGTGAGTTTTTGCAACTTGCCTCCCTTTTGTTTCTTTTGAACTTTCTTGCTCCATAAGTCATGAAAATGAATGATCCCTTGGCCCATTCTGATTTTTAGGTCTTGGTACATTCTTGTATGAATATTAGAAGTTTATTTGATAACTTAATTTGCCTTGGCAAGTGAATTTGCAACTTTGCCTCTTTGGTAGAAAACTTCAAATTTTGTGATTTTTGCCAACTTTGATAAGCCATAACTTTTGATCAAAAATGAATTAGGTCAAGTTCTTGTACTTTTTGAAAAGGGAATGATCCATTCTACAACTTTCATGACCAAAGTTTTTCCATTTGAAGCATTTTTGAATCAAAAAGCAAGGGTTGAAAAAGTTTCCCAAAATGGCAATTTTCATTAAAAGTCAACTTTCCCAAAAAGTCAACTTTGCAAATGACTTGAAATTCTTCAATTTTGTGAACTTCTAACATCTTCCATGATCAAATAAAGATCATACATAATCAAAATGATGATGAACACCCTTTAGTTGGGTCATTGGGGGCCTCAGATGCCCTGATTTTGCACTGACTTGCTTAGAAAGTCAACCCTTGATCAGATGACTTCCCCATTGAATTTATTCATGAAAATTGATATGCATGCTCTCTATACCATATAGAGACCAATAGAAACAAGAATGACCAAAAAAATTGGAGTTATGGCCTTTGAAACCAAAACCCTAATTCTAGGTCATCTGTGCAGTCAAACCTAGCTCTGCTTCCATGCCATTTTCAGTTCTTGTGATTCTTTGACATTCTTGACTTTGATAGGATATAATATGATGCTTAAACATACATGAACCCCTTTGGAGTGATTGATGACCTTTGGAGTGGCTCAAGAAGCTCTTGGATTGCTCAGATCACAAACCCTAGATGCAGATGACTTTGAACCAATGCAATGTGTCAAAAATGTGATATGAGATGCTATGATTGAGTTTATGCATATTAGAAGATCAAAAGCCATGGTGTGAATGGGTGAGGGAAAATTTGGGGTGTTTACAAGTACATCTCAGAAAGGTGTCACACTTTCTTCATAAAACATCAATCCTAACCACCTGCTCCGTAACATGGGTTTTCAAAACATTTAAAATATTCACTTTTTTAATAAATCAATAATCAAATTAAACTTTGCAGCGAAAATCATATTTCAAAATTACTTCATTAATTTCATCAAAATATCAAGACCTTTGGTCATTGTCAACAAATCATCATCAACTAAAAATTCAGCATCCATTAACTCATAAAAAAATTATTCTAAAAAACACATATTATTCACATAAGAGTTACCTCACCCGATGTTACATCTACCAGAGCAAGACACCATATAACTCTACAGAAATAAGCCAAACAGCTCCAAGCTAAACTTCACACACCGATAAGCTACTCCTGAATATCTGCAGGATGACATAATAGACCATCACCAAAGGCAGGCAGAGTGAGTAATCACAAATAAATATAAACAATATAGATAAAAGATATTACAAGGAACATTTGTCATATAGAAACACATTCTAAGTTATCACCCAACACATCACATAACTCATCAAATCATCTAATCCACATAAAGGCAATTATATTATGCCACCAAGAATGAGATGCAACGTCATAGGAATGCATGCGGTACCAAATCATCATCACGGATTGACATTGGGCCATCAAACCTCCAGAAGGGAGCACATCATAAACATCATATCACTTCAATCCTCACAATGGGATTGAAGCTACCAACGGACCAAAGTCCCCTCATAATTATGTCATGAATGCAAGATGCAACACCATCATAATCTCATCAACTAGTGCATCCGCATTCATCATCACTATCATCATTCATACAACAAACATGCTTCACATATTCATGTCATCATGCCTCACATCATTATAGTCATCATGTTCTCGACAAAATACACATAATTCATCATATAGGCATCAATACATCATTGTCATCATATAAGTATCAGTATATCATTATCATCATATAACAATCATAAACATCATATTATAGCATCACAACATCATTCCAATACTAAATCATCATGTTTGTCACATAGCATGTATAAACATTAAAACATAAACATCATTTATTTATTTCATCATAACATCGTTTAGTAACATCATTCACATGACCTTCATCACATATGTAATCAACACATAATCATCATATAAGTTCCATCATATAATTAACATCATAACACAACGATACCCTATCATTATACTCTAGATCAACATAAGCATCATATAATCTTCAACACATAATCAACATCACAAAGGCATTAGCACATAACTATCATCCAATCAACAACACGAATTCATCATTACCTATTCATCAGACACCACTACAAACAATCTTATCACATCACCTACACCTCTACGTCACTCTAACTAACTCCTCAACATTGTCTTTACCATCACTGTTCATATGACATCACCATTATTCCATTTAGAACAAGATTCATCATTTATAACAACGTGTCTTTAGTTCGATATACAATTAATCACCTTCCAACATCAATTCATATCATTTACATTATTTCTAGCAACATGAGACTATTTTTAAATTAAAGTACATTGTCTTAGCTTTTCACAGCTTCAAACGATGCATAGATCGGACACTCGAAGCTCAAGATATGAATTTTCAAAGTTTTGAAACAAAACTGTCAGGAGTCGCTCGCTAGGACCTCACTGTCTGCAAACTTGCCAGAGATTCCTGCGTTGACAACAATTTTCCCCTTTGATTCTACACCCTTAAACTGCAATTTTTACCTCTATATAACCCTCGTTTGAGTCATTAAAACCCCTATCTAACACATATACATCAATTACATCAAACATCATAAAACAAATCATCAAAATTCATCAATTCTACATCTTTAATCCAAGGTTTTCCCTTAAAAATCCCAAAATCCCCAATAACATCTAACTCTATATCATACACATTGAAATGCAATACTCCCCATACCTTTGAATGGAGCTTTCTACAATCTTCTCTCAAATTCTCCGGAGATTCGTCAAGCCCTAACTTCCTTTCCTTCTTTCTTCAGAGCTTTCTCTTCTATCTTCCAAACACGATCATGAAAATTGATCGTATCACAAAACCCTCAACTTCCTTTTTGTCAATTTTACCCCTAGGACCCCTAATATGATCTTCTCATAATATCTTCACTTACTCCACATATTATTACGAACATATCCTCATTATCTCTTTTTATTTTTGAATAATAATAATAGTCCAAATAATATTAGTTTACTACTATTATTACTAAATAATTCCATATAATCACTTATTTCATCAAATCCCACAACACACAACATAAACACATCCTACGTCATATATCTCACCAAAATTCATTGATAAACCTCGAATATTTATAATAAATCAATTAAATAAATATTCTAATTATTTTGGGGTGTTACAACTCTCCCCCACTTAAAGATATTTTGACCTCGAAACTTTCTTGAAGAAAATAGAGTCGGATACGACTCTCTCATCTAATTTTCGTATCCCCAAGTCCATTACATCAACCATCAACAAATCCTCCAAGATTAGATACCTCTATCTGTCTGACCATCTATCTTCGAGTGATAAACAGAACTCAATTTCAACTTAGTGCCTAAGCATCCTACAAACTTTTCAAAAATCTCAACAAAAATCTTGGATCCCTATCTCATGTAACTTCATAATTTCCTCAGTGTACATCTTAGCTAACTTTTGTATAGAATAAATAATCTTCATCGGTAGGAAATGAACCAATTTAGTTAATTCATCCACAATATCTCAACTCGAACCATTCCCCCTTCGATACCTTCGAAAATCTCAACACCAAAATCCATCAAGAACCATCCTATGTCCATTCCGGAATATTCAACAATTGCTTCAGACCCAAAGAGTTTTGATATTCCGTCTTTAGCTTCTGATGAGTCAAACATACATTACACAAACGCAGTAATATCTCTCTTCATACTCAACCATCAAAACAAATTATGCAATACATGGTACATCTTTGTAGCACCAAGATGAATACTCAACCTACTTCGATGTCCTTCTTCTAAAATACTCTCCTTAAATTCTTGAACACCAGGAAAACACACTTGATTTTGGAACTTCGAAATACCATTCTCATCAATTCAGAATTCACTTTGGTTACCTTGGTTAATAAAGTTCAGTTGATCAACCAACTTTGAATCAAATTGTTATCTTACTCGGACCTCTTCCACAATATCAGTAGTCAATCTCAACAATCCCTATTTCACACTGTCAGAGTTAGTCTCGCATGACAACTCATGTCTCTGAACTACTCAACCATTTCCATTTCTTTTACCATCATTGGTGACATATGTAATGTCTTCATACTCAGAGCATATGCAACCACATTCGCCTTACCCGGATGGTAACTCAACTCAAAATCAAAATCCTTCAGCGTCTCTAACCACCTCCTTTGCCTTATATTCAGCTCTTTTTGATCAAACAAATATCTCAAACTCTTATGATCGCTGAACACTTCAAATCTAGACCCAAAAAGATAATGTCTCCATATTTTCAATGCAAATACCACGGCTGCCAATTTTAAGTCGTGGGTAGGATAATCCCTTCATGCACTCTTAACTGTTTGGAAGCATAAGCAACCACTTGGCCATTCTATATCAACACTCCACCCAGACCCATCTTCGAAGCATCACCATAAACTACAAAAGACTCACACGAATTAAGCAAAATCACTATCGGAGTAGTCGTTAACTTCTTCTTTAGTTCCACAAAACTTTCCTCACATTCAACATCCCACACATACGTTTTACCCTCCCGAGTCAACTAAGTTAAAGGTAATACCGACTTAGAAAAACTTTAAATAAGCATGCGATAACAACTTTCTAATATCATAAAGCTTCTTACTCCAATAATAGGCTTCATAGTCTCTCACTGCAACATAACATCAATCCTAGAAAGATCAACAACTATTGCACCACTAGAATCACCTGACTAAGGAAACATACTGCCTACAACTAGAACTTCACAATTCGATAATTGACATGCAGCTTCATTTCTCTCAATACTTGCAACACAATTCTCAAAGATGATGTGTGTTCTCCTTTAGACTTCGAATATATCAAAATATCACCAATGAAGACCACCATTAAAATATCTCTCTGATACTCATGAAAAATCTGATTCATATACTCCACGAACACGCCAGGTGCATAGGATACACAAAACGGTCTCACATTGTTCTCATGGTGACCGTACCTTGTCCTGATAACCGTCTGCAGAATATCCTTAAATTCACACTTGATCACCAAATAGGCTATCTCATTATCATTGATAGTCACCCCACTTACGTCACAACAACATCATTAACAAATCACCACAATAGGACTTATAATCAACATCATGCATCAAAATACTCATATAAATCAACCATAAGGTAGTTCATCACTGTAACACTCCAAAATTTTCCCTCTCATTTTCATGGCATTTAGCATATCCCATTGCATACATACTTTCACATCATGGCACAAAGAATTGAATCATAGCATCCATAGCTGAGGCATAGGGCTTGTGATCAAAAACTGAGGAATTGAAGATCATCTAAAGGAAATAAAAGGGTCACATGGATTCTCAACATTATTCAAAGGGTTCGCAACATCCCATAAGATCTCATTTGATTCCCTAAGTCTTAGAAAGAGGTGGATTGATTAAAGAATTCAAGCAGTGCAACACCTCATAACAAAAAAGACTGAAATTAGGGTTTCTAATTAAAGAGGCTTCCCAGTGAAATTTTGGTTCAAACTTGATCTCAATGTTTTCCACATGATGTCAAGTGTCTAGGGTTGAAAAATTATCCATTGAATCATTTTAGAGGGTCTTCAATTGATCAGTTACTTGAAAATCAAGAAATTGGGGGAAAAGTCAATTGTGTTGAGGAAAACATCAACTCCTGAATTTTTGAGGTAAAATTCATGAAATTGAGGTTACAAGAAGTCCATGTACCAAATTTGATCAATAAATGATGGAAGGATCATCAAAAATCAAGAAAATCAAGACTTATCATTTTTGGAAAATTAGGGTTTCCAAAAATCGCAAGTTTTGGCCATTTTTCAGCCAAGTTCAAGAGAGGCATTCTCCCAAAATAAAAGTCAAACAAAAATTCCACTTAGATTGTTTGAAAGAGGGTATCCTAAGCTTAAAATCCATAGGTGGAGCATGTTCATGCGATTAAAATTGAAGAAGTTATGATAAAGCAAAGTTTGATCAAACTAGGGCAAACTAAGGATAAAACCAAGTCATACCTTGCATCCTGCACGCACCAGGCAAGGTATTTCTTCAAACATCTGGTGGGAAAGAAGTAGGCCTCAATTACTCCCTCAAGATGACCTCAAATGAATTTTTTTTCCAACATCAAATTTTTTCATTGTTGCATTATCTACAACTTTCATGTTGGAGGATTTTTCATAGGATAAATAGTTTGAGAATTATGAAGGGTTGAAGTCATGTCCCAAACCTGGTCAGTCACAAGCACTTTTGCCCAAGGCAAGCTCATTACATGCAGGGCAATCATGCAGTTTCATGACATGAGTTTCAATGATCAATTTGAATGACTTACAAGCTTCATCTTCACTTGGTATAACCATCAAACATGTTGTATGAAAGGTGATCTTCAAAATGAGTCCAAGAAGTGCATCATTTGATTGCTTGAGCTTGAAGAAATATCCAATGGAAGATCATTATGTACAATCTGATTTCTTTTTTGAGAAGGCAATGATCAAATGTTCAACCTTAGCTCAGCCTAAATTCTTTGCTTCATTTAGATTGCAATGATCATAAGTATCTCTCATTTGGAGTACATAATCTCATGAATGCATGACCATTCTCGGTACCATGCACATTTTTGCAATCCAATCCAAATGAGTATTCCATAACATGATACTTCAAGCTACCGCATTGGATCAATTCAGTCACATTGCACTCCACTAATCCTCATCATATGCAACATGAACATCATTGCATTGGATCAAATTCGAGCTAGCTGAATTCAGTTACACCATTGCACTTCACACCTTCATTTTGGTCCTTACACCATAGTTAACTAACCTAACTAAGATTCTAACTGTTAACCCAAGCTAGTTAGACTTAACCTCGGATATATAATCTCATCCATAACTGAATTGTAACAACCACTTCATTCTGATAAAAAATCACCAAAAACTTCAAGGATTTCTCCCTGATTTCTCTCTGATTTTGCACTACATTTTGCTTCAAGGAAGATTCAATCCCATCAACACTCTTCACTCTTCCTTGATTCATCATCCTTATCACATTGTGCACCATTTCCTAGGCTCATTCAGCTTGATTCTCCAAGAATTGGTCTCTGCATTTTTCTGAATTTCTCAAGCTTCATCAAGATTCAACCACAGTTGAATGATTATGTCACTCTAGGGAAGTTCAAGGATAAGCATCAAGAGTATTTGGAATCTCCTCTCTGGTATTATTCAACAAACTCAGGCTCTGTAATTCAGGTTTTACTTCCATGAACTTTCTCTAATTCCATGCTTTTATTGTTTGTTTCATGATGTTTAAGGCTTGATAGAGGCATGGTTGATTTGGCTAGTTGATAGGCATCCTAAATGCTTAGTTTCAGTTTTTAGGTGAAATGTTATTAGCTTCGATTCACACTGATTATGAAGGATAAATAAATTCCAAACCTAGATTCTTGATGTAGGAAGTGAGACGAACACAATGACAATTTTAGATTTCATTCTCATTAGGTTTTGAACTTACCCTAACCAGAGGTCACCGAAGAAGATGACCGGAGGTCATCTCCGGTGACCTGAACAATGCCCTAACTATTTCCCCAACTTTAAGTCACAGCCCTTAGATCCTTTCAATCGTGTGTTCCAAATCATGACACAACATAAATGAAACATGTTCCATTCACATGGAAATTTTATGAACCTGAGTACTTGTATGCGTGACATCCACCCTAGCTATCATGTGTACAACATCTCATCCATGTGATTTGCTTACCTTGACTTTTGATGCGTGCATTGGATGAATCTGAGGGTCCATAGGGAGTCAAACATTAACCAAGAGTCCATCATAACACGTGTGTTCAACGCATTCAGCATTAGGCTACCTTTGCTAATCCCACCCCCAGTTTCAAAGGCGCATTGGTTTTGTACACAAATCCATTTTTGTTCGCACCACTTTCCTATTTTCTTATCTTTTTATTTTGTTTTCTTTTCCAATTTCCATTTCACTTTTATTAAAATACCAAATGACACCCAAAAATCATGAAATAATTCATACCTCATCTTTGACATTTTCCCAAATTTTTTCGTATTTTTTATTTTCATTTTTCATTAATTTTTTAGTCAGAATTAATTTCTCATTCTATTTCTATTTGAATTTCTTCATTCTTGTCCACTTGTTCTTCACAAATTAATTCCTTCCAAATGATAAAAGATCTAAATGCCATTCCTTTTGCCCTAATCAGAGGATACATTAAGGCCCATAAAAATATTTTTCCACATTTTTTGGGTCATGTTTGGTCCTTGTTTGGAACCTCACTTTGGACACTACCCTTCAAAATCCTAATTCTTATTGTACATTTTTTTAGTGAGTTAAACTCCATTTTTTTGTGAGACCTCTTAGAGGTAGGTTACTCTCTGGATTGTGACTTTGAATTTTAATTTTCATTATTTTGTCATGCCATTTGATATTTTTTGATACCTTGTTCCACAAGTTATATTTTAGGGTTTTATTTCTTCCTCCTACTCATTCCATTTTGGTAAGGCATTTATGCCATCCATTTGAGACCCTTAATTTGAATCTTAATATCCATTAGGTGTATTTAAGTCATTTTTTTCCATCATAAGTCTTTGACTTTGAAATTTTTGGGTTATTTGGCCCTTAAGAGTCATATGTGTTCATGTATGCTTACTTTGCCCTAATTCATATTCTTCCTTCATCTTAACACTTCAAAAGCATTTTGTAAGTATGGAATCCATGTTATACCTTTATTATACATCTTATAAGTGTCCCAAATACATTTTTACATACACATTTCAAGTCTTAAGCTCTTTTGCTTCATTTGGCATCCTTAAGCACTTAAAAACCTCAAAATCAAACTTTTTGTTCCTTAACCCTAAGGTACTTCATATATGTTTTTTTGTGGTCAATTTGTGAGTTTAATATTCATCTTAAAATTTCATTAAGCCCCTGGTTTTTATATGGAGATTTCATACTTTGATGTTCATGTTTGTTTTTTCTTCTAAGTATTTTCCTTCTTAAGAGATCATATGTCCATTTCATCTTATTCTTTCTTCATTCAACCTTATATTAAATCTCTTTCACTTGAATATCTTGGCTCATATCTTCACCCACCTGTTGAGACACTTCTAAGAAGTGTAGGTTTCTAGTTTTAATATTCATCCTTGACTTCATTCAAGTTTACTTTGCATAATCATTCAAACTTCTCCATCTACTTTCTCTTTGAATCCCATTAGGGTTTAGTAACTCGCTAGGACATAGATTGTAGTTGTTTGATCTCATAACATTAGAATACTTTAATAAGGTTTAGCTACCGACTTTAGGAGCTTGTTATCTTATAGGATCCTTTAGATCTAGGTCTTAACTATAGGAAGTTCTTAGTGCTTTTCCTTAGCTAGTTTGAGCCAGTTTGAGTTAGTTTGAGCTTTTGCCATGCTTTATATTTTCAATATGCTTTGAAAAACTAACCTCTGTTTTGTAGGGAGGTTGAGGTAAGCCTTGTCTATATAACTTATTTCTCATGTTCTTTATTCTTTCAAATGGTGAATTTCCTTAGCACTTGGTGCTTTGCTTGTATAGGCTTTCCCTCTCTCTAGAACCAACTTAGTTTCCTTAAGAAGTAAGTTGAGTTCTAATTCTCTTTTCTTCTTTTCATTTTCCTTATTAGGATTAGAAAACCATGCAAACCATTAGGATCTCCTTTTGAATGCAATAAATAACTTAGGGTTATGTCTTAGTCCCCTTAGTTTTACCCTTTTCTCAACTTGAGTCTCTCTTTCTCATCTCATAAAGTAAACAACAAAAAATACCTAAATAAAGGTTGAGTTTTCTCGTACACCAGGAGACTTTGCCATGGGTTACTTATACACATCCCATTTCTGGGCGAGGTGTAAGTCATCTACCACGATGAACAAGTCTTAGTATGGGAATGTTTCACAAACAAAAACAATCAACACACTTCTTTAAAAGACGGCAAACAAACAACATTCATCTTTTCCTGCGGGAATTCTCTTCTAACCTCATTCACTCTCAACGAGAACTTGCTACAACATGTCTCATTTGCAAGACGGTAAACTCACTCGTTCAAGGCGAGCCTGCAACACCTGAGCATAGACATAAGCAGTTCATCTCATAAAAAACACAAACAAGTTCCCGCCTTAGTTAGGCGAACTACGTCGACTCTGATCCTCATTTTACCGATGCGATACGTAGGCAGCGGGGTAGGGCCCGTTCAAGCACATTCTTTATTTTCCCTATATTTTCCACATTCTTTCCTTTCGATCTCTTTTTCCAGTTCCTTTTCTCATTTCAATTCCAGTGCCAGTAGTAGTTTTTATTCAGCAGCATCTTATTTCTCATCCTTTGAAATAGACTAACAAGCGTGGATCCCGTCGGGTATGGTGGACGGTCGGGGGTGCTAATACCTTCCCAAGTCGTAACCGACTCCCAAACCCAGTTCTTTGGTTCGCAGGACCTTGTCCTTTCCTTTTCTCTTCGGTTTGTGCAACATTACCTTTCCTATACATTCGAGATAAAAATGCATGGCTGGAAACTCTACCTTTTCCACGCCACTTTTGCGTTTGTACTAGGATGAGAATCCCAGGAGCGACAATCACTTACATCACTAAATAACCATAATATCACACTTTAACACATAACACAAGTTACAACAACATTCCTATCATTATGAAACATATACATGTATAGTCCCGCTCAACTTTATCAATCTTAAATACACTTTTTAGTCTAGCAATCTGCGCTAATCGAGCCTCTACCATTGCTAAGCGAGCTACTCACTGCCTCAAGGAGGCAAAATTATTCCAGACCTCGCTAAGCAAGCCAGACCTTGCTAAGCGAGCTCTGTAAATTTGCATAAAATTCTTGATATCACATGGGAACACATCCAAAAGTCATACACCTCAGATAAATCACCAACCACTACATTTCCTTATCCCCTCAAAAGAACTCACGTCGTAAACACTTTTGCACCATCTTTCATAAGCTCATCCACTTTCTTAACGGAATAAACAACTCTTCACCTTCAATTATAATAATATGCACCGACTCATTAAAACCATATGTAAGCACTCGACTTAACTCCAATCAATTCCATCATACACACTATCTAAGCTGCTAATACATGTCTATTCCATCTAACACAATTTCGTCTAGAATCAACAAGAGATTAAGGGTGATCAGTTACTCAATTTATTAATAGATAGCTGATAATTACGATGGGGGATAAAACATGCCTACCAACTCTGATAGCATTATTTGCATCTTGTGCTCTCAGTTACCTCATGCATAATTCCTTAGTTGACTCAAGCTTTATCTCTGTATTCCCTCCAGAATCGGGAACAAAAATGTCCTAGCAACATTTTCATTCTTGCAATTCAATACGCGTTGAGTCAATCTTCCAGAACCAAAGCATCTTAGAGAAGCGATATCTTCTCCCCTACTTGTTTCGAACCAACACCTGCAGACCAACGGTTAGAAACAAGCAAGTATCGACAGTGTTGCATACACATGTCGCATACTAAAGGAACAAATATCATTAGAAAACCTGGCCTGAAGGACTGACTTGCTGTGATACCACTAATGTAACACCCTTTTAACCCCACGGAATAAAACACAATAATACTTAAATAATTCAGAGTACATCTCGGAAAGGTGTCACACTTTCAAAACATTTAAAATATTCACTTCTTTAATAAATCAATAACCAAATTAAACTTTGCAGCGAAAATCATACTTCAAAATTACTTCATTAATTTCATCAAAATATTAAGACCTTTGGTCATTGTCAACAAATCATCATCAACTAAAAATTCAGCATCCATTAACTCATAAAAAAATCATTCTAACAAACACATATTATTCACATAAGCGTTCCCCCACCCGATGTTACATCTACCAAAGCAAGACACCATATAACTCTACAGAAATAAGCCAAACAACTCCAAGCTAAACTTCACACACCGAGAAGTTATTCCTGAATATCTTCAGGATGGCATGATAGACCATCGCCAAAGGCATGCAGGTGAGTAATCACAAATCAATATAAATAATATAGATAAAAGATATTACAAGGAACATTCATCAATATAGAAACACATCCTAAGTTCTCACCCAACACATCACATAACTCATCAAATCATCTAATCCACACAAATGCAATTATGTTATGCCACCAAAAATAAGATGCAACGTCATAGGAATACATGTGATACCAAATCATCATCACAGATGGACACTGGACTATCAATCCTCCATAAGGGAACACATAATAAACATCATATAACTTCAATCCTCAAAATGTAATTGAAGCTACCAACAGACCAAAGTCCCCTCATAATTATGCTATGAATGCAAGATGCAACACCATCATAATATCATCAAAATCTCATCAACTAGTGCATCCGCATTCATCATCATCACCATAATCATTCATACAACTAGCATGCTTCACATTTTCATGTCATCATGCATCACATCATTATAGTCATCATGTTCTTGAAAAAATACACATAATTCATCATATAGGCATCAATACATCATTGTCATCATATAAGTATCAGTACATCATTATCATCACATAACAATCATAAACATCATATTATAGCATCACAACTTCATTCCAATACCAAATCATCATGTTTGTCACATAGAATGTATAAACATTAAAACATACACATCATTTATTTATTTCATCATAAAATCGTTTAGTAACATTGTAATACCTCATATTTTAATAAATGCTCTGGATAATATTAATTAAGTTTAATAGGGTTCCGGTGTGTTTTGAAAGTTTAAATTTAAAATAATTAGAGCAATCGACGAACCTAAATTAATTAATTAGTATTATCTGACTCAGAGGTTTTTTTTTGAATAATTGACTCTGAGACATTTTTGGATACTCTCAATTTGGATCTGTTAGATTACTAACAATTTGTTATATCAGTATAAAAATTGTTTGTTTTATAACATAAAACAAGTTATCTGTTATAAAGGGAAAGAAAAGAAATTTAGTAAGAAAGGAAGAGAAAGAAGAGAAAGAAGAAAAGGAAGAAAAGAAAGGAGAGAAAAGAGGAAGAAAACCCTAGAAGAGGGAGAAGCTTGGATCATCACCATTCTTCATCAATCTTCATCATCTTTGTCAAACTCCTCTTTATTGTCAAGGTGGGTTCTAGTTAGACACTTTTATTTTAGAATTTGGAGTTCTAAGAGTTAGGTTAGAAATTGTGATAAAATGATTAATCGATTTAATCGAGAGTTTGAACAGTTAAATATCGACAAAAATGCATGAGTATGTTTGCAATATGTGTAGGAATCTTTATTGATAATTGTTTTGGTGTTTGATGATGAATTGGATGGGTTTTAGAGAAGTTATATATGTTAAAAACGCATGTTTTCATCCATTGACTGTCGGTTAACCGATTAACCCCAGGCGTTAACCGGTTAACAGGACTGCAATACGATACTGTCTTTGAAAACTTGATATGGTTAACCGGTTAACCCCATGAATTAACCGGTTAACAATGTAAGTATTGGGAAAATATTAAATTGGTTCTATCTTAAAAAATTCATAACTTCTTCATCCTTTATCCGATTCGTCCGTTCTTTATATTGATTTGAAGCTAATAATATGTTCTATCTAATGAGACTGAGAAATATTATTTTGAGCCGACTTTTACCCAATTTTTCTAATTAACCATAATTATGTTAGTTAGGGAATTGTGGTACTAATCGATCTATGGAATATATATTTAATCATGGAGATTGAGTGAGAGTAGATACAATGAGATCATTGTGGGATTAGTTTAATTATGATAATTAAATTAAAATGTTAGATTATTGTTTGAAAATTATATAATTAAAGGCATCAAGAATGGAGAAAGAGTGAGAAAATCCTACCATAAACCAATAGTATGGCCTAGTATTGTGACTAGAAATTGTTAGATGGTATAACTTATGAGATGTTTAGGGCTATCCTAGGTTGATGTGAAACCGTTGGCGCATAATACAATGGATCCTCCATAAAGTCTTGAGTAAGTCTTGAGGTGGGTGATTCTGAGTCCCACGGGAAGCATCCGTAAAGGCCTGAGGTGTGTATTACACGGTATCCTCCGTAGAGTCTTGAGTAAGTCTCGAGGTAGGTATTACATTGAGTCCCATGGGAAGCATCCGTAAAGGCTTGAGATACCGTTGGTGAGGCAGGTAGTGACTTGAGGTGGGTATTACACTGAGTCCCACGGGAAGTCTTGCCCAGGTTAAGGCTTGAGGTAGGTATTACACTAAGTCCCACAGAAAGCATGGTTTAGGCTTGAGGTGGGTATTATACTGAGTCCCACGGGAAGCATGGTAGTGACTTGAGGTGGGTATTACACTAAGTCCCACGGGAAGTCTTGCCAGATGAAATCTTGAGTAAGTCTTGAGGTGGGTTGCTTTGAGTCCCACGGGAAGCATCCGTAAAGACTTAGGTATTGGCTTGAGGTGGGTATTACACTGAATCTCACGGGAAGCCTTGCCGATAACACTTGAGGTGGGTATTCCATTGAGTCCAACGTGAAGTGTCGAGAGCGTTGTATGAACGTTTCCATCTTGTTTTGGTTACTTGTAGAGAAGTGACCAAAGACTTGAGTAGTGTTTAGAATTGAACCTTTAAAGCCGAGAGAACTCTAAGATAGGGAACTCACTAAGATGTTGATATCTCACCCCACTAATGTTGTTGCTTTTCAGGTTTTATTTGCAGGTTTGATTTACAAGTGGAGCTATGCTCGAGAAGTTTCAAGTAAAGCATAGATTTAGATTTCCGCTGTGTATTTTTTTTGTATCTTTGTACAATAATGGATATTGTATTTGATCTTAGTATTTTTGTCTTAGTATAATTTCCATGTCTTGCACCATAGTTTGTATTGTTTTTAGAATTGCTCAAGAATGTGAATTATGCTATTAGGAATTTATGATAATGTCAGTACCAAATAAACACTTGTATAATGATATTCTAGGTATTTATTATATGAGGTATTATAGTTGGTATCAGAGCAGGTCGTATCCTTAACCTATCCTTGAAACATCATAAGTAAATCCTTCCTGCCTCCTTGTCATATGCATCTTGACCCTAAGATTTTTTCGCATTTCATATGCATCTTGCATACAAACAAGATCACGTACTGGTTCGTTTATCCTTTTCAGTTGCATATTTATGCCTCATAGGGGATTGTTGCACCCCAAAATTTGCCCTCACAATACAAGACTTTGGGTGATAAGAAGGTTCACAAGGTTCACAAGACCTTTCATGAGGTTCATAAAGTTTACAAGACACTTTATGAGGTTCACAAGGTTCACAAGATCTTCCATGAGGTTCATGAAGTCTACAAGACACTTTATGAGGTTCACAAGGTTCACAAGATCTTCCATGAGGTTCATGAAGTCTAAAAGACACTTTATGAGGTTAACAAGGTTCACAAGACATCTTACGAGGTTCACAAGGTTCACAAAGTTCATCATGGGTCAGAAGATTTGACAAATCCCTCAGGCAAGGCATTCTCCTAAGCAGTGCATCCAAAACTAGGGTTTTGACTTTAATCAGGCTAAATGGATTTCCAAGACTTCAAGTGAGCTTCATAACATCTTATATGTGTCTAAGAATCCCCATAACAAGTTTCAAGACTTTTCTCAAAAGTTTGCTCAGTCAGATGATCAGATAAGTCAAAACCAGTCAAAGCAGTTAAAAAGTCAAACAGAGGTCAACTGTGGTCAAACCAAAGTCAAACTTCATGATTTTTTGCCAACATCAAGTATATGAAGTAAAATTCATCATTTTATCAAGGGTTGATTATGATTCATCAAGGAGATTTCAGATCATCAAGAATAAGAGGTTTCTAAATTAGGGTTTCCCTAGGAAAAGTCAACTGAACTTTGACCAGCCATAACTTTCACATGCTTCATCACATTTTTCCCATCCAAATCTCATTTTGAAGGAAATTGAATTCTCTACAACTTTGTGTCTCACAAGCCAAGCTCAAAAATGCTTCATTTGGAAGGTATAAGCTAAGACATTATAGGTCCATTTGAAAGTCAACAAAAAGTCAAGAACTTCAAAAGGGCATAACTTGAGAATGTTAAATTATATGGACATGAAACCAATGGGGTTGGTTAGAGGACTCTTCAAGCTTTCCAAAATGTCCAAGAACACCCTCATAGCATTAAAATTGAAGGATGTGTGCCCTTGCAAAATTGGGAAATTTTTGGTTGATTTATGAAGAAAATGGAGGCTTAAAACCAAATTTTTTCAAATGGGCTTGCCATGTGATGATCCAATCCATACAAATACCTCATGCACGACCCAACCCTCATTTATTTATATTTTTTATTATTTTGATTTTATTTATTTTGATTTTATTCATTTAAAATCATTTAAAATCAAAATAAAATAGATAAATCAAATATTTAAATGGGATATTGCTTCTAGAAAATCATAAATGTGGCTTGGATAAATTTTAATAAGAATTATGGTGATTGGCTTGAAATAGAAAGGTCTTATTAAACTTAAAATATAATGAATTGTGATGCATATATTATCAGATGCGCCCTCCCGGCTGGAATGGTAAGTGCGTTTGTGTATTGTTTAAAGGTCCTGGGTTCGAATCCCCCCAGGCCTTTTGTGCTATTTTCTTTTGTTTTTTCATGATTTTTCCAGGAAGAGAACAAAACCAAGTGGAGGTGGAATGCTATCACATGCGCGCAGCAGCCCAGATGGTTTTGGAGAGTCTTCATCCAGGTAAAGGACCTGGGTTCAAATCCCAGGTCCTATTTTTTAGGGTTTTATTTTCATTTATTTTTGATATGTTTGTTTTATTTTTTAATTAATCAAAATAAATTTGTAAAAATATATAAAAACATTTTCTTATTAAACTTTATTTTGTTAAAACAAAATTTTCTTGTTATTTTCTTAAAAAATTAAATTAGTGTATTTATGTTTATATTTATATGTATTTATATTTTGTATAATGTTTAAATTAATTCTTAAAACCTTAATATAGTTAAAACCCTAATATTTTCATAAACCAAGATTAACCCTAATAATATTTTTCTAAAACCCTAATTATTTTCATATAAATGTTAATTATGTTTCTCTATTTTTATTATTATCATTTATTTATATTATCACTATATGTAGTCTTATCTAAATAATGTAAATAATTTTAAATCATGTTTAAAATAATAAAATTCTTAACTTAATTTTGTAAATATAATAATATGATTATTTAATTATAATTAACCTTATCTTTGTAAAATGTATATATCTTATAATTTGTTTATAATTATTATTTAATTCTTGTATGTAAATAATTTTTATATGTTTAAAAATAATTAAAACTTGTTAATTTAATTTTGTAAAATATAATTTATTTTCATAATATGTTTATAATTAACTTTATTTTTATAGCATGTATATAATTTAAAACTTTATGATAATTAGTATATAATTGTTTTTTTTTATTAATCTTAAAATAATAATTGTTTATAAAAAATTGAATTATGCTAATATTCTTATTTTATTATTAATGCTATTTATTTTCATATGATATTTATTTTATTACTAACCCCATTTATATATTGTGATTTATTATTATTATTATTTTTTTTACTACTAACCCAATTATATTATTATTATTATTTTGCTTATTTATTTAATTTGTTAATTATTATTATTTTGTAATTGCTTCCTTTATGTAATATTTTAAATAGTAATATTTATTTTTAAATGCTATGGTTAGTAAAATAGGGAGTGTAAACATGTTTGTAATGTAAAATCAATTTAGATCACTAATTTAAAAGATAAATATTTAAAATTGTACACTCACACACGTAAGTCGATCTTTGATCGCCATCTCACTTCCTTAGGGATACCTCTCATGTTGCCTAAAACAAAAGGTCAAGTAGGGTGTATAAAGCAAAGTCCTTCATTTCACATCATCTAGTCCCTAAACAGATAAAAAGATCAAGTCCCTTCGAATGTTGCCTTCGTAATGATCTTGTCCCTTTCGAATAAAGATGATAAGTCCCTTCGAATTGCTTATACACCCCACAGTTGCCTAAATAACAGATGACCCTTCACTTGTCCCACACATCCAAGGTAATGACTACCTATTCCTTAATAATAGGGATAGTCTTACCATTTAAAGGATTCAAGAACAGAAAAGACTTAAACTTAGGGTAGGTTCCTCTTAGATACTTGCTCACTCTTCAAAATATTTCAAACACTTCACATTTTCAAACAATTTTCAAAACAAAGGTTTTATACGCATCCGTAAATGGATCATTATAAAATACTTAAGAAAATTTTTATTCACGCACTTCACATTTCAAAAACATTTTAAAGTGAGCTAAGTAACTAAGAGCCCATGGATAACCATGGATGTAAAGGGTGCTAACACCTTCCCTTTGCATAACCTACCCCCCGGACCCAAAAATCTTTTAACAGGTCTTTCCTGTTCTTTTATGCCTTTCCTTTGGATAAAATAAAAGTCGGTGGCGACTCTTGCTATCCGCAACATAACTAAAGTCAGTTCTCCCACCGTGTTACAGAAATGGCGACTCTGCTGGGGATTTAATAAAAGAGGGGTACCCTTAGGAATTAGATCACTTTAAAATTGTTTGCCTTGTTTGCTTTATACTTACTTGTTGGGCTCTTATGTGTGAAAGATCCTAACCCGGATCTAGTGTACCTTAGGTAAATGGCAATAGACCAAGGAAACTGTACGGCGTATACCGATATGGTTGATCTGGTGGCCATAGTTAGTGTGACTTCTTGGTTGGTGCTTATGTTCCTTAAGTCAAGTTGAGGATAATATGAGGCTGCCATATGTTATCAATACACTAACTAACTTTTAGAACCCTAGTTATCCCATCTTGGCCTTTAGAAAGTAGTGAGATAACCGGCTTTGGTGAAGACTGAAGTTGGTTGATACTCGATACTACGCTCATTGAGATTCTAAACTTGGAGGGTTTTGGTTGGCAAGTAAGTTGCCTACTGAACAACCACCCTTGTGAAGGATCAATGATATTGAGATCCCTTAGAACCTGGTTACTTTTGTAGGACAGGATGAACCATCTAAACTTCAGGGGAGGGTACTTACCTTTGAACCTCATGCAAGACTTTAAACCTAGGGCTATTGTGTGACTTGTTTGTGTGTGCCACATGTTTGTGATTGAACATAACATCATGACATCATCATGCATCATAAGCATAGCATTTTCACTAACCATTTCAAGGAACAAAGGATTTATCTTTGTTCTTTGTTGCAGGTCATGGCTTCTGCTCGTAGAAACACTATTAGGATCAACTTTGTAGGGATACCTGCTAAGCTTAAAGAGTTGGTTTCTCAAGTGTTTGATCACTCCCAGTTCATCAAGAGACATGGTTACCTAGTGGATCTAGTCACCTCAAGATTCAATGAAGACATGATGAGTGTTCTGTTTCAGTTCTTTGACCTTAAACATCATTGCTTCACATTCCCTGACTATCAGCTGGTTCCTACAATGGAAGAGTTCTCTAAACTTCTGGGTATACCTGTACTTGATCAGAAACCATTCACAGGCTTGGAGAAAGAGCCTAAACCTGAAGTTATTGCTGCAACTCTACATCTGAAGAAGTCTGACATTGTTCTAGAAACGAGAAGCGGAGTTAAAGGTATTCTTGCTAAGGTATTAATGGATAAAGCTCAAGTGTTCTTGAAGGCTATGAGCTACGATGCTTTTGAGGAGATCTTAGCCTTATTGATTTATGGCTTAGTGTTGTTCCCCAATCCTGATCAGTTCATAGACGTTCATGCCATCAATATATTTCTGAGTCACAATCCAATGCCTACATTGCTTGGAGACATCTTGCATTCTCTTCATACTCGTACTACAAGGGCAAGAGGAACTCTGATGTGTTGCATACCTTTGCTATCTAGGTGGTTTATTTCTCACCTTCCTCGCTCAGTGATGAAGAATGAACAGGGGTTCAGGTGGTCTAAGAGGATTATGTCACTTTCTCATTCAGATATTCATTGGTGCTCTAGATCTATGGAGAACGTTCTATCATTGACCGTTGTGGGGAGTTTCCTAATGTGCCACTTCTAGGCATAAGAGGAGGCATTACTTACAACCCATCCTTAGCTTTACGACAGTTTGGTTACGCTCGGAGTGATGGCCCACATGACATGTTGATTCAGGGTATTGTGTTTGACTACGACAACGATCTTCAAGGTTACCGTCAGAGATTCATACGAGCATGGGGAAAAGTGAACAAGGTTGACAGCAAGACTCTGGAGCCCAAGTATACCATTCCTATGGAAGCTTATCTCAGATGGGTGCGATCTCGTGCTCAGACTCTCATGATGCCATATCCTGCTATCCTGCCAGTTATCATGGAACCTGTTGCTGAAGGAGATACTTCTTATACCATCCTTCACCCAGACATGCCTACTGACACGGAAGATTTACAGAGGTCCTAGATCCAGTTGAAGGAGCAAAGGGATACTTTCGAGGCTCATTACAAAGCAAGCCAAGAAAGAATCCTGGAACTAACAAAGCAACTTCACGAGGAACGGAATCTCAACTCATACCTCAACACAAAGAGGAAACGTCCATGGGAGACTTAAAACCCCATCTCTTGTATTTATTACATTTCATTTTGTAAGCCCAAGAGGCAAAACAAATTTATTACTAATAAAAGTCTACCTTCTTGTTTGTTTAAGAAAATTTAAATCCTGCGGTCCTTGAAAACATTGCATATGCATTCACATATCATACCATTGCATCACAGGTTTATTGTGCACAGGTTTCTCATCTTCTCGCTGTTTATTTCAGCAATGGCTCTTAAACAAACAATTAAGGATCTCCAGGCACAAAATGCACAGTTCCAAGAGCTGATCCTGAACTTGTCCAAGGGGCAAGATGAATTGAAGACACTGCTGGCCAAGAAGACTAAGAAGACTAGAAGGTCAGGTGGCCTGATCAACATGGGAAGAAGGTTCAGAGGTCCCGTCAGGACCAAAGAACCAGTTGAAGATTATGAGTCTGAAGAGTCTGAGAAAGAGGGAGGCAGTCTCCACAACACAATGGGGGACTCTGATTCTGAAGCTAACTACTATCATGAGCCTAATGAAGATAAGTTCAAGATGCTGGTGGATAGAATGGATGCTATGGAATTGCAAAAATCTTCTGGGATGGATTTTGAAGACCTGAGTTTGATATCTGGGGTGATTATACCCATTGGTTTCAATGTTCCTACTTTCGTAGTTTATGATGGTCTCTCTTGTCCCAAGCTGCATCTGAGGTCTTATGTCCGGAGAATCCAACCCCATACTGCTGATAAGAAGTTGTGGATCCATTTCTTCCGAGCTTATCTGGAGCTCAATTGGAATGGTACTATCAGTTGGAGAGTGTTAACATCCGTGATTGGAATGATCTTGCTGAAGCCTTCTATAAGCAATATCAATACAATGCTGATTTAGCCCCTACTCGCATGCAACTTCAGAGCATGTCTATGGGTGTTAAAGAGAGCTTCAAAGAGTATGCTCAGAAGTGGAGAGATTTGGCTGGAAGAGTGCAACCCCCTCTAACTGACAGGGAGTTAGTGGATATGTTCATGTGCACGTTGAGTGGTCCTTTTTACAGTCATCTAATTGGAAGCTCATCATCTGGCTTCACTGAGTTGATAATGACAGGAGAGCGCGTAGAAAGTGGTATAAGGAATGGCAAGATTCAAGTGGGTTCTTCTTCATCAGGTGCTGCAAAGAAGCCTCCCAGTGGGAAGAAAGAGTCAAATGCTGTTTATGGTCAACCTGATCGTAATAGGAGGCATCAGTCTGTGAGTGCAGTTCATATTTCCAATCCAACTCCTACAACACCAGAGCAGCCACAGGGAAATCAACAGAGGGCTAGAAGGCAGTTCACTAAGATCAACATGTCAATGGCCCAAGCCTTGCAACACTTGTTGAAGGCTGAACTTATCACTTTGAAGGATGCTCCTCAGAATCCTAATGTTACCTCTCCCAGGTACAATCCCAATGCACGATGTGCATATCATTCGAATTGTCAGGGACATGATACTAATAGTTGCTGGGTATTGAAGAACAAAATTCAAGATATGATTGAGGCTGGAGAAATTGAGTTTGACCCTCCGGGTACTCCAAATGTGATTACTGCTCCCATGCCGAATCATGAGAAGACTGTCAATGCCATTGATGAAGATTCACATATTTCCTCAGTTGCAGATTTGACTACACCATTGTCTGTTATCAAGAAGAAGTTAGTACAAGCTGGGTTCTTTCCAGGTTGTCGTGAAGATTGTGTTTATTGTGCTTATAGACCAGATAGTTGCTGGAGGTTGAAGGACGGAATTCAACGCCTCATGAATAACTATACCATAGTGTTTGAGAGGACACCACCTTCTGTGGAGAGTATGGTGGATCATATTACTAAAGGTAAGAAGATTGAAGAAGTGGATATGGTTGATAAAGTGCTGATAAGGATTACTTCTAAGGGACCTGTCAAAATCACTCATAAGGGTCCAATTAAGATTATTGCTGAAGGCCCTGTGAAGATTGTTGCTGAAGCCAGAGTGGCTCCTATGGTCATCACCACTCCTGGTCCTATTCCGTATACTTCCGATAAAGCTGTGCCTTGGCATTATGGGTCTGATGTTTATATCCATGGTGTTAAGCAGGAACCCTTAGCTGATATGCCTGCTGATGTTGATAATATTGCCGGATCTAGTAAGATCACACGAAGCGGAAGAGTTTTCTCTCCTCCAGTTACCTCCAAGAATGCAGTTACTCCAGCTGCTACCTCCACCACTGATGCTCGGGGCAAAGGTCCTGTCATTGAACCTATACCTACTGATGTGCCAGCTGCTGATGATCTCTCTAAGCAGATGGAAGAAGTATTGAAAATCATTCGCAAGAGTGATTATGACATTGTTGATCAATTGGGGCATACTCCCTCCAAGATTTCTATGTTGTCTTTATTGCTGTGTTCTGAGGCTCATGCCAAAGCCTTGATTAAATTTCTGAAGACTGCTCATGTACTTAATGAAATTTCTGTTGACCAGTTCGAAAATTGTGTTGCACACTTGACCTATGATAATGGGTTAGGTTTCTCTGATGCTGATTTGACTCCTGCCAAGAGGGATCATAATAGGGCTCTACATATCTCAATTGAATGCAGGGGCACTACCCTGTCACATGTATTGATAGACAATGGTTCCTCTCTGAATGTGTTGCCCAAAGAAGTCCTGAATAAGCTTAGTCCTGAAGATGCTGTGCTGAAGCCCAGTAATATAGTGGTGAAGGCTTTTGATGGCTCGAGAAGAGTAGTGCATGGAGAAATTGATCTCCCAATTAAAGTTGGTTCTCAGGTTTTCAATGCTACCTTTTATGTAATGGATATTCGTCCGTTATATTCTTGTTTGCTTGGGCGTCCCTGGATCCATGGGGCAGGTGCTGTAACATCTACATTACATCAGAAGCTTAGATATCCAGTAGAAGGGAAGGTTGTTACTGTATACGGAGAGGAAGGGTATATGATTAGCCATGTGAACACCTTTAAGTATCTTGAAGTGGAAGGTGAATACGTTGAAACTCCGTGTCAGACATTTGAAGTGGTTCCTTAGATTGTTAATGATTATGAAGCTCCCCCCGTTGTCAAGAAAGTTCCTGTGGTCACCAGAGTACCTCCTACAATGGCCTCCCTTAAAGATGCTAGAGCTGTGGTGGATGAAGGTGGTTGTACTATTTGGGGTCAGCTTCCTGATATTCCGTACAAGTCTGACAAATTTGGTTTGGGTTTCACTGCAGAGTCCCAGAAGGCTGTTCGTCGTGCTCGTGCTGTTCGTATCACCAATCAGGGGATTATGAAAGACCAGATCAATGCTGTGGGTGACTATGATGAAGACTACAATTTGGATGCTTGGATTTTTCCTACTGTGGGTGCTGGGCTCAATAACTGGAAGGCTGAAGATGTTATTCCTATCTCCTTTAGTCAGGAGTAAATACTATTACTGTGTTGTTGCTTTTTAAGTTTGTAATTTCTTGAACAATTGAACTCTTAAGCCTTGTGCCTTACCCGGGGCACAATGGTATGCTTGTTACGGGATGTCATTTCATTTGCATACTTCATTTAATAAAAATCAGTGGACGTTTCGTTTTCGTAAATATTGTGTTCCTTGTCTTTCTTTTCTTTTCTTTTTGTTTTATCAGCTATGTGTTCTTACACACACCCACATCACTAAAATGCAGATCTTTATCCACTCTGGATCCTGTTGATAACAGTTCTACTATTGCCAATTATAATTTCGAGAATCCGATCTATCAAGCTGAAGACGGAAATGAGGACGATTGTGAAGTACCTGTAGAGCTTTCTAGGTTGTTACAACAAGAAGAGAAAGCTATACAACCACATGAAGAGCCAGTCGAAGTTGTGAATCTGGGAACTGAAGAAAACAGGAAAGAAGTCAAGATAGGGGCTGAATTAGAGGATAGTGTCAAGAGCAGATTGATTCAGATGCTACGTGATTATGTGGAGATCTTTGCTTGGTCCTACGAAGATATGCCCGGGTTGGATACAAACATTGTGGTTCACCGTTTACCAGTAAAAGAAGACTGTCGTCCAAAGAAACAGAAGGTTCGTTGCATGCGTCCCGAAATGTCAGAGAAGATTAAGGCAGAGGTAATGAAACAATTTGATGCTGGGTTCTTAGCTGTGACTTCTTATCCTCAATGGGTTTCAAATGTGGTGCCGGTACCTAAGAAAGATGGTAAGGTATGTATGTGTGTAGACTACAGAGATTTGAACAAGGCCAGCCCCAAAGATGACTTTCCACTTCCTCATATTGATGTTTTGGTAGACAACACTGCTCAGCACAAAGTATTCTTTCATGGATGGTTTCTCTGGTTACAATCAAATCAAGATGGCACCTGAAGATATGGAGAAGACAACATTTGTTACACAGTGGGGTACCTTTTGCTATAAGGTGATGCCATTTGGTTTGAAGAATGCAGGGGCAACATATCAGCGTGCTATGGTGGCTTTGTTTCATGATATGATACATCATGAGATAAAGGTATATGTGGATGATATGATAGCCAGGTCCCAGAATGAAGAGCAACATCTTGATCATTTGCATAAGTTGTTTGAGAGGTTGAAGAAGTACAAGTTGAGATTGAACCCAAACAAGTGTACTTTTGGAGTTAGATATGGTAAACTTCTGGGTTTCATAGTCAGTGGAAAAGGTATTGAAGTGGATCCTGCAAAAGTGAAAGCTATACGAGAGATGCCAGCTCCCCGTACTGAGAAGGAGGTTAGAGGTTTCTTGGGACGACTGAATTACATTGCAAGATTTATTTCCCAATTAACTGCCATCTGTGAGCCAATCTTCAAGTTGTTGAAGAAAGACCAGGTGATGGAATGGAATGATGAGTGCCAAACTGCCTTTGATGAAATCAAGAGATATCTGCTGGAACCACCAATTTTGATGCCACCAGTTGATGGAAGGCCCTTGATTATGTACTTAACAGTGTTAGACAACTTAATGGGGTGTGTGTTGGGGCAACATGACGAGTCTGGTCGAAAAGAGCAGGCAATATACTACCTTAGCAAAAAGTTTACCGACTGTGAAACAAGATACTCACTGCTCGAGAAAACTTGCTGCGCTTTGGCATGGGCTGCTCGCCGACTAAGACAGTATATGTTGACCCATACTACCTTGTTGATTTCGAAGATGGATCCAATCAAGTACATATTTGAGAAACCTGCTCTCTCTGGAAGAATTGCAAGATGGCAAATGATCTTAACAGAATATGATATACAGTATACTACTCAGAAGGCCATTAAAGGGAGTGTTGTAGCTGATCATTTGGCTCATCAAGCAGTGGATGATTATCAGTCAATGAGTTTTGAGTTCCCTGATGAAGACATTATGATTATTACTAAAGAACCTGGACAATATGACGGACCTGAACAAGGATCCCGATGGACTATGGTTTTTGATGGAGCTTCTAATGCACTTGGTAATGGTGTTGGTGTTGTGATTAGTTCCCCTGAAGGTTGTCATACCCCGATTACTTCCAGACTTTGTTTCTATTATACCAATAACATGGCTGAGTATGAGGCATGTATCCTGGGTATTAAAGCTGCTATTGACATGAAGATACAGTTCCTTGATGTGTATGGAGATTCAGCCCTGGTAGTTAGTCAAATCAAAGGAGATTGGGATACCAAGCATGATAATCTCATTCCTTACAGAGAGCATGTGTTGTCTTTAATCCCACATTTTAAAGAGATTACCTTTGGACATATTCCACGAAGAGAGAATCAGTTGGCAGATGCCTTAGCCACCATGGCATCCATGTTTAAGATTAGCTGGGATAATGAAGCTCCTAAGATTACTATTGATAGATTTGAGAAGCCTGCATACTGCAATGAGATTGACACTGAAGAAGCAGAAGAGAAGCCTTGGTTCTATGAAGTGAAAAGATATCTTGAGGCTCAGGAGTTCCCTGAGGGGGCATCTGTCAAAGATAGGAAGTTTCTGAGGAGGTTTTCTGCTAAGTTCTTTTTGAGTAATGGGATTTTGTACAAGCACAATCATGATTCAACTATGCTTCGTTGTGTGGATAAAAAAGAAGAAACAGAGATTATGGAAGATATGCATGATGGGATCTTTGGCACTCATTCTAGTGGTCATACCATGGCAAAGAAGATATTGAGAGCAAGTTACTATTGGTCTACCATGGAAGCTGATTGCTATCAACACTCCAGAACATGTCACAAGTGTCAAATTTATGCTGATAAAGTACATATACCTCCATCACCATTGAATGTGTTGACTGCTCCTTGGCCCTTTGCCATGTGGGGCATTGATATGATTGGTGAGATCAAACCTACTGCTTCTAATGGGCATCGTTTCATCCTGGTTGCTATTGATTACTTCACAAAATGGGTAGAGGCAGCTTCATTTGCATCTGTTACTAAGAATGTGGTGGCTCGATTCATTAAGAATAATCTCATATGTAGGTATGGTATCCCTGAAAGGATTATTACTGACAATGGCTCTAATCTGAACAACACTATGATTACTGATCTCTGCACGCAGTTCAAGATTAAGCATCACAACTCTTCTCCATATCGTCCAAAGATGAATGAGGCAGTAGAAGCTGCTAATAAGAACATTAAGAAGATTATACAAAAGATGACTGTTACTTACAAGGATTGGCATGATATGTTACCATTTGCTCTTCATGGTTATCGTACTACAATACGTACTTCAACAGGGGCAACCCCATTCTCCTTAGTTTATGGTATGGAAGCAGTTCTGCCCATTGAAGTTCAGATTCCCTCCTTAAGAATTATGAAGGATGCAGGCTTGGATGAAGATGAGTGGATTCAGACTCGACTTGACCAGATAAATTTGATTGATGAGAAGAGGTTAGCAGCTGTTTGTCATGGCCAGATGTACCAGAAACGGATGATCAAAGCTTTTAACAAAAAGGTTAAGCCAAAAGTATATCAGGCTGGTGACTTGGTAATCAAGCGTATCATATTACCACAGGGTGATCCTAGGGGCAAATGGACTCCTACATATGAAGGACCATTTGTAGTCAAGACAATATTTTCAGGAGGTGCCATGATACTCACTACTATGGATGGCGAAGACTTCCCGCAGCCTGTAAACGCAGACATAGTTAAAAAATACTACGCATAAAAAGAGACCCGCTAGGTTGACAGGCCTAGGCAAAATTAAGGGCATCCCGACGAACCAAAAGGGTTCGGGCAAAAATTAGGGATATAAATATAAAAAAATGTACACCCGGCAAGTCGAAAACCTGAAAAGGCGGCTTGGGCAAAAAAGGGTATCCCGGTGGATTGAAAACCTGAAAGGGCAATCCAGGCAAAGGTTAGGGATTAAAGCGTATGACTATGTCTCGTTTGGATCACCCATGAAACTACAACCAGTTGTACTACTTACTCAAGTTCGAATAGATAAAGCTCAATCCAATTGTTTCCATCTCGACAGTAGAAGATGAGATACTTGAAGATAGTGGCAATAGTGGAATTGAAACTCAATAGGATTATTTCCCACATAGCTGATTTTCTTTGTTTTGTAAAAGTTTTACGACGAATTCCTCTTACTAGGATTTCTGTCTCATTGTACAAACCTACCTATGTATAGGTCACTTTGTGATATAAATAAAATTCCATCTTTGAATCCAGATTTACTTTTATCCTATTTACATAAGCGAAACGTCCATTGGTTGTGTTTGAATGTATGTATGCTTTTGAATATGATTGATGTTTACCAGAAATGCATAAAATGCTTAATATGATTGATGTTTACCAGAAATGCATGAAAATGCAGCAATAGTATTTACTTAGGACGAACGAGGGAAGGATTTCAACTAAGCTTCACCGGTTCGTCCCTTAAAACATCTACAAATCCCCAGTAGGGCAAATCCATCTTCATAAGTACTTCAAGTCACATTCCCCCTGGAATTTATATCCATCTCTTTTATCCTCATACGGATAGTCGGGAATTTATTTTTCCAACAGGAGTACGACGAACGAAGATGGGAGGTTATGTATACCCTACTATCAAACGAAGACGGGAGGTTATGTATACCCTACTATCAAACGAAGACGGGAGGTTATGTATACCCTACTATCAAACGAAGACGGGACGTTATGAATACTATATTATCAAACAAGACGGGAACAAGTTCCTCATATCCTTCAGCAACGAATCGGGATTTATTTTCTCTGGCCAGCAGTTGTTATACGAAGATATCCAAGACGCGTCAAGCTGCATGATTCATACATACATCATTTACATCATAACATACATATACATAAATACATTACTTAAGTGCACCATATTATACATGCATACATAATGCATAAACTAATATTATCGTGCAGAATGTTATAATCTTTGTTTTTCAGATTAATTCTCCAGCAGACAGACTTCATCAACAACTTGTGACCTTGGGCCGTTGTTTATCTTCCCAAAGGTTACATCATTTCCTCAGGACGTTGTTTATCCTCCTGAAAGCATATCATGACTATTGGGCCGTTGTTTATCCTCCCGAAAGTTATACTTATACCTCAGAACGTTGTTTATCCTTCTGAAAGCATATCATTTCCTCAGGACGTTGTTTATCCTCCTGAAAGCATATCATTACCTTGGGCCGTTGTTTATCTTCCCAAAGGTTACATCATTTCCTCAAGACGTTGTTTATCCTCCTGAAAGCATATCATGACTATTGGGCCGCTGTTTATCCTCCCGAAAGTTATACTTATACCTCAGAACGTTGTTTATCCTTTTGAAAGCATATCATCACCTCAGGACGTTGTTTATCCTCCTGAAAGCATATCATTACCTCAGGACGTTGTTTATCCTCCTGAAAGCTATCATTATATCTTCATATTTTGGACTGCTTTATCCTCTGAAAGAAATATATCTGAAGAGCTTTTCTCCAAGTGGCATCTTTAAGCCCACTCAAGCATGTTCAACTAGTCATCAGTATCACTCTACGCACCGGTGAGTGCAAATTTTTGGGCTTTTGTGTTCAATCCCCTTCAACCTTCCAGGTCACGACTGGCAAATATACCAATCTAACCCCTCAGGTTTCAGAAAATTGAACAGGGGCAGCTGTTGCACCCCAAAATTTGCCCTCACAATACAAGACTTTGGGTGCTAAGAAGGTTCACAAGGTTCACAAGACCTTTCATGAGGTTCATAAAGTTTACAAGACACTTTATGAGGTTCACAAGGTTCACAAGATCTTCCATGAGGTTCATGAAGTCTACAAGACACTTTATGAGGTTCACAAGGTTCACAAGATCTTCCATGAGGTTCATGAAGTCTACAAGACACTTTATGAGGTTCACAAGGTTCACAAGACATCTTATGAGGTTCACAAGGTTCACAAAGTTCATCATGGGTCAGAAGATTTGACAAATCCCTCAGGCAAGGCATTCTCCTAAGCAGTGCATCCAAAACTAGGGTTTTGACTTTAATCAGGCTAAATGGATTTCCAAGACTTCAAGTGAGCTTCATAACATCTTATATGTGTCTAATAATCCCCATAACAAGTTTCAAGACTTTTCTCAAAAGTTTGCTCAGTCAGATGATCAGATAAGTCAAAACCAGTCAAAGCAGTTAAAAAGTCAAACAGAGGTCAACTGTGGTCAAACCAAAGTCAAACTTCATGATTTTTTGCCAACATCAAGTATATGAAGTAAAATTCATCATTTTATCAAGGGTTGATTATGATTCATCAAGGAGATTTCAGATCATCAAGAATCAGAGGTTTCTAAATTAGGGTTTCCTCAGGAAAAGTCAACTGAAATTTGACCAGCCATAACTTTCACATGCTTCATCACATTTTTCCCATCCAAAGCTCATTTTGAAGGAAATTGAATTCTATACAACTTTGTGTCTCACAAGCCAAGCCCAAAAATGCTTCATTTGGAAGGTATGAGCTAAGACATTATAGGTCCATTTGAAAGTCAACAACTTCAAAAGGGCATAACTTGAGAATGGTAAATGATATGGACATGAAACCAATGGGGTTGGTTATAGGACTCTTCAAGCTTTCCAAAATGTCCAAGAACACCCTCATAGCATTAAAATTTAAGGATGTGTGCCCTTGCAAAGTTGGGAAATTTTTGGTTGATTTATGAAGAAAATGGAGGCTTAAAACCAAAGTTTTTTCAAATGGGCTTGCCATGTGATGATCCAATCCATACAAATACCTCATGCATGACCCAACCCTCATTTATTCATATTTTTTATTATTTTTATTTTATTTATTTTGATTTTATTCATTTAAAATCATTTTAAATCAAAATAAAATAGATAAATCAAATATTTAAATGAGATATTGCTTCTAGAAAATCATAAATGTGGCTTGGATCAAATTGATATAAGAATTATGGTGATTGGATTGAAATAGAAAGGTCTTATTCAAGAATATTTGAAATTTAAGCTTGAATCTTTTTCAATTTCATTGATCCAAAATATCCACACAATGATCCATTATTTTTGACCTAATTCAGTCTACTATAAGTATACAACATAACCCTATGCAAAGGACACAAATTTTCTGCCTCAAAGAGTAAGTTCACATCTTCAAAAAAGTCACTAAATTTCAAATTCGGATTCCAAGTTACAGCCACTTTCAAGGCAATTTGAAGGTTGTAACTTATTCCTGGATGTTCATAGAGTGATTTTGAATCATAACATTGCATCTTCATGACCTAAATCGCGCAAGCCGAATGCATATTCTCCATGTTTTGAAATTTTTCGATTTGATTAATTCATGTGTTAATACTGAAAACTAACCATATATTTGTGTTTGTGGTGATGTATGGAAGCTTTTTGCATAGGTTAATTGTATTTTTATGGACTGTATTGAAGATTGCCATTGTTAGGGTTTAAAGGTTCAAAACGGGAACCACACATTTGAGACCTAAAAATCAATTCTAAAACCATGGCTGTGATGTATGAGCTCTGTATAATTGATCTGGGCCTTTAATTTTGATTGTCATGATGATTTGTGTGATGATTCGAAAAACACAGGTTTAGGGTTTTGAAAATTTGCAGGAAACTTCATAGGTAAATTCGCAGCAATAAACGCAGGAAAAAGGTTGAAGACGAAGCTATTGGCGCCATCTGGAAGTTTCAAATTTAATTTTAATATTTTATGTAATTGTTTCTGTTTTGTTTCACAACAGCAGTGTTGGCCCAGTGGTAGGGAGCGCTTGTGTTATACCTGAAGGTCTTTGGTTCGAATCCTGGGTTCATCACCCTTTTCTTATTTTTTTCAGTTAATTATCAAACTTAAAATATAATGAATTATGATGCATATATTATCAGATGCGCCCTCCCGGCTGGAATGGTAAGTGCGTTTGTGTATTGTTTAAAGGTCCTGGGTTCGAATCCCCCCAGGCCTTTTGTGCTATTTTCTTTTGTTTTTTCATGATTTTTCCAGGAAGAGAACAAAACCAAGTGGAGGTGGAATGCTATCACATGCGCGCAGCAGCCCAGATGGTTTTGGAGAGTCTTCATCCAGGTAAAGGACCTGGGTTCAAATCCCAGGTCCTATTTTTTAGGGTTTTATTTTCATTTATTTTTGATATGTTTGTTTTATTTTTTAATTAATCAAAATAAATTTCTAAAAATATATAAAAACATTTTCTAATTAAACTTTATTTTGTTAAAACAAAATTTTCTTGTTATTTTCTTAAAAAATTAAATTAGTGTATTTATGTTTATATTTATATGTATTTATATTTTGTATAATGTTTAAATTAATTCTTAAAACCTTAATATAGTTAAAACCCTAATATTTTCATAAACCAAGATTAACCCTAATAATATTTTTTTAAAACCCTAATTATTTTCATATAAATGTTAATTATGTTTCTCTATTTTTATTATCATCATTTATTTATATTATCACTATATGTAGTCTTATCTAAATAATGTAAATAATTTTAAATCATGTTTAAAATAATAAAATTCTTAACTTAATTTTGTAAATATAATAATATGATTATTTAATTATAATTAACCTTATCTTTGTAATATGTATATATCTTATAATTTGTTTATAATTATTATTTAATTCTTGTATGTAAATAATTTTTATATGTTTAAAAATAATTAAAACTTGTTAATTTAATTTTGTAAAATATAATTTATTTTCATAATATGTTTATAATTAACTTTATTTTTATAGCATGTATATAATTTAAAACTTTATGATAATTAGTATATAATTGTTTATTTTTTTTATTAATCTTAAAATAATAATTGTTTATAAAAAATTGAATTATGCTAATATTCTTATTTTATTATTAATGCTATTTATTTTCATATGATATTTATTTTATTACTAACCCCATTTATATATTGTGATTTATTATTATTATTATTTTTTTTACTACTAACCCAATTATATTATTATTATTATTTTGCTTATTTATTTAATTTGTTAATTATTATTATTTTGTAATTGCTTCCTTTATGTTATATTTTAAATAGTAATATTTATTTTTAAATGCTATGGTTAGTAAAATAGGGAGTGTAAACATGTTTGTAATGTAAAATCAATTTAGATCACTGATTTAAAAGATAAATATTTAAAATTGTACACTCACACACGTAAGTCGATCTTTGATCGCCATCTCACTTCCTTAGGGATACCTCTCATGTTGCCTAAAACAAAAGGTCAAGTAGGGTGTATAAAGCAAAGTCCCTCATTTCACATCATCTAGTCCCTAAACAGATAAAAAGATCAAGTCCCTTCGAATGTTGCCTTCGTAATGATCTTGTCCCTTTCGAATAAAGATGATAAGTCCCTTCGAATTGCTTATACACCCCACAGTTGCCTAAATAACAGATGACCCTTCACTTGTCCCACACATCCAAGGTAATGACTACCTATTCCTTAATAATAGGGATAGTCTTACCATTTAAAGGATTCAAGAACAGAAAAGACTTAAACTTAGGGTAGGTTCCTCTTAGATACTTGCTCACTCTTCAAAACATTTCAAACACTTCACATTTTCAAACAATTTTCAAAACAAAGGTTTTATACGCATCCGTACATGGATCATTATAAAATACTTAAGAAAATTTTTATTCACGCACTTCACATTTCAAAAACATTTTAAAGTGAGCTAAGTAACTAAGAGCCCATGGATAACCATGGATGTAAAGGGTGCTAACACCTTCCCTTTGCATAACCTACCCCCCGGACCCAAAAATCTTTTAAAAGGTCTTTCCTGTTCTTTTATGCCTTTCCTTTGGATAAAATAAAAGTCGGTGGCGACTCTTGCTATCCGCAACATAACTAAAGTCAGTTCTCCCACCGTGTTACAGGGATCACCGTGTTTGCACTTTCCTTTGTCTATTTATATTTACTAACTTCTAACCAAAATATCAAAAATATGTTGCAGTTTGATTCTTCTCTTTGTTTGCAGGTTTTCAAAGATAAGGCAGAGTTTTCAATTCAAATGCAGTTGTTTAGTTCACGATTCAATTCAGATGGACGTTTAACCTAATCTTGGTCAAATTATCAAAAGATTGTTTCAACTGCAAGTTATATGTGCTAGTGGCTTTTTCTCAGACAATGAGTTTTCAAAGTTCAAGTCATTGTGCTAAATTCTTCAGGTTATCAAGCAGGGTTTTGTGTGAAGTTTGGTTTGAATATTCAGGTTTATCAGTGATTCATCTGTGGATTTATTTTCCTCAGCATGTATTCAAATAATCAGGGAAATTTTCAGACAATCCAAGTGGTTGTGGCTTAAGTGGAAAGTTTCAGATTATTCAATGGTTCAGAAGTGGCTGTGTTCATTTTATCAGAGGCTTGTGAAAAAAATCAAGAATTGGTTGTGGGCTTAAAAATCAAGATTTCATCCATTATCTTTTTTTTAAACCATTCACCTTTATTGATTTTAATCCACATTTCATTATCCATTTCTTATGTCCAATTTGTCAACAAAAAAATCAAGAATCATTTCTCCATAATCCATTTTTATATTTTAATCCAATATTCAATAAGTGCAAATAACAACTTTTGAGTCCAATTCTATCATTGAGCCTATTTTTAAAGCCCATCTCATTTGTTTTATACAAAATAAATTGAAAAAAATAATGAAAACAATTTCATCAACCCATTGCCCCATCACACACAAAACGTTGCCAAGCCATTTTCCATTCACGTGACCAAATTCTTCAGCTATCAGTCAAACTCCAGCCACTTGCATCACGTGATGTTATTCACCAGCTTCTCACAACTTTTCCTAGCTGTGCAACTCACTAGAAACAGACGAGAACATCACGCCAACAAGCTTCCTTCAAAACGTAGACCTGTACATATCAAAATGCAGGTACATACAAAACAAAACGGCATGACGTGAACTCATCAAAACGCAGGTGAACAAGCATCAAACGCAGGCTCACACTCCACGCGGCATAATCAATCAAAACGCAGAAATACCAAACAGACTGAAATGCAAAGCCGCACCACTTAAAACGTAAGCCAAGCAGGAACACACACAAGATCATGCAGAAGACGTGATACAAAATGCAACAAATTTCACAAAAACGGCAATGAAAAATTCAATTCAAACTCAACTCATTCTTCTATAAATTAAGCCTTCCTCTTCCATCTTCATCAAGCTTGGAAAGCCAACAAATACCCTGCCAAAATCAAACCTCATAGCTTCAATCCATCTTCACTTTCAAATCACGCAATAACCTTCAATAACCATTTTCCAGAAAAATTGAATACCTGCAGAGTTTAATTCATCTCCCTTCCTCAATTAATCCTTCAATCCGAATCTTCAAAAACACTTCGTTCAAACCATACACAACTCAGATTCGAAAAGAAAAAAAAGAAGAAGAGATTTGAACTGCGACATCGCATACAAGAGAATAAGACAAAGAAACATGGAATCACATATGAGTAGACCATGAACAACAATAAAATTACGGCGACGCGATTTCGTTTGAAGAAGGTAGTGGTAGCTTGTTTTTGTGTTTGAACAGTGTCGCAACGCTGAAGAAGAAGAAGGTATCGGCAGTGCATACGAAGAGAAGAAGACCGTGTTCTTCTGTTTTTTATTTATTTATTTCAATTTGTTATTTTTTTTAAAAAGGAAACTAATGTAATGTTGTTTTGGGCTTTGATGTTGGGTCCACCAGATTTCTATCCACACTGCAAACCTGTGCATGACCTCCTCCCAGTTTTTATATTTCTTTTTTTTTCTTTCATTTGGATTTTCTTTTAAATCATATTCTATATCTTGTTTTCAAAAATTTATTTCTCTTTTCATTTTATTCAAATTCTGAAGAAAAAAATCATTTGAAAAGGACATGTTAAAGTTTTTTTTAAGAAAAAATTCATTTAGTATTTTTTTATGATATTTGATTTTTATTTGTTGTTTCTTCGGATTTTATGTTAGATCCACTTTCTTTCATCTCTTATTTTTTTCTTTTAGTCGATGAGATCTCCGATTCGGTGATTATTGATTTTCGAAGATGTTTAATCTTTATTATTTCAAATCTATGGATGAATGATTATTTGGATCATTCTCCATACTTTGGGATCGTGATAGGTTGCATTTGATAAATCAATGTGAAATCTCAATTAAGATTATACCATTACCACTTTTATCTTTTCGTGCGACATGTTTTTGGAGGATGATCCATTATATCATTTCTCTAACATGTATTAGCACAAATATTTTTCACCTTAATTGGTGTTGGCCGGCCTCATTTGTAGGGTAATTACTTCGTAAATTACTCAGCGATTGCTTAACATAGACCTAAACTTATTCTGATTTCGGAATAAAAATCCAATTGGATACTTGCACTTTCATGGACCGGACCTCTTGTTGGTCGCGTAATCCCAAAGTGGTTGATCATTTTGCATTAAGAATCAAGACTTATGAATGTTTGATGCGTAGGTGCTTTGGGTCTCCCAATCTCCTTTTAAAATTCATTGAATTCGATTCTATTTTCCTTGATTGATCCCTATAGTGTAAGATACTAAGCGGATCCGGTTACCTTTCAATTTTGGTTATTCTTTTTGGTTGTGGTTGATTAAGTTCATCATACCATTGTTATGTAAATATCATTATACTATTACTATACTAACATAATTCATTCTCACACCTTATCCTCATTATTTTAATCTCTTTCTCCTTATCTATTTTATTATGATTTTATTATACTATATCATTCATCATTTTGTTTATGTTTATATTCATTTTGATTCTTATGCTTTTTCCTTTGTCCATTTGGACACAAAAAACATTAATAAAGGATTAAACATCTAAAAGACTTATAACTTCGATCTTGGACTATGGCCACTATCCTTAGCATTGGACTTGGAGTTTTGGACTTAGATTTTAGGATCTCTCCCTTTGATCAAGTTATTATGGATTGAAGACCTTAGCCGATTTGGTTCACTTGTTCATGAAGATGGAAGTCCTATTGCTTCGAAGAATGTTCACCATATGGTTTGATCGTTCTTCTTTTAACTTTTACTTTAAGTCTTAGGATAGTCTCTTCATCTCCTCCTTTTCTTAAATTTTCAAATCTTCTCCCTATTTCAAAACCTTCTTTGTTTTCAAACTTCAAAATGTTTTCATAATCAAACCTTGACTTAGGTCAAGCGGTTTTACCTTTTCATTTCGTTTCTTAATAAATGCTAAACCATATAAGCATATCGAAATTTTCTTTTTAAAATACTTTAAAAAATGCAAAACTCATTCAATTGTTTTTGTGCCCTCGCGCACTTTTATTTTTAGCCTTTTTTTATGTTTAGATATGATTCATTCTCTTTAGCGGAATTATTCGCTAAAGAATGACGACTTATGTTTAGATTTAAAAATCAATTCAACGCATTGTTTCTTTTCACATTTTGTACCACGAACTACGAGGTTTTGATCTCGCATTGCACTTTGTGGGTACGTAGGCATGAGACAGACGTCTCTTCAAACACAAAAATATTAAAAAACATTTCTCTTCTCATCTCTTCAATCTCTTTTAAACAAACCATTTTCAAACCAAAAGCAATAAATATTTCAAAGGGCTCCGGTGGAGTACCATGAACATTTTGGGTGCTTAAAACCTTCCCAATTTGTAACTTATCCCCTTACCCGTTCTCTTCTTGTTTCTTTTAGCTTTTTGCTATTAGATTCATTAGGATTTATTCGCTCTTTTTTCCTTTTCCATTTGGAATAAAATAAAAGTGCGGTGGTGACTCTGTTTACTTTGTGTTAAGTTAACCAATAGCTTACACTCATGATTTTACCGCTACACTCCTAAGTGTCTCTTGTCGGCATGGTTCTTAATATCATATTATGTAGTATTGGGCTTGATCAACCTAATGCTATGTATGTGATATGTAGAATCATGTTGTGCGACCATGAGGACTCTGAAGTTTTGTTAGAACTTGTGTTGTGGGAGTAGGCTCAAGCCAAGATTTGTTAACAGAGGGAGCTTTGGTCAGCTCAGTTGGAGTCTTCTTAAGAGTTGTACTTCCTGTAACATGGAGTTGCAGAGTAGTGTGTTGTTAGAGAAATCCTTTGGAATGGATAGAGTCTGGAAGGTAAATATATTTATCGGTAGAATGGTCAGTGTATTGAAGGATATGTAAAGTCACGAGTAGATCAGTATTTGGTCACTGATATGTACAAGAATTTTGAGAAATCTTATTCCAAGAAAAGAGAAGATGCTTTGTGGAACTTGTGACTTAAGGTTTGGGAATGAGTTAATTGATAGTGTTTTAGTTATAAGGTTGCGGTGGCTTTGAGTCCCACAGGAAGCATCTGTAAAGACTTAGGTAATGCCTTGAGGTGGGTATTACACTGAGTCCCACGAGAAGCCTTGCCGATAACATTTGGGATGGGTACTCCATTGAGTCTCACGTGAAGTGTCGAGAGCATTGTATGAACGTTTCCATCTTGTTTTAGTTACTTGTAGAAAAGTGACCAAAGACCCGAGTAGTGTTTAAAATTGAACCTTTAGAGTCGAGAGAACTCTAAGATAGGGAACTCACTAAGATGTTGATATCTCACCCCACCATTGTTGTTTCTTTTCAGGTTTAATTTGCAGGTTTGATTTACAAGTGGAGCTATGCTCGAGATGTTTCAAGTGAAGCATAGATTTAGATTTTCGATGTGTATTATTTTTTGTATCTTTGTACAATAATGGATATTGTATTTGATCTTAGTATTTTTGTTTTAGTATAATTTTCATGTCTTGCACCATAGTTTTTATTATTTTTAGAATTGGTCAAAAATGTGAATTATACTATTAGGCACTTATGATGGTGTCAACATCATTCATATGACCTTCATCACATAGGTAATCAACACATAATCATCATATTAACATTATAACACAATGATACCCTATCATTGTACTCTACATCAACATAAGCATCATATAATCTTCAACATATAATCAACATCACAAAGGCATTGGCACATAACTATCATCCAATCAACAACATGAATTCATCATTGTCTATTCATCGGACACCACTACAAACAATCTTATCACATCACCTATACCTCTATGTCACTCTAACTAACTCCTAAACATCGTCTTTATCATCACTGGTCATATGACATCACCATTCTTCCATTTAGAATAAGATTCATCATTTATAACAAGTCTTTAGTTCGATATACAATTAATCACCTTCCAACATCAGTTCATATCATTTACATTATTTATAGCAACATGAGACTATTTTTAAATTAAAGTGCATTGTCTTAGCTTCGAACAGCTTCAAACGGCACACAAATCGGACACTCGAAGCTCAAGATATGAATTTTCGAAGTTTTGGAATAAAACTGCCAAAAGCTGCTCGCTAGGAGCTCGCTTAGCAAGCTACTCGCTATCTGCGAACTTGCTAGAGGTTCCTGCGATGACATCACTTTTCCCATTTGATTCTACACCCTTAAACTGCATTTTTTATCTCCATAACCCCCGTTTGAGTCATTAAAACCCATATCTAACACATATACATCAATCACATCAAACATCACAAAACAAATCATCAAAATTCATCAATTCTACATCTTTAATTCTATGTTTTCCCTTAAAAATCCCAAAATTCCTAATAACATCTAACTCTATATCATATACATTGAAATGTAATACTCCTCATACCTTTGAATGAAGCTTTCTACAATCTTCTCTCAAATTCTCTGGAGATTCGTCAAGCCCTAGCCTCATTTCCTTCTTTCTTCAGAGCTTTCTCTTCTATCTCCCAAAGATGATTGTGAAAACTGATTGTATCACAAAACCTTCGACTTCTTTTTTGTCAATCTTATCCCCTAGGACCCCTAATATGATCTTCTCATATTATCCTCACTTACTCCACATATTATTACCAACATATCCTCATTATCTCTTTTTATTTTGAATAATAATAATAGTCCAAATAATATTAGTCTACTACTATTATTACTAAATAATTCCATATAATCACTTATTTCAACAAATCCCACAACACACAATATAAACACATCCTACATCATATATCTCACCAAAATTCACTGATAAACCTAGAATATTTATAATAAATCAATTAAATAAATATTCTAATTATTTTGGCATGTTACAATAGGACCTAACTCTATGTTAACCAAGCCAACAAACATTCGAAGAAAATGTGTGCCACTTTCTCCTCTTTTTCGCAACCAAACAGACATGAATTTTGAGATGCGAATAGGCATTCCCTTCAGATTAAATTATCCTTACTATGTATCCTGTTTTGCTAAACTTTCCAAGCCACAATCGCCACCTTAAATGGAACAAATTTATTCCAAGCCACTTGAAGCTCGCCTACATGAACTAACAGACCCTCCACTATCTCTAAATATGCCTCCTTAACTGAGTACGATTTCGACTTCCAGCACCATTTATCTGCCATAATTTTTAGAATAACAATATCATTCAACTTGGCCTTGAGAAAATCAGTAGCCCTACAGTCTTCTTCACTGATATCATTGCTTCAAAGTCTACTCAAATATGTTCCTCTATCAATACTCACTAACACCTCATTTACTGAAACATCTTTCACAATCGACTTTCTAAATAACTCCGGAAAGTCTTCATTTAATTTTTCTTCCCTCTAGCCACCGATCTTCCCAAAATGAGGTATCCTTTCCATTCCCAATCATTCTCGATAAATTTTTGACTAACCAGTTTTCCTTAATCCATCCACCCTCCTTATCTATCTTTTATAAATCTCGCCACTAGAAAGAGTTCTTTTTACTTATGCTGCCCACTCCGCCTCTTAGCGGACCATACTTACTTAATATAACTTTTTCCCACAACTTGTTGCTCTCTGTTAATAACCTCCATTTCCACTTTCCCACCAAAGCTAGGTTGAAAGCTATCAAATTTCTAATGCCCAGACCCCCTTTTTATTTCTCCCTACATATTTTATTATATTGAACCCAATGGATTTTTCTCTTATCCAAATCCCCCCCCACAATAAACTTTTGAACATCGACTCTAGTTTTTGAATAACACCAATCAGATCCCTAAAAAAGGATAGAAAGTACACTGGTATCGCAACTAACACATGCTGGATTAGAACCGTTCTATCACCAATGGAGAGATGCCTATTATTCCAGGACGTCAATCATCTGCTAACTACATTGATTGTTGGATTCCACAGCCCCAAATTCCTGTGATTTCCACCAACCAGCAGCCCTAAGTAATTAAAGGGTATTCCACTTACTTTGCAATTAAACACCTGAGTTGCCTCCTCCATCCAATCGCCTCTAATATTCACACCCATCAGAGAACTCTTATGGAAATTTACTTTCAGACCCGATACTACTTCGAATGACTGCAACAAGGCCTTAATAGTCTAAACATTTTTCCAACTTATTTTCCCCATCACAATCGTATCGTCCGCATACTAGATATGCGACACTCTGACCTCCCCTTCTCCAAATACATATTTATCAAACAGTCCCAACCGCTCACTTTTATCCATCATGAGATTGAATCCTTCTGCAGCCAATAAGAATAGGAATGGCGACAAAGGGTCTCCTTCTCTCAATCCTCGACCCATCTCAATTTCTTCCGTAGGGCAGTTGTTTATTAGGATGGAGACTCTTGTAGTTCCCAAGCATTATTTTATCTAATATCTCCATTTCTCGCAAAAGCCCGACTTTTCCATCATAAGTTCAATAAATCCCTAATTTACTGAATCATATGCCTTTTCGAAATCTGCTTTAAACAACATAACTTCTCATTTCCATCTCTTTGCGTCATCAACTAGCTCATTTGCTATAAGAATACAATCTCATATTTTCCTTCCCTTTAGAAATGCGAATTGCGTCTCCGCCACCACTTTATGAATTACTTTCTTCAACCTGTTTGCTAGTAGCTTAGCTAATATTTTGTACAGGCTCCCAATCAGAGATATGGGCCTAAATTATGATAAGCTCACTGGATTCTCCACTTTAGGAATCAACGTAATGAAGGAGATATTAATACCTCTAACTATTCTTCCATTAGAATGAAACTCATAAATTAAACTTAATAAATCCCCTTTAACTACATCCCAGAATTCCTTATAAAACCTCAAGTTAACTTCGTCCGAGCATAAGCTTTTCAACCCGTAACAATCCCACAACGCGCTTGCAACACCTCATATAATAAATACCTAGAATATCATTATACAAGAGTTTAATTGGTACTGGCACCATCATAAGTGCCTAATAACATAATTCACATTCTTGACCAATACTAAATCATAAGACAAACTATGGTACAAGATATGGAAATCATACTAAAATAAAAATACTAAGATCAATACAATATCCATTATTGTACAAAGATAAATACACAGCGGAAACTAAATCTATGTTTCTCTTGAAACATCCTGAGCATAGCTCCAATTGTAAATAAAACCTGCAAAAGAAACTTGAAAAGCAACAGCAATAGTGGAGTGAGATATCAACATATCAGTGAGTTCCATATCTTATGGATTCTCTCACCTCTACAAGGTTCTATCAAACCTAACTCAAGTCTAAGGTCACTTCTCTATAAGGAACCAAAACAAGATGGAATATCCATACAACATTCTCGACATTTCACATGGGACTCAATGTAATACCCACCTCAAGTGTTTACCGGGAAAGGTTTCCCATGGGACTCAGTGTAATACCCATCTCAATCTACTACCATGCTTCCCGTGGGACTCATTGTAATACCCACCTCAAGCCTTTATCGGGTAAGGCTTCCCATGGGACTCAGTGTAATACCCATCGTAAGCCACTACCATGCTTCTCGTGGGACTCAGTGTAATACCCACCTCAAGACTTTATCGGGCAAGGCTTCCTATGTGACTCTGTAATACCCATCTCAAACCACTACCATGCTTCCCGTGGGACTCAGTGTAATACCCACCTCTAGCCTTTATCGGGCAAGGCTTCCCGTGGGACTCAGTGTAATACCCATCTCAAGCCACTACCATGCTTCCCGTCGGACTCAGTGTAATACCCACCTCAAGCCTTTATCGGGCAAGGCTTCCCATGGGACTCAGTGTAATACCCATCTCAAGCCACTACCATGCTTCCCGTGGGACTCAGTGTAATACCCACCCCAAGCCTTTATCGGACAAGGATTCCCATGGGACTCAATGTAATACCAATCTCAAGCCACTACCATCATTGTACAATAAATCACAAACTAAGAAAACATACTTAGACATCAATTGTACAAACAATACCATCTGACAATTTCTAGTTACATCACTAGGCCATATTATTGGTTTATGGTAATGTTTCCTCTTAATACTTTAAATTGCATATTTTATGGTTCACGAATTACATTTACAAAATATGTATTTTTAATTGGCATAAAATAAATAAATATTTTCCACTTCAAAAGTAATATTTTCCTCTACCATTGGATAGTACATTGTCATAGCTTTCCAACGATATGAATTTTATAAAAAATAATATTTTTTTCCAAGACTTACAGTGTTAATCGGTTAACACATTCTGTTAACCGGTTAACCAGATCAAAAATTCAGTTCTAGTGGCGTACCTAGGTTCCGTTAACCGATTAACACATTATGTTAACCGGTTAATAAACTTTCAGTAGCTCAAAAACTTGTGTTTTTCATAACAAAACCCATCCAAACTTAATCAAAACACTATGGATCATCCAAACAATCATAATAGGTTTAACATACATGTAACCCGACTATTCTACCCGATTATTTCATCATTTTAACCGTTAGAAACTTCGATTTAACCGATTAATCAATTTTCTCACAATTTCTAACCTAACTCTTAGAACTCTAAATTCTAAAACCAAAGGGTCTAACTAGAACCCACCTTGCAATCGATGAGGAGTTTGGTGAAGATGAATATGATTGATGAAGAATGGCGATGATCCAATCTCCTTTTTCCTCTTCTAGGTTTCTTTTTCTTCTTCTCCCATCTTTTCTCTTCTTTCTCTTCCCTTTTTCCTTTTTCTTCTTTTTATTACCAACTTTCTTCTTTCTCTCTTTTTATATAAATAACAAATATCTATCAGTTAGTAACACTAACTGGTCCAAATTGAGAGTATCCAAAAATGTCTCTGAATCAATTATTTAATAAAACCTCTGTGTTAGATAATACTAATTAATTAATTTGAGTTTGTCAGTTTCTCTAATTATTTAAGTTGAAAACTCTCAGAGCACACCAAAACCCTATTAATCTTAATTAATATTATCCAGAGAAATTATTAAAATACGGGGTATTACATCCTCCCCTCCTTAAATTAAAATTCTTCCTCAGTTTTCCTTTTAATCGACCACAATAACCACTCGTAACATTGTTCAGATCCATATTTATCCTTACTTCTACCACATACTCTGACATACTCAAATCTAACTCTTGACATACTTAAATCTAACTCTTGTTCCAACATTAGGTTAACTTTTAACTTACTATTTTCGTAATTCATTCTTTGTTTCATACTGAATCACTTAGGCTCATTTCTCCTTCGGAGAAGCATACCACTCTAATTCCTTCTATTGAGTCACAACACAAAGCATAACACTCCAACTTGATTTCGGGACAACAACACTCTACAATATCCACAAGGTATTTTAGTGAAATCTTATCTACACACAATTACGAACAAATACTCTCATTAAATCCTTCAATTACTAAATCCGCTTCAAAATTTGTCAAGCAACCTCTTTACCAATTCCGCCTGGTCCAACATCATGCATTGTAACCATTTACATGTAACACTTCATTCTTTCAGTATCTTACTTAAGGACAACACACTTAGAACAAAAATTCTCTTACCTCAACACTTATAAATAATTCTCTTATGATTCTTAATAATCTGACTGAATTCTTTCATCTATCTTCTTCCGCTATGCTCTCAAAGTCCAACAATGGGGATACCACAAATTCTCAAGCAACACTAGGTAGTTGATAGTATGCAGAGAACACACATATCCATTGGAGTTCTCATCAACCAGCGGAACAAGAACTTGCAGACATTCAAGGATATAACCAGTTACTTGTCAACCACACAATAATAACATTGGTCCAAACTCTCAAAAAACAGAGATACAGGGGTTATACTGTTGCAATCAAAACTGATACAATTTCGATTCCATTCTAAACTCGAAACAATTTATCCGATTCAGCTTAACAAATTTGATCATGGTTATTATACTCCATATAAATTCTCTTTACAGGATTCTATTCACTCAAGGTTTTTGTTGATACAAGGTCTCTATAAATAATAACGTAATAATGTCACAGAACTTACAATCATTAGTAAGTCACCAGTACCAAACTTGAATCATTCTTAGTACACTTGCGGATTTTAATAACACTTTCCTATTACATACAATATTCCACACACTCACCTTTGAAGACCATACAAAACTTCTCGTTCAAATTCACTTCTCTCAGGGATCTCATTCCTTAAACGATCCAATTTATATGCTAAACTTCAGAACATTCATCTCTCACTCTTACCTATAAGGTAACTTAAAAAAAATCCATATCTCTGAGTAAGGCTCAACTGCACACATCTGGTATTACTCTCACGGAGTCCCTAACTGATGTTAAGAATTAACGATACTAGAACTAACAATTGTTCATATCTTATCCACACAATAATTCAGATACCAAAATGTTTCCTAGAAGATCAACACTTCACGTGTCTCTTATAACTTCTCAATTTAGGTCCTCAGTAGTCGCAACAACGACACACCAAAATTTCAGATCATTTACTGTCTACCAATCATGCTTAAAAGAAAGTCCAACACTTTATCCTCTGACACTTTGAATGGAAGCCAAAGCAGACTTACAGTTCAGAAAGTACGATTCTTTAAAGTCCTCCACAAAAGTCATTTTTCATTCAATTACCTATCTGAGGCTAATCGGTCGAACACAAATGAACTTGTTCCTCTTGTTGACAACAATCAAACTCAAATTATCAATCCAATCCACACTAACTTGAGAGATGATTCTCACCCACAGTTTCTAAACATGTATAACATTCACCCACCATTCACAACCCAAGATAGCACAGAACGGGGCACAACATGCAGATTACATACTCCAACAAACGACGAAGTAGAACTACCATTTTTGTTATGGTCACAACATGAATATTCAACAAAATAGTTTGATTCCACTCGTAGAACGACGTTAGTAGGAAAAGGACAATAAAAACATCAAAAAGAGTTTTAGTCACAAGCTAACACTTGGTTCGTCCATAAACAAAATCCGACACACAATCCTTATCGGGTAAAACAAAACGATGGATATCTCATGTCTAGTATACAACCTTGTCCTCTCTCTTGAATTCCTTGGCAATAATTAAAAAACAACATTATTAATTCCAGTAGATATAAATTCTAAATATTCCGATCATTCACAAATATAGGAATTTTCCCTTCACTTGAAAACCGAGGTAATGCACTCCTCTGAAGAACCTTGTTGTCTCTACTTACGTATTAACCGGGATTCACGTACCCTTTACTAATCATTGCATATAATTTCTCCATAGCTTTCTATCTATACCAAGAACGCTTCGATCGGGCACTCAAGTCAAAAAGTAAGAATCTTAAAAAAAAAATCAAAACTTAACAGTGGTAGCCGGTTACTACCAGGAGGGTAATCGATTACTCAATGCAAATATGAACTTCTAGTAGCTAAAAGAAATTTAGAACATAATTCGGTAACCGTTTACTACCCAGAGGGTAACCGATTACTTCAAACGCAGAAGCAAAATTATGGTTTTCATTGCTACTTAAACCTCCCAAACTCATTCTAATCACAACCAAACATTATAACAATTATCAACAAATCATTTCACACACTTATCAATCATACTACTAGAGTCCTAATAGGTGAACCATCATTGATTACACCTCTTTAACTTTAGTTTCAACAGCTACTTAACAACTCCATTGTGTCGCTCCCACCAAAAGACACCTAGGTCAGAAGGGGTACAGACGCGAATGGTCGGCGAGGGAGGAGAGTACACACAGGGGTGAACTCAAAAAGACAAGAGTCGCCAGCTAGGCATTTTTGTCCCGAAGGAAAGGTAATGCTGCATAGACCTAGAAAGATATGGATAAGACGGTTGCGAACCAGAGAGACTGAGAAAGGGGGTTGGTTACAACCTGGGAAGGTATTAGCACCCAGATTGTCCGTCGTACTCGACGGGATCCACGCTTGAAAGATTTGTGTTTTAAAGGGGTAGTGTCAGTGCAATCTGTGTATCAAAGGCTGGAAAGAATGCAAGTGTCAGTGTAAATGAAATGTGAAGTGTATAAGAGAGGTGTCAGTGTAAAAACAAGAATGAAATGCCCAAGATAATGGGGCTGGAAGAATAATGCTGGAGGAGGGGGGAATATACAGAGACTTTTGTTCGATAACTGTTAAGTTATGCCTACGTATCCTCTCGTGCAATGAGGAAGTCAGAACACCGTAGTTCGACCCAAAGAGACTGAAAGATAAATTGACTTGTGAACTGCTTACTTGTCTATGCTCAAATGTATGACCTGTCTGGCTCAGGTGCAAACTGTCTTGTATTAGACGGAAGAAGCAAGTTCTCGTTTATGAGTGAATGAGGTGAGAAAAGAATCCCGGAGGAGACGATTATTGTTTGTTTTTGTGCTTTCAGTCTTTTATTGCTTTTTGAAGTTTGTCATAAGAAAATGAGCTTAAGCCTAAACCAATGAGTTAGTAAACTCACCACATCCTCCCTCTGATTAGGGGTAATGAGGATACCTTAAGTATGAAGTAAGCACCTCACACTTAATCACCATGATGTAGGATTAAGATCATTAACCTACTTGTATTTATTTATATGTTTTTGGAGTTTTTGTTTAGTGTTAAGTAATGAGTTTAAGCCATAATCAAGGATTTAATGGACCCATTACACTATCCTAATAGAAGGATAATAAATGAGAACATTTAAGCTGAGAAAGACTCCTCAACTTAATCCATGATTAGGGATTAACCTCATGACAAAACAAGACCTTTATTAAATGGATTTTAGTTAATGGTGAGGTCAAGAAATGATTTTTATGGTTTGTAAGACAACTTGAGGGGGACTTGTCCATTAACATTAGGGTTAGTCCTTCTTGACCAATTAAGGAAGAATTAGAACCCTAATGCAAGGCCCAAGTTACAAGATTGATGTTTTGATGATTATTAGGTGAATTGATTAAAGGATTTAAACACATTTAGGGTTTAACACTTAGGATTAAAGTTATACACTCCATCCTAATAGAAGGATGCAGGCATAAGCTTAATCACAAAGCCTTAAAACCTTTAGGGTTTAGTCCCTGATTATGAGATGAGAAGAGAAGACTCAAAGATGACACAAAGGTAAAAGCTAAATGGGGGACTAATCAAACCCTAATTGTTATCATGCTTGGTTATTCCTAGGGTTAATGAGGTTTGCAAGAAGATCTTTAGAGAAACCACCAGGAAGGAAGCAGATGAAAGGAGCAAGAAGCAAAGAGAAGAAAAACAACTTGCTTCACTTAAGAAGACAAGTTGCTTGAAGAAAGAAAGTAAGAGATGAACATGAATGAGCAAGATCACTCTAATACACAAGATAAAAGGCAGCAAAGATGCAAGAGAGATGAGAAGAGATTGTGAGAAGTGAAGGCAAATTCACTTCTCAAAACAACTTACCACCTGAAAAGTTAGCCAAAAGAAATGAAATGCAATGCAAATGAGATGAAATGTCATGATGCAAACCAAAGTCAGAAGTATTTACATGATGTTAATGATGCTAAGAGATGATACAAACATTAGGGAAGACATGAGAATGATCATACAAGGACATGGATGCAGATGAAGCATGCTTTGAACCATGAATGTACATGAAAAGTTATGAAATGCAATGGACATACAACATGGCAAATGAAAGATGCAATGATCAAACATGATTCTAATATATCCTAAGATGTATTATGAATCATGTGGATGCACAAAATGTCATGGCAAGTCATTGGATGCAAGAAAATGAGAAATGGATGCAAAGGAAGGCACAAATTAGGGTTGCATGCATCATGCAATGCAAAAATTCAAAACCAGAAGCAAATGTCATGATAAAAAATTGAAAATGCAATCAAAGATACCCTAAACCTATACAAGCTCACTGCCCAAAGGAGGGGATCCAACTCTTAACCTAGTGAAAGTTATGAATTTCTCAAGATTACTAGGGTTTTAAGGTACCTCATCAAGAGAAACACCAAACAAATTGAAAATGCAAGATCAAATCAAACTAAATTTATCCTATAAACTACATGCTATGAAGAATGCAATGCAAAAAGAACCATCATTAAACTCTCAAGGGTTAGGCATAATGAATTTTTCAAAGTTTGAACCAAAATATTGCCTTAAAATGAATTTAATTCCAATGAAAATGATCAAAAGGCATCAAGAACAAAAAAGAAATTTGGTTTGAGAGTTTGATAATGTGTCTAAATGTTTCTAAATGCAATGTGAATTTTTTTGTGATTTTTAAATACCTAAATGTATTTTTAATTAATTAATTTTCATTAACTAATTAAAAATAAACATTTAAATGATTTAAAAATGATTTTTAATGCAAAAAATAAAAATAAAAATATTTTTGTGTTCTGAAAATTAATAAAAGATGTGATAAAAATTTTCAGAATTTATTTGACTATTTTTTCTATTTTTAATAAATATAAGAAATAAAATATAAAGAAAATAAAATAAAAATGAGAAGTATGCAATATGAGTGGCTCAGATGGAGAGTTGAAAGATCCAAAGGCTGCGCGTGCAAGTCAACAAGACTGGGGGTAATCAGAATCCAAGGCCATGGTTCAAAGTTCCTAAACGCGCGCAATCTGATGGCCGAGGTTTAAAGTTGACTTAATTAATTATGTTTTACTTAATTAATCAGGATTAGGGCATAATGAGCCATCTGGACCGTTCGCAGGCACGCGGGAAACAAAATCCTAGGGACAGAATTCAAAGTTGCTTAATTAAACAGGTTTAACCCTAATTAACTTCAGGCGACCGGAGATGAGCTCCGGTCGTCTTCTCCGGCAGGGCAAAACCCTAGTTTCCTCTACAGGCCACCCAAAACTAAATTAATTGCCCATAAACATTCCCCTCCCCAAACTAAACCTAAATCCATCATCAAAAACCATTTACCATCCACGAACAAAGAGAATCGAAACCAAACATATTCACGGGCAAAATTTCAGAGAGGCACAAAATGTTCATTTTCACACCATTTTTAAATCTAAAAGCATCAGAGTGATCCCCATGATGTGCACTTTCATTTTGTAACAAAAAGAGCAAGCTCTGAAAAGTTGAAAGTTTGAAGCTACCTGAGGTGAAGAACTGTGAAGATGAGCTTTCTTGACCCTTCTTTTATGCAAAATGTCTCCCCTGAACCTCCTGAGCTCAATGGGATGCTTCAAACCTCTTGTTGGTGGCTAATTTGTGAGTTTGTGTTCTGATATGGCAGGTTTCACAGTTATGCTATAGGGGGTTTCAGGCTGTTTTAATGGGGGGCTTTTGTTCTATGGAGAATGTGTGGTTCACTGGTGAAGAAAGAACTGAGGTTTTATGGCTGTGTTGTGAGATTCGAAGAGGGAAAGATTTTGACAGTTTTTTGTGTGTGCTGCAATGTGGGAGTTTCTTGCCTGTGTATGATGTGTTTAGGGTTGCTTGATGGCCACATATTTGACTCTGATTGGGCAGAGAGTTGGTGGTGGCACTGTGGGATTGGTATGGGCAAAATGCAAGAAAGTCAAGATTTTGTGTAATCTAAGCATGGCTCGGGTCAGAGGCAATCTTAGGGCTTGTCCTGCCTCAGCTTGAGTCAAGGAAGGCCTTAGGATCAAGAGAAGACAGCTGGGTGCATTGGATCACAAGTTTGAAGTGTTTTTGCAATATGGCAACTTGTTACATTTCATGATTTTTGTCCATGAACATGTGATAAGTCTTGCTGAATTTTTGGTGTGAGATGCCTCATGAGGTCAGGGTAATGTTTTGAGACCAGCTAGAGATCATACAATCCTTTGAGAATCATTTTGCAAGAAATCCCTCTTTGCACTTTTATGAAGAATGGCTTATGGTTACTTGAAACTTAAGGCATAGAAATGGGAAATTCCTTGGGCCAAACTGAATTTTAGGTCATGCATTGTGTTTGTATGATAATTAGAGGTCACACTGAAGTCACATAAAGGCTTGTTATGAGGATTTGCAAGTTTTCCATTTTGTGCAAAAGTGAAATTTCAATGATTTTATCCAACTTTGCAAGGCCATAACTTTTGATCCAAAATGAATTAGAATGAGTTCACTTACTTTTTGAAAAGGGAATGATCCATTCTACAACTTTCATGACCAAAGTTTTCTCATTTGAAGCATTTTTGAATCAATTTGAGGAGGTTGAAAAACTTTCCCAAAATGGCAAGTTTCCATTACAAGCCACTTTCCCAAAAAGGTAACTTTGCAAATGGCTTGAAATTATTCAATTTTGTGAACTTCTAACATCTTCTAAGATCAAATAAATATCATACACATCCAAAATGATGGAGAATACCCTTTGGTTGGATGATTGGGGGCCTCAGATGCCCTGATTTTGCATTGACTTGCTCAAGAAGTCATCTATTGATCAGATGCCTTCCCCATGGAATTTCTTCATGAAAATTGATATGCATGATCCTTATAACATATAGAGACCAATAGAAACAAGAATGACCCAAAAAAATTGGAGTCATGGCCTCTGAAACCAAAACCCTAATTCTAGGTCATCTGTGCAGTTAAACCTGGCTCTACTTCCATGCCTTTCTCAGTTCTTGTGATTCTTTGACTTTCTTTACTTTGTGGGGATATAATATGATGCTTGAACATTCATGGACCCCTTTGAAGTGATTGATGACCTTTGGAATAGCTCAAGTGGCTCAAGGATGGCTCGGATTACAAACCCTAGATGCAGATGACTTTGAATCAATGCAGTGAAGCAAAAATGCAACATGAGATGATATGATTGAACTTATGCACATGAAGAGATCACAAGCCATGGTGTGAATGGGTGAGGGCAAATTTGGGGTGTTTACAGCTGCCCCTATTCAAACATGAGTTAGCTGTGCAGGATGTAAGCAACGGCTTAACAGGCAAACAAGATAACTTGTGATTGAATACCAAAGACAGTCCAAAATTTGCACTCAAAGAATGAAGAAGAAAAGGGATATAGATTATAAAAGGAAAATAAAGTATGTTTATAAAGTGCGGGTGACGGAGGACGACCGTCGAGCAGAGGACGACTGCTGGGGATAAAGCAATGACGGGGACGACCAACATGCTGGGGAAAGAGATTACGATGGGGATGGCCATCACGTAAGGAAATAAGACTTTCTGGGGGATTATAGGTAAATGATGGGGACGACCATCGAGTTCAAAGCATAAATGAAATAAATGATGAGGTACGGTCATCAAAGGTGAAGGACGATCACCTAGCAGGGGACGGCTGCTCTGTTGGGGATAAGGATGAGGGACGGTCATCCAAGGTGAAGGACGATCACCTGGCAAGGTACGGTTGCCAAAAAGTATCGCGACATAGGACGAATGCTGGATAAAAAAGGTCGACGATGGGGACGGACATCAGATAAGCATGATGAAGGACGATCATCAAGAGGTGAAGGACGATCACCTAGCAGGGTACGGCTGCTCTGAGGGTTAATCATGACATAGAACGAATGTCAGATAACAGACTCAACGATGGGGACGGCCATCGGATAGAATGATGAAGGACGATCATCAAGAGGTGAAGGACGATCACCTAGCAGGGGACGGCTGCTAAAAATATCACGACATAGGACGAATGTCGGATCAGAAAGGGTTCTATTGAATAGAGACTCCACTGGGGGTGATGAAGGACGATCATCAAAAAGGTGAAGGACGATCACCTGGCAGGGTACGGCTGCCGGAAGGTATCATGACATAGGACGAATGTCAGATAGAAAGAAAATAAGTCAACAAGATTGGTTGGGACTCTTCTGGTGAATAGTAGACACAGACGAGTGTCTAAACTCAAGAAGACATAAGTGTTTGACACGGTGTATAGATTAAAGATGCGGACGAGCATCCTTAAGACTACGATACAGACGAGTATCGGTAGAAACAAACGCTTGACGCATGTTCAGAGATGATGATACGGACGAGTACCAACTGGTTAACAAAGAACATGGACGAGTGTCAAATTTGAGAGGATTTAAGTGGTATATACAAGATACGGCCGAGTATCTGTATGAGTAAAAAGATGATGAGTAACAAGTATGAGTGAAACACAGACGAGTATTTAACTTGCTGGGGAGAGCATGACACGGACGAGTGTCGGAAAAAATGTATTATAAACAAATATATGATTTCCAGAGCGTTCGGGTAACTATGCCGGGGGGTGACACGGACGGGTGTCAGGGAATTGTATAAATATGTACACATATGTTTTGAGTGCAAAGGGGACGCTTTGGCTTTCTGTTGGGGGTATGACACGGACGAGTGTCAGGAAGTATCTGTATTGTATATGCATCTGTTTGCTTTGGGCGATTTACTGGGGAATGATGATACGGACGAGTGTCGGGGGGAGCGTGTGTCTGTATCTGTAAGGGAAATGCTTTGGCTCTTTGGTGGGGAATTTAAGAAATAATCTGTGTTTTGCTGATGGATTGTCGTCATTTACAAGTGTTTGATTCAGAACATGGCTTATGATTATGCAACATGTTTGATTTTTGCCGTAATGCTCCGTATTAGACGGAATGCTACGCTCTGTGGGGAAAATATGATGTGAATGCTATGATTATGCAAAGATACCGATCCGGGATTCGGATCCCGATGCCGTGGAGATCTCTGGCTGATCTGTTTGAAGTGGATATCCCAGCTGGGAATGAGATCATTGGTAGATCTGACATGTATGACTCTGCTTGGGGAAGTAGATCACTGATAGATCTATCTCGGTAATGAGGGACCCAACTGGGGTTTGTAGAAGCTTTCGTCACTCTGTTGTGAGATCTTCAGGTATTGCTTTTCTGGATAAAGGCTGAAACTCTGTGGGGAGATAGTTCCCTGTCTAGCACTCGGCTGGGGAAGAAGAAAGATCACTGAAAGGTCTCCCTTGAGATTTCTGTGGGGGATCCTGCTGAGGATGAAACTTGACAGCTCAGCTGGGGATATGAACACCTTCTGGTGCTGCTCTTTGAAGGAAATGTTGGAGAAGTGATGCCTGGCAACTCTGATGGGGAGAAAGCATCTCTGGTGCTGTTTGGAAGGTGTGCTAAGGAAATAATGATTTGGCAGCCTGCTGGGGAGAAGCTTTCAGGCCCCATGTTGTGCTTTGAACACCTGCAATCCTGCATGACAAAGAAACGTACAAGTTTCCCGAGGTATCCCTTACTGGATTCCGTCATAGGAGTTTAGACGCCCCCGGGAGTAAGTATATTTCCTGCAAGCATGTAGTTTAGGAAAGACGCATCTGTACTTATGCGAATGACATCAGACATTTTTGCAAATAAAAGAGTATGAGATAGTGTGTGACTGAAGATCTGATTTTATTAATTTGTGTGCCCTGGATTGGCGAGAATATAGTCAAAGAAACAGATCCCCTGAAATGAGGAGATCGTTACAAATTGAAAAACAAAAAGGTGCAGGAAATGTTGATGACGCTTCAAGGAGCTTCCCCTATTGCTATGACTCGTATGACATTGACATTCTTCTCATCTTGCTTTCCGAAGAAGGCTGATTCTGACCGACGCTCGAACCTTTCGGAGCTTGCCAGGTTGTAAGTGATACAGATGGATTCAGAATGCAGTTGTTCGCTTGTTCCCTTATTTTGCGTGGATCTCCCTTTCGGGTTTTCAATCCACCGGGATACCCATTTTTGCCTGAGTTGTCCAATGCGGCTTTTCAACTCAGTGGGTGTACATTTTTTACTTATTTTCCCTTATTTTTGCCCGAGTCTTTTATTCTGTTTTTGACTCGCCGGGATGCCCTATTTTTGCCTGGACTTACATTCTGTTTTTATGTCCAGCGGGTCATTTTATGCGAAGTATTTTTTAACTGCATCTGAATTCACAGGGGACTGGAAATCCTCACCATCCATAGTACTGAGCATCAGTGCTCCACCGGAGAAAACTTTCTTTACTACGAATGGTCCTTCGTAGTTCGGAGTCCACTTGCCCCTGTGGTCTGTATGAGGAGGGAGGAGTCTTTTCATCACAAGATCTCCTACTTGGTACTCTCGGAGTCTGACTTTCTGATCGAAGGCTTTCTTCATTCTTTTCTGATATAACTGCCCATGACAGATTGCAGCTAATCTCTTTTCTTCGATCAGACTCAGTTGTTCGTATCGGGATCGGACCCATTCTGCTTCATTCAGTTTAACATCCATCAATACCCGCAGAGAGGGTAGTTCAACTTCAACAGGTAGGACTGCTTCCATACCATACACAAGCTGATACGGTGTTGCCCCAGTGGATGTTCTGATTGACGTACGGTACCCATGCAAGGCAAACGGTAGCATTTCATGCCAGTCTTTGTACGTAACTACCATTTTCTGCACAATTTTCTTGATGTTCTTATTAGCTGCCTCGACAGCGCCATTCATCTTTGGCCTGTAAGGAGAAGAATTGTGGTGTTGGATCTTGAAGTCCCGACATAGTTCTGCCATCATTTTATTGTTTAAGTTGGAACCATTATCAGTAATGATTCGCTCGGGCACTCCATACCGACAGATGATGTCTCTCTTCAAAAATCGGGCTACCACTTGCCTTGTAACATTTGCATAGGAAGCTGCTTCAACCCACTTGGTAAAATAGTCAATAGCAACCAGGATGAATCTGTGGCCGTTTGAAGCAGTCGGTTCAATCCTTCCAATCATATCAATGCCCCACATGGCAAAGGGCCAGGGTGAAGACATTACATTCAAAGGATTGGGAGGCACATGCACCTTATCCCCATAGATCTGGCATTTATGACATTTTCTGGCGTAAGCACAACAGTCCGCATCCATTGTGATCCAGTAATAGCCTGATCTTAGCAACTTTTTAGCCATTTCATGCCCTCCAGCATGGGTACCAAAGGATCCTTCGTGCACCTCATGCATTAACAGGTCTGCTTCTATCTTATCAACGCATCTGAGGAGTACCATATCAAAGTTTCTCTTGTACAGGGAACCATCAGTATTCAGGAAGAAACTACTAGATAGCCTTCTTAATGCATTCTTATCATTGGAAGATGCCCCAGGTGGGTATGTTTGATCCTCCAAGAAGCATTTGATGTCATGGAACCAAGGCCTATCATCTTTAACAACATCTGCTGAGAACACATACGCTGGTCTGTCCAGTCTGGACACTGAAATTCGAGGCACAAAGTTGGCAGCTTGAACTTTGATCATGGATGAAATGGTAGCCAGAGCATCTGCAAACTGATTTTCATCTCGAGGGATATACTCAAGCTTGACTATTGTAAAGAAAGTCAATAACCTTCTTGTATAATTCCGGTAAGGTATCAGATGATCTTGGTGGGTGTACCATTTGCCGTTGGTTTGATTAATTACCAGAGCTGAATCTCCGAATACAGTCAAAGTCTTGATTCTGAGGTCAATGGCTTCCTCAAGACCCATAATACAAGCTTCGTATTCAGCTTCGTTGTTAGTGCAGTTAAAAGTGAGCTTTGCCGAGAAAGGCATGTGAACTCCTTTAGGCGTAATGAGTACTGCACCAACACCACGACCATTCATATTAACAGCCCCATCAAACATCATAGTCCATTCTTCTTCTGGGTCAGGCCCTTCAGTGTGAATAGGCTCTTCATGATCTTTTGCTTTTATGAACATGATGTCTTCATCAGGGAAGTCAAATCTCATAGGCTGGTAATCATCAATGGGTTGTTCAGCGAGGTAATCAGACAATACACTGCCCTTGATGGCTTTTTGAGATGTGTACTGAATGTTGTATTCTGTGAGGATCATTTGCCATCTCGCAACCCGTCCGGTAAGTGCTAGCTTCTCAAAAATGTACTTGACTGGGTCCATCTTTGAAATCAGCAAGGTAGTGTGGGTCAACATATACTGTCTCAGTCGGCGAGCAGCCCACACTAAAGCACATCAAGTTTTCTCGAGCAGTGAATAACGTTGTTCACAGTCGGTAAACTTTTTGCTTAGGTAGTATATTGCATACTCTTTTCGACCAGACTCGTCATGCTGGCCCAGCACACATCCCATTGACTCTTCTAATACTGTCAAGTACATTATTAGAGGTCTTCCTTCAACTTGAGGCATAAGGATTGGAGGCTCTTGCAAGTACCCCTTGATTTTGTCAAAAGCCCTCTGGCAGTCTTCGTTCCACCTGACCGTTTATTCCTTTCTCAACAGCTTGAACAAAGGCTCACAGGTTGCTGTAAGGTGAGATATGAACCTTGAAATGTAGTTCAATCTACCTAGAAACCCCCAAACTTCTTTTTCAGTTTTCGGTGCAGGCATTTCTTGAATGGCTTTGACTTTATCAGGGTCAACTTCAATCCCTTTCTCGCTTAAATAAATCCCAGCAACTTACCGGATCGCACCCCGAATGTGCATTTGTTGGGGTTCAACTTCAGTTGGTACTTCCTCAGACGCTTGAATAACTTCAACAAATTCACTAGGTGGTCCTCTTCTGTGAGGGACTTGGCAATCATGTCATCCACATAACATTCAATTTCTTTATGGATCATGTCATGGAATAATGTTACCATAGCCCGTTGATAAGTTGCACCAGCATTCTTCAGTCCGAATGGCATCACCTTGTAACAGAATGTGCCCCAGGGTGTGATAAAAGTTGTCTTCTCCATGTCTTCAGGTGACATATTGATCTGATTGTATCCCGAAAACCCGTCCATGAAGGAGAACACCGAGAATTGAGCCGTATTATCAACCAATACATCAATGTGAGGTAAAGGGAAATCATCTTTCGGACTGGCTCTGTTCAGGTCCCGATAATCCACACACATTCTCACCTTACCGTCTTTCTTGGGCACAGGTACAATATTAGCAACCCATGGTGGATAGCTAGTTACAACGAGGAAACCGGCGTCCCACTGCTTTTGCACCTCTTCCTTTATCTTCATTGTTATATCTAGGCGAGTACGACGCAGTTTCTGTTTCACCGGTGGGCAGTCTTCTTTCAGTGGCAGCTTGTGCATAACGATGTCGGTGTCCAATCCTGACATATCTTGATAAGACCAAGCAAAGACATCCACATATTCTCGGAGCATATCAATCAGTTGTTCCTTTACTGAATCTTGCAGGCAGGCCCCGATCTTAACCTCTTTCACATCTTCTTCCGTACCCAGATTAACCGTTTCGACCTCCTCCTGATGAGGAGTGATAACCTTCTCCTCTTGCCTTAACAACCTAGCTAGCTCTTCAGGCAGTTCATAGTCTTCTTCAACCCCTTCATCAGCTTGATTGATTGGATTGTCAAAGTCATACGAAGTTATAGCTGTGTTGTTGTTAGTGCAGTCTGAAAGGCACTCTCTGTAAGGGTTTAGATTGTTCATTTTAGTGATCAATTTTAATCTTGTTTAGAAAAAGGGAAAAATGAAGTTATCATTTTGAAAAACATTGCCATTTTATTTTTGTACAAAAAGAAGAATGAAAAACAGTGAACGGAAAAGGAAAAGACTCATTTGCAAAAGATGTCCGATATTCATTATTTGATCTATTTGCACAAAATTACAAGATGGCCCGATTACAAAATGAGTCTTGACATCTTGGGCAAGATGCAAGACTTGATGCATGCTTAAAATACAGGAAATAATAATTACTCTGTAGGAGTAACCCTTATAATTTCCTGGGAAGACCAGTTAAGGACTTGGCTCCCCGGGATCCTTGGACGTATCCAGCTCTCCAGGTTGCGGTCGCTTTCTTCCTCGTCTTCCAAGTTGTTCACTGCATCTGGGGTGAGCATTCCCCCGCTGACAAAATTGGGCTTCTTGGCAGCCTCTGATTGATCTTGTTGAGTTGGTTTGTAACCCAACCCAAATCTGTCCTCTTTCTTTTCCACGGGTAGCAGCTTGCCCCAGCCTTGGACAGTACCCTCTTCAACAACCTTCCTGGCTTGCTGATAAGACGTCATGGAAGTTCCCAGTACAGCAGATGATTTATTAATGTTCAGGGCCTCAAACCCCTGGCTCATAGTTTCATGGATCTCCCCATCCATTTCTATGTACTTGTACGTAGCCAGATGACTAACAAAGATGTCTTCTTCCCCACAGATGGTGATGATCTGGCCTTCCCAATCAAATTTTAGATTCTGGTGAAGGGTAGACGTAACAGCGCCAGCGGCATGGATCCAGGGTCTACCCAACAAACAGCTGTAGGCCGGCTGAATGTCCATCACATAGAAGGTAATTTTGAAGATCTGCGGGCCAATCATCACAGGCAGATCAATCTCCCCAAGCACTGATCTTTTAGAGCCATCAAATGCTCTCACCACCAAATTACTCGGACGCAATGCCAAGCCATCATACTCCAGCTTCACCAAGGCTTTCTTTGGTAGAACATTGAGTGACGACCCAGTGTCCACCAGTACATGAGATAGAAGAGCACCCTTGCATTCCAAGGTGATATGTAAGGCCTTGTTGTGGTTACGTCCCTTAGTTGTTAAGTCAACATTAGTAAAACCCAGTCCATGACTGGTATTGACATTTGCTACCACGGTTTCGAGCTGATTAACGGTGATCTCCTCTGGCACATATGCTGCGTGCAGGACTTTCAGTAATGCATTCCTGTGAGCTTCAGAACACATCAACAGGGATAATATGGAGATTTTTGAGGGAGTTTGGTGAAGCTGATCCACCACCTTGTAATCACTTCTCTTTATGATTCTCATAAACTCGTCCACATCTTGTTCAAAAGATGTCTTCTGAGTTTCTTTGGCAGCCGGCTCTTCAGGTACCACACTCTTTCCTTTTGCTTTGGCAGCAGCTTCTGCTTCAAAATTAGATCTCTGAGTTTGTGATGCGAAAAGGCGTCCGCTTCTGGTGAAGCCTCCGCCTCCCCCGACATTATCAATTTGTGGAGAAGAGGTTGAAGAATCCAAAGTGATTTTCTCCCCGTTGCAGTAGAGGTCAGAGCCATAATGCCAAGGTATGGCATTACTGCTTTCATAGGGAACTGGTCCAGGCACTGTGATAGTAACTGGACTGACTGCAGCAAATGAGGGTACTGAAATGGTGTGCGGATCGTAGTAAATGGTGACTGGTGATCTGGCAGGAGATGCCACTGTTTGTTGTTGAAAGTTGCTATTTGGAGGAACAATTGATGGATCATAGTAGATGGTGACTGCTGAGATATCTTCATTAATTTCTGCTGATGTTGTAGAAGATTCTGCTGAATAAATGGATGCTGATGTTGTAGAAGAAAGGGTTGTTGACATTTGATTTGTTGAAGTGATGGACGGAGCCATTGTTGATGATATTGATGAATCGGTAGGAATGATTGTTGCTGTAGTTGTAGGAGAATCAGGAATCGTTGTCAAAGGAATTGCGGGATTTGTAGGCGCTGTTGTTGAGATCTGAAGGATACCATCTTTGATAAGACCATCTATGCCGCTTCTCAAATTATCACACCCGTTGACTGCAATGTTGCAATACCCACAACCGAGCTCACACCCGGGGAACATCTGGCACTCTAGAAGCTGAGCTTTAATTTCAACCAGAGGTGTTCGAATCTGTGCAACACTGGTGATCAAAGTAGAGTGATTGCCCTCCTCAATGGCATTAATCCTTGGCCCACCATGGTTAGGCATATGATTCTTGTTGACATTTGGAGGGGGGTGCAAAGTTGAGGGCTTTAGAATCCACCAGATCTTGTACTTTCATTTGTAAAGCCCTGCATTTCTCAGTATTGTGGCCAGGCGCATTGGAATGGAAAGCACATCTGGCGTTGACATCATAATTCCTTGGGAGATTAGAGGGATCCGGTGGTGCCAATGTCCTTAATTCGACCAAGTTGAGTTTCAGGAGTTGCGGCAATAAGGCAGCATAAGGCATAGGGATAGGGTCAATCACCCTGTTTGCCTGTGATGGTCTTTGCTGAAAAGGTCTTTGTTGTTGATTGCTGGTGTTGTTGTTGTAGGTCCTCTGTGGCGGATACTGAACTTGTTGTTGATAATGCGGTTGTTGTGGTTGTTGATATGTTGGTTGCTGAGGGATCGGAGCTGGAATAGTGACAGCTGCTATTGATCTGTGAACATACTGAGGTCTGCCCCTGTTGGCATGAATGGCATTTGTCTCACCGGTTCTTCTAGGTCCCACAAAAGGCTTCCTGGGATTACTGGACGAACTTGCACCATTATCAGAAATCTTACCCATCTTCAAAAGGCTTTCAATCCTTTCCCCAGCTATGACTACGTCAGCAAAACTGGTGGAAGAAAAGGCAGCTAGCCTATCAATATATGTTCCTTGCAGAGTATTCATGAACATGTCGGCCATTTCTCTTTCCGACATGGGTGGTTGGACAGCAGCAGCAAGCTGTCTCCACCTTTGGGCATATTCCCTGAAGCCCTCTCTGGAGGATTGAGACATTCCCATCAGAAGGGTCCTGTTAGGGGCCATGTCCAGATTGTATTGGTACTGCCTGATGAAAGCTTCAGCTAGGTCCTTCCAGCATCTGATAGTGGCTTTGGTCAAGTGTGAATACCACTCTCTTGAAGCTCCAGTCAAGCTATCTTCAAAGTAAAACATCCACAGTTTTTCATCCATGGTATATGCTTTAAGTCTCCCCAGAAAGGACTGTAAGTGAGTTCGTGGACAGGAAGTTCCATTGTACTTCTCGAAGCACGGGGGTTTAAACTTGTGGGGAATCCTTACCCCATCCACTAACCCCATATCCATTACATCGAAGCCCAGAGAGTTTTGAGACTCCAGAGATCTCAACTTCTCAGCAATTTCATCAAACCTCCTATCATAGACTTCATCCCCAGCTCCCATTATAGTAAACTGCTCCTCTTGAGGATCTTCTTGCAAGATCCTGCCTGCCGCAGTGTTGCCCGGTACATTCCTTGGGATGTTGACTTCCGGATCTAGATGAGGTCCAAATACTGGTGGGTTAACATGAGGTTGACCTCCCTCATTATTACTAGTTCCTCCAGTCCCAGGATGAGGTTCCTCGGGGTTTTGTCTTTCTACCAATGCCCTTAACCTCTCTTGACTTTGGGCCAAGTTAGTCATCACAGTCATGAATTGGGCCATTTGGTTCCTCATCTCCACTCTTTTGTTAGCCATCTGAGTTCTAACCTCTGTCAGGTCCTGCTGTACTTGATCCATTTGGATACCAGGAAGGTTGTTGCGAGTAGGATACCGGTGCGGACGGTTGAGAGGGAACACCCGACAACGAGCAATAATTCCTGAACCACAACAGAGTTAGTAACAAACAAACCAATAACAAAAACCTACAAAACAAAACAAAAGTTAGTATGCAATGCAGTATGCTTATTTGTCTTCCAAGGTATCCGGCTTGGTTCTTGGTTTTGACCTTTCCAGACCCTGAGGAAAATGTTTTGATGTTGTTGGAAAGAAAAAGGAAACCCCACAACGGAAACAAACTAAAATATATTACAAGTACTGAATAATACATAGTTTGTTTTTACAACACATGCCCTTGGAGGGTCAAAATACAACACAAAAGAAAAGTACATCAAATGAAAGCAACAACAATCAAACAGGTCAGACATCTAGTCCAAACTCATCCTCCTTAACTTCCTTCAGAAGTGCCTCCGTCACTGGACCAGCTGGATGCTCTGTAATGTTCCTGATGAGGAGGTTTCTGGTGGCAATTGCAGTGGTCAGCTTCTTGTGCCTGTCCTGGTCCTTTGACCTCTTCAAACCAGCCTTGAGCTTCAACTCTGAAAACCCCTTCTGGGCTGCCAGCAAAGCTTCCTGTTGCTCCTTTTCATTGGCCTCTAACTGCTCAATCCTGGCTTGAGTTTTATGATCTTCTTGTGTCTGGGCTTCAGTGATCCTGACCCACCTAGCCTGGCTTTCTTGTAGATAATGATCAGTCCTAGCCTTCTGAAACTTGGCCTCCTTGCAGGCATTCTTCAATATTTGTTCTCCAGCTCTTGCTTTCTTGATGTAGTCTTCTGTTTTCTCAATCTTGGCCAGATGCTCCACCTTAAGCTTCTCCAACCTCTCAATATCCAGACGACCATCACTCCTTTCCCAAAGGGTCTTCTTCAGAGCCTGAGACAGATTCTCATTCCTTTCCTTCAGCTTCTCAAACTCCTCTAGGCTGACAGTGGCTGCTGGTTGTGCTGTGGATGGTCCAGGTATATCCTCAATGGTGAAAGGCATCCCAGTAATCTGAGCTCTAGCATGGGACCAGTCATAGTACTGAGCTGAAGCAACATTATTGCACCTTCCAAGAATAGCCATCCCTTTTGTCTGGATGTTGTCCCAAGCCCAGGATGCTTGTCTGACAGCAGCTAGATTAGGTTTTATCTCACAATACAGGGTCTCAGCTAAATCTTGTACTCTAGGAGGGTGAATTAAAGCATAGCCCAGTTGCCTTTTAAACAGTAAAGGATTGTAGTTGATGCAACCCTTTACTCCTATCAGAGGTACATTTGGGTATTACCCACAGCTAGTGATGATGTCTTAGCCTTTGGTGCTCTGGGTACACCATCTGATGTCATCTGAAGTCAAAGCAATAAGTCTCTTAGCCCAATTCTTCTGCTGGTGAGGATTTAGGATGGCATCTGTCTTAGGCAAGTGTTTGAGCAGCCAGGTGTGAAACAAAGGTGCACAGCATCTCACTAACTTTCCCCTTTGTTTCTCATTCCTCTGATGAATGGAGTAATAGAAGTCTCCCAGCAATATGGGTACTGGGTTCCTCAGAAGGAAAAGATGAATGGCATTCTTGCTGATAAATTTGGGCTCATCTGCAAACAGTACAACCCCATATATGCTGAGGGCTAACAATGCACAAACTGACTTCCATTCTCCCAAAGAGGCCTTCAGAATGGCCTGAGAAATCAAGAAATCTAAGTGTAAACCAGGGATCCCAGCCTTTGTTGTCATATTCTTCTCAATCAAAGTAGGCTCTAGGTATAGTGCTCTTGCCACTTCTCCATTGCTGGGAGAAGTCATCTCTGGGTTGAAAGGGATCCCACCCTTGACAGGCACTCCAATCAATGATGAAAACTCCTCCAACAGAGGTCCTAGCTGAAAGTCTGGGAAAGTGAAGCATCTCAAAGGAGGGTCATAAAACTGTAGGCAAGTGTGGATCATGCTCCTCTGGGAAGGATCCAGGTCCATAACCATGTCAAGGATACCTCCATAATGCTCTCTGAATAATGGGATATGGTCTGGAGTGATAAGTGACTGGACCTGCCTGATGCCAGTCAGCACAGGCTCAAAGAAATGGTATGAAATGTTGCTTTTCCTGGGAGGGGCCATGACTACTGATGAAGAGCTGAAGACAAGTGCTGATGAAAATCAAGACTGGAACTGGAGATGGGCCACTGATGGGCTAATGCTGGTGATGATGAAGATGACTGAAGCAGACAACTGATGAAGATAGCTGAAGCAGATAGCTGATGGAACAGAGGTCTATGCAGATGAAGGGGTCAAAACCAAGCCAAAATATAATGTGGATACCCTGAAAAACAAATAAACAAATGTTAAATGATGCAATGATGATGTATGCAAATGATATGCAAGGGTTTGTGATCAAGCTGGATTTGATTATCTGTCTTGATATAAGGCCCATGTATGTTCAAGAAGTCCAGATGGAGGTTCAGAAATCCAGTAACCAAGGTGGGGGGCTCAAATAAAGAGTCACATGTCCAGGGTTAAATCACAAGAACTGTCCAAAGTGAAGCATTCTTAAACAAAACATGAACAGGGTATGATGTGGCCAAGGGTTCCTGCAAACCTGTAAACAAGGATCCTCAGACTTGGATCAATTATGAGAAGTGTAAACACTTCTAACCCGGAGGTAAAGTGTTTACAATAACCATAAAAGATCCTCCTCTAATTCACCTCAGTTTCTGAAGGTCATAATAAAGGTCATCCAGACTTAGCAGGCTTCCCAGATAGCCCTAGCACTACAGGAAATCTGTAGCACAGAGTTCTCAAGAAGAAACCCACATCTGAACCGTGTTTCATATTCCCGCACCAGACCGAAATGGAATGGGAAAGAACATGAACCACTCTAGCCTAGGTGTCACTCAGGTCCCAGGTATAGGACCTTATACTCTCAATGAAACCCCACCCACCAAGACAGAAGAACAGATCCAGCAATGATAATGACAGTATGAAATATGAAAAACTGTAAAGAAAGCAATAAATAAAGCTGTACATAAAGCAATAAATAAAGCAACTATATAACACAATTAACACATAACACCCCAGTAAACACAAATCAAACAAGCGCTAGGAGGAACCCACAAAAAGAACCAGAAGCCCTGGTTACAGTATAAGGGTCCCCAGCAGAGTCGCCAAGCTGTCGCTCCCACCAAAAGACACCTAGGTCAGAAGGGGTACAGACGCGAACGATCGGTGAGGGAGGAGAGTACACACAGGGGTGAACTCAGAAAGACAAGAGTCGCCAGCTAGGCATTTTTGTCCCGGAGGAAAGGTAATGCTGCATAGACCTAGAAAGATATGGATAAGACGGTTGCGAACCAGATTGACTGAGAAAGGGGGTTGGTTACAACCTGGGAAGGTATTAGCACCCAGATTGTCCGTCGTACTCGACGGGATCCACGCTTGAAAGATTTGTGTTTTAAAGGGGTAGTGTCAGTGCAATCTGTATATCAAAGGCTGGAAAGAATGCAAGTGTCAGTGTAAAAGAAATGTGAAGTGTATAAGAGAGGTGTCAGTGTAAGAACAAGAATGAAATGCCTAAGATAATGGGGCTGAAAGAATAATGCTGGAGGAGGGGGGAATATACAGAGACTTTTGTTCGATAACTGTTAAGTTATGCCTACGTATCCTCTCGTGCAATGAGGAAGTCAGAACACCGTAGTTCGACCCAAAGAGACTGAAAGATAAATTGACTTGTGAACTGCTTACTTGTCTATGCTCAAGTGTATGACCTGTCTGGCTCAGGTGCAAACTGTCTTGCATTAGACGGAAGAAGCAAGTTCTCGTTTATGAGTGAATTAGGTGAGAAAAGAATCCCGGAGGAGACGATTATTGTTTGTTTTTGTGCTTTCATGTCTTTTATTGCTTTTTGAAGTTTGTCATAAGAAAATGAGCTTAAGCCTAAACCAATGGGTTAGTAAACTCACCACATCCTCCCTCTGATTAGGGGTAATGAGGATACCTTAAGTATGACGTAAGCACCTCACACTTAATCACCATGATGTAGGATTAAGATCATTAACCTACTTGTATTTATTTATATGTTTTTGGAGTTTTTGTTTAGTATTAAGTAATGAGTTTAAGCCATAATCAAGGATTTAATGGACCCATTACACTATCCTAATAGAAGGATAATAGATGAGAACATTTAAGTCAGAAGTATTTACATGATGTTAATGATGCTAAGAGATGATACAAACATGAGGCAAGACATGAGAGTGATCATACAAGGACATGGATGCAGATGAAGCATGCTTTGAACCATGAATGTACATGAAAAGTTATGAAATGCAATGGACATACAACATGGCAAATGAAAGATGAAATGATCAAACATGATTCTAATATGTATTATGAATCATGTGGATGCACAAAATGTCATGGCAAGTCATTGGATGCAAGCAAATGAGAAATGGATGCAAAGGAAGGCACAAATTAGGGTTACATGCATCATGCAATGCAAAAATTCAAAACCAGAAGCAAATGTCATGATAAAAAATTGAAAATGCAATCAAAGATACCCTAAACCTATACAAGCTCACTGCCCAAAGGAGGGGATCCAACTCTTAACCTAGTGAAAGTTATGAATTTCTCAAGATTACTAGGGTTTTAAGGTACCTCATCAAGAGAAACACCAAACAAATTGAAAATTCAAGATCAAATAAAACTAAATTTATCCTATAAACTACATGCTATGAAGAATGCAATGCAAGAAGAACCATCATCAAACTCTCAAGGGTTAGGCAGAATGAATTTTTCAAAGTTTGAACCAAAATATTGCCTTAAAATGAATTTAATTCCAATGAAAATGATCAAAAGGCATCAAGAACAAAAAAGAAATTTGGTTTGAGAGTTTGATAATGTGTCTAAATGTTTCTAAATGCAATGTGAATTTTTTTGTGATTTTTAAATACCTAAATGTATTTTTAATTAATTAATTTTCATTAACTAATTAAAAATAAACATTTAAATGATTTAAAAATGATTTTTAATGCAAAAAATAAAAATAAAAATATTTTTGTGTTCTGAAAATTAATAAAAGATGTGAGAAAAATTTTCAGAATTTTTTTGACTATTTTTGCTATTTTTAATAAATATAAGAAATAAAATATAAAGAAAATAAAATAAAAATGAGAAGTATGCAATATGAGTGGCTCAGATGGAGAGTTGAAAGATCCAAAGGCTGCGCGTGCAAGTCAACAAGACTGGGGGTAATCAGAATCCAAGGCCATGGTTCAAAGTTCCTAAACGCGCGCAATCTGATGGCTGAGGTTTAAAGTTGACTTAATTAATTATGTTTTACTTAATTAATCAGGATTAGGGCATAATGAGCCATCTGGACCGTTCGCAGGCATGCGGGAAACAAAATCCTAGGGACAGAATTCAAAGTTGCTTAATTAAACAGGTTTAACCCTAATTAACTTCAGGCGACCGGAGATGAGCTCCGGTCGTCTTCTCCGGCAGGGCAAAACCCTAATTTCCTCTACAGGCCACCCCAAACTAAATTAATTGCCCAGAAACATTCCCCTCCCCAAACTAAACCTAAATCCATCATCAAAAACCATTTACCAGCCACGAACAAAGAGAATCGAAACCAAACATATTCACGGGCAAAATTTCAGAGAGGCACAAAATGTTCATTTTCACACCATTTTTAAATCTAAAAGCATCAGAGTGATCCCCATGATGTGCACTTTCATTTTGTAACAAAAAGAGCAAGCTCTGAAAAGTTGGAAGTTTGAAGCTACCTGAGGTGAAGAACTGTGAAGATGAGCTTTCTTGACCCTTCTTTTATGCAAAATGTCTCCCCTGAACCTCCTGATCTCAATGGGATGCTTCAAACCTCTTGTTGGTGGCTAATTTGTGAGTTTATGTTCTGATATGGCAGGTTTCACAGTTATGCTATAGGGGGTTTCAGGCTGTTTTAATGGTGGGCTTTTGTTCTATGGAGAATGTGTGGTTCACTGGTGAAGAAAGAAATGAGGTTTTATGGCTGTGTTGTGAGATTCGAAGAGGGAAAGGTTTTTGACAGTTTTTTTATGTGCTGCAATGTGGGAGTTTCTTTCCTGTATATGGTGTGTTTAGGGTTGCTTGATGGCCACATATTTGACTCTGATTGGGCAGAGAGTTGGTGGTGGCACTGTGGGATTGGTATGGGCAAAATGCAAGAAAGTCAAGATTTTGTGTACTCTAAGCATGGCTCGGGTCAGAGGCAATCTTAGGGCTTATCCTGCCTCAGCTTGAGTCAAGGAAGGCCTTAGGATCAAGAGAAGACAGCTGGGTGCATTGGATCACAAGTTTGAAGTGTTTTTGCAATATGGCAACTTGTTACATTTCATGATTTTTGGCCATGAACATGTGATAAGTCTTGCTGAATTTTTGGTGTGATATGCCTCATGAGGTCATGGTAATGTTTTGAGACCAGCTAGAGATCATACAATCCTTTGAGAATCATTTTGCAAGAAATCCCTCTTTGCACTTTTATGAAGAATGACTTATGGTTACTTGAAACTTAAGGCATAGAAATGGGAAATTCCTTGGGCCAAACTGAATTTTAGGTCATGCATTGTGTTTGTATGATAATTAGAGGTCACAATGAAGTCACATAAAGGCTTGTCATGAGGATTTGCAAGTTTTCCATTTTGTGCAAAAGTGAAATTTCATTGATTTTATCCAACTTTGCAAGGCCATAACTTTTGATCCAAAATGAATTAGAATGAGTTCTTGTACTTTTTGAAAAGGGAATGATCCATTCTACAACTTTCATGACCAAAGTTTTCTCATTTGAAGCATTTTTGAATCAATTTGAGGAGGTTGAAAAACTTTCCCAAAATGGCAAGTTTCCATTACAAGCCACTTTCCCAAAAAGGCAACTTTGCAAATGGCTTGAAATTCTTCAATTTTGTGAACTTCTAACATCTTCTAAGATCAAATAAAGATCATACACATCCAAAATGATGGAGAATACCCTTTGGTTGGATGATTGGGGGCCTCAGATGCCCTGATTTTGCACTGACTTGCTCAAGAAGTCATTTATTGATCAGATGCCTTCCCCATGGAATTTCTTCATGAAAATTGATATGCATGATCCTTATAACATATAGAGACCAATAGAAACAAGAATGACCCAAAAAAATTGGAGTCATGGCCTCTGAAACCAAAACCCTAATTCTAGGTCATCTGTGCAGTTAAACCTGGCTCTGCTTCCATGCCTTTCTCAGTTCTTGTGATTCTTTGACTTTCTTTACTTTGTGGGGATATAATATGATGATTGAACATTCATGGACCCCTTTTAAGTGATTGATGACCTTTGGAATAGCTCAAGTGGCTCAAGGATGGCTCAGATCACAACCCTAGATGCAGATGACTTTGAATCAATGCAGTGAAGCAAAAATGCAACATGTGATGATATGATTGAACTTATACACATGAAGAGATCACAAGCCATGGTGTGAATGGGTGAGGGAAAATTTGGGGTGTTTACACATTGTACATTCTTCCAAAAATACATTTCGTTATCACTTTCTCATACCGTGTCCACTTCACGCTTTGCGGTAATCTTCTCATACCCAAACATAATCCATCTTACTAGAGTTCTCTCGAATCCAAGGTGATTACTCTAACACTTAACACAAGTCCATCTGATCCATACCAAATACACATCATGTTAATAAATAAAGTTATTTTTTCTCCAGCACTATACCTTATACCATTCCTTGGGTAATTCAACACTTCCGACTTGATCCCTTACTGAATATAACTCCCTGGTGTATTACTCTAAACTTTTTCTCCTCGGTCATAACTGGATATGTAACTCCAATCTTCTACTCTTCGTCCGGGGTATACTTGTCTCACTTGAAAAATGTAGACGCATCCTTGTGTTTCTCTTCACGTTTCACCACTACTTTAGGTTCTCAAAAGAAAATGAAAATTCTTAACTTGTAACTTCTATCCATCTGTAAGGTATTATCCGAATACATTCCTTGAAGTACTCTCGTTCATCTAAGATGCCACCTCGACCTTAGAACTGAAACACAAACAGTTAACTCACTCCCGAACCTTACATCACACTGTAATACCTCAAAATTTGCCCTCATATTTATTCCCTCTACTGGCTTATTGCTTCGCATTCATCTGCATTTTTTTACTAGGTCATAATATTCATAACCTTGCATTTGCATTGAATTCATAAGGCATGTGATCAAGACATCTCCTTAGGGTACGATATTTCCTATTCATATGTGATGTACTTGTTTCCTGCATTCAAGTATGAGATAAAGGCTGAGTTCACATCGTCAGGAGAATATCCCTATTCAGAGGATCACCGAGTTCTAAAATTCTTTCTATTGGGAAGATCCATAAAAATGCTAAATCAGGGTTTTATCAATTTAATTAAAGGTTTACTTCCTTTCGTTATTGGTGGCTGCTCTTTTCATCAGGTTGTGATAGAGGAATGTGGAATTAGTATTCTGATGTGAGAAGTTTCCAACATCAATGGGCATCCATGTGAGTGACCCAGGGTTTCGGGTTACAAAGAAAGTCAGTGATCTTCATAGTGTTTTTGCTGGTGATTTGAGTTGAGAATTGAAGTTGGAGTGTAATCAGAGGTGCAAGTTTGGTGCATTAGAATCTATTCATATTCACTATCTGAAGTTTGTCCCACGCAGTGCAGTGTCATGTGAATCCATCCTTTGGCTTATTCGCAAATTCAAATTTTGTTCGAAATCATTCCCAAACCTTTTTCATAATCCATGTCCGTACTTTTATGTTGGTCAAATTTTAATCCCTTACGTGTTTTTGTGTCCCTCCTTGTCTGTTAAGCCATGTTCATAATCCATTACTCTAAGGCCCATTTGTTTTGCAAGGATCCTTTCAGGAAGGGGCCCGTTATCTTATATCCATGTTATATCTAGCCTAGGTAATGAAATAATTTTTTTGGGAAAAGGATGTTGCTTTTAGAATCTTGGATAATATAAAACACAAATAACAATAAAATTGGTTAGATATTTGGAGTGAATTCAATTGCAATCAATGATATAGAAGTTGGAGGAGTTTGAATTGTTTCTTGTTTTCTTTATCAAGATTCACATACAAAAAGAGGAGCTAAATTCAAGAAATAATCAATTACAACAATAGAGTCCAGCCTCGCATTACAAGATTACGCATGAAAATAAAATAAAAAAGCTAAAGGAATTTCCTACAATCACACCAGGAAAGTCAAAATAAGCTATAACAGTAGACTTTATATGCTCTATTTTCCCAAATCAGCTCACCACCTACAATTGTCTAATTGGGGGGGTCAAAAGTTGTCACTGCGATGGCTTCTTCACGGTTCCTGTTGTTACTCAAGAAATGCAGCAGCTGGTTTCTGAAAATTTCAAGGCCATAAAGGATGTTAATGATCAGTTTCTTGTACGACAAGAGCAGTTTACAGTAGAAGCTCAAAAAAATGTTCTAGTTCATCATTTCCAAGAAGTAATTGACAAGACAAAATTAATTGAGGAAGAATATACCACTGCATCTCTTACCGTCACGTTCGAGTTTAACAACCACGACAATGTCTATGCCTCAAATCAATCCAACGAAGGGGAACGACCTCACGTCTTGTGCATTCCCAATTCCTGATTTCAGTGGTGTAGAGGGTTTATTTTGACAAAGGCCTGGGAAGGCTTCCAGGAACCTGTTGACACGGACTCTGAAAGTGGTCTCTACGGATGGAGATTCGCAAAAGTGAGCTTGGGCCTGGGCTTGAAGTTGTTGATGTTGCCATAACATTGCATTCACCAGATTCCCTCGACTTTGTTTACACTTTCAGTTAAAAAAAAAGCCATGCAAGTGTCAAAAGGAAGCTATCAGAAATGTTAGCAACTTAATTGAATTAACAAAGAAAAAAGAATACTATTGAAGGTGAAACAAAAGACGTATCCGCCTGTTGAATTGGAAGGTACTTCTATGATGGTTATCGGTCTTCAATGAAAAAGTGATGGTGTTGATGATTCACCAAGGATGGTTGAATCTAAGAATCTCGTGTATGGCAGAAAAGAAACTGATGGTTGCATTGGCAGATCTAAAAGCGAAATTTCTGTTAGAAAAGGGCCACATGACAATAACCCTGATAATAATTCGAACAAGATGGTCGAAAGCCAGCAAACCCAATACGCCTGCGTGTTTGATGATAGTCAATTGAAGAGGATCATGAAGCATCGTCAGTTCAGCCGAAGAGTGATATCAGGCGATGCTAATCATGTCGCTGTTCCTGCTAATCATGCCGCATCTTTCAGAATTTTTCAGGAGCTTTGGGGGTCACATAAATCAAGATGCTCTTGTGGGGGGCCAATGGTTAGACGAGTCATTTTCGTCGCGAATCACACCTCAGAAGCCATTGCTACCTGCAGAGAGTCATGCCAAAAAAAAAGTTAAGAGAAAATCAAAAAGAAAGAAAAAAACTCTCAGCAGGACTTCTCTTGCTCAATCCTAGTATTCATCAATTTCCAATCTCACATCAACCTGCAATAACAAGATTTGGAGGGAGTAAAAATTAAAGAATAACAAGATAGGCCTCATTGCAAAATCAGTTCACAACAAAATCTAACAGAATTCTAACTGAAAAGTAACAAACTTAACCGAATTTTTTCTTCCAGAAGTTTCATCCCAAGCAGCTATAAGTCAAAGCTCTTTTTCTTCAATTTTGGTTTTTCCCCATCTCTTCCATCTCTTCAATATCTCCACCATTCTCTCTTCTTCAATCCTTCTTCTCAACCTCTCCTCCATTTTTCTTCTGCAATTCTTGCATCTCCTTCAATCTTTGCCCATTTTCGGTTTCTTCATACATAACCATTCTTCATCATCACAAATCTCTGACCCCTTTTCTTCCACTCTTCACCATTTGCTCAGCTTTTTGTCACCATTCTTCTCTTCTCCCTTAATTCCCTCTTCTCTTCAATCTTCTTCCTTCAATCCAGAATCCTCAGTATCCATAACCTTCAACTCCATCTTTCTCTCCCATCATCTTCATCTATCTCTCTAAAAAAAACTCCAATGACTTGTATCAAGCTCCATGAGTCTTTGATCAATCCCTAGCATACTCATAGCTCCATCTTCAAGCTTTATTCAATCATCAACAAAGTACTCAGAGTCTTATCCTGAATCACGCTTTCATCATCATCATCCAAAGCTACCTGCAATCTGCAATTCAATCAACAATTTCAATAGAATAATACCACAACAATTCGAAAGTTGAAAAGATTCTACAGCGCATAATCCGCCAGAAAACAGAACTTCGGATTTCACGTCATAAACCTAGGTGCAACAGGGGACTAAAATCGCAAGTGAAGAACTGAAGAAGAAGAAGCAAGCTGAGTTGTACCTGAAAATATGTGTGTATTGCTCGAAGGACGTCGTGGAATTGTGATTGACGCTGCAACAACTTCGCGACAAAGAGGTGTCTTCGACTCGAACGACTTCTCCAGGTACGTTTTCGTTCTTCCTATTTGCACGAAATCGTTGGTTTACTCTTTTGGTCTTTACTTTTCTTCGCGAGCTTCGATCATTTTTCTCGTTGTTGCGAGGTTCGATCTCTCTTCTTCGTTGTGGGATAGGATGAGTTTTCATCCTCCATTTTTGAGTTTAGGTTAGAAGGAGAGTGGCGACGTCACGAAGAGAGTAGAATGACGGAGGAGGTATTGTTTTCCGTCAAATCATTCTTGGCCTTAGGGTTTGGGTGTTCGGATTTGACGAAGAGAAGAAGAGAGTTAGGAGAGTTTAGGTTAGAATGTGAAAGTGGTGAGGGAAAGAAGAAGGTGATAGAGGTTAAAGGATGAGGGTGGAGTTGATTTGATCAGAGAGAGAATGAGGATGGTGATGGAAGTCGTGGCAGCGGAAGAAGGGAGAAAGAGGATTTAGGGTTTTTCGTTTCCTTCTTGCCCCTTTTGGTTTTAGTGTTGATTTTTGTTTTGTTAATTAAAGAGTTTTAGTTTAAGTTAATAAGGAAGATTAAGTGATTTTCTTGTTAATTTGAGAGGATATTAATGAGATATTAAGTGAATTAATTCCCCTTTTGTCGCTCCCAAAGATTTGCATCCCGGTACAAGCGCGAACGGTCGGCGAAAAGAATGAGAACACACAGAAGTGAACTAAGAAAGACAAGAGTCGCCAGCTAGGCATTTTTATCCCGGAGGAAAGGCAATGCTGCATAGACCTAGAAAGATATGGATAAGACGGTTGCGAACCAGAGAGACTGAGAAAGGGGGTTGGTTACAACCTGGGAAGGTATTAGCACCCAGATTGCCTGCCGTACTCGACGGGATCCACGCTTAAAAGATTTGTGTTTTAAAGGGGTAGTGTCAGTGCAATCTGTGTATCAAAGCTGGAAAGAATGCAAGTGTCAGTGTAAAAAAAGTGAAGTGTATAAGTGAAATGTCAGTGTAAGAACAAGAATGAAATGCTCAAGATCATGAGGCTAAATGAATAAAGCTGAAAGAGGGGGGAATATACAGAGACTTTTGTTCGATAACTGTTAAGTTATGCCTACGTATCCTCTCGTGCAATGAGGAAGTCAGAACACCGTAGTTCGATCTAAAGAGACTGAAAGATAAATTGACTGATGGACTGCTTACTTGCCTATGCTCAAGTGTATGACCTGTCTGGCTCAGGTGCAAACTGTCTTGCATTAGACGGAAGAAGCGAGTTCTCGGTTAAGAGTGAAGATGATGAGAAAAGAATCCCGAAGGAGACGATTATTGTTTGTTTTTGAGTTTTCAGTCTTTTATTGCTTTTTGATGTTTGTCATAAGTTAATGATCTTAAGCCTAAACCAATGGGTTAGTAAACTCATCACATCCTCCCTCTGATTAGGGGTAATGAGAATACCTTAAGTGTGAAGTCAGTATCTCACACTTAATCACCATTGATGTAGGATTAAGATCATTAACCTACTTGTGATTAGTTAGATGTTTTTGTTGTTTTTGTTTAGTGTTGAGTAATGAGATTAAGCCATAATCAAAGATTAAACAGACTCATTACACCATCCTAATAGAAGGATAATAGATGAGAATGTTTAAGCTGAGGAAGACTCCTCAACTTAATCCATGATTAGGGATTAACTTCATGAAAAAACAAAGCCTTTATTAGATGGATTTTAGTTAATGATAAGATGAAGAAGTGAGTTTTATGGTTTGTAAGACAACTTGAGGGGGACTTGTCCATTAACACTAGGGTTAGTCCTTCTTAACCAATTAAGGAAGAATTAGAACCCTAATGCAAGGCCCAAGTTAAAAGCTTGATGTCTTGATGATTATTAAGATGAATTGATTAAAGGGTTTAAACACATTAAGGGTTTAACACTTAGGATTAAAGTTATACACTCCATCCTAATAGAAGGATGCAGGCATAAGCTTAATCACAAAGCCTTAAAGCCTTTAGGGTTTAGTCCCTGATTATGAGATGAGAAGAGAAGACTCAAGGAGACACAAAGGTAAAAGCTAAGTGGGGGACTAAACAATCCTAAAAAAGTTATCATGCTTGGAAGTCCTAGGGTTAATGAGGTTTGCAAGAAGATCTTCAAAGAAACCACCAAGGAGAGAAGCAGATGAAAGGAGCAAAGAGAAGCAAAACAACTTGCTTCACTTAAGAAGACAAGTTGCTTGAAGAAAGAAGGTAAGATGAACAAGAATGAGCAAGCTCAATCCAAAGCACAAGACAAAATGCAGCAATGATGCATAAGAGAGATGAAAAGAGAATGTGAGAAGTGAAGGCAAATTCACTTCTCAAACAACTTACCACCTGCAAAGTCAGCAAAAGGAATGAAATGCAATGCAAATGAGGTGAAATGTGATGATGCAAACCAAAACCATAAGCATGAGTATGATGTTAATGATGCTAAGAAATGATGCAAACATGAAGCAAGGCATGAGGATGATCATACAAACATATGGATGCAAGTGAAGCATGCATAGAACCATGAACATACATGAAAAGTTATGGAATGCAAATGGCATATAACATGGCAAATGAAAGATGCAATGATCAAACATGATTCCACTATGTCCTAAGATGTGTTATGAATCAAATGAATGCACAAAATGTCATGGCAAGTCATGGTATGCAAGCAAATGGAAGATGGATGCAAAGGAAAGCATGAATTAGGGTTATATACAACATACAAAGCAAAAACCCAAAACCAGAGGCAAGTGACATGATAAAAATTTGAAAATGCACTCAAAGGAACCCTAGACCTATACAAACTCACTTCCCAAAGGAGGGGTTCTAACTCTTAACCTAGTGAGAGTTATGAATTTCCTAAGATTGCTAGGGTTTTAAGGTACCTTGTCAAGAAAAATTCAAAACAAATAGGAAATGCAAGATCAATTCATGCCAATTTAATCCTATAAACTACATGTTATGCAAGATGCAATGCAAAAAGAATCATTGTCCAACTCTCAATGGTTAGGCAGAAATGAATTTTTGAAGTTTGTCACAAAATATTGCCTCAAAATGAATTTAATTCCATTGAAAATGATCAAAAGTCATCAAGAACAAAAAATAAATTTGGTTTGATAGTTGGACAATGTTTCTAAATGTTTTTGAATGTTACATGAATTTTTTTGTGATTTTTAAATACCTAAAAGTATTTTTAATTAATTAATTTTCATTAATTAATTAAAAATAAACTTTTAAATGATTTAAAAATATTTTTGGTTTCTGAAAATTAATGAAATGCTTGACAAAAATTTTCAGAATTTTTCAATGTATTTTGCTATTTTTTAAAAATTCGTAGAAGTTAAATACAAAACAAATAAAATTAAAATGAATTTAAATGAAAAATGAGAAAGTCAGCCAATCCAATGGATGAGATTCAAATGAAAAGGGAGGGAATTGACCAGCACGCGCATCTGGACGACTCACATTCAAACTACGCTAATTATGTCATTAACCCTAATCTGAACCCTAAACATTTTCAGGTGACCGGAACAGTGTTCCGGTCATCTTCTCCGGCAGGCTCCTCATTCAATCTCTCTTAATATGCCATGAAACTTCCCAAATCTTTCCAGAATCACTCATTAAACATCACTAAACCTAAACCCCACCCCAAAATCCATTTATTTTCACTGAATCATGAGAATCAAAGCAAAAATCAATTCACGGGCAAAGTTTCAGAACAAGCATACAACCTCAAAACTCAATCATTTTCAAAAATAAAAGGTTCAGTGCACTCAGGGAAGCATGTAGATCATTTTAGAAACAAGAAATAAGAGTTATGGAAAAATGAATTTCATGGCTACCTGAATCGAAGCTTTCAAATCAGGGACTTTCTGGCCAATTCCTTGTTTCAAATCCACTCCAATGAGCCTCCTGAGAAGCTTGCAATGCTTGGTTGGAGTTTAAAATGGCTGGTTTGAGAGATTGAGTGAGTTCTGTTCAGTGAGGGAGAGAAATCGTGTTTCAGTTTGAGGATGTTTCAGGGATGAATGAGGGCAGGGAAATGATCAGGAGAGTGTGCTGAGATATTTTGTGAAGTTTGTTTGTGTGTTTGATGCTTGTGGAGAGTGTTTCGAATGGTTTTGCATATGAGGCATAAACTTGGAACTATGGCTTATTATCTCCTTCAGGCTTGAGTGTGTGGTGTGTTATGCTGGCTTTGGTCCACTTATCACAACTAGAGAGGTCAGAGGAGTTGGTGTGGACTGTTGTGATTGGTATGGCTCAAGTTGCAAAAAAGTCAAGCAAGTTGTACTTGGAGGTATGGGCAAGTGGCAGGATGAGATAGGGGCATGGCTTGGCTCAGCTGAGTTTAGGGAGAACCATAGAATCTGATTAGAAGCAATGCAGCAAGTGGATTAGGGTTTATCATAGGTTTTGCAACTTTGTGACCTTTGGCCCCTTTTGTGATTTCTTGATCCATAAGTCATGAAAATGGGCCAACTCTTGGTGAATTCTGATTTTTAGGCATTGGTTCATGTTTTTATGAAGATTAGAAGTCCATTTGGTAGCACAATTTGCCTTGGCAAGTGATTTTGCAACTTTGCCTCTTTGGCAGAAAACTTGAAATTATGTGATTTTGGCCAACTTTGCAAGGCCATAACATTTGATCCAAAATGAATTAGAATGAGTTATTGTACTTTTTGAAAAGAGAATGATCCATTCTACAACTTTCATGACCAAAGTTTTCTCATTTGAAGCATTTTTGTATCAAAAAGCAAGGGTTGAAAAAGTTTCCCAAAATGGCAAGTTTCCATTACAAGTCATTTTCCCAAAAAGTCAACTTTGCAAATGGCTTGAAATTCTTCAATTTTGTGAAATTCCAACATCTTCTATGATCAAATAAAGATCATACATAATCAAAATGATGAAGAACACCCTTTGGTTGGGTCATTGAGGGCCTCAGATGCCCTGATTTTGCACTGACTTGCTCAAAAAGTCAACTCTTGATCAGATGCCTTCCCCATTGAATTTCTTCATGAAAATTGATATGCATGATCCCTATGCCATATAGAGACCAATAGAAACAATAATGACCAAAAAAATTGGAGTTATGGCCTTTGAAACCAAAACCCTAATTCTAGGTCATCTGTGTAGTTAAACCTGGCTCTGCCTTCATACCAATCTCAGTTCTTGTGATTTTTTGACATTCTTGACTTTGAGAGGATATAATATGATGCTTGAACATACATGGACCCCTTTTAAGTGATTTATGACCTTTGGAGTGGCTCAAATGGCTCAGGGATGGATCAGATCACAAACCCTAGATGCAGATGACTTAGAAGCAATGCAGTGAATCAAAAATGTGGTATGAGATGCTATGATTATACTTATGCATATGAAAAGATCACAAGACATGGTGTGAATGGGTGAGGGAAAATTTGGGGTTTTTACACCTTTCCATTAATTCCATCGGTTAGAATCCTAAGAAAATGAGATAAGGATGAAGCTTTTTGAATCTTCAGCCACATCGGCGGTTACACTTGTCACCGTCCGGTTGGCCCTTTGTGTGGTTGCTTGGGTGTGTGAAGTGCACCATAACAATCATGTTCCTGCATCTTAGATCCATGTGATGAGAATACCTTTAGAAGACTTTTGATCAGACGGTCCTTATTAAAGTCAAAGAAGTTGACCAAAGTCCACCAATGCACCCCCAGGCCTGCGTTAAATGGGCCTTGCTTTTTTTTGCTATTCGTACCTCGCTTTTAGGCCCAATTACGAAATAACTAAAGAATATGGCTGATAGCACCTCCCCCTCTTCATTTCTTCTTTTTTTTAGATTTTTTTAGTTTTAGTTTGATATAGTTTCAAAATAAATTCTCAAAAAATAGTAAAAACAATAGGAAAATTCTAAAAAAAAATTGAATAGACTTTTAATTCCCATTAGAAATAATTAGCATTTTATTTTTCTGTTTTTTCTGTATTTTTGATTTTATTAGGATTTTTATTGTAATTAGTTTTTTTTAATGGATTTCTTTAATTGTACATAACTTTGTAGATTTTATTTTTTAACCTTCCAGTAACTTTTTTTGCCCATTTTTTTTACTGTAATTAGAGGACTCATAGTAGGACTTAGGTTAATTTTTGTGGATTTTTTAGGCTACTTTATCTTAGGTTTTAGTAGATTAATCCTTAGAAATTAGTGGTCAATTCTTAGGTAAAAATAAACAATTCTTAGACATAGAAAAATTAGGTTTTTTTAGAATTCCTTTTAACACAATGTTATACATAATCTTAGGCCCCCCATAGATTAATTTTCATAATTTTTCCAGAGGTTTTGCTATTTTTTTAGGATTTCTAGTCTTAGGCTTTGTTACATGTAATTTCTATTAGCTTAGGCTAGTATATTAAAATTCAATAAAAAATAGTTGGTTTAGAATTAGTTTTAGGATTTAATATGGACTTAGGCTAGTTTAGATTTTGATTTTTTTAGAAGAAATATTAGGTATGACCTTAGTTTAGAATTTAGGCTTAAGTTACATTTTAATTAGAATTAGAATAAATAAATAGGACTATTTTAATTCATGCTTTCATTTGAATTGTCTTTGAATTCTAGTTAGTCATTTAATTTCAATATTTTTTGTATGTTGATTAATAGTTCAATTGCTTTAGGTTTTCCCTTGGTTTTAGAATCAACTTATCTTCCTTAGGAAGTAAGTTGTATTCTATTAGTTCTAGGTGTTTTTCCATTAGGTTTAGAAAACTCCACAAATCATAGGATTTCCCATATGAATAAATCAATAAAATTAGGGTGTGTCTTAGTTCCCATTAGATTTTCCCTTTTCCCATTTGAGTCATTCTTTCTCATCTTCAAACAAAATCCAAAAAAACAATTAACAAATAAATGAAAGGATCCTTTGTGTATAGTCTTATTCCATGAAGCACTTGCATTCATTCCATCTTGGAGTGGTGTAAGCTCGTCTATCATGATGTACAAGTTTCATCAAGGGATTGTTTCATAAAACAAATAAATTCAAAATACTTCTCTTAAAAGACAAAAACAAATAACAAGCGGCTTTCCTGCGGGAACTTCTCATCTCATTCACTCTCAACGCGAACTCGCGACGACTTGTCTTTCATGCAAGACGGTAAGCGCACTCGTACCAGACGAGCCTGCAACACCTGAGCATAGACATACGCAGTTCCAGCATAAAAAACACAAACAAATAGTTCCTGCCTTAGTTAGACGAACTACGTCGACTCTGATCCTCATTATCCCGATGAGGTACGTAGGCAGCGGGGTAGGGCCCGTTCAAGCACATTCGTTATTTTCCCTACATTTCCCCCTTTCTTTCCATTTTCTTATTTCAGTTCCTTTCTCATTTCATTCTCATCCCAGTTAGCATTCATTCAGCAGCAACTTTATTTTCTCACCCTTTGAAACAAACAAGCAAGCGTGGATCTCGTCGGGTACGGCGAACGGTCTGGGGTGCTAATACCTTCCCAGGTCGTAACCGACTCCCGAACCCAGATCTTTGGTTCGCAAGGCCTTGTCCTTTCCTTCTTCCTTAGGTTTGTGCAACATTACCTTTCCCATTCATTCGGGGTAAAAATGTTTGGATGGAGACTCTACCCTTTCCGTGCCACTTTCGCGTTTGTACTAGGATGAAAATCCCGGGAGCGACAGTTGGCGACTCTGCTGGGGACCTAACCTAATTCTTCTGGTTTCCTTTGTAGAGTCAATCCTAGCGCCTGTTTGATTTTGTTTCTTTGGGTGTATATCTGTTTGTTGTTGTGTGCTTTAGTTTAGCTTTATTGTTTTCATTTACAGTTTTACTTTACAGCTTTACTTTGTCGCATTTATTTACCGCTTTCAGTATTTATTTTCACATGCATCATATGCTGGACTGTGCTGGTTTTCATTTTTTCTGTGGGATGGGGTTACTGTGAGATGAGCTCGTAACCGGGGCTCGAGTACACCCTAGGACTTAGAGTGGTTCCACTTAGGCTTCATGGCATCTTTCTATGTTGGTAGTAGTGAGTTCCATACCTTGACTTGCGACCTTCTCGGGAATGTATTGATACCAGAATCTTTCTGGGTTAATGCGCTACCTTGATAGTTATGTTCAGTCAGGGGACCGATCATTGAGAACCTTTGTGGAAACATCCCTCTCCAGTGATGACAGTGGCAGACCACATTTGTTGGCAAACCCACTCGCATCCGAGGGCCCATTGGGAACTCGCATAGGATGGCCTGGTTCTCTCATAGGAATCCAGTCAAGGTAAACTTTTCATATGACGATAGTATTGTACCCTTCGGGATGAATGTACTATTGTTTCTCGATTCAGTGCTTGAAGCTGAGGACTTATGAGGGATGCTTGTTTTTTCCGGACTCAGCTGAGACCTCCCTGAGTAGTACATAATGCCAAACCGATTCCCTGATTTGGTCATGAGCCATTTTTCGGAAATGGTGAACATATTATTGCTATTCGGCCTCGAGAGTTCGTGATGTTTGACCCGAGTAGCATACCTGTGAGATTGGGAGGGGTTTACAGGTTTGCAGGAACCCTAAACTTCAACATACCTTCATATGCCAATATACTCTAGTGATATGATTTTGTTCTATTAATTATGGATTCTGAAGTCATGAACTCCTGATCAGAGATACTTTTGATGATATTGTGACCTTGCACAGACACTTGATTACCTGTTTCACTACACATACACTTCACTTATCACATGCCTTACCTTGCATAAGCATCATATCATCATTAATCATTTTGTGTTATTTTTATTCTCAGGGTTCATTACCTCCTAGGTCCTGGTCATATTTGCTGCTTCAGCATGGAGATTTCGAGGAAGAGAAATGTTCATTATACTTTCCCACAACCGGAGACAGAGAGTGTTCAGGGTTTGATTAGCTTGATGGGTGACAGAGTCCTTGATGATTTCAGGAAAGAGTTTGGCAAGATACTGGATTATGTATGCAAGCCCACAGTCGACCAGAAAGATAGCTTGCATTCTTTGTTGCAGTTCTATGATCCACAAACCCTCGGAAAGTTTCAAAGATTACGCACAAAGGTGGCGTGAAGTAGCAGCTCGAGTGCAACCACCTTTGTTGGAGAGAGAGATGGTTGACCTTTTCCTGGATACCCTCCCTGGGCATTTCATGGAAAGGCTAGCTGGATGTTCCTCAAGTGGTTTCTCGGACATCATCTTGACTGGCGAAAGAATAGAAAGTTGGCTTAAGCAGGGGAAAATTCAGAATGGAGGTGCTTCAAGTTCTGGTATTAAGAAACCCTTTGTGAAAAGAAGAGAAGGAGAGACCGGTGCAGTGTATGCGCAAAGGGGAATGATCAACAGAGGTTTTTATCAGCAAGTGGCCCCTGTCACTATCTCAACTCCACCTGTTCAACAGCAGGTCCAACCACCACAGCCGCAGCGCTCACAAGGGTATCAGCAGAGAGCTCCTCGTTCATATTACCCTCAGAGACCAAAGGAAAGACATTTCGAAGTTCCACCGATGTCCTACTCACAGCTTTTGAAGAATCTTCTACAACTTCAGATGATTTAACTCTGAACTCTACAACCTCCAAAGCCAGGCCAGATCCCCGAGGGTTATGATTCAAATGCCAGATGTGAATTTCATTCCGGAGCTCCCGGACATACCACAGAGAACTGTAAAGTATTGAAGCATGTTGTTCAAGACCTACTGGATACTAAAGCAATTAACTTTGCTCCTTCTCCTAATGTGCTTCAGAATCCCATGCTTACTCACAGAGGTACGGTTGGGGCAGTTGATGAAGGGGAGAACCTGAATTTGGTGTGTGATGTTAATGACTTGCAGACTTCGTTGATTGTTGTTAAGGGTTGTTTGTTAAAGAAAGGTATCTTCCCTGGATGTGAAGAAGGTTGTCCGGAATGTGCTGAAGCTACAAATGGTTGTGAGAATTTGAAGGTTGGAATCCAAAGCATGATTGATGAGGGAATGTTGCAGTTTGACAAGGTTGTAAAAGAAAGTGAAGTCTCCACAGTAACTATCATCTATGATCCATCTCAAGTTCCTTCACGGGCCAGAGTGGCACCGATAACCATCACCACTGCTGGACCAGTAATGTACCAAAGTGACAGAGCTGTTCCTTGGAATTATGGTGGTGAAGTATACTGTAACGGCCAGAAGCAAGAGTTGGCCACGACTAGTATAACCCCAGCTCAAGTAGAAAACGTTGGAGTAGGGGGCTTTACCAGAAGTGGAAGGTTGTTTGCGCCGGAAACACTGAGAAACAATGTGATACCACCCAGAGACACTGCAGAAGCCCAGGCTAGAGCAAAAGGGAAGCAGCCATTAGTTGTCAATGATCCTGCACCGTCAACTGATCCAGACCTCACCTTTGATAAAGAAGCTGAAGAATTCCTGAGGATCATCAAAAAGAGTGACTACAAGATTGTGGACCATCTGCAGCAGACGCCGTCGAAGATTTCCATCTTGTCCTTGCTCATGTGTTCTGACTCTCATAGGAAGGCTCTCCTGAATATTCTGAACAAGGAATACGTGCCTCAGGATATTTCTGTAAATCAGTTAGAAGCGGTGGTGTCCAGTGTCAACGCCAGTCATGGACTGGGTTTCACAGACTTGGATCTGACTTCTGATGGGCGTGCTCATAATCGGGCATTGCATATCTCTCTAGAATGTAAAGGTGCAGTACTCTCCCACGTGTTGGTAGATAATGGATCATCTTTGAACGTCTTGCCCAAGAAAGCACTGATGAAGTTGGACTATGATGGAGTGGTTCTAAAGCCCAGTGACCTAGTAGTTCGAGCGTTTGATGGGTCGAGGAGATCGGTGTTCGGAGAGGTGGAGTTACCAATCAAGGTAGGTCCACAAATCTTCAATACCACCTTTTACGTAATGGATATCCAGCCTGCATATAGTTGTTTACTCGGAAGACCTTGGATACATTCGGCAGGAGCGGTATCGTCTACACTCCATCAAAAGCTAAAGTTTGTCTGGGAGGGTCAAATTGTGACTGTCAGTGGGGAAGAATATATCTTCGTTAGTCATCTAGCTTCATTCAAATATGTGGAGATGGATGGTGAAATAGTTGAGACCCCATGTCAGGCTTTTGAGCCCTTGAAGTCTGAGCAAGCATCCGCAGTGGCAACTTCTCCTGAAGTACCGAAGAAAGGGGTTTCCATAGCCTCTTATAAGCAAGCGCTTGAATTGGTAGAATCTGGGGTACGAGAAGGCTGGGGCAGTCCAGTAGAAGTGCCAGAGATAAAAGATATGTTCGGGATTGGCTATCATCCTGGGAAGTCATCGTCCGGACCAAATGCTAAAGGTTGTCAGAGCCCGGTCACCTTCACGAGTGCGGGAGTGGTAGACTACGGAAACATCAGTGCTGTGCAGGATGACACAGTCGATAGTGACTGTGACTTAGATGAATGGATCAGGCCTGCCGCTCCAGGAACTCAGCTTAGTAATTGGACATCAGAAAGGCTTATTTCAGTCACCTCTTTCGAAGGGTAATATTTTCTGTTTCTGTTTTCCTGTATTAAAGCACTATGTCTTGCCCGGGGCATAGTAGCTCTTTGTAAGGGTTCGTTTGTTCATTAACACAATCATAAATAAAGCTGACGTTTCACATTCACTCATGTTGTTCTCTGTCTTTCATTTTTTACTTTTGTTTTTCAAAAAGAAAGAAAAGATTTAAAATGGCAATGTTTCTCATTTTCTCAAGTTGTTGCTAAAGCCTTGCATGAATTACCATTCATGCAGGTGCTCGTCACCGGATCTTATCGATGACGACCCTGTTATGGCTGAGTATGACTTCGACAATCCAATTTATCAAGCCAATGAGGAAGGTGAAGAGGATTGCGATCTACCTGAAGAATTGGCCAGACTGCTTAAACAGGAGGAGAAGATGATTCAGCCGCACGAAGAAGATGTCGAAGTAATAAACCTGGGTACTGAAGAAGACAAGAAAGAAGTCAAGATCGGGGCTGCATTAGAAGAATCTGTCAAGACTCGTTTGATTGCTATGCTTCGAGAATATGTTGACGTCTTCGTATGGTCCTACCAAGATATGCCTGGTTTAGACACTGACATTGTGGTACACAAGTTGCCTCTCAGAGAAGATTGTCCTCCGGTAATGCAGAAATTGAGGCGCACGCGTCCATACATGGTAATTAAAATAAAAGAAGAAGTGCAAAAACAGTTTGATGCTGTCTTCTTGGCCGTGACTAGTTATCCTCCGTGGGTCGCTAACATTGTGTCGGTTCCCAAGAAAGACGGTAAAGTCAGGATGTGTGTGGATTACAAGGATCTGAATAGGGCCAGCCCCAAAGATTATTTCCCTCTACCTCACATAGATGTACTTGTCGATAATACTGCTCAGTTTTCCGTGTTCTCCTTCATGGACGGATTCTCCGGCTATAATCAGATTAAGATGGCTCCCGAGGACATGGAAAAGACAACTTTCATCACTTCTTGGGGCACCTTTTGTTACAAGGTCATACCATTTGGTTTGAAGAATGCAGGAGCTACCTATCAACGGGCAATGGTGACGTTATTTCACGACATGATCCATCATGAAATTGAGGTTTATGTTGATGATATGATAGCAAAATCCCAGATGGAGGAAGAGCACTTGGTTAATCTAGCAAAATTGTTTGACAGGCTTCGGAAGTTCAGACTGAGGTTGAATCCGAATAAGTGTACCTTCGGGGTTCGTTCTGGCAAGTTACTCGGCTTCATTGTTAGTGAATGAGGAATTGAGGTTGATCCAGCCAAGGTGAAAGCTATCCAAGAAATGCCTGAGCCGAAGACTGGAAAGCAAGTGTGTGGCTTCTTAGGGAGACTAAACTACATTGCACGGTTTATTTCTCACATAACGGCCACGTGTGAGCCTATCTTTAAGCTTCTGAGGAAGAATCAGGCCATTAGATGGAACGAAGACTGCCAGCAAGCTTTTGACCGAATCAAAGAATACCTGTTAGAACCGCCAATTCTTATGCCTCCCGTGCCAGGGAGACCTTTGATTATGTATCTTACTGTGCTTGAAGGATCGATGGGGTGTGTGTTGGGTCAGCAGGATGAGTCTGGTCGAAAAGAGCACTCCATTTATTACCTTAGCAAAAAGTTTACCGATTGTGAGACGCGATACTCACTACTCGAGAAAACTTGCTGCGCTTTGGCATGGGCTGCTCGCCGACTAAGACAGTACATGCTGACTCACACTACTCTCTTAATTTCCAAGATGGATCCTGTGAAATACATCTTTGAGAAGCCGGCTTTGACAGGAAGAGTGGCCCGTTGGCAGATGATACTAACAGAGTATGACATACAATACACTTCACAAAAGGCAATCAAGGGGAGTGTGTCGTCAGAATACTTGGCCCAACAGCCGATCGATGATTATCAACCCATGAGGTTTGAGTTTCCGGATGAGGACATCATGTTCCTCAAGTCGAAAGACTACGAAGAACCACTTCCAGAGGAGGGGCCCGACCCTGAATCCAGATGGAAGTTGATGTTTGACGGGGCTGTAAACATGAATGGAAGTGGAGTGGGTGCTGTTATTATCTCGCCAAAAGGGGTCCACACACCTTTATCCACTTGGTTGACTTTCGAATGCACTAACAATGAGGCGGAGTATGAAGCTTGTATCATGGGGATCGGAGAGGCAATAGACTTTCGAGTAAAGAACCTTGAGATCTTCAGAGATTCTGCTTTGGTGGTAAATCAAGTCAATGGCAAATGGTTGGTTCATCAATCTCGTTTGATTCCTTATAGAGATTATGTCAGGAGGCTGGTAACTTTCTTCACCGAAGTCAAGCTGAACTATATTCCTCGAGATGAAAACCAGTTCGCCGATGCTCTAGCAACTTTGTCGTCCATGATTAAAGTTTGTCAAGAGAATTTCGTGCCTCGAATTTCGGTCTCCCGTCTTGAAAGACCCGCTTATGTCTTTGCAGTTGATGATGATGAAGATAACAAGCCTTGGTACCATGACATCAAACAATTCCTGAAGGCTCAAGAATACCCGGCTGGGGCATTTAATAAAGATAAGAAGACCCTTAGAAGACTGGAAGGAGGTTTCTTCTTGAATCAAGACGGCGTGTTGTACAAACGGAACTTCGACATGGTGGTGCTCAGATGCGTGGATAGACACGAAGCAGACATATTAATGCAGGAGGTTCACGAAGGCTCCTTTGGTACCCATGCTGGAGGACATGCCATGGCCTAGAAATTTTTGAGATCGGGATACTATTGGATTACCATGGAATCTGATTGCTGTAAGTACTCCCGTAAGTGCCACAAGTGTCAAATTTATGCCGACAAGGTCCTTGTGCCTCCGAATCCGTTGAGTGTCATGTCTTCACCATGGCCGTACGCTATGTGGGGCATCGATATGATTGGAAAGATTGAGCCAACAACTTCTAATGGTCATCGCTTCATCCTAGTTGCTATTGATTATTTCACGAAGTGTGTTGAAGCGGCGTCTTACACCAATGTCACTAAGAAAGTGGTCGCCCGATTTATTAAATGAGACATCATCTGCCGGTACGGAATTCCTGAAAGGATCATCACTGATAATGGTTCTAATCTCAACAACAAGATGATGGCCGACTTGTATCGAGACTTCAAAATAGAACACCACAATTCTTCTCCATATCGTCCGAAGATGAATGGCACCGTCGAAGCGGCTAATAAAAACATCAAGAAGATTGTGCAAAAGATGGTTGTGACGTACAAAGAATGGCATGAGATGATACCATTCGCGTTGCATGGGTACAGAACATCAATACGTACTTCAACTGGGGCAACTCCATTCTCATTGGTATATGGTATGGAGGCAGTCCTACCAATCGAAGTGGAAATTCCCTCGTTGATGTTGATGATGGATATCAAGCTAGATGAAGCTGAGTGGCTCCGATCCAGATATAATCAATTGAGCCTCATTGAAGAGAAGCGTCTTGCAGCTGTATGCCATGGACAGTTGTATCAGCGACGGATGAAGCGGGCTTTTGACAAGAAGGTGCAACCACAGAGGTACACGCCAGGAGACTTAGTGCTGAAAAGGATTCTTCCTCCTCTCAACGACCACATGGGCAAGTGGACACCCAACTATGAAGGACCGTTCGTGGTTAAAAAGGTTTTCTCAGGCGGAGCCTTAATGCTGACAACCATGGACGGGGAAGACTTCCAATCCCCTGTCAACGCAGACGCAGTAAGAAAATACTTCGTGTAAAAAGACCCGCTGGATAAAAACAGAATAAAGATCCAGGCAAAAATGGGCATCCCGGCGAGCCAAAAATAGAATAAAAGGCTCGGGCAAAAGTTAGGGAAATCTTGAAAAAAAAATGTACACCCGCTGAGTTTAAAAGCCACATCGGACAACTCAGGCAAAAAAGGGTATCTCGGGGGATTGAAAACCTGCAAAGGCGATCCATGCAAAAGAGGGATTAACACGAACGACTGCGATCTGCGAGATCCATGACCTACCTACAGTTGAGGCTATCCTAAGGGTTGAAGATCAGTTCACTTACTGTTTCTCAAGAGGCAGAGCGTGCGGAGCGTCTTGAAGATATATGAGTCATAACTGGGTTGAGACTTGATGAGATTCACTTCTCACATTGCCAATAGGATAGTTTGTTTTTCTTTTTAGTGGTTCCCTCTTTCCAGGGAACTGCTTCCTTTGTATTGCCTATTCAGGGCCATCTTTCCAAATCAATAAGAATTCAATTTGACTACTTTGCTTCTTTGTTTTTGCTTTTTCTCATCTAGCATTGATTGATTGTGAAAACGTCTAGCAAATTGTGATTTACATTGTATTGTGAACATTTGAATGCTTTCTAACTCGTGCAGGAGAATAAAAACATTTAATACAACTCTGAAAGGGTGTTGAGATGCCCAGATAATGATTCATAATATGATCCTGGGGAAAGCGGGTCCCAAGCTAACTCTCTATGTTGCAGGTACTGTCGATTGTGTTCATGCAGGTACAGATACTGGTGTTGCTAACAAGCTAACAACTATTATCCAGGAGGAGCATTCCCTTTTGTTTGAACAGAAACAGGTGTCTCTCAAGGTGTCTCCAATCACCCCCAGCCATGTGGAAGTAGAAATTTCACTCAGCAGGGTAGCAGAGAGTGGGTGTCACCCCCAAGCAGAAACTTCCCTTCAGACAGGGGCAATTCTCAGCAGTATAAGGAGTGTTTTGCCTCCCCAGCAATTGCTTCCTCAGCAATATCATGCCTTTGGTTCCCAGCCAAGTCAGGATGTCCTCACTTCCCTGCCAGAGTTCAAGAAGAGTCCATCTCCAGCAGGGTCTTGGCACTCCAATTTCAAAGTCCAATTTATTTTCGGCAGTGGCGGCAATTCAGAGTCGGTATATCATTAACAGTTTTCCCTGCAGAGTTGTTTCCTCCTTATCAGGATGGGTCAGATCAGGGCAGTGATCATCAGTTTCTCCCCAGTCAGGCTATCTGGGATGCCTGCAGTCTCCTTATCAGGAGATCTCCTTGCATTTGCATACGCATAATCATCATTACATTTGCATCCTCCAAAGCGTAGCATTTCCATCGTCATGGAGCATTACGCCATAAATTCAAACATATGCATACCAGCATGGGCCAGTTTTAAGGTATATTACGAATATCTTCTCAACCTGAAGTACTCCGCACGGGGGATACCAATATCATTTTCCAGACATCGTTGTCCTTGCAAGTCGATGTTCGTCCCTTATTCCACATCTTGTTTGGTACAACAGTTGCGTCGCAGGTTCCTGTTTTGAACAACGGTCCTGTTTGCTTGGGATTTCGTTTATGTACAACGATCCCGTTCCATCTTGTCCTATTTTCTTTGTTTTTGGTTATCAGTCGAGGCTGGTATACCTTTGCGTCTCCATTCGAAGATGGTTTCGTGTTAGATCCGAGGATCTTTTGGATTGTCATTCGAGGATGGCATTTCTTTTCTTCAAGTCCTTCCGAGGTTGGTCTTGTTGTTTTGTGTGGCTATTATTCGAGGATAGTAGTTCACTTTTTGAGCTTATTGATCGAGGTCAGTTTGTCTCTTTTGCAAAGTCTGTCTGAGGTCAGCTTTGTGTTTGGTTATCAGTCGAGGTTGGTATACCTTTGCGTCTCCATTCGAGGATGGTTTCATTTTAGATCCGAGGATCTTTTGGATTGTCATTCAAGGATGGCATTTCTTTTCTTCAAGTCCTTCCGAGGTTGGTCTTGTTGTTTTGTGTGGCTATTATTCGAGGATAGTAGTTCACTTTTTGAGCTTATTGATCGAGGTCAGTTTGTCTCTTTTGCAAAGTCTGTCTGAGGTCAGCTTTGTGTTTGGTTATCAGTCGAGGCTGGTATACCTTTGCGTCTCCATTCGAGGATGGTTTCGTGTTAGATCCGAGGATATTTTGGATTGTCATTCGAGGATGGAATTTCTTTTCTTCAAGTCCTTCCGAGGTTGGTCTTGTTGTTTTGTATGGCTATTATTCGAGGATAGTAGTTCACTTTTTGAGCTTATTGATCGAGGTCAGTTTGTCTCTTTTGCAAAGTCTGTCTGAGGTCAGCTTTGTGTTTGGTTATCAGTCGAGGCTGGTATACCTTTGCATCTCCATTCGATGGATGGTTTCGTGTTAGATCCAAGGATCTTTTGGATTGTCATTCGAGGATGGCATTTCTTTTCTTCAAGTCCTTCCGAGGTTGGTCTTGTTATTTTGTGTGGCTATTATTCGAGGATAGTAGTTCACTTTTTGAGCTTATTGATCGAGGTCAGTTTGTCTCTTTTGCAAAGTCTGTCCGAGGTCAGTCTTTGTTGTTGATGGTTATCGCCTGCGGCCGGTATACCATTGTGTTTCTATTCAAGGATGGTTTTAGTACTGGATCCAAGGATCCTGTGTGGGTGGTCATTCGAGGATGGCATTCTTCCCAGCATATTTCCACCTGGTTCTATTTTCGCTACCTATTCAGAGGTCAAAAAAAATAAAATAAATATATAAATAGGCAGATGGCATTTCTGTTGCCCTCAGTGTGCAAATTTCCAGGTTTATTCGAGTATTCAATCACTCCACGCCTTGAACGTATAAGAGATGTTGCAATTATCCATTCAGGCTTGCAGATGATTGAATAGGGGCAGCTGTAATACCTCAACATTTGCCCTCATATTTATTCCCTCTACTGGCTTATCGCTTCGCATTCATCTGCATTTTTTTACTAGGTCATAATATTCATAACCTTGCATTTGCATTGAATTCATAAGGCATGTGATCAAGACATCTCCTTAGGGTACGATCTTTCCTATTCGTATGTGATATACTTGTTTGCTGCATTCAAGTATGAGATAAAGGCTGAGTTCACATCGTCAGGAGAATATCCCTATTCAAAGGATCACCGAGTTCTAAAATTCTTTCTATTGGGAAGATCCATAAAAATGCTAAATCAGGGTTTTATCAATGTAATTAAAGGTTTACTTCCTTTCGTTATTGATGGCTGCTCTTTTCATCAGGTTGTGATAGAGGAATGTGGAATTAGTATTCTGATGTGAGAAGTTTCCAACATCAATGGGCATCCATGTGAGTGACCCGGGGTTTCGGGTTACAAAGAAAGTCAGTGATCTTCATAGTGTTTTTTCTGGTGATTTGAGTTGAGAATTGAAGTTGGAGTGTAATCAGAGGTGCAAGTTTGGTGCATTAGAATCTATTCATATTCACTATCTGAAGTTTGTCGCACGCAGTACAGTGTCATGTGAATCCATCCTTTGGCTTATTCGCAAATTCAAATTTTGTTCGAAATCATTCCCAAACCTTTTTCATAATCCATGTCCGTACTTTTATGTTGGTCAAATTTTAATCCCTTACGTGTTTTTGTGTCCCTCCTTGTCTGTTAAGCCATGTTCATAATCCATTACTCTAAGGCCCATTTTTTTTGCAAGGATCCTTTCAGGAAGGGGCCCGTTATCTTATATCCATGTTATATCTAGCCTAGGTAATGAAATAATTTTTTTGGGAAAGGATGTTGCTTTTAGAATCTTGGATAATATAAAACACAAATAACAAGAAAATTGGTTAGATATTTGGCGTGAATTCAATTGCAATCAATGATACAGAAGTTGGAGGAGTTTGAATTGTTTCTTGTTTTCTTTATCAAGATTCACATACAAAAAGAGGAGCTAAATTCAAGAAATAATCAATTACAACAATAGAGTCCAGCCTCGCATTACAAGATTACGCATGAAAATTAAAAAAAAAACAGCTAAAGGAATTTCCTACAATCACACCAGGAAAGTCAAAATAAGCTATAATAGTAGACTTTATATGCTCTATTGTCCCAAATCAGCTCACCACCTACAATTGTCTAATTGGGGGGGGGGGGGGGGGTCAAAAGTGGTCACTGCGATGGCTTCTTCACGTTTCCTGTTGTTACTCAAGAAATGCAGCAGCTGGTTTCTGAAAATTTCAAGACCATAAAGGATGTTAATGATCAGTTTCTTGTACGACAAGAGCAGGGTACAGATAGAAGCTCAGAAAAATGTTCTAGTTCATCATTTCCAAGAAGTAATTGACAAGACAAAATTAATTGAGGAAGAATATACCACTGCATCTCTTACCTTCACGTTCGAGTTTAACAACCACGGCAATGTCTATGCCTCAAATCAATCCAACGAAGGGGAACGGCCTCACGTCTTGTGCATTCCCAATTCCTGATTTCAGTGGTGCAAAGGGTTTATTTTGACAAAGGCCTGGGAAGGCTTCCAGGAAGCTGTTGACACAGACTATGAAAGTGGTCTCTACGGATGGAGATTCGCAAAAGTGAGCTTGGGCCTGGGCTTGAAGTTGTTGACGTTGCCATAACATTGCATTCACCCGAGTCCATCGACTTCGTTTACACTTTCAGTTCAAAAAAAAAGAAGCTCTGCAAGTGTCAAAAGGAAGCTATCAGAAATGTTAGCAACTTAATTGAATTAACAAAGAAAAAAGAATACTATTGAAGGTGAAACAAAAGACGTATCCGCCTGTTGAATTGGAAGGTACTTCTATGATGGTTATCGGTCTTCAATGCAAAAGTGATGGTGTTGATGATTCACCAAGGATGGTTGAATCTAAGAATCTCGTGTATGGCAGAAAAGAAACCGATGGTTGCATTGGCAGATCTAAAAGCGAAATTTCTGTTAGAAAAGGGCCACATGACAATAACCCTGATAATAATTCGAACAGGATGGTCGAAAGCCAGCAAACCCAATACGCCTGTGTGTTTGATGATAGTCAATTGAAGAGGATCATGAAGCATCGTCAGTTCAGCCGAAGAGTGATATCAGGCGATGCTAATCATGTCGCTGTTTCTGCTAATCATGTCGCATCTTTCAGAATTTTTCAAGAGCTTTGGGGGTCACATAAATCAAGATGCTCTTGCAGGGGGCCAATGGTTAGACGAGTCATTTTCGTCGCGAATCACACCTTAGAAGCCATTGCTACCTGCAGAGAGTCATGCCAAAAAAACAGTTAAGAGAAAATCAAAAAGAAAGAAAAAAACTCTCAGCAGGACTTCTCTTGCTCAATCCTAGTATTCATCAATGTCCAATCTCACATCAACCTGTAATAACAAGATTTGGAGGGAGTGAAAATTAAAGAATAACAAGATAGGCCTCATTGCAAAATCAGTTCACAACAAAATCTAACAGAATTCTAACTGAAAAGTAACAAACTTAACCGAATTTTTTCTTCCAGAAGTTTCATCCCAAGCAGCTATAAGTCAGAGCTCTTCTTCTTCAATTTTGGTTTTTCCCCATCTCTTCCATCTCTTCAATCTCTCCACCATTCTCTCTTCTTCAATCCTTCTTCTCAACCTTTCCTCCATTTTTCTTCTGCAATTCTTTCATCTCCTTCAATCTTTGCCCATTTTCGGTTTCTTCACACATAACCATTCTTCATCATCAAAAATCTCTGACCCCTTTTCTTCCACTCTTCACCATTTGCTCAGCTTTTTGTCACCATTCTTCTCTTCTCCCCTAATTCCCTCTTCTCTTCAATCTTCTTCCTTCAATCCAGAATCCTCAGTATCCATAACCTTCAACTCCATCTTTCTCTCCCGTCATCTTCATCTATCTCTCTAAAAAAAACTCCAATGACTTGTATCAAGCTCCACAAGTCTTTAATCAATCCCTAGCATACTCATAGCTCCATCTTTGAGCTTTATTCAATCATCAACAAAGTACTTAGAGTCTTATCCTGAATCACGCTTTCGTCATCATCATCCAGAGCTACTTGCAATCTGCAATTCAATCAACAATTTCAATAGAATAATACCACAACAATTCGAAAGTTGAAAAGATTCTACAGCGCATAATCCGCCAGAAAACGGAACTTCGGATTTCACGTCATAAACCTAGGTGCAACAGGGGACTAAAATCGCAAGTGAAGAACTGAAGAAGAAGAAGCGAAGCTGAGTTGTACCTTGAAAACTCTTAGAGCACACCAGAACCCTATTAATATTAATTAATATTATCCAAATCATTTATTAAAATACAGGGTATTACATCCTCCCCTCCTTAAATTGAAATTCATACTCAAATTTTCTTTTAATCGACCACAACAACCACTCGTAACATTGTTCAGATCCATACTTATCCTTACTTCTGCCACATACTCTGACATACTCAAATCTAACTCTTGACCTCACGGCTCAAATCCATTGTTTTATAATAAATCAAACTTCATATTCTTACTCATACGCTTGTTACAACATTATGTGAACTCTTAACTTACTATTTCTGTAATTCATTCGTTGTTTCATACTGAATCACTTAGGCTCATCTCTCCTTCGGAGAAGCATACCACTCTAATTCCTTCTATTGAGTCATAACACAAAGCATAACACTCCAACTTGATTTCTGAACAACAACACTCGGCAATCTCCACAAGGTATTTTAGTGAGATTTTATCTACACACAATTACCAACAAATACTCTCATTAAAATCCTTCAATTACTAAAACCACTTCAAAATTTGTCAAACAACCTCTTTACCATTTCCACCTAGTCCAACATCATGCACTATAACCATTTACATCTGACACTTCATTCTTTCAGTATCTTACTTAAGGACAACACACTTAGAACAAAAATTCTCTTACCTTAACACTTATAAATAATTCTCTTTTGATTCTTAATAATCCGAATAAACTCTTTCATCTGTCTCCTTCCTTTATGCTCTCAAAGTCTAACAATGGGGATACCACGAATTCTCAAGCAACACTAGGTAGTTTATAGTATGCGGAGAACACACTTATCCATTGGAGTTCCCACTAACCAGTGGAACAAGAACTTGCAGACGTTCAAGGATATAACCACTTATTTGTCAACCACACAATAATAACATTGGTACAAACTCTCTAATGATATAGATACAAGGGTTATACTATTGCAATCAAAACTGATACAATTCTGATTCCATTCTAAACTCGAAAAAATTTATCCAATTTAGCTTAACAAATATGATCATGGTTGTTATACTCCATATAAATTCTCTTTACAGGATTCTATTCACTCAAGGTTTTTGTTGATACAAGGTCTCCATTAATAATAACATAGTAATGTCACAGAACATACAATTATTAGTGAGTCACCAGTACCAAACTTGAATCATTCTTTGTACACTTGCAGATTTCCATAACATTTTCCTATTACATACAATATTCCACACACTCACCTTTGAAGACCATACAAAAATTCTCGTTCAAATTCACTTCTCTCAAGGATCTCATTCCTTAAACGATCCAATTTACATGTTTAACTTGAGAACATTCATCTCTCACTTTTACCTAGAAGGTAACTTAAAAAAAAATCCATATCTCTAAGTAAGGCTCAATTGCACACATATGGTATTAATCTCACGGAGTCCATAACTGTTGTTAAGAACTAATGATACTAGAACCTACCAATGTTCATCTCTTATCCATACAATAATTCAGATACCAAAACGTTTCCTGGAAGATCATCACTTCATGAGTCTCTTATAACTTCTCAATTTAGGTCCTCAGTAGTCGCAACAACGACACGCCAAAATTTCAGATCATTTACTGTCTACCAATCATGCTTAAAAGAAATCCCAACATTTTATCCTCTGAGACTTCGAACGGAAGCCAAAACGGACTTACAGTTTAGAAAGTACGATTCTTTAAAGTCCTCCACAAAAGTCATGTGGCATTCGATTACCTATCTGAGGCTAATCGTTCGAACACAACTAAACTTGTTCCTCTTGTTGACAACAATCCAACTCAAATTATCAATCCAGTCCACACTAACTTGCAAGATGATTCACATCAGCGGTTTCTAAACATGTATAACATTCACCCACCATTCACAACTCAAGATAGCACAGAATGGGGCACAACATGCAGATTACATACTCCAACAAGCGACGAAATAGAACTGCCATTTCTGTTATGGTCACAACAAGATTTTTCAATGGAATAGTTTGATTCCACTCGTACAACGACATTCGTAGGAAAACGACAATGACGACATCAAAAATGGCTTTAGTCACAAGCTAACACTTGGTTCGTCCATAAACAAAATCCGACACACAATCCTTATCGGGTAAAACAAAACGATGGACATCTCATGTCTAGTGTACAAACGTGTCCTCTCTCTTGAATTCCTTGGCGATAATTACAACAACAACATTCTTAATCCCACTAGAGATAAATTCCAAATATTTCGATCATTCACAAATATAGGAGTTTTCCCTTCACTTGAAAACTGAGGTAATGCACTCCTCTAAAGAACCTTGTTGTCTCTACTTATGTATTAATCGGGGTTCCCTTACCCTCTACTAATCATTGCATAGAATTTCTCCACAGCTTTCTATCGGTACCAAGAACGCTTCGATCGGGCACTCAAGTCAAAAAGTAAGAATCTTAAAAAAAAAAATCAAAACTTAACAGTGGTAGCCGGTTACTACCAGGAGAGTAACCGATTACTCAGTGCTAATTTGAACTTCCAGTAACTAAAAGAGATGTAGAACACAATTCGGTAACCGGTTACCACCCAGAGGGTAACTGATTAATTCAAACGCAGAAGCAAAATTCTGGTTTTCATTGCTACTTAAACCTCCCAAACTCATTCTAATCACAACCAAATGGTATAACAATTATTAACAGATGATTTCACACACATATCAATCATACTACTAGAGTCCTAATAAGTGAACCATCATTGATTATACTTCTTTAACTTTAGTTTCAACAATAACTTAACAACTCCATTGTACATTCGTCCAAAAATACATTTCGTTATCAATTTCTCATATTGCACTGTTAATACTGTTTCCATATTGTGTCCACTTCACGCTCTGCGGTAATCCTCTCATACCCAAAGATAATCCATCTTACTAGAGTTCTCCCGAATCCAAGGTGCTTAATCTAACACTTAACACAAGTCCATCTGATCCATACCAAATACACATCATGTTACTAAATAAAGCTTATTCTTTCTCTGACACTATACCTTATACCATACCTTGGGTAATTCAACACTTCCGACTTGATTCCTTACTAAATATAACACCCTGATGAATTACTCTAAACTTCGTCTCCTCGATCATAACTGAATATACAACTCCAATCTTCTACTCTTTGTTCGGGGAATACTTGTCTCACTTGAAACGTGTAATCGCATCCTTGTGATTCTCTTCATGCTTCACCACGACTTTAGGTTCTCAAAAGAAAAATAACATTCTTAACTTGTAACTTCTATCCATCAGTAAGGTATTATCTGAATACATTCCTTGAAGTACTCTCGTTCATCTAAGATGCCACCGCGACCTTAGAACTAAAACACTAACAATTAACTCACTCCCGAACCTTACATCACACATTCCACAAAACATCTTCTCTTTCCATGGAATGATATTTCTCAACATTCTTGTCCATACCAGTGGCCAATACCGATCTACCAGTGACTTTATATATTCCTTGATAGACTGATCACTCATCCTGTAGATATCTGTACCTTTCAGATTCTATCCATTCCAAAGGATTTCTCAAATAACAAACTACTCAGCAACTCCATATTACAGGAAATACAACTCTTAAGAAGACTCCAACTTAGAAAACCAAAACTCCATTCTAATAACTCCTGACTTGAGTCCACTCTTACAGAACAAGTTACGATAACACTTAAGAGTCCTCATGGTCGCACAACCATGATTCTACCTATCACATTCATATCATTAGGTTGATCAGACCCAATACTACATAATATGATATTAAGAATCATGCCGACAAGACACACTTAGGAGGCAGGAAAGACTTACTTATGATGTTTCAAGGATAGGTCGAGGATACGACCTGCTCTGATACCAACGGTAACACCTTGTATAATAAATACCTAGAATATCATTATACAAGAGTTTAATTGGTACTGACACCATCATAAGTGCCTAATAGTATAATTCACATTCTTGACCAATACTAAATCAAAAGGCAAACTATGGTGCAAGACATGGAAATCATACTAAAACAAAAATACTAAGATCAATACAATATCCATTATCGTACAAAGATAAATACACAGTGGAAACTACACCAATTCTTCTCTTGAAACATCTCGAGTATAGCTCCACTTGTAAATCAAACCTGCAAAAGAAACCTGAAAAGCAACAACAATAGTGGGGTAAGACATCAACATATCAGTGAGTTCCATATCTTATGGATTATCTCGGCTCTACAAGGTTCTATCAAACCTAACTCAAGTCTAAGTTCACTTCTCTATAAGGAACCAAAACAAAATGGAATATCCATACAATGTTCTCGACACTTTGCGTGGGACTTAATGTAATACCCACCTCAAGTGTTTACCGAACAATGCTTCCCATGGGACTCAGTCTAATACCCATCACAATCCACTACCATGCTTCCCGTGGGACTCATTGTAATACCCACCTCAAGCCTTTATCGGGTAAGGCTTCCCATGGGACTCAGTGTAATATCCATCTTAAGCCACTACCATGCTTCTCGTGGGACTCAGTGTAATACCCACCTCAAGCCTTTATCGGGTAAGGCTTCCCATGGGACTCAATATAATACCCATCTCAAGCCACAACCACGCTTCCCATGGGACTCAATGTAATACCTACCTCAAGCCTTTATCGGGTAAGACTTCTCGTGGGACTCAGTGTAATACCCATCACAAGCCCCTACCATGCTTCCCGTGGGACTCAATGTAATACCCACCTCAAGCCTTTATCGGGCAATGCTTCCCATAGGACTCAGTGTAATACCCATCTCAAGCCACTACAATGTTTCCCGTGGGACTCAATGTAATGCCCACCTCAAGCCTTTATCGGGAAAGGCTTCCCATGGGACTCAGTGTAATACCCATCTCAAGCCACTACCATCATTGTACAATAAATCACAAACTAAGAAAACATACTTAGACATCAGTTGTACAAACAATACCATCTAACAATTTCTAGTTACATCACTAGGTCATACTATAGGCTTATGGTAAGGTTTCCTCACAATACTTTAAATTGCATATTTTATGGTTCATGAATTACATTTACAAAATCTGTATTTTTAATCGGCATAAAATTAATAAATATTTTCCACTTCAAAAGTAATATTTTCCTCTACCATTGGATAGTATGTTGTCATAGTTTTTCGACGATATAAAGTTTTCCTCAATTAGACACCCGAGTAAAAAGTTAATATATAAGAAATAATATTTTTCCAAGACTTACAATGTTAACCGGTTTACGAGATCAAAAATCCAGTTTCAGTGGCGTACCTAGGTTCCGTTAAACGATTAACACATTCTGTTAACCGATTAACCAACTGTCAATAGCTCAAAACCCTGCTTTTTTCATAACAAAACCCATCCAAACTCAATCAAAACACTATGGAACATCCAAGCAATCATAATAGGTTTAACATACATGTAACCTGACTATTCTACCCGATTATTTCATCATTTTAACCGTTAGAAAATTAGATTTAACCACTTAATCAATTTTCTCACAATTTCTTACCTAACTCTTAGAACTCCAAATTCTAAAACAAAAGTGTCTAACTAGAACCCACCTTGCAATCGATGAGGATTTTGGTGAAGATGAAGATGATTGATGAAGAATGGTGATGATCCAAGCTCCCTTTTCCTCTTCTAGGTTTCTTTTCCTTCTTCTCCCATCCTTTATCTTCTTTCTCTTCCCTTTTTCTTTTCTCTTCTTCTTTTTCTTACCAACTTTCTTCTTTCTTTCTTTTTATATAAATAACAAATATCTATCAATTAGTAACATTAACTGGTCCAAATTCAGAGTATCCAAAAATATCTGAGTCAATTATTTAATAAAACTTTTGTGTCAGATAATACTAATTAATTAATTTGAGTTTGTCAGTTGCTCTAATTATTTAAGTTGAAAACTCTCAGAGTACACCAGAACCCTATTAATCTTAATTAATATTATCCATAGAATTTATTAAAATACGGGGTATTATAGCGCTTCTAACCTCTTCCTCCAAAAAATGAGTTGTAAGTATTGCATTATCCTCCACACCAATCCTCTTAAATTCAAAATTTTCGAGATACACTTTATTCTCATTGTTTCCATTGTACACTCTAGAAAAATGACATCCTTCTAAATCTCTCCACCCCTCGAATATCCGGACCGGTTTCGTTCCCCAATTTACTTCCTTGTCGCTTAACATAATAGGGCAATGATCAGACAAATTTTTCTCCAAACATCTTTGATAGCAGAAAGGCCAATTTCCCATCCATCCCTCTGAAACTAGGAACCTGTCTATGTGAATCATTGACGAACCCGAAGAATTCGACCATGTGAATCGTCTGCCTTTGATTGGGAGATCTACAAGGTCAACATCTACAATAAACTCATCAAAATCCTCCAACTCTTTTCTCCTCTGAAATTTACCGACACCTTTCCTTTCGTATTATGTTCTAATGGCATTAAAATCTTCCATAATGCACCTATTCCCATCAACTTCTAGTCCAATTAATTCCTTCAACTCTTTCCACAACCTTCTCTTGACTGGTCCGTCACATGGAGCATAGGAATTAATAATGTTAATCTTAATGTTATCAATACCACAAAGATATCCACATTAACAACCCTACTGCTCTTCCTACTACTTCTCTATAAAGGTAACCAAACTTTGAGTTACCCCACATATGTTCACATGTCGATATTTCCAATTCAGCTAACTTCGTTTCTTGGACACCAATAAAATCTAGACAGTTTGACCTTATCAACTGAGATAACTCCTTCTTTTTCACCAGTCCTCATAAACCTATGATATTGTAACTAATTAACTTCATAATTTTCAAACTTATCCCCCCAAACACCACCTTACCGAAACCTAACATTCGTCAATACCCTTTCCTTCCCTTTTCTTCTTCTTTATTGCCTTCTTGTTCCTGGATATATTTCTATTGATTTTTCCACTACTTCTGCTTCATCTTCCACTATATTTATCCCCATTTCCTTAGAGAAATCTAGTATACCATTTGAAATTCTCTTTTCTGCTCCATGAGATGCCTTCCAAGCCTTTAATTCTTCTTCATTAAGATTATTACACAACTCCTCTTTTTTTCATTCTTTTTCTCTTTATTTTCCCTACCGCAAAGCTTCTCTGAATCAACTTATTTCTCCTGTTCTTCCTCTTTTCCTTGATGATTTCCTTTCTTATTTTTCTCCTTTCTTTAGATTCACTATCAATTGAAATGCATAAATTCAAATTTGACATACCTTCTATATTTTCACCTTCTATCGGCTTATCCTTTTCAGACCTGAGCTTATTACTTGACTTTTTAATCTCCTCAGCTTCTATCTTCCTCTCTTCTGAAAATATTTCTGTCACCTCCAAATTTACTCCCTATGTTGATTGTTCTCATCCTTTTATCTGGACTCCCTAGCTGCACTTCAACTTTTTCATCTTTAGAATTGGACAAATTATCCTCTTCCACTAATTTAGGTGACCTGACTTCATGATCCGGTTCTCCCATGTGGGCCAACTATAAATGAATTTTTTTGAGTCCAACTTTGTTTTCCTGCCACTTACTTCCATATGGGCCACCAATTGGGTCCGAGGCCGAAGAGAAGTATTTTTTTCTATTGATTTTGTACCTATTCCTTCTTTATGAATATTAATAGCCTGCTTTTCTATATCTCCTTTGTCATAGTCTTGTTTTTCTGAAGATTTCTCCCTCCTCATATCCAGTGTAACACCCTTTTCTACCCACAACAAAATTAATCATATTATTAAATTACTTATCATAGTTCTACATAAAAGAGTATCACATTTACGTCCTAAAACATCATATAAATAACAAGTATGTGTCATGTCCCGCAACACGGGTTGCAACTTCCATTCGGAAATAAATCAATGCTTCAAATTTTGCAGCGGATCAAAATTCAACTTGTTTAATATTCTTTTAAAAAGAAAAGATACAACTAAGGTCAAACATCATCCATCAATAGTTTAAATTCAACAAAACAACCAAACAAAACAAATTTTCCCTAGTGTTACATAACTCAGAGCAGGACACCACCTAACTCTATACATATGTAAGCTCATAATTTCGACACTCTGAAATTTGAGACATGAAGTCATTTCTGTTGCTGAGAGGATGATCGGTAGATAAGAAAAAGAAAAAGTGAAGATTTTCAGGAGATGTTGACAAGGTTAAAAGCTCAAGTGCTTCGACAGGAGGACAAATAGTGTTCTGGTAAGCCAAGTTTGGAAACCTGTTTATAGTTGGGTGTTCGACAAGATGAGTGTTTCTTTCGACATTTCGACAGAAGGAAGGTGTTTGGCAGAAGCGTTGGTTCGTAAAGTTTGAAGAGTTTCTTCTTCTTCGACATTTCGACACACAAAGAGATGTAATGTTTCGTCACCAAAGGGAAGAGTTCAAAATTCAAAAGTTGCAACCTTTGGTAGTTGGACATATGGAAGTTTCAGAGAAGGAAATTGCATGCAGGCTGACACTTGTCATTTAGTTAGAATTTTCCCGTTCTAGGTAGTTACTTTGTTTGTATATAAATAGGATAGTTTGTGTTTAGAATGTGTGTGTGAAAACTTATACAAAAATCCTGTAAATACTCTAAGTACCCAGTGTGAGAGAAAATGAGTCTGATATTTGGAACAATGTATGTGTTGAAAACCATTTTTCTTTCAAGTTATTTAAATTATTAAGTCTGTTTCATCAAGTTATTTTATCTTCATTTTTATTTACTTTCCTGCAAAGTTTTACATCTTTCGCCATTTTTCTTACTTTTGTTTAAACTTCAACTTTATTTTACTTTCAAATTCAAAGCATTTAACACTTTGACATTATTAATAAAACAAACCACAAATCATTAACAACACTAAGAGAAATTCGACAAAAACAATTGCACATGTGTCCTAGGACTTGTTTGGTTGGTCCTGCAAGTAACCCAGTTTTCTGAGAGATTGGTTAACCAGAGGTTGTTCGTCAGAAATCAAAGCGAATAAATTGGGACACCCGGTGGGACTAGTGCAATTAATAAGAATTAATAGAGAATCCTCTTAGACAAATTGTTCCTTGCTGCGTTGTATGATTCTTAGAAGCGGTAAACTAGCCGTAACCGACGTAGAAAGACCAAAAAGAACAAGAGGAAGAAGGATGGCTAACTTGCCAAATACTTCGAACAATCCTAACGAAACCATTCCAGTTTCCAATCCTATCCCTTCGTCAGGAGGAGTAGTAGTTTCTGGCCCTGTTTTAGAACAGATTAGGCCTCCATCAGTGGATTCGATACCAACGGGTTCAGGGTCCCAAAATGCGCCTAGTTCTTCCACCATGGGACACTCAAGGCCCATGGGAACCCCTCCTCCTGGAGGAAACACCTTTAGGCCATTTACAAATTATTCTCTGCCCATGTCTGGGAGAGAACAACCATATGGAATGCCAACTTCAATGATGGCAAGCTTACATAATTCGTCACCATTATTTTCTGATGCTACGGTTCAAATGTCTTCACCATTGCAAGGATCAGGATATGGTGGAAATGGGAGTAGATTAAATCAGGTTCCACCAGGATTCCATATGCCAACTATGACGAACCATTTTGCACAAGTAATTCGTCAACAGATGGATGAAAGCAACCATGATATGGTGCAGGCATTGACACAACAAATGGGGGAAGTGTTTAATCCTCGAATACAAAATACTACCCAAACGAACCAGATATTGGCAGAACAAATGGCACGCATTGCTAACTTTTTTGGAGTCCCTCAAGCACAGCAGAGATTATAGTTAAATCAAAATCCTGCCAATAGGCCTGTCGAAGAAGAACTTACTATAAACCAAAGGCCATTAGGAAACCCTCAAGAAAATCCTAGAGGCCTAGAGGTAATAGACGAACAACCTCATGTAGAAGAACCCATTCGACAGGAACCTAGGAGAATAATAGTCCAAAGAGACTAAAATGCTGATGAGATATTACAGCAGAGAATGCGTCACAACAATCTGCCTGTCGAAAATAATATTGCAACCATGGTTGAGAGAATAATGGCGCAAAATGGAGTAAACGTAGGATTACAAAGGCCTAGTTATACTTCCCCTTTGTCTGAATATGTTTTGCAACAAGAGTTACCACCAAGGTGGAAAGTCCCCAAATTCACCAAATTCTCAGGGGATACTAGTGAGTCCACCATAGAACACATAGCGCGTTACTTGATAGAGGCAGGAGAGATTGCTAATAATGAGAACTTAAGGATGAAATATTTTCCAAGTTCTTTAACGAAAAATGCTTTCACTTGGTTTACTTCCCTGCCTGCAACTTCAATATTTACATGGACCCAATTAGAAAGATTGTTCCACGAACAATTCTATATAGGACAAACTAAGATAAGTTTGAAAGAATTAGCAAGTGTCAAAAGAAAATTCTCTGAACCTATAGATGATTATTTGAATAGGTTTAGATTGTTAAAGGCTAGATGTTTTACACAAGTGCCAGAACAAGAATTAGTCGAAATGGCTGCGGGGGGTCTGGATTATTCCATAAGGAAAAAATTAGATACCCAATACTTGAGAGACATGGCACAACTAGCAGACAGAGTAAGGCAAATAGAAAGGCTAAAAAATGAGAAATTTAGGTCAAATAAAAACAAGAAGGAAAGAGTGGCCTATGTAGGAATAGTTCAGGAAGATGATTATGACGAAAACGAACCAGTCATTTTCGATCAGCAAGAAATTGATCTGGCAGAACTAAAACAAGGCCCTCCATATTCCTGTAAAGTTTTAGCTCCGTCGAATGGAAAAAATCCAGTCGAAATGGAAAAGAATGACAGGTTTCCTAAAAGAACCTACACATTCGACATCACCAAATGTGATGAAATTTTTGATTTACTAGTTAAAGATGGTCAGTTGATAAAACCAGCAGGCACTAAGGAGACTCCTGTATACCAACAAAAAAAGAGAGGTTTTTGCAAATACCATAATTTTTTGGGTCATAAAACTTCTCAATGTTACCTTTTCAGGGATCTTGTCCAGAATGCAATCCAGAATGGAAGGTTGAAGTTTGGAGACAAAGCTAAGCAACAGATGAGAATTGACTCCAATCCCATGCAAGTTGTGGAGGCCAACTATGCTGAACCAGAAATGGTGAATGTGGTCGAAATGGAAGTCATGTTTGAGGAAAGCTTTGAAATAGTAGAAGCCACTGAAGGTTTCGACACCAACTTCACCATGATAGAGGCTGCTGAGGGCTTCGACACCCATGTAAATGTGGTGGAGGGGGCTGATGACCTTACTGACCAGGCTGAGGAAGAAGCAGTCAAAGCTTCTGAAGATTTTGACAGAGAGAACGCCATTGAAACTACTGAAGGTTTCGACGGAAGGAATACAGTCAAGGTTGGTAGAAGCTTCGACAAGAAAAACTATAACAGAGATGCTGAGCATGGAGTGATCTGGGACACTCTAGGAGAACCCAGTGGGAAGTTTGACTTCATGGTGAAATATTCAGCACCACCAAGCTCCAAAACTGACATTAGCAAAATCAAACCCACAGGATGGGGAGATTCTTTCAAAAATGATAATGAGGAGGAAGATAACAAAGCCCTCATTGTCCAAAAAGAGGCCACTGAAGGCCTTAGTCATGACAAGATCAAAGGAACAGAGACTGCTGACAATGTCCACATTGTCGAACCAATAAACAGAAGTACCAACAAAACTAAAGAAGATTCTGCCGAAGGTGTTGCACAGTGCTGCAAGTACATCTATAAGGGCTTACACCCAAAAGGCAATGTGAATCAGTTGAAGGAGAATATCCCTGAGGAAATGATGCTAGTCGAAAAAATGAACAAATTGAAGATCACAAGTGAGCAGAATGCAAGGATTTATATGGTGGAAGTCACTCAGAAGATAGGACCAGACACCAACAAGGGAAAGAAACATCAAGAGAAGCATCAGAAGCTGGTTTACCCAGAAGAAAATGAAAGTCTTGTCAAATTCATCCAGAGGTGCCAGAGGAAGAACGCAGAAGTTATGCTTTGCCCAAGGTGCAGCGCTGTGTTCGACCGGAAAGCAGCTAATGACTTAGAAGCAGCAGAAAAGACCCAAAAGAAAAGAAACTGGGGAGCAGTCCCACCAATCAGAAATGAAAGGTTCGACCCAAGAAGGAGGGAGCATCATAACCAAGGAATGGGAGAAAGACGTTACAGCACCTATAAACCATCCAACAAACCGAACGATGACAAATGGGTCCAACCTATAAGGGATGCCCAAGGTCAGAAGAGATGGAAAAGTTTTGAAGTGAACAGGGGTGCCTCAATAGAAGTGAAAAAGGAGGTAAAAAAAGAAAAGCCAAAGTACGTCTCTGAAAACTACAAGGGGAAGAATCCTATGTCCAGGTCCCAATGGAGAAGATTCCAAAGGCAGAAGAGAATTGAAAAAGAAACCGTAGAACAAAAAAGGATTGGTGAGAATAAAGCTGAGTCAAGCAAGTGCGTGCAGACAATAAGCAAAGGGAAAGCTCTGGCGAAAGAAGAAATCCCCCAGAGAGATAAATCTAGTGACACAACAGAGATGTAGAAAATAAGCAACAAAATGCCAGAAGACGAAGAAGTTACTGACGACTTCAGCTCAGAGTCTGATGCTTCCTTCGACGTAACTTGCAATGTGGTTTCTGTGTTGCCCAGAGACTATGACAGGATAATGGAAGTGGATGACGAAGAGGATGATATGGAAGATTATAGCATAGGGCTTAAGCCTGTATGTTACTACATAATGAACAATGGCTGTGTCGAAGAGCAAAATGCTTTCTTCGAAAAGCCAGATGATGCGATGAAGGCTCATTTAAAGCCTCTGTTCATAAAAGGGAAAGTAGAAAACGTGGGTGTCAACAAAATCCTGATAGATGGAGGAGCAGCTGTGAATCTAATTCCTCATTATATGATAAAGAGGATTGGAAAAGATGACTCAGACACTAAACCTCACAACATGGTGTTGTCCAACTATGAAGGTAAGGTAGGGACAACATTGGGGGTAATACAATTGAACCTGACTATAGGAACCATTACCAGGCCTACAATGTTTGTGGTGATAGCATCAAAAGCAAATTACAATTTGTTGTTGGGAAGAGAATGGATCCATGGAATTGGGGTTGTGCCATCATCCATGCATCAAAGGATAGCAATTTGGAGGCCGGATGGGATTGTCGAAAACATAGAAGAAGACCAAAGTTACTTCATGGTTAACGTGAACAATGTCACTAGTCGTAACTTCGACAAGAACTTGGCCCACATAGCACCTTGCAATCCTGCTGGTTTCGACCTAACAGCCTCTAACAACGCATACTGTTCCATGTACCTCCACCCTACGCATGGTTTCCAGTGGGATAAATAAATAATTGGGGAGACAAATTACACTTGGGGAACTGCACATGTCAACCCAACTGGGTGGGGGAGTGAGTTCAGTGAAAATGAATGAAGCATCAACAATAGAAAGGATTACGGCTTATATAGCCGAAAAACAACTCAAAGCGGCCCTTGAGGCCGAAGTAAGAAATATGGCTATTAAAGCCAACACACAAGTTGTCGAAGAACAACATCCTCAAGAGAATATTGAGGAACAATGTACAAAGCAGAGTTGTGAAGAAAACTCTAGTGGCGAATGGCAGAATCAAAGGCTTGATGCCATTTATGATGACGAACCCTTGGGGTTTGAAAAAGATCCAACCCCAACCAATATGAAAATGGTGGCACAGGATCCTTTAGAAGAGATCAATCTGGGACTGGGGGCAGAGAAAAGGCCAACTTACATCAGTGCCAAGATGGATCCTCAGCTCAGAGCCGAAATAATCCAACTGCTGAATGAGTTTAAAGACTGCTTCGCATGGGATTATGACGAAATGCCTGGTTTAGACAGAAATTTGGTCGAATTGAAGTTGCCAATACTGGAAGGGAAAAAGCCAATAAAGCAGACTCCCAGACGCTTCGCACCTGAAATTCTGTCGAAAATTAAAGAGGAAGTCGAAAGACTTCTAAAATGCAAGTTCATCCGTACAATAAGGTATGTCGAATGGATTGCTAATATTGTTCCTGTGATTAAGAAAAATGGCAAACTTAGGGTGTGCATTGATTTTAGAGATTTAAACTCAGCTACCCCTAAGGATGAATATCCTATGCCAGTAGCAGAAATGCTTGTAGATTCTGCAGCAGGCCATGAGTATTTAAGTATGCTTGATGGATATTCTGGCTATAACCAGATTTTCATTGCTGAAGAAGATGTTCCAAAAACAGCTTTTCGGTGTCCAGGGGCAATAGGAACATATGAATGGGTAGTCATGCCCTTTGGTTTAAAAAATGCTGGAGCTACTTACCAAAGGGCAATGAATGCTATTTTTCATGATTTCATTGAAACATTTATGCAAATTTATATAGATGGTATTATGATTAAATCTGCCTCAGGCTCAAACCATATTGACCATCTTCGACAATCCTTTGAAAGGATGAGGAAGTTTGGTTTGAAAATGAATCCCCTTAAATGTGCTTTTGGTGTGCAGGCAGGTGATTTCTTAGGCTTTGTGGTCCACAAGAAAGGGATTGAAATTAATGAAAACAAAGCCAAGGCCATAATGGAAGCGAAAGCGCCATCGACAAAGAAGGAATTGCAGTCTCTACTAGGGAAAATTAACTTTCTTAGAAGGTTCATCTCCAACCTTAGTGGAAAAACACAGGCCTTCTCACCTTTACTTCGACTGAAGAAGGAGGGCTTCACTTGGGGGCAAGAACAACAAGATGCTTTCAACAAGATCAAAGAATATATGGCCAGTCCTCCAGTTTTAATGTCTTCTTGTCGAAAAAGAAGTATGAGGCTCTACATCTCAGCATCCGACAGAACATTGGGAAGCATGCTTTGTCAGGAAGATGAACATGGCGTCGAAAGAGCCATCTATTATCTCAGCAGAGTCTTAAATGATGCTGAAACTAGATATAGTATGATAGAGAAACTATGTTTATGTGTATATTTCTCTTGTACAAAGTTAAAGCATTATATAAAACCCATTGATGTATATATATCTTCTCATTTCGACGTAATAAAACATATGTTCTCTAAATCTATTCTACATAGTCGAATTGGAAAATGGGCTTTAGCCTTAACTGAGTATTCTTTAAAATATATGCCTCTAAAAGCTGTTAAAGGACAAGTGGTTGCTGACTTTATAGCTGACCACTCCATAATTGAAGATGAAATAAAATACGTCAAAAGAGAACCTTGGAGATTATATTTCGACGGTTCCAGTCATAAGAATGGAACAGGTGTTAGGGTGTTAATCATTTCTCCCAATAAAATTCCAACAAAGTTCAAGTACAAAATAGAAGGTTGTTGTTCAAATAATGAAGCAGAATATGAAGCCTTGATTGCTGGACTTGAAATATTGTTGGAATTGGGGGCAACAGAGGTCGAAATAATGGGTGACTCTGAGTTGGAAATAAAACAATTGACAAAAGAATACAAATGTGTCAAAGAAAATTTGATCATGTATTTTGTAATAGCCAACAGACTCCTCAAGAGATTCGACAGTGCAGCCTTTAGACACATTCCTAGATTAGAAAATCAGGAAGCAAATGACTTAGCTCAACTGGCATCAGGCTACAAAGTGTCGAAAGAAAATTTGGAGAAAGTTGTCGAAATAAGAGGAAAAGTATTATCCACTAGACTGTCCCCATCAGATTTGGAAACCATAAGACTGGGATATGGTGATGAAGAAAATTTTGAAATTTTCAATGTAGATGATCCAGGGGTAGGAGATTGGAGAAAACCTATTAAGGATTATTTACAAAATCCAAACCAGACAGTCGGAAGAAAGATAAAGTATAGAGCTTTAAGCTATGTACTCTTTGGAAATGAGCTGTTTAAAAAGACTGCAGAAGGAGTATTACTAAAGTGCTTAGGTGAGACTGAAGCTTATATAGCTTTGTCGAACGTGCATAGTGGTGCATGTGGTGCACACCAGGCAGGGCACAAGATGAAATGGTTACTATTTCGACAGGGGATGTATTGGCCAGCAATGTTGAAGGATTGTGTCGAATTTGCAAAGGGATGTCAAGAATGCCAAATTCATGCAGGCATACCTCATGTACCTGCAAATGAGTTACATTCTATTATAAAGCCTTGGCCATTCAGAGGTTGGGTTTTAGATTTGGTTGGTGAAATTCGACTAGCTTCTTCAAAGGGGCAGAAATACATTTTGGTTGGAGTAGACTACTTCACTAAGTGGATTGAAGCCATACCACTGACGAATGTAGATCAGGAAGCAGTTATAGACTTCATCTAGAAACATATAATTTATAGGTTTGGAATACCAGAAACTATAACCACTGATCAAGGATCTGTGTTTACTGGAAGAAACATGCAGGAATTTGCAAAAGAGACAGGTTTTAAGTTACTAACTTCAAGACCTTATTATGCTCAAGCAAATGGACAGGTCGAAGCATCCAACAAGGTTGTGATAAATCTGATAAAAAAGCATGTGGGTAAGAAACCTAGGAATTGGCACAAGACTCTAGATCAAATCCTTTGGGCTTGTCGAACGTCTCCTAAAGAGGCAACTAATTCTACCCCATTTAAATTAACTTATGGGCATGATGCAGTATTACCAGTCGAAATCTATTTACAATCAATACGAATTCAAAGGCATCATGAGATTCCATCTGAGATTTATTGGAGTATGATGATGGATGAATTAGTTGATTTAGATGAGGAGAGGTTACGTGCTTTAGAGTTAATAAAAAGGCAGAAAGAAAGAGTCGAAAAGTTTTACAATAAGAAAGTAAAATTTAAAGCCTTTTTAGTTGGTGATTTAGTTTGGAAAGTAATTTTGCCCATGGAAAAGAAAGATATATTGATGGGAAAATGGTCTCCTAAATGGGAAGGACCTTTCAAAATTTTAAGAGTTTTTTCAAATGGCGCATATGAAGTCGAAGAAATGGAAAAAGACAGGAGAGTGTTGAAAATAAATGGCAAATATTTGAAGAAGTATAAGCCAACATTGCAAGAAATAAAGATAGAAATGGAATAAAATTGCAAACAAAAGCTTGTCTTCGCCAAACAGATAGCGTTAAGTAACATTACATATGAAAATTCTAAAATTCTTAAAGTAATAAAATTCCCTATTTTCTATTACAAACTACTGTTGGAGGAAAGTTGCTTTGAGTTCGTCAAATTTCTTCTTTTGAAGCTGAATTCGACGTTCACAGAGACTTTTGCTAACAGTCAGTTCGTCAATTTCTCTGTGGAGTTGTTGGGCTGTTTCTGCATGTTGAAGACCTTTCTGAAGCTCCCTGTCAATTTCTTCTTGGTTGGGCTGTTGGAGGCTGGCTTGACGTTCCCTCTCTTGGAGGATCTTCTTCTGAAGTTCGACAATCTGAGCTTGATAAGCCTGGATGTTATTTTCGCACTCAGCAGCAGCTTTGGAGTAATCTTCAGAAAGCTTCTTTAGCTCTGAGATTCTGTCTGTCGAAGAGGTTACAACATTCCATTCTGAGACTTGTTTCTCAGATTTGGCTGTGATGTTCTGAGAAAATTCTTTTTGGCGAACTAAGTCAGCACTTACAGAATCAATCATAGACATCAGGTCCATCACCAGACGACTCTCTTCAGTCGAAGCCTCCAGGAGATTGGATTGCTTTAGGAGTTTCTTCAAGTCATATTGTGCAGAAGGGTTTTCGGCCAGAGTTCCAAATAGGTCCACCCCAAGGATTTTTGCCTTAATCTCAGCCATGATAACACTGATTGGTTGAATTTCAGAGGTAGCCCCTGAAGCTGTTGAGCTGCTGTGGGAAGAGTCTTGAAAGTTGTACCTGGAACTGAGTAAAGCTTTCAGATATTCCAGAGGTTTTCTTACTTTCAAGCTTTCAATTTCCTCATGGGACAAGCTTGTCGAACCCGTATTTAGAGGGGTTTCTGTTGGAATTTCTACTGGAGTAAGGACAGCTTGGGTACTTCCTCCAGGGTTCAAGTTTGTGTCTGGTTGCTTCGACAGATCTTCTTCTTCTTCAACAGCTTCCTTATCAGCCTCTGTTGTATCAATTGGCCCTTGAGGTTGTGCATCCTGGTCTGGGGCAGTCTTTTCTTCCACAGTAAAATCTGGACGAAGAGGAGAATTGTTGTCAGAGGACTCAGGGTCACTGATGTCGAAATCACTGAAAGTCTGAGGGCCATAAACACCAGCATCTGGAGTGGTTTCTTCCTGAAGCCGTTCAGCTAAAGTCTTCTCAGAATCAGAAGGGATAACCTCTTCTTGAACCTTAGAAGTTTCTTCGACATCAATGATAACCTGAAGTAAACAGAAAAGGGAAGTTTAAAAGAAGAAACAATGCAGTTAAGACTATGAATATTGTTGTCGCTCCCGATAAGTGACGCAGGGTCAGATAAGGGTACAGACGCGAACGGTCGGCGAGAGGAACAGTGAGAACACACAGCCGTGAACTCACTGGAGATGAATAGAGTCGCCAGCTAGGCATTTTTATCCCGGAGGAAAGGTAATGCTGCATAAACCTAGAAAAGGATGGATAAGACGGTTGCGAACCAGAGAGACTGAGAAAGGGGGTTGGTTACAACCTGGGAAGGTATTAGCACCCAGATTGTCCGTCGTACTCGACGGGATCCACGCTTAAAAGATTTGTGTTTTAAAGGGGTAGTGTCAGTGCAATCTGTGTATAGAATAGCTGGAAAGCAATATGTACAGGTGTCAGTGTGAAGTGTATAGGTGATGTGAAATATGGAAGTGTCAGTGTGAGGAAGGGGTGAAATGCTCAAGATCATGAGGCTAAAGAATGAAGCTGGAAAGAGGGGGAATGTACAGAGACTTTTGTTCGATAACCGTTAAGTTATGCCTACGTATCCTCTCATGCAATGAGGAAGTCAGAACACCGTAGTTCGACCCAAAGAGACTGAAAGGATGAATTGACTTGTGAACTGCCTGCTTGTCTATGCTCAAGTGTATGACCTGTCTGGCTCAGGTGCAAACTGTCTTGCATTAGACGGAAGAAGCGAGTTCTCGTTTATGAGTGAGTGAGGTGAGAAAAGAATCCCGGAGGAGACGATTATTGTTTGTTTTTGTGTTTTCAGTCTTTTATTGCTTTTGAAAGTTTGTCGTAAGTTAATGAGCTTAAGCCTAAACCAATGGATTTAGTAAACTCATCACATCTTCCCTCTGATTAAGGGTAATGAGAGTACCTTAAGTGTGAAGTCAGATTCTCACACTTAACCACCTTTGGTATAGGATTAAGATCATTAACCTACTTGTGATTATTTAGATGTTTTTGGTATTTTTGTTTAGTGTTGAGTAATGAGGTTAAGCCATAATCAGGGATTTAACAGACTCATTACACTATCCTAATAGAAGGATAATAGATGAGAGTGTTTAAGCTGAGGAAAGCTCCTCAACTTAATCCATGATTAGGGATTAAACTCATGACAAAACAAGCCTTTGATTAAGTGGATTTTATTAATGATATGATGAAGAAATGTTTTTTAGGGTTTGTAAGACAACTTGAGGGGGACTTGTCCATTAACACTAGGGTTAGTCCTTCTTAACCACTTAAGGAAGAATTAGAACCCTAATGCAAGGCCCAAGTTACAAGTGTAATGTCTTGATACTTATTAAGTGAATTGATTAAGAGATTTAAACACATTAAGGGTTTAATACTTAGGATTAAAGTTATACACTCCATCCTAAGAGAAGGATGCAGGCATAACCCTAATCACCAAGTCTTAACACCTTTAGGGTTTAGTCTCTGATTATGAGGTGAGAAGAAGAGACCCAAAGAGAGACACAAAGGTAAAAACTATGGGGGAGACTAATCAAAACCCTAATTCATTATCATGCTTGGTTGTCCCTAAAGTTTGTGTGGTTTGCAAGAACAATCTTCAGAGGAGCCACCAGGAAGCAGATGAACAAGATCAAGAGAAGCAAAGTGACTTGCTTCATTCAAGAAGTCAAGTCACTTGAAGAAAGAAAGTGGGAGAAGCAAGAATGAGCAAGCTCAATCTCAAACACAAATAGAAATGCAGCAATGGATGCAAGAGAGATGAGAAGAAAAGTTATGAGAAGTGAAGGCAAATTCACTTCTCAAGTGTACTTACCACCTGAAATGTTAGAAAACAATGCAATGCAATGCAAGATGAGATGGAATGATATGATGCTAAGCAAAACCAGAAGCATGTTGATGATGATTATGATGTTATGAGGTGCTGCAAACATGAGGCAAGACATGGGGATGTTCACACAAGATTATGAATGCAAATGATGCAAGCTAAGGAGCATGAACAAGCATGAAATGTTATGAAGCATACAAGACAAATGACATGGCAAAGATGTAATGCAATGATCAAACATGCTTCCTATATGTCTTAAGATGTCAAATGAATCATAAGAATGCACAAAATGCAATGACAAGTCAAGTTATGCAAGAGAATGCAAGAAGGATGCAAGAGAAAGGCCCAAATTAGGGTTTATGCATCAAACAACAAACAAAACCCAAAAACAGAAGTAAACCCTAAGACAAAAAATGGAAAATGGCACCTAAAGAAACCCTAGGCCTATAATGAACCACTGCCCAAAGGGGAGCTCTCAACTCTCAACCAAACTCAAGATATGAATTTTCTAAGTTATTAGGGTTTTTTAGGGTTCTTAACAAAAGAAATGCCAATCAAATAGAAAATGAAGAAACAAATCATGGCCATTTTATCCTTGAAAATACATGCCAAACACAAGACAAAGCAAAAAGAATCAATGTCTCAACCCTCTCAAATAGGCAGAAATGAATTTTTAAACTTATGATCAAATTAATGCATAAAAAATGATTTAATTCAATGAAAAATTCTTAAAATGCATCAAGATCAAAAAAGAAATTTGGTTTGAAGGTTGGACAATGTTTCTAAATGTCTTAGAACATTTCATGAATTTTTTTGTAATTTTTAAATACCTAAAAGTATTTTTAATTAATTAATTCTCATTAATCAATTAAAAATAATCTTTTAAATATTTAAAAATACTTTTTTAATGATGAAAAATAAAATAAAAATATTTTTGGGTCTTAAAAATTAATAAAACTTTAAAGAAAAAGTTTCATAATTTTTAAGAATTTTTTGCTATTTTAAAATAATTATACAAATTTAATGAAAAGAAATGAAAATAAAATTGATTTAATCTGAGTTAAATGATAAGTAATCTAATCCTAAGGTGGAGATTCAAACTGGGCCGGGGATGGTTGACTGGCGCGCAGATCCAAGGGTCCACACAGCTTCTGACTTAATTAATTAAAATATGATTAATTAACCCTAACACGTGGATTAGGGCTAATTGGATTGATCTGGGCCATTCAAAGCAGCGGGAAGTCAACAAAGTCTACAGATCCTACGCTCATCATTCAAATGGTCATAATGACCTGAGTTTAGGGTTAATCACCCTCAGGTGACCGGAGAGGAGCTCCGGTCATCTTCTCCGGTTGCACAAAAACCCTAGAACACGAATCAAGCAACTATTCCACAAATCAAGCACACCTAAATGATCCTCTAACTTCCTAGGTCACGAATCCAAGCTCAAACAACATTTATGCACCAAGAATCAAAGGAATCGAAAGGAAAGAAATTCACGGGCAAAAATTCAGAGGGACCATACAAGCTCAGTTTTCACTCATTTTTGATTCTGAAACCAACCCCATGACCAGCAAGACATGAATAATCAATTTATAACTTAAAAACCAAGCTTTGAGAAGAAAATTTCATGGCCATACCTGAGGTGACAACTCCTGTTTCTGGGCTTTCAGGGCAGTTTCTTGATGCAAGCTAGCTCCAATGACTCCCCTGGTGCTAATGGCAGGCTTGGAATGAAGTTTAGCAAGCTATTTCAAGGGTTACCAAACTGATATAGCAGAGAATGACCTTGGTGTACAGGCTGTTTTAGGTCAGTGTAATGGGTGGTTTGGACTCCTCTGAGTGTGCTTGACTTGTTGGTGAAGAAAGATGAGGTGTTTGATGGCTGGATGGTGAGATTCGAAGAGAACTGGTTCTGAGGGTGAAGAATGGTGAAGCTCAGGTCAGGCTTGTTTCAGGCTTGAGCTTTGGTGGTTTGAGGCCTATGGAGTGTATTGAGTTGGGTGATGAAGAAAGTTTGAGTGTTTCTTGGCTGTGGAGGCAGATTCGATAGTTTTTTGCAATGTGAAGGGGTTTTGTGAGTGTGTGTAATGTGATGGTTTCTGCCTTGCTTCTTGAATGTTTTGGCCAGCATTTGGATAGTATAAACAATTGCAAGTGGCTGGGGGATGTGACATGTCCTGCTGTGATTGGGATGTCTACTTTTGCATAAAGTCCACCTTTTGTGTAAGTGAGGCATGGCTCAAAGTCTAGGCAAGTACAAGGTTGGTTCTGGTGCAGCATGGTGTGGTGAGAAAGGCTAGCTTGATTCAAGGACCAATGCAGCAAGTTGGTGAGATGTGATGAGTGTTTTGCAACTTGGTTACTTTTTGCCTTTTCATGAAAATATGCCTTGCTACATGAACTAATCATATGTGATCTTGGTTCAAATCTGATTTTATTACTTAGAGAAATGTTTGTGTAATGGTTTGAAATGAAATAGAGGTCATAATTGGCTTTGGTTCAAGACTTTGCAAAAATTTCCCTTTGAAGCATGCCTTGAAAATTAATGATTTTAGCCAACTTTGCATTGCCATAACTTTTGATCCAAGAAGAGTTTGATCATGTTCTTGTACTTTTTGAAAAGGGAAAGATGAGATCTACAACTTTCATGACCAAAGTTTTTCCATTTGAAGCCTTTTTGGGTCAAGAATCAAGGCTTGAAAAATGACCTAAAATGATGCATTCTTGAAAAGTCAACTATGCCCAAAAAGTCAACATTTGCAAAAACCCTAAATTCTTGATTTTTGTGAACTTCAACCTTCTTACATGATCAAATAAAGATCATATGCACTCAAAATGATGAAGATCACCCATTGGTTGGGTCATTGGGGACCTCAGATGCCCTGATTTTACACTGACTTGTCTGAAAAGTCAACTCTTGATCAGATGGCTTCCCCATGGAATTTCTTCATGAAAATTGATATGCATACTCCCTATACCATATAGAGATCAATGGAAACAAAAATGACCAAAAAAATTGGAGTTATGGCCTCTGAAACCAAAACCCTAATTTTCAGTCAACTGTGCAGTTCATCCTGGCTCTGCATCCACTCAAACCCTAGTTCTTGTGATTCCTCTGCAATTTTGACTTTGAGGAGATGGAATATGATATAAGAACACACATGGACCCCTCTGAGTTGATTGGTGGCCTTTGGAATGGCTCAAGATGCCTGGAGGTTGCTCAGATCACAAACCCTAGGTGCAGATGCCTTAGAAACTATGCAGTGAATCAAAAATGAAATGTGAGATGATATTGTTGTGTTTATGCATATGAGATGATCACAAGCCATGGTGTGAATGGGTGAGGGCAAATTTGGGGTGTTTACAGCTGCCCCTATTCAAACATGAGTTAGCTGTGCAGGATGTAAGCAACGGCTTAACAGGCAAACAAGATAACTTGTGGTTGAATACCAAAGACAGTCCAAAATTTGCACTCACAAAATGAAGAAGAAAAGGGATATAGATTGTAAAGTATAATAAAGTATATTGTAAAGTGTGGGCGACGGAGGACAACCGTCGAGCAGAGGACGACTGCTGGGTAAAAAAAACAATGCCGGGGACGACCGACATGCTGGGAAAAGTGTGAAGTAAAGCGATGACGGGGACGGCCGACATGCTGGGGATAAAAGGTAAAGCTAAGACGGGGACGGCCGACTAGCTGGGGAAAATAAAATCATGATGGGGACGGCCATCAAGATAAACTGTAAAATTCTCTGGGAGATAAAGAAACATGACGGGGACGGCCATCAAGTTCATAAAGGTAAAGTAACCAACGATGGGGACGGCCATCGGGCTAAAAAGGAAAAGGGACCACGACGGGGACGGCCATCGGGTGAATGAATAAATGAAATAAACAGATGATGGGGTATGGCCATCAAAGGTGAAGGACGATCACCTAGCAGGGGACGGCTGCTCTGTTGGGAATAAAAGAAATATGATGGGGACGGCCATCAAAGGCGGAGGACGACCACCTGGCAGGGTACGGCTGCCGAAAATGTCGCGACATAGGACGAATGCCGGATAGAAAAGGTCAACGATGGGGACGGCCATCGGACGAGCATGATGGAGGACGACCATCAAGAAGTGGAGGACGACCACTCAGCAGGGGACGGCTGCTCTCGGGGTTATCATAACACAGGACGAGTGTTAGATAAAAAGAAAATTTGTTGGTGATCTACTGGGGAGATAGTAAACACGGACGAGCGTTTACATCCAAGAAACAAAAGGTATAAGTGTTTGATATTGTGTATAGATTAAAGATGCGGACGAGCATCCTTAAAATTATGATACGGACGAGTATCATGTAGAAACAAACTGACACAGGTTCAGAGATGATGATACGGACGAGCATCAACTGGTTAACAAAGAACACGGACGAGTGTTGCATCTGAAAGTATCCTTCTGGGGAATAGTAGACACAGACGAGTGTCTATATTCAAGAAGACAAAAGTGTTTGACACAGTGTATGGATTAAAGATGTGGACGAGCATCCTTAAGACTATGATACGAACGAGTATCATGTAGAAACCAACATTAGACGCAATGTTCTGAGATGATGGTACGGACGAGTACCAACTGGTTAACAAAGAACAAGGACTACTGTCGAATCTGTGGGGATATAAATGATGTATAAGATACGGACGAGTATCTGTATAAGAGTGAGTATTGTATAGATGAGTGTTTATCTGCTGGGAAGAGTGACACGGACGAGTGTCAAAAGGAGAAAAGTACAATGATATTAACAAGTATATGAGTTGTAAAAGTGTAAGCGATTGCGCTGGGGATATGACACGGACGGGTGTCAAGAAAGTGTATATATATAAGTATATGTGAGTGCAAAGAGGATGTCTTTGGCTTTCTGCTGGTGGTTTGACACGGACGAGTGTCAGAAAGTATCTGTAATACTGGTGATCTTGGTTTGTAAAGGGTATTCAGGCAACCTGCTTGGGGAAATGACGACACGGACGGGTGTCAAGAAAGAAATATGCTGGTGTTTGTGATTTGTGAGGCAACTGCTTTTGCTGGGACTCTGATGGGATTTTTTTCTGTATATATTCTGTATGCCAACAGATTGTCATTATTTACAAGTTTTCGATTCACAACATGACTTATGATTATGCTATGTATTTGATTTTTGCCGTAATGCTCCATATTAGACGGAATGCTACGCTCTGAGGGGGTAATATGATGCGAATGCTATGATTATGCAAAGAGGCACAGATCCGGGATTCGGATCCCGTTGCCGCAAAGATCTCTGGTTGATCTGCTTGAAGTGAACATCCCAGCTGGGGATGAGATCATTGGTAGATCTAATGATGTATCTGTTTGGGGATATAGGTCACCGATTGACATATCCTTATAATACGGGACCCAGCTGGGGTTTGCAGAAGCTTTCTCTCTCTGTTGTGACTTCTTCGTGCGTTGCTCTTTTGAATAGAGGCTGGGGAAGGTTGTTGGTCACTCAGCTGGGGAGAGTAATGAGAGGCAACTCGGCTGGGGAGAAAACATCTTGAGTGTTAAGCCTGTTTGTTGATTTGCCAGCTTGCTGGATTGTAACTTATATGCCCCAAGTTGCGTTCTGGATACCTGCAATCCTGCAAAGATAAGGAAACGTACAAAAGGTCCTGAGGTATCCCTCACTGAATTCCGTCATAGGAAATAAGTACTTTCGAGAGTAATCACATTCCCTGTAAGCATGTGTTTTATTTTTAGAGAAAGGCATCTGTACTTATGCAATTGTATTTTTAGAGATATCAGACAAATCTTTGCAAAACATAAATGTAAAAACGAAACATGACTGAAAATCTGATTTTATTAATTCATGTGCCCTGAATTGGCAAGATACAGTCAAGGAAACATATCTCCTGAAATGAGGAGATTGTTACAAATTGAGAAACAAAGTGCTGGCAGTGTTGATGACGCTTTGAGGAGCTTCCTCTCCCGCTATGATTCGTATGACAATGACATTCTTCTCGTCTTGCTTTCTGGAGAAAGTTGATTCTGATCGGAGCTTGATCCTTTCGAAGCTTACCAAGTTGCCGACAATACAGACGAATTCAGAATACAGTCGTTCGCTTATTCCCTTGTTTTGCATGGATCGCCCTTTCGGGTTTTCAATCCATCGGGATACCCATTTTTGCCTGAGCTGTCCAATGCGGCTTTTCAACTCAGCGGGTGTACATTTTTCATTTATTTCCCTTATTTTTGCCCGAGTCTTTTATTCTGTTTTTGACTCGCCGGGATGCCCTATTTTTGCCTGGACTTTCATTCTGTTTTTTGTGTCCAGCGGGTCATTTTTATGCGAAGTATTTTTTAACTGCATCTGAATTCACAGGGGACGGAAAATCTTCACCATCCATGGTGCTGAGCATCAGTGCTCCACCAGAGAAAACTTTCTTCACCACGAATGGTCCTTCATAATTTGGAGTCCATTTGCCCCTGTGGTCTGTATGAGGAGGGAGGATTCTTTTCAGCACAAGATCTCCCACTTGGTACTCTCGATGTCTGACTTTCTGATCGAAGGCCCTCTTCATTCTCTTCTGATACAGCTGCCCATGACAGATTGCAGCCAATCTCTTCTCTTCGATCAGACTCAGCTGCTCGTATCGGGACCTAACCCATTCTGCTTCACTCAGTTTGACATCCATTAATACCCGTAGGGAGGGTAATTCAACTTCAACTGGCAGGACTGCTTCCATACCATACACAAGTTGATACGGTGTTGCCCCAGTGGATGTCCTGATTGATGTGCGATACCCATGCAAGGCAAATGGTAGCATTTCATGCCAGTCTTTGTAGGTGACTACCATCTTTTGCACAATCTTCTTGATATTCTTATTTGCTGCCTCAACAGCGCCATTCATCTTTGGCCTGTAAGGAGAAGAGTTGTGATGTTGGATCTTGAAGTCCCGGCATAATTCAGCCATCATTTTGTTGTTTAAGTTGGAACCATTATCAGTAATGATTCGCTCGGGCACTCCATACCGACAGATGATGTCTCTTTTCAGGAATCGGGCTACCACTTGCCTTGTGACATTTGCATATGAGGCTGCTTCAACCCACTTTGTAAAATAGTCAATGGCGACCAGGATGAATCTGTGGCCGTTCGAAGCAGTTGGCTCAATTTTGCCAATCATGTCAATGCCCCACATTGCAAAAGGCCAGGGTGAAGACATTATGTTCAAAGGATTCGGAGGCACATGCACTTTATCTGCGTAGATCTGGCATTTGTGGCATTTCCTGGCATAGGCACAACAGTCTGCATCCATTGTGATCCAATAATAGCCTGATCTTAACAACTTCTTAGCCATGGCATGCCCTCCAGCATGGGTACCAAAAGAGCCTTCATGCACTTCATGCATCAGTAGATCTGCTTCCGTCTTGTCAACACATCTGAGGAGTACCATATCAAAGCTCCTTTTGTATAAAGACCCATCAGTGTTCAGAAAGAAACTTCCAGCAAGCCTTCTTAAAGTCTTCTTATCATTGGAAGATGCCCCAGGTGGGTATGTTTGATCCTCCAAGAAGCACTTAATGTCGTGGAACCAAGGCTTATCATCCTTAGCAATATCTGCTGCAAATACATATGCTGGTCTATCAAGTCTCGATACTGAAATCTGAGGTACAAAATTAGCAGCTTGAACTTTGATCATGGACGAAATGGTAGCCAAGGCATCTGCAAACTGATTCTCGTCCCGAGGGATATACTCAAGTTTGACTGTTGTGAAGAAAGTCACTAACCTTCTTGTATAATCCCTGTAAGGTATCAGATGATCTTGGTGTGTGTACCATTTTCCGTTGGTCTGATTGATTACCAAAGCTGAATCTCCGAATACGGTCAATGTTTTGATCCTGAGGTCAATGGCTTCATCAAGACCCATAATGCAAGCTTCGTATTCAGCTTCGTTGTTAGTGCAGTTGAAAGTGAGTTTTGCCGAGAAAGGCATGTGAACTCCTTTGGGTGTAATGAGTACTGCACCAACACCACGGCCATTCATGTTAACAGCCCCATCAAACATCATGATCCATTCTTCCTCCGGGTCAGGCCCTTCAGTGTGAATAGGCTCTTCGTGATCTTTTGATTTAATGAACATGATGTCTTCATCAGGGAAGTCAAATCTCATTGGCTGGTAATCGTCGATGGGTTGCTCAGCAAGATATTCAGATAGTACACTGCCCTTGATGGCTTTCTGAGATGTGTACTGTATGTCGTACTCTGTAAGAATCATCTGCCATCTTGCAACCCGTCCGGTAAGAGCTGGCTTCTCGAAAATGTACTTAACTGGATCCATTTTTGAGATTAACAAGGTAGTGTGGGTCAACATATACTGCCTTAGTCGGCGAGCAGCCCACGCTAAAGCACAGCAAGTTTTCTCGAGCAGTGAATAACGTTGTTCACAGTCGGTAAACTTTTTGCTTAGGTAGTATATTGCATACTCTTTTCGACCAGACTCGTCATGCTGGCCCAGCACACACCCCATTGACTCTTCTAATACGGTCAAGTACATGATTAGAGGTCTTCCTTCAACTGGAGGCATGAGGATTGGAGGTTCTTGCAAATATTCTTTGATCTTGTCAAAAGCCCTTTGGCAGTCTTCGTTCCACCTGACCGTTTGCTCCTTTCTTAGCAGCTTGAACAAGGGTTCACAGGTTGCTGTGAGGTGAGATATGAACCTTGAGATGTAGTTCAATCTACCTAAGAACCCTCGAACTTCTTTCTCTGTTTTCGGTGCAGGCATCTCTTGGATGGCTTTGACTTTATCAGGGTCAACCTCAATCCCTTTCTCGCTTACAATAAAGCCCAGCAGCTTACCGGATCGCACCCCGAATGTGCATTTGTTGGGGTTCAACTTCAGTTGATACTTTCTCAGACGCTTGAACAACTTCAGCAGATTCACCAGGTGATCTTCCTCTGTAAGGGACTTGGCAATCATATCATCCACATAACATTCTATTTCTTTGTGGATCATATCGTGGAATAATGTTACCATAGCCCGTTGATATGTTGCACCGGCGTTCTTGAGCCCAAATGGCATTACCTTGTAGCAGAATGTGCCCTAGGGTGTGATGAATGTTGTCTTCTCCATGTCTTCAGGTGACATCTTAATCTGGTTATAGCCTGAAAATCCATCCATGAAGGAGAATACCGAGAACTGAGCCGTGTTATCCACCAATACATCAATGTGAGGTAATGGGAAGTCATCTTTCGGGCTGGCTCTGTTCAGGTCCCGGTAATCAACACACATCCTTACCTTACCGTCCTTCTTAGGCACGGGTACTATATTAGCAACCCACGGCGGGTAGCTGGTCACAGCAAGGAACCCGGCGTCCCATTGCTTTTGTACCTCTTCCTTGATTTTCATAGCCATGTCTGGGCGAGTTCGGCGCAGCTTCTGTTTCACCGGTGGGCATTCTTCCCTTAGAGGCAACTTGTGCACAACAATGTCGGTGTCCAACCCTGGCATATCTTGATACGACCAAGCAAACACATCAACATACTCTTGAAGCAGATCTATCAGTTGTCTCTTCACTGAGTCTTGCAGGCAGGCCCCGATTTTAACTTCTTTCACGTCCTTATCGGTACCAAGATTAATCACTTCAATCTCCCCCTGGTGAGGGGTAATAACCTTTTCCTCTTGTCTCAACAACCTGGCTAGCTCTTCAGGAAGCTCATATTCTTCATCAACCCCTTCATCAGCTTGATTGATTGGATTGTCAAAGTCATACGATGTCATAGCCGTGCTGTTGTCGGTGCTGTCTGGAAGGCACTCTCTGCAAGGGTTAAGTTGTTCATTTTAGTGATTGATTTTAATCTTGCTTTAGAAAAAAGTGAAATGAAGTTATCATTTTGAAAACACCGCCATTTATTTTTGTACAAAAAGAAAAAAATGGAAAAACAGTGAGCAGAAAAGAAAAAGACTTGTTTGCAAAAAGATGTCTGATATTTCATTAATTTAATCTTGTTTGCACAAAAGTACAGATGGCCCTGATTACAAAATGAGTCTTGTCATCTTGGGCAAGATGCAAGACTTTGATGCATGCTTATAAAATACAGGAAATAATAATTACTCTGCTCGAGTAACACTTATAATTCCCTGGGAAGACCAGTTCGAGACACTGCTCCCCGGGACCTTCGGACGAATCCAAATCTCCAGGTTGCGCTCCTCTTCCAGCTCGTCTTCCAGACAGTTGATAGCATCGGGGGTAAGCATTCCCCCACTGACAAAACCAGGCTCTTCAGCAGCCTTTGCTTGATGTTGAGTTGGTCTGTAACCCAACCCAAATTTGTCCTTCTTTTCTTCCACAGCTAAAACTTTTCCCCAGCCCAGGGCAGTTCCTTCCTCAACAACCTTCCGGGCTTGTTGGTATGATGACATGGAGATACCAGATACAGCAGATGCTTCATTGACATTCAAGGCTTCAAAACCTTGGCTCATTGTTTCATGGATCTCCCCATCCATTTCAATATACTTGTAAGTAGCCAGATGGCTAACAAATATATCCTCCTCCCCGCAGATTGTGACAACTTGGCCTTCCCACTCATATTTTAACTTTTGGTGAAGGGTAGACGTTATTGCGCCGGCGGCGTGAATCCAGGGTCTACCCAACAAACAGCTGTAGGCGGGCTGAATGTACATCACATAAAAGATAGTTTTAAAGGTCTGCGGGCCAATTGTCACAGGCAGCTCAATCTCTCCCAGAACCGATCTCTTTGAACCATCGAAGGCTCGTACCACCAGGTTGCTGGGTCTCAATGCCAGTCCATCATATTCAAGCTTCACCAGAGCCTTCTTTGGTAAGACATTCAGGGAAGAACCTGTGTCCACCAGCACATGAGAAAGGACAGCTCCTTTGCATTCCATGGTTATGTGCAAGGCTTTGTTGTGGTTGCGGCCATCCGCTGTCAAGTCAGTGTTGGTGAACCCTAGCCCATTGCTAGCAGTAACATTTCCAACCACGGTTTCCAATTGGTTGACAGTAATCTCCTCAGGCACGTAAGCTGCGTGCAGGACTTTAAGTAGTGCATTCCGATGGGCTTCGGAGCACATGAGCAGTGAGAGGATGGAGATTTTGGATGGCGTTTGGTGAAGTTGATCCACAACTTTGTAGTCACTCTTTTTGATGATCCGCATAAACTCATCAACTTCCTGATCAAATGGATTCTTCAGGGTTTCTTTGGCAGCTGGATCTTCCTGCACCGGGCCTTTTCCTTTTGCCTTGGCAGCAGCTTCTGCTTCGGCAGTAGGTCTTTGGACTTGTGAAGCGAAGAGACGTCCGCTTCGGGTGAAGCCTCCGCCTCCCCCCACATTATCTATCTGGGGTGCAGGTGTTGATGTTTCCAGAGTGATTCTTTTTCCTTCACAGTACACGTCAGAGCCATAGTGCCAAGGGATGGCCCTATTGCTTTCATATGGTACAGGTCCAGGCACAGTGACGGTAACTGGACTGATTGCTGCTGCTGAAGGGACTGTTATTGTTTGTGGATCATAAAAGATTGTAACTGGTGCTCTAGTGGGAGCAGCACCTTCTGAATGGTAGGCGGAGTTACTTTCAGGATCGTAGAATATGGTAACAGTGGAGACATCTTCATGATTGATTGCTGGTGTTGTAGGAGGTACTGTTGGAGGGACTGATGTTGTTGTTGATGGAGAGTCGAAATGGAATGAAGCTGAAGTTGTAGCAGGAGAAACTGTTGAAAACTGATCATTCGGGAGGACAGATGAAGTACTTGCTGATGTCGCTGATGAATTGTCGGGAACAATAGTTGCTGCAGTTGTAGGAGGTTCTGGAACCGTTGAAGTTGCTGGATTTGGAGGGAATGATGTAGTGATCTGGAGTAGGCCACTCTGAATAAGGCTGTCAATGCCATTCCTCAGGTCCTCACACCCATTCCATGAAATATTGCAGTAGGGGCACCCCAGCTCACACCCCGGAAATATTTGGTTTTCACGGAGTTGAGCTTTGATTTCCACCAATGGTGTCCGGATCTGATCCACACTAGTTATCAAATAAGACGGTTGGTCTTCTTCAATAGCATTAATTCGAGGACCACCATGGTTCGGCATTGGGTTTTTATTGACATTGGGCGGCGATGCAAAATTCAGAGCCTTGGAGTCTACCAAGTCTTGTACTTTCATATGCAGAGCTCTGCATTTTTCTGTGCTGTGACCAGGTGCGTTCGAATGAAAAGCACACCTAGCATTGGAGTCATAGTTCCTTGGTAGACTGTTGGGATCCGGAGGTGCCAACGTTCTTAGCTCAACTAGGTTGAGTTTCAGAAGTTGTGGCAGCAAGGCAGCATATGGCATTGGGATCGGGTCGATCACTCTGTTAGCTTGAGAGGGCCTTTGTTGGAATGGCCTCTGTTGATTGTTGTTGTTGGAGTTGTTGCTGTTGTAGTTTCTTGGAGGATACTGATTCTGATGATACTGAGGTTGTTGTTGGAAGTTTTGTTGAGGAGGTTAATAGACTGGCTGAGGATGAGCTGGAGCAGGGATAGTGACTGCTGCTATTGTTCTGGGAACATAATGGGGCCTGCCCCTGTTGGCGTGAATGGCATTGGTCTCGCCAGATCTTCTCGGGCCTGCGAAAGGCTTTCTTGTACCACTGGATGAGCTTGCACCATTATCGGAGATCTTACCCATCTTTAACAGGCTTTCAATCCTCTCCCCAGCTATGACAACGTCTGCGAAGCTAGTGGAAGAGAAAGCAGCCAACCTGTCAATATACGTTCCCTGGAGAGTGTTCATAAACATGTCTGCCATTTCTCTCTCAGACATCGGGGGTTGAACAGCAGCAGCCAATTGCCTCCATCTTTGGGCATATTCTCGGAAACTCTCCCTTGAAGACTGTGACATTCCCATTAGGAGGGTCTTGTTGGGTGCCATGTCTAAGTTATACTGATACTGTCTGATGAAGGCCTCTTCCAGGTCCTTCCAGCATCTCACAGTTGCCCTTGTCAAATGGGAATACCATTCCCTCGATGCTCCAGTCAAGCTGTCTTCGAAGTAGAACATCCAGAGCTTCTCATCCATTGTATAGGCTTTTAGCCTTCCCAGAAACGATTGTAGATGAGTCCGGGAGCATGAAGTCCCATTATACTTTTCGAAACAAGGAGGTTTGAACTTATGGGGGATCCTGACCCCGTCTACCAAACCCATGTCCATGACGTCGAAGCCCAAAGAATTTTGAGACTCCAGTGATCTCAACTTCTCAGCTATTTCATCCAATCGCCTATCATAAGCTTCTTCTCCAGCACCCATTACCGTAAACTGGTCTTCTTGAGGGTCCTCTTGAAGTACCCTGGCTGCAGTGGCTGTGCCTTGAACATTTGCAGGAATGTTGATCTCAGGATGCAAATGTGGGCCAAACACAGGGGGATTAACATGGGGTTGCACCCTTTCATTATTACTGGTGCCGGCAGTTCCTACATGAGGCTCCTCTTGATTTTGCCTCTCCACCATGGCCCTCAGTCTCTCCTGGCTCTGAGCCATGTTGTTCATAACTTCCATGAACTGCGTCATCTGTGTTCTCATCTCTAACCTTTCGTTTGCCATCTGGTTTCTGACCTCTGCTAGGTCCTGCTGTACCTGATCCATTTGAATTCCCGGAAGGTTGTTTCTAGTTGGGTACCTGTGTGGCCTGTTGAGGGGAAACACCCGGCGGCGAGCAATACTGCCTGAGGTTCACAACAGAGGTTAGTAACAATAAAACAAAACCTACAAAACAAACAAAAGGGTTAGCATGCAATGCAGTTATGCTTATTTGCTCTCAAGGTATCCGGTTTGGTCTTCAGTTTTGACCCTTCCAGACCCTCGAAGATGATGCTGTTGAAGTTGCCTTTCAGATGGAAACCAACACAAATATACTACAAAGGTGAAATAATACAAATTGTTTATTTTTACAACACAAGCCCTCAAAGGGGTCAAAATACATCACAAAAGAAAAGCAAAAGTACATGAAATAGGAATAACAACAAGCAAATGATCAAACTCCAAGGCCAAACTCATCCTCACGAACTTCCTTAAGAAGTGCTTCGGTCACAGGATCAGCCGGACGCTCCGTGAGATTCCTGATGAGAAGGTTTCTTGTTACAACAGCTGCAGTCAACTTCTTGTTCTGACTTTGGTCCTTAGACCTCTTCACTCCAGCTCTGATTTCTAGCTCTGATATTTCCTTCTGGGCTGCTGCCAGGGCTTTTTCCATCTGCTCCATCTTGTCCTGAACTCTCTTGTCTTCTAGAGTACGGGCCTCAGTGATCCGGACCCACCTGGCCTGACTCTCTTTCAAATACAAGTCTGTTCTTGCCCTCTGGAATTGGGCTTCTTTACAAGCATTCTTCAGAATCTGCTCACCAGCTTTAGACTTGTTGATATACTCTCCAGACTTCTCAATCTTAGTCAAGTGCTCAACTCTCAATTTCTCCAATCTCTCGATCTCCCTCACACCTTCACTCCTCTCCCGGAGGGTCTTCTGCAAGGCTTGGGATAACTTCTCATTTCTTTCCTTCAAGCTTTCAAACTCCTCCAAACTGATAGTGGCAGGGGGTGGTGCTGAAGATGACTCAGGCATGTCTTCTATGGTGAAAGGCATTCCAGAGAATTGGGCCCTGGCACGGGACCACTCATGATATTGGGCTGATGCCACATTATTGCACTTCCCCAGGATGGTGATTCCCTTGGTTTGAACATGATCCCAGGCCCAGGCAGCCTGCCTAACAGTTGCCAGACTAATCTTGTTCTCACAGTAGAGAGTTTCCACCAAGTCCTGTACCCTGGGAGCATGGACCAGTGCATAGCCTAATTGCCTCTTGAACAGCAGAGGGTTGTAGTTGATACTCCCCTTAACTCCTATCAAAGGCACATTGGGAAAGTGCCCACAGCTTGTGAGGATATCTCTGCCCTTGGTGTTTTGAGTACACCATCTGATGTCTGCTGAAGTGAGAGTAGTGAGCCTCTTAGCCCAGTTGCTTTGCTGATGAGGGTTTAGGAATGCATCTGTTCTGGGTAGATGCTTGAGAAGCCAAGTATGAAATAATGGAGCACAAATCCTCACTAGCCTTCCCCTCTGCTTCTCATTCCTCTGATGCACTGAATAGTAAAGATCACCCAATAAGGTTGGCACTGGGTTCTTCAGGATGAACAGATGGATTGCATTCTTGCTGATGAATCGAGGCTCATCTGCAAACAACACAATTCCATAGACACTTAAAGCCAACAAAGCACAAACAGCTTTCCACTCCCCCAAGGAGGCCTTCAAACTAGCTTGAGAAATTAAGAAGTCCAGATGAAAACCAGGGATCCCGGCTTTAGAGGTCATGTGCTGCTCAATCAAAACAGGCTCCAGATGTAAGGCTTTTGCTACCTCTCCATTGCTAGGAAAGACCATCTCAGGATTGAAAGGGATTTCTCTCCTGATAGGCAAGCCAACCAATGATGAGTATTCTTCTAAAAGAGGGCCCAACTGGAAGTCTTGAAAGGTGAAACATCTCAATGGGGGGTCATAGAACTGAATGCAGGTGTGGATGAGGCTCCTCTGTGAAGGGTCCAGATCCATAACCAAGTCAAGTATATCCCCATAGCTCTCTCTGAACAAAGATATGTGATCTGGAGTGATCAGGGTCTGGATCCTCCTGATGTCTGATAAGTCTGGTTGGAAGAAATGATAAGTGATGTTGCTTTTCTTTGGAGCCATGATGCTGAAGACTGAGTAGAATAAGTGCTGATGACAATGCTGAAGGAATGAGCCACTGACTGGCTAGTGCAAGTAACTGGAGTATATGGCTGACAAGCAAGTGCTGGAGGAGATAGGTCAGTACTGCAGATGGGGTCAAAACCAAAACCAGATGAAAATGGATACCCTGAAACACAAATAAGCACATGTTAATATGATGCAATGAGTATGTATGCAAATGAAATGCAAAGGGTTTGTGACTGAGCTGGATCTGATTAACTGCCTTGATATAGATCCATGTGTGTTCAAGAATTCCAGGTGGAGGTCTATAAATCCAGTAACCAAGGTGGGGGACTCAAATAAAGAGCCACATGTCCAGGGTTTTAGAATCACAAGAACTATCCAACATGGAGTATTCTTAACAAAGTCAAAGTAACAGGGTATTCTGAGGTCAAGGTACCTGCAAACCTGTAAACAACCCAACCCCCTCACAGGTGGTGATCTAGAACAAGGATCCTCAGACTTGGATCCGTTATGAGAAGTGTAAACACTTCTAACCCGGAGGTACAGTGTTTACAATAACCATAACAATTCCTCCTCTAATTCACCTCAGTTTCTGAAGGTCAAAACTAAAAGGTCATCCAGACTTAGCAGGCTTCCCAGATAGCCCTAGCATTGCAGGAAATCTGCAACACAGAGTTCTCAAGAAGAAACCCATATCTGAACCGTGTTTCATATTCCCGCACCAGACCGAAATGGAATGGGAAAGAATATGATTCACTCTAGCCTAGGTGTCACTCAGGTCCCAGGTATAGGACCTTAACTCTCAATGAACCCCACCCACCAAAACAAAGAAACCAGATCCAGCCAGCAACAGTATGACAATATGATATATACAAATGCAATAAAGAAAGCAGTAAAGTAAACTGTACATAAAGCAATAAATAAGCACAAATAAGCACATAACACCCCAATAAACACAAATCAATCAAGCGCTTGGAGGAACCCACAAAAAGAACCAGAAGCCCTGGTTGCAATATAAGCATCCCCAGCAGAGTCGCCAAGCTGTCGCTCCCGATAAGTGACGCAGGGTCAGATAAGGGTACAGACGCGAACGGTCGGCGAGAGGAACAGTGAGAACACACAGCCGTGAACTCACTGGAGATGAATAGAGTCGCCAGCTAGGCATTTTCATCCCGGAGGAAAGGTAATGCTGCATAAACCTAGAAAAGGATGGATAAGACGGTTGCGAACCAGAGAGACTGAGAAAGGGGGTTGGTTACAACCTGGGAAGGTATTAGCACCCAGATTGTCCGTCGTACTCGACGGGATCCACGCTTAAAAGATTTGTGTTTTAAAGGGGTAGTGTCAGTGCAATCTGTGTATAGAATAGCTGGAAAGCAATATGTACAGGTGTCAGTGTGAAGTGTATAGGTGATGTGAAATATGGAAGTGTCAGTGTGAGGAAGGGGTGAAATGCTCAAGATCATGAGGCTAAAGAATGAAGCTGGAAAGAGGGGGAATGTACAGAGACTTTTGTTCGATAACCGTTAAGTTATGCCTACGTATCCTCTCGTGCAATGAGGAAGTCAGAACACCGTAGTTCGACCCAAAGAGACTGAAAGGATGAATTGACTTGTGAACTGCCTGCTTGTCTATGCTCAAGTGTATGACCTGTCTGGCTCAGGTGCAAACTGTCTTGCATTAGACGGAAGAAGCGAGTTCTCGTTTATGAGTGAGTGAGGTGAGAAAAGAATCCCGGAGGAGACGATTATTGTTTGTTTTTGTGTTTTCAGTCTTTTATTGCTTTTGAAAGTTTGTCGTAAGTTAATGAGCTTAAGCCTAAACCAATGGATTTAGTAAACTCATCACATCTTCCCTCTGATTAAGGGTAATGAGAGTACCTTAAGTGTGAAGTCAGATTCTCACACTTAACCACCTTTGGTATAGGATTAAGATCATTAACCTACTTGTGATTATTTAGATGTTTTTGGTATTTTTGTTTAGTGTTGAGTAATGAGGTTAAGCCATAATCAGGGATTTAACAGACTCATTACACTATCCTAATAGAAGGATAATAGATGAGAGTGTTTAAGCTGAGGAAAGCTCCTCAACTTAATCCATGATTAGGGATTAAACTCATGACAAAACAAGCCTTTGATTAAGTGGATTTTATTAATGATATGATGAAGAAATGTTTTTTAGGGTTTGTAAGACAACTTGAGGGGGACTTGTCCATTAACACTAGGGTTAGTCCTTCTTAACCACTTAAGGAAGAATTAGAACCCTAATGCAAGGCCCAAGTTACAAGTGTAATGTCTTGATACTTATTAAGTGAATTGATTAAGAGATTTAAACACATTAAGGGTTTAATACTTAGGATTAAAGTTATACACTCCATCCTAAGAGAAGGATGCAGGCATAACCCTAATCACCAAGTCTTAACACCTTTAGGGTTTAGTCTCTGATTATGAGGTGAGAAGAAGAGACCCAAAGAGAGACACAATGGTAAAAACTATGGGGGAGACTAATCAAAACCCTAATTCATTATCATGCTTGGTTGTCCCTAAAGTTTGTGTGGTTTGCAAGAACAATCTTCAGAGGAGCCACCAGGAAGCAGATGAACAAGATCAAGAGAAGCAAAGTGACTTGCTTCATTCAAGAAGTCAAGTCACTTGAAGAAAGAAAGTGGGAGAAGCAAGAATGAGCAAGCTCAATCTCAAACACAAATAGAAATGCAGCAATGGATGCAAGAGAGATGAGAAGAAAAGTTATGAGAAGTGAAGGCAAATTCACTTCTCAAGTGTACTTACCACCTGAAATGTTAGAAAACAATGCAATGCAATGCAAGATGAGATGGAATGATATGATGCTAAGCAAAACCAGAAGCATGTTGATGATGATTATGATGTTATGAGGTGCTGCAAACATGAGGCAAGACATGGGGATGTTCACACAAGATTATGAATGCAAATGATGCAAGCTAAGGAGCATGAACAAGCATGAAATGTTATGAAGCATACAAGACAAATGACATGGCAAAGATGTAATGCAATGATCAAACATGCTTCCTATATGTCTTAAGATGTCAAATGAATCATAAGAATGCACAAAATGCAATGACAAGTCAAGTTATGCAAGAGAATGCAAGAAGGATGCAAGAGAAAGGCCCAAATTAGGGTTTATGCATCAAACAACAAACAAAACCCAAAAACAGAAGTAAACCCTAAGACAAAAAATGGAAAATGGCACCTAAAGAAACCCTAGGCCTATAATGAACCACTGCCCAAAGGGGAGCTCTCAACTCTCAACCAAACTCAAGATATGAATTTTCTAAGTTATTAGGGTTTTTTAGGGTTCTTAACAAAAGAAATGCCAATCAAATAGAAAATGAAGAAACAAATCATGGCCATTTTATCCTTGAAAATACATGCCAAACACAAGACAAAGCAAAAAGAATCAATGTCTCAACCCTCTCAAATAGGCAGAAATGAATTTTTAAACTTATGATCAAATTAATGCATAAAAAATGATTTAATTCAATGAAAAATTCTTAAAATGCATCAAGATCAAAAAAGAAATTTGGTTTGAAGGTTGGACAATGTTTCTAAATGTCTTAGAACATTTCATGAATTTTTTTGTAATTTTTAAATACCTAAAAGTATTTTTAATTAATTAATTCTCATTAATCAATTAAAAATAATCTTTTAAATATTTAAAAATACTTTTTTAATGATGAAAAATAAAATAAAAATATTTTTGGGTCTTAAAAATTAATAAAACTTTAAAGAAAAAGTTTCATAATTTTTAAGAATTTTTTGCTATTTTAAAATAATTATACAAATTTAATGAAAAGAAATGAAAATAAAATTGATTTAATCTGAGTTAAATGATAAGTAATCTAATCCTAAGGTGGAGATTCAAACTGGGCCGGGGATGGTTGACTGGCGCGCAGATCCAAGGGTCCACACAGCTTCTGACTTAATTAATTAAAATATGATTAATTAACCCTAACACGTGGATTAGGGCTAATTGGATTGATCTGGGCCATTCAAAGCAGCGGGAAGTCAACAAAGTCTACAGATCCTACGCTCATCATTCAAATGGTCATAATGACCTGAGTTTAGGGTTAATCACCCTCAGGTGACCGGAGAGGAGCTCCGGTCATCTTCTCCGGTTGCACAAAAACCCTAGAACACGAATCAAGCAACTATTCCACAAATCAAGCACACCTAAATGATCCTCTAACTTCCTAGGTCACGAATCCAAGCTCAAACAACATTTATGCACCAAGAATCAAAGGAATCGAAAGGAAAGAAATTCACGGGCAAAAATTCAGAGGGACCATACAAGCTCAGTTTTCACTCATTTTTGATTCTGAAACCAACCCCATGACCAGCAAGACATGAATAATCAATTTATAACTTAAAAACCAAGCTTTGAGAAGAAAATTTCATGGCCATACCTGAGGTGACAACTCCTGTTTCTGGGCTTTCAGGGCAGTTTCTTGATGCAAGCTAGCTCCAATGACTCCCCTGGTGCTAATGGCAGGCTTGGAATGAAGTTTAGCAAGCTATTTCAAGGGTTACCAAACTGATATAGCAGAGAATGACCTTGGTGTACAGGCTGTTTTAGGTCAGTGTAATGGGTGGTTTGGACTCCTCTGAGTGTGCTTGACTTGTTGGTGAAGAAAGATGAGGTGTTTGATGGCTGGATGGTGAGATTCGAAGAGAACTGGTTCTGAGGGTGAAGAATGGTGAAGCTCAGGTCAGGCTTGTTTCAGGCTTGAGCTTTGGTGGTTTGAGGCCTATGGAGTGTATTGAGTTGGGTGATGAAGAAAGTTTGAGTGTTTCTTGGCTGTGGAGGCAGATTCGATAGTTTTTTGCAATGTGAAGGGGTTTTGTGAGTGTGTGTAATGTGATGGTTTCTGCCTTGCTTCTTGAATGTTTTGGCCAGCATTTGGATAATATAAACAATTGCAAGTGGCTGGGGGATGTGACATGTCCTGCTGTGATTGGGATGTCTACTTTTGCATAAAGTCCACCTTTTGTGTAAGTGAGGCATGGCTCAAAGTCTAGGCAAGTACAAGGTTGGTTCTGGTGCAGCATGGTGTGGTGAGAAAGGCTAGCTTGATTCAAGGACCAATGCAGCAAGTTGGTGAGATGTGATGAGTGTTTTGCAACTTGGTTACTTTTTGCCTTTTCATGAAAATATGCCTTGCTACATGAACTAATCATATGTGATCTTGGTTCAAATCTGATTTTATTACTTAGAGAAATGTTTGTGTAATGGTTTGAAATGAAATAGAGGTCATAATTGGCTTTGGTTCAAGACTTTGCAAAAATTTCCCTTTGAAGCATGCCTTGAAAATTAATGATTTTAGCCAACTTTGCATTGCCATAACTTTTGATCCAAGAAGAGTTTGATCATGTTCTTGTACTTTTTGAAAAGGGAAAGATGAGATCTACAACTTTCATGACCAAAGTTTTTCCATTTGAAGCCTTTTTGGGTCAAGAATCAAGGCTTGAAAAATGACCTAAAATGATGCATTCTTGAAAAGTCAACTATGCCCAAAAAGTCAACATTTGCAAAAACCCTAAATTCTTGATTTTTGTGAACTTCAACCTTCTTCCATGATCAAATAAAGATCATATGCACTCAAAATGATGAAGATCACCCATTGGTTGGGTCATTGGGGACCTCAGATGCCCTGATTTTACACTGACTTGTCTGAAAAGTCAACTCTTGATCAGATGGCTTCCCCATGGAATTTCTTCATGAAAATTGATATGCATACTCCCTATACCATATAGAGATCAATGGAAACAAAAATGACCAAAAAAATTGGAGTTATGGCCTCTGAAACCAAAACCCTAATTTTCAGTCAACTGTGCAGTTCATCCTGGCTCTGCATCCACTCAAACCCTAGTTCTTGTGATTCCTCTGCAATTTTGACTTTGAGGAGATGGAATATGATATAAGAACACACATGGACCCCTCTGAGTTGATTGGTGGCCTTTGGAATGGCTCAAGATGCCTGGAGGTTGCTCAGATCACAAACCCTAGGTGCAGATGCCTTAGAAACTATGCAGTGAATCAAAAATGAAATGTGAGATGATATTGTTGTGTTTATGCATATGAGATGATCACAAGCCATGGTGTGAATGGGTGAGGGCAAATTTGGGGTGTTTACAATTGTCAGTCGAAAAATAATACCTGAGGAATCTCAGTGTGAGTGCTTGAATCCCCACTTTTCTCACTTCTTAAAGGGATTTTGTTGGTTGGACTATTGGGAGGAGTTCGTCTCTGGACAATGGATCTCTGGGATGCCATTGTCTTTATTCTCATGCCTTTGTTCCTTTTGAGGGGTTGAGGCTCAGGAGATTCATCCTCAGATTCTTCGACACTCATCTCTTTTTCTTCTTGTTTTCTTTTTGTGGCCGGTGTGCGAGTTACCTGAGGTGTGCGAAAAGGAAATGTATTCAGTATTGAGAATATTGAAATTTATATAAAAGAAGAAAAGTGAGATGTTATTATTGGTCGAAACCTTTTTAGCAGCTATGGGTGATTTTTCGACTTGTTTGGAAGAGGTCCCTTCACCAGGAGTTTTCTTGAAGATTCTAACAGCTGAAAGAGAAGGAATTGAATGAACATTGATATAAAACATAAAAAGAGTTAGAAATAAGAAGAGGAATTTAATTTCTTCGACACCTTCAAGAATAGGTTCTTCCACACTAACATGTTCTATTCCAACATGAAGGTGCCCAGGGAAGTTGCCCAAATAATACTTCGTCGGAACCACACGTTCGGCAAGTTTTTTGCTGGACTCGTGAAGCAGCTTTAAGTGAGATCCACACACAAACCAATATGGGAATGAAGGGCACAAGGCCACACCAAATTCTACAGAAGGGAGTGGGGGAAACTTTGGGGGAAATGAAGTATAAGTAAAGTTGTAATGTGGATGTGGTGGAATATATAAAGGCACCCCCAACTTATCCAACTTTTCTGAAAATTTTTGTTTTAAAGACACTGCTGCTTCGCCTATGGTTCGACGAAGATCATTGGGCCTGTAAATAGTTTCAAAATATTTTTGAAATTTTTGAATTTCTTTGATATGTTTATCTGTACCTTTCTTCTTCTTATCCTGCACAAAAGCAAAGGCATTCGTCAAGAGTGTGTTGAAAGTTGTTACATCAAAGAATTTGTTAATATAATACTCCTTCCACCAAACGTCGAAGTCTTCAGTGCACAAGAAATTTGGTCGAAATATGGTAGGGTAGACCTCCAAAGATGCGTCAAAAAATTTGTTATACAATTCTAGACTTTTCTCAAAATTTTGAAATGAGTTGTAGAACAAAATGGAGCCTTTCTTGTGGTAGATGGGTTTTGTCTTCGTCTGTGTTAGCCCAAATTATCTGGCTACCAGGTTAGGTTGATAGACAATGAGGGAAACTTTGGTGTTATTAAGGCTGTGATGTGAGAAAAGGTGTCTTGGCATAAGGAAGGCCTCCCAGATGGATATGTAGGAGTCTTCTTCTTTTTGATTTTCTACTGGGAGTTGTCTTGTGAACCATTTGGGACCCACAGTCCTGTTGGCAAAGGGTGCCATGGATGGAGTAAACTTGTAACGTTTGGCGAACATCATTACATAGCTAGTGAAAGCTTGTCGAAGACCTATACCTTCGTCAGTAGGTGTTAGTTGAACTAACCTAGGCCATTCGACGCGCCTGTCTTTCACTTCTTCTTCGTCAACTGATCTCTTGATAGGGATGCAGGCTTCGAAGGTTGTGTTCAGCCACAACTGTAAGAGCCAGAAGGGGCCTGTGAGGCTGATGGTTCCTTTGTCCTTAATGGTTTTTAAGTTGCTCACACTCTCACTCAGAGATTCATAGAGATTTGCCAGAAGCAATTCACTTAGACAAAATGCAACTCCATTATGAAGTTGATTAGCCATGGTAATATAGCTTCTGGCAACCTGGAGTGATCTGGTGCAGAAGACAAACTTGGCTAACCACAAAGTAAGGAAAGCAATATGTTCTCTGTTGGACACATCCTCGGTGCCTTCGCCTTGGTGATAAGCAATGAATAAGGAATAGCTAGCGTGTTTGGTGTTGAATCCTATGGGATCTTTATTTAGGTGCTCAGGATTAAAGATTTCTCCTATAGGACTAAGGCCAGTGATGGCTGCTATGTCGAAAAGAGTGGGGGTAACCATACCACAGGGAAGATGGAAGTTGTTGTAGGTGTTGTCCCAGAAATATAAAGAAGCCAACAGCATATTCTGGCAGTAGCATGGGCCTTCTTTCGACAACTGAATCAGGTCGTAAATACCAGTCTTCTTCCAGAATTTTTCTTTAACCTTTTCGACTCTAGTGAACCAAGCTAAATAATCTGAAGGGTCTTTTGTTAGGGGAGGGCTCCTAAAGATCCTAGTTTGATTTAAGTATGACAAGTCTAATTCTGTCGAAGCTATGGGGATCTCAGGTTTCTTAGAAGATGTTTCGACAGTCTTAGGGTTCTTACTAGCACCTATTGGTTTAGAGGCAGAATAGCAAGGATAAAAATCCTTTAAACGGTTTGGGTCAGCATTAGGATCAGAGATAGGACCTAACATTTCATGGTGAACTCCAGAGACCAAGATAGGGATCATTACCTGAGATCTGTAGATACTAGCTTTCTCCCTCTCATTTGGAGGTTCTGGGATGTACTGTTGTTGATTCACTTGCGTGGGTCCAGACAATGTGTGAGCAGGAGGGAGATCAGCAGTCTTCTTTGCCTTCTTAGCACTACGGTCAGAAATGTTCTTTGGAGGCGCCATTGTTATGAGAAGCTTAGAGCTGGAGTAACAGAAAGCTTAAAAGGGTTTTAATGGAGATTTTCTTTGATAAGGGAAGAAGAGTCTGAGAGTGTAAAAAGGATGAAAGGTTTTAGAAGAGGGTATTTATAGAAGGTGACAGGATATAAAAAATAAATAAAAAAAGAAAAAAAGACTTTTCAGTTTAGGTCATGGGGGACATGCGTTTTGATCAATGGTGGTAATTAAAGGTGACGGTTGGTAGGGAGCCCATGATTTAGCTAGAACATATGGTTATGGAAGGTTGTGTAAACGTGGGCTAGATGTGACGTTTTTTCAGAAAGTTGAAATCATAGTGTTTCCTTGGGACTCAACAAAGTCACTTTATAATTAATGAGACTGACATGGTGTCAGAAGTCATTTCGACAGCAAAGGATATTTCTCCAGAATTAGTCGAAAACATCTTTGCTGGGGGGCAATTTGTAAGCTCATAATTTCGACACTCTGAAATTTGAGACATGGAGTCATTTCTGTTGCTGAGAGGATGATCAGTAGATAAGAAAAAGAAGAAGTGAAGATGTTCAGGAGATGTTGACAAGGTTAAAAGCTCAAGTGCTTCGACAGGAGGACAAATAGTGTTCTGGTAAGCCAAGTTTGGAAACCTGTTTATAGTTGGGTGTTCGACAAGATGAGTGTGTCTTTCGACATTTCGACAGAAGGAAGGTGTTTGGCAGAAGCGTTGGTTCGTAAAGTTTAAAGAGTTTCTTCTTCTTCGACATTTCGACACACAAAGAGATGTAATGTTTCGTCACCAAAGGGAAGAGTTCAAAATTCAAAAGTTGCAACCTTTGGCAGTTGGACACATGGAAGTTTCAGAGAAGGAAATTGCATGCAGGCTGACACTTGTCATTTAGTTAGAATTTTCCCGTTCTAGGCAGATACTTTGTTTGTATATAAATAGGATAGTTTGTGTTTAGAATGTGTGTGTGAAAACTTATACAAAAATCATGTAAATACTCTAAGTACCCAGTGTGAGAGAAAATGAGTCTGATATTTGGAACAATGTATGTGTTGAACACCATTTTTCTTTCAAGTTATTTAAATTATTAAGTCTGTTTCATCAAGTTATTTTATCTTCAGTTTTATTTACTTTCCTGCAAAGTTTTACATCTTTCGCCATTTTTCTTACTTTTGTTTAAACTTCAACTTTATTTTACTTTCAAATTCAAAGCATTTAAAACTTTGACATTATTAACAAAACAAACCACAAATCATTAACAACACTAAGAGAAATTCGACAAAAACAATTGCACAGGTGTCCTAGGACTTGTTTGGTTGGTCCTGCAAGTAACCCAGTTTTCTGAGAGATTGGTTAACCAGAGGTTGTTCGTCAAAAATCACAGCGAACAACATAACATGACTCAATCCAAGCTACCTCTGAAATATCCAAACTAAGCTTCAGAATCTTCAGGATGGCATAATAGACCATCACAGAAGGCAACAGGGTGAGTAATCTAGATTCAATAAAAATAATATAAGGACTAAATCATAAGAAACATACAATCATATAACATTTACAATAACTCACCCACATATAATCATCAACAAGTCACATCATCAGACAACAAATACGATCATGCTATGCCACATAGAATGAAATGCAACATCATAAGTGCTTGTGGTACTGGTTTTCTACATATGATGGGCACTGGCCATCTACTATCCTCAAGGGAGCACAACGTAATCAAAAAAACCTCAAATCCACACAATGGATTGAAGCCTAAAATCAACATAAGGGATACCATGAATGCAAGATACACAAAACAACATCATAATCATCTTCATTGACACGTGTATCAGCATTCATCATTAATCATCTACTTAGTCTAATCATACTACTATTACATCACGTCATCTTTTTTATTATTACGTTTAGCATAAATAAGCATGTAATAATTCCCAGCAACAACACAACAACATTGCACAACTAACAAGGCATCATATGTTATCAAACAAGAGAAAACATTTTTCTGGAAACTACAAGTCTCGCTTAGCGAGACACCTAGCTCGCTAAGCGAGCAACTCTCTATAAAGATCACTCCAAAATACTCACTCGCTCGCTAAGAGAGCTCCTGCTCTCTAAGCGAGGAGGCAATTTTCTGCTGAAAACCCTGCGATTTTCTGCAGAACTCAGACACGCCCAAGCATCACCAAACCTCACAATACATCAGAAAAACAGCAAAAAACAACCAATGACCACATTATCATCATAAAATCACCATTATCAACATAAAACAACAACTAATCATCTAAAACTACCAACAAAATACCCAACCCTAAGGTTTCCCCTCAAAACCCCTTTTTCCTCATGAAGCAATCCAATATTATGATGATTGAATAAGAATACTCCCCATACCTTGATCAATGTAGCTTTCTCCTTCACTTTTGATCAAAATCTCTCTTTGCCTCCTTGTTCTTCTTTTCCTCCAGAGAAACCTTCACCTTTTCCAAAAACACGATTGTGAGAACTTTTGATCGTATCCTCAATTCTCATAAAACTCTTTATGACAACCTTGCCCCTTAGACCTCCGAAACTCTTTTATTTTATTTTGATTTAATAATAATATTAGATAATATCCAATATTATTATATCATTATCTTAAATAAAATAATTCTTTTATTTTCCATAAAATACCACTTATTTCCACTTATTCATAAATAATTATTTAATTAATCAAATTATGAAATTGAGATGTTATAACTCTCCCCCACTTTAGGAATTTTCGTCCTCGAAAATGTTACTTGAAGCAAACAGAGTCGGATATGACTTCTTCATTTGATCTTCACGTTCCCAAGTCCAACTTTCCCTTGCCGGTCCACCCCACAATACCTTTACTAAGGCAATCTCTTTTCCTCGTAACCGCTTAATTTCTCAACCATCTATCCGCAATGGTAAAGCTTCAACAATCAGATTATCTCTCACCTAAACATCATCCATCTAAATTACATGCGATGGATTGCACACATACTTTCTCAACTGCAACACATGGAACACATCATGCAAATTCGCAAGCGATGGCGGCAACACAATCCGATATGCTACCTCCCTGTCGCTCCCACCAAATGACACCTGGTCAAATAGGGTACAGACGCGAACGGTCGGCGAAAGAGAAGAAATGAATAGAGTCGCCAGCTAGGCATTTTTTATCCCAAAGGAAAGGTAATGCTGCATAAACCTAGAAGGAAGATGGATAAGACGGTTGCGAACCAGAGAAACTGAGAAAGAGGGTTGGTTACAACCTGGGAAGGTATTAGCACCCGGATTATCCGCCGTACTCGACAGGATCCACGCTTGAAAGATTTGTGTTTTAAAGGGGTAGTGTCTGTGCTATTCTATGTACAAAAAGCTGGAAAAGAATGCAAGTGTCAGTGTAAAAGGAAATGAAGTGAAATATGAGAGTGTCAGTGTAAGAAAGAATGGGAAGCTCAAGACTATGAGGATTAAAGAATAATGCTGGAAGGAGGGGGAATATACAAAGACTTTTGTTCGATAACTATTAAGTTATGCCTACGTATCCTCTCATGCAATGAGGAAGTCAGAACACCATAGTTCGACTCAAAGAGACTGAAAGATAAATTGACTTTTGAACTGCTTACTTGTCTATGCTCAAGTGTATGACCTGTCTGGCTCAGGTGCAAACTGTCTTGCATTAGACGGAAGAAGCGAGTTCTCGTTTATGAGTGAATGAGATGAGAAAAGAATCCCGGAGGAGACGATTATTGTTTGTTTTGTGTTTTCAGGTTTATTATTGCTCTTGGTGTTTGTCATAAGTTAATGAGCTTAAGCCTAAACCAAGGGCTAGTAAACTCATCACATCTTCCCTCTGATTAGGGGTAATGAGAATACTTTAAGTGTGAAGTAAACACTTCACACTTAATCACCATGATGTAGGATTAAGGTCATTAACCTACTTGTAATTATTTAGATGTTTTTGGTATTTTGTTTAGTGTTAAGTAATGACTTTAAGCCATAATCAAAGATTTAATGGACCCATTACACCATCCTAATAGAAGGATGATATATGAGAACATTTAAGCTGAGAAAGGCTCCTCAACTTAATCCATGATTAGGGATTAACCTCATGACAAAACAAAGCCTTTATTAAAGTGGGTTTTAGTTAATAGTAAGATTAAGAAGTGGATTTTATGGTTTGTAAGACAACTTGAGGGGGACTTGTCCATTAACACTAGGGTTAGTCCTTCTTAACCAATTAAGGAAGAATTAGAACCCTAATGCAAAACCCAAGTTACAAGATTATTGTCTTAGTGATTATTGGATGGATTAATTTGGAGATTTAAATACATTTAGGGCTTAACACTTAGGATTAAATTTATACACTCCATCCTAAGAGAAGGATGCAGGCATAACCTTAATCACAAAGCCTTAAAACCTTAAAGGTTTAGTCCCTGATTATGAGATGAGAAAAGGAGACACAAAGATGACACAAAGGTAAAACTAAATGGGGGACTAATCAAACCCTAATTGTTATCATGATTGGATGTTCCTAGGGTTTATGAGGCTTGCAAAAGATCTTCAAGAGAAAAGCCACCAAGGAAGAAGCAGATGAAAGGAGGAAGAAACAGAAGAAGCAAGACAACTTACTTCACTTAAGAAGATAAGTTGCTTGAAGAAAGAAAGGGGGGAGGGAGCATGAATGAGCAAGCTCTCTCTAATCCACAAATAAAATGCAGCAATGAATGCATAAGAGAGATGAGAAGAGATTATGAGAAGTGATGGCAAATTCACTTCTCAAACACTTACCACCTAAAAAGTTAGCAACAAGGAATGAAGTGAAATGAAAATGAGATGAGATGCAAGGATGCCAACCAAGATCAGAAGCATATTAAGGTATAAATGATGCTAAGTGATGATACAAAAGGTAGACATGAGATGTGGATGATCATACAAGCAATGAAGATGCAAAATGAAACATGAAAGGAAGCATGAAAGTTCATAAAACTTATGAGATGCAATGAAAGCAAAAGCATGGCAAATGGATGATGCAATGATAAAACATGATTCTAATGTGTCCTAAGATGTATTATATGTCATGTGGATGTACAAAATCTCATGTCAAATTCATGTATGCAAGCATATGAAGGATGAATGCAAATGAAGGAAAAAATTAGGGTTTATACATAAGATGCAATACAAAATTCAAAACCAGAAGCAAGACATGAGATAAAAAATTGAAAATAGGATCAAAGGTACCATAAACCTATACAAGTTCACTTCCCAAAGGAGGAGACCTAAACCTTAACCTAATGGAAGTTATGATTTTCTCAAGTTTGCTAGGGTTTTAGGATGCCTCAAAAGGAAAAATGCACAACAAATTGAAAATGAAAGATAAATCCATGCCCATTTTATCCTAGAAACTACATGATATGAGGAATGCAATGCAAAAAGAACCGACATCAAACTCTTCATGGTTAGGCAGAAAGGATTTTTCTAAGTTAGGGTAAAAATATTGACTTTTAAGAACCCTAAATCCAAAGAAAAATGTCAAAATAGGTAAAGAACCAAAAAGAAATTTGTGTGAAGGGTTTGATAATGTTTCTAAATGATTTAAAAAGCTCTCTGAATTTTTTTGGAATTTTTAAATACCTAAATGTATTTTTAATTAATTAATTCTCATTAACTAATTAAAAATAATCATTTAAATGATTTAAAAAATAATTTTTAATGCAAAAAATTAAAATTAAAATATTTTTGGTTTCTGAAAATAAATAAAAGCTTGGATAAAAATTTTCAGAATTTTTTGATATCATTTGCTATTTTTAAAAATTCGTTCAAATAAATAGAAAACAAATGAAATAATTATTAAATAAAATGAGAAAATGAGAAATTCAGCCAATCCAAAGGCCCAGGTTCAAACTCAAGATGGAGGGAATTGACTTTGCACGCTATCCAAGGGCCAGAATTCAAACTACGCTAATTATGATTAAAACCCTAATTTGAGCCCTAATCACTCTCAGGTGACCGGAACAGTGTTCCGGTCATCTTCTCCGGCTATCCTCTCATCCAATCTCCCCAATACGCAACCCTAAGCCCTTAAACTCTCCAGAAATAATCCCCACCCCATTCTAAACAAGAATCAGCCATCAAACAGAATTTATTTCACATGAACAGAGAGATTCGAAGCAAAACGTAAAATTTCTCAGAAAATTTCAGAAGCTTCATACATGCTTAATATGCAATCATTTTCAAAACCAAAAGGTGCAGTGTGATCAGTGAAGCATGGAGAACAATCTAAGAACTTAAAAAATCATTTCTGGAAAATTTGTTCTTGATGATACCTGAACTGAAGCTTTCGAAAATGGCACTGGCTGGCTGCTTCTTTGCTTCAAATCAGCTCCAATGATCCTCCTGAAGAGTTTGTGATGCTTGGTTGGAGTTTAAACGGTCTCTAAATGAAGTTGGCAGAAATTCAGTTCAAGCAATGTCAAAATCGTGTTTTTGATTCAGGGTGTTTTTGGGGAAAATGAAGGGTGGGAAATGATCAGCAATGGATATGGAGTTGAATGATGGAATTTGTTTTAAGGTTTGATGGCTGAGTTGTGAATTTCGAAGGCTTTTGCATAAGAGGGAGTTTTTGTGATTACTGAGTTCTTGGAGGTTTCAGCTTGTGTTATGTTGTGGAATGGCTTGCTTTTGGTACACATATCATGCTGGGATAGGTCAGAGGGTGGGTGATGGCCTATGTTGATTGGTATGGGGCAAAATGCATAAAGTTAAGAGTTGGTGTACTTGGGGTATGGGCAAGTGGCAGGCTGAGACAGGGGCATGGCTATGCGCAGCAAGGATCAAGGAATGCTATGAAATCAGATTTGATGAGTTGTGGCAAGTGGATGAAAGGTTTTGATCCATTTTGCAAATTCATGAAGTTTTGGCCCCTTTTGGATTTTGTAAAGTTCAAGGCATGAAACTTGGAATTTATTTGGGCAATTCTGAATTTTAAGTCATGTAGGATGTTTGTGCAATGCTTAGAAGTCAATTAGAATTCACTTTTGGCTTTGGCAAGTGTTTTTGCAAACTTCCCTCTTTGGTGCATAAGTGAAATTTAGTGATTTTTCCCAACTTTGCAAAGCCATAACTTGAGTTCTATGATGAATTAGGTCAAGTTCTTGTACTTTTTGAAAAGGGAATGATCTAATATACAAATTTCATGACCAAGAATTTTTCATTTGAAGCATTTTTGAATCAAAAAGAGGAGGTTGAAAAACTTTCCCAAAATGGCAAGTTTGCATTACAAGTCACTTTCCCAAAATGGCAACTTTGCAAATGGCTGGAAATTATTCAATTTTGTGAACTTCTAACTTCTTCTAAGATCAAATAAAGATCATATACATGCAAAATGATGGAGAAGACCCTTTGGTTGGATGATTGGGGGCCTCAGATGCCCTGATTTTGCACTGACTTGCTCAAGAAGTCATCTTTTGATCAGATGCCTTCCCCATTGAATTTCTTCATGAAAATTGGTATGTATGATCCTGGTAGCATATAATGACCAATAGAAACAAGAATGATCAAAAAATTTGGAGTTATGGCCTCTGAAACCAAAACCCTAATTTTAGGTCATCTGTGCAGTTAAGCTTGGCTCTGCTCCTATACCTTCCTCAGTTCTTGTGATTTTCTGACTTTCTTGATCTTGGGAGGATATAATATGATGCTTGGAAATACATAGACCCTCTTGATATGATTTAAGACCTTTGGAGTGGCTCAGATAGCTCAGGGATGGCTCAGATCACAAACCCTAGATGCAGATGACTTAGAACCAATGCAGTGAAGCAAAAATGCACTATGAGATGATATGATTGAACTTATGCAATATGAAAAGAATCACAAGCCATGGTGAAATGAGTGAGGGCAAATTTAGGGTGTTTACACTCCCCAATCCTTCGAGAAATCTGAGACGAACCAACAAAACACAGAGTAAGCTTCCTAGACTTCAAAGCTCTCCCGACACCGTCACTGGAGTAACTCTCAAGAACACATGATTTCCCTCTTGGAATCCAAGTGCTTTTCTTATTTTATCATGGTAACTCTTATGAGAAGCCTTCATTCTTTCTTGTATCATCTTAATTTTCTCAGTCATTTCTCGCACAATCTCCAGTCCAAGTACTACACTCTCGCCTGATTCATACCAATACAATGGAGTCCAACATCTTCTACCATACAAAGCCTCATACGATGCCATTCCAACACTAGAATGATAATTGTTGTTATAGGTAAACTCAATCAATGACAAATGACTATCCCAAGATCCTCCTTGATCCAACACACAAGCCCTTGGTAAATCCTCCAAAGATTGGATAGTCCTCACAGTATGAGCATCTATTTGTGGGTGATAAGCAAAACTCATCCTCAATATAGTACCCAAAGCATCTTGTAAACTCTTCCAAAACCTCGAAGTAAACTGTTTCAACTTCACAATCTCTTTTATATACATCTCAACAAATCTCTGCATAGAATGATTAATCTTCATCGGCAAGAAATGGGCTGACTTAGTCAATCTATCTACAATTACCCAAATAGAATAATTTCCCTTAGCAGTCTTCGGCAAACATGTTACAAAATCCATGGAAATTCTATCCCACTTCCACTCTAGAATATTCAACGGCTACATCATACCTAATAGCCTCTGATGTTCGATCTTCGACTTCTGACTAGTCAAGCATGCATACAGAAATTCAACAACATCCTTCTTCATACCCAACCACCAAAACAATTTCTGCAGATCATGGTACATCTTCATAGCACCAGGATGAATATACAATCGACTATGATGTCCTTCTTCTAAGATACTCTTCTTAATTTTTGTAACATCATGAATACACACTCTATCCCGGAATCTCATCACACAATTCTCATCAACTCGAAATTCACCTCCGTTACCTTGGTTAATCAAAGTCAGCTGATCAACAAACTACAAGTCAGATTGTTGTCATTCATGAATTCTTTCCATGATTTCATTGGTCAACTTCAACATTCCCAACTTTAAACTCGCAGATGTAGCTTCACATAACAAACTCATGTCTTGGAACTGTTCAATCATTTCATGTTCTTTCACCATCAGCATTGACACATGCAATATCTTCCTACTCAAAGCATTTGCAACCACATTTTCCTTACCAGGATGGTAATTCAGATCAAAGTCAAAGTTTTTCAACAATTCTAACCATCTTCTCTTCCTCATATTCAGTTCTTTTTGATCAAACAGATATTTCAAACTCTTATGATCATTGAACACTTCAAATTTTGAACCAAAAAGATAATGTCTCTAGATCTTCAACATAAACACCACTGCTACTAACTCTAAGTCATGTGTAAGATAATTCCTTTCATGAACTCTTAATTGTCTCGAAGCATAAGAAGCCACTTGACCATTTTGCATCAAAACTCCTCCAAGTCCCATCTTTGATGCATCACAATACATTATGAAAGACTCATTCAGATTCATCAAAATCAACATTGGAGCAGTTGTCAACTTCTTCAACTCTACGAAATTCTTTTCACACGCAATATCCCACACATAAGCATGGCTCTTTCGAGTCAACTGAGTCAAAGGTAGCGCAAACTTCGAAGAACCCTCTATAAACTTCCTGTAATAACCTGTTAAACCCAGAAAACTTATGATCTCAATATCAGACTTAAGATTCTCCCACTGCAACACTGCATCAATTTTCGACGGATCAACAACAATTCCACCACTAGAAATTACATGTCCAAAAAAACTCACTTCTTATAACCAGAACTCACACTTCGACAGTTTGGCATATAACTTCTTTTCATGTAACACTTGCAACACAATCCTCAAATGCTCTGCATGATCCTCCTTTATCTTGGAATAAATCAAAATATCATCAATGAAAACTACTACAAATTTATCCAAGTACTCATGGAATATTCTATTCATGTACTCCATGAACACACCAGGTGCATTGGATACACCAAACGACATCACTGTATACTCAAAATGACCATACCTCATTCTGAAAGCTATTCGTAATATCATCATACTTAACACGAATATAATGGTAACCAGACCTTAAATCAATCTTGCTGAATACACAAGATCCTACCAACTGATCCACCAAATTGTCGATTCTCGGAATTGGATACTTATTATTGATAGTAACCTTGTTCATTGTCAATAATCAACACACGACCTCATACTACCATCTTTCTTCTTAACCAACAACACTAGAGCACCCCACGGAGAAACACTAGGTCGAACAAACTTCTTCTCTAACAACTCTTCTAGTTTCTTCTTTAACTCGCTCAATTCTACAGCAGACATCCGATACGGAGCCATAGACACAAGACTAGTACCAGGTAATAAATCCACTGTAAACTTAACTTCGCGCTCTGGAGGTAAGTCACTTATATCCTCCAGACACACATCAGGAAACTCTTGAACAACTGACAACTCAATACTCGAAGTCTTCCCTTCGACTTACAATGATTCAAACATTGCAAATGTTTGTGCTTCATCTTCTAATAGTTCATCTACTTGCTCAGCCGAAGGGAACAACAACTCACCATGATCACCAATTTCAAGAAACTCAACAATCTTCGCATAAAAATTGATATACACAAAATTGAACTCTAACCAGTTCATCCCAAGAATACCATCAATGTTGTGTAAAGGCAAACACACCAGATCCATCAAGAAATCCTTCTCAAAAATCGTCAAAGGACACTTCAGACAAACAAGTGTAGTAGTAACAGAACCATTAGCTGACGTTTCTATTACCATACCACCATTCATACTCAACAAATTCAAACCCAACTTATTAGCACATTCAAGAGAAATAAAAGAATGCGTAGCACCACTATCAATAATAGCAATCAACTCAACCTTGTTAATAAAACAAGTACATCGAATCAGATTGTCCTTCTTAGGAGCCTCAGAACCAGTCAAAGCAAACACTCTGCCATTGGTCTGAGCAGTAGTAGCAGTCTTCTTAGGCTTCTGGCATTGGGTGCTGATATGTCCATGTTCCCCCAGTTAAAGCAAGTTGGACCTTCATTTGGATAATCACCAACCTGATGACCTTTCTTGCCACATCTGTAGCATCGCACCACTGGATTAGTGCAAACATCTGACTTGTGACCAGATTCACCACACTTATGACACTTGGGAGGAATGGAACATGCTCCTCCATTTGGCTTCTTCCCATCTGAAACCTTCTGCTTCCCCTTCTCAACTAGAGTCACATAAGGCTTTCCTCTAAATTGGCCTTTCTCTTTCTTCTCACTCAGTTTCTTGTAGTGATTAGATCGAGCTCGGCTATCTTCATCATAGATTCTGCTCTTATCCAACAATTCAACATATTTGTGGATCTGCTGACATCCAATTCCTTGTTTGATCTCTGGTCTCAACCCACTCTCAAACTTGAGACACTTTGATAACCCAGCATCAACACAGTTGTAGTGAGGATAATACTTCACCAACCTCTCATACTTGGCAGCATACTCTACTACCGTCATACTTCCTTGTTTCAACTCAAGGAATTCTACCTCCATCTTTCCACGAGCATCTTCTGGAAAATACTTCCCCAGAAACTCCCTCATGAACACTACCCAAGTCACTGTAGTACCAGCATCTTTCAAGCACTGACAGGTATTATCCCACCAGTCTTCAGCCTCTTCCGACAACATATGTGTACCAAATTGCACCTTTTGTGCATCCATACATGCCATCACCCTAAAGATCTTCTCAATATACTTGAGCCATTTCTGAGCATTCAGCGGATCATCGTCACCTTCAAACAGCGGCAGACTATTAACATGGAACTTCTCCAAAGCACGAAACTCATCATGTTCATTATTCCGAGTCATAGCCTCAACCAATGCCACAACAGCTTCTGCAAGAGCACGTGTGTTGTTTCCCGTTACATGGGTTGCAACTTCCATTCGGAAATAAAACAATGCTTCAAATTTCACAGTGGATCAAAATTCAACTTGTTTAATATTATTTTAAAAAGAAAACATACAACTAAGGTCAAACATCATCCAAGCATCACCAAACCTCACAATACATCAGAAAAACAGTAGAAAACAACCAATTACCACATTATCATCATAAAATCACCATTATCAATATAAAACAACAACCAATCATCTAAAACTACCAATAAAATACCCAACCCCAAGGTTTCCCCTCAAAACCCCTTTTTCCTCATGAAACAATCCAATATTATGATGATTGAATAATAATACTCCCCATACCTTGATCAATGTAGCTTTCTCCTTCACTTTTGATCAAAATCTCTCTTTACCTCCTTGTTCTTCTTGTTCTCCAAAGTAACCTTCATGAAATTCTGGGATCAGGTACGTGATGTCGAATCAGATGTTTAAACACTTGAAGACTTAAGCAAAACTTAAAGTGCAGGTAAATTAAATAACACAGGAAATTGTTAACCCAATTCAATGTATCTCCACACTTACATCTGGGGGCTACCAAGCCAGGAAGGAAATCCAAAATAAGTAATATTAATTCTGGAATTAAACCAACCAGTTTAATCCTTCACTTAATATCTACCCAAGGCAATTTCTACCTAAGACACAACTTAGATATGAGTACCTACTCACTCCCCCTCAATCACACAGTGATATTTTACAATGTTTAATAAAATTGAAGTCACACTTCAAACACAACAGCTTGATCTTACTTAAAAGTTTCAATCAAGACACAATTCACTTTTTGCTTAAAAGCTCATAAAGTGACAAACAATTAAAACCTGCTAAAACACAAACACCCTTTTTGGTCTTCTTAAATTCGTACTCTATTCTGAGAGTTTCTGTTCCTTAAATAGATGCTTGGTTTTTGGGCTTTTTGCAAATTATCCAGACCTGATAAATCCCACAGTCACCACCTTGAATTAGGGTTAGTTAGTTTGTTACTTCCTTGATTCAAGGTGAGTTAGTTATTCTGTTACACTGAAATCAGATAACTAAGCTCCCTAAAGATGCGCCTTGGAGTGCTTATCTCTTTTTAATTAATTCCAGATAAACTCCCCTGAATTTACTCAGTTCTGTTATGCATCATTTAAGTCTGGTAGCAGGTTTACGATGTCACAACATCTGGTGTGACATCCTGATGTCTTGACTTAAGTTCATTAACTTTTACTCTGTTTGTCAATGTCACAACATCTGGTGTGACATCCTGAACTAAGTTCACACTTCTTGTTTGTCAAAAATTCTGCCAATTCTTAACATCTACAAACTCCCCCTTTGGCTAATTTTTGGCTAACACAATCTTCTAGTTTTAGCAGCAGAGTTCTTTTATCAGAGTGCAGCAGAGTTCTTTTCTGTTGAATCATGTGAGAGCTAATGATTTGCTCCCCCCCAAACCTGTATGTATACTTCCATGATTTGTTCAACAGAATTTGATATACCAATGAGCATTCAGAAAACACTTAGTTCAGAAGACAGAAGTTAACTTCACCATTGTTCATTAAACAGGCAAACAGCAGTAGACATTGTTGTTCAGTACTCTTACTCCCCCTTGTTAGACAGAAATTTGGGGCCAAACATTACATAAGCAGAGAAAAAAACATTCAAAATTTCAAAACAAAGTTAATATGCAGAACAGACAATTCAGTTTCCATCACACCCAGCTTCACTCAGACTCATCATACTCAGTATCTTCTTCATCCTCAGACTCAGCATCAGATCCATCAGCATTCTGAGCACCCTCTTCCAGCTCCAGCCTTTGAATTATTTCCTCAAGCTTTTTCTTCCTTGCATCCAGCTCTTTGCAAGTTGTCTTGAGCTATGCAATCAGGGATGCTTTGGATATAGGAGTCTTGACATTTGATGGTCCAGCAGATGTTCCACTGTGTGCTTCAACATCTGCAGCATGATGGCTCAGGAACAGTTTGTAGTGGAAGGACAGTGGAGTCTCCCTCTTGCAGACAGAATCCTTATTAGTAAGGATGCCTAGATATTGGTTGAGGATTATCCCACAAAGAAGAGAGGGAAAAGCTATTGGAAGCTTGGTTGCTGATGTTCCTGCATGCTTTAGGGTTTGATCAAAGATGTAAGCCCCATAGTCCAAATTTGTTTGGGTGCCTACAACACAGATGAATCTTCCCAGTCCAGTAGCTATAGAGGAAGTGTGGTTTGTGGGGACCCAGTTGACAGTTCCAATCCTGTGCAACATAGCATACTTTCTTGTTAGCAGGCTGACAGAAAGTTTGCCTTTGACTGGCCAAGTTTTGACCTGGTTGGTTGTGATGATCTTGCAGACTTGGTTGTCAGATTTTCCCAGTTCATTTGGCCCATCAGATTCTCTCCCCAGGTAATGATTTATAACCCTAGGAGAAAAATCAACACATCTCCCCCTCACATAAACCTTCCTGAAATATTCTGATTTTCCATCAGCACAACCCTCTTGCAGATTTACTATGAACTCTTTGACCAGCAGTTCATAACAGGGAGAAAAATTTGAAACAGTCTTGAATAAGCCAGCATTGGATATTAAGTCTATTACCTTAGTGCACTCCAATGCATTGTTGCCCAACTCTCTTTCCAGAGCCACCCTTCTTTGGTAGACATACTTCCATTTGCTCACACTAGAGACATGATGGAAGGACACATTGTCCAGAGGTGCTTCAGGAACAGCAGAGGCAGACCTGAGAGGTGCTGGCTTCTTCCTTGGTTGGGATGTTGGGACATCCTCCTCAACATCTGAGTCAGGTGGAGTTGTAGCTTTCCTCTTCTGGTGCTTACCTTGCTCCATTGCTTAGTAGGTCCAAATGCAACTTTGACCTTGTCCTTCTTTGGAGTTGATTGTTTCTTTTCAGGAGTTGCATGTGCAGCAGGCTTCTTCTCCTTCCTAGCCCTAAGCCTCTTGGCTATGCTAGGGTTAATAGATGCAATGATCTCTGTGTCAGAGTCATCATCTAGGTTTTCAAAAGGTGGAGGTTGGGAAGCCTCTTGTTAAGCAGTTTGGTCATTAGGAGCTTGATCATCAGTATCTTTGTCATCATCAGCTTGATCATTATCAGTTGAAGCTTTGTCCTGGCCCTCAGATGCTTCAACATTTATTGGGACATCCTGTTGAGCAGGTATGTCCTCTTCAGCCTGGTTGTTTGGTTCTTCTTGTGGAGCAGGCATGCTGTTCAGGGGAACAGATACCCCACGCACCACTCTTTGTTCAGAAAGGATCTTGTTCACAAGATGTTTGATGGATGCATCCACATAGTCAGAAGCTTTGGGGGTGCTTGTAGATGAAGGAGTCCCCTTGCTTTTTCTGAAAATAGGCTCCTTTACTCTTCTTACATTGGGAGTTCTAGGTTTTTGAGCAATAGGGACGCTTCCTCTGATTTCGTCTATAGGAGTAGCATCCATTGGTACTACAGAGATTGGAGTTGCATGCACTGCATCTCCTTGATTGAGACCCTCATCAATGAAGTTAGGGTTTTGATGTTGAGACATTTTTCGAATGTAGTGGAAGAGGAGTTAGGTTTGATTGATTTTGATGAGCTTAGAAATTCAGCTTTAGCATGCAAATCGTTTAGTGGAGATAGTGATGAGGTGAGGAGCTGAGAGCACGTTTGTGCATTTATAGAATCAGTTGCTATTGGAATTTTTAAGAGTGGAATACACAGAGTTATTGACCAGACTGATGCTGCCATCTGGTGATCATGCCACACGATGTCATGAGACATGCTGGCACTTCTCCATAACTGCTATATTTCACATAAGCAGATTCCCAATTTACCCCTTAGGTTTTCAAATTTGGTAGCATCCAAAGCCTTAGTAAATATGTCAGCCAATTGTAGATCTGTGGCTACATGTTCTAATGTGATCACCTTCTCTTCCACAAGATCTCTAATGAAATGGTGTCTGATGTCTATGTGCTTAGTTCTGCTGTGTTGGATAGGATTTTTAGAGATGTTAATAGCACTTAAGTTGTCACAGTACAATGTCATGACATCTTGTGGGACATTGTATTCTGTGAGCATTTGCTTCATCCATACCAACTGTGAACAACTGCTACCAGCTGCAATATATTCAGCTTCAGTAGTGGATAAGGATACACAATTTTGTTTCTTACTGAACCAAGAAATCAAATTGTTTCCTAGAAAGAAGCATCCTCCTGATGTACTCTTTCTATCATCAGCACTTCCAGCCCAGTCAGCATCACAAAATCCAGTGAGGATTGGTTCACAACCATGAGAATACATTATGCCATAGTCACAAGTACCATTGACATATTTCAAAATCCTGTTAACCTGGTTTAGATGGCTTACTTTTGGCTCAGCTTGATACCTTGCACATACACCTACTGCAAAGGCTATATCTGGTCTGCTAGCTGTCAGATATAGTAGGCTTCCAATCATGCTTCTGTATAAGCTTTGGTCCACATTCTCACCCTTGTCATCCTTTGTCAGCTTTAAATGAGTGGGGGCAGGTGTTCTCTTGTGACTTGTATTGTCCATCCCAAACTTCTTGACAGTGCTCTTTGCATACTTGCTTTGGGATATGAACATGGAGTCCTCCATCTGCTTGATTTGCATTCCAAGGAAGTAGGTTAGTTCTCCTACTAAGCTCATTTCAAACTCAGACTCCATTTGAGTAACAAAATGTTTAACCATCCTGTCTGACATCCCACCAAACACTATGTCATCCACATATATTTAAGCAATCATGACCTTTCCTTCTTCATCCTTCACAAACAAGGTTTTGTCTATTCCACCTTTCCTGTACCCATGTTTTATGAGAAAAGTGGTCAGTCTTTCATACCATGCTCTTGGGTCTTGCCTTAGACCATACATAGCCTTCCTTAGCTTATAAACATGATCTGGACAACTTGGATCAACAAATCCCTTAGGCTGCTCCACATATACTTCCTCATTAAGGTACCCATTTAGAAAGGCACTTTTAACATCCATTTGAAATAGCTTGAACTTTAGGATACAAGCAATTCCTAGAAGTAGTCTGATTGATTCAAGCCTTGCTACTGGTGCAAAGGTTTCATCAAAGTCTACTCCCTCAATTTGTGTGTATCCTTGAGCTACAAGTCTAGCCTTGTTTTTTGTAACAACTCCCTGCTCATTTGACTTATTCTTGTACACCCACTTAGTGCCAATCACATTTATGTCATCAGGCCTAGGAACAAGATCCCATACTTCATTCCTTGTAAACTGGCCTAATTCTTCTTGCATAGCAGAGATTCAGTACTCATCATTCAGAGCTTCCTTGATGTTTTTAGGTTCTATCTTTGAAACAAAGCAGGAGCCTGAAATCATCTCTCTTGATCTAGTGATGACACCACTGTTGGGATCACCAATTATCAGATCTTTAGGATGATCTTTCTGGATTCTGATGGATGGAGGTTTGTTGGATTGCTCTGACCTTGCCTCAGTTAAAGTGAAATCAAGATTATCACTTTCTGTTTTAACTTTAGTTTGATTGTCAGCAGATGTTCCAACATCATCAGCAACATCTGCAGAGGCATCATCAATAATCACATTTATTGACTCCATTATAACCTTGGTTCTGGAGTTAAATACTCTGTAAGCTCTGCTATTTATGGAGTATCCAAGAAAAATCCCTTCATCACTTTTAGGGTCCATCTTTCTTCTTTGATCCCTATCAGCCAGAATGTAACACTTACTTCCAAACACATGAAAGTACTTGATTGTAGGTTTTCTGCCCTTCCAGACTTCATATATGGTGGACAAAGTTCCCTTTCTTAGTGTGACTCTATTGTGGATATAGCATGTTGTGTTCATAGCTTCAACCCAAAAGTACGTGGATAACTTCTTGGCATGAATCATGGCTCTTGCTGACTCCTGAATAGTTCTGTTTTTCCTCTCAACAATCCCATTCTGTTGAGGGGTGATAGGAGAAGAATACTCATGATTGATCCCTTCTGAAGAGCAGAAGTCTGAGAATTTTTGATTCTCAAACTCCTTTCCATGATCACTTCTTATTCTGACCACACAACTTGCTTTTTCTCTTTGAATTCTTTGGCACATATCTTTGAATACATCAAACACATCAGACTTCTCTTTGATGAAGCTTATCCATGTATATCTTGAGAAGTCATCAACAACCACATAGGCATATCTTTTTCCACCAAGACTCTCAACCTGCATTGGTCCCATAAGATCCATATGCAATAACTCCAAAACTTTGGAAGTTGTCAGATGTTGGAGCTTTGGGTGTGACATCTTGGTTTGCTTGCCTATTTGACATTCACCACACACTTTACTTTCATCAATCTTCAGTCTTGGAATTCCTCTTACAGCCTCCATAGATACGATCTTCTTTATTCCTCTGAGATGAAGATGACCCAGTCTTTGGTGCCACAGCTTCACTTCTTCTTTTTTGGCTAAGGAACAAGTTGAAGTAAGGCTGAAATCTTGAGGTTCCCACATATAGCAGTTGTCTTTTGATCTGGCTCCTCTCATGACAACCTTCTGTTCTTTATCAGAAACTATGCATTCAGTTTTGGTAAAGTTTACACTGTAACCTTGGTCACATAATTGACTTATGCTGATCAAGTTAGCAGTTAATCCTTTTACCAGCAGCACATCATCTAGACTTGGTACACCTGGGCAGTCCAATGTCCCAACTCCCTTGATTTCTCCCTTTGCTCCATCTCCAAAGGTTACATATTTGGATGAGTGTGACTTTAAGTCTACCAGCAGATTCTTCAGTCCAGTCATATGCCTTGAGAAGCCACTGTCAAAGTACCAGTCTTCCTTAGCAGATACTCTGAGAGATGTATGAGCTATAGAGGCAACAACCTTCTTGGACCATTTGTGCCTGTTGTGAGGTTTCCTTTGATGCATCTGCCCTGTGTAGTGTCCATCTTTAGAGTTCCAAGGTTGTCTATTGAACTTGTTCTTGGGCATGTATTTGTAGCTTTGATCAGCATGAAGACTAGCTTTAGGTACCCACACTTTCTTGATGACCTCTGTCTTCTGCTTAGGGGGTTGCTGAGACCTCTGATTTGGATGTACATGCAGCTTGTAGAAAAAAGGTTTGATGTGACCAAACCTTCCACAATGATGGCATCTCCGTCTTTGATATTTCTTTTTCATCATGTTCTTGTCATGATGTTGAGACATCTGCTTGGACATCTTGTTTGACTTCATGGGATTTGGAGTTGTTTGGTTGGTGCTAGCCTCAAACTTTTGAGCTTTATTAAATCCTAGCCCAGTCCTATCCCCTGAGTGCTTGTTGTTGTTGAGAATGACATCCAGTGTGTTTGAGCTACTATTCAACATTCTGACAGATTTGGACATATGCTCCATTTTGGAGTTGAGTAGGCTGACTTCACTTTTCAAAGTGTCAATGATCTCTAGATTACTTGCCTTTTCAGCCTTTAATTCCTCAATCTGCTTCTTCTGCTGTATATTCTCCATGCATACTTCAGTGCTCCTTTTACACAGCATCCTGTAAGATGCTTCAAGCTCTTCAAATGTCAGCTCCTCATCACTGGATCCTCCTTCAGTTTTACATACTCCAGCTAGAGCAGTGATGTGCTTTGCAGATTCTTCTTCTGACTCACAACCTGAGTCTTCATCTGACCAGGACACAGAGAGACCTTTCTTTTGCTTCTTTAGGTAGGTTGGGCATTCATTTCTGATGTGTCCATACCCTTCACATCCATTACATTGGATCCCTTTTCCTTGTTTAGTCTTCTCATCATAGTTTGACCTTCTATTAGAGTCATAAGGTCTTTTATTCTCAGAGGTTGAGTTTCTTCCACTTGGTCTGGGCCTGTTTTCCATTCTTTTTGAGAATTTTGTTGAATTGTCTTCCAAGCATAGCAATTGTTTCTGATAAGTTGTCCTCAGAGTCTGCTTCATGATTTTCTTCTTCTTTATCAGTATTTGATACCAGGGCTATGCTTTTGTTTTTCTTTACAATTGTATCATTCATTCCCATCTCAAAGGTTTGAAGGGAACCAATGAGCTCTTCAACCTTCATTGTGCAGATGTCTTGAGCTTCTTCTATTGCAGTAACCTTCATGTCAAATCTTTTTGGTAGTGATCTAAGAATCTTCCTTACCAACTTTTCATCACGCATCTTCTCTCCCAAAGCACCAGAGGTATTAGCAATTTCCAGGATGTTCATGTAAAACTCATGAATAGTCCCATCTTCCTTCATCCTCAAGTTTTCAAACTTGGTGGTGAGAAGTTGAAGTCTTGACATCTTCACCTTTGATGTTCCTTCATGAGTGGTTTTGAGAGTGTCCCAAACATCCTTGGCCAGCTCACAGTGATGCACAAGTCTAAATATGTTCATGTCAATGCCATTGAATAAGGCATTTAAGGCTTTGGAATTTCCAAGTGCTAAATCTTCTTCCTCCTTGCTCCACTCTTCTTCAGGCTTCAACACTTTTGCCCCATCCTTATTGTCTTGGACAGGGTGCTCCCATCCTTTGTTGACTGCTTTCCAAGCCCTGCAATCAAGAGATTTTAAGAATGCTACCATTCTTGGCTTCCAGTATTCATAGTTGGATCCATCCAATATAGGTGGTCTATTCACAGATCCTACATCTCTATCCATGTTCCCAAAATTTGCAGTCCCTAGATCTCACCCAGTTAAACAGGCAGGGTGCCTGCTCTGATACCAATTGAAATTCTGGGATCAGGTACGTGATATCGAATCAGATGTTTAAACACTTGAATACTTAAGCAATACTTAAAGTGCAGGTAAATTAAATAACACAGGAAATTGTTAACCCAGTTCAGTGTATCTCCACACTTACATCTGGGGGCTACCAAGCCAGGAAGGAAATCCAATATAAGTAATATTAATTCTGGAATTAAACCAACCAGTTTAATCCTTCACTTAATATCTACCCAAGGCAATTTCTACCTAAGACACAACTTAGATATGAGTACCTACTCACTCCCCCTCAATCACACAGTGATATTTTACAATGTTTAATAAAATTGAAGTCACACTTCAAACACAACAGCTTGATCTTACTTAAAAGTTTCAATCAAGACACAATTCACTTTTTGCTTAAAAGCTCATAAAGTGACAAACAATTAAAACCTGCTAAAACACAAACACCCTTTTTGGTCTTCTTAAATTCGTACTCTATTCTGAGAGTTTTTGTTCCTTAAATAGATGCTTGGTTTTTGGGCTTTTTGCAAATTATCCAGACCTGATAAATCCCACAGTCATCACCTTGAATTAGGGTTAGTTAGTTTGTTACTTCCTTGATTCAAGGTGAGTTAGTTATTCTGTTACACTGAAATCAGATAACTAAGCTCCCTAAAGATGCGCCTTGGAGTGCTTATCTCTTTTTAATTAATTCCAGATAAACTCCCCTGAATTTACTCAGTTCTGTTATGCATCATTTAAGTCTGGTAGCAGGTTTACGATGTCACAACATCTGGTGTGACATCCTGATGTCTTGACTTAAGTTCATTAACTTTTACTCTGTTTGTCAATGTCACAACATCTGGTGTGACATCCTGAACTAAGTTCAACACTTCTTGTTTGTCAAAAATTCTGCCAATTCTTAACATCTACACTTCACCTTTTCCAAAAACACGATTGTAAGAACTTTTGATCGTATCCTCAATTCTCATAAAACTCTCAATGACAACCTTGCCCCTTAGACCTCAAAAACTCTTTTATTTTATTTTTCTTTAATAATAATATTAGATAATATCCAATATTATTATATCATTATCTTAAATAAAATAATTCTTTTATTTTCCATAAAATACCACTTATTTTCACTTATTCATATATAATTACTTAATTAATTAAATTATGAAATTGGGATGTTACATCCAGTGTCTCTCTCGTTTTGGGAAACATGTTCATTAACTGCACTGAATCATCTCCACCTTTAATGATTGCCTCAAAATTATTTTCTATGTCTTCCATGGCTTTCATCGTTTTGTCTTCCATCATCTCTCTCATGTCTAACATCTCTTCGTCTTCTTCTGACTCAGTTTCCTCCTCCCTTAGCTCAATGATTGTTTTTTCATTAGGCTGCATCATAACAGGACACCTAAAGGTTTCTTCTTCTTCCACTTTTATGTTGAACATCATATCAATAATCTTAACATGGACAACTTTATCAATCCTATCCATTGACAGAGTTTTCAATAAACATCTTGCTATATTCAATCTCTTTCTTAACCTTCTCTCACTGCTCTCGGATGCCATTTCTCAATCTTAACAAACCAATGCTAGAAAAACTCTTTGGCATCGCTTAATAATGATTCAAAATCTTCATCTTCTTGAACTAAGATAAACACCTTACTTCCCCCAAAGGTATTATCTCTACATATGAAATTCCAACATCCAACATCTTTTGATACAGTAACGTGACCTCATCAACATTATGTATCTCCCCCACAAAACCTCTTTCTGCCCATTTCAGGTCCTCTTCTATTGTTTTGTATACTATTCCATGCCAGTTTTCATTCACTTTTTTTTTCAAACTTCCCACTCACTCCATTTGTTTCCATTTTTCACCGCATTAGCATAGCTCGTTACTTCAGTTTGCGTCTTCTCTCCAACTTCATTCCTCCTTATATCCATTATATAAATCTCTTCCTCGTGACTTGTCTTTTGTTGTCTTTCTTCTTCTTGACATGTCTGGCTTATCTTTGGGTATCTATTTTCCGTCTGTGTTTTATATATGTAATGATCAGAGCTACTCCCTCCCTTATTATGCTGAAACTCCCTATCAAACCTTGAAATATTTTCCAATATCTTATATGTATCAAACCAAACATTTTGCAATTGTTCCTCTAATCTCTTTTCATTTTTCACTTCCATGAATATGACAAACCCAAAAGGTTTTCTAGCTTTACTTTTCTTCCTAGGTATGTAGATATCAACTACTTGTCCATACTACATGAATTTCCTTTTAATATCCACCACTGTTAAGTCTTTAGGGAAATTAGTGAAAAAACAATTTGTTATCTTCTTTACTCTCCCACCTCTGCCTCTTGCTCTGTTTTCTTCTCTTTTTCTTCTGTGGCTGACAACTATCTAGCCTAATTCTCTTTTTGATTTCCATTCACGTGACCTTTCAATCTCCCCTCTCATCTTGGTTTGTGTTATTTGATTTGTTGAAGTTTTAATCCTTAAAATGACGACACAAATACACACAAAAGGTAATAGTGTTGAATGTCCCACTTTTTAGCATATATTAATATATTGTGGGGTAATTTCATAACTTTGGTAAGGCGTGTTATTGGTTCATGTTTCCTTCTGGCGTTGGAAGTTAAGGCAACATTCTAGTATGCACAATCACCTTAAAATTGAGATTTTTTTCCACTGGAAAAAGGGAAAATCACATGAGTTTCCTTTCTGATTTATATTAAATAAATAAATAAAAAAATTTAGTAAATTTGTTATTATGAATAATATATATGTGATTTAATGTTTTGGAGTTAAACTCAATACCAATGCCCTAATAGGGTGTAACAATATAGTGAAGTGCATTGGTGTTTTTAATTTGAATTTATTTTAATTTTTTCTTTGGCTCAATTGTGTTCCAATTCGGCTACAAAATGTATTTTTATACATTAATTTAACCTTGAGGCAAGTAGTTGAAATGAAAAAGTCACAAAAATGACCTGTTTTGTGGAAATTACTTATTAAAAGTGTTAAATTAATTTTCTGGTTGTTTGTATATTTATCCATGCAAGTATCAATTGACACAAAGGACATTTGGTGGTTAGTCGACTTTCATACGCACATGTGATGGTAAACATGTGATAATTATAAGGTCTTACTTGTGAATAATAAATCAATCCAAAGAGGGGTTTATTATTTTACATGTTTTTATTATCAATGTTTGATCGTTACGTCAAGAGTACCACTAGCAGACGATATTATTGTCCAAAGATTTGATATTGATGGTGCATTGGGTATCTTGAGATGCATTATGCCTTTATTTGAACAATAATGATGATTCATTTTTTATTTATGTTAGTATATTTAAAATGTTTAATTTTTGTTGTTTTTAAGCTACAATTGCTTCAATATCTGCTAATATGAATAAGGTTCAGGATCTTAATGGGATAGACTTTAAGGATCTGAATGAGAACATGTAATTTTTTCTTGGCTGCATGGATCTTTACCTTGCATTAGTGATAGAGAAATCACATTCCCATACAAAATCTATCCTCTAAACAGAGGAAAACTTTTGAGAAATGGGATCACTCCAATCACATGAGTCATAGTTTGGTCTGTTCTGAGATCAATTTAGCTTTAGTATCTGGAAACACTTGGTGGTTAGACTCTGGTGCGATTACTAATGTAACATCCTATTTACTTAATTAATTATTTAATTAAATATCTTCGTATTATTTGTGTTGATTGTCTAAATTATGTGAGTTGCTATGTTGGTTTTAGTCGAATTAATTTAATTAAGTTGATTTAATTTGTGTTGTGGTTAGTGGAATTCAATTAAGTTGATTAAGTCAAATAAATAGTGTTGGAATGATACCATTATATTTAGTGGTCTTATTTGTGAATAAAAGTAGTAAAGAGTGGGGGTGCATGAATTAGGCCCAAATGGGAATAATTAGATTAATAGGATTATAAGAAAAATAGGTTATCAATAAAAGAAAAACAAGAAGTTTAGAGAGAATGTGGAAGTTGCAAAGTTGCAGAAAGAGAAATAAGGGTTTGACAGAGAATACGTAGAGGCTACAAGAACGAGGATCCAATCAGAGAGTAGAGCAAAATTCAATCCAAAGTAAGGGTGGGGTTTTGACTCTATAATTGGGATATATGATGAATGATAGGTGGGATTAGGTTTGTAGAATATCCTTGGAGTACGTTGTTGTGTCGTATATGTTGTTTGTGTATGTTGAATTATGTTGTTGGTACATGTTGATTTCATAATTGATACGGAAGGTTGAAAGAATTAGTTGATGTTGTCGAATTAGTCGTAAGATAATTAATTTAGGTTGTTTGAGTAGGATTATCCATATTGTTGTAGTATTGTGAGAGATTGAGATGGTAGGGTGTGGTCTGAAATTGAATCGTAGGAAAACTTACAGAGAACAGAGAAGAAGAAAGGAAATTGAGTTGGGGAGAACCGTCCCAATGTGTGTGATGCCCATCAAGGCAGGGTGACGACTGTCTGGTCATTGGGACGACCGTCCCATTTGTGTAATGACCGACACATATGTGACGATGGTCAGGGGAGTGTGATGATGGTCACACAGGTCTGTGTTGCATTTTATTCTACGTTGTGATTTTATGTCTGTTGTCTTGTCTGTTTTCACTGCCAAAACAAAATAATTAAATTTTATAGAACCTTATTTAAGAAGAGAATTACATTAGTTTGCAAGTAGCAGTATTAATTAATTAAATTGATGATCACCTTAGTTGATAAGTAGAAGTACAATAATAATTGTTTGACATAAATTATTTGGTAGCAGTAGTAGCAATTAACTAGTATGTAGCTGGCAGAATTTCAGTAGCTAGTAGGTGTTGGAAGTTGGTGTATTGAAAATGTAGCATGAAGTATAACAAAGACCTCAGTAAGAAGTAGAAATAACAAAGTGTTAGTAGATAATTAATTAATCAGTTTTAGTCGAAAAATTGTAGGAATAATAAGGTGGTTGGTTGCGGTATAATTGGTTGATTCTTTGTGTTGTGGTCCTTGTTGGAAGTCGTGAATCTTGTTGTATCACCCTATTAGCAGCAAGAATTTAAGTCGTAGGCTTATGGCCAATGTTGATTTGTTGTTGTTGTTGTTGTTAAGTTGTAGGCCTATGGCCAATGTTGATTTGTTGTTATTCTTAAGCTGTGATAATATGTTGTTGTTGTTAAGTTGTTGTAGTACGAAGTTGTTGTTAAGTGTTGTAGTATGTTATTTTACTAAGTTGTTTTATTATGTTGTTGTTGTATGGTTACATAACTATTATTTTTGTTATTCTTATATTTATGTTGTTGCATATATAATATATCAAGTTGGAGCTGATGCTCGGTAAGTTGGCCTGGATTGGCAAATTAAGTTGAAGGCTTGTGTTTTGTTGATGCCTCTATTTATTGGCAGATTTTTAAGTTGGGAGTTTTGCTCTAATGGTACCACATGCATGTGCATTTGTCTTAGTTGCATTTTAGAAGTTGCATAATTATGTTGTTGTGGTGTATCTCATGTCGATTGACGTTGTTTATAAGTTGTGAAGTAGTGATTTTATATAATCTGATCTAATATGTTATTTATCATATATTCGATTATATAGTTCGATATCTTACCCCTTTTGTTTGAATGTTTCCCTCTATTGGTAACGTGTAGGTAATCCAGAATAGAACAGCTTACATTTGTTAGTTCAAGTCGGTGTCGTCGCTCTGATACGTAACACTCGTGGGGTTGAGCGCTTGTTGCTTTAATGTTGTCTTTATTCCTTTGTTGTATTTTAAGTTGAACTTGAAAGATTACTTGTATTTTGAAAGTTGTTTCAAGTTGAATAAAGATGTTGTACCATTATATGACACCCCGAAATTTTCCCTCTAAATTATTACTATCTAACTGGCTTATGCTTCACGTTCATATGCATCTCCATTAGGTCATAACTTCACAATCATACATTTCATTGAGCTCCTAAGGTATGAGATCAATGCCATATGAAATTAGGGTTTCATACCCTATCTATATCTATCAGGTGGATTCAGAGTTTCGGCTTTGTGGCTATTAATAACATCAGCTTCTTATGCACTTGCTACTCAACTAGGGTTTATTTCCCTGATTAGGTGATCTCTAAGGAACTCACTCATAAAGGTTGTTCATTGGCGCATCAGGTTCATTAACAAGGTGGATTAGCGTTTTATTCATGTTTAAGCTCGAGAACGTCTTACCAACTGAAGATTAGCAGATTAGGGTTCTCGCGCCAAGTTATCTTGGTCGTGCATAACTTCATATTTCAAGACCTATCATTATCAAAGGATTCACTGTAATTGAGGCACTTTATTTGTTGCTTATAACTCGATTCGAGAATAATGTTTTCAAGTGATTAAGAAAGGCACAACTCATGGATCATCGATTTTGGTTTGGGTTCATCATGGCATCATAGTGTTGGAAAAGTGGTTTGTTCAAAGGTTCCATTTGAGCTAAAGAAAAGTGTGTGGTCAATGGTTTATTTGGAAAGAAGTTGTTCGAATTAATACTCAATTCCATAGTTCACCCGATTTAAGTCCATATGTCATTTTAATCCACTTTCGAATTAATTGTCCAAAACCACATTCATTATCCAAGTTATTTTCCTTAACCCATTCTTAATCCATCTTTTAGAGATTTTTATCCTATTATCCATTTTATTCAAATTTTAATTCAATAATCATTAGTCATTGTCATAAACAAATATCATTTTGTTTTGATAAGTTTATGCTAATGTTTGGGTTAAAGTCCATATTTTTGTACATTTCAAAGCCCATTATCTTTAAGTCCATATCCAATTTTATTAACCAAATTCCATTTTGTTTTCCATTTTTTAGACCATTTTTAAAAATCTAATCTTTTTTTTACTATCAAATATATTCAAGTTTTCAATATCCGTAACTAGCTCCTCCATTTATAGTCATCACCAAATATTCACAAATATTCACTAAAAAGAGGATCATGAAGATATCTGCAGTTGAAAATAGGGCCCATAAAAAATAAGAAAAAATATGAGTACACGATTCTTCAGAAAAATACAGATGACAGGGGATTCAGAACTGAATTAACAGAATCGGTTTTTCTGCATTTTCTAACCAAACTTTCATCCGGATGAATTCATACAAACTGATAAACGAGAAATTTAGTTACAAAGATTCATTTATATCAGTTAGAAACCCGAAAAATCAGTCGAAATGCGATTACAAGAATAACAGAATTCTAACAGAAAAATTGCTAACAGAAAACTGAGAAAAAATATCCCTTTTCATCCTCAGTTCTTCACCCTTCATTTTCTCTCAAAATACCTCTTTCATAACTTCAATCTTCACAACTCTTTTAATATTATTCAATCACCTTCACCAAGAACCTAGATAATACCAAAAAAAATAGTTACGGGGTGGTGAAAAAACTCTGAAGAATCAGTTAAAGAAAAACAGAGAAACTCATATTCGGTTACGTAATTATCAGAAAAAAAACTCAATGAAGACTCACCTGCAACCGGCTCCACAAATCTGAACTTTCTCCATCCTATCCTTTAACAGAAAAATCCCTCTGAAACTTTCTTCAATTTACTTTATCTCCATCTGGAACATCCTTCAGTATCACTTCTCAACTCTGCATAAAATCTTCATTATCAACCAGCCCTCATCACCTTTCCACCGAACTTCAATCTCACCAATAATCTTCAAACTCAGGACCATCATCCTCATCTTCATTCTCGACACAACTTCTCCTACAATCTACATCTTCAATCACCTTCAGAAACCTGCAATCTTCATCAATCTCCAACAGTAATCTTTCACTGAATCTTCAAGACCTTCATCGTCTTCTTCAAACTTTCATCATCACCCTGCATCAAGAACAATACCATTCAAATCAACATCAACGACTATCGCAAATCACAACAACATCAATAATGATTGTACAAGATTCAACATATTCATCACAAATTCGCAACAATCAGTCATAGTATCTGCAAGATTGCGTCGCACTCAGAAATGAAGAACGAAGATAAAATATTTGAAATCGAAGTCGTAAAACTTACCGAGTGAGGCTTCGATTCATCATTTAGATGACGATTTGAGGAGAAGTATCTCAGTGAGTTGATGTGACAAATCAGAGAAGAAGGAAAGATATGAAGGAAGATGAAGTTGTTGTCTCTGCGAAGGTGAATCCAAGAAGCTGACGAGCAATGCGAATCCCTAACGAGAAAGCCACACATCAAGGACACAATGAGGTTTAGAAACAATGATGATACCAAGTTTCGAATCGACAGAATGGTTTGAACGGAAGAGTTGAGGAACGGTTGAAGGCAATTATCAATGACAAAGGTTTCACTATGGTATTTGCAATGGCGAACGACGACAGTTCTCAGGACAACAAAGTGAGTTGTTCGACGATGATGATGAGGCCGAGATTGCTTAAGGCATTTGTTTTGTGAGAAATGGATGAAGGCATCATGTGTTCGTGGTGAAATGAAGAGGACATGAGGCATGATGAATTTAAATGGAGCGGCGTCGGTGGCTGTGTCGCTGGGAGAGACAGAGAGGCACGCCGCCGATGCAGGATTCGTTAAGGAAGATGAACATGTGTTTTGTATCTTCCTTAGGATTTATTTTTTTATAAGATTGGATTTTACAGCAACAAGACTCAGATTAGGCTCAAACTGGTGGATCCATGGAAATGCTATTGACACCTCTTCTTTTCCATCTACACTCCTCCCTGTTGTGATTGAAGATTGGGCCTTGTGGCAAGAGAAGTTCTATTCAGACCCTCCGAATTACTAATACAACACCCTTTTTTTGCACCTGTTATGGAGATTGGGCCCAGACTCCATCAAACTTCTATTGACACAATCATTTTTCAACTCTACCACCCTGCGTTATGGTAGAGAAAAGGTGGGCCTGGGCCAGTTTCTATTTGCTACTGCTTGGATTTCTGAATCACCCCCTATTCTTTATTTTTATAGACATGTCTAATTAATTTTCTTGTGGAAAAAAGGATTAATTAATTTTATTGTTAAATGATCCTTGTGGATTATGATCTTAATCCATTTCTTGGTAATTTTTTAATTGAGATTTTTCTTGATAATTTTAATTATTTATTGAGGATTAATTTTGATAATGTGTTCATGAGTTTTTGATCGATTTCGATTATGGTGGATCTTCACAAAGCAATTATGGAATATAAGAATTTATTTTGCTTATGGGAAATTACAAGACCTCACATGAAGTTTTTTGGATTTCTTTTATGTGAAGAATCGTTACTTCGATCAAGTAAGTAATCTCGACTTTCTCCACTTTAATGCATCATTCTAGTTTGTTATTAGGCTTAGGATCATATAACTTAAGGGGAATATTGAGCCCTCCCACCTGAGGCACTGAATTTATTTGTGATTTATGTTGATGTGTGTCGATAACGGAGCTTATGTATTAGGTTATGGATTATAGAATTCGCTTTCCCTTAAAACACCATTTTATTCCCGTTTCGTCGCAATTATAAAAAATAGTTTCGGGTGTGATAAAATTCTGGAAAAATTCATGAGTGATCATTATCCTCTTAATTAAGTTTTTATATTTTTTTCCAGATTTGAATGGTTTTAGTAATTAATTTGAATTTTTCATTCCAAGCTGTCCCAAAATGAATAATTTTGAAATAAGAGACCAAATAGGATTTTTTCCAATAGGTGTGAGACCTATTTTTTGTGTGTTATTAACCACTGGAATTTGTGACATTATGATGCTCATTAGGAATTGTTTTTCATAATTTTTGGTGCCCTTTTTGATCCACTTTGTGAAATTGTTTTTCGGCGATCATGCCTTGTTCTCTCATCATTAAGTAATTGTTTTGGCACTTTGGTGCATAATTTTGTGAAATCCTTTTAGATCATACAAGTTACTTACTCTATAATTACAAGGACTTAATTTCATAATTTTTCAAGTCTTTTTGCTATTTTTTCATGTCACCTGGATTGTAGGTTCAATTATGTGTTTATTTGCTCCATACCCTAGATGCTAGGAAGGCATTCATGCCATTTGCTTGAGATAATTTTTGGTAACCTTTATGAGATCATTATGGGTTAATTTTAGGTCCTTAATTCCAGTTATAGGTCACTTTTTGAACCATATTAATTTGGTTTGTTTTGGTGTTTCAAAGTGCATTCTTATGGGAACTAGTTTAACTTAAACTTGTTTCTCTTCTCCTCTAAATGTTAACATGACTTATGTGGGAATCATTAATGCCTATACATGCATTCTAATTGCATCTCATATCTTGTATGATACTGACCTATAATCATTCCATGCATATTCACATGTCATTCATTCTTAATTTGCATCCTTTGTGATCTTATATGATGTTTGCTACATTTCTTCTTGCATCTTCTTATCCTTGCTCCATATGTTTACACCATTGCATCCATGATGGTATATTCATTCATCCTCATTCATAAGAATTCACTACTGACTTTGATACTCATTTCATGTATTAATTCATGCTTGTATGCCATATGCATTCGTACTTCATCCATGAACCCTAACTTGCATTTAGGTGAACTTATGTGAACTTTTTGTACATAGTTTGACATAGTTTGAATTTGTGAGGTATCCTAGCATCCTTAGGTACATATAGCATGTAGCTACTGTATTTAGAAGTTATATAACCTTTAGGTACCTTCACCTTATAATTAGATCTCATTTTGAACCCTAGTTCCATTCTAGGACGTGTGTAGTACTTAATTGCTTTTATGCTTCGTTTTTTCTTTCAAAATACATTGTAAAGCTAACATTTGTTTTGTAGGGAGGTTGAGGTAAGCCTTATTCGTAAAAATTCTTCCTCATCTCTTTATGCTTTCTAATATGTGTTTTCCTAAGCAATTTGTGCTTACTTGTATAGGTTTTTCCCCTTTGTTCTTAGAAACAATTTATCTTCCTTAGGAAGTAAGTTGAGTTCTAATTCTTTTTTCTTCTTTTCCTTTTTCCTCATTAGGATTAGAAAACCACATAAACCATTAGGATCACCTTTTTTATGAATAAATAACTTAGGGTTGGTCTTAGTCCCCCTTAGTTTTTTCCCTTTTCCAACTTGAGTCCTTCTTTCTCATCTCATAAAGAAAATCATAAAACACCTAATAAAGGTCGAAATTTCTTGTGCGCCATGAGACTTTTCCGTCGTTTACTTATGCGCGTTCCATTTCGGGGAGAGGTATAAGGCATCTACCACGATGAACAAGTATTAGCATGAGAATGTTCACAAACAAATTCAAAAACACTTCTCATAAAAGACAACCAACAAAGATATCGCGTCTTCTCTTCTCATCTCCTACTCTTTGCGGACGAATACGACTTGCCTCAACAATTCAAACAACGATACGATAAACACCCTCGAGTCAGAGCTGGTAACACCTGAGTTAGAGCTATGGCAACGTCATCCTAAAAACACAAACAAAGTTTTCGCTTTAGTTAGGCGAGCACATTCTTTATTTTCCCTACAATTCCCCCTTTTCTTTCCATTTTCTTTTCCAATTCCCTTTCCCATTTCGATTCTAGTTCTAGTTAGCAATTATTTTGTTCAAACAACATCTTATTTCTCACCCTTTGAAGAAGACAAACAAACGTGGATCCCGTCGGGTACGGTGGATGATCTGGGGTGCTAATACCTTCCCAGGTGGTAACCGACTTCCGTACCCAGATCTTTGGTTTGCAGGACCTTGTCATTTCCTTCTTCCTCAGGTTTGTGCAACATTACCTTTCCCGTTCCTTCGGGATAAAAATGTCTGGCTGGCGACTCTACCTTTTCCGCGCCACTTTCGCGTTTGTACTAGGATGAAAATCCCGGGAGCGACATATTAAAGTTGAAATTATGAATCCACTTCTTAAGTAATAAAGTTGTTTTGTTTTAAAGAATAATTATAGTTGTTAATTATCACCCGATGTTTTAAGTGTTATGTATTCATTTATATACGATAAAAGTTGTTGTTTTAACTTGTGGTTGTGACATTCCATTTTAGTGTTGAAATTTTGTAACTCTGGTTTTATTAAATTTTGTTGGGTAGAAATGGGGTGTTACATTAGTGGTATCAGAGCAGGTCGGTCCATCCGGCTAAATTGTCTATGTTGTTTAGTATTTACTACGCGACATGTGTATGAAACACTGTCACTATTTGCTTATTAGTTTTCTAACCGTTTGTCTTCAGGAGTTGGTTTGAAACAAGTGGGGGAGAAGTTTGTTTCTCATAAATGTTTGTGATATGCGAAGTTGGTTCAAGGCGGTATTGATTGCATGAGTGCAAGTGTTGTCGGAAGTGGGTTGTTGCGAATGGAAGATTCAGTATGGTTGATGTTTGCTTCTCGGAGAAGAGAGGGTCATGTGACGAAAAGTGATATATAGTGGAGTATAACTCTTGAGATCTCTTGAAGATGATTGTGACTTGTGTCCTGAATATAAATTGGAGTTGGAGTCGGTTGAGGAATGATGTTTATCTGCTAAGAAAGTAAGATAACTCGTAGAGGATGAAGCTTATATGAGATGTGCTCAGATTATTGATGATGGGTTAAGAAGATGATTGAGAATAAAAATCTATTCCAAAGGAATTGTGGATATGTTGGATCAATCAATAGACTTGTATGCCTAGAGTATTGTTGGATTAAAGTCGGATTATTTACAGAGTTGGGTGAAAATTAAGAATAGTTGGAAGAGTTTGGAAGAAAGAGAAAGAGGTAGAACTCATGTTCACCAATTTCGGTTTTTATTTTCGTATTTATGGAGTAGACTTTGGAAAAAGGGCCATAACTTTCCACTCGTAAATTTGACGAAAGTGATTCTGGACTTTTCGGAAAGCTTACAAAATTCCCTACAGTTTGCATATAAATTTTATCTTCGACATGTTTTCGATGAGGGAGAAAAACACGTTTGAATATTTGGGTCTGATGTTGATTTTTGGTGGAAGTTTGTATATGGGATTTCTTGACCAGTCCCATTGCAAGGACTATAACTTTTTACTCGTAACTCATATTTGAGAGTTTCTTGAAGTTCTAGAATCTATATGAAATTCCCTTCATTTTGGAATATAATTTTGTGTTTGAGATGTTTGTATTGAAGGAGACAAATGTGTTTGAAGTTGAACACTTTTTGCTGGAAATAGTAAGATGAAGTCAAGTATAAAATCTTTGGTAAGAGGAAGAAGGTAAGATTATCATAGACACACATGGAAGTGCGGCATACGATGGTTGAAAATGATTAGACTATAGAAATCTTTAAAGATGGTTAAATAGTAAGATTATGTGTTGTTAACGTCATGTGTCGTTGTTGTACCCCAAAATTTTCCCTCCCATATTCAAGATCATATACTTCAAGAGATCTCTTAATAGTCACAAGATTCTCAATTGGTCAAATGGATTGATGGTTTCACCAGACAAAGCCTCCTCCTGAACAATGGATATTAGAACTAGGCTTTTGAGTTTCCCCAAGAAAAGTGGATCTCAAAGGCCTCAAGTGGACTTCATAACATCCCATATACCTTAAAGAATCCTCATGTCAAGTTTCAAAGCTTTCCCAACAAGTCTCGCCAGTCAGATGCTCAGATATCCAAAAATCAGTTAATTTGGTCAAAAAGTCAACTGAGGTCAACTCAAATTCAAACTTCAATATTTTTGGTCAACATCAAGATTATGAGGTTAAATTCATAATTTGATTAAGGGTTGATCACGATTCATCAAGGAAACCTCAGATCATCAAGAATCAAGAAGTTTCTAAATTAGGGTTTTCAAAGTAAAAGTCAATTGAACTTTGACTAGCCATAACTTTCACATACTTCATCGAAAATTTCCCATCCAAAGCTCAATTTGAAGGAAATTTAATCCTCTTCAACTTTGGGTCTGATAAGCCAAGCCTAAAAAGGCCTCATTTGGAAGGTATGAGCTAAAACATTATAGATCCTTTTAAAAGTCAACAAAAAGTCAAGTTTTTCCAAAGCTCATAATTTGAAAATGGTAAATGATATGGACATGGTACCAAAAGGGTTGATTATAGGACACCTTAAGCTTTCTAAAAAGTCCTAGAACACCTTCATGGAATTAAAATTGAGGAAGTTATGTATTGTCAAAGTTTGGAATTTTTCAAGAGGTGTATGAAGCTAAAAAGGCCATAACTTCAATTCTTTCCAAATGGGCCCATAAAATTGCAATCCAAACTTGAAGATGAAGTCATGCACGACCCAATGACCAATTATTCTGATTTTTATCATTTATTTTATATTATTTTGGATTTTAATTATTAAAATTCAAATTAAATTGAAATAAAATATGAAAATCAAATATTTGATCCAATCTTTGTTTTGGGATCAAATATATATCATTAAAGGTTGATTGGAAGCTTTCAAATTCGTACAAAACTATTATGGTATGAAGATATTTGAGTTTTTGACAAAATTGGCAAGTTGATTTCTTCAATCTTAAGCAATCCATAAAACTCCATCAAAGCCCAAATTTATTTACCCTAATTACATCACTATATAATCATGAACAAACCACAAGCATAGGGGACAAATTTTTCAGGACCAAAGGCACATTTTCAAAGCAAAATTTTCAAGAAAAAGTCATATTCAGTTTTGGAGTTTGAGGCAATTTCAAAGCATAACAAAGGTTGCAATCGACTCGATGTTCATTGAACGTTTCCCAAGCATTTTCATCATTCAAAACACTACATAAACATCTAACCGAATCTTCATATGTTCTTGAAAACCAAGTTTTCGATTTCTTATATATATATATATGCGTTCTAACATGTTTTTGATTGTTAATTGTTGTTCATAATGCTTCATATATCGTTTATGGATGGTTGTTTTGAAGTTCCATTGCAGGTATCAAGATCCACCATGGCTAGGGTTCTTCGTCCAAAATTAGGGCTTTTTGATTCAAGCCATATAAAAACCTTTTGAGGATATATATGGACTCTATGAACTCTGGGTAGTTGATTGACACTATTATTGAGAAGTAATTGTACGTGTTATGATGTATTTGAAAAATATAGGATCATCTGCGAAACCAAATTCGCAGGAAATTTTGTAACTAAATTTGCAGGAATTTTCACAGGTAAAAGGAAGAAGATTAAGTCCATTTGGCGCCTTGGTCTGAAATTTGAATTATTTGTTTTTTTAAATAATTTCTATTGTTTTATATTTGTATCAGAGACATGCATATGGTGTAGTGGCTAGGGATCAGACCTGGTAATCTTGAGGGTGTGGGTTCAAACCCAGCCTCAGGAAATTTTTTCTTTTATAATTTATTTTAGTTTATGTTTATTTTATATATTATTTGCTTCATCATAATATCACATGCGCGCAGGTGTCCTAGTGGCTGAGATTGAAGTTGGTGAAGGCAAGGGCAAGGGTTCAAACCTTGACCCCTACATTTTTGGGTTATTTCTCTCTTTTTCCTATTTTCAAATTATATATTTTCTTTTATAATATTTTTCTAAACCAATAACTTTTTTTAAAACAAAAAATCTTTTTTCTCATAACTTTTTTTATTAGCTTAGGTTATTATTTTAGGTTAGTAAATTATTTTTAAACCTTAATTATTTTTCATAAACCCTAATTATTTTCCTAAAACACTAATTTTTATTTTAAACCTTTAAATGTCATAAACTATAATATATTTTGTTAAATCCTAATTTTTTTTTAATTATCTTTATAAAACCTTAATTTTTATTTCGCAAACCTTTTCCTCAAAAACTAATTATATACTTTCTTTAGGAATTTTAATATGTTCAACCCTGATTTTTCATAAACCTCAACCCTAATTTTTTTAAAACCCTAAACCTAAACCTTTTCACTAACTTTTATGTTATTCATCTTTCATTGTTATGTAATTGCCTAGTAATTGTAATATTTTAGTTTTATTTTCCGCCCAATTATTATGTAACTATCCCGAGCACTATAATAGTTTAGGGACCTTTTATTCTTCTGCCATTAATTTCTGCCATTTACTTTTTGCTTATTGACTGTGTGGATAGTAATATAAGGAGTGAAAAGAAATAATTGAATAATAGGACTTAGATAATTAATTTCAAGATAAGTATCTGAAAACAATCACTCACACACTGTAAACACCCCAAATTTTCCCTCACCCATTTCATCATGGCTTGTGATCATGTGCATAAGTTCAACCATAGCATCTCATATTGCATTTTTGCTTCACTGCACTGGTTCTAAGTCATCTACATCTAGGGTTTGTGATCTGAGCCATCCCTGAGCCATTTGAGCCACTCCAAAGGTCATCAATCACTTCAAAGAGGTCCATGTATATTCAAGCATCATATTATATCCTCACAAGGTCAAGAAAGTCAAAGGATCACAAGAACTGGGAAAGACATGGAAGCAGAGCCAGGCTTAACTGCACAGATGACCTAAAATTAGGGTTTTGGTTTCAAAGGCCATAAATCCAAATTTTTTGGTCATTCTTATTTCTATTGGTCTCTATATGTTATGAGGATCATGCATATCAATTTTCATGAAGAAATTCAATGGGGAAGGCATCTGATCACAAGATGACTTCTTGAGCAATTCAGTGTAAAATCAGGGCATCTGAGGCCCCCAATGACCCAACCAAAGGGTGTTCTCCATCATTTTGAATGTGTATGATCTTTATTTGATCATAGAAGATGTTAGAAGTTCACAAAGTTGAGGAATTTCAAGCAATTTGCAAAGTTGCCTTTTTGGGAAAGTGACTTGTAATGCAAACTTGCCATTTTGGGAAAGTTTTTCAAACCCCTCTTTTTAATTCAAAAATGCTTCAAATGAGAAAACTTTGGTCATGAAAGTTGTAGAATGGATCCTCCCATTTTCAAAAAGTACAAGAACTCATTCTAATTCATTTAGGATCAAAAGTTATGGCTTGTCAAAGTTGGATAAAATCATTGAATTTTCACTTGTGCACAAAAGGGAAAAGTTGCAAAACCTCATACCAAGGCAAAATGTGACTTCAATGTGACCTCTAATCATCATACAAACATAATGCATGACCTAAAATTCAGTTTGGCCCAAGAAATTTCCCATTTTCATGTCTTAAATTTCAAGTAACCATAAGCCATTTTCCATAAAAGTGCAAAAGGGGGAATTCTTGCAAAATGATTCCCAAAGGTTTGTATGATCTCTAGCTGGTCTCAAGACATTACCATAACCTCATGAGGCATCTCACACCAAAAATTCAGCAAGAGATATCACATGTTCATGACCAAAATCCACCAAATGTAACAAGTTGCCAAAATGCAAAATCACTTCAAACTTGTGATCCAAGCCATACAGCTCACCACAATTGATCCAAGAGTCATCCTTGAACTCAGCTGATGAAGTACAAGCCAGAAAACCATCTCTACCACAACCCATGCCTCAAGTACACCAAACCTTGACTTTTTGCAATTTCTCCCATGCTCTTGGAATAGTGATCAGCAACCTCTACTAACCTGCTCCACAGCCTACTCAAACATTATGGGAGTGATATAGCAACTCATTCAGCATTGAAAGACATCACAACCCAGCTTGCACAAAAACTGTAAAAAACTTCTCCTCTTCGAATTCCTTCACACAGCCATCAAACCTTCATTTTTCCTTCACCAATGAATCATACATCTTCCATAGAACCAAAATCCACCATTGGAACAGCTTGAAACCTCACATATCTCAACTGTGAAACCTGCTACACCAGAATACAAACTCCCAAATCAGCCACCAACAAAAGATTTTGAGCACTCCATTGATCTCAGGAGGTTCAGAGGAGACACTTTGCATAAAAGAAAGGCCTGGAAAGCTCATAGTCACAGTTCATCACCTCAGGTGGTAAGTTGCTTTGAGAAGTGAATTTGCCTTCACTTCTCACAATCTCTTCTCATCCCTCTCTTGCATCATTGCTGCATTTTATCTTGTCTTTGAGTGAGCTTGCTCATTCATGCTCTTTCCTACTTTCTTCCTTCAAGCAACTTGTCTTCTTAAGTGAAGCAAGTTGTCTTGCTTCTCTCTGCTTCTTTCTCTTTTCTATCTTGTTCCTCCTTGGTGGCCTTTGAAGATCTCTTTCTCTCTTAAGCCTCACAAACCCTAGGACTTCCAAGCATGAAAACATTTTAGGATTGTTTAGTCCCCCTTAGACTCTTTCCTTTGAGTTTTCTTTGAGTCTTCTCTTCTCACCTCATAATCAAGGACTAAACCCTAAAGGTTTTAAGGCTTTGTGATTAAGCTTAGGCCTGCATCCTTATATTAGGATGGAGTGTATAACTTTAATCCTAAGTGTTAAACCCTTAATGTGTTTAAATCCTTTAATCAATTCACTTAATAATCATCAAGACATCAAGCTTGTAACTTGGGCCTTGCATTAGGGTTCTAATTCTTCCTTAATTGGTTAAGAAGGACTAACCCTAGTGTTAATGGACAAGTCCCCCTCAAGTTGTCTTACCAACCATAAAACTCACTCCTTCATCTTATCATTAACTAAAATCCATTTAATAAAGGCTCTGTTTTGTCATGAGTTTAATCCCTAATCATGGATTAAGTTGAGGAGCCTTTCTCAGCTTAAATGTTCTCATCTATTATCCTTCTATTAGGATGGTGTAATGAGTTCATTAAATCCTTGATTATGGCTTAAACTCATTACTTAACACTAAACAAAAACAACAAAAACAACTAAATAATCACAAGTAGGTTAATGATCTTAATCCTACATCATGGTGATTAAATGTGAGGTGCTTACTTCACACTTAAGGTATTCTCATTACCCCTAATCAGAGGGAAGATGTGATGAGTTTGCCAGCCCTTGATTTAGGCTTAAGCTCATTAACTTATGACAAATTCAAAAGCAATAAAAGATTGAAAACACAACAAACAAACAATAATCGTCTCCTCCGGGATTCTTTTCTCATCTCATTCATTCACAAACGAGAACTTGCTTCTTCCGTCTAATGCAAGACAGTTTGCACCTGAGCCAGAAAGGTCATACACTTGAGCATGGACAAGTAAGCAGTTCACAAGTCAATTTATCTTTCAGTCTCTTTGAGTCGAACTACGATGTTCTGACTTCCTCATTGCACGAGAGGATACGTAGGCATAACTTAACAGTTATCGAACAAAAGTCTCTGTATATTCCCCCCTCCTCCAGTATTATTCTTTTAGCCTCATTATCTTGGGCATTTCATTCTTGTTCTTACACTGACACTTCTCTTATACACTTCACACTTCTCTTACACTGACACTTGCATTCTTTCCAGCTTTGATACACAGATTGCACTGACACTACCCCTTTAAAACACAAATCTTTCAAGCGTGGATCCCGTCGAGTACGGCGGACAATCTGGGTGCTAATACCTTCCCAGGTTGTAACCAACCCCCTTTCTCAGTCTCTCTGGTTCTCAACCGTCTTATCCATATCTTTCTAGGTCTATGCAGCATTACCTTTCCTCCGGGATGAAAATGCCTAGCTGGCGACTCTTGTCTTCTGAGTTCACCCTTGTGTGTACTCTCTTCTTTCGCCGACCGTTCGCGTCAGCACCCTATTTGACTTAGCTTCATTTGGTGGGAGCGACAGCTTGGCGACTCTGCTGGGGACCCTTATACTGTAACCAGGGCTTCTGGTTCTTTTTGTGGGTTCCTCCTAGCGCTTGTTTGATTTGTGTTTATTGGGGTGTTATGTGCTATGTGTGTTTGTTTATTTGCTTTATTTATTGCTTTATGTACAATCTTGCTTACTGCTTTCTTTACAGTTTTATGCATCATACTGCCATATTATCATTGCTGGATCTAGTTTCTGTTTGATGGGTGGGGTTCCATTGAGAGGTTGAGGTCCTATACCTGGGACCTGAGTGACACCTAGGCTAGAGTGGTTCATGTTCTTTCCCATTCCATTTCGGTCTGGTGCGGGAATATGAAACACGGTTCAGATGTGGGTTTCTTCTTGAGAACCCTATGCTACAGATTTCCTGTAGTGCTAGGGCTATCTGGGAAGCCTGCTAAGTCTGGATGACCTTTATTATGACCTTCAGAAACTGAGGTGAATTAGAGGAGGATCTTTTATGGTTATTGTAAACACTGTACCTCCGGGTTAGAAGTGTTTACACTTCTCATAACTGATCCAAGTCTGAGGATCCTTGTTTTAGAACATTACCTGTGAGGGGGTTGGGCTGTTTACAGGTTTGCAGGTACCCTTGGCCACACCACACCCTGTTACTTGTTTTGATTAAGAGTACCTCATTTTGGATAGTTCTTGTGATTTAACCCTGGACATGTGACTCTTTATTTGAGTCCCCCACCTTGGTTACTGGATTTCTGAACCTCCATCTGGACTTCTTGAACATACATGGGCCTTATATCAAGACAGATAATCAGATCCAGCTTGATCACAAACCCTTGCATATCATTTGCATACATCATTATTGCATCATTTAACATTTGTTTATTTGTTTTTTCAGGGTATCCACATTATATCTGGTTTGGTTTTGACCCCTTCTTCTGCATAGACCTCTGCTTCATCAGTAGTCTGCTTCAGCTGTCTGCATCATCACCAACATCAGCCTATCAGTGGCTCATCTCCAGTATCAGTTTTGATCTTCATCAGCAGCTATCTTCATCACCTTCAGCAGCATTCATGGCTACTCCCAGGAAGAGCAACATATCTTACCATTTCTTTGAGCCTGTGCTGACTGGCATCAGGCAGGTCCAGTCACTTATCACTCCTGACCATATCCCATTATTCAGAGAGCATTATGGAGGTATCCTGGATATGTTTATAGACCTAGACCCTTCTCAGAGGAGCATGATCCACACCTGCCTATAGTTTTATGACCCTCCTTTGAGATGCTTCACATTCCCAGACTTTCAGCTAGGACCTCTGCTGGAAGAGTTTTCCTCATTGATTGGAGTGCCTGTCAGGGGTGGAGTCCCCTTCAACCCAGAGATGCCAGCTCCCAACAATGAAGAAGTAGCAAAAGCACTGCACCTGGAGCCTACTTTGATTGAGCAAAATATGACAACAAAGGCTGGAATCCCTAGTTTGCACTTGGATTTCTTGATTTCTCAGGCCATCCTGAAGGCCTCCTTGGGAGAATGGAGGGCAGTCTGTGCACTGTTAGCCCTCAGTATATATGGGGTTATACTGTTTGCAGATGAGCCCAAATTTATCAACAAGAATGCCATTCATCTTTTCCTTCTGAGGAACCCAGTACCCACATTGATGGGAGACTTTTATTATTCCATCCATCAGAGGAATGAGAAACAGAGGGGGAAGTTAGTGAGATGTTGTGCTCCTTTGTTTCACACCTGGCTGCTCAGACACCTACCTAAGACATATGCCTTCTTGAATCCTCACCAACAGAAAAATTGGGCCAAGAGGCTCATTGCTTTGACTTCAGATGACATCAGATGGTGCACCCAGAGCACCAAAGGCAAATACATAATCACCAGCTGTGGGCAATACCCAAATGTACCTCTGATAGGAGTAAAGGGTTGCATCAACTACAATCCTTTGCTGTTTAAGAGACAACTGGGCTATGCTTTGGTTCACCCTCCTAGGGTGCAAGATTTAGCTGAGACCCTGTATTGTGAAATAAAACCAAATCTAGCTGCTGTCAGACAAGCATCTTGGGCTTGGGACAACATCCAGACAAAAGGTATGGCTATTCTAGGGAGGTGTAATAATGTTGCTTCAGCTTAGTATTATGACTGGTCCCATACTAGAGCTCAAATTACTGGAATGCCTTTCACCATTGAGGATATACCTGGACCATCAACAGTGCAACCTGCAGAAACTGTCAGCCTGGAAGAATTTGAGAAGCTGAAGGAAAGGAATGAGAATCTGTCTCAAGCTCTGAAGAAGACCCTTTGGGAAAGAAGTGATGGTCGTATGGACATTGAGAGGTTGGAGAAGCTTAGGGTAGAGCATCTGGCCAAGATTGAGAGAACAAAGGACTATATCAGGAAGGAAAGAGCTGGGGAGCAAATATTGAAGAATGCTTGTAAAGAAGCCAAGTTTCAAAAGGCTAGGACTGAGCTCTATCTGCAAGAAAGTCAAGCTAGGTGGGTCAGGATCACTGAAGCCCGTACACAAGAAGATCAGAAGACTCAGGCCAAGATTGAACAGTTAGAGGCCAATGAGAAGAAGCAGCAGGAAGCTTTGCTAGCAGCCTAGAAGGAGATTTCAGAGTTGAAGCTTAGGGCTGGTTTGAAGAGATCAAAGGATCAGGACAGGCACAAGAAGCTTACCACTGCCATTTCCACCAGGAACCTCCTCATCAGGACTATTACAGAGCATCCAGCTGGTCCAGTGACTGAGGCACTTCTGAAGGAGGTTAAGGAGGATGAGTTTGGATTGGAAGTTTGACTTCTTTGCTTGTTGTTCATTTCCATTTGATGTACTTTTGTTTTTGCTGTATTTTGACTCGCCAGGGGCATATGTTATAAAACAAACTATGTATGATTCACTATTTGTAATATATTCTAGTTTGTTTCCATTTTTGGGGTTTCTTTTCTCAACAAAGTCAAAAGCATCTTCCTCGGGGTCTAGAAAGGTCAAAACCAAGAACCAAGCCGGATACATCGGAAAACAAATAAGCATACTGCATTGCATACTAACCTTGTTTTGTTTTGTAGGTTTTGTATTTATTTGTTTCTAACTTTGTTGTGATCTCAGGAAATATTGCTCGTCGCCGGGTGTTCCCTGTCAACCGTACGCACCGGTACCCTACTCGCAACAATCTTCCTGGTATCCAAATGGATGAAGTACAACAGGACCTGACTGAGGTCAGAACTCAGATGGCTAATGAAAGAGTGGATATGAGGAACCAAATGGCTCAATTCATGACTGTGATGACTGGCTTGGCCCAAAGCCAAGAAAGGTTAAGGGCATTAGTAGAAAGACAAACTCCCGAAGAACCTCATCCTGGCACTGGAGGAACAAGTAATAATGAGGAAGGTCAGCCTCATGTTAACCCACCAGTATTTGGACCTCATCTAGATCCGGAAGTCAACATCCCAAGGAATGTGCAGGGAAACACTGCTGCAGGCAGGATCTTGCAAGAAGATCCTCAAGAAGAGCAGTTTACTGTAATGGGAGCTGGAGACGAAGTTTATGATAGGAGGTTTGATGAAATTGCTGAGAAGTTGAGATCTTTGGATTCTCAAAATTCCTTGGGCTTCGATGTAATGGATATGGGTCTAGTGGATAGGGTGAGAATTCCCCACAAGTTCAAGCCCCTGTGCTTTGAGAAATACAATGGAACTTCCTGTCCACGAACTCACCTGCAGTCTTTCCTGGGAAGACTTAAAGCATATACCATGGATGAAAAACTGTGGATGTTCTACTTTGAAGACAGTTTGACTGGGGCTTCAAGAGAGTAGTATTCACACCTGACCAGAGTTACTATCAGATGCTGGAAGGACTTAGCTGAGGCCTTCATCAGACAATATCAATACAATCTGGATATGGCTCCTAACAGGACCCTTCTGATGGGAATGTCTCAATCTTCCAGAGAGAGCTTCAGAGAATATGCCCAGAGTTGGAGATAGCTTGCTGCTGCTGTCCAACCACCCATGTCGGAAAGAGAAATGGCCGACATGTTCATGAATACTCTGCAAGGAACATATATTGATAGATTGGCTGCCTTTTCTTCTACCATCTTCGCAGACGTAGTTATAGCTGGGGAAAGGATTGAAAGTCTGCTAAAAATGGGCAAAATTTCTGATAATGGTGCAAGTTCGTCCAGTAATTCCAGGAAGCCTTTTGTGGGACCCCAGAGGACCGGAGAGACAAATGCCATTCATGCCAGCAGGGGCAGACCTCAGTATGTCCACAGATCAGTAGCAGCTGTCACTATTCCAGCTCCGATTCCTCAGCAATCAGCATATCAACAACAACAACAACCACAATATCAACAGCAAGTTCAGTATCCGCCACAGCGAACCTACAACAACAACAATAGCAATCAACAACAATGACCCTTTCAACAAAGACCATCACAGGAAAACAGGGTGATTGACCCTATCCCTATGCCTTATGCTGCCTTATTGCCACAACTCCTGAAACTTAACTTGGTTGAGTTAAGGACATTGGCACCACCAGATCCCTTAAATCTCCCGAGGAATTATGATGTCAACGCCAGGTGTGCTTTCCACTCCAATGCACCTGGCCACAATACAGAAAAATGCAGGGCCTTACAAATGAAAGTCCAAGATCTGGTGGATTCTAAAGCCCTCAACTTTGCACCCCCTCCAAATGTCAACAAGAATCCTATGCCTAATCATGGAGGGCCGAGGATTAATGCCATTGAGGAAGATAAACCATCTACTTTGATCACCAGTGTTGCACAAATTCGAACACCTTTGGTCGAAATTAAAGCTCAGCTTCTAGAGTGCCAAGTGTTCCCCGGGTGTGAGCTCGGTTGTGGGTATTGCAACATTGCAGTCAACGGGTGTGAGAATTTGAGAAGCGGCATAGATGGTCTTATTAAGGATGGTATCCTTCAGATCTCAACAACGGCGCCTACAAATCCAGCAATTCCTTTAACAACAATTCCTGATTCTTCTACAACAGCAGCAACAATCATTCCTACCGATTCATCAATATCATCAGCAATGGCTCCGTCCATCACTTCAACAAATCAAATGTCGACAACCCTTTCTTCTACAACATTAGCATCCATTTATTCAGCAGAATCTTCTACAACACCAGCAAGAATTAATGAAGATGTCTCCGCAGTTACAATCTACTATGACCCGTCAGAGGTTCCTCCCAGCAACAATTTCCAGCAACAAACAGTGGCACCTCCTACCAGATCACTGGTCACAATTTACTATGACCCGCACACCATTACAGTACCCTCCTCTGCAGCAGTCAGTCCAGTTACCATTACGGTGCCTGGACCCGTTCCTTATGAAAGCAGTAATGCCATACCTTGGCATTATGGCTCTGATCTCTACTGCAACGGGGAGAAAATCACTCTGGATTCACCAACCTCTTCACCAAAAATTGATAATGTTGGGGGAGGCGGAGGCTTCACCAGAAGCGGACGCCTCTTTGCCTCACAAGTGCAAAGACCTAATGCCGAAACAGAAGCTGCTGCCAAAGCAAAAGGAAAGAGTGTGGTACCTGAAGAGCCGATAACCAAAGAAACTCAGAAGACATCTTTTGAACAAGATGTAGAAGAGTTTATGAGAATCATAAAAAGAAGTGATTACAAGGTGGTGGATCAGATTCACCAAACTCCCTCAAAAATCTCCATATTATCACTGTTAATGTGTTCTGAAGCTCACAGGAATGCATTATTGAAAGTCCTGCACGCAACATACGTGCCAGAGGAGATTATCGTTAATCATCTGGAAACTGTGGTGGCAAATGTCAATACCAGTCACGGACTGGGCTTTACCAATGCTGACTTAACAACTGAGGGACGTAACCACAACAAGGCTTTACATATCACCTTGGAATGCAAGGGTGCTGTTCTATCTCATGTACTAGTGGACACTAGGTCATCGCTTAATGTTCTACCAAAGAAAGCCTTGGTGAAGCTGGAGTATGAGGGCTTGGCATTGCGTCCGAGTAATTTGGTGGTGAGAGCATTCAATGGTTCTAAAAGATCAGTGCTTGGGGAGATTGATCTGCCTGTGATGATTGGCCCGCAGACTTTTAACACTACCTTCTATGTGATGGACATTCAGCCGGCCTACAGCTGTTTGTTGGGTAGACCCTGGATCCATGCCGCTGGCGCTGTTACGTCTACCCTTCACCAGAAGCTGAAATTCGAGTGGGAAGGCCAGGTCATCACCATCTGTGGGGAAGAAGACATCTTTGTTAGCCATCTGGCTACGTATAAGTACATAGAAATGGATGGAGAAATCCATGAAACCATGAGCCAAGGGTTTGAGGCCCTGAACATTAATGAAGCATCTGCTGTACTGGGAACTTCCATAACGTCATATCAGCAAGCCCGAAAGGTTGTTGAAGAGGGTACTGCCCAAGGCTGGGGCAAGCTGTTGCCCGTGGAAAAGAAAGAAGACAGATTTGGGTTGGGTTAAAAACCAACTCAACAAGATCAATCAGAGGCTGCCAAAGAGCCCAATTTTGTCAGCGGGGGAATGCTCGCCCCGGATGCTGTGAACAACTTGGAAGACGAGGAGGAAAGCGACCGCAACCTGGAGAGCTGGATACGTCCAAGGATCCCGGGGAGCCAAGTCCTTAACTGGTCTTCCCAGGAAATTATAAGGGTTACTCCTGTAGAGTAATTATTATTTCCTGTATTTTAAAACATGCATCAAGTCTTGCATCTTGCCCAAGATGTCAAGACTCATTTTGTAATCGGGCCATCTTGTAATTTTGTGCAAATGGATTAATCAATGAATATCGGACATCTTTTGCAAATGAGTCTTTTCCTTTTCCGTTCACTGTTTTTCATTTTTTTTCTTTTTGTACAAAAATAAAATGGCAATGTTTTTCAAAATGATAACTTCATTTCACTTTTTCTAAATAAGATAAAATTGATCACTAAAATAAACCAATCTAAACCCTTGCAGAGAGTGCCTTTCGGACTGCACCGACAACAACACTGCTATGACTTCGTATGACTTTGACAATCCAATCAATCAAGCTGATGAAGGGGTTGAAGAAGATTATGAGCTACCTGAAGAGCTAGCTAGGTTGTTGAGGCAAGAGGAGAAGTTTATCACTCCTCATCAGGAGGAGGTCGAAACGGTTAACCTTGGTACGGAAGAAGATGTGAAAGAGGTTAAGATCGGGGCCCGCCTGCAAGATTCGGTAAAAGAGCAACTGGTTGATATGCTTCGGGAATACGTGGATGTTTTTGCTTGGTCTTACCAGGATATGCCAGGGTTGGACACCGATATTGTCATGCACAAGCTGCCTTTGAAAGAAGATTGCCCGCCAGTAAAACAGAAGTTGCGCCGTACTCGCCCAGATATGGCTATGAAGATAAAAGAAGAGGTACAGAAACAGTGGGACGCCGGTTTCCTTGCTGTAACCAGTTACCCACCGTGGGTTGCTAACATTGTACCTGTGCCTAAGAAGGATGGCAAAGTAAGGATGTGTGTGGATTACCGGGATCTGAACAGAGCTAGCCCGAAAGATGACTTCCCATTACCTCACATTGATGTATTGGTTGATAATACGGCTCAGTTCTCGGTGTTCTCCTTCATGGATGGATTTTCAGGATACAATCAGATCAAAATGTCACCTGAAGACATGGAGAAGACAACTTTCATCACACCCTGGGGCACGTTCTGTTATAAGGTAATGCCATTCGGACTGAAGAATGCTGGTGCTACTTATCAACGGGCTATGGTAACATTATTCCATGACATGATCCACAAAGAAATCGAATGTTATGTGGATGACATGATTGCCAAGTCCCTCACAGAAGAAGACCACCTGGTGAATCTGTTGAAGTTATTCAAGCGTCTGAGGAAGTACCAATTGAAGTTAAACCCCAACAAATACACATTCGGGGTGCGATCCGGTAAGCTGCTGGGATTCATTATAAGTGAGAAAGGGATTGAAGTTGACCCTGATAAAGTTAAAGCCATTCAAGAAATGCCTGCACCGAAGACCGAAAAAGAGTTTCGGGGGTTTCTAGGAAGATTGAACTACATTTCAAGGTTCATATCTCACCTTACAGCAACCTGTGAGCCTTTGTTCAAGCTGTTGAGAAAAGAACAAACGGTCAGGTGGAACGAAGACTGCCAAAGGGCTTTTGACAAAATCAAGGATTACTTACAAGTGCCTCCAATCCTTATGCCTCCAGTTGAAGGAAGACCTCTAATCATGTACCTGACAGTTTTAGAAGAGTCGATGGGGTGTGTGTTGGGCCAGCATGACGAGTCTGGTCGAAAAGAGTATGCAATATACTACCTAAGCAAAAAGTTTACCGACTGTGAACAACGTTATTCACTGCTCGAGAAAACTTGCTGTGCTTTAGCGTGGGCTGCTCGCCGACTAAGACAGTATATGTTGACCCACACCACTTTATTGATCTCAAAGATGGATCCAGTTAAGTACATTTTTGAGAAGCCAGCACTTACCGGACGGGTTGCAAGATGGCAAATGATCCTCACAGAATATGACATTCAGTACACGTCTCAAAAGGCCATCAAAGGCAGTGTATTGTTTTATTATCTTGCTGAGCAACCCATTGATGAGTACCAGCCTATGAGATTTGACTTCCCTGATGAAGACATCATGTTCATAAAAGCAAAAGATCATGAAGAGCCTGTTCACACTGAAGGGCCTGACCCGGAAGAAGAATGGACTATGATGTTTGACGGGGCTGTTAATATGAATGGTCGTGGTGTTGATGCAGTACTCATTACACCTAAGGGAGTTCACATGCCTTTCTCGGCAAAACTCACTTTTAAATGCACTAACAACGAAGCTGAATACGAAGCTTGTATTATGGGTCTCTAGGAAGCCTTTGACCTCAGGATCAAGACTTTGACTGTATTCGGAGATTCAGCTCTGGTAATTAATCAAACCAACGGCAAATGGTACACCCACCAAGATCATCTGGTACCTTATCGGGACTATACAAGGAGATTGTTGACTTTCTTCACAACGGTCAAGCTTGAGTATATCCCTCGAGACGAAAATCAGTTTGCAGATGCTCTAGCTACCATTTCGTCCATGATCAAGGTTCAAGCTGCCAACTTTGTGCCTCGGATTTTAGTGTCCAGACTTGACAGACCAGCATACGTGTTCTCAGCAGATGTTGTTAAAGATGATAAGCCTTGGTTCCATGACATTAAGTGCTTCTTGGAGGATCAGACATACCCACCTGGGGCATCTTCCAATGATAAGAAGACATTAAGAAGGCTAGCTGGTAGTTTCTTCCTGAATACTGACGGTTCCCTTTACAAGAGAAACTTTGATATGGTACTCCTCAGATGCGTTGATAAGGCAGAAGCAGACTTGTTAATGCACGAGGCGCACGAAGGATCCTTTGGTACCCATGCCGGAGGGCATGCAATGGCTAAAAAGTTGCTAAGATCAGGTTATTACTGGATCACAATGGATGCCGACTGTTGTGCTTATGCCAGAAAATGCCATAAATGCCAGACTTATGCGGATAAAGTGCATGTGCCTCCAAATCCTTTAAATGTAATGTCTTCACCCTGGCCCTTTGCCATGTGGGGCATTGACATGATTGGCAAGATTGAACCAACTGCTTCAAACGGCCACAGATTCATCCTGGTAGCCATTGATTATTTTACCAAGTGGGTTGAAGCAGCTTCATATGCAAATGTTACAAGGCAAGTGGTAGCCCGATTTTTGAAGAGAGACATCATCTGTCGGTATGGAGTGCCCGAGCGAATCATTACTGATAATGGTTCCAACTTGAACAACAAAATGATGGCAGAACTATGCCGGGACTTCAAGATCCAACACCACAATTCTTCTCCTTACAGGCCAAAGATGAATGGCGTTGTAGAGGCAGCTAACAAGAATATCAAGAAGATTGTGCAGAAGATGGTAGTCACATATAAGGACTGGCATGAAATGCTACCATTTGCCTTGCATGGGTACCGCACGTCAATCAGAACATCCACTGGGGCAAAACCATATCAGCTTGTGTACGGTATGGAAGCAGTCCTACCTGTTGAAGTTGAACTACCCTCTCTACGGGTATTGATGGATGTTAAGCTGAATGAAGTAAAATGGGTCCGATCCCGATATGAACAACTAAGTCTGATTGAAGAAAAGAGATTGGCTGCAATTTGTCATGGGCAGCTGTATCAGAAAAGAATGAAGAAAGTCTTCGATCAGAAAGTCAGGCTCCGAGAGTACCAAGTAGGAGATTTTGTGCTAAAGAGACTCCTCCCTCCTCATACAGACCATAGGGGCAAGTGGACTCCGAATTATGATGGTCCATTCATAGTAAAGAAATTTTTCTCCGGCGGAGCACTGATGCTCAGTACTATGGATGGTGAAGACTTCCAGTCCCCTGTAAATTCAGATGCAGTTAAAAAATACTTCGCATAAAAATGACCCGCTGGACATAAAAACAGAATGTAAGTCCAGGCAAAAATAGGGCATCCCGGCGAGTAAAAAAACAGAATAAAAGACTCGGGCAAAAATAAGGGAAAAATAAAAAATGTGTACACCCGCTGAGTTGAAAAGCCGCATTGGACGACTCAGGCAAAAATGGGTATCCCGGTGGATTGAAAACCCGAAAGGGAGATCCACGCAAAATAAGGGAATAAGCGAACAACTGCATTCCGAATTTGTCTGTATCACTTACAACATGGCAAGCTTCGAAAGGTTCGAGCACCGGTCAGAATCAGCCTTCTTCAGAAAGCAAGATGAGAAGAACGTCAATGTCATACAAGTCATAGCAAAGGGAAAGCTCCTTGAAGCGTCATCAACATTGCCACTGTCTTTTTGCCTCTCAATTTGTAACGATTTCCTCATTTCAGGGGATATGTTTCTTTGACTGTATCTTGCCGATTCAGGGCACACAAATTAATAAAATCAGATTTTTAGTCATACCTTGACTCGTACATTTTATTTTTTCATTCGCAAAACGTCCGATGTCCTTGAGATGTTGATTGCATAAATACAGATGCTTCCCTTCCAAAAATACGTGCTTACAGGAAATATATTTGCTCCCGGGAGTGTCTAAACTCCTATGACGGAATCCAGTAAGGGATACCTCGGGAAACTTGTACGTTTCTTTGTCATACAGGATTGCAGGTGTTCAAAGCGCAACATGGGGCATGAAAGCTTCTCCCCAGTAGGCTACCCAAATCATTATTTCCTCAACACACCTTCCAAATAGCACCAGAGATGCTTTCTCCCCATCAGAGTTGCCAGGCATCACTTCTCCAACATTTCCTTCAGAGCAGTACCAGGATGTGCTCATATCCCCCAGCTGAGTTGTCAAGTATCATCCTCAACAGGACCCCGCAGAAATCTCTAGGAAGGTCTGTCAGTGATCTTTCTTCCCCAGCCAAGTGCTAGACAGGGAACCATCTCCCCACAAAGTTTCAATCTCTATCCAGAAGAGCAACGCCTGAGGATCTCGCAACAGAGTAACGAGAGCTTCCACAAACCCCAGCTGGGTCCCTCATTACTGAGATAGGTCTATCAGAGATCTACTTCCCCATGCAGGGTCATATATATCAGATCTATCAATGATCTTATTCCCAGCTGGGATATCCACTTCAAGAAGATCAGCCAGAGATCTCTATAGCAACGGGATCCGAATCCCGGATCGGTATCTTTGCATAAACATAACATCCACATCATATTTTTCCCACAGAGCATAGCATTCCGTCTAATACGGAACATTACGGCAAAAATCAAACATATTGCATAATCATGAGCCATGTGTCGAACCGAACACTTGTGAATACTGACAATCCATCAGCAATATACAGAATATTTCCCAATTCCCCACCAGAGAGCCAAAGCATTACACTCACAAATACATATACATACTCCTTCTGGCACTCGTCTGTGTCATTTCCCCAGCAGAAAGCCAAAGCATCCCCTTTGCACTCACATATACATATATACAACTCCTCGACACCCGTCCGTGTCATGCTCTCCCCAACAAGTTGAACACTCGTATGTGTCTCACCCGTCACTCATACAGATACTCGTCCGTATCTTATATATACCACTTAAAACCCTTCAGATTTGATATTTGTCCGTGTTCGTTGTTAACTAGTTGGTACTCGTCCGTATCATCATCTCTGAACATGCGTCAAGCGTTTGTTTCTACTGATGCTCGTCTGTATCATAGTCTTAAGGGTGCTCGTCCACATCTTTAATCTATACACCGTGTCAAACACTTATGTCTTCTTGAATTGAGGCACTCGTCTGTGTTTTCTTTTCCCCCAGAAGAATCCTCAGCAAACCCCATTGATTTATTACCTTTTCTATCTGACATTCGTCCTATGTCGTGATACCTTCCGGCAGCCGTACCCTGCCAGGTGATCGCCCTTCACCTTTTTGATGATCGTCCTTCATCACCCTCAGTGGAGTCTCTATTCATTAGAACCCCTTCCTATCCGACATTCGTCCTATGTCGTGATATTTTACCAGCCGTCCCCTGCTAGGTGATCATCCTTCACCTCTTGATGATCGTCCTTCATCATTCTATCCGATGGCCGCCCCCATCGTTGAGTCTGTTATCTGACATTCGTCCTATGTCATGATAAACCCTCAGAGCAGCCGTACCCTACTAGGTGATCGTCCTTCACCTCTTGATGATCGTCCTTCATCATACTTATCCGATGGCCGTCCCCATCGTCGACCTTTTTTATCCGGCATTCGTCCTATGTCGTGATACTTTCCGGTAACCGTACCTTGCCAGGTGATCGTCCTTCAGCTTGGATGACCGTCCCTCATCCTTAACCCCAACAGAGCAGCCGTCCCCTGCTAGCTGATCGTCCTTCACCTTTGATGACCGTACCTCATCATTTGTTCCATTTATTTCTTCAACCCGATGGCCGTCCCCATCATTCACCTTGAATCCCCAGAGAATTTTTGTTACTTTATCTTGATGGCCGTCCCCATCATAATCTCTTATATCCCCAGCTTGTCGGCCGTCCCGTCATTGCTTTATTTCCCGCATTTTCCCCAGCATGTCGGTCGTCCCCGTCATTGCTTTGTCCCGAGCAGTCGTCCTCTGCTCGACGGTCGTTCTCCGTCGCCCGCACTTTATAAATACACTTTATTTCTTTTACAATCTATATCCCTTTTCTTCTTCATTCTGTGAGTGCAAATTTTGGCCTGTCTTTGGTATTCAACCACGAGTTATCTTGTTTGCCTGTTAAGCCGTCGCTTACATCCTGCACAACTAACTCATGTTTGAATAGGGGCAGCTGTAAACACCCCAAATTTTCCCTCACCCATTTCATCATGGCTTGTGATCTTCTCATGTGCATAAGTTCAACCATAGCATCTCATATTGCATTTTTGCTTCACTGCATTGGTTCTAAGTCATCTACATCTATGGTTTGTGATCTGAGCCATCCCTGAGCCATTTGAGCCACACCAAAGGTCATCAATCACTTCAAAGGGGTCCATGTATATTCAAGCATCATATTATATCCTCGCAAGGTCAAGAAAGTCAAAGGATCACAAGAACTGGGAAAGACATGGAAGCAGAGCCAGGCTTAACTGCACAGATGACCTAAAATTAGGGTTTTGGTTTCAAAGGCCATAAATCCAAATTTTTTGGTCATTCTTGTTTCTATTGGTCTCTATATGTTATGAGGATCATGCATATCAATTTTCATGAAGAAATTCAATGGGGAAGGCATCTGATCACAAGATGACTTCTTGAGCAAGTCAGTGTAAAATCAGGGCATCTGAGGCCCCCAATGACCCAACCAAAGGGTGTTCTCCATCATTTTGTATGTGTATGATCTTTATTTGATCATAGAAGATGTTAGAAGTTCACAAAATTGAGGAATTTCAAGCAATTTACAAAGTTGCCTTTTTGGGAAAGTGACTTGTAATGCAAACTTGCCATTTTGGGAAAGTTTTTCAAACCCCTCTTTTTAATTCAAAAATGCTTCAAATGAGAAAACTTTGGTCATGAAAGTTGTAGAATGGATCCTCCCATTTTCAAAAAGTACAAGAACTCATTCTAATTCATTTAGGATCAAAAGTTATGGCTTGTCAAAGTTGGATAAATCCATTGAATTTTCACTTGTGCACAAAAGGGAAAAGTTGCAAAACCTCATACCAAGGAAAAATGTGACTTCAATGTGACCTCTAATCATCATACAAACACAATGCATGACCTAAAATTCAGTTTGGCCCAAGAAATTTCCCAATTTCATGTCTTAAATTTCAAGTAACCATAAGCCATTTTCCATAAAAGTGCAAAAGGGGGAATTCTTGCAAAATGATTCCCAAAGGTTTGTATGATCTCTAGCCGGTCTCAAGACATTACCATAACCTAATGAGGCATTTCATACCAAAAATTCAGCAAGAGATATCACATGTTCATGACCAAAAGCCACCAAATGTAACAAGTTGCCAAAATGCAAAATCACTTCAAACTTGTGATCCAAGCTATACAGCTCACCACAATTGATCCAAGAGTCATCCTTGAACTCAGCTGATGCAGTACAATCCAGGAAACCATCTCTGCCACAGCCCATGCCTCAAGTACACCAAACCTTGACTTTTTGCAATTTCTCCCATGCTCTTGGAATAGTGATGAGCAGCCTCTACTAACCCGCTCCACAGCCTACTCAAACATTATGGGAGTGATATAGCAACTCATTCAGCATTGAAAGACATCACAACCCAGCTTGCACAAAAACTGTAAAAAACTTCTCCTCTTCGAATTCCTTCACACAGCCATCAAACCTTTATTTTTCCTTCACCAATGAATCATACATCTTCCATGGAACCAAAATCCACCATTGGAACAGCTTGAAACCTCACATATCTCAACTGTGAAACCTGCTACACCAGAACACAAACTCCCAAATCAGCCACCAACAAAAGATTTTGAGCACTCCATTGATCTCAGGAGGTTCAGAGGAGAAACTTTGCATAAAAGAAAGGCATGTAAAGCTCATAGTCACAGTTCATCACCTCAGGTGGTAAGTTGCTTTGAGAAGTGAATTTGCCTTCACTTCTCACAATCTCTTCTCATCCCTCTCTTGCATCATTGCTGCATTTTATCTTGTCTTTGAGTGAGCTTGCTCATTCATGCTCTTTCCTACTTTCTTCCTTCAAGCAACTTGTCTTCTTAAGTGAAGCAAGTTGTCTTGCTTCTCTCTGCTTTTTTCTCTTTTCTATCTTGTTCCTCCTTGGTGGCCTTTGAAGATCTCTTTCTCTCTTAAGCCTCACAAACCTAGGACTTCCAAGTATGATAACATTTTAGGATTGTTTAGTCCCCCTTAGACTCTTTCCTTTGAGTTTTCTTTGAGTCTTCTCTTCTCACCTCATAATCAAGGACTAAACCCTAAAGGTTTTAAGGCTTTGTGATTAAGCTTATGCCTGCATCCTTCTATTAGGATGAAGTGTATAACTTTAATCCTAAGTGTTAAACCCTTAATGTGTTTAAATCCTTTAATCAATTCACTTAATAATCATCAAGACATCAAGCTTGTAACTTGGGCCTTGCATTAGGGTTCTAATTCTTCCTTAATTGGTTAAGAAGGACTAACCCTAGTGTTAATGGACAAGTCCCCCTCAAGTTGTCTTACCAACCATAAAACTCACTTCTTCATCTTATCATTAACTAAAATCCATTTAATAAAGGCTCTGTTTTGTCATGAGGTTAATCCCTAATCATGGATTAAGTTGAGGAGCCTTTCTCAGCTTAAATGTTCTCATCTATTATCCTTCTATTAGGATGGTGTAATGAGTTCATTAAATCCCTGATTATGGCTTAAACTCATTACTTAACACTAAACAAAAACAACAAAAACAACTAAATAATCACAAGTAGGTTAATGATCTTAATCCTACATCATGGTGATTAAATGCGAGGTGCTTACTTCACACTTAAGGTATTCTCATTACCCCTAATCAGAGGGAAGATGTGATGAGTTTGCCAGCCCTTGGTTTAGGCTTAAGCTCATTAACTTATGACAAATTCAAAAGCAATAAAAGATTGAAAACACAACAAACAAACAATAATCGTCTCCTCCGGGATTCTTTTCTCATCTCATTCATTCACAAACGAGAACTTGCTTCTTCCGTCTAATGCAAGACAGTTTGCACCTGAGCCAGACAGGTCACACACTTGAGCATGGACAAGTAAGCAGTTCACAAGTCAATTTATCTTTCAGTCTCTTTGAGTCAAACCACGGTGTTCTGACTTCCTCATTGCACGAGAGGATACGTAGGCATAACTTAACAGTTATCGAACAAAAGTCTCTGTATATTCCCCCCTCCTCTAGTATTATTCTTTTAGCCTCATTATCTTGGGCATTTCATTCTTGTTCTTACACTGACACTTCTCTTATACACTTCACACTTCTCTTACACTGACACTTGCATTCTTTCCAGCTTTGATACACAGATTGCACTGGCACTACCCCTTTAAAACACAAATATTTCAAGCGTGGATCCCGTCGAGTACAGCGAACAATCTGGGTGCTAATACCTTCCCAGGTTGTAACCAACCCCCTTTCTCAGTCTCTATGGTTCGCAACCATCTTATCCATATCTTTCTAGGTCTATGCAGCATTACCTTTCCTCCGGGATGAAAATACCTAGCTGGTGACTCTTGTCTTCTGAGTTCACCCTTGTGTTTACTCTCTTCTTTCGCCGACCGTTCGCGTCAGTACCCCATTTGACTTAGATTCATTTGGTGGGAGCGACACACACGTAAGTCGATCGTTCTACGATCGCCATCTGCACCTCCTAGGGTTTCCCCTCTCAGTTCCTTATAAATGGTCAAGTCCCTCGAAAGTGGGGGTGTCTCAACCAAAGTCTCTACAGATAAAAATCATTATAGTCCCTTCAGATTCAAAAGATCATAAGTCCCTTCAAAGTTGCCTATGATATAGTGATCTAGTCCCATCGGTAAAAAATTATGATAATCCCTACGAATACGAAAGACCAGTCTAGGGTAGGTAGTTCTTAGTTACTTGATCAAATTTCAAAAATTCTTATTCACACCCCACTTTTCAAACAATTTTCAAACTTAAAAGCTTTGTATACACCCATACGAGGATCATTACAAAGACTTATAAAAACTTCTAAACACACATTACACATTTTTCAAACAAATAAGTGAGCTAAGTAACTAAGAGCCCATGGATAACCATGGATATAAAGGGTGCTAACACCTTCCCTTTATATAACCTACCCCCCAAACTTAGAATTTTTAAAAAAGGTCTTTCCTGTTCTTTTATACCCTTTCCTATTGGATAAAATAAAAGTCGGTGGTGACTCTTGCTATCCGCAACATAAATAAAAAGTTTGTTCTCCCACCGTGTTACAGAACTGGCGACTCTGTTGGGGAGTACTTAGTAAAAGAGGGGTTACCTTAGGAATTAAGATCACTTAATTATTTACTTTGCTTGCCTTATATTTAAGGGATTGTTGTGGGGTTAGTGTGTGAAATATCCTAACCCGGATCTAGTGTACCTTAGGTAAATGGCAATAGACTAAGAAAAATGTATGACGTATACCGATATGGTTGATCTGGTGGCCATAGTTAGTGTGACTTATTGGTTGGTGATTATATTCCTTAAGTAAGTTGAGGATAATACGGGGTTTCCATATGTTGTCATTAACACTAACTACCCTTTAGAACCTTAACTGACCCATCTTGGCCTTTAGAAAGTAGTGAGATAGTCGGCTTTGGAGAAGTTTAAAGTTGGTTGACACTCGATGCTACGCTCATTGAGATCCTAATCTAGGGGGGTTTGGTTGGAAAGTCAGTTGCCTACTAAACAATAACCCTTGAGAATGATCAGTGATATTGAGATCCCTTAGAACCTGGTTACTTTTGTAGGACAGGATAAACCAACTAAACTTCAAGGGGGGTACTTTCCTTTAAACCTCATGCAAGCCTCTAAACCTAGGACTATTGTGTGACTTGATTGTGTGTGCCACATGTTTGTGATTGAACATAACATCATAACATCATGACATCATAAGCATTGCATTCTCACTAACCATTTCAAGGACCAAAGGATTTATCTTTGTTCTTTGTTGCAGGTTATGGCTTCCACTCGTAGGAACACTATCCGGATCAACTTTGTAGGGATACCTTCCAAGCTTAAGGATTTGGTCTCAAAACTTTATGAAAGCTCCCATTTATTCAATAAGCATGGTAATCTACTTGATTTGGTTACCTCAGGGTTTGATGAAGATATGATGAGTGTCATGTTCCAGTTCTTTGATCATAAACATCATTTCTTAACATTTCCCGATTATCAGCTGGTGCCCACAATGGAATAATTCTCCAAGTTACTTGGGGTACCTATCCTTGATCAGAAACCCTTCACAGGCTTAGAGAAAGAGCCTAAACCTGAAGTCATTGTTGCAGCCCTACATTTGAAGAAATCAGATATTATCCTAGAAACAAGAAGTGGAGTTAAGGGTATTCTTGCAAAAGTATTGATAGAGAAAGCTCAGGTGTTCTTGAATGCTATGAGTTATGATGCTTTTGAGGAGATCTTAGCCCTGTTGATTTATGGTTTGGTATTATTCCCTAATCTAGACCAGTTCATAGATGTACACGTCATCAACATATTTCTGACTCACAATCTAATGCCTGCATTACTTGGAGATATGTTACACTCTCTTCACACTCGTACTACGAAAGCGAGAGGAACTCTGATGTGTTGCATACCTCTACTATCTAGGTGGTTTATTTCTCACCTTCCTCGATCTGTGATGAAGAATGAATAGGGTTTGAGGTAGTATAAAAGGATGATGTCACTCTCTCATTCAGATATTCACTGGTGTTCTCGATCTATGGAAAATGTCACCATCATTGACCGTTGTAGAAAGTTCCATAATGTGCCACTCATTGGCATAAGAGGGGCATTACTTTCAACTCTTCTTTAGCTCTATGTCAGTTTGGTTATGCTCGGAGTAATGGTCCTCATAACATGTTTATTCAGGGTATTGTGTTTTATTATGACAACGATCTTCAAGGTTACCGTCAAAGGTTTATACGAGCTTGGAATAAAGTGAACAAGGTTGATAGTAAGACTCTGGAACCAAAGTACTCCATTCCTACGGAACCTTACCCCAGATGGGTGCGGTCTCGTGCTCAAACTCTTATGATTCCATATCTGTAATACCTCAAAATTTGCCCTCTCATTTTTCTTGGCATTTAGCATATCACTTTGCATACTCAAAGTCATAGCATGAACCAAAACATTGCATCATATTCATCATAGCTAAGGTGTAGGTTTGTGATCAGTGATTGAAGTAATTGAAGGCCATACAAAGGAAACCAAAGGGTTAAAAAGCTCTTAAACCTTGTGCAAAGGGTTCATAGCATCCCATAAGTCTTCATTTGAGGCCACAAATTCTAAAAAGAAGTGAATCGATCAAAGGATGCAAGCAGTGCAACTATCCTGAGGAAAAGGGCCAAATTAGGGTTTCCAATTAACTGGGCCTCTCAATGAAGTTTTGATCCAAACTTGATCTCATTTTTTCTCTACATGAAGTCAAGTACCTAGGGTTAAAATTCATCCATGGATTCATTTTGGAAGGGCTTCAATTGATCAATGGACTGAAAATCAGGGGAATTGGGGAAAAGTCAACCAGATTGAGCAGAAGGTCAACTCCTAACTTTTTGAGATCAAAATCATGGAATTGAGTCACAAGAATCCTATGGACCAAATTGGATCAAGAAATGGTGGAGAAATCATGAAAAAAATGATTTTGCTTATGTATGTATCGATACATCCTTGCTTTGCATCGATACAAGTCTTGGTTAATCACAAAAAGGAATTTGCTTCTGTATGGATCGATACATACAAATTTTGCATTGATACATGTTTCTTTATGTTATGTATCGATCCATACGAGTGTTGCATCGATACATGCTTCATTGTGTTTTTGGAAATAAGCTATGTATCGATTCATTCATGATATGTATCGATGCATGATTGAATTAACTTGCTGCAAATGATCAAAACGTCAGTATGCATCGATGAATACATCTTTGTATCGACTCATACATGTTATAAAACTAACATGTATTGACTCATACGAAGCATGTATCGATACATAAGCCTATTTTTCTAGTAAAAGCTTCTGTTTGATACATAAAATAGGGCATGACAGTTTAGAAGATTGGGACTGGATTTATGAGTGAATTGTGCATACAATCAAAGTGAATCAGCTTCACAACTTACTTCAAACTTACTTCAACTCAAGCATAAACCATTGCAGGCTGCATCATACTTCACCCTTACCATAAGAAGCATAAACATCACAGCATGAGATCACACCCTAGAGCTGCATAACTAATTCCAACTTAACTCTAACAAACTTGACTTAGTTAACTCAACTTCTAACTGTTAACTCAGCTGGTTAAGGGCTTAACCCAAGTTATAAAAGCCTTCATCTCAACTGAATCTAGAACACACTTCATTTTTCTCAGAATCACATCAAAAATCATCAAATTCTTTCTAGCATTGCTTCTGCATTTTGCTTCAAGGAAGCTTCATCTTCATCAACCTTGATCCAAGCTTCATAAATTCCTCATCTTCATCACTTCACACACCATTTCCATGGATTAAGGGGCCTGGAACTTTTAAGATCAAGCTCTGCATCTCCTTGAGGTTCAACTGCGTTTTGAATTGAATCACCTCAAACTTCATCAATTCAGTCTCAACCTTCATCAAACCATCATCAACATCATATTTTGCACTGGATCCATGAAGTTCATAGCTTGAATCATCAAGAATTCACCGTTTCACTTTTTGCACCATATCAAATTTAGCAAGATTCTTCAAGCATAGTGTTTATTTCACTTCAGCCACATCCAGGATCAATCAAGGAAGTCATAGGAGCCTCATCTCTGGATTTCTTCTACCATTAACCTCACTGCATTTCAGGTTCTTCTCCTAACTTTCTTGCTCGATTTTAATGTATTTTGATTGTTTTGTGGTGTTTTGAGCTTAATAGAAGCAATGTGATCTCTGGCTATGTTGCACCCCAAAATTTGCCCTCACAAATACAAGACTTTGTGTGCTAAGAAGGTTCACAAGGTTCACAAGATTCACAATGCTTACAAAAACCTTTCATGAGGTTCATGAAGTCTACAAGTCACTTTATGAGGTTCACAAGACCTCCCATGAGGTTCACAAGGTTCACAAGACATCTTATGATGGTTCACAAGGTTCACAAGGTTCACAATTGGTCAGAAAAGTTGACAATTCCCTCAGACAATGCACCTCCTAAGCAGTGCATCCAAAACTAGGGTTTTGACTTTAATCAGGCTAAATGAACTTCCAAGACTTCAAGTGAGCTTCATAACATCTTATATGTGTGTAATAACCCCCATGACAAGTTTCAAGACTTTTCTCAAAAGTTTGCTCAGTTAGATGATCAGATAAATCAAAATCAGTCAAAGCAGTTAAAAAGTCAAACTAAGGTCAACTATGGTCAAACCAAAGTCAAACTTCATGATTTTTTGCCCACATCAAGTATATGAAGTAAAATTCATCATTTGATCAAGGGTTGATCATGATTCATCAAGGAGATTTCAGATCATCAAGAATCAGGAGTTTCTAAATTAGGGTTTCCTTAGTAAAAGTCAACTGAACTTTGACCAGCCATAACTTTCACATGCTTCATCACCAAGTCTCCATCCAAAGCTCATTTTGAAGGAAATTGAATTCTCTACAACATTGTGTCTTACAAGCCAAGCCCAAAAATGCTTCATTTGGAAGGTATGAGCTAAGACATTATAGGTCCTTTTGAAAGTCAACAAAAAGTCAACAACTTCAAAAGGGCATAACTTGAGAATGGTAAGTGATATGGACATGAAACCAGTGGGGTTGGTTAGAGGACTCTTCAAGCTTTCCAAAATGTCCAAGAACACCCTCATACCATTAAAATTGAAGGATATGTGCCCTTGCAAAGTTGGGAAATATTTGGTTGGTTTATGAAGAAAATGGAGGTCTAAAACCAATTTCTTCCAAATGGGCTTGCCATATGATGACCCAATCCATACTATAACCTCATGCACGACCCAAGTCAACAAAAATCAGATTTTTTATCATTTTATTTTTATTTATTTTGATTTAATTCATTAAAAATCATTTTAAATTAAAATAAAATATAAAAGTCAAAGATTTAAATATGATTGAGCTTCTAGAAAATCATAAAAGTGATTGGTATCAAAGTGGAAAGAAGATCATGATGATTGGCCTAAAATAGCAAGTGTTCATGCAAAAATATTTGATTTTTAAGGCTTATCTTTTTGAATCTTTTTAGATCAAATTCTTCACACAAGTATCCAACTTTTCTGACCTAATTAATCATACTATAAGTACACTACATAACCCTAATCACAAGCCACGAATTCACAACCCCAAGAGTAAGTTTCACAATTTCAAAAAACCTCTCAAAAACTCAAAATCGGTTTCCATTCTACAAGGCATTTGAAGGTATTTGAAGGACATAAGAGTGATCCCTGGACATCACTGAATCATTACCAATCATTATTTGCATCAAAAACCTCATGAATTGCATAAACCGAATGAACAATGTTCTTGTTTTCTTCATTTTTCGATTTCAATAATTTGTTCATTATAAACTGTTTTTGTGCTTATAATCTGGTTTGTTATTGCATAAGGATGATTTCTGGGCAGGTGAATTGGAGTTTTGATGCACGAATGCTTAGACACCATTATTAGGGTTTCTTCGGCCAAATTAGGGTTCAACGATTGACCCAATATAAATAATTTCTAAGGACATAGGATGATTGCAAATGATGTCTGAAATTAAATGATGGTCTCAATTTTGTGAAACTTTACTGTTTTGTTGATATTTGAGTTTCATAAGGTTTGCTGCAATTTAAATTTCGCAGGAAATGTTGTAGGGAAATTCGCAGCAAAAGTTGCAGGGCCTGAGGAAGAGATGATCCCTGCGCGCGCGTTTCTGGAATTTGAATTTGATTTTAATATTTTTATGTTTTGTTTCTGTTTAATATCACAAGCTGATGCTTGTCCCAGTGGTGAAGCAGGCGCGTGTGTTGTTGAATAGCAGGGGTTCGAATCCTGGCTGTGACAAGTTTTTACGTTTTCTTCTTTTATTCATTAAATGTAATATATTATAAATTGTGGTTGTTTCATAAGCAGGTTCGCTCACCCAGCTGGAATGGTAACGTACTTGTGTGTTTGCTTGTAAGGTCCTGGGTTCGATTCCCCCAGGCCTTTTGCTTTTTCTTTCTTTTTTTGATTTTCATGTTTAGTGCATAAAACCAATTGGACTCACCTCTTCTTCACCTGCGCACAGGCTGGCCCAGTGGAAACTCTTCATCCAGGTTCTAGGGAGGTCCTGGGTTCAAATCCAGGCCTCCCAATTTTTTTTAATCAAGCAATTTTCTTCATGTTTTCTTTTATTCTTTTTTAATTAATTATTATACTTTTCATAAAATAAATTATATATATGTTTTGTATTAATGTTTTTCTATAAATTAGTAATGTATATGTATTTTAGGTATGTAATTGAATATTTAAAATATTTGTATATAAAACCCTAATTTTTATTAAAACCTAATTAATCATAGTAATTTTCAAAACCCTAATTCTTTAATATTATTATTTGTATATATATTATATTTATAATGTAATTAAAATTTCTAATCCAATTTCTATTAAACATATAAATTGCTTATAATTAAAAATTTTGTACATAAATATGTTTAAAAATTAAAATGCTTAATTTTTTTTTTATAATATGAAAATATTCTATATAATTTAATTTTGCATGTGAATAATTTCTATTATATGTTTAAAAATTGCTAATTTAATTTTTGTAATTATAATTTACTTTTCATAATATGTTCATAATTGATTTAATTTTTTATAATTTTAAATTTCATAATAATTGATATAATTGTTTATAATTTCTTATTAACCATTAAAAATTTTGTTTATTATAATATTTTTGCTTATTATTATTATTACTAATCATGTTTACTACTAACCCCATTTATTTTTAAAATTGTTATTATTATTTTCACTAACCCAATTATTATTATTATTTCATATTTCGCTTATTTATTTCAATTGTCTTATTATTATTATGTAATTGCTCCTTGGTGTAAATATTTATTTGTAATGTTTAAATTAATTATTTTATGCCATGGTTAGTAAAAATAGGGAGTGTAACATATATGTCATTTAAAATTAATTTAGGTCACTTAATTTAAAAGATAAATATCAAATTGAACACTCACACACGTAAGTCGATCTTGGATCGCCATCTCACTTCCTTAGGGATACCTCTCATGTTGCCTATTCAAAAAGGTCAAGTAGGGTGTATAAAGAAAAAAGTCCTTAAAAGTAAAGTCATCTAGTCCCTTAACAGATAAAAGATCAAGTCCCTTAACGGTTGCCTTCGTAATGATCTTGTCCCCTTTCGAATAATGATGACAGTCCCTCCAAAATTGCTTAATACACCCCACAGTTGCCTACATTAAACAGATGTCCCTTTACTTGTCCCACACATCCAAGGTAATGACTACCTATTCCTTAATAATAGGGATAGTCTTACCATTTAAAGGATTCAAGAACAGAAAAGACTTAAAACTTAGGGTAGGTTCCTCATAGTTACTTGCTCACTATTTAAAAACTTTTCAAATACTTCACAAATTTCAAACAATTTTCAAACACAATTTTTTTATGCATCCGTACATGGATCATTATCAAACTCTTATGAAAATTTCTATTCACACACTTCACATTTCAAAAACATTTTAAAGTGAGCTAAGTAACTAAGAGTCCATGGATAACCATGGATGTAAAGGGTGCTAACACCTTCCCTTTACATAACCTACCCCCCGGACCCAAAAATCTTTTAAAAGGTCTTTCCTGTTCTTTTATGCCTTTCCTTTGGATAAAATAAAAGTCGGTGGCGACTCTTGCTATCCGCAACATAACTAAAGTCAGTTCTCCCACCGTGTTACAGAACTGGCGACTCTGCTGGGGATTTAATAAAAGAGAGGTACCCTTAGGAATTAGATCACTTTAAACTTGTTTGCTCTATTTGCTTTACTTTACTTGTTGGGTTCTCTTATGTGTGAAAGATCCTAACCCGGATCTAGTGTACCTTAGGTAAATGGCAATAGACCAAGGAAACTGTACGGCGTATACCGATATGGTTGATCTGGCGGCCATAGTTAGTGTGACTTCTTGGTTGGTGCTTATGTTCCTTAAGTCAAGTTGAGGATAATATGAGGCTGCCATATGTTGTCACTACACTAACTAACTTTTAGAACCCTAGTTATCCCATCTTGGCCTTTAGAAAGTAGTGAGATAGCCGGCTTAGGTGAAGACTGAAGTTGGTTGATACTCGATACTACACTCATTGAGATCCTAAACTTGGAGGGTTTTGGTTGGCAAGTAAGTTTCCTACTGAACAACCACCCTTGTGAAGGATCAATGATATTGAGATCCCTTAGAACATGGTTACTTTTGTAGGACAGGATGAACCAACTAAACTTCAGGGGAGGGTACTTACCTTTGAACCTCAGACAAGCCTTTAAACCTAGGGCTATGGTGTGACTTGTTTGTGTGTGCCACATGTTTGTGATTGATCATAACATCATGGCATCATCATGCATCATAAGCATAGCATTTTCACTAACCATTTCAAGGACCAAAGGATTTATCTTTGTTCTTTGTTGCAGGTCATGACTTCTGCTCGTAGAAACACCATCAGGATCAACTTTGTGGGCATACCTGCTAAGCTTAAAGAGTTGGTTTCTCAAATGTCTGATCACTCCCAGTTCATCAAGAGACATGGTCACCTATTGGACTTAGTCACTTCAGGGTTCAATGAAGACATGATGAGTGTTCTGTTTCAGTTCTTTGACCCTAAGCACCATTGCTTTACATTCCTTGACTATCAGCTGGTTCCTACAATGGAAGAGTTCTCTAAACTTCTGGGTATACCTGTTCTTGATCAAAGACCCTTCACAGGCTTGGAGAAGGAGCTTAAACCAAAGGTTATTGCTGCAGCTCTACATCTGAAGAAGTCTGACATTGTTCTAGAAACGAGAAGCGGAGTTAAAGGTATTCTTGTTAAGGTGCTAATGGATAAGGCTCAAGTGTTCTTGAAGGCCATGAGCTATGATGCTTTTGAGGAAATCTTAGCCTTGCTGATTTATGGCTTAGTGTTGTTTCCCAATCCTGATCAGTTCATAGACGTTCACGCCATCAACATATTCCTGAGTCACAATCCAGTGCCTACCTTACTTGGAGACATCCTGCATTCTCTTCACACCCGTACTACAAGGGCAAGAGGAACTTTGATGTGTTGCATACCTTTGCTTTCTAGGTGGTTTATTTCTCACCTCCTCGCTCAGTAATGAAGAATGAGCAAGATTTCAGGTGGTCCAAAAGGATCATGTCACTCTCGTATTCAGATATTCATTGGTGCTCCAGATCTATGGAGAATGTCACTATCATTGACCGTTGTGGGGAGTTTCCTAATGTGCTACTTCTAGGCATAAGAGGAGGCATCACCTACAACCCCTCTCTAGCTTTATGACAGTTTGGTTACGCTCGGAGTGATGGCCCACATGACATGTTGATTCAGGGCATTGTGTTTGACTACGACAACGATCTTCAAGGTTACCGTCATAGATTCATACGAGCATGGGGAAAAGTAAACAAGGTTGACAGCAAGACACTGGAGCCTAAGTACACTATTCCTATGGAGGCTTATCTCAGATGGGTGCGATCTCGTGCTCAGACTCTCATGATGCCATATCCTGCTATCCTGCCAGTTACCATGGAACCTGTTGCTGAAGGAGACACTGCTTATACCATCCTTCACCCAGGCATGCCTACTGACATGGAAGACTTACAGAGATCCTGGATCCAGCTGAAGGAGCAAAGGGATACTTTCGAGGCTCATTACAAAGCAAGCCAAGAAATAATCCTAGAACTAACAAAGCAACTTCACGAGGAACGGAATCTCAACTCATACCTCAACACAAAGAGGAAACGTCCATGGGAGACTTAAAACCCCATCTCTTGTATTTATTTCATTTCATTTTCTGTAAGCCCAAGAGGCAAAACAAATTTATTACTAATAAAAGTTTACCTTCTTGTTTGTTTAAGCAAATTTAAATCCTGCGGTCCTTGAAAACATTGCATATACATTCACATATCATCTCATTGCATCACAGGTTTATAATTGTGCACAGGTTTCTCATCTTCTCGCTGTTTATTTCAGCAATGGCTCTTGAACAAACAGTTAAGGATCTCCAGACACAAAATGCACAGTTCCAAGAGCTGATCCTGAACCTGACCAAGGGGCAGGATGAATTGAAGACACTGCTGGCCAAGAAGACTAAGAAGACTAGAAGGTCAGCTGGCCTGATCAACATGGGAAGAAGGTTCAAAGGTCTTGCCAAGACCAAAGAACCAGTTGAAGACTATGAATCTGAAGAGTCTGAAAAAGAGGGAGGCAGTCTCCACAACACTATGGGGGACTCTGATTCTGAGGCTAATTACTACCATGAGCCTAATGAAGATAAATTCAAAATGCTGGTGGATAGAATAGATGCTATGGAGTTGCAGAAGTCTTCTGGGCTGGATTTTGAAGATTTGAGTCTGATATTTGGGGTAGTCATACCCATTGGTTTCAAGGTTCCTACCTTTGTTGTTTATGATGGGGTCTTTTGTCCCAAGCTGCATCTGAGGTCTTATGTCAGAAGAATCCAACCTCACACTGCTGATAAGAAGTTGTGGATCCACTTCTTCCAAGAGAGCTTATCTGGAGCTCAATTGGAATGGTATTATCAATTGGAAAGTATCAACATCAGGGATTGGAATGATCTTGCCGAAGCCTTCTATAAGCAGTATCAATACAATGTTGATTTAGCTCCCACTCGCATGCAGCTGCAAAGCATGTCTATAGGTGCCAAAGAAAGTTTCAAGGAGTATGCTCAGAAGTGGAGAGATTTAGCTGGAAGAGTTCAACCCCCTTTAACTGACAGGGAATTGGTTGATATGTTCATGTGTACGCTGAATGGTCCTTTCTACAGTCATCTCATTGGGAGCTCATCATCTGGCTTCACTGAGTTGATAATGACAGGAGAGCGCGTGGAAAATGGTATAAAGAGTGGCAAGATCCAAGTGGGTACTTCTTCATCAGGTGCTGCAAAGAAGCCTCCCACTGGGAAGAAAGAATCCAATGCTGTTTATGGTCAACCTGGTCGTAATAGAAGGCACCAGTCCGTGAGTGCAGTTCATATTTCAAATCCAACTCCTGCAATAACAGAGCAGCCACAGGGCAACCAACAGAGGGCTAGAAGGCACTTCACAAAGATCAACATGTCAATGGCTCAGGCATTGCAACACTTGTTGAAGGCTGAACTTATTACTTTGAAAGAGGCTCCTCAGAATCCCAATGTTACCTCTCCCAGGTACAATCCCAATGCACGATGTGCATATCATTCAAACTGTCAGGGACATGATACTAATAGCTGCTGGATCTTGAAGAACAAAATTCAAGATATGATTGAGGCTGGAGAGATTGAGTTTGATCCTCCGGGTACTCCAAATGTGATTACTGCTCCCATGCCAAATCATGAGAAGACTGTCAATGCCATTGATGAAGATTTACATATCTATTCAGTTGCAGAATTGACCACACCATTGTCTGTTATCAAGAAGAAGTTAGTGCAAGCTGGGTTCTTTCTAGGTTGTCGTGAAGATTGTTTGTATTGTACCTATAAGCCGGATAGTTGCTGGAGATTGAGAGATGGAATTCAATGTCTCATGGATAAATATACCATAGTGTTTGAGAGGACTCCATCATCTGTAGAGAGTATGGTGGATCATATTACTCAAGGTAGGAAGACTGGAGAGGTTGATATGGTTGACAAAGTACCGGTAAGGATCACTTCAAAAGGACCTGTTAAAATCACTCATAAAGGTCCAATCAAGATTACTGCTGAAGGCCCTGTGAAGGTTGTTGCTGAAGCCAGAGTGGCTCCTATGGTCATTACTACTCCTGGTCCTATTCCGTATACGTCTGACAAAGCTGTGCCTTGGCATTATGGGTCTGATGTTTACATCCATGGTGTTAAGCTAGAACCCTTAGCTGATGTGTCTGTTGATGTTGATAATATTGTTGGGTCTAGTAAGATCACACGAAGTGGAAGGGTTTTCTCTCCTCCAGTGACTTCCAAGAATGCAGTTACTCCTGCTGCTACTTCCACCACTGATGCTCGGGGCAAGGGTCCTGTTATTGAACCTATACCTACTGATGTGCCAGCTGCTGATGATCTCTCTAAGCAGATGGAAGAAGTATTGAAAATCATTCGCAAGAGTGATTATGACATTGTTGATCAGTTGGGGCATACTCCCTCCAAGATTTCTATGTTGTCTCTGTTGTTATGTTCTGAAGCTCATGCAAAAGCTTTCATCAAGTTTCTGAAGACTGCTCATGTACCCAATGCAATTTCTGTTGACCAGTTTGAGAATTGTGTTGCCCACCTGACTTATGATAATGGGTTAGGGTTTTCTGATGCTGATTTGACCCCTGCCAAGAGGGATCATAACAGGGCTCTGCATATCTCAATTGAATGCAGGGGCACTACCCTGTCACATGTATTGATAGACAATGGTTCCTCTCTGAATGTGTTGCCCAAAGAAGTCCTGAATAAGCTGAGTCCTGAAGATGCTGTGCTGAAGCCCAGTAATATAGTGGTGAAGGCTTTTGATGGTTCTAGAAGAGTGGTGCATGGAGAAATTGATCTCCCAATCAAAGTTGGTTCTCAGATTTTCAATGCTACATTTTATGTGATGGATATTCGTCCTTCGTACTCTTGTTTGCTTGGTCGTCCCTGGATCCATGGGGCAGGTGTTGTAACCTCTACATTACATCAGAAGCTAAGATATCCAATGGAAGGAAAAGTTGTTACTGTCTATGGAGAAGAAGAGTATTTTGTTAGTCATGTAAACACCTTCAAGTATCTGGAAGTGGAAGGTGAATACGTTGAAAATCCGTGTCAGACATTTGAAGTGGTTCCTTGGATTGTTAATGATTATGTAGCTCCTCCTGTTGTGAAGAAAATTCCTGTGGTCACCAGAATACCTCCAACAATGGCCTCCCTCAAAGATGCTAGAGCTGTAGTGGATGAAGGTGGTTGTACTATTTGGGGTCAGCTTCCTGATATCCCATACAAGTCTGACAAATTTGGTTTGGGTTTCACTGCAGAGTCCTAGAAGGCTGTTCGTCGTGCTCATGCTGTTCGTATCACCAATCAAGGGGTTATGAAAGATCAGATCAATGCTGTGGGAGACTATGATGAAGACTACAATCTGGATGCTTGGATCTTTCCTACTGTGGGTGCTGGACTCAATAATTGGAAAGCTGAAGATGTTATTCCTATCTCCTTTAGTCAGGAGTAAATACTATTACTGTGTTGTTGCTTTTAAGTTTGTAATTTCTTGAACAATTGAACTCTTAAGCCTTGTGCCTTACCCGGGGCACAATGGTGTGCTTGTTACGGGCTGTCATTTCATTTGCATACTTCATTCAATAAAAATCAGTGGACGTTTCGTTTTCGTAAATGTTGTGTTCCTTGGCTTTCTTTTCTTTTATTTTTGTTTTATCAGCTATGTGTTCTTACACACACCCACATCACTAAAATGCAGATCCTCATCCACTCTGGATCCTGTTGATAACAGTTTTACTATTGCCAATTATAATTTCGAGAATCCGATCTATCAAACTGAAGACGGAAATGAGGACGATTGTGAAGTACCTGTAGAGCTTGCTAGGTTGTTACAACAAGAAGAGAAATCTATACAGCCACATGAAGAGCCAGTCGAAGTTGTGAATCTGGGAACTGAAGAAAATAGGAAATAAGTCAAGATAGGGGTTGATTTAGAGGATAGTGTCAAGATCAGATTGATTCATATGTTACGTGACTATGTGGAGATCTTTGCTTGGTCTTATGAAGATATGCCAGGGTTGGATACAAACATTGTAGTTCACCGTTTACCAGTAAAAGAAGATTGTCGTCCAAAAAAGCAGAAGGTTCATCGTATGCATCCCGAGATGTCAGAAAAGATCAAAGCAGAGGTAATGAAACAGTTTGATGCAGGGTTCTTAGCTGTGACTTCTTATCCTCAATGGGTTGCAAATGTGGTACCAGTTCCTAAGAAAGATGGTAAGGTACATATGTGTGTGGACTACAGGGATCTGAACAAGGCCAGCCCCAAAGATGACTTTCCACTTCCTCATATTGATGTTCTGGTAGACAACACTGCTCAGCATAAGGTATTCTCTTTTATGGATGGTTTCTCTGGTTACAATCAAATCAAGATGGCTCCTGTAGATATGGAGAAGACAACATTTGTTACACAGTGGGGCACTTTTTGCTATAAGGTGATGCCATTTGGTTTGAAGAATGCAGGGGCAACATATCAGCGTGCTATGGTGGCTTTGTTTCATGATATGATTCATCATGAGATAGAGGTATATGTGGATGATATGATAGCCAGGTCTCAGAATGAAGAAAAACATCTTGATCATTTGCATAAATTGTTTGAGAGGTTGAAGAGATACAAGTTGAGATTGAACCCAAACAAGTGTACTTTTGGAGTTAGGTCTGGTAAACTCCTGGGTTTCATAGTTAGTGGAAAAGGTATTGAGGTGGATCCTGCAAAAGTAAAAGCTATACGAGAGATGCCAGCTCCCCGCACTGAGAAAGAGGTTAGAGGTTTCTTGGGACGATTGAACTACATTGCAAGATTTATTTCCCAATTAACTGCCATCTGTGAGCCAATCTTCAAGTTATTGAAGAAAGATCAGGTGATGGAATGGAATGATGAGTGCCAGACTGCCTTTGATGAAATCAAGAGATATCTGCTAGAACCTCCAATTTTGATGCCACCAGTTGATGGAAGACCCTTGATTATGTACTTAACAGTGTTAGACAACTCAATGGGGTGTGTGTTGGGGAAACATGACGAGTCTGGTCAAAAAGAGCAGGCAATATACTACCTTAGCAAAAAGTTTACCGACTGTGAAACAAGATACTCACTGCTCGAGAAAACTTGCTGCGCTTTGGCATGGGCTGCTCGCCGACTAAGACAGTATATGTTGACTCATACTACCTTGTTGATTTCGAAGATGGATCCAATCAAGTACATATTTGAGAAACCTGCTCTCTCCGGAAGAATTGCAAGATGGCAAATGATCTTGACAGAATATGACATACAGTATACCACTCAGAAGGCCATTAAGGGAAGTGTTGTAGCAGATCATTTGGCTCATCAAGCAGTAGATGATTACCAGTCAATGAGTTTTGAGTTCCCTGATGAAGACATTATGATTATTACCAAAGAACCATGACAATATGACGGACCTGAGCAAGGATCCCGATGGACTATGGTTTTTGATGGTGCCTCTAATGCACTTGGTAATGGTGTTGGTGTTGTGATTAGTTCCCCTGAAGGTTGTCATACCCCGATTACTGCCAGACTTTGTTTCTATTGTACCAATAACATGGCTGAGTATGAGGCATGTATCCTGGGTATTAAAGCTGCTATTGATATGAAGATTCAGTTCCTTGACGTATATGGAGATTCAGCCCTGGTAGTTAGTCAGATTAAAGGAGATTGGGATACCAAACATGATAATCTCATTCCTTACAGAGAGCATGTTTTGTCTTTGATCCCACATTTCAAAGAGATTACCTTTGGACATATTCCACGGAGAGAGAATCAGTTGGCAGATGCTTTGGCCACCATGGCATCCATGTTTGAGATCAGCTGGGATGATGAAGCTCCCAAGATTACTATTGATAGATTTGAGAAGCCTGTATACTGCAATGAAATTGACACAGAAGGGGAAGAGGAGAAGCCTTGGTTCTATGAAGTGAAAAGATATCTTGAAGCTCAGGAGTTCCCTGAAGGGGCATCTGTCAAAGATAGGAAATTTCTGAGAAGGTTCTCTGCTAAGTTCTTTTTGAGTAATGGCATTTTGTACAAGCGCAATCATGATTCAACTTTGCTTCGTTGTGTGGATAAGAAAGAAGCAACTGAGATTATGGAAGATATGCATGATGGGATCTTTGGCACTCATTCTAGTGGTCATACTATGGCAAAGAAGATATTGAGAGCAGGTTACTATTGGTCTACCATGGAAGCTGATTGCTATCAACACTCCAGAACATGTCACAAGTGTCAAATTTATGCTGATAAAGTACACATACCTCCATCACCATTGAATGTGTTGACTGCTCCTTGGCCTTTTGCCATGTGGGGCATTGATATGATTGGTGAGATCAAGCCTACTGCTTCTAATGGGCACCGTTTCATCCTGGTTGCTATTGATTACTTCACGAAGTGGGTAGAGGCAGCTTCATTTGCATCTGTTACTAAGAATGTTGTGGCTCGATTCATTAAGAACAACCTCATATGTAGGTATGGCATCCCTGAAAGGATCATTACTGACAATGGCTCTAATCTGAACAACACTATGATTACTGATCTCTGCACGCAGTTCAAGATTAAGCATCATAACTCTTCTCCGTATCGTCCAAAGATGAATGGGGCAGTTGAAGCTGCTAATAAGAACATTAAGAAGATTGTACAGAAGATGACTGTTACTTACAAGGATTGGCATGAAATGTTACCATTTGCTCTTCATGGTTATCGTACTACAATACGTACTTCAACAGGGGCAACCCCATTCTCCTTAGTCTATGGTATGGAAGCAGTTCTTCCCATTGAAGTTCAGATTCCCTCCTTAAGAATTATGAAGGATGCATGCTTGGATGAAGATGAGTGGATTCAGGCTCGACTTGACCAGATAAATTTGATTGATGAGAAGAGGCTAGCAGCAGTTTGTCATGGCCAGATGTACCAGAAGCGAATGATCAAAGCTTTTAATAAGAAGGTTAAGCCAAAGGTATATCAGGCTGGTGAATTGGTAATCAAGCGTATCATATTACCACAAGGTGATCCTAGGGGCAAGTGGACTCCTACATATGAAGGACCATTCGTAGTCAAGACAGTATTTTCAGGAGGTGCCATGATACTTACTACTATGGATGGTGAAGACTTCCCACAGCCTGTAAACACAGACATAGTTAAAAAATACTACGCATAAAAAGAGACCCGCTAGGTTGACAGACCTAGGCAAAAATAAGGGCATCCCGGCAAACCAAAAGGGTTTGGGCAAAAATTAGGGATATATATAAAAAGATGTACACCCGGCAAGTTGAAAACCTGAAAAGGCAGCTTGGGCAAAAAAGGGTATCCTGGTGGATTGAAAACCTGAAAGGGCAATCCAGGCAAAAGTTAGGGATTAAAGCGTATGGCTATGTCTCGTTTGGATCACCCATGAAACTACAACCAGTTGTACTACTTACTCAAGTTCGAACAGATAAAGTTCAATTCAATCATTTCCGTCTCAACAGCAGAAGATGAGATACTTGAAGATAATGGCAATAGTAGAATTGAAACTCAATAGGATTATTTCCCACATAGCTGATTCTCTTTGTTTTGTAAAACTTTATGACAAAATCCTCTTACTAGGGTTTATGTCTCCTTGTACAAACTTACCCATGTACGGGTCACTTTTTGATATGAATAAAATTCCATTTTTGAATCCAGATTTACTTTTACCCTATTTACATAAGCGAAAGGTCCATTGGTTGTGTTTGAATGTATTATGCTTTTGAATATGATTGATGTTTACCAGAAATGCATGTATGCTTAATATGATTGATGTTTACCAGAAATGCATGAAAATGCAGTAATAGTATTTACTAAGGACGAACGAGGGAAGGATTTCAACGAAGCTCCACCGGTTCATCTTTACAAGACAGTTACAAACCCCCAGTAGGACAAATCCATCTTCATAAAGTCACATCTCCCCTGGAATTTATATCCATCTCTTTTATCCTCATACGGATATTCGGGAATTTACTTTCCAATAGGAGTACGACGAACGAAGACGGGAGGTTATATATACCTTACTATCCCCAGCAGACGGGAGGTTATATATGCCTTATTATCAAACAAGACGGGAACGAGTTCCTCATATTCTTCAGCAATAAACTGGGATTTATTTTCCCTGGCCAGCAGTTGTTATACGAAGACATCCAGACGCTTCTGGCAGCATCATATCATACATACATCATTTACATCATACCATAATATACATATCCATAGATACATAATACATTGCATCATATTATACATGCATACATAATGCATAAACTAATATTATCATACAGAATGCTACCTTGTTTTCAGGTTAATTCTCCAACAAGCAAATTTCATCAACAAATTGTGATCATTGGGCCGTTGTTTATCTTCCCAAAGGTTATCATCACCTCAGGACTGCTTTAACCTCCTGAAAGCATATTATTATTACCTCAGGACTGCTTTATCCTCCTGAAAGCATATTATTACTTCAGGACTGCTTTATCCTCCTGAAAGCATATTCATACCTCAGAACGTTGTTCATCTTTCTGAAAGCATATCATCACTTCCTCAGGACGTGGTTATCCTCCTGAAAGCATATTATTACTTTGGGCCGTTGTTATCTTCCCAAAGATCATCACTTCCTCAGAACATTGTTATCCTCCTGAAAGCATATTATTACTTTGGGCCGTTGTTATCTTCCCAAAGGTCACCAATTCCTCAGGACGTTGTTATCCTCCTGAAAGCATATTATCTCCTCGGGATGTTGTCTATCTTCCCGAAAGCTATCACCCCTACCTCAGGACTACTTTAACCTCCTTAAAGCATATTCATACCTCAGAACGTTGTTCATCTTTCTGAAAGCATATTATCAATCCATCAGGACTGCTTTATCCTCCTGAAAGCATATTATTACCTCAGGACTGCTTTATCCTCCTGAAAGCTATCATTATACCTCCATATTTTGGACTGCTTTATCCTCCAAGAAATGTATCTGAAGAACTTTTCTCCAAAGTGGCATCTTTAAGCCCACTCAAGCATATTCAACTAATCATCTGTATCACTCTATGCACTGGTGAGTGCAAATTTTTGGGCTTTTGTGTTCAATCCCCTTCAACCTTCCAAGTCACGACTGGAAAATATACCAATATAACCCCTCAGGTTTCAGAAAATTGAACAGGGGCAGCTGTTGCACCCCAAAATTTGCCCTCACAAATACAAGACTTTGTGTGCTAAGAAGGTTCACAAGGTTCACAAGATTCACAATGCTTACAAAAACCTTTCATGAGGTTCATGAAGTATACAAGTCACTTTATGAGGTTCACAAGGTTCACAAGAACTCCCATGAGGTTCACAAGGTTCACAAGACATCTTATGATGGTTCACAAGGTTCACAAGGTTCACAAGGTTCACAATTGGTCAGAAAAGTTGACAATTCCCTCAGACAATGCACCTCCTAAGCAGTGCATCCAAAACTAGGGTTTTGACTTTAATCAGGCTAAATGAACTTCCAAGACTTCAAGTGAGCTTCATAACATCTTATATGTGTGTAAGAACCACCATGACAAGTTTCAAGACTTTTCTCAAAAGTTTGCTCAGTTAGATGATCAGATAAATCAAAATCAGTCAAAGCAGTTAAAAAGTCAAACTAAGGTCAACTGTGGTCAAACCAAAGTCAAACTTCATGATTTTTTGCCCACATCAAGTATATGAAGTAAAATTCATCATTTGATCAAGGGTTGATCATGATTCATCAAGGAGATTTCAGATCATCAAGAATCAGGAGTTTCTAAATTAGGGTTTCCTTAGTAAAAGTCAACTAAACTTTGACCAGCCATAACTTTCACATGCTTCATCACCAAGTCTCCATCCAAAGCTCATTTTGAAGGAAATTTAATTCTCTACAACTTTGTGTCTCACAAGCCAATCCCAAAAATGCTTCATTTGGAAGGTATGAGCTAAGACATTATAGGTCCTTTTGAAAGTCAACAAAAAGTCAACAACTTCAAAAGGGCATAACTTGAGAATGGTAAGTGATATGGACATGAAACCAGTGGGGTTGGTTAGAGGACTCTTCAAGATTTCCAAAATGTCCAAGAACACCCTCATACCATTAAAATTGAAGGATATGTGCCCTTGCAAAGTTGGGAAGTTTTTGGTTGGTTTATGAAGAAAATGGAGGTCTAAAACCAATTTCTTCCAAATGGGCTTGCCATATGATGACCCAATCCATACTATAACCTCATGCACGACCCAAGTCAATAAAAATCAGATTTTTTATCATTTTATTTTTATTTATTTTGATTTAATTCATTAAAAATCATTTTAAATTAAAATAAAATATAAAAGTCAAAGATTTAAATATGATTGAGCTTCTAGAAAATCATAAAAGTGATTGGTATCAAAGTGGAGAGAAGATCATGATGATTGGCCTAAAATAGCAAGTGTTCATGCAAAAAAATTTGATTTTTAAGGCTTATCTTTTTGAATCTTTTTAGATCAAATTCTTCATACAAGTATCCAACTTTTCTGACCTAATTAATCATACTATAAGTACACTACATAACCCTAATCACAAGCCACGAATTCACAGCCCCAAGAGTAAGTTTCACAATTTCAAAAAACCTCTCAAAAACTCAAAATCGGTTTCCATTCTACAAGGCATTTGAAGGTATTTGAAGGACATAAGAGTGATCCCTGGACATCACTGAATCATTACCAATCATTATTTGCATCAAAAACCTCATGAATTGCATAAACCGAATGAACAATGTTCTTGTTTTCTTCATTTTTCGATTTCAATAATTTGTTCATTATAAACTGTTTTTGTGCTTATAATCTGGTTTGTTATTGCATAAGGATGATTTCTGGGCAGGTGAATTGGAGTTTTGATGCACGAATGCTTAGACACCATTATTAGGGTTTCTTCGGCCAAATTAGGGTTCAACGATTGAGCCAATATAAATAATTTCTAAGGACATAGGATGATTGCAAATGATGTCTGAAATTAAATGATGGTCTCAATTTTGTGAAACTTTACTGTTTTGTTGATATTTGAGTTTCATAAGGTTTGCTGCAATTTAAATTTCGCAGGAAATGTTGTAGGGAAATTCGCAGCAAAAGTTGCAGGGCCTGAGGAAGAAGATGATCCCTGCGCGCGCGTTTCTGGAATTTGAATTTGATTTTAATATTTTTATGTTTTGTTTCTGTTTAATATCACAAGCTGATGCTTGTCCCAGTGGTGAAGCAGGCGCGTGTGTTGTTGAATAGCAGGGGTTCGAATCCTGGCTGTGACAAGTTTTTACGTTTTCTTCTTTTATTCATTAAATGTAATATATTATAAATTGTGGTTGTTTCATAAGCAGGTTCGCTCACCCAGCTGGAATGGTAACGTACTTGTGTGTTTGCTTGTAAGGTCCTGGGTTCGATTCCCCCAGGCCTTTTGCTTTTTCTTTCTTTTTTTGATTTTCATGTTTAGTGCATAAAACCAATTGGACTCACCTCTTCTTCACCTGCGCACAGGCTGGCCCAGTGGAAACTCTTCATCCAGGTTCTAGGGAGGTCCTGGGTTCAAATCCAGGCCTCCCAATTTTTTTTAATCAAGCAATTTTCTTCATGTTTTCTTTTATTCTTTTTTAATTAATTATTATACTTTTCATAAAATAAATTATATATATGTTTTGTATTAATGTTTTTCTATAAATTAGTAATGTATATGTATTTTAGGTATGTAATTGAATATTTAAAATATTTGTATATAAAACCCTAATTTTTATTAAAACCTAATTAATCATAGTAATTTTCAAAACCCTAATTCTTTAATATTATTATTTGTATATATATTATATTTATAATGTAATTAAAATTTCTAATCCAATTTCTATTAAACATATAAATTGCTTATAATTAAAATTTTTGTACATAAATATGTTTAAAAATTAAAATGCTTAATTTTTTTTTTTATAATATGAAAATATTCTATATAATTTAATTTTGCATGTGAATAATTTCTATTATATGTTTAAAAATTGCTAATTTAATTTTTGTAATTATAATTTACTTTTCATAATATGTTCATAATTGATTTAATTTTTTATAATTTTAAATTTCATAATAATTGATATAATTGTTTATAATTTCTTATTAACCATTAAAAATTTTGTTTATTATAATATTTTTGCTTATTATTATTATTACTAATCATGTTTACTACTAACCCCATTTATTTTTAAAATTGTTATTATTATTTTCACTAACCCAATTATTATTATTATTTCATATTTCGCTTATTTATTTCAATTGTCTTATTATTATTATGTAATTGCTCCTTGGTGTAAATATTTATTTGTAATGTTTAAATTAATTATTTTATGCCATGGTTAGTAAAAATAGGGAGTGTAACATATATGTCATTTAAAATTAATTTAGGTCACTTAATTTAAAAGATAAATATTAAATTGAACACTCACACACGTAAGTCGATCTTGGATCGCCATCTCACTTCCTTAGGGATACCTCTCATGTTGCCTATTCAAAAAGGTCAAGTAGGGTGTATAAAGCAAAAAGTCCTTAAAAGTAAAGTCATCTAGTCCCTTAACAGATAAAAGATCAAGTCCCTTAACGGTTGCCTTCGTAATGATCTTGTCCCCTTTCGAATAATGATGACAGTCCCTCCAAAATTGCTTAATACACCCCACAGTTGCCTACATTAAACAGATGTCCCTTTACTTGTCCCACACATCCAAGGTAATGACTACCTATTCCTTAATAATAGGGATAGTCTTACCATTTAAAGGATTCAAGAACAGAAAAGACTTAAAACTTAGGGTAGGTTCCTCATAGTTACTTGCTCACTATTTAAAAACTTTTCAAATACTTCACAAATTTCAAACAATTTTCAAACACAAGTTTTTTACGCATCCGTACATGGATCATTATCAAACTCTTATGAAAATTTCTATTCACACACTTCACATTTCAAAAACATTTTAAAGTGAGCTAAGTAACTAAGAGCCCATGGATAACCATGGATGTAAAGGGTGCTAACACCTTCCCTTTACATAACCTACCCCCCGGACCCAAAAATCTTTTAAAAGGTCTTTCCTGTTCTTTTATGCCTTTCCTTTGGATAAAATAAAAGTCGGTGGCGACTCTTGCTATCTGCAACATAACTAAAGTCAGTTCTCCCACCGTGTTACAGGCTAGTTGATAGGCTTCCTAGAAGCTTAGATTCAGTTTTTAGGGTGATTATGTTTTGCTTTGATTGGTAGAATACATGAACTCTAAGGAAAAACTAAGGCTATATTAGTGGTAAGTGTGAGGAGACGAGTTCAACCATGGATTTATTATTCATTTTAGTGAAGTTTTGGTCCAAGACATAAAAAACAGGTCGCCGGAGAAGGTGACCGGAACTCTTCTCTGGTGATCGGAACAGTTGCCCCAATTTTATAAGAACTTTAAAACACAACCCTTGGATCGTTTCAATATGACGCACTGAAATCAGCCACCACATTAATGAATCACATGCCTGGCACATGCTTGTTTTTATGAACTAAATTCATCAGTTTCTTTTGGCACCCCCAACGCATATCACTTAAGCCCAACTCAGTTTAATTCCTCACTCTTCACACCCCCAGGCCCACTCCATTTATTTTCTTTTACTTTTATTTCTCCTTTTATTTTCATTTCCATTTTCAATTAAATAAAATACCAAAACTCATCAAAAAATCCTAAGTAAATTCACACGTGTTCTTCATCATATTCTCTAATTTTCCACATTTTTTAATTCTAGTTTTCTTTTATTTTTGAGTCAGAATTAATTTTGCAATTAATTTCTTCTCATTTTTCTTATTTTTGGACCAATCATTTTGTCCAATTTTGTTCTCTTAAACCATAAATGATATAAAGCCCACTCCTTTTTCCCTATCTAGAGGACTCTTTAAACTTCCCAAAAACATTTTTTTCTTAAATTTTAGGCCGTGTTTGGTATCCTTTTGAACCCATTCTTTTGCATTGATCCATACGAACCCTAATTAAATTCTAGCATTTATTTGACTAGGCAAAAATATGAATCTTTGTGAGATTTTTTAGACTTGAATCATCTTCTGGATTGTGATCTTGGATATTAAATTTCATAATTTTTTTGGGTCATTTGGTATTTTTCTAAGTGTCTTGCATCATAAGTCACATTTTTGGTCCTTAACCATAATGAATCTCTCACCACTTCATTTGTGAACACTTTGTGAATCCAATTTCCATTTTAACTTTGTATGGGAAGTTCAAAATACTTTGGTCATATTTGGTTCTTTTCTTTCTAAGTCATTTTTCTTACTTTGAAAACCATATTTCCATGTTCCTTCCTACATCTTTCATTCTTATGTTTGAATCCTTATGATTATAATCTCTTCTTTCCCATTTGATTTAATGTCATTAAACAGTTACATTTAGTGTTATGTTCTGGACTTTACATTCACCATTGACCTTAGGCAAGTTTATCATGATTAGATACTTGAATTTCCCTTATAACTTCTCCTTAGCTTTCATTAGGGTTTAGTGAAACTTTAGGGTATAGTTTGAGTTTGGTTTACTTCATAGCTTTAGGTCCTTTTGATTTGACTTAGCTCCTGCCTTTATAGGTTAGCTAACTTGTGATATACTCTAGAACTTGACTTTATACTTAGAAGTTCATTATTGCTCTTATTAGCTAGTGTGAGTTCTCCTTTGAGTTTTGCCATACTATAATTGTCCAAATTGCTTCATCATGCTAACATTTGTTTTGTAGGGGGAAGATTGAGGTAAGTATTACTTCATTCCCACCTCGTATGCATTTTAATTGTGGTTGCCTTAGCACCTTGTTCTTTGATCATAGGTTTTCCCCTTTTGTTCTCTTAGAGACAATTTAACTTCCTTAGGAAGTAAGTTAAGTTCTAAGTTTCTTTTCTTATTAGGTTTAGAATACCTCACTAACCATAGGATATCTTTTGAATGAATAACTTAGGGTTGTGTCTTAGTCCCCTAGTTTGGTTCTTTCTCCATTTGAGTCTTCTTCTCTCATCTCAAACAAAAATCCAAAAGACTTAATAAATGCTTGGAGTGGTCTCTTGTGTATAGCCTTATTCCATGGGGCACTCATATTCATTCCATCTTGGAATAGTGTGAGCTTGTCTAGCATGATGTAAAATTCTATTCATGAGACTATCTTCACAAAGAAAACATAAAAAAACATTTCTTCAAAAGCTACAAAAACATGTAATAAGTTCAACAAGCTAGTGAACTTAGACCATAATCCTTGGAAATAAGTTTTGGATAAATTCTCCTTACTTGGTGTGCTTGTTCTACTATTCCATCTTGGAATGTAGTAGCAAGTATACATTCCATGGAAAAGAGTTTGAATTCACTTCCTTGTGCCAAATTCATAAAAAAAAATCTTAAAAATCAAACAACAAACAATAAGCGACCTTCCTACAGGAATTCTCTTCTCATCTCCCTCACTCTCAACGCGAACTTGCGACAACTTGTCTCGCATGCAAGACGGTAAACGCACTTGTACCAGACGAGCCTGCAACACCTGAGCATAGACATAAGCAGTTCCAATGCATAAAAAACAAACAAATAGTTCCCGCCTTAGTTAGGAGAACTACGTCGACTCTGATCCTCATCTTCCTGATGAGGTACGTAGGCAGCGGGGTAGGGCCCGTTCGAGCACATTCTTTATTTCCCCTACAATTCCCTCTTTTTTTTCATTTTCTTTTCCAGTTCCCTTTCTCATTCCAGTTCCAGTCAGCGGTTCTTGTTCAACAATATCTTATTTCACACCCTTTGAAACAAACAAACAAACGTGGATCCCGTCGGGTACGGCGAACGGTCTGGGGTGCTAATACCTTCCCAGGTCGTAACCGACTCCCAAACTCAGATTTTTGGTTCGTAGGACCTTGTCCTTTCCTTCTTCCTCAGGTTTGTGCAGCATTACCTTTCTCGTTCCATTCGGGATAAAAATGTCTGGCTGGCGACTCTACCTTTTCTGCGCCACTTTCACGTTTGTATTAGGATGAAAATCCCGGGAGCGACAATATCCTGTTGTTCTACCGGTTACTATGAAGCCTATTGCTGAAGGAGATATTCCTTATACCATTCTTCATCCAGATATGTCCACTGATTTGGGAGAGCTGTAGAAGTCCTAGATCCAACTGAAGAAGCAAAGAGATACCTTTGAAGCCCAATTCAGGATTAGCCAGGAAAGAGTGCTGGAGCTGACAAAGAAACTTCACGAGGAGCAGAATCTCAACACATATCTCAACACCAAGAGGAAGTGTCCATGGGAGAATTAATTCTCAGATGTTTTATTTTCTTTATAAATTTTGTTCGTTTTAATTTGTAAACCCAAGGGGCAATATTATTTCAAACCTACTAATATGAGTTTTGTTTTTGTTTGTTTTAACAAATTTAAATCCTACGGTCCTTGTAAACATTGAATATGCATCTACATACCATACCATTTCATTTCATGACAGGTTTTCACAACAGGTTTCTCATCTTCTCGCTGTTTATTTTAGCAGAAATGTCTCTCGAACAATCTGTCAAAGATCTTCAAATTCAGAATGCCCAGTTTCAAGAGATGATTTTGAACTTGTCCAAGGGACAAGAAGAGCTGAAAGCACTCCTGACCAATAAGAATAAGAATAAGAAGACCAAAAAACTAGTTGGCTTCATCAATTTGGGAAGAAGATTCAGAGCTCCAATCAAAACAGATGATGAGGTTGAAAACCCTGGAGATAAAGATTCTATAGAAGAAGAAAGAAGTCTACATGGTACTGCTGTAAATTCCGATTATGAAGATGTAACACCCCAAATTTGCCCTCTTTTGTTTAACATCCTCATCATATCATAATCATCATAAGCATATCATGTCCTTAGCATTTTTGCATAGAAAGATGAAGCATAACACTTGCGTGTTCTAGCATAAGGCATATGATCAACCATCCGGGAAAGTTGAAGCACTACAAGTCAAAATCAAGAGCATGGTGACCTGGCAAGAAGCTCACAAGATCTTTTATGCAAGCTCTGTATCATGTTCAAAGCCCTAAAAAGGAATGAGGATCAAAATCAGATCAAACGGTTGGCGCCGGGTTATTATGGAAGTTTCCCACCAAAAGGAGGGAGAATTCAAAATTCACTAGCGTTAACCGGTTAACGCTTTGGTTAACCGGTTAACGGCTGCGAATTTTGAATTCCAGCAGCAAAATTCAGCATGTGTTTTGGCTCCAATTTTCCAATTTTCCAATTTTTATTCATTTTGAATTAAGGAGAAGGATCTAGAGAATTTATCCAAGCCTAATTCCAATGGTAAGTCCTAATCACTTTCTAAGCCAATTCCAAACCATATTTTTTGGATCCCAAACCAAAATTTTGGACCCTAAACCTAAACCATATTTAATCCATTTCCCTCATTTCTGAATTCTCACATCTTTCTCACCATTCTCTCACTTTTTTCTCTCACTTTTCCAAATCACTCAAAGTTCCTCTTTGAAGATCACATAACTTTGCATTAAAGTGTCTAGATCTTGGAAATAGACCTCCATCATAGTTTCCTTGCATCAATTTGCTGGTTACACTACTTGGTTCAGATCTGGTTTGGAGATTAGAAGTGCTTTTGGAGCCAAAATTATGCATCAAGACCCTTTGCTTGCATTTATTTTGCATGGAGTGTGAGGATTAGCACCGGATCCTCAAAGTTTTCCACGAGATTTCTCATTTCCAGCTCAAACAACAATTACCAAAGCATACCTCAACTTTGTAGGTTGGTTAAATTCAGATCTAGCTCTATTTTTAGCTTATTTGCATGCTTGTGCTTTAGATCCACCATGTGCTTGTGTATTTGCTTGTGTTGCTTGAATTGATTGGTTGATTTGTAACCGGATTCGTGTGCTAATATTCATGAGCTTAATGATGTTAATTAATGTGAATTGATCCATTTATTTCATGTATAATTGATTGCTGGTTTGTGGTGGAATTATTTGTATAAGCTGGTTTGAGCTGATTTTCATGCAGGATTTGTTGCTGTTTTGACAGTGTTAACCGGTTAACGCACCTGTTTTCTGCGTTTTTTTCTGCAGGCCTGGACTGATTAACCGATTAACGCTTTGGTTAACCGATTAACACTGATGCAGAATGTCATTTTGGAGTTGTTTTGATCTTGTTGGATCCCCTTACTTGCTTTAATTGCCATGGATCATTGTATGATCATTGAACATGCTAGTTTAGGGTGATTTGCTTGCTGTTTGATGTATGCTTTCATGTTCTCGACGCGTAAGTCATGTATTTGCAAATCTTGGCATGTTGTATGATCCTTGTTTGGTTGAACTTTGAGCATGCTAGTTCCATGATTGTGTCGATCAATTTGCTGGAATTTTGCTAACATTTCAGGGGCTCGTGGTATGAGAAGTGCGCATGTATATCCACATTTCAACTCTTCATCTTTTCTTTTCTTTATTTTCTTTCTACTTTGTGGTTTTTGATGTGTCTTATTCCATCATGTGATTCAATTCTTCTTTTTCCCCTCTAGAAGCAACTTATCTCCTTTAGAGGAGTAAGTTGCTCTCTAGCTTTCCTCTCATTTCTTTTGCTTCTCCTTGGTTCTTCTTTTCTCTTAAGATAGAGTTCAAACCTCACTAACCTTAGGACCACTTTTACATGATAATATTAGGTTTAGTCTTCCCCATTAGACTTTTGCCTTTTGCTCCTTTGGTTTCTTTCTCTTCTCATCTCAAAACAAAACCTAAAAAACACTAATAAAGAAAGAAGTGACCTCTTGTGTAATAGCCTTATTCCATGAGGTATATGTATTCATTCCATCTTGGAATAGTACACTTGTCTAGCATGATGCACAAGTCTGATCATGAGGTCATCTTCATCAAGAAAAGCCTAAAAAATACTTCTTCATTTAATTACAAAAATACTTAATAAATACAACAAGTCAATGAACTTAGGCCCTTGCCCTTGGAAACAAGTTTTGGATAAATTCTCCTTACGTAGTGTGCTTGTTCTATTATTCCATCTTGAAATGTAGTGGCAAGTACACATTCCATGGAAAAGAGTTTGAGTTCATTCTATTGTGCCACACCAATAAAAGACTTCTAAAAAAGCACAAACAAACAATAAGCGTCTCTCCTTCGGGATTTCTTTTCTCATCTCCTTCACCTGAACGCGAACTTGCTCCTACTTGTCATTTTGCAAGACGGTAACTCACTCGCCGTCCGAGCCTGCAACACCTAAGCATTTACATAGGCAGTTCGAGCCTTAATTCACATGCAATCTTTCCACCCCTAGTTAGGGGAACTACGGCGTCTCTGATCCTCATGTCCAGATGAGGTACGTAGGCAGCGGGGTAGGGCCTGTTCGAGCACACTATTTTATTTTCCCTACATTTCCCCTTTCTTTCCTTTTATCCAGTTTTAGTCTTTCTTTTGCAGCAGCTTTCATTTCTTCACTCTTTGAAACAGTTTATTTGCAAACGTGGATCCCGTCGGATACGGCGGACGATCTGGGGTGCTAATACCTTCCCAGGTCGTAACCGACTCCCAAACCCAGTCTCTTTGGTTCGCAGGACCTATGTCCTTCCTTTTCTTTTCTTCGGTTTGTGCAGCATTACCATCCTGTTTCTTCGGGATAAAAATTCCTGGCTGGCGACTCTACCCTTTTCCGTGCCACTTTCGTGTTTGTACCAGGATGGAAATCCAGGGAGAGATAGCTGGCGACTCTGGTGGGGACCGAACCCAGAATCTCTGGTTCCCATTGAGAGTCAATCCTAGCGCTTATGTTTTTTTGTTTCTTTGAGTGTTGATTGTTTGCTGCTGTGTGTATATGTTACTATTGTTTGTTTATAGTTTTATTTACAGCTTTATTTACAATTTTCAATATTTATTTTCACGCATCATATATTATATTGGACTATCTGGCTGTTGGTTTCCTTTTTTCTGTGGGATTGGGAACTATTACTGAGAGATGAGCTCGTAACCGGGGCTCGAGGGCACCCTAGGACTTAGAGTGGACAATCACTTTGGCTTCATGGCATCTTGCTATGTTGGTAGTAGTGAGTTCCACACCCAGACTTGCGACCGTCTTGGAAATGTATTGATGACAGAATCTTTCTGGGGTCATACACAACCTCGATAGTTATGTGCATCTGGGGACCGATCATTGAGGACCCTTGTGGAAACATCCCTCTCCAGTGGTGACAGTGGCAGACCACATTCTGTGGCAAATCCATTCGCACCCGAGGGCCCACTGGGAACTCGCATAGGATGGCCTGGTTCTTTTATAGGAACTCAGTCAAAGCATCTGGTCGTATGACAATAGTATTGTACCCTTCGGGATGAATGTACTATTGTTTCTCGATTCCAACGCTTGAAGCTGGGAACTTATAAAGGATGCTTGTTTTCCCGGACTCACACTGAGACCTCCCTGAGTAGTACATAATGCCAAACCGATTCCCTGATTTGGTCATGAGCCATTTCTCAGAAATGGTGAACGTATTATTGCTATTCGGCTTTGAGAGTCCGTGATGTTTGACCCGGAGTACACCTGTGAGATTGGGAGGGGATTGCAGGAACCTTTGACCTCATCATACCTCATTATCAGTACAGTGCTATGATGTGATACGGCTACATGGATTTTGGATATCTGATTTTGGGACTTATTTGAGACTGATTTCTTGTTCATGGGGCTTTATTCAGAGGATATTGGTTCTTGGTCACTTGGGTCCAGTGTTCCGTATCTAGACAGTCCCAGTTGTTGATCATATGCCTGCATTGCATTTGCATCGCATAATTGCATTAACTATTTGTGTTTCCATTTCAGGTTATCATTTATCCATTGTACCTAGTTCTGGTATTCATTATTTCTCCAGATGACAGAAGTCCAAGAGATACCCAAAAAAAGGAATGCTCATTATACGTTCCCGCACCCAGAAATTGAGGAGATTCAGAAATTGGTGGTCTTGATGAGTGACAAGGTTTCAGATGATTTCAGAAGCCGGTATGGGAAGATCTTGGGTTACATGAACAAACCTATTGTGGATCAGAGAGATAGTCTTCATTCTTTGTTGCAGTTTTATGACCCTCAGTTGAGAATTTTTGTGTTTGTTGACTACGTCTTGGCTTCCACTATGGAAGAGATTTCTGACATCCTGAAGATTCCTGTCAAGAATGGTGTTCCCTATTATGTTGCAGAGAAGTGTCCCCCATACAAGGACATTGTAGGTGTTTGTCATTTGAGTATGCTTAGAGTGAAGATGGAGTTAGAAGCCAGTAAAGGGAAAGGATTTAACTTGGATTTTCATATCACAGAAGTCCATGTGTTTGCTTTAGGAGGAAAGTGGTCGGAGTTCAGTGCATTGTTAGCATTAATGGTATATGGGATAAGTCTTTTCCCAGGAGAGAAAGGATGGGTAAGCTTGGAGGCTATCACCCATTTCATTAAAGGAAACTCGGTGCCTATGTTAGTGGGAGACTCTTACTTTGGTGTCCATCACAGAAATGAGAAGAGAAAAGGGTACGTGAATTGTTGTGCTCCATTGTTTGCTGAATGGTTTGCCAAGAAGCTTCCAAAGTCCGGACCGTTCAAAGACCTTAAGCAAGATTGGAAGTGGGCTAGAAGGTTGATGGGGTTAACATCTGACGACATAGCTTGGGGATGTAGCAAAAGCTTAGTGGGAAAGGAGTTTATTACAAGGTGTGGTGATTTTCCCTATGTGCCTTTGCTAGGTAGGAAAGGAGTGATAAGTCATAACCCTGTGCTGTCTAGAAAGCAATTTGGCTATCCACTGAAGGATCCTCCATCAGGTGAAGAAATAGCTAAGACTCTGTATTTTCCGGCTGAAGATAACGAGTAGTTAGTTATCCAAGTATCTCAAGCTTGGGAAACAAAGGTTAGGGAGGGTAAGAAAGAACTCGGAAATGTAGACCCTAAGACTTATCCCTCTTTTGCTGCTTGGATACAAGGTAGGGTTGATACCTTCTTCCTTCCATTTTCAGTTGAGGCTCCACTATATCCAAAAGAAGTATCAGTACAAACCACTGTTTCTCTTGAAGATTACAAAAAGTTAGAAGCTCAGTTGCACGAGGCTCGGGTAGAGAATTCTGAGATGGCTAGCTTGTATCATCGTGCCAATCATGCTAAGCAAGAAGCAGAATAAAAGCTACAGAAGATGTAGGCTACTTTAGAAGCTAAGGAAAAGGAGTTTGCTGGGAGAGAAGCCCATTTTCAAATATTGGGTCTAACAGAGTCAAAAAGAAAAGCGAAGCATAAGAAGATTGTGAATACTCTTAGTGAAGCTCGTCAATCCAACACTTGGATACATCGCCAAAGGGAACATGAGCAGAAAAAGTACAAGGAAAAGGAAGAATTCTTTGAGGTGCAGATGACATTCAAGAAAGAAGAGGTCGAACAAGTTCACAAGATACGAAGGGAAAAGACTCAACAATTGGTACAGAGCCAGCTAGCCTTAGAGGAAGCAATGAAGGAGATCGTAGATCTTAAGTTGAGAGAAGGCGTCAAGAAGAACCCCGGACAGAGGTGGTGAATGCAGAAGAGGAGCCTGATTCTTCCTTTAGCCTAGGGTTTTAGTTTATTTGTTGTTTGTATCCAGACTACCTACAGGCTTGTTGTATGAGTCTTGCTTTATCTTTTTGTTTTTTGAATTGTAACCCTTTGAGAATTCTGTGTATGTGTATGACTCTGGTCGTTGTTAGTTTGTTCATGTTCTACAATGATACTTTCCAGTTACCATTTCTAAATGAGCAAAGTTGTTGGTCCTAAGCAATCAGGGTCTGTATACTCTTCAAAAGAGTTTGAAAAGTTAGTTTCCAAAAAGGACATCTGAAGTATTTTCTGTCAAAGAATACCAGAACTGGGGCATATTAATGCCTGGACTTGGAAACATGAATAGTTACATTGCATGCATATAACGTGTTTGTTGTTTTGCAGGTATTTCTCCAGTGTTCTAACGTTTATGCCATTTCAGGCACTATAGCTCCCAAGAAGGTTCGGAGACAGTCGACCGTACACAGATACCCCACCAAGGTGAACAGAGAGAGCAATGGAGCAGATGCAAGCAGATCTGGATGATTTAAGGATGAGAATGGACAACTTCATGACCCTCATGGCTGGGATGGGTCAAACTCAAGAGCGGTTACGCAAAATGGTGGAGAATAATCAAGCCAGGAACAATGGGACAACAGATGGAGGTAATCGCAATGGGGCTGGCGCCCGTCATGTTGAAATCCCTATGGTGCAACCAGGGGACACTATTATCAATGATGGAGTGAGTAACATGCAGATGGATTGGAAGGACGAGAAGTTCACCTTTCTGGATGAGGCGGAAGGCCAAGGGGTTGACATGAATAGGAGGTTTGAAGAAATGGCTGAGCAAATCCGTGCCATCCAGTCTCAGAGTTCTCTAGGGTTTGACATCACTAATCTGGGCTTAGTGCCAGGGGTGAGAATTCCCTACAAGTACAAAGTCCCTACTTTTGATAAGTACAATGGCATGGCGTGCCCGAAAACTCGCCTTCAATCTTTTGTGGGAAGGATTCTTACGCATACAGATGATGAAAAGCTGTAGATGTATTACTTCTAGGATAGTCTTGTAGGAGTTTCTTTGGAATGGTACATGAAGCTGAGCAGGGTCAATATTCAAAGCTAGAAGGATTTAGCTGAAGCGTTTGTGAAGCAGTATCAGTATAATATGGATATGGCTCCAAATCATACCCAGTTGCAGACAATGGCTCAAAGTTCTAAAGAAGGGTTCAAAGAGTACGCCTAGAGGTGGCGTCAGCTTGCTGCTCGAGTACAACCACCCTTGTTAGAAAATGAAATGGCAGACATGTTTATGGGAACACTACAGGGGGGTTTTTATTGAGAGACTGGCGTCTTGTTCAGCGACCAAGTTTAATGACATCGTGATAGCTGGAGAGAGGGTTGAAACTCTTCTGAAAATGGGGAAGATCCAAGACAATGGTGCAGGTAGCTCAAGCGGTGTGAGAAAGGCTTTCAGTGGACCTCCAAGAAGAAGGGAGGGAGAAGCTAATGTTGTGTACGGCTAAGGTCGGGGCCGTGGATACAGGGGATCGTACGGGCAGGTGGCAGCTGTCACCATTCTAACAAGTCATGTGAAACAACTGCAACAACAACAACAACAACAGCCACATCGCAATAACTATCAGCAAAGACCCTATCAATAGAGACAAACTCGTCCAGCTAACAGGGTGCTTGAAGCCATCCCAATGACGTACGCAGCACTACTCCAGATATTGTTAGATTTGAACTTGGTTCAGTTGAGGACATTAGCACCACCTCCACCGGGAGAGCATCTAGTGGGGTATGATGCTAATGCAAGATGTTCATTCCAATCAGGAGCTCCCGGGTACTCAACGGAGAAGTGCAGGGCATTACAGTGTAAGGTCCAAGACTTGATTGACTCGAAAGCAATTAACTTTGCACCGCCTCCAAATGTTACCTCAAACCCCATTCCAAATCATGGAGGGGACAGGATAAATGCTGTTGACAGTGGTGAGAGGTTAAAATTGATTTTGAACGTGGATGAAGTGAAAACTTCATTGCTAGTCGTGAAAGACAGATTGCTGAAAGGGCAGGTATTTCCAGGTTGTGATTTTGACTACGAGGGTTGTTTGAATTCAGTTAATGGTTATGGAGAGTTCAAAGTTGGGCTGCAGTGTTTGATTGACGAGGGGTCCCTACAGTGTGACAGGGTTGACAATAGAGGTGATTGTGTGTCTACAGTGACACTTTATTTTGATCCTACTGAAGTTCCTACCAGGAGAGAGCCAGTAATTATCTATGTTCCAGAAGTGAGACCGGTTAACATTACTGTTCCAGGACCGGTCCCGTATGTTGATAACAAAGCCATCCCTTGGCACTATGGCTCAGACGTGTACGTAGAGGGTCAGAAGTTGGAAAGTAAAGCGGTGACAATTGACCCGACTGTTGTGAATGTCGGAGGAGTTAGTGGATTTACACGGAGTGGGCGTCTCTTTGCTCCTCAAGCTCTTAGAGGCGATCCCGAAGCTGAAGCCGCGACAAAGGCTAAGGGTAAGCAGATAGTGACTGAAGAGGTGACAACTTCTACTGCTAGTCAAGGCACTTTTGAAAGAGAAGTTGAAGAATTCATGAGGATAATTAAGAAAAGTGACTATAAGGTGGTTGAACAGCTGAATCAGACCCCCTCCAAGATATCCATTATGTCATTGTTGATGTGTTCTCAAGCTCACCGGGAGGCTTTGCTAAAGGTTTTGCAAATGGCGTATGTACCACAAGAGATAACTGTTAACCAGTTAGAGGTCGTGGTAGGCAGTGTGAACGCCAGCCATGGGTTGGGATTCACATATAGAGATCTCACTTCCGAGGGGCGTAATCACAACAAGGCCTTACACATCACCATGGAATGTAAGGGTGTTGTTCTATCACACATCCTGGTAGATACGAGCTCTTCTCTCAATGTACTCCCTAAGAAGGCCTTAATGAAGTTGAATGTTGATGGCATTGTTTTACGACCCAGTGATTTGATTGTGAAAGCCTTTGACGGGTCACGAAGATCTGTGTTTGGGGAGGTGGAGCTACCAGTGAAGATTGGGTCTCAGGTATTAAAGAGTACATTCTATGTTATGGACATTCAACCCGCTTATAGTTGTCTGCTAGGGCGTCCTTAGATTCACGCTGCTGGCGCAGTAACATCCACGTTGCATCAGAAGTTGAAGTATGTGGTAGACGGCCAGGTTGTTACTGTATGTGGAGAAGAAGATATTTTCGTAAGTCATCTATCGACCTTCAAGTATATGGAAATGGACAGGGAGATCCATGAGACACTTTGCCAAGATTTTGAGACGGTTAACGTCAGTACTTTGTCTCCAGTTGCTGCAGTTCAAAGCAATGAGAAGGAAGGGACTCCTATTTACTCCTACAAGCAAGCTAAGGAAGTAGTCCAATCTGGAAGTGCCCAAGGCTGGGGCAAGCTATTAGAAGTAAAAAAGAAAGATGACAAGTTTGGTCTCGGATATCAACCTGGTCAGTCCAACTGGTCTCATGGCAGTAAGCCCATAGCATTCACAAGCGCTGGAATGCTCGACTACAACATCTTTTGTGCAACAGATGCAAAGGGGGATAATGATTGCGACTTGGATAACTAGATTCATCCATGCGTACCTGGGGAGGAGCTCCATAACTGGTCTGCTGAAGATTTTGTTCAAGTTACTTGGCAGTCAAAGTAATTTTCTTTGTTTCCATTTTTATCATACTGCATGTCAAATCCTGCACTCTGCCCAAGGTGCATGGATCCATATTTAGGGCCACCATGTTTTAATGCATTTACTTTTTGCATGAAATAAAGGACATTTTTCAAGTAAGTTGTGTTCTCTTTCTTTCGTTTTAAAATTTTTTACAAAAAAAAAACAAATAAAATGGAAATGTTTTTCTTTCTAGTGTTTTTGTGTGTTTGTGTCTCCTTTGAAAGAACAGATTCTAAAACAAGCACATCATTTATGCAGTGTTGATCATTCGGATTCCTGTGTTAACGTTCCTGCTATGACCATGCATGACTTCGACAATCCTATCTACCAAGCTGATGAAGGGGTTGAGGAAGATTGTGAACTCCCGGAAGAATTGGTTAGGTTGTTGAAACAAGAGGAAAGGGTCATTCATCCTCATCAGGAAGAAATAAAGATCATCAACATCGGGTCTGAGGACGTAAGGAAAGAGATAAAGATCGGGGCCAGTCTGCAGGCTAAGGTAAAGAAAGAGTTGATCGATATGCTACGTGAATATGTGGATATCTTTTCCTGGTCGTATCAAGATATGCCAGGGCTGGATACTGACATCGTTGTGCACAAGCGGCCACTAAGGGAAGATTGTCCTCCGGTAAAGCAAAAGCTGAGAAGAACTAGCCATGATATGGCTATGAAGATCAAGGAGGAAGTTCAAAAGCAGTGGGATGTCGGGTTCCTTGCTGTAACTAGTTACCCACCATGGGTAGATAATATTTTGCATGTACCAAAGAAGGATGGCAAGGTCCGGATGTGCGTCAATTATCGGGATCTAAACAGAGAAAGTCCGAAGGATGACTTTCCATTACCTCACATTGATGTGCTGGTAGATAACACCGCTCAGTTCTCGGTATTTTCTTTCATGGATGGCTTCTCCGGGTATAATCAGAACAAGATGGCACCGGAGGACATGGAGAAAGCGACGTTCATTACCCCGTGGGGTACATTCTACTACAAGGTTATGCCCTTTGGATTGAATAATGTCGGGGCAACATATCAACGGGCTATGGTATCTTTGTTCCACGACATGATACACAAGGAAATTGAATGTTATGTAGAAGATATGATTGCCAAGTCCCGGGACGAAGAAGAGCATCTGGTCAATCTCACAAAGCTGTTTGATAGTTTGATAAAGTACAAATTGAGGTTGAATCCAAACAAGTGTACTTTCAGAGTGTGTTCTGGTAAATTGCTGGGTTTTATTGTTAGCCAAAGGGGGATTGAGGTAGATCCCGCAAAAGTAAAAGCAATACAAGACATGCCTGCATCAAAAACAGAAAAATAAGTGTGTGGGTTTTTAGGGAGATTGAACTACATTTCACAGTTTATATCTCATCTAACTGCCACATGCGAGCCAATCTTAAAATTGTTAAGAAAAGAACAAACAGTCGGGTGGAATGAAGACTGTCAAAGAGCCTTTGAAAAGATAAAAGAATATTTACAGGAGCCTCCGATCCTAATGCCTCCAGTTCCAGGACGACCACTTATCATGTACTTGACTGTGTTAGAATGGTCAATGGGGTGTGTTGTAGGCCAACATGACGAGTCTGGTCGAAAAGAGCATGCTATTTATTACCTTAGAAAAAAGTTTACCGACTATGAATCCCGTTATTCACTGCTCGAGAAAACTTGCTGCGCTTTGGCATGGGCTGCTCGCCGACTGAGACAGTACATGTTGACCCACACCACATTGCTCATCTCAAAAATGGACCCCGTTAAGTATATTTTCGAGAAACCATCATTAACAGGAAGGGTTGCAAGGTGGCAAATAATCTTAACAGAGTATGACATACAATATACTTCCCCGAAAGCCATCAAAGGAAATGTATTGTCAGATTATCTTACACAGCAACCACTTGAATACGACTATCATCCGATGAAGTTTGATTTCCCTGAGAGGACATCATGTACCTCAAAGTAAGATATTGCGAGGAACCACTTCCAGAGGAGGGGCCTGACCCTGAATCCAAATGGAAGTTGATGTTTTATGGGGCAGTCAATATCAATGGACGTGGAGTTGGTGTTGTTCTTATCACTCTTGAAGGTGTTCATTTTCCCTTTGCTGCCAGAATTACTTTTGGCTGCACCAATAATGAAGCAGAATACGAGGCGTGCATAATGGGAATAGAGGAGGCTATTAATCTTCGGATTAAGACCCTCGATCTATTCGAGGATTCAGCCCTTGTTATCAACCATATTACCGGCAAGTGGTATACGCATCAAGAACATTTAATTCCTTATCGGGATTATGCCAGGAGACTGTTAACGTTCTTCACAACGGTTAAGCTTCAATATATACCACGAGATGAGAATCAATTTGCCGATGCATTGGCTACTATTTCTTCATCCATCAAAGTCTTGTGTTGGAACTAAGTGCCCAGGATCGACGTTTCCAGGCTTGACACACCAGCTTATGCCTTCTCTGTAGACGTAGTGTCTGATGAGAAACCTTGGTACTTTGATATTAAGCTTTTCTTGGAAAAACAAGAATACCCAGCTGGGGCATCATCCAACAAAAAGAAGACCTTGAGGCGACTTGCTGCTAGTTTCTTCTTAAACACAGACGGAGTTCTGTATAAGAGGAACTTTGACATGGTCTTGCTCAGATGCGTGGATAGACACGAAGCAGACCTGTTAATACAGGACGTCCACGAGGGATCTTTCGGTACTCATGCAGGAGGGCATGCAATGGCTAAGAAGTTATTGAGATCAGGGTATTATTGGCTAACAATGGATGCAGACTATTGTTCGTACCCCCGTAAGTGCCATAAGTGCCAGGTATATGCAGACAAGATGCATGTTCCTCCTAGCCCGCTCAACGTCATGTCATCTCCTTGGCCCTTTTCTATGTGGGGCATTGACATGATCGGGAAGATAGAGCCTACTGCTTCAAACGATCATCGCTTCATCTTGGTCGCGATTGATTACTTTACCAAATGGGTTGAAGCAACATCTTATGCCAATGTCACTCGCCAGGTGGTAGCCAGGTTTCTGAAGAGAGATATCATTTTCAGATACGGAGTGCCCGAGCGAATCATTACTGATAATGGGTTCCAACTTAAATAACAAGATGATGGCAGAACTGTATCGGGACTTCAAGATTCAACATCACAATTCTTCTCCTTACCGGCCAAAGATGAATGGCACGGTAAAGGCAGCTAATAAGAATATTAAGAAGATTGTGCAAAAGATGGTTGTCACCTACAAGGATTGGCATGAGATGTTACCCTTCACACTACATGGGTATCGAACGTCAGTCAGGACGTCAACCGGGGTAACTCCATTCTCCTTGGTGTATGGCATGGAGGCAGTCTTGCCTGTTGAGGTAGAAATTCCTTCATTACGTGTGATGATGGATGTGAAGCTTGATGAGTCTGAATGGGTACGTGCTCGGTATAATCAGTTGTGTCTAATTAAGGAAAAGAGATTAGCGACTATCTGTCATGGTCAGCTTTATCAGAGGAGAATGAAGCGAGCATTCGACCAATGAGTATGTACTCGAGAGTATCAAGTAGGCGAGCTTGTAATCAAGAGGATCATACCTCCAGGTTCAGATCACAGGGGCAAGTGGGCCCCAAACTACGAAGGCCCATTCATAGTAAAGAAAGTTTTCTCAGGAGGGGCACTAATGCTCACTACTATGGATGGAGAAGATTTCCAATCTCCTATTAACTCAGACACAATTAAAAAATACTTCACATAAAAAGACCCGCTGGACACAAAATCAAAATTAAAGTCCAAGCAAGAAAAGGGCATCCCGGCAAGCTAAAAAAAGAATAAAAAGCTCGGGCAAAAGTTAGGGAAAATAAAGAAATAATGTACACTCATTTGAATGGCATGTACATTGCCATTAGGATAGTTTCTTTTCTCAATTTTATGGTAGCTACCTCTTTCCAGGTAGTTGCTTCCTGATGTAAAACTTTGCCTATTCAGAGGCCACTGAATGAATGAATATTCAGTCAAAAGCCGTGTTGTGTTGTGTTTACCTTGTTTGAAAAAATGTCTTGAATTTTTGGCAAAAAGAGCATTGCATACGAAACACGTTGATTTGTCTAAGAAAATGACATTACAGGGAAACAATTAAAAATGTCTTTGAGTGTCGGGTGACAATGGATGAACAGATCATACCATACAAGTCCCCGGGGCACATGCGTGTATACTGTTGTTGCAGGTTTTGCAGTGCGATGTGGTATTTCCCTAAGCAAAGAGTGCTCCTCGACTGAGCTATAGCAAGTGGAATCTCCAACAAAACTTCAAACCTAATCAAAGAGTTTTCCTCCCCAAGCGGGAGTTGTTCTTCGCGGAAAGACATGGATGTCCCCAGTAGAGTTCAGACGGAACCTTCTCCAAGTGAGTCAGAGTAGGGTGATATCCCCAGCGGAACTCTAAATCCAGTTGAACAGTTCTCACCTCCGGGCGGAGTCTTTATGTCAAATTGGGTCGTTCCTAACAAGCATCTGAATGCCTAAATCTCCATAGGGTTGTAACTGTCATAACTTTTTCCCTAGAGAAGGTTATTTTACCAAGGATTTCCCCACTCGGATCGGGAATTCGTCATTTCCTCACAGAGTTTCATGATTGGTATGCAACCATCATTGAAATGTACCCAGTGAGTTCGCCAATTTATTTTTGGCCAGTGTGACAAAGTAGTGCAGACATTTGTTCACATTTTATTCCTCAACCAAGTATTGCCAGGATATCTTGATTATTTCCCCAACGGAATTCCAAGGCTAATTGAAGAGCTTTCCTCCCTAAGTGGATTATCTTTCCACAAGCGAAGTCCTCCCCTGCGAGCAGTTGTGCGCTTGGTTTCCCCACAAAGTCAGAATTTTCAGAATTTCCTCCCTAGCCAGGGTCTGACCAAGCATCATCCCCAGACAAGTCTGAAGGCAGTTATCCCCGCAGAGTTCATGTTTGGGATTTGCTCCCGTCGTTGAAATATTCCCCAGAGAGGTCGCCAATTTATTTTTGGCCTTTGTGATGGTACAGACAGGTATTCATCTCCCCAGTCAGAGATAAGCATCGTTAAAGCCTCTTGACCTATTTTTCCCCTGCAAAGTCGTGATTATTGTTGCCAATCAGGGCACTTTGTTTATTGCTCGTATGCACTCCCCAACACTTGTTTGTGTTTCGTATTTGTTTGTTGCTTGTCTGTACTTCCTAGAACTCATCTGTGTTTGGTGTTTGATATTTGTTGGATGTTCGTCTGCATTCCCAACACTCGCTCGTTTGTGAGTTATTTTTCGTTTGATTCTCCCCGGCAGAGTTGTGATTCTTACCAGGCATTTGTTGCGTGTATGCACGTCCCAACACTCGTCCGTGTGTAATATCTTCTTATGCTCGTCTGCATCCCCCAACACTCGTCTATGTTTGATGTTTGATAGTTGCTCGTCTGCATTCTCCAGCACTCGTCCGTGTTTGAAATTTGCTTGACGCTCGTTTGCATTTCCTGGAACTCGTTCGTGTTTGAAGTCTGCTGATGCTCGTCTGCATTCCTCGGCACTCGTCTGTGTGTGATATTCATCTGATGCTCATATGCTTTTACCAGCATTTACCTGTGTGTAGTAGATGCTGATGCTCGTCCGTGTTCCTTGGCACTCGTCTGTAATTGATATTTGATTATTGTTCGTAGGCATTTCCCAGCGCTCGTCTGTGTTTTTTATCTGTTTGAAGTTGTTCGCATTGTTTGGATGCTTGTCTGTGTTGGATCTTCGATGCTCGTTTGTGTTGGATTTCTGGTATTCGTCTGTACCAGTGGCTGATATTCATCTGTATCACCGCTGGAAGCGCTCGTCTGCGTTTCTCAGATCATCGTCTAGTATTTGTTTGTATCATTGACTTATAGCACTCGTTTGTGTTCTCTTGATGATTGTCCAATACTCGTCTGTGTTGAAGAGGTTTGAAGTCCTGACGGTGGGATTAAACGTCAAAATGGTTATGGCCCTGGCATAATAGGTTTATCCGAAGGAGGTTCGTCTGTCTCAGAGACCACTTATCTACGCAAGATTTGTGAAGAGGGGTCGTCAAATCCTAATGTTGCACCTGGCATAACAGGTTTGCTCAAAGAATACTCGTCTGTCTTAGACCATATATCCACAGATAATATATGAAGAGGGTTCGTCTATCCTGATTATGCATGTCTATCCCACAGACTTAAGTGCATCATCGGTCCTGGCGTAACAGGTTTATCCGAAGGAGGTTCGTCTATCTCAAGTCATATGTTTTGCATATGTATGAAGAGGGCTCGGCTGTCCAGTTCCTGGCGTAACAGGTTCGCATGAAGAGGGCTCGTATGTCCATTGACTGGTGTAACAGGTTTGCTTTAAGGGAGACTCGTCTGTCTAAGTTTTTCTTAACCGGCATAACAATCTAATTTGGAAGGAGCTCGTCTGCTTTGTCCCCACATCAGTCGCCAAAGCGTCATTTGGTTTGGTTTATTTCCCATTGCTTGCATTCTCCAGCAGAGTGCAAATTTCAGGTCTTCTTGGTATTCAACCACAGTTTAACACGCCAAATTTTCCCTCTTCTGTTTAGCATCCTCATCATATCATAATCATCAAAAGCATATCATGTCCTTAGCATTTTTGCATAGAAAGATGAAGCATAGCACTTGCGTGTTCTAGCATAAGGCATATGATCAACCATCCGGGAAATTTGAAGCACTACAAGTCAAAATCAAGAGCATGGTGACCTGGCAAGAAGCTCACAGGATCTTTTATGCAAGCTTTATATCATGTTTAAAGCCCTAAAAAGGATTGAGGATCAAAATCAGATCAAACGGTTGGCGCCGGGTTATTATGGAAGTTTCCCACCAAAAGGAGGGAGAATTCAAAATTCACTGGCGTTAACCGGTTAACGCTTTGGTTAACCGGTTAACGGCTGCGAATTTTGAATTCTAGCAGCAAAATTCAGCATGTGTTTTGGCTCCAATTTTCCAATTTTCTGATTTTTATTCATTTTGAATTAAGGAGAAGGATCTAGAGAATTTATCCAAGCCTAATTCCAATGCTAAGTCCTAATCACTTTCTAAGCCAATTCCAAACCATATTTTTTGGATCCCAAACCAAAATTTTGGGCCACAAACCTAAACCATATTTAATCCATTTCCCTCCAAACCAAACCAAGGGGGCTCTCTCATAATTTTCAATCCTCATTTCTAAATTCTCACATCTCTCTCACCATTCTCTCACTTTTCCAAATCACTAAAAGTTCCTCTTTGAAGATCACATAACTTTGCATTAAAGTGTGTATATCTTGGAACTAGACCTCCATCCATAGCTTCCTTGCATCAATTTGATTGTTTCACTACTTGGTTCAGATCTGGTTTGGAGATTAGAAGTGCTTTTGGAGCCAAAATTCTACATCAAGACCCTTTGCTTGCATTTATTTTGCATGGAGTGTGAGGATTAGCACCGGATCCTCGAAGTTTTCCACAAGATTTCTCATTTCCAGCTCAAACAACAATTACCAAAGCATACCTCAACTTTGTAGGTTGGTTAAATTCAGATCTAGCTCTGTTTTTAGCTTATTTGCATGCTTGTGCTTTAGATCCACCATGTGCTTGTGTATTTGCTTGTTTTGCTTGAATTGATTGGTTGATTTATAACCAGATTCGTGTGCTAATGTTCATGAGCTTAATGATGCTAATTAATGTGAATTGATCCATTTATTTCATGTATAAGTGATTGCTGGTCTGTGGTGGAATTATTTGGATAAGCTGGTTTGAGCTGATTTTCATGCAGGATTTGTTGCTATTTTGACAGTGTTAACCGGTTAACACTTTGGTTAACCGGTTAACGCACCTGTTTTCTGCGTTTTTTTCTGCAGGTCTGGACTGGTTAACCAGTTAACGCTTTGGTTAACCGGTTAACACTGATGCAGAATGTCATTTTGGAGCTGTTTTGAGCTTGTTGGATCCCCTTACTTGCTTTAATTGCCATGGATCATTGTATGATAATTGAACATGTTAGTTTAGGGTGATTTGCTTGCTGTTTGATGTATGCTTTCATGTTCTCGACGCGTAAGTCATGTATTTGCAAAGCTTGGCATGTTGTTTGATCCTTGTTTGGTAGAACTTTGAGCATGCTAGTTCCATGATTGTGTCGATCAATTTGCGGGAATTTTGCTAACATTTCAGGGGCTCATGGTAAGAGAAGTGTGGATGTATATCCACATTTCAACTCTTCATCTTTTCTTTTCTTTAGTTGCTTTCTACTTTGTGGTTTTTGATGTGCCTTATGCTATCATGTGATTCAATTCTTCTATTTCCTCTCTAGGAGCAACTTATCTCTTTTAGAGGAGTAAGTTGCTCTCTAGCTTTCCACTCCTTTCTTTTGCTTCTCCTTGGTTCTTCTTTTCTCTTAGGATAGAGTTCAAACCTCACTAACCTTAGGACCACTTTTTCATGATAATATTAGGTTTAGTCTTCCCCATTAGACTTTTTCCTTTTCTCCTTTGGTTTCTTTCTCTTCTCATCTCAAAACAAAACCTAAAAAATATTAATAAAGAAAGAAGTGACCTCTTGTGTAATAGCCTTATTCCATGGGGCATATGTATTCATTCCATCTTGGAATGGTACACTTGTCTAGCATGATGCACAAGTCTGATCATGAGTTCATCTTCATCAAGAAAAGCCTAAAAAATACTTCTTCATTTAATTACAAAAATACTTAATAAATACAACAAGTCAATGAACTTAGGCCCTTGTCCTTGGAAACAAATCTTGGATAAATTCTCCTTACTTGGTGTGCTTGTTTTATTATTCCATCTTGGAATGTAGTGGCAAGTACACATTCGATGGAAAAGAGTTTGAGTTCATTCTCTTGTGCCACACCCAATAAAAGACTTCTAAAAAAGCACAAACAAACAATAAGCGTCTCTCCTTTGGGATTTCTTTTCTCATCTCCTTCATTCTGAAAACGAACTTGCTCCTACTTGTCATTTTGCAAGACGGTAACGCACTTGTCGCTCGAGCCTGCAACACCTGAGCATTGACATAGGCAGTTCGAGCCTTAATTCACAGGCAATCTTTCAACCCCTAGTTAGGGGAAATATGGCGTCTCTGATCCTCATGTCCAGATGAGGTACATAGGCAGCAGGGTAGGGCCCGTTCGAGCACACTCTTTTATTTTCCCTACATTTCCCCCTTTCTTTCCTTTTATCCAGTTTCAGTCTTTCTTTTGCATCAACTTTCATTTCTTCACCCTTTGAAATAGTTTCTTTGCAAGCGTGGATCCCGTCGGGTACGGCAGACGATCTGGGGTGCTAATACCTTCTCAGGTCGTAACCGACTCCCGAACCCAGTCTCTTTGGTTTGCAGGACCTGTGTCCTACCTTTTATTTTCTTCGGTTTGTGCAGCATTACCATTCCCGTTTCTTCGGGATAAAAATGCCTGGCTGACGACTCTACCCTTTTCTGCGCGACTTTCGCGTCTGTACCAGGATGGAAATCCATGGAGCGGCAGAAGAGAATTATTATCATGATTCAACTGGTGATGAGAAATATAAGTTGTTAGAAGACCGTGTGAATGCTATGGAATTACAAAAGACTCCTGGGTTGGATTTTCAAGACCTGAGTTTGATTTCTGGAGTTGTCATCCCTATTGGTTCCAAGGTTCCTACTTTTGTGGTGTATGATGGTGTATCATGTCCTAAGCTGCATCTGAGGTCTTATGTCCGAAGGATCCAACCACATATTGCTGACATGAAGTTGTGGATTCATTTCTTTCAAGAAAGTTTATATGGAGCTCAATTGGAATGGTACTATCAACTAGAGAGTATCAATATTCGTACTTGGAATGATCTGGCTGAGGCCTTCTATAGGCAATACCAATATAACTTTGATTTGGAACCAACTCGCATGCAACTCCAAAGCATGTCTATGGGTTCTAAATAAAGTTTCAAGGAGTATGCCCAGAAGTGGAGAGATCTTGCAAGTAGAGTTCAACCTCCTTTGACTGACAGGGAATTGGTTGATATATTTATGAGTATGTTAACTGGTCCTTTCTACAGTCATCTCATCGAAAGTTCATCATCTGGTTTCAGCTGACAATGACTGGAAAACATGTGGAGAGTGGAATACGAAGTGGTAAGACACAAGTAGTTGCCTCTTCAAGTACTACCAAGTAGCCCTCTAATGGGGAGAAAGAATCTAATGATGTGTATGGCCAACAGGGTCGTAACGAGAATAATCAATCTGTGGGAGCAGTACTTAACTCTAATCCTGCACCTACACCACAAGATCAACAACAGAATAGTCAGCCTAAGCCTAGGAGGCAATTTACGAAGATCAATATGTCGTTGGCCCAGGCTCTACAACACATGTTAAAGGGAAAAGTGATTACTTTGAGGGATCCTCCTCAGAATATCAATACTACCTCTCCTTGTTTCAATCCCAATGCAAGATATGCATGTCACTCCAATTTCACGGGCCATGATACTAATAATTGTTGGGCGTTGAAGAATAAGATCCAGGATATGATTGATGTTAGAGAAATCGAGTTTGATCCTCCTGAGACTTCTAATGTGATTACTGATCCTATGCCCAAGCATGAGAAGACTGTTAATGCTATTGATGATGTTTCTTATGTTTCTACGGTGACTGATTTTACTACTCCTCAATCCATCATTAAGAAGAAGCTTCAACAAGCCAGTTTATTTCTGGGTTGCAATGAAGATTGTTTTTATCGTGTCTCTTAACCTAATGACTGTTGGAAGCTGAAAGAAGGTATTCAGTGTTTAATGGATAATCGTACTATATTGTTTGAGAAGACCCTTTCTATAGAGAGCTTATGTGAGGGCCTATCCCAAGATCTGAAGCTTGTAGATGTGTATGTTGTTACTAGTACTCTGGTAAAGATCACTTCTAAGGGTCCTGTGAGGATTACGTCTAAAGGTCCTATGAAGATTACTGTTGAGTCAAAGGTGGCTCCCTTGATTATTACTACTCCTGGTCCAATCTCATATTCTTCTGACAAGGCTATCCCTTGGAATTATGGGTCTGATGTTTATATCCATGGTATCAAGCAAGAGCCTCTAACTGATATACCTACTGCAGATACTAAGCCTGATGTCGACAATATTGTTGGGACTAGTAAGGTTACTAGGAGTGGAAGAATTTTCTTTCCAGAAGACACTTCAAAAACTGTTGCTGCTCCAGTTTATATCTCCAACCCTGGGCCAAGTACTGAAGCTCGGGCCAAAGGACCATTGATTGAGCATGTTCTGGCTGAAACACCAATTAATGAAGACTTCTATAAGCAGATGGATGAATTATTGAAGATCATCCGCAAGAGTGATTATAATATTGTTGAATAGTTGGGGCATACTCCCTCTAAGATCTCTATGTTGTCTTTATTGCTATGTTCTGAAGCCCATGCCAAGGCTTTAGTGAAGTTCCTAAAGGCTGCTCATGTACCACATGAAATCTCTATTGACCAGTTTGAGATTTGTGTTGCCAACCTGACTACTGATAATAGCTTAGGATTTTCTGATGCTGATCTAACTCCTACCAAAAGAAACCACAATAAAGCTCTGCACGTCTCCATTGAGTGTAGGGGCACAACTCTGTCTCATGTTTTGGTGTATAATGGTTCCTCTTTGAATGTGTTACCGAAGGATGTTTTGGACAAACTCAACTTTGAAGATATTGTGCTAAGACCCAGTAATGTGGTGGTAAGAGCCTTTGATGGATCAAGAAGAATGGTGCACGGAGAAGTTGACCTCCCAATCAAAGTGGGTCCTCAAGTCTTTGATTCTACATTATATGTGACGGATATTCGTCCTTCTTATTCCTGTCTGCTTGGGCGTCCTTGGATACATGGGGCAGGTGTTGTGACTTCCACTTTACACCAGAAATTGAAATATCCAGTGAAGAGAAAGATTGTCACTGTTTATGGTAAGGAAGAGTATATGGTCAGTCATGTAAACACTTTCAAGTACATTGATATGGAGGGTGAATTTATTGAGACTCCTTGCCAGACATTTAAAGTGGTTCCTCTGGATGTTCCTGCTGCGGAGTCTATTCCTGCTGCTAAACCAGTCCTTGTTGTTACTAGAGTACCTCCTACAATGGCTTCTCTAAAGGATGAAAGATCTATAGTTGAAGAAGGTGGTTGTACTATTTGGGGTCAGCTTCCTGACATTCCTTACAAGTCTGACAAGTTTGGTTTAGGTTTTACTCCAGAATCTCATAAGGTTGTTCGTCATGCTCGTGCTATTCGTATCACCAAAAAGGGAATTCAGAAGGATCAAGTCAATATTGTGGAGGATTCCGATGAAGACTACAACTTGGATAGATGGATCTTCCCTACCATTGGTAATGGGCTCAATAATTGGAAGGCTGAAGATGTTATTTCTATCTCCTTTAGTCAGGAGTAAATACTATTACTGTGTTTCTTATTTTTAAGTTTGTAATTTTGAACAATTAAACTTTTAAGCCTTGTGCCTTACCCGGGGCACAATGGTATGCTTGTTAGGGATGTCATTTCATTTGCATATCTTCATTCAATAAAATCAATGAACGTTTTCGCTTTCGTAAATATTGCGCTCTTTGTCTTTCTTTTGTTTTTCCTTTATCAAAAGCTATGTGTTCTTACACACACCCATGCCACTAAAATGTTGATCCTCATCCACTCTGGATTTTGTTGATAACAATTCTGCTATTGCTAATTATAACTTCAAGAATCTGATCTATCAAGTCGAGGATGGAAAGGAGGAAGATTGTGAAGTGCCTATAGAGCTAGCTAGGTTGTTACAGCAAGAAGAGAAAGTTATACAGCCATATGAAGAACCTATTAAAGTTGTAAATCTGGGAACTGAGAAAGACAGGAAAGAGGTCAAGATAGGAGCTGAATTAGAAGACAATGTTAAGAACATATTGATTCAGATGTTACATGACTATGTGGAGATCTTTTCTTGGTCTTATAAGGATATGTCAGGACTTGATACTGATATTGTGGTTCACCATCTGCCAATGAAGGAAGGTTATCGCCCAATAAAGAAGAAAGTTCGTCGTATGCGACCAAAAATGTCAGAAAAGATTAAAGCAGAAGTGATGAAACAATTTGATGCAGGGTTCCTAGCTGTTACTGTAGTTTCAGAGATAGCCTAAGAGGGGGGGTGAATTAGGCTTTATAAAATTTTCTTCAGTTATTTTATCGGTGGATGGATTTTTCTTCTTTTACGTGTTTAAGAAATGAAAGTGGTAATGCGGAAAGTAAAAAGACACAAGCAATTATCCTGGTTCCCTTCACAAACCGAAGATACATCCAGTCCCCTTTCCAAACCGAAAGAGATTTCCACTATAGTTTCAGATCGTACAACCTATCACACCAAAACCGGTGAGGCCTACTATCTAACAACTATACATCAACAGTGTGCATGAACAATCTTCTTGCAAGCACTAATCCTTACGTCCAATCATCCTGGATCGCAAGTTGATACAAGAAATAATCTTTGAATTAGATTAAATGTAGAAATGTTGAAGTCTTGTAATATCAAGAAATGTTGATCTTCTCCTTTTATATTTCTCACTCACAAACAATGGATATTAGTGTTCACTAAAGTGTATGGAAAATGAATTTAGTGCACTTTAGAAAGTTTGAGATTTTTGAGTAAGAGAAAGTTTCATAAAATTATGTAGGAGGATATTTTAAAAATTCTGCACAAAATAGTTTAAATATGATACAAGATACCTCTTGGAAAAGGTACAAAATGTGAAAGGATATCTCATTTCATTTTGAAAAAGTATAAGACAAAATTCAAAATTTGAATAAATCAATTTTTGGATTTTGAACAGTGGTAACCGATTACTACCCCATGGGTAACCAGTTACTTGCTGTAACGCAGAAATTAATTTTCAGAAAAAAGTTGAAGTAACCGGTTACTACCTACACGGTAACCGGTTACTTGATCAGAAATCAGAAAAATTATTTTAAGATTAAGATCAGTAACAAGGCATGCACAAAGATTAGTTTTAGACAATAACAAGTGTGAGTGCATCCTAAATTGACCACTTAATAAACACTATTGGTTCATGAGAAATGAGTTATACCTTCCAATGCGAAACCCTGTCTTTACGAACACTTTTTGAATGGAGCTTTGAACGATCCTTTTTGCTTTCTTTCAAGACTTGATAAATTTGTTGTTATCATCAAAATATGATTTGAGAGGCTTGCTTCTACAATCTCCCCCTTTTTGATGATGACAACCAAAAGTGAAAAAGAATGAAGTTTGCATCTTGGTTTCTCCAAAAACTCCCCCTTTGAAGGTGCTCCCCCTCAAAGTGATACTAGGAGGCTTGTAAACAAAATTCTACATAGTGAGAGAAACAAGAATGCATACTAAAGCCTTCTCCCCCTTTGTCATCCACAAAAAGGATGGGAAAAGTACTTTAATAATAAGTTAGCACATGAATGCTTTAAAAGGTAATATAAGCCATAAAATAGATAATCATGTAGAAACAAGAAACAAACATATATTATACGTGATGGGCGAAGACTTAATGTGTCTAACGCTATCTAAACTGCAAGTGCACAACCTATCGCAATAGTAATAAAAAGATGTCGAACCCACAGGGACTTTGTAATCACTCTAGTGCTAGAAGGTTTGCTATTTTAGCTAAGGCGAAAATTTGTCACGATTATGGTTTTAAGGATTAAAAACGGGAACTAAACTTAATTAAGGAAATAATGATAAGGCGGTCGGTATGTAATAATATTAACCTATGCGGGTCAATCTAGTCTAAGCTTATAAAGATGTCTCACTTAAATAATTCTGTAGAGATTACCAGTTTAAAAACCCTCGACTCATACTCTCGTGGTTTTATCTCGGATCATACTCCTAAAGCCCTATGTCTGCTCTCGCTAGTCCATAAGTGTTTAGAAAATACTTTTTGAAAACTTAATAAGTCTAATTCGTTTTAAAGCACTCTCGCTGTATTTAAATCAAATGCCTAACTTTAGCTATCCGGTTAAAATCTCACACTCTCGTGGTCTCGACCTAACCTATTTCACTTCTCTTACTCTCGTAACAAAAAGCTTGATTTTAATTATAAAAAGTCACAGCCAGAATATAAGTTCGTAAATGTTTTTAGCTTAGATTCGATTCATCCGTTTTGGTTGCTTTATTACATACCGACTCAATTAATTTAGCTACTCATATTTATTAAAACAACAGACAAACACAAAATGAAATCAATAGATATTAAAACATGCATTATATAATGACAACAGGGACTTAACATAAATAAATAAAACTTAATATTAATTGCAAATTAAAACCTGAACAAATAAATTCTTCGGCTCCTTCTTCCACAATCTGGCAAGCTTGGAGCGTCGGAATCGAAATAAAAGAAACGAAATCTGAGGCTTAAAGAAATCTAATTAAGATAACAATTTCCTAATGTTGGAAATTGTTATTAAAGGGTTTGGAAATTAAAAAGAAAGCAGCAGGAACAAAAGTTGGAAATAAAACTGGGTTGTAAAAACGGCAGAGCTTTCGCACAATTTTTGCAATCAAAACTCCGTCCTTTTCTTCAACTGAGTCTTTGATATTTATAGAAGAGAAATTGACAATTTGAAGAATAAGAACGCGGGTTTCGGTTCTTCAGTTGTTGAGAAAATCCAGGAGAATATGTTTTACTTGGTTCTGTTGGAGGAGATAAATACAGAGACTCTTTCTATTCGTTGCACGTCTTCATATATATATATATATCCAAATAAATTAAATAAAGCTTGTAACGGTCGTAACATGTGTGTAACGGGCAGATTTCTCATATTTAGCGCGTCACGGTCGTGAGACCATTGTGACGATCGTAACACATCAAAAAGGCGCGTCACGGTCGTGAGACCCTTGTGACGACCGTGACAGCAACAAATTATGCCGTTTTAGCATAATTGAGTTCTTCTCTTTTCCTTTCATGCTAAATTTTGTTCCTTTGATCTTTTTTTCATAATTTTGGCTCTAGACATATTGTACCTGCAATGTGGCATATAAACTCGAAATAATCGGGAGTTAAAAGGACTAATGTATGATAAAACGGACTAAAAACATAGTAATAATACGATGCGATTTCTCATTATCAAACTCCCTCATACTTAAACCTTTGCTTGTCCTCAAGCAAATAATCAATTGAAAAATGATCGGACAACTTTCATCAGACGCATACACATAACATACCATACGATAAGTCATTTAGTTAGATAGACCGATACTAGAGTAGAACACTAACGATACACTAATGACACAAGCAACAAGGTAAGTCGTCGACTTCCCTCTAAACGAAACATTCAGTAGTTCTGTTATGATTCTACCTAGAGTCCTTCGTTCTTATTTCACCCGGTTTCGTTCTAGCGCAATCACATTAAGCCCTTTGTCTTAGCACGCACGTAGTGGAGTAGCCGGTTAGTGACTTTGATCCTTTATTAGCACGGGGTCTGGTATATGAATGTGGCAACCCTTTACATATTATCCAAATTGGAGGTTGTGGGGGATCGAGCCGTAGCACGCCCTACCAAGTTCAGAACCAGATACCTCTGAACCAACCAGCAATGGACTCCTTCTTATATTACTCATCTCTTATATGTGACCGTGTACTTTGGTGCAAATTCTCTTTTTATGGCAGCGAGATATGAAGGATTGTTTATAGATTAGGCATCAAACACTAATGTTCATCGGCTCCCCACGTTGTTTGTATCTAGACGGTGCTGACTGCTAGTATAAACTACTAGGGGTTACTTTAGAACTAAGATTTTAGATATAGGCATAAAAGTTATCGAAATGGATTGCTTAAGTAGGAAGTCTAAGGTGTCAAGACTGTATTGATCTTGTTGGATCTTTCTCAGCTTCCTAACTACGATTTCATAGGTATGTCGAGTTATGCAAAGATAAAGCAAAAAAATTTCGGTATGGCTAAATAAAGCGGGGAAGAATTGAAACTTAAGAAATAGCATAAATATTACTTGTTCAATTGAAAATGCGGAAAGGAAAAATACAAGGAATGGAAAACGAAAAGGTACCTCTCCCACACTATATCAGACATTGTCCTCAATGTTGTGATATAATAGCTGGGAAATATGATACAAAAAGAGAATGCAAAAACAAAAAGAAAAACTAATGCTACTGACGACCACGGCCTCGGCTTCTGGTGCGGGAACGTCTGGTAGGAGTGGCTTCCTCATCAGAACTAGTGACAGTAAGAGCAGTGACGTCCATCCGCAAAGCTTCTAACTCGCTTAAGATCTCACCTAACTTCTCATCCGTTGTTTCCTGGTTTTTGACAACAGTGGCAAGGAGTGCAGCATACTGCTCCTGTTGCTTCCGCTCAAGTGCGGCATTCATCTGGTTTTGCTGGTGAATGGCACGGAGGATGTCTTCAAGGGTGATCTCAGCAGAAGGCGGCTGCCTGGTAGAAGTCTCAGGTATGTCCTGAACTGGCTCAGCACGATCCATCGCATCTTGCATCTCATCCACAGGTACATCAGGCTGGTCGTCAACAATCGGAACATGGTCTGTGGGAGCTGGTAAATCAAATAGCCAGTTGGCTCTGTTTGATGGATCAATTCGGTTCCTGCAAGGCAAAAAGATGTTATGATAAATGGTGCCTTGTATCACAGGGTTGAACCTGCCATCCTCACACTGAGAGATCATGTGTGCAGACTTGCAGTAGTTCATTGTAAGCAGCTCCGGTGCCCTATAAGGCAGATTAGTGAGGTGGTCACCAAGATTCAACTGTATAGCTAGGGAAGTGACAATCCCGCCAATATAGAAGGGTGTGGCGCCTCTTTGTGCTACGGATTGAATGTGGGCCAGTAGGAACGGAGCGGCGTTGATGCGCTCTTCATTCAGAGCACAGTGCAAGAACAGGAGCTCCTTAGAATTGAGCTTATAGTTGCTTTCCCTTGCGAAGATGGTGTTGCAGATGATACGATGAAAGTACCGGATCGCTGGATTATGAATGTGAGTGGCATTGAGACTTTGATAGGCTGAAGCACGACTATTGGTAATGTTGTACCATAAAGTAAAAGCTGCCTCATTGAAGTTGTCTGGTACACGAAGGTGTGCACCGTCACCGTGACTGAAGCCTAGAAGTTCTGCGACTCTGGTTTGTGTAAGTTCGAACTCTCTGCCAAGCATTAAGAATTTTGCGATACCTGTGAGTTGGTTTGTGGATCCAGAGGGTGTGATGTATTGGAAAGAGCTCAGGAACTCTAGAGTGAGGTTTGCAAAAGTTGGTTGTGGTTGACTGCATAAGTCCCATAAGCCGACTTTTTCAAGAAGTAGCTTCACCCCGTCGAACAAGCCTAACTCTCTCAGACAGTCGAGGTCGACGTTGTAACACGGTGGGAGAACTGACTTTAGTTATGTTGCGGATAGCAAGAGTCGCCACCGACTTTTATTTTATCCAAAAGGAAAGGGTATAAAAGAACAGGAAAGACCTTAAGAGATATTTTTGGGTCCGGGGGGTAGGTTATGTAAAGGGAAGGTGTTAGCACCCTTTACATCCATGGTTATCCATGGGCTCTTAGTTACTTAGCTCACTTTTGAATTATTTTTGAAAGTGTAGTGTGTGAATAGAAAAATTTTCTGAATAGTTGATAATGATCCATGTACGGATGCGTAAAAACTTGTTTTTGAAAATTTGTTTGAAATTGTGAAGAGTTTGAAAAGTTTTTTGAAGTGAGCAAGTACATAAGAGGAATCTACCCTAAAGTTTAAAGTCTTTCTTGTTCTTTATCCTTTAATTGGTAAGACTATCCCTACTATTAAGGAGTAGGTAGTCATTACCTTGGATGTAAGGGACATGAGAGAGACATCTATTATTTAGGCAACTGTGGGGTGTAATAAGCATATAGGAGGGATTATCATCAATATTCGAAGGGACTCGATTCGTAAAGGCAACCATGAGGGACTTGATGATTTTTATCTTTTTAAAGGGACTTTCTTTATACACCCCACTTGACCTTATGATTTAGGCAACTTGAGGGATAGCCTTAGGAAGTGAGACGGCGATTAAAAATCGACTTACGTGTGTGGGTGTGTAATATTAATTATCTTTAATTTAAATGAGCTAAATTTATTTTAAATAGAATACATGTTTTTTTTACACTCCCTAAATTACTAACCATAGCAACAATTAAATAATTAAAAATTTACATCCAGGAGCATTTACAAAATTATAATAAGCAAATTAAAATAAATAGCCAACAAAATATAAATAAATAAGCTAAAAATAACAATAAATAAATAGGGGTTAGTAATAATAGTAATTAAAAAATAAGGTTAGTAGAAATATTAAGAATAAATAAAGTTAGTGAAAATAATTAATTTTAGTGAAATAATAATAAAAAAAATAGACAAGGTTAGAAAAATAATAAAATAAAAATTTTAAGATAATAATAAGCAAAAAATAAGAATATGGTTAGTAACAATAATTAATAGAAATAAATAGAAAAATATTATAATGACATGATTAAAATAATAAACACAAAATTGGATTTTTAATATATAAGCATTTATTTAGAAACATGAATAATTAAATAATTACTATAATATAAAATTTTTAAACATAATATAATTATAAATTTTAATAATTTACAAATTTAATTAAAAAAAAAATATTTACACATTGTATGAAGAAAATAAATTTTAAATATCATGTTCATAAAAAATAATCATATTTACAAAATTTACAAGAATCATATTAAATAAATAAATATACATAATAATTACATTAAGAATTAGAAAATAAGATTATTTAGAAAAAATAGAATTAAGTTTTATTTTAGAAAATATTTTAGGATTTGTTTAGAAAATTAGGGTTTATTTAGATACAAAATTATTTTAACTAATATATACTATAATTACATAAAATAATAAAATAAATTTTTGAATTAAAAAAATAGAAAGTTTACAATTTTTAGAGAATAAGATGTTATTTTAAATTTTTAATATATATGATTTATTTTTTATTAAGAATATAAAACAAATAAACTAATTAATTAAAGAAAATAGAAAAAGTGATAAAAAAAGAAGAACTTACCTTGGCTGGGTTTGAACCCAGGTCTTCAAGCTTGCCAACATCAAAACATACCATCAGGCCAACCATGCGTTGGTGATCATAGAATGACTCCAATTGTTTTTATGCAATGTCTTAAAAATCCAGAAAAATAATGAAAACAAAAGGCCTGGGGTGGGACTTGAACCCAGGACCTTCTGATTACAAGCATGCACGCGTATCCGCCTGGCTGGGAGAGCCTAACTGATAGTCAAACAATCACCAATAATAATATATTAAGAATACAATTAAAATGAGAAAATACCAAAACATTGGCTGGAGGCAGGATTCGATCCCCTCCCCCTTTGACCATACGCGTACAAGCCTTTCCACAGGGACAACGAAGCTGTTGTGATAACAAAATAACAAAACAACATAAAATATGTTAACATAATTTGAATTTGTCCTGAGCGCGCGAATGGCTTCTTCTTCAACCTTTTTCCTGCGAAATCTTCTCCCCTTTTTCCTGCGAATTTTATTACAAGTTCTTCATGGTTCTTGACCTGCGAAAATCAAAACTCACACCAAACAGCAACGATTTATGAAATTAATTATAGTTTTATGATCCTGGGGATTCATAGAACACTCCTATGTTCTCAAAACTCATTTAAGTTTAGTAAATCAAAGGACCCCATTTTAGAGGTCAAAACCCTAACTATGGCCGAATCTGTTTTAGGCAAGGAAGCTTCAATTTTTTTGTCCAGAAACGATCTATAGCATATAACAAACAACATTAGCCAAGCAAATTTCATTGAAACACAACAAATTAATGCAATCGAAAAAAGTTATGTTCAAGCATAAACAAGCTTCGGGTTTATCATTAGGGCATGATTTGAATGCTTATGAATGATGATTCATGATCCATGATGTCCAAGGAAGCCAACCATGTTCTTATTTTACCTTTTAGAGCCTTGGAAGATGGAATCCGAATTTCACTTTTTTGATGAATTTTTGAGTTTTTGAAACTTACCCTTGGCTGCTGGAATTCGTGAATGAAGGTTAGGTTTGTGTTTAGTATATATATGTGAATCATTCTAGGTCAAAATATGGACTGGTTGTGTGGAGATTTGGATCCAAAAAGATTGAAAAAGATCATAGTTTAAAACTCAAATATTTGATCATGAAGGCTTACTATCTTTGGATAAATCACATGATTTCTTTCTCTTTCAACTTCAATCATCAATTAAGACTTTCTAGAAGCATTATCCAAATAAAATCTCTTATTTTCATATTTTATTTTTATTTAAAATGATTTAAATCAAAATAAATAGAAATAAAAATAATAAAAATCAGATTTTAAATGGTTTGGGTCGTGCATAGTACTAGTGTATGGATTGGATCACAATTTGGCCAGCCCATTTGGAAAGAAGTGGTTTTAAACCTCCATTTTCAACATAAACCATCACAAAATTTCCCAACTTTGCAAGGGCACATCTCCCTCAATTTTAAAGGTATGAGGGTGTTCTTGGACATTTTGGAAAGCTTGAAGAGTCCTATAAACTACCCCATTGGTTTCAGGTCCATATCATTTACCAATCTCAAGTTATCCCCTTTTGAAGTTGTTGACTTTTTGTTGACTTTTGAAATGACCTATAATGTCTTAGCTCATATCTTCCAAATGAAGCATTTTTGGGCTTAACTTGCAACATCAAAGTTGTAGAGAATTCAATTTCCTTCAAAATGAGCTTTGGATGGAAACTTGGTGATGAAGTATGTGAAAGTTATGGCTGGTCAAAGTTCAGTTGACTTTTACTGAGGAAACCCTAATTTAGAAACTCCTGATTCTTGATGATCTGAAATCTCCTTGATGAATCATGATCAACCCTTGATAAAATGATGAATTTTACTTCATATACTTGATGTTGGCAAAAAATCATGAAGTTTGACTTTGGTTTGACCACAGTTGACCTCAGTTTGACTTTTTAACTGCTTTGACTGATTTTGACTTATTTGATCATCTGACTGAGCAAACTTTTGAGAATAGTCTTGAAACTTGTCATGGGGGTTCTTATACACATATAAGATGTTATGAAGCTTACTTGAAGTCTTGGAAGTCCATTTAGTCTGATTAAAGTCAAAACCCTAGTTTTGGATACACTGCTTAGGAGGTGCATTGTCTGAGGGAATTGTCAACTCCTTTGACCAATTGTGAACTTTGTGAGCCTTGTGAACCATCATAAAATGTCTTGTGAACCTCATGGGAGGTATTGTAAAGCTTGTGAACCTTGTGAACCTCATAAAGTAGCTTGTAGACTTCATGAACCTCAGGAAAGCTTTGTAATCATTGTGAATCTTGTGAACCTTGTGAACCTTCATAAAGTAACTTGTAGACTTCATGAACCTCAAGAAAGGTATTGAAAGCATTATGGAACTTGTGAACCTTGTGAACCTTCATAAAGTAACTTGTAGACTTCATGAACCTCAAGAAAGGTATTGAAAGCATTATGGAACTTGTGAACCTTCAAGAAATAACTTGTAGACTTCTTGAACCTCATGAAAGATTATATAAACATTGAGAAGCTTGTGAACCTTGTGAACCTTCTTAGAACACAAAGTCTTGTCTTGTGAGGGCAAATTTTGGGGTGCAACAGACGTACCGAGTCGTTTGGAGCCCGCGGGTTTGAAACTTTTCAAACTTAGCTCTCTGTGCTGCTCCTTGTTCTCCCTCTCTAAATTGAATGTTTGCCATTGCATGCAAAGGGATATGAGCGTGAGATAGTGTTTGGAGGATTTGTGATGAAAATGTGAAGAAAGTGGATTGATTTATAGTGGAGTGAAAGGAATTTGTGGAGTTGGAATTAAATGGGGAAGTGGAATGGAGTGGAGGGATTAATTGGTGATTATGGGTGGTTACGGGAGAGGAATAGGTAATGGGCGGTTAGAAGATTTGGAAAATAGAAGTGGAGTTGTGAAGAAGAATGGCCTCTGTAACTCAGAGGTCGTGCGATAAGATTGTCACGATCGTGAGGGGATAGGTTACGGTCGTAACGCACTCATTTGCCCGTTACGATCGTGAGGGATAGGTTACGACCGTGATGTTCACAAAATTTGAAATTTCACCAGAATGTTCTCCTTATTTCAATCCAATTATAATTTCATATCACATTAAATAATTAATTCCAACATAACACATAACAATGAATCAATATATGACAGCATTAAATTTCATCACACACATTCATCAAAATATCCAGCAATCAATTTGAGATATGAAGTACCAGTATGTGTTAATACTGATAGTAACAAATTGCACACAGTACTAATCAAACATGCAGTGGGAATTTTTGGTAAATGCACTAAATTATGAAAACATGTAAATAGACTGAATGAAAAATTGCATTAATTGAAATACTTTGTTCTTGACAGAAACAGAAAGAAATTGCAGAAACTTAAATATGCAGTAATAAAAATGAACTTTGAAATGTTGCAGAAATTTTAAAACTAACTAGAAACAAAGAAGCAAAAAGTAAAATTAATCAAATCACTACAGCTCATCAAAGTCGTTTCTTCAGGTCTTCAAGTGCGGAATTCATATGGTAAAACTGTTCACATGTTAAATCAGTTAGGCCTATAATGTCCAATCTCATGCTCTTAACTTCATACTTAACAACATTAATGTCAGCTTGGTATACTTCAAGAGTCGTTAAAATTTTGTCCAAGCTTTCAGCATATCCTACTTTGTTGATTTCAGGGGTCTCAATATCTTCATCAATGTGGTTGATGTCATGGTAACCAGGAGGGGTCTCAGGGTCACTCTCTTCATCAGTCATCATATCATCCCTAATTTGGTAGGATTGTGGTGTTTCAGGTGTTGTTGGATGGTCAGGAGGAGTAAGCCCATAAAGCCAATTATCTCTGTTGTGAACGCTGACTTTAGCATGGTTTGGCAAGGTGAACAAGGTTACGATTTCATTCCTAATCAGGTACTCGAATGGTGGTTGTCCTATGTTTCCTATTATTCGGCTGTTAAAGCAGAAATCCAAATTCATAGGGCGAATGGTACCGAAACGGGTGCACTTGTGTAACTGATATCTAAGTCCGAGGGCGTTAGCAATCATGGTGACTAGGCCTCCTACCATTATTGGTAGATTAGGTTCCTCTTAGATGCGGGTAAAGGTCTGCATCATGAAGGGTACAACATTTACGGGTTTGCCTTCGGTTAAACAGTTCATTATGAATATCTCGTCCTTAGATACTTCAGTAAGGTTATCTTCCTTTCCAAACAAGGTGTGGGAAAGGATTTTGTGAAAATAGCGGATAACGGGGTTGTGTATTTCATTATTTTCCATGCTATCCGGCTCAGGGTGGTAGTTTCCTGTTAAAGTTCCCCAGAAGAAATCTAGCTCAATATCCATCAGTTCTACCTGGGTGGTGGTAAAAGCAAAAGGTCCGCTAGGAAATCCTAGTAGGTCAGCTAGTTCCTTGTGGTTATAGACATATTCAATACCGAATAGTCGGAAACTAATAAATCCTTTCCGTAGTCCAAATCTGCGCTCAGGTAGGTAAACTAGGTAGCTTAAAAATTCCAGGGTGAGCTCGCGGTAAGTTACAAACTTATATTTTATGAGAGCTTTCTCCCATCCAAGCTGGTTAAACATGTATAGGATGCTATCATTGATACCTAAGGTTTCCATAGTTTGTTCATCATAATACAGAGTCAAGTCCATGTGTCTCTGTGATAATTCTTCAAATTTCCTCCTTTGGTTCCTACCTATAAATATGGTTTCCATGAAGTTCCTTGGTTGGTTAGCCATAGTTAGTGTTAAAGCGGGAGAAACAAATCAGGGGAGAAAGAGGTAAGGTAGAAAAGACTTTAGAAAATCTGTAGCATGGCAAATTTTAAAAATGATTTAGAAAACGAAAGTTAAAAATAAAGAAAATAAGGAAAGAAATAGATAAATAAAGTCAATAATGGTTATGAAATAAAACAATAAAATGGGTTGCCTCCCACTAAGCGCTGTTTTTATCGTCATAAGCATGATGTAGTGCTTAGTGCTAGATTAATCAGGGAAGTTAGTGGACAACTCTAAAAGTTTTAAATTATTCGCATAATCTCTGTTTTCAATATTATGGTAATGTTTTAATCGTTGTTCGTTTACTGTGAACGGTTCACTATTCCTACCCTTAATTTCTATTGCTCCGCTCGGGAACACTTTAGTAATTTCAAAGGGTCCTGACCATCTAGATTTTAGTTTTCCCGGAAAGAGCCTAAGTCTTGAATTGAAGAGGAGCACAATGTTTCCCACACTAAATTCTTTCCTAGACAGGCGCTTATCGTGCCAACGCTTGGTTCTTTCTTTGTATATCTTAGCATTCTCGTATGCGTCCAACCTTAATTCTTCTAATTCATTAATGTCGAGGATCCGCTTCTCTCCAGCGGCAGTGTAGTTTATATTGATTGTTTTAATCGCCCAATATGCTTTGTGTTCTAGTTCAACCGGGAGATGACAGGCCTTCCCATACACTAGTTTGAAGGGTGTAGTTCCTATGGGTGTCTTGTAGGCTGTCCTATAAGCCCATAAAGCTTCATTCAGTTTAGATGACCAATCCTTCCTAGATATGGCGACAGGCTTCTCTAGAATTTGTTTTATTTCTCTGTTCGAGACTTCGACCTGTCCACTTGTTTGCGGATGATACGGTGTTGCTACATGATGTCTGCTCCATACTTAGATAGTAATTTGTCGAATATTTTCGAAATGAAATGCGAGCCACCGTCACTAATGACAAGTCTAGGTACACCAAATCTTGGAAAGATTATATTCTTGAAAAGCTTAATTACTACTCGTGTGTCATTTGTAGGAGAAGTTATAGCTTTGATCCATTTTGAAACATAATCGACAGCTACGAGTATGTACTTGTTACCGAAAGAGGATGGGAATGGTCCCATGAAATCGATTCCCCAGACATTAAAGACTTCTACTTCTAATATTCCTCTTTGAGGCATTTCATCTCGACTTGAAATATTACCGGTGCGTTGACACCGATCGCAATTTATAACAACGATGTGGACATATTTCCATAGATTAGGCCAAAATAGGCCGGCTTGTAAGATTTTTGCACAAGTCTTGGAAGTGCTTGCGTGTCCGCCATAAGGAGATGAATGACAATGAGCAATGACATCTTCTATTTCTTCCTCGGGTATGCACCGACGGAAGATTTCGTCAGGTCCTCTCTTAAACAATAATGGTTTGTCCCAATAGTAATACTTGAGATTGTGGAAGAATTTCTTTTTCTGCTGATAGGTTAAGTCCGGTGGAAGTGCTCCTGCAGCTAAGTAGTTGACAATGTCAGCGTACCATAGCAGTCCTACGGTTGTTTGGATTGTTTCCACGGCTTTTGGTTCATTTATGTCTAACCGAGCTGGGTCGCTTCTTATTTGTGCTATCAGCTGTTCATACGGAAAATCGTCGTTAATCGACACTTGTTCGGGTTTAATACCTTCTATTCTAGATAAATGGTCCTCTACGACGTTTTCAGTGCCTTTCTTATCTTTGATTTCGAGATCAAACTCTTGTAAGAGTAAGATCCATCTCAGGAGTCTTGGTTTAGCATCTTTCTTGGTTAGTAAATATCTGATAGCAGTGTGGTCTGTGTAGATGATTATTTTTGCTCCTACTAGGTAGGAACAAAATTTATCAAGCGCGAAGACAACTGCTAACAACTCTTTTTCAGTAGTGGCGTAGTTCAATTGAGCAGAATCTAAAGTTCTACTGGCATAGTAAATTGCGTGAAGTTTCTTGTCCTTCCTTTGTCCTAGAACTGCGCCTACAGCATAGCCACTCGCATCGCACATGATTTCGAAAGGTAATCTCTAGTCAGGTGGTTGCATGATTGGTGCGGTGATGAGGGCTGTTTTTAGAGTTTCGAATGCTTTAAGACAATCTTTATCGAATATGAACTCAGCGTCTTTCATTAATAAACCGGTAAGAGGTTTAGTGATTTTCGAGAAATCTTTGATGAATCGTCGGTAGAAACTGGCGTGTCCTAAAAAGCTTCGTATTTCTCGAACGGTCTTAGGGGGCTGAAGATCTTTTATGACTTCTATCTTAGCTTTATCAACTTCAATTCCCTTGTCAGATATAACGTATCCTAGTACGATTCCTTCTCTGACCATAAAATGGCATTTTTCCCAGTTAAGTACGAGGTTTACTTTTACACATCTTTCTAACACCATTTCTAAATTTGATAGACATCCTTCAAAACTTTGCCCGCATACAGAGAAGTCGCCCATGAACACTTCCATGATGTTATCTATGAAATCTGCGAAGATTGACATCATACATCTTTGAAAGGTTGCAGGAGCGTTACATAATCCAAAGGGCATTCGTCTATAAGCGAACGTTCCATAAGGACATGTGAATGTAGTCTTCTCTTGATCATCTGGGTGAATAGGGATTTGGAAAAATCCTGAGTAACCATCTAGATAATAGAAATACGAGTGTTTGGCTAATCGTTCTAACATTTGATCTATAAAAGGTAGTGGGAAATGATCTTTTCGAGTGGCTTTGTTTAGTTTTCAATAATCGATGCACACTCTATGTCTGGTCACTACTCTTTGTGATATCGATTCGCCTTTAGCGTTTTTCACAACAGTGATACCTCCTTTCTTTGGTACTACACGTACTGGACTAACCCATTGACTATCAGAGATTGGATATATTATTCCAGCGTCTAGTAGTTTCTTAACTTCATCTTTTACTACAGTGCTAAGTATTGGGTTAATTCTGCTTTGGCATTCTCTAGAGGTTTTGAAATCTTCTTCTAGCATAATACGATGCATACAGATTGAAGGACATATTCCTTTGAGATCAGATATGTTATATCCTAATGCAGTTGGGTATTTCTTTAAGACATCTAAAATTTTATTCGTTTCGAGTGTTCCTAAACCGGAATTGATTATAACTGGTCGCGTACATTCAGTGTCTAAGAATTCGTATCTTAGGTTCTTAGGTAAGGTTTTTAACTCTAATTTAGGTTTCTTCTTGCTTGGCATGGGATCCGGTGTAAGTGTTAAACTTTTGCTTAGACTATCATCTTGATACGGTTCACGCCAATTATCATCTTTGAAAATCGGAGGGATTTGAATTTTCATAATTTCAGAATAAGCAGTTTCTTTCATTCCCATCTCTCTTACACACTCGTCAATGACATCCAATAAATAGCATGTGTCCTCTATAGCTGGTGATTGTAAGAATTGTGTTAAAATAAATTCAACTTTCTCTTCACCTACTTCAAAGGTTAGCTTTCCTTTCTTTACATATATAATAGCTCCTACGGTAGCTAAGAATGGTCTTCCTAGTATGATAGGTGTAGTGGAGTCTTCAGTGATGTCCATGATTATAAAATCAGTAGGAATGTAGAATTGACCTATCCGTACTGGGACATTCTCTAGTATGCCTACAGGATATTTAATAGAGCGGTCGGCTAGTTGAACAGACATTTTAGTAGGTCTTAATTCTCTCATATCTAGCCTTTTGCAAATTGTTAAGGGCATAACACTGATATTGGCTTCTAAATCGCATAGAGCTTTGTCAATGACGAATTTTCCAATTACACAGGGTATAGAGAAACTACCTGGATCTTTTAGCTTAGGAGGCATGTTATTTTGAATTATTGCGCTACACTCAGCAGTAAGTGTAACGGTTCCGTTATCCTCTATCTTCTTCTTATTGGATAAGATTTCCTTTAGAAATTTAGCATACGAGGGCATTTGAGTGATAGCTTCTGTAAACGGAATAGTAATATTTAACTGTGTCAGAAGTTCAACAAATTTCTTAAACTGGCCCATCGTCTTGGAATTGGTTAATCTCTGAAGGTACGGAATCGGTGGTTTATAAGGTGGTGGAGGCACATAAGGCTTCACTTTCTCCACTGCCTCTTGATTATTATCTTCCTTTTCTTCTGGTTCATTCTCCTTTTCAGTCGGCTTATCCTGCTTTTGGCACATGGCTGGATTGTCAAGTCTTGGATCTGCAGGTCCGTCAAGTTCTTTGCCACTTCTTAGTATCACAACATTGGCCTGTCCTTTTGGGTTAGGTTGGGGTTGTCCAGGAAATACTCCAGTTGGGGCAGCGGTAGGTGCTTGTTGTTGAGCCACTTGTGAAATCTGAGTTTCAAGCATTTTGTTATGTGTAGCTAACTGTAAACACCCCAAATTTTCCCTCACTCATTTCACCATGGCTTGTGGTTCTTTTCATATTGCATAAGTTCAATCATATCAACTCATATTACATTTTTGCCTCACTGCATTGGTTCAAAGTCATCTGCATCTAGGGTTTGTGATTTGAGCAATCCCTGAGCTATCTGAGCCACTCCAAAGGTATTCAATCATCTCAAGAGGGTCCATGTATGTCCAAGCATCATATTATATCCTCCCAAGATCAAGAAAGTCAGAAAATCACAAGAACTGAGGAAGGTATGGAAGTAGAGCCAAGCTTAACTGCACAGATGACCTAAAATTAGGGTTTTGGTTTCAGAGGCCATAACTCCAAATTTTTTGCTCATTCTTGTTTCTATTGGTCATTATATGCTATAAGGATCATACATACCAATTTTCATGAAGAAATTCAATGGGGAAGGCATCTGATCAAAAGATGACTTCTTAAGCAAGTCAGTGCAAAATCAGGGCATCTGAGGCCCCCAATCATCCAACCAAAGGGTATTCTCCATCATTTTGGGTGTATATGATCTTTATTTGATCTTAAAAGAGGTTAGAAGTTCACAAAATTGAATAATTTCAAGCCATTTGCAAAGTTGCCAGTTTGGGAAAGTGACTTGTAATGCAAACTTGCCATTTTGGGAAAGTTTTTCAACCTCCACTTTTTGATTCAAAAATGCTTCAAATGAAAAATTCTTGGTCATGAAAGTTGTAAATTGGATCATTCCCTTTTCAAAAAGTACAAGAACTTGACCTAATTCATCATAGAACTCAAGTTATGGCTTTGCAAAGTTGGGAAAATCACTAAATTTCACTTATGCACCAAAGAGGGAAGTTTGCAAAAACACTTGCCAAAGCCAAATGTGACCTCTAATTGACTTCTAAGCCTTGCAAAAACATCACACATGACCAATAATTCAGAATTTCACAAAGAAATCCCAAATTTCATGCCTTGAACATCAAGATTTCCTAAAGGGGCCAAAACATCACATAATTTGCAAAACACCCCATAACTTTCTTCTCTCTTGCTGAATTGCCTCAAGAATGGATTTGTGGACATCCATGAAGTCAGCTGCGCAAGGACATGCCCAAGGGCCAGCTGTGTTCTTGCCCATACCTCAAGTACAAGTCATGTTGACATTTTTGCAACTTGCCCATACCAATCAACATAGGCCACCACCTACCCTCTGACCTATCCCAGCATGATATGTGTACCAAAAGCAAGCCATTCCATAACATAACACAAGCTGAAACCTCCAAGAACTCGGCAATCACAAAAACTCCCCCTTATGCAAAAGTCTTCGAAACTCATAGCTCAGCCATCAAACCTCCAAACTTTTTCCACCATCCAACTCCATAATCATCACTGATCATTTCCCACCCTTCATTTTGCCCTAAAACACCCTGAATCAAAAACACGATTTTGACATTGCTTGAACTGAACTTCTGCCAACTTCATTTAGAGCCCATATAAACTCCAACCAAGCATCACAAACTCTTCAGGAGGATCATTGGAGCTGATTTGAAGCAAAGAAGCAGCCAGCCAGTGCCATTTTCGAAAGCTTCAGTTCAGGTATCATCAAGAACATTTTTTCCAGAAATGACTTTTTAAGTTCTTAGATTGTTCTCCATGCTTCACTGATCTCACTGCACCTTTTAGTTTTGAAAATGATTGCATATTAAGCATGTATGAAGCTTCTGAAATTTCTGAGAAATTTTCCGTTTTGCTTCGAATCTCTCTGATCATGTGAAATAAATTCTGTTTGATGGTTGATTCTTGTTTAGAATGGGATGGGGATCATTTCTGGAGAGTTTAAGGGCTTAGGGTTGCATATTGAGAGAGATAGCATGAGGGGATAGCCGGAGAAGATGACCGGAACATTGTTCCGGTCACCTGAAAGTGATTAGGGTTCAGATTAGGGCTTAATTGTGTAATTAGCGTAGTTTGAATTCTGGCCTTTGGATGGCGCGCAAAGTCAATTCCCTCCATCCTGAGTTTGAACCTGGGCCTTTGGATTGGCTGACTTTCTCATTTTTCCCATTTTATTTAATAATTATTTCATTTGTTTTCTATTTATTTGAACGAATATTTAAAAATAGCAAATGATATTAAAAAATTCTAAAAATTTTTATCCAAGCTTTTATTTATTTTCAGAAACCAAAAATATTTTTATTTTTATTTTTTGCATTAAAAATTATTTTTAAATCATTTAAATGATTATTTTTAATTAGTTAATGAGAATTAATTAATTAAAAATACATTTAGGTATTTAAAAATTCCAAAAAATTTCAGAGAGCTTTTTAAAACATTTAGAAACATTATCAAACCCTTCACACAAATTTCTTTTTGGTTCTTGACCTATTTTGACATTTTTCTTTGGATTTAGGGTTCTTAAAAGTCAATATTTTGACCCTAAATTAGAAAAATCCCTTCTGCCTAACCATGAAGAGTTTGATGTTGGTTCTTTTTGCATTGCATTCCTCATATCATGTAGTTTCTAGGATAAAATGGGCATGAATTTATCTTTCATTTTCAATTTGTTGTGCATTTTTCCTTTTGAGGCATCCTAAAACCCTAGCAAACTTGAGAAAATCATAACTTCCATTAGGTTAAGGTTTAGGTCTCCTCCTTTGGGCAGTGAACTTGTATAGGTTTAGGGTGTCTTCGATCCTATTTTCAATTTTTTATCTCATGTCTTGCTTCTGGTTTTGAATTTTGTATTGCAGGTTATGTATAAACCCTAATTTTTGCCTTCATTTGCATTCATCCTTCATATGCTTGATGAATTTTCCATGACATTTTGTGTATCCATATGACATATAAGACATCTTAGGACACATTAGAATCATGTTTGATCATTGCATCATCCATTTGCCATGCTTTTTCTTTCATTGCATCTCATACGTTTTATGAACTTTCATGCTCCCTTTCATGTTTCATTTTGCATCTTCATTGCTTGTATGATCATCCACATCTCTTGTTTACCATTTGTATCATATCTTATAATCATTTATACCTTAATATGCTTCTGATCTTGGTTGGCATCCTTGCATCTCATCTCATTTTCATTTCACTTCATTCCTTGTTGCTAACTTTTCAGGTGGTAAGTGTTTGAGAAGTGAATTTGCCTTCACTTCTCATAATATCTTCTCATCTCTCTTATGCATTCATTGCTGCATTTTATTTGTGGATTAAAGTGAGCTTGCTCATTCATGCTCCCTCCCCTCTTTCTTTCTTCAAGCAACTTATCTTCTTAAGTGAAGTAAGTTGTCTTGCTTCTTCTGTTTCTTCCTCCTTTCATCTGCTTCTTCCTTGGTGGCTTTTCTCTTGAAGATATTTTGCAAGCCTCATAAACCCTAGGAACATCCAAGTATGATCACAATTAGGGTTTATTAGTCCCCTATTTAGTTTTACCTTTGTGTCATCTTTGTGTCTTCTCTTCTCATCTCATAATCAAGGACTAAACCTTAAAGGTTTTAAGGCTTTGTGATTAAGCTTATGCCTGCATCCTTCTATTAGAATGGAGTGTATAACTTTAATCCTAAGTGTTAAACCCTTAATGTGTTTAAATCCTTTAATCAATCCATTTAATAATCACTAATACATCAAGCTTGTAACTTGGGCCTTGCATTAGGGTTCTAATTCTTCCTTAATTGGTCAAGAAGGACTAACCCTAGTGTTAATGGACAAGTCCCCCTCAATTTGTCTTACAAACCATAAAATTCACTTCTTAATCTTACCATTAACTAAAATCCACTTTAATAAAGACTTTGTTTTGTCATGAGGTTAATCCCTAATCATGGATTAAGTTGAGGAGTCTTCCTCAGCTTAAATGTTCTCATCTATTATCCTTCTATTAGGATAGTGTAATGGGTCCATTAAATCCTTGATTATGGCTTAAGCTCATTACTTAACACTAAACAAAAACTCCACAAAACATCTAAATAAATACAAGTAGGTTAATGATCTTAATCCTACATCATGGTGATTAAGTGTGAGGTGCTTACTTCACATTTAAGCTATTCTCATTACCCCTAATCAGAGGGAGGATGTGATAAGTTTACTAACCCTTTGGTTTAGGATTAAGCTCATTTTCTTATGACAAACTTCATAAAAAGTAATAAAAGACTGAAAACGCCAAAAACAAACAATAATCGTCTCCTCCGGGATTCTTTTCTCACCTCACTCACTCATAAACGAGAACTTGCTTCTTCCGTCTAATGCAAGACAGTTTTCACCTGAGCCAGACAGGTCATACACTTGAGCATAGGCAAGTAAGCAGTTCACAAGTCAATTTATCTTTCAGTCTCTTTGAGTCGAACTACGGCGTTCTGACTTCCTCATTGCACGAGAGGATACGTAGGCATAACTTAACAGTTATCGAACAAAAGTCTCTGTATATTCCCCCTCCTTCCAGCATTATTCTTTAAGCCTCATATTCTTGAGCTTCCCATTCTTTCTTACACTGACACTCTCATATTTCACTTCATTTCCTTTTACACTGACACTTGCATTCTTTTCCAGCTTTTTGTACACAGAATAGCACAGACACTACCCCTTTAAAACACAAATATTTCAAGCGTGGGTCCCGTCGAGTACGGCGGACAATCTGGGTGCTAATACCTTCCCAGGTTGTAACCAACCCCCTTCCTCAGTTTCTCTGGTTCGCAACTGTCTTATCCATCTTTTCTTAGGTTTATGCAGCATTACCTTTCCTTCGGGATAAAAAATGCCTAGCTGGCGACTCTTTTCATTTTCTTCTCTTTCGCTGACCGTTCGCGTCTGTACCCTATCTGACCAGGTGTCATTTGGTGGGAGCGACAGCTTGGCGACTCTGCTGGGGACCCTTATATTGCAACCAGGGCTTCTGGTTCTTTTTGTGGGTTCCTCCTAGCGCTTGTTTGATTTGTGTTTACTGGGGTGTTACGTGATATGTGTGTTTATTTATTTTTCTTTATTTACTGCTTTATGTACAGCTTTATTTATTGCTTTCTTTACAGTTTTGCATATTTCATACTGTCATTGTCACTGTTCTGGATCTGGTTTTCTTTGGTGGGTGGGGTTCCATTGAGAGTTTAAGGTCCTATACCTGGGACCTGAGTGACACCTAGGCTAGAGTGGTTCATGTTCTTTCCCATTCCATTTCGGTCTGATGCGGGAATATGAAACACGGTTCAGATGTGGGTTTCTTCTTGAGAACTCTGTGCTACAGATTTCCTGTAGTGCTAGGGCTATCTGGGAAGCCTGCTAAGTCTGGATGACCTTTATTATGACCTTCAGAGGCTGAGGTGAATTAGAGGAGGATCTTTTATGGTTATTGTAAACATTGTACCTCCGGGTTAGAAGTGTTTACACCTTTCATAACTGATCCAAGTCTGAGGATCCTTGTTCTAGAGCATCACATGTGAGGGGGTTGGGCTGTTTACAGGTTTGCAGGAACCCTTGGCCACATCATACCCTGTTACTGTATTGTTTAAGAATGCTTCACTTTGGACAGTTCTTGTGATTAACCCTAGACATGTAACTCTTTATTTGAGTCCCCCACCCTGGTTATTGGATTTCTAGGCCTCCATCTGGACTTTTTGAACATACATGGGCCTTATATCAAGACAGATAATCAGATCCAGCTAGATCACAAACCCTTGCATATCATTTGCATATTCATCATTGCATCATTTAACATTTGTTTATTTTCTTTTCAGGGTATCCATATCTCTATATCTTGGCTTTGGTTTTGACCCCTTCTTCTGCTTAGACCTCTGCTTCAGCTGCCTTCTTCAGCATCTGCTTCAGTCATCTCCATCACCACCTGCATCAGTCTGTTAGAGCTGCTTCCAGCTTCTCAGTTTGTGATCTTCATCAGCATTTGTCTCCAGCTTCTTCAGCATATCTTATCACTTCTTTGAGCCTGTGTTGACTGGAATCAGGCAGGTCCAGTCACTCATCACACCAGATCAGATCCCACTGTTTAGGGAGCATTATGGAGGTATCCTGGATATGGTTATGGACCTTGACCCTTCTCAGAGGAGCATGATCCACACCTGCTTATAGTTTTATGACCCTCCTTTGAGATGTTTCACCTTTCCAGACTTTCATCTAGGGCCTCTGCTGGAGGAATTTTCTTCATTGATTGGAGTACCTATCAGGGGTGGAATCCCCTTTAACCCAGAGATGGATGCTCCCAGAAATGAAGAGATAGCAAGAGCACTGTATTTGGAGCCTGCCTTGATTGAGCAAAGTATGACAACAAAAGCTAGGATCCCTGGTTTGCATTTGGACCTCTTGATTTCTCAGGCCATCCTGAAGGCTTCATTGGGAGAGTGGAGGGCAGTCTGTGCACTGTTAGCCCTCAGCATATATGGGGCTATACTGTTTGCATATGAGCCCAAATTTGTCAGCAAGAATGCCATCCATCTGTTTCTGCTAAAGAACCCAGTACCTACATTACTGGGATATTTTTACTACTCCATTCATCAGAGGAATGAGAAACAAAGGGGGAAGCTGGTAAGATGTTGTGCTCCTTTGTTTTACACCTGGCTACTCAGACACCTGCCTAAGTCAGATGCTTTCTTGAACCCACACCAACAGAAGAATTGGGCCAAGAGGTTAATTGCCTTGACTTCAGATGATATCAGATGGTGCACCCAGAGCACCAAAGGCAAGGACATTATCACCAGTTGTGGACAATACCCAAATGTGCCTCTGATAGGAGTAAAGGGTTGCATCAACTACAATCCTTTATTGTTTAAGAGACAGCTGGGTTATGCCTTGGTCCACCCTCCCAGAGGACAAGATTTAGCTGAGACCCTGTATTGTGAAGTGAAACCTAATTCAACTATTGTCAGACAAGCATCCTGGGCTTGGTACAACATCCAGACAAAAGGAGTGGCTATTCTTGGAAGATGTAATAATGTTGCTTCAGCTCAATATTTAGACTGGTCATGTACTAGAGCTCAGATTACCAGAATGCCTTTCATCTTGGAAGACATGTCTGGACCATCCACAGTACAGCCAACAACAACTGTCAGCCTAGAAGAATTTGAGAAGCTGAAGGAAAGGAATGAGAACTTATCTCAAGCCTTGAAGAAGACTCTTTGGGAAAGAAGTGATGGTCGTCTGGATATTGAGAGATTGGAGAAGCTTAGGGTGGAGCATCTTGCCAAAATTGAGAAGACAGAAGACTACATAAGGAAAGCAAGAGCCGGGGAACAAATATTGAATAATGCCTGTAAAGAGGCCAAAATTCAGAAGGCTAGGACTGAGCTCTATCTGCAAGAGAGTCAGGCTAGGTGGGTTAGAATCACTGAGGCCCGTACCCAAGAAGACCAGAAGACTCAAGCCAAGATTGAACAGCTAGAGGCCAATGAGAAGAAGCAGCAAGAAGCTTTGTTGGCAGCCCAGAAGGAGATTTCAGAGTTGAAGCTCAGAGCAGGATTGAAGAGGTCAAAGGACCAGGACAGGCATAAGAAGCTGACCACTGCCATTGCTACTTGGAACCTCCTCATTAGGACCATTACAGAGCACCCGGATGGTCCAGTGACTGAGGCACTCTTGAAGGAGGTCAGGGAGGATGAGTTTGGACTGGATGTCTGATCCTTTGCTTGTTGCTTGTTTCCATTTGATGTACTTTTTCTTTTTTTGATGTATTTTGACCCTTCAAGGGCATGTATTGTAAAACAGACTATGTATTGCTCCATCATTTGTAATATATTTTGGTTTGTTTTTATTCGGGCCTTCTCTCAACAACATCAAGCATCTTCCTCGAGGTCTGGAAAGGTCAAAACCAAGAACCAAACTGGATACCTTGGAAAACAAATAAGCATACTGCATTGCATACTAACTTTGTTTTTTTGTTTTGTAGGTTTTGTAATTATTACTGTTTCTAACTTTGTTGTGATCTCAGGAAATATTGCTCGTCGCCGAGTGTTCCCTATCAACCGCGTGCACCGGTACCCAACTCGTAACAACCTTCCCGATATTCAAATGGAACAAGTACAGCAGGACCTGTCTGAGGTCAGAAATCAGATGGCCAATGAGAGAGTGGAGATGAGAAATTAGATGTCTCAGTTTATGGCAGTAATGACTGGCTTAGCCCAGAGTCAAGAAAGGTTAAGAGAGCTGGTGGAAAGACAAACTCCTGAGGAGCCTCATCTTGGAACAGGAGGAACTAGCAACAATGAACGGGGCCAGCCTCGTATTGACCCACCAGTGTATGGACCTCATCTGGATCCATAGGTTAATATCCCGATGAATGTTCAAGGTAATACTGCTGGGGGCAGAGTCCTGTAGGAGGATCCCCAGGAAGAACAGTTCACTGTCATAGGGGCTGGAGATGAAGTATATGACAGGAGATTGGACGAAATTGCTGAAAAGTTAAGATCTTTGGAGTCTCAGAATTCTTTGGACTTTGATGTGATGGATATGGGATTAGTGGATGGGGTGAGAATTCCCCACAAATTCAAACCACCTTGCTTTGAAAAGTACAATGGCACTTCCTGTCCTCGCACTCATCTGCAGTCTTTCTTGGGAAGGCTTAAAGCGTATACCATGGATGAAAAGCTATGGATGTTCTACTTTGAGGACAGTCTGACTGGAGCTTCGAGAGAATGGTATTCGCATTTGTCTAGGGCCACCATAAGATGCTGGAAGGATTTGGCTGAGGCTTTCATCCGTCAATATCAATACAACTTGGACATGGCTCCCAATAGGACCCTCCTAATGGGAATGTCTCAATCTTCTAGAGAGAGCTTCAGGGAATATGCCCAAAGGTGGAGACAGCTTGCTGCTGCTGTCCAACCACCCATGTCAGAGAGGGAAATGACTGACATGTTCATGAATACATTGCAAGGGACCTATATTGATAGACTGGATGCTTTTTCCTCTACCAGTTTTGCTGACGTGGTCATAGCTGGTGAAAGAATTGAAAGTCTATTGAAAATGGGCAAGATCTCCGACAGTGGTGCAAGTTCCTCCAGCAATCCCAGGAAACCTTTTGCGGGACCCCGAAGGGCAGGTGAAACTAATTCCATTCATACAAGCAGGGGCAGGCCTCAATATGCTCACCGGTCAGTAGCAGCTGTTACCATTCCGGCTCCAATTCCACAGCAACCATCATATCCTCAACAACAACAGCCACAACATCAACAACAATCTCACTATCAGCAACAATCACATTTTCCGCAACAGAGAACCTACAACAGCAGTAACAACAACCAACAACAACGTCCTTTCCAACAAAGGCCATCACAAGCAAACAGGGTAATTGACCCAATCCCAATGCCGTATGCTGCATTCTTGCCACAACTCCTCAAGCTCAACCTAGTTGAGTTAAGGACGTTGGCTCCTCCAGATCCTCTTAATCTCCCAAAGAACTATGATGCAAATGCCAGGTGTGCATTCCACTCAAACGCACCGGGGCATTATACTGAAAAATGCAGGGCCTTACAGATGAAAGTCCAAGATTTGGTGGACTCAAAATCTCTCAACTTTGCACCTCCTCCAAAACGTCACAAGAAATCCAATGCCTAGTCACAACAGGCCTAGGATTAATGCTATTGAGGAAGGAAAACCATCCACATTAATTACCAGTGTTGCACAAATCCGAACACCTCTGGTGGAAATCAAAGCTCAGTTGTTAGAATGCCAAGTGTTCCCCGGGTGTGAGCTCGGCTGTGGATATTGCAACATTGCCACTAACGGATGTGAAAGGCTGAGAAACGGCATAAATGGTCTTATTAAGGATGGTATCCTTCAAATTACGACAACAGCGACTACAACTCCAACAATTCCTTCATCAACAATCCCAGATACTCCTACAACGTCAACAACCATTGTTCCAACGGATTCTACTACAACTCCAACAACTGCTCAATCGATCACTTCAACGGATACAAGTTCAGTCACCATTCCTGCTACAACTTCAACACCCATCCAGTCAACATTACCGTCTGCAACATCAACAACAGTTAATGAAAGTGTCTCAGCAGTTACGATATACTACGATCCCGCAAATGTTCCTGCCATCAACTCACGACAAAATGCTACTCCTGTCAGAGCACCAGTTACCATATACTATGATCCACACACCATTGTGGTCCCCTCTGCAGCTGCTATCAGTCCAGTCACTATCACAGTGCCCGGGCCAGTTCCTTACGAAAGCAATAATGCCATCCCTTGGCATTATGGCTCAGATCTGTACTGCGAGGGGCAGAAAATCACTTTAGAATCATCAACTTCTTCACCTCAGATAGACAATGTGGAGGGAGGCGGAGGCTTCACTAGAAGCGGACGTCTCTTTGCTTCGCAAATTCCAAGACCCGTTGCTGAAGCAGAAGCTGCTGCTAAGGCAAAAGGGAAGAGCATGTTGCAAGAAGAACCAGTTGCTAGAGAAGCTTTGAAGACTCCTTTTGATCAAGAGGTTGATGAATTCATGAGAATCATAAAGAAAAGTGATTACAAGGTGGTGGACCAGCTTCACCAAACGCCTTCCAAAATCTCCATACTATCATTGCTAATGTGCTCTGAGGCTCATCGGAACGCACTATTAAAAGTCTTGCACGCAGCTTATGTGCCGGAGGAGATTACTGTCAATCAGTTAGAAGCTGTGGTTGGAAATGTCAACGCTAGTCATGGACTAGGATTTACCAATGCTGATCTAACAACGGAAGGTCACAATCACAACAAGGCTTTGCACATTACCTTGGAGTGTAAGGGTGCAGTTCTTTCTCACGTACTGGTAGACACAGGGTCATCCCTCAATGTCCTACCCAAGAAAGCCCTTGTGAAGCTGGAACATGATGGATTGGCACTACGCCCAAGCAACTTGGTGGTAAGAGCCTTTGACGGTTCTAAGAGATCGGTACTAGGAGAGATAGAGTTACCAATAATGATTGGCCCACAAGTGTTCAAAACGACCTTCTTTGTGATGGATATACAACCTGCCTACAGCTGTCTATTGGGTAGACCATGGATACACGCCGCTGGCGCCGTGACATCAACCCTTCACCAGAAGTTAAAATTCGAGTGGGAGGGCCAAATCATTACCATCTGTAGGGAAGAGGATATCTTCGTTAGCCAGCTAGCTACTTTCAAATACATTGAAATGGACGGGGAGATACATGAAACCATGAGTCAAGGGTTTAAGGCCCTGAATATCAATGAAACATCTGCTATGCTAGGGACTTCCATCACATCATATCAACAAGCCGGAAGGTTGTTGAGGAGGGTACCGCTCAAGGCTGGGGCAAGCTGCTTCCAGTTGAAAAGAAAGAAGACAGATTCGGGTTGGGTTACAGACCAACTCGACAAGATCAACCAGAGGCTGCAATGGGGCCCAAATTTGTCAGCGGGGGAATGCTTACCCCGGATTCTGTGAACAGTCTGGAAGACGAGGAAGAAGACGAGCGCAACCTGGAAAGCTGGATACGTCCAAGGATCCCGGGGAACCATGTCTCAAACTGGTCTTCCCAGGAAATTATAAGAGTTACTCCTACAGAGTAATTATTATTTCCTGTCTTTAAGCATGCATCAAGTCCTGCATCTTGCCCAAGATGTCAGGACTCATTTTGTAATCGGGCCATCTTGTATTTTGTGCAAACGATCAATTAATGAATATCAGGACATCTTTTGCAAATGAGTCTTTTCTTTTCCGCTCACTGTTTTTCATTTTTCATTTTTTGTACAAAAATAAAATGGCAATGTTTTTCAAAATACTTCATTTTCACTTTTTCTAAGCAAGATAAAATTGATCACTAAAATGAACCAATCTAAACCCTTGCAGAGAGTGCCCTCCAGACTGCACTGACAACAACACTGATATGACTTCGTATGACTTTGACAATCCGATTAATCAAGCTGACGAAGGGGTTGAAGAAGATTATGAGCTACCTGAAGAGCTAGCCAGGTTGTTGAGACAAGAGGAGAAGGTTATCACTCCTCATCAGGAGGAAGTTGAGACGGTTAATCTTGGTACAAAAGAAGACTTGAAAGAAGTTAAGATCGGGGCCTGTCTGCAAGATTCGGTGAAAGAACAACTTATTAACATGTTTCGGGAGTATGTGGATGTTTTTGCTTGGTCTTATCAGGATATGCCCGAATTGGACACCGACATTGTTATGCACAAGCTGCCTCTGAAAGAAGACTGTCTGCTAGTAAAACAGAAGTTGCGCCATACTCGCCCGGATATGGCAATGAAGATAAAAGAAGAGGTACAGAAACAGTAGGATGCCGGTTTCCTTGCTGTCACTAGTTACCCGCCGTGGGTTGCTAATATTGTACCTGTGCCTAAGAAGGATGGCAAGGTGAGGATGAGTGTGGATTACCGGGACCTGAATAGAGCCATCCCGAAAGATGACTTCCCATTACCTCACATTGATGTATTGGTTGATAATACGGCTCAGTTCTCGGTGTTCTCCTTCATGGACAGTTTTTCAGGATATAATCAGATCAAGATGTCACCTGAGGACATGGAGAAGACAACTTTCATCACACCCTAGGGCACATTCTGTTATAAGGTAATGCCATTCGGACTGAAGAATGCTGGTGCCACTTATCAACGGGCTATGGTAACATTATTCCATGACATGATCCACAAAGAAATTGAATGCTATGTGGATGACATGATTGCCAAGTCCCTCACAGAAAAAGACCACCTGGTGAATCTGTTAAAGCTGTTCAAGCGTCTGAGGAAGTACCAATTGAAGTTAAACCCCAACAAGTGTACATTCGGAGTGAGATCCGGTAAGCTGCTGGGGTTTATTGTGAGTGAGAAAGGAATTGAAGTTGACCCTGACAAAGTCAAAGCCATTCAAGAAATGCCTGCGCCAAAGACTGAAAAAGAAGTTCGGGGGTTTCTAGGTAGATTGAACTACATTTCACGGTTCATATCTCACCTTACAGCAACCTGTGAGCCTTTGTTCAAGTTGTTAAGAAAAGAGCAAATGGTCAGGTGGAATGAAGACTGCCAAAGGGCTTTTGACAAAATCAAGGAATACTTACGAGAACCTCCGATCCTTATGCCTCCAGTTGAAGGAAGACCTCTAATCATGTACTTGACAGTATTAGAAGAGTCAATGGGGTGTGTGTTGGGCCAGCATGACGAGTCTGGTCGAAAAGAGTATGCAATATACTACCTAAGCAAAAAGTTTACCGACTGTGAACAACGTTGTTCACTGCTCGAGAAAACTTGTTGTGCTTTAGCATGGGCTGCTCGCCGACTAAGGCAGTATATGTTGACCCACACCACTTTATTGATCTCAAAGATGGACCCAGTTAAGTACATTTTTGAGAAGCCAGCACTTACCGGACGGGTTGCAAGATGGCAAATGATCCTCACAGAGTATGACATTCAATACACATCTCAAAAAGCCATCAAGGGCAGTGTGTTGTCTGATTATCTTGCTGAGCAACCCATTGATGATTACCAGCCTATGAGATTTGACTTCCCTGATGAAGACATCATGTTCATAAAAGCAAAAGATCATGAAGATCCTATTCACACTGAAGGGCCTGACCCAGAATAAGAATGGACAATGATGTTTGATGGGGCTGTTAATATGAATGGTCGTGGTGTTGGTGCAGTACTCATTACACCTAAGGGAGTTCACATGCCTTTCTCGGCAAAGCTCACATTTAACTGCACTAACAACGAAGCCGAATACGAAGCTTGTATTATGGGTCTTGAGGAGGCCATTGACCTCAGGATCAAGACTTTGACTGTGTTCGGAGATTCAGCTCTGGTAATCAATCAAACCAACGACAAATGGTACACTCACCAGGATCATCTGATACCTTACCGGGACTATACCAGGAGGTTATTGAATTTCTTCACAACAGTCAAGCTGGAGTATATCCCTCGAGATGAAAATCAGTTTGCAGATGCTCTGGCTACCATTTCATCCATGATCAAAGTTCAAGCTGCCAACTTTGTGCCTCAGATTTCAGTATCCAGACTTGACAGACCAGCATACGTGTTCTCAATAGACCTTGCTAAAAATGATAAGCCTTGGTTTCATGACATCATATGCTTCTTGGAGGATCATACATACCCACCTGGGGCATCATCCAATGACAAGAAGACATTAAGAAGGTTTGCTGGTAGTTTCTTTCTGAATGCTGATGGTTCCTTGTACAAGAGAAACTTTGATATGGTACTTCTCAAATATGTTGATAAGACGGAAGCAGACTTGTTGATGCACGAGGTGTACGAAGGATCTTTCGGTACCCATGCGGGAGGCCATGCTATGGCTAAGAAGTTGTTGAGATCAGGCTACTACTGGATCACAATGGATGTAGACTGTTGTGCTTATGCCAGAAAATGTCATAAATGCCAGATTTATGCAGATAAAGTGCATGTGCCTCCAAATCCTTTGAATGTAATGTCTTCACCCTGGCCCTTTGCCATGTGGGGCATTGATATGATTGGCAAGATTGAACCGACTGCTTCAAATGGCCACAGATTCATCCTAGTAGCCATTGATTATTTTACCAAGTGGGTTGAAGCAGCTTCATATGCAAATGTCACCAGACAAGTGGTAGCCCGATTCCTAAAGAGAGACATCATCTGTCGATATGGAGTACCCGAGCGAATCATTACTGATAATGGTTCCAATCTGAACAACAAAATTATGGTGGAATTGTGTCGGGACTTCAAGATCCAACACCACAATTCTTCTCCTTACAGGCCAAAGATGAATTGTGTTGTAGAGGCCGCTAACAAGAATATCAAGAAGATTGTGCAGAAGATGACAGTCACCTACAAAGACTGGCATGAAATGCTACCATTTGCCTTGCATGGGTACCGTACGTCAATCAGAACATCCACTGGGACAACACCGTATCAGCTGGTATATGGTATGGAGGCAGTCCTACCTGTTGAAGTTGAATTACCCTCCTTGCGGGTACTGATGGATGTCAAGTTGAATGAAGCAGAATGGGTTCGTTCTCGGTACAATCAATTGAATCTAATTGAAGAGAAGAGATTAGCTGCAATATGTCATGGGCAGATATATCAGAAAAGAATGAAGAAAGCCTTCGATCAGAAAGTCAGCCTTCGGGAATACCAAGTAGGAGATCTTGTGCTGAAAAGACTCCTTCCTCCTCATACAGACCACAGGGGCAAGTGGACTCCGAATTACGATGGTCCATTCATAGTAAAGAAAGTTTTCTCTGGTGGAGCACTGATGCTCAGTACTATGGATGGTGAAGACTTCCCGTCCCCTGTGAATTCAGATGCAGTTAAAAAATACTTCGCATAAAATGACCCGCTGGACATAAAAACAGAATGTAAGTCCAGGCAAAAATAGGGCATCCCGGCGAGTCAAAAACAGAATAAAAGACTCGGGCAAAAATAAGGGAATATAAAAATGTATACCCGCTGAGTTGAAAAGCCGCATTGGACAGCTCAGGCAAAAATGGGTATCCCGGTGGATTGAAAACCCGAAAGGGCGATCCACGCAAAATAAGGGAATAAGCGAACAACTGCATTCTGAATTCGTCTGTATCACTTACAACATGGAAAGCTTCGAAAGGTTCAAGCGTCGGTCAGAATCAGCCTTCTTTAGAAAGCGGGATGAGAAGAACGTCAATGTCATACGAGTCATAGCAAGAGGAAGCACTGAAGCGTCATCAACATTGCCAGCATCCTTTTGTTTCTTAATTTATAACAATCTCCTCATTTCAGGGGATCTGTTTCTTTGACTGTACTTGCCAATTCAGGGCACACAAGTTAATAAAATCAGATTTTCAGTCACGTTTCGTCTCGTACATTTTATTTTCATTTGCAAAAATGTCTGATGTCCTTATAAATATTGATTGCATTAATACAAATGCGTCTTTTCTAAATTTCGTGCTTACAGGAAATAGATTTGCTCCCGGGAGTGTCTGAACTCCTATGATGGAATCCAGTAATAGATACCTCGGGATACTTGTATGTTTCTTTGTCATAACAGGATTGCAGGTGCTCATCCTCCCCAGTTGAGTTATCAGAAATCATCATCCTCAGCAGGATCCCCACAGACATCTCTAGGAAGATCGTTCAATGATCATTCCTCCCCAGCCAAGTGTCAGGCAGGGAATCATCTCCTCGCAAAGTTTCAACCTTTATCCAGAAGAGCAGTGTCTGAAGATCTCACAACAAAGTGATGAAAGCTTCCACAGACCCCAGCTGGGCTCCTCATCATTAAGATAGGCCTATCAGTGGCCTGTTTCCCCAAGCAGTCATACATCTTATCAGATCTACCAATGATCTTTTCCCCAGCTGGGACATTCTTTCAAGAAGATCATCCAGAGATCTCCATAGCAACGAGATCTGGATCCCGGATCGGTGTCTTTTGCACAATCATAGCATTCGCATCATATTTCCCCCCCAGAGCGTAGCATCCCGTCTAATACGGAGCATTACGGCAAAAATCAAACATATTGCATAATCATAAGCCATGTTGGAATCGAACATATGTATGTACCAACGTTTCATCAGCAATATATGTATATACAAAGAACCACAGTTACAGCAGAAAGCCAAAGCATCCACTTTGCACTCTCAAAATACAGATACATGCTCCTTTTGGAACTCGCCCGTGTCATCATTCCCTAGTAAAGTCGCCAGAACATTCTCCACAAACAGATATCTATACACTCTCTGGACACTCATCTGTGTCACAGTTCCCCCAGCATGGTTGCCTAAACACTCATTGTAAACTCAAACACTTGTTTATAGTACTCTTCTTCCGACACCCTTCCGTGCCGTCTCATCCCCACAGATCTTCAGAATATCTTTTACACTCATGAGTACATAACTTATACACTTTCTCTTGTGATACTCATCTGTATCATACTCTCCCCATCAAGTTGAACAATCGTATGTGTCTCACTCATGCTTACTTTTTACTCATACAGATACTCATCTGTATCTTGTATACACCTATTATCTTCCTCAAATTCGACACTCGTCCGTGTTCTTTGTTAACCAGTTGGTACTCGTTTGTACCATCATCTCTGAACATGCGTCAGCGTTTGTTGCTACCGATACTCTTCCGTATCAAGGTCCTTAGGATGCTCGTCCACATATTTAATCTATACACAGTGTCAAACACTTATACCTTTTCCTTGAATTTAGACACTCATTTGTGTCTACCCTTCCCCAGAAGAGTCCCCAACGAATCCCAATGATTTATTTCCTTTCTATCTGACATTCGTCATGTGTCATGATACTTCCGGCAGCCGTACCCTGTCAGGTGATCGTCCTTCACCTCTTGATGATTGTCCTTCATCATCCCCAGCGGAGTCTCCATTATTGGAACCCTTCCCTATCCGACATTCGTCCTATGTCGTGATATTTTTAGCAGTCGTCCCCTGCTAGGTGATCGTCCTTCACCTTTTGATGATCGCCCTTCATTATTTCATTCGATGGTCATCCCCATCGTCGATCTTGTTATCTGACATTCGTCCTATGTCATGATAAACCCCAGAGCAGTCGTACCCTGCCAGGTGATCGTCCTTCACCTCTTGATGATCGTCCTTCATCATGCTACTCTGATGGCCGTCCCCATCGTCGACTCTTTCTATCCGACATTCGTCCTATGTCGTGATACTTTCGGCAACCGTACCTTGCCAGATGATCGTCCTTCACCTTGGATGACCGTCCCTCATCCTTATCCCCAACAGAGCAGTCGTCCCCTGCTAGGTGATCGTCTTTCACCTTTGATAATCGTCCCTCATCATTTTTTTAACCCGATGGTCGTCCCCATCATTGTCTTTATCTTTAATCCCCAGAGAGTTTTGTTCCTCTACTTGATAGCCGTCCCCATCATGATATCTCCGTCTCCCCAGCATGTTGGCCGTCCCCGTCATTGCTTTATCCCCAGCAGTCGTCCTCTGCTCGAAGGTCATCCTCCGTCGCCCGCACTTTATAAACATACTTTACTTCCTTTTACAATCTATATCCCTTTTCTTCTTCATACCCAGTGAGCGCAAATTTTGGACTGTCTTTGGTATTCAACCACAAGTTATCTTGTTTGTCTGTTAAGTCGTCGCTTACATCCTGCACAGCTAACTCATGCTTGAATAGGGGCAGCTGTAAACACCCCAAATTTGCCCTCACTCATTTCACCATGGCTTGTGGTTCTTTTCATATTGCATAAGTTCAATCATATCAACTCATATTACATTTTTGCCTCACTACATTGGTTCAAAGTCATCTGCATCTAGGGTTTGTGATTTGAGCAATCCCTGAGCTATCTGAGCCACTCCAAAGGTCTTCAATCATCTTAAGAGGGTCCATGTATGTCCAAGCATCATATTATATCCTTCCAAGATCAAGAAAGTCTGAAAATCACAAGAACTGAGGAAGGTATGGAAGCAGAGCCAAGCTTAAATACACAGATGACCTGAAATTAGGGTTTTGGTTTTAGAGGCCATAACTCCAAATTTTTTGCTCATTCTTGTTTCTATTGGTCATTATATGCTATAAGGATCATACATACCAATTTTCATGAAGAAATTCAATGGGGAAGGCATCTGATCAAAAGATGACTTCTTAAGCAAGTCAGTGCAAAATCAGGGCATCTGAGGCCCCCAATCACCCAACCAAAGGGTATTCTCCATCATTTTGGGTGTATATGATCTTTATTTGATCTTAAAAGAGGTTAGAAGTTCACAAAATTGAAGAATTTAAAGCCATTTGCAAAGTTGCCAGTTTGGGAAAGTGACTTGTAATTCAAACTTGCCATTTTGGGAAAGTTTTTTAACCTCCTCTTTTTGATTCAAAAATGCTTCAAATGAAAAATTCTTGGTCATGAAAGATGTATATTGGATCATTCCCTTTTCAAAAAGTACAAGAACTTGACCTAATTCATCATAGAACTCAAGTTATGGCTTTGCAAAGTTGGGAAAAATCACTAAATTTCACTTATGCACCAAAGAGGGAAGTTTGCAAAAACACTTGCCAAAGCCAAATGTGACCTCTAATTGACTTCTAAGCCTTGCACAAACATCACACATGACCTATAATTCAGAATTGCACAAAGAAATCCCAAGTTTCATGCCTTGAACATCAAGATTTCCTAAAGGGGCCAAAACATCACATAATTTGCAAAACACCCCATAACTTTCTTCTCTCTTGCTGAATTGCCTCAAGAATGGATTTGTGGACATCCATGAAGTCAGTTGCGCATGGACATGCCCAAGGGCTAGTTGTGTTCTTGCCCATACCTCAAGTACAAGTCATGTTGACATTTTTGCAACTTGCCCATACCAATCAACATAGGCCACCACCCACCCTCTGACCTATCCCAGCATGATATGTTTACCTAAAGCAAGCCATTCCATAACATAACACAAGATGAAACCTCCAAGAACTCGGCAATCACAAAAACTCCCCCTTATGCAAAAGTCTTCGAAACTCATAGCTCAGCCATCAAACCTCCAAATGTTTTCCACCATCCAACTCCATAATCATCACTGATCATTTCCCACCCTTCATTTTGCCCTAAAACACCCTGAATAAAAAACACGATTTTGACATTGCTTGAACTGAACTTCTGCCAACTTCATTTAGAGCCCATATAAACTCCAACCAAGCATCACAAGCTCTTTAGGAGGATCATTGGAGCTGATTTGAAGCAAAGAAGCAGCCAGCCAGTGCCATTTTCGAAAGCTTCAGTTAGGTATCATCAAGAACATTTTTTCCAGAAATGACTTTTTAAGTTCTTAGATTGTTCTCCATGCTTCACTGATCTCACTGCACCTTTTAGTTTTGAAAATGATTGCATATTAAGCATGTATGAAGCTTCTGAAATTTCTGAGAAATTTTTCGTTTTGCTTCGAATCTCTCTGATCATGTGAAATAAATTTTGTTTGATGGTTGATTCTTGTTAGAATGGGATGGGGATCATTTCTGGAGAGTTTAAGGGCTTAGGGTTGTGTATTGAGAGAGATAGCATGAGGGGATAGCCGGAGAAGATGACCGGAACACTGTTCCGGTCACCTGAAAGTGATTAGGGTTCAGATTAGGGCTTAATTGTGTAATTAGCGTAGTTTGAATTCTGGCCTTTGGATAGCGCGCGAAGTCAATTCCCTCCATCCTGAGTTTGAACCTGGGCCTTTGGATTGGCTGACTTTCTCAATTTTCTCATTTTATTTAATAATTATTTCATTTGTTTTCTATTTATTTGAACGAATTTTTAAAAATAGCAAATGATATTAAAAAATTCTGAAAATTCTTATCCAAGCTTTTATATATTTTCAGAAACCAAAAATATTTTTATTTTTATTTTTTTCATTAAAAATTATTTTTAAATCATTTAAATGATTATTTTTAATTAGTTAATGAGAATTAATTAATTAAAAATACATTTAGGTATTTAAAAATTCCAAAAAAATTCAGAGAGCTTTTTAAAACATTTAGAAACATTATCAAACCCTTCACACAAATTTCTTTTTGGTTCTTGACCTATTTTGACATTTTTCTTTGGATTTAGGGTTCTTAAAAGTCAATATTTTGACCCTAACTTAGAAAAATCCCTTCTGCCTAACCATGAAGAGTTTGATGTTGGTTCTTTTTGCATTTCATTCCTCATATCATGTAGTTTCTAGGATAAAATGGGCATGAATTTATCTTTCATTTTCAATTTGTTGTGCATTTTTCCTTTTGAGGCATCCTAAAACCCTAGCAAACTTGAGAAAATCATAACTTCCATTAGGTTAAGGTTTAGGTCTCCTCCTTTGGTCAGTGAACTTGTATAGGTTTAGGGTGTCTTTGATACTATTTTCAATTTTTTATCTCATGTCTTGCTTCTGGTTTTGAATTTTGTATTGCATGTTATGTATAAACCCTAATTTTTGCCTTCATTTGCATTCATCTTTCATATGCTTGCATACATGAATTTGCCATGACATTTTGTGCATCCATATGACATATAAGACATCTTAGGATACATTAGAATCATGTTTGATCATTTCATCATCCATTTTCCATTCTTTTGCCTTCATTGCATCTCATAAGTTTTATGAACTTTCATGCTCCCTTTCATGTTTCATTTTGCATCTTCATTGCTTGTATGATCATCCACATCTCATGTTTACCATTTGTATCATCTCTTAGCATCATTTATACCTTAATATGCTTCTGATCTTGGTTGGCATCCTTGCATCTCATCTCATTTTCATTTCACTTCATTCCTTGTTGCTAACTTTTCAGGTGGTAAGTGTTTGAGAAGTGAATTTGCCTTCACTTCTCATAATCTCTTCTCATCTCTCTTATGCATTCATTGCTGCTTTTTATTTGTGGATTAGAGTGAGCTTGCTCATTCATGCTCCCTCCCCTCTTTCTTTCTTCAAGCAACTTATCTTCTTAAGTGAAGTAAGTTGTCTTGCTTCTTCTGTTTCTTCCTCCTTTCATCTTCTTCTTCCTTGGTGGATTTTCTCTTGAAGATATTTTGCAAGCCTCATAAACCCTAGGAACATCCAAGTATGATCACAATTAGGGTTGATTAGTCCCCCATTTAGTTTTACCTTTGTGTCATCTTTGGGTCTTCTCTTCTCATCTCATAATCAAGGACTAAACCTTAAAGGTTTTAAGACTTTGTGATTAAGCTTATGCATGCATCCTTCTATTAGGATGGAGTGTATAACTTTAATCCTAAGTGTTAAAGCCTTAATGTGTTTAAATCCTTTAATCAATCCATTTAATAATCACTAAGACATCAAGCTTGTAACTTGGGCCTTGCATTAGGGTTCTAATTCTTCCTTAATTGGTCAAGAAGGACTAACCCTAGTGTTAATGGACAAGTCCCCCTCAAGTTGTCTTACAAACCATAAAATTCACTTCTTAATATTACCATTAACTAAAATCCATTTTAATAAAGACTTTGTTTTGTCATGAGGTTAATCCCTAATCATGGATTAAGTTGAGGAGTCTTCCTCAGCTTAAATGTTCTCATCTATTATCCTTCTATTAGGATAGTGTAATGGGTCCATTAAATCCTTGATTATGGCTTAAGCTCATTACTTAACACTAAACAAAAACTCCACAAAACATCTAAATAAATACAAGTAGGTTAATGATCTTAATCCTACATCATGGTGATTAAGTGTGAGGTGCTTACTTCACATTTAAGCTATTCTCATTACCCCTAATCAGAGGGAGGATGTGATAAGTTTACTAACCCTTTGGTTTAGGATTAAGCTCATTTTCTTATGACAAACTTCAAAAAAGTAATAAAAGACTGAAAACGCCAAAAACAAACAATAATCGTCTCCTCCGGGATTCTTTTCTCACCTCACTCACTCATAAACGAGAACTTGCTTCTTCCGTCTAATGCAAGACAGTTTGCACCTGAGCCAGACAGGTCATACACTTGAGCATAGGCAAGTAAGCAGTTCACAAGTCAATTTATCTTTCAGTCTCTTTGAGTCGAACTACGGCGTTCTGACTTCCTCATTGCACGAGAGGATACGTAGGCATAACTTAACAGTTATCGAACAAAAGTCTCTGTATATTCCCCCTCCTTCCAGCATTATTCTTTAAGCCTCATAGTCTTGAGCTTCCCATTCTTTCTTACACTGACACTCTCATATTTCACTTCATTTCCTTTTACACTGACACTTGCATTCTTTTCCAGCTTTTTGTACACAGAATAGCACAGACACTACCCCTTTAAAACACAAATCTTTCAAGCGTGGATCCCGTCGAGTACGGCGGACAATCTGGGTGCTAATACCTTCCCAGGTTGTAACCAACCCCCTTCCTCAGTTTCTCTGGTTCACAACCGTCTTATCCATATTTTCTTAGGTTTATGCAGCATTACCTTTCCTTCGGGATAAAAAATGCCTAGCTGGCGACTCTTTTCATTTTCTTCTCTTTCGCCGACCGTTCGCGTCTGTACCCTATCTGACCAGGTGTCATTTGGTGGGAGCGACACTAACGCATCTACCTTGCTCACCAATTGCTTAATCTGCTCGCTAGTGTGTATGTTTTGGTTCAAGAATTCCTTGTTTGTTTGAGATTGGGTAGCTATGAAGTTCTCCATCATTAATTCGAGGTTTGATTTTCTAGGAACATTAGGAGCAGTCTTTTGATATCCTGGTGGTGTATCTGGCGCTTGTCCTGGTGCGTATAAAGCATTGTTGTTCTTATAAGAGAAGTTCGGATGATTCTTCCAACCTGGGTTGTATGTGTTCGAGTACGGGTTTCCTTGAACATAATTCACTTGATCTATGGGAATTCCTGCTAATAATTGACAATCAGGGACAGCATGTCCTGGAACTCCACATAACTCACAGTTAGGTGTTATAGCAGCCACGGTGGCTGTTGGTGTTATGGCCAAGTTGTCGATCTTTTGATTAAGTGCATCAAACTTTGCATTAACTTGGTCCATACTACTCACTTCGTACATACCTCCTTTTGTTGGTTTCTCAGTTGCGACTCTCTCGCTTCCCCATTGGTGTAGAACCTCAAATTTGCCCTCTTTATTTTAAGCATCATAATACATCATTTGCATCATAAGCATATCATATGTATAACATTATGGCATGGGAAAATAAAGCTTGACAAGCATCAAGCCCTAGCATGAGGCATGTGGCCATTTGGGGAGGTGTTGGGGGCCATCTAAGCTAAGACAGGGGTTCCAATAGATTTGTGGGAGGCCTATGATGAGTCTAGACTCTTTTGGCAAGGCCAAGTTCACCTACAAAAGCTCAGAAGATTGCTTAATCATCACAAGTTTTAAGACAAGGCAAGGCTCCTAAGCAGTGCAGCCAAATTAGGGTTTTGACTTCAAGAGCCTTAAACTCATAATTTTGGCCAACTCTTTTGGGCAATGTTTTCCATATGATAAGAGGTCCCTACATGTCAATTTTCATGAGAAAATTCCAAATGGAAGTCAGTCATTGCCTTAGTTGCTTGCAGATGAAGTAATTGGTCAACTGTGCCTGTAAAAAGTCAACTGTCTGATTTCAAGGGGTCCAAGCCACTTTTTCTTGCCAAGGGAGGTCTTTACAATGTTATAAGATGTTTGGGATGGTTGGAGATCAAGAATCATGGATATTTGGAGGTTTTTGCAAAAAATGATATAAAGTTGGTTTTTGAGATTTTCTAAATTTAGCAACTTTTGCCCTAATTTTCAAGTGAGCTTAGCATGGTCAAAAATTCTTCAAATGAACCCAACCCAAACATGAAAGTTGAAGACTAAGGCCTGCCATTTTCAAAAAGTACAAGTACATTTTCATGGGATTTATGGTTTGAGAGATAAAGCCCTCGAAAATTTCATGCATTTTAGGGCAAAATCACATTTCCATGCACACACCAAATGCAAGAGTGCTCAAAACTCATTTTTAAGTGCTGGAATGGATCAAGTGAGGTTACTAAGTTACAATGCAATGTATTTAGATGATTTTGCTCAAGAGAAACTTGCATTTTTTGATGCCAAGCATGGAAGTGGTCTCAAAAGTGCAAATTTAGCCAAATCATGAGAAGTATGTAATGGCTGATTCTAAGAGCCAAAGTTGTTTATGTTCTGACCAAGGATTGGAAAAGGCTTGTGCATGTACCAAAAGGCCAAGCAAAGAGTGTGGTATGTGAGCTTATCTCACACTTTTGCAAATGATGCAAAATCTCAAAAAGGGCTCATTTATTCCCATTCCAAGTGCAAGGTGAGGCCACCATCCTTTTATTCATGCCATATCAAGTTGTTAGCTCGAGAGAAATGGGAGGGTCCAGGCAAGTAATTTGACACATTTCACAAAATGCAAGTGCATGGGCATTTGGGATTTTTGGTGTCACATGAGATGTCATTTTTTACCAAAGGGCAAGTTGTCATGGAATGAAGTTGCAAGCCCATTTGTGTACTATTTGGAGCCTTTATTTCACAACGCATGGTATGAAGAGGTTTTGGCCCAAAAGGGGTGCAGAAAGCATGAGTGGAATGGGAGACATCTCATGAGGGGAATTTTAGCAAAATGATAAGAACATCATGGTACACTGATCCAAGGGCCAATTTTCTTCCACTTTTGGATTAAGGGATCATTAGAGGTCAGCATGTGCAAAGGGAGTGGGAAGAGCACGAGTGAATCATTCCACCACTCACCTCATGCAAGTTTTGCAAAATCACCTCATGCACACCATTCTCACGTGCCTCTACTTGCTAACCCTAGCCACTGAAAACACATCATATATAAGTGAATTTTCCTCTTTTAATCGGGCAGAGGAGGTAGAATTTCATCAAACTCAAGCTTTGGCTCTTGCTGCATTTTCTCTCATAACTCCTCATCCATAGCTCCATTTACAAGGCAGACCCCATATTCTTGTTCCTGAAGCTTCAAAGGACATAGATCAAGCTTCATTTCAAGCTAGAGAGAGGTTCTTGTACCAGTCCAGTTCAAACCAGATTCCACCAAAGAGCAAGGTTGAAGTTGATTTTGAAGCTTCTTTCACATTTATTTTGTGAAAGGAGGTTGCTAGAAGATCATCCCAAGCTGGATTTTGGCTTTCTTGGAGAAATTTGAAGCTGTGTGATCTCAGGTATGCCTCAAATCCATAAGTTTGTAAATGATTTTGGTGATGTGCATTGTAATCTACTTGTTACACTGAGCATGTGGAGCTTTTTGGTTTTGAAAATGATGTGAAAATGAGGTCGGGCTAGGGTTTTGAAGTTTATAGATCCAAACTGTTTTGATGCTGTTCATGCTGTGTGTGTTGTTTTACACGTCTGTGATGATTGATTCATGTTGTGCTTAGTTAGAGGATCATTTTTGATGTTTGGTTCGTGTGTTTTCATGGAGAAATGGAGGAGATATGTTTCTCTGGTTCTGTTGTTTTGCTGGCTGCTTGTTCCTGTTTCATTCGAATGCTTCAATTTGTTTCATGAGAATGAGGTTGAAGATGATGACGTGTTGGTTTGTGTTTGGGCATGTTTTGTTTTTGTCTTTTGGTGACTAAACCCTAGCATGACCGGTTGATGCCTTGTTCACATGTTTTTGTGCATTTTGCTTGTTTTATGTAGCATGCCATAGGTTTAAGTGTGCCTGGGTTTTGTTTGCCTTGCATTGTTGCATGGGCCTGAGGCCAACATGCTAGGCGCGCCCCCCTGCTGGGCCCAGGCAGTTGGCATGTGCTGGCCAGCCTTGCTTCTTGCACTCCTCCATCCTTTTCTTTGTTCTTTTATTTTCTTCTTTTTCTTCTTGCATTTTGTTTATTTTAAAATATTTCCCAACTTAGAAAAAATCCATAAAAATTCATGTGCATTCTTTAGTTCATATAGTTTTTTATCATATTTTTTTCACATTTTTATTTTTATTTCCACGTGGCTAAATTAATTCAACACTAGGCATTGCTTTATTGTGGACTCTCTTGGACCAATCTGCCTTGTCCAATTTCTATCTTCTTCATCCTTTAAGCTATGAACCTCATTCTTTTTGCATTCAAATCCTAAGACACCCTACTATTTTCATGATTTATCTTAGATTTTTCACAAATTTCCTTGCTGGATTTTGATTGAGTTACTTATGCATCAATTTTCTAAACCCTAGATGGTGATACCTTGCATTCTTGAGTTTCATTGGCCTAGTTTGGGGCTGAATTTTTGCAAACCCTTTTGGATTCTCATTTCCTAGTGCTTGAAGAGTGCTTGGCTGTTTGTATATATTTTTTAGGTGCTTGGATTTATTTCTTAGGTATTTTCTTCCTCACTTTGCCTTGTTTTGCACCCTTTGAGTCTTATGGTTTCTTTTAAGTTTAGAAGGGGACTCATGCCAACTTTTCCTCATCTTTTGGGATCCTTTAGAGGTCTAGGGTGTTTCCTGGTCTTAGGATAGGGTTTGAGTTTCCTTGAGCTTTGGTTTTGATTCCCTTTTATGTGTATTACATCTTTAAGTGTTATGCATGCCTTCTTTGCATTTGTTTCACTCCCAATCATCTTAGTATGATCTTGTGTTGCTTTGTATATCATCTTGTGAACTCTTTGCCATGCCCTCATGATTGTATAACTTCTGACTTGTTGGTTCATACCTTGTTTTTATGATGTTACACTAACCTTGCAGGAGCTCTGGTAAGTGTGAGATGTGGGAATTGAGTTCCATATCTCCATCTCTCATCTCTTCTCATTTTGTTTATATGGACTAACATCTTTTTGTTGGGCTTAGGCCTTTCTCATCCCTTCTTCTATTTTCTTCTTCTCTTTTTTCTTTCCTTCTTCAGTAGGATAATCACCTCACAAACCCTAGGACCCCCATGCATGCTAACTTAGGATAGAAACTCCCCTCTAGTTTTTTCCTTTTGCTCCTTTGGTTCTCTTTCTCTCCTCACCTTTAAACTTAATTTTAATTCATTTAATAAAGGTTGAGTACTTTCATGTGACATGAGACTTTGCTATGAGATACTTGCACGCGTTCCATTTCGGGGCGAGGTGTGAGTCATCACTCGTGGTAGATAGGTCTTAACATGGGTACCTCACAAAGAAAAGCTAAAAAACACTTCTTAACCAAAAAACACAAAAATACTTAATAATGGTAATAGGCCAGTGTGCTTAAGCCTTTACTTGTGGGACTAGCTTTGGGGATTTCCTCCATAGATAGGTGTGCCTCTTGCGCATTCCATTTCGGGATGATGTGAGACGTACACATCCCATTGAGTAAGACTTAGGTACACTTACCTATGCAAACCTTCACTCATAAAAGTTTCTAAAAAACACCAAACAAACAATAAGCGTCTTTCCTTCGGGAATTCTTTTCCTCATCTCCTTCGCTCCGTACGCGAACTTGCTCCTACTTGTCACTTTGCAAGACGGTAACGCACTCGTCGTCCGAGCCTGCAACACCTGAGCATTGACATAGGTAGTTCAAGCCTTTAATTCACAAGCAATTTCCTTTTAGTACCCCTAGTTAGGGGAACTACGGCGTCTCTGATCCTCATTATCCTGATGAGGTACGTAGGCAGCGGGGTAGGGCCCGTTCGAGCACAATCTTTATTTTCCCTACATTTCTCCTTTTTCATTTCTTATTTCAGTTCTTTTCTCAGTTCCAGTTTCTTTTCATTTTCATTTCTTTTGCTGCAGCTTTCATACCCTCACCCTTTGAAATAGTTATCTTTGCAAGCGTGGATCCCGTCGGGTACGGCGGACGATCTGGGTGCTAATACCTTCCCAGGTCGTAACCGACTCCCGAACTCAGTCTCTTTGGTTCGCAGGACCTGTGTCCTTCCTCTTTCTTTCTTCTGGTTTGTGCAGCATTACCATTCCCTTTCTTCGGGATAAAAATGCCTGGCTGGCGACTCTATTCTTTTTCCGCGCCACTTTCGCGTTTGTACCAGGATGGAAATCCGGGGAGCGACAGCTGGCGACTCTGCTGGGGATCGAACCCAGAATCTCTGGTTCCCCTGTGAGTCTCTCCTAGCGCTTGTTTGTTGCTGTTTCATTGGGTGATGTTTGTTTGATGTGGCTTGTTGTATTGTACTGTTGTTGTTTATAGCTTTATTTACAGCTTTATTTACAGTTTTCAGTATTTATTTTCCGCATCATGTATATCATACTGGGCTGTCTGGACTGGTTTTCTGTTTGGTGGGATGGGTGATACTGTTTCTGAGAGATAAGCCAAGTACCCGGCTTGAGTGCACCCTAGGATTAGAGTGGACATATTGTACTCGCATGTGGCATGATGAGTGGCGATGTGTTTCACGCCCAGATTGCGACTGTCTTGGAAATATCTTGTGTGGGGATTTCCTCCACTTCGGGATAGGACCTTGATAAGTTATGTGCATCTGGGGACCGATCATTGAGGACCTTTGTGGAAACAACCCTCTCCAGTGGTGGCAGTGGCAGACCACATTTTGTGGCAAACCCATTCGCACCCGAGGGTCCACTGGGAACTCGCATAGGATGGCCTGGTTCTCTTATGGGAACTCAGTCAAAGCATCTGGTCGTATGACATTAGTACTGTATCCTACGGGCTGAATGCACTATTGTTTCTCGATTTCAGCGCTTGAAGCTGGGAACCTATAAGGGATGCTTGTTTTTCCCGGACTCAGCTGAGGCCTCCCTGCGTAGTACATAATGCCTAACCGATTCCCTGATTTGGTCATGAGCCATTTCTCGGAAATGGTGAAAGTATTATTGCTATTCGGCTTTGAGAGTCCGTGATGTTTGACCCGGAGCACACCCGTGAGATTGGGGATGGGTTACAGGTTTGCAGGAACCCTTGACCTCATCCTACCCTGGTTACTAGTACAGTTCATGTTATGATGCAGTCACTTTGGTTCCGAAGTTCTGGTTTTCTGGTTCTGGTATTCTTGATACTGTGGTCCAGAGTTTCTCTTCAGAGGGTTATGATTATCAGAGAGTGTGACTCATTGGATTTTTGGTTTGTCAGAGGGACCTTGTCAGTGGCCAGATTCCAGACAGTCTCAGATGGCCATATGTCCTTGCATTTGCATCTGCATCGCATCATTGCATCATTAATCATTGTTTTTGTTTTCATTCACAGGTTCATATATCTGCTCCCGGTTCCGGTATTCTTTTCAAAGATGGAAGATCCTCGCAAGCAGAATATTCATTTCAAGTTCTTTGATATCAAGGTCGGTTTGTTGAAAAAGATGATAAAGCTGATTACACCCAACCAGGTAGAGAGATTCAGAAAAGCTTATGGGAGTATTCTTGATGTGGTGATAGAGTTAGATCCTTCCGAGAGGAGTTCCATTCATACATTGCTTCAGTATTATGATCCTCAGCTCCGTTGCTTCACCTTTCCTGATTTCCAATTAGGCCCTATGCTGGAGGAGTATGCTTTGATCCTGGGTGTGCCGGTTCAAGACCAGGTTCCTTTCAATTCTGAGATGAGTAGACCAACACCGGAGGTTATCGCTAAGGCTCTTTATTTGAGCCCTTCTGCTGTGAAGTCTTTGACCATTATCAAAGGAGGAGTGTCCGGGTTTTCTTTGGAGACTCTGGTGAAGAAAGCAGGAGAATTGGTTGTTGAAGAGGAATGGGATGCTGTGTGTGCTATTTTGGCTCTGTCTATCTATGGCATCATTTTGTTTGCTGATATGGAGAAGTTCATAGATATAACTGCCATACATCTCTTTTTGCTGAAGAACCCAGTGCCTACCTTACTCGGGGATTTGTATTACTCAGTTCATTACAAAACTGAAAAGAAGAGGGGAGGTTTGGTTCGTTGCTGTGCTCCATTATTTCACATGTGGTTCATGAGGCATTTGCCTAGTACGGGATTGTTTAGTGACCACACTCTGGTATGGGCTCAGAAGCTAGAGAAGTTGCTTGCCAAGGATGTTAGATGGTTCACTCAGAGGCTGCGAGGTGCACTTTTCATCACTAGTTGCGGGAGTTATCATAGTGTACCTTTGTTGGGAATAGCTGGAGGGATTAATTACAATCCAATCTTGTTAAGAAGACAATTGGGATACGCTTTGAGAGAGGTGCCTGAAGATTTGAAACTGACCCCTATTTTCTACTTCTCGGTGAAAGATAATATGCCTTTAGTGAGGAAGGTTGCGGGAGCTTGGAAGAGCATTAAGGGAGAAGGGATAGCTAGTTTCGGGAAGTGCAACAATCAGACATTCCCAGAGTATGAAGCTTGGTTGAAAGATAGAGCCAGAAAGGTTTTGTTACCATTTTCAGCACCGGTCCCTCCAGTTGCTGAGTCCGTTGATACTGTGCCTTTAGAGGAATTCAAGAAGTTAGAAGCCCAGCTGCATGCAGTTCGAGTTGAAAATACTGAGATGGTAAGCCTGTATCACCAAGCTAACAGGGCTAAGAATGAAGCCGAAGAGAAGTTGCTGAAGATACAAACGACTTTGGAGGCTAGGGAGAAGGATTTTGCGGGTAGAGAAGCACATTTCCGCCGATTGGGGATGATGGAAGCCCAAAGAGAAGTCGAGCGCAAGAAGAAGTCAAAGACCCTCAGAGATGCTCGTCAGTCTATTGTCTGGTTAAAGGGACAGAGAGAGAAAGAGCTGAAACAATATAAAGAAAAAGAAGAGTTCTTTGAAACCCAGATGGCTTACAAAAAGGAAGAGGTGGAGCAAGCCCACAAGATTCGCAGAGAGAAGACTCAGCAACTCGCAGACAGTCAACAAGCCCTCGAAGCAGCACTTAAAGAGATTGAAGACTTAAAGTTGATGGCGGAGGTCAAGAAGGTCAGATCTGATGAGGGTTTAGTGATAGAGCTTCAGGGTCCCTAGGCGTTGGTTCTGTTTCTTAGTTTACTTTTCTTGTATCTGGATTACCTACAGGCATGTTGTGGGAGTCCTATTTGGTTGTTTCTCCTTTGAAAAGACTTGTACCCTACGGGGAATTCTGTGTTATTTGCCTGATAGGTTGATTTATGTTATGGTTTTTTCCATTATTTCTTGGTTCGCTTGCTGTTGTGGTTTGAATGTGGTCTCTCGTAAAGGTTCCTGGAAGCCGAGGATCAGGGCCCATCTGGTTTTCTTTGCCGAAATACCGGGACCGGGACATGATTGACCTGAGATTGGAAGCATAAACAACTGCATTGCATCCATATAACCTGTTTGTTGTTTTGCAGGTAGTGTCTCGATTACTAACGTATTTTGTGTCTCAGGCACTATAGCTCCTCGAAAAGTTCGGGGGCCACCAACAGTACACAGGTATCCAACCAAGGTTAACAGAGAGCGGGCCATGGATCAGTTACAGGCAGACTTGACAGATTTGAGGCAAAGGATGGATAATTTTATGACACTAATGGTCGGTATGGGGCAGACCCAAGAACGCCTGCGAGAGATGGTAGAGAACCAGAATAGGAACACTGCGGCGGCTGCTACTGCTGACAATCGTACCGGTGCGGGCGCACGTCAGGTCGAACCTCCTGTTACGCAGCCAGGAACAACAATAATCAACGACGGGATGCAAAACATTCAGGTAGACCATCAAGATGACCAGTTCACTCTGCTTGACGAAGCTGAGGATCAAGGGGTAGAGATGAACAGAAGGTTCGAAGAGATGGCCGAGCAAATCAAGGCTATTCAGTCCCAGAGTTCTTTGGGATTTGACATCACAGACTTGGGTTTGGTTCCGGGAGTCAGGATTCCGTATAAGTTCAAAGTTCCTACTTTCGAGAAGTATGACGGCACTACTTGTCCGAAAACTCATCTGCAATCGTTTGTTGGGAGAATTGCCGCTCATACAGACGATGAGAAGCTGTGGATGTACTGTTTTCAGGATAGCTTGGTGGGAGCTTCTCTTGAATGGTACATGAAGCTCAATAGGGTCAATATCAAAAGCTGGAAGGATTTGGCCGAGGCCTTTGTAAGACAGTATCAATATAACATGGACATGGCTCCGAAGCGTACGCAGTTACAACACATGACCCAGGCGGCAAAAGAAAGTTTCAAAGAGTACGCCCAGAGGTGGCGCCAGTTAGCTGCCAGGGTGCAACCACCTCTCTTAGAGGATGAAATGGCCGACATGTTTATGGGCACCCTTCAAGGTGTTTTTCTAGAGAGGCTGGCATCTAGTTCGGCCACCAAGTTCAATGATATAGTGATTGCTGGAGAGAGAGTTGAGACTCTGTTAAAAACGGGGAAGATTCAGGACCCTAATACCGCTAGTAGCTCTGGAGGGACGAGGAAAGCTTTTGGCGGACCTCCCAGAAGAAGAGAAGGGGAAGCTAACGCAGTATATGGCCGAGGCAGAGGCAGAGGTTATAGACAAGAATACAATCAGATAGCTGCAGTCACAATTCCCGCTACACCAATTCAACCAGCTCAACAGGCTCTACAACAGCCTCAGCAACAACAGCAGCGCAATTATCAACAAAGACCGTATCAGCCGAGGCAGCCACGCCAAGCCGATAGGGTTTTTGATGCAATCCCAATGACATACACAGCTTTACTCCAGAGATTGTTGGAATTGAACTTAATTCAACTGAGGACCTTGGCTCCACCTACTGGAACTCTTCCTCCAGGTTACGACGCCAATGCTCGGTGCGCTTTCCATTCTGGGGCACCCAGGCACTCAACAGAGAAGTGCAGGGCTTTGCACTATAAAGTTCAGGATTTGATCGACTCCAAGGCAATCAATTTTGCGCCACCTCCGAATGTCACAAATAACCCTATCCCTAATCATGGGGGAGCCAAGGTTAATGCTATTGAGATGGAGGAGAGGTTGAACCTGGTGGAGAAGGTTGAAGAAGTGAAGACCTCCTTGTTGCTGGTCAAGGAGAGGTTGGCGAAGGGTCAGGTTTTCCCGGGTTGTGGGTTTGATTGCGAAGACTGTGTTGAGTCAAAGAATGGTTGTGACAGATTGAAGACTGGTTTACAGAGACTGGTGGATGATGGGCTGTTACAGTTTGACAGGGTCGATAAGAGAAATGATGAAGTGTCAACGGTGACCATATACTATGATCCTGCTGAAATGCCAGCGCCAAGAGAGCCGGTTACTATTTATGTCCCGGAAGTAAGTCCTGTCACCATCACGGTGCCTGGGCCTATTCCGTATTCAGATGAGAAGGCTATTCCGTGGCATTACGGATCAGAAGCGTATGTCGGAGGACAGAAAGTGGAAAATAAGACAGTGACCATGAACCCAGCTGTGGTGAATGTTGGGGGAAGTGGAGGTTTCACGAGGAGTGGTCGCCTATTCGCTCCCCAAACTTTGAGAGGAGACATTGATGCCGAGGCTTCTGCTAAAGCCAAAGGGAAGCAAGTAGCAACTGAAGATAATGCCACTCCCGCTACTGGTCAAAGTACTCTCGAGAAGGAGATGGAGGAGTTCATGAGGATTATTAAGAGGAGCGACTACAAGGTAGTCGAACAGCTAAATCAAACTCCCTCCAAAATCTCTATCTTGTCACTGCTGATGTGCTCTCCAGCTCATAGAGAAGCCCTTCTGAAGGTGTTGCAGATGGCATATGTTCCTCAGGAGATTACCGTGAATCAACTAGAAGCCGTGGTGGGAAGTGTGAATGCGAGCCATGGTCTGGGCTTTACTGATAGGGACCTAACTACCGAAGGGAAGAATCATAACAAGGCTCTCCACATCACAATTGAATGCAAAGGGGCTGTGCTGTCTCATGTCCTGGTCGATACTGGGTCATCTCTTAATGTCTTGCCGAAGAAGGCGTTAATGAAACTTAATGTGGAAGGGGTTGTGTTAAGACCAAGTGATTTGGTGGTGAAGGCTTTCGACGGTTCTCGAAGATCTGTGTTTGGAGAGGTTGAGTTGCCAATCAAGGTTGGATCGCAAGTATTTAAGAGCACGTTCTATGTGATGGACATCCAACCTGCTTATAGCTGTCTACTTGGTCGACCTTGGATCCATGCCGCAGGGGCTGTGACGTCAACTTTGCACCAGAAGCTCAAGTATGTAGCGGATGGACAAGTTGTAACTGTGTGCGGTGAAGAGGACATATTTGTGAGTCATCTGTCTACATTCAAATACGTGGAGATGGATGGTGAAATTCATGAAACCCTGTGTCAGGCATTCGAAGCAGTGAATGTTAGTTCCCTGTCTCCTCTGAGTAAAGCTGAAAGTAAAGAAAGTACGTCCATTACCTCCTACAAGCAGGCCAAGGAAGTTGTGCAATCAGGTAGTGCCCAGGGCTGGGGCAGACTATTGGAGCTGGAAAAGAAGGAAGACAAGTTCGGGCTTGGGTATCAGCCTGATGGGTTCGATTGTTCATCAGGCAACAAGACCATTACCTTTACTAGTGCTGGGTTACTGGACCGCAACCATATCTGTGCTACCAGTGAAGACGGAGATAGCGAGTGCGAACTGGATAATTGGATCCGCCCGTGTGCACCAGGAGAGGAGTTACCCAATTGGTCTACGGAAGACATCGTCGAAGTCACCTGGATCACAAAGTAATTGTTATTTGTCTTTTTTTTCTCTACATACTGCATGTCAAATCCTGTACTCTGCCCAAGGTACAAGGATCCATTGTATGGGCCTCCATGTTTTGAAAGCATTTATTTGTCATAAATAAAGGACATTTTCCAATCAAATCGTTCTTTTTCTTTCAATTTTTAATTTTTGCACAAATAAAGAAAATGGCAATGTGTTTTTCTTTCTTGCTTTTGGTGTGCGTTTTCTCTAAACAGATTCTGAATGAGCACATCACTTGTGCAGTGTCGATCAACCGGATTCCATTGACAACTCTCCTACTATGACTGAGCATAACTTCGACAATCCGATCTACCAAGCTGATGAAGAGGTTGAAGAAGATTATGAACTCCCCGAAGAACTGGTCAGGTTGTTGAAGCAAGAGGAAAGAGTCATTCAGCCTCATCAGGAGGAAATCGAGGTTATCAACATTGGCACAGAAGAGGTTAAGAAGGAAATCAAGATAGGTGCCAGCTTGCAGACTGAAGTTAAGAAGGGGTTGATTGAAATGTTGCGTGAATATGTTGACATCTTTGCCTGGTCGTATCAGGATATGCCAGGATTGGATACGGACATAGTTGTGCATCGGCTACCGTTGAAAGAAGGCTGTCCTCCTATTAAGCAAAAACTGAGAAGAACTCGCCCTGACATGGCGATGAAGATCAAAGAAGAGGTACAGAAACAGTGGGATGCCGGGTTCCTTGCCGTGACTAGTTACCCACCTTGGGTAGCTAACATCGTTCCAGTGCCAAAGAAAGATGGCAAGGTGAGGATGTGTGTGGACTACCGAGATCTGAACAGAGCTAGTCCGAAAGATGACTTCCCTTTACCTCACATTGATGTATTGGTGGATAATACGGCTCAGTTTTCGGTGTTCTCCTTCATGGATGGATTTTCAGGATACAATCAGATCAAGATGTCACCTGAAGACATGGAGAAGACGACTTTCATCACACCTTGGGGCACATTCTGTTATAAGGTGATGCCATTCGGCCTGAAGAATGCTGGTGCCACTTATCAGAGGGCTATGGTAACGTTATTCCATGACATGATCCACAAAGAAATTGAATGTTATGTGGATGACATGATTGCCAAGTCCTTCACAGAAGAAGACCACCTGGTGAATTTGTTAAAGTTATTCAAGCGTCTGAGAAAGTACCAATTGAAGCTGAACCCCAACAAATGCACATTCGGGGTACGATCTGGTAAGTTGCTGGGATTTATTGTAAGCGAGAAAGGAATTGAAGTTGACCCTGACAAAGTTAAAGCCATTCAAGAAATGCCTGCACCAAAAACTGAGAAAGAAGTTCGAGGGTTCCTGGGAAGATTGAATTACATTTCAAGGTTCATATCTCATCTTACAGCAACCTGCGAGCCCTTGTTCAAGCTATTAAGACAAGAGCAGGCGGTCAGGTGGAATGAAGACTGTCAGAGGGCTTTTGACAAAATTAAGGAATACCTACAAGAGCCTCCGATCCTTATGCCTCCGGTGGAAGGAAGGCCTCTGATCATGTACTTGACAGTATTAGAAAAGTCGATGGGGTGTGTGTTGGGCCAGCATGACGAGTCTGGTCGAAAAGAGTACGCAATATACTACCTAAGCAAAAAGTTTACCGACTGTGAACAACGTTATTCACTGCTCGAGAAAACTTGCTGTGCTTTAGCGTGGGCTGCTCGCCGACTAAGGCAGTATATGTTGACCCACACTACCTTGTTGATTTCCAAGATGGATCCAGTCAAGTATATATTTGAGAAACCAGCACTTACCGGGCGGGTTGCAAGATGGCAAATGATTCTCACGGAGTATGATATTCAATACACCTCTCAGAAGGCCATCAAAGGCAGTGTATTGTCTGATTATCTCGCTGAGCAACCCATTGATGATTACCAGCCTATGAGATTTGACTTCCCTGATGAAGACATCATGTTCATAAAAGCAAAAGATCATGAAGAGCCTATTCATACTGAAGGGCCTGACCCAGAAGAAAAATGGACTATGATGTTCGATGGGGCTGTTAATATGAATGGTCGTGGTGTTGGTGCAGTGCTCATTACACCTAAGGGAGTTCACATGCCTTTTTCGGCAAAACTCACCTTTAACTGCACCAACAACGAAGCTGAATACGAAGCCTGTATTATGGGTCTTGAGGAAGCCATTGACCTCAGGATCAAGACTTTGACTGTATTCGGGGATTCAGCTCTGGTAATTAATCAAACAAATGGCAAATGGTACACGCACCAAGATCATCTGATACCGTATCGGGACTATACAAGGAGGTTGTTGACTTTCTTCACCACAGTCAAGCTTGAGTATATCCCTCGAGACGAAAATCAGTTTGCAGATGCTTTAGCTACCATTTCATCTATGATCAAAGTGCAAGCTGCCAATTTTGTGCCTCAAATTGCGGTATCCAGGCTTGACAGGCCAGCATATGTGTGTTCAGCAGACGTTGCCAAAGATGATAAGCCCTGGTACCATGACATCAAATGTTTCTTGGAGGATCAAACATACCCACCTGGGGCATCATCCAATGATAAGAAGACATTAAGAAGGCTAGCTGGTAGTTTCTTCCTGAATACTGATGGTTCCCTGTATAAGAGAAACTTTGATATGATGCTTCTCAGATGCGTTGATAAGGCGGAAGCAGACTTGTTGATGCACGAGGTGCATGAAGGATCCTTCGGTACCCATGCTGGAGGGCATGCAATGGCTAAAAAGTTGCTAAGATCAGGCTACTACTGGATCACCATGGATGCAGACTGCTGTGCATATGCCAGGAAATGTCATAAATGCCAGATTTATGCGGATAAAGTGCATGTGCCTCCAAATCCTTTGAATGTGATGTCTTCACCCTGGCCCTTTGCCATGTGGGGCATTGATATGATCGGCAAGATTGAACCAATGGCGTCAAACGGACATCGCTTCATCTTGGTCGCGATTGATTACTTCACCAAATGGGTGGAAGATGCGTCTTATGCCAATGTTACTCGCCAGGTGGTAGCAAAATTCCTGAAAAGAGATATCATATGCAGATATGGAGTGCCCGAGCGAATCATTACTGATAATGGTTCTAATCTGAACAATAAGATGATGGCAGAACTGTGCCGGGACTTCAAAATCCAGCATCACAATTCCTCTCCTTACCGACCAAAGATGAATGGTGCGGTAGAGGCAGCTAACAAGAATATCAAGAGGATTGTACAGAAAATGGTCATCACTTACAAGGATTGGCATGAGATGTTACCGTTTGCGTTGCATGGGTACCGAACGTCAGTCAGGACGTCGACTGGGGCAACCCCCTTCTCTTTAGTCTACGGCATGGAGGCAGTCTTGCCTGTTGAAGTGGAAATCCCTTCACTGCGGGTGCTGATGGATGTCAAGCTTGATGAGGCTGAGTGGGTACGTGCTCGATACGATCAACTATGCCTAATTGAGGAAAAGAGGTTAGCAGCTATCTGTCATAGCCAGCTTTATCAAAGGAGAATGAAGCGAGCCTTCGATCAGCGAGTACGTACTCGGGAGTACCAGGTAGGCGAGCTTGTACTCAAGAGGATCATTCCTCCTAGTTCAGATCACAGGGGCAAGTGGACCCCAAATTATGAAGGACCATTCATAGTGAAGAAAGTATTCTCAGGCGGAGCACTGATGCTCGCCACTATGGATGGCGAAGACTTCCAATACCCTGTTAACTCGGACGCAGTTAAAAAATACTTCGCATAAAAGACCCGCTGGACACAAAAACAGAATTATAGTCCAGGCAAAAAAAGGGCATCCCGTCGAGCTAAAAACAGAATAAAAGCTCGGGCAAAAATTAGGGAAAAATTTAAAAAAAAATGTACACCCGCTGAGTTGAAAAGCCGCATCGGACAACTCAGGCAAAAAAGGGTAGCCCGGTGGATTGAAAACCTGAAAGGGCGATCCACGCAAAATCAGGGAATAAGCGAACAACTGTGCTCCGGTTTATCTGAACCACATCACCGCTTCAAACAACTTGACCATATCATAAGGGTAGAGATCAGCTCCCTCATGCTCTTCAGAAGGCCGAAGACGGAACGGAAAGTCTTGAGGGTATGCCAGTCATAGTAGGAAGGAAACTCTTTGGAATGCCGTTCCATTGCCATTAGGATAGTTTCTTTTCTCAATTTTACAGTAGCTACCTCTTTCCAGGTGGTTACTTCCTGATGTAAAATTTTGCCTATTCAGAGGCCAATCAATAAAAAGATTATTCAGTCAAACACCGTGTTATGTTTATTTTGTTTGCAAAAATGTCCTGATTTTTTTGACAAATAACATTGCATGCGAAACATGTTGCTTTTCAAACTGATAAAAATGACATTGCAGAGACACTTAACATCGCTTTGAGTGTCAGGTGACGGCAGATGAATAGATCAGGCCGTATCAATCTTGGTGCATATGTGTGTATTCTGTTATTGCAGGATTTGCAGGTTATCACCGTATCCCCAAGCAGCAGAGGGTTATTCTCCAAGCAGAGGTATTTCCCCGATAGAACGCCTGTTTACAAGTGACTTATTCTCAACAGGTATCTGAACACTGGCACTCCCAGAAGTCGGGTCAATCACCAGTGGGAGTTAGTAGAAGTCTCCCATCCACAGTGAAGTTGTCGGAAGTTTATTGTTCGCAACGGAATCGCTAGAAGTTCTCCTTGCTCAGCAGAATTGCAGGTAACTTCATTTTCCTACAGAGTCATCAGGATTCTCATTTCCATAGGATTTCCCCAGCAGAGCAGGAAGAAATTCTCCCCAATGGAGTCAGAGCAGGATGATCAGATCCTCAGCAGATGTCCAAAACAGTTAAACAAAGTATACCTCACGCAGAGTCGTCTTCCTTCCAGGGAAAGCCTTTCCAGTAGGCATCAGGTTGCCAACACTTCATTTCCATCAGAGTTAAAAGTTTTAGGGCCCCAACAGGTTGCCGGAATCTTCTCTCGCAGGCCGCCAGGACTTCATTCCTCAGCTAGAGCGGAATTGTTTACTTTCCCAACATAATCAGCCTTTGTCTCTGTTGATACTCTTTTAGTGTTCGTTCGCACTCTTAGGCACTTATCTGATGATTCAGTTTGCTCATCCGCAGTCTCAAGAAGAATTAGCACTTGGTGGCACTCGTCTGTGCACTTTCCCCAGTAGAGTCTATATTTACCAGCACTCGTCTGTGCTCGCATCTTTACTTGATGCTTCTCCTCTTTCAGCACTCGTCCGTGCCTTTTCCTCAGCAGATTCCTCTTTATTTGAGGTATTCCCCAGCACTCGTCCGTGCTAGCATCTTTATTTGATGACCGTCCACAGCTCTTGGCACTCGTCCGTGCTTATTAGTTCTTTGAAGTTTTTCCCCAGCGAAGTTGCCTGTACTCGTCTGTGCGCGCATCTTCATTTGTTGCTCGTCCGCATCCCTGCAGCACTCGTCCGTGCATTTTTTATTTCCGATTCCTCTTTATTTGACACATATCCCCAAGAAAGTCGCCAGTACTCGTCCATACTCGCATCTTTATTTGATGCTCGACCGCATCTCTTAGCACTCGTACGTGCTTGTTACTCCTTTGAAGATTGCTCGTCCGCATCCTTCGACACTCATCTGTGCATATTACTTATCTAGTGCTCGTCTGCACGCCCCGAAACTCGTCCGTGTTTGGTATTTTCTTTTGAAGATCGTCTGGAATAAGCTGATACTCGTCCGTATCAATTTCAGAAGCACTCGTCCGTGTTTCTCGGATCATCGTCCGGTACTCGTCCGTATCGTCGGCCTATGACACTCGTCCGTGTTTCTTTGATGATCATTCCAATGCTCGTCCGCATTGAAGAGGTTGAAAATCCTGACGGTGGGATTAAAACGTCAAAACTATTTCCCGGAACCTGCGTAAGGGTTATCCGAAGAAGACTCGTCCTTCTTATTCCACTTATCTGCGTAAGGATTCGTGAAGAGGGTTCGTCTATCCTATTTCCCGGAACCTGCGTAAGGGTTGTCCGAAGAAGACTCGTCCGTCTTATTCCACTTATCTGCGTAAGGATTCGTGAAGAGGGTTCGTCCATCCTAGTTGCATGTCTATCCCACAGACTTATATGCATTCCCGGAACCTGCGTCAGGGTTATCCGAAGAAGACTCGTCCGTCTTATTCCGCTTATCTGCATAAGGATTGGTGAAGGAGATTCGTCTATCTCAGGTTACTTTGAAGATTCTTAAGGAATCATTCGCCTTCTGCACCTGGCGTCACAGGTCACAAGAAGACTTGTCCGTTTCTTGTTTCATCAGAACCTTGGGTGTCATTGGGAAGAGCTTGTCTGCTCATCTCTCAGCTCAGTTGCAACGCCATTGGGTTGTGTTTATCATCCATTTCTTGTTTTCCACATCAGAACGCAAATTTTCGTTTTCTTGGGTATTCAACCACAGTTTATCTTGAACGGTCGAAAGCGGAAGCAATCGTCCTTTTCAGATCAACAGTTGCTTGAATAGGGGCAGCTGTAGAACCTCAAATTTGCCCTCTTTATTTTAAGCATCATAATACATCATTTGCATCATAAGCATATCATATGTATAACATTATGGCATGGGAAAATAAAGCTTGACAAGCATCAAGCCCTAGCATGAGGCATGTGGCCATTTGGGGAGGTGTTGGGGGCCATCTAAGCTAAGACAGGGGTTCCAATGGATTTGTGGGAGGCCTATGATGAGTCTAGACTCTTTTGGCAAGGCCAAGTTCACCTACAAAAGCTCAGAAGATTGCTTAATCATCACAAGTTTTAAGACAAGGCAAGGCTCCTAAGCAGTGCAGCCAAATTAGGGTTTTGACTTCAAGAGCCTTAAACTCATAATTTTGGCCAACTCTTTTGGGCAATGTTTTCCATATGATAAGAGGTCCCTACATGTCAATTTTCATGAGAAAATTCCAAATGGAAGTCAGTCATTGCCTTAGTTGCTTGCAGATGAAGTAATTGGTCAACTGTGCCTGTAAAAAGTCAACTGTCTGATTTCAAGGGGTCCAAGCCACTTTTTCTTGCCAAGGGAGGTCTTTACAATGTTATAAGATGTTTGGGATGGTTGGAGATCAAGAATCATGGATATTTGGAGGTTTTTGCAAAAAATGATATAAAGTTGGTTTTTGAGATTTTCTAAATTTAGCATATTTTGCCCTAATTTTCAAGTGAGCTTAGCATGGTCAAAAATTCTTCAAATGAACCCAACCCAAACATGAAAGTTGAAGACTAAGGCCTGCCATTTTCAAAAAGTACAAGTACATTTTCATGGGATTTATGGTTTGAGAGATAAAGCCCTCGAAAATTTCATGCATTTTAGGGCAAAATCACATTTCCATGCACACACCAAATGCAAGAGTGCTCAAAACTCATTTTTAAGTGCTGGAATGGATCAAGTGAGGTTACTAAGTTACAATGCAATGTATTTAGATGATTTTGCTCAAGAGAAACTTGCATTTTGATGCCAAGCATGGAAGTGGTCTCAAAAGTGCAAATTTAGCCAAATCATGAGAAGTATGTAATGGCTGATTCTAAGAGCCAAAGTTGTTTATGTTCTGACCAAGGATTGGAAAAGGCTTGTGCATGTACCAAAAGGCCAAGCAAAGAGTGTGGTATGTGAGCTTATCTCACACTTTTGCAAATGATGCAAAATCTCAAAAAGGGCTCATTTATTCCCATTCCAAGTGCAAGGTGAGGCCACCATCCTTTTATTCATGCCATATCAAGTTGTTAGCTCGAGAGAAATGGGAGGGTCCAGGCAAGTAATTTGACACATTTCACAAAATGCAAGTGCATGGGCATTTGGGATTTTTGGTGTCACATGAGATGTCATTTTTTACCAAAGGGCAAGTTGTCATGGAATGAAGTTGCAAGCCCATTTGTGTACTATTTGGAGCCTTTATTTCACAACGCATGGTATGAAGAGGTTTTGGCCCAAAAGGGGTGCAGAAAGCATGAGTGGAATGGGAGACATCTCATGAGGGGCATTTTAGCAAAATGATAAGAACATCATGGTACACTGATCCAAGGGCCAATTTTCTTCCACTTTTGGATTAAGGGATCATTAGAGGTCAGCATGTGCAAAGGGAGTGGGAAGAGCACGAGTGAATCATTCCACCACTCACCTCATGCAAGTTTTGCAAAATCACCTCATGCACACCATTCTCACGTGCCTCTGCTTGCTAACCCTAGCCACTGAAAACACATCATATATAAGTGAATTTTCCTCTTTTAATCGGGCAGAGGAGGTAGAATTTCATCAAACTCAAGCTTTGGCTCTTGCTGCATTTTCTCTCATAACTCCTCATCCATAGCTCCATTTACAAGGCAGACCCCATATTCTTGTTCCTGAAGCTTCAAAGGACATAGATCAAGCTTCATTTCAAGCTAGAGAGAGGTTCTTGTACCAGTCCAGTTCAAACCAGATTCCACCAAAGAGCAAGGTTGAAGTTGATTTTGAAGCTTCTTTCACATTTATTTTGTGAAAGGAGGTTGCTAGAAGATCATCCCAAGCTGGATTTTGGCTTTCTTGGAGAAATTTGAAGCTGTGTGATCTCAGGTATGCCTCAAATCCATAAGTTTGTAAATGATTTTGGTGATGTGCATTGTAATCTACTTGTTACACTGAGCATGTGGAGCTTTTTGGTTTTGAAAATGATGTGAAAATGAGGTCGGGCTAGGGTTTTGAAGTTTATAGATCCAAACTGTTTTGATGTTGTTCATGTTGTGTGTGTTGTTTTACACGTCTGTGATGATTGATTCATGTTGTGCTTAGTTAGAGGATCATTTTTGATGTTTGGTTCGTGTGTTTTCATGGAGAAATGGAGGAGATATGTTTCTCTGGTTCTGTTGTTTTGCTGGCTGCTTGTTCCTGTTTCATTCGAATGCTTCAATTTGTTTCATGAGAATGAGGTTGAAGATGATGACGTGTTGGTTTGTGTTTGGGCATGTTTTGTTTTTGTCTTTTGGTGACTAAACCCTAGCATGACCGGTTGATGCCTTGTTCACATGTTTTTGTGCATTTTGCTTGTTTTATGTAGCATGCCATAGGTTTAAGTGTGCCTGGGTTTTGTTTGCCTTGCATTGTTGCATGGGCCTGAGGCCAACATGCTAGGCGCGCCCCCCTGCTGGGCCCAGGCAGTTGGCATGTGCTGGCCAGCCTTGCTTCTTGCACTCCTCCATCCTTTTCTTTGTTCTTTTATTTTCTTCTTTTTCTTCTTGCATTTTGTTTATTTTAAAATATTTCCCAACTTAGAAAAAATCCATAAAAATTCATGTGCATTCTTTAGTTCATATAGTTTTTTATCATATTTTTTTCACATTTTTATTTTTATTTCCACGTGGCTAAATTAATTCAACACTAGGCATTGCTTTATTGTGGACTCTCTTGGACCAATCTGCCTTGTCCAATTTCTATCTTCTTCATCCTTTAAGCTATGAACCTCATTCTTTTTGCATTCAAATCCTAAGACACCCTACTATTTTCATGATTTATCTTAGATTTTTCACAAATTTCCTTGCTGGATTTTGATTGAGTTACTTATGCATCAATTTTCTAAACCCTAGATGGTGATACCTTGCATTCTTGAGTTTCATTGGCCTAGTTTGGGGCTGAATTTTTGCAAACCCTTTTGGATTCTCATTTCCTAGTGCTTGAAGAGTGCTTGGCTGTTTGTATATATTTTTTAGGTGCTTGGATTTATTTCTTAGGTATTTTCTTCCTCACTTTGCCTTGTTTTGCACCCTTTGAGTCTTATGGTTTCTTTTAAGTTTAGAAGGGGACTCATGCCAACTTTTCCTCATCTTTTGGGATCCTTTAGAGGTCTAGGGTGGTTCCTGGTCTTAGGATAGGGTTTGAGTTTCCTTGAGCTTTGGTTTTGATTCCCTTTTATGTGTATTACATCTTTAAGTGTTATGCATGCCTTCTTTGCATTTGTTTCACTCCCAATCATCTTAGTATGATCTTGTGTTGCTTTGTATATCATCTTGTGAACTCTTTGCCATGCCCTCATGATTGTATAACTTCTGACTTGTTGGTTCATACCTTGTTTTTATGATGTTACACTAACCTTGCAGGAGCTCTGGTAAGTGTGAGATGTGGGAATTGAGTTCCATATCTCCATCTCTCATCTCTTCTCATTTTGTTTATATGGACTAACATCTTTTTGTTGGGCTTAGGCCTTTCTCATCCCTTCTTCTATTTTCTTCTTCTCTTTTTTCTTTCCTTCTTCAGTAGGATAATCACCTCACAAACCCTAGGACCCCCATGCATGCTAACTTAGGATAGAAACTCCCCTCTAGTTTTTTCCTTTTGCTCCTTTGGTTCTCTTTCTCTCCTCACCTTTAAACTTAATTTTAATTCATTTAATAAAGGTTGAGTACTTTCATGTGACATGAGACTTTGCTATGAGATACTTGCACGCGTTCCATTTCGGGGCGAGGTGTGAGTCATCACTCGTGGTAGATAGGTCTTAACATGGGTACCTCACAAAGAAAAGCTAAAAAACACTTCTTAACCAAAAAACACAAAAATACTTAATAATGGTAATAGGCCAGTGTGCTTAAGCCTTTACTTGTGGGACTAGCTTTGGGGATTTCCTCCATAGATAGGTGTGCCTCTTGCGCATTCCATTTCGGGATGATGTGAGACGTACACATCCCATTGAGTAAGACTTAGGTACACTTACCTATGCAAACCTTCACTCATAAAAGTTTCTAAAAAACACCAAACAAACAATAAGCGTCTTTCCTTCGGGAATTCTTTTCCTCATCTCCTTCGCTCCGTACGCGAACTTGCTCCTACTTGTCACTTTGCAAGACGGTAACGCACTCGTCGTCCGAGCCTGCAACACCTGAGCATTGACATAGGTAGTTCAAGCCTTTAATTCACAAGCAATTTCCTTTTAGTACCCCTAGTTAGGGGAACTACGGCGTCTCTGATCCTCATTATCCTGATGAGGTACGTAGGCAGCGGGGTAGGGCCCGTTCGAGCACAATCTTTATTTTCCCTACATTTCTCCTTTTTCATTTCTTATTTCAGTTCTTTTCTCAGTTCCAGTTTCTTTTCATTTTCATTTCTTTTGCTGCAGCTTTCATACCCTCACCCTTTGAAATAGTTATCTTTGCAAGCGTGGATCCCGTCGGGTACGGCGGACGATCTGGGTGCTAATACCTTCCCAGGTCGTAACCGACTCCCGAACTCAGTCTCTTTGGTTCGCAGGACCTGTGTCCTTCCTCTTTCTTTCTTCTGGTTTGTGCAGCATTACCATTCCCTTTCTTCGGGATAAAAATGCCTGGCTGGCGACTCTATTCTTTTTCCGCGCCACTTTCGCGTTTGTACCAGGATGGAAATCCGGGGAGCGACAATTGGTAATGATTCTGAGCCATACTCTCGATAAGTGCATAAGCATCATAATATTCTTTGTCCATTAGTGCGCCGCCTGCGGCAGCGTCAATCGTTATTCTTGTGTTGTACAAGAGTCCATTGTAGAAAGTATGGATGACCATCCATTCTACTAATCCGTGATGTGGACAAAGTCTCAGCATATCTTTGTAGCGTTCCCAAGCTTCGAAAAGTGACTCGTTTTCCTTTTGCATTAATCCGTTGATTTGAGCTCTTAGCATAGCTGTCTTTCTAGGTGGGAAATATCTTGTCAAGAAGACTCTCTTTAACTCCTCCCACGTAGTTACTGAATTCGAGGGTAGAGATTGAAGCTAGGCTCTTGCTCTGTCTCGCAATGAGAAAGGAAAAAGGCGTAATCTGATTGCTTCTTGGGTAACTCCATTAGCTTTTACTGTATCTGCGTACTACACAAATATCGAAAGATGAAGGTTCGGATCCTCGGTAGGATTTCCGGCGAATTGGTTTTGTTGCACGGCTGATATCAGCGAAGGTTTCAACTCGAAATCGTTTTGGTTGATAGCTGGCGCAGCAATGCTGGAATGCGGCTCAGCTTGTGAAGGACTACCGTAATACTTGAGCGGATGATTTGGTTCTTCAGCCATTTCTGCGTCCTTCGATGTTCCAACTGGTTTAGGTGGATCAACTTGAAGATCTGGAATGTTGTATTTTCGTTGGTATTCGAATATTTGTCTTCTTAAATGTAAGAAGCGTTCTAATTCAAGGACTGGAGGTTGCAAGTCTTCTCCTTGAGAGCGAGTACTTGGCATACACTCGGTAAATTAGATTAGGGAAAATAAATTGTTGCCTTAGTCTAGACAGTGCTACTCTAATAGTGCACTAGTGACTAAATCAAGGTCCTCGGCAACGGCGCCAAAAACTTGATGGGCGAAGACTTAATGTGTCTAACGGTATCTAAAATGCAAGTGCACAACCTATCGTAATAGTAATAAAAAGATGTCGAACCCATAGGGACTTTGTAATCACTCTAGTGCTAGAAGGTTTGCTAGTTTAGCTAAGGCGGAAATTTGTCACGGTTATGGTTTTAAGGATTAAAAACGGGAACTAAACTTAATTAAGGAAATAATGATAAGGCGGTCGATATGTAATAATATTAACCTATGCGGGTCAATCTAGTCTAAGCTTATAAAGATGTTTCACTTAAATAATTCTGTAGATAATACCAGTTTAAAAACCCTCGATTCACACTCTCGTGGTTTTATCTCGGATCATACTCCTAAAGCCTTATGTCTGCTCTCGCTAGTCCATAAGTGTTTAGAAAATACTTTTTGAAAACTTAATAAGTCTAATTCATTTTAAAGCGCTCTCGCTGTATTTAAATCGAATGCCTAACTTTAGCTATCCGGTTAAAATCTCACACTCTCGTGGTCTCGACCTAACCTATTTCACTTCTCTTACTCTCGTAACAAAAAGCTTGATTTTAATTATAAAAAGTCACAGCCAGAATATAAGTTCATAAATGTTTTTAGCTTAGATTCGATTCATCCGTTTTGGTTGCTTTATTACATACTGACTCAATTAATTTAGCTACTCATATTTATTAAAACAACAGACAAACACAAAATGAAATCAATAGATATTAAAACATGCATTATATAATGACAACAGGGACTTAACATAAATAAATAAAACTTAATATTAATTGCAAATTAAAACCTGAACAAATAAATTCTTCGACTCCTTCTTCCACAATCTGGCAAGCTTGGAGCGTCGAAATCGAAATAAAAGAAACGAAATCTGAGGCTTAAAGAAATCTAATTAAGATAACAATTTCCTAATGTTGGAAATTGTTATTAAAGGGTTTGGAAATTAAAAAGAAAGCAGCAGGAACAAAAGCTGGAAATAAAACTGGGTTGTAAAAACGACAGAGCTTTCGCACAATTTTTGCAATCAAAACTCCGTCCTTTTCTTCAACTGAGTCTTTGATATTTATAGAAGAGAAATTGACAGTTTGAAGAATAAGAACGCGGGTTCCAGTTCTTCAGTTGTTGAGAAAATCTAGGAGAATATGCTTTACTTGGTTTTGTTGGAGGAGATAAATACGGAGACTTTTTCTATTCGTTGCACGTCTTCATATATATATCCAAATAAATTAAATAAAGCTTGTAACGGTCGTAACATGTGTGTAACGGGCAGATTTCTCATATTTAGCGCGTCACGATCGTGAGACCATTGTGACGATCGTAACACATCAAAAAGGCGCGTCACGGTCGTGAGACCCTTGTGACGACCGTGACAGCAACAAATTATGCAGTTTTAGCAGAATTGAGTTCTTCTCTTTTCCTTTCATGCTAAATTTTGTTCCTTTGATCTTTTTTTCATAATTTTGGCTCTAGACATATTGTACCTGCAATGTGGCATATAAACTCGAAATAATCGGGAGTTAAAAGGACTAATGTATGATAAAACAGACTAAAAACATAGTAATAATACGATGCGATTTCTCGTTATCAATACGGAACATGAGTTTTTACGAACATAAGCATAACTGAATTTTAAGAAGCAACACAGTACGGGAACGGTAAACTAACACCATAAATACTTAAAATAGAAATCATAAACTAAGAACATAAAAACATAAAGAAAAATATGCACTAAAGCCTAGTCACTTCTGGAACCATCTTCATCCATATTATCTTCGTCACCATCCGAATTCCCCGCATTATTAGGTTGAGAAGGAGAGAATTTCCAAAACATCTTCATTAATTTTCTGAGGCTACGGGTGGTCTTTTGGTGATTATGGTTCATGGTGGTTTTTAGGCTTACAATTTCATTGTAGAGGAATTCATTTGTATAACTGTTGCACCCCAAAATTTGCCCTCACAAGACAAGACTTTGTGTACTAAGAGGTTCATAAGGTTCACAAGGTTCACAAGACATCTCATGAGGTTCACAAGGTTCACAATTAGTCAGAAGATTTGACATTTCCCTCAGACAATGCATCCTCCTAAGCAATGCATCCTAAACTAGGGTTTTGACTTTAATCAGGCTAAATGGACTTACAAGAATTCAAGTGAGCTTCATAAAATCTTATATGTGTTTAAGAATCCCCATGACAAGTTTCAAGACTTTTCCCAAAGGTTTGCTCAGTCAGATGATCAGATAGGTTAAAATCAGTCAAAGTAGTTAAAAAGTCAAACTGAGGTCAACTGTGGTCAAACCAAAGTCAAACTTCATGATTTTTTGCCAACATCAAGTATATGAAGTAAAATTCATCATTTGATCAAGGGTTGATCATGATTCATCAAGGAGATTTCAGATCATCAAGAATCAGGAGTTTCTAAATTAGGGTTTCCTTAGGAAAAGTCAACTGAACTTTGACCAGCCATAACTTTCACATGCTTCATCAAATTTTTCCCATCCAAAGCTCATTTTGAAGGAAATTTAATTCTCTACAACTTTGTGTCTCACAAGCCAAGCCCAAAAATGCTTCATTTGGAAGGTATGAGCTAAGACATTATAGGTCCTTTTAAAAGTCAACAAAAAGTCAACAACTTCAAAAGAGCATAACTTGAGAATGGTAAAAGATATGGACATGAAACAAATGAGGTTGGTTAGAGGACTCTTTAAGCTTTCCAAAATGTCCAATAACACCCTCATAGCATCAAAATTGAAGGATTTGTGCCCTTGCAAAGTTGGGAAATTTTAGGGAAGTTTATGAAGCAAATAAGGCCTTAAATCAAATTTTTGCTAAATGAGCCCACCAAATTGCCATCCCATCTTTACAAAAACACCAAGCACGACCCAACCCACCTATTTTCTGATTTTTCATTTTTTATTTCATATTTATTTGAATTTTATTCATTAAAATACAATTTAAATTGAAATAAAATATGAAAATCATATATTTGGATGAGATTATGATTCTAGAAGGTTTTAAATATCATTTAGAGATGATTGATTTGATCCAATTTCGTGCTAGCTTAATTTGGAAAGGTTAGATGAGATTTTTTTCAATATTTGAAAGTATGAAACTTCATGATCAAGTAACCAAGACAAGGCCCATAAATCCATGTTGTTTTGACCTAATTTACATCACTATATGTATACAAACTCATCACAATCATAAGGACGAATTTTTGCAGCCTCTTGCACCACTCTCAAACTTCACAAAAATCACAAAAAATTCAATTTTCGATTTCCATATTTGAAGATGTTTCAAGGTATTATAAAGACACTACAAGCTTCCTTGAGCTTCCCTGAATCTAAACCATCCCTTAACTGCCTCTAATTCATACTCATAAGCATAACCCGAAGCATACATGCTCTCAATCTATTTTTTTCCGATTCATTGAATTTATGCGTTTATAATGAGTTTTGATTATGTATTAATGTTTGTTGATGCTCATAGATGATTTCTGGATAGTTTTCGTGAAGCTTCATGCCCTATACCACAATCGGCCATAGCTAGGGTTCTAAGCTCCAAATTGGGGTTCTGTGATTTAACTAATTTAAATAGATTCTAATGACATGGTCTTGTTGTATGAGTCATGAGGAACTCATTGATGTAACTAATTTGAGGAAATTGTACTTGTTGTATGGTGTTTGGATATTTGCAGGTTTCGTTGTCAAGAAAAATCGCAGGTAAATTTGAAGCAAAATTCGTAGGAAATATGGCAGGGCTGGAGGAAGAAGAAGATGAAGTTGGCGCGAAATCCTGATTCAAAAAACATGTTTATTTTATTATCTTTTGTTTGTAGATATATTTTAAAACGAATGCAATGGCTCAGTTGGTAAAGGATGCGCATATGCAAGGCAAAGGCAGGGGTTCGAATCCCAGTCTCAGCAATTTTTTGCTTTATTTCCTTTATGTTTCCAGGCTTTACATATAAAGATTGGTGCTCATCCATAGTTCATCAGCGCGCGCTGGCCTGGTGGAGAGCTTGTTGGTCTTGGAGATGTGAAGCCTAGGGCTTGGGTTCGAATCCCAGCCCCAGGTATGTTCTTTTTTCATATTTTCTTTTATTTTGTTTTTGTTTATAATATGTTTAATTAATTTAATTAATGATAAATGTTTAAAATAAAATTGTTATATTATTTTCTTGTATATAATTCAAAAACTTATATTTTTAAAAATTTAAACTTTATTCTTAAAATTATTTAATATTTATTTTATTGTATATTATTAATGTTATATGTTTTTAGATAAATAATTTAATTAGGCTTAGATTAAATAATTAACCCAAAAATTTATATGTAAAAAACCTAATTTTTTTTATAAACCCTAATTATCTTATAAATCTTAATATGTTTGTTTGTAAATTTTAATTATATATATTTATTTTATAATTATTATATGTAGTTTGTTTATATATATAAATAATTTAATTAAGTAGTTAACCCTAATTTATTTTTTCTAAACAATTAAAAACCCTAACTTTATTTTATAAGTTTAATTTCTAATTTTTTATATGTTTACTTAATTATAATTAACAAATATTTTTTTTATAATATGTATATAAAATTAAATTACTAAAACTATTAGTCATATTTATTAGTATATAATTATTATTATTTATTTCTTTTATTAAAATTCTTAAAAAAATAATTATTTATTTAATTTTGAACTTTTAATTTGTTTCTATATTATATTGTTATACTAACCTTCTTATATTTATTTGTTATTACTAACCAATTTATTTATTTATTTATTATATGCTTACTTATTTAAATTATTTTTATTATTCTTATAATGTAATTGTGCCAATTATGTAATAGTTGTAGAATTATTTTTATTATTATTTATTTTAAATTACCATGGTTAGTAAAATAGGGAGTGTAAACATGTTTGTACTTAAAATTGAATTTAGATCACTAATTTGTAAGATAAATACTTGAATTTATACACGCACACACGTAAGTCGATCCTGGATCGCCATCTCACATTCTTAAGGATACCTCTCATGTTGCCTAAAGAAAAAGGTCAAGTAAGGTGTATAAAGCAAAGTCCCTTCATTTATTTATATCATCTAGTCCCTTAAAAGATAATAAGATCAAGTCCCTCCATGGTTTCCTTCGTAAATGATCTTGTCCCTTTCGAATAAAGATGATAAGTCCCTTCGAATTGCTAAATACACCTTACAGTTGCCTAATCACAGTTGTCCCTTCATTTGTCCCTCATACATCCAAGGTAATGACTACCTATTCCTTAATAATAGGGATAGTCTTACCATTTAAAGGATATTCAAGAACAGAAAAGATTTAACTTAGGGTAGGTTCCTCTTATGTATTTTCTCACTTTTCAAAACATTTCAAAAATACTTCACATTCTCAAGCAATTTTCAAAACAAAGGCTTTATATATATCCGTACATGGATCATTATAAAGTACTTAAGAAAATTTCTAATCACACACTACACTTCTCAAAAACATTTTAAAGTGAGCTAAGTAACTAAGAGCCCATGGATAACCATGGATGTAAAGGGTGCTAACACCTTCCCTTTACATAACCTACCCCCCGAACCCAAAAATCTTTTAAGGTCTTTCCTGTTCTTTTATGCCCTTTCCTTTGGATAAAATAAAAGTCAGTGGCGACTCTTGCTATCTGCAACATTTAACTAAAGTCGGTTCTCCCACCGTGTTACAGAACTGGCGACTTTGCTGGGGATTTAATAAAAGAGGGGTACCCTTAGGAATTAGATCACTTTAAACTTGGTTGCCTTGTTTGCTTTATACTTATCTTGTTGGGTGCTCTTATGTGTGAAAGATCCTAACCTGGATCTAGTGTACCTTAGGTAAATGGCAATAGACCAAGGAAACTGTACGGCGTATACCGATATGGTTGATCTGGTGGCCATAGTTAGTGTGACTTCTTGGTTGGTGCTTATGTTCCTTAAGTCAAGTTGAGGATAATATGAGGCTGCCATATGTTGTCAATGCACTAACTAACTTTTATAACCCTAGTTATCTCATCTTGGCCTTTAGAAAGTAGTGAGATAACCGGCTTTAGTGAAGACTGAAGTTGGTTAATACTCGATACTACACTCATTGAGATCCTAAACTTGGAGGGTTTTGGTTGGCAAGTAAGTTTCCTACTGAACAACCACCCTTGTGAAAAATCAATGATATTGAGATCCCTTAGAACCTGGTTACTTTTGTAGGACAGGATGAACCATCTAAACTTCAGGGGAGGGTACTTACCTTTGAACCTCATGCAAGCCTTTAAACCTAGGGCTATGGTGTGACTTGTTTGTGTGTGCCACATGTTTGTGATTGAGCATAACATCATAGCATCATCATGTATCATAAGCATAGCATTTTCACTAACCATTTCAAGGACCAAAGGATTTATCTTTGTTCTTTGTTGCAGGTCATGGCTTCTGCTCGTATGAATACTATCCGGATCAACTTTGTAGGAATACCTCCTAAGCTTAAAGAATTTGTCTCTCAAGTTTCTGAAAACTCCCAGTTCATCAAGAGGCATGGTCACCTACTGGATCTAGTCACTTCAGGATTCAATGAAGACATGATGAGTGTTCTGTTTCAGTTCTTTGATCCTAAGCACCATTGCTTCACATTCCCCGACTATCAGCTGGTTCCTACAATGGAAGAGTTCTCTAAACTTCTGGGTATACATGTTCTTGATCAAAGACCCTTCACAGGCTTGGAAAAAGAGCTTAAACCAGAGGTTATTGCTGCAGCTCTACATATGAAGAAGTCAGACATTGTTCTAGAAACAAGAAGCGGAGTTAAGGGTATTCTTGCTAAGGTGTTGATAGAGAAGGCTCAAGTGTTCTTGAAGGTTATGAGCTATGATGCTTTTGAGGAGATCTTAGCCTTGCTGATTTATGGCTTAGTGTTGTTCCCCAATCCAGATCAGTTCATATATGTTCATGCCATCAACATATTTCTGAGTCACAATCCAGTGCCTAAATTGCATGGAGACATTCTGCACTCTCTTCATACTCGTACTACGAAGGCACGAGGAACTCTGATGTGCTGCATACCGTTGCTATCTAGGTGGTTTATTTCTCACCTTCCTCGCTCAGTGATGAAGAATGAACAAGGGTTTAGGTGGTATAAAAGGATCATGTCACTCTCTCATTCAGATATTCATTGGTGCTCTAGATCTATGGAGAATGTTACTATCATTGACCGTTGTGGGGAGTTCCATAATGTGCCACTTCTAGGCATAAGAGGGGGCATTACTTACAACCCTTCTTTAGCTTTACGTCAGTTTGGTTACGCTCGGAGTGATGGTCCACATGACATGTTGATTCAGGGTATTGTGTTTGACTACGACAACGATCTGCAAGGTTATCGTCAAAGGTTCATACGAGCATGGGGTAAAGTGAACAAGGTTGACAGCAAGACTCTGGAGCCCAAGTACATCATCCCTATGGAACCTTATCTCAGATGGGTGCGATCTCGTGCTCATACTCTTATCATGCCATATCCTGCCATCCTTCCAGTTACTATGGAGCCTGTTGCTGAAGGAGATACTTCTTATGTCATTCTTCACCCAGACATGCCCACTGACATGGAGGAGTTACAGAGGTCCTGGATCCAGTTGAAGGAGCAAAGAGATACTTTTGAAACTCATTACAAAGCAAGTCAAGAAAGAATCTTGGAGCTAACAAAACAACTTCACGAGGAGCAGAATCTCAACTCATACCTCAACACAAAGAGGAAACGTCCATGGGAGACTTAAAACCCCATTTTTGTATTCATTTCATTTTTATTGTAAGCCCAAGGGGAAAACAAATTTATTAATAATAAAAGTTTACTTTCTTGATTGTTTAAGCAAATTTAAATCCTGCGGTCCTTGAAAACATTGCATACGCATTTATACACCATATCATTGCATCACAGGTTTCTTATGTACAGGTTTCTTATCTTCTCGCTGTTTATTTCAGCAATGGCTCTTGAACAAATAGTTAAAGATCTCCAAGCACAAAATGCACAGTTCCAAGAGCTGATCCTGAACTTGTCCAAGGGGCAAGATGAATTGAAGACACTGCTGGCCAAGAAGACTAAGAAGACTAGAAGGTCAGGAGGCCTAATTAACATGGGAAGAAGGTTCAGAGGTCCTGTCAAGACCAAAGAACAGGTTGAAGATTATGAGTCTGAAGAGTCTGAGAAAGAGGGAGGCAGCCTCCATAATACAATGGGGGATTCTGATTCTGAAGCTAACTACTACCATGATCCTAATGAAGATAAGTTCAAAATGATGGTGGATAGAATGGATGCTATGGAATTGCAAAAGTCTTCTGGACTGGATTTTGAAGACCTGAGTTTGATATCTGGGGTGGTCATACCCATTGGTTTCAAGGTTCCTGCTTTTGTAGTGTATGATGGTGTCTCTTGTCCCAAGCTACATCTGAGGTCCTATGTCCGGAGAATCCAACCCCATACTGCTGATAAGAAGTTGTGGATCCATTTCTTCCAAGAGAGCTTATCTGGAGCTCAATTATAATGGTACTATCAGTTGGAGAGTGTCAACATCCGTGATTGGAATGATCTTGCTGAGGCTTTTTATAAGCAATATCAATACAATGCTGACCTAACCCCTACTCGCATGCAACTACAAAGCATGTCTATGGGTGCTAAAGAAAATTTCAAGGAGTATGCCCAGAAGTGGAGAGATTTGGATGGTACGGTACAACCTCCTCTAACTGACAGGGAATTAGTGGATATGTTCATGTGTACGTTGAATGGTCCTTTTTACATTCATCTTATTGGAAGCTCATCATCTGGCTTCACTGAGTTGATAATGACAGGAGAACGCGTAGAAAGTGGTATAAGGAGTGGCAAGATCCAAGTGGGTGCTTCTTCATCCAGTACTACAAAGAAACCCCCTAGTGGGAAGAAAGAGTCGAATGCTGTTTATGGTCAATCTGATCGTAATAGGAGGCATCAATCTATGAGTGCAGTTCATATCTCCAATCCTACTCCTGCAACACCAGAGCCACCACAGGGCAATCAACAGAGGCCTAGAAGGCAGTTCACTAAGCTCAATATGTCACTGGCCCAAGCCTTGCAACACTTGTTGAAGGGTGAACTCATCACTTTGAGGGACCCTCCTCAGAATCCCAATGTTACCTCTCCCAGGTACAATCCTAATGCACGATGTGCATATCATTCAAATTGTCAAGGACATGATACCCATAGTTGCTGGATATTGAAAAACAAGATTCAAGATATGATTGATGCTGGAGAGATTGAGTTTGACCCTCCGGGTACTCCAAATGTGATTACTGCTCCCATGCCAAATCATGAAAATACTGTTAATGCCATTGATGAAGTTTCACATATTTCCTCAGTTGCAGATGTGACTACACCATTATCTGTTATTAAGAAGAAGTTGGTACAAGCTGGGTTCTTTCCAGGTTTTAATGAAGATTGTTTCTATTGTGCTTATAAACCGGATAGTTGCTGGAAGTTGAAGGACGAAATTCAACGCCTCATGGACAATTACACAATATTGTTTGAGAGGACACCTTCTGTAGAAAGCATGGTTGAGCATATAACTAAAGGTGCGAAGGTTGAAGAGGTGGATATGGTTGATAAAGTGCCGGTAAGGATTACTTCCAAGGGACCTGTAAAAATCACTCGTAAGGGTCCAATTAAAATTACTGCTGAAGGCCCTGTGAAGATTGTTGCTGAAGCTAAAGTGGCCCCTATGATCATTACCACTTCGGGTCCTATTCCATATACTTCTGATAAGGCGGTGCCTTGGCATTATGGCTCCGATGTTTATATTCATGGTGTCAAGCAGGAATCCTTAGCCGATGCACCTGTTGTTGGTGAAAATCTGGATATTGATAATATTGCTGGATCTAGTAAGATCACACGAAGTTGAAGAGTTTTCTCTCCTCCAGTTACCTCCAAGAATACAGTTACTCCAACTGCTGATGCTCGGGGCAAAGGTCATGTTATTGAACCTATACAAACTGATGTACCAACTGTTGATGATCTTTCTAAGCAGATGGAAGAAGTACTAAAGATCATTCGCAAGAGTGATTGTGATGTTGTTGATCAATTGGGGCATACTCCCTCCAAGATTTCTATGTTGTCTTTCCTGTTGTGTTCTGAGGCTCATGCCAAGGCCTTGATTAAATTTTTGAAGACTGCTCACGTACCAAATGAGATTTCTGTAGACCAGTTTGAAAATTGTGTTGCACACTTGACCTATGATAATGGGTTAGGTTTCTCCGATGCTGATTTGACTCCTGCCAAGAGGGATCATAACAGGGCTCTACATATCTCTATTGAATGCAGGGGCACTACCCTGTCACATGTGTTAATAGACAATGGTTCCTCGCTGAATGTGTTGCCCAAAGAAGTTCTGAATAAGTTTAGCCCTGAGGATGCTGTGTTGAAGCCCAGTAATATAGTGGTGAAGGCTTTTGATGGCTCGAGAAGAGTGGTGCATGGAGAAATTGTTCTCCCAATAAAAGTAGGTTCTCAAGTCTTCAATGCTACTTTTTATTTAATGGATATTCGTCCTTCGTATTCTTGTTTGCTTGGGAGTCTCTGGATCCATGGGGCAGGTGCTGTAACCTCCACCTTACATCAGAAGCTGAGATATCCAGTAGAAGGAAAAGTTGTCACTGTTTACGGAGAGGAAGGATATATAGTTAGCCATGTGAACACCTTTAAATATCTTGAAGTGGAAGGTGAATATGTTGAAACTCTGTGCCAGACATTCGAAGTAGTTCCTTGGGTTGTTAATAATTATGAAGCTCCTCTTGTTGTCAAGAAAGTTCTTGTGGTCACCAGAGTACCTCCTACAATGGCTTCCCTTAAAGATGCTAGAGTTGTGGTGGATGAAGGTGGTTGTACTATTTGGGGTCAGCTTCCTGACATTCCTTACAAGTCTGACAAATTTGGTTTGGGTTTCACTGCAGAGTCCCAGAAGGCTGTTCGTCGTGCTCGTGCTGTTCGTATCACCAATCAGGGGATTATGAAAGATCAGATCAATGTTGTGGGTGACTATGATGAAGACTACAACTTGGATACTTGGATTTTTCCTACTGTGGGTGTTGGGCTCAATAATTGGAAAGTTGAAGATGTTATTCCTATCTCCTTTAGTCAGGAGTAAATACTATTACTGTGTTGTTACTTTTAAAGTTTGTAATTTTTGAACAATTAAACTCTTAAGCCTTGTGCCTTACCCGGGGCACAATGGTGTGCTTGTTACGGGATGTCATTTCATTTGCATACTTCATTCAATAAAATCAGTGGACGTTTCGTTTTCGTAAATATTGTGTTCCTTGTCTTTTCTTTTATTTTTGTTTTATCAACTATGTGTTCTTACACACACCCACATCACTAAAATGCAGATCCTCATCCACTCTGGATCCTGTTGATAACAGTTCTACTATTGCCAATTATAATTTCGAGAATCCGATATATCAAGCTGAAGATGGAAAGGAGGACGATTGTGAAGTACCTGTAGAGCTTGCTAGGTTGTTACAACAAGAAGAGAAAGCTATACAGCCACATGAAGAGCCAATCGAAGTTGTGAATCTGGGAACTGAAGAAAACAGGAAAGAAGTCAAGATAGGGGCTGAATTAGAGGATAGTGTTAGAGCAGATTGATTTAGATGTTACATGATTATGTGGAGATCTTTGCTTGGTCCTATAAAGATATGTCAGGGTTGGATACAGACATTGTGGTTCACCGATTACCGGTAAAAGAAGATTGTCGTCCAAAGAAGCAGAAGGTTCGTTGCATGCGTCCTGAGATGTCAGAGAAGATTAAGGCAGAGGTAATGAAACAGTTTGATGCAGGGTTCTTAGCTGTAACTTCTTATCCTCAGTGGGTTGCAAATGTGGTACCGGTACCTAAGAAAGATGGTAAGGTACGTATGTGTGTAGATTACAGGGATTTGAACAAGGCCAGCCCCAAAGATGACTTTCCACTTCCACATATTGATGTTCTGGTAGACAACACTGCTCAGCATAAGGTATTCTCGTTCATGGATGGTTTCTCTAGTTACAATCAAATCAAGATGGCACCTGAAGATATGGAGAAGACAACATTTGTTACACAGTGGGGCACCTTTTGCTATAAAGTGATGCCATTTGGTTTGAAGAACGCCGGGGCAACATATCAGCGTGCTATGGTGGCTTTGTTTCATGATATGATTCATCATGAGATAGAGGTGTATGTGGATGATATGATAGCCAGGTCTCAGAATGAAGAACAACATCTTGATCATCTGCATAAGTTGTTTGAGAGATTAAAGAAATACAAGTTGAGATTGAACCCAAACAAGTGTACTTTTAGAGTTAGGTCTGGTAAACTCCTGGGTTTCATTGTCAGTGGAAAAGGTATTGAAGTGGATCCTGCAAAAGTGAAAGCTATACAAGAGATGCCAGCTCCCCGTACTGAGAAGGAAGTTAGGGGTTTCTTGGGACGATTGAATTACATTGCAAGATTTATTTCCCAATTAACAGCTACCTGTGAGCCAATCTTCAAGTTGTTGAAGAAAGATCAGGTAATGGAATGGAATGATGAATGCCAGACAGCATTTGATGAAATCAAGAAATATCTGCTAGAACCTCCAATTTTGATGCCACCAGTTGATGGAAGACCCTTGATTATGTACTTAACAGTATTATACAACTCAATGGGGTGTGTATTGGGGCAACATGACGAGTCTGGTCGAAAAGAGCAGGCAATATACTACCTTAGCAAAAAGTTTACCGACTGTGAAACAAGATACTCACTGCTCGAGAAAACTTGTTGCGCTTTGGCATGGGCTGCTCGCCGACTAAGACAATATATGTTGACCCATACTACCTTGTTGATTTCGAAGATGGATCCAATCAAGTACATATTCGAGAAACCTGCTCTCTCCGGAAGAATAGCAAGATGGCAAATGATCTTGACAGAATATGATATACAGTACACTACTCAGAAGGCCATTAAAGGAAGTGTTGTAGCTGATCATTTGGCCCATCAAGTAGTGGATGATTATTAGTCAATGAGTTTTGAGTTCCTTGATGAAGATATTATGATTATTACCAAAGAACCTGGACAATATGACAGACCTGAACAAGGATCCCGATGGACTATGGTTTTTGATGGAGCTTCTAATGCACTTGGTAATGGTGTTGGTGTTGTGATCAGTTCCCCTGAAGGTTGTCATACCCCGATTACTGCAAGACTTTGTTTCTATTGTACCAATAACATGGCTGAGTATGAGGCATGTATCCTGGGTATCAAAACTGCCATTGATATGAAGATTCAGTTCCTTGACGTGTATGGAGATTCAACCCTGGTAGTAAGTCAGATCAAAGGAGATTGGGATACCAAGCATGATAACCTCATTCCTTACAGAGAGCATGTTTTGTCTTTGATCCCACATTTCAAAGAAATTACTTTTGGACATATTCCACGAAGAGAAAATCAGTTGGCAGATGCTTTAGCCACCATGGCATCCATGTTTGAGATCAGCTGGGATGATGAAGCTCCCAAGATTACCATTGATAGATTTGAGAAGCCTGCATACTGCAATGAGATTGACACTGAAGAAGCAGAGGAGAAGCCTTGGTTCTATGAAGTGAAAAGATATCTTGAAGCTCAGGAGTTCCCTGAAGGGGAATCCGTCAAAGATAAGAAGTTTCTGAGGAGGTTTTCTGCTAAGTTCTTTTTGAGTAATGGGATTTTGTACAAGCGCAATCATGATTCCACTTTGCTTCGCTGTGTGGATAAGAAGGAAGCAACGGAGATTATGGAAGATATGCATGATGGGATCTGTGGCACTCATTCTAGTGGTCATACTATGGCAAAGAAGATATTGAGAGCAGGTTACTATTGGTCTACTATGGAAGCTGACTGCTATCAACATTCCAGAACATGTCACAAATGTCAAATCTATGCTGATAAAGTACATATACCTCCATCACCATTGAACGTGTTGACTGCTCCTTGGCCTTTTGCCATGTGGGGCATTGATATGATTGGTGAGATTAAGCCTACTGCTTCTAATGGGCATCGTCTCATCCTGGTTGCTATTGATTACTTTACAAAGTGGGTGGAAGCAGCTTCATTTGCATCTGTTACTAAGAATGTGGTGGCTCGATTCATTAAGAATAATCTCATATGTAGGTATGGCATCCCTGAAAGGATTATTACTGACAATGGCTCTAATCTGAACAACACTATGATTACTGATCTCTACACGCAATTCAAGATTAAGCATCACAACTCTTCTCCGTATCGTCCAAAGATGAATGGGGCAGTTGAAGCTGCTAACAAGAATATCTAAAAGATTATACAGAAGATGACTGTCACTTACAAGGATTGGCATGAGATGTTACCATTTGCTCTTCATGGTTATCGTACTACAATACGTACTTCAACAGGGGCAACCCCATTCTCCTTAGTATATGGTATGGAAGCAGTTCTGCCCATTGAAGTTCAGATTCCCTCCTTAAGAATTATGAAGGATGCAGGCTTGGATGAAGATGAGTGGATTCAGACTCGACTTGACCAGATAAATTTGATTGATGAGAAGAGGTTAGCAGCTTTTTTTCATGGCCAGATGTACCAAAAACGGATGATCAAAGCTTTTAATAAGAAGGTTAAGCCAAAGGTATATCAGGCTGGTGATTTGGTAATCAAACGTATCATACTACCACAGGGTGATCCTAGGGGCAAGTGGACTCCTACATATGAAGGACCATTTGTAGTCAAAACAGTATTCTCAGGAGGTGCCATGATACTCACTACTATGGATGGTGAAGACTTCCCACAGCCTGTAAACACAGACATAGTTAAAAAATACTACGCATAAAAAGAGACCCGCTAGGTTGACTGGCCTAGGCAAAAATAAGGGCATCCCGGCGAACCAAAAGGGTTCGGGAAAAAATTAGGGAAATATATAAAAAATGTACACCCGGCAAGTCGAAAACCTGAAAAGGCAGCTTGGGCAAAAAAGGGTATCCCGGTGGATTGAAAACCTGAAAAGGCAATTCAGGCAAAAGTTAGGGATTAAAGTGTATGACTATGTCTCGTTTGGATCACCCATGAAACTACAACCAGTTGTGCTACTTACTCAGGCTCGAACAGATAAAGATCAATCCAATCGTTTCCGTCTCGACAACAGAAGATGAGATACTTGAAGATAATGGCAATAGTAGAATTGAAACTCAATAGGATTATTTTCCACATAGCTGACTTTCTCTGTTTTGTAAAAAATTTACGACGAATTCCTCTTACTAGGATTTCTGTCTCCTTGTACAAACTTGCCTATGTATAGGCCACTTTATGATATAAATAAAATTCCATCTTTGAATCCAGATTTACTTTTACCCTATTTACATAAGCGAAACGTCCATTGGTTGTGTTTGAATGTATGTATGTTTTTGAATATGATTGATGTTTACCAGAAATGCATAAATACTTAATATGATTGATGGTTACCAGAAATGCATGAAAATGCAGTAATAGTATTTACTAAGGACGAACGAGGGAAGGAATTCAACGAAGCTTCGCCGGTTCATCCCCACCAGACAGCTACAAATCCCCCAGTAGGGCAAATCCATCTTCATAAATACTTCGAGTCACATCTCCCCTGGAATTTATATCCATCTCTTTTATCCTCAGATGATAGTTGGGAATTTATTCTTTCAATAGGAGTATGATGAACAAAGACGGGAGGTTATGGATACCTTACTATCGAACGAAGACGGGAGGTTATGGATACCATACTATCGAACGAAGACGGGAGGTTTATGAGTACTATATTATCAAACGAGACGGGAACGAGTTCCTCATATTCTTCACTATATTATCAAACAAGACGAGTTCTTCATATTCTTCAGCAACAAATCGGGATTTATTTTCCCTGGCCAGCAGTTGATATACGAAGATATCCAGACGCTTCAGACTGCATGATGCATACATACATCATTTACATCATACCATAACATACACATCCATAAGTACATAATACATTTACTTAGGTGCATCATACTATGCATGCATACATAATGCATAAACTAATATTTCCCTTGCAGGATAGTTATATGCAGGTAAAACAATATCAACAACTTACAACGGGTCAGAAATGATCCATACATTATTCAAGATGTCCTCGAATAGCAGGCAAACGGTCTGTAAAAAGATCCATTCCCTGGTTCAAGACATCTTTCAGAAGAACAAATCCTGACATTCTTTTGACCCTTAAGAGCAAATCCTGACACTCTTTTGGCCCCTTGTTCAAGACTTTTTCAGAAGAACAAATCCTGACGCTCTTTTGGCCCCTCAGTCAAGACTTTTTCAGAAGAACAAATCCTGACGTTCTTTTGACCCTTAAGAACAAATCCTGACGCTCTTTTGGCCCCTTGTTCAAGACTTTTTTAGAAGAACAAATCCTGATGTTCTTTTGACCCTTAAGAGCAAATCCTGACGCTCTTTTGGCCCCTTGTTCAAGACTTTTTTAGAAGAACAAATCCTGATGTTCTTTTGACCCTTAAGAGCAAATCCTGACGCTCTTTTGGCCCCTTGTTCAAGACTTTTTCAGAAGAACAAATCCTGACGTTCTTTTGACCCTTAAGAGCAAATCCTGACGCTCTTTTGGCCCCTTGTTCAAGACTTTTTCAGAAGAACAAATCCTGACGTTCTTTTGACCCTTAAGAGAAAATCCTGACGCTCTTTTGGCCCCTTGTTCAAGACTTTTTCAGAAGAACAAATCCTGACGTTCTTTTGACCCTTAAGAGCAAATCCTGACGCTCTTTTGGCCCCTTGTTCAAGACTTTTTCAGAAGAACAAATCCTGACGTTCTTTTGGACCTTGGAGAATAGGCAAACGGTCTGTACAAAGATCCATTCCCTAATCCAAAATATTTCCAGAAGAGATAATCATCACAAGATTTATTTCTACTGGTCCATTCAACAATTCAAATCATGTTGCATAAATGATTCAGAGACGGCTTATACAAAGACCTAGTACTGATATCCAGTATCAACATCAGAACATCACCACATCCAGATATTTTAGATGGCCTCTTTAAGCCCATCTCCAGTTCATCCTGATGGGATCTCTAAGCCCATCCCTAGTTCTTCCTAGTGGAATCTTCAAGCCCACTCAAGCATATAACATCTAATCATCATTATTACTCTACGCACCGGTGAGTGCAAATTTTTGGGCTTTTGTGTTCAATCCCCTTCAACCTTCCAGGTCACGAATGGCACATATACCAATCTAACCCATCAGGTTTCAGAAAATTGAACAGGGGAAGCTGTTGCACCCCAAACTTTGCCCTCACAAGACAAGACTTTGTGTACTAAGAGGTTCACAAGGTTCACAAGGTTCACAAGACATCTCATGAGGTTCACAAGGTTCACAAAGTTCACAATTAGTCAGAAGATTTGACATTTCCCTCAGACAATGCATCCTCCTAAGCAATGCATCCTAAACTAGGGTTTTGACTTTAATCAGGCTAAATGGACTTCCAAGACTTCAATTGAGCTTCATAACATCTTATATGTGTTTAAGAATCCCCATGAAAAGTTTCAAGACTTTTCCCAAAGGTTTGCTCAGTCAGATGATCAGATAGGTTAAAATCAGTCAAAGTAGTTAAAAAGTCAAACTGAGGTCAACTATGGTCAAAACAAAGTCAAACTTCATGATTTTTTGCCAACATCAAGTATATGAAGTAAAATTCATCATTTGATAAAGGTTTGATCATGATTCATCAAGGAGATTTCAGATCATCAAGAATCAGGAGTTTCTAAATTAGGGTTTCCTCAGGAAAAGTCAACTGAACTTTGACCAGCCATAACTTTCACATGCTTCATCAAATTTTTCCCATCCAAAGCTCATTTTGAAGGAAATTTAATTCTCTACAACTTTGTGTCTCACAAGCCAAGCCCAAAAATGCTTCATTTGGAAGGTATGAGCTAAGACATTATAGGTCCTTTTAAAAGTCAACAAAAAGTCAACAACTTCAAAAGAGCATAACTTGAGAATGGTAAAAGATATGGACATGAAACCAATGAGGTTGGTTAGAGGACTCTTTAAGCTTTCCAAAATGTCCAATAACACCCTCATAGCATCAAAATTGAAGGATTTGTGCCCTTGCAAAGTTGGGAAATTTTAGGGAAGTTTATGAAGCAAATAAGGCCTTAAATCAAATTTTTGCTAAATGAGCCCACCAAATTGCCATCCCATCTTTACAAAAACACCAAGCACGACCCAACCCACCTATTTTCTGATTTTTCATTTTTTATTTCATATTTATTTGAATTTTATTCATTAAAATACAATTTAAATTGAAATAAAATATGAAAATCATATATTTGGATGAGATTATGATTCTAGAAGGTTTTAAATATCATTTAGAGATGATTGATTTGATCCAATTTCGTGCTAGCTTAATTTGGAAAGGTTAGATGAGATTTTTTTCAATATTTGAAAGTATGAAACTTCATGATCAAGTAACCAAGACAAGGCCCATAAATCCATGTTGTTTTGACCTAATTTACATCACTATATGTATACAAACTCATCACAATCATAAGGACGAATTTTTGCAGCCTCTTGCACCACTCTCAAACTTCACAAAAATCACAAAAAATTCAATTTTAGGTTTCCATATTTGAAGAGGTTTCAAGGTATTCTAAAGACACTACAAGCTTCCTTGAGCTTCCCTGAATCTAAACCATCCCTTAACTGCCTCTAATTCATACTCATAAGCATAACCCAAAGCATACATGCTCTCAATCTATTTTTTTTTCGATTCATTGAATTTATGCGTTTATAATGAGTTTTGATTATGTATTAATGTTTGTTGATGCTCATAGATGATTTCTGGATAGTTTTCGTGAAGCTTCATGCCATATACCACAATCGGCCATAGATAGGGTTCTAAGCTCCAAATTGGGGTTCTGTGATTTAACTAATTTAAATAGATTCTAATGACATGGTCTTGTTGTATGAGTCATGAGGAACTCATTGATGTAACTAATTTGAGAAAATTGTACTTGTTGTATGGTGTTTGGATATTTGCAGGTTTCGTTGGCAAGAAAAATCGCAGGTAAATTTGAAGCAAAATTCGTAGGAAATATGGCAGGGCCGGAGGAAGAAGAAGATGAAGTTGGCGCGAAATCCTGATTCAAAAAACATGTTTATTTTATTATCTTTTGTTTGTAGATATATTTCAAAACGACTGCAATGGCTCAGTTGGTAAAGGATGCGCATATGCAAGGCAAAGGCAGGGGTTCGAATCCCAGTCTCAGCAATTTTTTGCTTTATTTCCTTTATGTTTCCAGGCTTGACATATAAAGATTGGTGCTCATCCATAGTTCATCAGCGTGCGCTAGCCTGGTGGAGAGCTTGTTGGTCTTGGAGATGTGAAGCCTAGGGCCTGGGTTCGAATCCCAGCCCCAGGTATGTTCTTTTTTCATATTTTCTTTTATTTTGTTTTTGTTTATAATATGTTTAATTAATTTAATTAATGATAAATGTTTAAAATAAAATTGTTATATTATTTTCTTGTATATAATTCAAAAACTTATATTTTTAAAAATTTAAACTTTATTCTTAAAACTATTTAATATTTATTTTATTGTATATTATTAATGTTATATGTTTTTAGATAAATAATTTAATTAGGCTTAGATTAAATAATTAACCCTAAAATTTATATGTAAAAAACCTAATTTTTTTTATAATTCCTAATTATCTTATAAATCTTAATATGTTTGTTTGTAAATTTTAATTATATATATTTATTTTATAATTATTATATGTAGTTTGTTTATATATATAAATAATTTAATTAAGTAGTTAACCCTAATTTATTTTTTCTAAACAATTAAAAACCCTAACTTTATTTTATAAGTTTAATTTCTAATTTTTTATATGTTTACTTAATTATAATTAACAAATATTTTTTTTATAATATGTATATAAAATTAAATTACTAAAACTATTAGTCATATTTATTAGTATATAATTATTATTATTTATTTCTTTTATTAAAATTCTTAAAAAAATAATTATTTATTTAATTTTGAACTTTTAATTTGTTTCTATATTATATTGTTATACTAACCTTCTTATATTTATTTGTTATTACTAACCAATTTATTTATTTATTTATTATATGCTTACTTATTTAAATTATTTTTATTATTCTTATAATGTAATTGTGCCAATTATGTAATAGTTGTAGAATTATTTTTATTATTATTTATTTTAAATTACCATGGTTAGTAAAATAGGGAGTGTAAACATGTTTGTACTTAAAATTGAATTTAGATCACTAATTTGTAAGATAAATACTTGAATACACGCACACACGTAAGTCGATCCTGGATCGCCATCTCACATTCTTAAGGATACCTCTCATGTTGCCTAAAGAAAAAGGTCAAGTAAGGTGTATAAAGCAAAGTCCCTTCATTTATTTATATCATCTAGTCCCTTAAAAGATAATAAGATCAAGTCCCTCCATGGTTGCCTTCGTAAATGATCTTGTCCCTTTCGAATAAAGATGATAAGTCCCTTCGAATTGCTAAATACACCTTACAGTTGCCTAATCACAGTTGTCCCTTCATTGGTCCCTCATACATCCAAGGTAATGACTACCTATTCCTTAATAATAGGGATAGTCTTACCATTTAAAGGATATTCAAGAACAGAAAAGATTTAACTTAGGGTAGGTTCCTCTTATGTACTTGCTCACTTTTCAAAACATTTCAAAAATACTTCACATTCTCAAGCAATTTTCAAAATAAAGGCTTTATATATATTCGTACATGGATCATTATAAAGTACTTAAGAAAATTTCTAATCACACACTACACTTCTCAAAAACATTTTAAAGTGAGCTAAGTAACTAAGAGCCCATGGATAACCATGGATGTAAAGGGTGCTAACACCTTCCCTTTACATAACCTATCCCCCGAACCCAAAAATCTTTTAAGGTCTTTCCTGTTCTTTTATGCCCTTTCCTTTGGATAAAATAAAAGTCGGTGGCGACTCTTGCTATCCGCAACATTTAACTAAAGTCAGTTCTCCCACCGTGTTACAATAACCACCTTCCGGAGCGGCTTGAGCGGCAAAATCTTCTTTATATCCATACAAACCATTTGGACCACAAATGATACCGGTGTTCTTAGTAGCCATGACCAAGTTGATTTCATTTTGCTTGACCGTCATCTCAAAGTGAGATTATCTTGAACTAGGAATACCAAAGTGTTCCAAAATCTTTTACACGAAGCGGATGTACGGGAGACCGCTACCAAGACGAACTTGATGCTTCATATGATGAAAGATGACATAGGCCCAGTTTATTGGCCAATCCTCCTTCAAAGAACGGAACAACATCAACTCAAGTTCACTAACTTGAGCAAAGTTGGAACTTTTTGGCACCAACACATAATTCAAAATGTAATGAAGCATGCGGTCACTAACAGTTAATGATTTTGCATATTTGATGATCCAAGAAGATTGAACCTGCCTACTGAGTAAATCATCATGTGTTCCTCTTGATCTTTCAATAAAATAAGCTAGAGTGTCAAAATTGTTCCATCTTTCAGTGTTTGGCATAAAACCAACTTTAAACTCATATCCTTCAGATGGTATATCAATAATGGTTCCTAGCTTTTCAGTAGTAACCTATATTTCCTTTCTATTGACCTTAGCGGTAAATTGTTCATCACCAAATTCATCTTCTCCAAAAGAAAGAGTGTGATAGAAAGTTCTTACCAAGTCAGGATAGATTTTTCCTGTGTCAGCAACCATCTCTTTCACACCAGATGCATCCAGAAGAGCTTCAGAAGTGAGGCTATGAGAAGGGAATTCTTTAAAGTTCACATATTTTATGCTCATGAACTTCCGGGAGCGAATGTCAATGTCAAGTCTCCTTTGCTTCTGAGGTTTCATGAACTTCTCTTTACCAGTGTCAGAGTCAGAGCCGGAATCCATAATTTGTTGCTTACCCCTATTATTTGAAGTGGACATGGAAAAGATGATAAAGTTAGGGTTTTGGTGAGGATTTTCGGATTTGGAAGGGAGATAGGTGAAGATGATTTGTTCTTGTGAAGCTAGGGTTATAAGGTGGTAGATTATGAGTGGGTTTTAAATGTGAGTAATTTTGGTCAAGTGTGTTAATGAAAGGAAGGTGGGAAGATGAGAGAGTAAATGGAGATTAGGTTTCCAAGGAGTGAACAAGAATTTAGTGTTCCCAAAATATACATTTAAGATACATAGGAAAAGAAGAAAAGAAAACAAGTAGCATTCCATAAAGTAGTCTGCGTTTAAAAAAATTCAGAAAATGGTAGTGGTAATCGGTTACTACCTACTTGGTAACCGGTTACTTGCTTCAAATTTTCAAAAAAAATTATAAAAAAACAGCAACAATGTAGCACTTAAAGGGTAATGATTTTTGACAAAAACCTTTCACAAAGTATTAGCACATGATATTTCGCAACTTTTGATCAAAAAATATTTTGAAACCGATTATTTTCAGGTATCCGAAAGAGAGAAAAATCAAAAACGGCGAAAATGGAGTGCTAGCATTTTGTAACATAAAAGTGAAAATAATCATATTTTAAGCTATTATAACACATAACAATTAATTTTAGGTTAAGTTTAGATGTCACCTTCATCGAGAATGCCAAGTTCTCGCTGGATCTTGAAGAAAGGTTCTTTTGCCAAAGGTTTAGTGAATATATCGGCAAGTTGGTTGTGTGTATCCATGAAAGTAACATCTACATCTCTGTTGAGCACGTGATCTAGAAGAAAATGATTTCAGATGTCTATGTGCTTTGTCCTTGAATGCATGACTGGGTTCTTTGTGATGTTGATGGCACTTGTGTTGTCGCATCGGAGAGAAATGCAACCAAGGTCTACACTGAAATCAAGGAGTTATTACTTAAGCCACAAGATTTGTGCACAACAATTGCCTGCTGCGATGTACTCCGCTTCGCCGTGCTAAGTGCAACGCATGCTTGCTTCTTACATGCCCACGACACTAGTGCATTCCCGAGAATGTGACAAGTACCACTTGGGCTTTTTCTATCGGTCTTACATCCTGCATAATCAGCGTCAGAATAACATATTAAAGAACATGTACTACCTTTTGGATACCATAGTCCGACATTCGTTTCTCCTTTGAGATACTTCATAATCCTCTTCACGGCAGTGAGATGCTGTCGCTCCCTGGATTTCCATCCTGGTATAAACGCGAAAGTGGCGCGGAAAAGGTAGAGTCGCCAGCCAGGCATTTTTATTCTGAAGGAACGGTAATGGTAATGCTGCACAAACCAGAGGAAAAGAAAAGGAAGGACACGGGTCCTGCGAACCAAAGAGACTGAGTTCGGGAGTCGGTTACGACCTAGGAAGGTATTAGCACCCAGATCGTCCGTCGTACCCGACGAGATCCACACTCGCAAAGAAACTGTTTCAAAGGGTGAAGAAATGAAAGCTGCTGCAAAGAACATGAACTGAATTGGATAAAAGAAACAAAAAGGGAACTGAAAAAGAAATGAGAAGGAAAAATGTAGGGAAAATAAAGATTGTGCTCGAACGGGCCCTACCCCGCTGCCTACGTACCTCATCCGGACAATGAGGATCAGAGTCGTCGTAGTTCCCCTAACTAGGGGTAGAAAAGATTGCTTGTGTTTTAAGGCTTGAACTGACTATGTCAATGCTCAGGTGTTGCAGGCTCGGACGACGAGTGCGTTACCGTCTTGCAAAATGACAAGTAGGAGCAAGTTCGCGGACGGAGCGAAAGAGATGAGAAAAGAATTCCCGAAGGAAAGACGCTTATTGTTTGTTTGTGTTTTTTTAGAGGCCTTTTATGAGTGTGTCACAAGGAAGTGAACTCAAGCTCTTTTCCATGGAATGTGTACTTGCTACTACATTCCAAGATGGAATAATAGAACAAGCACACTCAAGTAAGGAGAAGATCCCCAAAACTTAATTCCAGAGATTAGGGCCTAAGCTCACTAACTCGTTGAATTTATTATGTGTTTTTGTAATTTTTGTGAAGAAGTCTTTTTTATGTTTTTCTTGATGAAGATGGTATCCTGATCAGACTTGTGCATCATGATGAACAAGCTTGTACCATCCCAAGATGGGAAAACTACAAGTGTTTCATGGAATAAGGCTATTGTACAGGAGACCATTTCATTCTTTATTAAATGATTTTAGGGTTTTGAGATGAGAAGAGAAGAGAAACAAAAGGATCTTAAAGGTAAAAGTCTAATGGGGGACTAACAAATCCTAATATTCATGCAAAGGAAAACCTAGGTTAGTGAGGTTTACTATCCTAAAGGAGGAGAAGATAAGAAAAGAGAAAGAGAAGGATGAAAAAGAGAAGAAGGAGGAAGTAAGGCCTAAGCCCCAACAATCACAAGTAAGAGAATAACATGAAAGGAGGAGAGATGAGAATTGGAGATGTGGGAATCACATCCACACCTCTCACTTACCAAAGCCCCTGAAATGGTTAGTAACATAAGAATAAATGCAACACAAAATGAGCATAAGATCAAACCAAAGCCACACAATCAGAAGTGGAATCTCAATCACAAATGTCAAATGCAAATACACAACATAAGAATGAGAAAGGAACTATACAACTCAACATGAAGCAACATCGATTACCATGACAAAACAAAGCAAACATGAGATAACACAAGGCAAACCAAGCAAAGCAACATCATAAACTTCAAGGCCAGAACCCTAACATGTCAAGAATGTGCCTAAGCAACATAAGAGATGAAGAGTAGAAGCTTACAAACTCAAGTAATAACATCATGAGAAGCAAAGAAGCATGAGAAGTGAGGTGAACATGTACATAAGTGAATGAACTTCAAAAGCAAACAAACACAAAGAAGTATCAATATCCTAAATGGGCTCTAATCAACCTAAAGAAGTTGGCACAAGTGCCTTCCTCACCTAAGGATTGAAGATATGACCAAAAGAGATGCAAAAGAAGATAAGCAAAGAACAAAATTCAAATCAAATCAAGCATACATTCAAAAATTCCACAACCTTGCACAAAGACTCTTAAAACATACAATATTAACATGCCAAAAGGAGAGAATCAAAATCAGAATCTAAACAAGTCAAGTATGGGCTCAAACATGGATTAGGGTTAGAAGACTTCATGCACAAGTTAAAGACCAAAAATAGTCAAGAAAACTTCTAAAAATCAGAGGAAAAATCACCAATAAACTACATCTCAATGTGAATCCAGAGCAAAAAGAATCACTTCAAAATTCCAATTAGTGATCACGATAGAAATTGTACAAGACAACATGCTTTAAAAATGAAATAAAAGCAATTAATAAAAGAGAAAATTAATTCCAGCATGGCAAATGAAAATAAATGAAAAATAAAAATGTCAAAAATTAAAGAAAACTCAAAATATCATCCATGAAATTTTTTAGAATTTTTAATGACTTATTTCTATTTTAAGAAATTAAAAACCAAACTGAAAATAAAATGAAATAATAAAAGAAACAAAAAAAGAAATGACAAAGCCAGGGGTGCGATAAGAAATCTGGATCAGTTCATATACTCTGGGCCCAAACAATGGGGATGCACTTAGAAAATGGCCTTAGGCCCAACCGAAACTCCTAAAATACTTATTAATAAACCAGAATTATTACTTATTATAATTATTTGTTTAACAAAAATGACACAAAAGTTATGTGAAATTAAAATCAATCGGTCCACTTAGGGTTTAGTCACTACAGGACTAAAACTCAACGCAGCCACTCAAGACTCACCACCTCATCATCTCCTACCTCCCGCTCATGAAGAACTCAAAAGAAAAAGGCAAAACAGAACAACAATTTCGCATATCATCATCAATTCAGAGCAACATAACGTGTTCAACTCTTAATGAAAATCAACACTGTAAAAACCAAAAGTGGAGTACGAAACAAGAGGAACACGAATATGCCAATAGTTTTCACAAAAAAGCATCACAGAGAACAGATCGATCGAAACAAGTTCAAGCAAGAAAACTGAGATCTATAATTTAAGACGTGCACAAGCTTCATTCTACTTCAGTTAACTTATATCAACCATTTGCAAGTCAAAACAAACAAAATTAAGGCCAAATCGCAACAAAACAGATCTGAAACTCAAACCTGAGATTAATCTTTCTGGAAGAATTTGAGAAAACCAGAGGTGTTGAGAGCTTCCTTGAGCTTCCTTGAATCTTCTTTGAGCCAAATAAAGGCTTGATGAGCAAAGATATCAAGAAATATGGACGATCCGAAGATGATGTTGAATCCTCAACTCCACTACAAAGCTCCACTGATAATGATGATAAAAGTGTAGTGATGTTGATGATGATGCCAATGGATTGAAGGAAGCAATGAATGAAGGATTTCAGCTTTCAAATTCTCTTAACAAAATGTGAGAATATGCAGAGAGAGAGAGAGAGAGTGAAGTTTGATGTGTGATTTGCAGTGTAGAATGAAACGTCTCCTTTACTGAATTCGTAAGTGAAGATTAATATAGATAGGGGTGTGTGATTGAAGTGTGAAGGGTGGCTGCATCAATTCTGTTGTTCCACGAAATGCAGTGCAGTGCTCATGCTCTTTTCCTTCCCAATTTATTTTCAAATTAGATCACATGTGGTGAGATGTGTGGTAATAATGGTGAGGCTTCACAGATGTTTATATGATATTTGTTGATGAAGAAAGGTAATGATCAGATGGTTATTTGGTGTGGTGTATGGAGTGCATGGGAACCTGCTGTTTCACGTGAACTTTTTCCTTTCCCTTGGTGCAACGCATGTGAGGTCAAGTAGTGAAAGCATGACTTTTAGTGGCAGAGAGAGAGCAGGCGAGTGATACCAATATATATTGCTGATTCTTCTCACCCATGTGTTGTCCAAGTGTTATTATTTCTTTGCCACACTTATACTAAAAATCGAAACACATACATATAAGTGACACCCACATCCATTTGGTCATGTAAATAAAACTAATGCCCTATTGAAAAAAAGTGTGAGAAATAATAAGAATTATGGAAAAAAAATATAAAAGAAAAAAGGTGGACCAATGGGATGTTGCCAAAATACCTCTAAAACCCTAAAATACACCAAAACTTCAAAAAATCATAACTTGAGTTCTAAAAATTCTATGAGAGTGTTATACGACTTTTCGGAAAGGGAAAATCGTGCTCTACAACTTTCGTGTTCACTGGAAAATCATTCGGATCTTTTTCGCACATGAAATAATGGCTCGAAGTTTAGGGACAAATAATTTCCAAAAATGGAAACTTCTAAATTTCCAAATTTAGCAACTTTTTGCATATTCCCGATTTTTGACATTTAAGCTCAACTGAATTATTCCTTGACATGATATGACCTCAAAAATTGGTGATCCTGATTAAAAAACACTGAAATCTTCATGTTGACTTTTTTGACTGTGTAGTTGACTTTCTTGCTTCACTTTCAAGTAACTGGACAAAATCTTGACTTCTTCAGTGAATTTTTGCCTCAAACTTCATACATAAGCCAGGCAGACCAAATGAGAGCCTTTGACCACAAGAATTGGTCAAATCTAAGAGGATATGAGGATCTGGCCCAAAACCCTAATCAGGATTTCCCTCACACAGGAGAAAACTGCATTTTTGAACTTCTAATGAAATTTCTCTCTTCTGAATTTTTTGAGGATGACCTTAGGCTTATTCAAGACATAAGAAAACCTTATGAGCTTCTTGCAATGCTACCTGGCCAATGACTTGATTTCAAAATCCCGAATCGTCTGAAAACTGATCATATGCCTTATGCTAGAACATGTGAATGTTATGCTTCATTTTTCTATGCCAGATGCTCAAAAATGATATGCTGATGCTATGCTCATGATTAAATGATGATATGAAAGGAAGAGGGCAAATTTGGGGTGTTACAGATGCCCCTATTCAAGAAACTGTTAATCTGAAAAGGACGGTAGCACGGGCTATCGGCCGTTCAAGATAAACTATGATTGAATACCAAGAAAACCTGAAATTTGCACTCTGATGTAGAACGCAAGCAATGGGAAATAAACCCAACCAAATGACGGTTTGGTGACTGGAGTGGGGAGAAAGAAGACGAGCTCCTTCCAAGTTGAATTGTTACTCTGGATAGAAAAACCTAGACAGACGAGTCTTCTTCGAACAAACCTGCTACGCCAGGTGCTGGACATATAAGCCCTCATCACGCATATATGTTACGCCAGGAACTGGACACACGAGCCCTCTTCATACATTTACAAAAATATATGACTTGAGACAGACGAATCTCCTTCGGATAAACCTTTACGCCAGGACCGGTGATGCACTTAAGTCTATGGGATAGACATGCATAATCAGGATAGACGAACCCTCCTCATATACAATCCGTGGATATATGGTCTAAGACAAACGAGCCTTCTTCAGATAACCTGTTACGCCAGGTGCTGCATTAGGATTTGACGAACCCTCTTCACAAATCTTGCGTAGATAAGCGGTGCTTGAGACAGACGAACCTCCTTCGGATATACCTGTTACGCCAGGACCGATAACCATTTTGACGCTTAATCCCACCGTCAGGACTTCAAATCTCTTCAACACAGACGAGCATTGGATGATCATCAAGAGAAACACAGACAAGTGCCATAGGTCAATGATACAAACGAATATCCGACGATGATCTGAGAAACATAGACGCGCGCTTTAGGCAATGATACAGACGAATATCAATCACTGGCATAGACGAATACCAGGAATCCAACACAGACGGGCATTTGGAGTAGCAATACAGACAAGTACCAGAAATCCAACACAGACAAGCATTTGGAGTAGCAATATAGACAAGTACAAGAAATCCAACACAGACGAGCATTTGGGGTAGCAATACAGACGAGTACCAGAGTGATTATCACATCAACACATATGGATATAAGATAACACAGACGAGTGTGAGGGATGATACAGACGAGTATCCAAACAATGCAGACGAGCTTCAAACGGATAACAAACACAGACGAGCGTTGGGGAATGTAGACGAGCAATAAGCAAATATCACACCCAGACAGGTGTAGAGTACCAAAAGGAAGTTACACACAGACGAGTGCTGGGAAGTGCAGACGAGCAACATCAATTACAACCATGGGCGACTGCTGGGGAAAGCAAACGAGCGATAACAAAGTGTGAACATAGACGAGTGTTGGGGAATGCATACGAGCAACTACCAAACATCAAACACAGACGAGCGCTGGGAAATGCATACAAGCAAGAGCAATTATCAAACACAGACGAGTGTTGGGGGATGCATACGAGCATCAAACAAATGCCTGATTGGCAACAAGAATCACAACTCTGCAGGAGAGAAACAGATCAAGAGGCCTTGATAATGCCTAATTCTGACTGGGGATATTTCAATGACGGTTGTATACCCATCCTGAAACTCTGCGGGGAAATGACGATCTTCCAACACGGCTGGGGAGATGCTTAGTCAAATAACCTTTGCTAGGAAGGGAATTCTAACAATTCTGACTCTGTGGGGAATGGGCCTCCCACTGCCTGTTGGACATACTCCACTTGTGAAAAGATAATCTGCTTGGGGATTCCACCTGCTCTGACTCAGCTGGGGAAAATCTGTTTGGGAGAATGTGACGCCATCCTGCAAAACCTGCAACAACAAAATACACATATATGCCCCGGGGACTTGCGTGGTATGATCTGTTCATCCATTGTCCCCCGACACTCAAAGATGATTTTAAATGTTTCCATGCAGTGTCATTTTTTCTTTTATAAAACAATCACCATATTTCAAATGCAATGTTATTTTTGCCAAAAATTTCAGGACATTTTTGCAAACAAAAGTAGACACAACACAGTATTTTGACTGAATATTCTTTTATTGAAAGGCCTCTGAATAGGCAAAGTTTTTACATCAGGAAGCAACCACCTGGAAAGAGGTAGCTACCATAAAATTGAGAAAATAAACTATCCTAACGGCAATGGGCACGGCATCCCAAGGAGTTTCCTTCTTGCTATGACCAACATGTCTTCAAAACTCTCCATTCTTGCCTTTGCTTTCTGAAAAGATGAGGGGACTGATTCCTATCCTTCTGATATTGTCCGGCTGTATGAAATGTTGATTTGGTTCAGATTACTTGGATCGCATTTGTTCGCTTATTCCCTTATTTTGCGTGGATCGCCCTTTCGGGTTTTCAATCCACTGGTATACCCTTTTTTGCCTGAGCTGTCCGATGTGGCTTTTCAACTCAGCGGGTGTACATTTTTTTTATTTATTTTCCCTAACTTTTTCCCGAGCTTTTTATTCTGTTTTTAGCTCGCCGGGATGCCCTTTTCTTTCCTGGACTTTAATTCTGTTTTTGTGTCCAGCGGGTCTTTTTATGCGAAGTATTTTTTAACTGCGTCCGAGTTAACAGGCGATTGGAAATCTTCTCCATCCATAGTGGTGAGCATCAGTGCTCCTCCCGAGAAAACATTCTTCACTATGAATGGTCCTTCGTAGTTTGGGGTCCACTTGCCCCTGTGATCTGAACCTGGAGGAACGATCCTCTTAAGCACAAGCTCTCCTACTTGATACTCCCGAGTACATACTCGTTGGTCGAATGCTCGCTTCATTCTCCTCTGATAAAGCTGACCATGACAGATAGCCGCTAATCTCTTTTCCTCAATTAGACATAACTGATTGTATCGAGCATGTACCCACTCAGCCTCATCAAGCTTCACATCCATCATCACACGCAATGAAGGAATTTCTACCTCAACAGGCAAGACTGCCTCCATGCCATATACCAATGAGAAAGGAGTTGCCCTGGTTGACGTCCTGACTGACGTTCGGTTCCCATGCAACGCAAATGGTAACATCTCATGCCAATCCTTGTAAATGACAACCATCTTTTGCACAATCTTCTTGATATTCTTATTAGCCGCCTCTACCGCACCATTCATCTTTGGTCGGTACGGAGAAGAATTATGATGCTGAATCTGGAAGTCCCGGCACAACTCTGTCATCATCTTGTTATTAAAATTGGAACTATTGTCAGTAATGATTCGCTCGGGCCTCCGTATATGCAAATGATGTCTCTTTTCAAAAACCTGGCTACCACTTGACGAGTGACATTGGCATAGGATGCTGCTTCAACCCGCTTAGTGATGTAGTCAATCGCGACCAGAATGAAACGATGACCATTTGAAGCAGTAGGCTCTATTTTCCCGATCATGTCAATGCCCCACATGGAAAAGGGCCAAGGAGATGACATGACGTTGAGCGGGCTTGGAGGAACATGCACCTTGTCTGCATAAATCTGGCACTTGTGTTACTTACGGGCGTACAAGCAACAGTCTGCATCCATTGTTAGCCAATAGTACCCCGATCTCAACAACTTCTTAGCCATTGCATGTCCTCCTGCATGAGTACCAAAAGATCCCTCGTGAACTTCTAGCATTAACAGGCTTGCTTCGTGTCTATCCATGCATCTGAGCAAGACCATGTCAAAGTTCCTCTTATACAAAACCCCATCTGTATTCAAGAAGAAACTATCAGCAAGTCGTCTTAAGGTCTTCTTGTCATTGGATGATGCCCCAACTGGGTATTCTTGTTTTTCCAGGAAGAGCTTGATATCAAAGTACCAAGGTTTCTCGTCAGACACTGCGTCTACAGAGAAAGCATAAGTTGGTGCATCTAGCCTGGAAATGTCAATCCTAGGCACATAATTCCAACACAAGACTTTGATGGACGAAGAAAGAGTAGCCAATGCATCGGAAAATTGATTCTCATCTCGTGGTATATACTGAAGCCTAACCATTGTGAAGAACGTCAACAGTCTTCTGGCATAATCCCTATAAGGAATTAAGTTTTCTTGATGTGTATACCACTTGCCGGTAATCTGATTGATAACGAGGGCTGAATCTCCGAATATATCGAGGGTCTTAATCTGAAGATTAATAGCCTCCTCTATTCCCATTATGCATGCCTCGTATTCCGCTTCATTGTTGGTGCAACCAAAAGTAATTCTGGCAGCGAAGGGAAAGTGAACACCTTCAGGAGTGATAAGAACAACACCAACTCCACGTTTATTGATATTGACTGCCCCATCAAACATCAACTTCCATTTGGATTCAGGGTCTGGCCCCTCCTCCGGAAGTGGTTCCTCGCAATCCTTTTCTTTGAGGTACATGATGTCCTCATCAGGGAAATCAAATTTCATTGGCTGATAGTCGTCTTCAAGAGGTTGTTGTGCAAGGTAATCTGACAATACACTTCCTTTGATGGCTTTCTAGGAAGTATATTGTATGTCATACTCTGTTAAGATCATTTTCCATCTTACAACCCTTCCGGTTAACGCTGGTTTCTCGAAAATATACTTAACAGGATCCATTTTTGAAATTAGCAGTGTGGTATGGGTCAACATATACTGTCTCAGTCGGCGAGCAGCCCATACCAAAGCACAACAAGTTTTCTCGAGCAGTGAGTAACGGGATTCACAGTCGGTAAAATTTTTGCTAAGGTAGTAAATAACATACTCTTTTCGACCAGACTCGTCATGTTGGCCTAGAACACACCCCATTGACCCTTCTAGCACAGTCAAGTACATGATAAGGGGCCGTCCTGGAACAGGAGGCATTAGAATCGGAGGTGTCTGCAAATATTCTTATCTTTTCAAAGGCTCTTTGACAGTCCTTATTCCACCTGACCGTTTGCTCTTTTCTTAGCAATTTGAATATTGGCTCACACGTGGCAGTTAGATGAGATATAAACCGTGAAATGTAGTTCAATCTCCCTAAAAATCCCCGCACTTCTTTTTCTATTTTCGGTGCAGGCATATCTTGTATCGCTTTTACTTTTGCAGGATCCACCTCGATTCCTTTCTGGATAACAATAAAACCCAGCAACTTTCCGGAACGCACTCCGAAAACACACTTGTTTGGATTCAACCTCAGCTTATAGTTTATCAATCTATCAAACAGCTTTTTGAGATTGACCAGATGCTCTTCTTCGTCCCGGGACTTGGCAATCATATCGTCCACATAGCATTCAATTTCCTTGTGTATCATGTCGTTGAACAATGTGACCATAGCCCGCTGATACGTTGCCCCAGCATTCTTCAACCCAAAGGGCATCACCTTGTAATAGAACGTACCCCACAGGGTAATGAACGTTGTTTTCTCCATGTCTTCCGGTGCCATCTTAATCTGATTATACCCGGAGAAGCCATCCCTGAAAGAAAATATCGAGAATTGAGCGGTGTTATCTACCAGCACATCAATGTGTGGTAATGGAAAGTCATCCTTTGGACTTGCTCTATTTAGATCCCGATAATCAACGCACATCCGAACTTTGCCATCTTTCTTTGGTACAGGCACAATGTTAGCTACCCAAGGTGGGTAACTAGTTACGGCAAGGAATCCGACATCCCACTTCTTCTGAACTTCCTCCTTGATCTTCATCGCCATGTCAGGACGAGTTCTTCTCAACTTTTGCTTCACCGGAGGACAGTCTTCTCTGAGTGGCAGCTTATGCACAACAATGTCAGTATCTAGCCCTAGCATATCTTGATACGCCCAAGCGAAGATATCCACATATTCACGTATCATACCAATCAACTCCTTCTTTACCTCGGCCTGCAGACTAGCCCCAATCTTTATCTCTTTCTTTACATCTTCAGTCCCGATGTTGATAATCTCTATTTCTTCCTGATGAGGCTGAATGACTCTTTCCTCCTGTTTCAACAACCTGACCAATTCTTCGGGGAGTTCACAGTCTTCCTCAACCCCTTCATCAGCTTGGTAGATAGGATTGTCGAAGTCATGCATGGTCATAGCAGGAACGTTATCACTAGAATCCGAATGATCAACACTGCATAGATGATGTGCTTATTTCAGAATCTGTTCTTTTAAGAAGAGACACAAACACAAGAAAAGAAAAACATTGCCATTTTATTTTTTTGTGAAAAATTTTAAAACGAAAGAAATAGAACACAATTTGCTTGAAAAAAATGTCCTTTATTTCATGGAAAAATAAACGCATTAAAAGCATGGTGGCCCTACAAATGGATCCGTGCACCTTGGGCAGAGTGCAGGATTGACATGCAGCATGATAAAAAAGGAAACAAGTAAATTACTTTGATTTCCAAGTAACTTGAACGAAATCCTCGGCAGACCAGTTCCTAAGCTCCTCCCCAGGTGCACATGGGTGAATCCAACTATCCCAGTCGCAGTCACTGTCCCCTTCTTCACTTGTTGCACAGATGTTATTGCGATCGAGCATTCTGGCGCTTGTGAAAGTTATGGCCTTATTACCCTGAGGCCAGTTAGACCCACCAGGCTGGTAACCAAAACCAAACTTGTCATCCTTCTTCTCTAATTCCAGCAACTTGCCCCAGCCCTGGGCGCTTCCGGATTGAACCACTTCTTTGGCCTGCTTATAGGAGTAAATGGAGGTTCCTTCCTTCTCGTTGTTCCTCTCAGCCGGAGCCAAAATACTGACATTGACCGCTTCAAAATCCTGACACAACGTTTCATGAATTTCCCGTCCATCTCCACGTACTTGAAAGTTGACAGGTGACTCACAAAGATGTCTTCTTCTCCACACACAATGATCACCTGACCATCAACCACATACTTCAGCTTCTGATGCAACGTGGATGTCACTGCGCCTACAGCATGGATCCAGGGACTTCCCAGCAAGCAACTGTATGCAGGTTGAATATCCATGACATAGAACGTGCTCTTGAACACTTGAGATCCTATTTTCACAGGTAGCTCAACTTCCCCGAACACAGACCTCTAGGGCCCATCAAAGGCTTTCACTATTAAATCACTGGGTCGCAAGACAATGCCATCAACATTCAACTTCATCAAGGCCTTCTTAGGGAGCACATTGAGGGAAGAGCCGGTGTCAACTAAGACATGTGACAGGACAGCACCCTTACACTCCATGGTAATATGCAATGCTTTGTTGTGATTGCGGCCTTCAGAAGTAAGATCCCTATCCGTGAAGCCTAACCCATGGCTGGCATTCACACTGCCTACCACAGCTTCCAATTAATTAACAGTTATCTCCTGTGGAACATACGCCATCTGCAACACTTTCAGCAGAGCCTCCCTATGAGCTGGAGAACACATCAACAAGGACAAAATTGATATTTTGGATGGAGTCTGATTCAACTGCTCAACAACTTTATAGTCACTCTTCTTTATTATCCTCATAAACTCCTCAACTTCTTTTTCAAAAGTACCTTGTCCAGCAGCTGGGGTTGTCATTTCTTCGGTCGCTATCTGCTTTCATTTAGCCTTTGCAACAACTTCAGCTTCAGGATCTCCTCTCAGAACTTGAGGAGCAAAAAGACGTCTACTTCTTGTAAAACCACCAACTCCTCCGACATTCACCACAGTCAGGTCAATAGTCACTGCCTTACTCTCCACCTTCTGACCTTCCATGTACACATCCAAGCCATAGTGCCACGGGATGGCTTTATCATCAGCATAAGGAATAGGCCCTAGAATAGTAATAGTAAAAGGACTAACTTCCGGAGCATAGATAGTCACTGGCTCCCTCCAGGCAGGTACTTCAGCTGGATCAAAGTAAATCATTATGGTAGACACATAATCACTTCTATCATCAATCTTATCGAACTGCAGCGACCCCTCGTTAATCAGATATTGCAGTCCAACCTTCAAGTCTTCACAGCCATTAACTGAACTTAAACACTTTTCACAAGCATAACCACACCCTGGGAACACTTGTCCTTTCAACAGTCTGTCCTTCACCACCAGCAATGGAGTCTTCACTTCTTCCACGTTCAAAATCAAGCTTAATTTCTCACCACCGTCAACAGGATTTATCCTCGCCCCTCCATGGTTTGGAATAGGGTTTGATGTAACATTAGGTGGCGGTGCGAAGTTAATCGCCTTTGAATCGATCAAATCTTGAAATTTATGCTGTAGCGCCCTGCACTTCTTAGTTGAATGCCCGGGTGCTCCCGAATGGAAGGCGCATCTTGCGTTAGCATCATACCCCATGGAAGCTCTCCAGGTGGAGGTGGTGCTAGTCTCCTCAATTGTACCAAGTTCAAGTCTAGCAACCTCTGCAGCAGTGCCGTGTACGTCATCGGAATGGCTTCAAGCACCCTATTAGCTGGCCGAGCTTGTCTCGGTTGATAGGGTCTTTGCTGATAATTGTTACGCTGTGGATGTGGTTGTTGTTGCTGTTGTGGGGGTTGAGTTTGTTGCACAGGACCTGAAGGAATAGTGACAGCTGCCACTTGCTCATAAGATCTTTTGTATCCCCGGCCCCGTCCTCGGCCGTACACATCATTAGTTTCCCCTTCTCTCCTTCTCGTAGGTCCATTAAAAGCTTTTCTTACACCGCTCGAGCTGCCCAAACCGGTGTCCTGAATCTTCCCTATCTTCAACAGAGTTTCAACCCTCTCTCCTGCTATCACTATATTATTGAACTTTGTTGCTGAACAAGACTCCAACCTCTTGATAAACACCCCCTGTAATGTTCCCATGAACATATCAGCCATCTCATTTTCCAGCAAGGGTGGTTGTACTCTGGCAGCAAGTTGACGCCACCTCTGAGCGTACTCCTTAAACCCTTCTTTAGCATTCTGAGTCATGGTCTGCAACTGAGTGCGATTTGGAGCCATATCCAAATTGTACCGGTATTACTTCATGAATGCCTCTGTTAAATCCTTCCAGCTCCGAATATTAACCCTGCTCAGCTTCATATACCACTCCAAGGAGGCCCACACCAGGCTATCCTGGAAGTAATACATCCATAGCTTCTCGTCATCAGTATAGGCAGTAATTCTTCCTACAAAAGACTGGAGGTGAGTCTTCGGGCAAGCTGTGCCGTTGTACTTATCGAAAGTAAGGACCTTGAACTTGTAGGGGATTCTAACCCCTGGCACCAAGCCCAAGTCAGTAATATCAAACCCCAGGGAGCTCTGAGATTGAATGGCACGGATCTGCTCAGCCATCTATTCAAACTTTTTGTTCATTTCAGCCCCTTGGCCTTCTGCCTCGTCCAGCAAAGTAAACTGTTCATCTTGACCATCCATCTGTATGTTGTTCATTCCATCATTGATAATGGTGATCCCTGGTTGTGCCACAGGGATTTCAACTTGACGGGCGCCATCCCCGTTGCGATTACCTCCATCAGCAGTCCCATTGTTCCTTGTTTGAATATTTTCCACCATCTCGCGCAAGCGCTCCTGAGTCTGACCCATCCCTGCCATAAGGGTCATGAAATTGTCCATTCTCAATCTCAAGTCAGCTAAATCTTCCTGCATTTGATCCATGACTCTTTCTTTGTTTACTCTTGTGGGATATCTGTGTACAGTTGGCTGTTTTCGAACCTTCCGGGGAGCTATAGTGCCTGAAAGGACATAAACGTTAGAAACTGATGATCTACCTGCAAAACAACAAACACGTTATATGCATGTAATGTAACTATTCATGTTTCCAAGTTTAGGCATTCGTATGCCCCAGTTCTGGTATATGCTCCAGATAGCCCTTTGAGCATTAATTTCAAACTCTCCCTTTTGAAGAGTGTTCAGATCTTAGCAGTATCAGACAGACAAGCTTTGCGTACTCATAAATGGTAATTGGAATTTAACATTGCATAACATGGATAACCCACTGACGGCCAAAGTTAGAGCACAAACAAATTCCCCGAAGGGTTACAAGTCAATACATGAATAAAGGAAAATAAAGCAAGACTCCTACAACAAGCCTGTAGGTAGTCTGAACAACAGTGGATAAAATCTAAACTAAGGACCCAGGTTCTTCTACAACTATCACCTCTGTCCTGTTCTTCTTCACACCTGCTCTCAGGTTGAGCTCTTCAATCTCTTTCAATGCCTCCTCCAAGGCCATCTGGCTCTGTGCCAACTGTTGAGTCTTTTCCCTTCGTATTTTGTGGACTTGTTCTAATTCTTCTTTCTTGAAGGCCATCTGTACCTCGAAAAACTCTTCTTTTTCTTTATACTTCTTCTGCTCCTATTCTCTTTGGCCTTGCAACCAAACAATGGACAGGCGAGCTTCTTTAAGAGTCTTCAAAGTCTTCTTACGCTCTTCTTACGCTCTGAAAGTGAGCTTATCTTCCAGTAAACTCATTTTCCTTAACTTCTAAGGAGACTTGCATCTTCTGTAGCTTTTCCTCTATTTCATTCTTAACACGATTAGCAAGGTGGTACAAGTTAACCATCTCAACATTCTCTATCCGGACCTCGTGCAACTGAGCTTCCAATTTCTTATATTCTTCCAGAGGAACAGTGTTCTGACATGGCACCTCTTTGGGATACAATGGAGCTTCCACTGAAAAGGGCATGAGCATTTCCTCTACACGCTTCTGCAACCATGTAGCAAAAGGAGGATATGTCTTGGGATCTACCCTTCCAAAATCCTTCTTTCCTTTCTTCACCCTGTGAGCCCAAGCCTGAGATGCTTGTATGACCAACTCTTTGTTTCCCTCCACAGAAAAGTACAAAGACTCAGCAAATTCTTCCATACTGGGTGGATCCCTCAGAGGATAGCCAAATTGCTTCCTGGCTAAGACTGGATGGTAACTGATCACACCCTTTCTTCCTAGCAAGGGTACATTGGCAAATCTTCCACAACTAACCAATAACTCCTTTCCCAAAAAATCTATGTTATAACCCCAAGCTATATCCTCAGAAGTTAGTCCCATTAGCCTCCTAGACCACCTCCACTCATCTCTCATCTCTTTGAAAGAGCCTGACTTGGGTAATTGCCTAGCAAACTAGTCAGCAAATAATGAAGCACAACAGCCCACTGGTCCACCTCTGCCTTTCTCATTCCGGTAATGAACACTATAGTAGAAATCTCCCAACAGGGTTGGTTCTGGATTACCTTTAGCAAAAATGGAAATCACCTCCAAGCTTACAAACTCTTTTTCTCCCAGGAAAAGACTAGATCTATATACCATCAGAGCCACCACAGCACCAAAATCTCCCCACTTACTTTCTTTGGCATACTCTTCAGCCTCTGGTATAAGCACATCCCAAGGAAGTCCTCTGCCCTCACTGTCCTTCAAAGCTTTCTTGACCATAGAAACTGGTATACGGCAGACTCTGGCTATGTCTTCTTCCTTGAGAACCACCTCTGACCCATAGTAAGGCAAAGTATCTCTGACTGGAATACCCAAAATTCTAGAAATCTCCTCCAAGGTAGGAGCCAAGACATAATCCGGAAATACAAAACATCGCAACAAGGGATCATATAACTGAAGCAAAGTGTGCAAGCTATCCTTCTGGTCTGCAGTAGGTTTATCCATGTACTTCAAAATCTGACCATACTTCTTTCTGAAATTCCCTAAAACATGATCATTCATCAGCCCTGCTAATCTCTGAACACTCTTGACTTCTGGTTGAACAAAAGTGTAATGGACATTCTTCTTTCTTGTAATTTTCTTAACTTCTGCCATCTGGAGAGCTTACAATTACCAGAACTGGGTGCTAAACTGTAAACAACAACCTGAAAAATGGAAACACAAATAGTTAATGCAAGTATGATGTGATGCAAATGCAATGCAGGCATATGATCAATCTGGGACCATCTGGATACTGAATATTAAGACCCTCTGATAACTGAAAACCAAGATTCTCTGAGCCATAACCATCTGATAGAAACCCTCAGAACCAAAAGACCAAGAAATCCAGAACCATAATGACCAAATCATAACAGAGACCATACTGATAATGAGGGTATGTAGAGGCCAAGGGTTCCTGCAAACCTGTAAACCCCTCCCAATCTCACTGGTGTGCTCCGGGTCAAACATCACGGACTCTCAAAGCCTAATAGCAATAATACTTTCACCATTTCCGAGAAATAGCTCATGACCAAATCAGGGAATCGGTTTGGCATTATATACTACGCAGGGAGGCCTCAGCTGAGTCCGAGAAGCCAAGGTCATCCTATGTGAGTTCCAGGTGGGCCCTCGGGTGCGAATGGGTTCGCCCCAGAATGTGGTCTGCCACTGTCACCACTAAAGAGGGATGTTTCTACAAGGTTCTCAATGATTGGTCCCCAGCTGCACATAACTATCAAGGTTATGAAATGAAAGAGGAAGATCCCCAAATCAAGACATTTCCAAGACGGTCACAACTTTGGGCGTGGAACTCACTACTACCCCCATGACAAGATCTCATGAGGCCAAAGTGGAACCACTCTAAGTACTAAGGTGCACTCGAGCCTTGGTAATGAGCTCATCTCACAGTAACTGTATCACCCAAGTCCCACCAAACAGAAAATCCAGTCCAGACAGTCCAGTATATATGATGCAGAAAATAAATACTGAAAACTGTAAATAAAGCTGAAAATAAATTGTATATAAACAACAGTAAAATATACACACAACAACAAATAATCAACACCCAACGAAATAGAAACAAACAAGCGCTAGGAGAGACTCTCAACGGAACCAGAGATTCTGGGTTCGATCCCCAGCAGAGTCGCCAGTTGTCGTTCCCTGGATTTCCATCCTGGTACAAACGCGAAAGTGGTGCGGAAAAGGTAGAGTTGCCAGCCAGGCATTTTTATCCCAAAGGAACGGGAATGGTAATGCTGCACAAACCAGAGGAAAAGAAAAGGAAGGACACGGGTCCTGCGAACCAAAGAGACTGAGTTCGGGAGTCGGTTACAACCTGGGAAGGTATTAGCACCCAGATCGTCCACCGTACCTGACGGGATCCACGTTCGCAAAGAAACTGTTTCAAAGGGTGAAGAAATGAAAGCTGCTACAAAGAACATGAACTAAACTGGATAAAAGAAACGAAAAGGGAACTAAAAAAGAAATGCGAAGGAAAAATGTAGGGAAAATAAAGATTGTGCTCGAACGGGCCCTACCCCGCTGCCTACGTACCTCATCTGGACAATGAGGATCAGAGTCTACGTAGTTCCCCTAACTAGGGGTAGAAAAGATTGCTTGTGTCTTAAGGCTTGAACTGCCTATGTCAATGCTCAGGTGTTGCAGGCTCGGACGACGAGTGCGTTACCGTCGTGCAAAATGACAAGTAGGAGCAAGTTCGCGGACGGAGCGAAAGAGATGAGAAAAGAATTCCCGAAGGAAAGACGCTTATTGTTTGTTTGTGTTTTTTTAGAGGCCTTTTATGAGTGTGTCACAAGGAAGTGAACTCAAGCTCTTTTCCATGGAATGTGTACTTGCTACTACATTCCAAGATGGAATAATAGAACAAGCACACTCAAGTAAGGAGAAGATCCCCAAAACTTGGTTCCAGAGATTAGGGCCTAAGCTCACTAACTCGTTGAATTTATTATGTGTTTTTGTAATTTTTGTGAAGAAGTCTTTTTTATGTTTTTCTTGATGAAGATGGTATCCTAATCAGACTTGTGCATCATAATGAACAAACTTGTACCATCCCAAGATGGGAAAACTACAAGTGTTTCATGGAATAAGGCTATTGTACAGGAGACCACTTCAATCTTTATTAAATGATTTTAGGGTTTTGAGATGAGAAGAGAAGAGAAACAAAAGGATCTTAAAGGTAAAAGTCTAATGGGGGACTAACAAATCCTAATATTCATGCAAAGGAAAACTTAGGTTAGTGAGGTTTACTATCCTAAAGGAGGAGATGATAAGAAAAGAGAAAGAGAAGGATGAAGAAGAGAAGAAGGAGGAAGTAAGCATAAGCCCCAACAATCACAAGTAAGAGAATAACATGAAAGGAGAAGAGATGAGAATTGGAGATGTGGGAATCACATCCACACCTCTCACTTACCAAAGCCCCTGAAATGGTTAGTAACATAAGAATAAATGCAACACAAAATGAGAATAAGATCAAACCAAAGCCACACAATAAGAAGTGGAACCTCAATCACAAATGTCAAATGCAAATACACAACATAAGAATGAGAAAGGAACTATACAACTCAACATGAAGCAACATGGATTACCATGACAAAACAAAGCAAACATGCGATAACACAAGGCAAACCAAGCAAAGCAACATCATAAACTTCAAGACCAGAACCCTAACATGTCAAGAATGTGCATACGCAACATAAAAGATGAATAGTAGAAGCATGCAAACTCAAGTATTAACATCATGAGAAGCAAAGAAGCATGAGAAGTGACGTGAACATGTACATAAGTGAATGAACTTCAAAAGAAAACAAACACAAAACTTTTCAAGGTACAAACATCAGCTCAAGACCAGAGAGGTATCAACATCCTAAATGGGCTCTAATCAACCTAAAGAAGTTGGCACAAGTGCCTTCCTCACCTAAGGATTGAACATGTGACCGAAAGAGATGCAAAAGAAGATAAGCAAAGAACAAAATTCAAATCAAATCAAGCATACATTCAAAAATTCCACAACCTTGTGTCGTACCCCAAATTTGTCCTACCTTTATTCTCATTTTCTTTTATTTTTATCATTATCCTAATACTCTCATCATCTTTGCATCATGACATTAGCATATCATTTAACCATTAGTCAAAATTAAAGAATGTGCGTTCTCTTGCTATATAAATAAGCGTTTTCAAGATTAAATTTATTACAAAGGTGAATTAAGGTTTTGGACAAGGTTCAGGGCAAGTTTCCTTTAGTCTCAGGTTTTTTCTCTTGTCTCATTAAGTTCTTAACTAGAAAGATTTGTTGTGGTCATTCAAGAGACGAGTTTAGCATGAATTCAAGGGCTCGGGAATTGTTAAATGGATTATATTTTTGATTCTTGGTCTGGATTTGAAAATTGCATGTTTGTGACAGATACCATTTGTTTAGTTTGGTTTCATTCTAAGTCATTATAGCTAGTGTTACTACTAGCTTCAAGTTGGAATCCCCAGTCATTTCTCACGTGGTGTAGATGAAGTCAAAATCTTTAAAATGTGACTAATTCGTCTTCAGGTGGATTTTGAATGCTAGTTCCAATTCAGTTTTTTGGTATTTAATAAAATATTGGATTATGCTTCAAGGTTAGGCCCATGTCATGGACCATAATATTCAATGGATGCATGTAAGTAGGCTCAAGTTTTTTATTTCAGCGTGTTGTCTTTAAGTGTTGGGCTTAGTGGCTGTCAAGGAATGGCGGTTAATTTCAAATTCCAAGAGGCATTATGTTACAAGCTGCGAGATTATTTTGAAATCATATGCACTACAAAGTCTAAATCTTGTTGTCATGTTACAAGAAGGAGTTTCTAGAATTTCTTGGCTTAAGGCTAAAGTACATCGTAGAAAACATTTGAAGAATTCATAATTCCAAAGTTACAGGTTGCGGTGGACACGAAAATGGAATGCTAGAGCATTTGAATATCCAAAGTTCATAAGATGAGAGGTCGATACTTCCGCTGGTTCACCCGCTGTCATATAGGACCTCATCAAGCAAGAAATGAATGATCCGGATACGCAACAAGCACCAGTTACCACCAGCTCCAGAACTCGCTGCGTAAATTTGTCATAACAGATACATCAAGCTTTGATTTCCAGCTCCAAGGAAATCCGCAACCAGCTACACAAAAACACATCATAATGAGAATATCCAGTTAGCATCAGAGGAATTAAAGAACATACAAACTTCACATGAATACACATCACCATCATGCCAAAGGAAAGGAGTTGTGCAGTGAGTATCAGGGGTGTAGTAAGACCACGGTGGAATATTTGGCTCTAATTAAGTTTAATTGAAGCACAAGTTTGAAGAGGAAGTTTAAAGGCAGGAACTAGGGACTACATGTTGTTTACCTAAGTTTCATCAAATTGTCATCCAAGTTGCCAATTTCATTTGTGCACCTGATCTCCACCAAGAGAGAAAGTCGCGGTTTGCTCCATGCATCCTTATAAGTCCATTTCCATCACGACATTAAGCCTCCAAATTCCCTGCAAGACAAGATGTTCATGCCAAAAATCATGATTTCAGATCTTACCGGAAGATTTACAGGGCAATGTTCAGCTAATGCAGTAGTTCAGAGTGAGAAGTAAAGTAATTCCTCTAGATAATACCATACCATGACAGAGGGGATCCCATCAATATACCTAACTTCATGTTCTGCATTTCTGTCATTTGAGCTTACCCTTCAAACCTACAAGGCATTAACAAGGAATTAGAAAATGTGTGTACAATTCAAAGCAATGAGTTTGCGGCAATCAGAAACAAGACTTTCACCTTCATCACCCTGGTACAGCAGGCCGATTCATTTGACGGTGTTATCTTCAGAATAGCACGTTAAAGTACTTCAATTGAAAGTGCATGATTGCCAAGGTTTATACCTGCAACAACCAAGTAATGTTGTCAAAACAAAATCACAATGCTAATTTGGTAGTAGAATACTTCTCTTTGTATGATCATCCTGTCGGAAGAATTCCTCATCTCTTCAAACTTCCAGCCATAGAAAGTCAACGCAGTGGCATATCAATGACAAAAGTACCGGCACATTTGTAAGCGGGTCCTGTGCAAACAAACAAGAAAGTCAGTTTAAGAATTGCAACAAACCATGCCCTGAAGGTATGATAAACCAAGCAGCTGTTTCTCTTCATTAGTGAGCCTCACCTAAATGTGCAACCAACCTTGCTTCATGCTACTAGACCTTGCATTTCGATCACAACCTGCACCTGTTCACACTCAGAATTGCTTGTGATCCTATCAGTCACCATTTGCACCTCCTTAGCAGACTTAAAGGGAGCTTTGAAAGTCCGCTGAAAATATAACGAAGTGTCAGCCACATCAAGTGAAAACAGGGTAAAGATCATCAACATCAAATAAAAGTAGAAGTAGCAAAGAGAATAGGCATACAAGGAAAACACACATTGAACCTAAAACAAACTGTGTGAAGTATGGAAAAGTAGTAAAAGATGATTTGCGATTTTTGTTCAAGTAGTGAAAAATAAAGCTATGCAGTATAATGATGACAGTGAAACGACCAAAGCTCACAGCAGTGAAATGTGAAGTTGCAGCAGTGGAAAAGCCTCATAGCAGTAAAAAAGCAAATTCACAGCAGTGAAAATCAATAAAGAATCAGGGGACCACACAATCACACTACAGACAAACAAGTTCTATGACTCACCAATAATTAGGACCACCAAATCTCACAGAAGATCCTTTCTAACGGATTTCACAAATTCACAGATGGAATCACACAATTTTTCACTATCTCACAAGTTTTTCCTCCAATATCACATATACCTACGTCCTCTCATTCTCCCTATAAATAGATTGGCCCAATCATTGAAAAAAGGACAACGGAAAACCCTAGAAAAAGCGGCGAATCAATAATCCTCAGAGAAACCTAATCACACAAAGCTCATAACCTAAGATTCATTGAGTCTCACACTGAGACTCATCCGAATTGAGCTATTGAACCCCAACCGGTCCCAACAAACAAATAACGCATAACAATTGTGAGGAAGAAGAAGCGGATTCAGACGAACAACCAAGCATAGAAAGAGCTCATACCTTTTCGTTGAGCTTCGACGCGCTTCAATCGGTATCTCCCTGAGTTCTCTGTTGTTTACTTACTCTGAGTTGATTATTATATGATGTGATTGTGATGAGCATGATGAAGTTGGTGTTTTTAGGGTTTTCCGATTTGGGGATAGGGATTATTCTTTGTATTTTGCGGTTCAGTTCTTCTTGCTTGATATGATTCGATGAGAACAATAATTTCCATTTTTGAACGAATGTGAATGAGTTGAGATGATGATAGAGCACAGGAGAGATTTACATTTTTTTTTCATTTTCCATTGTAGTCAAATGAATGGCCTGAGTTTAATGTCTTATTTTGGATTTAAAGTGATTAAATGCATTGGTTATAACATGTTTATTGCTATCACTATTTTCCACTGCCCGAGACACTTGTTACCTTTTCCTATGATGTTGATATGAAGTAATAATACGATGTCCCCTTGTTGTGTTGACCGATGATGCCTTTGGTGGCTAGGTCATTCATTTAATTTTTTTTTTTGAGACTTGTTTTTAGTGGGCTATATGGGTTAAACGAATCATTCAAGACCCGAATTCAGTAAGATTGGGCTTACTGATGGGCATGCGCCCTTCTCACTCAAAAATGGCATTTGGTTTGATCTTTCTAATAAAAAAGCATTCTTTTGTATTAATAAAAATCCTCTAACAGGTTATGAGCTTTTTTATATGTAATTAATTTCTTAAATTTGTTTTCGCCCTTTTACCTTGAATACCTTTAAGTGAATATTTGGGGCCAATGAAATAATTGTAACTTTTCGATATTCGATTTTAAATCGGCGTTATCAAGGTTGTTATGAGGCCATTTTCAATTTTATTATTCATTATTATTTAATCGATTATTCGATTTATTCGGTTAATGATAAAATGTGATATTCGATTATTTAATCGACGTTATCCATTAAATTGAAACCGATTTTTATTATTTTCTCATTACTTTATATTCATATTTTGGGGCCTATGATAAAAATATGGTTTATTGACATTCCACTTTGCGACGTTGTCTAAACCAATTTGAGGCCGACTTTTCCTTATTTATTATTTCATCGATTTATTGGTTTATTTTTATTTATTATTTGGTCTATGATATAATTATCTGATTTGTGACATTCGATTTATCGACGTTGTCCAAATTGATATGAGACCTCTTTCCATTATTTTATGGTTTTCTAATTAATTTTAGATCCATAATCATTTATCAACTTCATTCTTATTTCGGCCAATGATAAATGGTGATATTCGATTTTTAATAAATCGACGTTATCCCCTAATTTGAGGCCACACGTTTATTTTTCTTTATTATTTCTCATTATTTTTATTTATTTATTCGGCCGATGAATAAATATTTAAATATTCGATTTCAAATAAATCGACGTTATTTAAATTAAATATGAGGCCAAACTATTATTTTATTATTATTTCGACTTTATTTTGTTTTATGGTCGATGATATAACAAACGATTTAAATATCCGATTTCAACAAATCGATGTTATTTAAATCAATATGAGACTAATTATCATTTTTATCGCATTTCTTTTATTTAAAAAATTATTTGATTATAAAAGTAATGCTCGACTTCTCATAGAATGATTCTAGATTTGAATCGATTCTAAGATAGTTAAAGAGCTAAATTTCGACGCTTTCGGTTTAATTCGAGCTCCAACGGCTCCACCTTAGCTTAGTATTAGGAATCGATCTCGCATAACCATTTAACCTTTAACCTCCATTTTGCACTCACCCTTCGCGATCGCTTTATGCCTCGCAATTGACCTACCAAAATGATTCTTTAAATCCAAACCCTTGATCCAACGTCAAGTGGTCTTAGGTATTAAAACACTTTAATAATATGAGAGAAATTGTACGTCACGAGCCTTAAGTGGTAGAAAGGAGGATTTCGAGCTTTCGTTATTCGCTCCGATTATTCCGTCGCAAGACACTTGGCTTGTTGGTTCGGAATAAACTATCCATAGTCTTTAGTGCAATTCGACTCCTAAAGAAAGATAATAAAATTTAATTCTTTTTCCTCTTTAGCAAGTAATTCATTAGGCATAGACATCCTTTCTCGCGTGACAACTTAGAAGGTTCCCATCGAGTACGATGGATGTAGGGGGTGCTAATACCTTCCCCCTGCATAACCGACTTCCGAACCCGGACAATGGTTACGATGACCTTGTCTTTATCCTTTCTTCCCGGGTTTTATCTATATTTTCCCTTTCCCTCTTTGGGAATAAATCAAAATTAGGTGGCGAATCTCAAGTCAGCCCAGCCGCGACCGCATTCGCGAGGATCGTATTTTTCGAGGTACGACACCTTGCACAAAGACTCTTAAGACATACAATATTAACATGCCAAAAGGAGAGAATCAAAATCAGAATCTAAACAAGTTAAGTATGGGCTCAAACATGGATTAGGGTTAGAAGACTTCATGCACAAGTTAAAGACCAAAATTAGTCAAGCAAACTTCTAAAAATCAGAGGAAAAATCACCAATAAACTACATCTCAATGTGAATCCAGAGCAAAAAGAATCATTTCAAAATTCTAATTAGTGATCAAGATAGAAATTGTACAAGACATCATGCTTTAAAAATGAAATAAAAGCAATTAATAAAAGAGAAAATTAATTCCAGCGTGGCAAATGAAAATAAATGAAAAATAAAAATGTCAAAAATTAGAGAAAACTCAAAATATCATCCATGAAATTTTTTAGAATTTTTAATGACTTATTTCTATTTTAAAAAATTAAAAACCAAACTGAAAATAAAATGAAATAATAAAAGAAACAAAAAAAGAAATGACAAAGCCAGGGGTGCGATAAGAAATCTGGATCAGTTCATATACTCTGGGCCCAAACAATGGGGGTGCACTTAGCAAATGGCCTTAGGCCCGCCCGAAACTCCTAAAACACTTATTAATAAACAAGAATTATTACTTATTATAATTATTTGTTTAACAAAAATGACACAAAAGTTATGTGAATTTAAAATCAATCGGTCCACTTAGGGTTTAGTCAATACAGGACAAAAACTCAACGCAGCCACTCAAGACTCACCACCTCATCATCTCCTACCTCCCGCTCATGAAGAACTCGAAAGAAAAAGGCAAAACAGAACAACAATTCCGCATATCATCATCAATTCAGAGCAACATAACTTGTTCAACTCTTAATGAAAATCAACACTGTAAAAACCAAAAGTGGAGTACGAAACAAGAGGGACACGAATATGCCAATAGTTTTCACAAACAAGCATCACAGAGAACAGATCGATCGAAACAAGTTTAAGCAAGAAAATTGAGATCTATAATTTAAGACGTGCACAAGCTTCATTCTACTTTAGTTAACTTATATCAACCATTTACAAGTCAAAACAAACAAAATTAAGGCCAAATCGCAACAAAACAGATCTGAAACTCAAACCTGAGATTAATCTTTATGGAAGAATTTGAGAAAACCAGAGATGTTGAGAGCTTCCTTGAGCTTCCTTGAATCTTCTTTGAGCCAAATAAAGGCTTGATGAGCAAAGATATCAAGAAATATGGACGATCCGAAGATGATGTTGAATCCTCAACTCCACTGCAAAGCTCCACTGATAATGATGATGAAAGTGTAGTGATGTTGATGATGATGCCAATGGATTGAAGGAAGCGATGAATGAAGGATTTCAGCTTTCAAATTCTCTTAACAGAATGTGAGAATATGCAGAGAGAGTGAATTTTGATGTGTGATTTGCAGTGTAGAATGAAACTTCTCCTTTACTGAATTCGTGAGTGAAGATTAATATAGCTAGGGTGTGTGATTGAAGTGTGAAGGGTGGCTGCATCAATTCTGTTGTTCCACGAAATGTAGTGCAGTGTTCATGCTCTTTTCCTTCCCAATTTGTTTTCAAATTCGATCACATGTGGTGATATGTGTGGTAATAATGGTGAGGCTTCATAGATGTTTATATGATATTTGTTGATGAAGAAAGGTAATGATCAGATGGTGATTTGGTGTGGTGTATGGAGTGCATGGGAACCTGTTGTTTCACGTGAAATTTTTCCTTTCCCTTGGTGCAACGCGTGTGAGATCAAGTAGTGAAAGCATGACTTTTAGTGGCAGTGAGAAAGCAGGTGTATGGAGTATATTACTGATTATTCTCACCCATGTGTTGTCCAAGTGCTATTATTTCTTTGCCACACTTATACTAAAAATCGAAACACATACATACAAGTGACACCCACATCCATTTGGTCATGTAAAACAAACTAATGCCCTATTGAAAAAAAGTGTGAGAAATAATAAGAATTATGGAAAAAAAAATATAAAAGAAAAAAGGTGGACCAATGGGATGTTGCCCAAAAACCTCTAAAACCCTAAAATACACCAAAACTTCAAAAAATCATAACTTGAGTTCTAAAAATTCTATGAGAGCATTCTACGACTTTTCGGAAAGGGAAAATCGTGCTCTACAACTTTCATGTTCACTGGAAAATCATTTGGAGCTTTTTCGCACATGAAATAATGGCTCGAAGTTTAGGGACAAATAATTTCCAAAAATGGAAACTTCTAAATTTCCAAATTTAGCAACTTTTTGCATATTCCCGATTTTTGACATATAAGCTCAACTGAATTATTCCTTGACATGATATGACTTCAAAAATTGGTGATCCTAATTAAAAAACTCTGAAATCTTCATGTTGACTTTTTTGACTGTGCAGTTGACTTTCTTGCTTCACTTTCAAGTAATTGGACAAAATCTTGACTTCTTCAGTGAATTTTTGCCTCAAACTTCATACATAAGCCAAGAAGACCAAATGAGAGCCTTTGACCACAAGAATTGGTCAAATCTAAGAGGATATGAGGATCTGGCCCAAAACCCTAATCAGGATTTCCCTCACACAGGAGAAAATTGCATTTTTGAACTTCTTATGAAACTTCTCTCTTCTGAATTTTTTGAGGATGACCTTAGGCTTATTCAAGACATGAGAAAACCTTATGAGCTTCTTGCAATGCTACCTGGACAATGACTTGATTTCAAAATCCTGAATCGTCTGAAAACTGATCATATGCCTTATGCTAGAACATGTGAATGTTATGCTTCATTTTTCTATGCCAGATGCTCAAAAATGATATGTTGATGCTATGCTCATGATTAAATGATGATATGAAAGGAAGAGGGAAAATTTGGGGTGTTACAGATGCGATTCCTTCGGATTTGCTTGAAAGCATGTACACAAACAAACACTAAACATAATGTCAGGACGGCTTGCCGTCAAATATAATAATGAACCGATCATACCTCGATACTTTATGATATCAATTGAAGTGTCGGATTCATCTTGATCAACGTACGTTCTGGATCCCATCGGAGTGGACATCACCTTGCAACTATCCATATCGAATCTTTTCAATAATTCCTTGCAATACTTGGATTGGGTTATGAAGAGGCCATCCTTTGTTTACTTGATTTGAAGTCCAAGGAAATAGTTTACTTTTCCCATCATGGACATCTCGAATTCTCCTTGCATCATAAGTGAAAATTCTTCGCAAAGATCTTTGTTTGTTGAACCGAAGATGATGTCGTCAACATAGACTTGAACCAATAAGGTGTTACCCTTGAAATTCTTTATGAACAACGTCTTGTCAACCTTTCCTTTTGTAAAACCCTTCTCACATAGGAAGTTGCTAAGGCAATCATACCACGCTCTTGGTGCTTGCCTTAAGCCATAAAGAGCCTTCTTCAACTTGTAGACATGAGAGGGATTCTTGAAGTCTTCAAAGCCCGGAGGTTGTTTGACATAGACTTCTTCATTGATGTAGCCATTCAGGAAAGTGCTTTTGACATCCATCTGGTACAACTGAAAATTCATGGAATAAGCGTAAGAAAGTAATAATCTAATTTCTTCTAACCTTGTTACCGGAGTGAACGTTTCATCAAAGTCGATTCCCTCTTCTTGGTTGTAGCCTTGTGCGACCAATCTTGCTTTGTTACGAACTATGATTCCATTCTCGTCAAGTTTGTTCTTGAACACCCATCTCGTTCCTATGATGTGTTTGTTGTTTAGTCTTGGTACAAGACTCCAAACTTGATTCCTTTCGAATTGATTGAGTTCTTCTTGCATCGCAACTATCCATTGATCGTCGCCTAAGGCTTCATTGATTTTGGTTGGTTCAATTTGAGACACAAAAGCCATATGAGACAAGCATCCTTGAGAATTAGTTGAGTTGCAACTCCTTTGCTAATATCACCAATAACTTTATCTATCGAGTGATCTCTATGAGTTCTCCATTCCTTCGGAAGATCTTGATGTTCTTCAATGATTGGTGAGTCATCTTCTTGTGGTATTACTTGATCTTTTGATATCTCCGTTTGTTGTTGTGGCGTATCTATGATATCATCATCATCCACAATAATATTATCCTCTTTCGAGGGGTTAGTCTCATCAAACGAAACATGAATAGATTCTTCAATAGTAAGTGTTCGTTTATTAAAAATTCTAAAAGCTCTACTAGAGAGGGAATACCCAAGGAATATACCTTCGTCAGACTTCTCATAAAACTTACCGAGATTGTCCTTGTCATTGTTGAGAATGAAACATTTGCATCCGAATATGTGAAAGAATGATATGATCGGTTTCCTACCCTTGAACAACTCATACAGAGTCTTCTTGAGAATTGGTCGAATGTTGACACGGTTGCTTATGAAACAAGTTGTGCTAACCGCATCCGCCCAAAAATACTTAGGAAGATTTGAGTCGCTAAGCATTATTCTTGAAAGCTCCACCAATGACCTATTCTTCCTTTCTACGACACCGTTTTGTTGAGGAGTCCTTGGTGCTGAAAAGTTGTGAGAGATCCATGTTCATCGCAAAATTCTTCAAAGGATGAGTTTTGGAATTCTCCACCATGATCACTTCTAATGGAGGTTATAGTGAGTGACTTCTCGTTTTGTATTTGCTTCGCATACTTTTTGAATGCTTTGAAAGCATCACTTTTCTGCACTAAAAACAATGTCCACGTATATCGAGAGAAATCATCAATAATAACTAAAGCATAAAGGTTACCTCTGAAGCTTTTCGTTCTTGATGGACCGAAGAGATCCATATGCAACAATTGAAGTGGTCTTGATGTGGACATCACTTTCTTGGACTTGAAAGTTCTCTTGGTTTGCTTTCCCTTTTGACATGCGTCACAAAGCTTATCCTTGATGAACTTTATCTTTGGAAGACCAACAACGAGTTCATGCTTTATCTATTTGTTTAAGTGATCCATGTGAATGTGAGCGAACCGTTTATGCCATAGCCACGCCTCGTAGTTGTTTGCCAATAGGCATTTTACATTCAAGGAAGAGTCATCAAAAGAAATCATAAAAATATTATTTATTCTTTTACCTTTTAGCAAAATGTCGTGGGTGACTTCATGTTCTATCAAACATTCATCCTTTGTGAAGTTGATTCCGAACCCTTTGTCACACAATTGACTTATGCTAAGTAGGTTGTGTCGCGGCCGGCTTAAAATTTAAGAGTCGCCACCCTATTTTTTAGGAAAAATAAGGGTAAACCTTGTTTTTTTTTAGTCCGGGAGTCGGTTAGGTGGGAGGAAGGTGTTAGGCACCCCTCACCTCTACTATACTTAGTAGGATCCATTCTAGAAAAATTAGAGTTTTGTGTGTTTTTAAGAATAATAATATATAATCGTAATTTAAAAAATTTCACTCGCTAAAGTCCTAGTTCAAGGACTTTATGCCTACGTACCCTCGGAGAGGGATCAGAGGACCGTAGTTCATTTCCCTAATCCTAATCCCACTATCCCCTTATTCTAATTTCTAAACCTCAAGTAAAAACCCCTTAAATCCTTTAACAAAAACCATTAATATCCCTTATTATCCCTTTTAATTTATTTAGAGAAAAAATTATTAAAATCTAAAGTTTGTATCCCTTATCCCTAGTCCTACATTTATACTCTTGGATCTAAGAGTTTTATCCCAAAAAATTTATCACAATTCCACTCATAATATAACCCTTGTTTTATTCCAATTTTATCCCCTATAAAAATAAATTAAGTTTCAATTAATCCTTTTTATTCCCAAATAAGTTATCCGATAACTAACCCTTAGAATAAATTATAAATTTAAATTTAAATAATCCCTTTATAACATTATTATATAATCTTTATTTAAACAAATATGAAAAATTATTTAAATAAAAAAACAACTTAAATCCCAATTATTTTAAACTATAAAATAACTAAAAATAACCTAAAATAGATTATAACAAAAACTCAAATTTTATTATATAAAAAAATCAACCCAAATTTAAAAAAATAAGAACGTCCATATCAAAAGTATTAAGAAAAATTTGTTTAATTAAAAAATAAATAAGTAAATATTCAAAATTTGTTAACGATCAAATTCATTAATTTTGAAACATAGGTAAATCCTAACAAGTTATTGATAGAAATCCTAATTTAAAGATTAAACTCAAATAAATAAATCCCCTAAACCCATATTATTTAATTCTTATTTTAATTAGGATTTTTATACGTGATTAACATTAAGCTAATATTAATCCTATTAAAATTAATTAACCATCATTAAATAAAATTGATATAATAAAATAGAACTAATATTCCTGTGTTTTTTTTAAACCTTAAAAAAAAGATATTTTTGAACCAAAAAGTTAATAAAGACTTTTAAATTCTGGTGGTTTGATTTTAGAGTCAGTAAAAAAAAAGCAACATAATTTAAACAAATTTACTTGAGCGAAACAAAATTAGAGAAGTATAAAAAAACTTAGTAACCCAATGCAAACTTATGTTATCATTATAGTTTTGAAATAAAAACTAAAATAGAATTAAAATAACAAACAACAAGAAATTGAAGAATTTAAAAAATAGAAAATAACATCAACTTTTCTCTCTACTGTGACACCTTTTATTTCTCTTTATTATTAATATTAAAATTAATAAAATTGAAACCTAAAAAAGGTGAATCAAACTACCAGCGGAATCCATCTTCTTTCTTCTAACTCAGGATCTCCTTCTATTTTGCTAACACCTTCTTCCTTATTTCTCATATACAAAACAAATCAAACAAACCCCATTTTCCAAAAGAAACATATGAATACGGCAAAAGAACATGACAAATATTCTTTATCCAAAACCATAAACCCTTATATAACCCCAAATCCCAGCAAAAACAAAAGCAGTCCTAATAGTCAAACATTTGATCCATAACCCAATCAGAATAAGAAGCAAATCAAACATATAAACCAATAAAGAAGGAAAGCAACATAAAATAACACAAGTAAATGCAATCTAAAGGTATATCTATCCGGTAGTTCCCAGATTTGAAGTCCCAGGGTAATTTCGTCCCTCTTTCGTCCTCTCCTTTCTTCTCTCTGATCGTGAGCTTGCTTCCGATTGGTACGTCTGAAGGTTCAACTCAAGCTTAACTAGAGCTTCGATTATGAAGCTCTAATGACTTTTGACAGAATGGGTGGGTTTGGAAGATTTCTCTGTAAGGGTTTTTTTTGTTCTCCCTCCTTTCGATAAATTTGAATCCCTTTTATAGAGTAATTTTTAGGATTTTTGCAATTAATCAGATTGAGTGATTTAATTGTGTATTGATGTGTGATCTGGAACAAAATAGAATGTTGTTATCGTATTATATTTAATTTTTATGATATTACTATTATCATATTCAATTCTTCTTTTGTCAGATTCAATTTTAGCAATCTTAGCTTATAGTGCTTTTTTGGAAATATTTTGAGTCCATGAAATTTAATTTAATTTATGGTTAATTGGAGTTTTTTCGATTGATTGGAGAAAATTGATTTATAATGATTTTTCTGCATTGATGAACATCCATTTTTCTTTTTGCAAATCTGGAAACTTAATTCATGATGATGATGATGGGATACGATATTGATGATGATGATGGGATACGATATTGATGATGATGACCGAACATTTCTCTGTTCCTCTCTCTTTCTTCCAATTTTCCCTTTTTTTATTATAAATAAAAACCACTTAAAAAATCCTAATTAGTGAGATGGATAAATACTTATTAATTCTCAATTTTTAATGATTAAAGTCAGACTACAGAAATTAAGTCTAAGAATTTTATTTACAAATTTGGAAGGGTGGAAACACATTAAATTCAGTAATTATAAAACTTAAAATGCCGATATATGGAATTCGAAAATTAAAATACAAAATTTGATATTATTATAATAAAACAACCAAGATAAGAAATTGGTTTACTTATTTTATAGCAAAGTTTTATTTTTTTTATTAAAATAAATAAGTAAATGAATGAAAACCCAAAACTTTGATTTTATAAAAATTAGCAAACAAACAAAATAAAGTCATGGCCTTTTTTATTTCATTGGTTATTGAGTTTAATATCATCTAATTAGATTTGATACTTTTATTTGTTTGAAAAGATTTTTAAAAAATTTTGGCATATTTTGTGACGTTTTGATCTTCACTTGATTTATTTTTTTTTACAAATTTTCTATAAATCATTATTAAATGCTAAACAATGACCAATAATGACTCATATTCCACTAATTAACAAATAATATTTTTTTATAAGAATCTGAAAACAAAATTTTTTAGTTAATAAATTTAACATAAAAAGACAAATTTTTTATTTTAAGATTCAAAATAAGATAATAAAAATTAAAAATAAAAGATAATGATTAAAAAAAACAAAATTAAGAATAAAAGGATTTTTTTTATTTTTTTTAGATTAAAATATATTAACAAATTAAAATAAATAAAATACCAATTTTTTGTTTCAAAATAAAGTAAGGGAAGTTAAAACATAAAGAAGGAAAAGATTTCTAAAAAAAAAGTGAGATTTGAACTCAAGACCCTCTCCCTTCTAACCTCTTAAACAGGCTATTCTACCCACCACAACATTTTATTTATTCGAAATAAAATGACACTAGAAAGCATGTGAAGTATGGTCAAAATTTGGGGTGTGACAAGTTGTGTTTAAGGCCTTCGACATAAAGAACGTCTTCGATGATTGTAAATGGAGATGCACCAACGGTTCCTACTCTAAGGATATTTCCTTTATTATTATCACCGTAAGTAACGTATCCTTTGACCTTTAAAGATAGATTTGAAAATTTGTTGATGTCGCCCGTCATATGCTTTGAACAACCGCTATCAAGATACCATTGATTAGAAGTTGTATTCAAGCATACCTACAAAACAAAATCAAGTATTATTAGGTACCCAAATTGCTTTGGGTCATTGATAGTTAGTACCTTTTTCAACCCACACATAATGCTCTTTAGCAACGCCAATATTGCGCACATAGCAAGCATTAGGTGTGTGCCCTTTGATTCCACAATAAAAACAAGTAGGTTAAAAGTGACTTTTATATCTAGGAACATAACTCTTTTTCTTAACAATTATTTTCTTTTTATGACTTTGATGCACACTTTTAGAATTGGTTGCCTTTTCCTTAGCAACTTTTCACTTGATTTCACAAAAATGGTCTCATTTGTGCTTGGTTTGGAAAACTTAGAATATCCTAAACCACTTTATCATTAGGATATCTTTGATGTCTAAGAATTTCCTCCAAGCCAATTTGACCTTTTTCATATCTTTCTAAAACTCTTTTAAGTTGAACAATTTGAAAGGATAAGGATTCACAATTTTTTCATACAACAAGACTTTGTTTTTCATCCATCAGTTTTTGTTTTTCACTTTCAATATATTTTTCAAAAGCGATATTTTGTTCTTCTAAAGATGAAATTCGTTTCTTTTGGGATGAAATGCTTTTCTACAAGGTCTTGCATTCTTTTAGGAGTTCATCTATAACTTCCTGTGCATCATTCTCATAAATTGAAAAATTGCTACTAACCTCATTGATTTCTTCATCAGAGTGATGTGAAGCCATAAGAGCCATATTCGCACATTCATCGCTTTCCGATTCTGATGAGGAACTTATCTCATTATCGTCCCAAGCAACATAAGCCTTCTTATTCTTGAAATCCTTCTTGCCTTTGAATCCTCATTTCTTTGCAAGTTTTGGACAATCCGGCTTTATATGACCTTGCTTTCCACATTCATAACAAGTGATGTCTTGCATTGATGTGGATGTTTCCTTTTTCCTGAAATGTTTATTCTTGTTAGGATAATAGGAATTTTTTATTTTTATTAAAAAAACTTACCAAGCTTCTTTACAAGAAGCATAAAGTTCTCATCTTCAGACATCTCATCATCTTTGTCATTTTTTGAATTAACCTTCAAGGCAATTCCCTTGGACTTCTTTTCTTGGCTTTCATGCTTCTCGAGCCTTCCAAGTTCCAATTCGTGCTCTTGAAGTTTACCAAATAAGGACGCGGATGTCATTGTTGAGAGACTCTTCTTTCCGAGATAGCGGTCACTTTCGGTTGCCACTCCCTTGTCAAAGATCTTAGGACCTTCAGGTTGAGATCGTCATTGGTGAAGGTTTTCCCGAGAGCAATCAAATGGTTTGTTAGATGGACAAATCTTTTCTGCAAGGCAACAATAGATTCACCGAGATGCATACGGAACATTTCATATTCTTGACTCAATGTGTTTAGCCTCGATCTCTTTACTTCAGTATTTCCTTCATGCATTTCTACCAAGGTGTCCCAAATCTCTTTTGCCAATTTACATTGTGATACACGGAAGAACTCGTCCATACTAAGAGCGCTTTGGAGTATGTTGATTGCCTTTTTCTCATTTAGAATCTTTTTCTTATCGTCTTCATCATATGTGCTTTTCAACTTCGCGGTTCCAACATCATTGATCGCGTTTACAGGATTGTGTGGACCTTCTTCGATTGCTTCCCACATGCCTTCTCCTTGGGCTTCAAGATGTGCTTTCATTCTGATTTTCCAAAAATCAAAATATTCTCCGGAGAAGAGTGGGGGCTTACTGCTAATTCCACCGTCTTTGAAAACTGGATTTGTACTTGCGGAAGCCATGCTGGATCTTCTAGGAACAAGTTACCTATAACTTGCTCTGATACCAATTGTAGTTTCAGAGATAGCCTAATAGGGGGGTGAATTAGGCTTTATAAAACTTTCTTCAGTTATTTTATCGGTGGATGGATTTTTCTTCTTTTATGTGTTTAAGAAATGAAAGCGGTAATGCGGAAAGTAAAAAGACACAAGCAATTATCCTGGTTCCCTTCACAATCCGAAGGTACATCCAGTCCCCTTTCCAAACCAAAAGAGATTTTCACTATAGTTTCAGATCGTACAACCTATCACACCAAAACCGGTTAGGCCTACTATCTAACAAATATACATCAACAGTGTGCAAGAACAATCCTCTTGCAAGCACTAACCCTTACGTCCAACAATCCTGGATCGCAAGTCGATACAAGAAATAATCTTTGAATTAGATGAAATGTAGAAATGTTGAAGTCTTGTAATATCAAGCAATGTTGATCTTCTCCTTTTATATTTCTCACTCACAAACAATGGATATTAGTGTTCACTAAAGTGTATGGAAAATGAATTTAGTTCACTTTAGAAAGTTTGAGATTTTTGAGTAAGAGAAAGTATCATAAAATTGTGTAGGAGGATGTTTTAAAAATTCTGCACAAAATAGTTTAAATATGATAAAAGATACCTCTTGGAAAAGGTACAAAATGTGAAAGGATATCTCATTTCATTTTAAAAAAGTATAAGACAAAATTCAAAATTTTAATAAATCAATTTCTGGATTTTGAACAATGGTAACCGGTTACTACCCCATGGGTAACCGGTTACTTGCTGTAACGCAGAAATTATTTTTCAGAAAAAAATTGAAGTAACCGGTTACTACCTACACGGTAACCGGTTACTTGATCAGAAATCAGAAAAATTCTTTTAAGATTAAGATTAGTAACAAGGTATGCAAAAAGATTAGTTTTAGACAATAATAAGTGTGAGTGCATCCTATATTGAACACTTAATAAACATTATTGGTTCATGAGAAATGAGTTATACCTTCCAATGCGAAACCTTGTCTTTACGAACACTTTTTGAATGGAGCTTTGAACGATCCTTTTTGCTTGCTTTCAAGACTTGATAAATTTGTTGTTATCATCAAAATATGATTTGAGAGGCTTGCTTCTACAGTTACTTCCTATCCTTAGTGGGTTGCAAATGTAGTGTCAGTGCCTAAGAAAGATGGTAAAGTAGGCATGTGTGTAGATTACATGGATTTGAACAAAGCTAGCCCCAAAGATGATTTTCCACTTCCACATATTGATGTTCTGGTAGACAACACTGCTCAACATAAGGTATTCTCTTTTATGGATGGTTTTTCTGGTTACAATCAGATTAAGATGGCACCTGAAGATATGGAGAAGGCTACGTTTGTTATACAGTGGGGAACCTTTTTTATAAAGTAATGCCATTTGGTTTGAAGAGCGCTGGAACAACATATCAGCGTGCTATGGTAGCTTTGTTCCATGATATGATTCACCATGAGATAGAGGTATATGTTTATGATATGATAGGCAGGTCCCAGACTGAAGAAGAACATCTAGATCATCTGCACAAGTTGTTTGAGAGGTTGAAGAAGTACAAGTTGAGATTGAATCCAAACAAATGTATCTTTGGAGTTAGATTGGGAAAACTTTTGGGTTTCATTATTAGTGGTAAAGGTATTAAAGTTGACCCTGCAAAGGTAAAAGATATACAAGAAATGCCCATTCCCCGTACTGAGAAAGAAGTTAGAGGTTTCTTGGGACGACTGAATTACATTACAAGATTTATTTTCCAATTAACCGCTACTTGTGAGTCAATCTTCAAATTGTTGAAGAAAGATCAAGTAATGGAATGGAATGACAAATGCCAGGTAGATTTTGATGAGATCAAGAGATACCTTCAAGAACCTCCAATATTGATGCCCCCAGCTGAAGGAAGACCCTTGATTATGTACCTGACAGTGTTAGACAACTCAATAGGGTGTGCGTTGGGGGGAAATGACGAGTCTGGTCGAAAAGAGCAAGCAATATACTACCTTAGCAAACCGACTGTGAAACAAGATACTCACTGCTCGAGAAAACTTGCCGCACTTTGGCTTGGACTGCTCGCCGACTAAGACAGTATATGTTGACTCATACCACTTTATTGATTTCAAAGATGGATCCTATCAAGTACATATTTGAGAAACTTGCTCTCTCCGAACAAATAGCGAGATGGCTAATGATTTTGACAGAATATGACATACAATACATTACTCATAAAGCAATTAAAGGAAGTGTGGTAGCTGATCATTTGGCTCATCAAGTAGTGGATGACTATCAGTCTATGAACTTTGAGTTTCCAGATGAAGATATTATGCTTGTTGTTAAAGAACCTAGACAATATGAAAGACCTAAACAAGGATCCCGATGGACTATGGTTTTTAATGGAGCTTCTAATGCGCTTGGTAATGGTGTTGGTGTTGTGATTATCTCTCTAGAGGGTTGTCATACACCGTTTACTGCTAGACTTTGTTTTGATTATACCAACAATATGGTTGAATATGAAGCATGCACCATGGGTATCAAGGCTGTCATTGAGATGAAGATCTAGTTCTTGAATGTATATGGAGATTCAGCCCTGATAGTTAGTCAGGTTATAGGTAAATGGGACACGAAACATCCAAATCTCATTCCTTACAGAGAGCATGTGTTGTCTTTAATTCCATACTTTGAAGAGATTACTTTTGGACATATCCCACGAGAAGAGAACCAGTTGGAAGATGCATTAGCCACCATGTCATCTATATTTGAAATTAGTTGGGATGGTGAAGCACCCAGAATTACTATTGATCAGTTAGATGAACCAGAATATTGTTATTAGGTTGATACTGAAGGGGTAGAAGAGAAACCTTGGTTCCATGAAGTAAAAAGATATCTCGAAGCTCAGGAATATCCTGAAGGGGCATCTATCAATGACAAAAAGTTTCTGAGGAGATTTTTTGCCAAGTTTTTCCTAAGTATTGGAATTTTGTACAAGTGCAACCACGATTCAACTTTGCTTCGTTTTGTGGATAAGAAGGAAGCAATAGAGATTATGGAAGACATGCATGATGAGATCTTTGGTACTCACTCTAGTGGGCATACAATGGCTAAGAAGATTTTGATAGTAGGTTACTATTGGTCCACAATGGAAGCTGATTGCTATCAGCACTCCAAGACTTGTCATAAGTACCAGATCTATGCTAATAAAGTACATATACCTCCAGCTCCATTGAATGTTTTGATTGCTCCTTGGCCTTTTTCAATGTGGGGCATTGATATGATTGGTGAGATCAAACCTACTACTTCCAATGGACATCGTTTCATCCTTGTTACTACTGATTACTTCACGAACTGGGTAGAGGCAACTTCGTTTGCTTCTGTTACCAAGAATGTTGTGGCTTGATTCATCAAGCATAATCTTATATGTATGTATGGCATCCCTGAAAGTATTATCATAGATAATGGTACTAATCTTAACAATACTATGATTACTGATCTCTGCATGCAGTGCAAGATTAAGCATCACAAATCTTCTCCATATCGACCAAAGATGAATGACACAGTGGAAGCCGCCAATAAGAATATTAAGAAGATCTTGCAGAAGATGACAATTACGTATAAGGATTGGCATGAGATGTTACCATTTTCTCTTCATGGTTATCATACCACAATACATACTTCAACTGGGGCAACCCCATTCTCTCTTATTTATGGTATGGAAGCAGTTCTACCCATTGAAGTCCAGATCCCTTCCTTAAGAATTATGAAGGATGCAGACTTAGATGAAGATGAATGGATTCAGACTCGACTTGACCAGATAAACTTGATTGATGAGAAGAGGCTGGCAGCTGTTTTTCAGGGTCAGATGTATCAGAAGTGTATAATCAAAGCCTTTAATAAGAAGGTCAAGCAACAAATATATCAGGCTGGAGACTTGGTAATCAAGCGTATCATATTACCACAGGGTGATCCTAGGGGAAAATGGATTCCCACATATGAAGGGCCATTTATAGTCAAGAGGGTATTTTCTGGGGGTGCCATGATGCTTACTATTATGGATGGTGAAGATTTCCCGCAGCCTGTGAACGCAGGCATAGTCAAAAATTACTACGCATAAAAAGAGACCCGCTAGGTTAACTGGCCTAGGCAAAAATAAGGGCATCCCGGCGAACCAAAAGGGTTCAGGAAAAAATTAGGGATATATATAAAAACATTATGCACCCGGCAAGTTGAAAACCCGAAAGGGAGGCTTGGGCAAAAAAAGGTATCCCGGTGGATTGAAAACCTGAAAGGGAAATCCAGGAAAAAGTTAGTGATTAAAGCGTATGACTATGTCTCGTTGGATCACCCATGTAACCTCAACTAGTTGTACTACCTATATCAATTTCAAACAGGTGTAGATCAATCTAATCGTTTCTATTCCGATATCAAGGAAGGAGATACTTGAAGATAATGGCAATAGCAGAGTTGAAACTCAATAGGATCATTTACACATAACTATTTTTCCTTGTTTTTTGTACTCTTTTAAAATTTCTTCGACGAATTCCTCTTACTAGGATTTCCGTCTCCATGTTAAAACTCGCCTATTTATAGGCTACTTTCTAACTAAATAAAATTATATTTTCGAATTTAGGTTTACTTTTTCCCTTTTACTTAAGCGAAAACGTTTATTGATTGTGTTTAAATGTATATATGCTTTTGAATATGATTGATGTTTACCAGAAATGCATAAAATATAATAATAGTATTTACTAAGGACGATCAGAGGTAGGGATCCAACGAATCTTTTCTGGTTCATCCCCAAGAGTAATCTTTATGGATATATTTTACGGAACACTTCAAGTAGTATCTTATACTTCCAACATTACGAGGTCTTCAAGTAGTTTTCTTTCAAGTCTGATATCCTCCGAAGAATTGATACTTGGCCAGATAAGTCTCCCAGGGGAATATCCATCTCTTTTATCCTCAGTCAAGGTATTCAGGAAGTTAATCCATGAATAAGAAGTACGACGAATGAAAACGGGAGGCTCTAAGTACGATATTCCAAAACAAGACGGGAACAAAGTCTTCATATTCCTCAGCAACAAATTGGGATTTATTTTCCCCAGCCAACAGTTGTTATACAAAGCTACTCATACATACATACATCATTTACATCATATCATACACATACAACATTCTCATAAGAACATCATCTTGCAAAGTGTTATATACATAATGACATTGCATATAACTAACCTTGTTTTTCAGGTTAACTCACCGGCAGACGAACGTCATCAACAACTTATTCTTGGGCTGCTATATCCCCCCAAGGGTTACTTTAAACAATATCTTGGACTACTCTATCCTCCAGGAGTACATATAACAATATCTTGGACTGTTCTATCCTCCAGGAGTACATAAACAAAATCTTGGATTGCTTTATCCTCCAGGAATACATATACCAATATCTTGGGCTGCTACATCCCACAAGATTACATCCACTAACATCTTGGGCTGCTATATCCCCCAGGGCCACAAAAACCAATATCTTAGGCTGCTACATTTCCTGAGGTTACATCTATATCCATTTTGGGCTGTGTAAACACCCCAAATGTGCCCTCACTCATTCACACCATGGCTTGTGATCTTTTCATGTGCATAAATTCAACCATAGCATCTCATACCACATTTTGATTCACTGCATTGCTTCTAAGTCATCTGCATCTAGGGTTTGTGACCTGAGCAATCCAAGAGCTTCTTGAGCCACTCCAAAGGTCATCAATCACTTCAATGGGATCCATGAATGTTCAAGCATCATATTATATCCTCTCAAAGTCAAGAATGTCAAAAAATCACAAGAACTGAGATTGGCATGGAAGCAGGGCCAGGTTTGACTGCACAGATGACCTAGAATTAGGGTTTTGTTTTCAAAGGCCATAACTCCAAATTTTTTGGTCATTCTTGTTTCTATTGGTCTCTATATGGTATAGGGATCATGCATATCAATTTTCATGAAGAAATTCCATGGGTAAGGCATCTGATCAAGAGTTGACTTTTTGAGCAAGTCAGTGCAAAATCAGGGCATCTGAGGCCCCCAATGACCCAACCAAAGGGTGTTCATCATCATTTTGATTATTTATGATCTTTATTTGATCATATAAGATGTTAGAAGTTCACAAAATTGAAGAATTTCAAGCCATTTGCAAAGTTGACTTTTTGGGAAAATGACTTGTAATGAAAACTTGCCATTTTGGGAAACTTTTTCAACCCTTGCTTTTTGATTCAAAAGTGCTTCAAATGGGAAAACTTTGGTCATGAAAGTTGTATAATGGATCATTCCCTTTTCAAAAAGTACAAGAACTCATTCTAACTCATTTTAGATCAAAAGTTATGGCTTGTCAAAGTTGGCCAAAATCACATAATTTCAAGTTTTCTACCAAAGAGGCAAAGTTGCAAAATCACTTGCCAAGGCAAATTGAGACCTCAAAGTGACTTCTAAACTTCACACAAACATGAACCAATGTCTAAAAGTCAGATTGCATCAAGAGTTTGCTCATTTTTATGACTTGTGGATCAAGAAACTTCAAAAGGGCCAAAGTTGAACAAAGTTGCAAAACCTCACTCAAACCCTAATCCATGTGCTGGCTGACTTCAAAATTGATCCTATGGTCCTCCTCACTTCTTGCTGCGCAGGACACCCCTCTTGTCCTTGGCTAGCCATGAGCCCATACCTCTCTTACACAAAGCTTGACTTTTTGGCAAAAGACCCATACCAATCACAATAGGGCACACCAACTCCACAGACCTATCCATGAGTGATAAGTGGACCAAAGGCAAGCCATAACACACAACAACTCATGTTGAAACACACTCCAAGCCATAGTTACCAAAAATCCTCCAACTTGCAAAACCATTCGAAACACATAGCACAAGCATCAAACACAAAAACAAACTTCACAAAACATCTCAGCACACTCCCCTGATCATTTCCCTGCCCTCACTCATCCCTGAAACCTCACATAAGCCAAATACGATTTCTTCCCCTCTTTGAACAGAACTCAAGCAATCTCTCAAACTAGCCTAAATAAACTCCAGATAAGCTTTGCAAACACTTGAGGGAGGTCAGTGGAGTTGATTGGAAGCAAGGAACTGGTCCAGAAGCTCTTGGGTTGAAAGCTTCGATTCAGGTAGCCATGGAAATTCATTTTTCCAGAACTCTTATTTCTTGTTTCTAAAATGATCTACATGCTTCCCTGAATGCAATGAGCTTTGAATTTTTGAAAATGATGCAGAAATGAGGATGTATTGTTTGTCTGAAACTTTGCCCGTAAAATTGATTTCTGTTTGTTCTTCATGATTCATGAAAAAGAAATGAATTTTGTTGCTGGATTGTTGTTTAGGGTGTTTAGTTGAGTTGATCTGGAGGTTTTGGCATGATTTAGTGAGGTTTTGAGAGAGTTAGGTTGGAGGTCTCGCCGGAGAAGACGACCGGAAGTCTTCTCCGGCCACCTGAAACTCATTAACCCTAATATGTGTAATTAATGAACTTTGAATGTGGACCCTTGATTCTGTGGACTTTGGTTGACTGGCGCGCAAACGTGTGGTCCAGATTCATCACTTAACCCTAATCCTAATTTATTAATTTAATTAATCAGGTTTAATTAAAACCCATTCAGTTTGAATTTCAACCCTTAGATCTGGCGCCAGTCAATTCCCGCGCCCTAAGTTCAAATCCCAGCCTTTGGATCAGTTGACTTCTCATTATTTCATTTTTATTTTCATTTTATTTGATTTATTTTGTACATTTAATTTAAAATAGCAAAAAATGTTTAAAAATTATGAAAATTTTTGTCAAGGTTTTCATTATTTTTCAGAACACAAAAATATTTTTATTTTTATTTCTTGCATTAAAAATTATTTTTAAATCATTTAAAAGTTTATTTATAATTAATTAATGAAAATTAATTAATTAAAAATACTTTTAGGTATTTAAAAATCACAAAAAAAATCACATAGCATTTGAAAACATTTAGAAACATTGTCCAACCCTCAAACCAAATTTATTTTTTGTTCTTGATGCCTTTTGATCATTTTCAATGGAATTAAATTCATTTCAAGGCATTATTTTGTTTCAAACTTCAAAAATTCATTTCTGTCTAACCTTTGAGAGCTGGATCATGATTCTTTTTGCATTGAATCTTGTATGGCATGTACTTTATAGGATAAAATTGGCTTGAATTGATCTTGCATTTTCATTTTGTTTTGCATTTTTCTTGACAAGGTACCTTAAAACCCTAGCAATCTTAGAAAATTCATAACTCTCATTAGGTTAAGAGTTAGATCCCCTCCTTTGGGCAGTGAGTTTGTATAGGTTTAGGGTTCCTTTGATTGCATTTTCAAATTTTTATCATGTCATGTGCTTCTGGTTTTGGATTTTGCTTTGTGTGTTGATCATAAACCCTAATTTATGCCTTCCTTTGCATCCATCTTCCATTTGCTTGCATACCATGACTTGCCATGACATTTTATGCTTTCATTTGATTCATAATACATCTTAGGACATATTAGAATCATGTTTGATCATTGCATCTTTCATTTGCCATGTTATATGTCTTTTGCATTCCATAACTTTTCATGAACATTCATGGTTCAAAGCATGCTTCTCTTGCATCCATATGTTTGTATGATCATTCTAATGCCTTGCCTCATGTTTGCATCATCTCTTAGCATCATTAACATCATACTCATGCTTCTGGTTTTGGTTTGCATCATCACATTTCATCTCATTTGCATTACATTTCATTTCTTTTGCTAACTTTTCAGGTGGTAAGTTGTTTTGAGAAGTGGATTTTCCTTCACTTCTCACAATCTATTTTCATCTCTCTTATGCATCATTGCTGAATTTTATCTTGTGCTTTGGATTGAGCTTGCTCATTCTTGTTCATCTTACTTTCTTTTTCAAGCAACTTGTCTTCTTAAGTGAAGCAAGTTGTCTTGCTTCTCTCTGTTCCTTCTTCCTTTCATCTGTTTCTCTCCTTGGTGGCTCTTTGAAGATCTTTCTCTCTTAAGCCTCACAAACCCTAGGATCTCCAAGTATGATAACAATTAGGGTTTGATTAGTTCCCCATTTAGTTTTACCTTTGTGTCATCTTTGAGTCTTCTCTTCTCATCTCATAATCAGGGACTAAACCCTAAAGGCTTTAAGGCTTTGTGATTAAGCTTATGCCTGCATCCTTCTATTAGGATGGAGTGTATAACTTTAATCCTAAGTGTTAAACCCTTAATGTGTTTAAATCCTCTAATCAATCCACTTAATAATCATCAAGACATCAAGCTTGTAACTTGGGCCTTGCATTAGGGTTCTAATTCTTCCTTAATTGGTTAAGAAGGACTAACCCTAGTGTTAATGGACAAGTCCCCCTCAAGTTGTCTTACAAACCATAAAATTCACTTCTTCATCTTATCATTAACTAAAATTAATCTAATAAAGGCTTTGTTTTGTCATGAGGTTAATCCCTAATCATGGATTAAGTTGAGGAGTCTTCCTCAGCTTAAACATTCTCATCTATTATCCTTCTATTAGGATGGTGTAATGAGTCTGTTTAATCCCTGATTATGGCTTAATCTCATTACTTAACACTAAACATAAACAACAAAAACATCTAAATAATCACAAGTAGGTTAATGATCCTAATCCTACACCATGGTGATTAAGTGTGAGATGCTGACTTCACACTTAAGGTATTCTCATTACCCCTAATCAGAGGGAGGATGTGATGAGTTTACTAACCCATTGGTTTAGGCTTAAGCCCATTTTCTTATGACAAACTTCAAAAAGCAATAAAAGATTGAAAGCTCAAAAACAAACAATAATCGTCTCCTCCGGGATTCTTTTCTCACCTCATTCACTCATAAACGAGAACTTGCTTCTTCCGTCTAATGCAAGACAGTTTGCACCTGAGCCAGACAGGTCATACACTTGAGCATAGGCAAGTAAGCAGTTCACAAGTCAATTTATCTTTCAGTCTCTTTGGGTCGAACTACGGTGTTCTGACTTCCTCATTGCACGAGAGGATACGTAGGCATAACTTAACAGTTATCGAACAAAAGTCTCTGTATATCCCCCCTCTTTCCAGCCTTATCCTTTAAGCCTCATGGTCTTGAGCATTTCATTCTTATTCTTACACTGACACTTCACTTATACACTTTACACTTCTTTTACAACTGACACTTGCATTCTTTCCAGCTTTGATACACAAATAGCACTGACACTACCCCTTTTAAAACACAAATATTTTAAGCGTGGATCCCGTCGAGTACGGCGGACAATCTGGGTGCTAATACCTTCCCAGGTTGTAACCAACCCCCTTTCTCAGTCTCTCTGGTTCGCAACCGTCTTATCCATATCTTTTTCTAGGTTTATGCAGCATTACCTTTCCTTCGGGATAAAAATGCCTAGCTGGCGACTCTTTCTTTTTTGAGTTCACCCCTGTGTGTTCTCTTTCTCTTTTCGCCGACCGTTCGCGTCTGTACCCCTTCTGACCTGTGGTGTCATTTGGTGGGAGCGACAGCTTGGCGACTCTGCTGGGGACCCTTATACTGTAACCAGGGCTTCTGGTTCTTTTTGTGGGTTCCTCCTAGCGCTTGTTTAATTTGTGTTTACTTGGGTGTTATGTGCTAATTGTGTTTGTATTTATTTTGTTTACTGCTTTATGTACAGTTATTTATTGCTTTCTTTACAGCTTTATATATCATACTGTCATACTGTTATCTGGCTGGATCTGGTTTTTGTTTTGGTGGGTGGGGTTCTAATGAGAGTTTAAGGTCCTATACCTGGGACCTGAGTGACACCTAGGCTAGAGTGGTTCATGTTCTTTCCCATTCCATTTCGGTCTGGTGCGGGAATAAGAAACACGGTTCAGATGTGGGTTTCTTCTTGAGAACTCTGTGCTACAGATTTCCTGTAGTGCTAGGGCTATCTGGGAAGCCTGCTAAGTCTAGATGACCTTTATTATGACCTTCAGAAACTGAGGTGAATTAGAGGAGGATCTTTTATGGTTATTGTAAACACTGTACCTCCGGGTTAGAAGTGTTTACACTTCTCATAACTGATCCAAGTCTGAGGATCCTTGTTTTAGAACACCACCTGTGAGGGGGTTGGGCTGTTTACAGGTTTGCAAGAACCCTTGGCCACATCATACCCTGATACTTGTTTTGTTTAAGAATGCTTCACTTTGGACAGTTCTTGTGATTTAACCCTGGACATGTGACTCTTTATTTGGGTCCCCCACCTTGGTTACTGGATTTCTGAACCTCCATCTGGACTTCTTGAACATACATGGGCCTTTATATCAAGACAGTAATCAGATCTAGCTTGGTCACAAACCCTTGCATATCATTTGCATACTCATCATTTGCATCATTTAACATTTGTTTATTTGTTTTTCAGGGTATCCACATTACCTCTGGCTTGGTTTTGACCCCTTCATCTGCATAGACCTCTGTTTCATCAGCTATATGCTTCAGCCATCTTCATCAGTTGCCTGCTTCAGTTACCTCCATTATCATCCTCAGCCTATCAGTGGCTCATCTCCAGTATCAGTCTTCATCATCAGCATCTGTTTTTAGCTCTTCATCAGCAGTCATGGCACCCAAGAAGAGCAACATTTCCTACCATTTCTTTGAGCTTGTGCTGGCTGGCATCAGGCAGGTCCAGGCACTTATCACTCCAGACCACATCCCATTATTCAGAGAGTATTATGGAGGAATCCTTGATATGGTTATGGACTTAGACCCTTCTCAGAGGAGTTTGATCCACACTTGCCTACAGTTCTATGATCCTCCTTTGAGATGCTTCACTTTCCAGAACTTTCAGTTAGGACCTCTGCTAGAGGAGTTTTCATCACTGATTAGAGTGCCTATTAGGGGTGGAATTCCCTTCAACCCAGAGATGGCCTCTCCCAGCAAGGAAGAAGTGGCAAAGGAACTGTATTTGGAACCTATTTTGATTGAGCAGAACATGTCAACAAAGGCTGGAATTCCTGGCCTACACTTGGACTTTCTAACTTCTCAGGCCATCCTGAAGGCCTCCTTGGGAGAATGGAAGGCAGTTTGTGCATTGTTAGCCCTCAGTATATATGGGGTTATACTTTTTGCAGATGAGCCCAAGTTTATCAGCAAGAATGTTATTCATCTCTTCCTTTTGAGGAACCCAGTGTCCACCTTGCTGGGAGATTTCTATTATTCTGTTCACCAAAGGAATGAGAAGCAGAGAGGGAGGTTGGTAAGATGTTGTGCTCCCCTGTTTCATACCTGGCTGCTTAAACACCTACCCAAGACTGATACTTTCTTGAACCCTCACCAACAGAAGAATTGGGCTAGGAGACTTATTGCTTTAACTTCAGATAACATCAGATGGTGCACCCAGAGCACCAAAGGCAGGGACATAATTACTAGTTGTGGACAGTTCCCCAATGTACCTCTGATAGGGGTGAAGGGTTGCATCAACTACAATCCTTTGCTGCTTAAGAGACAGTTGGGCTATGCTTTGGTTCACCCTCCTAGAGTGCAAGACTTGGCTGAAACCCTGTATTGTGAGATAAAACCTAATCTAGCTGTTGTCAGACAAGCATCCTGGGCTTGGGACAACATCCAGACCAAAGGGATGGCCATTCTTGGGAGGTGCAATAATGTGGCTTCAGCTCAGTATTATGAATGGTCTCATGCTAGGGCTCAGATTTTTGGGATGCCTTTCACCATTGAGGATGCACCTGGACCATCCACAGTACCACCTCCAGCCACTGTCAGCCTGGAAGAATTTGAGAAGCTGAAGGAAAGGAATGAGAATCTGTCACAAGCTCTGAAGAAGACCCTCTGGGAGAGGAGTGATGGTCGTATAGACATTGAGAGGTTGGAGAAGCTTAGAGTGGAGCATCTAGCCAAGATTGAGAAAGCAGAGGACTACATCAAGAAATCAAGAGCTGGAGAGCAAATTTTGAAGAATGCCTGTAAAGAGGCCCAGTTTCAGAAGGCTAGGACTGATCTCTATCTGAAAGAGAGATAAGATAGGTGGGTCAGGATCACTGAAGCTCGCACTCAAGAAGATAAGAGGAATCAAGATAGGATTGAGCAGTTGGAGGCTAATGAAAAGAAGCAACATGAGGCTTTGTTAGCAGCCCAAAAGGAAATCTCAGAATTGAAGCTTAGGGCTGGTGTGAAGAGGTCAAAGGACCAGGACAGGCACAAGAAGCTGACCACTGCTATTGCCACCAGAAACCTTCTTATCAGGAACATCATAGAGCATCCGGCTGGTCCTGTAACTGAAGCACTTTTGAAGGAGGTTAAAGAGGATGAGTTTGGCTTAGATGTTTGATGTTTTTGCTTGTTGTTATTTCCATTTGATGTACTTTTCTTTATGTTGTATTTTGACCCTTCAGGGGCATATGTTGTAAAAACAAACTATGTATGATCCACCATTTGTAATGTATTTGTCAGTTTGTTTCATTAAGTTTCTCTCTCTCAAGCAACATCAAAGCATCTTCCTCCGGGTCTGGAAAGGTCAAAACCAAGTACCAAGCCAGGATACCTTGGAAACAAATAAGCATACTGCATTGCATACTAACTTTTATTTTGTTTTGTAGGTTTTTGTTGTTTTGTTTCTAACTCTGTTGTGGTTCAGGAATTATTGCTCGCCGTCGGGTGTTCCCTCTCAACCGTCTGCACAGATATCCTACTCGCAACAACCTTCCTGGTATCCAGATGGACCAAGTACAGCAAGAGCTGACAGAGGTCAGAACCCAGATGGTTAACGAAAGGCTGGAGATGAGAAACCAAATGACCCAGTTCATGGAGGTAATGAATGGCTTGGCTCAAAGTCAAGAAAGGCTGAGGGCATTGGTAGAAAGACAGACCCCAGAAGAACCTCCTCTGGGAACTGGAGGAACAAGTAACAATGAAAGGGGACAACCTCATATTAACCCACCAGTATATGGGCCTCATCTACATCCGGAAGTTAACATCCCGGGTAATGTGCAAGGAAATACTACTGGAGGAAGAGTCTTACAGGAAGACCCCCAGGAAGAGCAGTTTACTGTAATGGGAGCTGGAGATGAAGTTTATGACAGGAGGTTTGATGAAATTGCTGAGAAATTGAGATCTCTGGAGTCTCAAAACTCCTTGGGTTTTGATGTCATGGATATGGGGTTAGTGGATGGGGTAAGGATTCCTCATAAGTTTAAACCCCCGTGCTTCGAGAAGTACAATGGAACTTCTTGTCCACGAACTCACTTGCAGTCTTTTCTAGGGAGACTTAAGGCATACACCATGGATGAAAAACTGTGGATGTTTTACTTTGAAGACAGCTTGACTGGGGATTCAAGGGAGTGGTACTCACACTTGACCAGAGCTACAATCAGATGCTGGAAGGACCTAGCTGAAGCCTTCATCAGGAAGTACCAATACAATCTAGACATGGCTCCTAACAGAACCCTTCTGATGGGAATGTCTCAATCCTCCAGAGAAAGTTTCAGGGAATATGCCCAGAGGTGGAGACAGCTTGCTGCTGCTGTCCAGCCACCCATGTCGGAAAGAGAAATGGCTGACATGTTCATGAATACTCTGCAAGGAACATATATTGATAGGCTAGCTGCCTTTTCTTCCACCAGCTTCGCTGACCTAGTCATAGCTGGAGAAAGAATTGAAAGCCTTCTGAAGATGGGTAAGATTTCTGATAATGGTGCAAGTTCGTCAGGTAATCCCAGGAAGCCTTTTATGGGACCTAGAAGAACTGGTGAGATAAACGCCATTCATGCCGGCAGGGGCAGACCTCAGTATGTCCACAGATCAGTAGCAGCTGTCACTATTCCAGCTCCGATTCCTCAGCAACCAGCATATCAACCACAACAACAACCACATTATCAGCAGCAAGTTCAGTATCCGCCACAGAGAAACTACAACAACAACAACAATAGCAATCAACAGCAAAGACCCTTTCAGCAAAGATCACCACAGGCAAATAGGGTGATTGATCCAATCCCTATGCCTTATGCCGCTTTATTGCCACAACTCCTGAAACTCAACTATGTTGAATTAAGGACATTGGCACCACCAGATCCTGCCAATCTTCCAAGAAATTATGATGTCAACGCCCGGTGTGCTTTTCATTCCAATGCACCGGGCCACAACACTAAGAAATGCAGGGCTTTACAAATGAAGGTACAAGATTTGGTGGATTCTAAAGCCCTCAACTTTGCACCCCCGCCAAATGTCAACAAGAATCCCATGCCCAATCATGGAGGACCAATAATTAATGCCATTGAGGAAGACAAGCCATATTTTTTAATCACCAGTGTTGGACAGATTCGGACACCTCTGGTGGAAATTAAAGCTCAGCTCCTAGAATGCCAGATGTTCCCCGGGTGTGAGCTCGGTTGTGGTTATTGCAACATTTCGGTCAACGGGTGTGATAACTTGAGAAGCGGCATAGATGGTCTTATCAAAAGTGGCATACTCCAGATCACAACAACGGCGCCTACAAATCCAGCAACCCCTTTAGCAACAATTTCTGACTCTCCTACAACTGCAACAACAATCATTCCGACCAATTCATCAATATCATCAACAATGGGTCCGACCATCACTTCAACAAATCAGATATCAACAACCATTCCTTCTACAACATCAGCACCCATTTATTCAACAGAATCTTCTACAACGCCAACAAATATCTCAGCAGTCACCATTTACTATGATCCGTCAAATGTTCCTCCAAACAACAACTTTCAACAACAAACAGTGGCACCTCCTGCCAGATCACCGGTCACCATTTACTACGATCCGCACACCATTTCAGTACCCTCCTCTGCTGCAGTCAGTCCAGTTACTATCACGGTACCTGGACCCGTTCCATATGAATGCAGTAATGCCATCCCTTGGCATTATGGCTCTGACCTCTACTGCAACGGAGAGAAAATCACTTTGGATTCTTCAACTTCTTCTCCACAGATTGATAATGTTGGGGGAGGCGGAGGCTTCACCAGAAGCGGACGCCTTTTTGCCTCACAAACTCAAAGACCTAATGCCGAAGCAGAAGCTGCTGCCAAAGCAAAGGCGAAGAGTGTGGTATTTGAAGAGTCGGCTGTCAAAGAAACTCGGAAGACATCTTTTGAGCAAGATGTAGACGAGTTTATGAGAATTATAAAGAGAAGTGATTACAAGGTGGTGGATCAGCTTCACCAAACTCCCTCAAAGATCTTCATATTATCCCTGTTGATGTGTTCTGAAGCTCACAGGAATGCATTATTGAAAGTCTTGCACGCAGCATACGTGCCAGAAGAGATCACTGTTAATCAGCTGGAAACTGTGGTGGCAAATGTCAATATCAGTCATGGACTGGGCTTTACCAATGTTGACTTAACAACTGAGGGACGTAACCACAACAAGGCTTTACACATCACTCTAGAATGCAAGGGTGCTGTTTTATCCCATGTACTGGTGGACACTGGGTCTTCACTCAATGTTCTACCAAAGAAAGCCTTAGTGAAGCTGGAGTATGATGGCTTGGCATTGCGTCCGAGTAATTTGGTGGTGAGAGCTTTCAATGGCTCTAAAAGATCAGTGCTTGGAGAGATTGATCTGCCTGTGATGATTGGCCCGCAGACCTTCAAAATTACCTTCTATGTGATGGACATTCAGCCGGCCTACAGCTGTTTGTTGGGTAGACCTTGGATCCATGCCGCTGGCGCAGTTACGTCTACCCTTCACCAGAAGCTGAAATTCGAGTAGGAAGGCCAGATCATCACCATCTGTGGTGAAGAGGACATCTTTTTTAGCCATCTGGCTACGTACAAGTATATTGAGATGGATGGAGAAATCTACGAAACTATGAGCCAGGGATTTGAGGCCCTGAACATAAATGAAGCATCTGCTGTACTGGGAACCTCCATGACATCTTATCAGCAAGCCAGGAAGGTTGTTGAAGAGGGTACTGCCCAAGGCTGGGGCAAGCTGCTACCTGTGGAGAAGAAGGAGGATAGATTTGGGTTGGGTTACAAACCAACTCAACAAGATCAATCAGAGGCTGCTAAGAAGCCCAGTTTTGTCAGCGGGGGAATGCTCACCCCGGATGCAGTGAACAACTTGGAAGATGAGTCGGAAGATGAGCGCAACCTGGAGAGCTGGATACGTCCAAGGATCCTGGGGAGCCGTATCTCAAACTGGTCTTCCCAGGAAATTATAAGGGTTACTCCTGCAGAGTAATTATTATTTCCTGTATATTTTAAGCATGCATCAAGTCTTGCATCTTGCCCAAGATGTCAAGACTCATTTTGTAATCGGGCCATCTTGTAATTTTGTGCAAACAGATCAATCAATGAATATCGGACGTCTTTTGCAAATAAGTCTTTTTCTTTTCCGCTCACTGTTTTTCATTTTTCTTTTTGTACAAAAAATAAAATGGAAATGTTTTAAAAATGATAACTTTACTTCACTTTTTCTAAACAAAGATTAAAATCGATCACTAAAATGAACAATCTAAACCCTTGCAGAGAGTGTCTTTCAGACAGCACAGCTATGGCTTCGTATGACTTTGACAATCCAATCAATCAAGCTGATGAAGGGGTTGAAGAAGATTATGAGCTTCCTGAAGAGCTAGCCAGGTTATTAAGGCAAGAGGAGAAGGTTATCACTCCTCATCAGGAGGAGGTCGAAACGGTTAATCTTGGCACGGAAGAAGATGTGAAAGAGGTTAAGATCGGAGCCTGCTTACAAGACTCGGTGAAAGAGAAACTGATTGATATGCTTCGGGAGTATGTGGATGTCTTTGCTTGGTCTTATCAAGATTTTCCAGGGTTGGACACCGATATTGTCATGCACAAGCTGCCTTTAAAAGAAGACTTCCCGTCAGTAAAACAGAAACTGCGTCGTACTCGCCCAGATATGGCAATGAAGATAAAGGAAGAGGTACAAAAACAGTGGGACGCCGGTTTCCTTGTTGTAACTAGTTACCCGCCGTGGGTTGCTAATATTGTACCTGTGCCTAAGAAAGAAGGAAAGGTGAGGATGTGTGTGGATTACCGGGATCTGAACAGAGCAAGCTCGAAAGATGACTTCCCTTTACCTCACATTGATGTATTGGTGGATAATACGGCTCAGTTCTCGGTGTTCTCCTTCATGGATGGATTTTCAGGATACAATCAGATCAAAATGTCACCTGAAGACATGGAGAAGACCACGTTTATCACACCCTGGGGCACGTTCTGTTATAAGGTGATGCCGTTCGGACTGAAGAATGCGGGTGCCACTTATCAACGGGCTATGGTAACACTATTCCATGACATGATCCACAAAGAAATTGAATGTTATGTGGATGACATGATTGCCAAGTCCCTTACAGAAGAAGACCACCTGGTAAATCTGTTGAAGTTATTCAAGCGTCTGAGGAAATACCAACTGAAGTTAAACCCCAACAAGTGCACATTCGGGGTGAGATCTGGTAAGCTGCTGGGATTTATTGTGAGTGAGAAAGGAATTGAAGTAGACCCTGATAAGGTTAAAGCCATTCAAGAAATGCCTGCACCGAAGACTGAGAAAGAAGTTCGGGGGTTTCTAGGTAGATTGAACTACATTTCGAGGTTCATATCTCACCTTACAGCAACCTGTGAGCCTTTGTTCAAGCTGTTAAGAAAAGAGCAAACGGTCAGGTGGAATGAAGACTGCCAGAGGGCTTTTGACAAAATCAAGGAATACTTGCAAGAGCCTCCTATCCTTATGCCTCCAGTTGAAGGAAGACCTCTAATCATGTACTTGACAGTATTAGAAGAGTCAATGGGGTGTGTGTTGGGCCAGCATGACGAGTCTGGTCGAAAAGAGTATGCAATTTACTACCTGAGCAAAAAGTTTACCGACTGTGAACAACGTTATTCACTGCTCGAGAAAACTTGTTATGCTTTAGCGTGGGCTGCTCGCCGACTAAGGCAGTATATGTTGACCCATACTACCTTATTGATATCAAAGATGGACCCAGTTAAGTACATTTTTGAGAAGCCAGCGCTTACCGGACGGGTTTCAAGATGGCAAATGATCCTCACCGAATATGACATTCAATACACATCTCAGAAAGCCATCAAGGGCAGTGTACTGTCTGATTATCTTGCTGAGCAGCCTATTGATGATTACCAGCCTATGAGATTTGACTTCCCTGATGAAGACATCATGTTCATAAAAGCAAAAGATCATGAAGAGCCTGTTCACACCGAAGGGCATGACCCGGAAGAAGAATGGACCATGATGTTTGACGGGGCTGTTAATATGAATGGTCGTGGTGTTGGTGCAGTACTCATTACACCTAAAGGAGTTCACATGCCTTTCTCGGAAAAACTCACCTTTAATTGCACTAACAACGAAGCTGAATACGAAGCTTGTATTATGGGTCTTGAGGAAGCCATTGACCTCAGGATCAAAACTTTGACTGTATTCGGAGATTCAGCTCTGGTAATTAATCAAACCAACGGCAAATGGTACACCCACCAAGATCATCTGATACCTTACAGGGATTATACAAGGAGGTTATTGACTTTCTTTACAACGGTCAAGCTTGAGTATATCCCTCGAGATGAAAATCAGTTTGCAGATGCTCTGACTACCATTTCATCCATGATCAAAGTCCAAGCTGCCAACTTTGTACCTCGGATTTCAGTGTCCCGACTTGACAGACCAGCATATGTGTTCTCGGCAGATGTTGTTAATGATAAGCCATGGTTCCATGATATCAAATGCTTCTTGGAGGATCAAACATACCCACCTGGGGCATCTTCCAATGATAAGAAGACATTAAGAAGGCTAGCTGGTAGTTTCTTCCTGAATACCGATGGTTCCCTTTATAAGAGAAACTTTGATATGGTACTCCTCAGATGCGTTGATAGAACAGAAGCAGACTTGTTGATGCACGAGGTGCACGAAGGATCCTTTGGTACCCATGCAGGAGGGAATGCCATGGCCAAGAAGTTGCTAAGATCAGGCTATTACTGGATCACAATGGATGCCGACTGTTGTGCCTATGCTAGAAAATGCCATAAATGCCAGATTTATGCGGATAAGGTGCATGTGCCTCCAAATCCTCTGAATGTGATGTCTTCACCTTGGCCTTTTGCTATGTGGGGCATTGATATGATTGGCAAGATCGAACCGACCGCTTCAAACGGCCACAGATTCATCCTGGTTGCTATTGACTATTTTACCAAGTGGGTTGAAGCGGCTTCTTATGCAAATGTTACGAGGCAAGTGGTAGCCAGATTTCTGAAGAGAGATATCATCTGTCGATACGGAGTTCCCGAGCGAATCATTACTAATAATGGTTCTAACTTAAACAACAAAATGATGGCAGAACTATGCCGGGACTTCAAGATCCAACACCACAATTCTTCTCCTTACAGGCCAAAGATGAATGGCGCTGTTGAGGCAGCTAACAAGAATATCAAGAAGATTGTGCAGAAGATGGTGGTCACCTACAAAGACTGGCATGAAATGCTACCATTTGCCTTGCATGGGTACCGTACGTCAATCAGAACATCCACTGGGGCAACACCGTATCAGCTTGTTTATGGTATGGAGGCAGTCCTACCTGTTGAAGTTGAATTACCCTCCTTACGGGTATTAATGGATGTTAAGCTGAACGAAGCAGAGTGGGTCCGGTCCCGATATGAACAATTGAGTCTGATTGAAGAGAAGAGATTGGCTGCAATTTGTCATGGGCAGCTGTATCAGAAAAGAATGAAGAAAGCCTTTGATCAGAAAGTCAGGCTCCGAGAGTACCAAGTAGGAGATCTTGTGCTGAAAAGACTCCTCCCTCCTCATACAGACCACAGGGGCAAGTGGACTCCGAATTATGAAGGGCCATTCGTAGTAAGGAAAGTTTTCTCGGGTGGAGCACTAATGCTCAGTACTATGGATGGTGAGGACTTCCCGTCCCCTGTGAATTCAGATGCAGTTAAAAAATACTTCGCGTAAAAAATGACCCGCTGGACATAAAAACCGAATGTAAGTCCAGGCAAAAATAGGGCATCCCGGCGAGTCAAAAACAGAATAAAAGACTCGGGAAAAAATAAGGGAAATAAATTATTAAAAAAAATGTGTACACCCGCTGAGTTGAAAAGCCGCATTGGACAACTCAGGCAAAAATGGGTATCCCGATGGATTGAAAACCCGAAAGGGCGATCCATGCAAAATAAGGGAATAAGCGAACAACTGCATTCTGAATTCGTCTGTATCACTCACAACTTGGTAAGCTTCAAAAGGATCAAGCTTCCTTCAGAATCAGCCTTCTTCAGAAAAGCAAGACGAGAAGAACGTCAAATGTCATACGAGTCATAGCAAAGGGAAGCTCCCTGAAGCGTCGTCAACATTGCCAATACCTTTTATTTCTCAATTTGTAACAATCTCCTAATTTTAGGGGATTTGTTTCTTTGACTGTATTTGCCAATTCAGGGCACGTGAATTAATAAAATCAGATTTTACAGTCATGTTTCGTCTCGTACATTTTATTCTCATTTGCAAGAATGTCCGATGTCTTTAAGATACTGATTGCATAAATACAGATGCTTTTCTTCTAAAATACGTTCGTGCAGGAAATATACTTACTCCCGGGAGTGTCCAAACTCCTATGATGGAATCCGGTAAGGGGATACCTCGGGATTACTTGTGCACTTCTTTGTCTTTTCAGGATTGCAGGTGTTCAAAGCACGACATGGGGCATGAAGCTTCATCTCAGCAAGCTGGCAAATCACCATCTACTCAATCTTAGCACCGGAGATGCTTTCTCCCCAGCTGAGTTGCCGGTCATCATTCCTCCTCAGCCAAGTACAAAAGCCAGGGAACCATCTCCCCACAGAGTTTCAGCCTCTATCCGGCAAAGCAATACCTGAAAGATCTCACAACAGAGTGAAGAAAGCTTCTACAAACCCCAGCTGGGTGCCTCATTACTGAAATAGGTCTATCAATGGCCTATATCCCCAAGCAGAGTCCCATATGGCAGATCTACCAATGATCTCATCCCCAGATGGGATGTCCACTTCAAGCAGATCAACCAGAGATCTTTGCAGCAATGGGATCCGAATCCCGGGTCGTTATCTTTGCATAATCATGGCATTCGCATCATATTTTCCCCACAAAGCGTAGCATTCCGTCTAATACGGAGCATTACGGCAAAAATCCAACATATTGAATAATCATAAGCCATTGTCTGAATCAAACACTGGTAAATACTGACAATCCGGCAAAGATATACAGAAAACTCCCCGGATTCCCCGACAGAAAGCCAAGGCATTTGCTTTACGCTCATAAATACAAATGCACACTCCTTTTGGCACCCGTCCGTGTCATGGTTCCCCAGTAAAGTCGCCCGAGCATTATTTACAAACAGACACTTATATATTACAGATACTTCTTGACACCCGTCTGTGTCATATCCCCAGTAGAAAGCCAAAGCGTCATCTTTGCACTCACAGATACATATATCCATACAGATTCCCCGACACCCGTCCGTGTCAACCTCCCCAATATAACTACCTGAATACTTTGTAAAGCATATACTTGTTTATAATATACCTTTTGACACTTGTTCGTGTCATTTTCCCCAGCAAGTTAGACACTTGTCGGTGTTTCACTCATACTTATTTCACTCATACAGATACCCGTCCGTATCTCGTATATATCACTCAAATCCCCTCAGATTCAACACTCGTCCGTGTTCTTTGTTAACCCGTTGGTACTCGTCCGTATCATCATCTCAAAACATGCGTCAAGCGTTTGTTTCTACCTGATACTCGTCCGTATCACAGTCTTAAGGATGCTCGTCCGCATCTTTAATCCATACACGTGTCAAACACTCATGTCTTCTTAAATTTAGACACTCGTCTGTGTCTACCATTCTCCAGAAGAGTCCCCACAGAATCAACACTCGTCCGTGTTCTTTGTTAACTAGTTGATACTCGTCCGTATCATCATCTCCGAACATGTGTCAGTATTCGTTTTTACCTGATACTTGTTTGTATCATAGTCTTAGGGATGCTCGTCCGCATCTTTAATCTATACACCGTACCCAAACACTGATACCTCTCATTTTCGTGGATATAGACACTCGTCCGTGTTTACTTGTCCCAGCAAATCCCAATGAACTATTTCCTTTCTATCTGACATTCGTCCTATGTCGTGATACCCTTTCGGCAGCCGTACCCTGCCAGGTGATCGTCCTTCACCTTTGGATGACTGTCCCTCATCCTTTCCCCAGCGGAGTATCCATCATTGGAACCCTTTTCTATCTGGCATTCGTCCTATGTCGTGATATTTAGCAGCCGTCCCCTGCTAGGTGATCGTCCTTCACCTCCTGATGATCGTCCTTCATCATTTTAGCCGATGGTCGTCCCTATCGTTGATCTTGTTATCTGACATTCGTCTTATGTCATGATACCTTCAGAGCAGCCGTACCCTGCTGGGTGATCGTCCTTAACCTCTTGATGATCGTCCTTCATCATGCTTATCCGATGGTCGTCCCCATCGTCGACCTTTTTATCCGACATTCGTCCTATGTCACGATGCTTTTGGCAACCGTACCTTGCCCGGTGATCGTCCTTCACCTTAGATGACCGTCCCTCATCTTATCCCCAACAGAGCAGCCGTCCCCTGCTAGGTGATCGTCCTTCACCTTTAATGACCGTACCTCATCATTTATTTTTACCTCTAATCCCTAGAGAATCTTATATCCCCAGCTAGTCGGCCGTCCCCGTCTTTGCTTTATCTCCCGCTTCTTCCCCGGCATGTCGGTCGTCCCCGTCATTGCTTTATCCCCAGCAGTCGTCCTCTGCTCGACGTTCGTTCTCCGTCACCCGCACTTTATAATATACTTTATTTTCTTTTCCAATCTATATCCCTTTTCTTCTTCATTCTGTGAGTGCAAATTTTGGACTGTCTTTGGTATTCAACCACAAGTTATCTTGTTTGCCTGTTAAGCCGTTGCTTACATCTTGCACAGCTAACTCATGCTTGAATAGGGGCAGCTGTAAATACCCCAAATTTGCCCTCACCCATTCACACCATGGCTTGTGATCTTTTCATGTGCATAAATTCAACCATAGCATCTCATACCACATTTTGATTCACTGCATTGCTTCTAAGTCATCTGCATCTAGGGTTTGTGACCTGAGCAATCCAAGAGCTTCTTGAGCCACTCCAAAGGTCATCAATCACTTCAATGGGGTCCATGAATGTTCAAGCATCATATTATATCCTCTAAAAGTCAAGAATGTCAAAAAATCACAAGAACTGAGATTGGCATGGAAGCAGGGCCAGGTTTGACTGCACAGATGACCTAGAATTAGGGTTTTGGTTTCAAAGGCCATAACTCCAAATTTTTTGGTCATTCTTGTTTCTATTGGTCTCTATATGGTATAGGGATCATGCATATCAATTTTCATGAAGAAATTCCATGGGGAAGGCATCTGATCAAGAGTTGACTTTTTGAGCAAGTCAGTGCAAAATCAGGGCATCTGAGGCCCCCAATGACCCAACCAAAGGGTGTTCATCGTCATTTTGATTATGTATGATCTTTATTTGATCATAGAAGATGTTATAAGTTCACAAAATTGAAGAATTTCAAGCCATTTGCAAAGTTGACTTTTTGGGAAAATGACTTGTAATGAAAACTTGCCATTTTGGGAAACTTTTTCAACCCTTGCTTTTTGATTCAAAAGTGCTTCAAATGGGAAAACTTTGGTCATGAAATTTGTATAATGGATCATTCCCTTTTCAAAAAGTACAAGAACTCATTCTAACTCATTTTAGATCAAAAGTTATGGCTTGTCAAAGTTGGCCAAAATCACATAATTTCAAGTTTTCTACCAAAGAGGCAAAGTTGCAAAATCACTTGCCAAGGCAAATTGAGACCTCAAAGTGACTTATAAACTTCACACAAACATGAACCAATGTCTAAAAGTCAGATTGCATCAAGAGTTTGCTCATTTTTATGACTTGTGGATCAAGAAACTTCAAAAGGGCCAAAGTTGAACAAAGTTGCAAAACCTCACTCAAACCCTAATCCATGTGCTGGCTGACTTCAAAATTGATCCTATGGTCCTCCTCACTTCTTGCTGCGCAGGACACCCCTCTTGTCCTTGGCTAGCCATGAGCCCATACCTCTCTTACACAAAGCTTGACTTTTTGGCAAAAGACCCATACCAATCACAATAGGGCACACCAACTCCACAGACCTATCCATGAGTGATAAGTGGACCAAAGGCAAGCCATAACACACAACAACTCATGCTGAAACACACTCCAAGCCATAGTTACCAAAAATCCTCCAACTTGCAAAACCATTCGAAACACATAGCACAAGCATCAAACACAAAAACAAACTTCACAAAACATCTCAGCACACTCCCCTGATCATTTCCCTGCCCTCACTCATCCCTGAAACCTCACATAAGCCAAATACGATTTCTTCCCCTCTTTGAACAGAACTCAAGCAATCTCTCAAACTAGCCCAAATAAACTCCAGATAAGCTTTACAAACACTTGAGGGAGGTCAGTGGAGTTGATTGGAAGCAAGGAACTGGTCCAGAAGCTCTTGGGTTGAAAGCTTCGATTCAGGTAGCCATGGAAATTCATTTTTCCAGAACTCTTATTTCTTGTTTCTAAAATGATCTACATGCTTCCCTGAATGCAATGAGCTTTGAATTTTTGAAAATGATGCATAAATGAGGATGTATTATTTGTCTGAAACTTTGCCCGTAAAATTGATTTCTGTTTGTTCTTCATGATTCATGAAAAAGAAATGAATTTTGTTGCTGGATTGTTGTTTAGGGTGTTTAGTTGAGTTGATCTGGAGGTTTTGGCATGATTTAGTGAGGTTTTGAGAGAGTTAGGTTGGAGGTCTCGCCGGAGAAGACGACCGGAAGTCTTCTCCAGCCACCTGAAACTCATTAACCTTAATCTGTGTAATTAATGAACTTTGAATGTGGACCCTTGATTCTGTGGACTTTGGTTGACTGGCGCGCAAACGTGTGGTCCAGATTCATCACTTAACCCTAATCCTAATTTATTAATTTAATTAATCAGGTTTAATTAAAATCCATTCAGTTTGAATTTCAACCCTTAGATCTGGCACAAGTCAATTCCCGCGCCCTAGGTTCAAATCCCAGCCTTTGGATCAGTTGACTTCTCATTAATTCATTTTTATTTTCATTTTATTTGATTTATTTTGTACATTTAATTTAAAATAGCAAAAAATGTTTAAAAATTATGAAAATTTTTGTCAAGGTTTTCATTATTTTTCAGAACACAAAAATATTTTTATTTTGATTTCTTGCATTAAAAATTATTTTTAAATCATTTAAAAGTTTATTTATAATTATTTAATGAAAATTAATTAATTAAAAATACTTTTAGGTATTTAAAAATCACAAAAAAATTCACATAGCATTTGAAAACATTTAGAAACATTGTCCAACCCTCAAACCAAATTTATTTTTTGTTCTTGATGCCTTTTGATCATTTTCAATGGAATTAAATTCATTTCAAGGCATTATTTTGTTTCAAACTTCAAAAATTCATTTCTATCTAACCTTTGAGAGCTGGATCATGATTCTTTTTGCATTGCATCTTGTATGGCATGTAGTTTATAGGATAAAATTGGCTTGAATTGATCTTGCATTTTCATTTTGTTTTGCATTTTTCTTGACAAGGTACCTTAAAACCCTAGCAATCTTAGAAAATTCATAACTCTCATTAGGTTAAGAGTTAGATCCCCTCCTTTGGGCAGTGAGTTTGTATAGGTTTAGGGTTCCTTTGATTGCATTTTCAAATTTTTATCATGTCATCTGCTTCTGGTTTTGGATTTTGCTTTGTGTGTTGATCATAAACCCTAATTTATGCCTTCCTTTGCATCCATCTTCCATTTGCTTGCATACCATGACTTGCCATGACATTTTATGCTTTCATTTGATTCATAATACATCTTAGGACATATTAGAATCATGTTTGATCATTGCATCTTTCATTTGCCATGTTATATGTCTTTTGCATTCCATAACTTTTCATGAACATTCATGGTTCAAAGCATGCTTCTCTTGCATCCATATGTTTGTATGATCATTCTAATGCCTTGCCTCATGTTTGCATCATCTCTTAGCATCATTAACATCATACTCATGCTTCTGGTTTTGGTTTGCATCATCACATTTCATCTCATTTGCATTACATTTCATTTCTTTTGCTAACTTTTCAGGTGGTAAGTTGTTTTGAGAAGTGGATTTGCCTTCACTTCTCACAATCTATTTTCATCTCTCTTATGCATCATTGCTGAATTTTATCTTGTGCTTTGGATTGAGCTTGCTCATTCTTGTTCATCTTACTTTCTTTTTCAAGCAACTTGTCTTCTTAAGTGAAGCAAGTTGTCTTGCTTCTCTCTGCTCCTTCTTCCTTTCATCTGTTTCTCTCCTTGGTGGCTCTTTGAAGATCTTTCTCTTAAGCCTCACAAACCCTAGGATCTCCAAGTATGATAATAATTAGGGTTTGATTAGTTCCCCATTTAGTTTTACCTTTGTGTCATCTTTGAGTCTTCTCTTCTCATCTCATAATCAGGGACTAAACCCTAAAGGCTTTAAGGCTTTGTGATTAAGCTTATGCCTGCATCCTTCTATTAGGATGGAGTGTATAACTTTAATCCTAAGTGTTAAACCCTTAATGTGTTTAAATCCTCTAATCAATCCACTTAATAATCATCAAGACATCAAGCTTGTAACTTGGGTCTTGCATTAGGGTTCTAATTCTTCCTTAATTGGTTAAGAAGGACTAACCCTAGTGTTAATGGACAAGTCCCCCTCAAGTTGTCTTACAAACCATAAAATTCACTTCTTCATCTTATCATTAACTAAAATCCATCTAATAAAGGCTTTGTTTTGTCATGAGGTTAATCCCTAATCATGGATTAAGTTGAGGAGTCTTCCTCAGCTTAAACATTCTCATCTATTATCCTTCTATTAGGATGGTGTAATGAGTCTGTTTAATCCCTGATTATGGCTTAATCTCATTACTTAACACTAAACAAAAACAACAAAAACATCTAAATAATCACAAGTAGGTTAATGATCCTAATCCTACACCATGGTGATTAAGTGTGAGATATTGACTTCACACTTAAGGTATTCTCATTACCCCTAATCAGAGGGAGGATGTGATGAGTTTACTAACCCATTGGTTTAGGCTTAAGCCCATTTTCTTATGACAAACTTCAAAAAGCAATAAAAGATTGAAAGCTCAAAAACAAACAATAATCGTCTCCTCCGGGATTCTTTTCTCACCTTATTCACTCATAAACGAGAACTTGTTTCTTCCGTCTAATGCAAGACAGTTTGCACCTGAGCCAGACAGGTCATACACTTGAGCATAGGCAAGTAAGCAGTTCACAAGTCAATTTATCTTTCAGTCTCTTTGGGTCGAACTACGGTGTTCTGACTTCCTCATTGCACGAGAGGATACGTAGGCATAACTTAACAGTTATCGAACAAAAGTCTCTGTATATCCCCCCTCTTTCCAGCCTTATCCTTTAAGCCTCATGGTCTTGAGCATTTCATTCTTATTCTTACACTGACACTTCACTTATACAATTTACACTTCTTTTACAACTGACACTTGCATTCTTTCCAGCTTTGATACACAAATAGCACTGACACTACCCCTTTTAAAACACAAATCTTTTAAGCGTGGATCCCGTCGAGTACGGCGGACAATCTGGGTGCTAATACCTTCCCAGGTTGTAACCAACCCCCTTTCTCAGTCTCTCTGGTTCGCAACCGTCTTATCCATATCTTTTTCTAGGTTTATGCAGCATTACCTTTCCTTCGGGATAAAAATGCCTAGCTGGCGACTCTTTCTTTTCTGAGTTCACCCCTGTGTGTTCTCTTCCTCTTTTCGTCGATCGTTCGCGTCTGTACCCCTTCTGACCTGTGGTGTCATTTGGTGGGAGCGACAGGCTGCTATATCCCCCCAAGGGCTATGTCAAACAATATCTCGGGCTGATATAAACCCCCAGGATAATATGTTGGACTGCACCATCCTCCATGATTACATATAAGAATATCTTGGACTGCTCTATCCTCCAGGACCACGCTAAACAACCTTTTGGGCTGCTACATCCCCCCAGGATTATATCCATCTACATTCTGGACTGCTCTATCCTCCAAGAGGTATATCTGAAGAACATTTTTCCTAATGGTATCTTTAAGCCCATTCAGGCAATACAACCAACCAACATCATTATTCTGCGCACCGACGAGTGCAAATTTTTGGGCTTTAGCGTTCAATCCCCTTCAACCTTTAAGTCATGAATGGCATACATGCCAATCTAACTCTTCAGGTTTCAGATTGAACAGGTGAAGTTGTTGTACCCCAAAATTTTCCCTCCCATATTCAAGATCATATACTTCAAGAGATCTCTTAATAGTCACAAGATTCTCAATTGGTCAAATGGATTGATGGTTTCACCAAACAAAGCCTCCTCCTGAACAATGGATTTTAGAACTAGGGTTTTGAGTTTCCCCAAGAAAAGTGGATCTCCAAGGCCTCAAGTGGACTTCATAACATCCCATATACCTTAAAGAATCCTCATGTCAAGTTTCAAAGCTTTCCCAACAAGTCTGGCCAGTCAGATGCTCAGATATCCAAAAATCAGTTAACTTGGTCAAAAAGTCAACTGTGGTCAACTCAAAGTCAAACTTAAAGATTTTTGGTCTACATAAAGATTATGAGGTTAAATCCATCATTTGATAAAGGGTTTATCATGATTCATCAAGGAAACCTCAGATCATCAAGAATCAAGAAGTTTCTAAATTAGGGTTTTCAAAGTAAAAGTCAACTGAACTTTGACCAGCCATAACTTTAACATACTTCATCAAACATTTCCCATACAAAGCTCATTTGGAAGGAAATTTAATCCTCTACAACTTTGTGTCTCACAACCCAAGCCTAAAAATTTCTCATTTGGAAGGTATGAGCTTTAACATTATAGGTCCTTTTGAAAGTCAACAAAAAGTCAAGTTTTTTCAAAGCTCATAATTTGAAAATGGTAAATGATATGGACATGGTACCAAAAGTTTTTATTGGAGGACACTCTAAGATTTCTAAAAATTCCTATAACACCTTCATGGCATTAAAATTGAGGAAGTTGTGTATTGTCAAAGTTTGGAAATTTTCAAGAGGTGTATGAAGCAAAAAAGGCCATAACTTCAATTCTTTCCAAATGGGCCCGTAAAATTGCAATCCAAGCTTGAAGATGAAGTCATGAATGACCCAATGACCAATTATTCTGATTTTTATCATTTATTTTATATTATTTTGGACTTTAATTATTAAAATTCAAATTAAATTGAAATAAAATATGAAAATCAAATATTTGATCCAATATTTGTTTTGGGATCAAATATATATCATTAAGGGTTGATTGGAAGCTTTCAAATTCGTGCAAAACTATTATGGTATGAAGATATTTGAGTTTTTTACAAAATTGGCAAGTTGAATTCTTCAATCTTAAGAAATCCACAAAACTCCATCAAAGCCCAAATTTCTTTACCCTAATTACATCACTATATAATGATGAACAAACCACAAGCATTGGGGACGAATTTTCCAGGACCAGAGGCACATTTTCAAACCAACATTTTCAAGAAAAAGTCATATTCGGTTTTGGAGTTTGAGGCAATTTCAAAGCATAACAAAGGTTGCAATCGACTCCTTGATGTTCATTGAACGTTTCCCAAGCACTTTCATCATTCAAAACACTACATAAACATCTAACCAATCTTCATATGTTCTTGAAAACCAAGTTTTCGATTTCTTATATATATATGTGTTCTAACATGTTCTTGATTGTTGATTGTTGTTCATAGTGCTTCATAGATCGTTTCTAGATGGTTGTTTTGAAGTTCCATTGCAGGTATCAAGATCCACCATGGCTAGGGTTCTTCATCCAAAATTAGGGATTTTTGATTCAAGCCATATAAAAACCTTTTGAGGACATATTTGGACTCTATGAACTCTGGGTAGTTGATTGGCACTATTATTGAGAAGTAATTGTACGTGTTATGATGTATTTGAAAAATATAGGATAATTTGCGAAACCAAATTCGCAGGAAATTTTGTAACTAAATTTGTAGGGATTTTCATAGGTAAAAGGAAGAAGATAAAGTCCATTTGACACCTTGGTCTGAAATTTTAATTATTTGTTTTTTTATAATTTCTATTGTTTTATATTTGTATCAGAGACGCGCATATCGTGTAGTGGCAAGGGATCAGACCTGGTAATCTTGAGGGTGTGGGTTCAAACACAGCCTCAGACAATTTTTTCTTTTATAATTTATTTTTGTTTATGTTTATTTTATATATTATTTGCTTCATCATAATATCACTTGCGCGCATGTGTCCTAGTAGCTGAGATTGAAGTTGGTGAAGGCAAGGGCAAGGGTTCAAACCTTGACCCCAACATTTTTGGGTTATTTCTCTTCTTTTTTTCTATTTTCAAATTATATATTTTCCAACATTTTTGGGTTATTTCTCTTTTTTTTTCTATTTTCAAATTATATATTTTCTTTTATAATATTTTTCTAAACCAATAACTTTTTATCAAACAAAAAAACTTTTTTCTTATAAACTTTTTTATTAGCTTAGGTTATTATTTTAGGTTAACATTTTTTTAATTAATTAGTGTCATTTAGGGTTAGTAAATTATTTTAAAACCTTAATTATTTTTCATAAACCCTAATTATTTTCCTAAAACACTAATTTTTCTTTTAACCCTTTAAATGTCATAAACTCTAATATATTTTGTTAAACCCTAATCTATTTTTTTAATTATCTTTATAAAACCTTAATTTTTATTTCGCAAACATTTTCCTCAAAAACTGATTATATACTTTCTTTAGGAATTTTAATATGTTCAACCCTAATTTTTTTTAAAACCCTAAACCTAAACCTTTTCACTAATTTTTATGTTATTCATATTTCATTGTTATGTAATTGTCTAGTAATTGTAATATTTTAATTTTATTTTCCGCCCAAATATTATGTAACTGCCCCGAAACACTGTAATAGTTTAGGGACTTTTTATTCTTCTGCCATTTACTTTTTGCTTATTGACTGTGTGGTTAGTAATATAAGGAGTGAAAAGAAATAATTGAATAATTGGACTTAGATAATTAATTTCAAGATAAATATCTAAAAACAATCATTCACACACGTAATTCGATCGTTCTACGATCGCCATCTATACCTCCTAGGGTTTCCCGTCTCAGTTGCCTTATAAATGGTCAAGTCCCTCGAAAGTGGGGGTGTCTCAAGCAAAGTCCCTACAGATAAAAATCATCATAGTCCCTTCAGCTTCAAAAGATCATAAGTCCCTTCGAAGTTGCCTACGATATAATGATTTTGTCCCCTACAATAAAAATCATCATAGTCCCTTCGAAGTACGTCTGAAGGTTCAACTCAAGCTTAACTAGAGCTTCGATTATGAAGCTCTAATGACTTTTGACAGAATGGGTGGGTTTGAAAGATTTCTCTGTAAGGGTTTTTTTTGTTCTCCCTCCTTTCGATAAATTTGAATCCCTTTTATAGAGTAATTTTTAGGATTTTTGCAATTAATCAGATTGAGTGATTTAATTGTGTATTGATGTGTGATCTGGAACAAAATAGAATGTTGCTATCGTATTATATTTAATTTTTATGATATTACTATTATCAGATTCAATTCTTCTTTTGTCAGATTCAATTTTAGCAATCTTAGCTTATAGTGCTTTTTTTGGAAATATTTTGAGTCCATGAAATTTAATTTAGTTTATGGTTAATTGGAGTTTTTTCGATTGATTGGAGAAAATTGATTTATAATGATTTTTCTGTATTGATGAACATCCATTTTTCTTTTTGCGAATCTGGAAACTTAATTCATGATGATGATGGGATACGATATTGATGATGATGACCGAACATTTCTCTATTCCTCTCTCTTTCTTCCAATTTTCCCCTTTTTTATTATAAATAAAAACCACTTAAAAAATCCTAATTAGTGAGATGGATAAATACTTATTAATTCTCAATTTTTAATGATTAAAGTCAGACTACAGAAATTAAGTCTAAGAATTTTATTTACAAATTTGGAAGGGTGGAAACACATTAAATTCAGTAATTATAAAACTTAAAATGCCGATATATGGAATTCGAAAATTAAAATACAAAATTTGATATTATTATAATAAAACAACCAAGATAAGAAATTGGTTTACTTATTTTATAGCAAAGTTTTATTTTTTTTTATTAAAATAAATAAGTAAATGAATGAAAACCCAAAACTTTGATTTTATAAAAATTGGCAAACAAACAAAATAAAGTCATGGCCTTTTTTATTTCATTGGTTATTGAGTTTAATATCATCTAATTAGATTTGATACTTTTATTTGTTTGAAAAGATTTTTAAAAAATTTTGGCATATTTTGTGACGTTTTGATCTTCACTTAGTTTTTTTTTTTTTTCAAATTTTCTATAAATCATTATTAAATGCTAAACAATGACCAATAATGACTCATATTCCACTAATTAACAAATAATATTTTTTTATAAGAATCTGAAAACAAAAATTTTTAGTTAATAAATTTAACATAAAAAGACAAAATTTTTATTTTAAGATTCAAAATAAGATAATAAAAATTAAAAATAAAAGATATTGATTAAAAAAACGAAATTAAGAATAAAAGGATTTTTTTATTTTTTTTAGATTAAAATATATTAACGAATTAAATTAATTAAAATACCAATTTTTTGTTTCAAAATAAAGTAAGGGAAGTTAAAACATAAAGAAGGAAAAGATTTCTAAAAAAAAAAGTGATATTTGAACTCAAGACCCTCTCCCTTCTAACCTCTTAAACAGGTTATTCTACCCACCACAACATTTTATTTATTCGAAATAAAATGACACTAGAAAGCATATGAAGTATGGTCAAAATTTGGGGTGTGACAGTTGCCCCTATTTAATCGGCTTTGAATCGGACGGATGATGTCGATAAGCCTTTCTCTTTCCGAGGAGGAGACGATTAAATATAAAAGGACCCCTAATTTTGACGAGAAATCCCACGACCATGGAACCGATCAAACCTTGGTCCTTCAATTACTCCCATATTCCTATATACGATATTCTTGATTATAGAAGTCTGACAAAACCTTTGCAAATCCGATTCTATTTGGATGAAACCCTGATGGAACCCCAGACGTCAATTCTAGACTGAACGGTTTGATGAACTCCGATGGAACCCCTTGACAATTCCTTATAGAACCTCTTATTAATCCTTGATATAACCCCTTACCAATCCCTGATAGAACTCCTTATCCCTTTCTAACCCTCTGGGTGAGCATTGCATACAATTCCTATGATCCTCCACTCATGTTGCTGGAATAGGATAGGACTTTAGTGATACCTTGATCATCCTGGATACAAAATTTTGAATAGAACCCCTTTTACTCCCGATTATAAACCCATGTACAAACCCTTTGAGATAATATTAGATAAAACCCCTTCTTATAAAACTCCATGAATCCCTTTCCTCTATAACCCATTTGGATGAACATCCGGTAGAACCCCATATAATCCCTAACTGATGAGTTCTTCTTGAATCCTTGATACAACCCCTGAATAGATATACGGTAGAACCCCTTTTGATGAAAATCCCTTGATAGACTCCGTTGACGAAATATGATGCAACCCTTAAATATCATCCTTAGGTGACGATCCCTTAATACAACCCCAATATAAAACCCCCCGATAACACCCTTAATAAAATCCTTGTAAATAGAACCCTTAATAACCCAGTTGGTTGATGACAACCTTTTGTAACCATGCATCAAATTGGTTTTCAAACCCTTATGCATGAATGCATGTTCGTGTTTATGACTGTATGTATGCATGTATGATGCATTAATTATGTATGATCAAATATTTGGGCTAGCGCCTCTTTTATGTTATGCCATGTATATCCCATTTTGATTACTATTATTTTTATGACATCCTAACTTCCTTAGTCCTCAAAGCCTTTGGTAGTAGTCCCTGATACCTTTGGCTTCCGAGTTATCGTTATTCTTGGTGCCTGAGAAGGCGTGACATTCCTTTGAAGAAGATTCTGATATTGGTCGTTATGTGGCTGCTTATTTGGAAATTCCCCTTTTATCAAAAGCGTGCCATTCTCTTAATGATTTCAGAAATTCAAAATAAAATCCATTTCCCTTTATTAAAACCCCTTTTTTATTATACATATATATATTTTAGCCCTAAGTTTCAGTGACTTATTTCTCAATTAATTAGCATTCGTAATCAAGCGGAAATTTTGAGTGTAAAGAAACGGTAAGGAAATAAATTTTTATTGATGGAGTGTCCGAAAGTGGACAAAAGTACATAGGAAGGTAATTCTCGTAAGGAGATATTACCGCAAACTTAAGATTTTTAAAATGACAATAAAATGCAAACTTATTAATATCCCTATTTATTGAACACCAAATATAATCCCTAAGTCTTCAATAACACGAAACTTCGCTTTTGAATATGATGGCTGGAAAGATCACTCCCTTTAGAATTCCTGTTATAGGTGACTTATGTGTTTTCAGTCATATGCCTTTTGGATATCCTTTATTTTTGCTTGGACCGCTCTTTTAGAGTCTTAGTCCACCAGGATTTAAATACCATTTTTCGTATAAACCTCCCTTTCGGGTTTTCGATTTACCGGGTATTATTTTTTTACAAGTCCCTAATTTTTGCCAGGATTGCTCCTTAGAGTTTTCAATCCACTGGGACGCCCTAATTTTTGCCTAAGTCGCCCTTTAGGGTCTTCAACTTAGCGGGCTTTTAATCCTCTTTTTCTAGGCATAGTATTTTTTGACTGAATCGGAATTCACCGGTCGTGGTAAATCCGCTCCATCCATAGTTGTTAGCATCAGTGCTCCACCAGAGAAGGCACTCTTCACGACATATGGCCCTTCATAGTTTGGGGTCCATTTTCCTCGTGGATCTTTATGGATGGGTAGTATTTTCCTTAACACCAAGTCTCCCTCTTTGAATAGGCGTGGACGAACTTTCTTATCGAATGCCCTTTTGATTCTCCTCTGATATAGTTGACCATGACATACAGCGGCCATACGTTTTTCTTCTATGAGGTTCAGCTGATCATACCTGGTTTGAACCCATTCTGCTTCATCTAATTTTGTTTCCATTATAACCCTTAGTGACGGAATCTCTACTTCGACCGGGAGTACCGCTTCTGTGCCATATACCAATGAGAAAGGAGTAGCTCCAGTTGAGGTGTGAACTGAAGTTCTATAACTGTGTAGTGCGAATGAGAGCATCTCATGCCAATCCTTATAAGTCTTCACCATTTTCTGGATGATCTTTTTGATGTTTTTGTTAGTTGCTTCTACGGCGCCATTCATTTTTGGTCGGTATGGTGAAGAGTTATGATGTTCAATTTTAAAGCTCTCACATAATTCATCCATGACTTTGTTATTCAGATTCAATCCATTATTTGTGATGATCTTCTTAGGAACCCCATAGCGACAAATTATCTCCTTCTTGATAAATCGAGCTATCACTTGCTTCGTCACATTTTTATAAGAGGCCGTTTCCACCCATTTGATGAAGTAGTCGATGGCTACCAAGATAAAACGATGTCCATTAGATGCTTTTGGTTCAATCATCCCAATGATATCTATCCCCACATGGAGAAAGGCCACGGAGCCGTTATGATGTTCAGGGGAGTAGGTGGTACATGAACCTTATCTGCGTAAATTTGGCACTTGTGACATTTCTTGACGTATTTGAAGCAGTCTGCTTCCATGGTTAACCAATAATATCCTGCTCTGAGAATTTTCTTAGCCATTGCATGTCCATTGGCATGTGTGCCAAACGAACCCTCATGTATTTCCTTGATAAGCATGTCAGCTTCATATCCATCTAAGCATCTGAGTAACACCATATCGTGATTCCTTTTATATAATACATCCCCGTTGAGAAATAATTGGGCAGCCAACCTTCTGAGAGTTCTCTTATCCCTGTCTGATTCATTTATAGGATACTCTTGTTTTAAAAGAAATTGCTTGATATCATGAAACCAAGGTTTACTATCCATTTCTGCTTCGACTATTGCGCAATATGCGGGTTCATCCAATCGATTAATTATTATGGATGGTGCCTCATTATACCATTTTACTTTGAACATAGAAGCCAAGGTTGCCAGAGAATCTGCCAACTGATTTTCTTCTCGGGGAATATATTGAAATGTGACCTCATCGAAATAAGTGATCTTTTCCCGAACACGATCTCGATATCGTTGTAGTTTTGAATTATGTGCTCCCCATTCTCCCTTGATTTGGTTGATAACAAGAGCTGAGTCTCCATATACCTCTAGAATCTTGATTTTAAGATTGATAGCTTCATCAATTCCCAGTATACATGCTTCATATTCTGCCATGTTGTTGGTGCAAGGGAAGCATAGCTTAGCCGTAAATGGAATATGAAATCCTGTCGGAGAAGTTATAATAGCTCCTATTCCATGTCCTTCCGCATTTGAAGCTCCATCAAATATAAGTTTCCATCGAGATTCGGGTTCAGGTCCTTCATAGGTTTCCGGAGTAAGATCGTCTTCCATATTCATAACGTCTTCGTCTGGAAAGTCAAAGTGTATAGGCTGATAGTCCTCCATTGGTTGGTGAGCAAGATGATCTGCTAGTATACTCCCTTTTATGGCCTTTTGAGTAACATATTGGATGTCGTACTCAGTTAACAACATTTTCCATCTCGCTATTATCCCTGTCACTGCTGGTTTTTCAAATATGTATTTGATCGGATCCATTCTGGATATCAACAAAGTAGTGTGGCATACCATGTATTGTCTTAATCGTCGAGCAGCCCATATAAGTGCACAACAGGTCTTTTCTAATAGTGAGTATCTTGATTCGCAATTGGTGAACTTTTTGCTTAAGTAGTAGATTGCATGCTCTTTTCTTCCTGTTTCATCATGTTGCCCCAATACACATCCCATAGAGTTGTTAAGAACCGTAAGATACATTATAAGTGGCCTTCCGGGCACCGGTGGTACCAATATAGGTGGTTCCTGTAAATATTCCTTAATTCGATCGAAGGCTTTTTGACAATCTTCATTCCATTCAATAGTTTGATTTTTTCTGAGTAGTTTGAAGATTGGCTCACAAGTAGCAGTGAGATGTGAGATGAACCTTGCGATGTAATTTAGTCTCCCTAGGAAACCACGAACTTCCTTTTTCGTCTTCGGAGTTGGCATTCCTTGAATTGCTTTGACTTTATCCGGATCAACTTCTATCCCTCTTTGACTGACTATGAATCCTAATAACTTTCCCGATCGTACCCCGAAGGTACACTTTGCTGGATTGAGTCGTAGTTTGAACTTTCTCAGACGCTCGAATAACTTTTGCAAATTTACCAGATGATCCTCCTCATTTTGTGACTTAGCGATCATATCATCCACATATACCTCTATCTCTTTATGCATCATATCATGGAATAGGGCCACCATAGCTCTTTGATAGGTTGCCCCTGCATTCTTCAACCCAAACGGCATAACTTTGTAGCAGAAGGTCCCCCATGGTGTGATAAATGTGGTTTTCTCCATATCGGAAGGAGACATCTTGATTTGATTATACCCCGAGAACCCATCCATAAACGAAAAGATCGAGAATTGAGCAGTGTTGTCCATTAATACGTCGATATGGGGTAGTGGAAAGTCGTCTTTCGGACTTGCTCTATTTAGGTCTCGGTAGTCCACACACATCCTGACCTTCCCATCTTTCTTTGGCACTGGCACGATATTGGCGACCCATTCTGGATATTTCACCACCGCTAAGAACCCTGCGTCAAACTGTTTCTTGACTTCTTCTCGGATCTTAAGTATCATGTCGGGTCTGGTTCTTCTCAACTTCTGCTTAACCGGAGGGCACTCTGACCTGAGTGGTAGTTTGTGTTCAACAATATTAGTGTCGAGGCCAGGCATATCTTGGTATGACCAAGCAAACACGTCAGTATACTCTTGCAATAACTTGATCAGTCTTTCCTTTACGTCATCTTGTAAGGAAGAGCCAATTTTGACCTCCCTTTTTTCTTCTTCAGTCCCCAGATTGATCACATCCACTGGTTCCTGGTGAGGTTTTATTTCTTTATCTTCCTGCCTTAACAGTCTGGCTAATTCTTCTGGAAGATCACAATTGTCCCCATCACCCTCTTCCGCTTGGTTAATCGGTAATTCGAAGTCAACCGGAATTATATCAGTGTCATGTTCAATAGGTTTATTTTTAAATCTGCATGCAGAAAGATATTTTATTATTATCCTTTTTTTTTAAATTATGAAAGTATTGAATAAATAAATCTTGCCATTTTTGAAAGAAACGCAAAATGAAAAGAAATAGATCTAGATTGAAAACCAAATGCAATTTTATTAATGAAAATAAAATACTGAAACAAAGGGTGGCCCTACAAAGCTTTATTCACTTGCCTTGGGCATGGCAAGGAATTTATTATTATAAAAAAAACGGGAAATTACTTTGAACTAGAAATCATTTCGGGAATCTCAATAGCCTTCCAATTGTCGAGGACAGTATCCGGTGCACATTGACACACCAATTCCGGTGTTCTTTCTTCATTTCTTTCTATGGCAGCCACTTGATCTTGATCTCCGAACCCAGCACTTTGGAAAGTTTCATTGATGAGCGGAAACTTCTTCTGCTTGTAAGATTTTGGAACCCCTTGACCAGCTGGTTTGTAACCCAGCCCGAACCGATTCTTCTTCTCAGGAATTTCTGGAAGCGTACCCCATCTCCTTGTATTCCCTTCCATTATTAAATCCATGATCACTTTTGGGCCTCTTCTTTGTTGGATGACCTGTTTTCGGTCAACTGTTGCAATTTCCTGAGCTTGAAATGGGATCTCAAAAGTTTCCCCATCCACCTCTATATATCTGAAAGAAGATAGATGACTGACATAAATTTCCTCCTCCCCATCCATAATTATTAACTTATCCCCGAATATGAATTTCAACTTTTGATGAAGTGTTGAAGTGACTGCACCCGCAGCATGAATCCAAGGTCGGCCTAGAAGACAACTGTAGGAAGGGTTGATGTCCATGACTTGGAAAGTCATAATGAAGGTATGTGGTCCCACCATGATAGGTATTTCCACTTCTTCAATTACCATTCATTTAGAACCGTCGAAAGCCTTCACCACTAAGGTGCTAGCTTTCATAAAAGTCCTTACAGAAGTTAACTTCATAAGGGTGTCCTTAGGCATGACATTCAGAGTTGATCCTGTATCCACCAATACCCTTGAAAGAATAGTATCTTGACATTTGACCGATATATGCAGGGCTTTATTGTGTGCTTTCCCTTCGGGAGGTAATTCATCACTACTAAAACCCAAACATGTGCTAGCAACAATATTAGCGACAACCCCATCAAACTAATCCACCGTTATATCCTTCGTAACATGAGCCTCATTCAAAACCTTGAGTGGAGTTTCTCTGTGAGAGTCTGAGCACAGTAACAATGATAACATAGATATTTTGGAGGGTGTTTGACTAAGTTGGTCTATCACCCTATAGTCGCTTTTCCTTATGAGTCTTAGAAACTCCTCAGTATCCTCTTGAGACACACATTTCTTTGATGATCCCTCACCATTTTCCATTGCTTCTTTCCTTTTTTCACCTTCTGAAACCCCTTTTTTAGGCGGCTCTAGCACATATATTCTTCTGCTACGAGTCATACCTCTGATGTCAGCTATATTGGTGACAATTGGTGTTGTTGTAGTCTCCTTTTTCTGAGAAGTAATCTTACCATAATCCCAAGGTACTGCCTTTGCACTGTGAGGCATTACAGTCGCGCTTTGCACACTCTTACTTACTGGAGCTTGCACCAGTTTTGAAATTGGAATCTGGATCGGTGCCTGCTTCGTCTTTGAGTATGGAATTTGGATTGGCGCTTGGACGGGCCTTGAATATGGTATTTGAATGGGTGCTTGTACCGCCTTCCTCTGATAGGGGATTTGAAATGGTGTCAGAGTTTCCCTTCTCTGATATGGTATCTGAATTGGTGTCGGAGCTTCCCTTCTTCGATACGGGATATCAAAAGGTTCAATTACTGCCACTTCTTCTACCCTTCTTGAGTATCCAATTTGTACTACCCCTTGATCCATTAATTGTTGAAGTATCTTCCTCATCTTCTTGCATTTTTCGGGATTAATTATGCAATCTATACAGTTAGCGTGTAACCTCTCAAATGTCTCATACCCGATCAGTGCTTCTCTTACCTTCTTCATGGGAGTTTTAACTTGATTGACACTGCTGAACAAAACCTCTTCCTCAATCCCTTCAATCATGTTGGCACTTGCCCCAGTATGCCCTGGTAGAGGATTGTGACCCACATTTGGTCCCTCCGGAGTAAAATTAATGATTTTTTGATCTAGCAACTCTTGTACCTTAAACTTGAAGGCCAAGCAATTTTCAGTTGTATGCCCCGGTGATCCAGCATGGTAGTCACATCTAACATTAGGATTATATGCCCGAGGGAGATTCCCAGTTGGAGGTGGTAATGGCTTGATTTCTACCACTCCTTTTTGAACTAAGAATGGTAAGATCTCAGTATATGTTGAAGGAAGAGGATCAAAGTCCTTCCATGGCCTCTTTTGTTCCCTTCTAGGATACCTATTCTGTTGTTGACCTTGCTGAGGTGCCCCCTGTGACTGCTGATTCTGGAAAGCAGGAGGCGTTTGAGGTGGATACTGATGAGGAGCCACCGTTGCCACATATGGATTGTATGGCATGGACGCCACAACATTGACTTCCTTTTTAGAGTTATTACTTGTATACTTCTTGTTATTGTGCGTGTTGGTGGGTACCTTCCCAATCTTTCTGATTCTTAGCCCATTCTCAATTCTTTCCCCAATAAGAACTAAATCAGCAAATCCAGTTGATACTGACCCTATCATCTTCTTATAATAAGGTGCTGGTAGAGTACTCATGAACATGTCGACTAGCTCACTTTCCCATAATGGTGGTTGCACACGAGAAGCCAGTTCCCTCCATCTTTGAACATACTCTTTAAATGATTCCCCCGATTTCTGAGACACATTCTGCAATTGTAGGCGATTTGGTGCCATATCCACATTGTATTGGTATTGTTTCACGAATGCGGCCTTCAGATCGTCCCACGACTTAATATGTGTTCTTTCCAGCTGCATGTACCAATCCAAGGATGCCCCACTTAAACTATCTTGAAACGTGTGAATCATCAGGTTTTTGTTCTTGGCATAAGCAGCCATCTTTCTTGTAAACATCCTGATATGGTTCTTTGGACAACTCACACCTTTGTACTTCTCGAACTCGGGTAGCTTGAATTTGGGTGGGATGACCACATCTGGAACCAAGCACATATCCATAGTATATATCCCCATAAAGTTGTTTCCTTCCACCGCCCTTAGGCGTTCGTCGATAACTTTGTATCTATCATCAACCTCATTCTCTTCAACGTTGATTGGTCCTTTGTATGCTACCTGTTTTGAATTATCCCCTTCATATTGGAGATTCCAGTCATTAGATTCTTTTGGGGGATCATAAGTAAAAGGGGGTCTGGATGCCCCTTGTTGCACAGTTGGTAGGATAACTCCTTCAGCTAGTGGATTGTTAATCATCCTTACTCTGCCCATATGAGCATCTTCATCATCTGAATCACGCACAAAGCCTAACAATGGATTAGATTCTTCTGGATGGGGAACAAAAGTGGGTTTATTCCTTTGTTGACTTGCTTCAGTGTCCCTAGCTATTAGATTCTGGATAGCAAGGGTCAGTTGATCAATCTTCGCTTTCATCTCGTTCACATTGTCTTTGACAGTGTTCACGTCTCCTTTGAGACACGCTTGATTTTGCTCGAGTTGATCCATAGTCTGTTTTTGGAAAGCTCTTGTGTGAGGTCGAGAAGTTGTTAACCTCACTAAATCCTTTCGGCGCTTTGAGACTTGCTTTGATTTCTTTACCCGATCTATCTTAGGCCCAATGATTCTGAAAAAGTTTTTATTCTTATGATTACTTTTTATTCAAGTTTCTAAAAAATATTTTTTTTATTCATGATATGTTTCATGCATGTATGTATGAGTATGAAATGCTTTAATAGGGATCTTGAAACATTCATCAATATAGAAACAAGCTGAATCATAATGGAAAACCGAAAACTTTATTAAATTGCAGTAATTGAAAGTACTGGGGTCAAAGCCCGATTACAAATTATGAAATAACGATAGGGTCGCGGCCCTTTATTCAAAACAATAAAATAAAAGTAAGTAAAAGAAACCCTTATGCAACTCCTAGGCACATCTCCTAATTCTCATTTTGAGCTCTTCAACCATTTCTCGACACATTTTGAGGAAGTCAGAAATTTCTTCTTGTGGCTTGAAAATAAGAGCTATATCTTCAGCCTTCTTCAATACTGGAGGAATGTCCCAAATAAGATCGTTGCACAAGGTGACCAACTTCAAGTAACGCTCCCTATAGTATCTTTCTTCTCCGGAGAGCCACCTTAAATCTATCATATGTTGGTTAGCAATACCTTCAACTTGTTGAATATATTCCTCTGCGTAAGTACTCCAAGCATCCATCTCATCATAAGCCCCTCGTAGAAGACCTAAATTTCTTTCCGACTCTTCCAACTCCCTTTTTACTATTCCTTTTTCCATAATAGCATCCAAAGTTTGACTCCTAGCCCCTTGGAGGTCTTCAGTCAGGTTTTGAACTTCAACCTCCAACTCATGAACACGGTTTTCAAATCCTTCTATCGTATCCCTTTGTGTAGAATATAACCAAATATCTCTCCATTTGTTCCTTTGATGCAAAGTCCTATTTAATGCTACCTTATAATTATTAAGACTTGTATTCATTGCATCTAGATCTGCATGAGCTCGCTCTTTCTTTTCTTCCTCTATTTTAGCCAATCCTTCAACAACCTTCAATTGTTCTTTTGTATCCCTGAGATTTAGGCCTAGTTGACTTTTTTCATTCATTACATGGTTGAATTTAGACTCCCATTCTTCCTTTTCCCTTTATAGTTGTAGGACAACTTCTTTAAGTCTTTCCTGTTCTTCTATGGACATAACACTTGGTGGAGGAGTCCTTAACTCAAATGGCCTTCTAAAATGAAAGGAAGCTTCACTATAGACACCCTTTCCTTCATCCATTGCTGGTAGGATACCCTAGAATCTTCCCTTGGTCTTTTGAGACTAGCTTTACCCTTGGTGCGTATTTTCCAAGCGTCAATAATTGTTCGGAAAAAAGTATCATCTTGGCTCACCTTTTGTAGCACAAACCCAATCAATTGATTGTCTTCGGGTTTGAATGCCAATGGATGCCCCAATTGTCTCATTGTTAACACCGGATTATAATTTATACATCCTCTTGACCCTATAAGTGGCACATTTGGAAAGTCCCCACAACTTAGAATTACATCATCCCGATTCAGAATTTGAGGGAACCAAATAATGTCAATATCTTTGCGTGAAGCTAGATATTGGGCCCATTCATCCCTTGTCATCTTGTCTAAATATTGTGCTTCTTTTACCAGATGTGAACACAACCATTTGTATAGGAGAGGTGCACAACACAATATTTCCCCTTTCTTCCTTTCATAGATCTGATGAAGTGTAAAGAAGACGTCTGCTAGGAGTGGTGGTATGGGGTCCTCTCCTCTGATGAACACAGCTAAGAACATGTTAATGGATGTGATATCCACAAAATTCTTCGTGCTTGGAAATAGTACCAACCCAAAGATAAGAAGTATCATGATTTTTCCCTTGCCTCCCAATCCTTAAACTCTGCATATTCCTTAGCTTTCCTTTCCCAAAAACTCTTTAAGAATCCATGGAACCCTTCATGTGTTTTTTCATTCTTCTTTAGCTCTTCTTCGGATATATTAAGGTATTCTGCAATTTGTTTAAGTGGAGGTCGATACCCAATAGTCTTGAAGGGATCCCTATCTTTCCTAGAGGAACCCAAAATTTTACGGTATTCTTCGAGTGTAGGAGCCATCTGAAAATTCTGAAATTGGAAGCACCTTAATTCTGGGTCATAGTACTGGGCTAGGGCAGTCAATCCATCTTCTTTGACTGTAGTGGTGGTAAGGTCCAAAATATCCCCATACTTATGAATTATTGCCTTCCTTCTTTCCTTAGGTACTTTCATACCAAAATCCTTCAATGCCTTAATATCAGAGGTCCTTATATTAATTGCTAAGGTTTTCTTTTTATTGATCTCCATCTGAATAGCTTTTCCTACAAAAATTGAACATTCCAAGATCCTTTATTTTATGCAAAAAAAATGTTGTTAATGACATGTTATGAATGTAATGGAATTAACATGAATGTAATAGAATTAAATAAAGTCAATAATGGTAATTTTGGGGCAAGGTTACCTGCAAGTATGCCCTAGTTTTAGGTAAGTCCCTATAGGATAGGCCTAAGGTTCCACTACCCAATCCCCTCACATGTAGGATATAATGGTATTGATAGCCATTTAAGTTTAGGACTATACCCTTGTATTACCATGAGAAGGATCATGCCTTCCTATGGTAATATTTCGGGATAAGTCCGACTTAGGCTAGAACCTGGTAACGACCCCTTTGGGGGTGATACACAAGGTTTGTTTTAGGGTAGGGTCTCTAGGGTCCCAGAGTCATGGATCAACTACTACGTTATCATCCTCCTTCAAGGGCTAGCCTTGACGGGGAGATAGTCATTAGTAGGATCTATTCTGAGTGTGGCCTCCATGCATTAACGAGATGTTCACCTCATTAAAGACACTTCCGTTCCACAAAGTCCTAATATTCTAAGGTATCCTCAGCCTGGGTTTTGGCTCCACAATAAAATATCCCATGCATGATGACATTTAAAAATATATTTTAAATAAATAAAATGAAAAATAATAATGAAATATAATAAAATATCAAAAATCATGATACAAAATAAAATATCCAAAATTAAAATAAATAAATATTATAAAAATAAAATAAAAACTTTAAACACACAAAAGCCCTAAAATCCTAAGAATTAGGATTGACTACCCTCCCCAGCAGAGTCGCCAGCTGTCGCGGCCGGCTTAAAATTTAAGAGTCGCCACCCCATTTTTTAGGAAAAATAAGGGTAAACCTTGTTTTTGTTTTTTTAGTCCGGGAGTCAGTTAGGTGGGAGGAAGGTGTTAGGCACCTCTCACCTCTACTATACTTAGTAGGATCCATTCTAGAAAAATTAGAGTTTTGTGTGTTTTTAAGAATAATAATATATAATCGTAATTTAAAAAATTTCACTCGCTAAAGTCCTAGTTCAAGGACTTTATGCCTACGTACCCTCGGAGAGGGATCAGAGGACTGTAGTTCATTTCCCTAATCCTAATCCCACTATCCCCTTATTCTAATTTCTAAACCTCAAGTAAAAACCCCTTAAATCCTTTAAAAAACCCATTAATATCCCTTATTATCCCTTTTAATTTATTTAGAAAAAAAAACTATTAAAATCTAAAGTTTGTATCCCTTATCCCTAGTCCTACATTTATACTCTTGGATCTAAGAGTTTTATCCCAAAAAATTTATCACAATTCCACTCATAATATAACCCTTGTTTTATTCCAATTTTATCCCCTATAAAAATAAATTAAGTTTCAATTAATCATTTTTATTCCCAAATAAGTTATCCGATAACTAACCCTTAGAATAAATTATAAATTTAAATTTAAATAATCCCTTTATAATATTATTATATAATCTTTATTTAAACAAATATGAAAAATTATTTAAATAAAAAAACAACTTAAATCCCAATTATTTTAAACTATAAAATAACTAAAAATAACCTAAAATAGATTATAACAAAAACTCAAATTTTATTATATAAAAAAATCAACCCAAATTTAAAAAAATAACAACGTCCATATCAAAAGTATTAAGAAAAATTTGTTTAATTAAAAAATAAATAAGTAAATATTCAAAATTTGTTAACGATCAAATTCATTAATTTTGAAACATAGGTAAATCCTAACAAGTTATTGATAGAAATCCTAATTTAAAGATTAAACTCAAATAAATAAATCCCCTAAACCCATATTATTTAATTCTTATTTTAATTAGGATTTTTATACGTGATTAACATTAAGCTAATATTAATCCTATTAAAATTAATTAACCATCATTAAATAAAATTGATATAATAAAATAGAACTAATATTCCTGTGTTTTTTTTAAACCTTAAAAAAAAGATATTTTTGAACCAAAAAGTTAATAAAGACTTTTAAATTCTGGTGGTTTGATTTTAGAGTCAGTAAAAAAAAGCAACATAATTTAAACAAATTTACTTGAGCGAAACAAAATTAGAGAAGTATAAAAAAACTTAGTAACCCAATGCAAACTTATGTTATCATTATAGTTTTGAAATAAAAACTAAAATAGAATTAAAATAACAAACAACAAGAAATTGAAGAATTTAAAAAATAGAAAATAACATCAACTTTTCTCTCTACCGTGACACCTTTTATTTCTCTTTATTATTAATATTAAAATTAATAAAATTGAAACCTAAAAAAGGTGAATCAAACTACCAGCGGAATCCATCTTCTTTCTTCTAACTCAGGATCTCCTTCTATTTTGCTAACACCTTCTTCCTTATTTCTCATATACAAAACAAATCAAACAAACCCCATTTTCCAAAAGAAACATATGAATACGGAAAAAGAACATGACAAATATTCTTTATCCAAAACCATAAACCCTTATATAACCCCAAATCCAAGCAAAAACAAAAGCAGTCCTAATAGTCAAACATTTGATCCATAACCCAATCAGAATAAGAAGCAAATCAAACATATAAACCAATAAAGAAGGAAAGCAACATAAAATAACACAAGTAAATGCAATCTAAAGGTATATCTATCCGGTAGTTCCCAGATTTGAAGTCCCAGGGTAATTTCGTCCCTCTTTCGTCCTCTCCTTTCTTCTCTCTGATCGTGAGCTTGCTTCCGATTGGTACGTCTGAAGGTTCAACTCAAGCTTAACTAGAGCTTCGATTATGAAGCTCTAATGACTTTTGACAGAATGGGTGGGTTTGGAAGATTTCTCTGTAAGGTTTTTTTTTGTTCTCCCTCCTTTCGATAAATTTGAATCCCTTTTATAGAGTAATTTTTAGGATTTTTGCAATTAATCAGATTGAGTGATTTAATTGTGTATTGATGTGTGATCTGGAACAAAATAGAATGTTGTTATCGTATTATATTTAATTTTTATGATATTACTATTATCATATTCAATTCTTCTTTTGTCAGATTCAATTTTAGCAATCTTAGCTTATAGTGTTTTTTTGGAAAAATTTTGAGTCCATGAAATTTAATTTAGTTTATGGTTAATTGGAGTTTTTTCGATTGATTGGAGAAAATTGATTTATAATGATTTTTCTGTATTGATGAACATCCATTTTTCTTTTTGCAAATCTGGAAACTTAATTCATGATGATGATGGGATACGATATTGATGATGATGATGGGATACGATATTGATGATGATGACCGAACATTTCTCTGTTCCTCTCTCTTTCTTCCAATTTTCCCCTTTTTTATTATAAATAAAAACCACTTAAAAAATCCTAATTAGTGAGATGGATAAATACTTATTAATTCTCAATTTTTAATGATTAAAGTCAGACTACAGAAATTAAGTCTAAGAATTTTATTTACAAATTTGGAAGGGTGGAAACACATTAAATTCAGTAATTATAAAACTTAAAATGCCGATATATGGAATTCAAAAATTAAAATACAAAATTTGATATTATTATAATAAAACAACCAAGATAAGAAATTGGTTTACTTATTTTATAGCAAAGTTTTATTTTTTTTATTAAAATAAATAAGTAAATGAATGAAAACCCAAAACTTTGATTTTATAAAAATTAGCAAACAAACAAAATAAAGTCATGGCCTTTTTTATTTCATTGGTTTTTGAGTTTAATATCATCTAATTAGATTTGATACTTTTATTTGTTTGAAAAGATTTTTAAAAAATTTTGGCATATTTTGTGACGTTTTGATCTTCACTTAGTTTTTTTTTTTCTTCAAATTTTCTATAAATCATTATTAAATGCAAAACAATGACCAATAATGACTCATATTCCACTAATTAACAAATAATATTTTTTTTATAAGAATCTGAAAACAAAATTTTTTAGTTAATAAATTTAACATAAAAAGACAATTTTTATTTTAAGATTCAAAATAAGATAATAAAAATTAAAAATAAAAGATAATGATTAAAAAAAACGAAATTAAGAATAAAAGGATTTTTTATTTTTTTTAGATTAAAATATATTAACGAATTAAATTAATTAAAATACCAATTTTTTGTTTCAAAATAAAGTAAGGGAAGTTAAAACATAAAGAAGGAAAAGATTTCTAAAAAAAAAGTGAGATTTGAACTCAAGACCCTCTCCCTTCTAACCTCTTAAACAGGCTATTCTACCCACCACAACATTTTATTTATTCGAAATAAAATGACACTAGAAAGCATATGAAGTATGGTCAAAATTTGGGGTGTGACAGGTTGTGTTTAAGGCCTTCGACATAAAGAACGTCTTCGATGATTGTAAATGGAGATGCACCAACGGTTCCTACTCTAAGGATATTTCCTTTATTATTATCACCGTAAGTAACGTATCCTTTGACCTTTAAAGATAGATTTGAAAATTTGTTGATGTCGTCCGTCATATGCTTTGAACACCCGCTATCAAGATACCATTGATTAGAAGTTGTATTCAAGCATACCTACAAAACAAAATCAAGTATTATTAGGTACCCAAATTGTTTTGGGTCATTGATAGTTAGTACCTTTTTCAACCCACACATAATGCTCTTTAGCAACGCCAATATTGCGCACATAGCAAGCATTAGGTGTGTGCCCTTTGATTCCACAATAAAAACAAGTAGGTTAAAAGTGACTTTTATATCTAGGAACATAACTCTTTTTCTTAACAATTCTTTTCTTTTTATGACTTTGATGCACACTTTTAGAATTGGTTGCCTTTTCCTTAGCAACTTTTCACTTGATTTCACAAAAATGGTCTCATTTGTGCTTGGTTTGGAAAACTTAGGATATCCTAAACCACTTTATCATTAGGATATCTTTGATGTCTAAGAATTTCCTCCAAGCCAATTTGACCTTTTTCATATCTTTCTAAAACTCTTTTAAGTTGAACAATTTGAAAGGATAAGGATTCACAATTTTTGCATACAACAAGACTTTGTTTTTCATCCATCAATTTTTGTTTTTCACTTTCAATATATTTTTCAAAAGCGATATTTTGTTCTTCTAAAGATGAAATTCGTTTCTTTTGGGATGAAATGCTTTTCTACAAGGTCTTGCATTCTTTTAGGAGTTCATCTATAACTTCCTGTGCATCATTCTCATAAATTGAAAAATTGCTACTAACCTCATTGATTTCTTCATCAGAGTGATGTGAAGCCATAAGAGCCATATTCGCACATTCATCACTTTCCGATTCCGATGAGGAACTTATCTCATTATCGTCCCAAGCAACATAAGCCTTCTTATTCTTGAAATCCTTCTTGCCTTTGAATCCTCATTTCTTTGCAAGTTTTGGACAATCCGGCTTTATGTGACCTTGCTTTCCACATTCATAACAAGTGATGTCTTGCATTGATGTGGATGTTTCCTTTTTCCTGAAATGTTTATTCTTGTTAGGATAATAGGAATTTTTTATTTTTATTAAAAAACTTACCAAGCTTCTTTACAAGAAGCATAAAGTTCTCATCTTCAGACATCTCATCATCTTTGTCATTTTTTGAATCAACCTTCAAGGCAATTCCCTTGGACTTCTTTTCTTGGCTTTCATGCTTCTCGAGCCTTCCAAGTTCCAATTCGTGCTCTTGAAGTTTACCAAATAAGGACGCGGATGTCATTGTTGAGAGACTCTTCTTTCCGAGATAGCGGTCACTTTCGGTTGCCACTCCCTTGTCAAAGATCTTAGGACCTTCAAGTTGAGATCATCATTGGTGAAGGTTTTCCCGAGAGCAATCAAATGGTTTGTTAGATGGACAAATCTTTTCTGCAAGGCAACAATAGATTCACCGAGATGCATACGGAACATTTCATATTCTTGACTCAATGTGTTTAGCCTCGATCTCTTTACTTCAGTATTTCCTTCATGCATTTCTACCAAGGTGTCCCAAATCTCTTTTGCCAATTTACATTGTGATACACGGAAGAACTCGTCCATACTGAGAGCACTTTGGAGTATGTTGATTGCCTTTTTCTCATTTAGAATCTTTTTCTTATCGTCTTCATCATATGTGCTTTTCAACTTCGCGGTTCCAACACCATTGATCACGTTTACAGGATTGTGTGGACCTTCTTCGATTGCTTCCCACATGCCTTCTCCTTGGGCTTCAAGATGTGCTTTCATTCTGATTTTCCAAAAATCAAAATATTCTCCGGAGAAGAGTGGGGGCTTACTGCTAATTCCACCGTCTTTGAAAACTGGATTTGTACTTGCGGAAGCCATGCTGGATCTTCTAGGAACAAGTTACCTATAACTTGCTCTGATACTAATTGTAGTTTCAGAGATAGCCTAAGAGGGGGGTGAATTAGGCTTTATAAAACTTTCTTCAGTTATTTTATCGGTGGATGGATTTTTCTTCTTTTATGTGTTTAAGAAATGAAAGCGGTAATGCGGAAAGTAAAAAGACACAAGCAATTATCCTGGTTCCCTTCACAATCCGAAGGTACATCCAGTCCCTTTTCCAAACCAAAAGAGATTTTCACTATAGTTTCAGATCGTACAACCTATCACGCCAAAACCGGTGAGGCCTACTATCTAACAAATATACATCAACAGTGTGCAAGAACAATCCTCTTGCAAGCACTAACCCTTACGTCCAACAATCCTGGATCGCAAGTCGATACAAGAAATAATCTTTGAATTAGATGAAATGTAGAAATGTTGAAGTCTTGTAATATCAAGCAATGTTGATCTTCTCCTTTTATATTTCTCACTCACAAACAATGGATATTAGTGTTCACTAAAGTGTATGGAAAATGAATTTAGTGCACTTTAGAAAGTTTGAGATTTTTGAGTAAGAGAAAGTTTCATAAAATTGTGTAGGAGGATGTTTTTAAAATTCTGCACAAAATAGTTTAAATATGATACAAGATACCTCTTGGAAAAGGTACAAAATGTGAAAGGATATCTCATTTCATTTTAAAAAAGTATAAGACAAAATTCAAAATTTTAATAAATCAATTTCTGGATTTTGAACAATGGTAACCGGTTACTACCCCATGGGTAACCGGTTACTTTTTGTAACGCAGAAATTATTTTTCAGAAAAAAATTGAAGTAACCAGTTACTACCTACACGGTAACCGGTTACTTGATCAGAAATCAGAAAAATTCTTTTAAGATTAAGATTAGTAACAAGGTATGCAAAAAGATTAGTTTTAGACAATAATAAGTGTGAGTGCATCCTTGTCTTTACGAACACTTTTTGAATGGAGCTTTGAACGATCCTTTTTGCTTGCTTTCAAGACTTGATAAATTTGTTGTTATCATCAAAATATGATTTGAGAGGCTTGCTTCTACAGTTACTTCCTATCCTTAGTGGGTTGCAAATGTAGTGTCAGTGCCTAAGAAAGATGGTAAAGTATGCATGTGTGTAGATTACATGGATTTGAACAAAGCTAGCCCCAAAGATGATTTTCCACTTACACATATTGATGTTCTGGTAGACAACACTGCTCAACATAAGGTATTCTCTTTTATGGATGGTTTCTCTGGTTACAATCAGATTAAGATGGCACCTGAAGATATGGAGAAGACTACGTTTGTTACACAGTGGGGAACCTTTTTCATAAAGTAATGCCATTTGGTTTGAAGAGCGCTGGAACAACATATCAGCGTGCTATGGTAGCTTTGTTCCATGATATGATTCACCATGAGATAGAGGTATATGTTGATGATATGATAGCCAGGTCCCAGACTGAAGAAGAACATCTAGATCATCTGCACAAGTTGTTTGAGAGGTTGAAGAAGTACAAGTTGAGATTGAATCCAAACAAATGTATCTTTGGAGTTAGATTGGGAAAACTTTTGGGTTTCATTATTAGTGGTAAAGGTATTAAAGTTGACCCTGCAAAGGTAAAAGATATACAAGAAATGCCCATTCCCCGTACTGAGAAAGAAGTTAGAGGTTTCTTGGGACGACTGAATTACATTACAAGATTTATTTTCCAATTAACCGCTACTTGTGAGCCAATCTTCAAATTGTTGAAGAAAGATCAAGTAATGGAATGGAACGACGAATGCCAGGTAGCTTTTGATGAGATCAAGAGATACCTTCAAGAACCTCCAATATTGATGCCCCCAGCTGAAGGAAGACCCTTGATTATGTACCTGACAGTGTTAGACAACTCAATAGGGTGTGTGTTGGGGGAAAATGACGAGTCTGGTCGAAAAGAGCAAGCAATATACTACCTTAGCAAACCGACTGTGAAACAAGATACTCACTGCTCGAGAAAACTTGCCGCACTTTGGCTTGGACTGCTCGCCGACTAAGACAGTATATGTTGACTCATACCACTTTATTGATTTCAAAGATGGATCCTATCAAGTACATATTTGAGAAACTTGCTCTCTCCGAACAAATAGCGAGATGGCTAATGATTTTGACAGAATATGACATACAATACATTACTTATAAAGCAATTAAAGGAAGTGTGGTAGCTGATCATTTGGCTCATCAAGTAGTGGATGACTATCAGTCTATGAACTTTGAGTTTCCAGATGAAGATATTATGCTTGTTGTTAAAGAACCTAGACAATATGAAAGACCTAAACAAGGATCCCGATGGACTATGGTTTTTAATGGAGCTTCTAATGCGCTTGGTAATGGTGTTGGTGTTGTGATTATCTCTCTAGAGGGTTGTCATATACCGTTTACTGCTAGACTTTGTTTTGATTATACCAACAATATGGTTGAATATGAAGCATGCACCATGGGTATCAAGGCTATCATTGAGATGAAGATCTAGTTCTTGAATGTATATGGAGATTCAGCCCTGATAGTTAGTCAGGTTATAGGTAAATGGGACACGAAACATCCAAATCTCATTCCTTACAGAGAGCATGTGTTGTCTTTAATTCCATACTTTGAAGAGATTACTTTTGGACATATCCCACAAGAAGAGAACCAGTTGGAAGATGCATTAGCCACCATGTCATCTATATTTGAAATTAGTTGGGATGGTGAAGCACCCAGAATTACTATTGATCAGTTAGATGAACCAGCATATTGTTATTAGGTTGATACTGAAGGGGTAGAAGAGAAACCTTGGTTCCATGAAGTAAAAAGATATCTCGAAGCTCAGGAATATCCTGAAGGGGCATCTATCAATGACAAAAAGTTTCTGAGGAGATATTTTGCCATGTTTTTCCTAAGTATTGGAATTTTGTACAAGCGTAACCACGATTCGACTTTGCTTCGTTTTGTGGATAAGAAGGAAGCAATAGAGATTATGGAAGACATGCATGATGAGATCTTTGGTACTCACTCTAGTGGGCATACAATGGCTAAGAAGATTTTGATAGCAGGTTACTATTAGTCCACAATGGAAGCTGATTGCTATCAGCACTCCAAGACTTGTCATAAGTACCAGATCTATGCTGATAAAGTACATATACCTCCAGCTCCATTGAATGTTTTGATTGCTCCTTGGCCTTTTTCAATGTGGGGCATTGATATGATTGGTGAGATCAAACCTACTACTTCCAATGGACATCGTTTCATCCTTGTTACTACTGATTACTTCACGAAATGGGTAGAGGCAACTTCGTTTGCTTCTGTTACCAAGAATGTTGTGGCTTGATTCATCAAGCATAATCTTATATGTATGTATGGCATCCCTGAAAGGATTATCATAGATAATGGTACTAATCTTAACAATACTATGATTACTGATCTCTGCATGCAGTGCAAGATTAAGCATCACAAATCTTCTCCATATCGACCAAAGATGAATGACACAGTGGAAGCCGCCAATAAGAATATTAAGAAGATCTTGCAGAAGATGACAATTACTTATAAGGATTGGCATGAGATGTTACCATTTTCTCTTCATGGTTATCGTACCATAATACGTACTTCAACTGGGGCAACCCCATTCTCTCTTATTTATGGTATGGAAGCAGTTCTACCCATTGAAGTCCAGATCCATTCCTTAAGAATTATGAAGGATGCAGACTTAGATGAAGATGAATGGATTCAGACTCGACTTTACCAGATAAACTTGATTGATGAGAAGAGGCTGGCAGCTATTTTTCAGGGTCAGATGTATCAGAAGTGTATAATCAAAGCCTTTAATAAGAAGGTCAAGCAACAAATATATCAGGCTGGAGACTTGGTAATCAAGCGTATCATATTACCACAGGGTGATCCTAGGGGAAAATGGATTCCCACATATGAAGGGCCATTTATAGTCAAGAGGGTATTTTCTGGGGGTGCCATGATGCTTACTATTATGGATGGTGAAGATTTCCCGCAGCCTGTGAACGCAGGCATAGTCAAAAATTACTACGCATAAAAAGAGACCCGCTAGGTTAACTGGCCTAGGCAAAAATAAGGGCATCCCGGCGAACCAAAAGGTTTCAGGAAAAAATTAGGGATATATATAAAAACATTATGCACCCGGCAAGTTGAAAACCCGAAAGGGAGGCTTGGGCAAAAAAAGGTATCCCGGTGGATTGAAAACCTGAAAGGGAAATCCAGGAAAAAGTTAGGGATTAAAGCGTATGACTATGTCTCGTTGGATCACCCATGTAACCTCAACTAGTTGTACTACCTATATCAAGTTCAAACAGGTGCAGATCAATCTAATCGTTTCTATTCCGATAGCAAGGGAAGAGATACTTGAAGATAATGGCAATAGCAGAGTTGAAACTCAATAGGATCATTTACACAACTATTTTTCCTTGTTTTTTGTACTCTTTTAAAATTTCTTCGACGAATTCCTCTTACTAGGATTTTCGTCTCCATGTTAAAACTCGCCTATTTATAGGCTACTTTCTAAATAAATAAAATTATATTTTCGAATTCAGGTTTACTTTTTCCCTTTTACTTAAGCAAAAATGTTTGTTGATTGTGTTTAAATGTATATATGCTTTTGAATATGATTGATGTTTACCAGAAATGCATAAAATACAATAATAGTATTTACTAAGGACGATTAGAGGTAGGGATCCAACGAATCTTTTCTGGTTCATCCCCAAGAGTAATCTTTATGGATATATTTTACGGAACACTTCAAGTAGTATCTTATACTTCCAACGTTACGAGGTCTTCAAGTAGTTTTCTTTCAAGTCTGATATCCTCCGAAGAATTGATACTTGGCCGGATAAGTCTCCCAGGGGAATATCCATCTCTTTTATCCTCAGTCAAGGTATTCAGGAAGTTAATCCATGAATAAGAAGTACGACGAATGAAAACGGGAGGCTCTAAGTACGATATTCCAAAACAAGACGGGAACGAAGTCTTCATATTCCTTAGCAACAAATCGGGATTTATTTTCCCCAGCCAATAGTTGTTATACAAAGCTACTCATACATACATACATCATTTACATTATATCATACACATACAACATTCTCATAAGAACATCATCTTGCAAAGTGTTATATACATCATGACATTGCATATAACTAACCTTGTTTTTCAGGTTAACTCACCGGCAGACGAACGTCATCAACAACTTATTCTTGGGCTGCTATATCCCACCAAGGGTTACTTTAAACAATATCTTGGACTACTCTATCCTCCAGGAGTACATATAACAATATCTTGGACTGCTCTATCCCCCAGGAGTACATAAACAAAATCTTGGATTGCTTTATCCTCCAGGAATACATATACCAATATCTTGGGCTGCTACATCCCACAAGATTACATCCACTAACATCTTGGGCTGCTATATCCCCCAGGGCCACAAAAACCAATATCTTAGGCTGCTACATTTCCTGAGGTTACATCTATATCCATTTTGGGCTACTATATCCCCCCAAGGGCTATGTCAAACAATATCTCGGGCTGCTATAAACCCCCAGGATAATATGTTGGACTGCACCATCCTCCATGATTACATATAACAATATCTTGGACTGCTCTATCCTCCAGGACCACGCTAAACAACCTTTTGGGCTGCTACATCCCCCCAGGATTATATCCATCTACATTCTGGACTGCTCTATCCTCCAAGAGGTATATCTGAAGAACATTTTTCCTAATGGTATCTTTAAGCCCATTCAGGCAATACAACCAACCAACATCATTATTCTGCGCACCGACGAGTGCAAATTTTTGGGCTTTAGCGTTCAATCCCCTTCAACCTTTAAGTCACGAATGGCGTACATGCCAATCTAACTCTTCAGGTTTCAGATTGAACAGGTGCAGCTGTTGTACCCCAAAATTTTCCCTCCCATATTCAATATCATATACTTCAAGAGATCTCATAATAGTCACAAGATTCTCAATTGGTCAAATGGATTGATGGTTTCACCAAAAAAGCCTCCTCCTGAACAATGGATTTTAGAACTAGGGTTTTGAGTTTCCCCAAGAAAAGTGGATCTCCAAGGCCTCAAGTGGACTTCATAACATCCCATATACCTTAAAGAATCCTCATGTCAAGTTTCAAAGCATTCCCAACAAGTCTGGCCAGTCACATGCTCAGATATCCAAAAATCAGTTAACTTGGTCAAAAAGTCAACTGTGGTCAACTCAAAGTCAAACTTAAATATTTTTGGTCTACATAAAGATTATAAGGTTAAATTCATCATTTGATCAAGGGTTTATCATGATTCATCAAGGAAACCTCAGATCATCAAGAATCAAGAAGTTTCTAAATTAGGGTTTTCAAAGTAAAAGTCAACTGAACTTTGACCAGCCATAACTTTAACATACTTCATCAAACATTTCCCATACAAAGCTCATTTGGAAGGAAATTTAATCCTATACAACTTTGTGTCTCACAACCCAAGCCTAAAAATTTCTCATTTGGAAGGTATGAGCTTTAACATTATAGGTCCTTTTGAAAGTCAACAAAAAGTCAAGTTTTTTCAAAGCTCATAATTTGAAAATGGTAAATGATATGGACATGGTACCAAAAGTTTTTATTAGAGGACACTCTAAGATTTCTAAAAAGTCCTAGAACACCTTCACGGCATTAAAATTGAGGAAGTTGTGTATTGTCAAAGTTTGGAAATTTTCAAGAGGTGTATGAAGCAAAAAAGGCCATAACTTCAATTCTCTCCAAATGGGCCCGTAAAATTGCAATCCAAGCTTGAAGATGAAGTCATGAATGACCCAATGACCAATTATTCTGATTTTTATCATTTATTTTATATTATTTTGGATTTTAATTATTAAAATTCAAATTAAATTGAAATAAAATATGAAAATCAAATATTTGATCCAATATTTGTTTTGGGATCAAATATATATCATTAAAGGTTGATTGGAAGCTTTCAAATTCGTGCAAAACTATTATGGTATGAAGATATTTGAGTTTTTGACAAAATTGGCAAGTTGATTTCTTCAATCTTAAGAAATCCACAAAACTCCATCAAAGCCCAAATTTCTTTACCCTAATTACATCACTATATAATGATGAACAAACCACAAGCATTGGGGACGAATTTTTCAGGACCAGAGGCACATTTTCAAACCAACATTTTCAAGAAAAAGTCATATTCGGTTTTGGAGTTTGAGGCAATTTCAAAGCATAACAAAGGTTGCAATCGACTCCTTGATGTTCATTGAACATTTCCCAAGCACTTTCATCATTCAAAACACTACATAAACATCTAACCGAATCTTCATATGTTCTTGAAAACCAAGTTTTCGATTTCTTATATATATATATGTGTTCTAACATGTTCTTGATTGTTGATTGTTGTTCATAGTGCTTCATATATCGTTTCTAGATGGTTGTTTTGAAGTTCCATTGCAGGTATCAAGATCCACCATGGCTAGGGTTCTTCATCCAAAATTAGGGATTTTTGATTCAAGCCATATAAAAACCTTTTGAGGACATATTTGGACTCTATGAACTCTGGGTAGTTTATTGACACTATTATTGAGAAGTAATTGTACGTGTTATGATGTATTTGAAAAATATAGGATAATTTGCGAAACCAAATTCGCAGGAAATTTTGTAACTAAATTTGTAGGGACTTTCATAGGTAAAAGGAAGAAGATGAAGTCCATTTGACACCTTGGTCTGAAATTTGAATTATTTGTTTTTTTATAATTTCTATTGTTTTATATTTGTATCAGAGACGCGCATATGGTGTAGTGGCAAGGGATCAGACCTGGTAATCTTGAGGGTGTGGGTTCAAACACAGCCTCAGACGATTTTTTCTTTTATAATTTATTTTTGTTTATGTTTATTTTATATATTATTTGCTTCATCATAATATCACTTGCGCGCATGTGTCCTAGTAGCTGAGATTGAAGTTGGTGAAGGCAAGGGCAAGGGTTCAAACCTTGACCCCAACATTTTTGGGTTATTTCTCTTTTTTTTCTATTTTCAAATTATATATTTTCCAACATTTTTGGGTTATTTCTCTTTTTTTTTTCTATTTTCAAATTATATATTTTCTTTTATAATATTTTTCTAAACCAATAACTTTTTTTCAAACAAAAAATCTTTTTTCTTATAAACTTTTTTATTAGCTTAGGTTATTATTTTAGGTTAACATTTTTTTAATTAATTAGTGTCATTTAGGGTTAGTAAATTATTTTAAAACCTTAATTATTTTTCATAAACCCTAATTATTTTCCTAAAACACTAATTTTTCTTTTAACCCTTTAAATGTCATAAACTCTAATATATTTTGTTAAACCCTAATCTATTTTTTTTAATTATCTTTATAAAACCTTAATTTTTATTTCGCAAACATTTTCCTCAAAAACTGATTATATACTTTCTTTAGGAATTTTAATATGTTCAACCCTAATTTTTTTTAAAACCCTAAACCTAAACCTTTTCACTAATTTTTATGTTATTCATCTTTCATTGTTATGTAATTGTCTAGTAATTGTAATATTTTAATTTTATTTTCCGCCCAAATATTATGTAACTGCCCCGAAACACTGTAATAGTTTAGGGACTTTTTATTCTTCTGCCTTTAATTTCTGCCATTTACTTTTTGCTTATTGACTGTGTGGTTAGTAATATAAGGAGTGAAAAGAAATAATTGAATAATTGGACTTAGATAATTAATTTCAAGATAAATATCTAAAAACAATCATTCACACACGTAATTCGATCGTTCTACGATCGCCATCTATACCTCCTAGGGTTTCCCATCTCAGTTGCCTTATAAATGGTCAAGTCCCTCGAAAGTGGGGGTGTCTCAAGCAAAGTCCCTACAGATAAAAATCATCATAGTCCCTTCAGCTTCAAAAGATCATAAGTCCCTTCGAAGTTGCCTACGATATAATGATTTTGTCCCCTCGGTAAAAAAATGATGATAATCCCTACGAATAGCTAAAGACACCCCTACAAGTTGCCTTCGTGACCATGCGATGACCCTACGTCTGTCCCTTACTAAATCCAAGATAATGTCTACTTACTCCTTAATAATAGGGACAATCTTACCCTTGAAAAGAAACAAAAGAATACGAAAGACCAGTCTAGGGTAGTTAGTTCTTAGTTACTTGCTCAAATTTCAAAAATTCTTATTCACACCCCATTTTTCAAAAAAAATTCAAACTTAAAAGCTGTGTATACATCCATACGAGGATTATTACAAAGACTTATAAAAATTTCTAAACACACACTACACATTTTGCAAACAAATAAGAGAGCTAAGTAACTAAGAGCCCATGGATAACCATGGATATAAAGGGTGCTAATACCTTCCCTTTATATAACCTACCCCCCGAACTTAGAATTTTTAAAAAAGGTATTCCCTATTCTTTTATACCCTTTTCTATTGAATAAAATAAAATTCGATGGCGACTCTTGCTATCTGCAACATAAATAAAAACTCAGTTCTCCCACTGTGTTACAGTCGTCATGTGTCGGGAAAATTGTGGAAGTTTCTATCACCAACTAGATGATGGGATGGAACTGTGAGACTGTGATTGGAATGAGAATCAAGTATGAATCTATACAAATTATCGAGCTTGTGAGATTAGAAAGAAAGGAAAATGATTTGTTTGTGTTGTTAAATCTTCTAACTTGGATAAATGTTTCGATTGAGGTGGACCGATTTGGATGGTACCTGATGTGGTATCAATTTTGGTATTAGAAGGATATCTAATGATGGTGTTGTACGACTAGCTTGTATAGGAGAATATGTGTTGGATTTTGGACGTTGTGTATCACTGACGAGGTTGGAAATAAGTAAATTAAGAAAAACGTTGTAAACCTTAGAGAGATGATGGAGCAGTATGCTTAGGTAACCTTGAGCACAAGGTAAATGACGCTATTGTAGTTGGGTACTAATTATTTATGACACCGTTATGGCTATCGGCTGTCTATTGACAAAATGAGGAACTGATCACCCTTAATCTCTTATTGATAGTATACAAAATCATGTTGGATTGAATAGACGTGTCTTACTAACTAGAATTGTATGCGCAGTGAATTGTTGGAGTTGACCCAAGTGTTTATGAATTGTTTTGATTAGTCAATGCAGATTCCTATATAGGAAAATGAGGCAGACTTGAGGACGTTAGTATGAGGTTGCGAGTTGATGGGTGAATAGTATGGAAACTCACATTTGTGTTTTGGATAACTTGAGCTTTGATTTGTGATGGATCAAGAATCTGATTGACATGGGACTTAAAGAATTATAGAGATGATCCAGGGAGTAAGTAAATGGAAATGTAAAGCCATGATTTGACTAAGGATGTCAGATAGAGAATGGTAGTGTCTAGTATGACTTGAAGTGTATATAGGAAATATGAATTGTATTTTCCATACTTACTGGATAAGTTAGAACTGGTGTTTGTTGTGAATGTTCTGATCTATTATGAAATCAAGAGGTGCACGCATAGAGTACATGAGAGTTGAGTTGCAAGTAATGAACGAAGTGAAGCTATATGTTGAGTTATCAAAGTGTAATTTCTGATTAGTAAAGATGAGCTTACTTGGTTGTGTTGATTCGGGTGATGGTATGGAGAATGGTGCTAGTATGCGTAGGACTTGATGAATTAGTTGTTCGATTGGTTTGGTTAATATGCCCATGTTAACTGAAGGTTATTGATGCAGAATCTGTGGTTATTGGGTGTTAAGAACTGTTTGGAAGATGATTTTCTTGTTGAGATTAATTGGACATTGTATCTTTATGTTGTTTTAATGTTGTTATGTGCTTAAGATGAGGCTAGACAATATGTTAATACAAGATGGTAAATTTGTAGCTTATGTTGATGATAATTGGGGATTCTTGAAAATATCTATCCTATTCAAAATTTGGGGTTAGCTACAGTTATAGTTGTGTTGGATATTTGGAGGTATTATTTATGGATCTAAGTTCGAAGTATTCAGTAATTACAAGAGTGTAGAATACTTGTTGGTCAAAATTTCCGGTGAATTAAGTCGAAAGTCTTTTTTGAGGTCTGTGTTGATAGTCGGAAGTTGATGTGAACTTGGTAGATTTGATGGTTGATAGTACTCAGAGTGCACAGAAAAAGCATGTTGTAGCGCAATTGTTCTTATGTGGGTAACAACGATGTTGGTAGTTTGATTACATTAATGTTGTGTTTTAAGGTTATGTGTTCTTATATGTGTTGTTGCCTCGTTACCTATGGTAATGGCCCGAGTGTAGGTAGCTAATTCTAATGATGGGAAAATCAAGGGAGTGTTGCCTATGGTGATGGAAACGATCGTGTTGTGTACTGGTTCGTAGTGAACCTGTGTGTTCTTAAGTTGGTTATTCCTTGTGTTTTGAGTTGGTCGTTGAGTGTATTCTGTGAGCATTGCATCTCGTTTTTATGGTTGTTGATAAGGTGTATTGATGTATTGTGTTGTTCGTGGTGTTGTCATTCGTGGCTTGAGAATTTATTAGTTGGGTGCGAGAACGTATTTAGATTAGTTGCATTGGGTAAATATTCAAGGGCGAAAATATCCTAAGTGGAGGAGAGTTGTAACGCCCTGTTTATTTAATTAATTATTTAATTAAATATCTTCGTATTATTTGTGTTGATTTCTGTTGATTGTCGAAATTATATGAGTTGCTATGTTTATTTTAGTCGAATTAATTTAATTAAGTTGATTTAAGTTGTATTGTGGTTAGTCGAATTAAATTAAGTTGATTAAGTCGCAAAAATAGTGTTGGAATAATACCATTATATTTAGTGGGCTTCTTTGTGAATAAAAGTAGTATAGAGTGGGGGTGCAGGAAATAGGCCCAAATGGGAATAATTAGATTAATAATTATAAGAAAAATAGGTTATCAGTAAAAGAAAAACAAGAAGTTTAGAGAGAACTTGGAAGTTGCAAAGTTGCAGAAAGAGGAATAAGGGTTTGACAGAGAATACGTAGAGGTAGCAAGAGCGAGGATCCAATCGGAGAGTATAGCAACCTTCAATCCAAGGTAAGGGTGGGGTTCTGACTCTATAATTGGGATATATGATGAATGATAGGTGGGATTAGGTTTGTAGAATATCCTCGGTGTACGTTGTTGTGCATGTCGTGTATGTTGTTTGTGTATGTTGAATTATGTTGTTGGTACATGTTAATTTAGTAATTGATACGCAAGGTTGGAAGAATTATTTGATGTTGTCAAATTAGTCGTAGGATAATTAATTTAGGTTGTTTGAGTAGGATTATCCATGTTTTTGTTGTACTATGAGAGAGTGGGATGGTTGGGTGTGGTCTAAGATTGAATTGTAGGAAAACTTACAGAGAATGGAGAAGAAGAAAGGAAATTGAGTTGGGGACGACCGTTCCAGTGTGTGTGACTCCCGTCAAGGCAGGGTGACGACTGTCTGGTCATTGGGACGACCGTCCCATTTGTGTAACAACCATAACACATGTGACGATGGTCAGGGAAGTGTGACGATGGTCACACAGGTCTGTATTGCATTTTGTTCTGTGTTGTGGTTTTATGTTTGTTGTCTTGTCTGTTTTCACTGCCAGAAACATAATTAAATTGTATAGAAACTTATTTAAGAAGAGAATTACATTAGTTTGCAAGTAGCAGTATTAATTAATTAAATTGATGATCACCTTAGTTAATAAGTAGCAGTACAATAATAATTGTTTGACGGAAATTATTTGGTAGCAGTAGTAGCAATTAACTAGTATGTAGCAGGCATAATTTCAGTAGCTAACATGTGTTGGAAGTTAGTGTATTGACAGTGTAGCATGAAGCATAACAAAGACATCAATAAGAAGTAGAAATAATAGAGTGTTAGCAGACAATTGATTAATCAGTTTTAGTCAAAAAAATTGTAGGAATAATAAGGTGGTTGGTTGCGGTATAATTGGTTGATTCTTTGTGTTATGGTCCTTGTTGGAAGTCGTGAATCTTGTTATATCGCCCTATTAGCGAAAATAATTTAAGTCGTTGGCCTATGGTCAATTTTGATTTGTTGTTGTTGTTGTTGTTAAGTTGTAAGTCTATGGCCAATGTTGATTTGTTGTTATTGTTCAGTTGTGATAGTATGTTGGTGTTAAGTTATTGTAGTACGAAGTTGTTGTTAAGTGTTGTAGTATGTTGTTATTACTAAGTTGTGATGTTATGTTGTTGTTGTTGTGTGGTTATATAACTATTATTGTTGTTATTTTGATATTTATGTTGTTGCATGCATATTATATCAAGTTGGAGCTGATGCTCGGTAAGTTGGTATGGATTGGCAAATTAAGTTGAAGGCTTATGCCTTGTTGATGCCTCTGTTAATTGGCAGATTTTTAAGTTGGGAGTTTTTTCTCCAATGGTACCACATGTATGAGCATTTGTCTAAGTTTCATTTTCGAAGTTGCGTAATTATGTTGTTGTGTTGTATCTCATGTTTATTGACGTTGTTTGTGAGTTGTGAAGTGGTGATTTTATATAATCTGATCTAATATGTTATTTATCATATATTCGATTATATAGTTCGATATCTCATCCCCTTTTTTTGAATGTTTCCCTCTGTTGGTAATGTGCAGGTAATCCAGAATAGAGTTGCTTACCTTTGTTAGTTTGAGTCGGTGTTGTTGCTCTGATACATAACACTCGTGGGGGTTGAACGCTTGTTGCTTTTATGTTTTCTTTATTCCTTTGTTGTATTTTAAGTTGAACTCGAAATATTACTTGTATTTTGAAAGTTGTTTCAAGTTGAATAAAGACGTTGTACCATTAAAGTTGAAATTATGAATTTGCTGCTTAAGTAATAAAGTTGTTTTGTTTTAAAGATTAATTGTAGTTGTTAATTGTCACCCGATGTTTTAAGTGTTATGTATCTGTTTATATTGATAAAAGTTATTGTTTTAAGTTGTGATTGTGACATTCCATTTTAGTGTTGAAATTTCATAACTTTGGTTTTATTAAATTTCGTTGGGTAGAAATTGGGTGTTACAACTAACATCAATGTTTTAATGAAGGGTTGTCTGAACTACCGAAAGCCAAATGATGTTGAAAGATACAATTATATTGGTGATGGAAAGTCGGTGGATGTCGAAGTCATATGACATTTTAGATTATTAATGATTACCAAATTTTATTTGGATTTGAAAGACACTTTTGTGGTTCCTTCATTTAGACGGAATTTGATTTTGGTTTCTTATTTGGAAAAATCGAGTTATTTTGTTCACATGGAAATAATATGTTCAAGTTGTCTTTGAATTCAGATATTGAGTACTAGTTCACTTATTGGTCATGATAATCTATATTTTCTTGACACAATAGCTACCTATGGCAAATCCTTGAATGTGGAATCACGTGGTACTAAGTGTAAAATTGAGGATAACAATTCATGAGCATTATGGCACAAACGCCTAGGTCACATCTCTAAAAATGGAGTTGAGCAACTGGTGTCATATGGAATTTTGGATTCCATCGACTTCACAAACTTTGATGTTTATGTTGAATGCGTCAAAGGCAAACATACCAAAAAAAATGGTGCATATAGAGCTACAGATGTCTTAGAGTTGATACGTACAAACATTTATGGACCATTTTTGACACCTTGGAATGGTCAACAATATTTTATATCATTCATTGGTGATTATTCTAGATATGCATACATATTTCTTATAAATGAAAAGTCGCAATTATTGGATGTATTCAAATAATTTAAGGTTGAGTTGAGAATTAACTTAACAAAATAATTAAGAAAGTCAACATGAATAGTGTTGCTGAAAGACGAAACCAGACTCTTAAGGATACGGTAAGGAGTATGATTTGTCATTCTACCTTTCCAGAGTCACTATGGGCAGAGATACTAAATCTTGTAGCTTATATTCTAAATAGAGTACCAACAAAAGCATCTGCCAAAACACCTTATGAGCTTTGGACCGGGTGAAAGCCTAGTCTCAAACATTTCATGTGTGGGGATGCCCAACTGAGGCAATGCCTTATATGCCAATTGAAAAGTAATTGGACTCTCAAATAGTGGGAAACTACTTTATTGGCTATTCTGAAAGATCCATGGGCTACAAATTTTACAATCCCAAATTAAATTCAATTTTTGAGACGGGAAAAACCATATTCCTTGAGGATATTGAGTTTGGGGGAAATAATAAGGTTAGAGACTTTGTCTTAGAGGAATAACCGATAATAATTCCAAAACCGATTCATATAGTTTTTTTATCAACCAAGTACGGAACCTCCACAAGACATAATTGCAATTCCTCCAACTCAAGATGATTTGGTCATTCATGAAGAACAAACTCAAAATATTCAAGAACAAGTGCTACAAGAACCAATACCTTTGCGGAGATCCACTAGAGAAAGGAGAAATGTTATTTCGGATGATTACATACCCTTTCTCCAAGAACATGAGGAAAATAATGGTATGATGGAAGATGATCCAATAAACTTTCGTCAAGACATGCAAGATTTCAACTCTGAAAAGTGGATTGAAGCAATGAAATAAGAGTACAAGTCCATGCAAGACAATAAATTTTAGGAACTTGTACCATTACTATAAGGTGTGAAACCCATTGGTTGAAAATAGATTTTTAAGACCAAACGTGATTCTAACGGTAATGTGGAGAGGTATAAAGTTCGTCTTGTGGCTAAGGGTTATACTCAAAAGGAAGGGGTTGACTTTAAAGATAATTTCTCTCCGGTTTCTTCGAAAGAATCTTTTAGGACAATCATGGATTTTGTTGCACATTATGATTTGGCACTCCATCAAATGGATGTCAAGACGTCTTTCCTCAATGGCAACATTGATGAAAAAATCTATATGATGCAACCAGAAAACTTTGTGTCAGGAGACTCAAAGAATATGGTTTGAAAATTGACAAAATCCATTTATGAACTAAAGTATGCGTCTCATCAGTGGTATCACAAGCTTCATGAAGTAATTCTCTCATTTGGTTTTAAGGTGAATGTTGTTAAAGATTGTGTGTATCACAAGTTCAGTGGGAGCAAGTACATTTTCCTAGTCTTATATGTTGATGACATATTTCTTGTCTCCAATAATATAGGCATCGTGCACGAAACCAAGAAATTTGTGTCAAGAAAATTTGAAATGAAAGATCTTGGTGACGCCTCCTTTGTATTAGGAAATCAGATACATCGAGACCGATCTCATGGTATTCTAGGATTATCACAAAGGAGCTATATTGAAAAGGTACTTAAAAAGTTTGTCATGCAGGAATGTAAATCAGGAGATACTTAAATTGCTAAGGGAGACAAATTTAGTCTCAATCAGTGCCCAAAAGGAAACTTAAAAATTCAAGAAATGCAAAAGATTCCTTATGCGTCAGCAGTAGGGAGTCTGATGTATGCCCAAGTATATACGCGTCTGGATATTGAATTCATATTTGGGATGTTAGCAAAATATTTGAGCAATCCAGGGATGAATCATTGGAAAGCATGCAAAAAGGTTATGAGGTATTTAAAGAGAATAAAAGACTACATGCTTACATATAGGAGGTTAGACTAGTTAGAGATTACTAAATACTCTGACTCATATTTTGTTGGATGCCAAGATAAAAAAATATCCACATTAGACTATATATACATGTTAGTTGGTTGATTTTCTTAGTGCAATGCTAAGCAAACTCTTACGGCTTCGTCCACCATGGCATCATAATTTATAGCATGTTAAAAGGTATCCAACCATGAGATTTGGCTGAAGAATCTTGTCACTGGATTGTGAATTATAGAAGGAATTGAAAGACCACTTAAGTTATATTGTGACAATAAATTGGTCGTCCTGTATTCCAACAATAATAGGAGCTCGACTAAGTCAAAACATATTGACATCAAGTTCCTAGTTGTTAAGGAAAGGGTACAAAATGGACAGATTTCCATATAACACTTGGGGATAAACTCCATGATAGCAGATTATCTTACAAAAGGTCTTCCACCTAAGGTCCTTTATGAGCACACTGCTCTCATGTGTATTTTATCGTTAGAGGAACCTTTAATTTAGTGGGAGTTAGTCGATTATGAATTTTATGTTCTGTGTTTGGTATTATGTATGCATACTATGATTTTGGATATTTTCCAATTAATAAAGTTCGATATTAAGTAGTTTACATTATGTACAATAAAGTTATTGAATGATCTCACTAAAATAAAGTAGTACCAGTTGAAAACCGACATATACATACCAACTTCATGTGATTTTCATGTTACATATTTCATGATGGATCTATGTCATTTAGTTGTGTCACTATCTGTGATAATTGATGGGTTTAGTTATGATTGATATAACAAAATCACCTTGGTTCTAAATAGTGGCATGATTAATGGACGGGATACTTTGGATATTCTTGAAGTATTTAATGGCAATTTTTGAGCTCATAAAGTTTAACACGCAAGTAAAGTTACATATGTGATCAGTGGAAGATTGTTAGAATTTTGGGTCATAAATGTAACATTTAAGGTGTCAGTACCCTTATTTTAATTAGTCAAGACTTAAAGGGGTCTAATTAATATAATATTAAGTTTGTGGCTAAAAGCATAAATTTCATGAAAGGTTAGATTATTATGTAGATACTATAAGTCAATATCTAATTCGATGAGGGTCTAAATTAGAATATTGAAGAACTAAGAAATAACCCTAGGGTCATTTAAATGGGTTATGGTCCCCATTTGTAGAGTACGATCAAAATACAGTTTATCAGGTTTTCTCTCTTCATCCCCTTCAGAGGCAATTAAAGGAACTCTAAGAAACTCTACAAATTGGAAGATCACGTACTCGCAACCTTCAACAATTTCAATGGCAAATTTAGGTACACTTCTGCTTTCATTCTTTAATTGAATTCTGATATGGGTTTAAGGATTTAGATTTCTGTTGTTGATTTCTATAACAGTAAAAATCATAAGGTTATGAACGGATCTAACATGAATCTCTTTTTTTTGTGCCTTCCACGTACTTATAAATTATGAAATATTACAAGTTATGTTTTCCATCCCACATATTACTATGTTCCAACTTTATTTAGGTCTTAGGATTTAACAATTACTTTTCGTTTAAAACACATAAATTGAATTAATAAAATTTCTCTTGAAAACTTTTGAGAAAACATGCAAGGTTTTAGATAAAACCAAATAAAAATAAATTAAACTCCGGTGAATTTTTTAAAATTTTAATAAACAAAATTATAAAAATTTTGTGATTATAGAGTTCGTTTAATAAAAATTCCTTTAAATAAAATTTAAAAATATTTTTCATTAAATTTAAAAAGCTTTAAATTTAGAGTTATTATCTTTTAGATAAAATTTATTAACTTTGTCATATAATTATGATTCATATTATTAAGAACCTGTATGTTGTGTCTTAAATTAAAGAAGGAAATGAGTTATTGTCTTAAAATTATTACCTTATATTTAAGATGTTGTTTAATTTTAAATAATAGAATTAGAACATTATATCAAATGTTAATTTTATATTTTGCTAAATGAAATACTTATAATGAAAATAAATAATTAATTAAATAGAATAATAAGTTGGATGACTAAGGAATTTACAACATACGAGTTCGCTCTAGATTAGTTTATTATAATTTAGTTCATTTTGGATAAAGGTGCACATACAACCCACCAATTTCAACAAAACTTCATTTCTCAAAAATATTGTAACCGTAAGGACATCTCTCTATTTTTATATACTTCTTCCAATAATAAAAATATATTTTATATTTATATTTGCTCGGTATCTTCTTACGTGTTTTATTTTGAAGATGACTAGTTGTGAAGGAGAGTAAATGTTTATATATATGGTCTAATCAAATATTTAGTTGGAAAAAAATCTTTCAATCAATCAGACACACTCCTAATCAACTGGTTAGGCCCCAAAAAACAAATTTATGTGTTTTGCTAAGTAAATAGAGGCCTTAAAATCATTTTAGGTGTGTGTGTGTGTGTGTGTGTGTGTGTGTGTGTGTGTGTGTGTGTTACCTCAGCATCTTAGGAGTTATTATCCTACTTTCACACATTACTACAAAAAGATTTTTTCACCACGATTGATGAACCATGGTAATATAGAGTGTGGTAGTAAGTATGTTGCTTTCCACCACGGGTGTGTGACCGTATCAAGAAACTAAGTTATGTGCGGCATATCATCATAGTCATATTAATTAACATGGTGAAATACATAAAATTCATTGGTTCGATTCCCAGCCATGCCATGATATATAATATTTGGTGCGCCACTTTTCACAATAGTTGACTATTTCAACCATGATAAAATACTTTGTTTTTTTAAATAGCTTTTTGAATATTCCATCTATGCCCTAGTTTTTTTACTACTTGTATTGTATACCATATTTTCTACCACAACATAATATGAACTAGCAAACACACAAAATTTTGTAACTAAAATATGGCTTATATATATATATATATATATATATATATATATATATATATATATATATATATATATATATATATATATATATATATATATATATATATATATATATATATATATATATATATATATATATATATATATATATATATATATATATATATATATATATATAAAGCCCCAAAATATGACTTCAATATAAATCACACTATGAAGATCCAGTAAAGAGAGGCCTTCAAATTATTTTCAGCTACTAGAAAGTCAACAAAGAATGTCAATGTAAATATGTTTGTTATGAGCATTAATGAAGTATCTTTAAGAGAACATTAATGGTAAAGTGTCGACAGATCAACAACGAAGGGTCGACCAAGCTATCGACACAATGAGACTTGGTTTGAAGAGAAAATATGTTTTTATTTAAGGGCTTTATAACCTTTAGATATTGGGTTGTGTAACAATGATTGTGCATCTATTGATGTTGATTTTGGTAGTTTTCTCTCATGATATGGTTGTATATATCTTGCATGACTGGCCTGGTGTATATGTTATGTGCATATAAACATGGTGATTATGTAGTACTGACATGTTCAGGAAGTACTAATGTTGTGTTCTATACTGGAGCATCGGGCATGACATCTGGTCCTGGTTCTTGTATCTGTGGAAACAAATCATTTGTGTTAGTATTATTAATTGCATATTATGATATCAATTACTAACCTATTTTGTGCGCATGACTAAGTATGTAAATGATTGCATATTGATATATGTTAGTTAGTAGGGTTGTATGCTACCAACTATGTATACTATATTCATGCATGACTAAGTCTGTGAATGATTTTCTGATTGTATGTTTGGTTTGGAGAGACTAAATGGATTATATGTAAACATCTACTTATTGATGATTTTGACTTCTGTTGTTACTAGTGCTTAACTATGATACATGGAAGTTGTTGTTGCTAAATACTCTAAAGATCCAGTACATTTACTGGTTGTCATTTCTTATGATGGAAGAAGTGTTTTGTTCTTGAAGAGTTGTTTTGCCATAATTTTACAATGGGGGATATTATAGTTCCTATTGGATCGGCCCTTTGGATTTGTTGCATTTTAGCAAAACAATAAATTGGAGAAGTGTCCAAGTGTTCAAGATTAATTTAGCTTGATAAATTTGTATGGAACTGAAAAAGGGACAAATGTTAGGCGATATGCTCTAACATGTATGTACGACATATATGTCTTGTGCAATAGGATCCAGATTGCTGCATTTTAACATAATTTTTTTAGAAGATTCATTTATGTTTTATTTTGTTTGGTTTAACAATATGATTATATGATTTTTTGGACATCTGTAAATATCAAATCATATTTAAAAGAGATTTAAATTTTAATTTATAACAAACCAAATCATATTTTTTGTTGGAGATATTCAACGATCAATTCAAATATCCGACAAATTATGCAAATATTCTGGACAAAAATAAATGCAGATCCACAAGGGAAAAACCTAGAGTTATTTTGCTATATAAGGAGTTCAAACCCGCATTAGAAAGCAAACATTCCCATTTGATATTTTAGAGTTGTATGGTTTACAAGAATCCTTGTCATTTTCATGTACACCTCTATGTTTCAATAACTTGACATAGAAGGTTTATCTAGTTGATTTATAAATTCAACATTGTTATGTACATCTCTATGTTTCAGTAACTTGACATATAAGGTTTGTCTAGTTGAGTTGTAATATTCAACATTCTTTCATCTTTTTTTAAGATTGAAGTTTATCACTAGGGTTGAGTGGTTGTTTTCCCCTACACTAGTTTTGTGGCAGAGAAGAAAGTGAGTAAATTCTCATGTTTAGAGGGACGCTCTAAATAGAAAGCCATTGGGTAGTGTTAGGAAGAGACATTGAACAACATATGGTTTGTTGTTACTTGTAAGTCTAATTGTACTTAGCTTCTAATAGTGAATTTCATTTCTTGGGTAGTGGACTCAGCCCCCAGACATAAGTGTAGTTTCATCAAACCGAGTAAACAATTAATTATGTTCTTTATTGTTTTTCTGCTCCACCATTTAATATTTGTTACTCTCTTTGTCCTACAATGAGTGACCCCGTTGACCATTTCACACAAATTAAAAAAAAGAATAAATAAAAGAGAGATAATGATATTTTTACTAAAGTACTATTATCGTGTATTGAGAATGATGAAAATAATATTAATTAGAGGGTAAAATTGGAAAAAGTGCATTGAAAATTGAAATGGATCATTCATTTTTGGACATTCATTTATTTCAAATGGATCACTCATTGTGAGACGGATGAAGTACTTTATTGGTTTTGGTGTATCTTGTCGAACCTGTTGTTGAAGCATCGAGTTTGACGTTTGTCCCATGAGAAACATAATTTCATAATAGTTTATTTCTGTTTTGCAAGATGTCGTGATTGATTATCTATTGTTAGAAGATAGGTTTCTTAAATTTGAATTTGGATTCAAATTGCAAAAAGAAATATGGATTTTACTTTTATTTTTTAAACTGGTAGCACAAATTAATATTTACAGAAGAGAAAAACAATATTTATGATAAAAATATGTTCCTCTTGTATAACATAATATAAATAAATATTTGTAGACATGAAAAATGATATATTCAAGTAAATCAATTTCTAGACATAAAAAAATTCTAACAAATTATTTATTTATTAAAATAGGATATAAGAAAACACATTTATAAATATTAGAAGAGCCGAATGAAAAAAAATAAAAATAAAGATACCTAAAACTTACTATAGGACTTTTATCCCTTTAGTTTAACAAAACATATAAAAATATGTCTTCATATAAATATTTATTTGAAGTCATCTCCATCCAAAAAGATGTTGGGTATAAAAAGTCCACGTAAGTCCAACATCACTTGATATTTCTATATGATATATTTTTCTATTTCAAATATGAGAAAAAAAATTTTTACCACATATCCTTACCTTTATCTCTATATCCATACCTTTTATAAAAAAAAAATATCAATTTTATCTTTATTATTTTTTAAATATTACCTTTATCTCTATATCCATACCTTTTATAAAAAAAAATATCAATTTTATCTTTATTATTTTTTAAATTTTATTTTGTCTATCGAAAGATTTTGTAAAAGAGTTTCGGTAGTCATTTTTCAATTTTTTTAACTTTTTTCTTATACCGGAAGACCTTACAAAAGAGTTCTGGTAGTTAATTTTTATGTACCGGAGAACTTTGCAAAAGAATTACGATTGTCATTTTTCAATCATTTTTTATTTAACTTTTGTGTACTGAAAGACTTTGTAAAAGACTTCCGATAGTCATTTTTTGTGTGTACCGGAAGACTTTTTAAAAGATTCCTGGCAGTCATTTTTTAAAAAAGATTTGATTTTTTTTGTATCGAAAGACTTTGAAAAGAGTTCCGGTAGTCATTTTTTCAACAATTTTTGTGTATCGAAAGACTAGACTTTCGGTAGTCATTTTCTAATTTTTTTTTTTTTTACTTTTATTTTATGTATCGAAAGACTAGATTTTCGGTAGTCATTTTCTAATTTTTTTTATTTTACTTTTATTTTATGTACCGGAAGACTTTACAAAAGTGTTTCGGTATAAAAAAATAAATAAAAATAAAAAATAATTGAAAAAATAAAATAAAATATTAAAAATGACTACCAAAATCTTTTACGAAGTCTTTTAATACACAAAATAAATATTTAAAAATATTTAAAAAATAAAATAAAGTGCTGGGTATAGAGATAAAGGTATGTTGGTAAATTTTTCATAAGAAAGATGCTATATAGACTCTAGAAAAAGAAACTCATATTGGCCTATTTACATCCATGATACTCATCTAAATTACACAATATAAATTTTTCTTAATCTCTTCATTTTCCTTCTGCAAATGGGACAAGTGCAAGTTTCAGCGGCAATTCTACACATAAAAATAATAGATGTTAAAATCTACATTAATGTAATAAAAAAAATCTCTCTAAAACTTTAAATTTATCCATTGTACAAATGTTAAAATAATAACAATCAGTTATTTTTATAAGTATACATTAATTAATATCTATATTGAGCTAACTTCAAATAAAAAAATGAGAGAAAATAGTATTCTTACCTTGTTCCACAAGCATAACATGTTGCAAAATGGCCACATGGGAGAAAAAAGCAATCCCTTCTCTCATCAAAACAGATAACACACAAACACCTAAGATCAATATTACTGGTTTCCCCTTCTAATATTAATTTTCCTTCATTGGAATTTTCTTCATCACTTGAGAAAGAATCATAAGATGAACTCCAACTTGTAACATCACTGTCTTTTCTAGACAATAATGGAGCTCTTTCTGAAATCACTCCCACTTGTTGAAATCGAAATCTTGCATTTTCTTCATTGTTTGTTTGGAGCACTTGATAAAATTCCAATGCACATATGATTATGACAGCCATCACACCTGTGTTTATTGCATTTCATAATGTACATTTCAAATTTGTCAAACACTAAATTTGGTTATATTTTATATTGTGATACCTGATCCTGTAAAATATATGATCCATCTTGGTTCATAAGACACATTCACATCAAACCATTCTTGACTAGTTACACCCTGAAAGATAGACTAGTTATTGAAACTGCTTTGATGTCCTTATAAAAATGTAAATTTGTCGTTTTATTACCTCTCTAGGACCAGGAGTGGTTAACAGTGCTATGTTTGCGGAAAGAGCTGTGTTTATTCTACAAGAATCGTTATCCATAGAACATCTTTTATAAGAGTTGGTTGTATCATAGAGATGTGCATTCACATTGAACTTTAAATGTACCTGATTATTGTAGTAACATTTCAAAGCCTTAATTACCCTTTTGCAAAATGTTACTAAATCACTAGTCGTGTTAATGTTAACTAAAAATGATTGTTTTAATGTATCACCTTAACATTTTGATGGTTCATATTGTTGATAGCCACATAATAAGTTGATGATTCTGTTATTTTATGTGTAATATTACTACTTCCTGTAAATAAAATAAACAAATATGAATGAAAATAATATTAAAAACGACTGACGACCTAATCAAACCACTAAACTGAATCGTTGAATGGAACCGAACCGAAGTTGAAATAACTGAAATGTTCTGTTTGGTTAGTAAATCTAACCATGTCACACAAATAACTTTAGAATCGAAGAAATTGTAAAAAAAGTCGAACCAAAATTGAAATTGAACCAAATCGTAACTGAAAATGAAAAGTGCTACAAATAAGTTTAAAAATTTCTATTAAAAAATTTGAAAAAATGTAATGATTCGATTATTTAATGAATAGCTAAATTTTGGGGAAAATTTATTTTTTAACGCTCTGGTACAGTTTGGAATTTCAAACCGATATACCACAATAATTTTGGTTTGTGGTTATGTTTTGAATAAATTCAAATAGTTCGATTTGGTTCGATTCGAATAAGCTTTTGCTATAGTTTGATTATATTCGGTTCAATTTTCAGATAACATCAAAATAAATGTAGCATAAGAGAACTATTTTGCAAGTAATTATACCATAGATATTATTCCAATACATTGTTGCATCAGAGGATAATGGATCATCTTTCCACTCATCTATGCTATCTCTACCTGTATTTGTGAAAGATTAGAAATAATGAAAGAATACATACAAGGTAGAAATAATGAACCATAGATTGCAATATATAAAAATAAAAAATGTACCTTTAGCAATTACAAGGATTAAAGGTGCTACTAAAGATTTAACACAAACAAAAACATCTAATTTAGAGCCTTTATTCAAGTAGAATATCCATTCCTGCAAAACCATATGAATTGTTTACAACATCATGTTTACAAGGTTTAAGAAAATTAAACAAACATGAAAAACAAAATAAAATTGGATCATACCTTTTGAGATCTTGGTGGTATGGATACATCATAAATCTCAGTCCAATTTATTTTGACATCTAGTGGAGGAGCAACATCAAATCCATAAAGCATCATACCAGGTTTTGGTTTATTGTTTTGTTGCACCTGTTAATGTGTCATAAAAGATTAGTATATAATAATAATAATAATAATAATAATAATAATAATAAAACACGAATGATTAGTTATATGTTCAAATTATACTTAAATACCTCGATAGATTGTACTAACATTGAGTTGATTTCGATCAAATGTGAAGAATAAGATCCCAATTGTAAATTAGATCCGTGAACACCAACAACAACAAGAGTAACAGATTCTACAGAAAAAATGGAAACAAAATACAATTCATATGATTGAGATTGCATATTACAATTTAATTAAAGAGAAAAAAAATGCATGAAAATTTATGGGAAATTATACTAACCAATGATCCAAAATAGCACAAGAACAACAATGCAAGACCAAACATTGTACCACATTAAAATCATAAATGGCTTTGTGTTTGAAATGTTGACTTGTAATTAAGATGAGAATCAAATTCACAAATTGATTTAAAGAAGAGATAAAAGATAAAAGAATGGTTTTTTTTATAAACAATTAGTTGAATCTCACTTTTTGTATGTAAAATGAAAACATGGTGTGATGTTTAAATGTAAAAGTTATTCTGTCAATATTATGGAATAATTCAAATGAATCCATTATAGCCTAAAAATGATATTATTTAGTCAAAAAGAAAAAAGAAAAATTTTCAAGTTAGGTAGAGTATATTATTTATAAAAAATACTAACATTTTTGTCTTAAATAATAATAATTCAAAGTTGAACAAAAAATAAAATATGAAAAAATGTTTGACTCGTTACTTTTTATCAATTTGGACATTCACTAATTATGCTCAGGAGTCATTTGACCTAAACTAATTTGTTTCTTTAATTGATTTTTTTTATAATTGTCTTTAACCAAAAAATGTTGAAAAAAATCTGAAAAAATGACCTTTTTAATTATAAAATTAACAGAATCATGATTTAGTTATTTAAAAATAATAAGTTTAGATTTTTATTCTAAAATATATTTTTTAATTCAGTAATACAAAATCCAAAATTTATAATATTACGAATACCGTTTGGGTCGAGATTATCCATAATTTAAAGTTGACTATCTTTTGGATTAATATACAAAAATCATATATTTTTCTCTTTATTTTTTATAGTAAAGTAAATATCATCTTAACTTGAGTCCTTAAAAAACTCAAAAATAAGAAAAAGTTAAAAATTTCATACTAAAATAAAAATTTAAAATTTAGGAAAAAATCAAAGACACAATTTTCAAAATATTTTTTTTATTTACAATATACAAGTTAGCATTTTCCTTAATGTAAAAACATTATAATTTAAATAGATTTCTTAATCTACACTTTTCACATCGTTAATTGCTTTTGCAACGCCATAATTCATATATGCAACAGTTACTCGTTATGCAGGTGTAAAAAGGCTTAAATTTAAATTAAAAAATTGCTCTCACTAAATTTAAGGATTATCACTTGAAGTGTAGCAATACATTTATATGGATTTGGGTTAGGGATGATGATTGGAATTACTATAATACTCATTTTTTTAATATTCATAATTGGAAAACATTCTCATTATTCTCATTATTGAGTCCATGTTTGTTTGGACACTAATGTTAACACATACATATGTTATATGAGTATGTATATAAGTTTACTCATATCCGTTACACGCATTTTAATAAAATTAAATATATCTATCACTATTTTCTTTTTATTATGAGTTGCTTTGGGGAAAATCTATACTACAATATAAGTCGTTTTATAATATTAATGAATCATTGATGTTATTTTTTCTATTATACCCTTAAATATTTATTATTATCCCTCCTCTTAATTATGTAAGTTTGTCTTTCTAATATCATTAATAAAAGATAATTTTGTAAAACCTTTCATAATTTCTCTTTTTCATAACTTATCATTGCATGTTTTTAAGAATATTTTAAAAAATTTATTGTTGAAATATGAAACAAACTAACACTTATAGTAAATATGTAATTTTTAACATTGATGTATTTTTTTAAACTGATAGACATACATTATTATATAATAACATAAATTAAAAAATATATAAATACACATATCGTGCGACCATGTGGTAGGGTGGATACTAAGTCACCATGCTCATACTCATCTTTGTGGATTTACCCTACTCGTCATGTAAATTTTTGTGGGTGTACACTAGGGATGAGTCAAATTGCCATCCCCAATTTGGGTAGGTGGGGTAGGTATGTATTAATTGAGTGAAATAAATGTAATTTTTTGGTCTAGGGTTTTGTTCCGTTCGGGAGTCAGAAATGAATACAGTTGGAAAACTGATGATCTTGAACGATGGCTCTGATCTCCTTTATGGAGGTGTGGGATGGATTTGTATGGTTAACACTCCAACGTCCAAGTCAGTTTAAGATTAAAGATGAGTACAATGAAAATTGAAGATAAGAGATTGTACCTTACTCTTAGCATATGAACTGATTTTTTACCTTGGGTCAATTGGAGTGAATTTGATATTGAGCCTTGGTCATTTGGACTTTTGACTGTTCCAGAACAGTTGCCCCCAAGGCTTGCTCGAGTACTGAAGGAATTGGGGTAGGCTTAAGTATCATCGAACTACCTCCATGATATGGTTTGATGTGGAATGGAAAAGAAACACTTAAGATTAGTTTTTGAAAAATTACAGGGAATAGATGCATTAATGTGGTTCAATCATTGAAACACTTTATCACCCTTTTCTAACATTATGCAGTCACGTGACCAATTAGTATACGATTCAAGTTATAGTGTACTTGAGTTGGTGTATATCCATGACTGGAAATCTAGTCATTATTCTTGTGATTCATTTTCATGGTTGGTCTGATCCTTTCAATTGTTGTTGCTTATAAATAGTATGAATTGAATATTTAGAAGTTTTTCGCAATCTTTAGCATTCAAAATTACTGTTCCTTTTCAACAAATCATCTTTGTTTCTTCTTCATTTAGAGTATCACTAAAAGTGACTCAATGCTTTTCTTAAAGCTTCACCTTTTTTTTCTTTCTATTCACCCTGCTTTATGAATCCCACATAACCAAATAACTTTCTAACTCAAGCTTTTATCTTCCAACATTTCTTGTTTTCTAGTTAGTATGAGTGGAAATACGATTGACCTAGTGAGTGATTCTAAAGTTGAAACTTCATCCCCTTTTGCGATGGGGACCTTCCATGATTCTCATCATTCTCCTCTTAGTAGTGATAACATAGAACAAGAAATCGTATACATATCTAATGATTCTGATTTGGAAAACATGTCTAGGGATTTCATGGAGGAAGAAAATTCGTTATTTGGTTCATTAGATACCATGTTGGTAGAGGAATAAATCGCGCACGAAGCCCTTTTTCCCCCTCGCGTATTATCTGATGGAGTGATACAAGCCAATATGCAAAGGAGAGAATGTGTTAAATACCACATTTAACTCAGTCTGCAGACCAATGGTTGTGAACTCAATGATGTTTAAGTGCTAGCCCATTTAAAACTTTGAATTCGGCCAGGCGTGTTGGAGTATGTTGTGTAGATGCAAAAGTATAAGGCAATTCCATGGTTTTAGGCACCGAGGCTACCATAGGTAGGGATGGGATCATGGTCGACGACCCTTTAGAGTGGATGGCCTTTCCCGTGTTAGGGAAAATATGATATGTAGTTCTATGAACGACTATAAGATCTCATTTTATGAATGCTTGTTTACAAGACTATAACTTTTTCTACCTTTTCTGAATTTGAGGTAGTAGTCCTTAAATATTTAAAAGTTAATCTTTCCCAGCTTCATCCTGGGTCATAGGTTTACATAAGTTTATTCCAATTGTGTGTTAAGTACAAATCCTATAAGCCCTCTCCTAGTTTTTTTTTATCTTTTCCATCTGAGACGTTCTTATCAGACAATTTTCATAACTTGGGGGCTTATTTACTTCTACTAGGTCAATCCTTGGTTCGACCTCTTTTCTTTGGACAAGGGATACTCAGGGTGTATTTTTATTGGTAAGGCCCCTCATACATGTAACCCATCTCATATTCTTCTATATCCATGTCAATTCTCATTGCTTCTGTTAGGTTTTATATCCAAAGTATTGGTCCAAGATCCACTTTAACTAGGATGGCATATCTTATTATACCAAGTCGGGTTCGGTCTCTCCGAACATGGTGATAATGTAGGATTATGTATGATCTTGGTTTCACAAGCTTGGCTATGAGGTAGGTTTGACCCTAGTAAGGTACACCCCCTATAGATGTGAAAAAGAAACAGGTTGACACTCATGCTATCTTGTGATAGTGGTGTCTTTATGCTTTTTCTTATTATGCATGAATGTGTTTCTCGGATAGTATAAACAAAGTAAGCAAGTTTAATATTTTTTACAACTTTAATCCTTTATTCTACCCTGACTGTAGAGACTCCTACTCGTAATCCTGGGATGGATCAACTTGTGGATGTTATAGCCAATTTATCAATGGAAGAATCAACCTTACCTCCAGTTTTTAGGAAGAGAGCCAGGGAAGAGGGACAAAATCCCATTGAACCGAGGGTTCTCCAAAAGGGACTCGGGTTTCTGAAGGCAATGCTTCCGGGGAGATAACTATCTTATTATAGATACTGTATTTTTTTCTCTTCTCGACTTCTTGGAACTTGTGAGGACACGAGCACTATTATTTCTATGTTGGATTTATCCATCGTTCAAAATCTCTTTAAGGGGAATAAGATGGAACTGGCTTCCGAGCTTTCTCATAGCATGTTTAATGCTACTTTTATCTTATATCTTATATATGCTAGATGGGGGGATGTTTTGGACCCGTGTAATCCCTCCAAAGAAAGGGATACTTAAAAGGGGAAGGAAGAAGATATATAACTGATTTACATTAATATCCAAAAGAAGCTTGGTTGTCTGCATGAGGAGCCATCCCGACATTAAAGGAATCCAAAATGAAGAATCAACATCCTTATCATAATCCTATCATGCAACTTTTATGAAATCCTTCGAAAAACATTACTCAGTAGTTGAACGATCCTCAGAAGATCCAACATCCAATGGTGGACCTTCCTATTCAAGGAACAATCGTGAATAAATATGAAAAAAATCCTCTTCCAATGAAGAATATTATGAAAGTTTCTTAAACGCATCCTACAAGGGAGATATTGTTTCAACTATCAAACCATATTACACTCAACTATTTAAAACGATTAATCAATTAGAGAAAGAAAACATTAAACTAAGAGAGTGTACCCTAGGTCTCAATGAGTTCCTAATATATCTTAAGAAAATCAATAGCTCTTTCAAAATATAGATAACTAATCTTAGAAACTCAAAATAAGAATGTAAGTAGTGTGAATCCCTTATAATAGAAGTAACTAGGCTTTATGAAACCTTAGGAAAGCTTACCCAAGGGAAAGAAAAGTTTGACATGATTTTATCTAGTCAAAGGTCCTCCTTAAATAGAAATGGTATAGGATTTAAAAGAGATAGAAAACCCAGGAAATGTGTATATCATAAGGATAATAAGCATCCAACTTATAATTGCACGTATTGTAAGACAATGAGACACTTAGAACCATTTTGTTTTGATAAATTAAAAGGATCTAAAGAACCACATTAGATCTTCTGTAAATAATGCACATGAGTCCAAGAAAATATGGGCACCAAACATGAAACCTTAGTGTTTTACATGTGTGCTTTGGAACTTAGAGCTTTGATGATTATTAATGAAGTTGTGAAAAACACGATATACTTCCAAACTATACAATATTTGTGAAGTCTCTGATCAGGGGATGGGAAATATCAACTGCTGTGATCAAAGCAAGTTAACTTAGAAATATCTCAAGGTTTGTGTTCCTTAGAAATCAAGTTGAATGAATGTGTCTTTAATGGACTTATTTGTTTGTGATTTTATAACCTCTCGCATCCAACAATGTGTAGAAGAAGATAAACCATAGTATATTTGGTGTTTTCCGTCTTTAGGAAATATTTACCAATAAGTCTTAATAAATGAGGTATACGTTAGTTTACGGTAGAAATAATCAGAAAAATCTGATTAACCCCTTAAAAAATGATTTTAGTTTTTTTTCTCATCTAAAGAAATTATTTTCTATGCCAAAAAGACGGGTATTCCAGTGTTTCATAGCAAGAGGTGTAAATAAAGCCAAGCATAAATTAACACAAATCCCAAAACAAAATATGTTGAATTAGGCCAAAATAATTTATAAGCACTTGTGTCAAATCGATTAGATCTTTTGAAAACTAAAATAATTTGAACGTTGGAGCTCACTATAACAACTAGTATGGTAAGTAATTATGGTAACATATACGTTAGATTGCTAATTCTCATTTTTTTTACCGTTTCTGATTGATTTGCACACATATCTAATAGATTAGAAATAAGATATAAATAAAGGTGACTTATCATTCTTATCATTCCATCATTTTCTTACTTGTTCATTGTATTAGAAAAACATAAGTTCTTTCTCATCATCATCACCTCAAAATGGCCACAAAAAGAACTTGTTCTTCCAAATCTTCATCCTCATAATTCTTCGAAGACTTCTTCTCTCAAGCTCAAGAAACAAACTTCAACCTCTACTATTATGATAGAGAACTATATTTATCCCACCATCTAAATGAAGATCTATTAAAAAATTACTTCATCATTGAAGCATTCACAACTGCAGGGCACTCGTCCGTGTCTTGAACATATGTCCTCAGCATATCATACTTATACATACTTATACATAAGTCTTTGATGCTCGTCCGTATCTTGTATATATCATCCCTCAGCAGATTCAACATTCGTCTGTGTTCCTTGCTTAACCGATTGATACTCGTCTGTATCCACATCCCCAAACACGTGTCAATGTTTGTTTCTACCGATACTCGTCCGTATCGTGGTCCTAAGGATGCTCGTCTGCACCTTTAATCTATACACACTATCAAACACTTATACCGTTTATTTTAAAGCGTGAGCACTCGTCCGTGTTTACCATTCCCCAGTAAGTCGCCTACAAAATAACTTTCTCTTATCCGGCATTCGTCCTATGTCGTAATACTTTCGGCAGCCGTCCCCTACCAGGTGATCGTCCTTCACCTTTGGATGACCGTCCCTCATCCTTTCCCTAGTGGAATCCCCGTTATTGGAACCTTCTATCCGGCATTCGTCCTATGTCGTGATAAAGAGCAGTCGTCCCCTGCTAGGTGATCGTCCTTCACCTTTTGATGACCGTCCCTCATCATTTATCTGATGGTTGTCCCCATCGTTGATCTTGTTATCCGGCATTCGTCCTATGTCGCAATAATCCCCAAGAGCAGCCGTACCCTACTAGGTGATCGTCCTTCACCTCTTGATGATCGTCTTTCATCATGCTTATCTGATGGTCGTCCCCATCGTTGACCTTTTCTATCCGGCATTTGTCCTATGTCGAGATAAAGAGCAGTCGTCCCCTGCTAGGTGATCGTCCTTCACCTTTGATGATCGTCCCTCATCAATTATTTCATTTATTCTTTAATCTGATGGTCGTCCCCGTCGTGGTCCCTTTTCCTTTTCCTGATGATCGTCCTTCGTCAGTTTAGCCCGATGGTCGCCCCCATCGTTGTTTTCTTTACTTTCCATCCCGATGGCCGTCCCCATCAATGATTTTGTCAATCCCCAGAAAATTTTATTTCCCTACCTGATGGTCGTCCTCGTCGTGGTTTCTTTATTTCCTAGCATGATGGTCGTCCCCGTCATTATTTTGCTTACCATTTTACCCCCTGCAGTTGTCCTCTGCCCGACGGTCCTCCTCCGTCGTTGCATTTGATACACATACTATACTACCTTTTACAATTTATATCCTTATTCTTCTTCTCCCCAACGAGTGCAAATTTCATACTTTCTTTGGTATTCAACCACAAGTTATCTTGTTTGTCTGTTAAGCCAGGCGCTTACATCCTGCACAGCTAACTCATGCTTGAATAGGGGAAGCTGTAAACACCCCAAATTTGCCCTCACTTTTTCTCACACCATGGCTTGTGATCTTTCATTTTTGCATTAGCATAAGCATACCATCTCATATTGCATATTTGTTTCGTCTGCATAGTTTCATTTCATCTGCATCTAGGGTTTGTGATCTGAGCAAACCAAGAAGTGATCTGTGCCATCCCAAAGGTCTTGAAGTTTTCCAAGAGGGTCCATGTGTGTTCCATTATCATAATATGCTCCCCAAAGTTCATAAAAGTCAAAGGATCACAAAGAATGGTAAAGGCATAGAGGCAAACTGAAGATTGCCTGCACAAATGACCAAAAATTAGGGTTTTGGTTTCAGAGGCCTTAATCCCAAAAAATTTGGTCATTATTGTTTCTAATGATCTTAATATGTTATAAGGATCATGTGTACCAAGTTTGATGAAGAAATTCACTGTGGAAGTCATCTGATCATTGGGTAACTTCTTGAGCAAGTAAAGTCAAAATCAGGGCATCTGAGGTCTCCCTCAAGGCACCAAAAGGTCATCATCATCATTTTGAGTCTCTATGATCTTTATTTGATCTTAGAAGTGGTTGAAAGTTCACAAAGTTGAAGAATTTTGAGCCAAATGCAAACTTGCTATTTTTGGAAATGACTTGTAATGGAAACTTTCCATTTTGGGAAAGATATTAAACCTATTCTTTCATGACCAAAAATGCTTCAAATGAAAAATTCTTGGGCATGAAAGTTGTAGATTATGTCTTCCCATTTTCAAAAAGTACAAGAACATGTCTTGATTCTTCCTAGAACTCAAGATATGGCCTTTCAAAGTTGGTAAAAATCCTATAATTTTCAAGTTCATGCCAAAGAGGGAATTTTGAAATTTCACTTGCTAAGCCATATGATAGATTAAAAAGGAAAAATAGCATCATATCTTATGTCGAACTAATCACCCAAATCCTAAACTACTTCGGCTATGCTTTTGGAGAGGAATAACCTATCTATGTTCATACAAAAATAGGACAACCAACAATAAGTAAAATAGGATATACAATTCAAGAAGGAGAATTTGTCCCTTATCAACAAAGAAAAGCAAGGGAGCAAAGAAACACACCTACATCCAACACCCTCAATAAAATTTGTGATGAACAAAGGAAGATGAATGCAAAGATCAAATAGCTCATTGAGAAAATGGTAAGAAACAATTTAATCTCTCCAACAGGTTCTAGAGAGGATGGTACGTGTTTCTTAGATGTTTTATCATGCATTTTTCTTCCTTGTACTTCTAATTAAGAAAATTACCTTATGTATTTCAATTCCTTTATAATATGAGAGTTTTCTTTTGCTTTTCTAAATATCCAATTTGCCCTGTCAACATATTTATTTTTCACCATGCATCTTTTTCCCCATTTTTTATTTTGGCAATGAGGGAGAAGTATAGTCTCAAGGGAAATAAAGTATACTCTCTATTTAACTAGGGGAATTTAATCCCTCAAAATATATATGCATTGTTTTTTTTACCACTTACCCTCAGAGATGTGTTGTCAACATCAAAAAAGGGAGGAGGTGAAACCTTGTTTTATATGTGATATGCTTTTAAAGACATCAACTTTTGGACAACTAATATCTTATGATAAGTCAAGAATGAACAACTAAGTGGATAAAGATGAAAAAATTAAGAATTAGGATTTGATGGAATGTAACTAAAGCCTTATCTAAATGTTACTCAAGCAAGTGCCTACAACAGAGAAAGTATCTGATAAAGTCTTGAAGTGCTTAAGATCCTCATAATTTAGTAGTGAGTGAATAAATTATAAAGAAAAAGGGTTTTATCGTAAAAGTGCATGGCTAAAGTGCGCACACACCCACATGCACACGCGCACACACTAAAATATATTTTAAAAATTGTTTTTACCAAGGAAAATATCAAAAAATATATTGAAGTTGTTCCAGATAAATTAGGAACTATCAAAATTGTTATAACCGAAATTGAGTCCCAAGCGATCAGGACTAGGGGTGTTCACGATTCGATTTTGATCGGTTTTAAAGAAAGATATCATCCGATCCAAAGATAAATTTACTTGCGATTCAGTTTGATTTTTGATGATTGATTAAAAAAATCCGATCTGATCCAATTTCTTGTGGTTTGAATTTTATCGATTTTTTGGAATCTTAATTACAATTTATAATTTTATTAAGATTATAAAAACACCAATAAATAATAAATTTGATATAATATATAACATATATTATATTAAAAGTTAATATTACAAAAAGATAATGATCAGTTATGATTGAAACCAATGAAATAATAAAAATTAATATATTGAATCAAACTAATAAATAGTATATTATAAAAAATATCATATAATAATAAATTAATAAAATATATTATATAATAAAAAAATAAATAAGTATAAAAATAGATACATGCGGTTTAGTTTGGATTGGTTTTGAAAAATCAATATGAAATATGATCCGAACCGAGCGGTTTTCACAAAATGACATCCAAACACATCCAATAATTTTCGGTTTTTTACGCTTTTCGGTTTTTTTAGATCGGTTTGCGGTTTTCATTTGGATTGGTTTGGATTTGAACACCCATAATCAGGACAACACCTTAATGATGTGCAGTGACTTGATATATTTTCCTTCCTTTTTTAGACTTACAGTCAGTTATATTTCAACTTTCTAATTGATTGTAACCATGTGCCAATCTATTAGATTGTCATAAAATATCTTTATTTAAATTTTCTAGCCTATAAATAGAGGTGCATTCTCCCATTTCATTCTATCCAAATTATGTTTTGACACAACTCTCTCTCTCTCTCTCTCTAAAAAATTGTTTACTTTTTCTCACTAATATTTTAGCCATAGTGTCTTTGTGAGAAAAGTATTTTTGTGACTGAAGATATTTAGTAATTCTGGAAGGGTATAATTATAAATTCACAAAGGGAATCTTTTATATACATCTTGGTTGAATATTATCCATTTCGGGACTTGTTTGAGTTAGAAGTTTGATGCATAAATGATGGTCGTATAAGAGGTCATTCTCGAAGATCCAAGATTGGAGAGCTTTCTCGGTTCCATATACTTTTACCGCCACTTGAGTGAATCAATCGATATATGACCAAAAGCTTTACTTCGCTCCTTGCGTGATGCTGCCCAAATTGGCTATAATAATTGGTTTCCTCTTTCGAGAAGTAAAGTGAGCAGTGAGCTATTCATAAAAGTTCACCCATGATTTGATGCACCCATCGGGGAAATCATTGAATCACAAGCTCATTGGGCCGATTAATGTTAGTGTTAGTAGTTTGCATTTGGAAGCATCTTCTGCACTATAGTAGTCGAGCCGATCATTGACTAGTTGAACGTGTTCATCAACGTCTCCTTTCCCATCATATTCCCCTTGCCTATGAGGCTTTCGCATGACTTAGGGGATCTTACTTTCTAAGATCCTGGCACATAAGTGATGCTTAGGTTGTATCATGGTCGGCTGGAGTTCGTCGAGATATGAGGATGGGGTGTGACTACCTCGGTCGCCACCCGGACTCTAGGGAGGGTAATTGCGTTTTTCACCTTTTAGACGATCTTTGAATTTCTAGACTTTGCTTACCTTAGCAACGATCGGTTCTTGATCGATGGAATGGTTTCTTCAAGATATGGCTTCTTGATCCGTGATCGCTCGGGGTTGAGTAATGTGGAAGCTTTCTTCTATGTGAATGAACCTTTTATCTATCTCCTTAGAGTTTTATTGCGGAAAAAACTTGTAGATATTATTGAGTAGCTCATTCGCACTTGAGCGCCTATATTTGTTTCCCAAAATCCTTATATTTATGAAATAAAAAGGGAATAAAATTAGATAGGTTTGGACGCGAGTAATTAAATAGAATTGTTCATATTTTAATCTCTCAGTATAAAATCTAGACATTGAAATCTTAATTTTGCATGGTTCAACTATCTGAATTTCAAAATTTCAGATACTTTTCAAAATTTTCCTTATCTTGTTTCATAAATTTTTATTATGTATTTGGTGCGTCCGAAAAAGAAATTTTTACTGTAATAACCATGTTTCAATGCATTAATGCTCATATTACCCAACTTTCCCTCAAATATTCTATAATATCTATATTTCAAACCAAAAAAAAATGCAAATCGTATAGGGGCGCCATAATTAAAAATCCCAAAGAAAAACACATTCGATAACGCAATGGCCCAGAAGTTCTACGAAGAGCGTTTGCAAAGAAGGCCCAACTGATTCAACCAATTGGATTGAAGAAACACTTACGTGTCACCCTCCCAATGGTCAAAACGACGCAAACAGAATTCCGTATAAAAGGACAATTCCGACATCGCACAGCTACTCATTTCTCACGTCACACACTCACCGAGTCAGTCTAGCACCGAAGAGTGAGATCACAGAACAAATCAACAAACCGATGGCAAAAACGACGTCGTTACTTCTCTGTGTACTGTGTCTCTTTGCTACTCTATCTCTTATCCAGGTCTTTTCTCGCTCCTTCGATTTCCCTATTCAAATTTCACATTCCATTTTTCTTTATCTTGATCTGGTTTCAGTTTTGGAATTAGTTCATAATTAGCTTCAGATCGGTACTTTTTTTCTTCAGAATTATGATAGATTGAATATACTTTACCTTGAGTAATAGAACTGATTTGGATTGCGATTTTGCATTTGTGTTTGTTGAAAGTTCGATCTTATTTTTTTATTTATTTTTTATTTCTGAATTAATTGCAGGCAAAGAAATCGAAGGAGGATTTGAAGGAAGTGACTCATAAGGTTTTCTTTGATGTTGAGATTGATGGAAAGGCTGCAGGTTTTTAACCTTGTGCCTTTTATTATTCACTGTTGTCTTTGATTTTCTTTATATGGTTTCAAATTAATCTGAGATTAAATATAAATTGATAAGATCATAATCATATTGTCTTACCATTACCATTGGTGAAATATCAAACTTATTTACATTCCGGTGAAGTCTAAGTTGTTAAGTGGTTAATAATTAGTGAATTTTGATTAATTAAATATCATATTATGTTAAGGCTATGTTTGGAGATTGTAAAACGAAAGGAGCCGAATGGATGAGAATGAAATGAATACATAACGAAGCGGAATGGCATAAATGTCATTACATTGTTTGGGTATTTCATGATGGAATAGAGTTATTTTGTCATTCCCTCCAAATCGGAGGGTACAAAAAATAATGCTGGAAAGTGATGGTATGGATGAAATGCATTCTATAATGTTAGGCTCCATTCCATCCTTGTTAAATTATTCCAAACAATGGAACATAAGTTTATACCATTTCATTAATCCAAATACAACCTAATTGAAGTGATTTACAGTGAAATGAAATTATTCTTCTAGAAAAGGGAAAATGAGAGAAAGTTCAAGAGAGAATGTAGATGAGATCAGTGTTGTCCATGGCGGTTCGTGGAGAGCCAAAACTCTACAATACCAGACACTTGCGATGCTGTTATAGCGGATTATGGTGGAAAACCCTGAAATATTGTACCATATTTACCATTGCGGTTAACCCAAAAACCGTCACGTATATCCGCCATAGCACCGCCGTTGTGGATATTTGATAACACTGGATGAGATGCAAGAAGGTGATAAGTGAGAGAAAAATCTAAGGGAGAACTGACAGAATATAATCTTTTGCTTCTTAATTGTATTTTAGTTGATTCACATATAAATTAAGGAGAATAATTGCAGACGCAGTTACAGACCTACAGCTGCCTTGATTGTTGCACTAACTGAATTCTTTAATTTTTTATATTTGTAATTTTGGTAGGTGTTTTTTAGGAGAACTTATCTCCATAGGGGCCTGATGTTTCATACCAGTATTGTTTTTTCCTTTTTAATATGTGGTATATAATCGGTGCTGAAGCCATGATCCTTGACTTTCCAGGTCGTATTGTAATTGGACTTTTTGGGAAGGCAGTTCCAAAAACTGCAGGTCAGGTTTTAAAATTCTCTGTATATTGGTGCTTACAATACATCATTAACTTTATCTAAAGTCTTGTTTTGATATTCCTTTTTGCAGAAAACTTCCGAGCTCTTTGCACAGGTGAGCTTGTTTCTACTGCTGTTGTGTATTGTATTTATCATATAATCAAATAAATTGTTTAAATCCTTTTTCTTTGTGCTTCATCTTAAGCATTATACATAAATGTATTACTAAAAGATATACTCGTTATAAAAATTGATGACTATCAGCAGTTGGCCCAATGAGGGTAGATGTGTTAAAACATACTCTATGTGGTCCTTTTATAAGAGAAAATTTACTTTTTAGATTCATTGAATGGTATCTTGGACTGTATAATGGACTAGATATATTGATTACGCAATTGATCATGCAATGAATCTAAAAAGTCAAGTTTTTCTTATAAATAGGATCAGAGGTAGTAATAAGTCCTTCTGGTGGACTATATAATGGTATCTTGTTTCTTTTCACTGATGTTTGAGTAAAATAGCATTTTCTCCTCCCTCGAGTGCATTGAATACATTGAAATCACTGTTTGAGCGTATGAGGTGTTTGTGTTCATATTACAAATTGAAATAAGTTGTATACATATTTACTTTTATTCGGTAAATTATTAGGGGAAAAGGGAGTTGGTAAAAGTGGAAAGCCTCTTCATTACAAAGGTAGCTCATTCCATAGGATTATTCCTAGCTTTATGATTCAAGGAGGTGATTTTACACACGGCAATGGTATGGGTGGAGAATCAATTTACGGAGAGAAGTTTGCTGATGAGAACTTCAAGCTAAAGCATACCGGACCAGGTAATTTTATTCTATTTTTCTCTTTGTTGTTTTAGATGTTCATTAATTATAAATAAATTCAAATGAATATGTGACGGGGCTGATTTTTGCTTTTCATTTTCTGTACGAACAGGATTTTTATCAATGGCTAATGCTGGTCCTGATACCAATGGTTCACAATTTTTCATTACAACTGTAACAACTAGCTGGTAATTATATTCCTGTTCTCTATATTAATTGTAGTGCCGGATAACTTTGTTTTTCTTACATAATCACGACATGGCATACATCAATATGTGAAGACCTGTATTTCCTCTAACTGATATTCATATTGTGTAGCACGACTTAAGATATAATCACTTGTGATTTAGTTTGCATTTTTGCTAATAATTTATGTATCTATTTGATTTGATAGGTTGGATGGAAGACATGTTGTTTTTGGAAAGGTGCTTTCAGGAATGGATGTTGTTTACAAGGTTGAAGCTGAAGGAAATCAAAGTGGAACTCCCAAGAGCAAGGTTGTGATTGCTGACAGTGGTGAACTACCTCTGTAAATGCATCATCCTTGTTGAAGATGTTACAGTTTTCATTTCCATTCCACCTACAGGACTACTTATCTTTTATTAGCATGTAATGTTATGTCAACAGTGAGTTCTGTCTTTATCATTTCTAGAAGATGAAATTTCGCCATAATGATAAGAGAAAAAATAGCATTTGTTAACATGAATTTGTAGAATGAAATCCACTTGAATGTGGCTGTCAAGTATATTTAGCAGCTCTAAAAGTGGAGTGTGTTGAGCTTAAAAAACATTGACGCTGCCTCAATTTATAGTGTGGATTTGTTGTCATTTGACTCTGCTGTGTTTTTGTTCGGGTTGTTGTGCTTGAGAAAAATAGCACACTTTTAGTTTTGCAATAAGATATAAATTTAAAATCTAACTTTAATTTTAAAATGAATTAAATCCACCTTTGATTTTTTGTCTTATAATATAACAAACCAATTAATTGTGTGTCTAGAATCACATAACTAGGCTATTAGTATATGGTACTGAAACAAATACAATAGTAAAAATGTTATATATAGCGGAAAGCATCATAACATCTAAAGCAATCCTAAGCGTCAAGTCATCTTTCTGTTATCTTTGTCTTTAGAGTGCTCACCTATTAGGATTATGACAAGAGTGAGAATAAACTATCCAAGGGGGGTTCTCATATTTTAGGAGTCCTCTCGACTGTATGGTATTTACATAGTATTATATTAAGGTTTCTCACCTTAATTACTTTTATACACACAACACATATTGTAAAAGAAAATACAAATGCTTTACTAATGACGCCAAATATTGTATTGTCGGGAATTGTGATTATACCTTTCGAAGAAGGTCCTTCGATTATCCACCTTTCTGCTTTTGGGCTGCCACCCTCAAGGAACGAACATCTTAATGCACCTTCCATCGGTTCATTGCCTGCCTACTTTTGGGACTTCCACCCTCAAGGTGTGGTATATAGAATTTACTCACCTTTCCTACTATCGGGACTACCACCTTCTAAGAACAACGTACTGGAGTATGATATGAAAGTCACCGAAAGGACAAAACCTTTCCTAAAATCACAAGACAAGGCCAAAATGATGTAAATCTGGGTGGGGTGACGGTCTAATCGTCGTGGGCATGACGACTGACACCTTGAAAACACCTTCTAAGAACAACGGACTGAGGCATGGCATGAAAGTCACCAGAAGGACGAAACCTTCCCTAAAATCACAAGACAAGGCCAACATGATGTAAATCTGGGTGGAGTGTTGGTCTAATCGTCGTGGACATGACGACTGACACCTTGAAAACAGTCCAAGAAATTTTTGGGACTTTGGGTGGGGTGTTGGTCTAATCGTCGTGGACATGACGACTGACACCTTGAAAATAGTCCAAGGAACTTTTGGGACTGCCACCCTCAAGATGTGGTATATCGAATTTACTCACCTTTCTTATTATTGGGACTACCACCTTCTAAGAACAGCGTACTGGAGTATGACATGAAAGTCACCGGAAGGACGAAACCTTCCCTAAAATCACAAGATAAGGCCAAAATAATGTAAATCTGGGTGGGGTGACGGCCTAATCGTCGTGGGCATGACGGCTGACACCTTGAAAACAGTCTAAGGAACTGTAACAAAAATTAAAATAACAAAAATTAAAAACAAAAAATTAAAAATTATAACACAAAAGTTTTATTGTCGAAGTAATTCAATAAACCCCGTAACGTCGCCAAAAACTCGATGATAATTTTGCAAGTGTACTAAACATATCAAAATAATAAAATTTATAAGTCGGTCTCCACATGGATTGTGTTATTTTAACAAAGTGATTATGTATTATTGAAATTTAAAATTGGAAGTTTTCTTATTTAATTTGTTAAAATAAAAGTGTAAATAAAATTAGTGGATATCTTGATCAGATTAACCACTATTAGACTTTGTTCAAATCTCAAGTATTTCAATGTGCTTGCATCTATTTTCCCTTAAGATGATTTATTAGTTATTACGATGGTTTAACTGAATCGTTATATCCAATTCCTTAGTGTATAAGTCATTATTTTAAACTATGCTCCCTAATCCTTTAAGTCAAGCTAGTTAAAACGGACAATATTTATGTGCATTAAATCCTAAATCACAATTTATAATTTCTTATCTTTAATTGATTACTAAGTTTAAAAGATTAATTAATTATGATCCATATAATTATGGTCAATAATCACTACGAGTTTAGATCGATATATATATATTTGTAAAAACATCTAAAACAATGAACACAAAATTAAAATGAATGACGATACTAAATAAATTAAAGGTACAAATAATACAAAGATCCAAAAATATGTCCGAATAGATTCATACATGTTCATATAACAAGCCCTAATCAATAAAGCTTAGATATTTATACTCATAAGAAGCATAACTGAAGTAATAAAAAAATAGTCCATGAATTTCCAGTTTGAATTTGACTCCTGGTGATAAAAACCTTCGCTCCATAGCTTTAGAAATTGCTTCGCCGTCAAATTTGAGTCACAATAATATTCACCCCTATAAAATTCTCTTACCTTTCCAAACGTGTCACTGTCAGCAAAGCAATCCATCACAACACGATGAAAAGCATAACAACCACTATGGATTTCACCGTGACTACAATAATTCCTATGCTAGAGCTCTTTTTTTTTACCTTTCTTTTGTAAAAGTCTCGTCTCAATCTGAGTTATGAATTTCAAATATGATCAAATTATTGGATACACATTATAATGTTAATTGTGCTGAAAAATATTTGTTTCTTGATATAGTTTCTTGATTTTTCTTCAACTTCTTCACTTTCTTCCTATTTTTTTCATAAAACTTAAACATAATTTACCGAAAATTATCAAAAATATGGAAATACTTATAAAATTACATAATAATAAAGTGTCATCTGTTAACCAAACCGGTCATCAATGATAAATTCATGTATTATTTGGACATATTACATATTTTTCAGTGTTAAGAAAGAGATATACTTCCCAATTACTAGGATGAATCGTAACGTTTCAAGTCTTCGCATGAGTTTGATATTCGATAAAGTGAATATTATTGAGTATAACTCATATTGTGGAGAGATTATTATGAATATTATTGCGATAATTATGGATAGAGATAATTGTTTATCGAAAGTAACTCTAAATTAAAATTTAGATTAATTAAATTTTAGTATTATATATCTAGTTTGTAACACTAGAATTCAAATTAATAAGAAGAAAAATAAAAAGAATTATAGTTGTTCTATAAATTAACACTATTATCCTAGTGCATTAAAGATGAATCATGTTTATCATTTTATACTTTATCTATAATATTTTATAATAGTTTTTGTTCTAACATTCTATTTAATATTAATAGATAAAATCAAAAGATATCAAACTTAAGATTTGAATTCACTTCATAATATAACCGTTATAAAATTTCAAACTCACCAACATGCAAACCTATCTTGCACATAAAAAAACCTTTTAATTTTCTCTCACATGCATAGGATAGTACTACTGATATAACAAAATGAGGGATGCTTACCAAATCATGAGTAATTAAAAAGGAGAAACCATCTTCATTTTGTGTTTGAAGTCACACTCACTTTCAATTGTTCAGTCTACTCTTTTTACACATTTTACAAACTGCCAAATTACTCACAGAAAGCATGCCTATGTACCAAAACTTATTTCGTTGCACAATTGAAGAAATAACTTTTTACCACTTTTTAAAATCATAATAAAAGTATAGTACAGGAGTTTTCCATTGGTTCATATATTAAGAAGAGGATCACCAATTGAACGAACGGCTGAGATTACTATCATTTGTGTTTCTTTTGGGGTAAATGTGTAACTGTACCGCGTGAACAGAGTAGTATTTAAGAAAACCAATTGAGCCTCAGACTTGAGCTCTCAGTCTCTACTTATATTTTAACGACATAGATTTAGAATATGTTTGTTTGCTCTGAACTTTTGTTTTGATCATATCTTTTGCCATTTTATTATTATAAATGCTGTCTTATTTTTTATAGCTTTGACAAAGACTTTCGAACTAGTGTCCTCTTTTATTTTAGAAAGGGACATTATGTCAAACAAGACATTAGACAACATTTTTTTTGTCCTTAGACAGCGTTTTAAAATGCTGTCTAAATTTGCGCTGCTAAAGATTTAGACAGTGTTTTAGTTAATGTCAAAAACGCTAAAGGGGCTTTATACAACGCTTTTTATTGTCAAAAACGCTTTCTAAACTCCCACTTTAGATAACGTTTTTTTGTCTTTTTTTAATATACCTTTAAACAACACTTTTTTTTTTAATTTTAATGGTATACCTTAGACAGCGTTTTCATAAAAACGTTTTCTAAACTCCACCTTAGACAGCGCTTTTAGTGACAGCGTTTTCTAAACCCCACCTTAGACAACGCTCTTTGTTGAAAGCGCTGTCTAAGGTATACGAAAATTTTAAAATATTTTTCTTTAAAAAACGTTGTCTAAAGTTGCCAAATTATAGACACCTGTTTTGTATCCATTTTTTCACCTGGTTTTTAAACCGGAATTTGTACTTGTTTTACAATCCATAATTTGCACCAAATTATCCTATTTAAACCTACAAATTTAGGCACCGATTTATAGATACAAAACAATCAGATTTTCAAACCAATATCTACGAAATAATTCATACAATCGTACCAAATTTACCCAATTTAAATATACAATATAGTTTTTACAAATCATTTCATCCAACTATACATTTTGTTTCAAATGAAATCTACATAAACAAAAATGTGATAACACTCTGAGCTATACATTTTCATCCAATTGCAACTATAACCTGAAACAACACAAAAATATTGTAATTGATCAATTAAAACAAGTCATAATCAATATGTTTATAGTTACATACACATACTCAAAATTTTCATCAATTAAAGTAAGAGTACAATATACCTTATAACACTCCGAGCTCCATAATGAATTGACACCATTCCTCTTTAATTTCTTCCAAATGATCTTTTGAATAATACACACACTTGAATTCATCAAAGTACTACATAATAATATAACATAGTTTGATTTAGTTTGAACTATTTAATTATATGAGAAATATGTGTTAAATATTAAAATAACTCATAAGTTAGAAATACATACATCGGATGAAATCTCTAATCAACCCAAAGAAAGAGTTTCTCTCATAAACCTCAACATGAAATATCTGCAATCTATATCATTATATTGCAGAGGACACTACACATGAAAAGAAAATATGTATAAATCCTAAGTTTTATCAAGTATCATCACAAATATAATAAAAAATGTGATAATTAATAATATATCGCCACTTTTATCCATGTAATGTTGTTGACTCTCCTCTTTGATACTTGAATATCTCGTTGGGCTCGAAAAGCTTGTATAATGCTAATAAAATATAAATGAATATTTAGAACAATTCACATAAATAAATAAATACACACAAGAATATTTAGAACAATCTCACTTACGTGTCAATCATGTTCTTCATATTCGGGTATGTTGTCCAATCATTTCCTAATGAGTCAAGATGATAAACAATTTCTCTGATAGGATTAATTGCGACCAACAACCAATGTCCACTGTAAGATTAAACAAATGTTAGGTGGAAATTTTTTACACGACGTCAAAATACAAAATAATTATAATAGATGAATTTAGGATGCAAAATCTAACCCGGTATTCAACAGTAAAAAGAACATCGTTTCCGTATCTTTGTTGGCCATGAAGAGGTTGTGTACGTACACCATGACCTCATCTGGTTTACTTAAGATTAAAGCTAAGTTGACGGACGCGGAGCTTAAGAATCCAAATCTTTCGTCCAATCCACTTGGGCGCATCACTTTGTCATACAAAAAGCTTAAATAAAAACATCATTAACATTAGACTATTCATTTGAAACATAAAGTAAATAAGTTGTTCAATTAATATAACAAAGTAGACCGGATATACCTCACGTATGTATTGACAACATTGACGCCTATTTATTCATGACGAAAAACTTGCACAAATTCTTCATTACCAACTGATTGTTCATATTCAAAACCAAAAATACCTTCCTCCATATGTATAAGACGAATACCTCCGGTCAGAATGTCTGTCAATTCTAGAAACGTATGAAGGCACGACCTATACTTGGAGGTAGGTTTTTTTCTAGCCGCAGTTTTCTTAGCACCAACCTTTTTTTGTGTGGAGACGTTGCTAACCTCCTTATCATGAAGCTACATATCATATAAATAGCTAGATGAAGTATAAAATCAAGAATTTAACATTTTACATGCATAAATATCATATAATTGTAATGTACCTGTTTTTTTGAAACAACGGACTAGGTATGCCGCAAAATAGCCTTATCTTTTGATTTGGATCTTGTTGGAGTCTAATTAACATAACCATGTAAAAAATGTACGTAAAATGCGCGTAAAAACTTTGAATCTACACATTAAGGTTAACAAAGGTTCATAATGGTTTTAAGCATACCCCATATCCCACGCTAATGAGGCTTGTCAGCCACGCAACAAAGGAACATATTGTTTGTTCCACCGTTGTTGCATCCGAAACATCGTCAGGATATGATAATAATGCATTCGGCTCTATTGCAATATCAATCGCGACTTTCAAACATCCAGTAGGGAGCGGTCTAGTGTGAAGTAATTCTCCGTTAGTGTTATGCATTTTCCCTTGCCAACCATCTGATAATATGGTGACGATAAGTAGAGGTGACAAGGGGAAATGCCCTAAAACCAATAATAAATATGAAATTGTTAATGTGTATATATGTCAATTACATAATTTAAGCTAATAATTCAATTTCATAAAAATATATATAATTACCTATGGAATGTCCGGTTGAAAGTTACAATTGATATTATCTTTGTCAGAACCATCTTTAAAACATGCTGAAGCGCTAGCCTCTATATCTTTCCTTAATGCACGAACTTCAGCTTCCAATGCTTCCAATTTTTCATTAATTTCTTTACTAGGAGCCTTTCCTTTTTTAATATTCAAGGAGATAAAGACTCACAGACATCTAATGCCCGACTAAGTATGCTTCTAGTATCATCTGGAGATAAAGACTGAGATAGCGCCTCCTGAAAATCAGATGAATATCGAATACTTGTCAAATATTTGTTAATAAAGTTTTGATTTAATTAAATAAATAATGTTCTACTTACACATTTCTCATATACTTGTATAAGATCTTCTTTAGCAACTCCAAATTTCCCCACACGGGCTTCCTTCCACAAAACATGTGCAAGAAAAGATGTTTAAGAACTTTTCTCCTTCTGCAACTACACATTAAGTGATATAATATGATCAAATAAAACTCATGATGAACAAATATATTATTGCAATATATATATACTTACCATAGATTGTTCTAAGCGTCCATATCCGATACGTCCTTTTCTGTATGGATACGCGGGACTTGATGCTCTTTCCCGATTTGTGTCACTTATTCTTTTAAATTCTGGGGTTTTTCGTTTGGATTTAAACGCTTCCCATTCTTCTGGTGAAATCAAACTTTTATATTTCGTTGGAAGCTCCGCATCAACATGATTACCATCTTCATCCCTAAGATATTTGGATGATAAAAATGTTCTAAACCCCCTTAGTAGCTTTCTGGCCAATTTACGACAAAAATCTCTTCTATCATCTTCGATGTTGAAACATCTCTAAGAAAAACATACACATTATGCGTTAGTACAAGTAATTTAAAAGACATAATTAGTTCTCATAATTAAAGACATAATTATTGTACCTTTATCTCAGTCCAAATTTTGTCTTTGGATTCTTTCAACTCTTTTTTTCTCCAATCATCACAAGTAATTGGAATCTCATTCCTTACTAGTGCACCAATGAAACTAGTCAAGGTATGACCGTTAGGTTCTATAAGCTGCCCATGTGGACTCCAATGCACATCTAAAATGATGCCTCAATCTCTACCATGGATCACTTTGCTCATCATTGTTATGCCTATTCTAATCTCGTCTTCCGTAGATACCTTTTTATTACCCCCTTCATAAGTAGAATAATCATTATGTGGTTGATCATCGTTAGTGGCCATATCTAACCTGTAATAAAGAAACCAAGGATATCAAATATAAATTATAATGAAAGCAATTGAAAATGAAAAATAAAGAAACCAAGGATATCAAATATAAATTATAATGAAAGCAATTGAAAATGAAAAATAAAGAAACCAATGATATCAAATATAAATTATAATGAAAACAATTGAAAATGAAAAATAAAGAAACCAAGGATATCAAATATAAATGAAAATGACATAATATATAACCTTTTATTATATTACCTCTTTCACTAACATCTCTTTCTTTTCTTTGTTGGAATATTAATTACTTGTTTCTTAGCAATGCGGACGGATGAATTGATCAAAATTCCATCGTTATGATCATTTCAATGCTATACCCATATAGATTCCCATATGCTGGAAAATCATTAATTGTGCCAAACAACATCGCCCTCAAATTGAAAATTTCTTTCCTATATCAATCATAAAACTCCACACTGTTCTCCCACAAAATCTTTAAATCTTCGATCAAAGGTGTCAAGTATACGTCTATGTCATTCCCTGGTTGTTTAGGCCCAGAGATTAAAATAGATAACATCATGTACTTACGCTTCATACATAGCCATAGAGATAGGTTATAAATCATAAGAATCACATGCCATGTGGTATGTGAGATACTTTGAAGACCATGCAGGTTTATTTTAATCGCTTTATTTTATGGTCAATGAACATCCGAATAATCTTGAGATTCGTCACAAGCCGACTCGATATCTTGATTAATGATGAGACCATTTTACTTTATTTAATTTATTTACTTTATTTTATTTTTCGCATTTCATTTCAAAATAGACGTTCGACTCCTTATAGAACGGTTCTAAACTTTGAATCGGTTCTAAGGAAGTCAATGAGCTACATCGTGCCGCATCCGATCAATAAAAGGTTCAACGCCCTTGAATAGTTCGAAACACTACACACACGCTTTATCTTGGGCAAATTACAACGAGGCCTCTTTATTTCTCGCAATCCTATGTAATTTTATCTTTTTCGCATTTATCGACTGTAATTCATTCGCGAACCCTTGGTCCAACGCCAAGTGGTTTCACTCGCACACTCGCACAATTCATTTGGTTATGGTTTCGTATTACTAGGATCACCCATAGGGACTAGGAATCTGATCCACCTAACCAACTCAAACAATAAACCTCCACTTGCATTTACCCGTAAGTCGAGTGCTTCGCGCATCGCCATCAAACCAAAAAACCAAAATGATACTTTCTAGATCCAAACCTTTGATCCAACATCAAGCGGTCTTAGATTAATAAAACACCTAACAACTATCGAAACAAGGTGAAAAAGACAAGTGTTGGATCTCCGATGCTTTTCTTCAATTGTTTAGACACGAGGCATTTGTTTTGGGTGTGAGCAATTGATACCTAATAAAATCAACAAACTAACCAACCTTAGAACCACGAACTACGAGGCTCTGACTTTCCCATTGCACAAAGGAATACGTAGGCACACGGATCTTACTCCTTGCCAAGCACCCTAGGAATCTAACCACCCATTTTCCCTTAACTATCATTAGTTTAGAATTTTATCGCATTTACTTTCCGCTTTCATTCGAAGAAGATATATGACATTCGTTAAGACATTCAATCACAAATCAAACTAAGAGGTTCCCATTGAGTACAATGGACGTAAGAGGTGTTAATACCTTCCCCTTATGGAATCGACTCACGAACTCAAAATCTGGTTTCAAAGACCAAGCTTTATCCGTTTTCAAAAAAAGTTTTCTCGATATTTTCCTTTTCCTAATCTTTGGAATAAAATAAGTTCGGTGGCGACTCTGTTGATTATTTTAATTTCTCCCGCAACACCTTTTTTCCATCGCGAGGTCATATTTTTCAGGGTACGACACATACCAATGGAGCCAAGTGAAATACCACCTGCAATGTGGTCAGAGGTCGATGAAAATGACTTTTGAGTCAGAGAGTATTGTAACACCCCAAAATTTGCCCTCTCATTTTCATATTTAGCATATCACTTTGCATTTTCATAGCATAATTCATAGCATAAGTCATAGCATGTTTTAAAGCATTGATTGGGACAGGTGGTGACTACCAACGGGCAATAAAAAGTTCCTAAGATCTCTCAAATATGGTGGATTAATCAGAGGAGCCAATCAGACGGAGCAAAAGGTCAACTCTTGAATTTTTGGGATCAAAATCATGAAATTATGGTCACAAGGCTCTTAGGGACCAATTTGGATCAAGAAAGAATGGAAAAAATCAAGAAAACTAAAACTTACCATTTTTGGAAAGTCTGGGTTTCCAAAAATGGCAAGTTTTGGTCATTTTTGTAGCCATTTCAAGAGAGGTTTTTCCCAAAATAAGAGTCCTATGAAAATTATACCTTGAGAAAATGAAATAGGACATCCTAAGCTTCAAAACCATATATGGAACTCCTTCATAGGATCAAAATTGAGAAAGATATGGTCGTTCAAAGTTTGGGCAAAAACAAGGCAATACAGCAGGCTATGTATCGGCGCATACGACTTATGAATCGACGCATAAAGGGCCCATGTATCGACGCATAAGCCTATGTATCGATACATACTGAACTCCAAAGCACATGTATCGGCGCATCCGAGCTATGTATCGATGCATCCTGAGTTATGTATCGACGCATAAGACTTATGTATCGGCGCATGCTGTAGAAAAACTAGTTTTTTCTGCTTTTTTCTGCATTTTTCTGCATTTTTATGGAATTTCAAGCTGGTTTATGGTTGGTTCATGTTATAAATGCATTTGGCATCAAAGGGCATTATATATGGGCTGCAATTGGCTGCAAATACCACCACCATAATTGTCATGTATTGAGCAAAACATTGAGGCATCAAGCATTGATCAATTGAGTTGCAAACCCCTTCATTCCACTTACCCTCACTACAAGTAACATGCTCCAATGCACATAGGATTCAGCTCATATGTGAAAGTTCTAGAAGAGCCAACTCACCACCTTCTACCATATTCTAGAGTTTTCTACAACCTTCCAAGGAGTTCTAGAATTCTCTAGAATCCCAACTAACTCATAACCTAAGCTAACTCCTAAGCTACCTCCAAGCCCAAACCTCATGCCAAACCAATGCATTATATAAATCCATCTCCTCCCAAAGCTAAGGGTAATCACCACAAATCACTCTCTCCCTCATTCTTCACTCAATCACCATTTTCACAATCTCAAAATCTATTACTTTCTCTCCCACTTTTCCACCATTTTCACCATAGCTTTTCAACAAAAGTTCTTCAAGTTTCACATTGAAACTTGAAGGTCTTAAAGCTTAGCCTCCATCCTCCATTGAATTGAGCATTGTGGAATAAGAAGCTACTGGTTTTTGGTGGAGATTGCGACTTATCGGAAGTGATTAATCGAGAAGCGTCAAGATCGAATCGCATTTATTTTGCATTCGCGAATTCTCCGGTTTTCTTCTCCATTCGCACTCCGATTCATTGCAACAATTACCGAAACACTCCTCCGTTTCGTAGGTTGGTGATTTAACCATTATGCCTTAATTTATCCTCTTCATCTCGCCTTAACGGCATTCTCCGCATGATTTTCGATTATGTTTGCGTTGTACCGTTCATTTTCGTTTTCGTTGCTTTCTTGCTTGCAATTTGCAGTTGGATTATTAGGAATTAGATTTGTAGTCTAATCTAGGTCCTAGTAGGTGTAAAGAATCCCTTGTAAATAGGAAAAACGGTTCTGTCGTAGGAATTTAGATTTTAGCTTATTTGATAGCTTAGTCTTAATTCTTCATGCCTATCATCCCCCATACATGTTTAGGTACTGATTTTAGGGAAATTTCTAGGTTAGTTTCGATATCCCATTCCCCCATTTCGAGTCGATTCGACACGATTCCGTCCATTTCGCATGTTACATATGTTTGTGTCTGTCACACCCTAAATTTTGACCGAACATTTTCGATTTTTGTTCATTTGACGCATTTTGTCGATATTTCGAAATCGATCATTTTGTTTTGTTTGTATTCAGTAGTTTAACATCTCATTATTCATGTAATCATGCATTTTAATTTGTTTTAATTTAGCCATTATATAAGTAGTTATTTTATTTATTCAAGTTATTTAATTAAACTTGATGTAGGTAGGTTTAGAAATAATTCTTTTAGTTTAATTGCTTAAGTTTTACTTTTCTCGTTTCCTTTTAAAGATAATAAAAATCATATTTTGAAATTTGTCTAGTTCTTTTTTAATTTAAATTAATTTAATTGTTTCTTTTTATATGTATTGATTTATTTTGATTAGTTGATTAGTAAAATTATGTTAATTAATTAATTAGTTCTCTTTTAACATTTTAATTATTAGTCTAGTATAGTTAACATGATTTTAGTTAGGTTTTATCATTTGCATTTTATATGTTTATTTATTTCACAGTATAATATGCCAAGCCTTGGGATAGGCATCTTTGACTTCTGCATTTTGCAGTGTTACAACAAACCTACACCCTCCAACACTCCATCAAAATTTTCACTAAAATGTAGCAAAAAAACAAAACCTGAAAAAAAAGGGGAAAATTATTACTTAATAAAAATAGAGATTGTTCCCTAAAAAGAAGAAGCACCACAGCAGATTTTGACAGCAACATAAAAATCCAGAAAAACCATTTGAAAGAGACCATTTTCTCATCAGTATCAAAACCCTTTATCAATATCAAGAAAGAGGTTCACCGATAGCATAAGACAGAGGGAGAACCATCATACCAAAAAAACAACAACTCATCTCATGTATACTTCGGGAACCACACCAGAAAAAAGGGAAGAACAACCTGCATAACGAAAAAGACAGGGAACGAAAAACAACAACCAAAAATCTTCTTTCAACACAAGCATAAGAGACGGAACAACAGGTTTTTTCGGGGGGATCATCATCAACAACAAAGCAAAAACTCAGAAATTCACTTCCGCGCCCTCTCTTCCTTCCGACCGCACAGACCAACTCCTTCACGCATCCACTTCCACCATCACATACTTCCTCCATTTAAGCCACCACCATTTAGCACAACCAGACCTCAAAAACAATAACCAATGTGAACTTGCACCTTCATCTTCTTCCCAATCTGCATAAACCATCACTGCCTTTAACCCGCGATCCACAACTCGTTAACCTCACCATCGCATGCCGTCTTCATCGCCGCTACCACCAGCATCTTCCCTTTCCCGAAGTCACCACCCTTAAGCCATCAACAATCACCTCCGCCGGTCACCCTATCCGCGAAACCATCTGCGATACCCTCAACCACCTAAATCCTAACCCTCCACCACTTTAAAACGCGGAACCATATACAGCGGCCTTCGCGACATAACAGCGGCCAGAACCTTCAGAAAACCCTTTCGACGACCACTTCAACCACACAACCCGTCGAACCCTTCATCCGCCGTGCACCCTTTCTTCATCACCATCACCAACAACAACGAACCTCCATCTCCACCATCCCAAAACCTTTGCCGCGAAAACCTTGAAACCTGAGAAAACTCACACCACGAGCGAACACCTCAAACACAGAGCCGCCGAAACCCATCGGGTGAAACCACCGAGGAACAAACCAAAGAGAGGAAGGTCGTGCGAAAGAGAGACGAGCGAGCGATGACCGATTGAGAAGGAGCGTGCAGCGGCGACTTTTGAAAGGGTGGGTTTTGTTTTGAAAATGCATCGTGTGAGAGTGACTGGTTTATCCTTTGACTATTTGTTTTTTATTATATTTATTTTATTTTATATTAACTTTATTTATTTTTCTTTAGAGAAGCACTATGGACCAGACTCTATCTCTTTTTTTTAACTTCTCAACTTTTCTTTTCTCTGTTGTTAATTTTGTTTTCTAATTTATTTTTGTTGATTGTTGAGGGTCTTGTGAAGCCCCTATGATTTTTCTAATCACTCCTATACACATCAGCGCATACACCCTTCCATTGTTATTTGTTTTATTTATTTTTAATTAGTTTGATGATTTTTGTTTATTTGTTTTTTCAATCTGTTTGCTATGCTGATATTAGTCTTGGGTTTGGACTCATGAATCACTTTTCACTACACACGCCATTGATATTAAGCAATTCATCCCTATCTTTTTTTATTTATAAAATTAATCACTTTTGTTATTTATGTTAGTTCAAGTATTTTCTAATATTTTTTTTAATTAAATAGTTTCACTTTATTATTATTTTATTTTATTTATTTTTTTGATTAAATATCTTTTTCTTTTTCGGGCCGATGATATTACAAAGCCACGATTAAATCGTTTCCGATTAATCGTGGCCGATATGAGGCCATCTTGTTTATTTTATTTTATTTTTTCTAATTTCACAATTTATCTCATTTTATTCAAGTTATCTATTTATTCCATTTATTTCATGTACTTTTTATCATACTAATTTCTAACGTTTCCAAATAATTTATCGCGCCTTATTTAAATTAACAAGGAATAGAGCCCCGGAGTCTAGCACTCCGCACGTTCTAGAACGAACTACAACTGGGCTAGCCTCACGCGTATTGTTCCTTCACTCCTCCGTTATTAATCACATCGATTCTAAAACGTCTAAAAACAATTATTCAATTCATTTAAATTAAATTACGAAAACAGAACTCCGGAGTCTAGCATTCTGCACGTTCTGGATTGGACCGCAACTGGGCTAGCCCCACGCGATGTGTTCAATCACTATTCGTATAACAATTATTCAATTCATTTAAAAATAAATTACGAAAACAGAACTCCGAAGTCTAGCATTCCGCACGTTCTGGATTGGACCGCAACTGGGCTAGCCCCACGCGATGTGTTCAATCACTATTCGTATATCAAATATTCAAATCATTTTTATAAATTAAATTACGAAAAAAACCGAACTCCGGAGTCTAGCACTCCGTACGTTCTAGAATGGACTGCAGCTGGGCTAGCCCCACGCGACGTGGTCCATTCGCATCTTTCATATCTTAAAACACTTAAAACTTACCAACCAATTTAAATCATTTTCAAATTAATTATCGAAAGACAGAACTCCGGAGTCTAGCACTCCGCACGTTTTGGAATGAATCGCTCTTGGGCTAGCCCCACGTGATGTGGTTCATTCGCCCTTTCGTTTAAAACATCTTAACCAAAGTCAAATACTTTTCTCAAAGATGAACCTTGTTTAAATCATTCTATATCTCGAACAAGCTAGCGCTTCAGCCTCCACCGCGAGTATAAGCCAACGCTTAGCAGTAAAATGCATTTTAAACAATCTTTCAGTTAAAAAATCACAAACCGTAGTAACACGAACTACGGAGCTCTGACTTTCCCATTGCACAAGGGAATACGTAGGCACGGGGATTTTCATCCTTCGCGAGCACAATAATAAAAAAATCTTAATCTTTTCTCCGTCATCTTCATAATAATAATAATTTAAGACTTTAATTTCCCTTTTAACAAACGTATTAACAATCATTTAGAAGACAAAGACTTAAGATCAAACATTTAATCGCATAGTTAGCTAAGAGGTTCCCGTTGAGTACAACGGACGTGAGGGGTGTTAATACCTTCCCCTTGCGTAACCGACTCGCGAACTTAGAATTTGGTTTTGTAAACCATTTCTTATCCTTCCTTTAGGTTGTATCTATATCTCCCTTTTCTCTCGTAGAATAAATAGAATTAGGTGGCGACTCTGTTGTTTTGTTTTAGGATCGTATTTTTCGAGGTACGACAGTTGGCGACTATGCTGGGGATAGCTCCATGCTAGAGAGAGTCGAGCCTAACTTAGCTTTGTGTGTTTATTTGTTTGATCTTATCTCTTCTTGTCTTCTCTATGTTTATTATTTATGTTTGTTTATTTATTCTTTTATCGCTTTCCTTTTATTTCCTCATTATATTATTTGTCTGTGGGATCTCGGGGTCACATTGTAAGTAAATTTTGAGTGGTGGAAAAAGCAGAGGGAACACCTAAGTTTAGAATTGGATGTTATTAGTGCTAGTCTCCAAGGACTCGCTCCTTGCACGCCTAGCATGAAAACTCCCCCAGATAGTTAGACTTTTCGTAGATCTTGTCGCAACGTAGCTAGCCTGTCGCGTGACCTGATTCACGAAAGGGCTGTGATTCTGGGACCCCCTAGGACCTGTTTCAATTTTGGTAGTTGCGTAATGTTAGGCTCCGAGGACTCGCTCCTCGCACGCCTAGCATGAGAACTCCACTCAAGGTAGACCTTATCGTTATTATCATCACAATGCAGCTAGCCTGCGGCGGGGCGTTAATACGATAAACGTCCGTGACCTTGAGTTTCCTTAAACCTTCGCCGTAGAAACCATCCTGCGAGTGGGACTTATGGGTAGTAAGACGTAGAACCAATCTCTTACAGCCTACCATTTAGGAAGTTTGAGCTTTTAGCTTCCGTGTCTGTTTGTGCCTGTGATCTCAAGCATCCCTGCATTGCATCCATTTGCATACCATTGCATTTGCATTGCATATCATTTTTCTTTCCTCGGGGAAAGCTCATCCTCGTCCTGTGTCCATAACCCGCAGTTGATTTCCCGACACCTACATTGGACTTAAAGTAGTTCCTGATTGATCATGGACCCTGAAGGACAAAAGCAGACTGCGTCAATAGGAGACTTTGATTTAACAAAGGACCAGATGAACCAACTCATGGATGATGTGACAACTTTGATCAGGAGAGGGGATAATGTTCAACAGGCTGCCGTAATTGGAGATGTCTCTTCACCTCAAAGGAAAAGTTTTGTTCAACCTCAGTTTGTCAGGACCCCAGTTGGGGCACCCGTTATTCAAGAGCATACCATTATTCGAGATGGAAACTACTTAACTCACGATGTCGTCGAGTACCAAAGCTTTGGGTTCTCTGAGCCAAATTCCCAAGGGGCAATCCCAGTGAGAAGGACCAAGGGACCAGATATTGCTGAGATGAATGAGAAATGCCGAATGTTGAATGAAAGACTCAAAGCTCTAGAGGGGAAGAATGCTTTTGACCTGGATGCTTTAAACATGTGCTTAGTACCTGGTTTAATTATACCTCCGAAGTTTGAAGCACCTGCCTTTCAGAAGTACAAAGGGGATAGTTGTCCAAAACACCATTTGGTGATGTTCTGCCGAAAAATGACTGCATATGCTTTTGATGATAAGCTGATGATTCATTGCTTCCAAGATAGTTTGAGTGGGGCACTGTTGAATTGGTACATGGGTTTGGAAAGAAGTCATATTCAGTCATGGTTGGACTTAGCCAGTGCTTTCATGAAGCAATACCATTACAATTTGGAAGAAGCTCTCAGTCGCTTTCACTTGAAGGATATATCTCAAGAAAGTAATGAGCCATTCAAAAAGTATGTCCAGAGGTGGAGAGAGTTTGCTGATCGTGTTCAACCACCGCTATCAGAAAAAGAGCTAGTTGACTTGTTTTTGGACACTCTGCAGAGTCCGTACTTTGAGAAGATGGTAGGCACCGCCTCAACGAGTTTCTATGACCTGGTAAAAACGGGAGAACGTATTGAGATTAGTCTCAAAAGCGGAAAGATCCAAGGCGCCTCAAGCAACCAGGCCAATGAGAATGAATCCCTCAGCAGTTCCCAAGAGGAGGAAGAGGATGTAATCAATGCAGTCATGGCAGACGTCAAGTATTCTTGTGGTGCATCGACAGGACCCTATGACCCTCCATCTTTTCAGCAATCACTATTCCATATGCCTCATCATCCTTGTAGGCAACCAACAATGTTTAGGGTACCTTACCAGCAACCCTGGATCTCTCCTCATCAAAGCCAGTGAGCCCAAAGCCGAGGATATCAGAATCAGCATCAGAGTCAACATAAGCCTCGCAACAATTTGGAAAGAAGGAATGCTCCTCTTCATCCAGTACCTTTATCATACACTCAACTTCTGCAACCTTTGATTCAAAGCTCATTAGTGGTTCCCAAGTATCTCAAGCCATTGCCAGAGCCATGCCCTCCTGAGTACAATCCACATGAGCAATATGGATATCACGCTGGATCAAAGGGGCATTCAACTGAAGACTGCAGAACTTTTCAAGCCAAGGTACAACATTTGATCGATAAGAAGTACATATCCTTTTCAGAAGGAAGCCTGTTGGTGCATGTCAACCCCTCGCCTGAGTGACTTCTTGGTGCATCTCTTGAAGGCAGTAAATCAAGACATTTTTCAATTCCCTAAAGCTGGCAATCCCCTGTTTGTTTCAGCATTGTTGTTATTTTTCTTTGCATGTTGATTTTGTATTTGCTTGTTAGCATTGTTGTTTTTGAATTGGCAAAATTAATGAAATGTTTATGCATATTTTGAATCAATCCATTCGTATTCACTCGTTTTCTTTCATTGTTACAAAAAAAAAAGAGCAAAAATACATTTATATCTTTTTGTTTATCAAAATTTTGTCTTAGCAAAGATTGGAGGGAGGATGATGAAAACCAGATGCCTGAATTCTCCGTTTGTATTGCTCTCAATTAAAACCTTGCCAATGATGTACAAGCATTGTTTCAAATTCCCAAACACTGGTGAAATAAGGATGATAATCCCTTGCTAACCCCTTCGAGCCTAGAAGTAGGAGTTTTCTTTTTCGAAAAATGCAAAAAAACCCTTAATTTCAAACCTGGGGCGGGGTAGTCGGTTCAGTTAATCTGGTTGCATTCAATCTTCAAAAGATTCAATCCATCATTCAAGAAGGATCAACAACGTACTTTCATTCACTGCCGAAGAAGTCGTGAAGAGCCAAAAGTTTGTAGTACGTATTCTCTATCATCCAATAAGATGGCAGTCATAACCATTCAACAAAAGAATGACGTAAGGAAAAAGAAATACAAAGAAAAGTCCGCCAAGTCAAAAAATAGAAAAAGACGACTTAGGCGAAAATTAATGAAGTCATCAAATCCAGCAAAGCAAGGATAAAGCAAGGTGGCTGCCATCACTTTCAAATCCTGATCCTTATCGTACGTCGTCAAAGACTTTTGAGATCTGAATGCGTATGTCAATTTAACTGAACATAGGATTGGAGTTCATCACGAAAATGGGATGGGTACAAATAAATTTTGAGCCTTTTATCCTTTTGTTTCATAAACCGTGAACCAAGCCACGTTACAACCATTAAAAGACCTAATTGAGGCAGGGTTTATTTCGAGAGCATACTACAACAAGGTTGTGTTAACTTGACTCCTAAGGATCTTTGTTAATCATTTGTATTGATCACTTCATCTGCCATTCCATAAAATGGCTAGATCCATTTTTTATTTTACTTTAATCAACTCCACTGTATCACTATCATACCAATAAATTGCGATTTCAAAACTTGCATAAACGTTGCATCAAAATTGCCAATTTTTGAATAAATAATGTTTATTTGCAAATCAATTCGACATCAGGGGAATGCCAACGAATTCAGCCAGTTAGGGAATTTAACTTGGTAAGAGAAGCCCAGCTAGGGGCAATCACTTTGAGGATAGGTCAATCCGAATTAATCTCTTCAAGAGTCAGCACCTCAGAGGTTGAACCTTTTCTCAAGGCTCATACTAGAGCAATTTATCACAAGAAATTCAAGAGCTCAATGACCAGTCAAGTCAGGAGTTTCCTATCCCAGGGATCAGATAACCAGGGGCAAATCTCTAATGTTCGAGCACCGGGGCAATCATTTCAAAGTCCATGCCATGGCAGGTTGTTTCCAAACCTTCTAAAGAGGGTATCCTCAAGAAACCATTGATTAGGGGGCAAGATGAATCACACAGGGGAAAAACCTCTTCGTGCCTTCAAGTTGTTCAAACGGGCCCTATGCAACAACAAATTTTGAGTTCAAGACGGGTGTCAGGAATCATGTCGTCATCCTTACCTCCTTTTAGAGATTCGTCTGCAAAGAACTTTTCCATCCTTAACCACGCAGGGGCATATTTTGAAAATCACTGAGTCAGTACATAACTACGCCCATGCTTTAGTCATGTCGCTCTGCTCATAGCGTAAACCTTGCATATCGTCTCACTCATCTAGCATATGTCCAGGTCAAAACCCAGGTAAACCAATTCCCGTATGGTGTTTCTTTTGAAATTTATTTTCAACCCAGTCCTGTCTGGTAGTCATTTATTTTTCAACCCAGTCTTGTCTGGTAGTCATTTATTTTTCAACCCAGTCCCGTCTGGTAGTCATTTTATTTTCAACCCAATCCTGTCTGGTAGTCATTTTCTTTTCAAACCAGTCCCGTCTGGTAGTCATTTTCTTTTCAAACCAGTCCCGTCTGGTAGTCATTTTATTTTCAACCCAGTCCTGTCTGGTAGTCATTTATTTTCAACCCAGTCCTGTCTGGTAGTCATTTATTTTCAACCCAGTCCTGTCTGGTAGTCATTTATTTTCAACCCAGTCCTGTCTGGTAGTCATTTATTTTCAACCCAGTCCTGTCTGGTAGTCATTTATTTTCAACCCAGTCCTGTCTGGTAGTCATTTATTTTCTACCTAGTCCTGTCTGGTAGTCATTTATTTTCAACCCAGTCCTGTCTGGTAGTCATTTATTTTCAACCCAGTCCTGTCTGGTAGTCATTTTTCTTTTCAACCCAGTCCTGTCTGGTAGTCATTTATTTTCAACCCAGTCCTGTCTGGTAGTCATTTATTTTCAACCCAGTCCTGTCTGGTAGTCATTTATTTTCAACCCAATCATGTCTGGTAGTCATTTATTTTCAACCCAGTCCTGTCTGGTAGTCATTTATTTTCAAACCAGTTCCTGTCTGATATTCATTTTTCTTTTCAAACCAGTTTTCGTCTGTTAGTCCATTATGAACCAGTTCCCGCCTGGTATTTCATTTAAAAGTTATTTGACAGTCAGTTTTTGTCTGACAGTTAACTCTTTTCCAAATCCAGTTCAAAACCAATTCTTGTTTGATGGACCATTTCCAAAGTCAGTCCCCGCCTGACAATGAATAAAAAACCCGTCTGGCATGTCAAAAAAATCGTCGTCACTAGTAGCTTTGTCTGAAAATCCATTGTTGTTGACGCTTTTTAGTATGGTTTATCAAGTGTTTTCCTAGTAACACTAATATCCCCTGCAGAGGTCCTCCTTGTTACTAATATCCACCTTTTACCACCAATATTTCTCTTAAGTCCAATCGTCATTGGCACAATTTCTTCAAGTTCTTCATTTAGGGAATTTCCAGAGTTTGGACGTTTATCTTGTTTAAAATTCCAACATTTTATTGCCAACCGGTCTCTTGGAGCCGTTGACTATTTAAGTACGCTGTTTTCTACCCCTGGTATCAGTTGGTTGCACAGAGCCACTGCCCAAGCGTTGTGTTCATTTTTTATTCTCGGTATCAACAATTACACTTGAACCTGTTAATCTACCACTTTGGATTTTTGTCGGTTATTTTGTTTCCCGACCACCGTGTTGACGCCTGTCTTTTATTTCTTGACCACCGTGTCGTTGCCTGTTATTTTATTTCCTGACCACCGTGTCGATGCCTGTCATTTTATTTCCCGACCCCCGTGTCGACGCCTGTCTTTTATTTCCTGACCACCGTGTCGACGTCTGTTATTTTATTTCCCGATCACCATGTCGATGTTTGTTTATTCTTGACTGTTGTGTCAGTGTCTGCTATTTGGTTCTCCTGACTGCCGAGTCGATGTCTTTTCCATTTTTTTCTCAATCACCGGGTCGTTGCATTGGGATCCCCAGCAACCACTTTGAACTTGCTAACTCATCACTCCAGATAGTCTGTCTTTAATCTTACGTTTCATTTTCCGTCTTATGTCATTCTTAGTGCCAGCAGTTACACTTGAACCTGCTGATTTTATCACTTTGAATACATCTCGTTTTCGTCTTGTCATCCCCAGCATATTGTTATTCCCAGTGAGTCTTCACCCTCGTTTTCGTTTATGTGGATTACTGTTTGCATTTGTCCTCATCATACCATGTTCAACATTTACAACATATTCATCATTAAAAGTCAGCATGTTAGGGTTTATTGCGTATCGCATGTCATATCCACAGCAAAATAAAAGAGTCCATCATGAATTCATATTATTGCATAACATGGCATTTCATCTGCAATCGGTCAAAATTTCAGGTATTTTTAATATTTAATCCTCTTCCACCTCGAATGTCTAAAAACTTTGCTATTTATACATTCTGGTTCAAGATGATTAAATAGGGGCAACTGTCACACCCTAAATTTTGACCGAACATTTTTGATTTTTGTTCATTTGACGCATTTTATCGATATTTCGAAATCGATCATTTTGTTTTGTTTGTATTCAGTAGTTTAACATCTCATTATTCATGTAATCATGCATTTTAATTTGTTTTAATTTAGCCATTATTTAAGTAGTTATTTTATTTATTCAAGTTATTTTAATTAAATTTGATGTAGGTAGGTTTAGAAATAATTCTTTTAGTTTAATTGCTTAAGTTTTACTTTTCTCGTTTCCTTTTAAAGATAATAAAAATCATATTTTGAAATTTGTCTAGTTCTTTTTTAATTTAAATTAATTTAATTGTTTATTTTTATATGTATTGATTTATTTTGATTAGTTGATTAGTAAAATTATGTTAATTAATTAATTAGTTCTCTTTTAACATTTTAATTATTAGTCTAGTATAGTTAACATGATTTTAGTTAGGTTTTATCATTTCCATTTTATATGTTTATTTATTTCACAGTATAATATGCCAAGCCTTGGGATATGCATCTTTGACTTCTGCATTTTGCAGTGTTACAACAAACCTACACCCTCCAACACTCCATCAAAATTTTCACTAAAATGTAGCAAAAAAACAAAACCTGAAAAAAAGGGGAAAATTATTACTTAATAAAAATAGAGATTGTTCCCTAAAAAGAAGAAGCACCACAGCAAATTTTGACAGCAACATAAAAATCCAGAAAAACCATTTGAAAGAGACCATTTTCTCATCAGTATCAAAACCCTTTATCAATATCAAGAAAGAGGTTCACCGATAGCATAAGACAGAGGGAGAACCATCATACCAAAAAAAACAACTCATCTCATGTATACTTCGGGAACCACACCCGAAAAAAGGGAAGAACAACCTGCATAACGAAAAAGATAGGGAACGAAAAACAACAACCAAAAATCTTCTTTCAACACAAGCATAAGAGACGGAACAACAGGTTTTTTCGGGGGGATCATCATCAACAACAAAGCAAAAACTCAGAAATTCACTTCCGCGCCCTCTCTTCCTTCCGACCGCACAGACCAACTCCTTCACGCATCCACATCCACCATCACATACTTCCTCCATTTAAGCCACCACCATTTAGCACAACCAGACCTCAAAAACAATAACCAATGTTAACTTGCACCTTCATCTTCTTCCCAATCTGCATAAACCATCAATGCCTTTAACCCGCGATCCACAACTCATTAACCTCACCATCGCATGCCGTCTTCATCGCCGCTACCACCAGCATCTTCCCTTTCCCGAAGTCACCACCCTTAAGCCATTAACAATCACCTCCGCCGTTCACCCTATCCGCGAAACCATCTGCGATACCCTCAACCACCTAAATCCTAACCCTCCACCACTTTAAAACGCGGAACCATATACAGCGGCCTTCGCGACATAACAGCGGCCAGAACCTTCAAAAAACCCTTTCGACGACCACTTCAACCACACAACCTATCGAACCCTTCATCCGCCGTGCACCCTTTCTTCATCACCATCACCAACAACAACGAACCTCCATCTCCACCATCCCAAAACCTTTGCCGCGAAAACCTTGAAACCTGAGAAAACTCACACCACGAGCGAACACCTCAAACACAGAGCCGCCGAAACCCATCGGGTGAAACCACCGAGGAACGAACCAAAAAGAGGAAGGTCGTGCGAAAGAGAGACGAGCGAGCGATGACCGATTGAGAAGGAGCGTGCAGCGACGACTTTTGAAAGGGTGGGTTTTGTTTTGAAAATGCATCGTGTGAGAGTGACTGGTTTATCCTTTGACTATTTGTTTTTTTATTATATTTATTTTATTTTATATTAACTTTATTTCTTATTCTTTAGAGAAGCTCTATGAACCATACTCTATCTCTTTTTTTTAACTTCTCAACTTTTCTTTTCTCTGTTGTTAATATTTTTTTCTAATTTATTTTTGTTGATTGTTGAGGGTCTTGTGAAGCCCCTATGATTTTTCTAATCACTCCTATACACATCAGCGCATACACCCTTCCATTGTTATTTGTTTTATTTATTTTTAATTAGTTTGCTGATTTTTGTTTATTTGTTTTTTCAATCTGTTTGCTATGCTGATATTAGTCTTGGGTTTGGACTCATGAATCACTTTTCACTACACACGCCATTGATATTAAGCAATTCATCCCTATCTTTTTTTATTTATAAAATTAATCACTTTTGTTATTTATGTTAGTTCAAGTATTTTCTAATATTTTTTTTAATTAAATAGTTTCACTTTATTATTATTTTATTTTATTTATTTTTTTGATTAAATATCTTTTTCTTTTTCGGGCCGATGATATTACAAAGCCACGATTAAATCGTTTCCGATTAATCGTGGCTGATATGAGGCCATCTTGTTTATTTTATTTTATTTTTTCTAATTTCACAATTTATCTCATTTTATTTAAGTTATCTATTTATTCCATTTATTTCATGTACTTTTTATCATACTAATTTCTAACGTTTCCAAATAATTTATCGTGCCTTATTTAAATTAACAAGGAATAGAGCCCCAGAGTCTAGCATGATAACGAGAAAATGTATCGATTATATTGCTAAGTTTCATTACCGTTTTATCGCTTAATCATCGTTTTAACACCCGATTCCTCGAGTTTTCCTTACCATTTTGCAGGTACATGGTATAAAGAGCTAAATCATGAGCCAAGAGCAAAAGGAGCGAAAACAACCATAAAAAGATGAAGAAATGAAGAATGTTGCAAAACCTGCATATTTTGTAACACTCACGGTCGTCACCTAGGTGTCACGACCGTGACACCCCAAAAGGAGCAATCACAATCGTGACGTATCCCTCACGACCGTGGCACTTAAATTATACATGACACGAACGTGATGCCCTTGTCACGACCGTGACAAGGGAAAAATAGGTTATTTGACTCAGACATGGTCACAAGGCTACGTGCACATGATCTTGCTACTTTCCAGCTGACCCTGTATGCACGTCCCTGGATTCTCTCCTACGAGGCCCATGCAGCAAATTCAACATCCAGCCCATTAATTCTTCTATAAATAGCATAACTCATTTGAACAATTTACGGAGCAATTTTTTATCAATTTCTTGCGGAAGCTCTGCCGAATTATTTTACACCCTTATTTCTTTTCAGCATTTATTTTCATTGTTTATTTTTATTGTATCCAAACCCAACCTATAACAATTTCCAACATCAGGAAATTGTTATAAAATTTATTTGTTTCAAAGCCTTCAGAATATTTTGTTATTTTCGATTCCGCCAAATACTCCGAGCTTTCCGGTCTGTGGAAGAAGGAGTCTGCCATTTTATTGTTAACCAGGTTTATATTATTTGCAATTTAATATTTATGTTATTTATTTATTTTTCTGCCATGAATATTTTGTTTATTGTTTCTCTGCCTCTGTCTGGTTCAACAAAAATGAGTAGCTAATTACCTTAGGGCGGTATGTAGTTAAAACAAACTTAATCGGTAAAATTAACCATAGGCTTAAAATAATTAATAGCTTAACATTCTGGCTGATACTTTTTATTTAAAATCGACCTTTTCGTTACGAGAGTAAGGAAAGAGTATTAGGTTAGGTCAAGACCACGAGAGTGTGAGATTTTAACCAGATAGCTAAAGTTAGGCATTTAAATTAAACACAGCGAGAGCGCTTTAAAATAAATTAGAATTACTAAGTTTCCAAAAATTATCTCTAAACACTTATGGGCTAGCGAGAGCAGGCATAGGGCTTTAGGGGTAAAATCTGAGATAAGACCACGAGAGTGTGAGTTAAAGGTATTTAAACTGGTAACCTCTACAGAACAGATTAAGTGAACCATCTTTATAAGCCTAGGTTAGATTGACCCGCCTAAGTTAGTATAACTACATACCGACCGCCTTAGTATATTTTATTAAACTTAAATTTAATTTCCGCTTTTAATCTTTAAAAACAACAAAAACCATGACAATCCTTCACCTTAGCTAAACTAGAAGTTCATCTAGCACTAAGTAACCATAGAGTCCCTGTGGATCGATAATCTTAAATATTACTTCAATAGGCTGTGCACTTGCAGTTAAGATACCACTAGACACATAATTAGATACGTCTTTAGCCCATCAAGTTTTTTGGCGCCGTTGCCGGGGACCTTAATTTAGTTACTAGTGCACTTTAGGTAGCATTGTCTAGACTAAGGCATCAACTATTTTCTTTTCTTAATCTAAATTCCCGAGTGTATGCCAAGTACTCGCTCTAAAAGCGAAGACTTGCAACCTCTAATCCCAGAATCGGAACGCTTCTTACACGTAAGAAGACGAATATTCGATTACGAAAAAAGTTACAATATTCCAGATCTTCAAATAGATCCACCTAAACCAGTCGTAACATCAAAGGACGCAGAGATGGCTGAAGAACAGAATCACCCACTCAAGTATTACGCTAGTCCTTCGCAAGCTGAACCGCATTCCAGCATTGCCGCACCGGCTATCAACCGAAATGATTTCGAACTAAAACCTTCGTTGATATCAGCCGTGCAACAAAATCAATTCGCCGGAAATCCTACCGAGGATCCGAACCTTCATCTTTCGATCTTTGTGCAATACGCAGATACCGTAAAAGCCAATGGAGTTACCCAAGAAGCTATTAGACTACGTTTGTTTCCTTTTTCACTTCGAGACAGAGCAAGAGCCTGGCTTCAATCTCTGCCTTCGAACTCAGTAACTACGTGGGAGGAACTAAAGATAGTTTTCTTGACCAGATATTTCCCACCTAGCAAGACAACTATGCTGAGAGTTCAGATCAACGGATTTAAGCAAAGGGAAAACGAATCACTATTCGAAGCTTGGGAACGCTATAAGGATATGCTGAGACTTTGTCCACATCACAGATTAGTAGAATGGATGGTCATCCATACCTTCTATAATGGACTCTTGTACAATACAAGAATGACGATTGACGCTGCCGCAGGCGGTGCACTTATGGACAAAGAATATAATGATGCCTATGCACTTATCGAAAGTATGGCTCAAAACCATTACCAATGGGGAAGCGAAAGAGTCGCAACTGAGAAACCAACAAAAGGAGGTATGTACGAAGTGAGTAGTATGGACCAAGTCAATGCAAAGTTTGACCAACTAAACCAAAAGATCGACAACTTGTCCATAACACCAACAGCCACCGTGGGTGCAGTAACACCTAACTGTGAGTTATGTGGAGTTCCAGGACACGAAGTTCCTGATTGTCAACTATTGACAGGAATTCCGACGGACCAAGTGAATTATGCTCAAGGAAACCCATACTCAAACACATACAACCCAGGTTGGAAGAATCATCCGAACTTCTCCTATAAGAATAACAATGCTTTATACGCACCAGGTCAAGCACCAGCTACACCACCAGGATATCAAAAGACTGCTCCTAATGTCCCTAGAAAATCGAACCTTGAGTTGATGATGGAGAACTTTATAGCTAACCAATCTCAAACGAACAAGGACTTCTTAAACCAAAACATTCACACTAGTGAGCAGATTAAGCAATTAGTAAGCAAAGTAGATGCATTAGCTACACATAATAAAATGCTTGAAACTCAGATTTCACAAGTAGCTCAACAACAAGCACCTACTGCTGCACCAGCTGGAGTATTTCTTGGACAACCTTAACCTAATCCGAAAGGACATGCCAATGCTGTAATATTAAGAAGTGGCAAGGAACTTGACGGACCTACCGATCCAAGACTTGACAATCCAGCCATGTACCAAAAACCGGATAAACCGACTGAAGTGGTGAATGATCCAGAAGAAAAGGAAGATGATAATCAAGAGGTAGTGGAGAAAGAAAAGCCTTACGTGCCTCCACCACCCTATAAACCACCAATTCCGTACCCTCAGAGATTAACCAATTCCAAGACGACGGGTCAGTTTAAAAAATTTGTCGAACTTCTGAAACAGTTGAATATTACTATTCCGTTTACAGAAGCGATCACTCAAATACCCTCGTATGCTAAGTTTTTAAAAGAAATCTTATCCAATAAGAAAAAGATAGAGGATAACGGAACAGTTACACTTACTGCTGAGTGTAGCGCAATAATTCAGAATAATATGCCTCCTAAGCTAAAAGATCCAGGAAGTTTCTCTATACCCTGTGTAATAGGAAAATTCGTCATTGACAAAGCTCTATGCGATTTAGGAGCCAGTATCAGTGTTATGCCCTTAACGATTTGCAAAAGGCTAGACATGGGAGACCTAAGACCAACTAAAATGTCTGTTCAACTAGCCGATCGCTCTGTTAAATATCCTGTAGGCATACTAGAAAACGTCCCAGTACGTATAGGACAATTCTACATCCCTACTGATTTCATAATCATGGACATCTCTGAAGACTCCACTACACCTATCATACTAGGAAGACCATTCTTAGCTACCGCCGGAGCTATAATAGACGTAAAAAGAGGGAAGCTAACCTTTGAAGTAGGTGAAGAGAAAGTTGAATTTATTTTAACACAATTCTTACAATCACCAGCTATAGAGGATACCTGCTATCTATTGGACGTAATCGACGAATGTGTAAGAGAAATGGAACTGAAAGAAACTACCTATTCTGAAATTATGAAAATTCAAATCCCTCCAATTTTCGAAGATGATAATTGGCGTGCACCGTATCAGGATGATAGTCTAAGCGAAAGTTTAGCACTTACACCGGATCCCATGCCAAGTAAAGATAAACCTACATTAGGATTGAAAACTTTACCTAATAACCTAAGGTACGAATTCTTAGACATTGAATGTAAAAGACCAGTTATAATAAATTCCAGTTTAGGAACTATCGAAACAAAGAAACTTTTAGATGTCTTAAAGAAATATCCAACTGCATTAGGATATAACATATCTGATCTCAAAGGAATATGCCCTTCAGTCTGTATGCATCATATTCTACTAGAAGAAGATTGCAAAACCTCCAGAGAATCTCAAAGAAGAATTAACCCAATCCTTAGCACTGTAGTGAAAGAAGAAGTTAAGAAACTACTAGATGCCGGTAATATATCCAATCTCTGATAGTAAATGGGTTAGTCCAGTACATGTAGTACCAAAGAAAGGAGGTATCACTGTAGTGAAAAACGCTCAAGGCGAATCGATATTGCAAAGAGTAGTGACAGAACATAGAGTGTGCATAGATTATCGTAAACTAAACAAAGCCACTCGAAAAGATCATTTCCCACTACCCTTTATAGATCAAATGTTAGAACGATTAGCCGAGCATTCATATTTCTGTTATCTTGACGGTTACTCAGGATTTTTCCAAATCCCTATCCATCCAGATGATCAAGAGAAGACTACATTCACATGCCCCTATGGAACGTTCGCTTATAGACGAATGCCCTTTGGATTATGCAACGCTCCTGCAACCTTTCAAAGATGTATGATGTCAATCTTCGCAGATTTTATAGACAACATCATGGAAGTGTTCATGGACGACTTCTCTGTATGCGGGCAAAGTTTTGAAGGATGCCTATCGAATTTAGAAATGGTGTTAGAAAGATGTGTAAAAGTAAACCTCGTGCTTAACTGGGAGAAATGTCATTTTATGGTCAGAGAAGGAATCGTATTAGGACACGTCATATCCGACAATGGAATTGAAGTAGATAAAGCCAAGATAGAAGTCATAAAAGATCTTCAACCCCCTAAAACAATTCGAGAAATACGAAGCTTTTTAGGACACGCCGGTTTTTACCGACGATTCATCAAAGACTTCTCGAAAATCACTAAACCTCTTACTGGTTTATTAATGAAGGATGCTGAGTTCATATTCAATGAAGATTGTCTTAAAGCATTCGAAACTCTAAAAACAGCCTTCATCACCGCACCAATCATGCAACCCCCTGATTGGAGATTACCTTTCGAAATCATGTGCGATGCAAGTGACTATGCTGTAGGCGCAGTTCTAGGCCAGAGGAAGGAAAAGAAACTTCATGCGATTTACTACGCCTGTAGAACCTTAGATTCTGCTCATATGAACTACGCCACTACTGAAAAAGAACTGTTAGCAGTTGTCTTTGCGCTTGACAAATTCCGTTCTTACCTAGTGGGAGCGAAAATAATCATTTACACAGACCACGCTGCTATCAGATATCTATTGACTAAGAAAGATGCTAAACCGAGACTCTTGAGATGGATTTTACTCTTACAAGAGTTTGATCTCGAAATAAAAGATAAGAAAGGTACTGAAAACGTCGTAGCGGACCATTTATCTAGAATAGAAGGTATTAAACCCGAACAAGTGCCGATTAACGATGATTTTCCGTATGAACAGCTGATAGCACAAATAGGAAGCGACCTAGTTCAGTTAGACTTAAATGAACCAGAACCCGTGGAAACAATCCAGACAACTGTAGGACTGCCATGGTACGCTGACATTGTTAACTACCAAGCCGCAGGAGCTCTTCCACCTGATCTAACCTATCAGCAGAAAAAGAAATTCTTTCACAATCTAAAACATTATTATTGGGATGAACCATTATTGTTCAAAAGAGGACCCGATGGAATCTTTCGTCGATGTATTCCCGAAGAAGAAATAGAAGATGTCATTGCTCAATGCCATTCATCTCCTTATGGTGGACATGCAAGCACTTCCAAGACTTGTGCAAAGATCTTGCAAGCCGATTTATTCTGGCCTAATCTATGGAAAGATGTCCACATCGCTGTTATAAATTGCGATCGGTGTCAACGCACCGGTAATATTTCAAGAAGAGATGAAATGCCTCAAAAAGGAATATTAGAAGTAGAAATCTTTGACGTCTGGGGAATAGATTTCATGGGACCATTCCCATCATCTTTCGGTAATAATTACATACTCGTAGCTGTTGATTATGTTTCAAAATGGATTGAAGCTATAGCTTCTCCTACAAACGACATACGAGTAGTAATAAAGCTTTTCAAAAATATAATCTTTCCCAGATTTGGTGTGCCTAGACTCGTCATAAGTGACGGTGGCTCGCACTTCATTTCAAAAATCTTTGACAAATTATTATCTAAGTATGGAGTAAGACACCGTGTGGCAACACCATATCACCCACAAACAAGTGGACAAGTCGAAGTCTCGAACAGAGAAATCAAACAAATCTTAGAAAAGACTGTCGCCATATCTCGGAAAGATTGGTCATCTAAACTTAATGAAGCTTTATGGGCTTATAGGACCGCTTACAAGACACCCATAGGTACTACACCTTTCAAATTAGTTTATGGAAAATCTTGCCACCTCCCGGTAGAACTAGAACACAAAGCTTATTGGGCGATCAAAACTCTCAATATAAACCATAATGCTGCAGGAGAAAAGCGAATCCTAGATATTAACGAATTAGAAGAATTAAGGTTAGATGCTTATGAGAATGCTAAGATATATAAAGAAAGAACTAAGCGATGGTATGATAAACGCCTATCTAGGAAAGAATTTAGTGTGGGAGACGTTGTACTCCTCTTTAATTCAAGACTTAGGCTCTTTCCTGGAAAATTAAAATCTAGGTGGTCAGGACCCTTTGAGATAACTAAAGTGTTCCCGAGCGGAGCAATAGAAATTAAGGGCAGGAATAGTGAACCATTCATAGTAATCGGACAACGTTTAAAACATTATCATAAAGTTGAAAATAGAGATTATGCAAATAGTCTAAGGCTTTTAGAGTTGTCCACTAATTCCCCTGATTAATCTACACCTAAGCATTACGTCAGGCTTTTGACGATAAAAACAGCGCTTAGTGGGAGGCAACCCATTTGCTCATTTAATCATTTAATTATTTAAATCATTTTTATCATTCTATTATTTTGTCATTTATCGTTTTACTATTCATTTATTTATTTTGTCATTTTATAGCTTTATTTCAATATTACTATTATTGTTTTTTATTTTATGCATTTTATTTCCTTATTTTTCCTTATTTTAATTTTAAATCACTTTTACAGATTTTCTAAAGTTTTTTCCATTTTCCTTCTCCCCCTGATTTGTTTCCTCCATATTTGCACTGACCATGGCTAACCAACCGATAAACCTTATGGAAACCAAATTTAGAGGTAGGAACCAAAGAATGAAGTTTGAAGAGTTATCACAGAGGCCAATGGATTTGACCCTGTATCCGGATGATCTGACTATGGAAACCCTAGGTATACATGATAGCATCCTATACTTGTTTAACCGACTTGGATGGGAGAATGCATTGATTCAACATAAGTTTGTGACTTACCGCGAGCTCACCCTTGAGTTCCTTAGCTCCTTAGTTTACCTACCTGAGCGCGGTTTTGGATTCAGAAAGGGATTTATCAGTTTCCGCCTATTTGGAATAGAATATGACTTTAACCATAAAGAACTAGCTGACTTATTAGGATTCCCTAGTGGACCCTTTGCTTTTACTACCACACAGGTAGAATTGATGGACATTGAGCTGGATTTCTTTTGGGGAACATTAACCGGAAACTACCACCCTGAACCAAATAGTATGAACAATGATGAGATCCATAACCCAGCTATCCGTTACTTCCATAAGATTCTTGCCCACACCTTCTTTGGAAAAGAAGAAAACATTACCGGAGTATCTAAAGATGAGATATTCATTATGTCATGTTTCACTAATGGACAACCTGTAAATGGTGTGCCTTTCATGATGCAAACCTTCACCCGAATCCAAGAAGAACCTGAATTACCTATATTAATAGGAGGTCTTGTAACCATGATTGCTGATGCCTTAGGACTTAGGTACCAATTGCACAGGTGCAACCGTTTAGGTACCATCTGTCCTATGAATCTTAACTTTTGCTTTAATCGCCATATCATAAGGAATTTAGGACATCCACCTTTCGAGTACCTAATTCGGAATGAGGTAGTAACCCTGTTCACACTACCAAACCATGCTAGAGTAAGTGTTCACAATAAGGATAACTGGCTTTATGAGTTAACCCCACCTGATTATCCATCTACTCCTGAAACACCTCAGTCTTACAAGATAAAAGATGATATAATGACTGATGTCGAAAGTGACCCTGAGACACCTCCTGGTTACCATGACATTGACCACACTGACGAAGTGATTGAAACCCCTGAAGTGAATCAAGGAGATTATGCTAACAACTTACAGAATATTATGAACACTCTTGAAGCTTACCAAACTGATATAAATACATTTAAGGATGAGATTAAGAGCATGTGATTGGACATTATAGGCCTAACTGACATAACCTGTGAACAATTCTATCACTTGAACTCCGCAATCGAAGATTTGAAGAAACACTTTTGAAAATGCTATAAGTGATCTAGTTTATTTTACTTATTGTTTTCGTTTCTAGTTAGTTTTACTTTTCGCAAACAATTTCGTACCGTATTTTCATTAATGTAATTTCATTTCAATTACCATATGCAATGCACCTTTAGTTTACAAATTTTCCATTTTAATCGATTTATATGTTTTCATTATATATGCTGCTATGCTTGAATTAATTCATGTTCTATACAATCTCTCGTATCATGCAAATTTACAAGTACTATATTGAAATTAACTATTATATGGTGTTTATATTTAATATTGAGTGAGTTGTGATAAAAAAATATTATATAAAGTATATGAAGCGTGAGAGATAATGCTTTCAGGAAATTATTCAAAGAATTAAACCCTCACGGTCGTCACAACCCCCTAACGATCGTGACAAGCTAATTTAGCGTGTCACGACCGTCATCCCCTTGTCACGACCGTGACAACCCTAAATATAGAATTCGTGAGAACAAAACTGTTTCTCTTTCGAATCCCCTTCATCTTCTTCCTCCATAACTTCCAAAACCACCCATTATCTCCCCCAACTTCCGTAACCTCCCATTACCAAATTAAAACTCATTAACCTCTCCATTATCACCACACCTATCACATTCTCACCTTCCAATATTTATCCGAACCATTATTTCTCTCATTTTATCACTTTTTCACAAAAATCCAAACTCCTCATCTCCCACTTCAGTTCTTGCATGCAATGGATGCTATACAATTCAGAGAGGGTGAGAATGGAGAAAACCAGAGAGAAAGATTCATTCGATTCCAGAACCGCGGTGTGCAACCTACGCGTTATATCGACACTGTCTGTTTGAGAGAATTGGGAATGCTTAACAGTGTCAAGAGCCTGCTTCAAAAAGTCGGTCTGTGGGATCTTTGCAGTCAGCCCCAAACCACATTCGAGCTTCTGACACTGGAATTCCTAAGCTCGTTCCATTACATCACTCCTACCGGTTCTCAGAGTCAACTCACCGGTTTCGCCAAATTCAGATTGCATGGCCGGGAGTTCGAACTTTCGCAAAACAGGATAGCCGAGTTACTAGGCTTCGATCATGGGAATGAAGCTCACCTCCGCGTGCCGGATAATTTCAGTGAAACCGCTTTCACTTTATGGCACGACATTACCAACACCCGTGCCTCAGCCTTCCAGAGCCTTAATGCTACACACATCCACAACCCGGCAATCCGATATTTTCACCGAATCATTTGCAACACCATCTTTGCACGAGAGAGTAACCATAAGCTCAACTCCAAGGAGCTTCTGTTCTTGCACTGCGCTCTCAATGACGAGCCAATCAATGCTGCCCCGTTCTTGCTTTCTCACATCCAGGCCATTGCGCAAAGAGGCTCAACTCCATTTTTCATTGGCGGCATCGTCACCACCCTCGCCATCCAGTTGGGGCTTGGTGACTTGGTCGTTAATCAGCCTTTCAGAGACGCCGAGTTCCTAACCAAGAGCTATTGCAGGTCCGCTCATCTGATTGCGCAGCGAGAGGATGGCAGGTATAGCCCTGTTATCCACGACACTGTTTATCACCATATCATTCTGCCGTCCCGTGACCGCATCGATCCATCTAGCCGAGCCAACTGGCTCTTTGTTTTACCGGATGCTGCCGGCCACGCTCCCATTCATGATGATCAGGCCGACCCTCCAGCGGATGAGATGCAGGACGCTATGGATGCAGCTGAGCCTGTCCAGGACATTCCAGAGTCATCTACCCGACAACCTCCTGCACAAGAATTCACTCTTGAGGACGTCCTTCGTGCGATTCATCAGCAAAACCAGATGAATGCCGCACTGGAGCGAAGGCAGAAGGAGCAGCATGATGCTTTACTCCGCACTATTGCAAGCAACCAGACAACTACTGATGAGAAGCTCAGAGAAATTTTCAGCGAGCTAGAGGCCTTACGCATTGACATTACTGTTGTTACCGGTACCGGTTCTAATCTTGAAGCGACTCCTACCAGACGCTCCCGCACCAGAAGCCGAGCCCGCGACCCTCAGCAGCCTTAGTTTTAGTTTTTGCTTATGTTTGTTTTTTCGTTTTTGTAGTTTGTATTGTACTTTGACCGCTATTATATCACAACATTGAGGACAATGTCTGATATAGTATGGGAGAGGTACCTTTCATTTTCCGCATTTTCCCTTTTCGCATTTTTCCATTCCGTTATTTTTCCATTCCATTGTATTTCTTTGCGCAAGTTAATGAAACGAGCAATTTTTGTGCTATTTTCTTTAGTTTCGAACTTTCCCCGTTTATTTAGCCATACCGAAAAAATCTTTAATTATTCGCATTACCCGACTTACCTACGAAATCAAAATTAGGAAGCCGAGAACGATTCAACAAGACCAATACAATCTTGACACCTTTTACTTCCCACTTAAGCGATTCCATTCCGATTATCGTTACGAGTACACCTTAAGTTTCAGTTCAAAAGTAACCCCTAGTAGTTTATACTAGCAGTCAGCACCGTCTGAACACAAACCACGTGGGGAGCCGATGAATATAAGCGTTTGATGCCTAATCCAAAATAATCCTTCATATCTCGATGCAAATGAAAAGAAATTGCACCAAAGTACACGGTCGCATATAAGAAACGAGAAATATGAGAAAGAGTCCATTGCGGGTTGGTTCAGAGGTACTGGTTCTGAACTTGGTAGGGCGTGCTACGGCTCGATCCCCCACAACCTTCAAATCGGATTATGTATGTAGGGTTACCGCACTCGTGTACCAGACCCGTGTTTAAAAGGATCAAATTCGCTAACCGGCTACTCCACTACGTGCGTGCTAAGGCAAAGGGCTTAATGTGATTGCGCTAGAATGAAACCGGGCGAAATAAGATCGAAGGACTCTAGGAGAAATCGTGAGGAAATTGCCGAATGTGTCGTTTAACGGGAAGTCGACGACTTAGCTTGTTGCTTGTGTCATTAGTGTATCGTTAGTGTTTTATCATAGTACCGGTTTGTCCGACAAAACGATCCCTCGTACGGTTTGTTATGTGTGTGCGTCGATAAAAGCTTGTCTGCCGATTTTCAACCGACTATTTGCTTGAGGACAAGCAAAGGTTTAAGTTTGGGGAAGTTTGATAACGAGAAAATGTATCGATTATATTGCTAAGTTTCATTACCGTTTTATCGCTTAATCATCGTTTTAACATCCGATTCCTCGAGTTTTCCTTACCATTTTGCAGGTACATCGTATAAAGAGCTAAATCATGAGCCAAGAGCAAAAGGAGCGAAAACAACCATAAAAAGATGAAGAAATGAAGAATGCTGCAAAACCTGCATATTTTGTAACACTCACGGTCGTCACCTAGGTGTCACGACCGTGACACCCCAAAAGGAGCAATCACGATCGTGACGTATCCCTCACGACCGTGACACTTAAATTATACATGACACGAACGTGATGCCCTTGTCACGACCGTGACAAGGGAAAAATAGGTTATTTGACTCAGACTTGGTCACAAGGCTACATGCACATGATCTTGCTACTTTCCAGCTGACCCTGTATGCACGTCCCTGGATTCTCTCCTACGAGGCCCATGCAACAAATTCAACATCCAGCCCATTAATTCTTCTATAAATAGCATAACTCATTTGAACAATTTACGGAGCAATTTTTTATCAATTTCTTGCGGAAGCTCTGCCGAATTATTTTACACCCTTATTTCTTTTCAGCATTTATTTTCATTGTTTATTTTTATTGTATCCAAACCCAACCTATAACAATTTCCAACATCAGGAAATTGTTATAAAATTTATTTGTTTCAAAGCCTTCAGAATATTTTGTTATTTTCGATTCCGCCAAATACTCCGAGCTTTCCGGTCTGTGGAAGAAGGAGTCTGCCATTTTATTGTTAACCAGGTTTATATTATTTGCAATTTAATATTTATGTTATTTATTTATTTTTCTGCGATGAATATTTTGTTTATTGTTTCTCTGCCTCTGTCTGGTTCAACAAAAATGAGTAGCTAATTACCTTAGGACGGTATGTAGTTAAAACAAACTTAATCGGTAAAATTAACCATAGGCTTAAAATAATTAATAGCTTAACATTCTGGCTGATACTTTTTATTTAAAATCGACCTTTTCGTTACGAGAGTAAGGAAAGAGTATTAGGTTAGGTCAAGACCACGAGAGTGTGAGATTTTAACCAGATAGCTAAAGTTAGGCATTTAAATTAAACACAGCGAGAGCGCTTTAAAATAAATTAGAATTACTAAGTTTCCAAAAATTATCTCTAAAAACTTATGGGCTAGCGAGAGCAGGCATAGGGCTTTAGGGGTAAGATCTGAGATAAGACCACGAGAGTGTGAGTTAAAGGTATTTAAACTGGTAACCTCTACAGAACAGATTAAGTGAACCATCTTTATAAGCCTAGGTTAGATTGACCCGCCTAAGTTAGCATAACTACATACCGACCGCCTTAGTATATTTTATTAAACTTAAATTTAATTTCCGCTTTTAATCTTTAAAAACAACAAAAACCATGGCAACCCTTCACCTTAGCTAAACTAGAAGTTCATCTAGCACTAAGTAACCATAGAGTCCCTGTGGATTGATAATCTTAAATATTACTTCGATAGGTTGTGCACTTGCAGTTAAGATACCTCTAGACACATAATTAGATACGTCTTTAGCCCATCATAGCACTCCGCACGTTCTAGAACGAACTACAACTGGGCTAGCCTCACGCGTATTGTTCCTTCACTCCTCCGTTATTAATCACATCGATTCTAAAACGTCTAAAAACAATTATTCAATTCATTTAAATTAAATTACGAAAATAAAACTCCGGAGTCTAGCATTCCGCACGTTCTGGATTGGACTGCAACTGGGCTAGCCCCACGCGATGTGTTCAATCACTATTCGTATAACAATTATTCAATTCATTTAATTTAAATTACGAAAACAGAACTCCGAAGTCTAGCATTCCGCACGTTCTGGATTGGACCGCAACTGGGCTAGCCCCACGCGATGTGTTCAATCACTATTCGTATATCAAATATTCAAATCATTTTTATAAATTAAATTACAAAAAAAACCGAACTCCGGAGTCTAGCACTCCGTACGTTCTAGAATGGACTGCAGCTGGGCTAGCCCCACGCGACGTGGTCCATTCGCATCTTTCATATCTTAAAACACTTAAAACTTACCAACCAATTTAAATCATTTTCAAATTAATTATCGAAAGACAGAACTCTGGAGTCTAGCACTCCGCACATTTTGGAATGAATCGCTCTTGGGCTAGCCCCACGTGATGTGGTTCATTCGCCCTTTCGTTTAAAACATCTTAACCAAAGTCAAATACTTTTCTCAAAGATGAACCTTGTTTAAATCATTCTATATCTCGAACAAGCTAGCGCTTCAGCCTCCACCGCGAGTACAAGCCAACGCTTAGCAGTAGAATGCATTTTAAACAATCGTTCAGTTAAAAAATCACAAACCGTAGTAGCACGAACTACGGAGCTCTGACTTTCCCATTGCACAAGGGAATACGTAGGCACGGGGATTTTCATCCTTCGCGAGCATAATAATAAAAAAATCTTAATCTTTTCTCCGTCATCTTCATAATAATAATAATTTAAAACTTTAATTTCCCTTTTAACAAACGTATTAACAATCATTTAGAAGACAAAGACTTAAGATCAAACATTTAATCGCATAGTTAGCTAAGAGGTTCCCGTTGAGTACAACGGACGTGAGGGGTGCTAATACCTTCCCCTTGCGTAACCGACTCCCGAACTTAGAATTTGGTTTCGTAAACCATTTCTTATCCTTCCTTTAGGTTGTATCTATATCTCCCTTTTCTCTCGTAGAATAAATAGAATTAGGTGGCGACTCTGTTGTTTTGTTTTAGGATCGTATTTTTCGAGGTACGACAATGTCCATTAATGCATAACTTGAATTATTGCATGTTCTTGCCATACCCATACATTCTTTAGTATATAAATGATCATGTTGCATTCCAATTCTCGCATCATTCGTATGTATCGTTAATGCATTCGCATCCTTGCAGCATATACCAAATGTTGCATGTTCATAAGCATGTTTATGCATTAGCACAGTGTGTTGCATTTGTTGCATTTTAATCGCATTCTTGATCACATTCCTGCATCAATAAAATTCTGGTTTTTTGCATTAAGATTAGCACTTTTGTTGATCCATCATTTTGCACATTCACGATCAATGTAGAGCATCTTCATATGCCATGTTCATGTTTTGCATGCTTGTTGCATAATGATTCATGTGATGCATTCTTGCATACTCCATTAAGAATAACAATGTTCATCTAAATCATGTGCTTGATCCATGTTCATTATTGCATAATCATGATTGATTGGTGTACTTTGCATTGAATTTGCGCATTACAAGTGAAAAACATAAAATCTAGAATTTGCATTTGATAGCTGTTTTGCATATAAGTGTTGTAGAATACATGCTGTTTGTTAAAAATTCATGCTGTTTGTGACTTTTAACACCTGTTTTTGCATACATATAGGTGCTGTAAAAAGCTGTTGCATTGCATAGTGCATTTCATAGCTGTTTGTGCATTAAGTGTTGTAAATAAGTTGCTGAATTTTGCATTGCATTAGCTTTAGGTCCTTTAAACTATAGATTGAGTCTAGTTTAGGTCCTAGTTCCCTTAGGAATTAATTAGGTAATTTTGTTTGCCTTATTTTTATCATGTTTACCATGCTATCCTTTGTTTTGTAGGGAGGGCAAGGTATGTCTAAAAACCCTATCCTCTTTGGTATTTCTAATGCATTTAATTTGCACCATTTTACCTTACATAATGTTTGTGCTTGTTAGGTTTTCCCCTTTTGGAACCAACTTAACTTCATTAGGAAGTAAGTTGTGTTCTTCTTCCTTTTCTCTTCCTCTTTCCCCTCCTCCTTAGGATTAGAAACCCCACAAACCATAGGATCTCCCATGTAAATAAATCAATAAAAATTAGGGTGTGTCTTAGTTCCCATTAGATTTTCCCTTTTCCAATTTGAGACATTCTTTCTCTCTTTATTAAGAAAAAATAATAAAACATTTAAGGATAAACCGAACAATCTTGTACGACACGAGACTTTGTTGCGGAGTGTTTATACGCGTCCTGTTTCGGGGCGAGGTGTAAATACTCCCCGCGATGGATAGGTCTTAGTATGAGAATGTTCACAAACAAATTCAAAACATTTCTCTTAAAAGACAAAAAAACAAATATCAAGCGACTATCCCGCGGGAACTTTTTTTCTCATCTCATTCACTCACAACGCGAACTCGCGGCTACTTGTCTTTCATGAAAGACAGTAAACGCACTCGTACCAGACGAGCCTGCAACACCTGAGCATAGACATACGCAGTTCCAGCATAAAAAACACAAACAAATAGTTCTCGCCTTAGTTAGGCAAACCACATCGACTCTGATCCTCATTATCCCGATGAGGTACGTAGGCAGCGGGGTAGGGCCCGTTCAAGCACATTCTTTATTTTCCCTACATTTTCCCCATTCTTTCTTTCCATTCTCTTTTCTTATTCCTTTCTTATTTTAGTTCCAGTTTCCAGTTAGCAGTTCTTATTCAGCAGCATCTTATTTCTCACCCTTTGAAACAAAACAAGCAAGCGTGGATCCCGTCGGGTACGGCGGACGATCTGGGGTGCTAATACCTTCCCAGGTCGTAATCGACTCCCGTACCCAGATCTTTGGTTCGCAGGACCTTGTCCTTTCCTTCTTCCTCAGGTTTGTGCAACATTATCTTTCCCATTCCTTCGAGATAAAAATGTCTGGCTGGAGACTCTACCTTTTTCGCGTCACTTTCGCGTTGGTACTAGGATGAAAATCCCGAGAGCGACAGCTGGCGACTCTGCTGGGGACTTAACCTGATTCTTTCGGTTTCCCTTGTAGAGTCAATCCTAGCGCCTGTTTGGTTTTGTTTCTTTGGGTGTTTATTTGTTTATTGCTGTGTGCTTTAGTTTAGCTTTACTGTTTTCAGTTACAGTTTTACTTTACAGCTTTACTTTACCGTATTTATTTACCGCTTTCAGTATTTTATTTTCCATGCATCATATTATACTGGACTGTTTGGCTGTGCTGGTTTTCATTTTTTCTGTGGGATGGGAGTTACCGTGAGATAAGCCAACTACCCGGCTTGAGTGCACTATAGGATTAGCGTGGACACGTTGTGCTCGCATGGTTACATGATGAGTGGTGATGTGTTCCACACCCAGATTGCGACCGTCTCGGGACTATTCTGTGTGGGGGTTCTTCTCCACTTCAGGGTACAACCTTGATAATTATGTGCATCTGGTGACCGATCTTCGAGGACCTTAATGGGAACACCCCTCTCCAGTGATGACAGTGGCATACCACATTTGTTGGTAAACCCACTCGCATCCGAGGGTCCATTGGGAACTCGCATAGGATGGCCTGGTTCTCTCATAGGAATTCAGTTAAAGCAAACTGATCGTATCATGGTAGTATTGTACCCTTCGGGATGAATGTACTATTGTTTCTCGACTCAGTGCTTGAAGCTGGAGACTTGTGAGGGATGCTTGTTTTTCCGGACTCAACTGAGACCTCCCTGAGTAGTACATAATTCCAAACCGATTCCCTGATTTGGTCATGAGCCATTTCTCGGAAATGGTGAATGTATTATTGCTATTCGGCTTTGAGAGTCCGTGATGTTGACCCGAGTAGCACACCCGTGAGATTGGGAGGGGTTTACAAGTTTGCAGGAACCCTAATACCTTCAGCATACCCACTTTGCCTTTGGTTCAGTTTTGTGATCTGGATTTCTGGTTTTAAGATATGGATCCCGGATCAGAGGGATGATTATTGTGATATATGGATTTTGAGACCTTGCACCGACACCTGATTATATGATCGACACATCACAGACACTTCACTGATCACATGCCTTGTCTTGCATAAGCATCATATCATCATTAATCATCTGTGTTTCTTTTATTCTCAGGTTCTGCATTTATACCCGGTTCCTGGTCATATCATTGCTTCAGAATGGAAGACGTCAAAAAGAGAACTGTGCACTACAAATTCTTTGATACCAAGATGGACCTGATCAACCAATTGGTGTCTCTGATTACCCCGGGTCATTTGGGTTACTTCAAGGAAAAGTATGGTGATATTCTGGATTTGGTATTCAACTTGGATAGTTCTCAGAGAAGCGCCGTTCACACTTTGTTGCAGTATTACGATCCACGGCTCAGGTGTTTCACATTTCATGACTTTCAGTTGGGTCCTTTGCTGGAAGAGTATGCTGAGATTACGGGAGTTTCAATCAAGGATCAGATTCCTTTCAACTCAGAGATGACAAGACCGACTCATGATGACATTGCTAGTGCTCTTTATTTGAGCCCATCAGAGGTATCTGCTAATCTGGTTGCCACCAAGGCAGGGTGTTCAAAACCAAACCAACCCAATAGAAAACCGCAAACCAAACCAAACCAAACCGAAACCGCAAAAAAACCGCACTTGGTTCGGATGTATTTGGGCCATTATTTAACAAAACCGCGCGGTTCAGTTCGGTTTGCGGTTTGTATTTTACAAACCGAACTAAACCAAACCAAACCACATTATGTTACAACCCAAACTTCTCTTATCCCACATCCAACCCAAAACTTAAATCTATTATGCCTTAACCATACAAATATTCTCTTAGTCACACTTAGGGTTTTAGTTTCAACATTCTCAAATCTCTTCGAGTAGTATCGCACATTCTTCTCATCATATTTGCTATGTACATCTCATCTCTTCTACTCTAATCTCTCTTATCTTATATTCTTTCTTTTTCATATTCATCTTCTCGTTTTTTATATTATTATTTTCTCATCCAATTACGTTTTTATCGCACGTTTCTTCTATAATATCACATATCTTATGATCTTTCTTTTTCATCTTCTCTAATCTTTCCTATCCTCCATTTTATCTTTTTATTGTAATATTTTTGATATTGTTTTATACTACTATTTATGTTTTTATTCCATTTTGATCTAATCTTATTTTTGTATATTGAATGAAAATTTATTGTCTAAATATGATGAGTTTTGTTGCTATTTGATTATGTATGCATGACTAAATACAAAATTATGTTGTTCTCTATAGGTGTATGTATGACTCAATAAAAATATTATAAAAAACCGAACCAACCGAACCAATCCAAACCGCATTGGTTTGGTTTGGTTTGGTTTGGTTTTATTTCTTAAAGTCAATAGAACCAAACCAAACCGCATGCTTTTTTCTCTCGCGGTTCGGATGATTTTTTGCGTCAAAACCTCCCAAACCGCACCGCGAACACCCCTAGGCAGGAGTACTTGGTTTTCCCTTAGAGTTTCTGGTCAGGAGAGCTGAAGAATGTGCCGTGGAAAAGCAGTGGGATTCAGTTTGTGCCATCTTGGCATTATCTGTGTATGGGATAGTTTTGTTTGCTGATATGGACAAGTTTGTGGACATAAATGCTATTCATTTGTTTGTGTTGAAGAATCCGGTGCCCACTCTCCTAGGCAACTTCTATTATTCAGTGCATTATAAGAATGAGAAAAAGCGAGGAGGTCTTGTTAGATGTTGTGCTCCTTTATTCTACAAGTGGGTTATGAGACACTTGCCTACTACTGAGATTTTTACCGATCCTAATTCTACTTGGGCCCAGAAGCTGAGTACTTTGTCTGCTAGAGATATCAGGTGGTTTACTTCGAGGTTGAAAGGAAATAGTTTCATTACCAGTTGTGGGAATTACCCTAATGTTCCTTTGTTGGGAGTGCCAGGAGGTATCAACTACAATCCCATCCTCTTGAGAAGACAATTAGGATATGCGCTCAAGGAGATTCCTGATGAATCTGAATTATTCCAAACTTTCTACTTCCCGGTGAAAGACAATCTTCCGTTGGTCAGAAAAGTTGCAGGTTCCTGGAAGGTGATCAAGAGAAAGGACACAACATGTCTAGGCAAGAGCAACAACCAGATGTTCCCTGAATTTGAAGCTTGGATAAAGAAGGAGGTTCAAACGGCTCTAGTCCCTTTTTCTGTACCAACTTCGCCTCCAGCAACGGTGCCTTTAGAAGATTATCAGAAATTGGAAGCTTTGGTCAAACAGCTTAGGGTTGAGAATCAAGAGGCTCATAATTCTTGTCAGAAATTGATGATTCAGAACCGTCAGTTAGAAGATAGAGCTGTACAAGCTGAGGAAGCAGTTCGTCTCAAGCAGAAGGACTTCGAAGAGAGAGAGAGCTTTACTTCAGGAAAAAAGGTTTAGCTGAGACTCACAAGACGGCCCAGCGTTGAAAAGAGAAGAAAGATCTGAATGAAGCCAATGAAGCTGTTACCTTATGGCAAGAAAAATGGGCAGACAATTTGAAGAAGAAAAAGGAGCTAGACGTCAAGCATGAGCTGGAAATCAAGAGTCTTCAGGATTCTTTGGATGGACAGAAAGAACTCCTTCGGAAGGCTTATCATCAAGAGAAGAGTCGTCTCCAATGTTTAGCCGAAAGTCAACAAGCATTAAAGGAAGCTCAAAAGGAAATAGAAGACTTGAAGTTGAAAGCTGATGTGAAGAGGTCAAAGGCCGAGCCGAGTCCAAGCAAAGAGAATGAGACAACGTTCTTGCAGCAAATTGAAGAGTTACATGCTTCTTTTGATACGAGGGACCTCCTCATCCAGAGACTCATCCAGGAGCCCGATCATCCAGATATCGTCCAGTTGTTCCAGAATGTCAAGCGTCTTAGCTAGAGGTTGCAAGACTCAGAGTTCCATAGGGTTTAATTTCATGTTATTGTACTTGGATCACCCACAAGCTTGTTGTGGGATTCCTTTTATTTGATGTACTTTTGTTGTTCTTGTGATTGGCACCCTTCGGGGACTTTGTTATTTCAAACTTCAGTTTATGTGATTGAATTGTTCTGAATCTCTTGTTCGTTATTTGTTGCACCGACATGGGGTAATGAGCACCAATTCTCCACGACCATCATTATATTTGAATATTGCTTGGGTCTTCTTCCCAATTCTTATTTTCTCTTAATGCCAGGACCGGAAACAGGGAAAGACTTGGGAATAAAAGGAACACATTGCATTGCATACGCATCATTCGCATTTTTTCTTTGTCTTTGCAGGTTTTTCTATGGGATGCTTAATTTATCTGTGTTACAGGCAAAGATTGCGAGAGCTGCCAAGAACCAGTATCTCCGACAAGATATCTCGCATCGCTACGCAACTCGCAGCAATCAGAGGACAGTCATGGATGCTATGTAAACCGAGCTTAATGAGGTTCGCACCAGAATGGCAGAGTTCATGACCATGATGCAAGGGATGGCTCAGGGACAACAAGAATTGAGGAATACAATTCAAGGGCTCAACCCTCCTAACACTAATACTCCTGCGACCACTTCTGACGGGCAAGGGGCTCCTCCCAATACCAGCAATGGCCAAGGTGGACCTCATATTCCAGATCCAGCCATGGCAACTTTTGTTCCAGTACACGACAGGTAGGAGGATCAATTCCCTTATTTCAACAATGACATGGGATTCGGCGGAGAAGGAAATCTTAATGACTTTTTGGTGCTTGCTGAGAAAGTCAAAGCCCTCGAGTGTAGAGACACTTTGGGGATTGATGTGTCTGACATGGGTCTAGTCCCTGGGGTGGTCATTCCTCACAAATTCAGGCCACCAGCTTTTGACAAGTACAATGGTAGTTCCTGCCCAAAGACTCATTTGCATGCTTTCTATCGAAAGATCGCTGCCCACACTCGGAATGAAAAACTCTGGATGTACTACTTCCAGGATAGTCTCTCCGGAGGGTCCTTGGAATGGTATATGAAGCTAGAGAGGAGTTCTGTAAGGAGCTGGAAGGAATTGGGAGAAGCCTTCCTCAAGCAGTATCAGTATAATATCGACATGGCGCCCAGTCGCACCCAACTTCAGAGGAGCTCGGGGAGTTTCAAAGATTACGCACAAAGGTGGCGTGAAGTAGCCGCTCGAGTGCAACCACCTTTGTTGGAGAGAGAGATGGTTGACCTTTTCCTGGATACCCTCCCTGGGCATTTCATGGAAAGGCTAGCTGGATGTTCTTCAAGTGGATTTTTGGATATCATCTTGACTGGCGAGAGGATAGAAAGTTGGCTTAAGCAGGGGAAAATTCAGAAAGTTGACTGGCGAGAGGATTTTTGGATATCATCTTGACTGGCGGTGCAGTGTACGCGCAAAGGGGAATGATCAACAGAGGTTTTAATCAGCAAGTGGCCCCTGTCACTATCCCAACTCCACCTGTTCAACAGCAGGTCCAACCACCACAGCCGCAGCGCTCGCAAGGGTATCAGCAAAGAGCTCCACGTTCATATTACCCTCAGAGACCAAAGGATAGGCATTTCGAAGTTCCACTGATGTCCTACTCATAGCTTTTGAAGAATCTTCTACAGCTTTAGATGATTCAGCTCCGAACTTTACAACCTCCGAAGCCAGGCCAAATCCCCGAGGGTTATGATTCAAATGCCAGATATGAATTTCATTCCGGAGCTCCTGGACATACCACAGAGAACTGTAAATCATTGAAGCATGTTGTTCAAGACCTACTGGATACTAAAGCAATTAACTTTGCTCCTTATCCTAATGTGCTTCAGAATCCCATGCCTCCTCACAGAGGTACGGTTGGGGCAGTTGATGAAGGGGAGAACCTGAATTTGGTGTGTGATGTTAATGACTTGCAGACTTCGTTGATTGTTGTTAAGGGTTGTTTGTTAAAGAAAGGTATCTTCCCTGGATGTGAAGAAGATTGTCCGGAATGTGCTGAAGCTACAAATGGTTGTGAGTAGTTGAAAGCCGAAATTCAAAGCATGATTGATGAGGGAACGTTGCAGTTTGACAAGGTTGTAAAAGAAAGTGAAGTCTCCATAGTAACTATCTTCTACAATCCATCTCAAGTTCCCTCACGGGCCAGAGTGGCACCGATAACCATCACTACTGCAGGACCAGTAATGTACCAAAGTGACAGAGCTATTCCTTGGAATTATGGTGGTGAAGTATACAATAACGACCATAAGCAAGAGTTGGCCACGACTAGTATAACCCCAACTCAAGTAGAAAACGTTGGAGTAGGGGGCTTTACTAGAAGTGGAAGGTTGTTTGCGCCAGAAACACTGAGAAACAATGTGATACCACCCAAAGACACTGCAGAAGCCCATGCTAGAGCAAGAGGGAATCAGTCAGCAGTTGTCAATGATCCTGCACCATCAACTGATCCAGACCTCACCTTCGATAAAGAAGCTGAAGAATTCTTGAGGATCATCAAAAAGAGTGACTACAAGATTGTGGACCATCTGCAGTAGACGCCGTCAAAGATTTCCATCTTGTCCTTGCTCATGTGTTCTGACTCTCACAGGAAGGCTCTCCTGAATATTCTGAACAAGGCATACGTGCCTTAGGATCTTTCTATAAATCAGTTAGAAGCGGTGGTATCCAGCGTCAATGCTAGTCACGGATTGGGTTTCACAGACTTGGATTTGACTTCTGATGGGCGTGCTCATAATCGGGCATTGCATATCTCTCTAGAATGTAAAGGTGCAGTACTCTCCCACGTGTTGGTAGATACTGGATCATCTTTGAATGTCTTGCCTAAGAAAGCACTAATGAAGTTGGACTATGATGGAGTGGTTCTAAAGCCCAGTGACCTAGTAGTTCGAGCATTTGATGGGTCGAGGAGATCGGTGTTCGGAGAGGTGGAATTACCCATCAAGGTAGGTCCACAGATCTTCAATACCACGTTTTACGTAATGGATATCCAGCCTGCATATAGTTGTTTACTCAGAAGACCTTGGATACATTCAGCAGGAGCGGTATCGTCTACACTCCATCAGAAGTTAAAGTTCGTCTGGGAGGGTCAAATTGTAACTGTCAGTGGGGAAGAAGATATTTTCATTAGTCATCTGGCTTCATTCAAATATTTGGAGATGGATGGCGAAATAGTTGAGACCCTGACCGGTAAATAGCAAGTGTACTATTTTTACCGATGTAGTAATAGAAGGGATTAACCCAAAATATCGATCACAAGGACTGCGTATTAAAATAAGTTCTTCGTGATAAATTTCAATTGGACAAAACTCATGGTTTGAGATTTAATTAAATAAATTGAACAGAATAAAACGTAAAAACAAATAATTTCACTTATATAAAAGTAATGCCAGGTAGGGTGTATGATTCGCAATGCAATGACTCATAGGTTCCTTAATTTTAGATATGTGCTTTAGAACGTGTCTTTCCTATGCCTACAATGTTTTTCCAAAATTCCTTTAAAGAAAAACCTTTGGTATTCTTCATAGACCATGATTCCTCAAAGGTCATAGAAGAATATCAAGCAATAATTCTGACATAAAAAGGTTCATATAAAAATATCCCAATTCCTCAGTAATATTTTTTTACGATAAAATTATGCAACAAGGTTAGAATGGTTGGTCAGACCAAATCCTAACCACGATCAGTTATCTTATCTTCCAATACCGATAAAGCATTAAGGACGTTGCGATAAAATAAAGAAACGAAACTAAAACATAATACCAAATTGAAGAATTCAACAAGTCATTACAAAATGCAAATCAGGGACACCCCCCTGGCATTGGGGGGTTTAGCCACTCATGTTCAAACTGGAAATAAAAACAGAGTAAGCAAATTTAGACATTACAATTAACGTTGGATTAGTCGGATCGTCAATTGCTTCCGCCCTTGATCAATCTTTCTTCTCCCGTGTTCGTTCTCTCCAAAAATCCCCAATTCCAAAAAGTGTCCCTTCACAGTCATCATGGGCAAATATAAATCAATCTTCAAACAGCACCGCGAAATGTCCGGAATACCCTCGAAGCAGCAAAACACAAAATTGTCTCTGGTCTTCACAACACGGGCCGTGTTGTGCAACACGGGTGGCCGTGTTGTGACTCAGGATCACTACCAAAACATTCTTTCCCAGCTGCCATGACACGGGCCGTGTTGTGCAACACGGGTGCCCGTGTCACACCCCTGACTTCTTATTTTCTGAACTGAATTTGTGTTTCTTCTGGTCTCTACAACACGGGCCGTGTTGTGCAACACTGGCACCCGTGTTGTGTCTCTGAACTCTCATTTCCCATCAGTTTTTAAAAGCTTGGACCATCTTTCGGACACCTCGAACGACCGATTACATATTTACCTGAAACACCACAAAGAAACAACCACATAACCCATTCCACTGATAAAAACAAAGTAAAAACGATAAACACCGACTTGCACGCAATAATGAGAAAACTAAAACAAAACATGAACGAGACACTACAAACAAAATAAAACTAGATTCAAAAGACGCTGAAAACCGGCTTGAATATTACCACTAAATATCACTGATCAAACTCCCCCAAACTTGAATTCTTGCTTGCCCTCAAGCAAAAATCCTGCATTCACATCTTCAAAACTAGCAATATGAATTATGATACTCATACGTGGATCCTTCATTCCAATTCACCCAATGAGTTCTTTTTGTACTTTTCTCTCAGTATAGATATCACACAAACACTGCACCGTGGAAAACCACGGATCCGAATCTCCCTTTTCAGTAACCTCTCCGACTATGCTTCGTGCTTAGGTCTTATTTTTTCGATTTTCAACCCTTTTCATTCGGACAATCACTTTTAAGGCTTTTAATGATTTTCACTATGTGTGCAAGATTGATTCCTCTTTTTATCGTTGGCACCGATTTTTCTGTCCCTTCGGGAAACATTCATGTTCAACCGCCGTTAGGTTGAATAACCTTGTGAGAGTTACCCAACTTAGAAGGATCGATCGTTCTAATGTTTTTATTCATTTTTTTCTCGGTGCCTTGAAGCTTTTTTTTTTTTTTTTTTTTTTTCTTTTGGATCATCTTTGCACACATAATTATTATAGATAAAGCCAGATATATCAATATAAACTACTTCGGGTTTACTTCTCAAATCAAAGCACCATGGCACGAATCTACATGTCGAACTCGTACCTAATTCCGAAAACTCAGTGTGCTTATGTAGTACCTATACATCAAAATTTTCCATATTTTCTCATCGGGGTTCTTTTTCACTCGCATCCTATATACTTTCTCATAATTCACATGTAACACACAGCAGGTTAACTTAGGGGTGTTTTTACAGATAACATAAAGCTATAATCTTCAAGCCGACACTACGATACTATTAAAATAAACAAAGATTAACATAAAATAAACGAAAACATAAAAACTAAACCCCCCCACACTTGAACTCAACAGTGTCCTCACTGTTTAAGAACCAATGTCGGAGGGGACTCACAATTATCACTGTTCGGGAGGAAATCCATGAAGCTTCATCTGCTGCATCCATGCATGCAGCTCATCGATTAAGTCCCCTTGCCGGGTCTGCTCTCTAATCATTTCGTCCCACTGGTCCTTGGAAACATTCCACTGACCGGTTGCTTGGTTAGATGAACCACCAGCAGTTTGCACCGGGACCTCTTCAGGTTGGTTCCCTGCATCCTCCTCATCTGAAAAATACTCATCAAACTGATCGGAACCTCCCAGCATGGGGTCCTCATACAGCCAGTTAGCTCTATTATCTATAGTAATCATATTAGGTGCAGGCAACGAAATCAAATGCTTGTTACGAGACATCACAGCATAATAATTATGAGCAGTTTTAATCATACCTTGGTTGACCAATGTTTCAAGATCAATTTTTGTCTTACCTGCCACTGCAGGCACTTCAAGCAGCCTCTCATTATACCCCAGATGCTGAGCAATCTGTGTAATCATCCCTCCAACAGAAATCTCACCCGAGGCAGCATTGGCTACCCGCTTCAGGTGGTCTGCTGCGAAGGCCGCAACATTAATCAGCTCATTGTTAGCCATTCCATACAGGAAGTATAACTCTCGCAGAGTTGCGACTCCTGTGCTATCGCCTCGGCAGAACAGGGTGTAAGCTAACCCTTTTTGAGCGTACCGGAAGGACGGATTATGGATGCATGAGGCTTTTGCAGCAGACGCGGCATACTCGGTGTTGCCGGTGATGTCCTTCCAGAATGATCCTGCGTCGAATGTACTCGGCGGTGCACCAGGCCCAAAAACTGGGAGATCTAAAATCTTCCCCAGATCAGCCACCGACATCACATGATCATTGTCAAAAAGGCGGAACTTCAGAGTACCGAAATACTCGGTGTCAGATCCGGTCCAGGTATGCTTGAGCTGAAACTGTAAAGAACTCAAAAATTCCAAGGTTATGCGCTCAAAAGTTGGAGCTTCATATTGCATGAAATTTAACATCCCGATACTGTGAAACATTCTATGGACTTCAAATTTGAGTCCTAGATTTTCAAGAGTTTCGTTGCACATGTACCGGGCCGGTATCAACTTACGCCTAACCAACTTTGCATACTTTGCTTGATGCTCCGGGTCCTCGAATAAAATGCCATGAGCATTCGGCATCCGGTGTGCTCTCTTGCGAGGACGAGAAGATTCAGCAACATTTTTACCGGTATCCCTTCTAGGAGGCATTTTTCAAACCTGCACAAATGAAGCACACGAAAATTTTTGAAAGATTAGAGGAAATGGTCACCGTAGAAGTGACAAGAAAGTGATGGGGAACAAATTTCGTGAATGGAGAAGTGGGTTTTGGTGAGTGGGTGCTTGAGAAAATGGAGGTTTTGAGAGGTATAACAATGGTGTTAGGGTTTTTAGAGAGAAATGAGGTTGGAGAAGATGAAAGAAAAGTGATAAATGGTAGGTTAATGAGCCTTTAATTGAAAATTATGAAATTAAACACGTGGGGCCCACAGGACAAAATTGGGAAACTAAAAAAAAATTTGAATTTTAGGATTCCCGCATGAGCAACACGGGCCGTGTTGCACAACACGGGCACCCGTGTTGCCTCCCTGGATGCTTCAATTTCTCTGGCTCAAAAATTCATGTTAAACAGCACTTGCAACACGGGCCGTGTTGCACAACACGGTCACCCGTGTTGCACCCCTGGAATCTCTTCTAAAAATGTCTTGAATCAAACAATCTCCAGACATTGCAACACGGGCCGTGTTGCACAACACGGGTGGCCGTGTTGCATCCCTGGAATCCATCCAAACTCCACAAAAACACCCATCTGTCTGCATCATGCAACACGGGCCGTGTTGCACAACACGGGTGGCCGTGTTGCATCCCTGGAATCCATCCAAACTCCACAAAAACACCCATCTGTCTGCATCATGCAACACGGGCCGTGTTGCCCAACACGGGCACCCGTGTTGCACCTCTGGTTTTCCGTTTTCTGGCTTTTCTGATCTTCCTACTGTGACTTCAAACCTCGTTCATTCCTTCTTAAAATCAGTGATAAACAAAACCTACAAAACAGAAACACACAAAAGTCAGACTGAAAAACTCGTGGGTTGCCTCCCACGAAGCGCTGCGTTTAACGTCGCATGGCTCGACGGTCCGTCGTACTACTGGGTAAGACGAGTGACATGCACATAACCAGTGGGTTGGCCTTTGAAATAATGCTTTAACCTCTGCCCGTTCACTTTGAAAATATCTCTGTTGGTCTGATTTTTAATCTCGACAGCTCCGTGAGGGAATACTTTGTGAACAACAAAAGGTCCCGACCATTTTGACCTCAATTTGCCTGGGAACAGCTTCAGCCTTGAATTGTACAGAAGGACCAGTTGTCCTTCCCAAAACTCTTTTCTTTGAATCCTTGTATCATGCCATTTTTTCGTTTGCTCTTTGTATACTTTGGCATTCTCATACGCCCGATTCCTGAATTCTTCTAACTCATGAAGTTGAAGAATCCTCGAACTTCCAGCTTTTGACAAATCCATATTAAGATACTTAGATGCCCAAAAGGCTTTATGCTCAAGTTCCAAAGGTAAGTGACATGCCTTTCCGTAAACCAGTTGATATGGTGACATACCGATAGGCGTTTTGAAAGCCGTCCGGTATGCCCATAAAGCGTCATCTAGCTTAAGAGACCAATCCTTCCTGGATGAATTCACTGTCTTTTCCAAGATTTGTTTCAATTGTCTATTGGATACCTCCACTTGACCGCTCGTTTGGGGGTGGTAAGGGGTAGCTATCCGGTGTTTCACATTGTACTTTTGCAGCAACTTCTCCATAAGGTGATTCAAGAAATGTGTCCCTTCGTCGCTTATCAACGCCCTCGGGACACCGAACCTTGCGAAGATGTTTTCTTTTAGGAATCTAACCACTACCTTAGCATCATTGGTGGGTAATGCCACAGCTTCTACCCATTTGGACACATAATCCACAGCCACCAAAATATAGTTTTTTCCGAACGATGGTGGAAATGGCCCCATGAAGTCTATCCCCCATACATCAAATAACTCAACCTCGAGCATAGAATTTTGCGGCATCTGATTTCTTTTTGATATATTCCCAGTCCTCTGACATCTGTCACACTCTTTCACTACCTCTTGCGCATCCTTAAATAACGATGGCCAATAAAGTCCTGATTGTAGGACTTTAGCAGCTGTTCGATCACCACTGAAATGTCCCCCATACTTAGAGTCGTGACATGCTTTCAGCACATCTTTTTGTTCTTCTTCAGGTACACATCTTCTCACTAGGCCGTCCACCCCTCTTTTGTAGAGAAACGGATCATCCCATAAATAAAACCTGCAATCATGAACAAACTTTTTTTTCTTGTTAGAATCAAAATCGTCGGGTATAATACCGCCAACGAGATAGTTTGCATAATCTGCAAACCAAGGCACCCCTATAACAGCTAGGATGTGTTCGTCAGTGAACTCCTCCTTTATAGGGTGTTGCTCTTCCGTCTCCTCAATTGGTGACATTCGAGAAAGATGATCTGCAACAGTGTTTTCACACCCTTTCTTGTCACGGATCTCCACATCAAATTCCTGTAGGAGTAAAATCCACCTCAACAACCTGGGCTTGGAATCCTGCTTAGCAAAAAGATATTTCAAAGCAGCATGGTCAGTATAAACAATCACTTTTGAACCCAACAGATATTGCCTGAATTTATCAAAGGCATACACAACTGCTAACAATTCCTTCTCGGTAGTTGCATAGTTTATCTGTGCAGGGTTCAGAACATGACTAGCATAGTAAATCACATGAAGCAATTTTCCTCTCTGCTGTCCAAGAACAGCCCCCACTGCAATGTCACTAGCATCGCACATAATCTCAAAGGGTAGGGACCAATCTGGGGCAATAACAATAGGTGCAGATACTAATTCTTTTTTAAGTGTTTCAAAAGCGTCGCTGCATTCCTTATTGAAAACGAAAGCCTTATCTTTAACCAACAGAGTAGTTAAGGGTTTGGCTATCTTTGAGAAATCTCTTATGAACCTGCGGTAAAATCCCGCATGTCCCAAGAAGCTTCTTATGCCCTTTTCGTTGATTGGCGGAGGTAACTTAGAGATCACTTCCACTTTGGCTTGATCCACTTCGATCCCTTTTTGTGAGATCTTATGACCAAGAACAATGCCTTCTTTCACCATGAAATGGCATTTTTCCCAGTTCAATATTAAGTTGCTTTCTTGACATCGCTGCAAAACAAGTGAAAGGTTAGATAAACAATGATCAAATGAGGATCCGAACACGGAAAAATCGTCCATGAACACCTCCATGTGTTTTTCCAGCATATCCGCAAAAATGGAAGTCATGCATCTTTGGAATGTAGCGGGGGCATTACATAGCCCAAATGGCATCCTTCTATAAGCAAAAATGCCATAGGGGCATGTAAACGCCGTTTTCTCTTGGTCTTCCGGTGCAACAGCGATTTGATTGTACCCGGAGTAGCCGTCAAGAAAACAATAGTACTCATGTCCCGCTAGTCTTTCCAGCATTTGGTCAATGAATGGCAACGGAAAATGGTCCTTTCTCGTAGCCAAATTCAATCTTCTATAATCGATGCACACTCTCCACCCAGTAACGGTTCTAGTAGGAATCAACTCATTTTTTTCATTTGTTATCACAGTTGTTCCCCCCTTTTTGGGCACCACATGCACCGGACTCACCCAAGCACTATCGGATATGGGGTAAATCAATCCCGCATCCAATAGCTTAACAACTTCTTTTCGCACTACTTCCTTCATCACCGGATTCAATCTCCTTTGAGGTTGCACAACCGGTTTGTGATCTTCTTCCATCAGTATTTTATGCATACACACTGTGGGACTTATACCCTTTAGGTCTTCAATCTTCCACCCAATAGCTCCCTTGAATTTTTTAAGAACTTCAATTAACTTGCCTTCTTGCATGTCTTTTAAATTAGCGCTAATAATAGCGGGACATTTTTCTTCCGTGTCAAGAAAGACATATTTGAGATTCTCGGGAAGTTGCTTCAATTCGGATGTTTTTGGTTTGTCTTTGCCTTCATCAACTGTTGTAGGCTGTCGCAACTCTTCCCACCGGTGCATTCTAATTCTTTTAAAGATAGGTTGATTTTCAAGCATCGCAACCACTTCCATATCCTTATCTCCAACTTCCTTATCACCTTCAAAAATGGACATACTCAACACCTTCTCTAGAGGTAACTTGGACACACTTTCTAAATGCTCACTAGCTTCCATTTGGTCTAACACTTGTATGTTGCTACTAGTGCCCACATCATCTTTGTACTTTAAAGTGTTCCTAACATCAATTTTTAACTCTTCATCATACACCTTCATCGTTAGTGTTCCACCTTCCATGTCTATCATTACTCTCCCGGTTTCTAGAAAAGGTCTTCCCAAAATCAAGGGAATTTCTTCATCTTCCGGCATTTCAAGGGTCACAAAGTCAACCGGGAACACAAATTTGTCCACCCTAACCAATACATCATGAACAACTCCATAAGGTCGCTTCACAGAATGGTCCGCGAATTGGAGAGTCATCCTAGTGTCTTGCACAGCACCAATACCTAACTTTTTGTAGATAGATAAAGGCATTAAACTGATGCTCGCTCCCAAGTCTATGAGAGCTCTCTTGAACGATCGGTCACCAATAGTGCATGGAATGGTAACAGCTCCTCTATCTTTTCTCTTCACCGGAATCTTCAATCCCTGCAAAATAGCACTACAAGTTTCGGTTAGAATAATAGGTTCAGCTCCCATAGTCCTCTTTTTAGCAATTATATCTTTCATGAACTTGGCATAAGTGGGCATTTGTTCAAGAGCTTCAAGCAATGGGATATTCAATTCCAGCTTTTTGAACAAGTCAAGAAATTTTTCAAAATTCTTCTCTTGCTGCCCTTTCTTCTTGTTTCTTGTAGGATACGGAAGTTTGACCACCGGTTTAGGTTCAACCGCTTTTTCTTTGATGACCGGTGTTTGGGTAACTTCTTTGTCGTTGTCAACCTCTTCATTGTCTTTGATTTCAAGCTCAACCTCAATCAATTGATTTTCAACTTCAGAATTTTCTTGAACCTCTTCACTAACTTTACCTCTTCGCGTTGTGACTGCATTTACTTTATGATTATCTCTAGGATTTGTTACAATAGCACTAGGAAGAGTCCCAGGAGCGTTAGGGATAGCAAGGTGTTGAGCAATTTGGCTCATTTGCACCTCAAGATTCTTTATAGATGCTCCAGTGTTCTTGAAATTACTTCTGGTTTCTTCTTGAAATTGACAGTTGTGAGCTGCCATCTTTTCAATGGCAATCTCCCAATCAGCTTTTCTTGACACTGGAGGCTGATAAGGTTGTTGTTGGGGCTGGTACTGTTGTTGGCCTTGAACCGGTTTCTGGATGTTCCCTTGATGATCTTTCCAAGAGAAATTTGGGTGATTTTTCCACCCCGGATTATATGTGTTGGCATAAGGATTGTTTTGCCTCAACATATTAATCTGTTCAACCTGCTCTTGAGTTGCCAAACAGTGCATGGAAAAGTGTGGACCACAACATATCTCGCAAATCACCGCTTGAACGGGTTCAACCTGAGCAACTGTGTGAGTTCCCAGATTCATCTTCTTTAACCTTCTTTCAACTTCTGCGGCAATTTGATCTTCCATTTTTACAACCTGTTCTGTTAGCTTAAGATCGATTTTCCCGTCTGGTTGACTCACGGTGCGATCATATAACTCAAGGTGTTCATTGGCAGCAATAGCTTCTATGATTCTTTTAATACCTGTGGCTGTTGAGAAGTTTGTTGAGCCACCTGCAGCAGTATCAATCAGTTGCTTTGTCTTGAGTCTCAACCCATTCACAAAGTTTTGCATTTGCTCTGTTGCGTCCATGTTATGGGTAGGACACGAAGTCAAACACCTTTTGAATCTTTTATAAGCATCTCCGAGTGATTCACCCTCTTTTTGTTTAAAATTGACTATATCATATCTTTTCCGGATGAACACTGAAGCAGGAAAGTATTCGTTAAGGAAGGCTGTTTCCATCTCTTGCCATGTTGTGATACTAGCTGCGGGAAGAGAATAGAACCACTCTTCAGCATCGTCAGTAAGAGTGAATGGAAACATCACCAGTCGTTTTGCCTCCTCTGAATGACCTTCGATCTTCAAAGAAGTGGTAGTAGTAAGAAATCTCTGAAGATGCTTATTTGCATCCTCATTAATTCTCCCGGAGAAAGGCTTGCTCTCTAACTGGCGGATAGTAGATGGATGTAACTGGAAGTTTGCTACATTCACCGGTTGATTAACAATCGTCATCCTGTTAGGTTGAGCATTTGCCCCTCCGTAATCACCTAAGAGCCTCTCTGGAGCAGGTTGATTTCCTGCCATGTCGTTGAATTCAGGGTCAGTTTCTCTGTTTGAATCAGAGTCACTGTGCTCCGAGTGAACTGAAATATAGTCCTCAGTTTCCTGATACGGGACACTTGAACAAGTCTTAGCCAGACTATCAATTCTTGCCTTGCGGCGTCTCTCGTGCAAAGCTCTTTCTGGTTCTGTGTCAAAAGAAAATTTAGCTGAGGCCTGACCTCGCATAAACAGTTAGACACGAGTTAGAAAACAAAATTTCAATAACAGTAAAATGATATACAGAGAGTAAAGTAAAATTTTAGTCGCAGAGCAACAAAATTCCAATTGATATAACACAAACAACTTAATTCTTTGGCAGTCCCCGGCAACGGCGCCAAAAACTTGACCGGTAAATAGCAAGTGTACTATTTTTACCGATGTAGTAATAGAAGGGATTAACCCAAAATATCGATCACAAGGACTGCGTATTAAAATAAGTTCTTCGTGATAAATTTCAATTGGACAAAACTCATGGTTTGAGATTTAATTAAATAAATTGAACAGAATAAAACGTAAAAACAAATAATTTCACTTATATAAAAGTAATGCCAGGTAGGGGGTATGATTCGCAATGCAATGACTCATAGGTTCCTTAATTTTAGATATGTGCTTTAGAACGTGTCTTTCCTATGCCTACAATGTTTTTCCAAAATTCCTTTAAAGAAAAACCTTTGGTATTCTTCATAGACCATGATTCCTCAAAGGTCATAGAAGAATATCAAGCAATAATTCTGACATAAAAAGGTTCATATAAAAATATCCCAATTCCTCAGTAATATTTTTTTACGATAAAATTATGCAACAAGGTTAGAATGGTTGGTCAGACCAAGTCCTAACCACGATCAGTTATCTTATCTTCCAATACCGATAAAGCATTAAGGACGTTGCGATAAAATAAAGAAACGAAACTAAAACATAATACCAAATTGAAGAATTCAACAAGTCATTACAAAATGCAAATCAGGGACACCCCCCTGGCATTGGGGGGTTTAGCCACTCATGTTCAAACTGGAAATAAAAACAGAGTAAGCAAATTTAGACATTACAATTAACGTTGGATTAGTCGGATCGTCAATTGCTTCCGCCCTTGATCAATCTTTCTTCTCCCGTGTTCGTTCTCTCCAAAAAGCCCCAATTCCAAAAAGTGTCCCTTCACAGTCATCATGGGCAAATATAAATCAGTCTTCAAACAACACCGCGAAATGTCCGGAATACCCTCGAAGCAGCAAAACACAAAATTGTCTCTGGTCTTCACAACACGGGCCGTGTTGTGCAACACGGGTGGCCGTGTTGTGACTCTGGATCACTACCAAAACATTCTTTCCCAGCTGCCATGACACGGGCCGTGTTGTGCAACACGGGTGCCCGTGTCACACCCCTGACTTCTTATTTTCTCAACTGAATTTGTGTTTCTTCTGGTCTCTACAACACGGGCCGTGTTGTGCAACACTGGCACCCGTGTTGTGTCTCTGAACTCTCATTTCCCATCAGTTTTTAAAAGCTTGGACCATCTTTCGGACACCTCGAACGACCGATTACATATTTACCTGAAACACCACAAAGAAACAACCACATAACCCATTCCACTGATAAAAACAAAGTAAAAACGATAAACACCGACTTGCACGCAATAATGAGAAAACTAAAACAAAACATGAACGAGACACTACAAACAAAATAAAACTAGATTCAAAAGACGCTGAAAACCGGCTTGAATATTACCACTAAATATCACTGATCAGACCCCATGTCAGGCTTTTGAGCCCTTAAAGTCTGAACAAGCATCTGCGGTGGCAACTTCTCCTGAAGGACCGAAGAAGGGAGTTTCCATAGCCTCTTATAAGCAAGCGCTTGAATTGGTAGAATCTGGGATACGAGAAGGCTGGGGCAGTCCAGTAGAAATACCAAAGAAGAAAGATATGTTCGGGATTGGCTATCATCCTGGGTAATCGTCGTCTGGACCAAGTGCTAATGGTTGTCAGAGCCCGGTCACCTTCGCGAATGCAGGAGTGGTAGACTACGGGAACATCAGTGATGTGCAGGATGACGCAGTCGATAGTGACTGTGACCTAGATGAATGGATTAGGCCTGCCGCTCCAGGAACTCAGCTTAGCAATTGGACATCATAAAGGCTTATTTCAGTCACCTCTTTCGAAGAGTAATAATTTTTTGTTTCTGTTTTTCCTGTATTAATGCACTATGTCTTGCCCGGGGCATAATAGCTCTTTGTAAGGGTTCATTTGTTCACTAACACAATCATAAATAAAGCTGACGTTTCACATTCATTCATGTTGTTCTCTGTCTTTCATTTTTTACTTTTGTTTTTCAAAAAGAAAGAAAAGTTTTAAAATGGCAATGTTTCTCATTTTCTCAAGTTGTTGCTAAAGCCTTGCATGAATCACCATTCATGCAGGTGCTCGTCACCGGATCTTATCAATGACAACCCTGTTATGGCTGAGTATGACTTTGACAATCCAATTTATCAAGCCGATGAGGAAGGTGAAGAGGATTGCGATCTACCTGAAGAGTTGGCCAAACTGCTTAAACAGGAGGAGAAGATGATTCAGCCGCACGAAGAAGATGTCGAAGTAATAAACCTGGGTACGGAAGAAGACAAGAGAGAAGTCAAGATCGGAGCTGCATTAGAAGAATCTGTTAAGACTCGTTTGATTGCTATGCTTCGAGAGTATGTTGACATCTTCACATGGTCCTACCAAGATATGCCTGGTTTAGACACTGACATTGTGGTACACAAGCTGCCTCTCAGAGAAGATTGTCCTCCGGTAAAGCAGAAGTTGAGGCGCACACGTCCAGACATGGCAATTAAAATAAAAGAAGAAGTGCAAAAATAGTTTGATGTTGGCTTCTTGGTCGTGACTAGTTATCCTCCGTGGGTTGCTAACATCGTGCCGGTTCCCAAGAAAGACGGTAAAGTCAGAATTTGTGTGGACTACAGGGATTTGAATAGGGTCAGCCCCAAAGATGATTTCCCTCTACCTCACATAGATGTACTTGTCGATAATACTGCTCAGTTTTCCGTGTTCTCCTTCATGGATGGATTCTCCGGCTATAATCAGATTAAGATGGCTCCCGATGACATGGAAAAGACAACTTTCATCACTCCTTGGGGAACCTTCTGTTACAAGGTCATGCCATTTGGTTTGAAGAATGCAGGATCTACTTATCAACGGGCAATGGTGACATTATTTCACGACATGATCCATCATGAAATTGAGGTTTATGTTGATGATATGATAGCAAAATCCCAGACGGAGGAAGAGCACTTGGTTAATCTAGCAAAGTTGTTTGACAGACTCCGGAAGTTTAGACTGAGGTTGAATCCGAATAAGTGTACCTTCGGGGTCCGTTCTGGCAAGTTACTCGGCTTCATTGTTAGTGAACGAGGAATTGAGGTTGATCCAGCCAAGGTGAAAGCTATCCAAGAAATGCCTGAGCCGAAGACTGAAAAGCAAGTGTGTGGCTTCTTAGGGAGACTAAACTACATTGCACGGTTTATTTCTCACCTAACGGCCACGTGCGAACCCATATTTAAGCTTCTGAGGAAGAACCAGGCCATTAAATGGAACGAAGATTGCCAGCAAGCCTTTGACCGAATCAAATAATACCTATTAGAACCGCCAATTCTTATGCCTTCAGTGCCAGGTAGACCTTTGATTATGTATCTTACTATGCTTGAAGGATCAATGGGGTGTGTGTTGGGTCAGCAGGATGAGTCTGGTCGAAAAGAGCACGCCATTAATTACCTTAGCCAAAAGATTACCGATTGTGAGACGCGATACTCACTACTCGAGAAAACTTGTTGCGCTTTGGCATGGGCTGCTCGCCGACTAAGACAGTACATGCTGACTCACACTACTCTCTTAATATCCAAGATGGATCCTGTAAAATACATTTTTGAAAAGCCAGCTTTGACAGGAAGAGTGGCCCGTTGGCAGATGATACTAACGGAGTATGACATACAATACACTTCGCAAAAAGCAATCAAAGGAAGTGTGTTATCAGAATACTTGGCTCAGCAACCGATCGATGACTATCAACCTATGAAGTTTGAGTTTCCAGATGAGGACATCATGTTCCTCAAGTCGAAAGACTACGAAGAACCACTTCCGGAGGAGGGGCCCGACCCTAAATCCAAATGGAAGTTGATGTTTGACGGGGCTGTAAACATGAATGGAAGTGGAGTTGGTGTTGTTATCATCTCGCCAGAAGGGGTCCACACACCTTTAGCTGCTCGATTGACTTTCGAATGTACTAATAATGAGGCGGAGTATGAAGCTTGTATCATGGGGATTGAAGAGGCAATCGACTTGCGGGTCAAGAACCTTGAGATCTTCGGAGATTCTGCTTTGGTGGTAAATCAAGTCAATGGCAAATGGTTGGTTCATCAACCTCGTTTGATTCCTTACAGAGATTATGTCAGGAGGCTGTTAACTTTCTTCACCGAAGTCAAGCTGAATTACATTCCTCGGGATGAGAATCAGTTCACCGATGCTCTAGCAACTTTGTCGTCCATGATTAAAGTTTGTCAAGAGAATTTTGTGCCTCGGATTTCGGTCTCCCGTCTTGAAAGACCTGCTTATGTTTTCGCAGTTGGCGATGGTGAAGATAACAAGCCTTGGTATCATGACATCAAACAATTCCTGAAGGCTCAAGAATACCCGGCTGGGGCATCTAGTAAGGATAAGAAGAACCTTAGAAGACTGGCAGGAGGTTTCTTCTTGAATCAGGATGGTGTGTTGTACAAACGGAACTTCGACATGGTGCTGCTCAGATGCGTGGATAGACACGAAGTAGACCTGTTGATGCAGGAGGTTCACGAAGGCTCCTTTGGCACCCATGTTGGAGGACATGCCATGGCCAAGAAATTGTTGAGATCGGGATACTATTAGATTACCATGGAATCTGATTGTTGTAAATACTCCCGTAAATGCCATAAGTGTCAAATTTATGCCGACAAGGTCCATGTGCCTCCGAATCCGTTGAGTGTCATGTCTTCACCATGGCTGTTCGCTATGTGGGGCATCAATATGATTGGAAAGATTGAGCCAACAGCTTCTAATGGTCATCGCTTCATCCTAGTTGCTATTGATTATTTCACGAAGTGGGTTGAAGCGGCGTCCTACACCAATGTCACTAAACAAGTGGTCGCCCGATTTATTAAGCGAGACATCATCTGCCGATACGGAATTCCTGAAAGGATCATTACTGATAATGGTTCTAATCTCAACAACAAGATGATGGCTGACTTGTGTCAAGACTTCAAAATAGAACACCACAACTCTTCTCCATATCGTCCGAAGATGAACGGCGCCGTCGAGGCGGCCAATAAAAACATCAAGAAGATTGTGCAGAAGATGGTTGTGACATACAAAGACTGGCATGAGATGTTACCATTCGCGTTGCATGGGTACAGAACATCAGTACGCACTTCAACTGGGGAAACTCCATTCTCATTGGTATATGGTATGGAGGCAGTCCTACCAATCGAAGTGGAAATCCCTTCGTTGAGGTTGATGATGGATATCAAGCTAGATGAAGCTGAGTGGCTCCGATCCAGATATAATCAATTGAGCCTCATTGAAGAGAAACGTCTAGCAGCGGTACGCCATGGACAGTTATATCAGCGACGGATGAAGCAGGCTTTTGACAAGAAGGTGCGACCACAGAGGTACACGCCAGGAGACTTAGTGCTGAAAAGGATTCTTCCTCCTCTTAATGATCACAGGGGCAAGTGGACACCCAACTATGAAGGACCGTTCTTGGTTAAAAAGGTTTTCTCAGGAAGAGCCTTAATGCTGACAACCATGGACGCGGAAGACTTCCAATCCCCTGTCAACGCAGACGCAGTAAGAAAATACTTCGTGTAAAAAGACCCGCTGGATAAAAATAGAATAAAGATCCAGGCAAAAAATGGGCATCCCGGCGAGCCAAAAACAGAATAAAAGGCTCGGGCAAAAGTTAGGGAAATCTTGAAAAAAAATGTACACCCGCTGAGTTGAAAAGCCACATCGGACAACTCAGGCAAAAAAGTGTATCCCGATGGATTGAAAACCTGAAAAGGCGATCCACGCAAAAGAGGGATCAACACGAACGACTGCGATCTGCGAGATCCATAACTTACATACAGTTGAGGCTATCCTAAGGGTTGAAGATCAGTTCATTTACTTCTTCTCAAGATGCATAGCGAGCGGAGCGTCTTGAAGACATACGAGTCATAACCGGGTTGAGACTTGATGAGATTCACTTCTCACATTGCCAATATGATAGTTTGTTTTTTCTTTTCAGTTGTTCCCTCTTTCCATGGAACTGCTTCCTTTGTATTGCCTATTCAGGGCCATCTTTCCAAATCAATAAGAATTCAACTTCAGTCAATTTGACTACTTTGCTTTTTGTTTTGCTGTTTCTCATCTAGCATTGATTGATTGTGAAAACGTCTAGCAAATTATGACTTACATTGTGTTGTGAACATTCGAATGCTTTCTAACTCGTGCAGGAGAGTAGAAACATTTAATACAACTCTGAAAGAGTGTCGAGATGCCCAGATAATGATTCATACTATGAGCCTGGGGCAAGCAGGTCCCAAACTAATTCTCTATGTTGCAGTTACTATCGATTGTTCTCATGCAAGTACATGTACTGGTGTTGCTAACAAAGCTAACAACAATTATCCAGGGGGAGCATCCCCTTTTGTTTAAACAGAAGCAGGTGTCTCCCAGGGTGTCTCCAATCATCCCCAGCCATGTGGAAATGTAAATTCCTCCCAGCAAGGTAGCAGGAGGTGGGTGTCATCCCCAAGCAAAAGTTTCCCTTCAGACAGGGGCAATTCTCAGCGGTATAAGGAGTGTTTTTTTGCCTCCCCAGCAGTTGCTTCCTCAGCAATATCATGCCTTTGGTTCTCAGCCAAGTCAGGAGGTCTTCACTTCCCCATCAGAGTTCAAGAAGGGTCCATCTCCAGTAGGGTCTTGGCACTCCAATCTTAAAAGTCCAATTTATTTTTGGCAGTGGCGGCTGTTCAGAGCCGGTGAATTATTAACAGTCTTCCCCGCAGAGTTGTTTCCTCCTCATCAAGATGAACCGGATCAATGCAGTGATCACTATTCCTCCCTAGTCAAGCTATCTGGGATGCCTGCAGTCTCCTTATCAGGAGATCTCTTTGCATTTGCATACACATATTCATCATTACATTTGCGTCCTCCAAAGCGTAGCATTTCCATCGTCATGGAACATTACGCCATAAATCCAAACATATGCATGCCAGCATGGGCCAGCTTTGAGGTATATTACGAACATCTTCTCAACCTGAAGTACTTCGCACAGAGGATACCAATATCTTTTTCATACATCCTTGTCTTTTCTAGTCAATGTTCGTCACTTATTCCGCGTCTTGTTTGGTACAACAGTCGCGTCGCAGGTTCTCGTTTTGTACAACGATCCTGTTTGCTTGGGCTCTCGTTTATGTACAACGATCCCGTTCCATCTTGTCCTATTTTCTTTGTTTCTGGTTACCGCCTGCGGCCGGTATACCTTTGCGTCTCCATTCGAGGATGGTTTCGTGTTAGATCCGAGGATCTTTTGAATTGTCATTCGAGGATGGCATTTCTTTTCTTCAAGTCCTTCTGCGGTTGGTCTTGTTTGTGGCTATTATTCGAGGATAGTGGTCCACTTTTTGAGCTTATTGATTGAGATTGGTTTGTCTCGTTTGTAAAGTCGGTCTGAGGTCAGTCTTTGTTGTTGATGGTTATCGCCTGCGACCGGTATACCATTGTGTTTCCATTTGAGGATGGTTTTAATATTGGATCCGAGGATCCCGTGTGAGTGGTCATTCGAGGATGACGTTCTTCTCAGCATATTTTATTATCCATAGTGTGCAAATTTCCAGGTTTATTTGAGTATTCAATCACTCCACGCCTTGAACGTATAAAAGCTGTTGAAACTATTCGTTCAGGCTTGCAGATGATTGAATAGGGGCAGCTGTAACACCCCAAAATTTTCCCTCTCATTTTCATATTTAGCTAATCACTTTGCATTTTCATATCATAATTCATAGCATAAGTCATAGCATGTTTTAGAGCATTTATTGGGACAGGTGGTGACTACCAACGGGCAATAAAAAGTTCCTAAGATCTCTCAAATATGGTGGATTAATCAGAGGAGCCAATCAGACGGAGCAAAAGTTCAACTCTTGAATTTTTGGGATAAAAATCATGAAATTATGGTCACAAGGCTCTTAGGGACCAATTTGGATAAAGAAAGAATGGAAAAAAAATCAAGAAAACTAAAACTTACCACTTTTGGAAAGTTTGGGTTTCCAAAAATGGCAAGTTTTTGTCATTTTTGTAGCCACTTCAAGAGAGGTTTTTTCCCAAAATAAGAGTCCTGTGAAAATTATACTTTGATAAAATGAAAGAGGACATCTTAAGCTTCAAAACCATATGTGGAACTCCTTCATAGGATCAAAATTGAGAAAGATATGGTCGTTCAAAGTTTGGGCAAAAACAAGGCAATACAGCAGGCTATGTATCGGCGCATACGACTTATGAATCGACGCATAAAGGGCCCATGTATCGACACATAAGCCTATGTATCGATACATACTGAACTCCAAAGCACATGTATCGGCGCATCCGATCTATGTATCGATGCATCCTGAGTTATGTATCGACGCATAAGACTTATGTATCGGCGCATGCTGTAGAAAAACAAGTTTTTTCTGCATTTTTCTGCATTTTTATGGAATTTCAAGCTGGTTTATGGTTGGTTCATGTTATAAATGCATTTGGCATCAAAGGGCATTATATATGGGCTGCAATTGGCTGCAAATACCACCACCATAATTGTCATGTATTGAGCAAAACATTGAGGCATCAAGCATTGATCAATTGAGTTGCAAACCCCTTCATTCCACTTACCCTCACTACAAGTAACATGCTCCAATGCACATAGGATTCAGCTCATATGTGAAAGTTCTAGAAGAGCCAACTCACCACCTTCTACCACATTCTAGAGTATTCTACAACCTTCCAAGGAGTTCTAGAATTCTCTAGAATCCCAACTAACTCCTAACCTAAGCTAACTCCTAAGCTACCTCCAAGCCCAAACCTCATGCCAAACCAATGCATTATATAAATCCATCTCCTCCCAAAGTTAAGGTTAATCACCACAAATCACTCTCTCCCTCATTCTTCACTCAATCACCATTTTCACAAACTCAAAATCTATTACTTTCTCTCCCACTTTTCCACCATTTTCACCATAGCTTTTCAACAAAAGTTCTTCAAGTTTCACATTGAAACTTGAAGGTCTTAAAGCTTAGCCTCCATCCTCCATTGAATTGAGTATTATGGAATAAGAAGCTACTGGTTTTTGGTGGAGATTGCGACTTATCGGAAGGGATTAATCGAGAAGCGTCAAGACCGAATCGCATTTATTTTGCATTCGCGGATTCTCCGGTTTTCTTCTCTATTCGCATTTCGATTCATTGCAACAATTACCGAAACACTCCTCCGTTTCGTAGGTTGGTGATTTAACCATTATGCCTTAATTTATCCTCTTCATCTCGCCTTAACGGCATTCTCCGCATGATTTTCGATTATGTTTGCGTTGTACTGTTCATTTTCGTTTTCGTTGCTTTCTTGCTTGCAATTTGCAGTTGGATTATTAGGAATTAGATTTGTAGTCTAATCTAGGTCCTAGTAGGTGTAAAGAATCCCTTGTAAATAGGAAAAACGGTTCTCGTCGTAGGAATTTAGATTTTAGCTTATTTGATAGCTTAGTCTTAATTCTTCATGCCTATCATCCCCCATACATGTTTAGGTACTGATTTTAGGGAAATTTCTAGGTTAGTTTCGATATCCCATTCCCCCATTTCGAGTCGATTCGACACGATTCCGTCCATTTCGCATATTACGTATGTTTGTGTCCATTAATGCATAACTTGAATTATTGCATGTTCTTGCCATACCCATTTCATTTCTGGGAGCTGGCATCTCTGGGTTGAAAGGGATTCCACCCCTGATAGGTACCCCAATCAATGAGGAAAACTCTTCCAGCAAAGGCCCTAGCTGGAAGTCTGGAAAGGTGAAACATCTCAAGGGAGGATCATAAAACTGCAAGTATGTGTGGATCATGCTCCTCTGAGAACGGTCAAGGTCCATAACCATATCCAGGATACCTCCATAATGCTCTCTAAACAATGGGATGTGATCAGGTGTGATAAGTGACTGGACCTGCCTGATACCAATCAATACAGGCTCAAAGAAATGGTAGGATATGTTGCTCTTCCTGGGAGTAGTCATGAGTGCTGCTGAAGGTAAGTGCTGGTGAAGATTCACAGACTGATGCTGGAAATGAGCCACTGATAGGCTGATGCTGGTGAGGATGGAGATAACTGAAGCAGATAACTGATGAAGATAACTGAAGCAGAGGTCTATGCAGAAGAAGGGGTCAAAACCAAACCAGATATGATGTGGATACCCTGAAAAACAAATAAACAAATATTAAATGATGCAATGATGATATATGCAAATGATATGCAAGGGTTTGTGATCAAGCTGGATCTGATTATCTGTCTTGATATAAGCCCATGTATGTTCAAAGGTCCAGATGAAGGCTCAGAAATCCAGTAACCAAGGTGGGGGACTCAAATAAAGAGTCACATGTCCAGGGTTAATCACAAGAACTGTCCAAAGTGGAGCACTCTCAACAAAATAGTAATAGGGTATGATGAGGCTAAGGGTTCCTGCAAACCTGTAAACAGCCCAACCCCCTCACAGGTAGTGTTCTAGAACATGGATCCTCAGACTTGGGTCAGTTATGAGAAGTGTAAACACTTCTAACCCGGAGGTACAGTGTTTACAATAACCATAAAAGATCCTCCTCTAATTCACCTCAGTTTCTGAAGGTCATAATAAAGGTCATCCAGACTTAGCAGGCTTCCCAGATAGCCCTAGCACTACAGGAAATCTGTAGCACAGAGTTCTCAATAAGAAACCCACATCTGAACCGTGTTTCATATTCCCGCACCAGACCGAAATGGAATGGGAAAGAATATGAACCACTCTAGCCTAGGTGTCACTCAGGTCCCAGGTATAGGACCTCAAACTCTCAATGGAACCCCACCCACCAAAACAGAAGCCAGATCCAGCAATGACAATGACAATATGAAATATGTAAAGCTGTATAGAAAGAAGTAAATAAAACTATACATAAAGCAATAAATAAAGCAAATAAATAAACACAATTATCATATAACACCCCAGTAAACACAAATCAAACAAGCGTCAGTGTTGGTAAATCCTAGTCCATTACTAGCGTTGACATTTCCAACCACAGCCTCTAACTGATTGACGGTAATCTCCTCCGGCACATAAGCTGCGTGCAGGACTTTCAGTAGTGCGTTCCGATGAGCCTCGGAGCACATTAATAATGATAATATGGAGATCTTGGAAGGTGTTTGGTGAAGCTGGTCTACCACCTTGTAATCACTTTTCTTTATGATTCTCATGAATTCATCAACCTCTTGATCAAAAGGAGTCTTCAAAGCTTCTCTGGCGACTGTTTCTTCTTGCACCATGCTCTTCCCTTTTGCCTTAGCAGCAGCTTCTGCTTCAGCAACAGGTCTTGGAATTTGCGAGGCAAAGAGACGTCCGCTTCTAGTGAAGCCTCCGCCTCCCCCCACATTGTCTATCTGAGGTGAAGAAGTTGATGATTCTAAAGTGATTTTCTGCCCCTCGCAGTATAGATCTGAGCCATAATGCCAAGGGATGACACTATTGCTTTCGTAAGGAACTGGCCCAGGCACTGTGATAGTGACCAGACTGATAGCAGCTGCAGAGGGGACCACAATGGTGTGTGGATCATAGTATATGGTAACTGGTGCTCTGACAGGAGTGGCATTTTGTGAGTTGTTGGCAGGAACATTTGCAGGGTCATAATATATGGTAACCGTTGAGATGCTTTCATCAATTGTTGCTGATGTTGTAGAAGGTACTGTTGACTGGATGGGGGTTGAAGTTGTAGCAGGAATGGTGACTGAAATTGCATCCGTTGAAGTGATTGATTGAGCAGTTGTTTGAGTTGTAGTAGAATCCGTTGGAACAATGGTTGCTGACGTTGTTGGAGTATCTGTGATTGTTGGTGAAGTATTTGTTGGATTTGTAGGCGCCGTTGTCGTAATATGAAGGATACCATCCTTAATAAGACCATCTATGTCGTTTCTCATCCTTTCACACCCATTGACTGCAATATTGCAATACCCATAGCCGAGCTCACACCCGGGGAACACTTGGCATTCTAAAAGCTGAGCTTTGATTTCAACCAAAGGTGTTCGAATCTGTGCAACACTAGTGATTAAGGTGGATAGTTTACCTTCCTCAATAGCATTGATCCTAGGCCCGTTGTGACTAGGCATTGGATTCCTTGTGACATTCGGAGGAGGTGCAAAGTTGAGAGCTTTTGAGTCCACCAGGTCTTGGACTTTCATCTGTAAGGCCCTGCATTTTTCAGTATTATGCCCCGGTGCGTTTGAATGGAATGCACACCTGGCATTGGCATCATAGTTCTTTGGGAGGTTGAGAGGATCTGGTGGAGCCAATGTCCTTAATTCAACTAGGTTGAGCTTCAGGAGTTGTGGCAAGAGTGCAACATATGGCATTGGGATTGGGTCAATTACCCTGTTTTCCTGTGATGGTCTTTGTTGGAAAGGGCGTTGTTGTTGGTTGTTGTTGCTGTTGTTGTAGGTTCTCTGTTGCGGATACTGAACTTGTTGTTGATACTGTGGTTGTTGTTGTTGAGGATATGTTGATTGTTGAGGAATCGGAGCTGGAATAGTAACTGCTGCTACTGACCGGTGCACATATTGAGGTCTGCCCCTGCTTGCATGAATGAAATTTGTCTCACCGGCCCTTCGGGGTCCCACAAAAGGCTTTCTAGGATTGCTGGATGAACTTGCTCCACTGTCGGAAATTTTTCCCATCTTTAATAAACTTTCAATCCTTTCACCAGCTATGACCACATCAGCAAAACTGGTAGAGGAAAAAGCAGCCAGTCTATCAATATATGTCCCTTGCAATGTGTTCATGAACATGTCAGCCATTTCCCTTTCTGACATGGGTGGTTGGACAGCAGCAGCAAGCTGTCTCTACCTTTGGGCATATTCCCTGAAGCTTTCTCGGGAAGATTGAGACATTCCCATCAGAAGGGTCCTGTTAGGAGCCATGTCCAGATTGTATTGATATTGTCGGATGAAAGCCTCAGCCAAATCCTTCCAGCATCTTATGGTGGCTCTAGACAAGTGTGAATACCATTCCCTTGAAGCCCCTGTCAGACTGTCTTCAAAGTAGAACATCCACAGCTTCTCATCCATAGTATAAGCTTTTAGTCTCCCCAGGAAAGACTGCAAATGAGTGCGAGGACATGAGGTACCATTGTACTTTTCAAAGCATGTGGGTTTGAATTTGTGGGGAATTCTCACCCCATCCACTAGCCCCATGTCCATCACATCGAAGCCCAAAGAATTCTGTGACTCCAAAGATCTTAATTTCTCAGCAATTTCGTCCAAACTCCGGTCATATACTTCATCTCCAGCCCCCATAACAGTAAACTGCTCTTCTTGGGGATCTTCCTGCAAGATTCTTCCCCCAGCAGTGTTACCTTGCACATTCCTCGGGATGTTAGCTTTTGGATCCAGATGAGGTCCAAATACTGGTGGGTCAATACGAGGCTGACCCCGTTCATTGTTACTAGTTCCTCCTGTTCCAAGATGAGGCTCCTCAGGAGTTTGTCTTTCCACCAGCTCTTTTAACATTTCTTGACTCTGGGCCAAGCCAGTCATCACTGCCATGAATTGAGACATCTGATTTCTCATCTCTACTCTCTCATTGGCCATCTGATTTCTGACCTCAGTCAGGTCTTGCTGTACTTGTTCCATTTGAATACCAGGAAGGTTGTTGCGAGTCGGGTACCGGTGCGCGCGGTTGACAGGGAACACTCGGCGACGAGCAATGTTTCCTGAGATCACAACAAAGTTAGAAACAATAGTAATTATAATACCTACAAAACAAAAACAAAGTTAGTATGTAATGCAATATTCTTATTTGTTTTCCAAGGTATCCGGTTTGGTTCTTGATTTTGACCTTTTCAGACCTCGAGGAAGATGCTTGATGTTGTTGAGAGAAAAGCCCGAATGGAAACAAACTAAAATATATTACAAATGTTGAACAATACATAGTCTGTTTTACAACATATGCCCATGGAGGGTCAAAATACATCAAAAAGAAAAAGTACATCAAATGGAAATAACAACAATCAAAGAATCAGACATCCAATCCGAACTCATCCTCTTTGACCTCCTTCAGGAGTGCCTCAGTCACTGGGCCAGCTGGGTGCTCTGTAATGGTCCTAATGAGGAGGTTCCTGGTGGCAATGGCAGTGGTCAGCTTCTTGTGCCTGTCCTGGTCCTTTGATCTTTTCAATCCTGCTCTGAGCTTCAACTCTGAAATCTCCTTCTGGGCTGCCAACAAAGCTTCCTGCTGCTTCTTCTCATTGGCCTCTAACTGTTCAATCTTGGCTTGAGTCTTTTGGTCTTCTTGTGTACGGGCTTCAGTGATCCTGACCCACCTAGCCTGACTCTCTTGCAGATAGAGCTCAGTCCTAGCCTTCTGAATCTTGGCCTCTTTACATGCATTCTTCAGTATTTGTTCCCCAGCTCTTGCTTTCCTGATGTAGTCCTCTGTCTTCTCAATTTTGGCAAGATGCTCCACCCTGAGCTTCTCCAATCTCTCAATGTCCAGACGACCATCACTCCTTTCCCAAAGAGTCTTCTTCAAAGCTTGAGATAGGTTCTCATTACTTTCTTTCAATTTCTCAAATTCTTCTAGGCTGACAGTTGCTGCAGGTTGTACTGTAGATGGTCCAGGTATGTCCTCCAAGGTGAAAGGCATTCCAGTAATCTGAGCTCTAGTACGGGACCAGTCATAGTACTAAGCTGAAGCAACATTATTACATCTTCCAATAATAGCTATCCCTTTTGTCTGGATGTTGTCCCAAGCCCAGGATGCTTGTCTGACAGCAGCTGAATTAGGTTTTACTTCACAATACAGGGTCTCAGCTAAATCTTGCACTCTGGGAGGGTGAACCAAATCATAGCCCAGTTGTCTCTTAAACAGCAAAGGATTGTAGTTGATGCAACCCTTTACTCCTATCAGAGGTACATTTGGGTATTGTCCATAGCTGGTGATAATGTCCTTGCCCTTGGTGCTCTGGGTGCACCATCTAATATCATCTGAAGTCAAAACAATGAGCCTCTTAGCCCAATTCTTCTGCTGGTGAGGATTCAGGAAGGCATCTGACTTAGGCAGGTGTCTGAGCATCCAGGTATAAAACAAAGGAGCACAACATCTCACCAACTTCCCCCTTTGTTTCTCATTCCTCTGATGAATGGAGTAATAGAAATCTCCTAGTAATGTAGGTATTGGGTTCTTCAGGAGAAATAGATGGATGGCATTCCTGCTGACAAATTTGGGCTCATCTGCAAACAGTATAGCCCCATATATGCTGAGGGCTAACAGGGCACAGACTGCCTTCCACTCTCCCAATGAGGCCTTCAGGATGGCCTGAGAAACCAAGAAGTCCAAATGCACACCATGGATCCCAGCTTTTGTTGTCATACTTTGCTCAATCAAGGCAGGCTCCAGGTATAGTGCCTTTGCTATCTCTTCATTTCTGGGAGCTGGCATCTCTGGGTTGAAAGGGATTCCACCCCTGATAGGTACTCTAATCAATGAGGAAAACTCTTCCAGCAAAGGCCCTAGCTGGAAGTATGGAAAGGTGAAACATCTCAAGGGAGGATCATAAAACTGCAAGCATGTGTGGATCATGCTCCTCTGAGAAGGGTCAAGGTCCATAACCATATCCAAGATACCTCCATAATGCTCTCTAAACAATGGGATGTGATCAGGTGTGATAAGTGACTGGACCTGCCTGATACCAGTCAATACAGGCTCAAAGAAATGGTAGGATATGTTGCTCTTCCTGGGAGTAGTCATGAGTGCTGCTGAAGGTAAGTGCTGGTGAAGATTCATAGACTGATGCTGGAAATGAGCCACTGATAGGCTGATGCTGGTGAGGATGGAGATAACTGAAGCAGATAACTGATGAAGATAACTGAAGCAGAGGTCTATGCAGAAGAAGGGGTCAAAACCAAACCAGATATGATGTGGATACCCTGAAAAACAAATAAACAAATATTAAATGATGCAATGATGATATATGCAAATGATATGCAAGGGTTTGTGATCAAGCTGGATCTGATTATCTGTCTTGATATAAGCCCATGTATGTTCAAAGGTCCAGATGAAGGCTCAGAAATCCAGTAACCAAGGTGGGGGACTCAAATAAAGAGTCACATGTCCAGGGTTAATCACAAGAACTGTCCAAAGTGGAGCACTCTCAACAAAATAGTAACAGGGTATGATAAGGCTAAGGGTTCCTGCAAACCTGTAAACAGCCCAACCTCCTCACAGGTAGTGTTCTAGAACAAGGATCCTCAGACTTGGGTCAGTTATGAGAAGTGTAAACACTTCTAACCCGGAGGTACAATGTTTACAATAACCATAAAAGATCCTCCTCTAATTCACCTCAGTTTCTGAAGGTTATAATAAAGGTCATCCAGACTTAGCAGGCTTCCCAGATAGCCCTAGCACTACAGGAAATCTGTAGCACAGAGTTCTCAATAAGAAACCCACATCTGAACCGTGTTTCATATTCCCGCACCATACCGAAATGGAATGGGAGAGAACATGAACCACTCTAGCCTAGGTGTCACTCAGGTCCCAAGTATAGGACCTCAAACTCTCAATGGAACCCCACCCACCAAAACAGAAGCCAGATCCAGCAATGACAATGACAGTATGAAATATGTAAAGCTGTATAGAAAGCAGTAAATAAAACTATACATAAAACAATAAATAAAGCAAATAAATAAAAACAATTAGCACATAACAACCCAGTAAACACAAATAAAACAAGCGTTAGGAGGAACCCACAAAAAGAACCAGAAGCCATGGTTACAGTATAAGGGTCCCCAGCAGAGTCGCCAAATTGTCGCTCCCACCAAATGAGGCTAAGTCAAGAGGGGTACAGACGCGAACGGTCGGCGAAGAGGAGAGAACACACATGGGTGAACTGAAAAGAAAAGAGTTGCCAGCTAGGCATTTTTATCCCGAAGGAAAGGTAATGCTGCATAAACCTAAGAAAAGATGGATAAGACGGTCGCGAACCAGAGAAACTGAGAAAGGGGGTTGGTTACAACCTGGGAAGGTATTAGCACCCAGATTATCCGCCGTACTCGACGGGATCTGTAAACACCCCAAATTTTCCCTCACCCGTTCACCATGGCTTGTGATCTTTTCATATGCATAAAGTTCAATCATAGCATCTTTTTTGCTTCACTGCATTGATTCAAAGTCATCTGCATCTAGGGTTTGTGATCTGAGCAATCCCTGAGCCATTTGAGCCACTTCAAAGGTCATCAATCACTTCAAAGGGGTCCATGTGTGTTCAAACATCATATCATATCCTCACAAGATCAAGGAAATCAAAGAATCACAAGAACTGAGAAAGGCATGGAAGTAGAGCCAGGTTTAACTGCACAAATGACCTAGAATTAGGGTTTTTGTATCAGAGGCCAAAACTCAAATTTTTTTGGTCATTCTTGTTTCTATTGGTCTCTATATGTTATAAGGATCATGCATATCAATTGTCATGAAGAAATTCCATGGGGAAGGCATCGGATCAAGAGTTGACTTCTTGGGCAAGTCAATGTAAAATCAGGGCATCTGAGGCCCCCAATGACCCAACCAAAGAGTGTTCTTCATCATTTTGAATGTGTATGATCTTTATTTGATCATAGAAGGTGTTAGAAGTTCACAAAATTGAAGATTTTCAAGCCATTTGCAAAATTGCCTTTTTGGGAAAGTGACTTGTAATGTAAACTTGCCATTTTGGGAAATTTTTTCAACCTCCTCAAATTGATTAAAAAATGCTTCAAATGAGAAAACTTTGGTCATGAAAGTTGTAGAATGGATCATTCCCTTTTCAAAAAGTACAAGAACTCATTCTAATTCATTTTGGATCAAAAGTTATGGCTTGTCAAAGTTGGGGAAAATCACATAATTTCAAGTTTTGCACCAAAGAGGCAAAGTTGCAAAAACTCATGACAAGCCTTTATGTGACTTCAAATTGGTTTCTATGCATCACACAAACATAAACCAATGCCTAAAAATCAGAATGCACCAAGGATTTGTCCAATTTCATGACTTATGCTTCAAGTAATTTCAAAAGGGGCAAAGTTGTGCCAATTTGCAAAATGGATCAAAGCTTCTCATCCACTTGCCTCAGTTCACAAAATCTGATCCACAAGAACTCCATGATCTCAGCTGAGCCAAGCCATGCCCCTATCACAGCCTCCCACTTGCCCATACCTCAAGTACACCTAACATTGACTTTATGCAAAATGGCCCATACCAATCAGCATAGGCCACACCAACTCCACAGACCTATCACAATGTGATAAGTGGACAAAAAGCAACTCAAAGCATAACACACACAGACCTGAAACCTCTCATAAGCCATAGTTTCAAGATTTCACCTCTTATGCATTTTGTTTCGAAACTCGTCACACAAGACACAAACACCAAAACAAACTTCATAGAATCACTCAACATGTTCCCCTGATCATTTCCCAACCCTCATTTGTCCCTGAAACCACCTCAATCAGAAACACGATTCTCACCCCTCACTGAACAGAACTTCATCAAACTCTTAAACCAGCCACTTTAAACTCCAACCAAGCTTCAAAGCTTCATCAAGAGGATCATTGGAGCCATTTTGAAGCAAAGAAGCAGGCAGAAAGCTCCTGGATTGAAAGCTCCATTTCAGGTGAGCTCAAGAACTTTTTTTCCAGAAATTTGTTTTTAAGTCCCTAAATGAATCTATGTGATGTGCTGATCATGCTGATATGTTTAGTTTTGCAAATGGTTAAGTATTGAGTATGTATGAAGCTTCTGAAATTTTTTGACCTAAAAACATTTTGATTCGATTCAGCTTTGATACGAAAAATAAATGTGTTTTGATTGATGATTCTTGTTGTATGATGTATGGGGTTGGATTCTGGGCAGAGAAATTGAGTTTTAGTGGCCTGGGGAAGAAGTTAGCAATTTTCAGGGAGGGGTGTGGCCGGAGAAGATGACCGGAGGTCATTTCCGGCCACCTGAAAGTCATTAAGTCATTAATCACGTTTAGGGTAAAGTTTGAATGTGGACCGTAGATGTAGTTGACCTGGGTTGACTCCCGCGCATATGAATGGCCAAGATTTCTCATTAAAACCCTAATCCTAATTAATTAGATTAATTAATTCAGTTTAAATTAATTTGGTCAGTTTGAATTGTGTCCATTGGATCTGGTGCGCAGTCAAACCTCCCTTCCCCAGAATGAATCTCAGCTCTCCATTGTGCATACTTTCATTTATATTAATTTTTATTTTCATTTTCATTGCATTTATTTATACGAATTATTTAAAATAGCAAATCACATTTAAAAATTCTGAAATTTTTTATCAAATCTTTTATTAATTTACAGAACCCAAAAATATTTTTATTTTATTTTTTGCATTAAAAATTATTTTTAAATCATTTAAATGTTTATTTTTAATTAGTTAATGAAAATTAATTAATTAAAAATACATTTAGGTATTTAAAAATCACAAAAAAATTCACATTGCATTTAGAAACATTTAGAAACATTATCAAACCCTCAAACCAAATTTCTTTTTTGTTCTTGATGCCTTTTGATCATTTTCATTGGAATTAAATTCATATTAAGGCAATATTTTTGTGCAAACTTTGAAAAATCCATTCTGCCTAACCATTGAGAGTTTGATGATGGTTCTTCTTGCATTGCATCCTTCATGGCATGTAGTTTACAGGATAAAATTGGTTTGATTTGATCTTGCATTTCCAATTTGTTTGGTGTTTTTCTTGATGAGGTACCTTAAAACCCTAGCCAACTTAAAAAAATTCATAACTTTCACTAGGTTAAGAGTTGGATCCCCTCCTTTGGGCAGTGAGCTTGTATAGGTTTAGGGTATCTTTGATTGCATTTTCAATTTTTTATCATGTCATTTGCTTCTGGTTTTGAATTTTTGCATTGCATGATGCATGTAACCCTAATTTGTGCCTTCCTTTGCATCCATCTTTCATTTGCTTGCATCCAATGACTTGCCATGGCATTTTGTTCATCCACATGATTCTTAATACCTCTTAGGACAGATTTGAACCATGTTTGATCATTGCATTTTTCATTTTCCATGTTATATGTCCATTGCATTTCATAACTTTTCATGAACATTCATGGTTCAAAACATGCCTCATTTGCATCCTTATGCTTGTTTGATCATTCTCATCTTTTGTCATGTGATTGCACCATCTCTTAGAATCATTGACATCATGTTTATGCTTCTGGTTTTGGTTTGCATCATGACATTTCATCTCATTTTGCATTGCATCTCATTTCTTTTGCTAACCTTTTCAGGTGGTAAGTAATTTGAGAAGTGAATTTGCCTTCACTTCTCACAATCTCTTCTCATCTCTCTTGCATCATTGCTGCATTTTATCTTGTGTATTAGAGTGAGCTTGCTCATTCATGTTCATATCTTACTTTCTTTCTTCAAGCAACTTGTCTTCTTAAGTGAAGCAAGTTGTTTTGCTTCTCTTTGCTTCTTGCTCTTTTCATCTGCTTCCTTCCTGGTGGTTTCTCTGAAGATCTTCTTGCAAACCTCATTAACCCTAGGAATAACCAAGCATGATAATGATTAGGGTTTGATTAGTCCCCCATTTAGCTTTTACCTTTGTGTCATCTTTGAGTCTTCTCCTCTCATCTCATAATCAAGGACTAAACCCTAAAGGTTTTAAGGCTTTGTGATTAAGCTTATGCCTGCATCCTTCTATTAGGATGGAGTGTATAACTTTAATCCTAAGTGTTAAACCCTTAATGTGTTTAAATCCTTTGATCAATCCATCTAATAACCACTAAGACATCAAGCTTGTAACTTGGGCCTTGCATTAGGGTTCTAATTCTTCCTTAAATGGTTAAGAAGGACTAACCCTAGTGTTAATGGACAAGTCCCCCTCAAGTTGCCTTACAAACCATAAAACTCACTTCTTCATCTTATCATTAACTAAAATCCATTTTATAAAGGCTTTGTTTTGTCACGAGGTTAATCCCTGATCATGGATTAAGTTGAGGAGTCTTTCTCAGCTTAAATGTTCTCATCTATTATCCTTCTATTAGGATGGTGTAATGGGTCCATTAAATCCTTGATTATGGCTTAAACTCATTACTTAACACTAAACAAAAACATCAAAAACATCTAAATAAATGCAAGTAGGTTAATGATCTTAACCCTACATCATGGTGATTAAGTGTGAGGTGCTTACTTCACACTTAAGGTATTCTCATTACCCCTAACCAGAGGGAAGATGTGATGAGTTTACTAACCAATTGGTTTAGGCTTAAGCTCATTCTCTTATGACAAACACACAAAAGCAATAAAAGACTGAAAATACACAAAAACAAACAATAATCGTCTCCTCCGGGATTCTTTTCTCACCTCATTCACTCACAAACGAGAACTCGCTTCTTCCGTCTAATGCAAGACAGTTTGCACCTGAGCCAGACAGGTCATACACTTGAGCATAGACAAGCAAGCAGTTCACAAGTCAATTTACCTTTCAGTCTCTTTGGGTCGAACTACGGTGTTCTGACTTCCTCATTGCACGAGAGGATATGTAGGCATAACTTAACAGTTATTGAACAAAAGTCTTTGTATATTCCCCCTCCTCCAGTATTATTCTTTTAGCCTCATCATCTTGAGCATTTCACTCTCTCCTTACACTGACACTTCTCTTATACACTTCACACTTCTTTTACACTGACACTTGTATTCTCTCCAGCTTTTGACACACAGATTGCACTGACACTACCCCTTTGAAACACAAATCTTTTAAGCATGGATCCCGTCGAGTACGGCGGACAATCTGGGTGCTAATACCTTCCCAGGTTGTAACCAACCCCCTTTCTCAGTTTCTCTGGTTCGCGACCGTCTTATCCATATCTTTCTAGGTCTATGCAACATTACCTTTCCCCGGGGATAAAAATTCCTAGCTAGCGACTCTTTTCTTCTGAGTTCACCCTTGTGTGTTCTCTCCTCTTTCACCGACCGTTCGCGTCTGTACCCCTCTTGGCCCCTGTGTCATCAGGTGGGAGCGACAGCTTGGCGACTCTGCTGGGGACCCTTATACTGTAACCAGGGCTTCTGGTTCTTTTGTGGGTTCCTCCTAGCGCTTGTTTGATTTGTGTTTACTGGGGTGTTACGTGCTATCTGTGTTTATGTGCTTTATTTATTGCTTTATGTACAATTATTTATTGCTTTCTTTACAGTTTTATACATCATACTGTCATACTGTCATTGCTGGATCTGGTTTTCTTTGGTGGGTGGGGTTTTATTGAGAGTATAAGGTCCTATACCTGGGACCTGAGTGACACCTAGGCTAGAGTGATTCATGTTCTTTCCCATTCCATTTCGGTCTGGTGCGGGAATATGAAACACGGTTCAGATGTGGGTTTCTTCTTGAGAACTCTGTGCTACAGATTTCCTGTAGTACTAGGGCTATCTGGGAAGCCTGCTAAGTCTGGATGACCTTTATTATGACCTTCAGAAGCTGAGGTGAATTAGAGGAGGATCTTTTATGGTTATTGTAAACACTGTACCTCCGAGTTAGAAGTGTTTACACTTCTCATAACTGATCCAAGTCTGAGGATCCTTGTTTTAGAACACTACCTGTGAGGGGGTTGTGCTGTTTACAGGTTTGCAGGAACCATTGGCCACATCATACCCTGATACTTGTTTTGATTAAGAGTACTTCATTTTGGGACAATTCTTGTGATTAACCCTGGACATGTGACTCTTTATTTGAGTCCCCCACCTTGGTTACTGGATTTCTAAACCTCCATCTGGACTTCTTGAACATACATGGGCTTTATACCAATATAGTAATCAGATCCAGCTTGATCACAAACCCTTGCATATCATTTGCATACATCATCACTGCATCATTTGACATTTGTTTATTTGTTTTTCAGGGTATCCACATCATATTTTGGCTTGGTTTTGACCCCTTCATCTGCATAGACCTCTGTTTCATCAGCTATCTGCTTCAGCTATCTTCATCAGTTGTCTGCTTCAGTCATCTTCATCATCACCAACATCAGCCTATCAGTGGCTCATCTCCAGTGCCAGTCTTGATCTTCATCAGCACTTGTCTTCAGCTCTTCATCAGCAGTCATGGCACCCAGGAAGAGCAACATTTCATACCATTTCTTTGAGCCTGTGTTGACTGGCATCAGGCAGGTCCAGTCCCTTATCACCCCTGACCATATCCCATTATTCAGAGAGCATTATGGAGGCATCCTTGATATGGTCATGGACCTAGACCCTTCTCAGAGGAGTATGATCCACACCTGCCTATAGTTTTATGACCCTCCTTTGAGATGCTTCACATTTTCAGACTTTCAGCTAGGACCTCTGCTGGAAGAATTTTCATCATTGATTGGAGTACCTGTCAGGGGTGGTGTCCCTTTCAACCTAGAGATGACTTCTCCCAGCAATGGAGAAGTGGCAAAAACACTGTACCTGGAGCCTACTTTGATTGAGCAGAATATGACAACAAAGGCTGGGATCCCTGGTTTACACTTAGATTTCTTGATCTCTCAGGCCATCCTGAAGGCCTCTTTGGGAGAATGGAGAGCAGTTTGTGCATTACTAGCTCTCAGCATATATGGGGTTGTACTGTTTGCAGATGAGCCCAAATTTATCAGCAAAAATGCCATTCATCTTTTCCTTCTGAAGAACCCAGTACCCACATAGTTGGGAGACTTCTATTACTCCATTCATCAGAGGAATGAGAAGCAAAGGGGGAAGTTAGTGAGATGTTGTGCTCCTCTGTTTCACACTTGGCTGCTCAAACACCTACCTAAGACAAATGCCTTCCTGAATCCTCACCAACAGAAAAATTGGGCTAAGAGGCTTATTGCTTTGTCTTCAGATGATATCAGATGGTGCACCCAGAGCACCAAAGGCAAAAACATCATCACTAGCTGTGGGCAATACCCAAATGTGCCTCTGATAGGAGTAAAGGGTTGCATCAACTACAATCCTTTGTTATTTAAAAGGCATCGGGGCTATGCTTTGATTCACCCTCCTAGAGTGCAAGATTTAGCTGAGACCCTGTATTGTGAGATAAAGCCTAATCTAGCTGCTGTCAGGCAAGCATCCTGGGCTTGGGACAACATCCAGACAAAAGGGATGGCTATTCTTGGAAGGTGCAATAATGTTGCTTCAGCTCAGTACTATGACTGGTCTCATGCTAGGGCTCAGATTACTGGAATGCCCTTCACCATTGAAGATATACCTGGACCATCCACAGCTCAGCCAGCAGCCATTGTCAGCCTGGAAGAGTTTGAGAAGCTGAAGGAAAGGAATGAGAACCTGTCTCAAGCTCTGAAGAAGACTCTTTGGGAAAGGAGTGATGGTCGTCTGGACATTGAGAGGTTGGAGAAGCTTAAGGTGGAGCATCTGGCCAAGATTGAGAAAAGAGAGGACTACATCAAGAAAGCAAGAGCTGGAGAGAAAATATTGAAGAATGCCTGCAAAGAGGCCAAGTTTCAGAAGGCTAGGACTGATCTCTACCTACAAGAAAGTCAGGCTAGGTGGGTCAGGATCACTGAAGCCCGTACTCAAGAAGATCAGAAAACTCAGGCCAGGATTGAACAGTTAGAGGCCAATGAAAAGAAGCAACAAGAAGCTTTGCTGGTAGCCCAGAAGGAGATTTCAGAGTTGAAGCTTAGGGCTGGATTGAAGAGGTCAAAGGACCAGGACAGGCACAAGAAGCTGACCACTGCCATTGCCACCAGAAACCTCCTCATCAGAAAAATCACAGAGCATCCAGCTGGTCCAGTGACTGAGGCACTTCTGAAGGAGGTTAAGGAGGATGAGTTTGGACTTGATGTCTGACTTTTTGATTGTTGTTTTCATTTGATGTACTTTTTCTTTTATTGTATTTTGACCCTTCAGGGGCATGTGTTGTAAAAACAAACTATGTATTGTCAGTATTTGTAATATATTCTAGTTTGTTTCCATTTTTGGAATTTCTTTTCTCAACAAAGTCAAAAGCATCTTCCTCGGGGTCTGGAAAGGTCAAAACCAAGAACCAAGCCAGATACCTTGGAAAACAAATAAGCATACTGCATTGCATACTAACTTTTGTTTGGTTTTGTAGGTTTTTGTTATTAGTCTGTTTGTTTCTAACTCTCTTGTGGTTCAGGAATTATTGCTCGCCGCCGGGTGTTCCCTCTCAACCGTCCGCACCGGTATCCTACTCGCAACAACCTTCCTGGTATCCAAATGGATCAAGTACAGCAGGACTTGACAGAGGTCAGAACTCAGATGGCTAACGAAAGAGTGGAGATGAGAAACCAAATGGCTCAATTCATGACTGTAATGACTAACTTGGCCCAAAGTCAGGAGAGGTTAAGGGCATTGGTAGAAAGACAAAACCCCGAGGAACCTCATCCTGGGACTGGGGGAACTAGTAATAATGAGGGAGGTCAGCCTCATGTTAACCCACCAGTATTTGGACCCCATTTAGATCCGGAAGTCAACATCCCAAGGAATGTACCAGGCAACACTGCTGCAGGCAGGATCTTGCAAGAAGATCCTCAAGAGGAGCAGTTTACTGTAATGGGAGCTGGAGATGAAGTTTATGATAGGAGGTTTGATGAAATTGCTGAGAAGTTGAGATATCTGGAGTCTCAAAATTCCTAAGGCTTCAATGTAATGGATATGGGGTTAGTGGATGGGGTAAGGATTCCCCACAAGTTCAAGCCCCCGTGCTTCGAGAAATACAATGGAACCTCTTGTCCACGAACTCACCTGCAGTCCTTCCTGGGAAGACTTAAAGCATACACCATGGATGAAAAACTATGGATGTTTTACTTTGAAGATAGCTTGACTGGAGCTTCAAGAGAGTGGTATTCACACTTGACCAGAGCTACTATCAGATGCTGGAAGGACCTAGCTGAAGCTTTCATCAGACAATACCAATACAATCTGGACATGGCTCCTAACAGAACCCTTCTGATGGGAATGTCTCAATCCTCCAGGGAAAGCTTCAGGGAATATGCCCAAAGGTGGAGACAGCTTGATGCTGCTGTCCAACCACCCATGTCGGAAAGAGAAATGGCCGACATGTTCATGAATACTCTGCAAGGAACATATATTGATAGGCTAGCTGCCTTTTCTTCCACCAGTTTTGCTGACGTAGTTATAGCTGGGGAAAGGATTGAAAGCCTTTTGAAAATGGGTAAGATTTCTGATAATGGTGCAAGCTCATCCAGTAATCCCAGGAAGCCTTTTGTGGGACCCCGAAGGACCAATGAGACAAATGCCATTCATGCCACCAGGGGCAGACCTCATTATATTCACAGATCAGTGGCAACTGTCACTATTCCAGCTCCGATTCCTCAGCAACTAGCATATCAACAACCACAACAACCACATTATCAACAGCAAGTTCAGTACCCGCCACAAAGAACCTACAACAACAACAACATCAATCAACAACAAAGACCTTTTCAGCAAAGACCGTCACAGGCAAATAGGGTGATTGACCCTATCCCTATGCCTTATGCCACCTTATTGCCACAACTCCTGAAACTCAACTTGGTTGAATTAAGGACATTGGCACCACCAGATCCCTCCAATCTCCCAAGGAATTATGATGTCAACGCCAGATGTGCTTTCCACTCCAATGCACCTGGCCACAATACAGAAAAATGCAGGGCCTTGCAAATGAAAGTCCAAGATCTGGTGGATTCTAAAGCCCTCAACTTTGCACCCCCTCCAAATGTCAACAAGAATCCTATGCCTCATCATGGCAGGCCGAGGATTAATGCCATTGAGGAAGACAGACCATCTACTTTGATCACCAGTGTTGCACAAATTCGGACACATCTGGTCGAAATTAAAGCTCAACTTCTAGAATACCAGATGTTCCCCGGGTGTGAGCTCGGTTGTGGGTATTGCAACATTGCAGTCAACGGGTGTGATAACTTGAGAAGCGACATAGATGGTCTTATCAAAGATGGCATACTTCAGATCTCAACAACGGCGCCTACAAATCCAGCAATTCCTTTGACAACAATTCCTGATTCTCCTACAACTGCAGCAACAATCATTCCTACCGATTCATCAATATCATCAGCAATGGCTCCATCTATCACTTCAATAAATCAAATGTCAACAACCATTCCTTCTACAACATCAGCATCCATTATATCAGCAGAATCTTCTACAACACCAGCAGAAATTAACAAAGATATCTCAGTGTAACACGGTGGGAGAACTGACTTTAATTATGTTGCGGATAGCAAGAGTCGCCACCGACTTTTATTTTATCCAAAGGAAAGGCATAAAAGAACAGGAAAGACCTTTTAAAATATTTTTGGGTCCGGGGGGTAGGTTATGTAAAGGGAAGGTGTTAGCACCCTTTACATCCATGGTTATCCATGGGCTCTTAGTTACTTAGCTCACTTTAAAATGTTTTGGGAAGTGTAGTGTGTGATTAAAAATTTTCTTAAGAGTTTCATAATGATCCATGTACGGATGCGTAAAAAACCTTTGTTTTGAAAAATGTTTGAAATGTGTGAAGTATTTGAAATGTTTTTGAAAAGTGAGCAAGTATCTAAGAGGAACCTACCCTAAGTTTAAGTCTTTTCTGTTCTTGAATCCTTTAAATGGTAAGACTATCCCTATTATTAAGGAACAGGTAGTCATTACCTTGGATGTGAGGGACAACTGAAGGGACATCTGTTATTTAGGCAACTGTGGGGTGTATAAGCAATTCGAAGGGACTTATCATCTTTATTCGAAAGGGACAAGATCATTACGAAGGCAACATTCGAAGGGACTTGATCTTTTTATCTGTTTAGGGACTAGATGATGTGAAATTAGGGACTTTGCTTTATACACCCTACTTGACCTTTTTTGTAATAGGCAACATGAGAGGTATCCTTAAGGAAGTGAGATGGCGATCAAAGATCGACTTACGTGTGTGAGTGTACAATTTTAATATTTATCTTTAAATTAGTGAGCTAAATTAATTTTAAACATACAAACATGTTAGACTCCCTATTTTACTAACCATAGCATAAAATAAATATTTAATAATAATATTACAATATTACATAAAGGAAGCAATTACAAAATAATAATTAACAAATTAAGCAAAAATAATAATAATAAATGAATAAGCAAAAATAATAATAATAAGTAATTGGGTTAGTAGAAAATAATAATAATAAAAATAATACAAAATTAAATGGGGTTAGTAATAAATATCATAAGAAAATAAACATAATAGATAATATAAACAAAAACATTATTAAAAGATCAAATAATTATTTAAGATTAACAAGAAAATATGAACAATTATATTAATTATTATAAAGTTTTAAATTATTTACACATTATAAAAATTAAGTTAATTATAAACATATTATGAAAATAAAATTAAATTAACAATTTTTAACTATTTTTAAACATATAATAAAAATTATTTACATACAAAATTAAATTATAAACAATTTATAGAATATTATCATATTAACAAAATTAAATTAAGAATTTTAATTTTAAACATACTTATATACAAGATTTAATTTATAAAAAAAAATAAAAAATGTACATAATTAAATAGAATAAAAGAAAATTAGGTTTTATTATCAAACATTAAGATTTAATTATTTAGCAAAGATTAAAATAAACAAATAAATCATATTTACAACTAGGGTTTTAGAAAAATATTTTTAGGGTTAATCTTGGTTTATGAAAATATTTTTAGGATTAAATTAGGGTTATAGTTTAATTAAACTAATAATAATAATAAACAAAACAAAACAAATAATGGAGAAAAGAAAAAAAAACTTACCTAGGCTGGGAATTGAACCCAGCCCCTTTGCTTTTACCACCTCCAGCCAACAAGACCAACCACTGGGCCAGCGCGCGCCTGGTGCTAAGGAAAGGAGTGCAATTGGTTTTGTTGCTTAACCCTGAAAATTATGAAAAAAAGAAAACCAAACAAAAGGCCGGGGGGGGATCGAACCCAGGACCTTTGCAATCCACACAAACACACTCACCATTCCAGCCGGGAGGCCGCTTCTGATATTATAGTGACTATAATTCATAATATATTAAGTTTCATAATTGACCTGGAAAAATAAGAAAAATTCTGGAAGCCAAGATTCAAACCCAGGCCTGCAAGCAACATACACGCACACTTCACCACTGGGACACACGCTTGTGTGTGATACATAAACAGAACAAATACATTATAATATATAACAACAAATTCAAATTATAAAAAACGCGCGCTGGCTCTTTCTTCTTCCTCCAGACCTGGGAATATTGCTGCGAATATTCCTAGGCAGTTTCCTACGAATTCCAATCTGCAGCAAAACCTATGAATCCTAACTATCATCAAAACAGTGAAATTACATCAAATTAAAAGCACAGACAAGGTCTAGAGATTGATTTGAATCGATCTATGGTTTTAGAATTCATTTATACTTGATGAATTAGAAAGCCCTAAAGCTCAACCGAAACCCTAAAAATGGTGGATCACATTCTAGGTGATGGAACTTCACAAAACCTGCCCAGAAACAATCTATGACACACCACAAACAAGAAGCATTAATCAAAATTCATTAAGAACCAGTCAATATTTAGAATCGAAAATAAAAAAATTCATGAATATGATGAAACGGATTATGCATATGAGGGTGATTTTGATGCTTTTGATGGCTGGGATTGGTTTAAGGATGTCCAAGGAACCCTTCCATGTCTTTAAAATACCTTAGAATCTCTTGTAATGATGAAACCGAATTGGTGTTTTTGGTGAAATTTTGAAAACTTGAACTTACTCTTGGAGGCAGAATTTTCGTGTCCAATGAATAGGGTTGTGTTGTATACTTATAGTGTAATAGAAATAGGTCAAAACAATTGATTGTTGTGTGGAAAATTTGATTGAAAAAGATTGAAAAAGACTAAGTCTAAAACTTCAAATATTTGAGAATTATACCTTTCTATTTCAAGCCAATCACCATGATTCTCATACCAATTTGATCCAAATCACTTTTATGACTTTCTAGAAACAAAATCCCATTTAAATATTTGACTTTTCTATTTTATTTTAATTTAAAATGATTTTAAATGAATAAAATCAAAATAAATAAAATAAAATAATAAAAAAATCTGAATATTTGATGGTTGGGTCGTGCATGAGGTGTTTGTATGGATTGGATCATCATATGGCAAGCCCATTTAGAAAAAATTGGTTTTAAACCTCCATTTTCTTCATAAACCAACCAAAAATTTCCCAACTTTGCAAGGGCACAAATCCTTCAATTTTAATGCTATGAGGGTGTTCTTGGACATTTTGGAAAGCTTGAAGAGTCCTCTAACCAACCCCACTGGTTTCATGTACATATCATTTACCATTCTCAAGTTATGCCCTTTTGAAGTTGTTGACTTTTTGTTGACTTTCAAAAGGACCTATAATGTCTTAGCTCATACCTTCCAAATGAAGCATTTTTGGGCTTGGCTTGTGAGACACAAAGTTGTAGAGAATTCAATTTCCTTCAAAATGAGCTTTGGATGGAAAATTGGTGATGAAGCATGTGAAAGTTATGGCTGGTCAAAGTTCAGTTGACTTTTCCTGAGGGAACCCTAATTTAGAAACTCCTGATTCTTGATGATCTGAAATATCCTTGATGAATCATGATCAACTCTTGATCAAATGATGAATTTTACTTCATATACTTGATGTTGGCAAAAAATCATGAAGTTTGACTTTGGTTTGACCATAGTTGACCTCAGTTTGACTTTTTAACTGCTTTGACTGGTTTTGACTTATCTGATCATCTGACTGAGCAAACTTTTGAGAAAAGTCTTGAAACTTGTCATGGGGGTTCTTAAACACATATAAGATGTTATGAAGCTCACTTGAAGTCTTGGAAGTCCATTTAGCCTGATTAAAGTCAAAACCCTAGTTTTGGATGCACTGCTTAGGAGGATGCATTGTCTGAGGGAATTGTCAAACTTTCTGACTATTTGTGAACTTTGTGAACCTTGTGAACCTCATAAGATGTCTTGTGTACCTTGTGAACCTCATGGGAGGTCTTGTGAATCTTGTGAACCTTGTGAACCTCATAAAGTGTCTTGTAAACTTCATGAACCTCATGAAAGGTCTTGTGAACCTTGTGAACCTCATAAAGGTCTTGTGAACCTTGTGAACCTAATGAAAGGTCTTGTGAACCTCATAAAGGTCTTGTGAACCTTGTGAACCTCATGAAGGTCTTGTGAACCTTGTGATCCTTCTTAGCACACAAAGTCTTGTATTGTGAGGGCAAATTTTGGGGTGCAACAGCTGCCCCTGTTCAATTTTCTGAAACCTGAGGGGTTAGATTGGTATATGTGCCAGTCGTGACCTGGAAGGTTGAAGGGGATTGAACACAAAAGCCCAAAAATTTGCACTCACCGGTGCGTAGAGTGGTAATGATGACTAGTTGAATATGCTTGAGTGGGCTTAAAGATGCCACTTGGAGAAAAGTTCTTCAGATATATTTCTTGGAGGATATAGCAGTCCAAAATATGAAGATATAATGATAGCTTTCAGGAGGATAAACAATGTCCTGAGGTAATGGTGATGGCTTTCAGGAAGATAAACAACGTCCCGAGGTGGTGGTATGCTTTCATAAGGATAAACAACATTCTGAGGAAACGATACGCTTTCAGGAGGATAAACAACGTCCTGAGGAAATGGTAACCTTTGGGAAGATAAACAACGGCCCAAGGTCATGATAGCTTTCAGGAAGATAAACAACGTCCCGAGGTCATGATAGCTTTCAGGAAGATAAACAACGCCCCGAGGAAATAATATGCCTTCAGAAGGATAAACAAACGTTCTGAGGAAATGATATGCTTTCAGGAGGATAAACAACGTCCTGAGGTATAATGATATGCTTTTAGAAGGATGAACAACGTTCTGAGGTATAAGTATAACTTTTGGGAAGATAAACAACGGCCCAATAGTCATGATATGCTTTCAGGAGGATAAACAACGTCCTGAGGAAATGATATGCTTTCAGGAGGATAAATAACGTCCTGAGGTATAATGATGTAACCTTTGGGAAGATAAACAACGGCCCAAGGTCAGGATATGCTTTCAGGAAGATAAACAACGTCCTGAGGTATAAGAAGCTTTCAGGAGGTTTAAACAACGTCCTGAGGAAATGATAACTTTTGGGAAGATAAACAACGGCCCAATAGTCACAATTTGTTGATGAAATTTGTCTGCTGGAGAATTAACCTGAAAACAAGGTAGCATTCTGTATGATAGTATTAGCTTGTGCATTATGTATGCAGGTATAGTATGATGCACTTAAGTAATGTATTATGTATCTATGTATATGTATGTTATGATGTAAATGATGTATGTATGCATCATGCAGCCTGAAGCGTCTGTATAACAACTGCTGGCCAGGGAAAATAAATCCCGATTCGTTGCTAGAGAATATGAGGAACTCGTTCCCGTCTTGTCTGATAATATAGTATATATAACCTCCCGTCTTCATTTGATAGTAGGGTATACATAACCTCCCGTCTTCGTTTGATAGTAGGGTATACATAGCCTCCCGTCTTCGTTCGTCGTACTCCTATTGGAAGAGTAAATTCCCGACTATCCATATGAGGATAAAAGAGATGGATATAAATTCCAGGGGAGATGTGACTTGAAGTATTTATGAAGATGGATTTGTCCTACTGGGGATTTGTAGCTGTTTGATGGGAATGAACCGGCGAAGCTTCGTTGAATTCCTGCCCTCGGTCGTCCTTAGTAAATACTATTACTGCATTTTCATGCATTTCTGGTAAACATCAATCATATTAAGCATCTATGCATTGCTGGTAAACATCAATCATATTCAAAAGCATACATACATTCAAACACAACCAATGGACGTTTCGCTTATGTAAATAGGGTAAAAGTAAATCTGGATTCAAAGATAGAATGTTATTTATATCAACAAGTGACCCATACATGGGTATGTTTGTACAAGGAGACAGAAATCCTAGTAAGAGGAATTCGTCATAAAAATTTTACAAAACAAAGAAAATCAGCTATGTGGGAAGTAATCCTATTGAGTTTCAATTCTACTATTGCCATTATCTTCGAGTATCTCATCTTCTGCTGTTGAGACGGAAACGATTGAATTGAGCTTTATATGTTCGAACTTGAGTAAGTAGTATAACTGGTTGTAGTTTCATGAGTGATCCAAACGAGACATAGTCATATGCTTTAATCCCTAACTTTTGCCTGGATTGCCCTTTCAGGTTTTCAATCCACCGGGATACCCTTTTTTGCCCAAGCTGCCTTTTCAGGTTTTCGACTTGCCGGGTGTACATTTTTTATATATATATCCCTAATTTTTGCCCGAACCCTTTTGGTTCGCCGGGATGCCCTTATTTTTGCCTAGGCCAGTCAACCTAGCGGGTCTCTTTTTATGCGTAGTATTTTTTAACTATGTCTGCGTTTACAGGCTGCGGGAAGTCTTCACCATCCATAGTAGTAAGTATCATGGCACCTCCTGAAAACACTGTCTTGACCACAAATGGTCCTTCATATGTTGGTGTCCACTTGTCCCTAGGATCACCCTGTGGTAATATGATACGCTTGATTACCAAGTCACCAGCCTGATATACCTTTGGCTTAACCTTCTTGTTAAAAGCTTTGATCATCCGTTTCTGGTACATCTGGCCGTGACAAACTGCTGCTAACCTCTTCTCATCAATCAAATTTATCTGGTCAAGTCGAGTCTGAATCCACTCATCTTCATCCAAGCCTGCATCCTTCATAATACTTAAGGAGGGAATCTGAACTTCAATGGGCAGAACTGCTTCCATACCATAGACTAAGGAGAATGGGGTTGCCCCTGTTGAAGTACGTATTGTGGTACGATAACCATGAAGAGAAAATGGTAACATCTCATGCCAATCCTTATAAGTCATAGTCATTTTCTGTAGAATCTTCTTAATATTCTTGTTAGCAGCTTCAACTGCCCCATTCATATTCGGACGATACGGAGAAGAGTTGTGATGTTTAATCTTGAACTGCGTGCAGAGATCAGTAATCATAGTGTTGTTCAGATTAGAGCCATTGTCAGTAATAATCCTTTCAGGGATGCCATACCTACATATAAGATTATTCTTAATGAATCGAGCCACCACATTCTTAGTAACAGATGCAAATGCAGCTGCCTCCACCCATTTTGTAAAGTAATCAATAGCAACCAGGATGAAACGATGCCCATTAGAAGCAGTAGGTTTGATCTCACCAATCATATCAATGCCCCACATGGCAAAAGGCCAAGGAGCAGTCAACACATTCAATGGTGACAGAGGTATATGTACTTTATCAGCGTAGATTTGACACTTGTGACATGTTCTGGAGTGTTGATAGCAATCAGCTTCCATGGTAGACCAATAGTAACCTGCTCTCAATATCTTCTTTGCCATAGTATGACCACTAGAATGAGTGCCAAAGATTCCATCATGCATATCTTCCATAATCTCAGTTGCTTCCTTCTTATCCACACAACGAAGCAAAGTTGAATCATGATTGCGCTTGTACAGAATGCCATTACTCAAAAAGAACTTAGCAGAAAACCTCCTTAGGAACTTCTTATCTTTGACAGATGCCCCTTCAGGGAACTCCTGAGCTTCAAGATATCTTTTCACTTCATAGAACCAAGGTTACTCCTCTGCTTCTTCAACACCAATCTCATTGCAGTATGCAGGCTTTTCAAATCTATCAATAGTAATCTTGGGAGCCTCATCATCCCAGCTGATCTCAAACATAGATTTCATGGTGGCCAAAGCATCTGCCAATTGATTCTCTCTTCGTGGAATATGTCCAAAGGTAATCTCCTTAAAATGTGGGATCAAAGATAACACATGCTCTCTGTAAGGAATGAGGTTATCATGCTTGGTATCCCAATCTCCTTTAATCTGACTTACTACCAGGGCTGAATCTCCATACACATTAAGGACCTGAATCTTCATATCAATAGCAGCTTTAATACCCAGGATACATGCCTCATACTCAGCCATGTTATTGGTACAATAGAAACACAATCTTGCAGTAATCGGGGTGTGACAACCTTCAGGGGAACTAATCACAACACCAACACCATTACCAAGTGCATTAGAGGCACCATCAAAAACCATAGTCCATCGGGATCCTTGTTCAGGTCCGTCATATTGTCCAGGTTCTTTGGTGATAATCATAATGTCTTCATCAGGGAACTCAAAACTCATTGACTGGTAATCATCCACTGCCTGATGAGCCAAATGATCAGCCACAATACTTCCTTTAATGGCCTTCTGAGTAGTATACTGTATATCATATTCTGTCAAGATCATTTGCCATCTTGCAATTCTTCCGGAGAGAGCAGGTTTCTCAAATATGTACTTGATTGGATCCATCTTTGAAATCAACAAGGTAGTATGGGTCAACATATACTGTCTTAGTCGGCGAGCAGCCCATGCCAAAGCGCAGCAAGTTTTCTCGAGCAGTGAGTATCTTGTTTCACAGTCGGTAAAATTTTTGCTAAGGTAGTATATTGCCTGCTCTTTTCGACCAGACTCGTCATGTTGTCCCAACACACACCCCATTGAATTGTCTAACACTGTTAAGTACATAATCAAGGGTCTTCCATCAACTGGTGGCATCAAAATTGGAGGTTCTAGCAGATATCTCTTGATTTCATCAAAGGCAGTCTGGCACTCATCATTCCATTCCATCACCTGATCTTTCTTCAACAACTTGAAGATTGGCTCACAGATGGCAGATAATTGGGAAATAAATCTTGCAATGTAATTCAGTCGTCCCAAGAAACCTCTAACCTCCTTCTCAGTACGGGGATCTGGCATCTCTCGTATAGCTTTCACTTTTGCAGGATCCACTTCAATACCTTTTCCACTGACTATGAAACCCAGAAGTTTACCAGATCTAACTCCAAAAGTACACTTGTTTGGGTTCAATCTCAACTTGTATTTCTTCAACCTCTCAAACAACTTATGCAGATGGTCAAGATGTTGTTCTTCATTCTGAGACCTGGCTATCATATCATCTACATATACCTCTATCTCATGATGAATCATATCATGAAACAAAGCCACCATAGCACGCTGATATGTTGCCCCTGCATTCTTCAAACCAAATGGCATCACTTTATAACAAAAAGTGCCCCACTGTTTAACAAATGTTGTCTTCTCCATATCTTCAGGTGCCATCTTGATGTGATTGTAACCAGAGAAACCATCCATAAAAGAGAATACCTTATGCTGAGCAGTGTTGTCTACCAGAACATCAATATGAGGAAGTGGAAAGTCATCTTTAGGGCTGGCCTTGTTCAAATCTCTGTAGTCTACACACATACGTACCTTGCCATCCTTCTTAGGTACCGGCACTACATTTGCAACCCACTGAGGATAAGAAGTCACAGCTAAGAACCCTGCATCAAATTGTTTCATTACCTCTGCTTTAATCTTCTCTGACATTTCAGGACGCATGCGACGAACCTTCTGCTTCTTTGGACGACAATCTTCTTTCACTGGTAGACGGTGAACCACAATGTCTGTATCCAACCCTGGCATATCTTCATAGGACCAAGAAAAGATCTCCACATAATCACGTAGCATCTGAATCAACCTGTTCTTGACACTGTCCTCTAATTCAGCTCCTATCTTGACTTCTTTCCTGTTTTCTTCAGTTCCCAGATTCACAACTTCGACTGGCTCTTCATGTGGCTGTATAGCTTTCTCTTCTTGTTGTAACAACCTAGCAAGCTCTACAGGTACTTCACAATCGTCCTCATTTCCGTCTTCAGTTTGATAGATCAGATTCTCGAAATTATAATTGGCAATAGTAGAACTGTTATCAACAGGATCCAGAGTGGATAAGGATCTGCATATTAGTGATGTGGGTGTGTGTAAGAACACATAGCTGATAAAACAAAAATAAAAGAAAAGAAAGACAAGGAACACAATATTTACGAAAACAAAACGTCCACTGATTTTTATTGAATGAAGTATGCAAATGAAATGACATCCCGTAACAAGCACACCATTGTGCCCCGGGTAAGGCACAAGGCTTGATAGTTTAATTGTTCAAGAAGTTACAAACTTAAAAAGCAACAACACAGTAATAGTATTTACTCCTTACTAAAGGAGATAGGAATAACATCTTCAGCCTTCCAATTATTGAGCCCAGCACCCACAGTAGGAAAAATCCAAGCATCCAAGTTGTAGTCTTCATCATAGTCATCCACAGCATTGATCTGGTCTTTCATAACCCCCTGATTGGTGATACGGACAACACGAGCACGACGAACAGCCTTCTGGGACTCTGCAGTGAAACCCAAACCAAATTTGTCAGACTTGTACGGAATATCAGGAAGCTGACCCCAAATAGTACAACCACCTTCATCCACCACAGCTCTAGCATCTTTAAGGGAGGCCATTGTTGGAGGTACTCTGGTGACCACAGGAACTTTCTTGACAACAGGAGGAGCTTCATAATCATTAACAATCCAAGGAACCACTTCAAATGTCTGACACGGAGTTTCAACATATTCACCTTCCACTTCCAGATATTTAAAAGTGTTCACATGGCTAATCATATACCCTTCCTCTCCATAGACAGTAACAACTTTCCCTTCTACTGGATATCTCAGCTTCTGATGCAATGTAGAGGTTACAGCACCTGCCCCATGGATCCAGGGACGTCCAAGCAAACAAGAATACGACGGACGAATATCCATGACATAAAAGGTAGCATTGAAAACCTGAGAACCAACTTTGATTGGGAGATCAATTTCTCCATGCACCACTCTTCTCGAACCATCAAAAGCCTTCACCACTATGTTACTGGGCTTCAGCACAGCATCTTCAGGACTCAGCTTATTCAGAACTTCTTTGGGCAACACATTCAGATAGGAACCATTGTCTATCAATACATGTGACAGGGTAGTGCCCCTGCATTCAATGGAGATATGTAGAGCCCTGTTATGATCCCTCTTGGCAGGAGTCAAATCAGCATCAGAGAAACCTAACCCATTATCATAGGTCAAGTGTGCAACACAATTTTCAAACTGGTCAACAGAAATTTCATTGGGTACATGAGCAGTCTTCAGAAACTTAATCAAAGCCTTGGCATGAGCCTCATAACACAATAATAAAGACAGCATAGAAATCTTGGAGGGAGTATGCCCCAACTGATCAACAATGTCGTAATCACTCTTACGAATGATTTTCAATACTTCTTCCATTTGCTTAGAGAGATCATCAGCAGCTGGCACATCAGTAGGTATAGGTTCAATAATAGGACCTTTGCCCTGAGCATCAGTGGTGGAGGTAGCAGCTGGAGTAACTGCATTCTTGGAGGTAACTGGAGGAGAGAAAACCCTTCCGCTTCGTGTGATCTTACTAGATCCAGCAATATTATCAACATCAACAGGCATATCAGCTAAGGGTTCCTGCTTAACACCATGGATATAAACATCAGAACCATAATGCCAAGGCACAGCTTTATCAGAAGTATACGGAATAGGACCAGGAGTGGTGATGACCATAGGAGCTACTCTAGCTTCAGCAACAATCTTCACAGGGCCTTCAGCAGTAATCTTAATTGGACCCTTGTGAGTGATTTTAACAGGTCCCTTTGAAGTGATCCTTACCGGTACTTTATCAACCATATCCACCTCTTCAATCTTCGCACGCTGGGTTATATGATCAACCATACTCTCCACGGAAGGTGGAGTCCTCTCAAACACTATGGTATATTTATCCATGAGACGTTGAATTCCATCTCTCAATCTCCAGCAACTATCCGGCTTATAGGTACAATACAAACAATCTTCACGACAACCTGGAAAGAACCCAGCTTGTACTAGCTTCTTCTTAATGACAGACAATGGTGTGGTCAACTCTGCAACTGAATAAATATGTGAATCTTCATCAATTGCATTGACAGTCTTCTCATGATTTGGCATGGGAGCAGTAATCACATTTGGAGTACCCGGAGGGTCAAACTTAATTTCTCCAGCCTCAATCATATCTTGTATTTTGTTCTTCAAGACCCAACAACTATTAGTATCATGTCCCTGACAATTCGAATGATATGCACATCGTGCATTAGGATTGTACCTGGGAGAGGTAACATTAGGATTCTGAGGAGCCTCTTTCAGAGTAATAAGTTCAGCCTTCAACAAGTGTTGCAATGCCTGAGCCATTGACATGTTGATCTTGGTGAACTGCCTTCTAGCCCTCTGTTGGTTACCCTGTGGCTGCTCTGGTGTTGTAGGAGTTGGATTGGAGATATGGACTGCACTCACAGACTGATTCCTTCTATTACGATCAGGTTGACCATAGACAGCATTTGATTCTTTCTTCCCACTGGGAGGCTTCTTTGCAGCACCTGATGAAGAAGCACCCACTTGAATCTTGCCACTCTTTATACCCTTTTCCACGCGCTCTCCTGTCATTATCAACTCAGTGAAGCCAGATGATGAGCTTCCAATGAGATGACTGTAAAATGGACCATTCAACGTACACATGAACATATCAACCAACTCCCTGTCAGTTAAAGGGGGTTGTACTCTTCCAGCTAAATCTCTCCACTTCTGAGCATACTCCTTGAAGCTTTCTTTAGCACCCATAGACATGCTCTGAAGTTGCATGCGAGTGGGAGCTAAATCAGCATTGTATTGATACTGTTTGTTGAAGGCTTCAGCAAGATCATTCCAATCACGGATGTTGACACTCTCCAACTGATATACCATTCCAATTGAGCTCCAGATAAGCTCTCTTGGAAGAAATGGATCCACAACTTTTTATCAGCAGTATGAGGTTGGATTCTCCTGACATAAGACCTCAGATGCAGCTTGGGACAAGAGACCCCATCATAAACAACAAAAGTAGGAACCTTGAAACCAATGGGTATGACTACCCCAGATATCAGACTCAAATCTTCAAAATCCAGCCCAAAAGACTTCTGCAACTCCATAGCATCCATTCTATCCACCAGCATTTTGAACTTATCTTCATTAGGCTCATGATAGTAGTTGGCTTCAGAATCAGAGTCCCCCATAGTGTTGTGGAGACTGCCTCCTTCTTTCTCAGACTCTTCAGACTCATAATCTTCAATTGGTTCTTTGGTCTTGGCAAGACCTCTGAACCTTCTTCCCATGTTGATCAGGCCACCTGACCTTCTAGTCTTCTTAGTCTTCTTGGCCAGCAGTGTCTTCAATTCATCCTGCCCCTTGGACAAGTTCAGGATCAGCTCTTGGAACTGTGAATTTTGTGCCTGGAGATCCTTAACTGTTTGTTCAAGAGCCATTGCTGAAATAAACAGCGAGAAGATGAGAAACCTGTGCATAATAAACCTGTGATGCAATGATATGATATGTTGATGCGTATGCAATGTTTTCAAGGACCGCAGGATTTAAATTTGCTTAAACAAACAAGAAGGTAAATTTTTATTAGTAATAAATTTGTTTGGCCTCTTTGGGCTTACAAAAAATGAAATGCAATAAATACAAGAGATGGGGTTTTAAGTCTCCCATGGACGCTTCCTCTTTGTGTTGAGGTATGAGTTGAGATTCCGTTCCTCGTGAAGTTTCTTTGTTAGTTCCAGGATTCTTTCTTGGCTTGCTTTGTAATGAGCCTCGAAAGTATCCCTTTGCTCCTTCAGTTGGATCCAGGATCTCTGTAAGTCTTCCATGTCAGTAGGCATGTCTGGGTGAAGGATGGTATAAGCAGTATCTCCTTCAGCAACAGGTTCCATGGTAACTGGCAGGATAGCAGGATATGGCATCATGAGAGTCTGAGCACGAGATCGCACCCATCTGAGATAAGCCTCCATAGGAATAGTGTACTTAGACTCCAGAGTCTTGCTGTCAACCTTGTTCACTTTTCCCCATGCTCGTATGAATCTCTGACGGTAACCTTGAAGATGGTTGTCGTAGTCAAATACAATGCCCTAAATCAACATATCATGTGGGCCATCACTCCGAGCGTAACCAAACTGTCGTAAAGCTAAGGAAGGGTTGTAGGTAATGCCTCCTCTTATGCCTAGAAGTGGCACATTAGGAAACTCCCCACAACGGTCAATGATAGTGATATTCTCCATAGATCTGGAGCACCAATGGATATCTGAATGAGAGAGTGACATAATTCTTTTGGACCACCTGAACCCTTGCTCATTCTTCATTACTGAGCGAGGAAGGTGAGAAATAAACCACCTAGATAGCAATGGTATGCAACACATCAAAGTTCCTCTTGCCCTTGTAGTACGGGTGTGAAGAGAATGCAGGATGTCTCCAAGTAAGGTAGGCACTGGATTGTGACTCAGAAATATGTTGATGGCATGAACGTCTATGAACTGATCTGCATTGGGGAACAATACTAAGCCATAGATAAGCAAGGCTAAGATCTCCTCAAAAGCATCATAGCTCATGACCTTCAAGAACACTTGAGCTTTATCCATTAATACCTTAGCAAGAATACCCTTAACTCCGCTTCTCGTTTCTAGAGTAATGTCAGACTTCTTCAGATGTAGAGCTGCAGCAATAACCTCTGGCTTAGGCTCCTTTTCCAAACCTGTGAATGGCTTTTGATCAAGAATAGGTATACCCAGAAGTTTAGAGAACTCTTCCATTGTAGGAACCAGCTGATAGTCAGGGAATATGAAGCAATGGTGCTTAGGATCAAAGAACTGAAATAGGACACTCATCATGTCTTCATTGAACCCTGAAGTGACTAGATCCAATAGGTGGCCATGTCTCTTGATGAACTGGGAATGATCAGACACTTGAGAAACCAACTCTTTAAGCTTAGCAGGTATGCCTATAAAGTTGATCTTGATAGTGTTTCTACGAGCAGAAGCCATGACCTGCAACAAAGAACAAAGATAAATCCTTTGGTCCTTGAAATGGTTAGTGAAAATGCTATGCTTATGATGCATGATGATGTCATGATGTTATGCTCAATCACAAACATGTGGCACACACAAACAAGTCACACCATAGCCCTAGGTTTAAAGGCTTGCATGAAGTTCAAAGGTAAATACCCTCCCCTGAAGTTAGTTGGTTCATCCTGTCCTATAAAGTAACCAGGTTCTAAGGGATCTCAATATCATTGATCCTTCACAAGGGTGGTTGTTCAGTAGGCAACTTACTTGCCAACCAAAACCCTCCAAGTTTAGAATCTCAATGAGCGTAGCATCGAGTATCAACCAACTTCAGTCTGCACCAAAGCCGGTTATCTCACTACTTTTATAAAGGCCAAGATGGGATAACTAGGGTTCTAAAAGTTAGTTAGTGCATTGACAACATATGGCAGCCTCATATTATCCTCAACTTGACTTAAGGAACATAAGCACCAACCAAGAAGTCACACTAACTATGGCCACCAGATCAACCATATCGGTATACGTCGTACAGTTTCCTTGGTCTATTTCCATTTACCTAAGGTACACTAGATCCGGGTTAGGATCTTTCACACATAAGAGCACCCCAACAGATAAGTATAAAGCAAGCAAGGCAAACAATTTTAAAGTGATCTAATTCCTAAGGGTACCCCTCTTTTATTAAATCCCCAGCAGAGTCTCCAGTTCTGTAACACGGTGGGAGAACTGACTTTAATTATGTTGCGGATAGCAAGAGTCGCCACCGACTTTTATTTTATCCAAAGGAAAGGCATAAAAGAACAGGAAAGACCTTTTAAAATATTTTTGGGTCCGGGGGGTAGGTTATGTAAAGGGAAGGTGTTAGCACCCTTTACATCCATGGTTATCCATGGGCTCTTAGTTACTTAGCTCACTTTAAAATGTTTTGGGAAGTGTAGTGTGTGATTAGAAATTTTCTTAAGAGTTTCATAATGATCCATGTACGGATGCGTAAAAAACCTTTGTTTTGAAAATTGTTTGAAATGTGTGAAGTATTTGAAATGTTTTTGAAAAGTGAGCAAGTATCTAAGAGGAACCTACCCTAAGTTTAAGTCTTTTCTGTTCTTGAATCCTTTAAATGGTAAGACTATCCCTATTATTAAGGAACAGGTAGTCATTACCTTGGATGTGAGGGACAACTGAAGGGACATTTGTTATTTAGGCAACTGTGGGGTGTATAAGCAATTCGAAGGGACTTATCATCTTTATTCGAAAGGGACAAGATCATTACGAAGGCAACATTCGAAGGGACTTGATCTTTTTATCTGTTTAGGGACTAGATGATGTGAAATTAGGGACTTTGCTTTATACACCCTACTTGACCTTTTTTGTAATAGGCAACATGAGAGGTATCCTTAAGGAAGTGAGATGGCGATCAAAGATCGACTTACGTGTGTGAGTGTACAATTTTAATATTTATCTTTAAATTAGTGAGCTAAATTAATTTTAAACATACAAACATGTTACACTCCCTATTTTACTAACCATAGCATAAAATAAATATTTAATAATAATATTACAATATTACATAAAGGAAGCAATTACAAAATAATAATTAACAAATTAAGCAAAAATAATAATAATAAATGAATAAGCAAAAATAATAATAATAAGTAATTGGGTTAGTAGAAAATAATAATAATAAAAATAATACAAAATTAAATGGGGTTAGTAATAAATATCATAAGAAAATAAACATAATAGATAATATAAACAAAAACATTATTAAAAGATCAAATAATTATTTAAGATTAACAAGAAAATATGAACAATTATATTAATTATTATAAAGTTTTAAATTATTTACACATTATAAAAATTAAGTTAATTATAAACATATTATGAAAATTAAATTAAATTAACAATTTTTAACTATTTTTAAACATATAATAAAAATTATTTACATACAAAATTAAATTATAAACAATTTATAGAATATTATCATATTAACAAAATTAAATTAAGAATTTTAATTTTAAACATACTTATATACAAGATTTAATTTATAAAAAAAAATAAAAAATGTACATAATTAAATAGAATAAAAGAAAATTAGGTTTTATTATCAAACATTAAGATTTAATTATTTAGCAAAGATTAAAATAAACAAATAAATCATATTTACAACTAGGGTTTTAGAAAAATATTTTTAGGGTTAATCTTGGTTTATGAAAATATTTTTAGGATTAAATTAGGGTTATAGTTTAATTAAACTAATAATAATAATAAACAAAACAAAACAAATAATGGAGAAAAGAAAAAAAAACTTACCTAGGCTGGGAATTGAACCCAGCCCCTTTGCTTTTACCACCTCCAGCCAACAAGACCAACCACTGGGCCAGCGCGCGCCTGGTGCTAAGGAAAGGAGTGCAATTGGTTTTGTTGCTTAACCCTGAAAATTATGAAAAAAAGAAAACCAAACAAAAGGCCGGGGGGGGGGGGATCGAACCCAGGACCTTTGCAATCCACACAAACACACTCACCATTCCAGCCAGGAGGCCGCTTCTGATATTATAGTGACTATAATTCATAATATATTAAGTTTCATAATTGACCTGGAAAAATAAGAAAAATTGTGGAAGCCAAGATTCAAACCCAGGCCTGCAAGCAACATACACGCACACTTCACCACTGGGACACACGCTTGTGTGTGATACATAAACAGAACAAATACATTATAATATATAACAACAAATTCAAATTATAAAAAACGCGCGCTGGCTCTTTCTTCTTCCTCCAGACCTGGGAATATTGCTGCGAATATTCCTAGGCAGTTTCCTACGAATTCCAATCTGCAGCAAAACCTATGAATCCTAACTATCATCAAAACAGTGAAATTACATCAAATTAAAAGCACAGACAAGGTCTAGAGATTGATTTGAATCGATCTATGGTTTTAGAATTCATTTATACTTGATGAATTAGAAAGCCCTAAAGCTCAACCGAAACCCTAAAAATGGTGGATCACATTCTAGGTGATGGAACTTCACAAAACCTGCCCAGAAACAATCTATGACACACCACAAACAAGAAGCATTAATCAAAATTCATTAAGAACCAGTCAATATTTAGAATCGAAAATCAAAAAATCATGAATATGATGAAACAGATTATGCATATGAGGGTGATTTTGATGCTTTTGATGGCTGAGATTGGTTTAAGGATGTCCAAGGAACCCTTCCATGTCTTTAAAATACCTTAGAATCTCTTGTAATGAATAAACCGAATTGGTGTTTTTGGTGAAATTTTGAAAACTTGAACTTACTCTTGGAGGCAGAATTTTCGTGTCCAATGAATAGGGTTGTGTTGTATACTTATAGTGTAATAGAAATAGGTCAAAACAATTGATTGTTGTGTGGAAAATTTGATTGAAAAAGATTAAGTCTTAAACTTCAAATATTTGAGAATTAGACCTTTCTATTTCAAGCCAATCACCATGATTCTCATACCAATTTGATCCAAATCACTTTTATGACTTTCTAGAAACAAAATCCCATTTAAATATTTGACTTTTCTATTTTATTTTAATTTAAAATGATTTTAAATGAATAAAATCAAAATAAATAAAATAAAATAATAAAAAAATCTGAATATTTGATGGTTGGGTCGTGCATGAGGTGTTTGTATGGATTGGATCATCATATGGCAAGCCCATTTAGAAAAAATTGGTTTTAAACCTCCATTTTCTTCATAAACCAACCAAAAATTTCCCAAATTTGCAAGGGCACAAATCCTTCAGTTTTAATGCTATGAGGGTGTTCTTGGACATTTTGGAAAGCTTGAAGAGTCCTCTAACCAACCCCACTGGTTTCATGTCCATATCATTTGCCATTCTCAAGTTATGCCCTTTTGAAGTTGTTGACTTTTTGTTGACTTTCAAAAGGACCTATAATGTCTTAGCTCATACCTTCCAAATGAAGCATTTTTGGGCTTGGCTTGTGAGACACAAAGTTGTAGAGAATTCAATTTCCTTCAAAATGAGATTTGGATGGAAAATTGGTGATGAAGCATGTGAATGTTATGGCTGGTCAAAGTTCAGTTGACTTTTCCTGAGGAAACCCTAATTTAGAAACTCCTGATTCTTGATGATCTGAAATATCCTTGATGAATCATGATCAACTCTTGATCAAATGATGAATTTTACTTCATATACTTGATGTTGGAAAAAAATCATGAAGTTTGACTTTGGTTTGACCACAGTTGACCTCAGTTTGACTTTTTAACTGCTTTGACTGGTTTTGACTTATCTGATCATCTGACTGAGCAAACTTTTGAGAAAAGTCTTGAAACTTGTCATGGGGGTTCTTAAACACATATAAGATGTTATGAAGCTCACTTGAAGTCTTGGAAGTCCATTTAGCCTGATTAAAGTCAAAACCCTAGTTTTGGATGCACTGCTTAGGAGGATGCATTGTCTGAGGGAATTGTCAACCTTTCTGACTATTTGTGAACTTTGTGAACCTTGTGAACCTCATAAGATGTCTTGTGAACCTTGTGAACCTCATGGGAGGTCTTGTGAATCTTGTGAACCTCATAAAGTGTCTTGTAAACTTCATGAACCTCATGAAAGGTCTTGTGAACCTTGTGAACCTCATAAAGGTCTTGTGAACCTTGTGAACCTCATGAAAGGTCTTGTGAACCTCATAAAGGTCTTGTGAACCTCATGAAGGTCTTGTGAACCTTGTGAACCTTCTTAGCACACAAAGTCTTGTATTGTGAGGGCAAATTTTGGGGTGCAACACTCAGCAGTCACCATCTACTATGATCCATCAATTGTTCCTCCAAATAGCAACTTTCAGCAACAAATAGTGGCACCTCCTGCCAGGTCACCAGTCACCATTTACTACGATTCGCACACCATTTCAGTACCCTCCTCTGTTGCAGTCAGTCCAGTTACTATCACGGTGCCTGGACCAGTTCCATATGAAAGCAGTAATGCCATACCCTGGCATTATGGCTCTGATCTCTACTGCAACGGGGAGAAAATCACTTTGGATTCTTCAATTTCTTCTCCACAAATTGATAATGTTGGGGGAGGCGGAGGCTTCACCAGAAGCGGACGCCTTTTTGCCTCACAAACTCAAAGACCTAGTGCCGAAGCAGAAGCTGCTGTCAAAGCAAAAGGAAAAAGTGTGGTATCTGAAGAGCCGCTGTCAAAGAAACTCAGAAGACATCTTTTGAACAAGATGTAGACGAGTTTATGAGAATCATAAAGAGAAGTGATTACAAGATGGTGGATCAGCTTCACCAAACTCCCTCAAAAATCTCCATATTATCCCTCTTGATGTGTTCTGAAGCTCACAGGAATGCATTACTGAAAGTCCTGCACGCAACATACGTGCCAGAGGAGATTACCGTTAATCAGCTAGAAACTGTGGTGGCAAATGTCAATACCAGTCATGGATTGGGTTTTACCAATGCTGACTTAACAAGTGAGGGACGTAACCATAACAAGGCTTTGCATATCACCTTGGAATGCAAGCGTGCTGTTCTATCTCATGTACTGGTGGACACTGGGTCATCGCTCAATGTCCTACCAAAGAAAGCCTTAGTGAAGCTGGAGTATGATGGCTTGGCTTTGCGTCCGAGTAATTTGGTGGTAAGAGCATTTGATGGCTCTAAAAGATCAGTGCTTGGGGAGATTGATCTGCCTGTGATGATTGGCCCGCAGACCTTCAAAATTACCTTCTATGTGATGGACATTCAGCCGGCCTACAGCTGTTTGTTGGGTAGACCTTGGATCCATGCCGCTGGCGCTGTTACGTCTACCCTTCACCAGAAGCTGAAATTCGAGTGGGAAGGCCAGATCATCACCATCTGTGGGGAAGAAGACATCTTTGTTAGCCATATGGCTACGTACAAGTACATAGAGATGGATGGAGAAATCCATGAAACCATGAGCCAGGGGTTTGAGGCCCTGAACATTAATGAAGCATCTGCTGTACTGGGAACCTCCATGACGTCTTATCAGCAAGCCAGGAAGGTTGTTGAAGAGGGTACTGCCCAAGGCTGGGGCAAGCTACTGCCCGTGGAAAAGAAGGAAGACAGATTTGGGTTGGGTTACAGACCAACTCAACAAGATCAATCAGAGGCTGCCAAGAAGCCCAATTTTGTCAGCGGGGGAATGCTCACCCCGGATGCTATAAACAACTTGGAAGACGAGGAAGAAAGCGACCGCAACCTGGAGAGCTGGATACGTCCAAGGATCCCGGGGAGCCAAGTCCTTAACTGGTCTTCCCAGGAAATTATAAGGGTTACTCCTGCAGAGTAATTATTATTTCCTGTATTTTTAAGCATGCATCAAGTCTTGCATCTTGCCCAAGATGACAAGACTCATTTTGTAATCGGGCCATCTTGTAATTTTGTGCAAACAGATCAATCAATGAATATCAGACATCTTTTGCAAATGAGTCTTTTCCTTTTCCGCTCACTGTTTTTCATTTTTCTTTTTGTACAAAAATAAAATGGCAGTGTTTTCCAAAATGATAACTTCATTTCACTTTTTCTAAACAAGATTAAAATCGATCACTAAAATAAACAATCTAAACCCTTGCAGAAAGTGCCCTCCAGACTGCACCGACAACAACACTGCTATGACTTCGTATGACTTTGACAATCCAATCAATCAAGCTGATGAAGGGGTTGAAGAAGACTATGAGCTACCTGAAGAGCTAGCTAGGTTATTAAGACAAGAGGAGAAGGTTATCACTCCTCATCATGAGGAGGTTGAAACGATTAATCTTGGTACAGAGGAAGATGTGAAAGAGGTTAAGATCGGGGCCTGTTTACAAGATTCAGTGAAAGAGCAACTGATTGACATGCTTCGGGAGTATGTGGATGTCTTTGCTTGGTCTTATCAGGATATGCCAGGGTTGGACACCGATATTGTCATGCACAATCTGCCTTTAAAAGAAGACTGCCCACCGGTAAAACAGAAGTTGGGTCGTACTCGCCCGGATATGGCAATGAAGATCAAAGAAGAGGTACAAAAGCAGTGGGACGCCGGTTTCCTTGCTGTAACTAGTTACCCGCCGTAGGTCGCTAATATTGTACCTGTGCCTAAGAAAGACGGCAAAGTGAGGATGTGTGTGGATTACCGGGACCTGAACAGAGCTAGCCCAAAAGATGACTTCCCTTTACCTCACATTGATGTATTGGTGGATAATACGGCTCAGTTCTCAGTGTTCTCCTTCATGGATGGATTTTCAGGATACAATCAGATCAAAATGTCACCTGAAGACATGGAGAAGACAACTTTCATCACACCCTGGGGCACGTTCTGTTACAAGGTGATGCCATTCGGACTGAAGAATGCTGGTGCCACTTATCAACGGGCTATGGTAACATTATTCCATGACATGATCCATAAAGAAATTGAATGTTATGTGGATGACATGATTGCCAAGTCCCTCACAGAAGAAGACCACCTGGTAAACCTGCTGAAGTTATTCAAGCGTCTGAGGAAATACCAACTGAAGTTAAACCCTAACAAATGCACATTCGGGGTGCGGTCCGGTAAACTGCTGGGATTTATTGTAAGTGAGAAAGGGATTGAAGTTGACCCTGACAAAGTCAAAGCCATTCAAGAAATGCCTGCACCGAAGTCAGAAAAAGAAGTTCGGGGGTTTCTAGGTAGATTGAACTACATTTCACGGTTCATATCTCACCTTACTGCGACCTGTGAACCTCTGTTCAAGCTGTTAAGAAAAGAACAAACAGTCGGGTGGAACGAAGACTGCCAAAGGGCTTTTGATAAAATCAAGGAGTACTTGCAAGAGCCTCCAATCCTTATGCCTCCAGTTGAAGGAAGACCTCTAATCATGTACTTGACAGTATTAGAAGAGTCAATGGGGTGTGTACTGGGCCAGCATGACGAGTCTGGTCGAAAAGAGTATGCAATATACTACCTAAGCAAAAAGTTTACCGACTGTGAACAACGTTATTCACTGCTCGAGAAAACTTGTTGTGCTTTAGCGTGGGCTGCTCGCCGACTAAGACAGTATATGTTGACCCACACCACCTTATTGATCTCAAAGATGAACCCAATTAAGTACATATTTGAGAAGCCAGCACTTACCGGACGGGTTGCAAGATGGCAAATGATCCTCACAAAATATGACATTCAGTACACATCTCAGAAGGCCATCAAAGGCAGTGTATTGTCTGATTATCTTGCTGAACAACCCATTGATGATTACCGGCCTATGAGATTTGACTTCCCTGATGAAGACATCATGTTCATAAAAGCAAAAGATCATGAAGAGCCTGTCCACACTGAAGGGCCTGACCCAGAAGAAGAATGGACTATGATGTTTGATGGGGCTGTTAATATGAATGGTCGTGGTGTTGGTGCAGTACTCATCACACCTAAAGGAGTTCACATGCCTTTTTCGGCAAACCTTACCTTTAACTGCACTAACAACGAAGCTGAATACGAAGCTTGTATTATGGGTCTTGAGGAAGCCATTGACCTCAGGATCAAGACTTTGACTGTGTTCGGAGATTCAGCTCTGGTAATTAATCAAACCAACGGAAAATGGTACACACACCAAGATCATCTGATACCTTACCGGGATTATACAAGGAGGCTATTGAATTTCTTCACAACAATCAAGCTTGAGTATATCCCTCGAGACGAAAATCAGTTTGCGGATGCTCTTGCTACCATTTCATCGATGATCAAAGTTCAAGCTGCCAACTTTGTACCTCGGATCTCAGTATCCAGACTTGACAGACCAGCATATGTGTTCTCAGCAGACATTCTCAAAGATGATAAGCCTTGGTTCCATGATATTAAGTGCTTCTTGGAAGATCAGACATACCCACCTGGGGCATCTCCCAATGATAAGAAGACATTAAGAAGGCTAGCTGGTAGTTTCTTCCTGAATACTGATGGTTCTTTGTACAAGAGAAACTTTGATATGGTACTCCTCAGATGCGTTGATAAGACAGAGGCAGAGTTGTTGATGCACGAGGTGCACGAAGGATCCTTTGGTACCCATGCAGGAGGGCATGCAATGGCTAAAAAGTTGTTAAGATCAGGCTATTACTGGATCACAATGGATGCAGACTGTTGTGCTTATGCCAGAAAATGTCATAAATGCCAGATTTATGCGGATAAAGTGCATGTGCCTCCGAATCATTTGAACGTGATGTCTTCACCCTGGCCCTTCGCCATGTGGGGAATTGATATGATTGGCAAGATCGAACCGACTGCTTCAAACGGCCACAGATTCATCCTGGTTGCTATTGACTATTTTACCAAGTGGGTCGAAGCAGCTTCTTATGCAAATGTTACAAGGCAGGTGGTAGCCCGATTTCTGAAGAGAGACATCATCTGTCGGTATGGAGTGCCCGAGCGAATCATTACTGATAATGGTTCCAATTTAAACAACAAAATGATGGCAGAACTGTGCCGGGACTTCAAGATCCAACACCACAATTCTTCTCCTTACAGGCCAAAGATGAATGGCGCTGTTGAAGCAGCTAACAAGAATATCAAGAAGATTGTGCAGAAGATGGTAGTTACATACAAAGACTGGCATGAAATGCTACCGTTTTCCTTGCATGGGTACCGTACGTCAATCCGAACATCCACTAGGGCAACACCGTATCAGCTTGTTTATGGTATGGAGGCAGTCCTACCTGTTGAAGTCGAATTACCCTCCCTACGGGTATTGATGGATGTTAAACTAAATGAAGCAGAATGGGTCCGATCCCGATACGAACAACTGAGTCTGATTGAAGAGAAGAGATTAGCTGCAATCTGTCATGGGCAGCTGTATCAGAAAAGAATGAAGAAAGCCTTCGATCAGAAAGTCAGGCTCCGAGAGTACCAAGTAGGAGATCTTGTGCTGAAAAGACTCCTCCCTCCTCATACAGACCACAGGGGCAAGTGGACTCCGAACTATGAAGGACCATTTGTAGTAAAGAAAGTTTTCTCTGGTGGAGAGCTGATGCTCAGTACTATGGATGGTGAAGATTTCCTATCCCCTGTGAATTCAGATGCAGTTAAAAAAATACTTCGCATAAAAATGACCCGCTGGACATAAAAACAGAATGTAAGTCCGGGCAAAAATAGGGCATCCCGGTGAGTCAAAAACAGAATAAAAGACTCGGGCAAAAATAAGGGAAAATAAATAAAAGAAAAATATACACCCGCTGAGTTGAAAAGCCGCATTGGACAACTCAGGCAAAAATGGGTATCCCGGTGGATTGAAAACCCGAAAGGGCGATCCACGCAAAATAAGGGAACAAGCGAACAACTGCATTCTGAATTCGTCTGTATCACTTACAACATGGCAGGCTCCGAAAGGTTCGAGCGTCGGTCAGAATCAGCCTTCTTCAGAAAGCAAGACGAGAAGAACGTCAATGTCATACGAGTCATAGAAAAAGGGAAGCCCCTTGAAGCGTCATCAACATTGCCAGCATCTTTTGTTTCTCAATTTGTAACAATCTCCTCATTTTAGGGGATTTATTTCTATGACTGTATTCGCCAATTCAGGGCACATGAATTAATAAAATCAGATTTTCAGTCATGTTTCGTCTCATACATTTTTATTTTCATTTGCAAAATGTCCGATGTCCTTGAGATATTGATTGCATAACTACAGATGCTTCCCTTCTAAAAATACATGCCTGTAGGGAATATTACTTACTCCGGGGGCGTCTAGACTCCTATGATGGAATCCGGTAAGGGATACCTCGGGGTACTTGTGCGTTTTTTGTCTTTACAGAATTGCAGGTAATTCAAAACATAAAATGGGGCATGGAAGTTTCTCCCCAGTAGGCTGCCAAATCATTGTTTCCTCAGCACACCTTCCAAACTGCACCAGAGATGTTTTCTCCCCATCATAAATGCCAGACATCACTTCTCCAACATTTCCTTCAAAGGGCAGCACCAGAAGGTGTTCATATTCCCCAGCTGAGTTGTCAAGAATCATCCTCAACAGGATCCCCCGCAGAGATCTCTAGGAAGATCTTTCAGTGATTTTTCTTCTTCCCCAGCCAAGTGCTAGACAGGGAACCATCTCCCCGCAGAGTTTCAACCTCTATCCGGAAGAGCAATACCTGAAGATTTCACAACAGAGTGACGAAAGCTTCTACAAACCCCAGTTGGTTTCCTCGTTACCAAGTAAGGTTTATCAATGACCTACTTCCCCATACAGGGTCATGAATGTCAGATCTACCAAGGATCTCATTCCCAGCTGGGACATCCACTTCAAGCAGATCAGCCGGTGATCTCTGCAGCACCGGGATCCGGATCCCGGATCGGTATCTTTGCATAATCATAGCATTCGCATCATATTTTTCCCACAGAGCGTGGCGTTCCGTCTAATATGGAGATTACGGCAAAAATCAAACATATTGCATAATCATAAGCCGTGTTCTGAATCAAACACTTGTAAATACTGACGACCCATCAGACAATATACAGAATATTTCCCCAATTTACAGATACACACTCCTTTTGGCACTCGTCCATGTCACCACTCCCCAGTAAGGTCGCCCGAGCATTCTTTACAAACAGACGACTCACATATTATAAAAGCTTCCCGACACTCGTCCGTGTCATATCCCCAACAGAAAGCCAAAGCGTCCCCTTTGCACTCACAGATACACATGTATACAATTCCCTGACACCCGTCTGTGTCACACCCCCAGCATAGTTGTCTAAACACTTTGGAAACCATACACTTGTTTATAATATACTTTTCCCTGACACTCGTCCGTGTCACACTCTCCCCAGCCAGATAAACACTCGTCCGTGTTTCATTCATACTTATTACTCATCATCTTTTTACTCATACAGATACTCGTCCATATCTTGTATATGCAACTTAAACCCCCTCGGATCCGGCACTCGTCCGTGTTCTTTATAAACCAGTTGATACTCGTCCGTATCATCATCTCTGAACATGCGTCAAGCGTTTGTTTCTACCGATACTCGTCCGTATCATAGTCTTAAGGATGCTCGTCCGCATCTTTAATCTATACACCGTATCAAACACTTATACCTTCGTCTCTTGGATTTAGACACTCGTCTGTGTCTACTATTCTCCAGAAGAGTCCCAGTAAATCCCAATGAATTATTTCCTTTCTATATGACATCCGTCCTATGTCATGATATTTCCGGCAGCCGTACCCTGCCAGGTGATCGTCCTTCACCTTTTTGATGATCATCTTTCATCACCCCCAGTGGAGTCTCTATTCATTAGAACCCCTTCTTATCCGACATTCGTCCTATGTCGTGATATTTTTAGCAGCCGTCCCCTGCTAGGTGATCGTCCTTCACCCCTTGATGATCGTCCTTCATCATTTTATCCGATGGCCGTCCCCATCGTTGATCTTGTTATCTGACATTTGTCCTATGTCATGATACCCTCAGAGCAGCCGTACCCTGCTAGGTGATCGTCCTTCACCTCTTGATGATCGTCCTTCATCATGCTTATCCTATGTCATGATACTTTTTGGCAACCATACCTTGCCAGGTAATCGTCCTTCACCTTAGATGACCGTCCCTCATCTTATCCCCCAACAGAGCAGCCGTACCCAGCCAGGTGATCGTCCTTCACCTTTGATGACCGTACCTCATCATTGATTTCATTTATGCCGTGAGCTTGATGGTCGTCCCCATCATTTACCCTTAACCCCCAGAGAATCTTTGTTGCTTTATTTTGATGGTCGTCCCCCATCATGATCTCTTATATCCCCAGCTTGTCGGCCGTCCCCGTCATTGCTTTATTTCCCGCATCTTTCCCCAGCATGTCGGCCGTCCCCGTCATTGCTTCATCCCCAGCAGTCGTCCTCTGCTCAACGGTCGTCCTCCGTCGCCCGCACTTTTAAATATACTTTATTTTCCCTTTACAATCTATATCCCTTTTCTTCTTCATTCTGTGAGTGCAAATTTTGGACTGTCTTTGGTATTCAACCACAAGTTATCTTGTTTGCCTGATAAGCCGTCGCTTACATCCTGCACAGCTAACTCATGTTTGAATAGGGGCAGCTGTAAACACCCCAAATTTGCCCTCACCCATTCACCATGGCTTGTGATATTTTCATATGCATAAAGTTCAATCATAGCATCTTTTTTGCTTCACTGCATTGATTCAAAGTCATCTGCATCTAGGGTTTGTGATCTGAGCAATCCCTGAGCCATTTGAGCCACTTCAAAGGTCATTAATCACTTCAAATGGGTCCATGTGTGTTCAAACATCATATCATATCCTCACAAGATCAAGGAAATCAAAGAATCACAAGAACTGAGAAAGGCATGAAAGCAGAGCCAGGTTTAACTGCACAGATGACCTAGAATTAGGGTTTTTGTCTCAGAGGCCAAAACTCCAATTTTTTTGGTCATTCTTGTTTCTATTGGTCTCTATATGTTATAAGGATCATGCATATCAATTGTCATGAAGAAATTCCATGGGGAAGGCATCTGATCAAGAGTTGACTTCTTGGGCAAGTCAGTGTAAAATCAGGGCATCTGAGGCCCCCAATGACCCAACCAAAGAGTGTTCTTCATCATTTTGAATGTGTATGATCTTTATTTGATCATAGAAGGTGTTAGAAGTTCACAAAATTGAAGATTTTCAAGCCATTTGCAAAATTGCCTTTTTGGGAAAGTGACTTGTAATGTAAACTTGCCATTTTGGGAAAGTTTTTCAACCTCCTCAAATTGATTAAAAAATGCTTCAAATGAGAAAACTTTGGTCATGAAAGTTGTAGAATTGATCATTCCCTTTTCAAAAAGTACAAGAACTCATTCTAATTCATTTTGGATCAAAAGTTATGGCTTGTCAAAGTTGGGGAAAATCACATAATTTCAAGTTTTGCACCAAAGAGGCAAAGTTGCAAAAACTCATGGCAAGCCTTTATGTGACTTCAAATTGGTTTCTATGCATCACACAAACATAAACCAATGCCTAAAAATCAGAATGCACCAAGGATTTGTCCAATTTCATGACTTATGCTTCAAGTAATTTCAAAAGGGGCAAAGTTGTGCCAATTTGCAAAATGGATCAAAGCTTCTCATCCACTTGCCTCAGTTCACAAAATCTGATCCACAAGAACTCCATGATCTCAGCTGAGACAAGCCATGCCCCTATCACAGCCTCCCACTTGCCCATACCTCAAGTACACCTAACATTGACTTTATGCAAAATGGCTCATACCAATCAGCATAGGCCACACCAACTCCACAGACCTATCACAATGTGATAAGTGGACAAAAAGCAACTCAAAGCATAACACACACATAGGCCTGAAACCTCTCATAAGCCATAGTTTCAAGATTTCACCTCTTATGCATTTTGTTTCGAAACTCATCACACAAGACACAAACACCAAAACAAACTTCATAGAATCACTCAACATGTTCCCCTGATCATTTCCCAACCCTCATTTGTCCCTGAAACCACCTCAATCAGAAACACGATTCTCACCCCTCACTGAACAGAACTTCATCAAACTCTTAAACCAGCCACTTTAAACTCCAACCAAGCTTCAAAGCTTCATCAAGAGGATCATTGGAGCCATTTTGAAGCAAAGAAGCAGGCAGAAAGCTCCTGGATTGAAAGCTCCATTTCAGGTGAGCTCAAGAACTTTTTTTCCATAAATTTGTTTTTAAGTTCCTAAATGAATCTATGTGATGTGCTGATCATGCTGATATGTTTAGTTTTGCAAATGGTTAAGTATTGAGTATGTATGAAGCTTCTGAAATTTTTTGACCTAAAAACATTTTGATTCGATTCAGCTTTGATACGAAAAATAAATGTGTTTTGATTGATGATTCTTGTTGTATGATGTATGGGGTTGGATTCTGGGCAGAGAAATTGAGTTTTAGTAGCCTGGGGAAGAAGTTAGCAATTTTCAGGGAGGGGTGTGGCCGGAGAAGATGACCGGAGGTCATTTCCGGCCACCTGAAAGTCATTAAGTCATTAATCACGTTTAGGGCAAAGTTTAAATGTTGACCGTAGATGTAGTTGACCTGGGTTGACTCCCGCGCATATGAATGGCCTGGATCTCTCATTAAAACCCTAATCCTAATTAATTAGATTAATTAATTCAGTATAAATTAATTTGGTCAGTTTGAATTGTGTCCATTGGATCTGGCGCGCAGTCAAACCTCCCTTCCCCAGAATGAATCTCAGCTCTCCATTTTGCATACTTTCATTTATATTAATTTTTATTTTCATTTTCATTGCATTTATTTATACGAATTATTTAAAATAGCAAATCACATTTAAAAATTCTGAAATTTTTTATCAAATTTTTTATTAATTTTCAGAACCCAAAAATATTTTTATTTTAATTTTTGCATTAAAAATTATTTTTAAATCATTTAAATGTTTATTTTTAATTAGTTAATGAAAATTAATTAATTAAAAATACATTTAGGTATTTAAAAATCACAAAAAAAATCACATTGCATTTAGAAACATTTAGAAACATTATCAAACCCTCAAACCAAATTTCTTTTTTGTTCTTGATGCCTTTTGATCAGTTTCATTGGAATTAAATTCATATTAAGGCAATATTTTTGTGCAAACTTTGAAAAATCCATTCTGCCTAACCATTGAGAGTTTGATGATGGTTCTTCTTGCATTGCATCCTTCATGGCATGTAGTTTATAGGATAAAATTGGTTTGATTTGATCTTGCATTTCCAATTTGTTTGGTGTTTTTCTTGATGAGGTACCTTAAAACCCTAGCCAACTTAAAAAAATTCATAACTTTCACTAGGTTAAGAGTTGGATCCCCTCCTTTGGGCAGTGAGCTTGTATAGGTTTAGGGTATCTTTGATTGCATTTTCAATTTTTTATCATGTCATTTGCTTCTGGTTTTGAATTTTTGCATTGCATGATGCATGTAACCCTAATTTGTGCCTTCCTTTGCATCCATCTTTCATTTGCTTGCATCCAATGACTTGCCATGGCATTTTGTGCATCCACATGATTCTTAATACCTCTTAGGACACATTAGAACCATGTTTGATCATTGCATTTTTCATTTGCCATGTTATATGTCCATTGCATTTCATAACTTTTCATGAACATTCATGGTTCAAAACATGCCTCATTTGCATCCTTATGCTTGTTTGATCATTCTCATCTTTTGTCATGTGATTGCACCATCTCTTAGAATCATTGACATCATGTTTATGCTTCTGGTTTTGGTTTGCATCATGACATTTCATCTCATTTTGCATTGCATCTCATTTCTTTTGCTAACCTTTTCAGGTGGTAAGTAATTTGAGAAGTGAATTTGCCTTCACTTCTCACAATCTCTTCTCATCTCTCTTGCATCATTGCTGCATTTTATCTTGTGTATTAGAGTGAGCTTGCTGATTCATGTTCATCTCTTACTTTCTTTCTTCAAGCAACTTGTCTTCTTAAGTGAAGCAAGTTGTTTTGCTTCTCTTTGCTTCTTGCTCTTTTCATCTGCTTCCTTCCTGGTGGTTTCTCTGAAGATCTTCTTGCAAACCTCATTAACCCTAGGAATAACCAAGCATGATAATGATTAGGGTTTGATTAGTCCCCCATTTAGCTTTTACCTTTGTGTCATCTTTGAGTCTTCTCCTCCCATCTCATAATCAAGGACTAAACCCTAAAGGTTTTAAGGCTTTGTGATTAAGCTTATGCCTGCATCCTTCTATTAGGATGGAGTGTATAACTTTAATCCTAAGTGTTAAACCCTTAATGTGTTTAAATCCTTTAATCAATCCATCTAATAACCACTAAGACATCAAGCTTGTAACTTGGGCGTTGCATTAGGGTTCTAATTCTTCCTTAAATGGTTAAGAAGGACTAACCCTAGTGTTAATGGACAAGTCCCCCTCAAGTTGCCTTACAAACCATAAAACTCACTTCTTCATCTTATCATTAACTAAAATCCATTTAATAAAGGCTTTGTTTTGTCACGAGGTTAATCCCTGATCATGGATTAAGTTGAGGAGTCTTTCTCAGCTTAAATGTTCTCATCTATTATCCTTCTATTAGGATGGTGTAATGGGTCCATTAAATTCTTGATTATGGCTTAAACTCATTACTTAACACTAAACAAAAACATCAAAAACATCTAAATAAATGCAAGTAGGTTAATGATCTTAACCCTACATTATGGTGATTAAGTGTGAGGTGCTTACTTCACACTTAAGGTATTCTCACTACCCCTAACCAGAGGGAAGATGTGATGAGTTTACTAACCCATTGGTTTAGGCTTAAGCTCATTCTCTTATGACAAACACACAAAAGCAATAAAAGACTGAAAATACACAAAAACAAACAATAATCGTCTCCTCCGGGATTCTTTTCTCACCTCATTCACTCACAAACGAGAACTCGCTTCTTCCGTCTAATGCAAGACAGTTTGCACCTGAGCCAGACAAGTCATACACTTGAGCATAGACAAGCAAGCAGTTCACAAGTCAATTTACCTTTCAGTCTCTTTGGGTCGAACTACGGTGTTCTGACTTCCTCATTGCACGAGAGGATACGTAGGCATAACTTAACAGTTATCGAACAAAAGTCTTTGTATATTCCCCCTCCTCCAGTATTATTCTTTTAGCCTCATCATCTTGAGCATTTCACTCTCTCCTTACACTGGCACTTCTCTTATACACTTCACACTTCTTTTACACTGACACTTGTATTCTCTCCAGCTTTTGACACACAGATTGCACTGACACTACCCCTTTGAAACACAAATCTTTTAAGCGTGGATCCTGTCGAGTACGGCGGACAATCTGGGTGCTAATACCTTCCCAGCTTGTAACCAACCCCCTTTCTCAGTTTCTCTGGTTCGCGACCGTCTTATCCATATCTTTCTAGGTCTATGTAGCATTACCTTTCCTCGGGGATAAAAATTCCTAGCTGGCGACTCTTTTCTTCTGAGTTCACCTTTGTGTGTTCTCTCCTCTTTCGCCGACCGTTCGCGTCTGTACCCCTCTTGGCCCCTGTGTCATCAGGTGGGAGCGACAGGATCCACGCTTGAAAGATTTGTGTCTTAAAGGGGTAGTGTCAGTGCTATTTGTGTGCAGAAGCTGGAAAAAAGAATGCAAGTATCAGCGTAAAATAAATGTGAAGTGAAATATGAGAGTGTTAGTGTAAGAACAGAAATGAAATACTCAGGATAATGAGGCTTAAAGAATAATGAGGAAGTCAGAACACCGTAGTTCGACTCAAAGAGACTGAAAGATAAATTGACTTGTGAACTGCTTACTTGTCTATGCTCAAGTGTATGACCTGTCTGGCTCAGGTGCAAACTGTCTTGCATTAGACGGAAGAAGCAAGTTCTCGTTTGTGAGTGAATGAGGTGAGGAAAGAATCCCGGAGGAGACGATTATTGTTTGTTTTTGTGTTTTCAGTATTTTATTGCTTTTTATGTTTGTCATAAGTCAATGAGCTTAAGCCTAAACCATGGGTTAGTAAACTCATCACATCCTCCCTCTTATTAGGGGTAATGAGAATACCTTAAGTATGAGGTAAAGACCTCACACTTAATTACCATGATGTAGGATTAAGATCATTAACCTATTTTCATTTATTTAGATGTTTTTGGAGTTTTTGTTTAGTGTTAAGTAATGAGTTTAAGCCATAATCAAGGATTTAATGGACTCATTACACCATCCTAATAGAAGGATAATAGATGAGAACATTTAAGCTGAGGAAGGCTCCTCAACTTAATCCATGATTAGGGATTAACCTCATGTCAAAACAAAGCCTTTATTAAAATGGATTTTAATTAATGGTAAGATTAAGAAGTGGATTTTAGGGTTTGTAAGACAACTTGAGGGGGACTTGTCCATTAACACTAGGGTTAGTCCTTCTTAACCAATTAAGGAAGAATTAGAACCCTAATGCAAGGCCCAAGTTACAAGCTTGATGTCTTAATGATTATTAAGTGAATTGATTAGAGGATATAAACACATTAAGGGTTTAACACTTAGGATTAAAGTTATACACTCCATCCTAATAGAAGGATGCAGGCATAAGCTTAATCACAAAGCCTTAAAACCTTTAGGGTTTAGTCCTTGATTATGAGATGAGAAGAGAAGACACAAAGATGACACAAAGGTAAAACTAATGGGGGGACTAATCAAACCCTAATTGTTATCATGCTTGGGTATTCCTAGGGTTTATGAGGCTTGCAAAAGATCTTCAAGAGGAAAGCCACCAAGAAAGAAGCAGATGAAAGGAGGAAGAAGCAGAAGAAGCAAGTCAACTTACATCACTTAAGAAGATAAGTTGCTTGAAGAAAGAAAGTGAGAAAGAGACATGAATGAGCAAGCTCACTCTAATACACAAGTAAAATGCAGAAATGATGCATAAGAGAGATGAGAAGAGGTTATGAGAAGTGAAGGCAAATTCACTTCTCAATGACTTACCACCTGAAAAATTAGTAACAAGAAATGAAATGAAATGAAAATGAGATGTAATGCAATGATGCATACCAAAGTCAGAAGCATAAACATGATGTTAATGATTCTAAGAGATGATACAAGTGCATGTCATGAGATGAGGATGATCATACAAGTGATGAAGATGCAAATGAGACAAGCAAGAAGCATGAAAGTTCATGAAAACATATGTCATCAAATGAAAGAAAAAACATGGCAAATGAGGGATGCAATGATCAAACTTGATTCTAATGTGTCCTAAGATGTCTTAGAAGTCATGTGAATGCACAAAATGCCATGGCAAGTTCATGTATGCAAGCATATGAAAGATGGATGCAAATGAAAGCAAAAATTAGGGTTTATGCACAAGACACAAAGCAAAATCCAAAAATCAGAAGCAAATGACAAGATAAAAAATTGAAAATGGGATCAAAGGAATCCTAACCCTACATAAGTTCACTTCCCAAAGGAGGGGACCTAACTCTTAACCTAAAGGGAGTTATGATTTTCTCAAGTTTGCTAGGGTTTTAAGGCACTTCAAAAGGAAAAATGCACAACAAATTGAAAATGAAAGATAAATTCAAACCAAATTTAACCTAGAAACTACATGATATGAAGAATGAAATGCAAAAAGAATCAACATCAAACTCTTCAAGGTTAGGCAGAATGAATTTTTCTAAGTTAAGACAAAATATTGACTCTTAAGAACTTTAATTCCAAAGAAAAATGTCAAAATATGTCAAGAACCAAAAAGAAATTTTTTTGAAGAGTTTGATAATGTTTCTAAATGTATCAAAATGCAATGTGATTTTTTTGGTGATTTTTAGAAACTTAAATGCTATTGTAATTAATTAATTCTCATTAACTAATTAAAATAAACATTTAAATATTTTTAAAATACGAAAAATATGCAAAAAATAAAATAAAAATCATTTTCAGAAAGAGAAAAATATTGTAAGGTATGATGCAAAAAATGGGATTTTTTAGAAATGATTTGCTATTTTAAATAAAATGTACAAGAAAAATGAATTAAAATGAAAATAAAATAAAATTAAAAGGAAAGTAATCAGATCCAAGAGTCAGGATTTAAATGGAACACACGGGAGTTGACTGGCGCGTGAATGGACAATCCAGGTTCAAACTGGCAGATTTAAAATTAAACCCTAATTAATTAAGTTAACTAAGTGGATTAGGGTTAAGTGGGATGATCTGGGCCATTTGACGCACGCGGGAAACAAAATCGTACGCTCCAAATTCAAACTAAACCCTAAACCTGATTAAAACATTAATTACTCTCAGGTGGCCGGAAATGACCTCCGGTCATCTTCTCCGGCCACCTCTCCCCTGAGAAAAACCTATCTCACTCCCCAAGCTACAAAAATGTGCCAAAATCTCCAGAACTCACCATTAATCAATAACAAACCAGAATCCATCAACAAAACTCATTTATTTAGCCTCAATATCAAGATTCGAACACAAACATAAAAACTGAAAAAATTTCAGTACACGCATACACACTCAAATCTTAATCATTTTTCATCATTCAAGGCTCATTGTGATCAGTGGAACACACTCTACCATTCTATAACTAAAGAAACAAGTTCTGGAAAAATGTTTCAGGGAGGTACCTCAGCTTGAGCTTTCTCAGTTCTGGACTTTCAGGCCTCCTCTCTTTGTGCAAACCACTCCCCTTGAACTCCTGGTGAAGTTTTGATGCTTGGAAGGAATTTCTTTTGGCTGGTTTGTGAGATTGCACTTCAACTGGTCAGAAATCGTGTTTGGTTTGTGGGGTGTTTTTGGCTGTTTCAATGGTTGGTTTGTGGTCAGTGAGTGATTTTGAGATCAATGGTGAAATTGGTTTGAAGATTGAGTGAGTGAGCTGAGAGATTCGAAAGGTTTTGCAAGTTGGGGAGTTTTTGAGAACTTGTGAAATCTGAGGTTTTCAGGCTTCCATCTCTTGTGTTATGAGCTGTGTTTGATCCACATAACAAGTTGTGATAGGTCAGAGAGTGGGTGGTGGCCTATGGTGATTGGTATGGGCAAGTTGCCAAAATGTCAACATGACTTGTACTTGAGGTATGGGCAAGAATACAGTTGGTCCTTGGGCATGTCCATGCGCAACTGACTTCATGGATGTCCACAAATCCATTCTTGAGGCAATTCAGCAAGAGGGAAGAAAGTTATGGGGTGTTTTGCAATTACTTGAAGTTTTGCTCCCTTTTGAAATTTGTGATGATCAAGGCATGAAACTTGAAAATTCTTTGGGTAATTCTGAATTATAGGTCATGTACTATGTTTGTGTAATGGTTAGAAGTGTGTTTGAAGTCACAAAATGCTTTGGCAAGTGTTTTTGCAAGTTTCCTCTTTGGCACAAAAGTGAAAATTAAGTGATTTTGTCCAACTTTGCAAGGCCATAACTTTAGTTCTAGAATGAATTAGATCAAGTTCTTGTACTTTTTGAAAATGGGAGGATCCAATATACAACTTTCATGACCAAGAATTTTTCATTTGAAGCATTTTTGAATCAAAAAGTGGAGGTTGAAAATCTTTCCCAAAATGGCAAGTTTACATTACAAGTCGCTTTCCCAAAATGGCAACTTTGCAAATGGCTTGAAATTCTTCAATTTTGTGAACTTCTAACCTATTCTATGATCAAATAAAGATCATACACATCCAAAATGATGGAGAAAACCCTTTGGTTGGATGATTGGGGGCCTCAGATGTCCTGATTTTGCACTGACTTGCTCAAGAATTCATCTTTTGATCAGATGCCTTCCCCTTTGAATTTCTTCATGAAAATTGGTATGCATGATCCTTATGACATATAGAGACCAATAGAAACAAGAATGACTCAAAAATTTGGAGTTATGGCCTCTGAAACCAAAACCCTAATTCCAGGTCATCTGTGCAGTTAAGCTTGGCTCTGCTTCCATGCCTTCCTCAGTTCTTGTGATTTTTGACTTTCTTGATCTTGGGAGGATATAATATGATGCTTGAACATACATGGACCCTCTTGAGATGGTTGAAGGCCTTTGGAGCGGCTCAGATGACCCTTGGATTGCTCAGATCACAAACCCTAGATGCAGATGAATTTGAACCAATGCAGTGAAGCAAAAATGTAATATGAGATGATATGATTGAACTTATGCAAATGAAAAGAATCACAAGCCATGGTGAAATGAGTGAGGGAAAATTTGGGGTGTTTACAGCTGCCCCTATTCAAACATGAGTTAGCTGTGCAGGATGTAAGCAACGGCTTAACAGGCAAACAAGATAACTTGTGGTTGAATACCAAAGACAGTCCAAAATTTGCACTCGCTGAATGAAGAAGAAAAGGAATATATATATTGTAAAAGGAAGTGAAGTATGATTTATAAAGTGCGGGTGATGGAGGACGACCGTCGAGCATAGGACGTCTGCTGGGGGATAAGCAATGACGGGGACGGCCGACATGTCGGGGAAATAAAGGATTATGATGGGGATGGCCATCAGGTAAGGTAGCAAAATTCTCCGGGGATTAAAGGTAAATGATGGGGACGATCATTGGGTTGAATAAATAAATGATGAGGAATGGTCATCAAAGGTGAAGGACGATCACCTAGCAGGGTACGGCTGCTTTGTTGGGGATAAGATGAGGGACGGTCATCTAAGGTGAAGGACAATCACCTAGCAAGGTACGGTTGCTGAAAGTATCACGACATAGGACGAATGTCGGATAGAAAGAGTCGATGATAGGGACAACCATCGGATAAGCATGATGAAGGACGATCATCAAGAGGTGAAGGACGATCACCTAGCAGGGTACGGCTGCTCACGGGTTTTCATGACATAGGACAAATGTCGGATAAAAAGATCGACGATGGGGGCGGCCATCGGATAAAATGATGAAGGACGATCATCAGAAGGGTGAAGGACGATCACCTAGCAGGGGACGGCTGCTAAAATACCACGACATAGGACGAATGTCGGATAAAAGAGGGTTCCAATAGTGGAGACTCCGCTGGAGGAATGATGAAGGACGATCATCAAAAGGTGAAGGACGATCACCTGGCAGGTTACGGCTGCCGGAAGTATCATGACATAGGACGAATGTTAGATAGAAAGGAAATAATTTATCGGGATCTGCTGAGGACTCTTCTGGGGAATGGTAGACACAAACTAATGTCTAAATTCAAGAAGATATAAGTGTTTGACACGGTGTATAGATTAAAGATGCGGACGAGCATCCTTAGGACCATGATACGGACGAGTATCGGTAGAAACAAACGCTTGACGCATGTTCAGAGATTATGATACGGACGAGTACCAACTGGTTAACAAAGAACACGGACAAGTGTCGAATCTGAGAAAGACAAGTGGTGTAAACAAGATACGGACGAGTACCTGAAATAAGTAAACATGAGTGAGACACATACGAGTGTTCAACTTGCTGGGGAGAACACGACACGGACGGGTGTCGGAAGAAGTGTATTATAAACAAGTATTTGGTTCCCAAAATGTTTAGGCAACTATGTTGGGGAATGGTGACACGGACGAGTGCAAAAAGGAGCATGTATCTGTATCTGGGAAATGCAAAGAAACTGCTTTGGCATTCTGCCGGGGAATTTGAGAGGTATTTGTATATTCGCAAGTGGAGTGTTGGTATACACAGCTGTTTGATTCAGAACACGGCTTATGACTATGCAATATGTTTGATTTTTTCCGTAATGCTTCGTATTAGACGGAATGCTACGCTCTGGGGGAAAATATGATGTGAATGCTATGATTATGCAAAGATACCGATCCGGGATTCGGATCCCGTTGCGGTGAAGATCTCCGGCTGATCTTCTTGAAGTGATATCCCAGTTGGGGATGAGATCATTGGTAGATCTGATATATATGACTCTGTATGGGGGAATAGGTCACTAATAGACCCATCCTTGGTGATGAGGTACCCAGCTGGGGTCCGTGGAAGCTTTCGTCACTTTGTTGTGCGGTCTTCGGACATTGCTCTTCTGAATAGGGGCTGAAACTTTGCGGGGAGATGATTCCCTGCCTGACACTTGGCTGGGGAGGAATGGTCATTGAACGATCTTCCTAGAGATTTCTGTGATTCTGCTGAAGATGATTGAAGTTTGGAAACTCAGCTGGGGAGAAAGCATCTCTGGTGCTAGATGGGAGATGGGCTGAGTAAATAGTGATTTGGTAGCTTGCTGGGGAGAAGCTTTCATGCCCCCATATTGCACTTTGACTACCTGCAATCCTGTTATGACAAAGAAACGCACAAGTACCCCGAGGTATCCTTTACCGGATTCCCTCATAGGAGTTTAGAAACTCCTGGGAACAAATATATTTCCTGTAAGCATGTAATTTTAGAAAAGATGCATTTGTATTTATGCAATCATTATTTTAAGGATATCAGACATTTTTGCAAATAAACAGAATGTACGAGGCGAAACGTGTCTGAAAATCTAATTTTATTGATTTGCGTGCCTCTGAATGGGCAAGTACAGTCAAAGAAATAAATCCCCTGAAATGAGGAGATTTTTACAAAATTGAGAAACAAAAAGATGCTGGCAACGCTGATGACGCTTCAGTGCTTCCCTTTTGCTATGACTTGTATGACATTGATATTCTTCTCATCTTACTTTTTGAAGAAAGTTGATTCCGACCGATGCTTTATAATTTCGAAGTTTTGCCGTGTTGTAAGTGATACAGACGAATTCAGAATGTAGTTGTTCGCTTATTCCCTTATTTTGCGTGGATCGCCCTTTCGGGTTTTCAATCCACCAGGATACCCATTTTTACCTGAGTTGTCCAATGTGGCTTTTCAACTCAGCTGGTGTACATTTTTTATTTATTTTCCCTTATTTTTGCCCGAGTCTTTTATTCTGTTTTTGACTCGCCGGGATGCCCTATTTTTGCCTGGACTTACATTCTGTTTTTGTGTCCAGCGGGTCATTTTATGCGAAGTATTTTTTAACTGCATCCGAATTCACAGGGGACGGGAAGTCTTCACCATCCATAGTACTGAGCATCAGTGCTCCACCAGAGAAAACTTTCTTTACTATGAACGGACCATCATAATTCGGAGTCCATTTGCCCCTGTGGTCTGTATGAGGAGGGAGGAGTCTTTTCAGCACAAGATCTCCTACTTGGTATTCCCGAAGCCTGACTTTCTGATCGAAGGCTTTCTTCATTCCTTTTTGATACAACTGCCCATGACAAATTGCAGCCAATCTCTTTTCTTCAATCAGATTCAGTTGTTCGTATCGGGATCGGATCCATTCTGCTTCATTCAACTTGACATCCATCAGCACCCGCAAGGAGGGTAATTCAACTTAAACAGGTAGGACTGCCTCCATACCATACACAAGCTGATACGGTGTTTCCCCAGTAGATGTTATGATTGATGTACGGTACCCATGCAAGGCAAATGGTAGCATTTCATGCCAGCTGTCGCTCCCACTAAATGAAGCTGGGTCAAATAGGGTACAGACGCGTACGGTCGGCGAGAGGAGGGTGCGAGAACACACAGGAGTGAACTCACAGGGAATGAAAAGAGTCGCCAGCTAGGCATTTTTATCCCGGAGGAAAGGAAATGCTGCATAGACCTAGAAGGATATGGATAAGACGGTTGCGAACCAGAGAGACTGAGAAAGGGGGTTGGTTACAACCTGGGAAGGTATTAGCACCCAGATTGTCCGTCGTACTCGACGGGATCCACGCTTAAAAGATTTGTGTTTTAAAGGGGTAGTGTCAGTGCAATTTGTGTGTAAAAGGGCTGGAAAACAAAATGTACAGGTGTCAGTGCAAAGGAAGTGTGAAGTGTATAAATGATGTGTCAGTGTAGGAACAAGAATGAAATGCTCAAGAACATGAGGCTTACAGAATAAGACTGGAAAGAGGGGGAATATACAGAGACTTTTGTTCGATAACTATTAAGTTATGCCTACGTATCCTCTCGTGCAATGAGGAAGTCAGAACACCGTAGTTCGACCCAAAGAGACTGAAAGGTGAATTGACTTGTGAACTGCTTACTTGTCTATGCTCAAGTGTATGACCTGTCTGGCTCAGGTGCAAACTGTCTTGCATTAGACGGAAGAAGCAAGTTCTCGTTTATGAGTGAAGATGATGAGAAAAGAATCCCGGAGGAGACGCTTATTATTTGTTTTTGAGTTTTCAGTCTTTTATTGCTTTTGAAAGTTGTCATAAGTTAATGAGCTTAAGCCTAAACCAAGGGTTAGCAAACCCATCACATCTTCCCTCTGATTAGGGGTAATGAGAATACCTTAAGTGTGAAGTCAGCTTCTCACACTTAATTACCATGGTGTAGGATTAAGATCATTAACCTATTTGTGATTATTTAGATGTTTTTTGTTGTTTTTGTTTAGTGTTAATTAATGAGGTTAAGCCATAATCAAGGATTAAACAGACTCATTACACCATCCTAATAGAAGGATAATAGATGAGAATGTTTAAGCTGAGGAAAGCTCCTCAACTTAATCCATGATTAGGGATTAAACTCATGACAAAACAAAGCCTTTATTAAGTGGATTTTAATTATTGATATGATGAAGAAGTGATTTTTAGGGTTTGTAAGACAACTTGAGGGGGACTTGTCCATTAACACTAGGGTTAGTCCTTCTTAACCAATTAAGGAAGAATTAGAACCCTGATGCAAGGCCCAAGTTACAAGCTTGATGTCTTGATGTTTATTAAGTGGATTGATTAAAGGATTTAAACACATTAAGGGTTTAACACTTAGGATTAAAGTTATACACTCCATCCTAATAGAAGGATGCAGGCATAAGCTTAATCACAAAGCCTTAAAGCCTTTAGGGTTTAGTCCCTGATTATGATATGAGAAGAGGAGACTCAAAGAGACACAAAGGTAAAAGCTAAGTGGGGAACTAATCAAAACCCTAATCATTGTCATACTTGGTTGTTCCTAAGGTTTGTGAGGTTTACAAGAAAGATCTTCAGAGAAACCACCAAGGAGCAGATGAAAGGAGCAAAGAGAAACAAAGTAACTTGCTTCATTTAAAAAGGCAAGTCACTTGGAGAAAGAAAGTAAGAAGAAGAAGAAAGAGCAAGCTCAATCTCAAACACAAGCTAAAATGCAGCAATGATGCATAAGGGAGATGAAAAGAAAATGTGAGAAGTGAAGGCAAATTCACTTCTCAAAGTTACTTACCACCTGAAAAGTTAGTGAAAGAAGTGCAATGCAATGCAAAATGAGATGAAATGGTATGATGCAAATCAAAACCAGAAGCATAAGTATGATGATAATGATGTTATGAGATGACTTCCCCATGGAAAGTCAACTCTTGATCAGATGACTTCCCCATGGAATTTCTTCATGAAAATTGATATGCATACTCCCTATACCATATAGAGACCAATAGAAACAAGAATGACCAAAAAATTTGGAGTTATGGCCTCTGAAACCAAAACCCTAATTCTAGGTCATCTGTGCAGTTAAACCTGGCTCTGCTTCCATACCATTCTCAGTCCTTGTGATTTTTTGACATTCTTGACTTTGAGGAGATATAATATGATGCCTGAACATACATGGACCCCTTTGAAGTGGTTGATGACCTTTGGAGTGGCTCAAGAAGCTCTTGGATTGCTCAAATCACAAACCCTAGATGCAGATGACTTTGAACCAATGCAATGAATCAAAAATGTGATATGAGATGCTATGATTGAGTTTATGCATATGAAATGATCACAAGCCATGATGTGAATGGGTGAGGGAAAATTTGGGGTGTTTACAGCTGCCCCTATTCAAACATGAGTTAGCTGTGCAGGGTGTAAGCGACGGCTTAGCAGTCAAACAAGATAACTTGTGGTTGAATACCAAAGATAGTCCAAAATTTGCACTCACAGAATGAAGAAGAAAAGGGATATAGATTGTAAAAGAAAAATAAAGTATATTGTAAAGTGCAGGCGACGGAGGACGACCGTCGAGCAGAGGACGACTGCTGGGGGAAAGAGCAATGACGGGGACGGCCGACATGCTGGGAAAAGTGCGGACAATAAAGCAATGACGGGGACGGCCGACATGCTGGGGATAAAAGGGATTATGATGGGGACGGCCATCAAGTAAAGCTGTAAGATTCTCTTGGGGATTAATGAAAAATGATGGGGACGGCCATCAAGTTCATAAAGTAATGTAAACAACGACGGGGACGGCCATCGGGTTAAAGAATAAATGAAATAATGATGAGGGACGGTCATCAAAGGTGAAGGACGATCACCTAGCAGGGGACGGCTGCTCTGAAAAGGGTAAGATGAGGGACGGTCATCTAAGGTGAAGGACGATCACCTGGAAGGGTACGGCTGTCGAAAGTATCGCGACATAGGACGAATGTCGGATAAAAGGTCAACGATGGGGACGGCCATCGGACGAGCATGATGAAGGACGATCATCAAGAGGTGAAGGACGATCACCTAGCAGGGGACAGCTGCTCTCAAGGTTTATCATGACATAGGACGAATGTCAGATAACAAGATCAACGATGGGGACAGCCATCGGATAAAAGGTTATGATGGGGACGATCATCAAGGGGTGAAGGACGATCACCTGGCAGGGGACAGCTGCCAAATATCACGACATAGGACGAATGTCGGATAGAAAAAAAAAATCAACGATGGGGACGGCCATCGGATGAGCATGATGAAGGACGATCATCAAGAGGTGAAGGAAGATCACCTAGCAGGGGACGGCTGCTCTCAAGGTTTACCATGACATAGGACGAATGTCAGATAACAATAGAAATTACTCTACTGGGGAATAGTAAACACGGACGAGTGTTTATATCCAAGAAACAAAAGGTATAAGTGTTTTGACGCTGTGTATGGATTAAAGATGCGGGCGAGCATCCCTAAGACTACGATACGGACGAGTATCGGATAGAAACAAATAGTGACACCTGTTCAGAGATGATGATACGGACGAGTATCAACTGGTTAACAAGGAACACGGACGAGTGTTGAATCTGAGGGGACTCTTCTGGGAAATAGTAGACACAGACGAGTGTCTATATTCAAGAAGACAAAGGTGTTTGACACGGTGTATGGATTAAAGATGCGGACGAGCATCCTTAAGACTATGATACGGACGAGTATCAGGTAGAAACAAACGCTTGACGCATGTTCTGAGATGATGGTACGGACGAGTATCAACTGGTTAACAAGGAACGCGGACGAGTGTTGAATCTGAGGGGACTCTTCTGGGAAATAGTAGACACAGATGAGTGTCTATATTCAAGAAGACAAAGGTGTTTGACACGGTGTATGGATTAAAGATGCGGATGAGCATCCTTAAGACTATGATACGGACGAGTATCAGGTAGAAACAAACGCTTGATGCATGTTCTGAGATGATGGTACGGACGAGTACCAACTGGTCAACAAAGAACACGGACTAGTGTCGAATCTGCGGGGATATAAAAGGTGTATGCAAGATACGGACGAGTATCTGTATAAGTGAAATAAGTATGAGCTGTGTATAGATGAGTGTTTATCTTGCTGGAGAGAGTGACACGGACGAGTGTCAAAAGGTGAAGAGTATAGTATAAACAAGTATCTGATATACCAAGTGTTTAGGTTACTGTGCTGGGGAAGGTGACACAGACGGATGTCAAGGAATTGTATATGTATGAGTATCTGTGAGTGCAAAGGTGACGCTTTGGCTTTCTGCCGGGGATATGACACGGACGGGTGCCACAAGGAGTATATACTGGCGTTTGTGAATGTAAGGCAACTGCTTCAACTTTAGCTCTCTGTTGGGGAATCTGGGGGGTTTTCTGTATACTGTTGATGGATTGTTATTATTCACAAGTGTTTGATTCAAAACATGGATCATGATTATGCAATATGTTTGATTTTTTCCGTAATGCTCCGTATTTAGACGGAATGCTACGCTTTGTGGGGTGAACATGATGCGAATGCCATGATTATGCAAGGATACCAATCCGGGATTCGGATCCCGTTGCTGCGAAGATATCTGGTCGATCTGTTTGAAGTGGACATCCCAGCTGGGGATGAGATCATTGGTAGATCTGACAAGATGTATCTACTTGGAGAAATGGGTCAATGATAGACCTATCCCAATAAATGAGAGACCCAGCTGGGGTTTGTAGAAACTTTCGTCACTCTGTTGTGATTCCTTCATGCGTTACTCTTCTGGGTAGAGGCTGAAACTCTGTGGGGAAGTGGTCCCTTGGCTTTTGTACTTAGCTGAGGAAGAATGATTGGCACCTCGGCTGGGGAGAAACAACAAGTGGCAACTCAGCTGGGGAGACAACACTTTAGGTGCTAAGACTGGGTTTTGATTTGCCAACTTGCCGGGATGAGGCCTACATTCCCCATGTTGTGCCTTGAGTACATGCAATCCTGAAAAGACAGAGAAACGCACAAGTGATCCCGAGGTATCCCTTACCGGATTCCGTCATAGGAGTTAGACACTCCCGAGAGTAAGTATATTCCCTGCAAGCATTTTTTTTAGAAGAAAAGCATCTGTATTTATGCAAACTGTATTTTAAGGACACCAGACATTTTTGCAAATGAAAATGAAGTGTACGGGGCGAAACATGACTGAAAATCTGATTTTATTAATTCATATGCCCTGAATTGGCAAGATACAGTCAAGAAACATATCCCCTGAAATGAGGAGATTGTTACAAATTGAGAAACAAAATGCTGGCAATGTTATCGACGCTTCAAGGAGCTTTCCTTCTGCTATGACTCGTATGACATTTGACGTTCTTCTCGTCTTGCTTTCTGAAGGAGGTTGATTCTGACAGAAGCTCGATCCTTTCGAGGCTTACCAAGTTGTAGGTGATACAGATGAATTCAGAATGCAATTGTTCGCTTATTCCCTTATTTTGCATGGATCGCCCTTTCGGGTTTTCAATCCATCAGGATACCCATTTTTGCCTGAATTGTCCAATATGGCTTTTCAACTCAGCGGGTGTACATTTTTGTTTATTTTCCCTTATTTTTGCCCGAGTCTTTTATTCTGTTTTTGACTCGCCGGGATGCCCTATTTTTTTGCCTGGACTTACATTCTGTTTTTGTGTCCAGCGGGTCATTTTATGCGAAGTATTTTTTAACTGCATCTGAATTCACAGGGGACGGGAAGTCTTCTCCATCCATAGTGCTGAGCATCAGTGCTCCACCAGAGAAAACTTTCTTTACTACGAATGGTCCTTCATAGTTCGGGGTCCACTTGCCCCTGTGGTCTGTATGAGGAGGGAGGATTCTTTTCAGCACAAGATCTCCTACTTGGTACTCTCGGTGCCTGACTTTCTGATCGAAAGCTTTCTTCATTCTTTTCTGATACAACTGCCCATGACAGATAGCAGCCAATCTTTTCTCTTCAATCAGACTCAGTTGTTCGTATCGGGACCGGACCCATTCTGCTTCGTTCAGCTTAACATCCATCAATACCCGTAGGGAGGGTAATTCAACTTCAACAGGTAGGACTGCTTCCATACCATACACAAGTTGATACGGTGTTGCCCCAGTGGATGTTCTGATTGACGTGCGGTACCCATGCAAGGCGAATGGTAGCATTTCATGCCAGTCTTTGTAAGTGACTACCATCTTCTGCACAATCTTCTTGATATTCTTATTAGCTGCCTCAACAGCGCCATTCATCTTTGGCCTGTAAGGAGAAGAATTGTGGTGTTGGATCTTGAAGTCCCGGCATAGTTCTGCCATCATTTTGTTGTTCAAATTGGAACCATTGTCAGTAATGATTCGCTCGGGAACTCCATATCGACAGATGATATCTCTCTTCAGAAATCGGGCTACCACTTGTCTTGTAACGTTCGTATATGAGGCTGCTTCAACCCACTTGGTGAAATAGTCAATGGCAACCAGGATGAATCTGTGGCCATTCGAAGCAGTCGGTTCAATCTTGCCAATCATGTCAATGCCCCACATAGCAAAGGGCCAGGGTGAAGACATCACATTCAAAGGATTGGGAGGCACATGCACCTTATCTGCGTAAATCTGGCATTTATGACATTTTCTGGCGTAGGCACAACAGTCGGCATCCATTGTGATCCAGTAATAGCCTGATCTTAGCAACTTCTTAGCCATTGCATGTCCTCCTGCATGGGTACCAAAGGATCCTTCGTGCACCTCGTGCATTAACAAGTTTGCTTCTATTCTATCAACGCATCTGAGGAGTACCATATCAAAGTTTCTCTTGTACAGGGAACCATCAGTATTCCGGAAGAAACTGCCAGCAAGCCTTCTCAAAGTCTTCTTATCATTGGAAGATGCCCCAGGTGGGTATGTTTGATCCTCCAAGAAGCATTTAATGTCATGGAACCAAGGCTTGTCATCTTTGACAACATCTGCTGCGAACACATATGCTGGTCTGTCAAGTCTAGATACTGAAATTTGAGGTACAAAGTTGGCAGCTTGAACTTTGATCATGGATGAAATGGTAGCCAGAGCATCTGCAAACTGATTCTCGTCCCGAGGGATATACTCAAGCTTGACTGTCGTAAAGAAAGTCAATAACCTCCTTGTATAATCCCTGTAAGGTATCAGATGATCCTGGTGTGTGTACCATTTGTCGTTGGTCTGATTAACTACCAGAGCTGAATCTCCGAATACAGTCAATGTCTTGATTCTGAGGTCAATGGCTTCCTCAAGACCCATAATGCAAGCTTCGTATTCGGCTTCGTTGTTAGTACAGTTAAAGGTGAGTTTTGCCGAGAAAGGCATGTGAACTCCTTTAGGTGTAATGAGTACTGCACCAACACCGCAACCATTCATGTTAACAGCCCCATCAAACATCATAGTCCATTCTTCTTCCGGGTCAGGCCCTTCAGTGTGAACAGGCTCTTCATGATCTTTTGCTTTTATGAACATGATGTCTTCATCAGGGAAGTCAAATCTCATAGGCTGGTAATCATCAATGGGTTGCTCAACAAGATATTCAGATAGTACACTGCCCTTGATGGCTTTCTGAGAGGTGTACTGGATGTCATATTCTGTGAGGATCATTTGCCATCTTGCAACCCGTCCGGTAAGTGCTGGCTTCTCGAAAATGTACTTAACTGGATCCATCTTTGAGATCAATAAGGTAGTGTGGGTCAACATATACTGTCTCAGTCGGCGAGCAGCCCACGCTAAAGCACAGCAAGTTTTCTCGAGCAGTGAATAACGTTGTTCACAGTCGGTAAACGTTTTGCTTAGGTAGTATATTGCATACTCTTTTCGACCAGACTCGTCATGCTGGCCCAGCACACACCCCATTGACTCTTCTAATACTGTCAAGTACATGATTAGAGGTCTTCCTTCAACTGGAGGCATAAGGATTGGAGGCTCTTGTAAGTATTCCTTGATCTTGTCAAAAGCCTTTTGGCAATCTTCGTTCCACCTGACCGTTTGCTCTTTTCTCAGCAGCTTGAACAAAGGTTCACAGGTTGCTGTAAGGTGAGATATGAACCGTGAAATGTAGTTCAATCGGCCTAAGAACCCTCGAACTTCTTTTTCTGTCTTCGGTGCAGGCATCTCTTGAATAGCTTTGACTTTATCAGGGTCAACTTCAATCCCTTTCTCGCTTACAATAAATCCCAGCAGCTTACCAGATCGCACCCCGAATGTGCATTTGTTGGGGTTTAACTTCAGTTGGTACTTCCTCAGACGCTTGAATAGCTTCAGCAGATTTACCAGGTGGTCTTCTTCAGTGAGGGACTTGGCAATCATGTCATCCACGTAACATTCGATTTCTTTATGGATCATATCGTGGAATAATGTCACCATAGCCCGTTGATATGTTGCGCCAGCATTCGTCAGTCTGAATGGCATCACCTTGTAACAAAACGTGCCCCAGGGTGTGACGAAGGTTGTCTTCTCCATGTCTTCAGGTGACATTTTGATCTGATTGTATCCTGAAAATCCGTCCATGAAGGAGAATACCGAGAATTGAGCCGTATTGTCAACCAATACATCAATGTGAGGTAATGGGAAGTCATCTTTCGGACTGGCTCTGTTCAGATCCCGGTAGTCAACACACATTCTTACTTTGCCGTCTTTCTTATGCACAGGTACTATATTAGCAACCCACGGCGGATAGCTAGTTACAGCAAGGAACCCGGCGTCCCACTGCTTTTGTACCTCTTCTTTGATCTTCATTGCCATGTCTGGGCGAGTACGGCGCAGTTTCTGTTTAACCGGCGGGCAATCTTCTCTTAAAGGCAGCTTGTGCATAACAATGTCGGTGTCCAACCCTGGCATATCTTGATAAGACCAAGAAAACACGTCCACATATTCTTGAAGCAGGTCAATCAGTTGTTTCTTCACTGAGTCTTGTAAGCAGGCCCCGATTTTAACTTCTTTCACATCTTCATCCGTACCAAGATTAATCGTTTCGACCTCCTCCTGATGAGGAGTGATAACCTTTTCCTCTTGCCTTAACAGCCTAGCTAGCTCTTCAGGAAGCTCATAATCTTCTTCAACCCCTTCATCAGCTTGATTGATTGGATTGTCAAAGTCATACGAAGTCATAGCCGTGTTGTTGTCGGTGCGGTCTGGAAGGCACTCTCTGCAAGGGTTCAGTTTGTTCATTTTAGTGATTGATTTTAATCTTGTTTAGAAAAGTGAAATAAAGTTGTCATTTTGAAAACATTGCCATTTATTTTTTGTACAAAAAGAAAAATGGAAAAACAGTGAGCGGAAAAGAAAAAGATTCATTTGCAAAAGATGTCTGATATTTCATTGATTAATCTTGTTGCACAAAATTACAGATGGCCCGATTACAAAATGAGTCTTGTCATCTTGGGCAAGATGCAAGACTTGATGCATGCTAAAAAATACAGGAAATAATAATTACTCTGCAGGAGTAACTCTTATAATTTCCTGGGAAGACCAGTTTGAGATACTGCTCCCCGGGATCTTTGGACGGATCCAACTCTCCAGGTTGCGGTCGCTTTCATCCTCGTCTTCCAAGTTGTTCACGGCATTGGGGGTGAGCATCCCCCCACTGACAAAATTGGGCTTCTTAGCAGCCTCTGCTTGATCTTGTTGAGTTGGTTTGTAACCCAACCCAAATTTATCCTCCTTCTTCTCTACAGGTAGCAACTTGCCCCAGCCTTGGGCAGTCCCTTCTTCAACAACCTTCCGGGCTTGTTGATAAGATGTCATTGAGGTTCCAGGTACAGCGGATGCTTCATTTATGTTCAAGGCTTCGAACCCTTGACTCATAGTTTCGTGGATCTCCCCATCCATCTCAATGTATTTGTATGTAGCCAGATGGCTAACAAAGATATCTTCCTCTCCACAAATAGTAACGACTTGGCCCTCCCACTCGAATTTTAACTTCTGGTGAAGGGTAGATGTAACTGCGCCAGCGGCGTGAATCCAAGGTCTACCCAACAAACAGCTGTAGGCCGGCTGAATGTCCATCACGTAGAAGGTCGTTTTGAAAGTTTGTGGGCCAATCGTTATAGGCAACTCAATTTCTCCCAGAACTGATCTCTTAGAACCGTCAAAGGCTCTCACTACCAGGTTACTGGGGCGTAATGCCAATCCTTCATACTCCAGCTTCACAAGGGCTTTTTTAGGTAAGACATTGAGGGATGACCCTGTGTCTACCAGTACATGGGAAAGAACTGCACCCTTACACTCCATGGTAATGTGCAAAGCCTTGTTGTGATTGCGACCTTCCGTAGTCAAATCAGTGTTGGTAAATCCTAGTCCATGACTAGCGTTAACATTTCCAACTACAGCTTCTAACTGATTGACGGTAATCTCCTCTGGCACATAAGTTGCGTGCAAGACTTTTAGTAGTGCGTTCCGATGAGCCTCGGAGCACATTAACAATGATAAAATGGAGATCTTGGAAGGTGTCTGGTGAAGCTGGTCCACTATCTTGTAATCACTTTTCTTGATGATTCTCATGAACTCATCAACCTCTTGATCGAAAGGGGTTTTCAAAGCTTCTTTGGCAACTTGTTCTTCTTGCACCATGCTCTTCCCTTTTGCCTTGGCAGCAGCTTCTGCTTCGGCACTGGGTCTTGGAATTTGCGGGGCAAAGAGACGTCCGCTTCGAGTGAAGCCTCCGCCTCCCCCCACATTGTCTATTTGTGGTGAAGAATTTGATGATTCCAAAGTGATTTTCTTTCCTTCGCAGTATAGATCGGAGCCGTAATGCCAAGGGATGGCATTACTGCTTTCATAAGGAACTGGCCCAGGCACTGTGATAGTGACTGGACTGATAGCAGCTGCAGAAGGGACCATGATAGTATGTGGATCATAGTATATTGTAACCGGTGCTATGACAGGAGTGGCACTTTGTGAGTTGTAGGTAGAATCATTTGCAGGATCATAATAAATTGTAACCGTTGAGACATTTTCATTGTTTGCTGTTGATGTTGTAGGAGACACTGTAGACTGGATGGGTGTTGCTGTTGTATGAGGTTCTGAATGAAGGGGTGCTTAAGTTGTAGAAGGGATGTTTGTTGATATTTGGTCCGTTGAAGTAACAGATGAAGCATTTGTTGATGAGATTGAAGAGTTGTTTGGAACAATTGTTGTTGCGGTTGTAGAAGACTCGGGAATTGTTGTTAAGGAGATTGCTGGATTTGTTGGTATTGATGTTGTGATTTGAAGCAGGCCACTCTGGATGAGACCATCTATGCCATCTCTCAAGTTGTCACACCCATTCACTGAAATGTTGCAATAAGCACATCCTAGCTCACATCCAGGGAACATTTGACATTCAAGGAGTTGAGCTTTAATCTCTACCAAGGGTGTCCGAATCTGCCCCACACTGGTTATCAAGTAAGACGGCCTATCTTCCTCAATAGCATTGATTCTGGGTCCTCCGTGGTTTGGCATAGGATTTTTACTGACATTTGGCGGAGGTGCAAAGTTTAGAGCTTTGGAATCCACTAGATCCTGCACTTTCATGTGCAAAGCTCTGCACTTTTCTGTACTGTGGCCAGGTGCATTTGAGTGAAAAGCACATCGGGCGCTGGCGTCGTAATTTCTGGGTAGGCTGGCAGGATCTGGAGGTGCCAATGTCCTTAGCTCAACCAGGTTGAGTTTCAGGAGTTGTGGCAATAATGTGGAATAAGGCATAGGGATCGGATCAATCACCCTATTAACCTGAGATGGCCTCTGTTGAAACGGTCTTTGCTGATTGTTGTTGCTGGTGTTGTTGTTGTTATAATTTCTCTGAGGTGGATATTGAGCTTGTTACTGGTAGTGAGATTGTTGCTGAGGTTGGTATGCCGGTTGTGGATGAATTGGAGCGGGAATGGTGACAGCTGCCACAGACCTATGAACATATTGGGGTCTGCCCCTGCTGGTATGGATAGCATTAGTTTCACCAGTTCTTCTTGGGCCCACAAAAGGCTTTCTTGGGTTGTTGGAAGAGCTTGCACCGTTGTCAGAAATTTTGCCCATCTTTAATAGGCTCTCAATTCTTTCTCCAGCTATAACTACATCCGCGAAGCTGGTAGAAGAAAAGGCAGCCAGCCTGTCAATGTATGTCCCTTGGAGGGTGTTCATAAACATGTCGGCCATCTCCCTCTCTGACATGGGTGGCTGGACAGCAACAGCAAGCTGTCTCCACCTCTGGGCGTACTCCCGGAAGCTTTCTCTGGATGATTGTGACATTCCCATCAGGAGGGTCCTGTTGGGAGCCATATCCAAGTTATACTGGTATTGTCTAATGAAGGCCTCAGCCAAGTCCTTCCAACATCTGATGGTTGCTCTGGTCAAATGAGAGTACCATTCCCTCGAAGCTCCTGTTAAGCTATCTTCGAAATAAAACATCCATAGCTTTTCATCCATGGTATATGCCTTCAGCCTCCCCAGAAAGGATTGCAAGTGGGTCCGTGGACAGGAGGTTCCGTTGTACCTCTCAAAGCACGGAGGTTTAAACTTGTGGGGAATCCTGACCCCGTCCACTAAGCCCATGTTCATGACATCAAAACCCAAGGAGTTTTGAGACTCCAAGGACCTTAATTTTTCAGAAATTTCATCTAGCCTTCTGTCATAGGCCTCATCCCCAGCTCCCATCACTGTGAACTGATCTTCCTGGGGGTCTTCTTGCAGCACTCTACCTGTAGTAGCATTCCCTTGTACATTAGCAGGGATGTTGATCTCTGGATGCAGGTGGGGTCCAAATACAGGTGGGTTGATATGAGGCTGAACCCTCTCATTGTTGCTTGTCCCACCAGTCCCTAGATGGGGGTCTTCCTGAGTCTGCCTCTCTACTAAAGCCCTTAATCTCTCCTGGCTCTGAGCTAAGCCATTCATCACCTCCATAAATTGTGTCATCTGATTCCTCATTTCCAGTCTCTCATTGGCCATTTGGTTCCTGACCTCTGTAAGGTCTTGCTGTACCTGGTCCATCTGTATACCCGGAAGGTTATTGCGGGTAGGATATCTGTGTGGACGGTTGAGTGGGAACACCCGACGTCGAGCAATAGTTCCTGAATCACAACAGAGTTAGTAACAAACAAAACAAAAACCTACAAAACAAAACAAAAGGTTAGTATGCAATGCAGTTATGCTTATTTGATTCCAAGGTATCCGGCTTGGCACTTGGTTTTGACCTTTCCAGACCCCTGAGGAAGATGCTTCTGATGTTGCTTGAAGAACTCAGATAAAACAAACCAACACATATATTACAAAAAGTAAATGATACATAGTTTGTTTTTTTACAATACACGCCCTCTGAGGGGTTGAAATACAACACAAAAAAGGAAAAGTACAATGAAGTGAAAGTAACAACAAGCAAAAGGTCAGACACCAAGACCAAAATCATCCTCCTGAACTTCCTTTAGAAGTGCTTCAGTCACAGGATCAGCTGGACGCTCTGTAAGGTTCCTGATAAGGAGATTCCTGGTAGTAACAGCTGCAGTTAGCTTCTTGTGTCGACTCTGGTCCTTTGACCTCTTCACACCAGCTCTAATCTTCAACTTTGAGATCTCTCTCTGGGCTGCTAGCAGGGCTTCCTGTTGCTCCTTTGCATTAGCCTCCAACTGCTCAATCTTGTCCTGAGTCCTTTTATCTTCCTGAGTACGAGCTTCGGTGATCCTGACCCACCTAGCTTGACTCTCTTTCAGATACAAATCAGTCCTGGCCTTTTGGAACTGAGCCTCCTTGCAGGCATTCTTCAAAATCTGTTCTCCAGCCCTTGACTTCTTGATGTAATCCTCTGACTTCTCAATCCTGGCTAGATGCTCCACCTTTAGCTTTTCTAGCCTTTCAATGTTCAGCCGACCATCACTCCTCTCCCAGAGGGTCTTCTGTAGAGCCTGAGTCAGATTCTCATTCCTCTCTTTCAGTTTCTCAAACTCTTCTAGGCTGACAGTGGCAGGAGGTGGTGCTGTGGAGGGTCCAGGTGTATCCTCAATGGTGAAGGGAATCCTAGAAATTTGAGCCCTGGCATGAGACCACTCATAGTACTGAGCTGAGGCCACATTGTTGTATCTCCCCAGGATGGCCATTCCCTTGGTCTGGACATTGTCCCAAGCCCAGGATGCTTGCCTGACAATGGCTAGATTAGGCTTAATCTCACAATAAAGGGTCTCAGCCAAATCTTGTGCTCTAGGAGTGTGGACCAATGCATAGCCCAATTGTCTTTTGAATAACAGAGGGTTGTAGTTGATGCAACCCTTCACTCCTATTAGGGGTACATTGGGGAACTGCCTACAACTAGTAATGATGTCCCTTCCCTTGGTGCTCTGAGTGCACCACCTGATGTCAGCTGAGGTCAAGGCAATGAGTCTTCTAGCCCAATTCTTTTGTTGGTGAGGATTCAAGAATGCATCAGTCTTGGGCAAGTGTTTGAGCAGCCAGGAATGGAACAGGGGAGCACAGCACCTCACCAATCTTCCTCTTTGCTTTTCATTCCTTTGGTGAACAGAGTAGTAGAAATCTCCCGGTAAGGTGGGCACTGGGTTCCTCAGGATGAAAAGATGGATTGCATTCTTGCTAATAAACTTAGGCTCGTCTGCAAAAAGTATAACCCCATATATGTTGAGGGCTAACAAAGCACAGACTGCCTTCCATTCCCCCAAGGAGGCCTTCAGGATGGCCTGAGAAGTCAAGAAATCCAAGTGTAGACCAGAGATTCCAGCCTTTGTAGTCATGTTTTGTCCAATCAGAGAGGGTTCCAAATACAATGCTCTTGCCACCTCTTCATTACTAGGAAAAGCCATCTCAGGGTTGAAGGGGACTCCACCCCTGACAGGTACACCAACCAATGATGAATACTCCTCTAATAAAGGTCCCAACTGAAAATCCTGGAAGGTGAAGCACCTCAGAGGGGGATCATAGAACTGCAGGCAAGTATGAATCAAGCTCCTTTGGGAAGGGTCCAAATCCATAACCACATCAAGGATGCCTCCATAATGTTCTCTGAATAGTGGTATATGGTCTGGAGTAACCAAGGCCTGGATCTTCCTGACGCCAACTAACTCAGGCTCAAAGAAATGGTAGGAGATATTGCTCTTCTTGGGTGCCATGTTGCTGAAGAAAAACTGAGACAGATGTTGATGTTGGAGAATAATACTGAAGATGGGCCACTGACAGGCAGATGCTGGTGATAACAGTAGCTGAAGCAGGTAGGTCTATGCAGATGATGGGGTCAAAACCAAGCCAAAATATAGTATGGATACCCTGAAAAACAAATAAGCAAATGTTAGATGATGCAATGATGATGTATGCAAATGATATGCAAGGGTTTGTGATCAAGCTGGATCTGATTAACTGCCTTGATATAAGTCCATGTATGTTCAAGAAATCCAGATGGAGGTTCAAAAGTCCAGTAACCAAGGTGGGGGACTCAAATAAAGAGTCACATGTCCAGGGTTAAAAATCACAAGAACTGTCCCAAAGTGGAGTACTCTTAATCAAAACAAAGTAACAGGGTATGCTGAGGTCAAGGGTACCTGCAAACCTGTAAACAGCCCAACCCCCTCACAGGTAGTGTTCTAAAACAAGGATCCTCAGACTTGGATCAGTTATGAGAAGTGTAAACACTTCTAACCCGGAGGTACAGTGTTTACAATAACCATAAAAAATCCTCCTCTAATTCACCTCAGTTTCTGAAGGTCAATACTAAAGGTCATCCAGACTTAGCAGGCTTCCCAGATAGCCCTAGCACTACAGGAAATCTGTAGCACAGAGTTCTCAAGAAGAAACCCATATCTGAACCGTGCTTCATATTCCCGCACCAGACCGAAATGGAATGGGAAAGAACATGAACCACTCTAGCCTAGGTGTCACTCAGGTCCCAGGTGTAGGACCTTAACTCTCAATAGAAACCCACCCACCAAAGCAACAAACCAGATCCAGCCAGAACAGTATGACAGTATGATATATGTAAAGCTGTAAAGAAAGCAGTAAACAACTGTACATAAAGCAAAAACAAAATAAGTATACAAGCACAAATAGCACATAACACCCCAGTAAACACAAATCAAACAAGCGCTAGGAGGAACCCACAAAAAGAACCAGAAGCCCTGGTTACAGTATAAGGTTCCCTAGCAGAGTCGTCAAGCTGTCGCTCCCACTAAATGAAGCCGGGTCAAATAGGGTACAGACGCGAACGGTCGGCGAGAGGAGGGTGCGAGAACACACAGGAGTGAACTCACAGGGAATGAAAAGAGTCGCCAGCTAGGCATTTTTATCCCGGAGGAAAGGCAATGCTGCATAGACCTAGAAGGATATGGATAAGACGGTTGCGAACCAGAGAGACTGAGAAAGGGGGTTGGTTACAACCTGGGAAGGTATTAGCACCCAGATTGTCCGTCGTACTCGACGGGATCCACGCTTAAAAGATTTGTGTTTTAAAGGGGTAGTGTCAGTGCAATTTGTGTGTAAAAGGGCTGGAAAACAAAATGTACAGGTGTCAGTGCAAAGGAAGTGTGAAGTGTATAAATGATGTGTCAGTGTAGGAACAAGAATGAAATGCTCAAGAACATGAGGCTTACAGAATAAGGCTGGAAAGAGGGGGAATATACAGAGACTTTTGTTCGATAACTGTTAAGTTATGCCTACGTATCCTCTCGTGCAATGAGGAAGTCAGAACACCGTAGTTCGACCCAAAGAGACTGAAAGGTGAATTGACTTGTGAACTGCTTACTTGTCTATGCTCAAGTGTATGACCTGTCTGGCTCAGGTGCAAACTGTCTTGCATTAGACGGAAGAAGCAAGTTCTCGTTTATGAGTGAAGATGATGAGAAAAGAATCCCGGAGGAGACGCTTATTGTTTGTTTTTGAGTTTTCAGTCTTTTATTGCTTTTGAAAGTTGTCATAAGTTAATGAGCTTAAGCCTAAACCAAGGGTTAGCAAACCCATCACATCTTCCCTCTGATTAGGGGTAATGAGAATACCTTAAGTGTGAAGTCAGCTTCTCACACTTAATTACCATGGTGTAGGATTAAGATCATTAACCTATTTGTGATTATTTAGATGTTTTTTGTTGTTTTTGTTTAGTGTTAAGTAATGAGGTTAAGCCATAATCAAGGATTAAACAGACTCATTACACCATCCTAATAGAAGGATAATAGATGAGAATGTTTAAGCTGAGGAAAGCTCCTCAACTTAATCCATGATTAGGGATTAAACTCATGACAAAACAAAGCCTTTATTAAGTGGATTTTAATTATTGATATGATGAAGAAGTGATTTTTAGGGTTTGTAAGACAACTTGAGGGGGACTTGTCCATTAACACTAGGGTTAGTCCTTCTTAACCAATTAAGGAAGAATTAGAACCCTGATGCAAGGCCCAAGTTACAAGCTTGATGTCTTGATGTTTATTAAGTGGATTGATTAAAGGATTTAAACAAATTAAGGGTTTAACACTTAGGATTAAAGTTATACACTCCATCCTAATAGAAGGATGCAGGCATAAGCTTAATCACAAAGCCTTAAAGCCTTTAGGGTTTAGTCCCTGATTATGAGATGAGAAGAGGAGACTCAAAGAGACACAAAGGTAAAAGCTAAGTGGGGAACTAATCAAAACCCTAATCATTGTCATACTTGGTTGTTCCTAAGGTTTGTGAGGTTTACAAGAAAGATCTTCAGAGAAACCACCAAGGAGCAGATGAAAGGAGCAAAGAGAAACAAAGTAACTTGCTTCATTTAAGAAGGCAAGTCACTTGGAGAAAGAAAGTAAGAAGAAGAAGAAAGAGCAAGCTCAATCTCAAACACAAGCTAAAATGCAGCAATGATGCATAAGGGAGATGAAAAGAAAATGTGAGAAGTGAAGGCAAATTCATTTCTCAAAGTTACTTACCGCCTGAAAAGTTAGTGAAAGAAGTGCAATGCAATGCAAAATGAGATGAAATGGTATGATGCAAATCAAAACCAGAAGCATAAGTATGATGATAATGATGTTATGAGATGATGCAAACATGAATCAAGGCATGAGGATGATCATATGAACATATGGATGCAAGAGAAGCATGCTTAGAACCATGAACATACATGAAAAGTTATGAAATGCAAATGACATACAACATGGCAAATGAAGGATGCAATGATCAAACATGCTTCTAATATGTCTTAAGATGTCCAATGAATCAAATGGATGCACAAAATGCTATGGCAAGTCATGGTATGCAAGCAAATGCAAGATGAATGCAAATGAAAGCCCAAATTAGGGTTTATGATCAATGCACAAAACAAAAACAAAAACCAGAAGCAAACATCATGATAAAAAATTGAAAATGCATTCAAGGGAACCCTAACCCTACACAAACTCACTGCCCAAAGGAGGGGTTCTAACTCTTAACCTAATTAGGGTTATGAATTTCCTAAGATTTCTAGGGTTTTAGGATACCTTGACAAGAAAAATGTCAAACAAATGGGAAATGCAAGATCAATTCATGTCAATTTAATCCTACAAACTACATGATATGCAAGACACAATGCAAAAAGAATCAAAGTCCAACTCTCAATGGATAGGCAGAAATGATTTTTTGAAGTTTGGATCAAAATAATGCTTTGAAATAGAATTAATTCCATGAAAAATTGTCAAAATGCATCAAGATCAAAAAAGAAATTTGGTTTGAGGGTTGGACAATGTTTCTAAATGATTTTAAAGGTTTCATGAATTTTTTGGTGATTTTTAAATACCTAAAAGTATTTTTAATTAATTAATTCTCATTAATTAATTAAAAATAAACTTTTAAATGATTTAAAAATATTTTTTAATGCAAAAAATAAAAATAAAAAATGTTTTTGGTTTCTGAAAATTAATAAGAGTTTGTACAAAAATTTTCAGAATTTTTAAAATTGTTTTGCTATTTTAAATTAAATGGAGAAAACAAATCAAATAAAATGCAAATAAAATGAAATAAAATGAGAAGTCAACCAGATCAATGGCCAGCATTCAAATGATACGCGCGGGAGTTGACTGGCGCCACATCCAAAGGCTGGAATTCAAACTGGCCAGATTAATTATAAAAACCTAATAAAATGGATAATGACGTGGATTAGGGTTAAGTGAATGGATCCAGGCCATTGAACACACGCGGGAATTGACCAAGTCAGCTCATCCAACGCACCAAATTCAAACTTGCATTAATTACAGGGATTAGCCCTAATTACTTTCAGGTGGCCAGAGAAGACTTCCGGTCGTCTTCTCCGGCAGGACCCTCACCTGAAAGTTGCCAAAATCCTTAAAACTTCATGAAAATGAAAACTAAAAGCCCAGAAATCATCCCCATTCGAAACTAAACCAAAACCCCCAAACAAAAACCATTTCTTCTTCATCAATCAGCCAAATCGAAACAAAACATTTCTAGGGCAAAAAGTTTCAGAGCATTCATACATCCTGGTTTCTCAACCATTTTCAAAAGTAAACCCATATTCATGATCAGGGGAGTGCATAGAAGCTTTTAAGAACTTAAAATGGAGTTTTTGGAAAAAAAGTTTGAGATGGCTATCGGAACTGAAGCTTTGGTTTCTGGTACTTTCTGGCTGGTTTCTTGCTTGCAATCAACTCCACTGGACCCCCTGAGAAGCTTTCAATGCTTGTTTGGAGTTTATAATGGGTGGTTTGAGAGATGGCAGAAGTTCTGTTCAATGGAAGGTGGTGATCGTGTTTTTGATTCTTTGAGTTTCAGGCTATGGTGAGGGGTGGTTTGTGACCAGGGAAGTGTGTTGAGTTGATTTGTGAAGTTGGTTTGTGTGTTTGTAGCTTGTACAATCAGTTTCGAAGAGTTTTGCAAATGGGGTGGGAAATGAGAATGCTGTGTTGGAGAGTGTTTCAGGCTTGTGTTTTGTATGCTTTGGCTTGCCTTTTGTTTGCATAAACTATTGTGATATGTCAGATGAAGTGATGTGTGCTTTTGTGATAGGTATGGCTCAAGTTGCCAAAATGTCAAAGTTGTGTAAGAGAGGCATGGGCTACTTGCTAGCCAAGGACAAAAGGTGTGTCCTGCGCAACATGATGTGGGGAGAACCCTAGGATGGTTTGTGAAGTCAGCAAGCAAGTGGATTCACACTTGAGTGAGTTTTTGCAACTTGCCTTGCTTTTGCTTCTTTTGAAATTTCTTGCTCCATAAGCCATAAAAATGAATGATCTCTTGGCCCATTCTGATTTTTAGGTCTTGTATGATCATGTTGTGAAGTTTAGAAGTCCATTTGGTAACTCAATTTGCCTTGATAAGTGAATTTGCAACTTTGCCTCTTTGGTGGAAAACTTCAAATTTTGTGATTTTTGCCAACTTTGACAAGCCATAACTTTTGATCCAAAATGAATTAGGTCATGTTCTTGTACTTTTTGAAAAGGGAATGATCCATTCTACAACTTTCATGACCAAAGTTTTTTCATTTGAAGCATTTTTGAATCAAAAAGCAAGGGTTGAAAAAGTTTCCCAAAATGGCAATTTCATCAAAAAGTCAACTTTCCCAAAAAGTCAACTTTGCAAAAGACTTGAAATTCTTCAATTTTGTGAACTTCTAACATCTTCTATGATCAAATAAAGATCATACACAATCAAAATGATGAAGAACACTCTTTGGTTGGGTCATTGGGGGCCTCAGATGCCCTGATTTTGCACTGACTTGCTTGAAAAGTCAACTCTTGATCAGATGACTTCCTCATGGAATTTCTTCATGAAAATTGATATGCATACTCCCTATACCATATAGAGACCAATAGAAACAATAATGACCAAAAAATTTGGAGTTATGGCCTCTGAAACCAAAACCCTAATTCTAGGTCATCTGTGCAGTTAAACCTGGCTCTGCTTCCATACCATTCTCAGTCCTTGTGATTTTTTGACATTCTTGACTTTGAGGAGATATAATATGATGCCTGAACATACATGGACCCCTTTGAAGTGGTTGATGACCTTTGGAGTGGCTCAAGAAGCTCTTGGATTGCTCAGATCACAAACCCTAGATGCAGATGACTTTGAACCAATGCAATGAATCAAAAATGTGATATGAGATGCTATGATTGAGTTTATGCATATGAAATGATCACAAGCCATGATGTGAATGGGTGAGGGCAAATTTGGGGTGTTTACAATGCCAGTCTTTGTAGGTGACCACCATCTTTTGCACAATCTTTTTAATGTTCTTATTAGCTGCCTCAATAGCGCCATTCATCTTTGGCCTGTAAGGAGAAGAGTTGTGGTGTTGGATCTTGAAGTCCCGGCACAGTTCTGCCATCATTTTGTTGTTCAAGTTGGAACCATTATCAGTAATGATTCGCTTGGGCACTCCATACCTACAGATGATGTCTCTCTCCAGGAATCGGGCCACCACTTGCCTGGTTACATTTGCATAAGAAGCTGCTTCAACCCACTTGGTGAAATAATCAATGGCTACCAGGATGAATCTGTGGCCATTTGAAGCAGTCGTTTCAATCTTGCCAATCATATCAATGCCCCACATGGCAAAGGGCCAGGGTGAAGATATCACATTCAAAGGATTGGGAGGCACATGCACTTTATCCGCATAAATCTGGCATTTATGGCATTTTCTGGCATAGGCACAACAGTCTGCATCCATTGTGATCCAGTAATAGCCTGATCTCAACAACTTTTTAGCCATGGCATGTCCTCCAGCATGGGTACCAAAAGATCCTCCGTGCACCTCGTGCATCAACAAGTCTGCTTCTGCCCTATCAACACATCTGAGAAGCACCATATCAAAGTTTCTCTTGTACAAGGAACCATCAGCATTCAGGAAAAAACTACCAGCTAGCCTTCTCAATGTCTTCTTGTCATTGGATGATGCCCCGGGTGGGTATGTTTGACCCTCCAAGAAGCATTTGATGTCATAGAACCAAGGCTTATCATCTTTAGCAAGGTCTACCGAGAATACGTATGCTGGTCTGTCAAGTCTGGATACCGAAATCCGAGGCACAAAGTTGGCAGCTTGAACTTTGATCATGGACGAAATGGTAGCCAGAGCATCTGCAAACTGATTTTCGTCTCGAGGGATATACTCAAGCTTGACTGTTGTGAAGAAAGACAATAACCTCCTTGTATAATCCCGGTATGGTATCAGATGATCCTGGTGAGTGTACCACTTGTCGTTGGTTTGATTAATTACCAGAGCTGAATCTCCGAACACAGTCAAAGTCTTGATCCTAAGGTCAATGGCTTCCTCAAGACCCATAATGCAAGCTTCGTATTCAGCTTCGTTGTTAGTGCAGTTGAAGGTGAGTTTCACCAAGAAAGGCATGTGAACTCATTTAGGTGTAATGAGTACCGCACCAACACCATGACCATTCATATTAACAGCCCCATCAAACATCATAGTCCATTCTTCTTTTGGGTCGGGCCCTTCAGTGTGAATAGGCTCTTCATGATCTTTTGCTTTTATGAACATGATGTCTTCATCAGGGAAGTCAAATCTCATAGGCTGGTAATCATCAATGGGTTGCTCAGCGAGATAATCAGACAATACACTGCCTTTGATGGCCTTTTGAGATGTGTACTGAATGTCATATTCTGTGAGGATCATTTGCCATCTTGCAACCCGTCCGGTAAGTGCTGGCTTCTCGAAAATGTACTTAACTGGATCCATCTTTGAGATCAATAAGGTAGTGTGGGTCAACATATACTGTCTCAGTCGGCGAGCAGCCCACGCTAAAGCACAGCAAGTTTTCTCGAGCAGTGAATAACGTTGTTCACAGTCGGTAAACTTTTTGCTTAGGTAGTATATTGCATACTCTTTTCGACCAGACTCGTCATGCTGGCCCAGCACACACCCCATTGACTCTTCTAATACTGTCAAGTACATGATTAGAGGTCTTCCTTCAACTGGAGGCATAAGGATTTGAGGCTCTTGTAAATATTCCTTGATTTTGTCAAAAGCCCTCTGGCAGTCTTCATTCCACCTGACCGTTTGTTCTTTTCTTAACAATTTGAATAAGGGTTCACAGGTTGCAGTAAGGTGAGATATGAACCGTGAAATGTAGTTCAATCTACCTAGAAACCCCCGAACTTCTTTTTCAGTCTTCGGTGCAGGCATTTCTTGAATGGCTTTGACTTTATCAGGATCAACTTCAATCCCTTTCTCACTTACGATAAATCCCAGCAGCTTACCGGATCGCACCCCGAATGTGCATTTGTTGGGGTTTAACTTCAATTGGTACTTCCTCAGACGCTTGAAAAACTTCAACAGATTCACCAGGTGGTCTTCTTCTGTGAGGGACTTGGCAATCATGTCATCCACATAACATTCAATTTCCTTGTGGATCATGTCATGGAATAATGTTACCATAGCCCGTTGATAAGTGGCACCAGCATTCTTCAGCCCGAATGGCATCACCTTATAACAGAATATGCCTCAGGGTGTGATGAAAGTTGTCTTCTCCATGTCTTCAGGTGACATCTTGATCTGATTATATCCTGAAAATCCATCCATGAAGGAGAATACCGAGAACTGAGCCGTATTGTCGACCAATACATCAATGTGAGGTAAAGGGAAGTCATCTTTCGGGCTGGCTCTGTTCAGATCCCGGTAATCCACACACATTCTCACCTTGTCGTCTTTCTTAGGCACAGGTACAATATTAGCAACCCACGGTGGATAGCTAGTCACAGCAAGGAAACCGGCGTCCCACTGCTTTTGTACCTCTTCTTTTATCTTCATTGCCATATCTGGGCGAGTACGGCGCAACTTCTGTTTTACTGGTGGGCAGTCTTCTTTTAGAGGTAGCTTGTGCATGACAATGTCGGTGTCCAACCCTGGCATATCCTGATAAGACCAAGCAAAAACATCCACATATTCCCGAAGCATGTCAATCAGTTGCTCTTTTACTGAATCTTGTAAGCAGGCCCCGATCTTGACTTCTTTCAAGTCTTCTTCCGTACCAAGATTAACCGTCTCAACCTCCTCCTGATGAGGAGTGATTACCTTCTCCTCTTGTCTCAACAACCTGGCTAGCTCTTCAGGTAGCTCGTAATCTTCTTCAACCCCTTCATCAGCTTGATTGATTGGATTGTCAAAGTCATACGAAGTCATAGCAATGTTGTTGTCGGTGCAGTCTGGAGGGCACTTTCTGCAAGGGTTTAGATTTGTTCATTTTAGTGATCAGTTTTATCTTATTTAGAAAAAAGTGAAAATGAAGTTATTTATTTTGAAAAGCATTGCCATTTTATTTTTGTACAAAAAGTGAAAAATGAAAAACAGTGAGCGGAAAAGAAAAGACTCATTTGCAAAAGATGTCCTGATATTCATTAATATATCTTTGCACAAAATACAAGATGACCCGATTACAAAATGAGTCCTGACATCTTGGGCAAGATGCAGGACTTGATGCATGCTTTAAAATATAGGAAATAATAATTACTCTGCAGGAGTAACTCTTATAATTTCCTGGGAAGACCAGTTTGAGACATGGCTCCCGGGGTCTTTGGACGTATCCAGCTTTCCAGGTTGTGCTCGTCTTCTGACTCATCTTCCAAGCTATTTACAGCATACGGGGTTAGCATCCCCCCGCTGACAAACTTGGGCTCCTTTGCAGCCTCTAGTTGATCTTGTCGAGTTGGTATGTAACCCAACCCGAATCGGTCCTCTTTCTTCTCCACGGGCAGTAGCTTGCCCCAGCCTTGGGCGGTACCTTCCTCAACAACCTTTCGGGATTGCTGATATGATGTGATGGAGGTCCCAAGCACATCAGATGTTTCATTAATATTAAGGGCCTCAAACCCTTGGCTCATGGTTTCATGGATCTCCCCATCCATCTCAATGTATTTGAAAGTAGCCAGCTGGCTAACAAAAATATCCTCCTCCCCACAAATAGTAATGCATTGGCCTTCCCACTCGAATTTTAACTTCTGGTGAAGGGTTGACGTCACGGCACCAGCGGCGTGTATCCATGGTCTACCCAATAGACAGTTGTAGGCAGGCTGTATATCCATCACAAAGAAGGTCGTTTTGAAAACCTGTGGGCCAATCATTATAGGCAACTCTATCTCCCCTAGAACTGATCTTTTAGAACCATCAAAGGCTCTTACTACCAAGTTACTTGGGCGTAGTGCCAATCCATCATACTCCAGCTTCACAAGGGCTTTCTTGGGCAGGACATTGAGGGATGACCATGTATCCACCAGTACGTGAGAAAGGACTGCACCCTTGCACTCCAAGGTAATATGCAAAGCCTTATTGTGATTGCGACCTTCCGTTGTCAGATCAGTGTTGGTAAATCCTAGTCCATTACTAGCGTTGACATTTCCAACCACAGCCTCTAACTGATTGACGGTAATCTCCTCCGGCACATAAGTTGCGTGCAGGACTTTCAGTAGTGCGTTCCGATGAGCCTCGGAGCACATTAATAATGATAATATGGAGATCTTGGAAGGTGTTTGGTGAAGCTGGTCTACCACCTTGTAATCACTTTTCTTTATGATTCTCATGAATTCATCAACCCCTTGATCAAAAGGAGTCTTTAAAGCTTCTCTGGCGACTGTTTCTTCTTGCACCATGCTCTTCCCTTTTGCCTTAGCATCAGCTTCTGCTTCAGCAACAGGTCTTGGAATTTGCGAGGCAAAGAGACGTCTGCTTCTAGTGAAGCCTCCGCGTCCCCCCACATTGTCTATCTGAGGTGAAGAAGTTGATGATTCTAAAGTGATTTTCTGCCCCTCGCAGTATAGATCTGAGCCATAATGCCAAGGGATGACACTATTGCTTTCGTAAGGAACTGGCCCAGGCACTGTGATAGTGACCAGACTGATAGCAGCTGCAGAGGGGACCACAATGGTGTGTGGATCATAGTATATGGTAACTGGTGTTCTGACAGGAGTGGCATTTTGTGAGTTGTTGGCAGGAACATTTGCAGGGTCATAGTATATGGTAACCGTTGAGATGCTTTCATCAATTGTTGCTGATGTTGTAGAAGGTACTGTTAACTGGATGGGGGTTGAAGTTGTAGCAGGAATGGTGACTGAACTTGCATCCGTTGAAGTGATTGATTGAGCAGTTGTTGGAGTTGTAGTAGAATCCGTTGGAACAATGGTTGCTGACGTTGTAGGAGTATCTGTGATTATTGGTGAAGGATTTGTTGGATTTGTAGGCGCCGTTGTCGTAATCTGAAGGATACCATCCTTAATAAGATCATCTATGTCGTTTCTCAGCCTTTCAAACCCATTGACTGCAATATTGCAATACCCATAGCCGAGCTCACATCCGGGGAACACTTGGCATTCTAAAAGCTGAGCTTTGATTTCAACCAAAGGTGTTCGAATATGTGCAACACTAGTGATTAAGGTGGATAGTTTACCTTCCTCAATAGCATTGATCCTAGGCCCGTTGTGACTAGGCATTGGATTCCTTGTGACATTCGGAGGAGGTGCAAAGTTGAGAGCTTTTGAGTCCACCAGGTCTTGGACTTTCATCTGTAAGGCCCTGCATTTTTCAGTATTATGCCCCGGTGCGTTTGAATGGAATGCACACCTGGCATTGGCATCATAGTTCTTTGGGAGGTTGAGAGGATCTGGTGGAGCCAATGTCCTTAATTCAACTAGGTTGAGCTTCAGGAGTTGTGGCAATAGTGCAGCATATGGCATTGGGATTGGGTCAATTACCCTGTTTTCCTGTGATGGTCTTTGTTGGAAAGGGCGTTGTTGTTGGTTGTTGTTGCTGTTGTTGTAGGTTCTCTGTTGCGGATACTGAACTTGTTGTCGATACTGTGGTTGTTGTTATTGAGGATATGTTGATTGTTGAGGAATCGGAGCTGGAATAGTAACTGCTGCTACTGACCGGTGCACATATTGAGGCTTGCCCCTGCTTGCATGAATGGAATTTGTCTCACCGGCCCTTCGGGGTCCCATAAAAGGCTTTCTGGGATTGCTGGATGAACTTGCTCCACTGTCGGAAATTTTTCCCATCTTTAATAAACTTTCAATCCTTTCACCAGCTATGACCACATCAGCAAAACTGGTAGAGGAAAAAGCAGCCAGTCTATCAATATATGTCCCTTGCAATGTGTTCATGAACATGTCAGCCATTTCCCTTTCTGACATGGGTGGTTGGACAGCAGCAGCAAGCTGTCTCCACCTTTGGGTATATTCCCTGAAGCTTTCTCGGGAAGATTGAGACATTCCCATCAAAAGGGTCCTGTTAGGAGCCATGTCTAGATTGTATTGATATTGTCGGATGAAAGCCTCAGCCAAATCCTTCCAGCATCTTATGGTGGCTCTAGACAAGTGTGAATACCATTCCCTTGAAGCCCCAGTCAGACTGTCTTCAAAGTAGAACATCCACAGCTTCTCATCCATAGTATAAGCTTTTAGTCTCCCCAGGAAAGACTGCAAATGAGTGCGAGGACAGGAGGTACCATTGTACTTTTCAAAGCATGGGGGTTTGAATTTGTGGGGAATTCTCACCCCATCCACTAGCCCCATGTCCATCACATCGAAGCCCAAAGAATTCTGTGACTCCAAAGATCTTAATTTCTCAGCAATTTCGTCCAAACTCTGGTCATATACTTCATCTCCATCCCCCATAACAGTAAACTGCTCTTCTTGGGGATCTTCCTGCAAGATTCTTCCCCCATCAGTGTTACCTTGCACATTCCTCGGGATGTTAGCTTCTGGATCCAGATGAGGTCCAAATACTGGTGGGTCAATACGAGGCTGACCCCGTTCATTGTTACTAGTTCCTCCTGTTCCAAGATGAGGCTCCTCAGGAGTTTGTCTTTCCACCAGCTCTCTTAACATTTCTTGACTCTGGGCCAAGCCAGTCATCACTGCCATGAATTGAGACATCAGATTTCTCATCTCTACTCTCTCATTGGCCATCTGATTTCTGACCTCAGTCAGGTCTTGCTGTACTTGTTCCATTTGAATACCGGGAAGGTTGTTGCGAGTCGGGTACCGGTGCGCGCGGTTGACAGGGAACACTCGGTGACGAGCAATGTTTCCTGAGATCACAACAAAGTTAGAAACAATAGTAATTATAATACATACAAAACAAAAACAAAGTTAGTATGCAATGCAGTATTCTTATTTGTTTTCCAAGGTATCCGGTTTGGTTCTTGGTTTTGACCTTTTCAGACCTCGAGGAAGATGCTTGATGTTGTTGAGAGAAAAGCCCGAATGGAAACAAACTAAAATATATTACAAATGGTGAACAATACATAGTTTGTTTTACAATATATGCCCATGGAGGGTCAAAATACATCAAAAAGAAAAAGTACATCAAATGGAAATAACAACAATCAAAGAATCAGACATCCAATCCGAACTCATCCTCTTTGACCTCCTTTAGGAGTGCCTCAGTCACTGGGCCAGCTGGGTGCTCTGTAATGGTCCTAATGAGGAGGTTCCTAGTGGCAATGGCAGTGGTCAGCTTCTTGTGCCTGTCCTAGTCCTTTGATCTTTTCAATCCTGCTCTGAGCTTCAACTCTGAAATCTCCTTCTGGGCTGCCAACAAAGCTTCCTGCTGCTTCTTCTCATTGGCCTCTAACTGTTCAATCTTGGCTTGAGTCTTTTGGTCTTCTTGTGTACGGGCTTCAGTGATCCTGACCCACCTAGCCTGACTCTCTTGCAGATAGAGTCAGTCCTAGCCTTCTGAATCTTGGCCTCTTTACAGGCATTCTTCAGTATTTGTTCCCCACCTCTTGCTTTCCTGATGTAGTCCTCTGTCTTCTCAATTTTGGCAAGATGCTCCACCCTGAGCTTCTCCAATCTCTCAATGTCCAGACGACCATCACTCATTTCCCAAAGAGTCTTCTTCAAAGCTTGAGATAGGTTCTCATTCCTTTCTTTCAATTTCTCAAATTCTTCTAGGCTGACAGTTGCTGCAGGTTGTACTGTAGATGGTCCAGGTATGTCCTCCAAGGTGAAAGGCATTCCAGTAATCTGAGCTCTAGTACGGGACCAGTCATAGTACTGAGCTGAAGCAACATTATTACATCTTCCAAGAATAGCTATCCCTTTTGTCTGGATGTTGTCCCAAGCCCAGGATGCTTGTCTGACAACAGCTGAATTAGGTTTTACTTCACAATACAGGGTCTCAGCTAAATCTTGCACTCTGGGAGGGTGAACCAAAGCATAGCCCAGTTGTCTCTTAAACAGCAAAGGATTGTAGTTGATGCAACCCTTTACTCCTATCAGAGGTACATTTGGGTATTGTCCACAGCTGGTGATAATGTCCTTGCCCTTGGTGCTCTGGGTGCACCATCTAATATCATCTGAAGTCAAAGCAATGAGCCTCTTAGCCCAATTCTTCTGCTGGTGAGGATTCAGGAAGGCATCTGACTTAGGCAGGAATCTGAGCATCCAAGTATAAAACAAAGGAGCACAACATCTCACCAACTTCCCCCTTTGTTTCTCATTCCTCTGATGAATGGAGTAATAAAAATCTCCTAGTAATGTAGGTACTGGATCCCAGCTTTTGTTGTCATACTTTGCTCAATCAAGGCAGGCTCCAGGTATAGTGCCTTTGCTATCTCTTCATTTCTGGGAGCTGGCATCTCTGGGTTGAAAGGGATTCCACCCCTGATAGGTACTCCAATCAATGAGGAAAACTCTTCCAGCAAAGGCCCTAGCTGGAAGTCTGGAAAGGTGAAACATCTCAAGGGAGGATCATAAAACTGCAAGCATGTGTGGATCATGCTCCTCTGAGAAGGGTCAAGGTCCATAACCATATCCAGGATACCTCCATAATGCTCTCTAAACAATGGGATGTGATCAGGTGTGATAAGTGACTGGACCTGCCTGATACCAGTCAATACAGGCTCAATGAAATGGTAGGATATGTTGCTCTTCCTGGGAGTAGTCATGAGTGCTGCTGAAGGTAAGTGCTGGTGAAGATTCACAGACTGATGCTGGAAATGAGCCACTGATAGGCTGATGCTGGTGAGGATGGAGATAACTGAAGCAGATAACTGATGAAGATAACTGAAGCAGAGGTCTATGCAGAAGAAGGGGTCAAAACCAAACCAGATATGATGTGGATACCCTGAAAAACAAATAAACAAATATTAAATGATGCAATGATGATATATGCAAATGATATGCAAGGGTTTGTGATCAAGCTGGATCTGATTATCTGTCTTGATATAAGCCCATGTATGTTCAAAGGTCCAGATGAAGGCTTAGAAATCCAGTAACCAAGGTGGGGGACTCAAATAAAGAGTCACATGTCCAGGGTTAATCACAAGAACTGTCCAAAGTGGAGCACTCTCAACAAAATAGTAACAGGGTATGATGAGGCTAAGGGTTCCTGCAAACCTGTAAACAGCCCAACCCCCTCACAGGTAGTGTTCTAGAACAAGGATCCTCAGACTTGGGTCAGTTATGAGAAGTGTAAACACTTCTAACCCGGAGGTACAGTGTTTACAATAACCATAAAAGATCCTCCTCTAATTCACCTCAGTTTCTGAAGGTCATAATAAAGGTCATCCAGACTTAGCAGGCTTCCCAGATAGCCCTAGCACTACAGGAAATCTGTAGCACAAAGTTCTCAATAAGAAACCCACATCTGAACCGTGTTTCATATTCCCGCACCAGACCGAAATGGAATGGGAAAGAACATGAACCACTCTAGCCTAGGTGTCACTCAGGTCCCAGGTATAGGACCTCAAACTCTCAATGGAACCCCACCCACCAAAACAGAAGCCAGATCCAGCAATGACAATGACAGTATGAAATATGTAAAGTTGTATAGAAAGCAGTAAATAAAACTATACATAAAACAATAAATAAAGCAAATAAATAAACACAATTAGCACATAACACCCCAGTAAACACAAATCAAACAAGCGTTAGGAGGAACCCACAAAAATAACCAGAAGCCATGGTTACAGTATAAGGGTCCCCAGCAGAGTCGCCAAGCTTTCGCTCCCACCAAATGAGGCTAAGTCAAGAGGGGTACAGACGCGAACGGTCGGCGAAGAGGAGAGAACACACAAGGGTGAACTGAAAAGAAAAGAGTCGCCAGCTAGGCATTATTATCCCGAAGGAAAGGTAATGCTGCATAAACCTAAGAAAAGATGGATAAGACGGTCGCGAACCAGAGAAACTGAGAAAGGGGGTTGGTTACAACCTGGGAAGGTATTAGCACCCAGATTGTCCGCCGTACTCGACGGGATCCACGCTTGAAAGATTTGAGTTTTAAAGGGGTAGTGTCAGTGCTATTTGTGTGCAGAAGCTGGAAAAAAGAATGCAAGTATCAGCGTAAAATAAATGTGAAGTGAAATATGAGAGTGTTAGTGTAAGAACAGAAATGAAATACTCAGGATAATGAGGCTTAAAGAATAATGCTGGAAGGAGGGGAAATATACAGAGACTTTTGTTCGATAACTGTTAAGTTATGCCTACGTATCCTCTCGTGCAATGAGGAAGTCAGAACATCGTAGTTCGACTCAAAGATACTGAAAGATAAATTGACTTGTGAACTGCTTACTTGTCTATGCTCAAGTGTATGACCTGTCTGACTCGGGTGCAAACTGTCTTGCATTAGACGGAAGAAGCAAGTTCTCGTTTGTGAGTGAATGAGGTGAGGAAAGAATCCCGGAGGAGACGATTATTGTTTGTTTTTGTGTTTTCAGTCTTTTATTGCTTTTTATGTTTGTCATAAGTCAATGAGCTTAAGCCTAAACCATGGGTTAGTAAACTCATCACATCCTCCCTCTGATTAGGGGTAATGAGAATACCTTAAGTATGAGGTAAACACCTCACACTTAATTACCATGATGTAGGATTAAGATCATTAACCTATTTGCATTTATTTAGATGTTTTTGGAGTTTTTGTTTAGTGTTAAGTAATGAGTTTAAGCCATAATCAAGGATTTAATGGACTCATTACACCATCCTAATAGAAGGATAATAGATGAGAACATTTAAGCTGAGGAGGGCTCCTCAACTTAATCCATGATTAGGGATTAACCTCATGTCAAAACAAAGCCTTTATTAAAATGGATTTTAATTAATGGTAAGATTAAGAAGTGGATTTTAGGGTTTGTAAGACAACTTGAGGGGGACTTGTCCATTAACACTAGGGTTAGTCCTTCTTAACCAATTAAGGAAGAATTAGAACCCTAATGCAAGGCCCAAGTTACAAGCTTGATGTCTTAATGATTATTAAGTGAATTGATTAGAGGATTTAAACACATTAAGGGTTTAACACTTAGGATTAAAGTTATACACTCCATCCTAATAGAAGGATGCAGGCATAAGCTTAATCACAAAGCCTTAAAACCTTTAAGGTTTAGTCCTTGATTATGAGATGAGAAGAGAAGACACAAAGATGACACAAAGGTAAAACTAATGGGGGGACTAATCAAACCCTAATTGTTATCATGCTTGGGTATTCCTAGGGTTTATGAGGCTTGCAAAAGATCTTCAATAGGAAAGCCACCAAGAAAGAAGCAGATGAAAGGAGGAAGAAGCAGAAGAAGCAAGTCAACTTACTTCACTTAAGAAGATAAGTTGCTTGAAGAAAGAAAGTGAGAAAGAGACATGAATGAGCAAGCTCACTCTAATACGCAAGTAAAATGCAGAAATGATGCATAAGAGAGATGAGAAGAGGTTATGAGAAGTGAAGGCAAATTCACTTCTCAATGACTTACCACCTGAAAAATTAGTAACAAGAAATGAAATGAAATGAAAATGAGATGTAATGCAATGATGCATACCAAAGTCAGAAGCATAAACATGATGTTAATGATGCTAAGAGATGATACAAGTGCATGTCATGAGATGAGGATGATCATACAAGTGATGATGATGCAAATGAGACAAGCAAGAAGCATGAAAGTTCATGAAAACATATGTCATCAAATGAAAGCAAAAACATGGAAAATGAGGGATGCAATGATCAAACTTGATTCTAATGTGTCCTAAGATGTCTTAGAAGTCATGTGAATGCACAAAATGCCATGGCAAGTTCATGTATGCAAGCATATGAAAGATGGATGCAAATGAAAAACAAAATTAGGGTTTATGCACAAGACACAAAGCAAAATCCAAAATCAGAAGCAAATGACAAGATAAAAAATTGAAAATAGGATCAAAGGAATCCTAACCCTACATAAGTTCACTGCCCAAAGGAGGGGACCTAACTCTTAACCTAATGGGAGTTATGATTTTCTCAAGTTTGTTAGGGTTTTAAGGCACTTCAAAAGGAAAAATGCACAACAAATTGAAAATGAAAGATAAATTCAAACCAAATTTAACCTAGAAACTACATGATATGAAGAATGCAATGCAAAAAGAACCAACATCAAACTCTTCAAGGTTAGGCAGAATGAATTTTTCAAAGTTAAGACAAAATATTGACTTTTAAGAACTTTAATTCCAAAGAAAAATGTCAAAATATGTCAAGAACCAAAAATAAATTTGTTTGAAGAGTTTGATAATGTTTCTAAATGTATCAAAATGCAATGTGATTTTTTTGGTGATTTTTAGAAACTTAAATGCTATTTTAATTAATTAATTCTCATTAACTAATTAAAATAAACATTTAAATATTTTTAAAATACGAAAAATAAAATAAAAATAAAATAAAAATTATTTTCAGAAAGAGAAAAATATTGTAAGGTATGATGCAAAAAATGGGATTTTTTAGAAATGATTTGCTATTTTAAATAAAATGTACAAGAAAAATGAATTAAAATGAAAATAAAATTAAATTAAAAGGAAAGTAATCAGATTCAAGAGTCAGGATTTAAATGGAACGCGCGGGAGTTGACTGGCGCGTGAATGGACGGTCCAGGTTCAAACTGGCAGATTTAAAATTAAACCCTAATTAATTAAGTTAACTAAGTGGATTAGGGTTAAGTGGGATGATCTGGGCCATTGGACGCACGCGAGAAACAAAATCGTACGCTCCAAATTCAAACTAAACCTTAAACTTGATTAAAACATTAATTACTCTCAGGTGGCCGGAAATGACCTCCGGTCATCTTCTCCGGCCACCTCTCCCCTGAGAAAAACCTATCTCACTCCCCAAGCTACAAAAATGTGCCAAAATCTCCAGAACTCACCATTAATCAATAACAAACCAGAATCCATCAACAAAACTCATTTATTTAGCCTCAATATCAAGATTCGAACACAAACATAAAAACTGAAAAAATTTCAGAACACGCATACACACTCAAATCTTAATCATTTTTCATCATTCAAGGCTCATTGTGATCAGTGGAACACACTCTACCATTCTATAACTAAAGAAACAAGTTCTGGAAAAATGTTTCAGGGAGGTACCTGAGCTTGAGCTTTCTCAGTTCTTGACTTTCAGGCCTCCTCTCTTTGTGCAAACCACTCCCCTTGAACTCCTGATGAAGTTTTGATGCTTTGAAGGAATTTCTTTTGGCTGGTTTGTGAGATTGCACTTCAACTGGTCAGAAATCGTCTTTGGTTTGTGGGGTGTTTTTTGTTGTTTCAATGGTTGGTTTGTGGTCAGTGAGTGATTTTGAGATCAATGGTGAAATTGGTTTGAAGATTGAGTGAGTGAGCTGAGAGATTCGAAAGGTTTTGCAAGTTGGGGAGTTTTTGAGAACTTGTGCAATCTGAGTTTTTCAGGCTTCCATCTCTTGTGTTATGAGCTGTGTTTGATCCACATAACAAGTTGTGATAGGTCAGAGAGTGGGTGGTAGCCTATGGTGATTGGTATGGGCAAGTTGCCAAAATGTCAACATGACTTGTACTTGAGGTATGGGCAAGAATACAGCTGGTCCTTGGGCATGTCCATGCACAGCTGACTTCATGGATGTCCACAAATCCATTCTTGAGGCAATTCAGCAAGAAGGAAGAAAGTTATGAGGTGTTTTGCAATTACTTGAAGTTTTGCCCCCTTTTGAAATTTGTGATGATCAAGGCATGAAACTTGAAAATTCTTTGGGTAATTCTGAATTATAGGTCATGTACTATGTTTTTGTAATGGTTAGAAGTGTGTTTGAAGTCACAAAATGCTTTGGCAAGTGTTTTTGCAAGTTTCCTCTTTGGCACAAAAGTGAAAATTAAGTGATTTTGTCCAACTTTGGAGGGCCATAACTTTAGTTCTAGAATGAATTAGATCAAGTTCTTGTACTTTTTGAAAATGGGAGGATCCAATCTACAACTTTCATGACCAAGAATTTTTCATTTGAAGCATTTTTGAATCAAAAAGAGGAGGTTGAAAAACTTTCCCAAAATGGCAAGTTTACATTACAAGTCACTTTCCCAAAATGGCAACTTTGCAAATGGCTTGAAATTCTTCAATTTTGTGAACTTCTAACCTCTTCTATGATAAAATAAAGATCATACACATCCAAAATGATGGATAAAACCCTTTGGTTGGATGATTGGGGGCCTCAGATGCCCTGATTTTGCACTGACTTGCTCAAGAAGTCATCTTTTGATCAGATGCCTTCCCCTTTGAATTTTTTCATGAAAATTGGTATGCATGATCCTTATGACATATAGAGGCCAATAGAAACAAGAATGACTCAAAAATTTGGAGTAATGGCCTCTGAAACCAAAACCCTAATTTCAGGTCATCTGTGCAGTTAAGCTTGGCTCTGCTTCCATGCCTTCCTCAGTTCTTGTGATTTTTGACTTTCTTGATCTTGGGAGGATATAATATGATGCTTGAACATACATGGACCCTCTTGAGATGGTTGAAGGCCTTTGGAGCGGCTCAGATGACCCTTGGATTGCTCAGATCACAAACCCTAGATGCAGATGAATTTGAACCAATGCAGTGAAGCAAAAATGTAATATGAGATGATATGATTGAACTTATGCAAATGAAAAGAATCACAAGCCATGGTGAAATGAGTGAGGGAAAATTTGGGGTGTTTACACACAGTGTGTTGCATTTGTTGCATTTTAATCGCATTCTTGATCACATTCCTACATCAATAAAATTCTGGTTTTTTGCATTAAGATTAACACTTTTGTTGATTCATCATTTTGCACATTCACGATCAATGTAGAGCATCTTCATATGCCATGTTCATGTTTTGCATGCTTGTTGCATAATGATTCATGTGATGCATTCTTGCATACTCCATTAAGAATAACAATGTTCATCTAAATCATGTGCTTGATCCATGTTCATTATTGCATAATCATGATTGATTGGTGTACTTTGCATTGAATTTGCGCATTACAAGTGAAAAACATAAAATCTAGAATTTGCATTTGATAGCTGTTTTGCATATAAGTGTTGTAGAATACATGCTGTTTGTTAAAAATTCATGTTGTTTGTGACTTTTAACACCTGTTTTTGCATACATATAGGTGTTGTAAAAAGTTGTTGCATTGCATAGTGCATTTCATAGTTGTTTGTGCATTAAGTGTTGTAAATAAGTTGCTTAATTTTGCATTGCATTAGCTTTAGGTCCTTTAAACTATAGATTGAGTCTAGTTTAGGTCCTAGTTCCCTTAGGAATTAATTAGGTAATTTTGTTTGCCTTATTTTTATCATGTTTACCATGCTAACCTTTGTTTTGTAGGGAGGGCAAGGTATGTCTAAAAACCCTATCCTCTTTGGTATTTTTAATGAATTTAATTTGCACCATTTTGCCTTACATAATGTTTGTGCTTGTTAGGTTTTCCCCTTTTGGAACCAACTTAACTTCATTAGGAAGTAAGTTGTGTTCTTCTTCCTTTTCTCTTCCTCTTTCCTCTCCTCCTTAGGATTAGAAACCCCACAAACCATAGGATCTCCCATGTAAATAAATCAATAAAAATTAGGGTGTGTCTTAGTTCCCATTAGATTTTCCCTTTTCCAATTTGAGTCATTCTTTCTCTCCTTATAAAGAAAAAATAATAAAACATTTAAGGATAAACCGAACAATCTTGTACGACACGAGACTTTGTTGCGGAGTGTTTATACGCGTCCTGTTTCGGGGAGAGGTGTAAATACTCCCCGCGATGGATAGGTCTTAGTATGAGAATGTTCACAAAAAAATTCAAAACATTTCTCTTAAAAGACAAAAAAACAAATAACAAGCGACTATCCTACGGGAACTTCTTTTCTCATCTCATTCACTCACAACGCGAACTCGCGACGACTTATCTTTCATGCAAGACGGTAAACGCACTCGTACCAGACGAGCCTGCAACACCTGAGCATAGACATACGCAGTTCCAGCATAAAAAACACAAACAAATAGTTCCCGCCTTAGTTAGGCGAACTACGTCGACTCTGATCCTCATTATCCCGATGAGGTACGTAGGCAGCGGGGTAGGGCCCGTTCGAGCACATTCTTTATTTTCCCTACATTTTACCCATTCTTTCTTTCCATTCTCTTTTCTTATTCTTTTCTTATTTTAGTTCCAGTTTCCAGTTAGCAGTTCTTATTCAGCAGCATCTTAATTCTCACCCTTTGAAACAAAACAAGCAAGCGTGGATCCCGTAGGGTACGGCGGACGATCTGGGGTGCTAATACCTTCCCAGGTCGTAACCGACTCCCAAACCCAGATCTTTGGTTCGCAGGACCTTGTCCTTTCCTTCTTCCTCAGGTTTGTGCAACATTACCTTTCTCATTCCTTCGGGATAAAAATGTCTGGCCGGCGACTCTACCTTTTCCGCGCCACTTTCGCGTTGGTACTAGGATGAAAATCCCGGGAGCGACAAGTATGACTCGAATTTTGGCCTACCTGGATGAAAACGAAAAAGAGACGGCTCTGGAAGCTAGGAAACACCAAATCCTAACTGATAAAGCCATAACATGTGGCCAACCAGGCCAGACAACAACTACAGAAAGTTGGAGGCTAGATTTCATTTATTACAATGGGCCTTTGGGGTTCGAAAGGGACCCATCAAATGAGCCACAAAGAATCCAGACTTAGGACCCACTCAAAGAGATCGACTTATGAGATGGGACCACAAAGAGACCCACATATATAAGTATGAAGGTGGGGTCAAAAATGAAGGCTAGGTTATTCGAACTATTGAAAGAATACAAGGATTACTTTGCTTGGGATTATGGAGAAATGCTTGGTCTAAGTCGAAATGTGGTGGAACACCGTTTACCCATACAACCAGGTAGAAAGCCAATACATCAGCAGCCTCGGCGGTTCGTCCCTAAGGTCACTGAAAAGATCAAGCAGGAGACTAAAAGGCTACTTAAAATCTGGTTCATTAGAACTGCAAGGTATGTAGAATGGTTCGCCAATATATTCCTTATAATTAAGAAAACCAGAACATTTTGCGTTTGCATTGATTTTAGAGATCTCAACAACGCAACACCCAAATATGAGTATTCAATGCCTATGGCTGAGATGCTCGTCGACTCAGTCGCAGGTTTTGAATATTTGAGTATACTCAAAGGATACTCTGGGTATAACCAAATCCTCATAGATAAGGACGATGTTCCCAAAATGGTGTTTCGATGCCCATGAGCCATAGGTACATACGAATGGGAAGTGATGCCCTTTGTCCTAAAAAACGTTGGGGTCACTTATCAAAGAGCCATGAATTCAATATTTCATGACTTCATTGAGAAGTTCATGCAAGTTTATATTGTGATATCGTAATAAAATCCTCTTCAGAGAAGGATCACTTAGATCACCTTCGACGCTCCTTCAAGAGGATGAGAAAATATGGATTAAAAATGAATCTACTAAAATGTGATTTTGGTGTACGTGCAGGTGAGTTTTTGGGCTTTGTAGTCCACAAGAAAGGTATCGAGATTAACTAAAACAAGACGAAATCCATTTTGGATCTCAAGCCTCCTTCGATGAAGAAGCAACTTCAATCTTTGTTGGGGAAAATCAACTTCCTGAGAAGGTTCATATCCAACCTAAGTGGAAAGACGAAAGTGTTTTCACCATTATTGAAGATCGAGAAGGATATTGAATTTCATTGGGAAGGAAAGCAACAAGAGGCATTCGACGCAATCAAATAATATTGATGAAGCCTTCTATGTTATTGTCACCTAGTATGAACAAAAATATGAGATTTCATATTGCTGCGTTGGATACGACCATAGGAAGTATGTTAGCACAAGAGGACAACGATGGTGTCGAAAGACCCATTTATTACCTCAGTAGAATATTGATAGATGCTAAAACTAGGTATACTATGATGTAGAAATTATGCTTATGTTTGTAATTTTCATGCATGAAACTAAAGCAATATATAAAGCCTGTAGACGTTTATGTTTCGTCTCATTTTGATGTCATTAAGCACATGTTGTTCAAACCTATTCTACATATTCAAATAGGAAAATAGGCATTAGCACTGACTGAATTTTCATTGAATTGCAAACCTTTGAAAGATACGAAGGATCAGATAGTGGAAGACTTCATTGTTGATCACGCGGTGCTCGAACCTCAGGTGTTCATAGCCGACTCAAACCCTTGGAAACTATATTTTGTTGGGTCGAGTCATAAGCATGGAACATACATAGGGGTGTTGATAATTTCCCCACAAGGCCTCCAAATAAAATTCCAATGCAATGTAAATGGGAAATGTTCTAACAATAAGGTTGAATACAAGGCCTTAATCATGGGGTTGAAGATGCTCAAGCAACTAAGGGCACAGAGAGTTGAGATTAAGGTTGATTCGGAGCTAGTGGTTAAACAACTCACAAGAGAGTATAAATGTAACAAGGAGCATTTATTGGTCTACTTTGTTGCGGTGAAACAGTTTTTAGAGAAGTTCGACGTCGCCAACATCGTACACGTGCCTAGAATGGAAAACCAGGAAGCGAATGATCTAGCGCAGATCACTTCAGGGTATAAGGTGTCGAATGACAAATTGAAGGACTTCATTGAAGTCCAAGAAAAAAAGGTGTCGAATGTACCATTTTTGTATACCTCAGACGGTTTAGAAGCAGAGGAGACTCGACACAACTTAGTCCTCGTCATTGATGGATTGTCAACAACGGGTTGGAGGCGACCAATCGTAGAATACTTAGAAAATCCTGTCGGAGGAACTGACAGAAAGACCAAATATAAAGCCCTTAGTTATGTTTTGATGGGAAATGAATTCATGAAGAAAACCTCAGAGGAGATTCTACTCAAATGTCTAGGAGACTCGGAAATGTACCTAGTCATTTCGAAAGTTCACAGTGGGGCTTGTGGAGCCCACTAAGCTGGCCACAAAACGAAGTGGTTGATGTTTCGACAGGGCGTCTACTGGCCAAGCATGCTCGAAGATTGTATAGACTTCGCTAAAGGATCTCAAGATTGTCAAGAACATGTTAACATTCAGAATGTCCCGGCTAGCGAATTGCACGCCATCATAAATCCTTGGCCGTTTCGAGGGTGGGCTTTGGATGTGATAGGAGAGAACCGACCAGCCTCGTCGAAACAACCAAGGTTCATACTAGTAGGGATCGACTACTTTACTAAATGGATAGAGGAAGTGCCTTTGGTAAAAGTAGATCAGGAGGCTGTTATTGATTTTATCCAAGGCCACATAGTATATAAGTTCGGGATTGCGAAACCATTACCATCGACCAAGGCTCAGTGTTTATGGGTCAAACGATGCAAGAGTTTGCAGCTGAAGTTGGGTTTAAACTAATCAACCTGACGTCATACTACGCGTAGGAAAATGATCAAGTTGAAGCAGCAAATAAGGTGGTGATTAGACTCATTAAGGAACACAATGCCAAAAAACCTAGAAACTTGCATAAAACGTTGGACCAAATCCTGTGGACATGTCGAACCTCTCCCAAAGAGTCAACAAATTCGACTTCATTCCACCTAGCATTTGGCCACGATGCAGTTTTACCCTCAGAAATTTGTTTCCATACGGTACGGGTCCAACGTCAAAATGAGATCCATTTGAAACAATAACGTAGCATGATGTTCGACGAAGTCACATACCTGGATGAAGAGAGGTTAAGGGTGTTGGATGTCTTGTTGCATCAGAAAGAAATAGTAGCCATAACTTATAATAAGAAGGTCAAGGTGAAAACCTTCGAGGTTAATGATTACGTGCATAAAGTTATTTTGCCCATGGGTAGGCAAGATCGAACATTTGTAAAATGGTCGCCCAACTGGGAGGGACCGTTCCAAGTAAGTCAAGCCTTTAGCAACAACGCTTACGAGATAAAAGAGGTAGGCCGTGAAAAGAATCCTAAGAGTAAATGGGAAATACCTGAAAAGGTATAAACCTACGCTATAGGAAATAAACATCTGCATATAAAATTTCATTAATCAAATGGTCACAATAGACCAAGAGCTAAAATGGCATACAAGGGGGCATGGTGCATTACAAATTACAATGATAGAAGCCTGCATGCCAAAGAAATATAAAAAAGCAAAGATACACAAACGGTCGACTAGATGTCGGCGAAACTAGTTGTGTAGCCCTTCCAGGAACATCAATTTATTCCTCTCTGTCGCTCCCCGGATTTCCATCCTGGTACAAACGCGAAAGTGGTGCGGAAGAAAGAATAGAGTCCCCAGCCAGGCATTTTTATCCCGAAGAAAGGGAATGGTAATGCTGCACAAACCAGAAGAAAGAAAGAGGAAGGACACAGGTCCTGCGAACCAAAGAGACTGAGTTCGGGAGTCGGTTACGACCTGGGAAGGTATTAGCACCCAGATCGTCCGCCGTACCCGACGGGATCCACGCTTGCAAAAGAAACTATTTCAAAGGGTGAGGGTATGAACACTGCAGCAAAGAAATGAAAATGAAAAGAAACTGGAACTGGAAAAGAACTGAATAAGAAAGAAAAAGGAAAAATGTAGGGAAAAAAAGATTGTGCTCGAACGGGCCCTACCCCGCTGCCTACGTACCTCATCAGGATAATGAGGATCAGAGACGCCGTAGTTCCCCTAACTAGGGGTACTAAAAGGAAATTGCTTGTGAATTAAAGCTTGAACTGCCTATGCCATTGCTCAGGTGTTGCAGACTCGGACGACGAGTGCGTAACCGTCTTGCAAAGTGACATGTAGGAGCAAGTTCGCATACAGAGCGAATGAGGTGAGAAAAGAATTCCCGAAGGAAAGACGCTTATTGTTTGTTTGTGTTTTTTAGAAGCTTTTATGAGTGAAAGTTTGAATAGGTAAGTGTACCTAAGTCTTACTCAATGGGATGTGTACATCTCACATCATCCCGAAATGGAATGCGCAAGAGGCACACCTATCTATGGAGGAAATCCCCAAAGCTAGTCCCATAAGTGAAGGCTTAAGCACACTGACCTATTACCATTATTAAGTCTTTTTGTGGTTTTTTGGTTAAGAAGTGTTTTTTAGCTTTTCTTTGTGAGGTACTCATGCTAAGACCTATCCACCACGAGTGATGACTCACACCTCGCCCCGAAACGGAACGCGTGCAAGTATCTCATAGCAAAGTCTCATGTCACATGAAGGCACTCACCATTTATTAAGTGAATTAGAATTAAGTTGAAGATGAGAAGAGAAAGCACCAAAAGAATCATAAAGGTAAAAGCTAACGGGAAAAGTATAATCCTAATATTCACATGCTCGGATGGTCCTGGGTTAGTGAGGCTTACTATCCTAAAGAAGAAAGAAAGAAGAAGAGAAATATGAAATGAGAAGCTCCACGGTGGCCTAAGCACACCTCAAGTCGAGAATGAATAAGAGAAGGTGAGGAAGAAGAAATAAGAGGAAGAAGAAATAAGAAAGAAGAATGCAATGGAGAAGAAATAAGATAGAGAGATGAGAATGCGATATGGAGAAGAAATAAGATAGAGAGATGAGAATGCGATATGGAGTAATCGAACAATGCACAAACAGAGCCTACACCAGTAGGAATTCCAGATGCAGCAACATGCAATATGTAAAATCGGTCCTCAGTGGTACCTAACGAAGGAGGTCCGTTGCCTCTTCAATAAGCACAATAGAAACTCAGGAAGAAATATCAAGCCCATAACAGATTTATAGATCAAGCACAGTTGTCCCTTTATCCGGATATTAGATGAAAATCAAATATAATCATCTAGCATCCAAGTCGACCGACAACGAGAATAATCAACAAGAGTAATTATCAGGACGAGTCTTCAAGTCCAAGGAACAATTCGACACAAGGCTATCACCGAAGTCGAACAATAAGCCTACAAAATAACAAGCACAAACTAGAACCAAAATTAAATACAATTCTATTTATCTAAACTCAAATAAATTGAATAAACTAATACTAAAGTTATATTAATATTAATAATTGTATCCAAATTCTAATTCAATTATGATAAACAAAAATAAACAAAGTTAAAACTCAATAAAATTCTAAAATAATAAAATTCTAAGAAAGGTCATTAAAGTAACTAACAAACAAAATTCTAAATAAGTAAACCCTAATCTTTAACCAATATTAATTAAAAAAATCTATTATCTTAACAAAGTTATGCAGAAAAATTAATTAAAATGAAAAAACTATAGCCAAAGCTAATAAAGAAACTAATTACAATTAAAAAAAGAATTTAAAGAAAAATGGTGAGGATTTAGAAGAGAGAAAAAAACGAAGAAAAAAAAAGAGGGATAGGTTTGCTTGCTGGAGATTGGACACTGGTAACAGAAATTATCAATGGGCTTAGCCCATATTCAACAACAACAATGAAACCTGTTTCCTTACAAAATTAAGAAAAGAAAATTATGATAATAAAAAGAACATAAAAAGAAGAAAAATAAAGTCAGATCAAAACAAAAGCAACAGGGAAACCCTAACGTGTTCCGCCTCCAATCCCGACGGCGACATTACTCTCAAAGCTCTCCTCCCTCAAACAATCATCCGACGGAAACTGCTCATCGTCAACCTAAAACTCATCAACGGACGTCCCTTCTTCTAAAACGAACCGCGCCAACTTGTCATCATCAAAATCTCACCATCAAACAACCATCCTCCTCTCACTCTCGCCACCGCCCCTGCAAGCCGAAATCGACGGAAAACTGAAGAAAGATCATCCACCGCGATTTATCTCTCCGTCTCCACTTCCGCGATGGCGTCCTCGGTGTCGTCTCAAGTTCTTCCTCTCGGATCTACTTCAGTTCAAAGAAGGTTGGTGAAGAAGGTTTGTGCGATTTCCTTTTTGTTTTGGTTCCCAAACCCTCTTTTCTTCTCCTTCTTCTCTTCTGATTTTGTTGTGTTGTGAAGGTGTTGAAGTTGGTGGTTGAAGTTGATGAAGAGTTGGAGAGTTTGCGATTTGTTGTTCAGAAATGAAGATGTGAGCTGAGTTTGTGATTTTAGAAGATGGTGAAGGTTGCGCAAAGGTGGTGGAGAGATGTTAAAGAAGAACGTTGTGTGGTGAAGGGTTTGCTGCGGGTTGTATGAGCTGAAGGAGGGTTGGTTGTGCGGTGCGATGGGGCCGCGGCTTTGGGTATGGTGGTGTGAGCAGTGCGTGATGAAGGAGAGTGGTTTGGTTTATGGTTTATTGATGTTTTGGAGGTGGTTCAGATTGATGTTATGAAAAATTGAAGGATTTGGTTCAAGGTTTTGTTCTAATTTTTTTGTGTTTTATGCAGGTTACCAAAATGAAGCCTAAGAAAAAAGATTTGTTGTTGTTATTGCAGGCGAGAAATCCCCTGGAGGAATGAAGGTGTTAATGTTGAATTTATGAGTTTGTGCGTTGTACACTTTTTATTACAGGTGAAGAAAAATGATGAATAAGATGAGAGTTTTTGTGAAGAATCAAAAAAAGGTGATGCGTGGAGAGTGTGTTGTGTGCGATTTTTTTCCTTTCTTGTTTTACCCAATGTGGGCCTCTTATTGGCTGCAAATTGTGAATGCTATATTGGTACGAATCCGTCTGAAGAGTGATGAAAAATATTAGCTGGAAGTGAAAAGTTGTGTGGGACCATGAATTGTTGTAGTGTTGTTGCTGATTGTTACCAAAATATGCGTGTGGGATGGCCCTTTTGTGGTTGTGTGGGGCCTATGATGAAAATTTGAAAAAGAAGAGAAAAAGAAAGTTGTGAAATGTGTGAGGAAATCGCATGGTGTTGCTGCTGTAGGGTAGGGACGTGATTCATTGATGAATCACTTCCTTATATCATTATTTTTTGGCTTTTGTAGTAATCTTTTTGTACTTTTTTCTTATGATAATAATAGAGAAATGGGCTCTAGTGAGAAAATAATGTGGGCTTTGATAATGGATGCAATTAAAATAAAGGGTTTAAATGAACAAAATTGAACAATGGTTCTAAGGAAAATATGGTCATATGAACAAAGAATAAATTTGAATAAGGAAATGGAATGTGTTTTTTTTCTTTTTATATGGATGATGTGAACAAATGGATAAAGTTTAGAAAAATGAATATGGTTTTAAGATTTAGACATAAAATGTGGATAATGAATGGAAATAAAGTGGTTTATGATAAATGAATAATGATTCGGGATTTTTAGGAAATGGACATGGAAAAGAAAAATTGATTAGAAATATGGACAATGAGTAAACAATGGATGTGATAAACGATGGATAATGGTCATTGGATGATCAAAACAAATTGGATAATGAAACTGGTTTTAAAAAATGGATATTCGGATAATCGAAAATATGGACATGGGGAAATCGTTATGAAGAGTGGTTAGGAAATGATGGAAATTACAGGTATGTATTAACTGGACATGAACTAAATCAAAGGCCACTGATGCACAATACACTTGAGTTTAATCCAACACCAAATTTATACCAACTTCCACACGTCTCATATGAAATAAGCACGACTGCCACAAAACATCTCGCAATTAAAACAACCACCCTCTAAATCACTTCGAAATCTTGACTTGATTATTTCTTTGAAAATGGAGATAGCCTGAGATGCTAAGAAGACAAAAATATCCTTGTAACTTGAAGATGATGAGAATAGCCTGGCGATGGGCCAAATACACAGTGGATGGTCCTTGCAGGCGTGAAATTCCTGAAGATCACTAATTTAGGGAAATAAACCCTAATTCAGTGACAGGATCCTAAGATGATGCCATTGATGGCTGCATAGCCAAGAACTTGAATTCTTCTGATAATCCGCACATAAGGACGTGAAACCCTAATCAATCAGAAAACAATGATCTCATGCCTCAGGATCTTATACAAATGATATCCTAAATGTTTAATCATGATGCGAATGAATGCAAAACGAAAAGCTGACAAAGATAGAAAACCAGAGGGCAAATTAAGGGTATCTACAGCTGCCCCTATTCAATCAACTGTTAATCTGAAAAGGATGAGAGCAACTGCTATCAAACGTTCAAGATAAACAGTGATTGAATACCAAAAATAACCAGAAATTTGCACTCTGTAGGAGAATGCAGAAATGGGAAATAAACCCAACCAAATGACTTTTTGGTGATTGAAGCGGAGAAAGCAGACGAGCTTCTTCCAAGTTGAAATTGATATCTGGAATATGTTGATAGACGAGTCTTCAAACAATCCTGTGACGCCAGGCGCTGGACATACGAGTCCTCAAACACTTCAAACAATAAACTAAGACAGACGAATCTTCAAACAATCTTGTGACGCCAGGAGCTGGACATACGAGTCCTCAAACTTTGCAAATAACATGAGACAGACGAGTATCCTTCGGATTTACCTGTTACGCCAGGACCGGTAATGCACTAAAGTCTGTGGGATAGACATGCAATCAAGGTAGACGAACCTTCTTCATATATTATCCGCAGATATATGGTATAAGACAGACGAGTCTTCTTAACAAACCTGTTACGCCAGGTGCAGCAACAATAATTGGTGCCGGAGACAGACGAGCCTCCTTCGGATTTACCTGTTACGCCAGGATCGGTAACCATTTTGACATTAATTCCCACTGTCAGGATTCTAAACCTCTTCAATACAGACGAGTATTGGATGATCATCAAGATAACACAGACGAGTGTCATAAGTCAATGATATAGACGAGTACCAGACGATGATCCGGGAAACACAGACAAGTGCTTCAGGCAATGATACAGACGAGTATCAGCTACTAGTATAGACGAATACCAGAAATTCAAACACAGACAAGCATTTGAAGTAGCAACAGGAGAGTATCAGGATAAACAACAAATCTTCACCATACAGGTAAGCTAGCACAGACGAGTGTTGGGGATGATACAGACGAGTATCCAAGCAAAGCAGACGAGCTTCAGAACACAGACGGCTTCTGGGGAATAAAAGCAGACGAGCTTCAAACAAACACAGACGAGTGCTGGACAGTTGTAGACGAGCAACAGCAGAGAATACATACCAAGGCACAGACGAGTGCAGCAAAGGATCCAATACCAAACACAGACGAATGTTGGGAGATTGCAGACGAGCAACAACAAATATCATATCCGAACACAGACGAGTGTTGAGGAGTTGCGGACGAGCAACAACAACTATCATAACCAACCACAGACGAGTGTTGGAAAATTGCAGATGAGCAATATCAAGGTAATCATAAGCCAATGTTGGGGGAAAGCAAAAGAGAAATACCACAGAGCCAACACAGACGGGTGTTGAAAGATGCAGACGAGCAACAATAAAGCAGTAATACTAATGCTGGGGAGAACTCCGTTTAGGGATAACACAGACGAGTGTTGACAAACGCAGACGAGCGGTAGACAAATGCCTGATCGGCAGCAAGAGATACAACTTTGTAGGGGAAGACAAGTCAAGAGGTCTGGATACCTCACACTAACTGAGGTGATGAATATCTGACTGTATCATCTAATGGCCAACAGAATGGCAACTTGCTGGGAAATATTTCACTGCCGGAAGTGAAGATCAGATATGAACTCTGTGGGGAAAGATCATCTTCAGACTTGGCTGGGGAAGATGCTTCGTCAAATAACTCTTGCTGGGAACCTTGTTGGGGAGAGAGCTCTGACAATTCTAACTTTGTGGGGAAACAAGGCCTTCAGCTGCCTGTTGGGAAAACTTCACTGTGGAAAGATAAATCCGCTTGGGGACGAGAACGACTCAATTAGCCTTGAAGTTCTGTTGGGGATATCATCTGCTCTACCTCAACTGGGGATGTCAACCTTCTGGCATGGTTGAGAAAAATATTTGGCCACGCCCTGCTGAGGGGAGACTTTGCTAGAGAATCAAATTAGTCACAATATGCCCCAAGTATAGTATGAAGACTGCGTTGGGAAGATATGCCGATGAAAGTTGAACTTTGACTATATACCAACTCCTCACGAGGAAACCTTGTCGGCTGAAAGAAGATCTTATGCTCGGGAAAGAAATAAACTTCCAATGAACCGCTGGTAAAATAAATACCAGACATTCTCTAAGGATTAACACAGTGTTCAAGATTCTGAGCTCAACAGTTGCCTACTGATTATCAAGAGTGCACAAGCATCCCTTTACTCTTCCAATTGTCTCAGACTGCACCATCTATGAAAAGATCGTCTTCAGAGGATTTTATAGAAGACTTGGCATCCAGAATTGCCCCAGTGTCTTCAAACTCTCGTAGAAATCAAACGGATCTTGAGATAACTGCCCCAGATTGCGTCTTGTAACAATTCTTCCCCACACCAGAGAGAAAACAGAAACCATGCGGTATGAAGATGCCATGCAAATGATGCAAGACGTAAACGTATGCTCATGATGCTAAGGATAATGAAACAAGGATGATTGGGCGTAAGGCCAGGTTAATAGATATTTTTGGTATAATTGTTTTGGTTGCCAAACAATTGGACTTTGAAGGTGGAATACCAGACGAGAACTGGTTTATTAAAGATAGGCCAACAGACGAGAACTGATGGGCAAAGAATAAGTCGTCAGACGAGAACTGACTCCTTGGGTTCATTGTCAAACGAGAATTGACTCAGAAAAAGAATGATTACCAGACGAGAACTGGCATTCAACAGGTTAAATGAAAAGGTGACCAGACGAGAATTGGTTAAAAGATTCGCCTACCAGACGAGAACTGGTATTTGAAGTTGGTTTTCCAGACGAGAACTGGACTTTGGGTTTGTCTACCAGACGAGGACTAGACATTGAAAAGTTTTTCCAGACGAGAACTGGACTTTGAAATGTTGATAAACTGTTGGGGGTACGAGGCCCTAGATGTAAGATCTGATGTTTGAGGGGAAAGCCTCATGCAACTGATGATGCTCATGCTCTAAGCTCGAGCGAAACAACATGAGTAACGTATGCAAATGATTTATGCAATGCTTATGAAAAGCCAGAAAAGCTCCCAAGGGAAGAAAGGTCCTAGTGACAAGGCTTCTGGTGAGAAGGGTGACAAAGGCGACGGTGGGTAACACGATTTCCCGATACTCGTCTTGAACTTGGAGATCACTGACATAACTTGTTCTGTGTAGCTAAAGCTTTGCCCCTGTTTGGGTGAGTCTCTGAACAGACTGTCATTGATTATCCAATTCCTGACATGGCAGAATTGGATGTCCTCTCAAGGAGAGTTGCACTTAGTGATACTCTGGAAATGTCTTGCCCCGGTATGAGCGTGGAAGCGACTTGACTCATTCTGACTGAGCATTGGAAGAATTCATCCTTGGTCAACAGAAAATTCGGGTGGCTTGCCCCCGTTTGGCAGATTCAGCTCTGATCAAATGACTTTGAAAGATGTTCCTCAATCAACTGATGCTTGGGAACTTGCTTTACCCTGACAAATTCCTTGGTCGACAAAACCACTAGATAACATGCCTCTGATTCATAGGCCTATAGGATGCTCTTGACTCTAGTCATCATTGTTGAATGATCAAATTTCCTCGTGATTGCTCTTTGTAGGAACTTCCCTGAAGACACGGGCTGACTTGCAATTAAAACTGCTCATTCACATATGGTAATTTTAATGCAGTGCACATGCAAGTTTTGAAACTTTATTTATTTTAATGTTGTGACAGTGTGTGACGAATGGACGATTAGTCCAAACGTAGTGCTGAGTTAGCAAATCGTTAGGAGTCAGTTTACGCAACCTTGTCGTAATATGCTTTCAGAATTGAACCCGATTCAATTAGGACTTTCAAGGGTTGTAACGTGGTCTGGTTCACGGTTTTAGAAAGAAAGATTTATGGCTCAAAGTTTATCTGTGCCCACCCATTCTCCTTGATGTTCTTCGGTCCTATATTCAGCTAATTTGGCCTGAGTGCTCACCTTTCGGAAGGGTTTTGTGATGGTTGAGCAACCAATGACGTTGATGGTTTAAGCACCAATGAGGTTTCTTGGAGTAACAGTCACCCCTTCTGACCTTGTGTCTGTAATCACACGATTTTGTTCTAATGGAAGATTTTTCTTTCTGATTTTTTACTCCCTAACTTTGGCTTGGACTGATTCCTTTTTTTTTTTGAATTTTTTTCGATTTTGAAGTCCAGCGGGATGCTCTAACTTTTGCCTAAGTCATTTGTATTCACACTTTTTTTTTTGACTTAGCGGGCTTTTATTTCTCTTTTTTTTTTGCTTTTTGTTGAAAAAATCGTGTGACACTGGTTGTCTGACTTGTTGAAAGGGTTGTGACTGCCTCATTCCTTTGTCGTTGAGGGGTAACCCTTGTGGTTTTACATCCCTTGACCTCTTGAGGTGTACTGAAGAAAAGGTAATGGATCCTCGGATGCTCACTCCTTTGGAAATTTGAACGCTCGGTCAAATTAACTGATGACTACCCTGCCCCTGGTTGAATGTGAGGGTTTTTTCCGTTTAGAAAAGAAACTCCTACTTCAAGGCTCAAAGGGGTTGACGAGGGTCTATCTCCCTTATATCTCCGGTGTTTGGGAATTGAAACAATGTCGGTACATCGTCAGCAAGTTCTACTCTGAAAGCATACCTTCAACAATTATGGGTATTCAGTTGTCATCATCCTCCCTCAAACCTGCTAAACAACAGTGAAATAAACGGGAGGTATATGGATGCAATTTTTTTTCATTTTTTTTTCAATGCAAGTAAAGAAAAATGAGCGAATGTGACATAATTGATTCAAAAATGCAAGATCACTACATTAACATTACCATTCAAAATAACAATGCTTAAAAGACAAGTAGCTGCTAACAGGAAAGAAACTACAATGCAAATAATAAAAAGGATACAATGATCACCAACTCTGATGACATTTTGTCCGAGCCACTGAATCAGGAGACGCTTCTCTGAAGCCCTCGAACCCAACCAGGCGAGAGGTGTACGTGCACAACCAAGCTTCCTTCTGGAAAGGATATGTAGCCCTTATCGATCAACTGTTGTACTTTGGCTTGAAAAGCTTTACAATCTTCAGTTGAATGCCCCATTGATCCACCATGATACCCACACTGCTCATGAGGATTGTACCCTAGAGGGTACGGCTCTGACAACGGCTTGAGAGGCTTAGGAACCACCAATGAGCTCTGAATTAGATGTGGCAAGAGTTCACTGTATGCCATGGGAACTGGATGAAGAGGAGCGTTCCTTCTTTCCAGATTGTTGTGAGGCCTATGCTGGCTCTGAAGTTGATTATGAGATCTTCGACCCTTAGCTTGCAGATTTGGACGGGGAAGAGTCCAAGGCTTCTGATATGGTGCCCTGAGCATTGTCGAATGCCTATAAGAGTAGCCAGACACAGGAACGGATGATCTCTGAGAAGATGATGGTCTAGAATATTCGATATTGGCCATGACTGCACTGATGTCATGCCCTTCTTCCCCTTGGGAGCTAACAACAGACTCATCTTCACTAGCTGGGATGTTCGAAAAGTCTTGGATTTTTCCACTTTTGAGCAGGCTCTCGATGCGTACTCCAACTATCATCAAATCAGAGAAGCTTAATGTCCCAATGCTACTCATTCTTTCCAAGTATGGACCCTGCAAGGTGCCCAGAACAGGTCAATTAATTCTCTGTCTGAAAGTGGTGGTTGCACTTGGGCTGCCAATTCTCTCCACCGCTGTGCATATTCTCTGAAAGATTCACCAGTTCTCTGAGATAGGCTTTGCAACTGCATGCGACTGGGCGCCATGTCCACATTATACTGGTATTGCTTCACAAAAGCTCTGGATAAATCATTCCAAGATCGGATACGACAGCTTTCCAAATCCATATACCAACTTAAGGATGCCCCGCTTAAACTGTCCTGAAAACAGTGAATCATCAGCTTATCGTTGTGGGCATGAGAAGTCATTTTCCGACAAAACATCACCAAATGACGCTTCGGGAAACTGACACCAGTGTATTTCTCAAACTTCAGAGTCTTGAAATCTGGAGGAATGACAAGACCAGGCACCAAACACAGGTTTAGAGCATCAAAACCAAAGGCATCAGGATCCGCTAAGGCTTTAAGTTGCTCGTCCAACACGCGGAACCTTTCAGCAGGATCAAAAGTTTGTAGATCCTTGGTTTTCACAAGAGGGATTGCCCCTTGGAAGTTCGGCATAGGGAAAGCAAAACTCTGATAATCCGTAGAATCAGAAGAAGATGAAGGCCCACCTCGGACAACAGATGGTTCGTGTACACTCTGATTCATGATCGGGGTCTGTGCAGGCTGAGCTTGAGTAAGGTTGTTCACTTGTGGAAGATCCCCATCAGGAGAAAGACCATACAAAGGATTGTTCATCGAAGTGAAACCAAGTGGAAACTCAACATTCTGACGGTTGCTCTCTGACATAGCTACTGACAACTTCCAATCTGACCTTTTCTTAGTTCTTGACACTGCTCAATCTAGCTTCAAACAACTTTTTCGTCTTCCAACAATTACCACTTGTTCAAACTGAGTATCGGGAAATCAGCTGGCTGGTCATGGACAAAAGAGGAAGGATGAGCTCTCTGGAAAAAGGTATGCAATGCTGATGCAAATGCAAAATGCAGTATGATGATGCAAAAGATGCAAAGACATGGGATCACAGCCGGAAACTGCCTGGAATCTGGAATACTGCCAAGAATCGAGTGTCTGTAACCACAAGATCTCTGTATAATAACCCAAAATAGTAGCCAAGAACCATAGGTCAAGAACTTCAGGATCATAGTGACTGGATCAAAACAAAAAGTCTGCACTGGCAATGAGTGTATGTTGAGGTCATGGGTTCCTGCAAACCTGTAAACCCCTCCCAATATCACGGGTATGCTTCGGGTCAAACATCATGGACTCTCAAAGCCGAATAGCAATAATACTTTCACCATTTCCGAGAAATGGCTCATGACCAAATCAGGGAATCGGTTAGGCATTATGTACTACGCAGGGAGGCCTCAGCTGAGTCCGGGAAAAACAAGCATCCCTTATAAGTCCCCAGCTTCAAGCGCTGAAATCGAGAAACAATAGTACATTCAGCCCGTAGGATACAATACTATTGTCATACGACCAGATGCTTTGACTGAGTTCCTATAAGAGAACCAGGCCATCCTATGTGAGTCCCCAGTGGACCCTCGGGTGCGAATGGGTTTGCCACAAAATGTGGTATGCCACTGCCACCACTGGAGAGGGTTGTTTCCACAAAGGTTCTCAATGATCGGTCCCCAGATGCACATAACTATCAGGGTCCTATCCCTAAGTGGAGGAAATCCCCACACAAGATATTTCCAAGACGGTCGTAATCTGGGCGTGAAACACATCGCCACTCATCATGCCACATGTGAGTACAATATGTCCACTCTAATCCTATAGTGCACTCAAGCCGGGTACTTGGCTTATCTTTCAGAAACAGTATCACCCGAGCCCACCAAACAGAAAACCAGTCCAGACAGTCCAGTATGATATATATGATGCGGAAAATAAATACTGAAAACTGTAAATAAAGCTGTAAATAAACAACAATAAAATACAACAAGCCACAGCAAACAAACATCACCCAATGAAACAGAAACACACAAGTGCTAGGAGAGACTCACAGGGGAACCAGAGATTCTGGTGTGCATTTCCCCAGCAGAGTCGCCAGCTGTCGCTCCCCGGATTTCCATCCTGGTACAAACGCGAAAGTGGCGCGGAAGAAAGAATAGAGTCGCCAGCCAGGCATTTTTATCCCGAAGAAAGGGAATGGTAATGATGCACAAACCAGAAGAAAGAAAGAGGAAGGACACAGGTCCTGCGAACCAAAGAGACTGAGTTCGGGATTCGGTTACGACCTGGGAAGGTATTAGCACCCAGATCGTCTGCCGTACCCGACGGGATCCACGCTTGCAAAAGAAACTATTTCAAAGGGTGAGGGTATGAAAACTGCAGCAAAGAAATGAAAATGAAAAGAAACTGGAACTGGAAAAGAACTGAATAAGAAAGCAAAAGGAAAAATGTAGGGAAAAAAAAGATTGTGCTCGAACGGGCCCTACCCCACTGCCTACGTACCTCATCAGGATAATGAGGATTAGAGACGCCGTAGTTCCCCTAACTAGGGGTACTAAAAGGATATTGCTTGTGAATTAAAGCTTGAACTGCCTATGCCATTGCTCAGGTGTTGCAGACTCGGACGACGAGTGCGTAACCGTCTTACAAAGTGACAAGTAGGAGCAAGTTCGCGTACGGAGCGAATGAGGTGAGAAAAGAATTCCCGAAGGAAAGACGCTTATTGTTTGTTTGTGTTTTTTAGAAGCTTTTATGAGTGAAAGTTTGAATAGGTAAGTGTACCTAAGTCTTACTCAATGGGATGTGTACATCTCACATCATCCCGAAATGGAATGCGCAAGAGGCACACCTATCTATGGAGGAAATCCCCAAAGCTAGTCCCATAAGTGAAGGCTTAAGCACACTGACCTATTACCATTATTAAGTCTTTTTGTGGTTTTTTGGTTAAGAAGTGTTTTTTAGCTTTTCTTTGTGAGGTACTCATGCTAAGACCTATCCACCACGAGTGATGACTCACACCTCGCCCCGAAACGGAACGCGTGCAAGTATCTCATAGCAAAGTCTCATGTCACATGAAGGCACTCACCATTTATTAAATGAATTAGAATTAAGTTGAAGATGAGAAGAGAAAGCACCAAAAGAATCATAAAGGTAAAAGCTAACGGGAAAAGTATAATCCTAATATTCACATGCTCGGATGGTCCTGGGTTAGTGAGGCTTACTATCCTAAAGAAGAAAGAAAGAAGAAGAGAAAGATGAAAGGAGAAGCTCCACGGTGGCCTAAGCACACCTCAAGTCGAGAATGAATAAGAGAAGGTGAGGAAGAAGAAATAAGAGGAAGAAGAAATAAGAAAGAAGAATGCAATGGAGAAGAAATAAGATAGAGAGATGAGAATGCGATATGGAGAAGAAATAAGATAGAGAGATGAGAATGCGATATGGAGTAATCGAACAATGCACAAACAGAGCCTACACCAGTAGGACTTCCAGATGCAGCAACATGCAATAAGTAAAATCGGTCCTCAGTGGTACCTAACGGAGGAGGTCCGTTGCCTCTTCAATAAGCACAATAGAAACTCAGGAAGAAATATCAAGCCCATAACAGGTTTATAGATCAAGCACAGTTGTCCCTTTATCCGGATATTAGACGAAAATCAAATATAATCATCTAGCATCCAAGTCGACCGACAACGAGAATAATCAACAAGAGTAATTATCAGGACGAGTCTTTAAGTCCAAGGAACAATTCAACACAAGGCTATCACTGAAGTCGAACAATAAGCCTACAAAACAACAAGCACAAACTAGAACCAAAATTAAATACAATTCTATTTATCTAAACTCAAATAAATTGAATAAACTAATACTAAAGTTATATTAATATTAATAATTGTATCCAAATTCTAATTCAATTATGATAAACAAAAATAAACAAAGTTAAAACTCAATAAAATTCTAAAATAATAAAATTCTAAGAAAGGTCATTAAAGTAACTAACAAACAAAATTCTAAATAAGTAAACCCTAATCTTTAACCAATATTAATTAAAAAAATCTATTATCTTAACAAAGTTATGCAGAAAAATTAATTAAAATGAAAAAAATATAGTCAAAGCTAATAAAGAAACTAATTACAATTAAAAAAAGAATTTAAAGAAAAATGGTGAGGATTTAGAAGAGAGAAAAAAACGAAAAAAAAAGAGGGATAGGTTTGCTTGCTGGAGATTGGACACTGGTAACAGAAATTATCAATGGGCTTAGCCCATATTCAACAACAACAATGAAACCTGTTTCCTTACAAAATTAAGAAAAGAAAATTATGATAATAAAAAGAACATAAAAAGAAGAAAAATAAAGTCAGATCAAAACAAAAGCAACAGGGGAACCCTAACGTGTTCCGCCTCCAATCCCGACGACGACATTACTCTCAAAGCTCTCCTCCCTCAAACAATCATCCGACGGAAACTGCTCATCGTCAACCTAAAACTCATCAACGGACGTCCCTTCTTCTAAAACGAACCGCGCCAACTTGTCATCATCAACATCTCACCATCAAACAACCATCCTCCTCTCACTCTCGCCACCGCCCCTGCAAGCCGAAATCGATGGAAAACTGAAGAAAGATCATCCACCGCGATTCATCTCTCCGTCTCCACTTCCGCGATGGCGTCCTTGGTGTCGTCTCAAGTTCTTCCTCTCGGATCTGCTTCAGTTCAAAGAAGGTTGGTGAAGAAGGTTTGTGCGATTTCCTTTTTGTTTTGGTTCTCAAACCCTCTTTTCTTCTCCTTCTTCTCTTCTGATTTGGTTGTGTTGTGAAGGTGTTGAAGTTGGTGGTTGAAGTTGATGAAGAGTTGGAGAGTTTGCGATTTGTTGTTCGGAAATGAAGATGTGAGCTGAGTTTGTGATTTTAGAAGATGGTGAAGGTTGCGCAAAGGTGGTGGAGAGATGTTAAAGAAGAGCGTTGTGTGGTGAAGGGTTTGCTGCGGGTTGTATGAGCTGAAGGAGGGTTGGCTGTGCGGTGCGATGGGGCCGCGGCTTTGGGTATGGTGGTGTGAGTAGTGCGTGATGAAGGAGAGTAATTTGGTTTATGGTTTATTGATCTTTTGGAGGTGGTTCAGATTGATGTTTTGAAAAATTGAAGGATTTGGTTCAAGGTTTTGTTCTAATTTTTCTGTGTTTTATGCAGGTTACCAAAATGAAGCCCAAGAAAAAAGATTTGTTGTTGTTATTGCAGGCGAGAAATCCCCTGGAGGAATGAAGGTGTTAATGTTGAATTTATGAGTTTGTGCATTGTACACTTTTTATTACAGGTGAAGAAAAATGATGAATAAGATGAGAGTTTTTGTGAAGAATCAAAAAAAGGTGATGCGTGGAGAGTGTGTTGTGTGCGATTTTTTTCCTTTCTTGTTTTACCCAATGTGGGCCTCTTATTGGCTGCAAATTGTGAATGCTATGTTGGTACGAATCCGTCTGAAGAGTGATGAAAAATATTAACTGGCAGTGAAAAGTTGTGTGGGACCATGAATTGTTGTAGTGTTGTTGTTGATTGTTACCAAAATATGCATGTGGGATGGCCCTTTTGTGGTTGTGTGGGGCCTGTGATGAAAATTTGGAAAAAGAAGAGAAAAAGAAAGTTGTGAAATGTGTGAGGAAATCGCATGGTGTTGCTGCTGTAGGGTAGGGACGTGATTCTTTGATGAATCACTTCCTTATATTATTATTTTTTGGCTTTTGTAGTAATCTTTTTGTACTTTTTTCTTATGATAATAATAGAGAAATGGGCTCTAGTGAGAAAATAATGTGGGCTTTGATAATGGATGCAATTAAAATAAAGGGTTTAAATGAACAAAATTGAACAATGGTTCTAAGGAAAATATGGTCATATGAACAAAGAATAAATTTGAATAAGGAAATGGAATGTGTTTTTTTTCTTTTTATATGGATGATGTGAACAAATGGATAAAGTTTAGAAAAATGAATATGGTTTTAAGATTTAGACATAAAATGTGGATAATGAATGGAAATAAAGTGGTTTATGATAAATAAATAATGATTCGGGATTTTTAGGAAATGGACATGGAAAAGTAAAATTGATTAGAAATATGGACAATGAGTAAACAATGGATGTGATAAATGATGGATAATGGTCATTGGATGATCAAAACAAATTGGATAATGAAACTGGTTTAAAAAAATGGATATTCGGATAATCGAAAATATGGACATGGGGAAATCGTTATGAAGAGTGGTTAGGAAATGATGGAAATTACGGGTATGTATTAACTGGACATGAACTAAATCAAAGGCCACTGATGCACAATACACTTGAGTTTAATCCAACACCAAATTTATACCAACTCCCACACGTCTCATATGAAATAAGCACGACTGCCACAAAACATCTCGCAATTGAAACAACCACCCTCTAAATCACTTCGAAATCTTGACTTGATTATTTCTTTGAAAATGGAGATAGCCTAAGATGCTGAGAAGACAAAAATATCCTTGTAACTTGAAGATGATGAGAATATCCTGGCGATGGGCCAAATACACAGTGGATGGTCCTTGCAGGCGTGAAATTCCTGAAGATCACTAATTTAGGGAAATAAACCCTAATTCAGTGACAGGATCCTAAGATGATGCCATTGATGGCTGCATAGCCAAGAACTTGAATTCTTCTGATAATCCGCACATAAGGACGTGAAACCCTAATCAATCAGAAAACAATGATCTCATGCCTCATGATCTTATACAAATGATATCCTAAATGTTTAATCATGATGCGAATGAATGCAAAACGAAAAGCTGACAAAGATAGAAAACCAGGGGGAAAATTTAGGGTATCTACACTCTCTATGATCCTGAGTTGAGGAAGTCCATCTAGTCTTCGTCAATATCTAGATCGAGGTCATGGCTTTGAGGCGACTTCCTTTTAGGGGGTTTCATCTAGGTCATAGACGTTTTCCCAACAACTTTAGTTCTAGTGTTTTATGCAACAGTTGATTTGGGTGGCTCTGGAGCTTTCTTGGCCATTTTCTGGTCTGCGAGATTTGCTGAGGAAGAACTCATGGCACAATAGAATGGGAGTATAGTTAGGAGCACACGAGACCCCTGCCTTTTATGGGAGGGATATTCCTCGAGTTGATCACCTAGATAAGGCGTAGGAACTTGAAAGGAGCGCAATCAACCTTGGAAAAAGAGTGCCTCCCAGAAAATAGCCATTTTAGGTATTGGAAATTGTGCCCGTTAACTCTACTAATTCGGGCGACGAACTTCGATAAAGTAGATTCAAACTAGTGTCTCCACGCCAGTTGTAAACGAACTAGAGGAGGTGATATTTATAGCCAAAATTCATGCAGTACAAGGGTTTTATTTGGAAACTAAGCTATGGTAGTGGGAGGTGTTGAGGATCTCCACATTTTAAGGCACTGTTATCGGTATTGGAAGATTGTGGCGCCAAAAGTGGAATCATGATGGATGTGACAAGTTGTCTCAATCCGACAAAATATGAATAATTGTTTGTTCAGATCGAAGATTATGATGCGTTGAAATCTCTCAGGAAGGTCCAAAAGGCCAAGCTTCTTGGTCAACCACATCTCTGTTGAAACTGGTCTTTTGGGGGGAAATTTGTTAGATGAAGATTTCGACCAGGATAAAAAGGTTTTTGGCGTGTTAGAGAAAATCCATAAAAATGTCAAAGGAGAGTTGTCCGACAGAATATGAACAATTGTTTGTTCAGATCGACGATTACGATGCGTCGAAATCTCTCAGGAAGGTCCAAAAGGCTAAGCTTCTTGGTCGACCACATCTCTGTCGAAACTGGCCTTTTGGGGGGAAATTTGTTAGCTGAAGATTTCGACCAGGATAAAAAGGTTTTTGGCGTGTTAGAGAAAATCCATAAAAATGTCAAAGGAAAGTTGTTTGACCCAACCAGGAAAGAATAAACATGTCAATAGGTCGACAGGAAGAAGAAGCGAAGAAAAGGCCAACGTATGGAAGGAAGGCGTCGAAGCATTTTGACGCTACCTAGGAGAGCCAGTATGTCGAAGGCTTTCGACGTGCCATTCTGAATGCTATGAAGAAACTGCTCAAGGAAGTGGAGCAAAGAGTGGTCAGTTACCATAGGAGTAAGGTGACAGGTGTCAACGTCAGATTCATTGGAAAGGGTCTGATGGTTACTTTTTTATGTCTATTTAAGTAGAATTCATTTTCAGAATTAAAGGTCGCATTTCTTTACATTGTAAAAGGGACACACTCAAAGTATCAAGCGTTAAGAGAAATGAGTTAACCCCCTACGCAAAATGTATGATAGCGTCCAAACATTTATCTTTTCAAGTTATTTCAATTCCAAGCAATTTTAATACTTTTCTTCTGCTTTGTTTTTTCTATTTTATTTATTTTCCTTTGGTCAAGCATTTTGCGAGTATTTGCATAAACACAACAAATTTATTAAAAAAATCCTCTTAGCATTTGACACTATAAAAGTCCACCATATACTTAATCGGACAGAGAAGTCTATCGACTTGTTCGTGCGAAATCCACATGCGGACACTAGTTTATTAACTGCTTGTATATTCTACAATAGTTTGGCATTATGGTGGTGACTTGATGTAAAAAAAAATTGATTGAAAATAATATTTGAGTTTCTTTGTTTTAGTTGAAAGGTACTTTTGAGCAATTCTTGCATGAAAACGGATCTAAATCTATATTCTTACACATAACCAATAAAAAAGAGAAAAATTTATATTTATATTTTAAATTTAATTTACTTTTTAATTGGATTCCTGGGGTGGTTGTAATTATGGGAGAGAGAGAAAAAAATTGTGATTGGTTGTATGTATATATTTTCATCTGTTTGTGTCTACCTAAGAATTTCTCACTTTTGAAATATGCCTACTTCCCGTAGTCTATTTTGAAATATGCCAACTTTCTTTATGGATTAAATAGTGTTTATCCCCTGCCATAAGAGTGAGATTCGGTTTAACACCCTTAATAAAAAAAAAATGAGATTTCCCCCCTTATAAAACAAATATTCCATTTGCAGGCACCCCTAGTATACTGTTTGACTAATTGTGCATTGAAATCTTTATAGGTGGCAACCATGTGGCATTTTTTTAATTTTTTAATCATTTTTGAAAATCCAGGTGTCATTTTTATTTATTTATTTTAATTATAATTTAATTATTTATTTAAATTGAATTTTTTTTCTTTTTTAATTATGATTTAGTTATTTTTATTTTAATTGCTGAATCCACATATTATTTTAATGCTTAATTATTATCTTTAAATATTTTTTTTTTATGTTCGTTTTTAATTATTTTAATATTTTAATTTATTATATATTTTAAATTTTAAATTTTTTCTTAAATTTTTTTATAATGGACCATTTGAAGTATACATAAGCCCATTATAAAATTCAACACATTTAATATTTATGTTATTGTGTTAAGTATATAAACACCAAAAGGAATTATTACTCAACTGATGTTAAACTATTCCAAAACAAAATTACAACTACTTCATATTAAAGTTGCGTGCAACACTAGTGTAACTCTATTATAGTGTCCATTATTTTACTAATAGCAAGCAATTGAATTTCTACACACCTTTCATCTCAGAGATTACATTTCAATATCTAAAATCCTCCAAAAACTACAATTGTTGACAATGAAAATGCGTAATAAAATCAAATAAATCAAAAGTCTAGTGATTGACATATAAAGTTCAATCTCATTCCAATTTCAATAGAACAAACATGTTGTATATATGCTCACAACAAGATAATTGCTTATTGAATAAGTGTTTGATTAAATTGTGTAACCAAACAAACTCATTAGTCAAAGACACCAAGCAATGGTTGAGGGGCAATTTGGACACGAACCCTTTAGTCCTGCCAAGTCGTTCCTCCACAAGCCTTGAAGTAATTTAACTGTGAAAAAAGGAACTTAAATAACATACAAATATAGAAGCACGTCGGTGTTGAAATGAACTAATCAAAACTTTTATTGTTCCAAAAGTATGTGTTGGGAATTTTATCAATTGAAGTAAAGAAAGGTGTTTAGCAGGAAAAGAATTCTTTACCTAAAGCTGAAGCAACTAGATACCCTATGACAAAACCGAGTGCCATGAAGATAATGGTATTCATCATGAAAAGAAACCCTAGTTCTGATCCTTGGCAGGTTGCAGAGATCCATTAAATGGACCATGAGGACGGTCGTCGCAGGTTGCAGAGATCCGAAGAGAGAATGATGAAGAAGAAGAAACGGTACGATTGCTTCTTATTTTGGATAATTGTGTTGAGAGTTACGTGTTTTAGAATTGGTCTTTCTAGTTGCTAATAAAGTTCCTAAATATTAGGAGTAGAAGTTTGTTTTAAGTTTGAATTAGTTTTTTGCTGTAACCCAGTCCTTCCTAATTATAAGGAAGAGTTATCTCTTTCTCTTTGCACGTTCTGTTATTTGTAAGGCTATTTAAAGCCATGTTTGATTCTGCTATTAATAACAAAATATCTTTTGCATATTCTGTTCAATACTTATCAATTGGTATCAGAGCTTTATCAAAAAGTTTTGATTGAGAGAGAAACACGTGAGAAGAGTGTGAGAGAAACACGTGAGAAGAGTGTAAAGAGAGATGGCAGAAAGTACCAACAATGGTAGCTTTGTGCAACCAGCCATCCCAAAATTTGATGGCTTCTATGAACACTGGGCAAAATTAATGGAGAATTTCCTTCGTTCAAAGGAATACTGGAACCTAGTAGAAGATGGAATAACTGAGATTCCAGCCGGAAGAGAGCCATCAGAAGCAGATAACAAGGTTATCGCAGAACAACAATTGAAAGACAAGAAGGTGAAAAATTACCTTTATCAAGCCATAGATCGAGAAATTATGGAAACAATTCTGAACGATGATACTTCCAAACAAATTTGGGATTCAATGAAGCAGAAGTTTAAGGGGTCATCAAGAGTTAAGAGAGCACAACTCCAAACCCTACGAACTGAATTCGAAATTCTGAAGATGAAAGAAGGGGAAACTGTCAATGCCTATTTTGGAAGAACACTATCAATTGCCAAGAGGATGAAAGCATGCGGTGAGAGTCTCAAAGAAGCTGATATCACATCGAAAATTCTTCGATCCTTAGTTACAAAATTCAACTACGTGGTATGTTCGATTGAAGAATCAAATAATGTTGATATCTTAACTGTGGATGAACTCCAAAGTAGCCTTTTAATTCATGAACAAAGGATGAAATCATCTGTAGAAGAAGATCAAGCATTGAAAGTTACACATGATGAGCGAGTTGGACGAGGCAGAGGCACGTTTAGGGGTCGAGGAAGAGGCAGGGGCAGACAATTCTTTGACAAATCTGCTGTTGAATGCTATAAATGTCACAATTTGGGACATTTTCAGTATGAATGTCGTAGTTCAGAGAAGCGGGCTCACTATGCCAAGATCAATGATGAAGATGAAATGTTGTTAATGGCGCAGGCTGATCTCAACGAAGGCAAAAGGGAAGGGATCTGGTTTCTTGATTCCGGATGTTCAAACCACATGTCAGGAAACAAAGAGTGGTTCACACAGCTTGATGAAACATTTAAGCATTCTGTAAAACTTGGAAATGATTCCAAGCTAATGGTGATGGGGAAAGGAAGAATCAAGATAGAAGTTGGAGGTCAAACTCGTACTGTAAGTGATGTTTTCTATGTACCTGAATTGCGTAATAACCTGCTCAGTATAGGTCAGTTACAAGAGCGAGGCATCACCATTACTATCAAACATGGAGTTTGCAAATTGTATCATCCTATTCATGGTGTTATAATGGAAAGCATAATGACAGCAAATAAAATGTTTGTTGTTATTGCAAACATTTTAAAATCACCTTCCTGCTTCAACACACAAATTGAAGAGCCAAGTGAAATTTGGCACAGAAGATATGGGCACTTGAGCTATAAAAATCTAGCTTTGCTTCACAATAAAGGGATGGTTCGAGGGCTGCCAGACATCAAAATTCCAACAAAAAGGTGTACAAAATGCATGTTAGGAAAACAACAAAGAGAAGCTATGCCAAAGAAGAGCAATTGGAGAGCCACAAAGAAGTTGCAACTCATACACTCCGACATATGCGGCCCTATTTCGCCTGCTTCGTACAGTAAAAAGAGGTACATATTAACATTCATAGATGATTATAGTCGGAAATTGTGGGTTTATTTTCTAAATGAGAAAAGTGAAGCTTTTGTGACTTTCAAAAATTTCAAAATAATGGTAGAGAAAGATTGTGGTTTATCAATGTGCAGCCTGAGAACAGATAGAGGAGAAGAATTCAACTCTAAGGAATTCTCAGAATTTTGCAAAACACAAGGCATAAGAAGACAGCTCACTACAGCATATACGCCTCAGCAAAACGGAGTTGCGGAGCGCAAAAACCGTACTATCCTCAATATGGTGAGATGTTTGCTTGAAGAGAAAAACATGCCCAAAATGCTTTGGCCAGATGCTGTGAAGTGGACGTGTCATGTTCTCAATCGGAGTCCAACTGCTTCTTTGAAGAACAAAACTCCAGAAGAATGTTGGAGTGATCTAAAACCGAATGTTGAATATTTCAAAGTGTTTGGGTGTGTTGGAAATGTGCATATACCAGATGCAAAGAGATTAAAATTAGATGCAAAAAGCCAAAAGCAGGTTCTGATTGGCTATAGTGAAGAGTCCAAAGGTTACAAAATGATCAATCCTTTTACAAAAAAAATCACTATCAGTAGAGATGTGATTTTTGAAGAAAATGAAGGATGGGATTGGGAGAGTACAAAAGAAGAGACAAGGGATATACTTGATTGGGGTGAAGCTTATGAGGAAAACTTCAATCAAGATGAAGAAAGTGAAGAAGAAGAAGAAGAAGCAAATTTAGATGAAGGTGGTACAATAGATGAGAATGTCACCTCTGGTGATGCAACAACCTCTTCAAGTTCAGACACAGCAGATGAAAATACCACTTATGGTATTGATGCAGCAACCCCACTTGTACGAGAGCGAAAGGCTCCGGCATATCTAGATGATTACACAAGTGGAGAAGGACTCTCCGAAGATGAGGTACAAAATTTTGCTTTACATATATCCGTTGATCCTTTGTTTTATGAACAAGCAGTGAAATCAAAAAAATGGAGGGAAGCAATGGACCTTGAAATTAAGGCAATAGAAAAGAATTGTACCTGGAAGCTCGTAAAGGCTCCCGTGGGAGCAAAAGTAATAGGAGTAAAATGGGTGTATCGAACTAAATTGAACGAAAATGGAGAGATTGACAAGTGTAAGGCGTGGCTGGTGGCCAAAGGGTATGCTCAAGAAAAAGGGATTGATTACGACGAAGTATTTGCACCTGTAGCAAGATGGGACACTATTCGAATGGTGGTCGCATTGGCAGCAAGAAATGGCTGGAAGTTGTATCAATTTGATGTTAAAAGTGCCTTCCTGCACGGGGAACTCACCGAAGAGGTTTATGTTGCTCAACCACAAGGTTTTGAGGTGAAAGGAGAGGAGAACAAGGTGTACAAACTAAACAAAGCTCTTTACGGCTTGAAACAAGCCCCAAGAGCATGGTTTAGTAAGATTGAAGGCTATTTCATCAAAGAAGGGTTCGAAAAGAATTGCGATGATCACACTTTATTTGTAAAGAAACGTGAACACAACAAAATTCTGATTGTAAGTCTCTATGTTAATGATCTTATTTTTACAAGTAACGATTTATTCATGATGCAAGATTTTAAAAGCTCAATGCATACCGAGTTTGAGATGACTGATCTTGGAGAGATGAAATACTTTTTGGGGGTGGAAGTGCATCAAGGTGTCAATGGCATATACATCAGCTAAAAAGGATATACTGGTGAAATACTTAAGAAGTTCGGGTTGAGCAACTGTAATGGAGTAAGAAATCCTATAGTTCCTGGAAATAAGCTGTCAAAAGAGGAGAACGGAGTAAAAGCAAATGAAACTTTGTTCAAGCAGATTGTGGGAAGCTTAATGTACATGACAGTAACAAGGTCAGATATAATGTACAGTGTTTGCCTCATAAGTAGATTCATGTCTAATCCAATGGAGACGCACATGCTAGCAGCTAAGCGAATACTGAGATACATTCAAGCTACTGTTGACTTCGGTATTTTTTATAAAAGAGAATGCAGAAACGAATTAATGGCATACACGGATAGTGACTATGCCGGTGATTTGGACGATAGAAAGAGCACCTCAGGCTATGTATTTAAGCTAAGTGGTGGAGCTGTGGCTTGGGCGTCTAAAAAGCAACCTATAGTAACTTTGTCATCAACCGAAGCCGAGTATGTTGCTGCTGCTTCTTGTGCTTGTCAAAGCATTTGGATGCAACGAATTTTGAAGAAGATTGAAGGTACTCAAACTGATTCTATTAAAATCCGTTGCGACAATTGCGACAATTCTTCCACCATCAAGCTTGCAAAAAATCCAGTTTTTCATGGGAGAACTAAACACATTGATGTAAGATTTCATTTTCTAAGAAATCTTACAAGTGATGGATCAATTGATATTGAATACTGTGGCACAAACGAGCAAGTAGCGGATATCATGACTAAACCATTGAAGCTGGATCAATTTGAGAAGCTCAGAGAAGCTCTTGGTGTTAGAAGTAGTTTGGGCATAAACTAATATGCCGCACGCATGTTTAGTTTATGGGAGGGATTTGTTGAGAGTTACGTGTTTTAGAATTGGTCTTTCTAGTTGCTAATAAAGTTCCTAAATATTAGGAGTAGAAGTTTGTTTTAAGTTTGAATTAGTTTTTTGCTGTAACCCAGTCCTTCCTAATTATAAGGAAGAGTTATCTCTTTCTCTTTGCACGTTCTGTTATTTGTAAGGCTATTTAAAGCCATGTTTGATTCTGCTATTAATAACAAAATATCTTTTGCATATTCTGTTCAATACTTATCAAATTGTAGCACCGTCCATCCACCCAAAGCGGTGTTGTTGCTCGTGCTTGCCAATATATATCCCAATTTGAAAATGAAACTATGAAGGAGTTGAAACAAAGCAGTACCATATCCTCACCTTCTTATTTTCTAGGTGAATGGAGTCCGACATAGAAAATGGGTTTGAATGAAATAGTGTTTATACATATATATATATATATATATATATATATATATATATATATATATATATATATATATATATATATATATATATGTTTCACACTTATTATATTGTAAATGAAGTAATGAGTTTCTAGGCTTTACCATATACTCCTACATCCATACCTTTACCCTTACAATTTTTTCAAAATGCCCATTTTAACCTTATTATATTTATTTTTTTTTACCATTTGTGTCAGACCGTCAGATTTTAGTAAAAATTGGTCCCAAAAAACATGTTCTGGAAGACTTTTAAGATGAGTTCCGGTACGTTAATTAACATACCGGAAGACTTTATGTAAGTCTTCCGGTATTGTAATGTTTGCTCACCGGAAGACTAAATAAAAGTGTTCAGGAACGGAACACTTTTATTAAGTCTTCCGGTATCCCTGAATATGTGTACCGGAAGACTTTATGTAAGCGTTCCGGTATTGTAAGAGATACAATACCGGAAGACTTACATAAAGTCTTCCGGTTTGTAATTTTATTTTTTATTTTTTTTTTTTATTATTTTTTTAAAAAAATATTTTTATTTTGTAGGTGCAGTACCTTTATACGAAAAAGAACCGATATGTGTGAATACATCAGATGTATTTACAACGTCAGAGAGATTTGGTACACGAGATGAGGTGATAAGATGGGTTAAAGACACCAGATTACGAAATAAAGTGACGGTCATCATCACTCGTTCAGATACACAAACAGGCAAGAGAGGAAGAAGTAACAAAATAATATTTGGTTGCGATAAAGGTGGGAAATACAAGGATATTCGTAGTGGAATAGAAAGTGCGACCAAAAAATGCGGATGTCCATTTAAGATCAGGTCAACTCCGACAAAAGATGGATTTGGATGGAAGATTGATGTAAAATGTGGCGTTCATAACCATGATTTACCTGATAGATTAAAAGGTCACTCATTTGTTGGTAGGTTGACAGCGGATCAGAAGCAACATGTTGTTGATTTAACAAAGAGAAAGGTTGCACCTAGAAATATATTACATTCCTTGTACGAGCGAGATCCAGATTGTGTCACTCGGATCACGCAAATATACAAGCAGAAAAGTATGATGGAAAAAGAGATAAGAGGTCCTAGAAGTGAGATACAACATTTGTTTAAGCTTATCGAGGCTGCAGGTTATGTTTATTGGAGTAGAAAAAGAGATGACTCTGAAGTTATTAAAGATATATTTTGGGCACATCCAGATTCAGTTAAGTTGTTGAATATGTTTCCTATTGTGTTAGTTATGGATAGCACTTATAAGACAAACAAATACAGGCAACCTTTGTTTGAAATTGTTGGCATGACATCAACCGAGTTGACTTTTGTTGTCGCATTTGCGTATATTGAGTCTGAGCATACTGAGACTTTTTGTTGGGTGTTAGATAAGCTTAAACAATTGTTTGTGAAGAAAGATTTATTTCCACAAGTGATGATGACAGATAGAGATCTTGCTTTGATGAAAGCCATTGAGACTATGTTTCCACGGACAAATAATTTGCTATGTCAGTTTCACATTAACAAAAATGTTGGTGCAAAGAGGAAACTATTAGTGGCTCCTGATATGCAGGAGTCAATTGGAAAATTATGGACGGATGTTGTATGGGCTAGTGATGAGGTTGAGTATGCTCAACATTTAAAAGAACTTGAGTAAGAGTGTGTTGATTGTCCTAAATTTTTTGAGTACGTGAACGACACATGGTTGACACCACATAGACAAAGGTTTCTTTGCGCATGGATTAATCGAGTCCTACATATGGGTAACACGACGACTAATCGGTATGTTTTAATTTAGATCCCAAAATATACTTTTTGTGAATTTTGTATTTTTCTTACTTAGTTTAAATATGTATTATTATAGGGTTGAGTCTGCTCATTGGAAGTTAAAGCAGATGTTGGGAAACAGTATAGGTGACATGGTCAAATGTTGGGAGGCCATGAATGACAACTTAAAGATACAAATTAGCAACATTCGAGCTTCTTTTCAAAAGAGTGTGTATGAAGTTGCACATGTCTATTCAAGTCCATTTTACACATATTTACGTACTTCAGTGTCGCGAGCTGCATTGAGGCGCGTTGCTGAAGAGTTAACTAGAATTGATTATATTGGAACTAACAAGGACAGATGTCGATGTACTCTTAGAACAACCTATGGATTACCTTGCGCGTGTGAGTTGGCAGGGTATATAATTAGTGGTATTCCGATACCAATTGAGGCTGTGCATGTACATTGGAGGAAACTAAGTATGGAAATTATGTTGGAAGAAGACTTAGATGAGGAATCAGATGTGGGTATGAAATCTGCAATGGATGAGTTATGGAAAAGGTATAGGTCACAAGATGTTGTTGGAAGAAGGGAATTATATAGTAGGGTTTATGAACTTGCATTTCCCACAACGACTTCTTTGTTAGCACCACCTGAAAAAATAAAAACAAAAGGTGGAGTCAAGAAAAAAGACAAAAAACCTGAAGGGTATGATGTTTACAGGGATCCTTCGTATCATGAATATGTTGATCAAGCATCACAATCTTCACAACGACAATCTCAACCATCACAAAATTCAAAAAAGAAATTTCAACCATCACAACCTGTGAAAAAGAAGTTAAAATTATCACAAACTTCGCAATCATCTAAACGGTTCATCCTTCAATTTCCTTATCATATTAGGTCATTTATTGATGACGTAGTCAACATATTGTCAGATGGTAATTGTGGATTTAGAGTGATTGCTTCATTGCGGGGTTATGCTGAAGATGGTTGGCCAATGGTTCGTCGGGACTTAGAATTGGAAATTATACATAATGAAAGATCAGCTTTATATGCCAATTTATTTGCTGATCGGTTAGCTGAAGTGAGAGATTCTTTGAAGATAGAGGGAAGTGGTTCTCAACCAATAAATAAATGGTTGACTCTACCAGATATGGGTTACGTGATTGCGAATCGGTATAACGTGGTACTTGTCTGTTTAGGAGTCGAATGTTTGACTTTCTTCCCTATGACAACTACATTCTCACCGAATGTCTCATTTTATTGCATTGGATTTGTAAACTCAAATCATTGGATTCAGGTAAACATTGTTATAATTTGATATTATTAGTAAATGCTTTGAGTAATGTTAAATAATGTATTGTTTAATTTTGAATATAGGTTAACATGAAAGAAGGATTTCCATTGCCACCAGTGACAACAGATTGGAAGAACTTTCGTTATCCAACAACAACATCGTGGATGGTAGGATTTGCTGCACGTCTACAACATTGGCAACAACTTACGCCTATATTACAAACACATTATGAATTATAAACTATGTTATTAATTTTTATTCATGAATTATATTATATGTTTGCTACACTTTATGAATTATAGTCGATGGAATTAAATTTTAATTTCAATTTTTTAGTCGAAAAACTATAAATAACATATAACATAAATATGATCGTACATATAAGTTCAAATGTCAATATATTAAGAAACCAAGTCTAAAAAATATCAATAAAATATGACATAAACATAACTATACATCACTGTGAACGAGCAATACGTAAAGCTGCAAACAGATCAGCAAAATGTGGATCATCCTCTTCAGCTGCATTCTACTGAAGGTAGCGATGAATCAAGGTAGACACACAACCCGATGCATGATCAGATGGTCCCGCATCGTAATCAGGAATAGATGCAACTGGAGGCTCATCATGGGTAGGAGGTACCAATCGAGGATGCGAAACACGATAATACCACTCAAGGTATCCATCCTCTACCACAAATGGGGTAGTCGCCAGTGCAGCCGAACGAATCACCTGGCCAACGCTATGGATGTAACTAATCCACTCAACATCAATATCACCAGCCATCCTAGGATCAATAGGTGCAGGTGGAATGTACTGACGGTATCCAAACTGTCGAAGACACCTGTCAAGCATGTATGGAACAATAGTATCTCCCCACCTCAAACAACCCCTATATAGAGAAATCTCATCAAAAAGACGATGAACTCTATGATCCTCGAACGGCCGCCATATGACATCGGTCGGTGTCAGCTCATCCATAATAGGTCGCAACTCATCCACCTTTAACGCCCCTTGTTTGTATGTCCACCTCATCGCTCGCGGGAGACCACAGTTCTGAGCAGGTATCCAATTCTCTCCTTTTTTCCCAAGTGTAGGAAAATACTCATGAATCCAGCACTGTTAAAAAAACAATAACATAATAATTAAATATAACATAATGAACATAATAAAATTAACGTTAGACTTAAAATAAAATCAATAAACTGAATTTAAATATATAACTTTAACATAATAAAATTAACATTAGACTTAAAAAAATATCAATAAACTGAATTTAAATATATACCTGTAAGAGAGTCGGATAACCACCAAGTTGTTTGCAACTAAACATGGACGCATCTCCAAGAAACCTATACAATGTCACCAATGCAGCTATTGCCCAACTATAGTTGGACAACTCATTCAGGTCCCTAAATAATGCCAAGTATCGTGCCTCCACAAGTGTAAACGACTTATCCGCAAAGATCGTGCAACCCACTAACATCATCAAATAACATATGGTCGCATATGCCCATGATGAAGCTGCTCGATGCTCTACGAATCGATCATATAACCACTCTATCTTGAAGTACGAACCTCTGCACTCACGAACCTGAAATAGTTCCACTCTCGATGACACTCCAAGGTAGTCAACGGCCCACTCAATGGCTAGCTCTTCACTGATGGTTTGAGGGTTCCAGAATACCCCCCTGATAGGCAAGTGAAGCAGACATGCCACATCTTCTAGAGTAATCGTCATTTCACCGAACGGCAGGTGAAATGAAGATGTCTCTAGATGCCACCTCTCCACAAATGCAGAAACCAAGTTTGCATCGATCTTCTTCAAACTTGATCTCTGTAAGGAAGCTAAACCGTACCTAGATATGATAGCATCAATCTCCGGTGGAAGTTGTTGTGGAACCATTTGGGTCAACTTCAACCCATGTCCTACCACCTTCAATTCCTTCTTTGCCCCTCTCTCCTGAAATCAAATAAAATTAAACAAATTATACAATAGCTACTAATAATTTCGGTTTTTATTCAAAACTAAATAATTATAATTTCCTTACCTCACCAAACCATATACGTCTGACCACATGATGCTCGTACGAAACCAAAATACTGGTATCGTACGGACCTCCAGGATATCCCATAAGATCTGTTGCAGCTGCAGATGTACCAACATCATCTGCGCGTGTCCTACTCGACTTATCGCCTCGTCCCATCGATCGAACTGGTATCCTCCCATCTCTGTCTCGTGAACGCACCACTGGAAAAAAAAACAATAAAACAATTATTTAATTAAAAAAAAATTTTAAAAAAAATAAATTTCCGGAAGACTTTCTTCAAGTCTTCCGGTACACACTTTTTGGAAAAACCATTCCGGAAGACTTTATGAAACTCTTCCGGAACACTTTGTAAAAATGCATCATTCCGAAAGACTTCATCAAAGTCTTCCGGAAGTCATTTTAAAACCAACCCATCATACCGGAAGACTTTCATAAAGTCTTCCGGTACCGGAAGACTTTCAAAAACTCTTCCGGTAAACAAATTATCAAACCGGAAGACTTACTTATAGTCTTCCGGTAAACACTTCTGAAAATCGAAAAATATTTTCTCTCTGTAACTTTGGACGAATGGTAAAAATGGAAAGAAAATTTGATTTTTTAACTATTTATACAAGGGCAATTTGGTCAAAAAAATTTAGATGTGGGGGTATGGGATTAAGTGTAGGGGTGTAAGGTAAAGCCTTCCTTCTGGCAATAGACTTGTGTGTTTGGTATTGGCCCAATTAATTTTATTTTTAAATTTAAAAACAAAACGAAAAAATATTAACTAAAATATATTCTGAAAAATATAATAATATATATTTAATAAAATATATTATATAATAAAAATAATTTAAAAAAGCGTGAAAATTTAATAAAAATTAAAATATTCACTTAATACACAATCAGTGCCACGTAAGCAGATTTTAGATGGCACATAGACAGATTCATAATACATACAGTAAAATTGTGAATCAAGGGTGTCTGAAAATGGAATATGAGTTTTATAAGGGGTGAATTACAATTTTTTTTCTTAGGGGAGTAAACTGAATTTCGCTCATATGGCAGCGGTAAACAAAATTTAACCCTTTTTTTTATTATATTATTATTATTATTATTATTATTATTATTATTATAATAATAATAAATTCGCTTTTATTATTATTATTATTATTATTATTATTATTATACGGTGGTCTATATTTCACTTCAGCAACTATCTTAAGATGTTTCATAATTCTCTTAAGTATATCATATCTTACAATGTATCATATTTCACGTATTCATTCTATCTCTCATCATATGTCCTTATGTGTGTGATCATGCAGGTTCTCGTGACATTGACAATTATATTAAATCACACATTTAATATAAATAACAATAAATAGTATCTAGCAACACATCACAGATACCGAAGTCAAAAAATGTCATGTGATTTGACAAAATCCTTTTGTGATAATATTATTGTGTATAATTACCCTTTTGTCCTTATGTCCATATTGAACACAAAGCATAGATTGTGTCGCCCTTGTTTAGTTCAATATTGGACCCTTACACATCTATCATGTTACGTAAGATGGGAAAATTCCATCTAGGTCACTCATGTCTCTCAACATGCTTTGTGGCATACTCATCAATTGTCTTATGATCATATTGACCAACAGTAAAGTACTCAACTCCACATCTAGGACTCATATTGATTTCAGGTTGAATGGTGGTATACACAACTATCACTGTGAAAATAACTTATGGAACTTTGCATAACATTATACGTAGTATTCTCATAGTGATTCAATCAAGTATAAATATTACTCCTAATATTCATATGTGTGTTAAGACTTGATAACTCTTTATCCATGATCCATGAAAAGTGATCATCAGTCTATCCACATAATAGTTTCAATACTTTAATGTTATCTCAGATCACAATAAAACTCGACTACGAACACTTTTCGAATAATGTCCTTATGTTTAATGAGATCTCATGATTAAGTCCCACTTAACATTCCACTAAGCGAACTAATTATTCTATGAAGCTTATTTTTTGGAAAAACAAACATAATAAAGAAATTTCTTTTAATTATTAGTAAATAATTCGATACAAATACCAAGTTTTAATAAAATTATTGGCCTCTAAGGCTTACACCAACAATCTCCCACTAGACGTAGAGCCAATCAGGCACACCCCTATTATCCATATATCTAGTATAGCCACCATACTTCTGCAACGCAAGAGACTTTGTTAGTGGATTAGAGACATTGTCAAGTGTTGGTACTTTGTATATCTTAACATCCACTATCTATTATCTCTCGAATGAGGTGATATTGTCTAAGTATGTGTTTGGATCGTTAGTGAGATCTAGCATTTTTAGCTTGTGTGATAGCACTATTGTTATCACAATAGAGATCAATGGGATCCATAATGCTATGAACTTTTCCAAGCTCACTAACGAAATTCTTGATCAAAATAGCTTCCTTTGCTACATTTTAGGCAACAATGTACTCAACCTCAGTTGTAGAATCAACAACAATATCTCACATTAAAATTTTCCAACTCACACAACCACCATTTAAGCATAACACAACTATATTTTGATCTAAAGTCATCTTATTTGTCTGAAAGCTAACATCGTGTATCCAATTACAGCGAGCTCTTTATGACGTCCATATATCTTGAATGAGTCATTAGTTCTTCTCAAGTACTTAAGGATATTCTTGACAACTACCCGATGAGCATCACCAGGATCAGATTGATACCTACTTATTGCAGCATACAAGACATATGGATATCCGACTTTTGGTACCACGTGCATTGGAGTATAGGAGATGAATATATTGCACAATTAATTGCATTTGTGAATGATTATTATTGTGGATGAATTGTATGATTGATTAATTATGATAATTTTATTATCCTTGTTGTTTTATGCACCGTTAACATATGTTAATGTATTATCATCACATGTTTGTTTATGTGTTGTTTTTTACGCCTGTAGTGAAGATACTCAATTAGAGACTGGGGAGTTTTAGATGTTGCTTATATTGGAGGATGACATAGTTGTCTTTTTTCGTTGTTTACCTTTTTTGTTAGACGGTGTGGCTAGTGATCTAGAGGGGGGGTGAATGGATCACCTCCTTGTTAATAAGGTTTTAAAAGATTTTTCAGAGTTTTTTTAAGATTAGCGGAAAAACACGGTCCCTAATCGACTTCTGTCTATTCTGGACCAGCTACTAGAAAACCGGACATGTGATAAAGTGTTGGATTTGCAATTGAGATGTTAAAGACTTAAACACACAAGATGTAAAAGTATTAAATGCACCTATCACAAAAACTATTTCTAATGAATCAAAACCGATTAAAAACGTAAATAGAGATGGAGAAGGAATACAATACACATAGATTTGGTAAGGAAGTTCCCCATGTTCGTCCTCGCATGTGGGTACGTCTCCCTCTCAATTTCAAACCGAAATTGAGAACTTTTATATCGATATTGCTGAAATCGTCGTTTACAAGGTTGCTATACAAAAACCAGAAATTTATACACCTAGATCTTCCTATTGTATGAACCTTCACTTGATCTGAGCCAAATCAAGATTCCCTTGCAAGTAATACAAACAATTCACCGGTTCCATGATCTATTTGCGAAATCTCCCAATTTCCAAACCTTACGCTGCGGCTGAATCTGTTTTGTAAACGTGACTGACAAACCTTCAAGAACACACCCGTTCTTGAAGGACAAACCAGATGGTTTTTCCTTGAAACCTTCTTTCACTCTTCAACTCAGCTAGATCATCGATCATTCCGCTGAACATTATCTCTTGATCCTCTAATTCACAGAACAACAATGATTATGTGTTGATGTTCTTGAATCAAAGTGATTGAGAAGATGATGAAGATGAATTTTCTCTTAGGTTTCAACCCTGCTCACCATTGAATGCACACCCAAAAACTTCTTTTCTTAATTGTGTTCTTCCATTTTCTTGACCTTGAATTCACTTTCGATTTTCCCTCTCTTTTATCTGCACTAACAGAAACATATATATACTTGACAAAGTCTGTTAGAATAGAAACAAATTAATGCATCGATACGAAGTGCGAATGTATCGATACATGATTGTTTTTACACTGTTATGTATCAATACATAATGGAATGAATCGATATATACTGAACCAATGCAAAAGAATCAGAGAAATGAAGACATAATGTATCGATGCATGTTGTGAATGTATCGATACATAGCAGATATTCCAGAATCATATCTACAGCATGTATCAATTTATGTTACGAATGTATCGATACATAGCAAATATCACAGACGCATACCTACAGCATGTATCGATGCATATTGAGAATGTATCGATGCATTTGACCTAATTCAGAACTTCAAGGAAATTATGTATCGATACATCTTGCGAATGAATCGATACATACAGAAGCAAAAGTCAAAAAAAATTTGATTAAAACAAGACATGTGTTGATACAAAAACTCATGTATCAATGCATACATGGATAAGCTAGTTTTTTTTTAGCTTGCAATGTCAATTCAATACAAAGTGTATGTTAAAAGCACAAAAGCATAAAATTTACTATCATACAAAACTAAAGAGTTGCTCACAAACTCCCCCTTTTTGATGATGGCAAATTTTTGCAGAAGTGTGAGAACCACTCCCTCTGAGTTTGTGCATAACCACTCCCCCTGAGTTTGTGCATGCTGTCATTTTTCACACTCAAGCCTTTCTCCCCCTTTGTCAACATCAAAAAAATTGTATAGGTGAAGCAATATTCAGCAATAAGAAGATATATATAAGCTAATCATGAAGAAATCACTCACAAAGAGTGAAACATAAAGGGAAAACCAATTAATCGTAAACAACAAACAAGCATAGGCATTTAATTGGACTAGTAGAGTTAAGAATTACAAAAGCAAACCAAACGCATACAATGTTTAAACATAAAATCAAAAGAAACTTAAGCATCAAGGAAAAAGGAAATGATGTAATGCAATTATGAAATGCTGCCTTAGTGAGGATTGTAGCCACCACAGGACTCCGCATCATCTCTATCGGGATCTCTGAAACTTGGAGGAGGAGGTGGAGGAGGCATCTCATCAGGATTTTGCCCCATGAAGTTGTAATGCCTGAACCGATTCTGAACCTCGGTGCTTCTGAATCTGTCCATAATACCCGGATGTGCACGACAATCATCCATGAAACCGGACATCTCATTGTAGAAGACTTGATGCCACTTGACCAAGTCTGTGTGCCATGAGTGTTGGTTATGATACATCCTAGTGTGTTCATCATGCCACTCCCGGTGCTCTTTGTGCCACTCCGTTTGTTGTATATGCCACGCACGGGCTTCTTCATGTCGGGCATTATTGGCAATTTCCATTTGCTCGAACATTTGAGTTAGATATGCAGGAGGTGTAGTAGATGATGTTGGTGGAACAGATGGAGGAACTGGTTCATAGTTAGTAGGAGACCACCTTTGTGGCACCCACTCACCCCAAGCAGTGTTGACATTTGCTTCAGGTGGATTTTCTTCATTTACATCCTCCATATTTTCATCTCTTTGTTCTTCAGTAACAAAAGTCTGTTCAGAAGGTGTATCAAAGTTATAAATTTTGGTTCTAAAGCTGCGTTCAAAGAAGTAATAGCATCGACGCTCTGTGTCCCACCTATATCCCATTTGAGAAAGAGTAGCACTATTGAATTCTTGAATAGTAGATGAAGATAATAGAGGAACAGGGGGTATGACCACCTTCCAGAACTTAATGATCCTCATAATCTGTGCGGCATAAGCAAGAGTGATGTTCTTCGAACTATTCCTTGTAAGAAAAATACGCTTCACAAAATAATTGGGCCAATTCAACGGAATCTTCTTCTGCAGAATATATAAGAGATGTATGTCTGGCTTATCCAATCTAGAGTGCCCACCGGACCTCGGACGTAAAATATGCGAGAGAATCCAATGCATAATTCTGGGGACACTCTTAATCATTCCAGAAGTTAAATGCTCATCATCACCTAAAGGCCTTTGCAGTTTTGAAATAGATTCACAATATTTCTTCAGATTAAACTCAGTTTCAAATTTCTGATCATGCCACATCTGCAACTCAGGCATCGGGAATGGCATTTGGAACACCTTGTTCCAATCACCAGCCTCAAAACAATAAGTCCTTGTTCCAATAGAGCACTTAAACATGTACCATTTACCAGATTGCACACCCGCATAAAAGGCACAAATGAAGTCCTCATGATAGTCATCATTAACAGTTAAAAAAAGACCCAAGTTTTTGTGCGTCAATCAAATAAGCAACTTCATTTAAGTATAGAGTACGCGCATCTTGAGTATTGAAGACATGGGGTTTCATGACTAACCTTGTCTTAAAGGAAACCTCAAACTCTTCAGCAATGGCAGGATGGAGAATGGATGACCCAGTGGGAGGAATTTCTGGAGCAGGAGGAGCTTGGTGTGAAGCCTCAATAGGTTCTTTCCCTTTACCTCTACCTTTTGCTCTAGGAAGCATGATTCTTGGAGGCATGATTATGAAGTTAGGGTTTTGGAAGAAAAGGGGTTTTGTGGTGTTAGGGTTATTTAACCGTTAATGATGCAAATGGGATGAAGAAGGAGATAAAATAGAGATTATGAAAGTTGCAAATGGCATAACTGATGTTGATGTGTCGATACAAAAAAAAAGGATTTTATATCAGTATGCATCGATACATAACCGTATGCATCGATTAATGTTGCGAAATTTTGGATTTTCAAGTTGCTATGTATCGATACAAACCACGAATGTATCGATACATACTGTAACAATTTTGACAATTTTAAAATAATATTGAACATGTATCGACACAAAATGGATATGCATCGATACATAGACCTTATGTATCAATACATGAGACAAAAAAAAATTTAATGCAGAATGCTGAGTGAATCATAACATTTTAATGATGCTTAAGAATACTTTACAAACTAATTATTAATGCTCAAACAATCATATGTAAAGAAGTACATATAAGCGAGAAATAATTGCTCAAACATACATTTATATGTAAAGAAGTACATATAAGAGAGGAACAATATTACCTCCGTCGTAGTAATCTCATGAAGTATGAGTGAAGTCTACATTCAAATCTCAGTAAACACGATGAGATAAATATAAACTAGATCAAACAAACTTAAGACACCAATGCGGAGAGATCAAGAATCCCTAATTCACGACGAATGTTGAAGAATGGTTCAGTTGCCAATGGTTTAGTGAAAATGTCAGCAAGTTGATTTTTAGTATCAACATGCTCAAAAACAACATCTCCTTTTTCAACATGATTGCGAAGTGTAAACACCCCAAATTTGCCCTCACTAATTTCACCATGGCTTGTGATCTTTTCATTTGCATAAGTTCAATCATATCATCTCATATTGCATTTTTTGCTTCACTGCATTGATTCAAAGTCATCTGCATCTAGGGTTTGTGATCTGAGTCATCCCTGAGCTATCTGAGTCACTCCAAAGGCCTTAAATCATCTCAAGAGGGTCTATGTATGTTCAAGAATCATATTATATCCTCCCAAGGTCAAGGAAGTCAAAGAATCACAAGAACTGAGAAAAGTATGGAAGCAGAGCCAAGTTTAACTACACAGATGACCTAAAATTAGAGTTTTGGTTTCAGAGGCCATAACTCCAAATTTTTTGGTCATTCTTGTTTCTATTGGTCTCTATATGATATGAGGATCATGCATGCCAATTTTTATGAATAAATTCAATGGGGAAGGCATCTGATCAATAGATGACTTCTTAAGCAAGTCAGTGCAAAATCAGGGCATCTGAGGCCCCCAATCATCCAACCAAAGGGTTTTCTCCATCATTTTGAGTGTATATGATCTTTATTTGATCTTAGAAGATGTTAGAAGTTCACAAAATTGAAGGATTTCAAGCCATTTGCAAAGTTGCCATTTTGGGAAAGTGACTTGTAATGTAAACTTGCCATTTTGGGAAAGTTTTTCAGCCTCCTCTTTTTGATTCAAAAATGCTTCAAATGAAAAATCTTTGGTCATGAAAGTTGTAGATTGGATCCTCCCATTTTCAAAAATTATAAGAACTTGATCTAATTCATTTTGGAACAAAAGTTATGGCCTTGCAAAGTTGGACAAAATCACTTATTTTTCACTTTTGTGCCAAAGAGGAAACTTGCAAAAAACACTTGCCAAAACCAAATGTGACTTCAAATCAACTTCTAATCATCACACAAACATAATTCATGGTCCATAATTCAGATTTTCCCAAAGAATTTCTCACTTTCATGCCTTGGATTCCAAGTATCATAAGTCATTTATCACAAAAGTCACAAAGAGGGAAATCTTGCAAGAATGGTTCTTAGGGTTTTGTTTGGTCTCTAATCAATCTCAAAGTGTCATAAAAACATTATATGGTACATTTTGCTGCATATTGCCCAAGGGATGTCACATGTCCATGACCAAAAATCACAAGATGCACAAAGTTGGAAATTGGCAAAACACATGGTATCTTGCAATCCAAGTGTTGCAGTCCATCATAAACCATCCAAGGGTCATCCTCAAACTCAGATGAGGCAGATACACCCTTTAGATTTCCTCTGCCATGGCCCATACTCTCAAGGACACATATTTGACTTTTTGGCCAAAACTCCCATACTCTTGGAATAGTGTTTTGCAGCCATTCAGAACCTACCACATATTATATTCAAACAATATGGGAGAGATAAGTGCAAGCATTGGGGCCTGAAAACACACACAACCTCAGATTCACAAATTTGTGCACAAACTTGTTCTCTTCGAAACTCCCTCAAAACCTAACAAAATCCAGAAATTCCTTCACCAACAGATCACTCTCCCTCCATAGAACAAAACCCACCCCTTTAAACAGCCTGAATCACCACACACACAAACCTCCATTTCTGCTACACCAGAACCACACAACACAAACCAGCCATCCTCAAAGCTTTCTAAGCTTCGTGTCATCTTCAGGAGGTTTATAGGAGTGGGTTTGCAACAAGGGAGAGCCCAGAAAGCCCAGAACCAGAAGGTTCCATCTCAGGTATGGCTCAAGAACTTTTTTCTCAGAACCTTGTTTTTAAGTTCTTAATCGAATCCTTATGATGTGCTGATGATCCTGATATACTTACTTTTCAAAATGGTGGGATGTTGAGTATGTATGGATTGTCTGAAAGTTTCTGACCTAAAATTGTTTTGTTTCGATTTGCCTTGTTGATGAATGAAAAATGGTTTTTGTTTGGGGATTTTGATTCAGTGATGTGTGGGGTTCATTTCTGGCCAGAGAGATTTTGTTTTAGATGCCTAAGGAGTGAGATAGTGTTTTTCAGGGGAGAGTGTGGCCGGAGAAGATGACCGGAGGTCATTTCCGGCCACCTGAAAGTAATTAGGTTAATTAATTAGGGTTAGGGCTTTATTTGAATTTGGGTCGTTAGATTGAGCTTCCCGCGCGTGATTGTGTGGTCTGGATCTTGTGTTTAGTTTTAATTATGGGATTAATATTTAATTAAGTTTAGTCAGGTTTGAACTTGGGCCGTCCAGATGCGCGCCCAGTCAAACGTCTTAAACCCAGAATCAATCTGAGCCTTCCATTGTGCATACTTCCCATTTTATTAATTTTTATTTTATTTGTTTTACATTTAATTTCTACGAATTTTTAAAAATAGTAAAATACATCAAAAAATTCTGAAATTTTTTATCAAATCTTTTAATAATTTTCAGAACCCAAAAATATTTTTATTTTTATTTTTTGCATCAAAAATTATTTTTAAATCATTTAAATGATTATTTTTAATTAGTTAATGATAATTAATTAATTAAAAATACATTTAGGTATTTAAAAATTCCAAAAAAATTCACATTGCATTTTGATACATTTAGAAACATTATCAAACTCTTCAAACAAATTTATTTTTGGTTCTTGACCTACTTTGATATTTTTCTTTGGAATTAAGGTTCTTAAAAGGCAATATTTTGGTCCTAGATTAGAAAAATTCATTCTGCCTAACCATGAAGAGTTTGATGTTGATTCTTTTTGCATTGCATTCTTCATATCATGTAGTTTCTAGGGTAAAATTGGTTTGAATTTATCTTTCATTTTCAATTTGATGTGCATTTTTCCTTTTGAAGTGCCTTAAAACCCTAGCCAATTTGAGAAAATCATAACCCCCATTAGGTTAAGAGTTAGGTCCCCTCCTTTGGGCAGTGAACTTGTGTAGGGTTAGGGTTCCTTTGATTCCATTTTCATTTTTTTATCTTGTCATTTGCTTCTGATTTTGAATTTTTGCTTTGTGTCTTGTGCATAAACCCTAATTTTGCCTTCATTTGCATTCATCTCCCATATGCTTGCATACATGAACTTGCCATGACATCTTGTGCATTCACATGACTTCTAAGACATCTTAGGACATATTAGAATCATGTTTGATCATTTCATGATTCATTTTCCATGTTATGCATTCATTCCATTTCATAAGCTTTCATGAACTTTCATGGTTCAAAACATGCTTCATTTGCATCCTCATCCTTGTATGATCATCCACAACTCTTGACATGTGTTGTCTTTATCTCTTAGCATCATTAACATCATGTTCATGCTTCTGATTTTGGTTTGCATCATTGCATTTCATCTCATTTTCATTGCATTTCATTTCTTGTTCCTAACTTTTCAGGTGGTAAGTCATTGAGAAGTGAATTTGCCTTCATTTCTCATAATCTCTTCTCATCTTTATTATGCATCATTTCTGCATTTTACTTGTCAATTAGAGTAAGCTTGCTCATTCATGTCTCCTTCTCACTTTCTTTCCTCAAGCAACTTATCTTCTTAAGTGAAGTAAGTTGACTTGCTTCTTCTGCTTCCTTCTCCTTTCATCTGCTTCTTCCTTGGTGGCTTTTCTCTTGAAGATCTTTTGAAAGCCTCATAAACTCTAAGAATACCCAAGCATGATCATAATTAGGTTTTGATTAGTCCCCCATTTAGCTTTACCTTTGTGTCATCTCTTCTCATCTTTTAATCAAGGACTAAACCTTAAAGGTTTTAAGGCTTTGTGATTAGGGTTGTGCCTATATCCTTCTATTAGGATGGAGTGTATAACTTTAATCCTAAGTGTTAAACCCTTAATGTGTTTAAATCCTTTAATTAATCCATCTAATAATCATCAAGACATCAAGCTTGTAACTTGGGCCTTGCATTAGGGTTCTAATTCTTCCTTAACTGGTTAAGAAGGACTAACTCTAGTGTTAATGGACAAGTCCTCCTCAAGTTCTCTTACAAACCATAAAATCCACTTCTTAATCTTACCATTAACTAAAATCCATTTAATAAAGGCTTTGTTTTGTCATGAGGTTAATCCCTAATCATGGATTAAGTTGAGGAGCCTTCCTCAGCTTAAATGTTCTCATCTATTATCCTTCTATTAGGATGGTGTAATAGGTCCATTAAATCCTTGATTATGGCTTAAACTCATTACTTAACACTAAACAAAAAACCCAAAAACATCTAAATAATTACAAGTAGGTTAATGATCTTAATCCTACATCATGGTGATTAAGTGTGAAGTGTTTACTTCATGCTTTAGGTATTCTCATTACCCCTAATCAGAGGGAGGATGTGATGAGTTTACTAACCCTTGGTTTAGGCTTAAGCTCATTTTCTTATGACAAACACAAAAAGCAATAAAAGATTGAAAACTCAAAAACAAACTATAATCGCCTCCTCCGGGATTCTTTTCCCACCTCATTCACTCACAAACGAGAACTCGCTTCTTCCGTCTAATGCAAGACAGTTTGCACATGAGCCAGACAGGTCATACACTTGATCATAGACAAGTAAGCAGTTCACAAGTCAATTTATCTTTCAGTCTCTTTGAGTCGAACTACGGTGTTCTGACTTCCTCATTGCACGAGAGGATACGTAGGCATAACTTAACAGTTATCGAACAAAAGTCTCTGTATATTCCCCCTCTTCCAGCATTATTCTTTAAGCCTCATAGTCTTGAGCTTTGAATTCTTTCCTTACACTGACACTTCTTTCATTCACTTCACACTCCTTTTACACCGACACTTGCATCCTTTTCCAGCTTTTGCACACAAATAGCACTGACACTACCCCTTTAAAACACAAATATTTCAAGCGTGGATCCCGTCGAGTACGGCGGACAATCTGGGTGCTAATACCTTCCCAGGTTGTAACCAACCCCCTTTCTCAGTTTCTCTGGTTCGCAACCGTCTTATCCATTTGTTCTTAGGTTTATGCAGCATTACCTTTCCTTCGGGATAAAAATGCCTAGCTGGCGACTCTTTTCATTTCTTTCCCTTTTGCCGACCGTTCGCGTCTGTACCCCTTCTGACCAGGTGTCATTTGGTGGGAGCGACACGAAGGAAGTGATGTCTAATCTCTATATGTTTGGTGCGTGAGTGTAAAATAGGATTCTTAGTGAGATTAATGGCACTAGTGTTGTCACACTTTATTGGAATACGTTTAAGTTGAATATCAAAATCTTGTAGTTGTTGTCTTAGCCACAAAATTTGAGCGCAACAGCTACCGGCTGCAACATACTCAGCCTCTGCAGTAGACAACGCCACAAATACTTGCTTTTTGCTATGCTAACTTATTAATGAATTTGAAAATAGATGACATGTACCACTAGTGCTTTTCCTATCTGATTTGCAGCCAGCAAAATCAGAATCAGAGTAACCTACTAAGCTGCAATCGCTCCCTTTGGAATACCAAAGCCCGTATTTAGGTGTTCCATGAAGATACCTAAATATACGCTTGACTAATTTTAAGTGAGATTCCTTAGGATTTAATTGATATCGTGCACACATACAAACACTAAACATGATGTCCGGTCTAGAAGCAGTGAGATACAAGAGAGACCCAATCATACCTCTATACCTTTTGACATCAACACACTTACCATGTTCATCTTTGTCCAAGTTTTCGTTGGTAGGCATGGGAGTGTCGATTGATTTTGAATTATTCATTCCAAAGCGCTTGAGCAGTTCTCTGCAGTATTTTGTTTGACATACTGATTTACCTTCATCGAGTTGCTTTATTTGGAGGCCTAAGAAGTAGTTCAACTTCCCCCATAAGACTCGTCTCAAACTCACCCTGCATAACATTAGAAAACTCTTCAACCAAGTGTATGTTAGTTGAACCAAAAATTATATCGTCTACATAAACTTGAACTAAAAGAATGTGCTTTCCTTTATGTCTAATAAAGAGTGTATTATCCACTTTACCTCTAGAATATCCATGATCAATTAGAAATTTGCTAAGTCTTTCGTACCACACACGAGGTGCTTGATTAAGACCATATAAAGCACGCTTTAATTTGTAAACATGATCTAGATATTCAGAATTTTCAAAACCGGGAGGTTGTGAAACATATACTTCTTCATTTATGACACCATTTAAAAACGCACTCTTTACGTCCATTTGGTAAAGCTTGAAATTCATAGAACACGCATAAGCAAGCAAGAGACGTATAGCTTCAAGGCGAGCCACTGGAGCATAAGTGTCCTCATAATCTATGCCATCCTCTTGGTTATACCCTTGTGCTACCAAGCGTGCCTTGTTCCTAGTTATCACTCCAGTTTCATCAAGTTTATTCCTAAACACCCATTTAGTACATATGATATGATGATCTCGCGGATGAGGGACAAGTTCCTAAACGTTATTTCTTTTAAATTGATTAAGCTCTTCTTGCATGGCCATTAGCCAAAATTCATCAATCAAGGCCTCTTTAGTATTTTTAGGCTCTACTTGTGATACAAAAGCGAAGTGAGAACAAAAGTTACTTATCTTAGAACGAGTCAACACTCCCTTTGAAATATCTCCCAATATATTGTTTATAGGGTGGTCTTTAGAGGATTTCCAAGCTGGTGGAATTTCATTCACTTCAGATGTTTCTTCCTCTTTATCTTTTTCATGACTAGTATCTTCCTCCTTCTCATTTTCAGCAGTTTCAGATTGATCAATTTTCGTAACATCTTCTTTGAGTATGTCTTCTGTAGATACACCTGCACCATCAAAAGAGATACCTTTTCCGACATTTTTTGGATAAGACTCATCAAAAGAAACATGGACAGATTCTTCAACAGAAAGTAAACGCCTATTATACACTCTATATGCTTTACTTGATTGAGAGTATCCAAGGAAAATACCTTCATCAGCTTTGGCATCAAACTTCCCAAGGTTTTCCTTACCATTATTTAAAACAAAACACTTACAACTGAACACGTGAAGATGAGACAAGTTTGGCTTTCTATCTTTTAAAATTTCATAAGGGGTTTTATCCAAAATAGGACGAATTAAAATCCTGTTCAGAACATAACAAGCTGTGCTAATTGCATCAGCCCAAAAATATTTTGGTAATCCACCCTCATTGAGCATTGTTCTTGCCAATTCCTCTAAAACTCGATTTTTGCGCTCCACAACACCGTATTGTTGTGGAGTTCGAGGAGCTGAAAAGTTGTGCTCAATGCCATACTTGTCACAATACTTATCAAAGAGATGGTTTTGAAATTCACCTCCATGATCGCTTCGAATTGTAACTATTTTAGAATTCATTTTGTTTTGGGAAAGTTTTGCAAAACTTTTAAAAGCAGAAAAAGTTTCATCTTTGCTATGAAGGAATATAGTCCAAGTGAATCTAGAGTAGTCATCTACTATTACGAAACCATAATAGTTTCCACCTAAGCTCTTTGTCCTAGATGGTCCAAAGAGGTCTATATGGAGAAGCTCAAGGGGTCTTGAAGTTGAAATTATGTTTTTAGATTTAAAGGAGACCCTTGTTTGTTTTCCCATTTGGCAAGCATCACATAGGTGGTCTTTTGAAAATTTTATTTTTGGAAGACCTACTACTAGATCCTTAGATACAACCTTATTAAGCAAATCGAAATTAACATGCGCTAAGCGTCTATGCCATAGCCATGAATCATCATTTAGGGCAACTAGACATTTAGTTCTTGTTAAAGATACATCCAAAAGATCAAGCATATATATGTTGTTTACTCTTACACCTTTAAACACAACATTATGTTCAGTATGTTCAATTTTGCAACAAGTTTTTGTGAAAGAAACTTTATAACCTTTGTCGCATAATTGACTTATACTCAACAAATTGTGTTTAAGTCCCTCTACAAGATGGACATCAGAAATAGTAGTGGTAGAGGGATTACCTACACTACCTTTGCCAAGTATAGCTCCTTTGTTATTGTCTCCATAAGTGACATACCCCTTCTTCTTTGCTTTGAAGTCAATAAAAAGTGATATGTCACCCGTCATGTGCCTTGAACACCCGCTGTCCAGAAACCATCTTCTTTCCACGGATGCAAGACACTCATCCTACAATATCAAAAGAGAGAGGTAGGTACCCAATTTTTATTGGGTCTAAGTGGGTAAGTGGTAACATGGTTGTCTTTAGGCTTCCATTGATAAATACCTTTAGGCACTAGGATTCTTCTAAATTTGCATTTTTCAATGGTATGGCCAGCATGACAACAATAATGACATACACTACGACAATGTTGTTGTTTATGTTTGGTCCTTAAATCCTTTGGAATAAAAGAGTATCTTGCATATGGTGGATTTAATGACTTTTTAAACAACCTAGTGTCAATGGCATAAGTAATCTTAGGTTGTAAAGCTTTTTCCAATTTGACCTTAAGAGAAATGACCTCTTGTTGCCAAATGTGACAAGCTTCACAATAACTCATTTTACTACAACCATCAATATCAATAGCTTTTGAATTTTCTGTAATGCTAGCTTTCAAGTACTCTAGATCTTTTTCATCATGGAGTACTTTACCTTCCAAGTATGAAAAAATTTGTTTATCGGAAGATAAACTTTTAAACGCTTCTATAGCTTCATTATGCAGTTTTTCAAAAGCTATTTTCAATTCAGAAAAGGACATAGAAGAGAAATTGTTATAGTAAGCTTGTTTTACCCTTTTATCATCAATTTTCTTCTTGTGGTGGGACTGATTTTTGGTGTGAGCCATAAGACACAAATTTGCGGTTTCATCGCTATCACTTGAGCCTTGTGTACTTGATGAATCACTATCACTTTCCCAAGCAATGTAAGCTCTTCTTTGCTTATTGTACCTTTTTGGTGGAGCTTTTCCTTTATCCTTTTTCTTCAAAGGACAATCCGTCTTATAATGTCCGAACTTACCACAATTAAAACAAGACCCTCTTTCTCTATTCTTCTTAATCTCTTCCTATTTTGAATCTATAGATTGTCTTCTAAACTTTATGAGATTTTTGTCGGAATGCTTGATTCCATTCTTTCGAATGAATCTATTATATCTCCTAACAAAAAGTCTCATTTCTTCGTCACTGGAGTCTTCGTCACTACTTGACTCATTGTTGCTTAGCTCCTTTTGTGAGGACTTTGAGTTAGAAGCCACAAGAGCTATAGGCCTCTTCTCACCCTCTTTGTCTTTATTCTTCTCCTTTCCCTTTTTACTCTTGTTCTCAAACTTTTCTAGACTTTCTAGTTCTTGCTGTTGTTCCTCCAGCTTTCCAAACAAAGTAGTCATTGAGAGTGTCGTTAGATCGTTGGCTTCCTTGATAGCTGTTACTTTAGGTTGTCATTCCCTGTTAAGACATCTCAGAATTTTATTAGTATCAATTTCATTGGAAACAGGTTTTCCAAGTACATTCAAACGATTGATGAGATGAACAAATCTCTTTTGCATGTCGGGGATAGATTCTCCTTGTTTCATGCGAAAGAGTTCGAACTCTTGATTAAGTGTGTTAATACGGGACTGTTTTACTTCAGTTGTACCTTCATGTGAAATTTCTAAAGCGTCCCACATTTCTTTAGCTGTCGAGCAATGGGATACTCGATAATACTCATCAGCACTAAGCGCTGAAATTAGCATATTTCGAGCTCTCCAATCACTTGACCACTTTTTCTCATCTTTCTCATCCCAATCATCTTCTGGTTTAGGTACTATGGCGCCTGCCTCATTCATCATGGTGATTTGAAAAGGACCATTTCCAATGGCAGTCCATACGCGCCTATCCACAGAATTTATGTGAACTCACATGCAGTCTTTCCAGTAGCCATAATTTTCACCATTGAAAACAGGAGCTCTATTATACGCCCCCTTTGGTTCAGAATCCATATCGTTACAGGCAGCCACAAAGTACCAGCGAACCGGTGCTCTGATACCACTTGTTAGACGGTGTGGCTAGTGATCTAGAGGGGGGTGAATGGATCACCTCCTTGTTAACAAGGTTTTAAAATATTTTTTAGAGTTTTTTTAAGATTAGCGGAAAAATACGGTCCCTAATCGACTTCCGTCTATTCTGGACCAGCTACTAGAAAACCGGACATGTGATAAAGTGATGGATTTGCAATTGAGATGTTAAAGACTTAAACACACAAGCTGTAAAAGTATTGAATGCACCTATCACAAAAACTATTTCCAATGAATCAAAACCGATTAAAAACGTAAATAGAGATGGAGAAGGAATACAATACACAGAGATTTGGTAAGAAAGTTCCCCATGTTCGTCCTCGCGTGTGGGTACGTCTCCCTCTCAATTTCAAACCGAAATTGAGAACTTTTATATCGATATTGCTGAAATCGTCGTTTACAAGGTTGCTATACAAAAACTAGAAATCTATACACCTAGATCTTCCTATTGTATGAACCTTCACTTGATCTGAGCCAAATCAAGATTCCCTTGCAAGTAATACAAACAATTCACCGGTTCCACGATCTATTTGCGAAATCTCCCAATTTCCAAACCTTACGCTGCGGCTGAATCTGTTTTGTAAACGTGACTGACAAACCTTCAAGAACACACCCGTTCTTGAAGGACAAACCAGATGGTTTTTCCTTGAAACCTTCTTTCACTCTTCAACTCAGCTAGATCATCGATCGTTCCACTGAATGTTATCTCTTGATCCTCTAATTCACAGAACAACAATGATTATGTTTTGATGTTCTTGAATCAAAGTGATTGAGAAGATGATGAAGATGAATTTTCTCTTAGGTTTCAACCCTGCTCACCATTGAATGCACACCCAAAAACTTCTTTTCTTAATTGTGTTCTTCCATTTTCTTGACCTTGAATTCACTTTCGATTTTCCCTCTCTTTTATCTGCACTAACAGAAACATATATATACTTGACAAATTCTGTTAGAATAGAAACAGATTAATGCATCGATACAAAGTGCGAATGTATCGATACATGATGGTTTTTACACTGTTATGTATCAATACATTATGGAATGAATCGATACATACTGAACCAATGCAAAAGAATCAGAGAAATGAAGACATAATGTATCGATGCATGTTGCGAATGTATCGATACATAGCAGATATTCCAGAATCATATCTACAGCATGTATCGATGCATGTTGCGAATGTATCGATACATAGCAGATATCACAGACGCATACCTACAGCATGTATCAATGCATATTGAGAATGTATCGATGCATTTGACCTAATTCAGAACTTCAAGGAAATTATGTATCGATACATCTTGCGAATGAATCGATACATACAGAAGCAAAAGTCAAATTTTTTTGTTTAAAACAAGACATGTGTTGATACAAAAACTCATGTATCAATGCATACATGGATAAGGTAGTTTTTTTTAGCTTGCAATGTCAATTCAATACAAAGTGTATGTTAAAAGCACAAAAGCATAAAATTTACTATCATACAAAACTAAAGAGTTGCTCACATTTTTGTGTTGTTTAGTTTTCTGTGTCTCACTCTGATAGTGTAACATTGGGTTAAGAATACCTTATTTTACTTTTCTGCGAGTTGTTGAATTAACTATATTATGATTAAATAAAGTTGATTACTATTTATGAGACAATTGAAGTTGTGTTGAAATTTATTTTCCGTTGCTATTGTGATTTGAGAATGTTATGCTGAAAATTGTGGCACCCTTTTTTAGTATTTTATTCTGCATATTTTTTTTAGTAATTTTATTATGCATGTTTTATAAATTAAGTGTTTGGATTTTAAGGTGTTACGCATTGGATTTGATAATAGTCATATCTTATTTTATGTAAGAACATCCACAAATCGATATGATTTGATTTGACCTTCATTCGATTTAAATTTTCATTTAATTGGCTTTGATCTTATTAAATCTTTTAGTAAATCTTACTGAATAACATATTGCTAAAAGATAGAAATCATAAATACCATATCTTCCCGGAATCAAACAGAATTTCGCTCAGAAGATCACACAAATCCTGACCTGCAGACTGAGGTCAGATGTTGTACACATGTTGGAACAACTTATCCCACATATTGCATCTTCATCAAAAATACATCTTGTTCTACGTAATGTTATTTTTACCTAATGCAGTAAATTAAAAGGAACAACAATCTTCTTACGACTTTGATGACTTGAGCACGCATGTTGTATATTTGTTTGATATTTGAAATATTTAGAGGTATTTTCCGTTTCAAAGATATGAGTATCTTTTTCGGCGCCACCATGTTTAATGTCATGTCCAAAATAAGTTCTCTCTTCTTCAGAACAAAACGACATACAATGGAATGACCGACTAGCTTATCATTCAAGGCATGGTTATGCATACCGAAAATCACATTAAATTTCCATGTATCGTCCGCCATACGGTATCTGCACAATTTAAACGGACACTCACATTTTCCCGATTTAGTGTCATCTCGTTTCAACTTCCTAATATTTGGTTGGTACATGGACGAGACAGCAAAAGCCTGTGTGCACTGGATTTTTATGTCTAAAAATGCAAGAGTTTATGTAGATGCTCGTGTCTGTAAATGTGTAAAAAAAATAGGACGATATGAGGCTGAACAAACACATTTGAGGATGATAACCTAAACTTTTGGCTTGTCCCACACTAAAGTGCGAGAAAAACGAACATGTTTAACAAACCGAGCCCGTTTTGTCACCCCTAGTTACAATAGACACATACTTGTTTGATTCTAGTCATGACTGTGAGATGATTTTCCCATCAGTTAAACACTTCTTCAGACATGGTATAATAACTTAATGCCTCCTTCGGTGCTTCACCCACATGATAAATGTTTTAAACTTATCTAGAAAATTGTATTTTCCTTGTCTGGGCCTTGATGACATGGGACATCAGGGATGCATCTATCATCTCGAATTTTCATATGAATGTATTATTTAATATTGTGTCCCTAGAATTTGAGATTTTCCTTTTATGCAATCATTATGTTTCTAGATCGAGTAAGGATCCTCCCCATTTTCTAAACAGAAATGATATTCATACACTGAGTTATACACCTACACCGTGGGTACTGTACAACTCTACAGGTTTTATTTGTAAATCAATCAAATATTTAGGGGTAAGTTGGTAATTTGAATATCACATTAGGTTAACCATTTTCCTCTCATACACAGTCTTCAGCCACCTCTCACATACACAGTCTTTAGATTATCTCTCTCACTCTCATTTCTTCCTATCAACCGGAAGGCACTCTCGCTTCTTCCTCCCTTAACCGGACGGCGACGCAAGCTTCTTCCTCCCTCAACCGAACGACGACGGTGTAAAGATCTTTCTTTTCGAACGGCGGCTGACGGCATCACAAGGTTTCTTATTTCCATTTCTTATTTCCGTTTCCATTTATTATTTTTGTTTCCATTTCTTATTTACGTTTCTGTTTAGGGTTTATTATGGTATTTCTTCCATTTAGGGTTTTTCTGTTGTACTGATTATGCCATTATTTGGGTTCAGTTTTGTTATTAGATTAAGTTGAAACTATGGCATCAACAAAAATGATGAACGAATTTGATGTAAGTAATAGATTCGAGTTTAAATTTGTGTTTATTTTGTTAATTTTGTTGGATTATCAGTGAAAAGTTAATTTTGTTTGTTTTGTTTTCGTCAATGTAAGGTACGGATGAGGCATAGTTGTATCCCACAGAATTTGAGCACCATCAATGAAAAGTTAACATCGGGCTCAACGTGCTCACATTGAATGCACCCCATTCAAATGGGCGATGTATATTTCTAACAACATGTCAATCTCATGTGGTTTATTATGGGAGTTAGTCAGTAGATGGGACGTACGTAGTAGGGGATTTAGGGTTAGGGATAGGATAGTTTCGTTTACTCCGGTTGATGTTTGTTTCGCGCTTGGATTGTTTATTGTTGGTAAGCCTCTAGTAGCATAAGAATACCAAAAAATGTCAAACATTAGATCTATTTAAAGGGGTTGAAGTAACCATTCACAATATTCGCAAACATCTTCGGTCCCACAAGAAAAAATTAGTTAATTTTGTTAGACTTTACATATTACTTGCATTTGCGGAGTTTTACTTTCCCAAAACAGGGAATAAGGTCTTTGCGGGATTTATGAAGCAGTTGGATGATTTGGATTCACTTGATACATTTAGCTGGGGACGTGTTGTTTATAACTTTGTGGTTTCTAGTTTATGTGAGTCTTCAATTGTGTTGAAGGAGGGGAAAAATAAGGCACAAAGACATTTAAACGGATGTGTTGCCATATTGCAGGTAAAAAGGTTATATAACATTTTAGTTCATCATGCCTTTTATTCATTTAAGTTTTTGACTTTTACATTTGATGTAGATTTGGGCATTCAACCACTTATCTTTGGGGAAATCACCTGCTATTTCTTGTTTCTCGTTTCCACGTGTATTGAATTGGCCGACTATAATTATGTAGATGAAAACTCTTGAAAAAGCATTTGACAAAAATATGGTAATATTTTGTGTGTTTGAATATAGCAAAATATGTTATTTGTTGTTGTCTGTTTTAACTGATTGTTTATTTTATGTTTAGACAATTGATAGAGTGGTTGCAACAGAGGAAGAGCTAAAACACGACATAATCAATGTTGCTTTGTTTGAACAAGGACAACAATTTGTCAATGTGTATGATTATCACAGATTGGTGGAAGAGCATAAAGATTTCAAAGAGAGGTTAGCAGTTCTGGAGGAGGAAATGAGGATGTTGAAAGAGGCGAGATTCAACGCTCCATCTCAGCACGAGGATGTTCAAGATGATCGACAACTTGTGAACTTTTGCACCGAAGAAGCTATATGGACATCGGCTGGAGATGTTGGACATTACACTCCACCTAATGATGATGTCATTATTGAAGAAAATCAATTTAAGTCTAAACCAAACATGGCTACAAGAATGAGGAAGAGGCCAAGGAAGCGTGGAAAGAGAACTAGATTGAATTTGTAATTCCTTAGTGTTGAAGAATGTTGTTAAATATGCATTGTAGATTGTGGTTGAATCATGTTATGTACTAGTGTAGAACTAGATTGGTCGTCATATGTTGTATTGAAGAACTAGAACAATGTGTTGCTTATAATATTAGTTCATTTTGTATTTAATCTGTTGAGTATGTTATAGTTCATTGTTGTTTTAATGCAGTGAGTATGTTGAGTATGTTATATAATCATTATTGTTTTAATGCATTGTTGTTTCAGTGTGATTGGACTGGATCTGCATTAACTAATTTACAACAAGTTCCTTTAAACAAATTTTCGTGTGATTGAGTATTGTTCCTTTAAACAAATTTTCGTGTGATTGAAACTGGATCTGCATTAACCAAGTTCCAGCAATATATTAACCAAATTCCTTTAAACAAATTTCATTGCTTGGTAATTTGGATCTGCATTAACCATTGTACACAAAGTATTAACCAAGTTCAATCAATGTATTAACCACTTATCTTTAGAACAATTTTCTTTATTTTTAAGCCTGGAACTGCGTTAACCAGGTTACACACATTATTAACCAGTTTCCAGCACAGTATTAACCAAGTTTGGGACTGTGTTAACAATTTTTTTTCTGTTTTGAAGCCTGGAACTGTGTTAACCAGGTTACACACATTATTAACCAACTTCCAGCACAGTATTAACCAAGTTTGGGACTGTATTAACAAAATTATATTATATATTATATACACCAAGTTCCAAGTTTAGTACAATTGTTACATAAGTTAACATTGTGTTAAATGTATCAACATATGAATCAAAATAAACTTACAGACTTAAATCTTCATCTTCGTTTTATGTTTGTTGGAAAAACTATGGAGATGAAATGAAAAAAAATGGAGATGTTTGTTGGAAAAACTATGGAGATGAAATGAAAAAAAATGGAGAAGAGATGAGAAGAGAATATGGCGCTAAATAAAGGAAGAAGAAGAGTGACATATTTAATGTGTGGCTGATATTAAGAGAGAGAATCACATAATACCTTCTTGTGTGGTCCATATATTCATGCACAAGGCACTTTCAGTTTTATGTAACATTTCAATTTTTTAATATATTTGGTAGGTCTCACATACGGTGTAGTGTAGCATACTAGTGTAAGCATAGCAAAACTGTCTTCTAAATGAAACAAGCTTCCTTACCAGAGTCGAAAAAATATTAAATACATCACATTTTAGAAATACATGTTATTTACAAAACTATAATTATTGAAAAAAGGATAGAAAGAGAAATGGAAAGGATCTTAATCATTGTTTTAAATCCAAATCAAACTGGTCAGTCGAACTGAGAATCAGAGAAGTTATTGGTTTGGCCTGATTGCTTATCGGATAATTAGGGATGACAACGAATATCCATGGAATCAGATTAGTCCCCCACTACACGTCCCGTCTAACAAATATGATATTTGTACCTACTTCATACTCGTGCAGATATTTGTTAGACGGATATCCATAAATTTTAAGATATCTACGGATATTTACAGATATCCATAGTTTTTTTCTTTAAATTGTAATTTTCTAATTTTCATTATATTGAATAGAAAATTTATTTTAAATTGTAATTTTCTAATTTTCATTATATTGAATAGAAAATTTACTTTAAATGCGTTTATCATATTAAATTTAAATGAATCATATATTAAAAAATATTATAACTAATACTTTGAAAAGAAAAAAATTAATTCCAAATTTAACATAATAATAACATTATAGAATGAGACCTAACATAAATCACTAAAGAAAATCACTGAAAATAATCACACAAAGGAACATAATAGCAATATCACAATTCAAATAACATCATTATATCACTAATACAATAACTTAAAGTACCAAATAATTATGCTAATATCTTAAACACAGTGACAAAAGGAGATACAGGTACCATCAAATCCGTATTCGGGCCCGTAAAAAAACAGATAATTAAATATTCATTTATTTTATCCATGGATATCTATTAAGTTATTCAATTCGTATCCTTGACAAGTTTTGACAAGTTTTACCTGCAGTATCCACGAATACAATTTATTTTTGCTATTCCTAGATAAGTTATTGAACCAATCAAAATTGGTCAAAATCAGAAGAAAACAAAAAATGATGAACAGGTAGTTTTGAAAAACCGACAAGTTAAATGCTTGTTTTTTTTCTAAGACAAATGTTCACTCAATTAAGTTGCAATTGCACAGGTTTGTGGCAATGCATTGGTTCTATTGTTTATCCAGAAGTACCTGAATTCACATTCGATTTGCCAATACTTTTTGCAAAAAACCTTGAATATAGATATGGTATCATTTTCCTAGTTTCATCAAGAGTAAACAATCTATGCAATGTTTTTATGATGGATTTAGAGGGTTGGATAACTGAATCCGTCGATCCTTCGAGTCACACACACTAGGAGACTCAAAGGATCAACTAGCTTTGTAACAAAGCATCTTGTAGAACAGTCAGCCAACCTCCATTGCAGCAAGCAAATCAGTATGTAATTATCAACACATTGTGTTACGTCGAGAAATCAGAAAGTCAAAAAGTCTGATGATTAAAATTAAAAAATACATAATTCATCTATGTACATCACTTATAGTATCTGAGGTCATTAGCCTACTCTAGAATGCAGTTTTGGCCAAACAATTGAAATAAAACAATAGAGTTAAATGATCTACATGATATGATACATCCTAAATGTGCCAAGATCTATGTTGCTTCATGTTACAACCAACAAAGAGCTTGGCCTAATGTACATGTCAATGTCACAGCTCTAATTTAGTTATTAATTCCAAGTTACTAGTCTAAAAATGGTACAACAGATAAGAAACCTGCAATAAGCTTAATCAATCGCTATCACTATCACTATCCGTGTCCAGAAAACTGAACTCCCTCCATCCGTTGAGTTTGATCAACACAGTTCCTCGGTTCTCTTCACTCCATTCAATTGACTCTCTATCTAAAAGTTTAGTAACCTGTATCAAGCAAATCATAAGAATAGCCATTTTGAAACAATCTTGTTCCCTTTGAAGAGACGTAGTTATCGAGATTTGTATAGAAAGGGGTAAACCGTACCGATTGTTTCAGCTTGGACTTTCCAAAACCGTGTGAACCACATCCTGTGATGACCCTTATCATCTGAACAGCTAAAGCAGAAATAAAAAAAAATCGGGTAAAGTAAGAAAATGAAAACACAGTTCAATAAACAATGTCCTTCTAAGTCCTAAGAATGCGTTTGAAGCTATATCCTTAAGAAAATGCTTACAAGGAACATATGATCCAAACAGAAGGTGGAGTTTCAGCATTCTCATTGCTGGTTTCACGTGCTGCCCGTGCAAATCAATAGTTATCACATTTTCTATACCCTTGTTTCTGCATAAGGCTCACAATAGGTTAAAACAAGCAATAATACAGAGTGCATAAGGAAAACGTGAAAATGGAAGTTCTACAAATTTTGTTCATTCCTATTTTGGAGAATCTTCACAAAAAAGAATAAAATTTCCATCAAGCTAAAGAAAACAACTGACCTAGCAATAAATATGTCATGGCTTGCCTTAGTGTCTGCTTTCTGAGCTACTTTAGTTTGTTCTTTACCCTAACCACACATAGAAATAGTTAGTATACTATCTAGAAGTTTATGCTATTAAACAATGACCTTAAAAAGCAATATATAGAGGAATTTGGTTTTAAAAGATGGTTATTATAAACAGCCATCCGAACGATTAGGTGCAAAATAATATATCACATTTTTGACAGACAAAATATTGAACCTGATCAGAAAGATATGCAGCATATCCTCGATCTCCATTAGTATATGCTGTTGCAGCCTGCAAAATTATGTCAACTCTATCATATACTCAATGACATCTGCACTCCAAATCAAATCGGCTAAGAGAAGAGATAGTTAAAATCAAAGGAAAAGACAAAATATGCACTTACTTTCTGAAAGTAACATTTCACAGAATCCCACTGCTGTCTTGCACCTTCCCTAAATGCATGATATTCCTCTCCTTTAGCTATGAACCAGAAAAATAAAATAAGTGAACGGATAGTTCATTTTCAATTTGATAACATCAACGAAATCATCAAATTTAAGCATACAAAGAGAAAGATAATTCAATACTCAAAAAATGTATGAAGCGCTAACACTAGGAGTAGGCGTATCGTGGTGTCTGACATGTGTCGGTTTCCGACACTTGTATGACGCCCGTACATCACATGTCGAAAAAGTCAAACAATTGTTCTAAAAAAATAGTTTTTACTTTGTTTTGACACTTTAAATTGGTTCGACACGCGTATGACCCTCATACAACACGTGTCTGGAAAATTGATAAGTGTTTAATAAAAAATTGGTTTTTTCTTTACTTCAGAACACACCTTATACACTTTTTTGACAAATCTCACATTAAACATGTATTGAAGTAATGTTGTCAATGAAAAATTATAGACATTAACTTTGATTATAATATTTTTTAACTCTTTAAAATAATTGATAGATAAATGAAAGTAAAATACTATCATATATGTAGCAGTGCCGGTGTCCTGTGTTTTTGACATCATATGTGTGTGTCGTATTGTGTCTCGGTATCCGTGTCGGAGTCCGTGCTTCACAGTTGAAAATAGAAGCAAATGCACTGTTATGATTTTTGACGGAAAAAAACTTTTATAGATAAGTACAAATAACTGAATACTATTTAAGAAGAGTGAGTGGATGCAAGCAAAAGTATATCGAAATTGCCATACTGTGAGCACGCTGCTGAGGTTCTGCAACATTTGGACCCGTAACAAAACCAGGTCCCATAGACTGCATTTTCTTTGCTATGTTTCTCCAATTCATGGTACCTTTGTCGTGTGCGGAGCTTTTGGGGATGTTAAACAAGGACTCTAACACCTTTTGAGGAAGTTCAAACTTTGTACATCCTGGGCTAATATGAGAATTAGCTTTAGAACTAGTGAGGACCTCCGCATAATTCCTAAAACCAATAAACAACTAAGCTAGTGGAGTTAAGTTCCATATACGACAAGATCCTTGATTAGGAGGAAGTTGAGATTCACATACAAGATGGTATAAATAAGGGCGACAAGATCCCTATTAAATCATTTATCAAAATTGCTTTTGTTTGTAGGAAGAAAGTGTCAAGAAGGAATGAAAAATGTGAAGACGATGATATAATGTATCAACAACACTGCTATGGCAAAATAATTGACATAAATATTTTGACATAATTGACCTGCCATAAGGTGTCGGACCCCATATATTATCAGAAAAGTCACCTTCCGAAGAAACAGATGAAAGAGACGTGCACTCTGATCTCCTATCTATCATCTGCGCCAAAATTTGACAATGAACATCATTTACTACAAGGATATAAGGATGCGGATAATTTAGATGTTAAAACTACATCCAATGATGAAAATCCAAATTTAACAATCGTGCAACCGCAGTAATTTAAGTATCTGGCCAACAATTTCAGAAGATAACAAGTAATCCATTAAATGTTAAAACCAGAGAAAGTGTAGTGAAAAACAAAGTCTACACCCCTACTTACACTGTCATTACGATCATAGTCAACAAGGAATCTTGTATCATCCATGTTGTTGCCTACTTTGAAATTAGAATTTCTATCATTACTGGATCTCTCATTGGCAGCTAGGTCAAGCAATATATCCGAGGCCTGGAAAATCATAATCACAACTATTCATATTACAAAAGTAGAACAACTTGAGTTGATCAGTGTAACATTCTGAAACACATGTAGAGATGCAAAATACACTACAAAGCCCCAATACATAGTACGATACAATACGACAGATATACAAGGATACGAAAACTTTTATAAATCAAACGCCACAAGCAAAATATGTTCATCTGCATAGATATAAACCACAAAGTACTGAGGAATAAAAATTAAACAAAGAAAATAACAGAACTGAAAGAACAAAATGATTATTAGTAAGCAAGAACATAACTGAATGAAGAACAAAACAATACACTTAGAAAAGTTTGAATTGACATTTATACCCATAAAAAAGACCGCTTTAAGATAAGGAAATGAGGAATTTTGCCCCAAAACCCTAATGCCAGACGCGATAGCGGTTCGGGGCCGCAACAACCACAATTGCTGACGGCAACTTGCAGGCCAAAAGTGTCGCGCTGAACCCTACCCCACACTACGCTTTGGCAGCACTAGTGGCAACATAGCAGCAAATAATGAGCAACAGTTACCAAACTCTGCCACTCAGAACTCTGCAGCTCTACAACCATAGTAACTCTGCAGATGGGAGAGGGAGAGCTAAAAGGGAGCTAAGCAATCAAATAAGATCACAGGAATGCAAAAAATGTGTGAACCAGAACAATTAAGAACCTCAAGTAAGGATTCATGGGAAGTACAATTTCAGACTGCAATATACCTTTTCAACATCATATCCACATTGACCTGCATACAAAGATAAACATTTAATTCCAAGGTCAGACAATAAACCAGAAAAACTTATTCTCAAAACAAATATTATAACTAAAAACACCATGAACTAGTATAAATACACAACGAGTAAAAATAATATGATAGCCAATTACGGAAAAGAAGAATAAGTTTCTAGTTCCATATAAAACCAAAACAACAACAATACAAGATCTTTTTAACTAAGCAGAATGGACTACATAAATCAAATATGGTCCCATCATGAATCAGATCTAATAACAGACCATTAAAATCCATATTCTTAACATTTTGATACATGCTTTTCTTTGATCTCCCTCTATCTCTATCAATCTCTAATCTCCTTCTATCATATGACTTGATAAAAATTTATAAAAAAAAATGAATAATTTCTAATCACAAGTGTCGGTGTCCAACACTTTCATAAGTGTCCGTGCTACAGAGCAAAAGACAATACATCAAACAGTTGATCTACAAATATAATAACCGTTTTGAAACATGAAAGAGGAACATAACTGAAAACATAATAAATAAACTAAAACTTTTCTAAAACCACTAGTAATTCATTTTCTACTTTTCTATAGCAAACAAAACTAAATCCTGCAAAAGAACAAAACACATAACAAAACAAACAAAAAGTCAATTACTCACAAAGAACATCTCTAACAACAGCCAAATTAAGATCAGAATCATTCCCAAGCATGGAATAAAGGAACTGCTCAGCCTCTTCCTTATCAACAACCTCATTCCCAACCCTCTTTTTCCTACCACTATTCCTCCTCACATATTCATTCCCCAAAATCGTCGAAACAGTGCCCGTAGCAGCAACAATCCTCTTCTGCTTCTGCTTTTGCTTATGGGTCTGCTGAACCCCTTCAAACCCAACCACATCCTCCCTACAAATCTGCTCCAAAAACCCATCCGAAGAACCCGAAGTCGAACCCAAATCCAACCCAGAAGAAACCCCATTACTACTGCTCCCACCACTACACGAAGAATAAGAAGATGAAAAAAAAGGGTCTTCAATACCGTCCACCAAACCTCTCCTTAAGATCTCCGAAGCCTTGTTTGGATCACCGTTTGCAACGTCGTAAGCAACAACCGCTTCTTCGATTGAAGATAAAGAGAAAGCTTCCACCAACGATTGTAGAACTCGTTGTTTGGGTTCTTTGTTCTCTTCAACCTTCTTCGGTGGCTTTTGCTTCTTCTTTTTTCTCGAGTTTTTCATCTTCGAAAAAAAAAACAGAATTTTTCAGAGAAAAAAAGGGTTGAAGATTGATTCTGAGTTTGAAAGATGGGTTTTTGGAGAAGGAATCGTTGATCGGTGTTGTTGAAGAAGGAATGGCACGAGAGATTCTCAGAGAATAATAATATTAATAATATCGATGATAATATAAAATTATTTATCTATAAAAATTGAAAAATAAAACGTGTATTTTGATATAGATTTTAAATTAGTTTTTGTTTGTTTTTATTTATTTAACCTAAATAAGTTATACCGACACGTGAACAATCAAAAGAAAATTTGTTGGATAGTCCGATTTATTATTTTTTATACTTTAATTTATTTATTTTAAAAAGTTGTTGAATATATAGGATTTAAAAATTGTGTCTAAATTCAATGTAGAGAGAATTTTAAGGAAGGTGAGATTTAAGAATTTGTTGGAAAACATTGAATATAGACATTAGTATTTGTTTACATGTTAATTAAAATAAATTTATTTATTTATAGATGAAAATTTAAGTATTCATTGAATTTAAATAATAGATACTCATTATAGATTATATTATTTTTATTATTATTTTATTTTAAAATAAACTAAAATTTAAATTGATATGTTTAAAAAAAATCATGAAATAATAAAGTTTTTTTATTTTAAAATTATTAACATCTACATTCATATCTCAAAATCTATGAGAGGAAGGAATACACTTTTAAAATCGATTATCCTCTACTAAACCAGTTTTAGAATTTATCCCATATATGTTGTTAATTTAAATTCCTTTTAAAACTAAGTTGATTATAATTATAATTACTTTTAAAAGTCAAATTTTTAAAAATATATATAAACTATCAAAATTTGTTATAAAAATAGAGAAATAGAGTGACATTAGTATTTGTTTTCACGTTAATTAAAATAAATTAATTTACATATCATCAATTTATTTTTTTACGTTATGATAATTATAATTATTTTAAATAATAAAATATTCAATTTTAATTATAATTACTTTCAGAATTGCTTATATGCATAGTTCTAGTTTATTGAAATATCTGTATTTTTTTAAATAATTTGCTTTTTTAAAATAATTCTAGTTCTAGTTTTAAAATAATTTGCTTTTTTAGAATTGCTTATATGCATAGTTCTAGTTTTTTAGAATTGCTAGTATAGTTCTAGTTCAAGTTTTAAAATAATTTTAAAATAATTCAATAAACAGAAATATTTTTTAAAATAATTTGCTTCTTTTTTAAGGAATTTAAAATAGTTTGTTGGATATGGTTTTATGGAGTTTATGAAGATATTAAAATCTATAATAATCAAATCTATTGAATATTAGATTTAACAAAAACGGCCGTCCCTTAATTACTTGAATCTTTTATATCATCTTTTTTTATTTCCGGAATTGATTCATCACTTTTCTGATAAAGTAAACTTTTATGTAATGTGTATTATCTATAGTACATGTTTCTTTTCTTTTACTAAATTTTAGATTATTAGGCTTATGCCGGTTTTTTAACAAAATTTTATATTTTTTTATTTATCTATCACATAAGTAAGATCGTTGTTGTGGAAATTTTCATTTTGTCCCTTTGAGTCCACACGCTGCCACATGGATGGACTAAGAAACCATCATGTCATGTTTTGTTATATCTCTCACAAATTTGTTTGCATACAATGTTTTGTTTATTCCTTCTACATTTTGCTTGTATTGGATAAATGAATTTTATATAATTTCTTATTTTTTTTATGAGAGTCAAATATGAGGAAGAAGTCCTATATTGATTAGAAAATGAAAGATTAAATACTATATAAGTGAGAGAACTCACACATTTATAACCTCAAGGTTTTAGGTGAATATGTGGTGTGTCTTCACAAAGGTGTGTCCTAAATAAGTAAATGTTCCCTCGTCGACCCCCCGATTCGCTCCAACAGTTGTATCAGAGTTTGATTTCGAGTGAAATGACCGACTTATTTGTATCAAAACACTTCCTGCAGGTGTAGATGTGTTCCCACAGGTGGGGGTGATACAAGTGTATGTGGAAGAGAGAGTTTCCACTTGATGGGGAGCATTGTGTATAGACTCACACTTGAGGGGGAGTGTTGAGAATCAAGTGTGAGGAAGAAGTCTTACATTGATTAGAAAAGTGAAAGGTTTTAGGTGGATATGTGATGTATTTCTCACAAAGGTGTGTCCCAAGTAAGTAAATGTTCATTCGTCGACCCCCCGATTCGCTCCAACATTTTCTTTTTCAACGTAGTTGGTTATAATACAATCTTTGTTCAGAGTTTATCGATTTTCTTTTCCTTTCAAATCAGAAACATCTTATCATAAGCTTTCTTATTATTATTTTCCAAAATCATCTTTATTATCTCTCACATTTCATTCCTTATTTCCATTTCAAAATCTCTTAAACCTAATAGATCTTTTCTTCTGATTTCTTTCAACCAAAACGAGTTTCATTTTCTTCATACTTTCTACTTCCTTTTTTTGTCTTGTTGAAAGTGTAATTCATTATGTCATATTTGATTTATATTTGATTTGATTTAGTTTTAGATTTATATTTGATTTAGTTCCAAAATATATATTTTGTGCTTTTATAGTTTTGGAATTTGTCTTGCATGCAAGTAAAACCTAAATCTATAAATAAGGAGTATCCCTCTTGTAATTAAATAAATTCAACACATCTTAATTCACAGTTTGCAATTGCAAGTGAATAAAAAGAAAAATATATCTCATAGATTATGGGTAACAACTTTTTTCTCCATATTCTCTTAGAACTTTAATTCTTTTCTATTTCATATTTCTTCTTCTTTGTTAATAGTTTCTCAAGAACCTTTCTTGTTCATAAAGAAAGGGTCAGAATTCTCATAAATTTTTAATTATATCAATTATCATGAAAAAGATTATAATAAAAAGATTGTCTGGATTAAAAATACTATGATTTGACAGATATGAAAACTTTCTTCCTCGACTCATGCCACCAATTACTCATCGACTCCTCTTTTTTTCATTTTCATTTATTTAATAATAATGTGCATTATTTTTTTTTTGAGAAATAGTAGAACTTATGTTTCAAAACGTTTTTCAAAACATTTAGCATTGTGTCCACAAAAAGTTGAAGTACTTTTACAATATTTTATATTATATGCATTTTAGCATTTAATGTAAAAGTTGCGATATGTCAAACATATCAAATCTACACTCTACCATATGACTATAATATAAATAAATAGAAATAAAATAAGTAAAAATAAACTACTTTAAATAATAATATAGTTATTTTGTCTTAATTTTTAAATTATTCAGACCAATAATGTTTTTTAATGATAATTTATTAAAATATCCTTATCATTAATTTTTAATATTGAGTAATTTATTATTTTAATATCAGATGATAATTCACTACAAGAAAACAGCGTAGTAGCGTCGGTCAAAAGCCCTCGCTAAAATGCTTAAAACCGACGCTAATACCTTTTAGCGTCGGCTTAGCGTCGGAGTCGGGGCGGACGTTCTACCATTGGAAGCAAAGCATAATCACGAGCCGGCGCTACATTAGCGTCGGATATAATGAACGCTAGGCCGACGGTACAATACTAAAGCCGACGCTAATATGCAATATTAAAAACATATTGCGACGGCTTTAGACGACGTAACAATCATCTAGTGGCGGTTCTAAACGACACTAAAACAAATTTTTTTATTTATTAGCGTGGGTCTAGGCCGCCGCTACACATATATTTTTTACATTTTACGACGCTAAAAGCCGTCGCTATACAACATATTCTGTGCTCTATAGCGTCTCTTAAAGCCGCCGCTAATTGGTTTTTTTGTTTTTTTTAATTCTTGTTAGCGTGGGTCTAGGCCGCCGCTACCCATATATTTTTTTAATTTACGACGCTAAAAGCCGTCGCTATACAACATATTCTGTGCTCTAGAGCGTCTCTTAAAGCCGCCGCTAATTGTTTTTCCGTTTTTTAAAATTCTTGTTAGCGTGGGTGTAAACCGACGCTAAATGTTTTTTTTTTTTGAAAATTGTTTTATTTTATATTCATTCCTGTTGCAAATCAAATCTACCTTTTACAATTTCCTGAACCTGTTTTTTATTTCAAACCATTCATTGATGTATTATCACATCATAATTTCCAACACAAAATAACAAACTTTAAATCCAAAATATTTCTACATTAATTAAGATGTCAAACTTACATCAAAATCAAAATATTGACACTATATTAAACTTGTGTCCATCCACTATATTACTACATAAAAGTGTCAATGACCAACACAACACAAACTATAAAATTTGTGAAAATCAACAGTTTGATCCAAGTCCCAAAACAAAGAAAAAGAGCATGCATCTGACACTAACATCAATCACTCATATCTTCTAGATCCAATGAGTGCTCATCAGAGTCATCATCGTAATGCGCATGAGTATTAGGCTGGACACTAGAAGCATGAGCAGTGGAATGACCTGCCTGACTCGACTTCCAAGCAAACATCTCTTTTTGAAATTCTTCAAACTTCCTTTTCAACTCTTCTGTCTCAGCTATAGCTTTATCTGCACGTGCATTAGCTAATGCAGCCTCTTCACGTGCTATGGCAGACTCAGCTCTAGCCGCCTCAATCGCTTGGTTATCCACCTCTCTATTCTGATTAACAGTCACTTGTGTCAAATAAGACACACCATATCGTACGTTAACCGCCAATCGGGCAGTTCCATAGCAACGGCCACGCGTCTTACCCCCGGCAACTTCTTTCCAAATTTGTAACTTGTCTGACCCATCCACGTTATTATCAGTTTGAGTGGCTTGAGTCAAACGATTCACATAATCTTCCTGTAAAACATAACACACATAACATCACATGCAGTGAGCATAAACAATTCCACTAATTCATAACAGTGAGCATAAACAATTCAAACCAATAATTCATAATAGTCAGAGCATATCTCTAATAAATATTTTAATTTGATGTACTACCTAAAAAGAATCCAACACACTTTCACTTAACAACATACATACTAACATTTTAACAAGATCCACTTAACAGCATACATACTAATAACATACATACATACATTCATTATAACAAGTTCCTAACATTTTAACAAGTTCCACTTAGCAGCATACATACTAATAACATGATAAAAGAGTAAAACTCATTAATTGTATAACATGATAAAAGAGTAAAACTCATTAATTGTGTCATATGATTGATAAAATAATGCATGATAAAAGAGTAAAACTCATTAATTGTATAATATGATTGATAAAGTTTTATTATCTTGTATTTTCCGTAAACCAAATAAAACATTAGATTAGCATATATAATAATATGTTTGATTTGGCTCTAAATAACATTAACTAACTAAGAGAGATATTGAAAATATTATTCATTTAAAATATATTATGTCATGTTGATTTTAGAAGAATGAAAAGGAGATCTTAATCTCAATGCTCCAGGATTAATTAGCTTACATGTGTTTTTTCTGCACGACGGTCTACCCACTGCCCATTCTTCTTCTTATGGGTGGCCATGAAGAGCTCGTCAGGATTTGGCGGTCGACCTAATTTCTTCTCCTACAATGCCATGAAACAACAACAATAGTTTATATAATACATTGCTTTTAGGAATATATTTATTTGGTGTGTGGTGTGATCAATCGGATTACAAATAGAATACATACCAATTCTAGAGCAACATCATGATGAGCTCTACGTCCTGTGGTATGGACCGCGCCACCTTTAGTTGATGCTCGATTAGTCTTGTTTTGTTCAGAGAGCTTTTTGAATTCTTCAGTTTTCCACCCGTCAAGTAGATATGCATAATATTTTTCACCCAACCAAGACGGCTTTTTCCCACTCTTCCTAATCTTACCAAATATATCAACTATTCTTTTACCACAAGCTTTATGAAACAAATCTCGCATTTTTCCTTCATCACACGGCTCCCACTGAACAAGATCCTGATTAAAGAAATAGGATTAGTTTTGAATATAATTATAAGTAATCTTAAAGTATTTCGTAAACATCTTAAAGGTAAAAAAAGAAATTACGTCTTACTTTAAACATCTTAAAGTATTCCTCTCTCTCATCTCTTCTACCACGTGCTTTGAGTTTCAGCTCACTGTATCTCATGAAATTTCCACAATAATTATGTATTAAAACTTTTCTAATAGCTGCAGCAACAACATCACTCGGAGCTAACCTGCAATATTAAGAAATTGAAAGATAGTAATAATAAATGAATAATAATTCCAAACATGAATATTAGGAGGAAAAATCATTTTGAATACTAAATTATTATAAATTGATATTCATTATTTTAATGTCATAGAAATTTCTTGTTTTAATGAGATAATAAATTATTATTTTAATTTCATAACAAACAATGATAATTTACTATATCGTTATCACTAATTAATTCATAGTTATTATAAAATTTTATAAATATTTATTGTGCTATTAACACTAATAAATTGAAAATAATTTGATAAATATTTATATAATTTCAAAAATATTAATTAATCATAATCATTTTAAAAAATATATCATTACTATACTCAGACAAAGTAATATTATTACTATATTTATAAAAAAGATATCAGAATATTGAAAGATAAGAATTTCCAAATACTAAAAAATAGAATATATTATAATATAATAAAATTATAAAATTTAGTATTATAAATAGTTAAATGTAGAATAAATAATATAAAATTAAATGTATCATCATAAATTTTATATATATATATATATATATATATATATATATATATATATATATATATATATATATATATATATATATATATATATATAAAACATATAATTTTAATATCATTAAATTCATATATTACTCATGTGTTATGGTCTAATATATATATATATATATATATATATATATATATATATATATATATATATATATAAAACATATAATTTTAATATCATTAAATTCATATATTACTCATGTGTTATGGTCTAATATCTTTAAATTATATATATATATATATATATATATATATATATATATATATATATATATATATATATATATATATATATATATATATATATATATATATATATATATATATATATAATTAAAATATATATATAAAAAATTTAAAGATATTAGACCAAAACATATGAGTAATATATGAGTTTAATGATATTAAAATTATATGTTAATATAAAATATTCATAAATATTTTATATTACCAAAAAAATATTAAAATACTAAACATCTATTCATAAATATATTGTTGATTAAAGTATTTGTGTATGCCTAAAAAAAAATTATAGACACAAATATATTATTTCTTTTTAAAATAATAAATTATTTTAATTAAAACTATTAATATTTAATCTCTTTCTTAGTCTTGATTTTTAATCTCTTATGTCACTGTTAGATGCTTATGGTTTTAAACTACATAAATATTATTAGTATTGGTATTTAAACTACTTTGGAACATGATAAATAGTTGTTTATATACGTGAAGTTATAGTTTTTTTCACGGGTACCTGACCTTTTTTTTTCTGGATACCAGATATTTTTATAATTATACATTTAATTATTATTTTTTAACGGGTAACAAACATTTTTCTATTAAAAAATATACATTTGAAATAAATGTATGTCTCATATCTGAACTTGTGCGAACACACAGATTTGTTATTGGAAATTGAACACATCAAATTTCTTAGGAACAAAATAATTAGTTTTTTCATAAATATCATTTTGGAACAAAATGCGCGTCACCGATGGGTACCCGTACGAAAGCACGGGTATGTTACTAGTTTTCATAATATTTGTTTTGGATCGTTCGCGAGATTAGTAACAAACTGTTCAAGAGCAAATTTTGAGTCCAAAATCGTATATTATAGGTACATCTTTGTTCTAAATTAGAAGCATACAATTTCATCCTTTAGCGCTCATTAATTATAATCACTGAATTGAGTTTTGAAATATTAACATTATAAAATTAGGGAATTTCTTAATACATCCCAAAAAAAATTTAGGCACCGCGTGAAATTCAGTTTGTATCATCTGTTTTTGGATGTGCACATCCGGACGCACTGTTATTTATAAAAACGTTGATTTGTTTCAGATGTGCATATCAGGAATACTTCATGATGTGTAAAAACATTAATTTAGAGTAGACATTTAGGTGTAGATATTGTTAGGTAGTATGAATAACATAGGTTATAGACAATGTAGGTATTGTTTGTTGCTTCAAACAGACGATCAGGACATTAAAATGTCATTTTCTATGGTACAATAGTCATGACTGAGTTTTTAGAACTTGAAATATGTACCAGATTTTCATATCAGGAGAAAATATAACGTTGATTGCTTTCCTGATGTGCACATCCGGAAAAACTCAACGTTAAATATTATGAGTACTTTCGGATGTGCATCCACGAAAGTTTTCCTGATATGCAAATCTGGAAGCAACTTGTTTTCTTTTTTTCTTTTTTTTTGTTTATTGTTTCTTTTATAATTATTTTTAAAAGTTCTAATTTATTTATTATGCTTTGTAGATTACATGGTTGCCAAAGACAATCATATGACACATGGACGGACAACCATGATTGCGTTTGTCCGACGTGAGCGGACGCAGTCTACAGTCGAGGGTTCCGACGCAGAGGCAGTTCCAACAGCCCCTACAATTGAGGGACATGCTAATAATAAAGGGGGTGAGATATGGTGTCAAAGTTAATATTTTGATAAATATTATTTTAGTTGTACACTTCTTTTGTGAAAGATTGTTCTCAACATTATCCCATATATATATATATATATATATATATATATATATATATATATATATATATATGTGTGTGTGTGTGTGTGTGTGTGTGTGTGTGTGTGTGTGTGTGTGTGTGTGTGTGTGTGTGTGTGTGTTTTCTTCAGAAAGCAAGTTGGGTCAAGGAAGTCAATCTAAATGTTTCAACATTGTGATAAACATTATTTTAGTTGTACACTTCTTTTGTGAAAGATTGTTCTCAATATTATTTAATTGCTTAACCTTTTACTTGATGATCAATCAAGGAGAGGTCAAGGTGTCACATATGTTGCAAAGGGATATCGACCAGTTATTTAGAGAATGGATATAGTCGGCTCCTTCAGTGTAGTATTCAAGGGTTTATGGTAAGGATTTGTTGTTCAATGAGATGTTGAAACATCCTTTCAGTAGAGGGAAATCTGAAACTTGTTGTTTCGAGGAGTGAGCTTATGAGACAAATTGTAATGCCCCGTATTTAATTAAGTTCTCTGGATAATATTAATTACGTTTAATAGGGTTCTGATGTACTCTGAGAGCTTTTAGTTAAAGTAATTAGAGCAACCAACGAACTTAAATTAATTAATTAAGTATTATCTGACACAGAGGCTTTATTAAATATTCGACTCAGAGACATTTTTGGATACTCTCAAATTGGACCAGTTAGTGTTACTAACTAATGAATGGTGTTTATTTTTTATAAAAATAGAAAAGAAGGGTTTATAAGAAGAAAGAGAAAGAAAGTTGGTAAGAGAAAGAAAAAGAGAAAGAAGGAAAAAGGAAAGAAAGAAAGAAAGGGGGAAGAGAAGAAGAGGAAGAAAACCTAAGAAGAGGGGAAGCTTGGATCTTCACAATTTCTTCATCAAATCTTCATCTTCACCAAACTCCTCTTCATTGGCAAGGTTGGTTCATAGTTAGAAACTTTTCTTTTGAGTTTTGGTTGAGATATTGAGTTTTAGGGTTTTGTAGAAAATCTTAGAAATTGAAAGATTAAACGGGTAAAACACGATTAAATGAAAGTATAATGACTAATATATGATGGTATTCATGTTTAGTGTTTGGTTCCTCTATTTTGGTGGTATTTTGGTTGAGTTTGGCATGGAAATGGATGTTTCTCGTAAGCCTGAGTTTTCTGGAAATTGCAGAGCTCGCTCAGCGAGCAGATGAAATTGTGCAAAAAAAGTTGGTGATTCTGGTTTAGCTCGCTCAGTGAGCAAAGACAGGTAGATTCTCGCTCAGCGAGCTGAGGGCTCGCTCAGCTAGACCTGACAGTTCAGTTTTCGTATTTAGTTCATAACTTGTGATCCAGGTATCCGTTTTAGTGTTCCACATATCGATTCGAAGCTAAAAACATGAACTATCTAATGATGTCCAGAAATGTTATTTTGAGCCTACTTTTACCTGACTTTTCCAATTAACCTTAATTATGTTAGTTAAGGAATTATGGTATTAGTCAAATCGTGGAACATACGTTAATTGGGGGAAACGTATTAAATCATGAGAATTGATTGAGAATAGAGACAATGAGATCATTGTGGGATTAGTTTAATGAAGATAATTAAACTAGAGTGTTAGAATTATGTAAAGTGAAAACTATATAATTAAAAGTGCCAAGAATGGATAATGAGTGAAGAATCTTACCATAAACCAATATTGTGGCCTAGTATTGTGACTAGAAATTGTTAGATGGTATGAGTTGTGAGATGCCTAGTTTTACCTAGGTCGTTGAGAATCGTTAGTGTGTTATATACTAGGCCTCCAGAATAGTCTTGTGTAAGTCTTGAGGTGGATTATCTTTAGTCCCACGAGAAGCATCCGTAAGGACTAGAGGTGTGTATGACACGAGGTCCTCCCTAAAGTCATGAGTAAGTCTTGAGGTGGGTTATCCTTAGTCCCACGAGAAGCATCCGTAAAGGCTTGAGGTACCGCTTAGTGAGACGAGGATAGTGGTTGATTTGTGTAATACGCTAGGACCTCCATAAAGTCTTGAGTAAGTCTTTAGGTGGGTTATTCTGAGTCCCACGAGAAGCATCTGTAAAGACTTGAGGCATGTATTACACTGGGACCTCCGTAAAGTCTTGAGTAAGTCTTGAGGTGGGTTATCCTGAGCCCCACGAGAAACATCCGTAAAGACTTGAGGTGTGTATGTTACTAGATCCTCCATAAGGTCTTGAGTAAGTCTTGAGGTGGGTTGCTTTAAGTCCCACAAGAAGCATCCGTAAAGGCTTGAGGTGAGTACTACATTGGGTTACGCGTGAAGTCTTAAGTAAGTCTTGAGGTGGGTTATTCTGAGTCCCACGGGAAGCATCCGTAAAGACTTGAGTGAGTGTGATATCGAGTCCTCCATAAGGTCTTGAGTAAGTCTTGAGGTGGGTTATCTTTAGTCCCACGGGAAGCGTTTGTAAATGTTTGAAGTAGATGTTTCAATAGTGTAATGGCGTGAGATTTGTATGGACCGTTTGTTCCATCTCGTATCGGATCCTTTTAAGAGGTAATGTTAAGACTCGAGTTAGGTTTGATAGAACCCTTAGAGCTGAGAGAACTCTAAGATAGGGAACCCACTGAGATGTTGTTATCTCACCCCACTATTGTTGTTGTTTTTCAGGTTTCCTTTGCAGGTTTGATTTACAAGTGGAGCTATGCTCGGGATGTTCTAGTGAAGCTTAGCTTAGTCTTCCACTGTGTATTTCTATATCTTGGTACAATAATGGATATTGTATTGATCTTAGTATTTTTTTTTAGTATAATTTCCATGTCTTGTGCCATTTTAGTATTTGTTTTAGAATTGGTCAAGAATGTGAATTATGCTATTAGGCATCTTACGATGGTGTCAGTACCAAAAATTAACACTTGTATGATATCATTCTAGATATATATTGTATGGACTTTACACAAATGAGTGTTGTAGCATATTCTATGGGAACCAAACACTTGTATTGATCAAAATTGTTGGGAACTTTCCTCAGAGTGGACTCGTTATGCATGTGACCTGTCTGGAAAGTTTCTATCCCATAAACTTTCCTAGTTTGTGGATGTTATTGGAATAGAAGATGATGTCATCACCAACTTGTTGAATATTAATTTAATCACTTTAGTTCTGACCTAAGCACATAAGAGTATATAAGTTAAGTTCAATATCAAAAAGTGTTCAAATTCCCAGTGGATGATTGTTAAAGGAATATCAACCAGATTTTGTATAAAGGTCAAATTAAAATGTATAGGACATTTTCTCAGATATCTTGAAGATTCATCAAATCAAAAGAGTCCAGATCAGTGTAATCTTACTTGATTTCTTTTGAAGATTAGTTGGTGTTTCTCATAAAACAGGATGAAGATTGTTTACTCAAACTTGATATCTTAATCAAATCTATGAGAACATGGAACTCTTATTATGTTTAGGTGATGAAGTCCTTCAAGGTGATATGGAAGTCAAATGGATTGTGCTTTGAGTCAGTATCAGGTTTTCTAACATCAGGTTGAACATCAGGGCGTTTTCTCTGAAGGTGATTAATGCAAGGAGTTGTTGGATCTCATAGTCTATTTCAACCTATGTGATTCTTTCTATGGATAATGCTCAAATGAATTATGAAGTGCTTGATAGTTTCATATCATCTTTGGTATATCATATAAAACTGTTTGAAGTTTATCTGGATAAAGAAGGAGTTATAACTACTGAAATTCTGGCAGCAAACTAACAATGTTGAACATGATGTCACGACACTAATAACAACAGAACTGTAAAAGACAAAGACAGAATGTAAAGAACACAGAAAGTTGTTAACCCAGTTCGGTGCAATCACACCTACTCTGGGGGCTACCAAGCTAGGAAGGAACTTCACTATCAGTAGTATCAATTCAAAGATCTACAGCAAATGCCTCCAGTTTGCAATCCTTTCACTTAATCCCTACCCAATGACAGTTCTACCTAGGAACTTCTAGATATGAGACCCCTATCACTCCATCCACAATCACAGTCGGTGATCTCAAACAACAACACAAAGAAATCAAAGACACTCTTCAAAAGAATATTTGGCCTTGCTTAAAAGCTTTAGTCAAATACAAACACTCTCCCTTAAAAGCTTCGAGTGGACAAAATACAAATGCACACCTAGTCCAAAACAATCATCAAAAGACAATTGCTTGGCTCTGTTTACCCCCAAAATTGGTAAACAACCGCTGGTCCTCTAAAGATGCCAAAATACCCTAAGTTACTCGCAGGATCGACCAGGTTGATCATAGGACATGTGCTAAAAAGGTTGATTTGGTATATAACGTTTTTGGGAAAAAAGGGGTCTTGAATCCTTTGACAGGATTCAGATATAGTTTTTGAAGGAAAATAAAGTAAAAGACAAAGACTTTCAAAGTAAATTAAGGTAAAAGACAAGGCTTGAAATTTGAAGTGAAAGTAAAGACAAGGCTTGAAAGTAAATGAAATTTAAAGACAAGGCAAGGAAAGTTAAATTGTTGGAAAAAATAAAGGGGCGGGAATTGTAAAGGAAATGCAGTAAATTGCTGAAAAGATAAATGACTTTGAAGAGTAAATTGCTTTAAAATAAAGGCTTGTAAGAGATAAATGACTTCAAAAGTAAATGACTTGAAGATAAATTTGACATTCAAGATAAATTGGTGGTGTTTCAATCACATACATTCTTACTGCACTTGTTTCTCTACACTTGAATACTTTGAGTATACAGAGTTACTAGTACATATGATTTCCATACACTTATTCTAACACTAGACTAAGCTATTTATATACACTACAAAGTAACCACTTTCGACGGTTTCATCCTAAAACTATCCTAAGATGATGACACTTGTCCCACTACATGTTGAAGAAGCTTCATCTTGCACCACTTGTTTCTGTCTTTGAATTGAAAACTATACATTTTCCCTCCAAAATTGAACGTGCAAGAACCTTGATAACTGCCATCTTTATCGAATATACACTCGGTCGAATCCCTCCAACACTTAGAAAATATTCCAAACTTAGAATTTCACTAAGTATGAAACTTATAGGTAGGTTCCTTCGACTTTCATCCTTTACTTAGTAAGGTCGAAAACCTTACTTTTATCTTATCCCAAGAAAACTCTTTTATTAAGCAAAATAACCTCATTAATTGCTAGCGTCAAAATTTAGGGATAACAAATCGCCCCCCAAAAATGTTCTTTTTTACCATCTTGATGAAAATATCATTTTTTTATATTCATTTTTTCGACGCCAACTTAGGTCAGACGAAAGCATGGTTGAAACTACCTACCCCACGTTCTAAAAATGTTGTGATTCTTCGCCCACGTGCATGACGTTAGGTCATAATGGCAAAAATCACCAAAAATACCATAAGTCGTTTCTACGACTTTCTGATCATTAATTTCTCCTTGAAACAATAAGCTAACGTCTTTTCCATTAACTGCTTTCTCAACGCGTCAGGTGCCATGTGCCCTACCACTTCACGTCTCCATGAAGTGGCTAGACCTCACAACTTCTCATTGCCTACGCCTATAAATACCTTCTTCAGCAAACAAATAAACTTTTCCAAACTTTTGCAAATTTGCCTCCTTCTTGCTAAAGTCTTCTTCTTTCTTTCTAAGAACCCTAGAAAACCTCCATCTTCTTCTCCAGCAATGGCGTCCTCTAAGACTAATGTTTCTCATAAGAAAGGTTAGAAAGCCAAAAATTTCCACTTCGAACAAACTCTTCCACTCTTTAACAACATTTCTAAACCAAAAACAATAAAAAATCCTCAGTTCGCACCCGAACCCTTGAATAATGAAACATGGAGCTTATACCGATCTCAGGTAATTATTCTTTTTCTTGTAAATGATTGTCCTTTTGTTGTATCCGGTCCTTTAGCTATTATACAGAACACAAATGAAAGGATGAAAAAGTTATTTCCCTGCTACCGCAAAACTCAACCTTTAGGTCATAAACACCTTCCTAAAGCTGATGATTTTTCCTCTAACCCACCCCCACTCAATCAACTGGATTTGAAGTACCTCCATGATGGTACCAGGCTGGTCAAAGTTGTAAGACAATTTACTGAGTTTGATTTATGGTTAGCTATGCTAGAGAAAAACAAGGCTGACCACTGGAAAATCATAGGGATTTATGATCTCTTAATGTTGTCGAAGACACATATACCCTATTGCTTGAACCTTCTGGCTGCCTCTTTGTACTTATGGGATTGGACCCACTATACTTTTCATCTTCCTTGTGGGATGGTTACCCCCATTCTTTTTTACACAGCCGCTATCGCAGGGCTTCGACCTGATGGTCCTACTTATGACCCTACCATTGATGCTTAAGACACTATTGGCTTCAATGCATCCAAACTGACATACACCCTATTCCTAAAACACCATTCCAAACCCAATGAAGAGGCAGTTTCTGATAAGGAACATATTACCTTCCTTACTTTTTGGCTGTCTGATATGTCTTCTACACCAAGTCTTTACAGGTGGCGAAGAAATATCTGTCTTTGGCAAACCAACTTCACAACAACAAAAAGGTTTGCTTAAGTGAACTTATCTTGGCCAGTCTCTATGAGTCTCTTAGTGAAGGAGTGACTCAATTGAGGAACCCAGACAATAACTCTGGTACCATGAATCTAAGTGGTCCTTTCTGGCTCCTCCAACTTTGGCTAAATGCCACCTTTGAGCATGTGCTTCCTAGAAAAGGGAAAGTTGATAAGGAATAAGATGAGATTAGGCTTAGGAGCACAAAGGGTGTTCAACTAGCCAAGCTCACTCCTAATGATGAAGATGAAACCCTAAAAGGGGCATTTTCCAGTTTTATGATGATGTTTACACATCAATATGATTTCACACCGTCCATGGCTCCCTTTGCTGGAAGAAAGTGTGGTCCTAGATGGTTCACCAGGGCTTTCGCCAACTCCCCCACAAAGAAACTTCACATGGACTCTGTTGGAATTTGGGAAGCCTTTTTAATTCCCAGATTCTTTGTTTACAAGCTGAATGGCGGAAAACCCGACACAGTCCTCATTTCTTATCAACCAAATTTGGTTTCTAGGCAGTTTGGGTTGAGTCAAAGCTTCCTCAGATGCCTCTATGATAAAAAGGGCCAGGTTATTTTCTACAAAAATATTTTCGACGAGGATGATGTTGCTAACATCTTCGCCAGGTGGGAATCCCAGAAGGCAGTCCTGTCTCATGTCTTCTTTCGACCTTCGACCCAACGCATCCATCTCTTTAATGATTGGTGGCGCAAGTACTACAGTGAGAACTTTTTCACTGCCACTGAATTTTATGCCCAACTTGACCTTGATTTTGTTAATGTGCAAGAGAAGGTCAAGAAAAGTAATTAAGCTCACATCCAAGAGATACAAGCTTTCCAAAAATACTTTGATACTGTCTATCGACCAAATGATCTCAGCCGAACCATTCGTGAGGATGTTGTCGCTTTGAAGGAGAATTTTTTACATAAGATGGATAAGTTGAAAATACCTTCCAACATTCCTCGTGAGAGGCGGTATGAGGTGGCTTTTTCAACTTTTTCCTCCAAAATTCCCTCAACTTCCTACTGTTGATTTTGGAGTGGCCCTTGCCCTTCCATTTCCAGTCTGGTTCGTCTGTGGGGATTCAATTAAAATCCTTGGACAACAGTATCGGCCGAAAGCTCAAAGAGTGGTTGTGACTAAGCACACACTGGATAGTTTTAAAGGGAACCTTCATATAGGGCTCGAAGACGTTCACGTCGAATCCGAGATATATGAAGGTTCAAGTTTTTCATTTACCCTTTACTGAGTAATCAAGTATTAACTCAAAACAATTTGTTCTTACTATTTTCATCAATTACCAGAAGAGCCACTGCCAACAAAGGCGTGGTAATACAACCTGAAAACAAAGGCACTAAGGTATTTTATAACCCTATTTTCTGCAACTTCACATGCATTCGTCTCCTAATGTTTGGTCTATCTCTCAGGCAACCAAAAAACCTTTGATGTCCCCCAAAAAGGGAAAAAGGCTTCAAGTGCTGCTACCCCTATAGACGATGATGAATCCCCTGAGGAGCAGTCCCTCAAGAGGAAGAGGAAGACTACACAGTCTCCTAGTGATGTTGGCCAACCTTCATCCAAGGTGGCCAATATTTTGAAAAAGGCACCCACTGAAGGTGGTGTCGAAGCTAAACTTCCCACTCCTGTGGCGAAACCTACTGTTGGCCCTCCTGAGAATGCCAACTCCAGTCCAGGTGGTGAAGAGAATAAGGTACTTAGCTTGTCATTTTATCCCTTTTTAATCTCTTCGCACAACCTCGACTTAACTTCTTTTCTCATCAACAGACTGGGGCAGGCATTTCTCAACAACCTTCGACGGCCACTCCTTCTCCTACAGTTCTTCTGAACAACCAAGGTGAGCTAACTTATCACCCAACTTCGGATTTTGGCTCTAGTTATAGCTCTTTGGGTGAGATTAACCAACCCATGAATATGGCAGCTACCCATCCTCCAACAATCGAAGCCGCACAAAACTCTCCTGCTAAAACAACTACTCAACAGTCTCACAATGATGACTCAGAGCATGAGTATGAGAATGATTTTGGCAAGGACTTTGTTGGCCAAACAAGAAGGCTTGTTAAGGAGATGGATGCAACCTTTGTTGCTGAAGAAGAAGAAAATGATAAAGAGACTGAAGATCCTGCCCCCTCTAGCCCAAAAGGTTAAGAGCCAGAGATTGTGGAGAATCCCCAAGCTGTTGCTTAAGACAAAGTCCTGGATGACCCTGAGCAGAAGGAAGAAGAGGATGATGATCAGGACAAGGATGAGGCTTCACAAGAAACAAAGCCTGAAAAGACTCAACCAACCTTTCCTGAGGGAACTTCCCAACAAACTCCTAACTTCCAAAATTTGACTCCTGCAGTTGGGGACCAAATGACAACTCTGAAGTGGTCGAACCCCAGGGAGTATGTTAGGCTGAAGATCAGAAAGATTCTTGGATCTTCTGGAGGTAGCTCTTCGACTGCTCCTGGGGCCTTTGCTCCTGATGATTTTGTTGGTCCAATCCTTAAGAAAATAAAGGACAAATTCTTCAAGAGGGATATCCGCACTACTTTGGACGCATACCCCACTACCTGCTTCTACCTGAGATACACATTACAACAACTGGACCTCTCGACCCTTGATCCCAAGATCTTTAATGCCCTTATGGAGCTAATTACTCTGGTGAACCATGTCGCTCCCACCAAATGACACATGGCCAGAAGGGGTACAGACGCGAACGGTCGGCGAAAGAGAGAACATGAAGATGAACTGAAAAGAGTCGCCAGCTAGGTATTTTTATCCCGAAGGAAAGGTAATGCTGCATAAACCTAGAAAGATATGGATAAGACGGTCGTGAACCAGAGAACCTGAGAAAGGGGGTTGGTTACAACCTGGGAAGGTATTAGCACCCAGATTGTACGTCGTACTCGATGGGATCCATGCTTAAAAGATTGTGTTTAAAGGGGTAGTGTTTGTGATATCTGTGTGCAAAAGCTGAAAGAAAGAATGTACAAGTGTCAGTGCTGGAAAGTGAAGTGAATAAAAGGAGTGTCAGTCCAAGAAAAGAGTGCAATGCTCAAGACAATGAGGCTTAAAAGAATAATGCTGGAAGAGGGGGAATATACAAAGACTTTTGTTCGATAACTGTTAAGTTATGCCTACGTATCCTCTCGTGCAATGAGGAAGTCAGAACACCGTAGTTCGACTCAAGGAGACTGAAAGATAAATTGACTTGTGAACTGCTTACTTGTCTATGCTCAAGTGTATGACCTGTCTGGCTCAAGTTCTAACTGTCTTGCATTAGACGGAAGAAGCAAGTTCTCGTTTATGAGTGAATGAGGTGAGAAAAGAATCCCGAAGGAGACGATTATTGTTTGTTTTTGGTGTTTTCAATCTTTTATTGCTTTTTGTGTTTGTCATAAGAAAATGAGCTTAAGCCTAAACCAAGGGTTAGTAAACTCATCACATCCTCCCTCTGATTAGGGGTAATGAGAATACCTTAAGTATGAAGTAAGCACCTCACACTTAATCACCATGATGTAGGATTAAGATCATTAACCTACTTGTCATTATTTAGATGTTTTTGGAGTTTTTGTTTAGTGTTAAGTGATGAGTTTAAGCCATAATCAAAGATTTAATGGACTCATTACACCATCCTAATAGAAGGATAATAGATGAGAACATTTAAGCTGAGGAAGGCTCCTCAACTTAATCCATGATTAGGGATTAACCTCATGACAAAACAAAGCCTTTATTAAAGTGGATTTTAGTTAATGGTAAGATTAAGAAGTGAAATTTATGATTTGTAAGACAACTTGAGGAGGACTTGTCCATTAACACTAGGGTTAGTCCTTCTTAACCAATTAAGGAAGAATTAGAACCCTAATGCAAGGCCCAAGTTACAAGCTTGATGTCTTAGTGATTATTAGATGAATTGATTAAGGGATTTAAACACATTAAGGGTTTAACACTTAGGATTAAATTTATACACTCCATCCTAAGAGAAGGATGCAGGCATAATCTTAATCACAAAGCCTTAAAGCCTTAAAGGGTTAGTCTCTAATTATGAGATGGGAGGAGAGACACAAAAGATGACACAAAGGTAAAACTAACGGGGGACTAATCAATCCCTAATTGTTAACATGCTTGGGTATTCCTAGGGTTTATGAGGCTTGCAAGAGATCTTCAAGAAGAGCCACCAAGGAAGAAGCAGAAGAAACAAGGAGAAGCAGAAGAGACAAGTTAACTTACTTCACTTAAGAAGATAAGTCACTTGAAGAAAGAAGGTGAAGGAGGAACATGAATGAGCAAGCTCACTCTAAAGCAAAAGTAAAATTCAGCAAATGAATGCATAAGAGAGATGAGAAGAGATTGTGTGAAGTGAAGGCAAATTCACTTCTCAAAGTACTTACCACCTGAAAAGTTAGCATAAAGAAATGAAATGAAAATGAAAATGAAATGAATGCAAAGGTGCAAACCAAAACCAGAAGCATGTTCATGATGTAAATGATGCTAAGAGATGATGCAAATGTATGTCAAGAATAATGGATGATCATACAAGTGATGAGAATGCAAATGAAGCATGAAAGAAGCATGAAAGTTCATGAATGTACATGGAATGTAATGAATGCATAACATGGCAAATGGATGAATAAATGATCAAGCATGATTCTAACGTGTCCTAAGATGTCTTAGAAGTCATGTGAATGCATAAAATGTCATGTCAAGTTCATGAATGCAAGCATATGCAAGGTGTATGCAAAGGAAGATGAGAAATTAGGGTTTTCATGCAACATGAGATGCAAAACTCAAAAACAGAAGAAAATGAAAAGATAAAAAATTGAAAATGCAATCAAAGGATCCCTAACCCTATATGATATCACACCCAAAGGAGGAGACCTAACTCTTAACCTAATGAAAGTTATGATTTTTCTAAGTTTTCTAGGGTTTTAAGGTACCTAAAGGGAAAAAAATGCAAATCAATTAAAAAAGGCAGAATAAATTTATGACAAAATTATGTTAGAAACTACATGTCAAATGAAGATCAATGCAAAAAGAACCATTGTCATACCATTCTTGGTTAGGCAGAAAATAATTCTTGAAGTTAGGGTTCTAAAATGTGAATTTTATGAACCCTAAATTCAAGAAAATTATCAAAGATGGTTCAAAACCAAAAAGAAATTTGTGTGGATGGTATGACAATGTCTCTAAATGTTTAAAGATGCAATATGAATGTTTTGGGATTTTTTAGAAACCTAAATGATATTTTAATTAATTAATTTTTATTAATTAATTAAAATAAACATTTAAATGTTTTAAAAATGATTTTTTAATGTGAAAAATAAAAATAAAAATATTTTTGGGTTAAGAAAATTATTTGAAATAAAAATGCAGAATAAAAATATTTTTGGAATTTTTTAGCTATTTTTAATAAAATGTACAAAATAAATAAGAAAAATTGAATTAAAATCTGAATAAAACAAAAGTAATCAAATCCAAGGGCCTAGGTTGATTCTGGGGAAGTATTTGTTGACCACGCGCCACATCCAATGGCCTGAATTCAAACTTACTTAAACTTATTTAATTAATTATTTAAACCTAATTAAGAGTTAATGAACTGATCCTAGCCATTCTACACACGCGGGAGATGAAGATCCAAGGGTCCCAATTTAAACAGAGCCCTAACCCTAATTATCACATTAATGACTTTCAGGTCACCGGAGAAGAGCTCCGGTCGTCTTCTCCGGTGACACCCTCACCTGAAAAATTCCAACTTCTTCCCTAGGTAATTTATGGAGCTCTAAAGCTCCAGAGCAACTCCCCTCACTCCCCTAAACTCAAATCCACCCTCAAATCACATTTCTTATGGCTCAATCCTAAGATTCGAAGAGAAACATAAAAATGGCAAAAATTTCAGACAATCAGTACACACTCATTTCTACACCATTTTCGAAAATTCAAAGTTCAGTGTGATCAGTGAAGCATGCTTTATCATATTGTAACATAAAAAGAGAGTTCTGGAAAAATGAATTCAGATGGCTACCTGAGATGAAGCTTTTCACCCTTGAGCTTTCTAGCCACTTCCTTGGTACAAAAAGACTCCTTTGAACCTCCTGAGGCAGTTGCAATGCTTGGAAAGCTTTGAGGATGGCTGGTTTGAGTGGTAGCAATCCGACTGGTCAGAAATCGTGTTTGGTGTATGGGGTGTTCTTGGCTGTTTTAATGGTTGGTTTGTGATCAGTGAGTGATTTTGAGATGAATGGTGGAATTGGTTTTGAGTTTGAGTGAGTGAGCTGAGAGTTTCGAAGGAAAATGCAAGAGGGAGAGATTTTGGGAACTTGAGGATTCTTAGGTTTCAGCTTGCAATGTTATGTGCTATGATCTGCCTTTGGTCCACATATCAAGTTGTGATAGGTCTGAGAAGTGGTTGTGGCCTATGGTGATTGGTATGGGTTTCTTGCAAAAAGTCACCAACTTGTGTACTTGAGGTATGGGCAAGGATTCAGCTGGCCTTTGGGCATGTCCATGCGCAGCTGACTTCAAGGATGTCCATAGAATCAATCTTGAGGCAATTCAGCAAGTTGAAGCAAAGTTATGGGGTGTTTTGCAATTATGTGAAGTTTTGGCCCTTTTGAGAAATCTTGATGTTCAAGGCATGTAATCTTGAAATTCTTTGGGCAATTCTGATCTAAAGGCAATGAAATATGATGTTATGATACATTGAAGTGTGTTTGAAGTCACAAAAATCCTTGGCAAGTGGTTTTGCAAAGAATCCCTTTTGGTGCATTCTTGAAAATTATGGGATTTTTGCCAACTTTGACAAGCCATATCTTAAGTTCCAAAATGAATTAGATCTTGTTCTTGTACTTTTTGAAAAGGGAATGATCCAATCTACAACTTTCATGACCAACAATTTTTCATTTGAAGCATTTTTGGTTGAGAAAGAGGAGGTTGAAAAACTTTCCCAAAATGGAAAGTTTGCATTACAAGTCATTTCCATCTTTGGCAACTTTTGGTTTAGCTCACTTTTATTCAATTTTGTGAACTTCTAAGCACTTAAATGATCAAATAAAGACCATATAACCTCAATTTGATGAAAAATCCACTTTGGTTCCATGTTGAGGGGCCTCAGATGCCCTGATTTTGCTCTGACTTACTCAAGAAGTTACCCAATGATCAGATGACTTCCACAATGAATTTCTTCATCAAACTTGGTACACATGATCCTTATAACATATTGAGACCAATAGAAACAAGAACGACCAAAATATTTGGAGTTATGGCCTCTGAAACCAAAACCCTAATTTCAGGTCATCTGTGCAGTGAAACCCTAGCTCTGCTTCCATGCTTTGCCAATTCTTGTGATTCTTTGACTTCCTTGATCTTTGGTGGATATAATATGATGATTTAACATACATGGACCCCCTTGAAGTGATTGATGGCCTTTGGAGTGGCTCAGATGGATCTTGGATGGCTCAAATCACAAACCCTAGATGCAGAGGAACTTGACCTAATGCAGTGAAGCAAAAATGCAATATGAGATGATATGCTTAAACTTATGCAAATATGAAAGATCACAAGCCATAGTGTGAACTTAGTGAGGGCAAATTTGGGGTGTTTACAAACCAGATGTCTGATGATCTCAAGTTAGCCCCAAAGGTTGAAGATATCATTCAGAAAACTGGAGTCAAGAGTGGTAATGCGTGGGATCGGGCTAGGGAAGTTGAGAATGAAGTCGAAAGGCTAGAGGGTTTCAAGGCTAAGAGGGAGAAGAAAATAGCTACCAATAACTTAGCCCTTGAAATTTGGGAAAAAGAGATTGAAGAACTTCAAAAGAAAATTTCTGAGGCTAAGTAAAGCAACCTTGAGCTAAGTCAGTTCAACAGTACTGAACTAGTTGCTGAATTGAAGCACACTATTTACCTTATCGACACTGATAAGGTGCTCGACAAGGAGCTTGCTGCAGCCAAACTTGACAAGGCCTTATGTGAAAACCGCCTTCTAATCAGCCAGCACAATTTTCTTCAATTACAATCAAAGCTCCCTTTCTGATTTTTGACGACCTTTGTCATATCTTAGGGCTTTGTGTTTCTCTATTTGTGTATTTTTATTTTGGCCCTAATGTGGCCTTTATGTAATGACAATTTAGGGCATCATTACCCCATTTTAATTTATGTTTTTTATTAATTTCGGCTTGCATTCTCTTTTTCTGCATAAGTAATGTTTATTTATTTATTTGGTTATTGAAACAACCTGTTAGTCAGAACAATTCTAACTTAAATTTAGGTCAAAGCGTTATTGCTTTACCCTTAATTATGGGGTGGCGTTTCAACTTTCAATGCCTCATACTTATCTGACACAAGTTCCCAATCAACCATTGGATCTAGAAAACCTTTTTAGGATGTTATTCTCAAGGAAGACATTATGTGCTTTTTGGATGCCTTTTATCTGGCCAATCAGCGCGTATGCCTTTCTCCTATAAATAACCCTTATTCAGTACATCTTCTTCATCACAACAATATAGAGAATTTTGCAAAGAAAGTGGATTGCAATGTTTCTCACAAACAGGGGAAAAGCACAAAAAAAGAAGGAAACCCCTTCTCCTCGTGTAGGGGTAGTCACTCGTCCCAGACTAAGGGGATTAGGACAACCTCTCCCCGAGAAGGAGCCTCTTAAAAATGAGCATCCAGATGATGATGATGATGATGATGATGATGAAGCTGATGAAGACTGGATGGATTACCTTAATTCCCTCACTTGGGAGGATGTTGAAGTCTAGGTTCTCTTTTCTTTTGGTTGTTAAACCATTTTTTAGACTTCTGTAATTGTAGGCCTTTTATGGCCCTAGTTGATTATTAATGAAATTTTTATTTTCTTATATGAATCTCTTGAAGCATTAGCCTATATCTTTTTAAATATTTCCCATTTACTTTAAAGACTCTTAAATCAGCTTCAATCTCATGAATCTCATACATATTGTTACTAAACACTTTTGTAACTTGGAAAGGGCCCTCCCATTTGGGTGACCATTTCCCTAAGGATCTACTCTTTTGATCCATAGGTAATATGACTTTCCACACTAATTCACCAACTGAAAAGGTTTTCAATTTGACATTTTTATTATAGGATTTCTCTATCCTCTTCTTATGACTTTCTAATAACTCTAAGGCATGAAGTCTTTCTTCGTCCATGTCAAGTAATTCATTTAGCATCATAATCAAGTAGGTTTCAGCTAGAATCTCATGGTGCCTTTGAATTCTTGTGGACTGAAGATAAATTTCAAGGGGCAAAACTTCGTCGTACCCATAAGTAAGTCGAAACAGGGTAGTATTGGTTGCTTATTTGGGTGAAGTTCGACATGCCCAAAGGATTTGGTCTAATGTCTTGTGCCAATTTCTTGGCTTCTTACCTACATGCTTTTTTATCAAACCAATAATTATTTTATTCGCTGCTTCGACCTGGCCATTGGCCTGGGCATAATAAGGTGTAGATGTCAAAATTTTAAAACCCATTTCTATGGCGAACTCCTGCATCTTTCGACCAGTAAATACATATCCTTGATATGTAGTGATTGTTTATGGGATGCCATATCTTTATATGATATGTTTCTGAATAAATTCAATAACATCCTCTTGATCAACATTTGGCAATGGAATTGTTTCGACCCATTTGGAGAAATAGTCAATTCCTACCAAAATGTACTTGTGATTTTTTGAAGATGCTGGTCGAATTTCTCCAATCAAATCCAAAGCCCATCCTCTGAAAGGCAAATGTTTTATTATATAGTAATTCACTTGCAGGCACATGTTGGATGACAACGTGCACTTGACATTCTTGACATCATTTGGCAAATTTTATGCAATCTTTCAATATAGCAGGCCAATACACACTTTGTCGAAATAAAAGCTGCTTAATTTTGTGGCCTACTTGGTGTGCTCCACATGCCCCACTGTGGACAATCGAAAGAGCTAAATACGCTCCAGCCTCACTAAGGCATTTAAGCAATAGTCCTTCAGCAGTCTTTTTAAACAATTCATTTCACAAGAGAACATAACTTAAGGCTTGGTATTTGATTTTCCTTACCGTCGAAGCTGTTGGATTTTCTAGGTAGTCCACTAAGGGCTTCCTCCAATCTTTGTCACTTATGCTATTGACCATCAATATTGCAAAGTTTTCTTCATCGACATACCCAAGCTTAGTTTCTTCTAAATCTGATTGGGATAAACCTACTGACACAACCTTTCCCCTAACCTCAATTGCACTTTGTAATTTTTCTTTTGAAACTATGTATCCTGATGCAATTTGAGCTAAGTCATTTGAGACTTGATTTTGTAATCTAAGAATGTGTCGAAAGGTGACTGCTTGAATTTTTTTAACAGACTATTTACTATGACAAAGTACATAAATAAATTTTCTTTTATGCATTTGTACTCTTTGGTAACTTGTTGTATTACTAACTCTAAGTCTCCTATTATTTCGATATGAGTTGCCCCTAATTCCAACAATACCTCAAGTCCAGCTATTAAAGCTTCATATTCAGCTTCATTGTTGGAGCAATGGCCATCAATTATGTACTTGAGTGTTACTGGAATTTTATCAGGAGAAACAACAAGTATCCCAATTCCATACCCATTTTTGTGACTAGACCCGTCGAAGTATAACTTCCAGGGCTCAATCTCAAGATAATTCAAGGGACTCACATTTATAGAATGGTCGACTATAAAGTCTGTAACAACTTTCCCCTTAACAGCTTTTAAGGGTTTATAAGTTAAAGAATACTCAGTTAATGCTAGTGCCCATTTCCCAATTCGACTATGCAAAATAGGTTTAGACAACATATGTTTAATAACATCAAAACGCGAGGAAACATAAACATCAACTAGATTTATATATTTCTTTAATTTAGTACAAGAGTAACACAAACATAGGCACAATTTATCTATCATACTTTACCTAGTTTCTGCATCATTTAAAACTCTACTAAGGTAATAAATGGCTCTTTCGATGTATCATCATCCTCTTTGGCTAACATGTTCCCTAAAGTTCTATCTGAAGCAGCTATATACAATCTCATACTTTTCTTTCTACAAGGTGGAGGAATAATTGGAGGATGACTCAAGTACTCCTTGATCTTGTCGAAGGCTTCTTATTAAGCTTCCCCCCACTAAAATCCTTCTTTGCCCATACGCAGCAAAGGTGAAAAAGCTTGAGTCTTTCCACTCAGGTTTGATATGAACCTCCTCAAGAAGTTGATCTGGCCTAAGAGTGATTGGATCTTCTTCTTTGTTGAAGGCGCTTTAGCTTCCATGATAGCTTTAGTCTTATTCTGATTGATTTCGATCCTTTTTTTGTGGACCACAAATCCCAGAAAGTCCCCTGCCTGCATACAAAAAGCACATTTAAGAGGATTCATTTTAAGACCATATTTTCTCATTATTTCAAAAGAACGTCGAAGGTGATTAACATGCTCAAGTCTAGAGTTTGACTTTACAATTATGTCATCAATATAAATTTGCATAAACGTATCTATGAAATCATGAAAAATCGAATTCATTGCTCTTTGGTAAGTTACTCCTGCATTTTTCAAACCAAAAGGCATGACTACCCATTCGTAGGTGCCCAAGGCCCCTGGGAATCAAAACGCAGTTTTAGGGACATCTTCCTCAATAATGAATATTTGATTGTATCCTGAGTAGCCATCTATCATACTTAGATACTCATGTCTTGCAGCAGAATCAATTAACATTTCTATCATAAGCATTGAATATTCATCTTTAGGGGTTGCAGAATTCAGATCTCTAAAATTTATACATACCCTTAAAGAACCATTCTTTTTAATTACTGGTACGATATTGGCTAATCATTCAACGTACCTAGCTATGTGAATGAACTTGCATCGAAGCAGCCTCTCAATCTCCTCTTTGATTTTGGTGAGTATTGTTGGGGCAAACCGTCTTGGATTTTGTTTGACTGGCTTCTTTCTAGGTTTGATTGGTAGCTTATGTTCGACAAGCTCTCTTTCCAAACCAGACTTTACGCTGTAGTCCCATGCAAAACAATCTTTAAATTCTTTCAGCAGGTGGACCACTTCGACCTTAAGTTCTGGGTCGAGGTTAGCACTAATGTATGTAGGCCTTTTCAACTCCCCTTCCCCCAGGTCAATTTCTTCTAGAGGGTCCTGAGCTAACATTTTAGTACCTTCTGACAAAGGGTCATTCTTAAATCCCAAAGGCTCATTATCATAAATGGCATCAAGCATCTGGTCTGAATCTTCTTGAGCCTTATCTAAGGGCTCTTGGTCGAAATCCTTCACATGAATTTCTTCAACAAATTCAGTAATAGCCTATACAGCCATATCACTTCTTGCAGCCTCCAAGGCCGCTTGTATTCTCGTTTCAGCCACATAGGCCAAAATTATTTTTAACATGTCGAAGTCAGTCATTATTACTGCCTTCGCTTCCCCAGCCTGTGGGCCGGATTTCAGGATCAGGGAAATAAGGTGGGAGATTTCCTGCTTCTCCTACAACCTCTCTATCCCAGCGGAATCCTTCGATGGGATGGAGGTTCAATGTGGAGTATACGTGATCATCTGGTGTGAACTTGAATCCTGTTGGTGCACATGGACCAATGTGTGCTAGATTCTTGTCAAACTCCACACCTTCCACATGATTCACTGGTACCTTAAAGTACCCATAATCCGCTTCAATGTTTTCAACAATACCATTCGGCCTCCATATGGTGATCCTTTGGTGCATTGAAGATGACACTGCTCCTATACCATATATTCATTGTCTCCCTAGTAGGAGGTTGTAGTTAGCCTTACTCTCTACCACCATAAAGAGAGTGGGCCTTGTGACTATCCCCACAGTCAAGTCAACCTGTAGGACCCCCATAGTAGGTCCAGTTTTTCCTTCATAGTTCGACTGGACCAAGTTGTGGGGTTTTAGGCCTGTGTCGAATTTGCCAATCCTGGCTAGCAAGAAATGTGGAATTATGTTTACTGTAGCGCCACAATCGACTGGAATCTTGTTGATGGCCATGTTTTCCACCTTTCCAGTAGTATAAAGGGGTTTCAGGTGCCCCCTTATAGCCTCAGTGGGTATTTCGAAGAAAGCGTTTTGTTCTTCGACGCAACCGTTGTTCATTACATAGTAGCACACTGGTTGATGTGTTTCCATTTCTGCTTTAGTATTAGCATGTAGATTTTCGACCTCAGTGATGCGATTGTACTCTCTAGGCATTACTGAAACTACATTGACCAAAATGTCCAAAGAAACATCAGACTCACAATCAAAGTTATTTGTCATCTTTTCAACTTTTATTTCTGCCTTAATGTCAGCTTCTTTGTTCCTGAACGAAATTCCTTTATCTCCCACAAGCACTTTGTTATTCACTTTAAGGTCATCCCTTGCTTCACCAAGGACACTCGTGCTGGATTCAGCACAATCACCTTTGGAGGCTTCCCTTTGAACCTTCCTCCTGCGTTGCTCCCTACGCCATTGCAACCTGGACATTGAGTTCTTACCCTTGTAATTATTAGATACATACGCAACTTTATTAGAGGTCATAACCTCCTTTTTGTATCCCATTGAGGGTCCTCTTTTAACCTCAAATTTTCTCCACTTCTGTCCTCCCTTTTTGCCTGATTCATCAGGCTTGAACCACTTGTCAGTAGGAACTTCCCCACTTGGTTTAAATGTGGGTTGTTTGGACTTGAGAGACCGAGGCATACCCCCTTGTTGATATGGGTTATCATGTCTTGGGTCGAAACATGCCTTTGGGCAGTTTTCGCCTTCTTCCCCTCATGCACCTTGTTCGTCTATTAAAGACTTCGAGCAACCTTCTTGTCGAAGATGGAACTACATCTTGGATAGAATATTACTTCTGACTTCTTGTTTTGGCATCTCTGTAAGAAATCAACAATTGTCTCATCCTCCTTGGGATAAACCTTCTTATAGTGGTCTTTCTGGGCTGCAGAATGATCCACCTTCAATACCTGGTCATCTGTTACTTCAACCATATTAACATTAACTTCATCATTGAGTTCCATCTTGGAGAAGTTAAGTTCTAGGCCATCAGTGACCTCATCCATCTTCACGAAACTCTCAGCAGTTTTTTTCGTAATGAGTGGGAGGCTTGACTCTTCAACCTCCCCATGGGGGACGATGGTGTCGCTCCCAAAGATTTGCATCTCGGTACAAGCGCGAACGGTCAGTGAAAAGAGAAAAGGAATGTGAAGTGAATAGAGTCGTCAGCTAGGCATTTTTGTCCCGAAGGAAAGGTAATGCTGCATAAACCTACAAAAAGATGGATAAGACGGTTGCGAACCAGAGAAACTGAGAAAGGGGGTTGGTTACAACCTGGGAAGGTATTAGCACCCAGATTGTCCTTCGTACTCGACGAGATCCACGCTTACAAGAATGTGTTTAAAAGGGGTCATGTATGTGCTATCTGTGTGCAAAAGCAAAGAAACGAATATACAAGTGTCAGTGCAAAAGGGTGAATTGCTCAGGAACTGAGGCTTTAGAAAGAATGCTGGAATGAGGGGGAAGACTTAGAGACTATTGTTCGATAACTGTTAAGTTATGCCTACGTATCCTCTCGTGCAATGAGGAAGTCAGAACACCGTAGTTCGACTCAAAGAGACTGAAAGAAATTGACTGTGAACTGCCTGCTTGCCTATGCTCAAGTGTATGACTCGTCTGGCTCGAGTGCTAACTGTCTTGCATTAGGCGGAAGGAACAAGTACTCGTTTGTGAATGAGTGTGATGAGAAATGAATCCCGAAGGAGACGATTATTGTTTGTTTTTTGTGTTTTCAGTTTTGTTATTGTTTTTGGTGTTTTGCATAAGTTAATGAGCTTAAGCCTAAATCAAGGGTTGTAAACTCATTATATCCTCCCTGATTAGGGATAATGAGCATACTTAAGTATGAGATAAGCATCTCAACTTAATTACCATGATGATGTAGGATTAGGATCATTAAACTAGTTGTGATTATTTAGGTGTTTTTTGGGTTTTTGTTTAGTGTTAAGTAATGAGTTTAATCTCTAATCACAAATTAGTGAACTCATTACACCATCCTAATAGAAGGATAATAGATGAGCACCTTTAAGCTGAGGAAGATACCTCAACTTAATCCATGGTTAGGGATTAAATTCATTAGCTAACAAGCCTTTATTAAGTGGATTTTAATTAAGGGATGAGATTAAGAAGTGAATTTTATGTTTGTAAGACAACTTGAGGGGGACTTGTCCATTAAACACTAGGGTTAGTCCCTCTTAACCATAAGGAAGAGTTAGAACCCTAATGTAAGGCCCAAGTTACAAGATAAAGTCTTGGTGATTATTAGTGTGGTTTGATTAAGAGGTTTAAACAAATAAAAGGTTTAACACTTAGGATTAAAGTTATACACTCCATCCTAAGAGAAAGATGCAGGCATAATCCTAATTCCAAAGTCCTAAAGCTTTAAGAGTTTAGTCTCTGATTATGGAGATGAGAAGAGAGACTCAAGGAGAATCAAAGGTAAAAGTCTAAGAGGGACTAGACACAACCCTAAGATTATCATGCTTGGATGTTCCTATGGTTTGTTAGGCCTAAAAGAGAAGATCTTCAAGGAAGCCACCAATGGAAGAAGCAGATGAAGGGAGGATGAAGCAGAAGAATAAGTTACTTACTTCCTAAGAAGGTAAGTAACTTAAAGGAAGAAAATGAGAGATATGGAACATAAGTGAATCAAATTCACTTCAAAGTCAAGTTAAAATGCATATGAAAGAGATAAGAAGAAGTGAGAGGTGAAGGCAAATCCACCTCCCAGAATAACTTACCAAAAGTTCCTGAAAAGTTAGTATGGATGCATAAGTTATAAATCATGAAGAAATGAATTGAAATGAGATGAAATGAGATGCAAAGACCAAAGTCAGAAGTTTTTATGCTATGCAAATGCCATGTGAGATGATGCAATGTCATACAACGAGCATATGAATGATCATACAAGGATAATATGTTATGAAAGCATGCTTAGATGTTTGAAAACACATGGATGTTTATGAAATGAAATGAATGCAAAACATGGCAAATGAATGAAGAAATGATCAAGCAAGGTTCTAACATGTCCTAAGATGTCTAAGATGACATATGAATGCTTGAAATGTCATGGCAAGTTCATGTGATGATGAATATGCAAGGTGAATGCAAATGAACATGAGAAATTAGGGTTTTATGGACATATGAGATGCAAATGGATAAAACAGAAGCATACAACAAGATAAAAATTTGAAATCAAGCGCAAACAAACCCTAGTCCCATATTAGGTCAAACCCCAAAGGAGAAGGTCAGAAGCCTAACCTATTGAAAGTTATGATTTTCCTAAGTTTTCTAGGGTTTTTGGGTGATTCAAAAGGAAAAATACAAATCAAATTGAAAATGCAAGATAAATTTATGAGAAACATGACCTATAAACTACATGCAATATGTGAAACAATGCAAAAATAATCAAGTTCAAACTCTTCTTGGTTAGGCCGAAAAGATTTTTCAAAGTTAGGGTTAAAATATGTGATTTTAAAGACCCTTAATTCAAAGAAAATTGGTAAATTATGATCAAACCTAAAAAGAAATTTGTGTGAAGAGTTTGAAAATGTTTCTAAATGCATTGGAATGTTTCATGATTTTTTTGGTGATTTTTAGAAACTTAAATGCATTTTTAATTAATTAAAATACTTTAATTAATTAAAAAAAACATTTAAATATTTTAAAAATACTTTTTGAATGCAAAAAATAAAATACAAATTATTTTTGGGTTAAGAAAAATATTTAAAGTCAGAATGCAAAGTTTCAATTTTTTTGATAAGTTTTGCTATTTTAAAATAAATGCACAAAAGAAATGAAAATAAAATGAAATAAAATGAATTAAAATGCAAAGTCAGAGGATCCAAGGGTGGGGATTTAAACTGGGGAAGGATGCGTTGACTGGCGCGTGAATGTAAGGCTGAGATTGATTCTGGCTAATTTAAATTAATTAATCTGGATTTGGGCTAAGTGAAAGGATCAGGGCCACCCAAACACGCGGGTAAACATGATCCAAAGGCTACCATTCAAACTGACGTGCTAACCCTAATTAATTAACCTAATCACTTTCAGGTGACCAGAGCTAGCTCCGGTCATCTTCTCCGGCGAGTCAAAATGCCAACTTCTTCCCTAGGTCACTAAACACCAAATTTCTTGCCCATAAATGATCCCCAAACATCATATATCATGAATCCATAAACAAAATACATTTATCATTCGTAATAAAGCTGAATCGAAGCAAAAACATCTTAGGTTAAAAAGTTTCAGAAGCTTCATACATGGTCATTTCTCAAGCATTTTCAAAACAAAACATATCAGGGTGATCAGCTAAACATGTAGAATCATTTAGGAATTTAAAACAAGAGTTCTGGAAAAAAAGTTCTTGGTGACTACCTGAGTTGAAGCTTTGCAAACTGGAGCTTTCTGACCTCTTCCTTTATGCAAAATGCCTTCAATGATCCCTTTGATACTTCTGAAAGGATTGAATGGAGTTTAAATGATCTGGTTTGAGTGATTCAGTTCTGATAACTCAGAAATCGTGTTTGTGTTGTGGGGTGTTTCAGGCCATTGTAATGGTTGGGAAATGATCCTTGAGTGTTTTTGAGTTGATTGGTGGAAGAAGTTTGGAGTTTTGATGGCTGTGTTATGAAATTCGAAGAGAGGAAGGTGTGAGATGATTTTTGTGATTCTGAGCTTGTGAGAGGTTTCAGCCTTGTGTGTTATGTGTTTTGTGATCCATGATGTTTGTATAAACCAATGGGATTGCTCAGAAAGTGGGTGGTGGCACAACTTGATTGGTATGGGCCAAGTTGCAAAAAGTCAAGGTTATGTGTACTTGAAGCATGGCATGGGTCAGAGCTTGTTTGAAGGGGTGTCTGGCCTCAGCTTGCATCAAGGATGGCCTTTGGATTAATGTTATGCAGCTGGAAGGCTTGGATGGAGAGTTCTCATGGTTTATGCAAATTTCCCTCTTTGATGTTTCTTGTGATTCAAGCCATGAAATGCCTCAAATCTTGGGCCAATTATGATCTTTGGATGCTCCCTTGACATGTTGTAACATATTTGTGCACATTAGAAGTCATTTAGAAGCTTGAACATGCCAAAATGCAAAATCCCTCTTTGACATGAAACTTGAAATTATGTGATTTTTGCCAACTTTGAAAGGCCATATCTTGAGTTCTAGGATGAATCAAAACATGTTCTTGTACTTTTTGAAAAGGGAAAGACCTAATCTACAACTTTCATGCCTAAGATTTTTTCATTTGAAGCATTTTTGGTCATGAAAGAGGAGGTTGAAAATCTTTCCCAAAATGGAAAGTTTGCATTTCAAGTCATTTCCAAAAATGGCAAGTTTGCAATTGGCTCAAAATTATTCAATCTTGTGAACTTTTAACCACTTATAAGATCAAATAAAGATCATAGAACTTTAATTTGATGAAAATAACCCTTTGGTTCCATTGTTGGGGGCCTCAGATGCCCTGATTTTGACTTAACTTGCTCAAGAAGTTACCCAGTGAACAAATGACTTCCACAATGAATTTCTTCATCAAACTTGGTACACATGATCCTTATAACATATTAAGAACATTAGAAACAAGAATGACCAAAAAATTTGGGATTAAGGCCTCTGAAACCAAAACCCTAATTTTGGTCATCTGTGCAGGAAAACCTAGCTCTGCCTCTATGCCTTTGCCATTATTTGTGATCTCTTGACTTTCATGAACTTTGGGGAGCATATTATGATCATAGAACACACATGGACCCTCTTGGAAAGCTTCAATACCATTGGGATGGCTCAGATTGATTCTTGGATTGCTCAGGTCACAAACCTTAGATGCAAATGAAAATGGAACTATGCAGTGAGACAAATATGCAATATGAGATGGTATGTTTATGCTAATGCAAAAATGAAAGATCACATGACATGGTGTGAGAAAAAGTGAGGGCAATTTTAGGGTGTTTACAGATGGTAACCCCCACATTAAACCTTTCGAAATCTGATGATGTCTTGAAGAATCCTTCAGTAGTCTTGCATATCAGTTGTTCTCATTGCTCACTGGTTAATTCCTCATTAGCCTTGAATACTATAGCCTCATTGTTGGGTTTTCAGTAACCTTAACTACCATAGGATCAACTATAGCCTCCACTGAATCAGGATTTCCATTGTCATCAGCAACTTGCTCAACGACCTCAACCCAGTTTACTGCAGAAGGTTCAGAGTAATTTGCCGCAGCCATCTGAAGAGGATCAGTATCTACCTTCATCTGCACTTTTGGCTTGTCTCTAAATTTGAGTTTTCCTTCCTGGATTGCATTTTGCACCAAATCCGTGAAAAGAAAATATTGAGAAGTTTTATTACCCAAATAATTATGGTATTTGCAATAAACTATTTTCTTTCTTTGATCTAGAGGTGGTATTTTAGCACCAGGAGGTACAAGTATTTTTCTATTCTTAACTATTAAATAAAAAATTTCATCACAATTTGTGACGTCGAAAGTATATGTTTTCTTTGGAAATCTATCGTTCTTTTCGACTTCGACATGATTCTTTCCATTTGAGGGAACTAAGAGTTTACAGGACTAAGGAGGACCCTGTTTAAGTTCATCTAAGTCTATCTCATTATCATCTAGAGGTAGAGTTTCGTTGTAGACGTCTTCGACCTCATCCTGATAATCTACATAGGCTATTTTCTTATGTTTGTTCGCCCTAGCTTTCTCGTCCTTCAGACGTTCGAGCTGTCGAACTTTGTTTGCTAATTGGGCCATATCTCTCAAGTACTAGGTATCCAGCTTCTTCCTGGTTGAATAATCAAGGCCACCAGCAGCCAATTCGACCAATTCACGCTCAGGTAGATGAGTGAAAAATCTGGCCTTAAGCAACCGAAATCTGTTCAAGTAGTCGTTAATGGACTCATTAAACTTCCGTTTAACACTGGCTAATTATTTTAAACCAATCTTAGTCTGAACCATAAAGAATTGCTCATGAAACAAATGCTCTAATTGAGTCCAATTACATATCGAACCAGGTGGCAGAGTAGTAAACCAAGTGAAAGCATTCTTGGTGAGGGAGCTAGGGAAATATTTAATTCTTAGACTTTCATCATTAGCAATCTCCCCAGCCTCTATCATGTAGCGTGCCACATGTTCAACCGTAGATTATGTTGTATCCCTTGAGAACTTGGTAAATTTAGGAACCTTCGTCCTAGGAGGTAACTCTGATTGGAGTATATAGTCCACTATTGGCGAAGTAAAGTTTGGCCTGGAAAAAACTGTGTTTATTCCACTTCATGCCATTATTCGTTCGACAAGGGCTGCCAAGTTATTCTCTGCTGCCAGATTATTATGTCAAACTTGTTGGACTACATGGTCTGCATCTTGATGTCTATTTACCACTCTTACTCTTGGCTCCTCTTCTATTGGTATCTGTCTTAGATTTCTAATGGGTTCAAATTCTACAGGTTCGACCACAGGCGAATTCTCTTGATTTAGTAGCTGCATAACTTCTTCTGTATTTGGTACATAATGAGGTTGTCGAACTGGTGTCGGGACTCCTTTGAATTCTGATATGCACGCCATTTGAGACACCATTTGTTGATTCGTCTGAGTCATATTCTGAATCAAAGGCTGAAAAATCTCTCCCATAGTTTGGGATAGAGTATGAACCATCTGCATGTTGCTTTTATCCATCTGTTGCCTTAAATAGGCCACAAATTCATTTGTCAAAGCATGGATCTGAGTCGAATGCTCCAAGCCACCAATATGGTTATTCCTTCTCATATTTATTGCAGAACCAGATTCCTGCAAAGGTGAAGGAACAACGTTGTCTGAGTAGACTAGGGGTGCATTTCTCAATCCTGCTATGGTGGTTGACGCACCAAAGATTCTGGGAAAAGCCTGAGAAAGTGATGTGGGCATATAGGGTCTAAATGCAGACGAACTTGGTGGTGGAGTTTGAGCATTTGGCTCAATATACTCCAACATTGGCTGAGTATAATATCTATTAATTGTTTCTCCTGGTCCTGTCGAAGGGAATGGTTCTGACGTCACATTTGGTGTGGTCGAAGCTCCTTTCGAAGGGTTGGAGGTTTGGATGGCCTCATTCCTTGGTCCATCTTGTGTATTTGTACTACAAACATTTGAACTACCCACTTGAGGATTCAACCCACTTGTTGTGGGTATTGAATCACTTAGGTTTCCTTGGCTAGACGCAATCCTCCTTGTGTTTCTTCTTTTAGGGATATAATGGTCTGTACTGGCTACCTTGCTACTTCTCAAATGCATACAACAAAAGTAACCGCTCTTTAGACCAGACTGTCCATGTAAAGGAAGTTACGAAACAATGAAGTTACAAAAAGGGACGTTACGAAAAGGGAGAAGTTATGAAAACTTCTAAAAAAACATCTTTTAGCATTGTCCCACTGGACGTGCCAATTGTTTATCCCAAAATTGGTAAACAACCGCTGATCCTCTAAAGATACCAAAATACCCTCAATTACTCGCATGATCGACCAAATTGATCCTAAGACATGTGCTAAAAAGGTTGATTTGGTATATAACGTTTTTGGAAAAAAGAAAAGGGTCTTGAATCCTTTGACAGGATTCAGAGATTGTTTTTGAAGGAAAATAAAGTAAAAGACAAAGACTTTCAAAGTCAATTAAGATAAAATACAAGGCTTGAAATTTAAAGGGAAAGTAAAGACAAGGCTTGAAAGTAAATGAAATTTAAAGACAAGGTAAGGAATGTTAAATTGCTGGAAAAAATAAAGGGGCAGGAATTGTAAAGAAAATGCAGTAAATTGCTGAAAAGATAAATGACTTTGAAGAGTGAATTGCTTTAAAATAAAGGCTTGTAAGAGATAAATGGCTTCAAAAGTAAATGACTTGAAGATAAATTTGATATTGAAGATAAATTGGTGGTGTTTCAATCACGTACATTCTCACTGCACTCGTTTCTCTACGCGCAGTTACTTTGTGTATACGGAGTTACTTTCACACACTTATTCTAGCACTAGACAGTCGCTCCCGGGATTTTCATCCTAGTAAAAACAAGAAAGTGGCGCGAAAATTCAGAGTCGCCATCCAGGCATTTTTATCCTGAAGGAATGGGAAAGGTAATGTTGCACAAACCCGAGGAAGAAGGAAATGACGAGGTCTTCGAACCAAAGATCTGGGTTCGAGAGTCAGTTATGATCTGGGAAGGTATTAACACCCCAGATCATTCGTCGTACCCGATGGGATCCACACTTGTTTGTCTGTTTCAAAGGGTAGGAAATAAGAATGTTGTTAAATAAAACCGCTGACTGGAAAGGAAGTGAGAAAGGGAACTGGAACGGAAAGGAAGAATAAGGAAAATGTAGGTAAAATAAAGAGTGTGCTCGAGCGGGCCCCACCTCGCTGCTTATGTACCTTATCAGGAATATGAGGATCAGAGTCGACATAGTTCGCCTAACTAAGGCGGAAACTATTTATGTGTTTTTTAGAGCTGAATTGCGTATGTCTATGCTCAGGTGTTTCAGGCTCGTCTGGTACGAGTGTGTTACCGTCTTGCAAATGAGAAAAGTCGTCGCAAGTTCGTGTTGAGAGTGAGTGAGGTGAGAAAAGAATTCCCGAAGGAAAAGACGATTCTTCTTTGTTTATTTCCTTTTAAAAGAAGTGTTTTCTGAGATTGTTGTTTATGAACCTTCTCATACTAAGACTTGTTCATCGTGGTAGATGCCTTACACCTCGCCCCGAAATGGAACGCGTATAAGTAACCCACGGCAAAGTCTCATGTCATACGAGAAGATCAAAATTTATTAAATGTTTTTTTTACTTTTATTTTGTGATGAGAAAGAAAGAGAAGCGAACCAAAGGCAAAAAGTCGAAGGGGAAGACTAAAATCCTAGTGTTGTCATGCATGGATGAACCTAGGTTAGTTAGGTTTTCTAGTCCTAATGCGAAAAGGAGAAGAAGAAAGGAAATAAAATACAACTTACTTCCTAATGAGACTAAGTTGATTCAAAGGGGATTAACATGAAGTTGTGTAAAAGTTAGCAAAGGAGTGCTAAAAACACACACACTTTGAAAACATAAAGAATGTAAAAGAGATTAAGGTTTAGAGACTTACCTCCACCTCCCTACAAAACAAGGGTTAGTATGATAAAATATGCTAAAAGAAATGAACAAACAATTACTAAGGGATCTAGAACCTAAATTAGACTCAATCATAAGTCTAAGGGACTAAAAACGTGTAAAGCAAAAATCCAACAGCCTATTACAGCTCACCAATGCACAAATAGAAATGAAATGAAATGCACAATACAAACAACTTTCTACAGCTATCAATCAGCATGCCAAACAGGTGTAAAAGCGTGAAAATGCAACAATCAACACATTTACAGCCACTGCATCAAAATACAACTATGTAATGCAAGACTGATTTGGATGATTTTATTTATGCGCAAAGCGAATGGCAAATAATGCATAAATATCACAAAGCATGATCAAATGGAATCAAAATGCATGATTAAATGAACATGATTATTTCTAATGAATGCTTATGAAGGAATGCACAAAAAAGCAACAAAACAACAATTATGCATTTTTAAGAATTGGCAAATAAGCATATAAGCATGGATTGGGGAACATGTATCAACAAGGATTGACTATTAAACATGCAACTTGATACAAAAACAGAATAAGCATCAACATGAAAATGTGAGCTAAGATGCAACTTAGATGCCAGAACATGCATACATGTGATCATGTGTTTTCAAAGTGAATCATGGCATGACTTTGAAGCACTCAAACAATTTAGAAGCATGCATGTATCACAAAGATGATGCAAAACAGAATGTGAAACATTTATTTACATGCTAAATAATGAGTTTAAACATATCAACAACATGCACAAATCATTTCATGCATTAACAAACAATATAAGCACAAAACTAGAAAAAAGTAACGAAACGCATGTCGAAACGATGGAATCATGCACCTAAAATGATCCTAGAAATTCCCTAAAATCATGATCTAACAATGTGTGAAGATTAAAGGGATGATAGAATGTAAACATGCCAAGAAACAAACAAAAAACACAAATTCAAACAACGTTAACTGGTTAACGCTATAGGTTAACCGGTTAACGGCCTTGAAAAATCAATTTCCAGGGCAGTTTACAATGTGTTAACCGGTTAACCCCAGGGGTTAATCGGTTAACACTAAACAATATGCAGAAAAAAAGCTAAGAAATAAGCACTTTTGGTCATGAACTTACTTCTAAAGACTTCTAACACATACATGAACATGTTAGCACAAATTTTCTTCTTAGATATGGTTTTCTAGCACCTAGAATAAGCTACAATTCTAGCTTCTAACAACCGAAATAATCATCACGCTAACAAATCGTAATCAAACCGTAAACACACTTTAACACAATCACAACAACGACACATTAAAAGAATGCCATCCGACGAGATAAAGAGAATAAGTTAAAAGCAAAAAGCGGATTCGAATCACCAACCTACAAAGTGGGGGATTGCTTTGGTGAATGTTGTTATATCGATCGAAACACGGATGATGAAGAAAACCAGAGATTCCTTTGATTTGCGAATGCAAAATAAATGTGATTCGATCTTGATAATTACTTGCACAATCACTTCCAAAAAGCTAAAATCGCTCCAACACTTCTTCAATAAGCTCCAAAATTGATGATTGATGAAGGTTTAGCTTCAAGTTCTTCAAGTTTCAATGCAAAAGTTGAAGAACTTCTATGGAGAAACTTTGGTGAATTTGGTGAGAAGTGAAGAAAAGTTGAGAGAAAATGAGAGAAATGAAGTGAAATTTGTGAAAATGAAGGTGAACCCTTTGCTTTGGAGTGAGTTAAGTTTATATAGAAGCTAGGCTTAGAGTGAAGCTTAGGTATGGAGCTAGCATATGCATTAGGCTTGGGAAATGAGGCTTGGAGTTAGGGTTGGAGTTAGTTGAAGTTAGTTAGGGTTTCTAGAATATTCCTTGAAATATTCTTTGGAATATGCTAGAAGAGTCTAGAAGGTGGTGGAAAATTCCAAGGGAAAAATGGAGTGTAAGGAGTGTAAGGCAAGTTTGAAGCAAAGTGGAAAAATAGAAGGAAAAAGTGGATGGAAAAGTGAAAACAACTAATTTTTGAAGCTTTTTATCCAATTTTCGCATGCGTTAACCGGTTAACGCTATAGGTTAACCGGTTAACGGACCAAAAACTTAAATTTTCCTTTTTCTTGTGGGAAATTTTTCTAGGGCTATGTGAATGGTATTGAGCTCCTTGCAGAATCACTTGTCTCTTATTAACTTTGCGGATAGAATTGTTGGATAACTGATCATATGCCCTATGCTAGTAACCATGGATGTTATGATTCATTTTTCTATGCAAGGATGCTTGATCATGTATGCAATATGCTATGCAATATGAGATGAAAATGAGAGGGCAAATTTTGGGGTGTTACAGCTGCCCCTATTCAAGCATCTGTTAATCTGAAAAGGACAAGAGCATCGGTTGTCATCCATTCTAGATGAATTGTGTTTGAATACCAAAAAGACCCTCAAATTTGCACTTTGCTGGAAAAAACAGGGAAGTAAACCCGACAAAAGGAAACAACTTGTCTGATGATGAAGGTAACCAAAAGTAACCGTTGAAAACGAGAACATGTCTTTTGTGGAACCAGGAGACTACTCGCTTGCCATAGCAACGATGGACTTGGAAGTGTCTTTTGTGGAACCAGGAGACTACTGGCTTGCCATCACGACAATGGCCTTGGTACACTTTGGTCTGTGGGATAGACGTGTACGATTTCAAGATCCGTATTAACAAATATGTTGTATTGATCTTGATTAGAATCCGTATAACAATACACTGCCTTGATTCTCTTTGTATAACCTAAAGGCATACGGTAACAATTGTGCAATTACGAAAATCCGCGTAACAATGTGCTATCTTGATTCTCCGCACTGTTTCGACAATATAACCCACTGTCAGGATCTGCAACCAGACATTCAATGTCTTGATCCTCTTTCAGAATCCGTGTAACTACACGTTTTCTTGACTCTGAGCTTCAAAACCCGTATAACAATATGTTGTCTTGATTTTGAATATGAAATAACCATCCTAACAAGGAGGTACGTATTTCAAGTAAATATCCACTGAGCTGGATCACTGTCAGAATCCGTATAACAATACGCTGTCTTTATTTCGATCTTCAAGATCCGTGTAACTACACGCCGTCTTAATTTTTATTTATGAAATCATCATTCTAACGAGTATATGTGTATTTCAAGTAAAGATCCACTGTGTTGGATCGCTGTCAGAATCCGTATAACAATACATTGTCTTGACTCTGAACTTCAAAATCCGTGTAACTACACGTTGTCTTGATTTTGAATACGACATAACCATCCTAACAATGAGGTATGTATTTCAAATAAAGGATCCATTGGGCTGGATCACTATCATAATCCGTATAACAATACACTGTCTTGATTCTAAATAGAATCTGTACTTCTTCAAGTATCTATCCACTGGGATGGACAAAGATATACTCTTGTTGGGGAGAATTCTTACTAGAACTCCGCTGGGGATGCAAACGTCCTGGGCGACATTTTGCGGCGGAAATGAGATAACCATATCCTGCTGGGGATAACAATATTCTGGGCGACATTGTACTGAGGAAATAAGATAACCATCTCGAAACTTTGGCCGGAGATAGCAATCAACTGGAGAGAGAGAGATAAGCACAAAACCGCATCTGGGCATGCGTTGCTTTGATCTGTCATGTCTACCAAAAATAAATTGGCGACCTCTTGGGGAATATTTCAATCATTGGGATGAATCCCAATCATATAACTCTGCAGAGGAGTGACAAACTTCCAACTTGGTTGGGGAAACAATCTGCCAAGACCTAGCTGGGGAGAGAATTCTGACAATTCTGACTTTGTGGAGAGAAAACTACAGTCAGCTACTTGCTGGGAATGAAGCCTCCTCTTGGGAACTACTTAACTGATCTTGAAGTCCTACTGGGATCACTTCTTATTCTGATTCAGTTGGGGAAGATTCCACTTCAACTCTGTTGAGGATGCTAAGTATTACCTCTCTGCTTGAGGAAGAGATCTGTTGGGAATTCCTCAAATACACCCCCTTCCGCTTGGGGAGGAACATTCTGCTTTGGGAACAGACACCAATAAGGATTGGACTTTTATCTGGCAGCTTTGCTGGGGAAAACTGCGGACACTTCTGGGTAAGGAAGAGAACTCTCGGGCTCTTCTGTATCTTCACCACTTCTAGGGAATAATGAATCTTCCTGTACTGTTGGGATAGCGAAGACTCTGGTGGGGAATACTCCTTCGTTGAAGGAAACTCTCTACTTGAGGAAGTCATCATCCTTCTATTACTCCTCGGAGGAAGGTTCAATTTCCGACTCTACTGGGGATAATACCATTGGAGGCATTTTCTGTGGGAGATAAGACTCTTGATCATCCCTGGCTGGGGATGAGGGGTCTCATGCTGGGGATGAGAGACAATGATATCCTTATGTTCAAAAAGCGCCATTCTCTGTTGCTTTGTTGGAGAAGGGAAGTCTTGATGAGACTCGTTGAGGAATCTTGTTCGATGATTCGTTGAGGAAAGAAATTCTCGATATTCTGTGTTGAGCAATGGCTTTGCTAGCAACACCTGTACCTGCATGAGCATAATTTACGGCGCCTGCAAAATGGAGGATTAGTTTAGCCTGCATGCCCCGGGTTCATGGTCTGAATTACCATCCCATTCACCTAACATTCAAAGTGATTTTAAATGTTTTCCTTTCACATGTCATTTATAAAGCCACCGAGTTTAAATGCAATGTTCTTTTTATCAAAATTTAGGATATTTTTGCACACAAAGCAATTAAAAAGAAAACAAAGATAAAGCTCTTTAATTGAATGTTCTTTTATTGACGAGCCTTTGAATAGCCGAAAATTTACATCAGGAAGCAATCACCTGGAAAGAGGTGATCACTGTAAATTGAGAAAAAGAAACTATCCAAATGGCCATGTGCGACATTCCGATGAGTTTCAATTCTGCTATGACCAGTATGTATTTAGATTTTCCGTTCCTGCCTTCACTTTTCGAAGAAGAAGATTGGACTAATTCCTACCCTTCTGAAATTGTCGTTTATTGAAACGACGACGTAGTACAAATTACCCAGATCGCAGTCATTCGCTTTTTTCCTTTTTTTTTGCATAGATCGCCCTTTCGGGTTTTCAATCCACCGAGATACCCTTTTTTGCCTAAGCTGTCCAATGTGGTTTTTCAGCTCCGCGGGTGTACGTTTTTTTTGAATATTTCCCTAACTTTTGCCCGACCTCTTTATTCTGTTTTTAGCTCGCCGGGATGTGTTGCACCCCAAAATTTTCCCTCACAATACAAGACTTTGTGTGCTAAGAAGGTTCACAAGGTTCACAAGTTCCTCAATGCTTATATAACCTTTCATGAGGATCATGAAGTCTACAAGTCACTTCATGAAGGTTCACAAGGTTCACAAGATTCACAATGCTTTCAATACCTTTCATGAGGTTCATGAGGTCTACAAAGTCACTTTATGAGGTTCACAAGGTTCACAAGCTTCACAATACCTCCCATGAGGTTCACAAGACATTTTATGATGGTTCACAAGGTTCACAAAGTTCACAATTGGTCATAAGAGTTGACAATTCCCTCAAACAATGCACCTCCTAAGTAGTGCATCCAAAACTAGGGTTTTGACTTTAATCAGGCTAAATGGACTTCCAATACCTCAAGTGAGCTTCATAACATCTTATATGTATATAAGAACCCCCATGACAAGTTTCAAGACTTTTCTCAAAAGTTTGCTTAGTCAGATGATCAGATAAGTCAAAATCAGTCAATGCAGTTAAAAAGTCAAACTGAGGTCAACTGTGGTCAAACCAAAGTCAAACTTCATGATTTTTTGCCAACATCAAGTATATGAAGTAAAATTCATCATTTGATCAAGGGTTGATCATGATTCATCAAGGAGATTCCAGATCATCAATAATCAGGAGTTTCTAAATTAGGGTTTCCTCAGTAAAAGTCAACTGAACTTTGACCAGCCATAACTTTCACATACTTCATCACCAAGTCTCCATCCAAAGCTCATTTTGAAGGAAATTGAATTCTCTACAACTTTGATCTTGCAAGTTAAGCCCAAAAATGCTTCATTTGGAAGATATGAGCTAAGACATTATAGGTCATTTCAAAAGTCAACAAAAAGTCAACAACTTCAAAAGGGCATAACTTGAGATTGGTAAATGATATGGACCTGAAACCAATGGGGTTGTTTAGAGGACTCTTCAAGATTTCCAAAATGTCCAAGAACACCCTCATACCTTTAAAATTGAGGGAGATATGCCCTTGCAAAGTTGGGAAATTTTGTGATGGTTTATATTGAAAATGGGGGTCTAGGACCAATTCTTTCCAAATGGGCTTGCTAAATTGTGATCCAATCCATACACTAGTACTATGCACGACCCAAACCATGGAAAATCTGATTTTTATTATTTTTATTTCTATTTAATTTGATTTAAATCATTAAAAATCATTTTAAATATAAATAAAATATGAAAATAAGAGATTTTATTTGGATAATGCTTCTAGAAAGTCTTAATTGTTGATTGAAGTTGAAAGAGAAAGAAATCATGTGATTTATCCAAAAATAGCAAGCTTTCATGAGCCAATATTTGAATTTCATGACACCATCTTTTTCAATCTTCAAGTATCAAATCTTCCACACAACTAATCAATATTTTGACCTAGAATGATTCACATATATATACTAAACACAACCCTAGCCCTCATTCACGAATTTCCAGCATCAAAAGGTAAGTTTCATAGTTCAAAATTTCAAGCCAAAACACCAATTCGGATTCTTCAATCCAGTGCACTAGAAGGTAAAATAAGAACATGGAGGTGTTCTTTAGACATCACTGAAGCTAAAGCACCACTCATATGCATCCCATGTGCACCATATTGTTCTACCCGAATCAAACTATTCATGACATTTCAATTTTTCGATTCTGCTTATTGGTACATTATTAATGAATTTTGTTTGAGTTTTTGTGTTTATGAGGTTCCAAGGAACGATTCTGGACAATTGGATTGAAGCTTCATGACCTATATCACCCGCGGCCATTATTAGGGTTTAGAGCTCAATTTTAGGGTTTGATGATTCAATGAATTTAAACAAATTCTAAGAACATAGGAATGTTCTATGGATCACAAGAATCATAAAACATTAACCAATTTAATGAATCAATACTGTTTTGTGAGTATTTGAATTTCGCAGGGTTTAAACCATGAAGAACTTGCAACAATATTCGCAGGAAAACAAGCAGTAAAATTCGCAGGTAAAAGGTAGAAGAAGAAGCCATTCGCGCGCTCAGGAAATTCAAATATTATTGAAAATATTTTATGAATTATGGTTGATTTGTTTATCACAAGCGTGCTTGTGGTTCAGTGGTAAGACTGATGCGTGTATGATGTGAGGACACTAGTTCGATTCTTGGCCAGTATATTGTTTTTGTTCTTATTTTTCAGGATAAAAGAGGACTTAATATATTATAGCTTATTGCCAACAAGCTAGCAGTTAGGCTCTCCCAGCCAGGCGGATGCGCGCGCATGCTTGTGATCAGAAGGTCCTGGGTTCGATTCGCACCCCAGGCCTTTTGTTTTCCTTATTTTTTCTGGATTTTGCAAGACAACGCATAAAAACAATTAGAGTCAGTCTGTTATTACCAACGCATGGGCAGCCTGATGGTAGGTTTTGATGCTGGCAAGCTTGAAGACCTGGGTTCAAACCCAGCCAAGGTAAGTTCTTATTTTTTGTCACTTTTTTTCTATTTTCTTTAATTAATTAGTTTATTTGTTTATATTCTTAATAAAAAAATAAATCATATATATATTCAAAATTTAAAATAACATCATATCCTCCAAAAGTTCTAAACTTTCTATTTTTTTTTATTATTATTCAAAAATTTATTTTATTATTTTATGTAATTATAATATATAGGTATATATTAGTTAAAATAATTTTGTATCTAAATAAACCCTAAAATATTCTATTTTTTTTTCTAAATAATCTTATTTTCTAATTCTAAATAATTTTATTTTTTATGTAAGTATTATGTATATTTATTTATTTATTTAATATGATTCATGTAAATTTTGTAAATATGATTATTTTTTATGAACATGATATTTAAAATATTTTTTAAATAATTGTTGATATATATTTAGAAATAATTAAATTTGTAAAGATTAAAATTTATAATTTATATTATGTTTAAAATTTTTTATGTTATAGTAATTATTTAAATATTCATATTTCTAAATAAGTGTTTATACATTAAAATCCAATTTTTTTGTTTATTATTCTAATTATGTCATTATAATATTTTTTTATTTAATTCTATTTATTTTAATTATTGTTACTAACCATGTTATTATTTATTTTGCTTTATTAATTTTATTATATTATTATTATTTCACTAATTTTTCTTATTTATTAACCTCTCTTATTTTATTATTACTAACTCTTTGATTATTATTTAATGTTATTATTATTTTAACTAACCCCTATTTCCTAATTTTTATTACTACTAACCCATCATTTATTTATTGCTAATTTATTATTTTTTGCTTATTATTTATATTTTGCTATTTATTTTGCCTATTATTATAATTTTGTAAATGCTCCCGGATGTAAATTTTTTGTAATATTTAATTTATTTAATTTTTTGCTATGGTTAGTAATTAGGGAGTGCAAAACATGTATTCTATTTAAAATAAATTTAGCTCATTTAAATTAAAGATAAATAATATTGAACACTCACACACGTAAGTCGATTTCTAATCGCCATCCTACACTTTCTAAGGTTATCCCTCAAGTTGCCTAAATCATAAGGTCAAGTGGGGTGTATAAAGCAAGTCCCTTTAAAAGAAAAAATCATCAAGTCCCACATGGTTGCCTTTAAAAATTAAGTCCCTTCGAATAATGATGATAGTCCCTCCTTTATGCTTATTACGCCCCACAGTTGCCTTCAAAAATAAATGTCCCTCTCATGTCCCTTACATCCAAGGTAATGACTACCTACTCCTTAATAATAGGGATAGTCTTACCAATTAAAGGATAAAGAACAAGAAAGACTTAAAACTTTAGGGTAGGTACCTCCTAGTTACTTGCTCACTCCATTCAAATTTTCAAACACTTAACTAATTTCAAACAAATTTTCAAAAAAACAAGTTTTTACGCATCCGTACATGGATCATTATTAACTATTCTGAAAATTTTTCTATTCACACACTACACTTTCAAAAAACAATTCAAAAGTGAGCTAAGTAACTAAGAGCCCATGGATAACCATGGATGTAAAGGGTGCTAACACCTTCCCTTTACATAACCTACCCCCCGGACCCAAAAATATCTCTTAAGGTCTTTCCTGTTCTTTTATACCCTTTCCTTTTGGATAAAATAAAAGTCGGTGGCGACTCTTGCTATCCGCAACATAACTAAAGTCAGTTCTCCCACCGTGTTACAGGATGCCCCTTTTTTTTCCTGAACTTTTATTTTGTTTTTGTCCAACGAGTCTTTTTATGCGAAGTATTTTTTAACTGCATCCGAGTTGATAGGTGTAACGCCCCGATTCGATTTTCCCAAATTTTTGTGGAGTCTTTTATTTAATCTGTATAATAATTGTTTTATTTGTGAAATTATCATGATGATATTTGATGTTGATGAATTAATGTGATATATTGGTGTGATATGTGATTTTTACCGTTTTATGAATTTCCGGATAAAATTGGTTTGAAGGGTATTTTAGGTATTTGTTAATTAATGATAAGTTAGAAATTAGTAGAATTGGTATTTTGTGAGAAAATGATATTTGGTTGGAAAGAAATAGAAATAATAGAGTGAGAATAGAAATAGAGAGAAAAGAGTATAAGTTAGTAAAGAAGAGAAAGAAAAGAAAAGGGATAGAAAGAAAATAAAAGAGAAAGAAAAAGGAGAGGAGAGAAAAGAAGAGAAAAGAGGGAAAGTTGGAAAAGCTTCAAGATTGCTCCAAGGAATCGGAATAATCGGGTAAGGGTGATAAACATTGTTATCTTAATCTTGTATATGGGTGAGGGTGACTGTTCGCAGCTGGTATTTTTCTGAAATCGCAGTGGTCGCTCAGCGAGCTACCCCTCGTTCAGCGAAAGTTCCAGGGTGATTTTCGCTCAGCGAGCTACCCCTCGTTCAGCGAAAGTTCCAGGGTGATTTTCGCTCAGCGAGCCTGGGAGGATTTTTGGGTTTTTACGTTTTGTTTCGTAACTTGAGTTTCGGGAATCCGTTTTTAGTGATCCTTATATTGATTCGAAGCTAGAAACTTGTAGAAAACAATGATGCTAAGAAAAGTAATTTTTAACCGACTTTTACCCGAATTTTCTGATAAAACGTAATTATGTTAATTATGGAATTGTGGGTTTGATTGTTGTGTTGTGGCCATTTGGCAAGTAGATACATTGCTTGAATTAAATGTGAATGTATGTAAATTGAATGAGATGAATGCATAACTATATTGTGAATATGTATGCATTTTCAAGAATGTTGTGTGTCATTTTGCATGTAAGCATAATGTATGCATTCTTGTGCTGTGGAATTCTTTGTGAATCTGTTGTAGCATCGTGTGCTCATGTGGAGTGTGAGCGATGACTACAACAAGATCGTGTGCCCATGTGGGGTGTGAGCGACCGGATTGTGTGCCCGTGTGGGGTGTGAGCAATCCAGAAACATCGTGTGCCCGTGTGGGGTGTGAGCGATGAGTGATTTATTCAAATTGATTGTGTGCCCATGTGGGGTGCGAGCAATCAGATTGTGTGCCCGTGTGGGGTGTAAGAAATCCATAAACATTGTGTGCCCATGTGGGGTGTGAGCAATGGGGAACATCATGTGCCCGATGGGGAGTTACTTTAAGTAACAAGCGATGATTCCTTTTGGTTCCTGAGTGAACCTGCTGAAATGTTGAGTCGGTACCGCATTTGCATCTGCATTGAGTCGTGTGTCGGTCTCTATGAGTTGTATTTTATCATTTTAATTATGATATGCAGAAATAAACATGAATGTGCATATGTTTATTTGGAGTATTATGGAGATGATAGTATGTGTGATGAAACATACTTGCTGGTATATATGCATGTTTGATATATGTATATGTATGTGATTTATACATTTGTAATGTATATGTGTGGATAAACATAGCTAGACGTATGTTTATATGGAATGAATAGAATTGAGGAATAAACATAAATAATATGAGTTTATGTAAATAGTGAATTGGTGCATGATGAACATGCTTGATTAGTGTATGTACACGTTGCGATGTGCATGGGTGATGAGGTATGAATTGTGGTGAGAATATGCTTTATGTGCATTTTATATGTTGAGATATATAATTATATGCAATATTATTATGATAATGTTTCTCACCCTTTTGCTGTTTTATGATGCTCTATGAGGCATTGCAGAGTAGGTTGCTGGATGGCATATTTTATGAAGCTCGTCTTCATCTTTTGGTCGGTCGGCTCTGATATGTAGCACCGGGTAGTTAGGTTGGCTTAGTGCCATTTTTGTGATGCATTGTGTATATGTATCTGCTGGATGGATGTTTATTATAAACATGAATATTGTAGTTGGCATCAAACTTGTTGATATATATATATATATATATATATATATATATATATATATATATATATATATATATATATATATATATATATATATATATATATATATATGAATGAAAATATATGTTTGATGTTGTTGATTTGGTTTCCGATGTGTAATTATATCTTTGGAGATGGGTGTAAGGATTAAATTTCCTATGTTGAAAACTACCCCATCGTTGCATATCTTTAAATGAGCAGGTGTTGTATGTTTTTAATTTCAAGCATAATGTGGCATGCCTCTTTTATACCATGTTTAATTGTACTCTGATGAAATTTTTAACATGTGCCTAAGTGATTTAATTGCTTATTTGGGGTATAGAAAGGAGGTGTTACATTAAGTGGTATCAGAGCCAGTGTTCGAGTCAGTTGTGTCTATCTTGATGTTGTTATGATTGAACTTTTGTTTAATCTTATTGTTGTCTTTGGGATCAATCAGAATATGGCTGGTAGAAACGAAAATGCTATGGCTGCTGCTTTGGAAACAATGGCTAGGGCGGTGCAGGGAGCGCCGAATGTGAATGCGAATGATGAGTTCAGGAAGAATTAACCGCCGGTCTTCAAAGGAAGATTCGATCCTGATGGTGCTCAGAATTGGTTGAAGGAGATTGAAAGAATATTCAGAGTCATGGAATGTGCTGAAGAGAGTAAGGTGATGCTTGGTTCTCACATGCTGAAGGAAGAAGCCGATGATTGGTGGGTCGGTAGAAGTCAAACTCTTGAGGAGGATGATGAAGAGATAACTTGGGATGTTTTTCGTACTGAATTCTTACAGAAGTACTACCCTGAGAGTGTGAAGGGAAAGAAGGAGATGGAATTCCTTGAGCTGAAGCAAGGTAGTATGTCAGTGGTTGACTATACTGCTAAGTTTGTGGAATTGGTTCAGTTTCATCCTCATTATGCTGCTGCTACTGCTGAGTTTTCTAAGTGCATTAAGTATGAGAATGGTTTGCGTCCTAATATTAAGCAAGTTGTGGGATATCAGAGGATTAGAAGGTTTTCAGATTTGACTGAATGTTGTAGAATCTTTGAAGAAGATAACAAAGCTCGTTCTACACATTACAAGTGTGTGAATGAGAGGAAATGGAAGCAACAAGCTAGAAGTGGACCTTATGTGACACCCGCTGATAAGGAAAACATAGGGGAAACTTTGATAGGAGATCTAGTGGAGGGAGTTCTGGTCCCGTTAAGTGTTACAAGTGTGGCGATCTAGGCCACAAGTCTTTTTAGTGTGGAAAGAATATTGTGAAATGTTCAAACTGTGGAGGTCTTGGACATGCTACTACCGAGTGTAGGAGGAATGTTGTGAAGTGCTTTAATTGTGGGGAAGTTGGTCACATTAGTACTAAGTGTACTAAGCCGAAGCAAGCTCAGGCGGGTGGAAAACTGTTTGCATTAGCAGGGAAGGATACTACTAGTGCATGTCGTTTGATTAAAGGTACATGCTTTATTAATAGTACGCCTTTAGTTACTATTATTGATACGGGAGCGACTCATTCGTTTATTTCCCTTGAGTGCGCTAAGCATTTGAATTTGTTTATGTCTTCTTGGGGTGGTGAGATGGTTATTGAGACTCCTGCTTCAGGATCGGTAACTACTTCTTTGGTGTGTGTAAGTTGTTCTTTGACCATGTATGGTAAATATTTTGTTATGGATTTAGTTTGTTTGCCGTTGGAAGGTTTGGACGTGATTTTGGGTATGAACTAGTTGCAATTTAATCGAGTTCATATAGATTTTTATCATAAGTTAGTAAGGTTTCCTTCTTTGGATGATGAAGAGGAGAGTTTCCTATTCACGAAAGAGTTGAAGAAACTTTTAGTGGACGAAGTTCAATTGTTTGGTTTGTTTGCATCGTGGTCAGTGGAAAGAGAAGTGGAGATAAGTAGGTTTCCAGTGGTGTGTGATTTTCCAGAAGTGTTTCTGGACGATATTAAGGATGTACCGCCGGAAAGAGAGGTTGAGCTTTCTATTGATCTAGTTCCGGGTACTAGACCAATTTCAATGGCACCGTATCGTATGTCAACTTCAGAGATGGTAGAGTTGAAAAAGCAGTTGAATGACTTGTTGGACAAGAGGTTTTTTAGGACGAGTGTTTTTCCTTGGGGTTCACCGGTATTGTTGGTAACGAAGAAGGACGGAAGCATGCGGTTATGTATTGATTATCGACAGTTGAATAAGGTGACAATTAAGAACAAATATCCGCTTCCGAGGATCGATGATTTGATGGACCAATTGGTTGGTGAGCGTGTTTTTAGTAAGATTGATTTGAGATCAGGATATCACCAGATTCGTGTGAAGGAGGAGGATATTCAAAAGACGACTTTTAGGACACGGTATGGTCATTACGAGTATTCCGTGATGCCATTCAGAGTTTCTAATGCACCGGGTGTGTTTATGGAATACCTGAATCGTATTTTCCATGAATAGTTGGATCATTTTGTGGTCGTGTTCATCGACGACATTTTGATTTATTCTAAGTCTCAAGAGGATCATGAAGAGCATTTAAGGATTGTGTTACAGATTTTGAAAGAGAAGCAATTGTATGTTAATTTACCAAAGAGCGAGTTTTGGTTATCAAAGGTGAGTTTTCTTGGGCATGTGATTTCCGATGGTGGTATTAGTGTTGATCCATCCAATATTGATGCGGTAATGCAATGGGAAGTTCCTAGATCGGTTACGGAGATCCGAAGCTTTTTAGGCTGGCGGGTTATTATCGGAGGTTTATTAAAGGATTTTCAAAGTTGGCACTTCCGTTAACGCAGTTGACTTGTAAAGGAAAAGCTTTCATTTGGGATATTCATTGCGAAGAGAGTTTTATGGAACTTAAGAGAAGGTTAACAACGGCTCCGATCTTGATTTTGCCGAATCCGACGGAACCATTCGTGGTGTTTTGTGATGCTTCATTGTTTGGGTTAGGTGGTGTTTTGATGCAAAATGGAAAGGTTGTCGCTTATGCTTCAAGACAATTGAGGGTGCATGAAAAGAATTATCCTACGCATGATTTGGAATTAGCGGCTGTGGTTTTTCTCTAAAAATTTGGAGGCATTATCTGTATGGTGCAAGATTTGAAGTTTTTAGTGATCACAAGAGTTTGGAGTATTTATTCGATCAAAAGGAATTGAACATGAGACAAAGGAGATGGTTAGAACTTTTGAAGGATTATGATTTTGGTTTGAATTACCATTCGGGTAAGGCGAATGTGGTGGCCGATGCCTTGAGTCGTAAGTTGTTACATATGTCCGCATTGATGATAAGAGAATGGGAACTTTTGGAGAATTTTAGAGACTTGAGTTTGGTTTGCGAGATGACGCCGATAAGTGTGAGAATTGGTATGCTTCATGTTACGAATGATTTTCTTGCAATCGTTTGTGAAAAGCAAAAGCTGGATTTGAAATTTCTCGATTTGATGATGAATGAGAATGAGGATTTCAAGGTTGATAATTTTGGAGTTTTGAGATTCCGTGGTCGTATTTGTATTCCCGATGATGTGGAGTTGAAAAAGATGATATTGGAAGAGGGACACCGGAGTAATTTAAGTATTCATCCGGGAGCGAATAAGATGTATCAAGATTTGAAAAAGATCATTTGGTGGTCCGGATTGAAGAGAGATGTAGCTCATTTTGTGTTTGCGTGTTTGACTTGTCAGAAGTCTAAGGTGGAACATCAGAAGCCTAGTGGTTTAATGCAACCATTGGATATTCCGGAATGGAAATGGAATAGTATATCGATGGATTTTGTTACGGGATTTCCGAATACGCAAAGAGGTCATAATGCTATTTGGGTGATTGTCGTTAGACTCACTAAATCTGCTCACTTTATTCCGGTGGATATTAGTTATTCTTTGGAGAAGCTAGCCGAGATTTATGTTTCTGTGTTGTGAAGTTACATGGAGTTCCTAAGAGTATTGTATCAGATAGAGATCCTAGATTTACATCGAGGTTTTGGGAAAGTTTGCAAAAGGCTTTGGGTTCTAAGCTAAGATTGAGTTCGGCTTACCATCCGCAAACGGACGGTCAAACTGAGAGGACAATTCAATCGTTAGAGGATTTGTTACGTGCTTGTATGCTAGAACAAGGTGGTGTTTGGGATAGTTATTTAGCGTTGATTGAGTTCACCTATAATAACAATTTTCATTCGAGTATTGGTATGGCACCATTTGAGGCTTTGTATGGTCGGAGATGTCGAACACCTTTGTGTTGGCATGAAACCGGGGAAAGAACGGTAGTTGGACCGGAGATGGTACAACAAACGACGGAAAAAGTAAAGTTTATTCAGAAGATGAGAGCTTCTCAGAGTAGGCAAAAGAGTTATCATGACAAGAGGAGGAAGGATCTTGAGTTTTAGGAAGGCGACCATGTGTTCTTGAGAGTTACACTGGTTACGGGTGTGGGTCGTGCTTTTAAGTCAAAGAAGTTGACTTCTCGTTTTATTGGGCCGTATCAGATTACTGCACGAGTTGGTGTTGTGGCTTATCGTGTGGCATTGCCTCCGAATCTTTTGAATTTGCATGATGTGTTCCATGTTTCGCAACTTCGGAAGTATGTTCCGGATCCGTCACATGTTATTCCTATGGATGGGGTTGAAGTAAGAGATAACCTCACGGTGGAAGCTTTGCCGGTTAGGATTTTGGATCGTGAAATCAAGAATCTAAGAGGCAAGGATATTGCGCTTGTGAAAGTGGCGTGAGGAGGCACTGCGGAAGTCAATATGACTTGGGAATTGGAGAGTGGGATGCACAAGTCGTATCCGGAGTTGTTTGGATCAGGTAATATTTTCGAGGACGAAAATTTCTAAAGTGGGGGAGAGTTGTAACGCCCCGATTCGATTTTCCCATATTTTTGTGGAGTCTTTTATTTCATTTGTATGATAATTGTTTTATTTGTGAAATTATCATGATGATATTTGATTTTGAGGAATTAATGTGATATATTGGTGTGATATGTGATTTTTACCGTTTTATGAATTTCTGGGTAAAATTGGTTTGGAGGGTATTTTAGGTATTTGTTAATTAATGATAAGTTAGAAATTAGTAGAATTGGTATTTTGTGAGAAAATGATATTTGGTTGGAAAGAAATAGAAATAATAGAGTAAGAATAGAAATAGAGAGAAAAGAGTATAAGTTAGTAAAGAAGTGAAATAAAAGAAAAGGGATAGAAAGAAAATAGAAGAGAAAGAAAAAGGAGAGAAGAGAAAAGAGGGAAAGTTGGAAAAGCTTCAAGATTGCTCAAAGGAATCGGAATAATTGGGTAAGGGTGATAAACATTGTTATCTTAATCTTGTATATGATTATGTATGTGTTAGATTTTGTGGGTTTTTGATTTAGTAGAAGTTAGAGAAGATGAATAGTTAGGGTTTGAGAGAAAATGTGAGAAATTTATGGATTAATCGGTTGGAAATCATTATAGCCGAAGTATGATAGCTAGAATATGTTATTGATCATGTTTGTATGAGCTTAGAGGAGTTTTGGGGTTATTTTGGTTGATTGTTCGCAACTGGTATTTTTTTGAAATCGCAGTGGTCGCTCAGCGAGCTACCCCTCGCTCAGCGAAAGTTCCAGGGTGATTTTCGCTCAGCGAGCTGTTCGTCGTTCAGCGAGCCTGGGAGGATTTTTGGGTTTTTACGTTTTGTTTCGTAACTTGAGTTTCGGGAATCCGTTTTTAGTGATCCTTATATTGATTCGAAGCTAGAAACGTGTAGAAACCAATGATGCTAAGAAAAGTAATTTTTAACCGACTTTTACCCGAATTTTCCGATAAAATGTAATTATATTAATTATGGAATTGTGGGTTTGATTGTTGTGTTGTGGCCGTTTGGCAAGTAGATACATTGCTTGAATTAAATGCGAATGTATGTAAATTGAATGAGATGAATGCATAACTATATTGTGAATATGTATGCATTTTCAAGAATGTTGTGTGTCATTTTGCATGTAAGCATAATGTATGCATTCTTGTGCTGTGGGATTCTTTGTGAATCCGTTGTAGCATCGTGTGCTCACGTGGAGTGTGAGCGATGACTACAACAAGATCGTGTGCCCATGTGGGGTGTGAGCGATCAGATTGTAATGTGATTTATACATTTGTAATGTATATGTATGTGATTTATACATTTGTAATGTATATGTATGTGATTTATACATTTGTAATGTGGGGTGTGCCCATATGTATATGTATGTGATTTATACATTTGTAATGTATATGTGTGGATAAACATAGCTAGACGTATGTTTATGCGGAATGAATAGAATTAAGGAATAAACATAAATAATATGAGTTTATGTAAATAGTGAATTGGTGCATGATGAACATGCTTGATTAGTGTATGTACACGTTGCGATGTGCATGTGTGATGAGGTATGAATTGTGGTGAGAATATGCTTTATGTGCATTTTATATGTTGAGATATATAATTATATGCAATATTATTATGATAATGTTTCTCACCATTTTGCTGTTTTATGATGCTCTATGAGGCATTGCAGAGTAGGTTGCTGGATGGCATATTTTTGTGAAGCTCGTCGTCATCTTTTGGTCGGTCAGCTCTGATATGTAGCACCGGGTAGTTAGGTTGGTTTAGTGCCATTTTTATGATGCATTGTGTATATGTATCTGTTGGATGAATGTTTTGTATAAACATGAATATTGTAGTTTGCATCAAACTTATTGATATATATATATATATATATATATATATATATATATATATATATATATTTATATGAATGAAAATATATATGTTTGATGTTGTTGATTTGGTTTCCACTGTGTAATTATATCTTTGGAGATGGGTGTAAGGATTAAATTTCCTATGTTGAAAACTACCCCATCGTTGCATATCTTTAAATGAGCAGGTGTTGTATGTTTTTAATTTCAAGCATAATATGACATGCCTCTTTTATACCATGTTTAATTATATTCTGATGAAATTTTTAACATGTGCCTAAGTGATTTAATTGCTTATTTGGGGTATAGAAAGGGGGTGTTACAATAGGGGACTGAAAGTCTTTGTCATCCATGGTTGTTAGCATCAAGGCTTCGCCCGAGAAGACCTTTTAACCATGAATGAACCTTCATAGTTGGGTGTCCACTTGCCCCTGTTGTAACGCCCCGAAAATCTAAATTTAATTATTTAATTATTTATTTAATTAATTTAGAAAAGTTTGGAGAGTTTGGATTATTTTGAGAATTTTGGAGAAAATGAGTATTTTTATATAATAAGGATAAATAGTGTTTTATTATACTATTTTATTTTTATTATTAAAAATATACTAAAGAAAAGGGTAAGATGGTCCTTTTGTGAAATCATGAGGGTAATATGGGAAAAGGCTAAACTGGGATATTATAGCCAAAGAAGAGAATACGATCATTTTTCTCATTTTTGTTGTTTCTATCGTGTTTTGGAAGCGCTCTGAAGAAAGGAGAAGCTCAGAGTCAGGAGGCTGTGGAGAACCCAAGAGAAGCGTGTAAAGCGGCAAAATTCTCTAAGGTATGGGGGGTTTTCATAATCTATGATAAATGTATAGGAATTGGAATATGAATGGATTAGGATGGTATGAATTTTAGGAGTTTTGGGGTTTTGAGTTAGGTTGAGTTTTAGGAGAAATCTTGATGAATTAGAGCGATTAGAATGAGTTATAATCGTATATTTGTCTGTATAATTGTTGTCTGGATGTTGTTGAGGTTTAATTGATGTTTTTGAATGGTTTTTGGGTGTTATGATGTGAAATCCGTAATGGGGTTTGGGAATTTTTGAAAATTGGAACAGTCTGCAATTGTGTAGCAGAAGACTGCTGAAACGCGTGCATTAACCGATTAACGCTTTGGTTAACCGGTTAACCATTGGAAATTTTGGGGCATTTTCTGAAATTACGCAGGCGTTAACCGGTTAACGCTTTGGTTAACCGGTTAACACTGTTGGAATGACAATTTTTAATTCTTTGAAAATTCATATCTTTTAAACCGTAAGTCCGATTCGCATTCCGTTTGAAGCGTCGGAAAGAGTACAAACTGAACTTTATTTTGATGAATAGAAACGAGAAAAATGCAACAGTTTTTGATAAATGAATTTGTGAAATAACCTTATAATTACCTTATAAATTACCGGGTACGGGTTAATTCTTAATGTGTCAGAGTGGTTAGAAAACCAGTGTTCAGGGTGTAATGTCATGATGATATATATGAATATTTGATGGTTGTTTTGCTGATTGAAATGAATGATGCGAATTGTTTTGATGATTTTTTCGATGTAGCGCATCATTGCATTTCATAACATTCACGATGGGGCTTCGGCCAATTTATTTGCTTCAATCCCATTGTGTGGATTGAAGTGTCTCGATGATTATGGTGTTCTCCCTTGTGGAGGGTTGATGGTCATGTATCCATCTCACGATGAAAATGGTACCACATGCATATTGCATATCAGGATGTAGAATTGCATATTCTGGAATGAATTTCATGACTGTGTTGGTGTTGATTGATTTCATGATAGTGTTGTGGTTGATGCTGAATTTTGTAGTTGACGATGTCATGATATGTGTACTAATTTATTTATGATTCTATATTCTTGTAAGTTTATGATTTATTATGATTACTCACCCTGCCTGCTTGGAAATGTTGCCTCTGTCGTGGGTAACTTGCAGATGTCGAAGAATAGTCCTGCAGTGCAATAGGAGTAATGCATGAGTCTCGGAGCGTGCTTTAGTGTCCCTTAGGAGTGGTTCTGGTTATGTGTCCTGCTCTGTGTCATGTAACACTGGGATGGGTTTCTTTTGTTAAACTGTTTTTCAGTATGTTGTTATCTGGATAATGTTTTCCATTTTATGATGTTAAATTCAGGATGGTGAAAAATGATTTTTATGAAGTTTTGAATTATGAAGTTAAATTCCGCTGTGAAATGATTTATTATGTTTTGATGTTGATTAACCCGTGTTACGGGACAGGACACTGTTGTGTATTTATGATGAAAATGTGATACCCTTTTAGACGATTACTCTGATAATATTTAAGTATTATGTTTTGGGTAGAAGGGTGTTACATTAGTGGTATCAGAGCAGGTCGGTCTGTCCGACCAAGTCTTGTTGTTGTCAGTCAGTTGTCAAGTCGTTATTTATTTAATGATTATTCTCTTCTGATGTGGTAAGTGTTATGCAGAATGGTTGTAAACAACTCGCGTGCTCTCGCTGATGCTATTGTAGCTCTTGCTCAGACTGCTGCTCGAAACAATGCGCATGATGAGTTTCGTGCCTTGGAGAAATTCCAGAGGAATAATCCACCTATGTTTGAAGGAACTCATGACCCGGCGAGCGCACAGAAGTGGCTCAAGGCAATTGAGAAGATTTTCAGAGTGATGGCGTGTTCTGACGCGCATAAAGTTCAATTCGGAACTCATATGTTGTCTGAGGAAGCTGAAGACTGGTGGGATAATACTCGTCAGCGTCTCGAGGATGAAACTGTTGTGGTGACTTGGACTGTGTTTAAGGCGGAGTTCCTTAAGAAGTATTTTCCGGAAGATGCTCGTGGTAAGTTGGAGATAGAATTCCTTGAGCTAAAGCAAGGAAACATGACAGTGGCAAAGTATGCTGCCAAATTTGAAAGGCTGGTGAAGTGTTGTCCTCACTACAACATGGCAGATGCTGAACTTTCCAAGTGCCTTAAGTTTGAGAATGGGCTGAGACCTGAAATTAAGCAGGGAATTGGATGCCAACAAATTCGCAAGTATGCAGAGTTGGTGGATAAGAGCCATATTTATGATGAGGACAACCGAGCTCGGTCAGCTCACTATAAACAGCTGAGCGAGAAGAAAGGCAAGAGTCAGTATAGAGGAAAACCTTATGTGACTACTGGTGATAGAGGGAAGCAGAAGGCATATGATGAGAAGAATCAAAGTAGGGGAGCTGCTAATGTATCTGTTAAGTGTTACAAGTGTGGAGAGGCAGGTCATAAGGCCGATGTGTGTACCACCAGAGTTATGAAATGTTACCGTTGTGGCAAGCTTGGGCATAAGGTGAGTGATTGTCCTAAGGAAGGCCCAACCTGTTACAATTGTGGTGAACAGGGGCATATCAACACCCAATGCCAGAAAATAAAGAAGAATGCTGCTACTGCTCAGAATGCTGGAAGAGTTTTTGCATTAGCTGGTTTAGAAGCTGCAAAGAAGGACAACTTGATCAGAGGTACCTGTTTTATTAATAATATTGAGTTGATTGCTATTATTGAAACTGGAGCTACACATTCATTTATTTCTCTTGAGTATGCTAATAGATTGGGTTTAAAGTTATCTAATATGAATGGTAATATGATAATAGAGACTCCTGCTAATGGTTCTGTGACTACCATGCTTGTCTGTTTGAAATGCCCTTTGACAATTTTCGAGAAGAATTTTGTGATGGATTTGGTGTGCCTACCATTACACCAAATCGATGTTATCCTTGGTATGAACTGGTTAGAATTCAATTATGTTCATATTAACTGTTATAGTAAGACGGTGCAGTTCCCTGTTTTGAGCGGGAATGGTGAGTTGATGTTTTTATCTGCTAAGCAAGTGGATGCACTTGTTTTAGATGAAGCTTTGATGTTTGCAGTGTCTACCTCATTGCAAGTTGATGATAAGACTGTCAGTGCAGAGTTGCCTGTGGTTTATGAATTTCAAGATGTGTTTCCTGGTGATATAAGTGATTTACCACCGTAACGTGTGATTGATTTTTCTGTGGACTTAGTACCGGGTACGAGTCTTGTCTCGATGGCTCCTTATAGAATGTCGGCTTCAGAGTTGAATGAGTTGAAGAAACAATTAGAAGAATTGTTAGAGAAGAGGTTCATTAGACCCAGTGTTTCTCCTTGGGGTGCTCCGGTGTTGCTTGTTAAGAAGAAGGATGGTAGTATGAGATTGTGTGTCGATTACCGACAGTTGAATAAAGTGACTATCAAGAATAAGTACCCACTTCCGAGGATCGATGATTTGATGGATCATCTAGTAGGTGCTTGTGTCTTTAGTAAAATTGATCTGAGGTCTGGTTATCATCAGATTCGAGTTAAAGCTGATGATATTCCGAAGACAGCTTTCAGGACGAGATATGGGCATTATGAGTATACGGTGATGCCGTTTGGGGTTTCTAATGCGCCTGGTGTGTTTATGTAATATATGAATAGAATCTTTCATGAGTATCTGGATAAGTTCATGGTGGTTTTTATAGATGATATCTTGGTATATTCTAAATCAGAAGAGGAACATGCCAAGCATTTGAGAGTTGTGTTGCAAGTGTTGAGAGAAAAGAAATTGTTTGCTAAATTATCTAAGTGTGAATTTTGGCTAAGGGAAGTGAGTTTCCTCGGCCATGTAATTTCAAGTGGTGGAATTTCGGTGGATCCTTCAAAGATTGATGCGGTATTGCAGTGGGATACTCCGAAGTCAACTACAGAGATTCGTAGTTTTCTTGGGTTGGCTGGTTACTATCGTAAGTTCATTGAATGTTTTTCTAAGATAGCTTTACCGTTGACGCAATTGACTAGGAAGGGTCAAGCGTATGTGTGGGATGTTGCTTGTGAAGAGAGTTTCATAGAACTGAAGAAAAGATTAACGACCGCGCCAGTGTTGGTCTTACCAAATCCAGATGAGTCCTTTGTAGTTTATTGTGATGCTTCCAAGATGGGTCTTGGTGGAGTTTTGATGCAGGATAATAAGGTGGTTGCTTACGCTTCTAGACAGTTAAGAGTTCATGAGAGGAACTATCCTACTCATGACTTAGAGTTAGCAGCTGTGGTGTTTGTGCTTAAGATTTGGAGACACTACTTGTTTGGTTCGAAATTTGAAGTATTCAGTGATCACAAAAGTTTAAGGTACTTGTTTGATCAAAAAGAGTTAAATATGAGACAGAGACGGTGACTTGAATTATTGAAAGATTTTGATTTTGATTTGAATTACCATCCGGGTAAGGCAAATGTTGTGGCTGATGCTTTGAGTAGGAAGTCGTTGCATATTTCAATGCTTATGGTGAAAGAATTGGAAATGATCGAGCAATTCAGAGATATGAGCTTGTTGTGTGAAACTACTACTGATAGTGTGAAATTGGGAATGTTAAAGCTGACCAGTGAGATTTTGGAAGAGATTCGTAAAGGTCAGAAATCTGATTTGAAATTAGTCGATCAATTGATGTTGGTTGATCAAGGTAATGCAGGTGACTTTCGAGTTGATGAAGATGGAGTTTTAAGATTCCGAGATAGAGTATGTGTTCCGGATATTGCAGGAATTAAAAAGAGTATTTTAGAAGAAGGGCACAAGAGTCGACTGAGTATTCATCCTGGTGCTACGAAGATGTATCAGGATTTACGCAGGTTGTTTTGGTGGCCGGGTATGAAAAGAGACATTGCTGAATTTGTATATGCTTGTTTGACATGTCAGAAGTCAAAGATAGAACATCAGAGACCTTCAAGTATGATTCAACCATTGAATGTTCCTGAGTGGAAATGGGATAGTATTTCCATGGATTTCGTGACTGGGTTACCTAAGACTGTTAGAGGTAATGATTCGATTTGGGTAATTGTTGATCGGTTAACTAAGTCGGCACATTTCTTGCCGATAAGGATTAACCATTCCATGCAAAGGTTAGCTGAGATTTATACTGAGGAAATTGTGAAGTTGCATGGTGTACCTTCAAGTATTGTATCGGATAGAGATCTGCGGTTTACATCGAGGTTTTGGAAGAGTTTGCAGGATGCTTTGGGTACTAAGTTGAGGATGAGTTCTGCTTATCACCCACAAACGGATGGTCATACGGAAAGAACAATCCAATCTTTAGAAGATTTGCTGAGAGCTTGTGTATTAGATCAAGAAGGATCTTGGGATAGCCATTTGCCGTTGGTCGAGTTTACGTACAATAACAGTTTTCATGCTAGTATCGGGATGGCTCCATATGAGGCGTTGTATGGTAGACGTTGTCGTACTCCATTATGTTGGTATGAGTCAGGAGAGAGTTTGGTGCTTGGGCCAGAGATTGTCCAAGAAACAACTGAAAAGATAAAAATGATTCAGGAAAGGATGAAAATGTCGCAGAGTCGTCAAAAGAGTTATCACGATAAGAGAAGGAAAGCACTTGAGTTCCAAGAGGGAGATCATGTGTTCTTAAGAGTTACTCCTATGACTGGTGTGGGAAGAGCTTTGAACTCTAGAAAGCTCACTCCATGTTTCGTCGATCCGTATCAGATTATGCAGAGGATAGGGGAAGTGGCCTATCGGGTGGCTGTACCTTCCTCTCTTGCGAATTTACATGATGTATTCCATGTATCGCAGTTGAGGAAGTACATTCCAGACCCGTCGCATGTAATTCAGTCAGATGATGTTCAGGTGAGAGATAATCTGACGATTGAAGCTTTACCAGTGAGGATTGATGGTAGAGAATTGAAGCAACTTCGAGGTAAGGAAATTGCTTTAGTGAAGGTATTGTGGGGAGGACCAGCTGGAGAAAGTTGGACTTGGGAGCGCGAAGATCAGATGAGGGAGTCGTATCCGACTCTATTTACTTCAGGTAATTTTCGAGGACGAAAATTCTTTAAGTAGGGGAGAGTTGTAACGCCCAGAAAATCTAAATTTAATTATTTAATTATTTATTTAATTAATTTAGAAAAGTTTGGAGAGTTTGGATTATTTTGAGAATTTTGGAGAAAATGAGTATTTTTATATAATAAGGATAAATAGTGTTTTATTATACTATTTTATTTTTATTATTAAAAATATATTAAAGAAAATGGTAAGATGGTCCTTTTGTGAAATCATGAGGGTAATATGGGAAAAGGCTAAACTGGGATATTATAGCCAAAGAAGAGAATACGATCATTTTTCTCATTTTTGTTGTTTCTATCGTGTTTTGGAAGCGCTCTGAAGAAAGGAGAAGCTCAGAGTCAGGAGGCTGTGGAGAACCCAAGAGAAGCGTGTAAAGCGGCAAAATTCTCTAAGGTATGGGGGGTTTTCATAATCTATGATAAATGTATAGGAATTGGAATATGAATGGATTAGGATGGTATGAATTTTAGGAGTTTTGGGGTTTTGAGTTAGGTTGAGTTTTAGGAGAAATCTTGATGAATTAGAGCGATTAGAATGAGTTATAATCGTATATTTGTCTGTATAATTGTTGTCTGGATGTTGTTGAGGTTTAATTGATGTTTTTGAATGGTTTTTGGGTGTTATGATGTGAAATCCGTAATGGGGTTTGGGAATTTTTGAAAATTGGAACAGTCTGCAATTGTGTAGCAGAAGACTGCTGAAACGCGTGCATTAACCGATTAACGCTTTGGTTAACCGGTTAACCATTGGAAATTTTGGGGCATTTTCTGAAATTACGCAGGCGTTAACCGGTTAACGCTTTGGTTAACCGGTTAACACTGTTGGAATGACAATTTTTAATTCTTTGAAAATTCATATCTTTTAAACCGTAAGTCCGATTCGCATTCCGTTTGAAGCGTCGGAAAGAGTACAAACTGAACTTTATTTTGATGAATAGAAACGAGAAAAATGCAACAGTTTTTGATAAATGAATTTGTGAAATAACCTTATAATTACCTTATAAATTACCGGGTACGGGTTAATTCTTAATGTGTCAGAGTGGTTAGAAAACCAGTGTTCAGGGTGTAATGTCATGATGATATATATGAATATTTGATGGTTGTTTTGCTGATTGAAATGAATGATGCGAATTGTTTTGATGAATTTTTCGATGTAGCGCATCATTGCATTTCATAACATTCACGATGGGGCTTCGGCCAATTTATTTGCTTCAATCCCATTGTGTGGATTGAAGTGTCTCGATGATTATGGTGTTCTCCCTTGTGGAGGGTTGGTGGTCATGTATCCATCTCACGATGAAAATAGTACCACATGCATATTGCATATCAGGATGTAGAATTGCATATTCTGGAATGAATTTCATGACTGTGTTGGTGTTGATTGATTTCATGATAGTGTTGTGGTTGATGCTGAATTTTGTAGTTGACGATGTCATGATATGTGTACTAATTTATTTATGATTCTATATTCTTGTAAGTTTATGATTTATTATGATTACTCACCCTGCCTGCTTGGAAATGTTGCCTCTGTCGTGGGTAACTTGCAGATGTCGAAGAATAGTCCTGCAGTGCAATAGGAGTAATGCATGAGTCTCGGAGCGTGCTTTAGTGTCCCTTAGGAGTGGTTCTGGTTATGTGTCCTGCTCTGTGTCATGTAACACTGGGATGGGTTTCTTTTGTTAAAATGTTTTTCAGTATGTTGTTATCTGGATAATGTTTTCCATTTTATGATGTTAAATTCAGGATGGTGAAAAATGATTTTTATGAAGTTTTGAATTATGAAGTTAAATTCCGCTGTGAAATGATTTATTATGTTTTGATGTTGATTAACCCGTGTTACGGGACAGGACACTGTTGTGTATTTATGATGAAAATGTGATACCTTTTTAGATGATTACTCTGATAATATTTAAGTATTATGTTCTGATAATATTTAAGTATTTAAATATTTAAGTATTATGTTTTAGACGATTACTCTGACAATAAAAACTGAACTTAAGTCATTTACACAATGTCCCAACATCTGATGTGACATCCTGAAATAAGTTCTTATACTCTGTTTGATAATGTCCCAACATCTGATAGGACATTCTGAACTGAATTCAATATTTCTTGTTGGTCAAAAATTCTGCCAATTCTAAACATCTACAAACTCCCCCTTTGGCTAATTTTTGGCTAACATCTTTTCTGGTTATCAGAGTGCAGCAGAAGTTCTTTTATCAGAGTATGGCATTACTTTTCTGTTGAATCATATTTGAGATTACTCCCCCTCAAACATACATGTATCCAGTCTTGTTGCAACAGAAATATTTATTAAAACACACTGATTCGGTTCAGAAACAAACAAACAGATTTTTCATTCATAATTAAACAGCATACACATTGTTGTTGTTGTTGTTGTTCTCCCCCTTGTTAGACACAAATTTGGGGCCAAAGTCATTGATTCTAAATTACAATGCAGCTGTCATACATTTTTCCTCACATACAATGATCACTCAGATTCATCACATTCAGTTTCTTCATCTTCCTCAGTTTCTTCATTAGAAGCAGCTTTCTGATCACCTTCACTCTCCAGCCTTTGGATAATTTCCTCAAGCTTCTGCTTCCTAGCTTCAAGTTCTTTACAGGTGCTCTTCAGTTCAGCAATCAATGCAACCTTGGAGATTGGAGTCTTTGCATTTGAAGGACCTGCAGATGTCCTAGAGGGTGCTTCAACATCTGCTGCATGATGACTCAGGAACAGTTTGTAGTGAAAGGCCATATGGCTTTCTCTTTTGCAGACTGTGTCCTTCTCAGAGAGGATCCCAGGGTACTGACTTAGCATTATACCACATAGCAAGGAAGGAAAAGCTATTGGCAGCTTTGTGGCAGATGAGCTAGCATGCTTCAAGGTCTGATCAAAGATGTAGGCTCCATAGTCCAGCTTAGTCTGAGTGCCCACAGCATAAATAAACCTGCCCAAGCCAGTGGATATTGAAGATGTGTGATTGGTAGGCACCCAGTTTGCTATACCAATCCTGTTCAGCATGGCATATTTTCTTGTCAGCATGCTCACTGAGAGCTTTCCTTTAACTGGCCAAGCCTTGACCTGGTTTGCAGTGATAACCTTGCAGATTTGGTTATCAGTCTTCCCTAGCTCATTTGGTCCATCAGATTCTCTTCCAAGGTATTGGTTGATGATCTGAGGAGAGAAATCTACACACCTGCCTCTAACAAAGACTTTTCTAAATTCAGCAGACTTACCATTTGCACAATCTTCCTGAAGATTGACTATGAATTCTTTGACCAGTAGTTCATAGCAGGGAGAGAGATTGGAGACTGTTTTGAAGAGGCCAGCAGCAGATATGAGGTCAATTAATTCAGTGCACTCAAGTGCATTACTGCTCAGCTCTCTTTCAAGTGATACCCTTCTTTGGTACACAAACTTCCACCTGTTAACACTTGAAACATGATGAAATGAGATGTTGTCCAAAGGAGCTTCTGGAACAACAGTTGATGCCCTAGAGGGTGCTGTTTTCTTCTTTGGAGGAGATGTTGGGACATCTGCTTCAACATCTGAGTCTGGAGGAGTGACAACTTTCCTCTTTTGTGGTTGCACCTTGCTCCATTGTTTGGTAGGACCAAAGACAGCTTTAGCTTTGTCTTTCTTTGGGGTAGCTTGCTTCTTCTCAGGAATTGCATGTCCTGCTTGCATCTTTTCTTTCCTAGTCCTGAGCCTTTTGGCTATGCTAGGTCTTACAGAGGCAATGATCTCTGTATCAGAATCCTGCTCTAGGTTCACCACAGGAGGAGATTGAGCAGTCTCCTCTTCAGCTGGTTGATCAACAGAGATATGTTCTTCAGTTGAGGCTTTGGTATGATCCTCAGATTCTTCTTCATCATTTTCATTTGAGGCCTTTTTCTGGTCCTCAGATTCTTCTACAACAGCATCAGATGAGGCATTTTGTTCATCCTCAGATGTTTCAACATCTATTGGGACATCCTGTTGAGCAGGAGTGTCCTTTGCAGCTTGAGTTTGTTGATCTTCTTGAGGAGATGGCATGGTGTTCAGAGGGATAGATATGCCACTAACCACTCTTTGTTCAAAAAGAATCTTGTTTACTATCTCCTTTATGGAAGCATCCACATATTCAGAAGATTTTGGAGGCATATTTGCTGGAGAAGGAATGCCTTTGGATTTGCTGCAGACTTGATCTTTTGCTCTTTTTGGAGTTCTTGGCTTTTTAGCATGAGGAACACTTCCTCTGATTTCGTCCAATGGGGTTGACTTCATGGGTACTACAGAGATGGGGGTTGCATGAACCACATCTTCTTTGTTGAGAACTTCTTCAGGAGTGTTAGGGTTTTGAGACATTTTCAAAGAAGTTGGATGAAGAGTTTTAGGGTTGATGATTTCTGAAGAACAGCTAGATAATGCAATTCGCTTTTTATAGAATGATGAGAATATGGATAGCTGAATGCAAACTGTTATTATATAAGTAGCCGTTACATTGAAAATGATTAGGAATGGAATACCCAAGGTTCTTGACCAGACTGGTGTTGCCATCTGGTACTTATGCCACACAATGTCATATGACATGTTGGCACATTTCCTTAGCTGCTAAATCTCACATAAACAGATTCCCAATTTGCCCCTTACGTTCTCAAATTGTGTAGCATCCAATGCTTTGATAAAGATATCAGCCAACTGCAGATTTGTAGCTACATGTTCCAATGAAATCACTTTTTCTTCTACAAGATCTCTGATGAAATGATGTCTGATATCAATATGCTTGGTTCTGCTATGTTGGATAGGATTCTTTGATATGTTAATTGCACTTAAGTTGTCACAGTACAATGTCATGACATCCTGTGGGACATTGTACTCAGTGAGCATTTGCTTCATCCAAACCAACTGAGAACAACTGCTTCCAGCTGCTATATATTCAGCTTCAGCTGTAGATAAAGATACACAATTTTGTTTCTTACTGAACCAAGAAATCAAATTGTTTCCTAGAAAGAAGCATCCTCCTGAAGTGCTTTTTTTGTCATCAGCACTTCCAGCCCAATCAGCATCACAGAAGCCAGTGAGAATTGGTTTGCATCCATGAAAGTACATTATGCCATAGTCACAAGTACCATTAACATATTTAAGGATTCTCTTGACTTGATTGAGATGACTGACTTTTGGATCAGCTTGATATCTTGCACATACACCTACTGCAAATGCTATGTCTGGTCTGCTAGCAGTCAAATATAACAAGCTTCCAATCATGCTTCTGTATATGCTTTGATCTACATTCTCACCCTTTTCATCTTTAGTCAGCTTTAAATGTGTGGGGGCAGGAGTTCTCTTATGAGTAGCATTTTCCATTCCAAATTTCTTGACTATGTTCTTGGTATACTTGCTTTGGGAAATGAACATGGAGTCTTCCATTTGCTTTATTTGCAGACCAAGAAAGTAGGTTAACTCTCCTACTAGGCTCATTTCAAATTCAGATTCGATCTGGTTGACAAAATGTTTGACCATCCTGTCAGACATCCCACCAAAGACAATGTCATCTACATATATTTGAGCAATCATGACATTTCCTTATTCATCTTTAACAAACAAGGTTTTGTCAATTCCACCTTTCCTGTACCCTTGCTTGATAAGAAAAGTAGTCAATCTTTCATACCATGCCCTTGGAGCTTGCTTCAGACCATAAAGAGCCTTCTTTAGTTTGTATACATGATTTGGACAGCTTGGATCAACAAATCCTTTAGGCTGTTCTACATATACTTCTTCATTAAGATAACCATTTAAAAAGGCACTTTTCACATCCATTTGAAATAGCTTGAACTTTAAGATACAAGCAATTCCCAAAAGTAGTCTGATTGATTCAAGCCTTGCTACTGGTGCAAAGGTTTCATCAAAGTCTACTCCTTCAATTTGTGTGTATCCTTGAGCTACAAGTCTAGCTTTGTTCTTTGTAACAACTCCTTGTTCATTTGACTTGTTCTTATACACCCATTTTGTTCCAATCACATTTATGTCATCAGGTCTAGGAACAAGATTCCACACTTCATTCCTTGTGAATTGCCCTAATTCCTCTTGCATAGCACAAATCCAGTATTCATCAGTAAGAGCTTCCTTGATGTTTTTAGGTTCTATTTTAGAAACAAAACATGAACCTGAAATCACTTCTCTTGATCTAGTGCTCACACCTCTGTTGGGATCACCAATTATCAAATCTTTGGGATGATCCTTCTGTATTCTGATGGAGGGAGGTTTGCTGGATTGTTCTGTCCTTGCATCAGTTTGAGTGAAGTCATAATGATCACTCTTTTCTTCAGCTTCAATCTTGATATCAACAGATGTTCCAACATCTTCTGGGACATCTGTAGGAGCATCATCAATTATCACATTTATAGACTCCATGATAACCTTGGTTCTAGAATTAAATACTCTATATGCTCTGCTGTTTATAGAGTATCCAAGAAAAATCCCTTCATCACTTTTAGGATCCATTTTTCTCCTTTGCTCCCTATCTGCCAGAATATAACAGTTACTTCCAAACACATGGAAATACTTAACTGTGGGTTTTCTGCCCTTCCAGACTTCATAGATTGTGGACAAAGTTCCTTTTCTTAGAGTAACTCTGTTGTGGATGTAACAAGCTGTGTTCATAGCTTCAGCCCAGAAGTACAAAGGTAACTTTTTAGCATGGATCATAGCTCTTGCTGATTCTTGAATAGTTCTATTCTTCCTCTCAACAATCCCATTCTGTTGAGGAGTGATTGGTGAAGAATATTCATGATTGATTCCTTCTGAAGAGCAGAAATCTAAGAAATTTTGGTTCTCAAACTCTTTTCCATGATCACTTCTTATTCTGATCACACAGCTGGCTTTTTCCCTTTGTATTCTTTGGCATAAGTCTTTGAATACATCAAATACATCAGACTTTTCTTTGATAAAATGTATCCATGTATACCTTGAAAAGTCATCAACCACCACATAGGCATACCTCTTGCCACCAAGACTTTCAACCTGCATAGGTCCCATAAGATCCATATGCAATAGTTCCAAAACTTTGGAAGTTGTCAGATGTTGGAGCTTTGGATGGGACATCTTGGTTTGCTTGTCTATTTGACATTCACCACATATTTTGCCATCATCAATCTTCAGTTTAGGAATACCTCTTACAGCATCCATAGATATTATCTTCTTTATGCCTCTGAAATGAAGATGACCTAGTCTTTGGTGCCATAGTTTCACTTCTTCTTCTTTAGCTAAGGAGCAAGTTGAAGTAAGGCTGAAATCTTGAGATTCCCACATGTAACAGTTGTCTTTAGATCTGGCTCCTTTCATGACAACCTCTTGTTCTTTGTTAGTCACTATGCATTCAGTTTTGGTAAAGTTTACACTGTACCCTTGATCACATAATTGACTTATGCTGATCAGGTTAGCAGTTAAACCTTTAACTAGCAGCACATCATCTAGTCTTGGAACATCTTGACAGTCCAAGGTCCCAACTCCCTTGATTTCTCCTTTAGCTCCATCTCCAAAGGTTACATACCTGGATGAATGTGACTTTAAGTTTACTAGCAGATTCTTCAATCCAGTCATGTGTCTTGAACATCCACTGTCAAAGTACCAGTCTTCTTTAGCTGATACTCTTAGTGATGTATGTGCTATATATGCAACACTTTTCTTTGACCATTTGAGTTGAGATTTCTTTTGATGCCTCTGCCCTGTGTGTTGTTCATCAGTAGATCTCCAAGATTGATTGTTGATCTTGTTTTTGTGTATGTAGCTTTGATCAGCCTGAGTGCTAGCTTTTGGTCTCCATACCTTCTTGATGACTTCTGTCTTCTGCTTAGGAGGTTGCTGATTTCTTTGATGTTTATGCAGCACTTTCTTGGTAACTTCTATTTTCTGCTTAGAAGGTTGTTGATACATCTGATTTGGATATCCATGCAGCTTATAACAATGAGGTTTGATATGTCCAAATCTTCCACAATGATGACATCTCCATCTTTGATACTTCTTCTTCATTTTGTTCTTTTCAGAATGTTGAGACATCTGTTGGAACATTATGTTTGACTTTGTGTTCTTTTCCTGATGTTGAAGCATCTGTTGGGACATCTTGTTTGACTGTATGGATTTTGAAGTAGTTTTGCTAGAGCTAGCTTCATCTTTATGTACTCTGTTAAATCCCAGTCCACTTTTATCCCCTGAATGCTTATTGTTGTTGAGAATAACATCCAGTGTACTTGAACTGTTGTTCAACATTCTAACAGATTTGGACATGTGTTCCAACTTGGAGTTGAGAAGACTTACTTCACTTTTCAAGGTGTCAATGATCTCTTGATCACTTGCTTTTTCATCTTCTAGTGCCTCATTCTGCTTCTTTAGCTTTATGACCTCACTGCATATTTCAGTACTTCTTTTGTATAGATCTTTGTAGGCTTGCTCAAGTTCTTCAACAGTAAGCTCCCCATCACTGGAATCACTTTCAGATTCACATAGTCCAGCTAAAGCAGTGATATGCTTAGCTGATTCTTCTTCTGAATCACCTCCTGAGTCTTCATCAGACCAGGTCACAGAGAGTCCTTTCTTTTGCCTTTTTAAGTAGGTAGGACATTCATTCCTGATGTGTCCATATCCTTCACATCCATGGCATTTGACTCCTTTTTCTTGACTGGTCTTTTCATCATAATTTGACCTTCTGTTAGTATCATAAGGCCTCTTGTTCTCAGAAGAGTTTGTGTATCTTCCATTGGGTTTGGATTCGCCTTCCATTCCTCTGAGAATCTTTTTGAATTGTCTTCCAAGCATTGCAATGTTGTCTGATAAGCTTTTACCAATATCTGATTCATCATCTTCTTCTTCATCAATATTTGTCACCAAGGCTATGCTTTTGTTCTTCTTAACATTTGTGTCATTCATTCCCATCTCAAATGTTTGAAGGGAACCAATGAGTTCTTCAACTTTCATAGTGCATATGTCTTGAGCTTCTTCTATTGCTGTGACTTTCATGTCAAATCTTTTTGGCAAAGATCTGAGGATCTTTCTTACAAGCTTTTCATCAGTCATCTTTTCTCCCAAGGCTCCAGAAGTATTAGCTACTTCTATGATGTTCATGTAGAATTCATGAACTGTCTCATCTTCCTTCATTCTCAAGTTTTCAAACTTGGTGGTGAGAAGTTGAAGTCTTGACATCTTTACCTTTGATGTTCCTTCATGAGTTGTGTTTAGAGTATCCCACACATCTTTGGCTAGCTCACAGTGATGCACAAGTCTAAAGATGTTCCTATCAATGCCATTGAATAGAGCATTTAAGGCCTTGGAGTTGCCTAGTGCTGAATCTTCTTCCTCCTTACTCCATTCTTCTTCAGGTTTCAACACTTTTGATCCATCTTTGGTGTCTTGGATAGGATGATCCCATCCAATGTTGACTACTCTCCAGGCCCTGTTGTCAAGTGATCTTAAGAATGCAATCATTATTGGCTTCCAGTAGTCATAATTAGAACCATTGATGGGCTAAAGACGTGTCTAATTTTGTGTCTAGCGGTATCTTAACTGCAAGTGCACAACCTATCGAAGTAATATTTAAGATTATCGATCCACGGGGACTGTATGGTTACTTAGTGCTAGATGGACTTCTAGTTTAGCTAAGGTGAAGGGTTGTCACGATTTTTTTGTTGATTTTAAAATATTAAAGGCGGAATTAAATTTAAGTTTTAATAAAATGATACTAAGGCGGTCAGTATGTAATTATACTAACTTAGGTGGGTCAATCTAACCTAGGCTTATAAAGGTGTTTACTTAATCTATTCGGTAGAGGTTACCAGTTTAAATACCCTCAACTCACACTCTCGTGGTCTTATCTTAGATCTTACCCCTAAAGCCTTATGCCTGCTCTCGCTAGCCCATAAGTGTTTAGAGATAATTTTTGGAAACTTAGTAATTCTAATTTATTTTAAAGCGCTCTCGCTGTGTTTAATTTAAATGCCTAACTTTAGTTATCTGGTTAAAATCTCACACTCTCGTGGTCTTGACCTAACCTAATACTCTTTTCTTACTCTCGTAACGAAAAGGTCGATTTTAATTAAAAAGTGTCAGCCAGAATGTTAAGTTATTAATTATTTTTAGCCTATGGTTAAATTTTACCGATTAAGTTTGTTTTAACTACATACCGCCCTAAGGTAATTAGCTACTCATTGATGTTGAACCAGACAGAGACAGAAAAACAAATAATAAAATACTCATGGCAGAAAAATAAATAAACATTATAAATATTAAATTTGCAATATAATAAAAACCTGGTTAACAAATATTATAGCAGACTCCTTCTTCCACAGACCGGAAAGCTTGGAGTTGGCGGAAATCGAAAATAAACAAATTCTGAAGGTTTAGAAACAAGTAAATATATAACAATTTCCTGATGTTGGAAATTGTTATATGTTGGGTTGGGATACAATAAGAATGAAAAACTGAAAATAATGCAGAAATAAAAACAGGGTCGTAAAATAAATCGGCAGAGCTTCCGCAGAAAAAATGAATAAAAAATGCTCTGTAGTTTCTTCATAAAACTTGTGGTATTTATAGAACAATTAATGGGCTTCAATTTTGGACTTTGTTGCATTGGGCCTTGCTGAAGTGGTGGAGGAAACATAGGAACGTGACTAAAAAATAGGCATGAAATCCTTCACGTAAGGTTTTGACGTGGTCTCAGTCAATAACCTACTTTTGTACCTTGTCACGGTCGTGACAAGGTCTTCACGCTCGTGTCCTGTGCAATTTAAATGTCACGGTCGTGACAATGTTCTCACGGTCGTGATGGCTTCTTTTGGGGTGTCACGGTCGTGACACCTTGGTGACGACCGTCACTGCAACAAATTATGCAGTTCTGCAGGCTTCTTCATTTCTTCATCTTTTTATGGTTGCTTTTGTTCCTTTTTCTCTTAATTCATGATTTAGCTCCATATATGATTTACCTGCAAAATGGTAAGGAAAACTCGAGAAATCGAGTGTTAAAACGATGATAATGCGATAAAACGTCAATGAAACTTAGCAATATAATCGATATGTTTTCTCGTTATCAAACTTCCCCAAACTTAAACCTTTGCTTGTCCTCAAGCAAATAGTCGGTTGAAAATTGGCGGACAAGTTTTTATTGACGCATACTCATAACAAACCGTACGAGGGATCGTTTTGTCGGATAAACCGGTACTTTGATAGAACACTACCGATACACTAATGACACAAGCAACAAGCTATGTCGTCGACTTCCCGTTAAACGAAACAATCGGTAATTACTTTACAATTTTACCTAGAGTTTTTTCAATCTTATTTCGCCCAGTTTCATTCTAGCGCAATCACATTAAGCCCTTTGCCTTAGCACGCACGTAGTGGAGTAGCCGGTTAGCGACTTTGATCCTTTTTAAGCACGGGGTCTGGTACACGAGTGTGGTAACCCTACATATATTATCCGATTTGGAGTTGTGGGGGATCGAGCCATAGCACGCCCTACCAAGTTCAGAACCAGTACCTCTGAACCAACCCGCAATGGACTCCTTCTCATATTTCTCGTTTCTTATATGCGATCGTGTACTTTGGTGCAATTTCTTTTCATTTGCATCGAGATATGAAGGATCATTATTGATTAGGCATCAAACGCTTATATTCATCGGCTCCCCACGTGGTTTGTGTTCAGACGGTGCTGACTGCTAGTATAAACTACTAGGGGTTACTTTTGAACTGAAACTTAAAGTGTACTCGTAATGATAATCGGAATGGAATCGCTTAAGTGGGAAGTCAAAGGTGTCAAGATTGTATTGGTCTTGTTTAATCGTTCTCAGCTTCCTAATTACGATTCCGTAGGTAAGTCGGGTAATGCGAATAATTAAAGATTTTTTTCTGGTATGGCTAAATAAACGGGGAAAGTTCGAAGCTAAAGAAAATAGCACAAAGATTTGCTCGTTTCATTAACTTACGAAAAGAAATACAACGAAATGGGAAAATGCGAAAAGGGAAAAATGCGGAAATGAAAGGTACCTCTCCCACACTATATCAGAGATTGTCCTCAATGTTGTGATATAAATGCGGTAAAAGTACAGTACAAACGACAAAAATGAAAAACAAACATAAGCAAAACTAGAACTACGGCTGCTGAGGACCGCGGGGTCGGCTTCTGGAGCGGGAGCGTCTGAAAGGAGTCGCTTCAGGATCAGAACCGGTGCCGGTGGCAGCAGTGATATCAATGCGTAAGGCCTCTAGCTCGCTGAAAATTTCGTCGAGCTTCTCATTAGTAGATGTCTGGTTGCTTGCAATAGTGCCGAGTAAAGCATCATACTGCTCCTTCTGCCTTCGCTCCAGTGCGGCGTTCATCTGGTTTTGCTGATGAATCGCACGGAGGACTTCCTCAAGTGTGATTTCCGGTGCAGGAGGCTGTCGGGTAGATGACTCTGGAATATCCTGGACAGGCTCAGCTGCATCCATAGCGTCCTGCATCTCATCCGCTGGAGGATCTGCCTGATCATCATGAATAGGGGCGTGTTCGGCAGCATCTGGTGAAATAAAGAGCCAGTTGGCTCGGCTGGATGGGTCGATGCGGTCACGGGACGGCAGAATGATATGGTGAAAAATGGTGCCATGGACAACAGGGCTATACCTGCCATCCTCTCGCTGCGCAATCAAGTGAGCGGACCTGCAATAGCTCTTGGTGAGGAATTCTGCGGCTATGCCTTGCAAATTGTCGAGCAAGTCACTGAGCCCTAACTGAAAGGCGAGGGTGGTGACAATGCCGCCAATGAAAAATGGGGTGGAGCCTCTGTGCGTAATAGCCTGGATGTGAGAAAGCATGAATGGGGCAGCGTTGATCGGCTCGTCATTTAGAGCGCAGTGCAAGAACAGAAGCTCTTTGGAGTTGAGCTTATGGTTACTTTCTCGAGCGAATATGGTGTTGCAAATGACTCGGTGGAAATAACGGATTGCCGGGTTGTGGATGTGTGTAGCGTTGAGGCTTTGGAAGGCTGAGGCACGGGTATTGGTTATATCGTGCCATAAAGTGAAAGCGGTTTCACTAAAATTATCCGGCACGCGGAGGTGAGCTTCATTTCCGTGAGCGAAGCCTAGCAACTCGGCTATCCTTGTTTGTGAGAGTTCAAACTCCCGGCCAAACAGTCTGAATTTAGCCACGCCGGTGAGCTGACTCTGAGAACCGGAACCGGTGATGTAACAGAACGAGCTTAAGAACTCCAGTGTCAGCAACTCGAATGTTGGTTGAGGCTGACTGCATAGAACCCAAAGATTAACCTTCTTAAGCAGGTTCTTGACACTGTTGAGCATTCCGAGCTCTCTCAAGCATTCAGTGTCGATATAACGCGTAGGTTGCAAACCGCGGTTCTGGAATCGGATAAATCTTTCTCTCTGGGTTTCTCCAGCATCACCTTCTCTAAATTGAATGGTATCCATTGCATGCAAGAGGTAGAGTGAAAGATGGAGATTTTTGATATTTGTGAAAAAGTGAGGAAATGAGAGAAATAATGATTCAGAATAAATATTGGAAGGTGAGAATGTGATAGGTGTGGTGATAATGGGGGGTTAATGAGTTTAAAGTTGGTAATGGGAGGTTACGGAAGTTATGGAGAAAATGGGTGGTTTTTGGAAGTTATGGAGGAAGAAGAAGAAGAGGTCACGAAAAGAAACAGTTCTGTTTCTCACGAATCCTATAATTAGAGTTGTCACGGTCGTGACAGGGAGGTGACGGTCGTGACACGCTAAATGAGCACGTCACGATCGTTAGGGGGACGTGACGACCGTGAGGGCTTGCTTCGTTGAATAATTTCCAGAAAGCACTATCTCATATATTTCACATACTTTATAATAGTTTATTTTCTTCACTTCTCACTCAATAATACTTTTAAACACCATATAATAATTTATTTCAACATAATACTTTGCTAACTTGCATGGCATGAGAGATTTTTATATAATAGGAATAAATGCAAGCATAACAGTACATAGAAAAAAATATATAAATTGATTAAAATGGAGAAATTTTGGAACTAGAAGTGCATTGCATATTGTAATTGAAAATGAAATTACATAAATGAAAATACGATACGAAATTGTTTGCGAAAAATAAATCTAACTAGAAACGAAAACAATGAGAAAAAATAAACTAAATCACTTATAGCATTTTCAAAAGCGTTTCTTCAAATCTTCGATTGCGGAGTTCAAGTGATAGAATTGTTCGCAGGTTATGTCAGTCAAACCTATAATGTCCAATCACATGCTCTTAATGTCTTCTTTAAATGAATTTATGTCAGTTTGGTAAGCTTCAAGAGTGTTCATGATGTTCTGTAAGTTGTTAGCATAATCTCCTTGATTCACTTCAGGGGTTTCAATAACTTCGTCAGTGTGGTCAATGTCATGGTAACCAGGAGGTGTCTCAGGGTCCGTTTCGACATCGGTCATTATATCATCTTTTATCTTGTAAGACTGAGGTGTTTCAGGAGTGGATGGATAATCAGGTAGGGTTAACTCATAAAGCCAGTTATCCTTATTGTGAACACTTACTCTAGCATGGTTTGGCAGTGTGAACAGGGTTACTACCTCATTCCGGATTAGGTACTCGAAAGGTGGATGTCCTAAATTCCTTATGATATGGCGATTAAAGCAGAAGTTAAGATTCATAGGACGGATGGTACCTAAACGGTTGCATCTGTGCAATTGGTATCTAAGTCCTATGGCATCAGCAATCATGGTTACAAGACCTCCTACTAATATAGGTAATTCAGGTTCTTCTTGGATACGGGTGAAGGTTTGCATCATGAAAGGTACACCATTAACAGGCTGTCCATTAGTGAAACATGACATAATGAATATCTCATCTTTAGAGACTCCGGTAATGTTTTCTTCTTTTCCAAAGAAGGTGTGGGCTAGGATTTTATGGAAGTAACGGAGAGCAGGGTTATGGATCTCATCATTGTTCATGCTATTTGGTTCAGGGTGATAGTTTCCGGTTAAAGTTCCCCAAAAGAAATCTAGCTCAATATCCATCAATTTTACCTGTGTGGTAGTAAAAGCAAAGGGTCCACTAGGGAATCCTAATAAGTCATCTAGTTCTTTATGGTTAAAGTCATATTCTATTCCAAATAGGCGGAAACTGATAAATCCTTTCCTAAATCCAAAACCGCGCTCAGGTAGGTAAACTAAGTAGCTAAGGAACTCAAGGGTGAGCTCGCGGTAAGTCACAAACTTATGTTGGATCAATGCATTCTCCCATCCAAGTCGGTTAAACAAGTACAAGATGCTATCATGTATACCTAGGGTTTCCATAGTCTGATCATCCGGGTACAGGGTCAAATCCATTTGCCTCTGTGATAACTCTTCAAACTTCATTCTTTGGTTTCTACCTCTAAATTTGGTTTCCATATGGTTTATTGGTTGGTTAGCCATGGTTAGTGCAAATATGGAGGAAACAAATCAGGGGGAGAAGGAAAGTGGAAAAGACTTTTAGAAAATCTATAAAAAGTGATTTAAGATAAAAATAAGAAAATGAAATGCATAATTTAAAGGCAATACTAGTAATATGAAATAAAACTATAAAATGACAAAATAAATAAATAATAAAACGATAAATAACAAAAATAAAAGAATGATAAAAAGAATAGTTTAAATAATTAAATGAGTAAATGGGTTGCCTCCCACTAAGCGCTGTTTTTATCGTCAAAAGCCTGACGTAATGCTTAGGTTTAGATTAATCAGGGGAATTAGTGGACAACTCTAAAAGCCTTAGATTATTTGCATAATCTCTATTTTCAACTTTATGATAATGTTTTAAACGTTGTCCGTTTACTATGAATGGTTCACTATTCCTACCCTTAATTTCTATTGCTCCACTCGGGAATACTTTAGTTATTTCAAAGGGTCCTGACCATCTAGATTTTAATTTTCCAGGAAAGAGCCTAAGTCTTGAATTAAAGAGGAGTACAACGTCTCCCACACTAAATTCTTTCCTAGATAGGCGTTTATCGTGCCATCGCTTAGTTCTTTCTTTATATATCTTAGCATTCTCATAAGCATCTAGCCTTAATTCTTCTAATTCATTAATGTCTAGGATTCGCTTTTCTCCTGCATCATTATAGTTTATATTGAGAGTTCTAATCGCCCAATAAGCTTTGTGTTCTAGTTCTACCGGGAGATGACAAGATTTTCCATAAACTAATTTGAAGGGTGTAGTACCTATGGGTGTCTTGTAAGCGGTCCTATAAGCCCATAAAGCTTCATTAAGTTTAGATGACCAATCTTTCCGAGATATGGCGACGGTCTTTTCTAAGATTTGTTTAATTTCTCTGTTTGAGACTTCGACTTGTCCACTTGTTTGTGGGTGATATGGTGTAGCCACACCGTGTCTTACTCCATACTTAGATAGTAATTTGTCAAAGATTTTTGAAATGAAGTGCGAGCCACCGTCACTTATGACGAGTCTAGGCACACCAAATCTGGGAAAGATTATATTTTTGAAAAGCTTTATTACTACTCGTGTATCGTTTGTAGGAGAAGCTATAGCTTCAATCCATTTCGAAACATAATCAACAGCTACGAGTATGTAATTATTACCGAAAGATGATGGGAATGGTCCCATGAAATCTATTCCCCAGACGTCAAAGATTTCTACTTCTAAAATTCATTTTTGAGGCATTTCATCTCTTCTTGAAATATTGCCGGTGCGTTGACACCGATCGCAATTTATAACAGCGATGTGGACATCTTTCCATAGATTAGGCCAGAATAAACCGGCTTGCAAGATTTTTGCACAAGTCTTGGAAGTGCTTGCATGTCCACCATAAGGAGATGAATGGCATTGAGCAATTACATCTTCTATTTCTTCTTCGGGAATACATCGATGAAAAATTCCATCGGGTCCTCTCTTGAACAATAATGGTTCATCCCAATAGTAATGTTTTAGATTGTGAAAGAATTTCTTTTTCTGCTGATAGGTTAGATCGGGTGGAAGAGCTCCTGCGGCTAGGTAGTTGACAATGTCAGCGTACCATGGCAGTCCTACAGTTGTCTGGATTGTTTCCACGGTTTCTGTTTTATTTATGTCTAACTGAACTAGGTCGCTTCCTATTTGTGCTATCAGCTGTTCATACGGAAAATCATCGTTAATCGGCACTTGTTCGGGTTTAATACCTTCTATTCTAGATAAATGGTCCGCTACGACGTTCTCAGTACCTTTCTTATCTTTTATTTCGAGATCAAACTCTTGTAAGAGTAAAATCCATCTCAAGAGTCTTGGTTTAGCATCTTTCTTAGTTAATAAATATCGGATAACAGCATGGTCTGTGTAAATGATTATTTTCGCTCCTACTAGGTAAGAACGGAATTTGTCAAGCGCAAAGACAACTGCTAACAATTCTTTTTCAGTAGTGGCGTAGTTCATCTGAGCAGAATCTAAGGTTCTACTGGCATAGTAGATCGCATGAAGTTTCTTTTCCTTCCTCTGGCCTAGAACTGCGCCTACAGCATAGTCACTCGCATCGCACATGATTTCGAAAGGTAATCTCCAGTCAGGGGGTTGCATGATTGGTGCGGTGATGAGGGCTGTTTTTAGAGTTTCGAATGCTTTAAGACAATCTTCACTGAATATGAACTCAGCGTCTTTCATTAATAAACCAGTAAGAGGTTTAGTGATTTTCGAGAAGTCTTTGATGAATCGTCGGTAGAAACCAGCGTGTCCTAAAAAGCTTCGTATTTCTCGAATGGTTTTAGGGGGTTGAAGATCTTTTATGACTTCAATCTTAGCTTTATCAACTTCAATTCCCTTGTCAGATATTACGTGACCTAATACGATTCCTTCTTTGACCATAAAATGACATTTCTCCCAGTTAAGCACGAGGTTTACTTTTACACATCTTTCTAACACCATTTCTAAGTTTGATAGGCATCCTTCAAAACTTTGCCCGCATACAGAGAAGTCGTCCATGAACACTTCCATGATGTTGTCTATAAAATCTGCGAAGATTGATATCATACATCTTTGAAATGTTGCAGGAGCGTTGCATAATCCAAAGGGCATTCGTCTATAAGCGAACGTTCCATATGGGCATGTGAATGTAGTCTTCTCTTGATCATCTGGATGGATAGGGATTTGGAAAAATCCTGAGTAACCGTCAAGATAACAGAAGTATGAATGCTTGGCTAATCGTTCTAACATTTGATCTATAAAGGGTAGTGGGAAATGATCTTTTCGAGTGGCTTTGTTTAGTTTACGATAGTCTATGCACACTCTATGTCCCGTCACTACTCTTTGCGATATCTATTCGCCTTGAGCGTTTTTCACAACAGTGATACCTCCTTTCTTTGGCACTACATGTATTGGACTAACCCATTCACTATCAGAGATTGGATATATTATTTCGGCATCTAGTAGTTTCTTAACTTCTTCTTTTACTACAGTGCTAAGGATTGGGTTAATTCTTCTTTGAGATTCTCTGGAGGTTCTGCAATCTTCTTCTAGCAGAATACGATGCATACAGACTGAAGGACATATTCCTTTGAGATCAGATATGTTATATCCTAATGCAGTTGGATATTTCTTCAAGACATCTAAAAGTTTCTTTGTTTCTATAGTTCCTAAACTGGAATTTATTATAACTGGTCTTTTGCATTCGATGTCTAAGAATTCGTATCTTAGGTTATGAGGTAAAGTTTTTAATCCTAGTGTAGGTTTATCTTTACTTGGCATGGGATCCGGTGTAAGTGCTAAACTTTCGCTTAGACTATCGTCTTGATACGGTGCACGCCAATTATCATCTTCGAAAATCGGAGGGATTTGAATTTTCATTATTTCAGAATAGGTAGTCTCTTTCAATTCCATTTCTCTTACACATTCGTCAATTACGTCCAATAGATAGCATGTATCCTCTATAGCTGGTGATTGTAAGAATTGTGTTAAAATAAATTCAACTTTCTCTTCACCTACTTCAAAGGTTAGCTTTCCTCTTTTTACGTCTATTATAGCTCCGGCGGTAGCTAAGAATGGTCTTCCTAGTATGATAGGTGTAGTGGAGTCTTCAGAGATGTCCATGATAATAAAATCAGTAGGGATGTAGAATTGTCCTATACGTATTGGGACGTTTTCTAGTATGCCTACAGGATATTTAACAGAGCGATCGGCTAGTTGAACAGACATTTTAGTCGGTCTAAGGTCTCCCATGTCTAGCCTTTTGCAAATCGTTAAGGGCATAACACTGATACTGGCTCCTAAATCGCATAGAGCTTTGTCAATGACGAATTTTCCTATTACACAGGGTATAGAGAAACTTCCTGGATCTTTTAGCTTAGGAGGCATATTATTCTGAATTATTGCGCTACACTCAGCAGTAAGCGTAACTGTTCCGTTATCCTCTATCTTTTTCTTATTGGATAAGATTTCTTTTAAAAACTTAGCGTACGAGGGTATTTGAGTGATTGCTTCTGTAAACGGAATAGTAATATTCAACTGTTTCAGAAGTTCAACAAATTTCTTAAATTGACCCGTCGTCTTGGAATTTGTTAATCTCTGAGGGTACGGAATTGGTGCTTTATAGGGTGGTGGAGGCACATAAGGTTGTTCTTTCTCCACTACCTCTTGATTATCATCTTCCTTTTCTTCTGGATCATTCACCACTTCAGTCGATTTATCCGGCTTTTGGTACATGGCTGGATTGTCAAGTCTTGGATCGGTAGGTCCGTCAAGTTCCTTGCCACTTCTTAATATCACAGCATTGGCATGTCCTTTCGGATTAGGTTGAGGTTGTCCAGGGAATACTCCAGCTGGTGCAGCAGTAGGTGCTTGTTGTTGAGCTACTTGTGAAATCTGAGTTTCAAGCATTTTGTTATGTGTAGCTAATGCATCTACTTTGCTCACTAATTGCTTAATCTGCTCACTAGTGTGAATGTTTTGGTTTAAGAAGTCCTTGTTTGTTTGAGATTGGTTAGCTATAAAGTTCTCCATCATCAACTCAAGGTTCGATTTTCTAGGTACATTAGGAGCAGTCTTTTGATATCCTGGTGATGTAGCTGATGCTTGACCTGGTGCGTATAAGGCATTGTTATTCTTATAGGAGAAGTTCGGATGATTCTTCCAACCTGGGTTGTATGTGTTTGAGTATGGGTTTCCTTGAGCATAATTCACTTGATCAGTGGGAGTTCCTGTCAATAGTTGACAATCGGGAACTTCGTGTCCTGGGACTCCACATAACTCACAGTTAGGTGTTACTGCAGCCACGGTGGCTGTTGGTGTTATGGCCAAGTTGTCGATCTTTTGGCTTAGTTGGTCAAACTTCGCATTGACTTGGTCCATACTACTCACTTCGTACATACCTCCTTTTGTTGGTTTCTCAGTTGCGACTCTCTCGCTTCCCCAAAGGTAATGGTTTTGAGCCATACTTTCGATGAGTGCATAAGCATCATTATATTCTTTGTCCATCAATGCACCGCCTGCGGCAGCGTCAATTGTCATTCTTGTATTGTACAAGAGCCCATTATAGAAGGTATGGATGACCATCCATTCTATTAATCCGTGATGTGGACAAAGTCTCAGCAGATCCTTATAGCGTTCCCAAGCTTCGAATAATGATTCTCTTTCCCTTTGCTTAAATCCGTTGATCTGAGCTCTCAGCATAGCTGTCTTGCTAGGTGGAAAATATCTGTTCAAGAAAACTCTCTTAAGTTCCTCCCACGTAGTTACTGAGTTCGAAGGCAGAGATTGAAGCCAGGCTCTTGCTCTGTCTCGAAGTGAAAAAGGAAACAAACGTAGTCTAATAGCTTCTTGGGTGACTCCATTGGCTTTTACGGTATCTGCGTATTGAAAAAAGATCGAAAGATGAAGGTTCGGATCCTCGGTAGGATTTCCGGCGAATTGATTTTGTTGTACGGCTGATATCAACGAAGGTTTTAGTTCGAAATCATTTCGGTTGATGGCCGGTGCTGCAATGCTTGAATGCGGTTCAGCTTGCGAAGGACTGGCGTAATACTTGAGTGGGTGATGCTGTTCTTCAGCCATCTCTGCGTCCTTTGATGTTACGACTGGTTTAGGCGGATCTAAATGAAGATCTGGAATATTGTAACTTTTTTCGTAATCGAATATTCGTCTTCTTACGTGTAAGAAGCGTTCTGATTCAGGGATTAGAGGTTGCAAGTCTTCGCTTTTAGAGCGAGTACTTGGCATACACTCGGAAATTAAATTAAATTAAATAGTTGATACCTTAGTCTAGACAATGCTACCTAAATTGCACTAGTAACTAAATTAAGGTCCCCGGCAACGACGCCAAAAACTTGATGGGCTAAAGACGTGTCTAATTTTGTGTCTAGCGGTATCTTAACTGCAAGTGCACAGCCTATCGAAGTAATATTTAAGATTATCGATCCACAGGGACTCTATGGTTACTTAGTGCTAGATGGACTTCTAGTTTAGCTAAGGTGAAGGGTTGTCACAATTTTTTTGTTGATTTTAAAATATTAAAGGCGGAATTAAATTTAAGTTTTAATAAAATGATACTAAGGCGGTCGGTATGTAATTATACTAACTTAGGTGGGTCAATCTAACCTAGGCTTATAAAGGTGTTTACTTAATCTATTCGGTAGAGGTTACCAGTTTAAATACCCTCAACTCACACTCTCGTGGTCTTATCTCAGATCTTACCCCTAAAGCCCTATGCCTGCTCTCGCTAGCCCATAAATGTTTAGAGATAATTTTTGGAAACTTAGTAATTCTAATTTATTTTAAAGCGCTCTCGCTGTGTTTAATTTAAATGCCTAACTTTAGCTATCTGGTTAAAATCTCACACTCTCGTGGTCTTGACCTAACCTAATACTCTTTTCTTACTCTCGTAACGAAAAGGTCGATTTTAATTAAAAAGTGTCAGCCAGAATGTTAAGTTATTAATTATTTTTAGCCTATGGTTAAATTTTACCGATTAAGTTTGTTTTAACTACATACCGCCCTAAGGTAATTAGCTACTCATTGATGTTGAACCAGACAGAGACAGAAAAACAAATAATAAAATACTCATGGCAGAAAAATAAATAAACATTATAAATATTAAATTTGCAATATAATAAAAACCTGGTTAACAAATATTATAGCAGACTCCTTCTTCCACAGACCGGAAAGCTTGGAGTTGGCGAAAATCGAAAATAAAAAAATTCTGAAGGTTTAGAAACAAGTAAATGTATAACAATTTCCTGATGTTGGAAATTGTTAAATGTTGGGTTGGGATACAATAAGAATGAAAAACTGAAAATAATGCAGAAATAAAAACAGGGTCGTAAAATAAATCGGCAGAGCTTCCGCAGAAAAAATGAATAAAAAATGCTCTGTAGTTTCTTCATAAAACTTGTGGTATTTATAGAACAATTAATGGGCTTCAATTTTGGACTTTGTTGCATTGGGCCTTGCTGAAGTGGTGGAGGAAACATAGGAACGTGACTAAAAAATAGGCAGGAAATCCTTCACGTAAGGTTTTGACGTGGTCTCAGTCAATAACCTACTTTTTACCTTGTCACGGTCGTGACAAGGTCTTCACGCTCGTGTCCTGTGCAATTTAAGTGTCACGGTCGTGACAATGTTCTCACGGTCGTGATGGCTTCTTTTGGGGTGTCATGGTCGTGACACCTTGGTGACGACCGTCACTGCAACAAATTATGCAGTTCTGCAGGCTTCTTCATTTCTTCATCTTTTTATGGTTGCTTTTGTTCCTTTTGCTCTTAATTCATGATTTAGCTCCATATATGATTTACCTGCAAAACGGTAAGGAAAACTCGAGAAATCGAGTGTTAAAACGATGATTATGCGATAAAACGTCAATGAAACTTAGCAATATAATCGATATGTTTTCTCGTTATCAACCATCCAGTATAGGTGGTCTATTTACTGATCCTATATCTCTGTCCATGTTTCCAGAATTTGTATTCCCTAGATCTCACCCAGTATAAACAGGCAGGGTGCCTGCTCTGATGCCAATTGAAATTCTGTGATCAGGTATGAGATGTCCTAAGAGATGTCCCAACACTTGACAGATTTAACCAAAACTTAAATAGCAAGAAAAGTAAACAACACAGAAGTTTGTTAACCCAGTTCAGTGTATAACCACACTTACATCTGGAGGCTACCAAGCCAGGAGGAAATCCACTATAAGTAATATTAATTCTAGACTTAAACCACCCTGTTTAATCTATCACTTAATAACTACCCAATGCAATTTCTACCTAAGACACAACTTAGATATGAGTACCCTACTCACTCCCCCTCAATCACACAGTGATTTTGTTTACAAGTTTAATAAAATTGAAGTCATACTTCAAACAAAACAGCTTGATCTTACTTCACAGTTTCAATCAAGTCACAAATGCACTTTTGCTTAAAAGCTCATAAAGTGGTACAATTAAAAACAACCTGCTATTAAAGACACAACACCCTATTTTGTCTTCTGAAATTCGTACTCAATTCTGTGAGTTTCTGTTGATTAAATAGGTGTTTGTAATTTGGGCTTTCTGTAGGTTAATCCAGTCCTAAAACACAGCAGCTTCCACCTAGAATTAGGGTTTGTTACTTCCTAGATTCTAGGTGATTTAGTTCTTCTGTTTAAACTGAATCCTCATAATAAAACTCCCTACAGATGCGCCTTGTTCTGTTTTTATCCATCCATAATTAATTCCAGATAACTCTCCTTAAATATCTCAGATCAGTTAGTCAATAATTAATTCTGGTAGCAGGTTTGAGATGTCTCAACATCTGTTGGGACATCCTGAAAAACTGAACTTAAGTCATTTACACAATGTCCCAACATCTGGTGTGACATCCTGAAATAAGTTCTTATACTCTGTTTGATAATGTCCCAACATCTGATAGGACATTCTGAACTGAATTCAATATTTCTTGTTGGTTAAAAATTCTGCCAATTCTAAACATCTACAGTCCGCATCGACGACGCCATTCATCTTTGGGCGATACGGCGAAGAATTGTGAAGCTCGATCTTGAAATCCTGATACAAGCCTGCCATCATTTTATTGTTGAGATTAGAACCATTGTCAGTAATAATTCTCTCGGTAATTCCATACCAGCATATGATATCCCTCTTGATGAAGCGGGATACCACTTGTCTCATGACGTTGGCATAAGATGCCGCTTCGACCCACTTTATGAAGTAGTATATCGCAACCAAGATGAAACGGTGACCGTTGGAAGCGGTTGGCTCAACCTTGCCACAAATGGAAATTTCCAAGTCTTCGTCGCAAAAATAGTTACCAAGCGACACTTCACTTCCGGCAAACATCCCCAAACCAACGGACATGCTGAAGTCGCTAACAGGGTCATTCTGCGAGGCCTCAGATGAAGATTGGGAGAAGTAAAGAAAAGATGGGTCGAGGAACTCCACAGCGTACTTTGGGCCTACATGACTACTCTGTATTCGACCACTGGGGAAACCCCCTTTCGCATGGCATATGGAACAGAGGAATTCATCCCCGTGGAGATAAAGGAGCCTTCTAGAAGAGCAGAATCCCCTTTGGATGAGGAGCTTAACTACAGAGCTTTAAGGGAAGAATTTTACCTAGTCGAAGAAATCCGATCAGGGGAAGCTCTTCACGAGGCTTCACTAAAGAAAAAGATAACATTGCGCCATGATGCCAAAGTCATCAAGCGAGAATTCCAAGTGGGCAGCCTCGTCCTACGCAGAAATCAAAAAGACTCATATGAGGCCAAGCTCGCCGCTAACTAGGAAAGCCCATATCGGGTCAAGTCTAAAATAGTACAGGATCCTATTACCTAGAACACCTAAATAAGGAACCTTTTGCTCGACCATGGAATTCTGAAAAGCTCAAATAATATTATAGTTAACACTCTCCAGGTCGAGGGGATTAACTGTCGATGAACTTATCCCAAAGCAGTAGAGTAATCGCTCGGCCACAGGAACGTACTTTGGTATAGGTACAACCCTCAAACAAAACGAAGACAAGTCTCAGCTCATTGATCGAGCAGATTTGGTGCCCGACAGGGATACCTCAATTGATCTCCGACTTCGCCATACCAGCGTGGCAGGACCCCCAGCTCATGATGGGAAAGGTCCAAGCCTTGTGGGATCAAGACATCAACCTAGATCCTAATCCCTTAAATTGGCGAAAAATTCTTTCGCCCCTCGACAAGTTCCTTACATTGGACGGGAAACTCAAAAATGAGTCGAGCAAACCCTTCTACAGACAACATACATATATATACATTATATCCATGCATATTTATTTCAAGCAAATAAGATAACAATGCACAAGTAAAACCCAACAACAAGTATATTAAAGCAATGGCCGACCACCAAGCCTGAATTGTCATAAGTTACATCAAAAGGGGACTAAGCCCCACAAATAAAAATACATAAAATGGCACGCAAGCCAACTAAATGATAGGCACACAGTCCCAAGCTTTACTCTTCCTCATCAGGGCGGATAACCTCGCCTTTCTCCACACGACACAAAGGGCCAATGTCATTGGCGACCATCTCCACACATGGGTTCTTTTCCTTGATTTGCTCGAAGATATTGTTGAAACCGAAAGAAGCCATGGCCAAGTTGTCTTGTTCGAGAAAACGGATACGAGCAAGTAGTTATGTCCGCGTCTTCATGGTCGTTTCCTCTTTAGTTTCATCCTCCCCAAACTGCATCGTGCCCTCCAGCTCTGCAACCCTGCTCTTCAGCTTCTCATTCTCCCTAGTTGCCTCTTTTAGCTTCTCATGCGTCCCCCTCAAATCAATCAGGAGCAGTTTATTGGCCTCAATATTGCCTCGGAGTTTCTTTAATTTACTATAGAGCTTAGAGATTTCCTTATCAAGGGTCACGATCCTCGACTTGGCGGAAGTCAGATCCTTCAATGGGCCATCTCCGCATCACCAAGGGTCAGCGCTACCTCTAAGATCCATATCATCCACGTGACATCCCGAAATTACTCTGCCCTCCTTGTTTTACGATCAGAGGATATAATGTCGGCAACGTCTAGGTCTGGGACCACCATGGAACCTCCTTCGTTGAATATCGTCGTCTGATTAAAGCAATGGGGTAACCCGAACTTTCCCGAGGAAGCAGCAGTTTCCTTGGCCGGAGAAGTATTCTCACCCTCTACTCTCTACCTCTAGCCAAGAGGAGAAGACCCGATAGAGATTCTTCCTGGAGAAGGAGTGACGTAAGTGATAAACCCTTCTAGGGTAGCTTGATCTTTGACAGACTCGACCCTGGTCTTTGGCCCCTTCTTCAAATTCCCCCGGTTAGCTTTGACAATACGTTCATGCATTTCATCTATCTTATCTACACGATAGAGAATAAATGAGTTAGATACAATTTAAAGAGCCAAGATTAAATTAACAATATTAAAACTCCACCTAGGAGCTTCATCATCGCGTCATCGTTCGAACAGTTGAGAAGAGCCTTGGAACTAATCAACCTAGGCTACATACCAGGCTTTGCGTCACCCTTCAAGAGTATGTGGTCATTGGAATCCACAAGATTACATGGGCGAAAGCTCACAACAAAATTTATGAGCCTATGGTAAGACTCCGTGTCATCAGCACTTAAGTCCTCCGACTTCGTAATATAGTGGTCGCTCCCGTGTTGGAAATGGGCGTTCAATCACTCCAGAGGAAATTGGGATACCAAGTTCTCCTCACCGTCCACGACCTCTTTGTAATAGAGGGAATCCTTGGCCACCTGCATGCACGGCTGAATCACATATAATCGCTCCTTGAAGTCGCAAACAGACTCCAAGTACGCCTTGAAAAGCCTGTCCGGTTGCTAGAACGACACTCAGCTATGTCGGTCCCCCTTGATACTTCCTTTGAAGGTGAAAAACTTTGAAGAACAGGCTCATTGTTGCACCTATCTCCAAGTAACGGCTCACCAGCTCGAAGGCCTTGATAAACGACAATGCGTTAGGATGAAGCTGAGAGGGCACGAGCTTGAGATATGTATAAATTTTCACTTGAAAGTCGTTTAAGCGCAGACGATACCCAGCTTTGCGAAACACGAACTCGTACATTAGAAATCTCAAGGACGGGTAATGAGAGCATGTTCGCTGCTCAGGTTTGGGAGGACATGCCCGCCAGTTGACAGGGCCCCATTTCTCTCGTTTTTCCACTCGGTTCCACGCATCCGAGTCATCTATGGCATGCGAGGCCGTATCTTGGGGCTCATCCATAATCCATAGCCGATCTCTAACGGGGACGTCCGTAACACCCGAGGTATCATCGCAGGAATCATTGTCCTCCATCCCATGGTCGACATTTTGGGTCATTTCACCTAAAAAGCATAGGAAATTAAGTGAAATCGAAGATCTCAAATCCACCCTTCCACCACAAGTCAAGTGAAAGGGTGATGTTAAGGTTGGGGACGTGTCCTCAGCTCAAACCTTTGTCCAAAATAGGGTTGCAAGGGAACAACTTCGACGTCAAGATTGTCCTCGCGCTAGAGAAATTCTCCTCGGCCATAAGGAATAAGTACCTTAACGGGGAGAAGCCTCATGCATGCATCTAATGCCCGACTACAAACACTAAACAGCTTTAGCTAGCATCTTACCATGATCTAACAATCATCTTCTAACCTAACCCTAGTTCATCCTAACATTCATATGTTCTTCATGAACATTCAATTTCCTAGAAATTCATGAGATTCTCCAAAAATTCATCAGTTCTTCGAAGAACTCATGAACTTCATGCAAAATCTCATGAATATTCATTGAATGTTCATCATTTCTGCAGAAACTTAAAGGAATGAGATGAAGATACCTTGATCCATTGAAGAGTCTGATGGAGGTTGTGGTGGCCCTTAAACGTTGAACGGTGGCGGTTGAATCTCCGACGAAGAAAAATTGCAGAGCATAAGAATCCAGTGGGAGGAAGAATTCGCGTGAAATGTTAAAATGAACACATTCTTCTCCTTTTATAAGGATCTTTGCTCCCATCTTGAAAGACAAAGGGTAAGTAATTATGACCTAGGCCTAGATTCCCTATGTATTCACAAAATAATTACTGTGCCATCACACGTGTCACAAGGATAGGAAACTTTTTGCCTTCTCAAGACAAGTCTCACTTCCTAGGTGTCTATAAGACATCCTCACACACCATCTTCCTGGCACCTAAAGCGATCCTTAAAACGATCATCTCCTCGTGAAACATTTGCTGAGGGTCGTGTCGACCATATTCTCCTCCTTGACGACGTGCTAACTTAATTCATTGCCCTTAGGCAAACACAACGACTTGGGGGCTCCTGTTCAGGACTAGACTAGTAAGTGCCCTATAACCATTTGAGGCTCAATCCAGTTCAACCTTGGGAAAATGCCCAATAAGCAATCAAAGACCTCATGACTATCGAGGAATAAAGTCATTGGATTTATAGTTGTTGGAGACTTCCCCTCAGACATTTGGCAGTTACTGCGCGACCACCTGCCCTCTGAAACTCATGGATACAGTTAGACCAGGTCGCGGGTCACGTGCCCGCTTATTTCTACATGCTCTTATAAATACCCCCCGATGGTCAAGTATTCAATTCTAATCACTTACATACTTTCCTAACGCTTTAGCTTGCTTTCTCACCGAACCTTACTTGAGCGTCAGAGTACCTTGCAGGTACACCACCCCTTCTCCTACAACTATTGTTACAGTCCCAACTGAAGGCCACAAAGATCTGTCTGGATCACATCTATACAACTTATTTAGTAAGCATATAACTAAGAGATAGTCATACATTAAACTCAAACATTCATTAGTACATAACACCATAGAGCATTCTTTTTCTTAAATCTAATACAAACCATATGACAGACATGTGACCATGAGTGTTATTCAACACATGTTGCAACATATGAAGAATATTACATAACTTATAAGTTGATAGATTGAAAATACAACTAAACCACATGTTGATTACATAACATAATAATTATGAACCGCAACCTCATATACATATGCACCACCAATAATTCCTCCGCATCAACTTGATATGAAATCCACTTCCATCATGTTGGAATATGCTATCATGCTAAAAAACAACATATCTCATGCTTTAAGGTTCATCTCTCTTGCATATTTGTACAATCCATATCCAATTTTTATCTCAAAACTATCTCTTCCAGCCTTTTTTTTGTCTAAAATTTAAAAAAATAATAATTTTATTAACCATATTTTTTTGTTTTGTTACTTTTTTTAATTATTGTAATTATTATTTTTAATAAATTTATCTATGACTTACACTTTAATTTTTCTATATATAAACTATATTATCAATATATATGTTTTATCTTAGAAAGATAATTTCATTCATATGTTTTATTATTATTTTTCCATTCAAATCAATCAATGTTTGATTCTATACTATGAAGAAAGACATGACATTAGTATATGTTTTGAATATGAAAGTCTAATAGTGGGCAATATCCAAAATGCATTCGTATAAATATCGTGTTCTTATATAATTTGCAGAGAGAACGTGTTCATGATTTAATTGTAATTAGATTAATGAGAATCATGCTAATGCACAACCTTCGTAAATCAACTTAAATCATTATATTAATCAATTGTTTAAAAACAACTCATTATAAATTTTATATATCTTTTATTATACATTTTTATATACCTAATAAATTTCGATATATTTCATAATAAACTATATATTAAATGTTCCGTGCGTAGTTAATATAAAGTAAAATTGATTGGAGTATAAGAATAAAAATCCTCAAGATAACATTAAACACAACATAAAGATTTAATCATATTTATAATTAAAAGAATGCAAATAATATGGTAAAGACAAAAAAAGAACTATTAAGACGATTTGACAGATGATAAAAATATGGACGTATATTATTTGAAAGAAAATCAAATTCAACTTCAGTCATAATAAAATATGGGTTATATTATTTGAAAGAAAATCAAATTCAACATCAGTCATTATAAAATATGGATTTAAAGGTAGTGCACAGACAATTTTATACATATAATTAATTAAAATGCCTGCTAAATAATATTATTTTTTTTAAATAAAATTATATTTTATTATGATACATAGTTGTAATTGATTGACAATGTAAAATATTTTAGATATACCTCTATTTCAATAAAATATATGTTACAAGTTATAAGTTTCTTACCATGAAATTTGTCATATAAAAGTTATTTTTATGGATACAATAAAAATAAATAAAATTATTTGAAGTGTCATATTATTATTCAAAGTTAACTATTTAATTATGTTCAACACTTAAAAGTCTCACATTTGACCTCCTCAATTTTACTATTATACTATTAGTCATACATTAGAAATTAATCATTAGGCCAAATATAAATTATATGACCTAGTTAATTGTTTTGTTTTTTAAATTAATTATTTTTGTTCTTCTGAATTGAGTTATCAAGTTGAATTGTGTTCAAGCTAACAAATCGAATCGAGTTTGTGAATTTTGTTGAGCCAAATTTAAATTGGAAAAAAAAAGTTCATGATGAACTCATGTTGAGTTTCAAGCTAATCCAATTCTTACTGAGTCGAACTAAATTTGACCGCTAGACTAATTTTCAACCCTACTCACCTAGAAAGTTTGCAAATATTGAAGGTGAGTTTCAAAGCAACTAAGCTCGACTAATTTTCAACCCTACTCAACTAGAAATTTTGCAAATATTGAAGGTGAGTTTCGAAGCAAATCTAAATGATGTCCCAGCCCACCTAGAAAGTTTGCAAAAATTGGAGGTGAGTTACCAAGCAAATCTAAATGATATCGTACTCACTATGTATACAAAATTTGCTAAGCATATAAAAAATAAAAAAAATAAAAAGGTCATACACTCACAATGTTCCATACTAGCATCTGGCTTGGAGATCCATGAGATTTTAAATCAAAATAGTTATTACATATATCATACTAGAACAATGATGTCTAATATAAGTCCTATTCAAATGCGTTTTTCTATATACTACATATTTAATTTAAAAAGCCAAGAAAGGCAAGTGGAAAGATTAACAAATACCACAAGATGCCAAAAGTCAGTTATTCATTACAGTATGTTAAGATTGCTTTTTAATTAAATTAAATGGCATCAAACAAGGAGACAAAAGAGATTACACAGATTACTAATCTGATTATCATCTTACATTACATTACAGCAGGTAAATACAAACTCATGTGGCAAAGATCAATCTGTTCGAATTCCACCCATGAAGGTCCTTGGATCGGGGCAGTTTCCACTAAATTGTGCTTGTGAAAAATCAAAACCTGGGTTCTGAAAGATGCACAACATAATCAATAAGAATAGTATGTAGACGCAATAAGATTATCCCAGTTTAACCCAAATAATGTAATGCGGGTATCGAATATCATGGTCAACTCGACTCAAAAGGAGAATAATTTCAACGGTGTCGAAAATTCTATTAGTGAAGTTATTTGTCGAGTTCATGAATTTCCTTCACATCTCTAATGGGAACAGCATGGCAAGTTGGTAAAGAGAAACCATAACAATTATTCAAGAAAAGTTGGCATTGGTAGGTGACAAGAAACAAACAATGAATTGGAGCAGATCAACTTGCCAAGAATATAATAGCATATTATTTACTAGTAGGACAAGAAATACTTAAAACTAAACTCTTTGTTTTTCATCAACATGCAGAAGATAAAAGGATTCTAATATAGTAGCAACAAACTCGTTAGAGTATAATTAACAACTTCAGAAGCAAGTATTCTAATTTAACAGCACACTCATTGTTAGAATATAATTGCCTTAGATCAAACATAATCGAAACTAAAGATGAAATAGTGAGATATGGTTCGAGATCGACAAAAGAGTATAAAAATCAAGTTTCAGACATATGATATATACCAAACAGCATAAAATGCAAACAAATCAACATTTCAATCCCATCACACGAAAAAGGGTTATCTGAAAGTAAAACTCACCTCCTCTTGAAATCTTTGAAGCATGAGGCGTTTCTGCTCAAGATCACTAGAGTAAGCATCCAACTGACCTTGACCTAATATAGGAGAAGCCCATGTCTGACCCTTATCTCTTTTATTCAATGTTATATGCATTATATCATCCTCTGCAATTCAACTTCCAAAATCAGCAACAATCGATAAACTAAACTTAACCAAACCCAAACTATTTCACATTTGGAACACTCAAAATTGCTTCTGGACATGTAGAATTGATTTTAACATGTTTGGCAGCTTATGAGTAGAATTGATTATACTTTCCATAATTGTTTCTACTTGAAGCTAAAATTTGTAGCTTTCGAGTCTAAATGTGATTTTTCCATTAAAATTTATTATTCAACTCACATTTGCAGCAATTTATCGAAACATAAATAATCTTACGTTCAACCCACTTTAAACCAGAATCAATTTTACATAATCAATCCATTCGAAATCAATTTTCTTCACCAAATAACCAAACACATGCTTAATCATTCTTTCATTTCAATTTTAAAAACACTAACTTACCTCCAATTAAACACAAACTTAACATCATAACACATGCAGTTTCCACAAACATGAATATTAGGTAAAGTAAAAACCTTTCCCTACCTAAAGTCCAAAACGAAGAATCTGTCTTCACCGGTGAACTAAGATCATGCTGAAAAATTAAACATCACACAAATAATAAACCCATGAGATATGATTACAATTCATTACGGAAGATAATTGAAGGGAAGGAAATTAGGGTTACATTGAGAAAGGGAGGATTGCCTTTGATGCCAAGTTCAATGTGTTTGGACTGAATCTTACAGTAAAATAGCTTGGAATGAACATTAGGAGGAAGATTAATGTAAATATCGACCTCTTCTAGGGTTTGATCCCATTCGAAAACCTTTTGACCTAAATCAACAAATTGAATTTGCTTAAAGATGAACAAAACGAAATTGAAAAGATAGAGATTAGGGGAATGGAAAATACCGTTGTGGAGGAAAACGTGACGCTTTTCCGGTGCCAATTTCTCTGCCATTTTTATCTGTTTTTGCTTCTTCTTCTTTCTTGTTGTTTTGCAGAGTTTGGTTTGTTGTTCCAGGATTTGGATCCTATGCTTTGGTGATATCTACAGTACTCTCTGTAGCGATAATTTCAGCCTTTAGATTAATCAAATGGTTGAAAAATAAATAGGAAAAGTGTTAAGCTGTGGTTTCATAACGATGAAAGAAACTTCTTTATCTTGATCGAACGGTACTTATTTAAATTTGTAATTTGAGAAAAACAAACGGTTGATAAAAGCTTAACAACATTACTACGAAAAAAATCCGACTACACAAGAACTTGTGGTTTAGTTAAAGTTTAATTACAAACTGTAAGTTTATAATTTTGATTATGCTTTTTAATAATTGGCAAACTCGTACGTTTCTCAATTTTAATATGTGTTACTAAATTATGCTAATTTGTGTCCTAGGTTGGAGCACAAATTAAAAATTAAATGAAAATATTATTTTGAAAATTATATTCTCGTAATTTTAAATGCGGTCTAATAATAGAAAATTGGAGTTTTTTAAGGCGTAATCGATTTTGTGTAATCAATTATCACTGAAATATAATTGATCTTGGAATTAATTCATGTCATGTGTAATCGGCTATTGTATTTTGTTAAAGTGTATTCCAATCATTGTATAATCCCTATATAAGTGTGTAGGGTGCAATCTCACCATAACTAATGAAATATTGCATTCCCACTCTCAATTCTCTCACTTTCTCTCAATTATCCTCTTTCACTCTCCACTTCCAAATTTTCTCAACTTAGCTTCACCAATCTTATGGTTGCTTGTTCCAACATTTGGCATCAAAGGCATGATTCAGATCCATAAACATCTAGTGTGCAACATAAATTCTATCTCCAATGAAAGAATCCCTACAAATTTACACATGCTTGATCTGAAGAACTACGAAAAATAATGCAAGCAAATGAAGGTGTTGTTGGCTACCAAGATGTTCTTGATGTGATCAAGAATGATGTTACTCCTCTATAAGCTAATGCAACAGAGGCGCAACAAGCATCACATAAGGAAGAAAAGAAAGAAAAAAATTCAAAGCAATGTTCTTGATTCATCAATGTGTTGATGGCGACAACTTCGAGAAAATTGGTGATTGTGATTCGTCGAAGTAAGCATGAGAGAACTTAGAGAAAGCTTATGCAAGGGCTAATAAGGAAAATGTTGTGAGGTTATAAACTCACAAACATCAGCTTGAATTGATTCAAATGGAAGAGAATGAGAGAATCAATGACTTCACAACGAGAATCACTTGGTTGGTGAACCAAGTGAAGGCATGCAGAGAAACCATTACGAAGCAGTATGTTGTTGCTAAAATCTTGTGTTCTTTAACACCAAGATTCGACAACATAGTTTTGGCGATTGAGGAGTCAAAGGATTTTACGTCGATGAGCAAAAAGGAGTTGCAAAGTTCTCTTGAGGCTCATGAGTAAAGGATGGAAGATAGGAACAACGATAAGAAAAATGCGAAGATCGCTTTGCAAGCTCGGTTCAATGAGATTGACAAGAGATCGAAAGGAAAATGGTCCATGAAGAACAAAGGGAATTTTCAAAATTTTGGTGGAAAAGAGTCCCAAAATTCAAAGAATTCCACTTGTCAAAGGGGTGAGAGCAGCTACAACAAACAAAGTGGTTAAGGAAACTATAGAGGTAAAATAAAGAGATTTGATAAGAGCAAGGAGCAGTGTTACAAATGTCAACGATTTGGTCTTTTGCTAAAGAATGCAATGCAAACAAGAAGGAATCTCAATGGGATGGAGCCAAGGTTGCAAGACAAGAGTTTGATGAAGAGAATACGCTCTTGGTTATGATCACATAATCTAATTGTAGCAACAAAAAGTTGCAGGACAGTAGTTGCAGTAGCTCAAAGAATGCAAAATAAATGGATTATGATTGATTGAACGATACGACTTACCTATTGCGTAAAGAGGAATACACCATGATGAGTGTAAAGTGAGATCAATGCAGTAATAAGTGGTATTTGGACTCGGCTTGTTCAACTCAAATGACAGGAAGAAAGGATTGATTTTTCAAGATCAATTGTGATATAAAGAACAAAGTAAAATTTGCGGATGACACCACTCTAATGGCCGACGGGATCAGTGATGTTTTGATCACGAGGAGGGATGGTGGAATTTTTTTGATCAAAGATTTCTTGTATATTCTAAAAATAAAATGTGATCTTCTAAGTGTTGTTAATTACTTGAGAAGGATTACAAGATTCATATGGAAAACAAGGGGTTACACGTTATGGAAGCAAATGGATGTTTGGTCCTTAAAGTGTTTATGGCTGCCAAAAGAACCTTCAAGGATTAGTTTAAGGTTATAGAGAATAAATGTCTTGCTACTGCAACAAGTCATGAAGAATGGGTGTGGCACTATCGTCTTTGGCATCTCAATTTTAAAGATCTCAAGGACTTGCAAAAGAACGAAATAATAACGGGGCAACCTGTCGCTCCCGAGATTTTCATCCTAGTACAAACGCGAAAGTGGTGCGGAAAAGGTAGAGTCGCCAGCCAAACATTTTTATCCCGAATGAATGGGAAAGGTAATGCTGCACAAACCAAAGAGAAAAGGAAAAGACAAGGTCATGTGAACCAAAGATCTGGGTTCGGGAGTCAGTTACAGCCTATGAAGGTATTATCACCCCAGACCGTCCGCAGTATCCGACGGGATCCACGCTTGTTAGTTTGTTTCAAAGGGTGGAGAAATAAGATGTTGCTGAACAAAAGAACTGCTAACTGGATCTGGAATGAAAGGGAATTGGAAAAGAGATCGAAAAGGGAAATGTAGGAAAAATAAAGAGTGTGCTCTGTCGCTCCCGGGATTTTCATCCTAGTACAAATGCGAAAGTGGCGCGGAAAAGGTTAGAGTCGCCAGCCAGACATTTTTATCCCAAAGGAATGGGAAAGGTAATGTTGCACAAACCTAAGGAAGAAGGAAAAGGACGAGGCCTTGCGAACCAAAGATCTGGGTCCGGGAGTCGGTTACGAATTGAGAAGGTATTAACACCCCAATCCGTCCTCCGTACTCGACGGGATCCACGCTTATAAGTCTGTTTTCAAAGAGTGAGAAATAATATGTTGTTTGAATAAAAGGAATGACTATCTGGAATGGAATGGAAATGAGAAAAGAAATGGAATTGAGAAATGGGAACAAAAGGGGAAAATGTAGGGAAAAAGAAAGATTGTGCTCGAATGGGCCCTACCCCACTGCCTACGTACCTCATCGGGATAAATGAGGATCAGAGACGCCGTAGTTCGTCTAACTAAGGCTTACACTCATTTGTGATTTTTAGGATGACGTTGCCATAGCTCTAGCTCAGGTGTTACCGGCTCTGACTCGAGGGTGTTTACCGTATCGCTGTTTGAACTGTCGAGATAAGTCATGTTCGTCCGCAAAGAGTATGAGATGAGATGAGAAAACGTGACTTCTTGGTTTGTTGTCTTTTATAAGAGGTGTTTTGAGATTGTGTTTTTCATATGTACAACACTAAAGACTATGACACAGGAGCGAATACTTTCCAAGATCGCCCCCAATGGAACGTTTGTAAAGCATCCTAGAAGAGTGAAGGAGACCTCCACTAGTCATTTCCCGTATAGCTTAAGGCTCGTGGCGCATTGTACACATTTTCCTTTATTAAGTGTTTTTGATTTTCTTCTATAGATGAGAAGTGAGACTCAAGTTATAAAAGGAAAAATTCTAAGGGAAACTAGACTTACCCTAAGTTAGTTTGAATTTGAAGATGACCTATGGTTAGTGAGGTTTGAAATCAAATCTACCTAAGAGATATTAGAACTAGAAATGCAAGTAAAAGAGTTAATGATGAACAATATGGTCCTCCTAAGTCATGGTGGGTAAAAACGTGAATGAAACATAAATGGGATAAAACGATGGATCGGGTGGGTCGATTGCGTGGTGCTAAGACGCACGACTTATGGTGTGCAACATACAAGGCTTGCGTTTGGTTGAATGGAATGGAACGATGGTAATCGAGGAACCCTAAAGTCACATGCAACTTTATTTGTTTATTTGAAAATTTACTCGACGTTGGATCAAGTCTTATTTATTTCATTTTTGAGATTTTGTTTTCTATCGATTCATTTTATCTTTTCTACCCTAATTATAGAAACTATAAAAGCATACAAGTCCTAAGCTATTACATCACAAAGCACACAAACATAATTGAGGCATAAAAATATCCAAGTCCATAAGCAAATTCTCGGAAGATACCTTGCACAAAAAAGAGAATAGTTAGTGAATAACATGAACCATGAATATGCATAATATGATGAAATGAATTAAAATGACAAAATATATCAAAAGTCATGGAAAAAATGTGAAATTAATTCCCTATGGTCTCTAACCTGATTATACCATTGTATTAAAAAATCTATTAAAAATTCTAAACCTAACTATGCCAAATGATCACCTAAATCTATCTAAGGTTTAATCACAAATTTATACAAATCACACTACCAAAACAGTAGAAAAAATGTCCTAAAAAATACACCAAAAATATTCTAGGTATTTTAATTTGTCCTCTAACCAAAGCAAAAAGAATGACTCAAAAATGTTACAGGAGGTGGAAGAAATAAAATGTTCAAATTTATGTGTTTATGAAGGATTCAATAAAAAATCAATTAAAATGAAAAATCAAAATTAAATCGAAAAATGATTAAATTCAGAAAACAAAAATTGGGAATGCTTCTAAAATGGCTTAATATTCTACCATAATTTTTGGGGAATTTTATTTTACATTTTAATATTTTTTATGGAATTAATTTAAAATGGTATGAAAATAGAAATTAAAATATTAAGAAACTAGAAATGGGGGTGAGAAAGGTAATATTTTTAGGTTAAAAATGGAACTGGGCTTGATATGAGGGGTGGAGATAGAAAATCGCAGGCCCATTAGCATGGAAGGAAAGGATAAGATCATAACAAAATCGGTCCAACCGGACGGTGACACGTGTCACCGTCGGATTGGACCCAAAATCCACCTTATCCCCACATAATTGATAAGGGCGGTGGAGGATCAATCCTCTTTATGGATTTTAATAATTCTTTAATGTACAATTAACGTGATTTAAAAGCTTGATTATCACTTAAACAAATTAACTTAATATTAATTATAAAGAAACAGCCTACGTTAATCCAAGAACAAAACTGATAAAAAAAAGAATCTCTCTCTCACGCCTTTCTTCTTGTCTCCCTCAAACCCTAATCTCTCTCTCTCCTTCTCATCGCTGCCGCAACACCCTTCCCCTTCTAACAAGATTACATAACCTAAACACTAGCCGCCGTCATGAACCTTTAATCGGCACAATCGACAAGACCCGAACTGAATCATGGCAAATGAAACATACCTTGCGCTTTCGACGCCGACGAAGGTTCCAATGGAGGACCTCGGCCTATTGACGAGGAATCTACGAAGAAGCACGCAACACTGATGCTAATGGATGGACGACGACGCCTTCGAGTGATACGGTGTTCAGGTACTGTTCTGTCTTGCTGCACCTTCTTCAACCCTTGCTCGTGACTTTCCTTGATTTATTATTGAATCCGAAATTTTGACAGAGAACTCTCGCAAACCCCTCAATCGGATTGTTGTGTGGCTAATGGCTCATATTTGTCAATATGCTTTTCCTTCTCGCAGGTGGATTACAGATGAAGATGAAGGAGGTTTTGTTGATTGTATTTGGTGGAGGCGGAAGAGTATGAAGATGGTGATGATGCTATGAAGGCGACATATGCCGATACAGGACGATGAAGTTGCAAATCACGGTGAAGGTTGGGAATAATTGGTAATGATAAGAAGGTTATTGATGATGGAAGACCCGGATTTCCGTTGAATTTGCTGCATACTTTCTAAAGAGGACGCATCAGGCTGAAGTTTGGAGCAGAATCACCGTGTCCGATCAATCGACAACGGATACTCAACCGTTTAGGTATGCACACTTCAACCCCCTTCAATTCTTGATTCTGATTCCTCTATGCTTCTGTTACTACGATCAACATGATCTGCTTTTTGGTTGCTTACTGTATTCGGAATTGGCATGTTATTATGGTTGTTTGTGTGATGAAGATGAAAGAGGTTGCATGTAGCGGAAGTCCTGCGAAAGGGATGATTTAGTTTAAAGATGATGAGGAAGATAGGGGTGAAAAAAAATGGGAGAAAAGGAATGTTGATGAAGGTATCAAAAAGAGAGGAAGAAGAGAAGATTCTCAAGATGAAAAGTGGAGGCCTCCGGAAGAAGGGATGCAAAGCGATAACTGGATCTTTTTATAGATAATGATGGTGAGGTTTTCCTTTTGATTCTGGTTGAAATTTTCAGTTAGAAATTCTGTTAGGAATTCTGTTATAGGTTAGTTATTTGGTAACTGAATTTAGTTAGAGCTTGTAACTGTTTTTTCGGTTCCAAATAGTTTTCGGTTTTATCCCTTTTTCTTTTCTGACCATTTTCTGTTATGCTCTTTTGTATTTGAAGCTCTAGGATTGAAGAGATGGAAGCGGTTCTAATTGTTGCAACGCGTCCGTGACTGATGAAATATTGAGATTCAGAGATTAAAGTGTGTTGATTCTTCAATGAAAATTGACGGTGCATTTGTTCTTCGGAGATGAATCGAAATTCGTGGCTCAGGTATACATGTTACTCCAAAATTCTTGCTTAACTTGTTTCCCTCTTCTTCTTGATTTCTGTGTTTCTTGTTGTGGTTGCTATCTTGAAACATTTTATGGATTGCAGATTTTTCCTGTTTTTCCTATCATCAATATAGAAAATCAATGAGTTTCCTGGTTTATGTGTTAACTTCCTCCACTGCTTCTGTCATGATTTTTTGTTTTCCCATTGTAACTGAGTTTGCAGGTTTCGTGGTTTAGTGAACCTAGAGCTGCCTAGGATGGAATGATAAAGATCGTCGAATGAAATTGGCGAGAGGTTGGTGGGTGCTCGCGGAAGAGATCGAAGATGATGATCCATGAAATTGTCAAAGATCCAAAATATGCCTAGATGATGAAATCTTCTTCTGAATCTGCATGAAGATAAAATAGGAAAAAGAAAAATTTGTTAGGAATTTTCTGTTGTTGATACGGTTATAATGTTATAACTGTTCTTTCTTTTTTTTTTTAGTTTTCTTTGTAAACTTCTTCCATGAACTGAACTGCTATATCAGTTGGTTGAGCTTCTGAACTCTTTTTTTTTTTATGAATTTCTGGTTTTTTAATATTATGAATTTTTGGACTTCTTCTTCTCCTTTTGCTTCTGAATAAAGGACCAAGGACCATGCTTTTAATTTATTTGAATGCGACCCGATAACTTGTAAGCGGTCGCGGGACGTATGCTCATGAAATTGAATTTTAATTTTCAACTAAGACATAACATATCCAAGAATTAGTAGAAGCAACTTATAGAAATTTAAAAACTCCTACCAATCTTAATTTTCCGATAACAACAATGTAAAATTCGAACTTTGAATTTTGAATTCGGCTTGAACCTTCCCCCCTTTTTTATTATTCTTAACACCAATTTGACTTTGCAACTTAACTTAATTCCCTTTTCAACATCTTAAATTCCAAATCCTAATTTTGGATCCATATTAAACTTAAATTCTTCATGAAGCTTCAACTACACTTCCAATTCTTTATAACCTTACATCACACAGCAAACAAATGGGTGGACCATCATGTCTTGATTTCTTTATGCATCCACAACGGAATATTTCATGCCACGAATACCAAAATGCCTTTGTTATGTAAGACCTCGAACGATTAGTTTCCACAAGCCCAACCACAAGGAAATAACTTTAATGTGAAAGCCATAATCCAATAATCCTCGTTTGAAGCACCATGGGCGAAAATCCTAATACTGGAGGAAAGTTAATGAAAAGAAAAAACACTAATTCACTCCATACACCATAGAATGAAACATCGATCTTGTGAGAGATGCAGATAACCAGACTATGATTTAAAACTTTGGTCAACTTTCAAGAAGAGCAACTATAGTAACTTGAAGAAATTCAAGATGATCATTCTTCACAACTTTAATCTCTCACTTCATCGCTCAAGGAAAAACATGAGAATCCGGTTCTATTGAATATACCTCAATCATTGTGAAACCTTGTTCTGCCAAATCGTAATACCCATGCTTCGATCTCTTGCTTTAAAAAACTCGATACTGATGAATGCAAGTTTAAGCCAGTTAAGGTAACAAATATGAGGGCAAATTTTGGGGTGTTACAGCTGCCCCTATTCAATCTCTGTAGACGTGAATGGATGATAGCAGTTGCTTTCAGACATTTGAAGTATGCAGGGATTGAATACTTAGAAACAACCAGAAAATTTGCACTCTGTGGCAGAAGAACAGGGAAATAAACTCAACCGAATGAACTCTGCGTGGATATAATTATGATGGGAAGAATAGTAAACATGGGATGCCTTTCGAATGATGTCAGATGACTACTGACTTGCCATAATGCGAGTGGACTTTGATAGGCTGCAACAATGCCTTAATGGTGTATTATTGGATGGAGTTAGACGAATAACGACTTGCCACGCTGTGGGTGGACTTTCACCAGCTTGCGATAGAATTTTAAGATACTTTGCCACCCTGAGGATGGACTTTTGCCAATATACGGTTGGACTTCACGATACGATCTTCCACGCTGTGGGTGGACGTTCGACAATTTGCCACACCGCGGGTGGACTTCTGCTCACTGCGGGAGACTTTTGCTCACTACGGGAGGCTTTCGCTCACTACGGGAGACTTTTGCTCACTACGGGAGACTTTAGAGATTTGCCACACTGCGGGTGGATTTTAAAGATTTGCCACACTGCGGGTGGACTTTTGCTCACTACGAGAGGCTTTTGCTCACTACGGGAGACTTTAGAGATTTGCCACACTGCGGGTGGACTTTAGAGATTTGCCACACTGCGGGTGGACTTTTGCTCACTATGGGAGGCTTTTGCTCACTACGGGAGGCTTTTGCCCACTGCGTGGGACTTCTGCTCACTACGGGAGACTTTTGCTCACTACGGGAGGCTTTTGCCCACTGCGGGGGACTTTGAATGAATTGCCACGTTGCAGGTGGACTTTGAAAATTTGCCACACTGCGGGTGGACTTCTGCTCGCTGCGGGAGACTTTTGAAACTTGCCACCCGAAGATGGACTTTGGCCAGTCTGTGGCTGGACTTTTGCTCACTGTGGGAGACTTTTGCCCACTGTTGGGGACTTTTGCCCACTGTGGGGGACTTTTGAAACTTGCCACCCGAAGATGGACTTTGGCCAGTCTGCGGCTGGACTTTTGCTCACTGTGGGAGACTTTTGCCCACTGTGGGGGACTTTTGCTCACTGCGGGAGACTTTTGAAACTTGCCACCCGAAGATGGACTTTGGCCAGTCTGCGGCTGGGCTTTGCATATGTTGAATTGCATGGCATGTTGCCCCATGACACTGGGGATGTTATGTCTTGAGTATCGTTAATAAACTAGTGTGAATGTGAAAGAAATTCCTGACGCGGAAGTAATAAGTCCCTGCTAACTCTGTGGGGAAACACAATGATCGCGTATTCGATCCCAAGAAGTCCTGTAGGGATAACATCTCTGTTGGAGAAGAGCGTGAATAATTCATTTGTCCCGAATTACCACCTTTTCCAAAAATAAATTGGACTTTAGATTTGAGGGTCGTATCTAGGAATACTTCGATTATTGGGGATTATCCACTCTTATGGATCTGCTAGGGAGGATAATGATTTATCTGAAATCTTCTAGGGGAATAGGAATCGCCTTAGATCTGATGAGGAACCAAGATTAAGGAAACCAACTGAAGGAAAAACTTCTGACTTTAGTAAGGATAACTTCCATTTGCCTGTTGGAGATGACAACACCGAGACACGTCCTGCTGAGGAGGGAAGATTTCAGGTTGTCTCATATTGGGGATCAGTTGTTTCCGCATGGATTTTACCTCAAGAGGATTTTACAAAAGACTTGTGTCGCTCCCGACAAATGAAACGGGGTCAGATGAAGGTACAGACGCGAACGGTCGGCGAAGGGAACAGTGAGAACACACAGCCGTGAACTCACTGGAGAATGAATAGAGTCGCCAGCTAGGCATTTTTATCCCGGAGGAAAGGCAATGCTGCATAGACCTAGAAAAAGATGGATAAGACGGTTTGCGAACCAGAGAGACTGAGAAAGGGGGTTGGTTACAACCTGGGAAGGTATTAGCACCCAGATTGTCCGCCGTACTCGACGGGATCCACGCTTAAAAGATTTGTGCTATAAAGGGGTAGTGTCAGTGCAATCTGTGTGTAAAAGAGCTGGAAAGCAATATGTACAGGTGTCAGTGTAAAGAAATGTGATGTGTATAAATGTGCAGTGTCAGTGTGAGATCAAGAATGAAATGCTCAAGAATATGAGGCTAAAGAATGAAGCTGGAAGGAGGGGGAATGTACAGAGACTTTTGTTCGATAACCGTTAAGTTATGCCTACGTATCCTCTCGTGCAATGAGGAAGTCAGAACACCGTAGTTCGGCCCAAAGAGACTGAAAGATGAATTGACTTGTGAACTGCTTGCAGTCTATGCTCAAGTGTATGATCTGTCTGGCACAGATGCAAACTGTCTTGCATTAGACGGAAGAAGCAAGTTCTCGATTGTGAGTGAATGAGATGAGAAAAGAATCCCGAAGGAGACGATTATTGTTTGTTTTTGAGTTTTCAGTCTTTTATTGTTTTTGGAGTTTGTCATAGGATAATGAGCTTAAACCTAAATCAATGGATTTGGTAAACTCATCACATCATCCCTCTGATTAGGGGTAATGAGAATTACCTTAAGTGTGAAGTCAGATTCTCACACTTAATCACCTTTGATGTAGGGTTAAGATCATTAACCTACTTGTGATTAATTAGATGTTTTTGTGATTTTTGTTTAGTGTTAAGTAATGAGGTTAAGCCATAATCAGGGATTTAACAGACTCATTACACCATCCTAAAAGAAGGATAATAGATGAGAATGTTTAAGCTGAGGAAGAACCCTCAACTTAATCCATGATTAGGGATTAAACTCATGACAAAACAAACCTATATTAGATGGATTTTATTAGTGGTATGATGATGAAGTGTTTTTTTATGATTTGTAAGACAACTTGAGGGGGACTTGTCCATTAACTTTAGGGTTAGTCCTTCTTAACCAATTAAGGAAGAATTAGAACCCTAATGCAAGGCCCAAGTTACAAGTGTAATGTCTTGATGATTATTAGATGGATTAATTAAGAGAGTTCAACACCTTAAGGGTCCAAGACTTAGGATTAAAGTTATACACTCCATCCTAAAAGAAGGATGCAGGCATGATCTTAATCACAAAGTCTTAAAGCCTTGAGGGTTTAGTCCCTGATTATGAGGTGAGGAGAGATGACTCAAGGAGAGACACAAAGGTAAAAACTATGGGGGAGACTAATCAAAACCCTAATTCATTATCATGCTTGGTTGGTCCTAATGTTTGTGAGGTTTTCAAGAACAGTCTTCAGAAGAACCACCAGGAAGCAGATGAACAGGATCAAGAGAAGCAAAGTGACTTGCTTCAATCAAGAAGTCAAGTCACTTGAAGAAAGAAAGTGGGAAGAAGGGAGAATGAGCAAGCTCAAACTCAAACACACATAAGAATGCAGCAAGGTATGCAAGAGAGATGAAAAGAAAAGTTGTGAGAAGTGAAGGCAAATTCACTTCCCAAATTTACTTACCACCTGAAATGTTAGAAGCAAGTGCAATACAATGCTAAATGAAATGAAATGATATGATAAGCAAAAACCAGAAGCATGTTGATGATGATGATGATGCTATGGAGTGCTATGAACATGAGACAAGACAAGGAGATGTTCATACAAAGCCATGAATGCAGATGATGCAAGTTAAGAAGCATGAATAAGCATGGAATGTTATGAATCATACAAGACAAATGGCATGGCAAATGTGTAATGTAATGATCAATGATGCTTCATACATGTCTTAAGATGTTAAATGAATCATAAGAATGCACAAAATGCAATGACAAGTCAAGTCATGCAAGGAAATGCAAGAATGATGCAAAGGGAAAGCCCAAATTAGGGTTCATGAAACAAACATCAAACACAAACCAAAAACAGGAGCAAACCCTAATATGAAAAATGGAAAATGGCACCTAAAGAAACCCTAGACCTATAATGAACCACTGCCCAAAGGGGAGCTCTCAACTCTCAACCAAACTCAAGTTATGAATTTTACAAGTTATTAGGGTTTTTTAGGGTTTGCAACAAAAGAAATGCCAATCAATTAGAAAATGCAAGATCAAATCTTGGCCTTTTTATCCTTGAAAGTACATGTCAAATGGAAAACAATGCAAAAAGAATCAATGTCTCAACCTTTACCAAAAGACAGAAATGAATTTTCAAACTTAGGATCAAAAAATGCATCAAAAATGATTTAATTCAATGAAAAATTCTTAAAATGCATCAAGATCAAAAAAGAAATTTGGTTTGAAGGTTGGACAATGTTTCTAAATGTCTTAGAACATTTCATGAATTTTTTTGTGATTTTTAAATACCTAAAAGTATTTTTAATTAATTAATTCTCATTAATCAATTAAAAATAATCTTTTAAATATTTAAAAATACTTTTTAAATGATAAAAAATAAAATAAAAATATTTTTGAGTCATAAAAATTATTAAAACCTTAAAGAAAAAGTTTCATAATTTTTATGATTTTTAAACTATTTTAAATTAATTTTGCAAGTTAAATGAAATAAAAAGGATTAAAAAAAAAAAGAAAATAGAAGTAAACAGAATGAGAGGCTGGGATTTGATCTGAGGGTGAGTGGGTTGACTGGCGCGCAATCTGATGGCCAGGATTCAAACTTCCTAAATTCAGTTAATTAACCTAATTAAACCTAATTAAATTAATTAAGTGGAAATTAAGATTAATGGAGCAATCTGGTCCCTTGGTCTACGCGCGGGAAGGGCAATCCAATGGCCCAGATTTAAAAAAAACACTAATGACTGGCTAAACCCTAATTAGGGCAAGTTAACCTCAGACGGCCGGAACAGTGGTTCCGGTCGTCTTCTCCGGCGTACCACAAACCCTAGAAAACGCCACAGGCCATGAATCATCAAATTTCCTGCCCAGAAACAACCCCCCATCCTAACTAAACCTCAATCCAAGATCAAAATGCGTTTATCTAACATGAACATGGAGAATCGAAAGCAAAAGCATTCACGGGCCAAATTTCAGAGATGCATAAAACGCCCATTTGTTCACCATTTTTGATTCTAATCATATCACAGTGATCCCCAGAGCATGTATTTTCATTTTATAACAAAAGAAGCAAGCTTTAAAAAGTTTGAAGTTTGAGACTACCTGAGATGACAAGTCCTGTTTCTGAGCTTCCAGAGCCTTTTCTTGATGCAAGCTAGCTCTAATGGAGTCCCTGGTGTCAAAGGCAAGCTTGGAAAGAAGTTTAGCAAGCTATTTCGAGTGATTCACTTCTGGTGTAGCAGAAAATGGCCGTGGTGCACAGGCTGTTTTAGGCCAGTGTAGTGGGTGGTTTGGACTCCTCTGAGTGTGCCTGACTTATTGGTGAAGGAAGGTGAAGTGTTTGAGGGATGGACAGTGAGATTCGAATGGAACTGGTTCTGAGGATGAAGAATGGTGAGGTCCAAATCAGGCTTGATTCAGGCCTGAGTTTTGGTGGTTTGGGGGCTTTGAGGTGTGGTGAGTTGAGTGGTGATCAAGGTTTTTGTGTTTAGTGATTGTGGAGGCAGATTCGATAGAACTTGCAAGTTGGTGGCTTTTTGTGAAAGTTGTGAATGGTAATGCTTCAGCCTTGGCCTCTATGTGATATGGCCAGCAAAATGAATGAATAAACAATTCTGATTGGTCTCTTGATGTGACTTGTGCAGCTGTGATAGGTAGTTCACTTTTTGCTCAAAAACCACTTTTGTGTAAGATAGGGCATGGCATGATACTAGGCAAGGACAACTTGGGTTCTGGTGCAGCAAAAGGTGAGGGAGAGGCTAGCCCAAAGTCAGCAGCCAATGTCATAAGTTGGTGAAGTAGTCATGAGTGTTTTGCAACTTGATTTGCTTTATGGATTTTTCATGAAAATGCTTGTTACACCAACCAAATCATGGGCAATCTTGGTTCAAAATCTGATTTTTGTGACTTAGAGGATGTTCACATGCTGGTTTGACATGAATTTGAGGCAGCAATCATGCATTGATTCAAGACTTAGCAAAATTTCCACTTGGTGCATAACTTGAAAAACAATGATTTTTGGCAACTTTGCATGGCCATAACTTTTGATCCATGAAGAGTTAGATCATGTTCTTGTACTTTTTGAAAAGGGAAAAATGAGATCTACAACTTTCATGACCAAAGCTTTTCCATTTGAAGCCTTTTTGGATCATAAATCAAAGCTTGAAAATTGACCTAAAAGGATGCATTCTTGAAAAGTCAACAAAACCCAAAAAGTCAACTTTTGCAAAAACCCTAAATTCTTGATTTTTATGAACCTCAATCTTCTTCCATGATCAAATAAAGATCATACACACTCAAAATGATGAAGATCACCCATTGGTTGGGTCATTGGGGGCCTCAGATGCCCTGATTTTACACTGACTTGTCTGAAAAGTCAACTCTTGATCAGATGACTTCCCCATGGAATTTCTTCATGAAAATTGATATGCATACTCCCTATACCATATAGAGACCAATGGAAACAAGAATGACCAAAAAAATTGGAGTTATGGCCTCTGAAACCAAAACCCTAATTTTCAGTCAACTGTGCAGTTCATCCTGGCTCTGCATCCACTCAAACCCTAGTTCTTGTGATCCCTCTGCAATTTTGACTTTGTGGGGATGTAACATGATATAAGAACACACATGGACCCCTTTGAATTGATTGGTGGCCTTTGGAATGGCTCAAGATGCTTTGGGACTGCTCAGATCACAAACCCTAGGTGCAGATGCCTTAGAAGCTATGCAGTGAATCAAAATGAGATGTGAGATGATATGTTTTGTGTATATGGATATGAGATGATCACAAGCCATGGTGTGAATGGGTGAGGGCAAATTTGGGGTGTTTACAGCTGCCCCTATTCAAACATGAGTTAGCTGTGCAGGTTGTAAGCGGCGGCTTAACAGGCAAACAAGATAACTTGTGGTTGAATACCAAAGACAGTCCAAAATTTGCACTCACAAAATGAAGAGGAAAAGGGATATAGATTGTAAAAGCGAATAAAGCATATTATAAAGTGTGTGCGACGGAGGACGACCGTCGAGCAGAGGACGACTGCTGGGTAAATAGCAATGACGGGGACGGCCGACATGCTGGGAAAAGTGTGCAAAATAAAGCAATGACGGGGACGGCCGACATGCTGGGGATAGAAGGTAAAGCTAAGACGGGGACGGCCGACTAGCTGGGGAAAATAGGATATCATGATGGGGACGGCCATCAAGATAAAGCTGTAACATTCTCTGGGGATTGGTGAAACATGACGGGGACGGCCATCAAGTTCACAAAGGTAAAGTAACCAACGATGGGGACGGCCATCGGGTTAAAAAAAGAAAAGGGACCACGACGGGGACGGCCATCGGGTTAAAGAATAAATGAAATAAACAGATGATGGGGTACGGCCATCAAAGGTGAAGGACGATCACCTAGCAGGGGACGGCTGCTCTGTTGGGCATAAAAGAAATATGATGGGGACGGCCATCAAAGGTGGAGGACGACCACCTGGCAGGGTACGGCTGCCAAAATATCAACGATGGGGACGGCCATCGGATAGAAAAGGTCAACGATGGGGACGGCCATCGGATGAGCATGATGGAGGACGACCATCAAGAAGTGGAGGACGACCACTCAGCAGGGGACGGCTGCTCTCAAAGTTTATCATAACACAGGATGAGTGTTAGACAACTAAAATCAACAATGGGGACGGCCATTGGATAAAGTGATGAAGGACGATCATCAAAAGGTGGAGGACGACCACCTAGCAGGGGACGGCTGCTAAAATCAACGATGGGGATGGCCATCGGGTGAGCATGATGGAGGACGACCATCAAGAAGTGGAGGACGACCACTTAGCAGGGGACGGCTGCTCTCAAAGCTATCATAACACAGGACGAGTGTTAGATAAAAAGAAAAAGGAAATTTGCTGGCAATCTACTGGGAAGATAGTAAACACGGACGAGCGTTTACATCCAAGAAACAAAAGGTATAAGTGTTTGGTATTGTGTATAGATTAAAGGTGCGGACGAGCATCCTTAAGACTATGATACGGACGAGTATCATGTAGAAACAAAATGACACGTGCTCAGAGCTGATGATACGGACGAGTATCAACTGGTTAACAAGGAACACGGACGAGTGTTGCATCTGAAAGTATCCTTCTGGGGAATAGTAGACACAGACGAGCATCTATATTCACGAAGACATAAGTGTTTGACACGGTGTATGGATTAAAGATGCGGACGAGCATCCTTAAGACTATGATACGGACGAGTATCATGTAGAAACAAACATTAGACGCAATGTTCTGAGATGATGGTACGGACGAGTACCAACTGGTTAACAAAGAACAGGGACTACTGTCGAATCTGCGGGGATATAAATGATGTATACAAAATACGGACGAGTATTTGCATAAGTGTACCAATGGGTAGTGGATATGTATAGATGAGCATTATCTGCTGGGGAGAGTGACACGGACGAGTGTCAAGAAAGAAGAGTATAATATTAACAAGTATATGGGTGATGAAAGTGTAAGTGAACTTGCTGGGGATGCGACACGGACGGGTGTCAAGAAAGTGTGTACAGGCATAGGCGACCATGCTGGGGATATGACACGGACGGGTGTCAAGGATGAGTATATATGGGTATATGTGAGTGCAAAGAGGGTGTCTTTGGCTTTCTGCTGGTGATTTGACACGGACGGGTGTCAGGAAATATCTGCAATACTGGTGATCTTGTTTGTAAAGTATATTCAGGCAACCTGCTGGGGAAAGATGACACGGACGGGTGTCAAAAGGGGTTATGCACTGGTGTTTGTGATTTGAAAGGCAGCTGCTTTTGCTGGGACTCTGATGGGGATTTTTCTGTATAAATTCTGTATGCCGACAGATTGTCAATATTTACAAGTGTTCGATTCACATCATGACTTATGATTATGCTATGCATTTGATTTTTGCCGTAATGCTCCGTATTAGACGGAATGCTACGCTCTGAGGGTATAATATGATGCGAATGCTATGATTATGCAAAGAGGCACAGATCCGGGATTTGGATCCCGTTGCTGCAAAGATCTCTGGTTGATCTGCTTGAAGTGAACATCCCAGCTGGGGATGAGATCATTGATAGATCTATAGTTGTATCTGCTTGGGGATACACGTCATCGATTGACATATTCTTATAATACGGGACCCAGCTGGGGTTTGTAGAAGCTTTCTCTCTCTCTGTTGTGACTTCTTCGTGCGCTGCTCTTCTAAATAGAGGCCTGAAGCTCTGTGGGGATGATTCCCTGATTTGCACTCAGCTGAGGGCGAGATGACAACTCGGCTGGGGAGAGAGAGAGACATCACTGAAAGATCTCCCTAGAAAATCTGTTACGGTGATTTCTTGACTCCGCCGGGGATAAGGGCATCTTCTGTGACACCTGCCCATTCTGATGGGGATAAGTAATAAGTGGCAACTCAGCTGGGGAATTGTGAGAGGCAACTCAGCTGGGGATAGAGCATTCCCGATGCTGTATGTTGATTTGGCAACTTGCTGGGGAAGTGGGCACCTCCCAGGGCCATGTGGAAGATAGACCGAGTTGATAATGATTTGCCAACTTGCTGAGATGTAACCTGCATGCCCCAGGTTGCGTTCTGGATACCTGCAAACCTGCAAAGGTAAGGAAACGTACAAAAGGTCCCGAGGTATCCCTTACTGGGTTCCATCATAGGAGTTAAGTACTTTCGAGGGTAAGTATATTCCCTGCAAGCATGTGTTTTATTTTTAGAGAGAGGCATCTGTACTTATGCAATTGTGTTTTTAGAGACATCAGACAACTCTTTGCAAAACATAAATGTAAAAAACGAGACATGACTGAAAATCTGATTATATTAATTCGTGTGCCCTGAATTGGCAAGATACAGTCAGAGAAACCTATCTCCTGAAATGAGGAGATTGTTACAAATTGAGAAACAAAGTGCTGGCAGTGTTGATGACGCTTTGAGGAGCTTCCTCTCCCGCTATGACTCGTATGACAATGACGTTCTTCTCGTCTTGCTTTCTGGAGAGAGTTGATTCTGATCGGAGCTTGATTCTGTCAAAGCTTTCCAAGTTGTAAGTGATACAGACGAATTCAGAGTGCAGTTGTTCGCTTATTCCCTTATTTTGCATGGATCGCCCTTTCGGGTTTTCAATCCATCGGGATACCCATTTTTGCCTGAGTCGTCCAATGCGGCTTTTCAACTCAGCGGGTGTACATTTTTTTGTTTATTTCCCTTATTTTGCCCGAGTCTTTTATTCCGTTTTTGACTCGCCGGGATGCCCTATTTTTGCCTGGACTTACATTCTGTTTTTATGTCCAGCGGGTCATTTTATGCGAAGTATTTTTTAACCGCATCTGAATTCACAGGGGATGGAAAATCTTCACCATCCATGGTGCTGAGCATCAGTGCTCCGCCAGAGAAAACTTTCTTTACAACGAATGGTCCTTCATAATTTGGAGTCCATTTGCCCCTGTGGTCTGTATGAGGAGGGAGTATTCTTTTCAGCACAAGATCTCCTACTTGGTACTCTCGGTGCCTGACTTTCTGATCGAAGGCTCTCTTCATTCTCTTCTGATATAACTGCCCGTGGCAGATTGCAGCCAATCTCTTCTCTTCGATCAGACTCAGTTGCTCGTATCGGGACCTAACCCATTCTGCTTCACTCAGTTTGACATCCATCAATACCCGTAGCGAGGGTAATTCAACTTCAACTGGTAGGACTGCTTCCATACCATATACAAGTTGATACGGTGTTGCCCCAGTGGATGTCCTGATTGATGTGCGGTACCCATGCAAGGCAAACGGTAGCATTTCGTGCCAGTCTTTGTAGGTGATTACCATCTTCTGCACAATCTTCTTGATATTCTTGTTTGCTGCCTCAACAGCGCCATTCATCTTTGGCCTGTAAGGAGAAGAATTGTGATGTTGGATCTTGAAGTCCCGGCACAGCTCTGCCATCATTTTGTTGTTGAGATTAGAACCATTATCAGTAATGATTCGCTCGGGCACTCCATATCTACAGATGATATCTCTTTTCAGAAATCGAGCTACCACTTGCCTGGTGACGTTTGCATATGAGGCTGCTTCAACCCACTTGGTGAAATAGTCAATGGCAACCAGGATGAATCTGTGGCCGTTTGAAGCAGTTGGCTCAATCTTGCCAATCATATCAATGCCCCACATGGCAAAGGTCCACGGTGAAGACATGATGTTCAAAGGATTGGGAGGCACATGCACCTTATCTGCGTAGATCTGGCATTTATGGCATTTTCTGGCGTAAGCACAACAGTCTGCATCCATCGTGATCCAGTAATAGCCTGATCTTAACAACTTTTTAGCCATGGCATGCCCTCCAGCATGGGTACCAAAAGATCCTTCGTGCACTTCATGCATCAGTAGGTCTGCTTCCGTCTTGTCAACACATCTGAGGAGTACCATGTCAAAGTTCCTCTTGTATAGAGAACCATCAGTGTTCAGAAAGAAACTTCCAGCGAGCCTTCTCAAAGTCTTCTTATCATTGGAAGATGCCCCAGGTGGGTACGTTTGATCCTCCAAGAAACACTTGATGTCATGAAACCAAGGCTTGTCATCCTTGACAACGTCTGTTGCAAATACATATGCTGGTCTATCAAGTCTCGATACTGAAATCTGAGGTACAAAGTTAGCAGCTTGAACTTTGATCATGGATGAAATGGTAGCAAGAGCATCCGCAAACTGATTCTCGTCCCGAGGGATATATTCAAGCTTGACTGTTGTAAAGAAAGTCAGTAACCTTCTTGTATAGTCCCTGTAAGGTATCAGATGGTCTTGGTGTGTGTACCATTTTCCGTTGGTCTGATTGATTACCAAGGCTGAATCTCCGAATACGGTCAGTGTCTTGATCCTGAGGTCAATGGCTTCCTCAAGACCCATAATGCAAGCTTCGTATTCAGCTTCGTTGTTAGTGCAGTTGAAAGTGAGCTTTGCCGAGAAAGGCATGTGAACCCCTTTAGGTGTAATGAGTACTGCACCAACACCACGGCCATTCATGTTGACAGCCCCATCAAACATCATAGTCCATTCTTCTTCTGGGTCAGGCCCTTCAGTGTGAATAGGCTCTTCATGATCTTTTGCTTTAATGAACATGATGTCTTCATCAGGGAAGTCAAACCTCATAGGCTGGTAGTCATCAATGGGTTGCTCAGCAAGATATTCAGATAGTACACTGCCCTTGATGGCTTTCTGAGATGTGTACTGTATGTCGTATTCTGTGAGAATCATCTGCCATCTTGCAACCCGTCCGGTAAGAGCTGGCTTCTCAAAAATGTACTTAACTGGGTCCATCTTTGAGATCAATAGGGTAGTATGGGTCAACATATACTGTCTCAGTCGGCGAGCAGCCCACGCTAAAGCACAGCAAGTTTTCTCGAGCAGTGAATAACGCTGTTCACAGTCGGTAAACTTTTTGCTTAGGTAGTATATTGCATACTCTTTTCGACCAGACTCGTCATGCTGGCCCAGCACACACCCCATTGATTCTTCCAATACTGTCAAATACATAATCAGAGGTCTTCCTTCAACTGGAGGCATAAGGATTGGAGGTTCTTGCAGATATTCCTTGATCTTGTCAAAAGCCTTCTGGCAATCTTCATTCCACCTGACCGTTTGCTCTTTCCTCAGCAGCTTGAACAAGGGTTCACAGGTTGCTGTGAGGTGAGATATGAACCTTGAAATGTAGTTCAATCGACCTAAGAACCCTCGAACTTCTTTCTCAGTTTTCGGTGCAGGCATTTCTTGAATAGCTTTGACTTTATCAGGGTCAACCTCAATCCCTTTCTCGCTTACAATAAATCCCAGCAGCTTACCGGATCGTACCCCGAATGTGCATTTGTTGGGGTTCAGCTTCAGTTGATACTTTCTCAGACGCTTGAACAACTTGAGCAGATTCACCAGATGGTCTTCCTCTGTAAGGGACTTGGCAATCATGTCATCCACATAACACTCGATTTCCTTATGGATCATATCATGGAATAATGTCACCATAGCCCGTTGATATGTGGCACCAGCATTCTTCAGTCCGAATGGCATCACCTTGTAACAGAACGTGCCCCAAGGTGTGATGAATGTTGTCTTCTCCATGTCTTCAGGTGACATCTTAATCTGATTGTATCCCGAAAATCCATCCATGAAGGAAAATACCGAGAACTGAGCCGTGTTATCCACCAATACATCAATGTGAGGTAATGGGAAGTCATCTTTCGGGCTGGCTCTGTTCAGATCCCGGTAATCAACACACATTCTTACTTTGCCGTCCTTCTTAGGCACAGGCACAATATTAGCAACCCACGGTGGATAGCTAGTTACAGCAAGGAACCCGGCGTCCCATTGCTTTTGTACCTCTTCCTTGATTTTCATAGCCATGTCTGGGCGGGTTCGGCGCAACTTCTGTTTGACTGGTGGGCATTCTTCCCTCAAAGGCAGCTTATGCACAACAATATCGGTATCCAACCCTGGCATATCTTGGTAGGACCAAGCAAACACATCAACATACTCTTGAAGCAGATCTATCAGTTGTCTCTTCACTGAGTCTTGCAGGCAGGCCCCGATCTTGACTTCTTTCACATTTTCCTCTGTACCAAGATTAATCACTTCAATCTCCTCCTGATGAGGAGTAATAACTTTTTCCTCCTGTCTCAGCAACCTGGCTAGCTCTTCAGGAAGCTCATATTCTTCATCAACCCCTTCATCAGCTTGATTGATCGGATTGTCAAAGTCATACGATGTCATAGCTGTGCTGTTGTCGGTGCTGTCTGGAAGGCACTCTCTGCAAGGGTTAAGTCGGTTCATTTTAGTGATTGATTTTAATCTTGCTTTAGAAAAAAGTGAAATGAAGTTATCATTTTGAAAACACCGCCATTTATTTTTGTACAAAAAGAAAAATGGAAAAACAGTGAGCAGAAAAGAAAAAGACTCGTTTGCAAAAAGATTGTCTGATATTTCATTAATTTAATCTTGTTTGCACAAAAGTACAGATGGCCCTGGTTACAAAATGAGTCTTGTCATCTTGGGCAAGATGCAAGACTTTGATGCATGCTATAAAAGATACAGGAAATAATAATTACTCTGCTCGAGTAACACTTATAATTCCCTGGGAAGACCAGTTCGAGACACTGCTCCCCGGGACCTTTGGACGAATCCAATTCTCCAGGTTGCGCTCCTCTTCCAGCTCGTCTTCCAGGCAGTTGATAGCATCGGGGGTAAGCATTCCCCCACTGACAAAACCAGGCTCTCCAGCAGCCTTCACTTGATGTTGAGTTGGTTTGTAACCCAACCCAAACTTGTCCTTCTTTTCCTCCACAGCTAAGACCTTGCCCCAGCCTAGGGCAGTTCCTTCCTCAACAACCTTCCGGGCTTGTTGGTATGACGACATGGAGATCCCTGAAACAGCAGATGCTTCATTCACGTTCAAGGCCTCAAAACCTTGGCTCATGGTTTCAACGATCTCTCCATCCATTTCAATATACTTGTAAGTAGCCAGATGGCTAACAAATATATCCTCCTCCCCGCAGATTGTGACAACTTGGCCTTCCCACTCATATTTTAACTTTTGGTGAAGGGTAGACGTTATTGCGCCAGCGGCGTGAATCCAGGGTCTACCCAACAAACAGCTGTAGGCGGGCTGAATGTCCATCACATAAAAGATAGTTTTAAAGGTCTGCGGGCCAATTGTCACGGGCAGCTCTACTTCTCCCAGAACCGATCTCTTCGAGCCATCAAAAGCTCTAACCACCAGGTTGCTGGGTCTCAATGCCAGTCCGTCATATTCAAGCTTCACCAGAGCCTTCTTTGGTAAGACATTCAGGGATGATCCTGTGTCCACCAGCACATGTGAAAGGACAGCTCCTTTGCATTCCATGGTTATGTGCAAGGCTTTGTTGTGATTGCGGCCATCCACTGTCAGGTCAGAATTGGTAAACCCTAGCCCATTGCTAGCAGTAACATTACCAACCACGGTTTCCAATTGGTTGACAGTAATCTCCTCGGGCACGTAAGCTGCGTGCAGTACCTTCAGTAGTGCATTCCGATGGGCTTCGGAGCACATGAGCAGTGAGAGGATGGAGATTTTGGACGGCGTCTGATGAAGCTGATCCACAACTTTATAGTCACTCTTCTTGATGATCCGCATAAACTCATCAACTTCCTGATCAAACGGAGTCTTCAGGGCTTCTTTGACAGCTGGATCTTCCTGCACCGGGCCTTTCCCCTTTGCCTTGGCAGCAGCTTCTGCTTCGGCATTAGGTCTTTGGACTTGTGAAGCAAAGAGACGTCCGCTCCGGGTGAAGCCTCCGCCTCCGCCCACATTATCAATTTGTGGTGCAGGTGCTGATGTTTCCAGAGTGATTCTTTTCCCTTCACAGTACACGTCAGAGCCATAGTGCCAAGGGATGGCCCTATTGCTTTCATACGGTACAGGTCCAGGTACTGTGACGGTAACCGGACTGATTGAGGCTGCTGAAGGGACTGCAATTGTTTGTGGATCATAAAAGATAGTAACTGGTGCTCTAGTGGGAGCAGCACCCTCTGAATGGTAGGCGGAGTTATTTTCTGGATCGTAGAAGATGGTAACAGTAGAGACATCTTCATGATCGTTTGCTGGAGTTGTAGGAGGTCCTGATGGAAGGACTGTTGTTGTTGTAGATGGAGAGTCGAAATGGAATGAAGCTGATGTTGTAGCAGGAGAAACTGTTGAAAACTGGTCATTTGGAAGGACAGATGAAGTACTTGCTGATGTGGTTGTTGAATTATTGGGACCAATAGTTGTTGCATTTGTAGGAGGGTCTGAAACCGTTGTTGATGAAGCTGCCGGATGTGCCGGAAATGATGTAGCGATTTGTAAGAGGCCACTCTTGATAAGGCTGTCAATGCCATTCCTCAAGTCTTCACACCCATTCCATGAAATATTGCAATAAGGGCACCCCAGCTCACACCCTGGAAATATTTGATTTTCACGGAGTTGAGCTTTGATTTCCACCAATGGTGTCCTGATCTGATCCACACTAGTTATCAAATAAGACTGTTGGTCTTCTTCAATAGCATTAATCCGGGGACCACCATGGTGTGGCATTGGGTTTTTGTTGACGTTGGGCGGAGGTGCAAAATTCAAAGCCTTGGAGTCTACCAAGTCTTGTACCTTCATATGCAGAGCCCTGCATTTTTCTGTACTGTGACCAGGTGCGTTGGAATGAAAAGCACACCTAGCGTTGGAGTCATAGTTTCTTGGTAGACTGTTTGGATCCGGAGGTGCCAACGTTCTTAGCTCAACTAGGTTGAGTTTCAGAAGTTGTGGCAATAAGGCAGTATATGGCATTGGAATCGGGTCTATCACCCTGTTAGCTTGAGAGGGCCTCTGTTGGAATGGCCTCTGTTGATTGTTGTTGTTGGAGTTGTTGTTGTAGTTGTTTCTTGGAGGATATTGATTTTGCTGGTACTGGGGTTGTTGTTGGAAATTTTGTTGAGGAGGTTGATAAACGGGCTGAGGATGAGCTGGAGCAGGGATTGTGACTGCTGCTATTGTTCTTGGAACATACTGGGGCCTGCCCCTGTTGGTGCGAATGGCATTGGTCTCGCCAGATCTTCTCGGGCCTGCAAAAGGCTTTCTTGTACCACTGGACGAGCTTGCACCATTATCAGATATCTTACCCATTTTCAACAGGCTTTCGATTCTCTCCCCAGCTATGACAACATCGGCGAAGCTGGTGGAAGAGAAAGCAGCCAACCTGTCAATATACGTTCCCTGGAGAGTGTTCATAAACATGTCTGCCATTTCTCTCTCAGACATTGGTGGTTGAACGGCAGCAGCCAATTGCCTCCATCTTTGAGCGTATTCACGGAAACTTTCCCTTGACGACTGTGACATGCCCATCAGGAGAGTCCTATTGGGTGCCATGTCTAAGTTGTATTGATACTGTCGGATGAAGGCCTCTGCCAGGTCCTTCCAGCATCTCACAGTTGCCCTTGTCAAGTGGGAATACCATTCCCTTGATGCTCCAGTCAAGCTATCTTCGAAGTAAAACATCCAAAGTTTCTCATCCATCGTATAAGCTTTTAATCTTCCCAGGAATGACTGCAAATGAGTTCGGGGGCATGAAGTCCCATTATACTTTTCGAAACATGGAGGCTTGAACTTATGGGGGATCCTGACCCCGTCTACCAGCCCCATGTCCATGACGTCGAAGCCCAGAGAATTTTGAGACTCCAGTGATCTCAATTTTTCAGCTATCTCATCCAAACGCCTATCATAGGCCTCTTCTCCAGCACCCATGACTGTGAATTGGTCCTCCTGAGGATCCTCTTGAAGCACTCTGGCTGCAGTAGCCGTTCCCTGAACGTTTGCGGGGATGTGGATCTCAGGATGTAAATGTGGGCCAAACACTGGGGGATTAACATGTGGTTGCACCCTTTCGTTGTTGCTTGTGCCAGCAGTTCCTACATGGGGGTCCTCTTGAGTTCTTCCCTCTACCAAAACTCTAAGCCTCTCCTGACTCTGAGCTAAGTTATTCATCACTTCCATGAATTGAGTGATCTGGGTTCTCATCTCCATCCTTTCGTTAGCCATCTGGGTTCTGGCCTCATTGAGGTCTTGCTGCAACTGGTCCATCTGGATGCCCGGAAGGTTGTTTCTTGTAGGGTACCTGTGTGGCCTGTTGAGAGGGAATAGCCTGCGGCGAGCAATAATTCCTGAATGTCACAACAGAGGTTAGAAACAATAAAACAAAACCTACAAAACAAACAAAAGGGTTAGTATGCAATGCAGTATGCTCATTTGCTATCAAGGTATCCGGCTTGGTCTTCAGTTTTGACCCGTCCAGACCCTTGAAGATGATACTGCTTGAGGTTGTTTCTGAAATGAGCTCAGATGGAAACCAACAAATATATTACATAAGATGAAACAAATACAACTTGTTCATTCTTACAACACCAGCCCTCTAGGGGTCAAAATACATAATCAAAAAGCAAAAGTACATGAAAAGAAATAGCAACAAGCAAATGATCAAACTCCGAGGCCAAACTCATCCTCACGAACTTCCTTAAAAAGCGCTTCGGTCACAGGATCAGTCGGACGCTCCGTGAGACTTCTGATGAGAAGGTTCCTTGTTGCAACAGCTGCAGTCAACCTCTTGTTCTGACTTTGATCTTTGGATTTCTTCACTCCAGCTTTGATTCTTAGCTCTGAATTTTCCTCCTGGGCTGCTGCCAGGGCTTTTTCCATCTGCTCCATCTTATCTTGAACTCTCTTGTCTTCTAGAGTACGGGCCTCAGTGATCCGGACCCACCTGGCCTGACTTTCCTTCAAGTACAAGTCTGTTCTTGCTCTTTGGAACTGGGCTTCTTTACAAGCATTCTTCAGAATCTGCTCACCAGCTTTAGACTTGTTGATATAATCCCCAGACTTCTCAATCTTGGTCAAATGCTCCACTCTCAACTTTTCCAATCTTTCAATCTCCCTCACACCTTCACTCCTCTCCCTGAGGGTCTTCTGCAAGGCTTGGGATAACTTCTCATTTCTGTCCTTCAAGCTTTCAAACTCTTCCAGGCTGACTATTGCCGGAGGTGGTGCTGAAGATGACTCAGGCATGTCTTTGATGGTGAAGGGCAATCCTGAGATTTGGGCCCTAGCATAGGACCACTCATGATATTGGGCTGATGCCACATTATTGCACTTCCCCAGAATGGTGATTCCCTTGGTTTGAACATGATCCCAGGCCCAGGCAGCCTGTCTAACAGTTGCCAGACTAACCTTGTTCTCACAGTAGAGGGTCTCAGCCAAGTCCTTTTCCCTAGGAGCATGAACCAGTGCATAACCCAATTGCCTCTTGAACAGCAGGGGGTTGTAATTGATACTTCCCTTGACTCCTACCAAAGGCACATTAGGAAAATGCCCACAGCTAGTGATTATGTCTCTGCCCTTGGTACTTTGATTGCACCACCTGATATCTGCTGTAGTTAGGACAGAAAGTCTCCTTGCCCAGTTGCTTTGCTGGTGAGGGTTTAGGAATGCATCTGTCTTAGGTAGATGCTTGAGAAGCCAGGCATGGAATAGTGGAGCACAAATCCTCACTAACTTCCCTCTCTGTTTCTCATTCCTCTGATGTACTGAGTAATAGAGATCACCCAACAAGGTAGGCACTGGGTTCTTCAAGATGAACAAATGGATTGCACTCTTGCTGATGAATCTGGGCTCATCTGCAAATAACACAATTCCATACACACTTAAAGCCAACAGAGCACAAACAGCTTTCCACTCCCCCAGGGAGGCCTTCAGACTAGCTTGAGAGATTAGGAAGTCCAGCTGTAATCCAGGGACACTAGATTTAGAGGTCATGTGTTGTTCAATCAAAGCAGGTTCCAGGTGCAAAGCTTTGGCTATCTCCCCACTGCTGGGAAAATCCATTTCATGATTGAATGGGATCTCCCTCTTGATAGGCAAACCAGTCAAAGATGAGTATTCTTCCAAAAGAGGACCCAACTGGAAGTCTTGAAATGTAAAGCATCTCAATGGGGGGTCATAGAACTGAATGCAGGTATGAATCAGGCTCCTCTGAGACGGGTCCATGTCCATAACTAGGTCAAGTATGTCCCCATAATGTTCCCTGAACAGAGGGATGTAATCTGGTGTAATCAGGGTTTGGATCCTCCTGAGGTCTGACAAATCTGGTTGGAAGAAATGATAGGTGATGTTGTTCTTCTTTGGAGCCATGATGTTGAAGACTGAGCAGAATGCTGAAGCAGGGAGAGCCACTGATTGGCTGGTGCTGAAGCAGACAGATAAAACTGAAACAGATGCTGATGAAGATGGGTCAAAGCTGCAGATGGGGTCAAAACCAAAACCTGATGAACAATGGATACCCTGAAAAACAAATAAGCACATGTTAATATGATGCAATGAGTATGCATGCAAATGAAATGCAAGGGTCTGTGACAGAGCTGGATCTGAATAAATGCCTTGGTATAGATCCATGTGTGTCTAAGAATTCCAGATGGAGGTCTAAGAAATCCAGTAACCAAGGTAGGGGGCTCAAATAAAGAGCCACATGTCCAGGGTTTTAGAATCACAAGAACTATCCAACATGAAGCATTCTTAACAAAGTCAAAGTAACAGGGTATTCTGAGGTCAAGGTACCTGCAAACCTGTAAACAGCCCAACCCCCTCACAGGTAGTGATCTAGAACAAGGATCCTCAGACTTGGATCAGTTATGAGAAGTGTAAACACTTCTAACCCGGAGGTACAGTGTTTACAATAACCATAACAATTCCTCCTCTAATTCACCTCAATTTCTGAAGGTCAATACTAAAAGGTCATCCAGACTTAGCAGGCTTCCCAGATCCCCCTAGCATTGCAGGAAATCTGCAACACAGAGTTCTCAAGAAGAAACCCATATCTGAACCGTGTTTCATATTCCCGCACCAGACTGAAAATTGACTGGGAAAGAATATGATTCACTCTAGCCTAGGTGTCACTCAGGTCCCAGGTATAGGACCTAAACTCTCAATGGAACCCCAACCCACCAAAACAATCCAGATCCAACACAGACAGCATGACAGTATGATATATATGAAAACTGTAAAGAAAGCAGTAAAGTAACTGTACATAAAGCAATAAACAAAATAAATACAAGCACAAACAAGCACATAACACCCCAGTAAACACAAATCAAACAAGCGCTAGGAGGAACCCACAAAAAGGAACCAGAAGCCCTGGTTGCAGAAGTTTTCCCCAGTGAAGTCGCCAAGCTGTCGCTCCCGACAAATGAAACGGGGTCAGATGAAGGTACAGACGCGAACGGTCGGCGAAGGGAACAGTGAGAACACACAGCCGTGAACTCACTGGAGAATGAATAGAGTCGCCAGCTAGGCATTTTTATCCCGGAGGAAAGGCAATGCTGCATAGACCTAGAAAAAGATGGATAAGACGGTTTGCGAACCAGAGAGACTGAGAAAGGGGGTTGGTTACAACCTGGGAAGGTATTAGCACCCAGATTGTCCGCCGTACTCGACGGGATCCACGCTTAAAAGATTTGTGCTATAAAGGGGTAGTGTCAGTGCAATCTGTGTGTAAAAGAGCTGGAAAGCAATATGTACAGGTGTCAGTGTAAAGAAATGTGATGTGTATAAATGTGCAGTGTCAGTGTGAGATCAAGAATGAAATGCTCAAGAATATGAGGCTAAAGAATGAAGCTGGAAGGAGGGGGAATGTACAGAGACTTTTGTTCGATAACCGTTAAGTTATGCCTACGTATCCTCTCGTGCAATGAGGAAGTCAGAACACCGTAGTTCGGCCCAAAGAGACTGAAAGATGAATTGACTTGTGAACTGCTTGCAGTCTATGCTCAAGTGTATGATCTGTCTGGCACAGATGCAAACTGTCTTGCATTAGACGGAAGAAGCAAGTTCTCGATTGTGAGTGAATGAGATGAGAAAAGAATCCCGAAGGAGACGATTATTGTTTGTTTTTGAGTTTTCAGTCTTTTATTGTTTTTGGAGTTTGTCATAGGATAATGAGCTTAAACCTAAATCAATGGATTTGGTAAACTCATCACATCATCCCTCTGATTAGGGGTAATGAGAATTACCTTAAGTGTGAAGTCAGATTCTCACACTTAATCACCTTTGATGTAGGGTTAAGATCATTAACCTACTTGTGATTAATTAGATGTTTTTGTGATTTTTGTTTAGTGTTAAGTAATGAGGTTAAGCCATAATCAGGGATTTAACAGACTCATTACACCATCCTAAAAGAAGGATAATAGATGAGAATGTTTAAGCTGAGGAAGAACCCTCAACTTAATCCATGATTAGGGATTAAACTCATGACAAAACAAACCTATATTAGATGGATTTTATTAGTGGTATGATGATGAAGTGTTTTTTTATGATTTGTAAGACAACTTGAGGGGGACTTGTCCATTAACTTTAGGGTTAGTCCTTCTTAACCAATTAAGGAAGAATTAGAACCCTAATGCAAGGCCCAAGTTACAAGTGTAATGTCTTGATGATTATTAGATGGATTAATTAAGAGAGTTCAACACCTTAAGGGTCCAAGACTTAGGATTAAAGTTATACACTCCATCCTAAAAGAAGGATGCAGGCATGATCTTAATCACAAAGTCTTAAAGCCTTGAGGGTTTAGTCCCTGATTATGAGGTGAGGAGAGATGACTCAAGGAGAGACACAAAGGTAAAAACTATGGGGGAGACTAATCAAAACCCTAATTCATTATCATGCTTGGTTGGTCCTAATGTTTGTGAGGTTTTCAAGAACAGTCTTCAGAAGAACCACCAGGAAGCAGATGAACAGGATCAAGAGAAGCAAAGTGACTTGCTTCAATCAAGAAGTCAAGTCACTTGAAGAAAGAAAGTGGGAAGAAGGGAGAATGAGCAAGCTCAAACTCAAACACACATAAGAATGCAGCAAGGTATGCAAGAGAGATGAAAAGAAAAGTTGTGAGAAGTGAAGGCAAATTCACTTCCCAAATTTACTTACCACCTGAAATGTTAGAAGCAAGTGCAATACAATGCTAAATGAAATGAAATGATATGATAAGCAAAAACCAGAAGCATGTTGATGATGATGATGATGCTATGGAGTGCTATGAACATGAGACAAGACAAGGAGATGTTCATACAAAGCCATGAATGCAGATGATGCAAGTTAAGAAGCATGAATAAGCATGGAATGTTATGAATCATACAAGACAAATGGCATGGCAAATGTGTAATGTAATGATCAATGATGCTTCATACATGTCTTAAGATGTTAAATGAATCATAAGAATGCACAAAATGCAATGACAAGTCAAGTCATGCAAGGAAATGCAAGAATGATGCAAAGGGAAAGCCCAAATTAGGGTTCATGAAACAAACATCAAACACAAACCAAAAACAGGAGCAAACCCTAATATGAAAAATGGAAAATGGCACCTAAAGAAACCCTAGACCTATAATGAACCACTGCCCAAAGGGGAGCTCTCAACTCTCAACCAAACTCAAGTTATGAATTTTACAAGTTATTAGGGTTTTTTAGGGTTTGCAACAAAAGAAATGCCAATCAATTAGAAAATGCAAGATCAAATCTTGGCCTTTTTATCCTTGAAAGTACATGTCAAATGGAAAACAATGCAAAAAGAATCAATGTCTCAACCTTTACCAAAAGACAGAAATGAATTTTCAAACTTAGGATCAAAAAATGCATCAAAAATGATTTAATTCAATGAAAAATTCTTAAAATGCATCAAGATCAAAAAAGAAATTTGGTTTGAAGGTTGGACAATGTTTCTAAATGTCTTAGAACATTTCATGAATTTTTTTGTGATTTTTAAATACCTAAAAGTATTTTTAATTAATTAATTCTCATTAATCAATTAAAAATAATCTTTTAAATATTTAAAAATACTTTTTAAATGATAAAAAATAAAATAAAAATATTTTTGAGTCATAAAAATTATTAAAACCTTAAAGAAAAAGTTTCATAATTTTTATGATTTTTAAACTATTTTAAATTAATTTTGCAAGTTAAATGAAATAAAAAGGATTAAAAAAAAAAAGAAAATAGAAGTAAACAGAATGAGAGGCTGGGATTTGATCTGAGGGTGAGTGGGTTGACTGGCGCGCAATCTGATGGCCAGGATTCAAACTTCCTAAATTCAGTTAATTAACCTAATTAAACCTAATTAAATTAATTAAGTGGAAATTAAGATTAATGGAGCAATCTGGTCCCTTGGTCTACGCGCGGGAAGGGCAATCCAATGGCCCAGATTTAAAAAAAACACTAATGACTGGCTAAACCCTAATTAGGGCAAGTTAACCTCAGACGGCCGGAACAGTGGTTCCGGTCGTCTTCTCCGGCGTACCACAAACCCTAGAAAACGCCACAGGCCATGAATCATCAAATTTCCTGCCCAGAAACAACCCCCCATCCTAACTAAACCTCAATCCAAGATCAAAATGCGTTTATCTAACATGAACATGGAGAATCGAAAGCAAAAGCATTCACGGGCCAAATTTCAGAGATGCATAAAACGCCCATTTGTTCACCATTTTTGATTCTAATCATATCACAGTGATCCCCAGAGCATGTATTTTCATTTTATAACAAAAGAAGCAAGCTTTAAAAAGTTTGAAGTTTGAGACTACCTGAGATGACAAGTCCTGTTTCTGAGCTTCCAGAGCCTTTTCTTGATGCAAGCTAGCTCTAATGGAGTCCCTGGTGTCAAAGGCAAGCTTGGAAAGAAGTTTAGCAAGCTATTTCGAGTGATTCACTTCTGGTGTAGCAGAAAATGGCCTTGGTGCACAGGCTGTTTTAGGCCAGTGTAGTGGGTGGTTTGGACTCCTCTGAGTGTGCCTGACTTATTGGTGAAGGAAGGTGAAGTGTTTGAGGGATGGACAGTGAGATTCGAATGGAACTGGTTCTGAGGATGAAGAATGGTGAGGTCCAAATCAGGCTTGATTCAGGCCTGAGTTTTGGTGGTTTGGGGGCTTTGAGGTGTGGTGAGTTGAGTGGTGATCAAGGTTTTTGTGTTTAGTGACTGTGGAGGCAGATTCGATAGAACTTGCAAGTTGGTGGCTTTTTGTGAAAGTTGTGAATGGTAATGCTTCAGCCTTGGCCTCTATGTGATATGGCCAGCAAAATGAATGAATAAACAATTCTGATTGGTCTCTTGATGTGACTTGTGCAGCTGTGATAGGTAGTTCACTTTTTGCTCAAAAACCACTTTTGTGTAAGATAGGGCATGGCATGATACTAGGCAAGGACAACTTGGGTTCTGGTGCAGCAAAAGGTGAGGGAGAGGCTAGCCCAAAGTCAGCAGCCAATGTCATAAGTTGGTGAAGTAGTCATGAGTGTTTTGCAACTTGATTTGCTTTATGGATTTTTCATGAAAATGCTTGTTACACCAACCAAATCATGGGCAATCTTGGTTCAAAATCTGATTTTTGTGACTTAGAGGATGTTCACATGCTGGTTTGACATGAATTTGAGGCAGCAATCATGCATTGATTCAAGACTTAGCAAAATTTCCACTTGGTGCATAACTTGAAAAACAATGATTTTTGGCAACTTTGCATGGCCATAACTTTTGATCCATGAAGAGTTAGATCATGTTCTTGTACTTTTTGAAAAGGGAAAAATGAGATCTACAACTTTCATGACCAAAGCTTTTCCATTTGAAGCCTTTTTGGATCATAAATCAAAGCTTGAAAATTGACCTAAAAGGATGCATTCTTGAAAAGTCAACAAAACCCAAAAAGTCAACTTTTGCAAAAACCCTAAATTCTTGATTTTTATGAACCTCAATCTTCTTCCATGATCAAATAAAGATCATACACACTCAAAATGATGAAGATCACCCATTGGTTGGGTCATTGGGGGCCTCAGATGCCCTGATTTTACACTGACTTGTCTGAAAAGTCAACTCTTGATCAGATGACTTCCCCATGGAATTTCTTCATGAAAATTGATATGCATACTCCCTATACCATATAGAGACCAATGGAAACAAGAATGACCAAAAAAATTGGAGTTATGGCCTCTGAAACCAAAACCCTAATTTTCAGTCAACTGTGCAGTTCATCCTGGCTCTGCATCCACTCAAACCCTAGTTCTTGTGATCCCTCTGCAATTTTGACTTTGTGGGGATGTAACATGATATAAGAACACACATGGACCCCTTTGAATTGATTGGTGGCCTTTGGAATGGCTCAAGATGCTTTGGGACTGCTCAGATCACAAACCCTAGGTGCAGATGCCTTAGAAGCTATGCAGTGAATCAAAATGAGATGTGAGATGATATGTTTTGTGTATATGGATATGAGATGATCACAAGCCATGGTGTGAATGGGTGAGGGCAAATTTGGGGTGTTTACAACTTGGCGTCTTTAACTCTTAGGTATCATAACGACTGCATGAACTAGCGTAACAACCTTGCTGGGGAGGTAACCATTTCCAATGCGGATGAGTTTGTATCTGTCAGAAGTGCTGAACGAGATAGTTGGCTTGACAAGTGACCATGGTATTCTAAACTCCGGGTAAATGCTCTCGATCGTCTGTCTTCGGGAAAGAATGAACTCTCGTACTATTGGGGTGGCCTGCCCCAGTACGAGTATTTGAATAGCTTTGCACCTGACTGACTGATCTTCGATCTTGGAGAGATCTGAATCTCGAGGTGATTGCCCCAGTTTGACTGAAGTTTGAAGAGATTTCTCGACGTAACTGTCCCGGATTGGCTAGCTCTTACCATGGCTGGTCGGGAAGGTCCTTACTCAATGGAGCTTTTGCATAAAAGTGCACCTCGACGTGACTGTCTTTCAGAAGTTTTAGACTTCTCAACTTGGCAAACTTGAGCTTCTGGATTGAACATCCGCATGTGAACCATTTATGATGCCAAACAAATGTATGCAAGCGGAAAATGTTTATTCTTAGAATGAAAATTCTAATGCAACACACATGTCAAACTCGAAGTTTTGAAAAAGAATCGCAAACCTTCGTGAGCGAATCACTGGTTAAGATATGACATTATTTTTGAATGAAAGTATGTACATGCAATACCAGCAAATGTCTTTTAGCATAACTCATAGGAGTCAAGAACGCAGTCTCGTGGTAGTACGCTCTCAAATTAACCCTGTTTCAGTTAGGACTTTTAAGGGTTGTATCGTGGCCTGGTTCACGGTTATAGAAACAAAGGATATAGGCTCGAAATTTATTTGTGCCCACCCACTCTTCGTGATGTTCTCCATTCCTACATTCAGCTATTTTTCACAAACATTCACCTTTCATAAGGGTTTCGTGTTGATTGAGGAACCATTGTTGCTATCAGTTCAAGCACCAATCGGGTTATTGTTGAGAGTCAGTCACTCCTCTATCTTTCGTGTCTGTGTCACACGACTTTGTTCTTATTTGGGTATATTTCTTGTGTAATCCTTTCTGTCTTTCGCCTTTGCATTATTTTGCTTATCCCTAACTTTTTCCTGGACTGATTCTTGTGAATCTTTGATTGTGAAGTCCAGCGGGATGCCCTAAATTTTGCCTAAGTCGCTTGTTTTCAAGTTTCGACTTAGCGGGCTTTTCTTTTCTTTCGCATTTTGAACAAGCCGTGTGACACTGTTTGTCTTGATTGCTTTGCGAGGGTTGTGACTGCCTCATTCTTTGGTCAACGAAGGATAACCATTGTGGTTTTCAATCTTTGGACCTTTTGACTTGGATAACCATTGTGGTTTCGGGTCTTTAGACCTCTTGATTAGCATAGTAGAATGCAATGGATCTTCAAATACACTCCTTTATGAAAGCCTGAACGCTTGGTCCGACTAGCTGATAGCTACCCTACCCATGGGTTACATGTGAGGTTTTTTTTATGTGAAAAGAAACTCCTACTTCAAGGATCAAAGGGGTTAGCAAGGGTCTATCTTCCTTATATTTTCAGTGTTTAGGGATTTGAAACAAAGCCTGTACATCGTTAACAGGGCCTTACTCGAGAGCACACAATTAGAGATTTTGCGTTTTTGTTTTGTCATCCTCCTTCATAGAATTTAAGCACGACAATTGGTATTGCAATGTACACATGCAAAATTATAAGAGAATGCAAATGAATTACTTCAAGAAAAACATGTGAGTTTTATTATTGCTAACATTCAAAAGCAAACATATTTCATACATGTAGACAAATGTTTAGCATATAAAAGAAACTACAAATGGAAATGCAGTAAAGAAACTGAATATTGCCGTAGTTGAGGAGGCTTGGCTCCGTCTGGACCTGTCAGTCTTGGATACTTTCAGTGATCAATAGCTCTTTCACAGACTTGTAATCTTCAATTTGCAGCCGTATACCTAACCATGGCAGTAATACTTCCTCTTTTAGCTATTCTGACTCTGACACGAGACATATGAAGGAAAGAGTGAAGCTGGGGAGTAAAGTTGCCCCATAAGGTTGCTCGGAAAGACCTGACGATCTTCTGCCTACGTATCTTCATTGACTGATGACCAATGAAGAATCAGAGCGACGTAGTTCCCCTCAATAGGGATGAAAATGAACAATGAAGAAAGGCAAACACATAAATGCCATCACTGAGAGTATTTGAATACTGCTGGCTCTATTTGCTTCATGAATACCCTAGCGTCCTGGGTGATTAACTCGAAGACTTCAGCTTAACGTGGATCATCTGGTAGAATAACCGTGACACCGGTTCCATTGTGACTAGGCATTGGATTCTGGAGTACATTTGGGAGAGGAGCGAATATTGATCGCCTTGGAGTCAACTAGGTCCTGTACTTTGTTCTAAAAAGCCCAATATTTCTCGATACTGTGCCCCTGGGCACCCGAATGGAACTCGCACCTAGCATTTGGATCAAAATTTGGTGGTAGATTATCAGTAGAAGGAGCCCTCATGGTTCGGAGCTCGACCAGGTTCAACTTCAGCAGCTCTGGATGCAATACAGTATATGGACATGGGATAGGATCAAGTCTGCGGTTCCTCGCTCTTGTTCTTTCCTGAAACAGTCTTTGTACCTATTGTTTCTGACCTTGAGATTGTGATTGAAAACTTCGTTGTTGACATTGCGTTGGATGCCTGACATGTCCCTGTACTCTCTTACTCATACTCGGCCGAGGAGCGAATGAAGATTGTTGATGCAGCCCCTTCGAAGACCTGGCCTGAGCAATGATTCTAGAAGAAGGAAAGTTGACCACTTCTTTTGTATTCCTGCATGCTTTATCTTGCGGTACTTCCGGTCCGGTCAATCCAAAAGTAATTACGCCTGAAGGAGGAGTTAGCTCGTGACACTCAATCAACCCCTTTTTGAGCAGTTGTGGGCATAATTCAACATAAGACATGGGTATCAGATCAATAACCCTTTCTTGAACCTGTTGATGACGAGTTGCTAATAATGGAGGAGCCACATACGAAGCCTGTTGAAGTATTTCTCCTGGAAACCAAGGCGTAGCAACTGAGGAGGATCCCTGATAAGGAAAGAAAGTGCTCACTTCTTTGGTAACGATTGGTGTAGGATCATTCAGTTCACATGTGGAGTTGGTTCCTATCTGATTCTCTTCCTGACTGCCGAGTGGCGATTGCTGGTGAAGAGATTCGAACTGTAGAGGAAATCCATCTAAAGAACTCTGATTTATTGGACATCCCAAAGAGATGGGAGAAACATGACCTTCCGTTTGAAAAGTAGACACACAACTATTTTCCTTTTTCGACATAGCATTCATGACTCCTGTAAGCAGCTTTATCTGAGTCTTCATCAAGTTGAATTCTTCTCTCAGCAATTTCTGATCCTGGGACAACGCTCGAATGTCCACTACAACATGCCCCAGTTGGGCCTTCATCTCAGTCACCTCCGCTCGGAGTTGTTCCATGTCTAAACCTTGACAGTCGTGATTCAAATTGGACATTCTGAAGAGAAACCAAGTCAGGATAAGAAGTTGTCCCTGAATACCTGTAAAAAATGCAAGGATGTATGCAAATGCCATGTTCAGTTATTTCCAAGGAGTCCATCTGTTTTGCTCCAAGTTTTAATGCAGAAAAAAATCCAACATAATTCAGATATGGGATCCTTAGAAGTAACTGAACATGTATGCTAAAATGCCATGATGTCATGTATGCAACTGACATGTGGTCAGCGGTCCGACACTGGTGTGGATCAGATAACCAAGTGTTGGTGAAGATCATGATATCAGTATCTCTGTGCGGAAATTCCAGAATTCTCAACTAGTATCATATAGGACCGGATCATATCATAGAGTAACACTGGCAAAAACGAGTATGTTGGAAGTTTTAGGGTTCCTGCAAACCTGTAAACCCCTTCCCAATCTCACGGGTGTGCTACTACGGGTCAACATCACGGACTCTCAAAGCCGAATAGCAATAATACGTTCACCATTTCCGAAAAATGGCTCATGACCAAATCAGGGAATCGGTTTGGCATTATGTACTACTCAGGGAGGCCTCAGCCGAATTCCGGAAAAACAAGCATCCCTCATAAGTTCCCGGCTTCAAGTACTGAAGTCGAGAAACAATAGTACATTCATCCCGAAGGGTACAATACTACCGTCATACGACCAGTTGCTTTAACCAGGTTCCTACGAGAGAACAAGGTCATCATCCTATGCGATTTCCTAGTGGGCCCTCGGGTGCGAATGGGTTTGCCATGAAATGTGGTATGCCACTGTCACCACCGGAGAGGGTTGTTTCCACTAAGGTCCTCGATGATCGGTTCCCAGTGTTAGCAACTCAGGTGGGAACATTCTATGGTCTGCCTAGGCAGTATAGAACATATCCCAAGAGAGCCTGATCTGGGTGTGGAACTCGTGAAAACTACATGTGCTCAAGACCACGCAAGCCACACGACTGCCCACTCTAAATCCTATGTGTATACTCAAGCCGGGTATTTGGCTTATCTCATAATAATCCCATCCCGCCAAGGAAAACCAGAACAGCCAGTACAGTATATGCCAGTATATGCGACAGTAAAGTAAAGTGCAGCAAGCTGTAAATAAAGCTGTAAAGTAAAGCGATAAACTGTAAACAAAGCAGTAAAGCTACACGAAAGCACAACATCGAATGAATAAACACCCAATGAAAACGGAAACAGACAAGCGCTAGGATTGACTCTCAAAGGGGAAATTAGAATTTCTAAAGGTCCCCAGCAGAGTCGCCAGCTGTCGCTCCCGGGATTTTCATCCTATTACAAACGCGAAAGTGGCGCGGAAAAGGTTAGAGTCGCCAGCCAGACATTTTTATCCCAAAGGAATGGGAAAGGTAATGTTGCACAAACCTAAGGAAGAAGGAAAAGGACGAGGCCTTGCGAACCAAAGATCTGGATCCGGGAGTCGGTTACGAATTGAAAAGGTATTAGCACCCCAATCCGTCCGCCGTACTCGACGGGATCCACACTTATAAGTCTGTTTTCAAAGGGTGAGAAATAATATGCTGTTTAAATAAAAGGAATGACTATCTGGAATGGAATGGAAATGAGAAAAGAAATGGAATTGAGAAATGGGAACAAAAGGGGAAATGTAGGGAAAAAGAAAGATTGTGCTCGAATGGGCCCTACCCCACTGCCTACGTACCTCATCGGGATAAATGAGGATCAGAGACGCCGTAGTTCGTCTAACTAAAGCTTACACTCATTTGTGATTTTTAGGATGACGTTGCCATAGCTCTAGCTCAGGTGTTACCGGCTCTGACTCGAGGGTGTTTACCGTATCGCTGTTTGAACTGTCGAGACAAGTCATGTTCGTCCGCAAAGAGTATGAGATGAGATGAGAAGACGTGACTTCTTGGTTTGTTGTCTTTTATAAGAGGTGTTTTGAGATTGTGTTTTTCATATGTACAACACTAAAGACTATGACACAGGAGCGAATACTTTCCAAGATCGCCCCAATGGAACGTTTGTAAAGCATCCTAGAAGAGTGAAGGAGACCTCCACTAGTCATTTCCCGTATAGCTTAAGGCTCGTGGCGCATTGTACACCTTTTCCTTTATTAAGTGTTTTTGATTTTCTTCTATAGATGAGAAGTGAGACTCAAGTTATAAAAGGAAAAATTCTAAGGGAAACTAGACTTACCCTAAGTTAGTTTGAATTTGAAGATGACCTATGGTTAGTGAGGTTTGAAATCAAATCTACCTAAGAGATATTAGAACTAGAAATGCAAGTAAAAGAGTTAATGATGAACAATATGGTCCTCCTAAGTCATGGTGGGTAAAAACGTGAATGAAACATAAATGGGATAAAACGATGGATCGGGTGGGTCGATTGCGTGGTGCTAAGACGCACGACTTATGGTGTGCAACATACAAGGCTTGCGTTTGGTTGAATGGAATGGAACGATGGTAATCGAGGAACCCTAAAGTCACATGCAACTTTATTTGTTTATTTGAAAATTTACTCGACGTTGGATCAAGTCTTATTTATTTCATTTTTGAGATTTTGTTTTCTATCGATTCATTTTATCTTTTCTACCCTAATTATAGAAACTATAAAAGCATACAAGTCCTAAGCTATTACATCACAAAGCACACAAACATAATTGAGGCATAAAAATATCCAAGTCCATAAGCAAATTCTCGGAAGATACCTTGCACAAAAAAGAGAATAGTTAGTGAATAACATGAACCATGAATATGCATAATATGATGAAATGAATTAAAATGACAAAATATATCAAAAGTCATGGAAAAAATGTGAAATTAATTCCCTATGGTCTCTAACCTGATTATACCATTGTATTAAAAAATCTATTAAAAATTCTAAACCTAACTATGCCAAATGATCACCTAAATCTATCTAAGGTTTAATCACAAATTTATACAAATCACACTATCAAAACAGTAGAAAAAATGTCCTAAAAAATACACCAAAAATATTCTAGGTATTTTAATTTGTCCTCTAACCAAAGCAAAAAGAATGACTCAAAAATGTTACAGGAGGTGGAAGAAATAAAATGTTCAAATTTATGTGTTTATGAAGGATTCAATAAAAAATCAATTAAAATGAAAAATCAAAATTAAATCGAAAAATGATTAAATTCAGAAAGCAAAAATTGGGAATGCTTCTAAAATGGCTTAATATTCTACCATAATTTTTGGGGAATTTTATTTTACATTTTAATATTTTTTATGGAATTAATTTAAAATGGTATGAAAATAGAAATTAAAATATTAAGAAACTAGAAATGGGGGTGAGAAAGGTAATATTTTTAGGTTAAAAATGGAACTGGGCTTGATATGAGGGGTGGAGATAGAAAATCGCAGGCCCATTAGCATGGAAGGAAAGGATAAGATCATAACAAAATCGGTCCAACCGGACGGTGACACGTGTCACCGCCGGATTGGACCCAAAATCCACCTTATCCCCACATAATTGATAAGGGCGGTGGAGGATCAATCCTCTTTATGGATTTTAATAATTCTTTAATGTACAATTAACGTGATTTAAAAGCTTGATTATCACTTAAACAAATTAACTTAATATTAATTATAAAGAAACAGCCTACGTTAATCCAAGAACAAAACTGATAAAAAAAAGAATCTCTCTCTCACGCCTTTCCTCTTGTCTCCCTCAAACCCTAATCTCTCTCTCTCTCCTTCTCATCGCTGCCGCAACACCCTTCCCCTTCTAACAAGATTACATAACCTAAACACTAGCCGCCGTCATGAACCTTTAATCGGCACAATCGACAAGACCCGAACTGAATCATAGCAAACGAAACATACCTTGCGCTTTCGACGCCGACGAAGGTTCCAATGGAGGACCTCGGCCTGTTGACGAGGAATCTACGAAGAAGCACACAACACTGATGCTAATGGATGGACGACGACGCCTTCGAGTGATACGGTGTTCAGGTACTGTTCTGTCTTGCTGCACCTTCTTCAACCCTTGCTCGTGACTTTCCTTGATTTATTATTGAATCCGAAATTTTGACGAAGAACTCTCGCAAACCCCTCAATTGGATTGTTGTGTGGTTAATGGCTCATATATGTCGATATGCTTTTCCTTCTCGCAGGTGGATTACAGATGAAGATGAAGGAGGTTTTGTTGATTGTATTTGGTGGAGGCGGAAGAGTATGAAGATGGTGATGATGCTATGAAGGCGACAGATGCCGATACAGGATGATGAAGTTGCAAATCACGGTGAAGGTTGGGAATAATTGGTAATGATAAGAAGGTATTGATGATGGAAGACTCGGATTTCCGTTGAATTTGCTGCATACTTTCTAAAGAGGACGCAGCAGGCTGAAGTTTGGAGCAGAATCACCGTGTCCGATCAATCGACAACAGATACTCAACCGTTTAGGTATGCACACTTTGACCCCCTTCAATTCTTGATTCTGATTCCTCTATGCTTCTGTTACTGCGATCAGCATGATCTGCTTTTTGGTTGCTTACTGTATTCGGAATTGGCATGTTATTATGGTTGTTTGTGTGATGAAGATGAAAGAGGTTGCATGTAGCGGAAGTCCTGCGAAAGGGATGATTTAGTTTGAAGATGATGAGGAAGACGGGGGTGAAAAAAAATGGGAGAAAAGGAATGTTGATGAAGGTATCAAAAAGAGAGGAAGAAGAGAAGATTCTCAAGATGAAAAGTGGAGGCCTCCGGAAGAAGGGATGCAAAGCGATAACTGGATCTTTTTATAGATAATGATGGTGAGGTTTTCCTTTTGATTTTGGTTGAAATTTTCAGTTAGAAATTCTGTTAGGAATTCTGTTATAGGTTAGTTATTTGGTAACTGAATTTAGTTAGAGCTTGTAACTGTTTTTTCGGTTCCAAATAGTTTTCAGTGTTATCCCTTTTTCTTTTCTGACCATTTTCTGTTATGCTCTTTTGTATTTGAAGCTCTAGGATTGAAGAGATGGAAGCGGTTCTAATTGTTGCAACGCGTCCGTGACTGATGAAATATTGAGATTCAGAGATTGAAGTGTGTTGATTCTTCAATGAAAATTGACAGTGCATTTGTTCTTCGGAGATGAATCGAAATTCGCGGCTCAGGTATACATGTTACTCCAAAATTCTTGCTTAACTTGTTTCCCTCTTCTTCTTGATTTCTGTGTTTCTTGTTGTGGTTGCTATCTTGAAACATTTTATGGATTGCTGATTTTTCCTATCATCAATATAGAAAATCAATGAGTTTCCTGGTTTACGTGTTAACTTCCTCCACTGCTACTGTCATGATTTTTTGTTTTCCCATTGTAACTGAGTTTGCAGGTTTCGTGGTTTAGTGAACCTGGAGCTGCCTAGGATGGAATGATAAAGATCGTCGAATGAAATTGGCGAGAGGTTGGTGGGTGCTCGCGGAAGAGATCGAAGATGATGATCCATGAAATTGTCAAAGATCCAAAATATGCCGAGATGATGAAATCTTCTTCTGAATCTGCATGAAGATAAAATAGGAAAAAGAAAAATTTGTTAGGAATTTTCTGTTGTTGATACGGTTATAATGTTATAACTGTTCTTTCTCCTTTTTTTTAGTTTTCTTTGTAAACTTCTTCCATGAACTGAACTGCTATATCAGTTGGTTGAGCTTCTGAACTCTTTTTTTTTTATGAGTTTCTGGTTTTTTAATATTATGAACTTTTGGACTTCTTCTTCTCCTTTTGCTTCTGAATAAAGGACCAAGGACCATGCTTTTAATTTATTTGAATGCGACCCGATAACTTGTAAGCGGTCGCGAGACGTATGCTCATGAAATTGAATTTTAATTTTCAACTAAGACATAACATATCCAAGAATTAGTAGAAGCAACTTATAGAAATTTAAAAACTCTTGCCAATCTTAATTTTCCGATAACAACAATGTAAAATTTGAACTTTGAATTTGGAATTCGGCTTGAACCTTCCCCCCTTTTTTATTATTCTTGACACCAATTTGACTTTGCAACTTAACTTAATTCCCTTTTCAACATCTTAAATTCCAAATCCTAATTTTGGATCCATATTAAACTTAAATTCTTCATGAAGCTTCAACTACACTTCCAATTCTTCATAACCTTGCATCACGCAGCAAACAAATGGGTGGACCATCATGTCTTGATTTCTTTATGCATCCACAACGAAATCTTTCATGCCACGAATACCAAAATGCCTTTGTTATGTAAGACCTCGAATGATTAGTTTCCACAAGCCCAACCACAAGGAAATAACTTTAATGTGAAAGCCATAATCCAATAATCCTCGTTTGAAGCACCATGGGCAAAAATCCTAATACTGGAGGAAAGTCAATGAAAATAAAAAGCACTAATTCACTCCATACACCATAGAATGAAACATCGATCTTGTGAGAGATGCAGATAACCAGACTATGATTCAAAACTTTGGTCATCTTTCAAGAAGAGCAACTATAGTAACTTGAAGAAATTCAAGATGATCATTCTTCACAACTTTAATCTCTCACTTCATCGCTCAAGGAAAAACATGAGAATCCGGTTCTATTGAATATACCTCAATCATTGTGAAACCTTGTTCTGCCAAATCGTAATATCCATGCTTCGATCTCTTGCTTTAAAAAACTCGATACTGATGAATGCAAGTTTAAGCCAGTTAAGGTAACAAATATGAGGGCAAATTTTGGGGTGTTACATGCTCGAACGGGCCCTACCCCGCTGCCTACTACACAACTACCAATATCGAAACTGGTTCTTAACAGTGGATCCCAGAATCACAGCCCTTTCATGAATCAGGTCACGCGACAGGCTAGCTGCGTTGTGACAAGATCTATGAAAAGTCTAACTATCTGGGGGAGCTTTCATGCTAGTCCCTCAAGAAGCGAGTTCTTGGAGACTAACAATAATGACTACCAATTCTAACCTAGGTGTTCCCTCTTCTTTTTCCACAACTCAGATTTTACTTGCAATGGGAACCCAAGACCCCATAGGTAAGTATAATAATAAGCAATAAGAGAAAAGTGAATAAAAAACATAATAAAAAATATAGAGAAGACAAAAAGACAAGATCAAACAAAAAAATGCACAAAGCTAAGTTAGGCTCGACCCTCTCTAGCATAGAGTTATTCCCCAGCAGAGTCGCCAAGCTGTCGTACCTCGAAAAAAAATACGATCCTCGCGATGGGACGCGGAAAGAAAACAACAGAGTTGCCACCTAATTCTATTTATTCTACGAGAGAAAAGGGAGATATAGATACAACCTAAAGGAAGGATAAGAAATGGTCTACAAAACCAAATTCTAAGTTCGGGAGTCGGTTACGCAAGGGGAAGGTATTAGCACCCCTTACGTCCGTTGTATTCAACGGGAACCTCTTAGTCTTACTATGCGATTAAATGTTGATCTAAGTCTTTGTCTTCTTAATGTTTGTTAACATGTTTGTTTTTTAAAGGAAAAGAAAGTTTTAAATTATTATTAATATTATGGGGGAAAGATTAAATTTTTTTATTAGGGTGCTCGCGAAGGATTAAAATACCTGTGCCTACGTATTCCCTTGTGCAATGGGAAAGTCAGAGCATCGTAGTTCGTGCAACTACAGTTTGTGTTTTTTAATTGAACGATCATTTAAAACGCATTCTACTGCTAAGCGCTGGCTTATACTCGCGGCGGAGGCTGAAGCGCTAGCTTGTTTGCGAGATAGAATTATTTAAACAATGTTCGTTTAGATAAAAGGGTTTGACCTTTGTTAGGTGTTTTAAAACGAAAGGCGAATCGACCGTGGAGTGCTGGACTCCAGAGTTCAGTTATTCGTTGATTAATTGTAAAATGATTTGTGTTTGTTGGTAAGTTTTAAATTGTATTTCCATTGTGAAAGGGCGAATAAATTACAAATCGAGGGCTAGCCCCAACAGTAATTCAATTCAAAAACCCGAGGAATGCTAGATTCCTGAGTTTAGTTCTTTCATGATTTTAATTAGAGATTTATGTTTTGAAAACGAAAGAGCGAATGAATTACAAATCAAGGGCTAGCCCCAACAGTAATTCAATTCAAAAACCCGAGGAATGCTGGATTCCTGAATTTAGTTCTTACGTTTAATTAATTATGTGTATTAAGACGTGTTTTGGGATTGTTTGGATGAATTAGGGTTTAATATTTTAGAAACAAAGGAGTAAATGAAACACAACTCGAAGGCTAGCCTCAAGAGTGGTTCATTAAAAAACCCGCGGAATGCTAGATTCCGAAGTTCAGTTCCTCGTTAATTAATAAAAATTTGATTGATTATTACGAATATATTAACGTTCATCACATAAACGAAATCGACCGTAAGGTGCTTAGTTAATTAACTAAACTAAATAGGATTATTTAATAAAATTAATAAATAAATAAAAATAAAATAAATAAATAACGAAATTTAAAGAAAAGAGATATTTTTAAAGTTTTTTTTTGGGTATATATATATATATATATATATATATTTAAAAAACTGCATCCATAATTATTAGTAAAAAAAAACTAATAAGAGAAATAAAAAAACAAAACTGGGCCAGGTTCTTAATCAGATTAGGGGGTGCTAAAAGAAGAGGTGAATCTTAGCCCAGCAGGTCCGAGCCCAAAACGAATTGGGGTTTACCAATGGGACTCAGTCAACATTGTTGACCCAGGGAGCAAACGGTACGTCGGATCAGGGGAGGGGTCAACATTTGTTGACTCCATCAACGACTCTGGATGAGGCTCCGCATGAAGCAAAACGCGTGGAATTTAGACTAGCTAGTTAAAAAACCAGGTGACAAGTGTCCTTGATGGAGCAACTTGTCACCGCCCTAACTTTACACGTTGAAAGTGTGACAGAAGAAAAAGGATAATAAAATACAAAAAGAAACAGCTGAATTCAATATTTCCTAAAAAAAATCTTTTCGTTTTCTTTCATCACCCATTGTTTCTCTCATGTTCATCTTCTTTCAAATTAACAAACAGAAACAGGCTCTCGTCGAAACCCTATACCCATTCTCATTACTTTCGAAACGGTTTCAACACAAAAAAAAATGATCTACCTCAGTTATGATGCCTTGGAGCTCTAACCAACAGAGACTCTTCCTTCTTCGCCTTCTGTTTCCACCGATGAGGAAAACTCACTCAAGATTTCTTCACGGAACGTCAAACTTGGTATGATGGGCTTCAACTTGGTGTGCACGAATGTAACAATAATGGCGATCCGTGATGGAGCTCCAACGACTTTCAACAAGATTCAGTGAGTTCTTCGGTTTCTATTCTTCAATTTGTGCGGCTAAGGTTTCTTTCCATTTTTGGTCTTTTTGTATTTGTGTGTTTCTAAAAAAACGATTGGGATTTTGCTGGGAATCTTATGAAGTTTTTTCTGTGTTTTTCTTACCAACAAAATTTCCCTTTTTCAAGTGTAAAAAATAGGGTTTGTGTGATTTGGATTTTTTTGTGTTCTGATCCGGCCTCCCTGTTCCTCTTCGTAAATCCTCCTTTTATATTCATAGATTTAGGGTTTGTGCTTTTGAAAACTCCCTTCCCCAATCCCTCTTCAGTATTTTAATAATATGCTTTATGATGCTCAAAATATTTTGCTGAAAGTATGAAACTTCCCCTGTTGGATTGTATTTCAAAAAAAAACACATCATCCCTGCTTTTCACTTCGTTTTTAAATTTTAAGCATTGACCTTTAGGCTATTTTCTGATAATTCGATTGCAGATACCTATGTATATCCTTTTTGATGCAGACTTACATTTGTATCCATTTTAATGTATGCTTGGTGCTCTGTTTTTTTTGCAGGGTTTTTTGGCACATTGTGTGATGTGGGTTCTCAGTCGTAGCAGGCTTTGCTGCCGAAAATACAAAAGTGACGGGTCATAGCGAGTTGCTTGATGTCTACTGATAAGTTACTTTCCTATTCTCCCTTTTTGCAGGTTTTCTGTGGTACTTCTAATACACCTTTTCTTAATGATGCAGGTACTTGGGGTGATAGCAAAGGCACTCTAGGGTCTTATGAGCATGGAAATCCGCAAAGCTTAATGTAGAAACATATTGCATCTGTCTTGGAGTGTACTCATCAAGCACATCAGGTGGCCTCGATAGTCCTCATCGTTGCAACAGGCTAGCTGACGTAGGGTATTGTCTTTTCACTTGGCCTCTACATAATTTCCATAACATTTGTTCACCGATATTCTTTATTAAGTAGGATTTCTAAAATGTGATGCTTCAGTTTTGACCGTATAGGCTCAAATCATGCACAAATCCTTGGGACAAATTAAATGCCATGTTGGTGTTTGGTCTTGAAGAAAAAGCAACGGCTGACTTGATGAAGGAGCTTGAAATTTTGATCTTGTAATAACAAAGAAACTTAGTTTTAGGATTGGACCGGGCATTGTGTCTTTTCTTTTTTTGAAATTTTCCTTGGGATTTTGTACTAAAGTGTTGCATTATTTAAAAACATCCTCAGTGCTTCAATCTCATGACTATGTATGGCTAATCCAAATAATCATGCTAGTCCAAATCCCCACATTTTCCTTTTCCAAACTATAATTAAAATCCTTTGTGTGCTTCTTAATTCAACATCTTGGCATACATATCAAATGGGAAGTAGCAAGGTCAAAACCTGTTGCAATATCGCTTTTCAACATATACGTACAAACTGTTTCTCCCAATGCCAAAGCACACTAATGGGCACAAACCTTTAACACACTCCAAAAGGTAGTTTTCAAAACCAAAGATGCAAGAATGAGATACATTGAAATGTGACTAGAAGATTTTGACTGAAAGTTAGAAATTGAAATGAATTGAGTTGGAAGTTTAGAAAATGAATTTGGAATTTTGGAATTGAGTAAGAATTGGAAATAAAAAAATGGGTAAGGAAAAACGAAGAAAAATTAAAATTGAAACCTAAAATGGAAAATTGAGTTGAGAATTAGTGACTTGAGATTAATGGTTTGAAGTTGAGCTTTGGTGGCGAATTTGGTAATAAATTAGTAAATGAAATCAGAAATTGGATTCGGAAGTTGGATTGATAATTTAGACATTAATTATGGGACTAAACTTTAACTTGGTATAACCTTGAAGAATTGAAATTAGAAACTAAATGATGAAATAAGAAATAAATAAAAAAAGTTTAGAATTTTTTAATTCTGGGACTAAACTTTAACTTGGTATAACCTTGAAGAATTGAAATTAGAAACTAAATGATGAAATAAGAAATAAATAAAAAAAGTTTAGAATTTTGAGACTCGGAACCCTATTTGAGATTTGGAATTTTGAGATTGACAATTGCATTTGGATTTATGGATTGGAACATGGAAATTTGTCATTTTAATTTTTTGTGATTTGAAATTTTAGAACCTTGAACTTGTAATCTGAATTTTGACTAGAACATTTGGAAAGACTTAGAATTGAGGATATATTAGAAACTAAAGAATTAAACTTGGAGCTAACTCGGACTTTGGATTGGAAATTAAGAAAGGGAAATTGACAATTTGGATTTAACAAAATTAGATACATTTATTACCAATTCTCCCAGCGAGGAAATAAGGATTTCAAAATCCACATGAGCGGTTGAAAACCAAACTTCAGGATACCTCTTTTTCTTCTTTTCTAAATAACAACCCAAACTCGTTTTCTCATAAAATCAACCAAACCAAGTATCAACAAATTCTTGCCGAGGCACTGCAACCAGACAATAACCAAAGGTAACTAGAAGTCTTAAACACGTCCATGATTCAAACTTGAAATTCCATAGTCCATAGCTTAAGAAATCCATCCACCAATATAAACTTCAAAGGGCAAAACCCTAATTCTAAACCAAACGATCAAATATCCAAAATTTGTTACAAAGCCAAACAGATCCTTCCCGTCATTCCCGCAAACTTTAGAATACTTGGTATGCACTTGGTATGCTAATGATGAGATGGAAAATAAGATATAAAAAAGTTAGGGGTAAAATTTGGGGTGTGACAGGAAGCAAACAATAAAGTCTTGAATTGGGTATTACACTGAGTCCCACGAGAAGCAAATGATAAAGTCTTGAGGTGGGTATCACATTGAGTTCCATGTGAAGAAAATGATAAAGTCTTGAGGTGTGTGTTACACTGAGTCTCACGTGAAGCGGTTCAAACGTTGAATGAGTGGTATATCTAATTATATAGAAAAAATTGGCTTTAGGCTTGAGATGAGTATCACACCAAGTCCCATGGGAAGTAAAAAGGAAGATCCTCACTAGTGATAGTAGGATTTATAGAATTTTTGGACGTGTTCCATATGAGTATGAGAGTTGTGAACTCAAGGTCTTAGTTTTTCCCGACTTGAGTAGGAAGTTTAATAGAGCCTCATAAAGCAGAGAGAATCCATAAGTTAGGAACTCACTGAGATTTTTTTATCTCACCCCATGTTGTTGATTATTGTTTCAGGTACTACAGGTTCTAAGAAGGGTAAGGATAAAGTTGTTTGACTTATCCTCACTAGTTGATATTTTGAGCATGACACTGCTTCCGCTGATGGAGTTTATTTTGAGATCGTTGTTGATCTAGTTTTAGTATTTTATTATTAACATCTTGTATACATTATGACTTTGTTTTAGACTTTTGTATTTCAGGCATATAATGTATGTAATGGGTTGACTAGGAACTTGTATGTATTTCAATACCCAAACTTGAATTCATCGATAATATATATGTTTTTTATGTATGTTGTTATATATGGGTGTTACACGGTTGATATTCAATATATTTGTTTGAGTGATAATATGACAGATCTCTTCACAAAGGCACTCCCTACATCAGTTTTTAAGAAGCATGTACAAAATATTGAAATGCGTCAACTTCAAAATCTTTGAAGAAGAACTATACATGTTTGGTTAAGGGGAGCATAATGTTGTACTATTTTTTCCTTATTAAGATTTTTATCCCAATGAAATTTTTCTAATAACGTTTTTAACGAGACAATTTCTATTAGATTCTCCTCAACAAAACTTCAATGGAGAAATACTTCTCATTTAGTTCATGTATAGATACACCAATTTATTTGAGAAATATAAAATATCATCTCACTTTCTTCTCTCTTTAATTTTCTTAATTTGATTCAATATTTAATTTTCTCAACAAAAATAACTTTTTTAATTAATCATATTTAAAATTTTAATATTTATAGACAAACATTAGCTCTCCTAACCAACACTATTTGATTAAAAAAAACTTAACCTTGCATGTGCAACTAGGAATAAGTACATTCTAAAGGGAGGAGTTAGTTAGTCCTATACTTTATGATTAGTCAAAGTTCAAATTTCTATTAGAAGAAAATACTTAAATGCTTAACGGGGCCCTAGGAGATGTTGACTTCTCAATCATGAATACATAGTGAACCTATAAATAAAATAACACACATAAATAGGTTGCTTGTAATTAGTTGTAACCGCAGCACCAACATTGCAACGGCCAATGGCACATGCTGCCGGTTGAGTTTGGAACTCAAAACTCCATCTATTGCCTCCAATTATCTCCAATAACACAGTAGTTTTAGTTAATTAAATCAAATTTATAATTCAATCATAAAGTACTTATTTGTAACCATATTTATAGAACTCAATAAAATAACACATTCATGTCTCTTATTTTGCCAACAACCAGCATCTCTCCTACTTGGAATTTTAAACTTCAACCACAAGTTTCATGCTACATATAACTATGCCAGCCCAGAAACACTCCTCAAAAGAAGAGCATTAATAGTCAAATTTCACAGGAGAAAAAGTCCACAATATTATTGTACTAATACCAAATTTTAAATACAAATAATAAACCACCTTATTCATTCCTATAAAAATGGTTCAACACTCATCATAATCATCATATCATCCATAGATAGAAAAAAATGGCAGCTACAAAGGAGAAAAAAAGTGTTGCCATAATCTTTGGTGTCACGGGACTTGTTGGAAGAGAGTTAGCCAAGAAACTGATTTTCCAATCTTGTTGGAAAGTTTATGGCATAGCTAGAAATCAAGAGACACTAGTATCAAACACCCTTTTGAGCTCTTATTACAAATTCATTTCTTGTGATTTGCTTAACCCTTTGGAGACTCAAAAAAAGTTATCTTTATTACAGGATGTAACACATGTGTTTTGGGTTACATGGGCTAGTGAATTTCCACTAGACACACAAGAAAGTTGTGACCAAAACAAAGCTATGATGTCAAATGCTTTGGATTCTTTGCTCTCAAATGCAAAGAATCTAAAACATGTTTCACTTCAAACAGGTACAAAGCACTATGTGTCCCTTCAAACCCCTTTTGATGAACAAAAGAAATTGTATTATTACAATGAAGAGTTTCCAAGGATGAGTAGAAGCCATAATTTCTACTATGCATTAGAGGATTTGCTTATGGAGAAATTGAATGGTAAGATTTATTGGTCAGTGCATAGACCTGGTTTATTATTTGGAAATTCAATTAGATCATTTTATAATTTTATGGGTAGTTTATGTGTTTATGGGTCTATTTGTAAAAAATTGAATCTCCCATTTGTGTTTGGTGGAACAAAAAAGTGTTGGGAGGAGCCTTACATAGATGGCTCGGATGCTAGACTCGTAGCTGATCAACATATTTGGTCAGCTACAAAAAGTGTTATTATTTCTTCTAATGGACAGGCTTTTAATTCAATCAATGGCCCGAGTTTTACTTGGAAAGAAATTTGGCCAATTGTTGGGAAAAAATTAGGAGTCATAGTTCCCCAGGAAATGTTTGATGGAAATTTTTGGTATTCAAAGGCTATGATTGAGAAGGAACAAGTTTGGGAAGAGATTGTGAAGGAAAATGAGTTGGTGAAAACAGAAGTTGAAAATTTAGTTAATTGGGAATTTTTAGATGCTTTATTTAGATTCCCTTTTAAGCTTATGGGGAGTAGAGATAAAGTTGATGAGTATGGTTTTGGTGTAAGGTATAACACATTGAATTCAATATTGTATTGGATTGATTGTATGAGAGATGAGAAGGTGATTCCTTAGTTTGAAGTGTTTGGTGTTAGAAATTTATGGAGCACCACAAAATAGGGTTTTTTTTTTCTTTAACAAATTAGTGGCAATGAGTTGTTTGCATGTGCTTGTTAAAATTTCCCTTTATTGTTGGTTTGTTTTATATACAGATGGAATCATCTTATTTAATAATGTATATAGCTTCTTTTGCACATCATTGTCTACTTGTGTGTTACTTATTTATGCATTGGCAAAGAATATAATATTTTGTTAACCACTTTCAACAAATTGTTTATAACTCTAAATTATTATACACGTACATGTTTTTTTATTCCAAGATACAGCACATAGGTAGTTGATTTTTGTCTTTTCTTCTGGCTAAAACTATAAAAGTGAAATGTTTTTAAATCGTGGGTCAATGCCATTAAAAAAGTTGAATGGTGATCCATGGACATTTATTTTATCTATTTATTGGATACACCTATTTGATACCTTATTCATTGAACACTTATACTTTATGATGGTGGTTGATGGTGAATGGATGACAACCAATAAATAGGAATTTTGGAGTTCGAATGCTTCTTAATGTTGAGTATTCTCTCCGATTTTTAATATAAATTATTTTGATATTTTGAGATATATTAGAAAAGATCATTATTATTGTATGGAATAAAGAGATTATAAAAGATTTTAATTTTTTTTATTAATTATAAGAGAAAGATAAATTTAAAGAATTGATAGGAGAGAGAATATAAATACTTAAGGGTATTGTTAGGGTAACTTGACTTTCAAATTATTTTAAAATTGAGGAATTAAAGAATAAAGAAAGACCAAAGAAATTTTGGGAGAGATGCATGCTTATTGAATGAATTACAATACATGTACAAGAGAGACATGAGGATATATATATATATATATATATATATATATATATATATATATATATATATATATATATATATATATATATATATATATATATATATATATATATATATATATATATATATATATATATATATATATATATATATATATATATATATATATATATATAAGCCATGACAAACTTAACTAATCATGACAATTAGGTGTAACAGTTAGATAGATCACACTTATAACACTTTCAAACTGTTACTAACAATGTACAAAAACTGAATTATACTTCTATTACTCTTTCTTATTTAGATTTCTTAAACTCCTCATTTTCTTTAACCCTGTCGTCAAAGTTTATTTAAATGAAAAAATGCTGATGAAATTATTTTGAAAAAAAAAAATGTTCTTTAAAACTAAATTTTAAGTTTGCAATTCAATTATACATAGGAAAGATATTAGAACTATATCATATCCATTTAAAAATATTAATCTCTAATTAATTGTGAAAAAAATATTTTTAATTTTGTTATATTTTAATTTTCTCTTTTATTATAAAATGTATAAAATTAAAATTAAAATAGAAATTAAAATGTTTTGGTTTTTTTGTTATTATTTTGAAATGAAAATGTATTTAAAATGACTAAAGAATAAATAAATAAAAATTCTTTAATATTGTATTTGATAAGAGTTTCTAATGCGATATAATTTAACGTCAAATAGTTATGGAGTATTAAATATTTTTGTGTTGGTTGATTTTAATTGATTTTAATAAAAGATTTTGTTGTGATAATGTTTGTTTTGGTAATGCAAATAAAAGAAAGTTGCTGATTAATTGTGTAAAAGATAAATTGAGTGGGAAAGATAATTTTGTTGAATGGATTATAGAAAAATATGTTAAGTGTGAATAAAAAGGATTAAGACAAATTGATTTGGTATAAAAACGAAAACCAAAAGTTGTCCAACTTTTCTCTTTTTACCCCGATAAAAGCCCTAATCTTTGGTGTCACAAAATTTGTTGGGAGAAAGTTAATCAAGAAATTAATTTTTCAAATTTGTTATCCTGTTGGGAGAGAGTTATCAAGGAATTAATTTTTCAAATTTGTTATCCTGGTTGGAGAGAGTTAATCAAGGAACTAATTTTTCAAATTTGTTGAAAATTTACTGATATTGTGATATACATGGCTCTAGTATTTTGGGTCACATGTATAAAAAAAAATAAAAAAAAAATAAAAAAAATAAAAAATAAAATGTTTTGAGAGTTAACATTATGTAATTTTTTTGGATCACATGATAGCTGTAGTGAATTTCCATTGGATACCCAAGAAAGTTGAGACATAAAAAATAGACAATGATTTTAATGATACCCAAGAAAGTTGAGACAAAAAATAGACAATGATTTTAATAAAAAAAAGTATTTTAGATTGAATAACAATATTTTATATTCTAAACAAATAAAAAAGATTGATTTTATATATAATGATTGATATATTTTATGATATATTTTATTATGTATTAAACATAATATAATTAAGACGTACTTAGTTTTTAGATTCTATAAATTAATTTTAAATTTTACTTAAATTTCTTAATAAAAAATTGTTACAGTTTGATCCGTAATATTAGTTTCGTTAGTAATGTTGGCTCCTTCTGTTACTTTAATTGAGAAAACCTTAATTTTTGACCGCCTAATGTCCCAATTGTCTGAGAGCCATAGCTTAGCACACCTTAAACCTATAGCTTAGCACACCTTAAACTCGTTGTTTGGTGTTCTACAAACCAGATAAAAGGAAATCAGAAGATGGTAGACAAAAGGGCAGCAACACACTGTCTTATTGTGACCTCTTGCGTTGCTAAGGTTCTCAACAATACTGATAGAAGGATGAAAGGCACTATGCAACAGACACAAATATTTTTTTTTTAAAACTTCACAAATAGCCGCTTAAATTTAAGCCAAAAAGGAGAAAAATATTTCTTCTTCCTTCACGTTTCAATGTTTCAGCCAAGAAAACAAAAATCATTTCTTCTTTCTTCATGTTTTAATGTTTTTGCCAAAAGGAGAAAAACATAAAGTCAAACACTCTTAAAACAATACAAACCAAACATCATTCTTAAATTTAGAAACAAAAACCAAATCACCATTAAAGGAGTACAACTTGAACTATACAAAACAACCAAAACTCTTATGCCCATAACACATCTTGTGAAATAGAATATCGAACTCATTCACAGCAGTTGCGATTAAGGGGTGAGAGTCGCTGCTAGCGGCAGCGCGGTTGGGCTTCACCTTCGTTGTCTGCAGAAAGGTTTCAAAACCCTAGATTTGAAATTGGGGGCAAATGAAAGAGATATCAAATGAAAGAAAGAGAGAAGGTTAGAAACATATTGTAGATGTTTTAGATTGACTATATTTTGTGGTAAAACTTGTGTCTGTTTCTGGATGTCATAAGCAATGTTATGACATATGATTTAATCATTATGCAGGTGTGAAGATTTTAGTAAGCATTTGTTTTTATTAGGATGTCAAGTGATGTCATGACATCTCTGATTGGGCCTAAAAACCTAGGTGAATCCTTATTTGTGTGTGCATTCTGGTGTCATTAAAACTGAGATTTTGTTGTGTGATTAACACATTTTTATTAGAAGGATAAGAAGGATCCAACTTGGAGTTATTTTAGCAGAACAATGGTTATTGCTATTTTTGTTCCTTTATTTAAGGAAATATTCTATCTGATTTGTGCAAATTCAGCAGGCCCATGCCCATTCAAGGTTCTACTTAAAGGCTGCTTACCCTAGTGTGAAAAGTGGGAAAATAAGGATTGTTCATTTAGCATTTTTGTGTGTGTTTTAGTTTCCTTGTGAGCCAAGAAATCATCCTTTGATGATTGTTTTGGAATAAGTGTGCATTTTTAATTTGTCCACTTAAAGCTTTTTGTCGCTCCCTGGATTTCCATCCCGGTACAAACGCGAAAGTGGCATGGAAGAAGGTAGAGTCGCCAGCCAGGCATTTTTATCCCGAAGGAACGGGAATGGTAATGCTGCACAAACCGAAGAAAAGAAAAGGAAGGACAAAGGTCCTGCGAACCAAAGAGACTGGGTTCGGGAGTCGGTTACGACCTGGGAAGGTATTAGCACCCCAGATCGTCCGCCGTACCCGACGGGATCCACGCTTGCAAAGAAACTGTTTCAAAGGGTGAAGAAATGAAAGCTGCTGCAAAACTGAAACTGAAACTGGATAAGAAAGAAAATAAAGGGGGAAAATGTAGGGAAAATAAAAGAGTGTGCTCGAACGGGCCATACCCCGCTACCTACGTACCTCATCTGGACAATGAGGATCAGAGTCGCCGTAGTTCCCCTAACTAGGGGTGGAAAAGATTGCTTGTGTCTTAAGGCTTGAACTGCCTATGTCAATGCTCAGGTGTTGCAGGCTCGGACGACGAGTGTGTTACCGTCTTGCAAAATGACAAGTAGTAGCGAGTTCAAACGTAAAGAGTGAATGGGATGAGAAAAGAAGTCCCGAAGGAGAGATGCTTATTGTTTGTTTGTGTTTTTTATGATTTTTTATGAGTGAGGCACAAGGAAGTGAACTCAAGCTCTTTTCCATGGAATGTGTACTTGTTACTACATTCCAAGATGGAATAATAGAACAAGCACACCAAGTAAGGAGAATTTATCCAAGACTGGTTTCCAAAGGCGAGGGCCTAAGCTCACTAACTTGTTGAAGTTATTAGGTATTTTAGTGATTAAAATGAAGAAGTATTTTTTAGGATTTTCTTGATGAAGATGACTTCATGATCAGACTTGTGTATCATGCTAGACAAAGCTTGTATGAAATACCCTATGAGCTTCATGTCAGGTCACCATGCTTTTGACTTTAACTTGTAAGACCACGATCTCTTAGATGATTGATCATATGCCTTATGCTGGGACATATGAGTGCTATGCTTCATTTTTCTATGCAAAATGCTAAAGATATGACATGCTGATGATGGGTGTGATATGATGATGATGCTAAAAATAAGAGGGCAAATTTGGGGTGTTACAGTTGTCCCTATTCAAGCAACTGTTAATCTGAAAAGGACGAAAACAAAGGATGTCGGTCGTTCAAGATGAACTTTGGTTGAATACCAAGAAGACCTGAAATTTGTACTTTGTTGTAGAATGCAAGCAACGGGAAATAAACCCAACCAAATAACGCTTTGGATGACTAAAGTGAGGAGAAAGCAGACGAGCTTCTTTCGAATTGAATTGTTACGCCGGATAAGAAAAACCTAGACAAACGAGCCTTCTTCAACTCAACATGTTACGTCAGGAAACTGGACATACAAGCCCTCTTCAAGCAAACCTATTACGCCAGGAACTGGACATACGATCCCTCTTCAACTCAACCTGTTACGCCAGGAAACTGGACATACGAGCCCTCTTCATACATTTTACCAAAATATATGACATGAGACAGACGAATCTCCTTCGGATAAACCTGTTACGCCAGGACCGGTGATGCACTTAAGTCTGTGGGATAGACATGCATAATCAGGATAGAAGAACCCTCTTCATATATCCTCCGTAGATATGTGGTATAAGACAAATGAGCCTTCTTCAGATAACCTATTACGCCAGGTGCAACATTAGGATTTGACGAACCCTCTTCACAAATCTTGTGTAGATAAGTGGTGTCTGAGAACAAAGGATGTCGGTCGTTCAAGATGAACTTTGGTTGAATACCAAGAAGACCTGAAATTTGTACTTTGTTGTAGAATGCAAGCAACGGGAAATAAACCCAACCAAATAACGCTTTGGATGACTAAAGTGAGGAGAAAGCAGACGAGCTTCTTTCGAATTGAATTGTTACGCCGGATAAGAAAAACCTAGACAAACGAGCCTTCTTCAACTCAACATGTTACGTCAGGAAACTGGACATACAAGCCCTCTTCAAGCAAACCTATTACGCCAGGAACTGGACATACGATCCCTCTTCAACTCAACCTGTTACGCCAGGAAACTGGACATACGAGCCCTCTTCATACATTTTACCAAAATATATGACATGAGACAGACGAATCTCCTTCGGATAAACCTGTTACGCCAGGACCGGTGATGCACTTAAGTCTGTGGGATAGACATGCATAATCAGGATAGAAGAACCCTCTTCATATATCCTCCGTAGATATGTGGTATAAGACAAATGAGCCTTCTTCAGATAACCTATTACGCCAGGTGCAACATTAGGATTTGACGAACCCTCTTCACAAATCTTGTGTAGATAAGTGGTGTCTGAGACAGACGAACCTCCTTTGGATAAACCTGTTACGCCAAGACTGGTAACCATTTTGACGTTTAATCCCACCGTCAGGACTTCAAACCTCTTCAACACAGACGAGCATTGGATAATCATCAATGGAACACAAACGAGTGCCGTAAGTCAATGATACAAATGAATATCAAACGATGATCTAAGAAACACAGACGAGCGCTTCAAGTGATGATATAGACGAATATCAACCACTGATACAGACGAATACCAGAAATCCAATACAGACGAGCATTTGGAGTAGCAATACAGACGAATACCAGAATGATTATAAAATCAACACATATGGATATGAGCTAACACAGACGAGTGTGAGGGGATACAGACGAGCAATGAGCAGATATCAAACGCTGACGAGTGTGGAGCGTGCATACAAGTAACAAGCAGGTATCAAGCACATACGAGTGTTGGGGAATGCGTACGAGCGTACATATTAACACAAACGAGTGATAGGAAATGCAGACGAGCAACAACATCAACATCAAATACAGACGAGTGTTGGGGAATGTGTACGGGCGTATATATTAACACAGACGAGTGTTAGGAAATGCAGACGAGTAACAACATCAACATCAAACACAAACGAGTGCTAGGGAATGCATACGAGCAACAAGCAAAGTGCCCTGATTGGAAACAATAACCACGACTCTGCAGGGGAGAACCAGGTCGAGGTGTTTTGACACCGCTTAACTTTGGCTGGGGAGATGAATAATTATCTGTGTCCTCACATTAGCCAAAAATAAATTGGCGACTTCTCTGTGGAATATTTCAATGACGGGAGTGAATCCCAAACATGAAACTCTGTGGGGAAATGACCATCTTCCGACTTGGCTAGGGAAGATGCTTGATCAAACTCTTGGTGAGGAGGAAATTATACCAACTTCGACTCTGTGGGAAAATCAGGCGTTCAGCTGCCTGTCGGGAATACTTCACTTGTGAAAAGATAATTCGCTTGGGGAAGAAAGCTCTTCAATTAGCTTTGGAATTCTGCAGGGGATTCCACTTGCTCTAGCTCAGCTTGGGAGCATTCTCTGCTTGGGGAGATATAATACCATCCTGCAAAACCTGCAACAACAGTATATACACATGTGCCCCGGGGACTTGCATGGTATGATATGTCCATCCATTGTCACCAGACACTCAAAGATAGTTTTAAAGGTTTCCCTGCAATGTCATTTTTCTTAGAAAAAACAACATGTTTCATATGCAATGTTCTTTTTGCCAAAAATTTAGGACATTCTTGCAAATAAAGTAAACACAACACAACACGACTTTGGACTGAATATTCATTTATCGAATGGCCTCTAAATAGGCAAAGTTTTACATCAGGAAGCAACTACCTGGAAAGAGGTAGCTACCATAAAATTGAGAAAAAGAAACTATCCTAATGGCAATGTACACGACATTCCAATGAATTTCCTTCCTGCTATGACCAGCATGTCTTCAAGACTTTTTTGTTCTTGCCTTTGCTTTTTGAAGAAGATGAGGGGACTGATTCCTACCCTTTGGATATTGTCAGACTGTATGACACGATGCGAAATGCTAAAGATATGACATGCTGATGATGAGTGTGATATGATGATGATGCTAAAAAGAAGAGGGAAAATTTGGGGTGTTACACTTTTAAGCAAGAGTTTTGTACTTAACTGGAGCTTTTAAACAAGGTTAAAGATTGTTTAGAAGAGTGTCTTCGTATTTTTTGAGTTGTTTGTTTAAGATCACTGTTGTGATAGAGAGAGAGTGAGAGGGGTATCATATCTAGGAGTTCCTAGGTAGAACTTTCATGGGTAGGGATTAAGTGAAAAGATTGCAAACTGGGGTGTTTGCTATGGATATTTGAATTGATACTACTGATAGTGAAGTTCCTTCCTGGCTTGGTAGCCCCCATAGTAGGTGTGATTGCACTAAACTGGGTTAACAACTCTCTGTGTTATTTAATTATGTATTTGTATTTTATTGTGTTTTTAAACTTGTTATTCTTGGTGTCGTGACATTATGTTCGACATTGTATATCAGTTTCCCTAATTTCAATTGGCATTAGAGCCGTCACCCTGCCTGTTTTTTTTTCTGGGTGAGATCTAGGGACATTATTTTGGTACTATGGAAAAAGAAAGAGGATTTGGGAATAGACCACCTATTTTGGACGGGTCTAACTATGATTATTGGAAACCTCGTATGGTTGCCTTCTTAAAAGCTATGGACAAGAAGGCTTGGAAAGCTGCTGATAAAGGATGGGAACATCCTGTCATTACTAATGAAAATGGTAAGATTACTATGAAGCCTGAGGATGATTGGAGCAAAGATGAGGATGATTTGACATTATGGAATTCTAAAGACTTGAATGGCTTATTCAATGGCATTGATAAGAATATATTCAGATTGGTGCATCACTGTCAACTAGCCAAGGAAGTTTGGGACATTATCAGAACCACTCATGAAGGAACTTCCAAAGTCAAAATGTCAAGACTTCAAATGCTTACTACCAAGTTTGAAAATATGAGAATGAAAGAGAATGAGATTGTTCATGATTTTCACATGAACATTCTTGACATTGCTAATGCTTCATGAGCCTTGGGAGAGAAAAATCCCGAAGAAAAGCCAAGCCAAAGCAAAAGAGTTCAATGCCATGGGTGTGATGGTTTTGGCCATATTAGAGATGAATGTCCTACCTATCTGAAGGGACAACAAAAATTCTTATCTGCACATGGTCTGATGGAGACTCTGAGAGTGACCTTGAAGAAGAATCAGCTAAACATATCATTATGTTGACAGGGAGATGTGATGAAGACTCCAATGAAGATGAGCTAAAATTTAATGAATTTGCTGATACCTATCAAAAGCTATGCATGAGATGTGCACAAATGGTACAAGAATGAGAGAAACATAAGGAGATCATAGCAACTTTGGAGGCTGAAAAGAGAGAGAATCTATCAACTATATCTCTTCTAAGTGATGAAGTCTCCTTACTGAACTTCCAGCTTGATCAAATGACAAGTCCATCAGAATGCTAAATAATGGATCTGATAAACTTGATGAGATCCTTCAAAGAAGAAGAAGTACAAAAGACCTATCTGGGATAGGATTTAATGGCTCTAAAAACGATTTCTATAGGAGCAGCAAACTTGAGCCCAAGAATGATGATTTAAACCAGATGTCGAAATCAGTGTCTCAACATACCAACTATATGTCTGTTTTCTCTCTATCCAAAAGAAGATGAAGTGAAATTATGGCATCAAAAGATGGGTCATCTTCATATTAGAGGAATGAAAAGAGTTATAACTTTGGAAGCTGTAAGAGGAATCCCTAAGCTTCAGATTGATGAAGGTAAGGTATGTGGTGAATGTCAAGTAGGCAAGCAAACTAAGATGTCACATCCGAAGGTTCGATATCTTACTACATTAAAAGTATTAGAGTTATTACACATGGACTTGATGGGTCCTATGCAGGTTGAAAGTATGGGTGGAAAAAGGTATGCCTATGTGGTGGTGGATGACTACTTAAGGTTTGATTGGATGAATTTTGTCTGAGAGAAATTTGATGTCTGTCAAAGAATTCAGAGGGGAAAGGAAAACTGTATCATAAGAATTAGAAGTGATCATGTGAAGGAATTTGAGAATAAAAAATTCTCTAAATTCTGCTCTTCTGAAGGAATCAACCACAAATTTTCCTCTCCTATTACTCCTCAACAAAATGGAGTTTGGAAAGAAAGAACAGAACCATTCAGGAATAAGCCAGGGCCATGATTCATGCCAAGAAACTTCCTCTGTACTTTTGGGCGGAAGCTATGAATACTGCTTGTTATGTTCATAATAGAGTCACTCTAAGAAAAGGAACTCCTACTACTCTCTATGAATTTTGGAAGGGAAGGAAGCCAAATGTCTAATACTTTCATGTATTTGGAGGTAAGTGCTATATTTTGGCAGATATAGAACAAAGGAGAAAAATGGATCCCAAAAGTGATGAAGGCATATTCTTGGGCTACTCTACCAACAGTAGAGCCTATAGTGTCTTCAGCTCTAGAACCAGAGTCATGATGGAATCCATAAATGTGGTTATTGATGATATTTTCAAAGAACCTGATGTAATATATGATGTTGGAACATTCTATGATACTCCAGTTGAGGTTACTGATAAAGAAGATGATCAAAATCCAGCTACCTCAGTATATGAACCAAAACCAACAAACAAAGCACCTTCAATCAGGATCCAGAAGGATCATCCTAAATATCTTATTATAGGAGATCCCAACAGTGGAGTTGTAACCAGATCAAGGGAAGTTATCTCTAACTCTTGTTTTGTATCCAAGATTGAACCTAAAAATGTCAAAGAAGCATTAACTGATGAATTTTGGATTAATTCTATGCAAGAAGAGTTGGAGCAGTTCAAGAGAAACGAAGTGTAGGAGCTTGTACCTAGACCCGAAGGAACCAATATCATTGGTACTAAATGGGTGTACAAGAATAAATCTGATGAACAAGGGGTTGTGACCAGGAATAAATCCAGACTTGTTGCTCAAGGATATACTCAAATTGAAGGCATTGACTTTGATGAAACATTTGCTTTTGTGGCTAGACTTGAATCAATATGATTACTATTGGTATTTACATGCATTCTAAAGTTTAAACGGTTCCAAATGGATGTCAATAGTACATTTTTGAATGGGTATCTGAACGAAGAAGTTTATGTGGAGCAGCCTAAGGTATTTGTTGATCCAAATCTTTCAGATCAGGTCTATAAGTTGAGAAAGGATTTGTATGGATTAAAACAAGCTCATAGAGCTTAGTATGAAAGATTAACATAGTTTCTTCTCAAGAATGTTTACAGAAAAGGTGGAATTGACAAAACTCTATTTTTCAAAGATGTAGAAGAAAAAATCATGGTTGCTCAGATTTATGTGGATGATATAGTGTTTGGTGGAATACCATATGAGATGGTTAAACATTTTGTTGGACAAATATAGTCTGAATTTGAAATGAGTCTCGTTGGAGAATTAACCTTCTTTCTTGGATTGTAAGTTAAACAGATGGAAGATTTCATCTTTCTCTCTCAAAGAAAATATGCAAGAAACATTATAAAAAAGTTTGTAATGGAGAGTGCCAGGCACAAAAGAACACCTACTCCTACTCATCTTAAGATGACTAAGGATGAATAAGGCGTAAGTGATGATCAAAGCTTGTATAGAAGCATGATAGGCAGTCTGCTCTATTTAACAACCAGTAGACCTGATATAGCTTTTGTTGTTGAGGTATGTGCCAAATATCAAGCAGAACCTAAGGTCTCTCACATAAATCAAGTCAAAAGAATACTAAAATATGTGAATATGACTTGTGACTATGGCATGTTGTATTCTCATGGAAGTGATCACGTTTTATCTGGATATTGTGATTCTAATTGGGATGGGAGTGCAGATGATAGGAAAAGTACTTCTGGAGGGTGTTTCTTTGTAGGTAAAAATCTAATATCTTGGTTTAGGAAGAAGCAGAATTGTGTCTCTTTGTTGTTCGCTGTTGATTTTGGCGAACAACCGTTGGTTTCCCAATCTTATCAAATTGGTTTACTTGCAGTATCAACCATAGAAATCCTAGGACACATGTGCTTTTCGACAAACGTTTAACTCTAACAATCTTTTGGTATCACTTTTATTAAATTCTTTATATACGGACAATTTGACTAAGGAAAAGAGTAATAGTTCTGGCGAAAACTAAATAAAATAAACTAGGACAAAGCATAAAGTAAATGTCGAAGAAGATAAATGAATTGTAATGTAATGGAATTGTAAAGACTTTGAACTTTATTTACATTTGATAAAAATGAAATGGTGTTGTTTACACGTACATTTCCAGATAAAACTCTTTTCTCAAACGGAGTTACTTCGAGTATTTTTGCAGGAATTTTGTACAAGTTTTTTCACACCCCAATTCTAATAAGAATTACTCTATTTATATACAAACAACATAACTGTCACTAACAGATAAATCCTAAAACTATGACAGTTGGCCTTCGACATGTTCTATCTTCACTAGGTGCTTCCACGCGTCTTTCTACCAAATGTGATAACTCTTGAATTTGAATTTCTTTCTTTGCGTCAAAACGACGTGTCTTTTCATGTCTGTCGAATTGTCGAAAAACAACAACATTATCTAAGTTGGTCGAAAAACCTCTCATAAGTATATTCTTCAATTTTTCCTTTCCCGGCCATATATACATATATATATATATATATATATATATATATATATATATATATATATATATATATATATATATATATATATATATATATATATATATATATATATATATATATATATATATATATATATATATATATATATATATATATATATATATATATATATATATATATATATCTTCCATCTGTCGAAGTAAATACCAAATTGGTTTTATTTCATGGCGTCGAAAATTCTCGTCTACAAATTGCCCCCCAGTAAAGATGTTTTGACTATTCTTGGAGAAACAATCATTTGATGTCGATGAGTTATTTCGATGCCATATTGCCTCCATTACCTGTACCATTTCCAAGACTTGGTATTTCAAATCCCAAAAAATTCATCATTACATTTTTTCAAAACATCACCTCTAACCCATGTTTCTGACACTATTCCTATCATTTCCTACAAGCTAGTAAGTCATAGGCGTTTCAACTGCCATTACCCCACTCTCTCTATGATGATTCACCACGTGGTCCACGATTAAAAACAAAAACTCAACCATTTCAACATTCCTTCCTTATAAATACTCATACACCAACTTCTCTAAGTCTTTTTTTACACTTTCTGCTTCTTCTTCAAAACCCATTTTTTTAACTCTTCATCTCCTTCTGCGAAAATCTTTGCATTCTCAAACAATGGCTCCATCTAAGTCTTCTAGCAGCCAGAAATCCAAGAGTTCAACTCTCTTCCATATGCGCACAACCTAAGCAGACCATCTGTTGTTGGAAATCGGAAATACATCCCTGAGCCTCCAAATGAGAAGGAGAAAGCCATCATCTATAAATCTTAGGTATTGATTCATGTCTTTGTTTCTTGTGTTTGTAATGCTATGTTAGGCCCCCTTCCAAACCCATATGCTAACCTAGAATGGTTAAAAGAGTTCTTTCCCACCTATCAACGTCTTAAGCCTGTAGGTGCTAGAGTTAAACCTAAACACATTGAACAAACTGTAGAAAATCCTGAAAACCAGAGTTCGACTGCTGATGCAGAATTAAACTTAGTTTATTTAAACAATGCTAGGATATTTAGGACTTTCCCTGGGGTAAAAGATCATTCAGATTATTTAGCTTGGTCAAATAAGATCGAAAAAGTCAAAGCAACATTCTAGAAGGAAATAGGTATTTTTGACCTAGTACAATTGTCGAAAATAGGACCCAATTATTGTCCCAATATGCTTTTAGCTTCCCTTTATTTCTGGGATAACACCTACAACAACTTTCACCTTCCTTGTGGAATGGTTACTCCCACCCTTTTTGACATAGCCGCCATTATTTGGCTTAGTCCTTTAGGAGTAGACTTCAATCCCACCACCTTGAACCATGACTTTATAGAATTTGATACTAATTAGGCCTCATACTCTGTGTTCATTGCTCACTATCATGACAAGAAAACTACAAAAGTTTCTGAGAAAGAACACATAGCCTTTATGACCCTATGGCTGTCGAAATTCGTATTTTGCTCTCGATCCCTTCAAGTGGCCAAACGCTTCATCACCATATCCAACCAACTTCACAATGGGACCAAACTATGCTTGAGTGAAATGATCTTGGAGAATCTTTATGAATCCTTGAGTGAGAGCGCGAGTTTCTTAAAAACTGTAAAGGACAAAGGTAATCTTAGCATGTCAGGGCCATTTTGGCTTCTGCAGTTGTGGCTCAATGCCACATTTGAAGCTTCTCTTCCCGTCAAGAATGACATAGACGAGGATAGAGTGAAGAACTTGGTTGTCGAATGGCCCCGACTAGTACAACTGACACCAACTAACAAAGGGATTGTCCTTCGACAATCCTTCACTAGCTACGTTATGATGTTTGCCAAAAGGTACAACTTTACTTCCTCCATGGAACCCTTTGCTAGTAGGGCGATCAAACCCAAGTGGTTCACCAAGCAACTGCCTTTTGAGATGCAGAAAGATGAAGACGAGTTTGTCGACGTTTGGGAATCATTTTTGACACCTAGGTTTCTCACCTCTCATCACAATGTCACCAAGACAAAGATTGCACTGATCGTTTACCAACCCAACCTTGTCGCTCGACAGTTTGCACTTGTTCAACTGAAACCAAGATCTATTTTTCCCAGAAAAGGCTCCATCATATTCTACAACTCTTTCCACACTGAATAAAAAAGTATAGAATTATCGAAGAAACATGTTGATGACTCTCTCAAGATTTGACCAACGGTCTTTCGAACATCTTTTCTCTGTACTCCTGAATTTGATATCTGGTGGAAAGATTACTACCTTACCAATTTTTTCGACGTGGCAACATTCAACACTCATTTGACAAATGCTTTTACTCTTGTGCAAGACAAAATTAATAAAGGTATTGAAAGACACATCAAAGAAATACAAAAATTTCAAAATTATTTTGAAACTACTTATAGGCCAGATGAACTTAGTCGAACCATAAGCGAAGTAACAGTAACTTTAAAATAGAAGTTTACAGAAAAACTGGAAAAGTTGAAACTGCCTTCATATGTTCTTCCAGAACTACGATATGAATTGGCTTTCGACCTTTATCCACCAAATTTTCCCCCTTTACCTTCTGCTAAATTTGGTGTGGCGTTGAGCCCTCCATTTCCAGATTGGTTTGTTTGTGGGGATCCTATGAAACTTCTTCGACAACATTACAAAAAACTTGTTGAGAGTGTGGTTCCAACTAAGTTCGTATTGGACAATTTTAGAGGACACCTTCATATTGGAATAGAACATGTTCGCGTGGAAACTCCCATTCTTAAAGGTGTTAATGATTTTTTTTTTCATTTTGCTATTCTAACTTTAGTTTTATATGTTCTAGTATTTATCTCTAACTTTCCTTTCTTTTCTTAGCCACGAAAATTCTTGTCAAGAAATCTGTCGTTGAAGATACATCTGAAATGATGGTCAGAGATCTACCAAGCAATGCCAAGAAGATTTCAACAAAAGTACAATCTTCTCTTCCTGTACTAGCTTTTTCTTCATTCTTCCAGAAAACTAATCAACTTCTATTTTTATGTCCAGGTAGGTCGAAAGCCACCACCTGTCCCAAAAAGGAAGAAATAAGAGGAAAAGCTTCCCAACGAAGAAAAAGAAAGTCATGAGGTCCTCCTCACAAAAACCTACAGTTAAACCAACCAAGGAAACTCCCCCAAACAGTCCAACTACGAAGGTTCAGGTGAAGGACGCAGAGAGTGGAAATTCCAGTTTTAACAATGAGATTCCTCGGGTAAATCTTCATTTATACTACTTGTATTTACTTATTATTATATTTCTTTTTCCTTAACTTGAAGTAATTTTTAGATGGATGTCAAAGGGAACCCTCTAGAGATAGAGGTGCCAATAACCAACAGTGATCCTGTTCACAAGGCTGCCAGCCCAACGCATACTTCACCAAGAAATTCGACAAAAGAATCAGCAATAGAGATGGAACAATCCCCCGATAGTCCTCAACCTTCTGATGATAATTATCCCCCCTCCTGGATCAGACGCAAAAAATAAAAATGATGACTTTAATGTTGATGCTGAGGTCGAAGATGAGGATGACAAAAAAGGAGAAATTGTTGACGATGAGAAGGATGACAAAACGAAAAAACAAGATATCAAGTTCACACTAGGATAGAGTATTCGGCCAACCCCTGACCCAACAAAAGGAAGTTCGCTGTCGACTGGTTTGACTAGTCTTTATCACGAAGAAATTGAGAGCCTCAAGGTGAAGAAACCTTTAGAATATCTAAAATCTATGCTCAACACTCGTCATACCTTTCAGGACTCTTCTCGAAGCAGTTCGACCACTTCCGGGGCTACTTCTAGTGTGAAATCCCTTGATGTTACAATGGCTGAGATTAAAACAAAAGTCATTAATGTGGACTTATTTAAGGTTTTGGAAGAAAACACGACTGCGTGTTTCGATTTGAAGAAAATTCAGAAGCAAGTAAATGTCTTGGAAGTTTCTGTTGAAGTAAGTAGCTTTGTGATGGATCTGACTACCCTAATTGACTTGGTGAGCACAGACCTGAATCGTCACAAAGACTATTCCCAGCAAATTTATAAAAAATCTGAAACACAACTTGCTGAGTGGGATGTTGTGGATGCTTCAACCAACAAGGTTTCAGAGTTGGAGCAGCTTTCTGAAACTTACACAAAAGAAATTTTCGAATGCGACAGAAATATCCGAAAATGGGAGAAACAAATAGCTACACTTCAAAAGAAGATCTCCCAAGAGAGGAAACATAAAGAAGCCATTCAGCAACCCAAGCAAAGCGAGATCGACAAGGAACTGAATGTGGGTATTCATCATGCTGAAAGGGCTCAGATAATCAATCATGAGATCGAAAACCTCTCCACTAATAGAAGCTTTTGTGACTGTCGACTCCAGATTCAGAAAAAGAAATTCGACGAGTTGAAGCAATCTTTCGCTAATATTAAATTATAATAGGAATAGTTTATTATTATTAACCTTTTGAAGCTTTGTTTGTAATGATGTTGATGCCATCTGTTTGGCAAAGTACATCATAATTTTGTGTTATATACAATCAATCTATGGCTATTTTCATTTCTTGCAATATTGGTTTGTATTTTTTCAAATACTTCCCATTTATCTTCAATATTTTCTTATCTTTTTCTACCTCTTCGATTTCGTATGCGCCATTCGGAAAAAAAATCAAACTTGGAAAGGTCCTTCCCACTTAGGGGACCATTTTCCCATTAGTCTATCTTTTCGATCCATAGGAAGAATTACTTTCCAAACAAGGTCACCAATTAAAAGGTTCTTAAATTTTACTTTCTTATTGTAAAACCTTTCGACTCTTTCTTTTTGCCTTTTCACCAAATCTAGTGTACGTAATCTTTCTTCGTTTAAATTGACCAATTCGTCCATTATCATACTCCAATACGTGTCTGATGGGATTTCATGATGCCTTTGAACTCGAATCGACTGCAAGTAGATTTCGACTGGTAAGACTGCATCGTGCCCATAGGTCAACCTGAATGGAGTAGAATTCGTTGCTTCTTTAGGAGACGTTCGACAAGCCCATAAAATTTGATCGAAAGTTTTATGCCAATTTCTGGGTTTTCCCCCACATGTTTTTTAATCAAATTTATTACCACCTTGTTAGCTACTTCAACTTGTCTGTTCGCCGGAGCATAGTAAGGCGTCAAAGTAAGAAGTTTAAATCCTATTTATTTTGCAAACATTTGCATATGTTTTCCAGTGAACATGTATCCTTGATCTGTTGTTATTGTCTCTGGTATCCCAAATCTGTAAATTATGTGTTTTCGAATGAATTCTATGATTGTTTCTTGATCCATATTTACCAGCGATATATCTTCAATCCATTTGGTGAAATAGTCTATTCCAACCAGAATGTACTTCTGCCCTTTTGAAGAAGCTGGTCAAATTTCGCCAATTAAATATAAAGCCCATCCTCTAAATGGCCAAGGCTTTATAATAGAATGCAACTCACTTGCAGGAACATGTGGTATGCCTGCATGCACTTGGCATTCCTGACACCTTTTTGCAAAATCGATACAGTCTTTCAACATTGTTGGCCAATACATTCCTTGTCGAAATAATAACCATTTCATTTTATGGCCGACTTGATGTGTGCCACATGCTCCATTGTGCACGTTCAATAAAGCTATGTAAGCTTCATCTTCGCCCAAGCATTTCACCAAGACTCTTTATGAAGTCTTTTTAAACAGTTCATTTCCAAAAAATACATAACTTAAAGCTCTGTACTTTACCTTTCTTTCCACTTTCTTATTTGGGTCTTGTAGATAATCCTTGATGGGTTTTCTCCAATCTTCAATCCTTGAATCATCTATATTGAATATCTCGAAATTTTCTTTGTCACTGTATCCTAACTTTATTGTCTCCAAATCTAATTGGGACAACTTGGTAGATATAACCCTTCCTCTTACTTGAATAGCCTTTTCTAAATTTTCTCTTGACACTTTATACCCAGATGCAAGTTGAATAAGATCATTTGCCTCTTGATTTTTCATCCTAGGAATATGTCTGATGGCCACACTGTCAAATATTTTAAGAAGCCTATTAGCTATTACGAAGTACATGATTAAATTTTCTTTTACACATTTATACTCTTTAGTCAGCTGCTTTACCACTAACTCAGAGTCACCCATTATTTCAACTCTTGTTGCCTCCAATTCCAACAAGATTTCAAGTCCAGCGATCAAAGCCTCGTATTCTGCTTCGTTATTTGAACATAAACCTTCGACTTAGTACTTAAATTTTGTTGGAATTTTGTTAGGAGAAATAATTAGTATTCCAGCACCAGTTCCATTCTTATGACTGGAACCGTCGAAATACAATTTCCATGGTTCTAATTTGACATATTTTACCCTAATTTCATTTATGGAGTGGTCAGCTATGAAGTCATCAACCATTTGTCCCTTAAAAGCCTTTAAAGGCAAATACTTTAAGGAATATTCCGTCAATGCCAAAGCTCATTTTCCAATTCGACTATGTAAAATAGATTTAGACAACATGTGTTTTATTACGTCGAAATGAGAAGAAATGCACACATCAACTGGCTTTATATAGTGCTTTAATTTCATACAAGAAAAATATACACATAAACATAATTTTTCTATAACACTATATATAGTTTCGACATCATTTAGGACCCTACCGAGGTAATAAATGGCCTTTTCGACACCATTTTCATCTTCTTGGCATAACATACTTCCTAATGTTTTATCTGATGCCAGAATGTATAACCTCATACTTCTCTTTCTACAAAGAGACATTAAAATTGGAGGACTAGACAAATATTCTTTGATTTTGTCGAAGGAATCTTGTTTTTCTTACCCCCATGCAAAGTCTTCCTTCTTCAGTTGAAGTAGAGGCGAGAAGGTTGCGTCTTTCCACTAAGGTTGGAGATGAACCTTCTAAGAAAGTTAATTTTCCATAGCAGAGACTGCAACTCCTTCTTTGTTGATGGCGATTTCTCCTCCGTTATGGCTTTGGCTTTGTTTTCATTTATTTCAATCCCTTTCTTGTGGACCACAAAACCTAAAAAATCACCCGCCTGCACACCGAAAGCACATTTTAGGGGATTCATCTTTAACCCAAACTTCCTCATCCTTTCAAAGGATTGTCGAAAATGGTCTAAATGGTTTTTTCTGAAACAAACTTAATTACAATATTGTCAATATAAATTTGCATGAAAGTTTCGATAAAATCATGAAAAATAAAATTCATAGCTCGTTGATAAGTCGCTCCAGCATTTTTTAAACCAAAGGGCATTACTACCCATTCGTAAGTTCCTATTGCTCCAGGACAGCAAAATGCCATTTTAGGAACATCTTCTTCAGAAATAAAGATTTGATTATAGGCAGAGTATCCATCTAACATACTTAAGTACTCATGGCCTGCTGTCGAATTTATAAACATTTCTTCTACTGGCATAGGATATTCATCCTTTGGGGTAGCCGAATTTAAGTCTCGAAAATCAATACATACCCTTAGTTTGCCATTTTTCTTAATTACAGGAACTATATTTTCAATCCAATCGACATACCTAGTTGTGAGGATGAATTTTCACTTCAAAAGTCTTTTGACCTCTTCTTTTATTTTTGACAGATGTCCGATGCGAAGCGTCTTGGAGTCTGCTTTACTGGTTTCTTTCCTTCCATTATCGGCAACTTTAATTCGAACAAACTTCTATCTAATCCATGCATCTCGTCGTAGTCCCATGCAGAGAAATCTTTGAATTCTTTCAGCAACTGGACTATTTCGACTTTGAACTGCGGGTCCATCTTGGCGCTTATGTAGGTTGGCTTTTTTTATGCCTCCAGCCCCAGATCCACCTCTTCTAATGGATCCTACACCACCATCTTAATATCAGTCGACACTGGATTGTTTTTGAATCCTAAAGGTTCATCGTCGTAAATGGCGTCAAGCTTCTGGTGTTTCCATTCTCCCATATGAGTATTATCATTGTCTTCTTCAACGTCCCTCTGAGGACATTGTTCGTCGAAATTGTTTTTGTTGGCTTCGACAGCCATATATTTCACTTCAGCTTCAAGAGCCGCTTTGAGTTTATTTTTGGCTATATAAGTTGTAATCCTTTCGAGAGTTGATGATTCACTCATCATCGTCAAACTCGCTTCCCCAACCCATTGTCTCTATATGGGAAGTCCCCCATACGAAGTTTGAGTCGTCAACTACTTCCTTGTCCCATTGAAAGCCATATGTTGGATGGAGGTACATTGAATAGTAGGCATTATCAGTTTCCTTTAGATCGAACTCCGTTGGGCTGCAGGGAGGTATATGAACCAGATTTTTGTCGAAGCTTCGACGATTTACATGGTTTACCTCACTCATGAAGTAACTCTGATAAGCCTCGATATTTTTGATAATGCCATCCGTTCGCCATATGGCTATATGTTGGTGCATTGACGAAGTTACAACCCCTACGTCGTGGATCCATTCCCTTCCCATGAGCAAATTGTAATTTTCCCTTGAAGCAATAACTATAAACATTGTCGGCCTTGTTATAGTCCCGACAGCCAGATCCACTTTGATGACGCCCATAGTGGTTCCACTTTACCTTCGTAATTCGACAACACCATATTATGGGGCTTTGTATCAGAATCATCTTTTCCAATTTTCTTCAACATAAAGTGGGACATCAGATTCACTGCAGCTCCACCGTCTACTAGTATTTTATTTACCCCAACATTTTCAACTTTTCCCTTTATAAACAAAGTCTTTAGGTGTCCTTTCATCTGGCCTCTCAAAGAAAGCGTTTTATTCCTCAACGCAACCATTGTTCATTATGTAGTAACAAACAGGCATGTGTCTCATTTGTTCATCTTCCATATCATTTTCTTCATTTTCGACTTCCATGACCCTATCGAAGTTATCGGTCATCTCATCATCTTCCTGAGCTTTATCTTTGGACTTCATTGGTTCGACCTTGTTGCTAGGATTGTCACTTTGGGATGATTCCTTTTTGTTCACCATCTAGATGTTGTTACTGGATTCTGCTTCATTTCTATTGACAACATCCTTCTCGACCATGCCCTTTTTGGCAGCTTCTCTCTCCACCCTCTTTAGTCTCTAAAATCTCCTCCACTAGGATTTTGACATAGGGTTCTTACCCTTATAATTTTCTGAAGGGTAAGGACTTGGTGTTCATTTCTCAGCTTCACTTCTTCCTGCCACTGAAGGGCCTCTCTGAATTTTGAATCTTCTCCATTTCTTTTGTCACTGGGCATCTCTAATTGGCTGAACCCATTTGTCATTAGCAGCTTTGTTGGTTGGTTTGTAAGAGTTATGGTATCTTTCTCCAACCCTTTGTTGGTGATGGTCACTTTTCCTTGGATCATACCTTTCTGTTCTGAAAGCTGGGACTGTCCCCCTGTTTCCTTTTCTTTTAGCTTTTTCTATTACCTCTAGGTTACTTGCCGCCTTTCTGTTGAAAATGGCACTGCAACATTAGCATAGCATGAATTCGGCCTTCTTCTTTTGGAATTTCTGGATGATTTCAATTAAATTCTCATCTTTTTTTGGATAAGCCAGCCTTTGGTATTCTTCCTGATGGTGATCCTCATCAGTTTGTGTTTGGTTCTTTTGGGATGCTTCCACCATGTTGACACTGGCGGTCTGTCCATCAGCAATACTCAGTTTGTTCATTTTTTTAGTGAGTCCTTCTTCAATTTCATCCTTCCTTTTTGTCGAGTCAAACCCTTTATCTGGGGATAGGTTTCCAGAGACATGTTGGCAGCAACATTCGATCGACTTTCTCTTGGGATCTTCCATTGATTTGCGTAGGATTCCATATGTAAATGCTTTCACATGGCCATCATTAGTCCCTATCTTAACTTCGGTAACATCTTCATCAACCTCAGTGCTGATGTACTTGAAAGAATCACTTACTTCCATTTGGTTGGCATCACGGCCCTCAGTAGCCTGGTTTTCGATAGTGAGGCCCTCATTGGCCTTATTTTCGACATTGATGCCCGCAATGGTCTCCTTTTCAGCATTGACAAAACTGCCAGTAGTCTCCTGATTTTTTATAGCATCGAGGCCTTAAGTGGCCTTCAATTTTCTTTCGACGGAATGTTCAACAATTTCGTCTTTGTTTGCTTTGCTGGAACCCTCAATGGTTTCAACTTTGTTTTGGTTGTCGAAGCCTTCAGTAGCCTCCTTGTTGACGTAGGCATTTGAATCTCCTTCATCAGAGTGTTCAATACTCCTGATCATCACTGGATGGTTCACGACATCTATGGAGATTCCCTCCACGTCTGGTTGGTTTGTAGGATCATCAATAATCTCTACCATATTAATGTTAGTGTCGAAGCATTCAGTGGATTCTACCATCTCAAAGTTGTAATCAGAAACCTCTTCGACCTCCACCATATATACGATGGATGGCTCAATATAATGGGCTTCCACAGTCTGCATAGGATTCAAGTTGATCTTCATTTATTGCTTCGGCTTATCGTCGAACTTCAATCTTCCGTTACAGATAACATTTTGTACGAGATCCCTGAAAAGGAAACATTGAGATGTTTTATGACCCAAAAAGTTATGGTACTTACAAAAACCTCTCTTTTTCTGTTGTTCTACAGGAGGCACTTTTGTGCCTAGTGGTATTATTATTTGACCATCATCAACTAATAAGTCAAAACGTTCGTCACATTTGGTGACGTCGAATGTATAAATTCTTTTAGGAAATTTATCATTCTTTTCAAACTCGACTAGATTCTTTCCGTTCGACGAAACCAATGCTTTACAGGAGTATGGTGGACCTTGCTTCAATTCTGCTAAGTCAATTTCCTGTTTGTCGAAAATAACTGATTCGTTTTCGTCATTATCATCACCTTGGCATATTCCTATATAGGCCACTCTTTCTTTCTTATTTTTATTTGCTCTATATTTTTCAGCTTTTAATCTTTCGACTTGTCTCACCCTATCTGCTAATTGTGCCATATCTCTTAAATATTGAGTGTCTAATTTCTTTCTTATAGAATAGTCTAGGCCCCCTACGACCATTTCGACTAACTCATGTTCGGGCACCTGAGTGAAACATCTTGCCTTTAGTAATCTGAACCTATTTAGGTAATCATCTATTGGTTCAGAGAATTTTCTCTTAACATTGACTAATTCTTTCAGGCTTATTTTGGTATGTCCCATATAAAATTGTTCATGGAATAACCTTTCTAATTGAGTCCACATATGTACTGAACTCGTGGGCAAGGATGTAAACCAAGTGAACGCTTTTTTTGTCAAAGAACATGGAAAATACTTCGTTCTCAAATTCTCGTTGTGGGCTATTTCCCCCACTTCGATCAGATAACGGGCTACATATTCTATGGTGGATTCACTAGTGTCCCCTGATAATTTGGTGAACTTAGGAACTTTCCACCTTGGGGGTGATTCTTGTTGCAGAATATATCAGATAACGGGGAAGTATAACTAGGCCTTTGTAATCCTATATTCGCCCCATTTTGTGCCATTATCCTTTCGACCATGGCTGCTAAATTCTTTTCGGCAGGTAAGTTATTATACCAGATTCGCTGCACCACATTATCAACGTCTTGGCCTCTCTGGACTAGTATCCTCCTAGGCTCTTGTTGGCCAGGGATTTCTAGATGAGGTTTTTGGACCACTTCCTCTTGGTTTCTTAGGTTTTCCTATGGAACATCTAACGACCTCTGATTTATTGTGGGTTCCTCTTTGACTACCACCCTAGGGTTCTGAACTACTTATTCTCTATGTCGAATTTAAGGGACGCCGAAAAAATCAGCAATGCACATCTTTTATGCTGCCAATAATTGGTTTGTTTGGGTTGTGTTCTGTATTAAAGGATTAAACATTGTTCCCATTTGTTGTGTAAACATTTGGACCATATTATGATTGCTTTTGTCCATTTTTTGTCTAATTATCTACACATAATTATTCGTAATTGTCGGTGCATAAGTTTGGAATCCTGGTGGGGGCTGATTCATTCTACCTATGTTTCCACCAGATCCTGACCCTTCTAATGGTGAAGTCATATTGACCATGGAATCAGAATATAATGATGACGCATTCTGAAATTCTCCATCGTTGAAGTTGGAATTCCAAAAGGTTGTTCCCTACTATACAAAGGCATGGTAAAATTTGTCACAAAAGGCCTATTAGTATTCCCTATAGGAGGAGGTGTCCCTATGGGCATTTGGTGTCCCATGGTGGAGAAACTAGGCGCATTTTGAGACACTGAAAACGCTGGTGTTGACCCTGTTGACGAGGGTACAACCTCTGATACAGAGATTGACTCCGTATTTCCCCTTGTCAAAGGGGTAGGGCTAAGCACCGAAATATTTTCATTTGGATTATTTGGAGGGTTCTCCATTCTTCTTAATCTTATTCTTTTAGGTCTTTCTACGTCAGTTACGGCTAATTTACCGCTTCTTAGAATCATACAACAAAGTGAAACCTTTATTGACTAAGAGTTATTATGTTTCTTTAAATTCTCACGGTCCCACTGGGCATGTCAATTTGTTCGTTGTTGATTTTGGCGAATAACCACTGGTTTCTCAATATTATCAAATTGGTTTACTTCTAGGATCAACCACACAAATCCTAGGACACATGTGCTTTTCGAAAAACATTTAACTCTAACAATATTTTGGTCTCCCTTTTATTAAATTGTTATATACAGACAATTTGACTAAGGAAAAGAGTAACAGTTCTGGCGAAAACTAAATAAAATAAACTAGGACAATGCATAAAGTAAATGTCGAAGAAGATAAATGAATTGTAATGTAAAGTAATTATAAAGACTTTGAACTTTATTTAAATTTTATAAAAATGAAATGGTGTTGTTTACACGTACATTTCCAAATAAAATTCTTTTCTCAAACGGAGTTACTTCGAGTATATTTGTAGGAATTTTGTACAAGTTTTTACACACTAATTCTAATAAGAATTAATCTATTTATATATTTTGTACCCCAAAATTTTCCCTCCCATCTTCAAGATAATGTGTCTCAAGAGGTCTATTAATAGTCACAAGATTCTCAATTGGTCAAAGGAATTGAAGGTTTCACCAGACAAAGCCTTCTCTTGAACAATGGATCTTAGAACTAGGGTTTTGAGTTTCCCCAAGAAAAGTGGACTTCCAAAGCCTCAAGTTGACTTCATAATATCCTACATACCTTAAAGAATCCCCAATGACAAGTTTCAAAGCTTTCCCAACAAGTTTGGTCAATTAGATGCTCAAATAATTAAAAATCAGATAATTTGGTCAACAAGTCAACTGTGGTCAACCTAAAGTCAAACTTCAAGATTTTTGGTAATGATCAAGATTATGAGGTAAAATTCATCATTTGATCAAGGGTTGATCATGATTCATCAAGGAAACCTCAGAATCATCAAGAATCAGGAGTTACTAAATTAGGGTTTGTGTAGGAAAAGTCAACTGAACTTTGACCTGCCATAACTTTCACATGCTTCATCAAACATTTTCCATACAAAGCTCATTTTGAATGAAATCCAATTATCTACAACTTTGTGTCTCAAAAGCGAAGTCCAAAAATACTTCATTTGAGAGATATGAGCTAAAACATTATAGGTCTTTTTGAAAGTCAACAAAAAGTCAACTTTTTCCAAAGCTCATAATTTAAAAATGGTAAATGAAATAGACATGGGACCAAAAGGGTTGATTATAGGATACTCTAATATTTCTAAAAAGTCCTAGATCACCTTCATGGGATCAAAATTGAGGAAGTTATGCATTGTTGAAGTTGGACAATTTTTAAGAGGTGTATGAAGCAAAAAAGGCCATAACTTCAATTTTTTCCAAATGAGCCTATAATATTTCAATTCAAACTTGAAGATAAGTCCATCCACGACCCAATGACCATTTTTATGATTTTTATGATTTTATTTTTTATTATTTATTATTTTAATCATTTAAAATCATTTTTTAATTAAAATAAATTATGAAAATCAAATATCTGATTTGAAGTTTGTTTTGGGATCAAATATATGACATTCAAGATGATTGATACACTCCAAATTCGTGAAAAACTCAAAAGTCATTATAATATTTGATTTTTTGGACAAAAACAACAAGTTGGTTTCTTCATCAACAAGCAATTGAAATCAATGCATCCAAGGCCCAAATTTTAACCTAAATCATCCCACTACATAACCATAAGCACAAGACAAGGATTGGGGACGCAAAAATTGAACCAAGAGAGCACTTTTCAAACTCAATTTTTTTCAAGAAATTCAATTTTCGGTTTTGGTATTCCAAGCCCTTTCAAAGCATTCAAAGGTTTCAAGAACATCCTTTAAGGATTCTGAACATATTTCAAGCATCACCATCATCCAAAACATCATAAATCATCTAAACCGAATCCATATTACTCTTGATTTTCAATTTTTTATTACCATTAATCACACATTACTAACATATTTTGTTTATATTTTATGGTTTGTGATGATACATAGATGGTTTCTGGATGTTTGCTTCAAAGTTTCATGGCCAAAACCGTATGATGCCATTGTTAGGGTTTGAACCTCCAAATTAGGGCTTTATGATATAAGCCATTTAAATAACTTGTATTGATATATTTGAGTTGTATGAACTGTGTGGATCACATTGGCGCGATTGATTTGAAAAAATAGTATGTGGTTTGAGCAATATAACATTCGCAGGTTTTCCTACGAGAATAAATTCACAGGTAATATTGCTGCAAATTTCGTAGGTAATTCCGCAAGGCTATAGATAGAAGATAATGGTTGGAGCGCTTCTAAAATTCAAAAATTGAGTTTAATATTTTATTTATTTGTTTTGATTAAATGACACGCGCGCGTTTGCAACCTGGTGGTAGGAGTGTTGGACATGTTACTTTGAGGGCGTGGGTTCGAACCCAGCCTTCAACATGCTTTTTTTTCATAATTTGTCCATTTAATTGTTTTTATTATATTATGTTTTGTGGTGGATTACTAACACCTGCACGCAGGTAGCCTAGTGGATGGAGCCAAGGCTGTAAAAGGAAAGGGTGTGGGTTCAAACCCAGCCCTGGGACATTTTTTGACTTATGTTTTCTTTTTCTCAATTTTATTATATAATAACTCTATTTCAGGTTCATTCACAAAATGTAGGCATGGCTTAGTGGCAAGGCAGGAGAATTGGCTAGGCAAGGACATGGGTTCAACTCCCCCCTTTGGCATTTTTGCCAAATTTGGTTATTTCTTTCCTTTTTTTTAAAAAAAAATGATTATATATTTTCTTTTCAATTAAATTCTTAATATTTTTTAATTAATTCTTAACCAAAAAAAAAACTTTTCTCATAACACTATTTTTATTATTTAAATCTTTTTAACTTATTAATTTATTCTTTTAGATTAACATTTTTTAATTAATTAGTGTCATTTAGGGTTTAATTAATTTAATCTTAATTTAGTTTTAAACCTAAACCCTAAACTTTTTCTCAAACTTCATAAACCCTAAAATTTTCATTTTTAAACCTAAACCTTAATTTTTATAAACCCTAAAAAATTTCTAAACCTAACCCTAATTTGTAAACCTTTTGTTATTTGTATTTCCTATTTTTGCTCATTTTTATGTTATTCATTTACTGTCAGTCTTATAATGTAACTGTTTAGCATTTGTAATAGTTAGGTTTTATTTTCCGCCATTATTACTGTGTAACTGCCCCTAAGCCATGTAATAGTGTAGGATTTTTATTTTATGCCCTTTTAATTTCTGCCATTTATTTTATATTAACTGCATGGTTAGTAACATAGGGCGTGCCAATAATTAAATGAACCATGGACTTAGAAAATTAATTATCAAGATAAATAACTTAAATTGATATTCACACACGTAAGTCGATCGTTCTACGATCGCCATCTGCACCTCCTAGGGTTTCTCCTCTTGGTTTCCTTTAATATGGTCAAGTCCCTCGAAAGTAGGGGTGTCTTAAGCAAAGTCCCTTCATAGATAAATCATCAAGTCCCTTCAAAGATTAAAATGATCATAGTCCCTTCGAAGTTGTCTACGGAATAAATGATCTCGTCCCTCGATGACCCTACGGAATAAATGATGATAGTCCCTACAAATTGCTAAAGACACCCCTACCAGTTGCTTTCATTGACCATACGATAACCATACGCCCGTCCCTCAACAAATCCAAGGTGAATGACTACTTACTCCTTAATAGTAAGGGCAGTCTTACCCTTGAAAGGAAATAAAGAAACATGAAAGACTAGTCTAGAGTAGGTAGTTCTTAGTTACTTGCTCATATTTCAAAATTCTTTTTCACACCTCACTTTCAAACATTTTTCAAAAAATCAAAGCTTTGTATACATCCATACGAGGATCATTACAAAGATTTATGAAAATTTCTAAACACACATTTCACATTACTTTTCAAACAAACAAGTGAGTTAAGTAATTAAGAGCCCATGGATAACCATGGATATAAAGGGTGCTAACACCTTCCCTTTTATATAACCTACCCCCCGAACTCAAAAATTTTAAAAGGTCTTTCCTGTTATTTTATAGCCTTTCCTATTGGATAAAATAAAAGTCGGTAGCGACTCTTGCTATCCGCAACATAAATAAAAAGTCAGTTCTCCTATCGTGTTACAGAACTGACGGCTTTTCTGGGGATATACTTAGTAAAAGAGGGGTTACCTTACGAATTAAGATCACTTACTTGTTTGATTTGTTTTCTTTATCTTTAAGGGATTGTTGTGGGGTTACTGTGTTGAAAGATCCTAACCCGGATCTAGTGTACCTTAGGTAAGTGGCAATAGACCAAGGAAACTGTACGACATATACCGATATGGTTGATCTGGTGGCTACAGTTAGTGTGACTTCTTGGTTGGTGTTTATGTTCCTTAAGTAAGTTGAGAATAATATGGGGCTTCTATACGTTGTCATTAACCCTAACTACCCATTAGAACCTTAATTGACCCATCTTGGCCTTTAGAAATTAGTGAGATAGCCGACTTTGGAAAAGTCTAAAGTTGGTTGATACTCGATGCTATGCTCATTGAGATTCTAATCTTGGGGGGTTTTGGTTGGCAAGTCAGTTGCCTACTGAACAACAACCCTTGAGAAGGATCAGTGATATTGAGATCCCTTAGAACCCGGTTACTTTTACTAGGACAGGATGAACCAACTAAACTTCAGTGGGGAGGGTACTTACCTTTAAACCTCATGCAAGACTTTAAACCTAAGGTCATTGTGTGACTTGCTTATGTGTGTCACATGTTTGTGATTGAGCATAACATCATGACATCATAAGTATAGCATTCTCACTATCCTTTTCAAGGACCAAAGAATTTATCTTTGTTCTTTGGTGCAGGTTATGGCTTTCACTCGTAGGAATACTATCCGGATCAACTTTGTAGGGATACCTTCCAAGCTTAAAGATTTGGTCTCAAAACTTCCTGAAAGCTCCCAGTTCATCAAAAAGCATGGTTATCTACATGATTTGGTTACCTCAGGGTTTGATGAAGATATGATGAGTGTCATGTTCCAGTTCTTTGATCCTAAACATCATTGCTTCACATTCCCCGATTATTAGCTGGTGCCCACAATGGAAGAATTATCCAAACTACTTGGTGTGCCTATCCTTAATCAGAAACCCTTCACAAGCTTAGAGAAGGAGCCTAAACCTGAAGTCATTGTTACAGCTCTACATTTGAAGAAAATCAGACATTGTCCTAGAAACAAGAAGCGGAGTTAAGGGTATTCTTGCCAGAGTATTGATAGAGAAAGCTCAAGTGTTCTTGGATTCCATGAGTTACGATGCTTTTGAGGAGATCTTAGCTTTGTTGATTTATGGTTTGGTGCTATTCCCTAATCCAGACCAGTTCATAGATGTACACGCTATCAACCTATTTCTGACCCACAATCCATTACCTACCTTGCTTGGAGATATCTTACACTCTCTCCACACTCGCACTACGAAGGCGCGAGGAACTCTTATGTGTTGCATACCTCTATTATCTAGGTGGTTTATTTCTCACCCTCATCGTTCTGTGATAAAGAATGAACAAGGTTTGAGGTGGTCTAAAAGGATGATGTCACTCTCTCATTCAGATATTCACTGGTGTTCCCGGTCTATAAAAAATGTCACTATCATTGACCGTTATGGAGAGTTCCCTAATGTGCCACTCCTTGGCATAAGAGGGGGCATTACTTATAATCCTTCTTTGGAACTGCGTTAGTTTGGTTATGCTTGGAGTGGTGGTCCTTATGATATGCTTATTCAGGGTATTGTGTTTGATTACGACAAAGATCTTCAAGGTTATCGTCAAAAGTTTATACAAGCTTGGAGTAAGGTGAATAAGGTTGATAGTAAGACTCTGGAACCAAAGTATTATATTCCTATGGAACCTTATCTCAGATGGGTGCGGTCTCGTACTCAGACTCTTATGATGCCATATCTTGTTGTTCTACCGCTTACTATGGAGCATATTGCTGAAGGAGATGTTCCTAATACCATCCTTCATCCAGATATGCCTACTGATTTGGAAGAGCTGCAGAAGTCCTGGATCCAACTGAAGGAGCAAAGAGATACCTTTGAAGATCAATTCAGGGTTAGCCAAGAAAGAGTGTTGGAGCTGACAAAGCAACTTCACGAGGAGTGGAATCTCAACACATATCTCAACACTAAGAGGAAGCGTCCATGGGATACTTAAATTTCAAGATGTTTCATTTTCTTTATAAGTTTTGTTTGTTTTAATTTGTAAGCCCAAGAGGCAATATTATTTCAAACCTACTAATAAGAGTTTTTTTTTGTTTTAACAAATTTAAACCCTGCAGTCCTTGAAACCATTGCATATGCATCTACATACCATATCATTGCATGACAGGTTTTCACAATAGGTTTCTCATCTTATCTCTGTTTATTTCAGCAGAAATGGCTCTCGAACAATCTGTCAAAGATCTTCATGTTCAGAATACTCAATTCCAAGAGATGATCCTGAATTTTTCCAAAGGACAAGAAGAGCTGAAGGCACTTTTGACCAAGAATAAGAAGAAGACCAAAAAACCAGTTGGCTCCATCAATTTGGGTAGAAGGTTCAGAGCTCCAATCAAGACAGATGATGAGATTGAAAACCTTGGATATGAAGATTCTGCAAAAGAAGAAGAAAGTCCACGTGGTACTACTATGAATTCTGATTATGAGGAGAATTATTACCACAATTTAATTGGTGATGAGAAATATAAGTTGTTGGAGGACCGTGTGAATGCTATGGAATTACAGAAGACTTATGGGTTGTATTTTGAAGATTTGAGTTTGATTTCTGGAGTTGTCATCCTTATTGGTTTCAAGGTTTCTACTTTTGTGGTTTATGATGGTGTGTCGTGTCCTAAACTGCATTTGAGATCTTATGTCTGGAGGATCCAGCCACATACTGCTGATAGGAAGATGTGGATTCATTTCTTTCAAGTTTATCCGAAGCTCAATTGGAATGGTACTATATACTTGAGAGTACCAATATTCGTACTTGTAATGATCTTGTTGAGGCCTTCTATAGGAAATACCAATATAACTCTGATTTAGCGTCGACTCGCATGTAACTCCAAATCATGTCCATGGGTTCTAAAGAAAGTTTTAAGGAGTATGCCCAAAAGTGGAGAGATCTTGCAAGTATAGTTCAACCTCCTTTAACTGATAGGGAATTGGTTGATATGTTCATGAGTACACTAACTGGTACTTTCAATAGTCATCTCATTGGAAGTCCATCATCTGGTTTCACTGAGCTGATAATGACTAGAGAACGCATGGAGAGTGGAATACGAAGTGGTAAGATACAAATGGTTTCCTCTTCAAGTACCAACAGGAAGCCCACTAATGGAAAGAAAGAATCTAATGTTGTGTATGACCAACAAGGTCGTAATAGGAATAACCAATCTGTGGGAGCCGTCCTAATCTCTAATCCTGCACCTACACAACAAGATCAACAACAAAATAGTCAGCCTAAGCAAGGTACACCTAGGAGGCAATTTACAAAGATCAATATGTCGTTGGCTCAGGCTCTGCAACACATGTTGAAAGGAGAGTTGATTACCTTGAGGGACCCTCCTAAGAATCCTAATACTACCTCTACCCGTTATAATCCCAATGCAAGGTGTGCATATCACTCCAACTATCCAGGTCATGATACTAATAACTATTGGGCATTGAAGTATAAGAATCAGGATATGATTGATGCTGGAGAAATTGAGTTTGATCCTCCTGAGACTCCTAATGGGATTACTGCTCCCATGCCAAAACATGAGAAGACTGTTGTAAACACCCAAAATTTGCCCTCACTGTTTATCACACCATGGCTTGTGATATTTCATTTTTTCATCAACATAAGCATACTATCTCATATTGCATTTTTGTTTCACTGCATAGTCCATTTTCATCTGCATCTAGGGTTTGTGATCTGAGCAATCCAAGAATCCATCTGAGCCATCCCAAAGGTCTTAAAGCTTTCCAAGAGGGTCCATGTGTGTTCTATGATCATATTATGCTCCCTAAAGTTCATGAAAGTCAAGGGATCACAAGAATTTGCAAAGGCATGGAAGTAGAGCTAGGGTTTTCACTACACAGATGACCAAAATTAGGGTTTTGGTTTCAGAGGCCTTAACTCCAAATTTTTGGGTCATTATTGTTTCTAATGGTCTTAATATGTTATAAGGATCATGTGTACCAAGTTTGATGAAGAAACTCATTATGGAAGTCATCTGTTCACTGGGTAACTTCCTGAGCAAGTTAAGTCAAAATCAGGGCATCTGAGGCCCCCAACAATGGAACCAAGGGGTCATTTTCATCAAATTGAAGTTCAATTATCTTTATTTAATATTATAAGTGGTTGGAAGTTCACAAGATTGAAGAATTTTGAGCCAATTACAAACTTGCCATTTTTGGAAATGACTTGAAATGCAAACTTTCCATTTTGGGAAAGATTTTCAACCTCCTCTTTCATGACCAAAAATGCTTCAAATAAAAAATTATTGGGCATGAAAGTTGTAGATTAGGTCTTTCCCTTTTAAAAAAGTACAAGAACATGTCTTGATTAATCCTAGAACTCAATATATGGCCTTTAAAAGTTGGCAAAAATCACATAATTTCACATTTCATGTTAAAGAGGGATTTTGCATTTTGGCATTTTCAAGCTTCTAAATGACTTCTAATGTGCACAAATATGTTACAACATATCAAAACAACTTCAAAGGATCAGAATTGGCCCAAGAATTGAAGCATTTCATGGCTTGAATCACAAGAAACATCAAAGAGGGAAATTTGCATAAACCATGAAAACTCTTCATCCAAGCTTTCCAGCTCATCAAATTCAATCCCAAGGTACTCCATGAATCAAGATGAGGCAGGACAAGCCATAGAAACACCTATGACCCGTGCCATGCTTCAATTACACATAACCTTGACGTTTTGCAACTTGGCCCATACCAATCAAACTATGCCACACCAACTCTATGAACCAATCAACATGACTTATGTGAACCTCATGGACCTCAAACATAATAACATACAAGCCTGAATCCATACACAAGGGGAGAATCACAAAAACTTGCAAAAACTTCCTCTCTTCGAATCTCCCAGCATAGCCATTCAAACTCAAAACTTCCTTCACCATTCAATCACTCATGTCATAAGGAACACAAACCACCTTTCATTTTGCCAAAAAAGCCTCTGAATCATAAACACGATTTCTCACCTCTCAGAACTGAAACTCACAAAGGAGGCCATTTAAACTCCATCCAAGCCTTTCAGAAGCATCAGAGGGATCATTGGAGGCATTTTGCACAAGGGAAAAGGTCAGAAAGCTCAAGAACTAAAAGCTCCATCTCAGATAACCATGAAGAACATTTTTTCCAGAACTCTTGTTTTAAGTTTCTAAATGATTTTATATGCTCCACTGATCACTCTGATATGTTTTGTTTCGAAAATGGTTGAGAAATGAGCATGTATTGTTGTTTTGTAACTTTGCCCGTGAAATTGTTTTTTCTTTGATTCATCATGTATGCGTGAAATAAATTGTTTTTGTTGATTGATTCTTGTTTATTGATGCTTGGGGAGTGATTCTGGAGAATTTGGGAAGTTTTCATGGCCTGGGGAGAGACTTGAGTTTTGGTCTCGCCGGAGAAGATGACCGGAGCAAGCTCCGGTCACCTGAATTAGGTTTAATTAATTAGGGTTTAGTCAGGTTTGAATGTGGGCCTTTAGATCTTAGGGTTAGCGCGCAAATGAGTGGACCAGATTAGTTCATTAGCATTAATCCATAATTATTTAATTTAATTAAACTCAATTAGTCAGATTGGATCCAAGCCCTTGATTTACGCGCGTGGTCAATTCCCTCCATCCCAGTTTGAATCTGGACCCTCAGATGTGATTACTTTGCATTTTATTCATTTTATTTTCATTTCTTTTTAATTTCTTTTGTATAATTAATTTAAAATACCAAAAATCATCACAAAAATATTTCCTTTTGCATTCTGACTTTAAATATTTTTCTCAACCAGAAAAAAAATTTATTTTATTTTTTGCATATAAAAAGTATTTTTAAAATATTTAAATGTTATTTTTAATTAATTAAAGTATTTTAATTAATTAAAAATGCATTTAGGTTTCTAAAAATCACCAAAAAAATCATGAAACATTCCAATGCATTTAGAAACATTTTCAAACTCTTCACACAAATTTCTTTTTAGGTTTGATCATAGTTTCCCAATTTTCTTTGAATTAAGGGTCATTAAAACCACAATTTTTTAACCCTAGCTTTGAAAAATCATTTTTGCCTAACCAAGAAGAGTTTGAACTTGATTCTTTTTGCATTGTTTCACATATTGCATGTAGTTTCTAGGTCATTTTCGCATAAATTTATCTTGCATTTTCAAATTGATTTGCATTTTTCCTTTTGAATCACCTAAAGACCCTAACAAACTTAGAAAAATGATAACTTTCAATAGGTTAAGCTTCTAACCTTCTCCTTTAGGGTGTGACTTTGTATAGGTTTAGGGTTTGTTTGAGCTTGATTTCAAATTTTTATCATGTTGTATGCTTCTGTTTTGTTCATTGTCATCTCATATCTGCATAAAACCCTAATTTCTCATGTTCATTTTCATTCACCTTGCATATTCATCATCACATGAACTTGCCATGACATTTCAAGCATTCATATGTCATCTTAGACATCTTAGGACATGTTGTCGCTCCCACCAAATAAGGCCAGGTCAAATGGGGTACAGACGCGAACGGTCGGCGAAAGAGGAAGGAATGAATAGAGTCGCCAGCTAGGCATTTTTATCCCGAAGGAAAGGTAATGCTGCATAGACCTAGAAAGATATGGATAAGACGGTCGCGAACCAGAGAAACTGAGAAAGGGGGTTGGTTACAACCTGGGAAGGTATTAGCACCCAGATTGTCCGCCGTACTCGACGGGATCCACGCTTAAAAGATTTGTGTTTAAAAGGGTAGTGTCAGTGCTATTCTGTGTGTAAAAGCTGGAAAAGAATGCAAGTGTCAGTGTAAAAGAAATGTGAAGTGAAGTAAAGAGTGTCAGTGCAAGGAAAGAATGCAAAGCTCAAGACAATGAGGCTTAAAAGAATAAGGCTAGAAGAGGGGGAATATACAGAGACTTTTGTTCGATAACTGTTAAGTTATGCCTACGTATCCTCTCGTGCAATGAGGAAGTCAGAACACCGTAGTTCGACTCAAAGAGACTGAAAGATAAATTGACTTGTGAATTGCTCACTTGTCTATGCTCAAGTGTATGACCTGTCTGGCTCAGGTGCAAACTGTCTTGCATTAGACGTTAGAAGCGAGTTCTCGTTTGTGAGTGAATGAGATGAGAAAAGAATCCCGAAGGAGACAATTATTGTTTGTTTTTGGGTTTTCAAGCTTTTATTACTTTTTGGTGTTTGTAATAAGTTAATGAGCTTAAGCCTAAACCAAGGGTTAGTAAACTCATCACATCTCCCCTCTGATTAGGGGTAATGAGAATACCTTAAGTATGAAGTAAACACCTCACACTTAATCACCATGATGTAGGATTAAGATCATTAACCTACTTGCCTTTATTTAGATGTTTTTGGTGTTTTGTTTAGTGTTAAGTAATGAGTTTAAGCCAAAATCAAGGATTTAATGGACCCATTACACCATCCTAATAGAAGGATAATATATGAGAACATTTAAGCTGAGGAAGGCTCCTCAACTTAATCCATGATTAGGGATTAACCTCATGACAAAACAAAGCATTTATTAAAGTGGATTTTAGTTAATGATAAGATTAAGAAGTGAGTTTTATGGTTGGTAAGACAACTTGAGGGGGACTTGTCCATTAACACTAGGGTTAGTCCTTCTTAACCAATTTAAGGAAGAATTAGAACCCTAATGCAAGGCCCAAGTTACAAGCTTGATGTCTTGATGATTATTAAGTGAATTGATTAAAGGATTTAAACACATTAAGGGTTTAACACTTAGGATTAAAGTTATACACTCCATCCTAATAGAAGGATGCAGGCATAAGCTTAATCACAAAACCTTAAAACCTTTAGGGTTTAGTCCTTGATTATGAGATGAGGAGAGAAGACTCAAAGATGACACAAAGGCAAAACTAAATGGGGAACTAATCAAGCCCTAATTATTATCATACTTGGAGGTCCTAGGGTTTGTGAGGCTTAAGAGAGAAGGAATCTTCAAAGAGCCACCCAGGAGAGAAGCAGATGAAAGGAGAAAGAAGCAAAGAGAAGCAAGACAACTTGCTTCACTTAAGAAGACAAGTTGCCTGAGGAAAGAAAGTAAGAGATGAACATGAATGAGCAAGCTCAATCCAATACATAAGATAAAATGCAGCAATGATGCAAGAGAGATGAGAAGAGATTATAAGAAGTGAAGGCAAATTCACTTCTCAAAACAACTTACCACCTGAAAAGTTAGTAAAAGAAATGAAATGCAATACAAATGAGATGAAATGTCATGATGCAAACCAAAGTCAGAAGCATAAACATGATTTCAATGATGCTAAGAGATGATGCAAGCACATGACAAGAGATGAGAATGATCAAACAAGCATAAGGATGCAAATGAGGCATGCTTTGAACCATAAAGATCCATGAATGTTTATGAAATGAAATGAACATATAATCATGGCAAATGAAAGATGTAATGATCAAACATGGTTCTAATATGTCCTAAGATGTCTTGTGAATCATGAGGATACACAAAATGTCATGGCAAGTTCTTAAAGCAAGCATATGAGATATGGATGCAAAGGAAGGCATAAATTAGGGTTTATGAACAACATTCAACACAAAATTCAAAATCAGAAGCATAAGGCATGATAAAAAAAATTGAAAATGGGATCAAAGGAACCCTAACCCTACATAAGTTCACTGCCCAAAGGAGGGGACCTAACTCTAAACCTAATGGAAGTTATGAATTTTCTAAGCCAACTAGGGTTTTGGGGTGCCTCTCAAAGAAAAATACAAAACAAATTGAAAATGGAAAATCAATTCAAACCAATTTTATCCTATAAACTACATGCTATGGAGGGTGCAATGCAAGAAGAACCATTATCAAACTCTCAAGGGTTAGGCAGAATGGATTTTTCAAAGTTTGAACAAATATATTGCCTTAAAATGAATTTAATTCCCATGAAAATTGTCAAAATGCATCAAGAACCAAAAAGAAATTTGGTTTGAGAGTTTGATAATGTTTATAAATGTTTTGAAATGCAATGTGAATTTTTTTGGAATTTTTAAATACCTAAATGTATTTTTAATTAATTAATTTTCATTAACTAATTAAAAATAACCATTTAAATGATTTAAAAATAATTTTTAATGCAAAAAATAAAAATAAAAATATTTTTGGGTTCTAAAAATTAATGAAATGTTTGACAAAAATTTTCAGAATTTTTAAATGTGTTTTGCTATTTTAAATAATTCGTGGAAATAAAATGCAAAACAAATAAAATTAAAATGAATTTAAAAGAAAAAAGGGAAAGTCAGTTAATTTGAGGGCTGAGATTCAAATTCAAGGAGGCGGGAGTTGACTACGCGCGCGAACGAACAGCCAGAATTCAAACTCTCTTAATTATGATTAAACCCTAATCCTGAGCCCTAATCACTTTCAGATGACCGGAACAGTGTTCCGGTCATCTTCTCCGGCCAACCAATTTCCCAATCCCACTCAAAACGCATCAAAACTTCACTAAACTCTCCAGAATCAATCTATGAACATCATTAAACATAAACCCTACAACAAACATCATTTATTTTTCGTGAATCAAGAGAAGCAAACAAAATCATTTTTACGGGCAAACTTTCAGACAGTCAATACATGTTTGTTTCTTGACCATTTTCGAAACCAAACACATCCAGATGATCAGTGCAACTCATAGAATCATTTTATAACAAGAAATTAAAGTTCTGGAAAAAAAGTTCTTGAGCTCACCTGAACTGGAGCTTTCAAAACAGGGACTTTTTGGCTGCTTCTCTGGTCCAAACAAGCTCCAATGATCCTCCCCAGAAGTTTGTGATGCTTAGCTGGAGTTTATATGGTCCCTAGAGGAAGTTTGCAGAAGCTCAGGTCAATGGAGGAGGGGAATCGTGTTTTTGATGTGGGAGGTTTCAGGCCAAAACAATGGTTGGGAAATGATCAGAGGATCATGGTGAGTGATTTTGTGAAGTTTGTTTTGATGTTTGAAGCCTGTGTGTTGAGTTTCGAAACAAAATGCATAAGAGGTGAGTTTTGGGAAATATGGCTATGTGTTGTTTCAGGCTGTGTTGTGTTATGTGTTGAGTCTCTTTTGGTACATGTATCAAGTTGGGATAGGTCAGAGAGTTGTTGTTGGCCTAGCTTGATTGGTATGGGTCTTTTTTCATAAAGTCAACTTTTTGTGTAAGAGAGGTATGGGCTATTTCAGTCAAGGTACAAGGCATGGCTTGGCTGCAGCTTGAATCAAGGAGAACCATGGAAATGAATTTGAGGCAATGCAGCAAGTGGATTAGGGTTTGTGTGAGGTTTTGCAACTTTCACAAAGTTTGGCCCTTTTGAAGTTTCTTAATGCACAAGTCATGAAAATGGACAATTCTTTGGTGCATTCTGATTTTTAGGCATTGGTTTATGTTTGTGCAAAGGTTAGAAGTCACATTGAAGTCACATTTTTCCTTGGTATGAGGTTTTGCAACTTTGCCTCTTTGGTGTAAAACTTGAAATTTATGTGATTTTATCCAACTTTGCAAGGCCATAACTTTTGATCCAAAATGAATTAGGACAAGTTCTTGTACTTTTTGAAAAGGGAATGATCCATTCTATAACTTTCATGACCAAAGTTTTCTCATTTGAAGCATTTTTGAATCAATTTGAGGAGGTTGAAAAACTTTTCCAAAATAGCAAGTTTACATTATAAGTCATTTTCCCAAAAAGGCAATTTTGCAAATGGCTTGATATTCTTCAATTTTGTGAACTTCTAACATATTCTATGATCAAATAAAGATCATACACATTCAAAATGATGGAGAATACCCTTTGGTTGGGTCATTGGGGGCCTCAGATGCCCTGATTTTGCACTGACTTGCTCAAGAAGTCAACTCTTGATCAGATGCCTTCCCCATGGAATTGTTTCATGAAAATTGATATGCATGATCCCTATACCATATAGAGACCAATAGAAACAAGAATGACCAAAATTTTTGGAGTTATGGCCTCTGAAACCAAAACCCTAATTCTAGGTCATCTGTGTAGTTAAGCCTGGCTCTGCTTCCATCCCTTTTTCAGTTCTTGTGATTCTTTGACTTCCTTGATCTTGTGAGGATATAATATTATGCTTGAACATACATGGACCCCTTTGAAGTGATTGAAGACCTTTGGAGTGGCTCAAATGGCTCAGGGATGGCTCAGATCACAAACCCTAGATGCAGATGACTTAGAAACAATGCAGTGAAGCAAAAATGCAACATGAGAGGCTATGACTGAACTTATGCACATGAAAAGATCACAAGCCATGGTGTGAATGGGTGAGGGAAAATTTGGGGTGTTTACAGCTGCCCCTATTCAAGCATGAGTTAGCTGTGCAGGATGTAAGCAACAGCTTAACAGGCAAACAAGATAACTTGTGGTTGAATACCAAAGACAGTCCAAAATTTACGCTCACAGAATGAAGAAGAAAAGGGATATAGATTGTAAAAGAAAATAAAGTATATTTAAAAAGTGCGGGCGACGGAGGACGACCGTCGAGCAGAGGACGACTGCTGGGGATGAAGCAATGACGGGGACGGCCTACAAGCTGGGGATATAAAAGATTATGATGGGGACGGCCATCAGGTAAAGCTATGAAACTCTCTGGGGATTATAGGTAAATGATGGGGACTACCATCAAGTTCAAGGCATAAATGAAATAAGTGATGAGGTACGGTCATCAAAGGTGAAGGACGATCACCTAGCAGGGGACGGCTGCTTTGCTGGGGATAAGATGAGGGACGGTCATCTAACGGTGAAGGACGATCACCGGGCAGGGTACGGCTGCCGAAAGTATCGCGACATAGGACGAATGTCGGATAGAAAAGGTCGACGATGGAGACGGCCATCGGATAAGCATGATGAAGGACGATCATCAAGAGGTGAAGGACGATCACCTAGCAGGGTACAGCTGCCCTCAGGGTTTATCATGACATAGGACGAATGCCAGATAACAAGATCAACGATGGGGACGACCACCGGATAAAATGATGAAGGGTGATCATCAAGAGGTGAAGGACGATCACCTAGCAGGGGACGACTGCCAAAAATATCACGACATAGGACGAATGTCGGATATGAGGGGTTCTAATGAAGGACGATCACCTGGCAGGGTACGGTTGCCGAAAAGGTATCATGACATAGGACGAATGTCAGATAGACAGGAAATAGTTCACTGGGATTTGCTGGGACTCTTCTGGGGAAGAGGTAGACACAGACGAGTGTCTAGATTCAAGAAGACAAAGGTGTTTGACACGGTGTATAGATTAAAGATGCGGACGAGCATCCTTAAGACTATGATATGGACGAGTATCAGTAGAAACAAACGCTTGACGCATGTTCAGAGATGATGATACGGACGAGTATCAACTAGTTAACAAAGAACACGGACGAGTGTTGAATCTGAGGAGACCAGGTAGTATATACAAGATACGGACGAGTATCTATATGAGTAAACATGAATGAGACCCGAACAAGCATTCAATCTTGTTATGGAGAGCATGATACAGACGGGTGTCGGAAAAAGTGTAAGTATATGGTTCCCAAGTGTTTGGGTAACTATGTTGGGGGAGGTGACACGGACGGGTGTCGAGGAATTGTATATGAATTTGTGAGTGCAAAGGGGACGCTCTGGCTTTCTGCTAGGGGATATGACACAGACGAGTGTCGAGAAGTATCTGTAATATATAAGTGTCTGTTTGTAAAGAATGCTCGGGCGACTTTACTGGGGAGTGATGACACGGACGAGTGCCAAAAGGAGTGTGTATCTGTAAAGGAAGTGCTTTTGCTCTTTGGTGGGGAACCGGGAAACATTCTGTATATTGTTGATGAACTGTCAGAATCTACAGGTGCTCAATTCGACTAATGGCTTGTGATTCATGCAATATGTTTGATTTTTGCCGTAATGCTCCGCATTAGGCGGAATGCTACGCTTTGTGGGGGGAGATATGATGCGAATGCTATGATTATGCAAAGATACCGATCCGGGGTTCGGATCCCGTTGCTGTGGAGATCTCTGGCTGATCTGCTTGAAGTGGATTTCCCAGCTGGGGATAAGATCATATATGACTCTGCTTTGGGAGAATAGATCATTGATATATCTTTCTTAGTAATGAGGGACCCAGTTGGGGTTTGTAGAAGCTTTCTTCACTCTGTTGTGAGATCTTCAGGAGTTGCTCTTCTGGATAGAGGCTGAAACTCTGCGGGGAGATAGTTCCCTGTCTAACACTCGGCTGGGGAAGAAGAAAGATCACTGAAAGATCCTCCTAGAGATTTCTGTGGGGATCCTGCTGAGGACGATACTTGACAACTCAGCTGGGGGATATGAGCACTTCCTGGTACTGCTCTGAAGGAAGTTTTGGAGAAGTGATGCCTGGCAGTTCTGGGGAGAAAGCATCTTTGGTGTTGTTTGGAAGGTGTGCCGAGGAAATAATGATTTGGCAGCTGTTGCACCCCAAAATTTGCCCTCACAATACAAGACTTTGTGTGCTAAGAAGGTTCACAAGGTTCACAATACTTACAAGACCTTTCATGAGGTTCATGAAGTTTACAAGACACTTTATGAAGTTCACAAGGTTCACAAGGTTCACAATACTTACAAGACCTTTCATGAGTTTCATGAAGTTTACAAGACACTTTATGAGGTTCACAAGGTTCACAAGGTTCACAATACTTACAAGACCTTTCATGAGGTTCATGAAGTTTACAAGACACTTTATGAGGTTCACAAGGTTCACAAGACATCTTATGAAGTTCACAAAGTTCACAATTGGTCAGAAGATTTGACAATTCCCTCAGACAATGCATCCTCCTAAGCAGTGCATCCAAAACTAGGGTTTTGACTTTAATCAGGCTAAATGAACTTCCAAGACTTCAAGTGAGCTTCATAACATCTTATATGTGTTTAAGAATCCCCAGGACAAGTTTCAAGACTTTTCTCAAAGGTTTACTCAGTCAGATGATCAAATAAGTCAAAATCAGTTAAAGTAGTTAAAAAGTCAAACTGAGGTCAACTGTGGTCAAACCAAAGTCAAACTTCATGATTTTATTCCAACATCAAGTATATAAAGTAAAATTCATCATTTGATCAAGGGTTGATCATGATTCATCAAGGAGGTTTCAGATCATCAAGAATCAGGAGTTTCTAAATTAGGGTTTCCTTAGTAAAAGTCAACTGAACTTTGACCAGCCATAACTTTCACATGCTTCATCATCAAGTCTCCATTCAAAGCTCATTTTGAAGGAAATTGAATTCTCTACAACTTTGTGTCTCACAAGCCAAGCCCAAAAATGCTTCATTTGGAAGGTATGAGCTAAGACATTATAAGTCCTTTTGAAAGTCAACAAAAAGTCAACAACTTCAAAAGGGCATAACTTGAGAATGGTAAATGATATGGACATGAAACCAGTGGGGTTGGTTAGAGGACTCTTCAAGCTTTCCAAAATGTCCAAGAACACCCTCATAGCATTAAAATTGAAGGATTTGTGCCCTTGCAAAGTTGGGAAATTTTTGGTTGGTTTATGAAGAAAATGGAGGTTTAAAACCAATTTTTTCTAAATGGGCTTGCCATATGATGATCCAATCCATACAAGTACCCCAAGCACGACCCAAAGCAACAAAGTTCTGATTTTTTATTATTTATTTATTATTTATTTTGATTTTATCCATTAAAAATCAAATTAAATCTAAATAAAATATGAAAATTCAATATTTGAATTGATTCTTCTTCTAGAAGGTCATAAACACCATTCAAGACCAATTATCAACATCCAAATTCGTGCTAGGCCAAGATAGTAAGAATATATTGGATTTTTTTTGATATTTTTGGATGGGAGATTTCTTCATAATCAAGTAATAAATTTTCATGATACAAGGTCCAATCTTTTTGACCTAATTCAATCATTATATATACTTGAAGACACTGCAAGCACTAGGAACGAATTTGGGCAGCCTCAAGAACCATAATCAAACTTCAAAATTCAAGCAAAAACACACATTCGATTTTTGATTTACAGGAGGTTTCAAGGTCTTTTAAAGGTGGAGACATGATCCTTGATGTTTCTTAAAGCTATCCTGATCATTTGCATCACTCAAAATGCCCCCATACGCATGAACCGAATTCTCATAACTTGACATTTGTGATTTTTCGATTCTGTTTATTTGCATATTGTTAATGATTTTTAACCTCATATTGTTGATTGTGATGATGTATAGAGTGTTTCTGGGTAAAAAACTTGAAGCTTCATGACCTAATATGCTCGCGGCCATTGTTAGGGTTTGAAACTTAGTTTTAGGGCTTTACGATTTAAGTAATTTAAAGACTTTTAAATGACATAATTGAACTGTATTAATCATGGGTAATTGTTTGGTGCTAGTATTGTGGCTTGATTCAGTATGATTCGATGTGTTTGGAGAACATAGGTTTTCCTGCAAGTTTAATTCGCAGGTAACTTCGTAAGAAAAAACGCATGAATTTTCACAGGTAAAGTGAGGAAGACGAAGCTGTTTAGCGCGCAGAAGGAATTCAAAATTCAAACTATTTTTATAATATGTGTGTTCTATTCATATGTCACAGCGTGCAGGTTGGCCTGGTGGTGAGAAGCGTTTGTGTATGGCTTAAGGGCTGGTGTTCGAATCCTGGCTTCAACCAGTTTTTATTGTTTTTCCATTTTAATTGTTAAACATAATATATTATGTATTATAGCTGTTATATGGACAGATGCGCCCTCCCGGCTGGAATGGTTAACGTGTTTGTGTGATGTTTGAAGGTCCTGGGTTCGATCCCCCCAGGCCTTTTGTTTTGTTTATTTTTCATGATTTCTTCAGGAACAACAACAAAAGCAATGGAACCCTCTCCCTTGTCACCTGCGCGCAGGCTAGCCCAGCGGATGGAAGTTTTTCCAGGTATTGGGAGGTCCTGGGTTCAAAACCAGGCCTCCCCTTTTTCTTTCTCTCCTTTATTTCTTTGTTTTAATTATTATTATTATTTGTTTTCTTAATTAAAATTAATTGATAATTAAATTCTAAACCTAATCTTCTTAGTTTTAAAATTTTCATAAACCCTAATTCATTTTGATTAATTCAAATAACTTTTTTTTATATAAACTTTAATTATCATACAAATGTTAGTTTATTTTATTATATATATTATAATTTGAAAATAGTTCTTATTTGTAAATAATTAATGTTAACCCTAATTTTATCTTTCATAACCCCAAAATTTTCTTTTATTTAAAATTTATTTTTATTATAATCTTTAATTTATTATTTATAAACCTTAATCATGCGTATATATTATTCAATTTGTTTATAATTTAAAACTTATATAATAAATATGCTTAATATTTATAAACCACATTGTGATTGCTTTTATTATTATTATGTAATTGTTCCTTGGTGTAATATTTATTAATAATGTTTATTATTTATATTTCATGCTATGGTTAGTAAATAGGGAGTGTAAACATACTTGTATTTTAAAATTAATTTAGATCATTTAAATTTAAAGATAAATATTAAAATTGTACACTCACACACGTAAGTTGATCTTTGATCGCCATCTCACTTCCTTAGGGATACTTCTCATGTTGCCTAATCAAAAAGGTCAAGTAGGGTGTATAAAGCAAAAGTCCCTCAAATTTACATCATCTAGTCCCTTAACAGATAAAAGATCAAGTCCCTTTCGAATGTTGCCTTCGTAATGATCTTGTCCCTTTCGAATAAAGATGATAAGTCCCTTCGAATTGCTTATACACCCCACATTTGCCTAACTAACAGATGTCCCTTCACATGCCCCTCACATCCAAGGTAATGACTACCTATTCCTTAATAATAGGAATAGTCTTACCATTTAAAGGATTCAAGAACAGAAAAGATTTAAGCTTAGGGTAGGTTCCTCTTAGATACTTGCTCACTCTTCAAAACAATTTCAAACACTTCACACATTTCAAACAATTTTCAAAACAAAGGTTTTATACACATCCGTACATGGATCATTATAAAATACTTAAGAAAATTTTTATTCACACACTTCACATTTCAAAAACATTTTAAAGTGAGCTAAGTAACTAAGAGCCCATGGATAACCATGGATGTAAAAGGTGCTAACACCTTCCCTTTACATAACCTACCCCCCGGACCCAAAAATCTTTTAAAAGGTCTTTCCTGTTCTTTTATGCCTTTCCTTTGGATAAAATAAAAGTCGGTGCCGACTCTTGCTATCCGCAACATAACTAAAGTCAGTTCTCCCACCGTGTTACAGCAGCCTACTGGGGAGAAGCCTTCATGCCCCATGTCGTGCTTTTTGAACACCTGCAATCCTGTATGATAAAGAAACGTACAAGTTTCCCGAGGTATCCCTTACTGGATTCCGTCATAGGAGTTTAGACACTCTCGGGAGCAAATATATTTCCTGTAATCATGTATTTTTAGAAGGGAAGCATCTGTATTTATGCAATCAATATCTTTAAGGACATCAGACATTTTTGCAAATGAAAAATAAAATATACGAGACAAGATATGACTGAAAATCTGATTTTATTGATCTATGCGCCCTGAATTGGCAAGATACAGTCAAAGAAACTGATTCCCTGAAATGAGGAGATCGTTACAGATTGGGAAACAAAAAGACGATGGCAATGTTGATGACGCTTCAAGGAGCTTCCCCTTTGCTATGACTTGTATGACATCGACGTTCTTCTCATCTTGCTTTCTGAAGGAGACTGATTTTGATCGCTGTTCGACCCTTTCGAAGCTTGCCAGGTTGTAAGTGACACAAATGAATTCAGAATGCAGTTGTTCGCTTATTCCCTTGTTTTGCGTGGATCTCCCTTTCGGGTTTTCAATCCACCGGGATACCCATTTTGCCTGAGTCGTCCAATGCGGCTTTTCAACTCAGCGGGTGCACATTTTTTTCCCTTATTTTTGCCCGAGTCTTTCATTCTGTTTTTGACTCGCCGGGATGCCCTATCTTTGCCTGGACTTACATTCTGTTTTTATGTCCAGCGGGTCTTTTTATGCGAAGTATTTTTTTAACTGCATCTGAATTCACAGGGGACAGGAAGTCTTCACCATCCATAGTGCTGAGCATCAGTGCTCCGCCAGAGAAAACTTTCTTTACTATGAACGGATCATCATAATTTGGAGTCCATTTGCCCCTGTGGTCTGTATGAGGAGGGAGAAGTCTTTTCAGCACAAGATCTCCTACTTGGTACTCTCGAAGCCTAACTTTCTGATCGAAGGCTTTCTTCATTCTTTTCTGATATAACTGCCCATGACAAATTGCAGCTAATCTCTTTTCTTCGATTAGATTTAGTTGTTCGTATCGGGATCGGACTCATTCTGCTTCATTCAGTTTAACATCCATTAGTACCCGCAAGGAGGGTAGTTCAACTTCAACAGGCAGGACTGCCTCCATACCATACACAAGCTGATACGGTGTTGCCCCAGTGGATGTTCAGATTGACGTACGGTACCCATGTAAGGAAAATGGTAGCATTTCATGCCAATCTTTATAGGTAACCACCATCTTCTGTACAATCTTCTTGATATTCTTGTTATCTGCCTCAACAGCGCCGTTCATCTTTGGCTTGTAAGGAGAAGAATTGTGGTGTTGGATCTTGAAGTCCCGACACAGTTCTGCCATCATTTTGTTATTCAAGTTGGAACCATTATCAGTAATGATTCGTTCGGGAATTCCATACCGACAGATGATATCTCTTTTCAGAAATCTAGCTACCACTTGCCTCGTAACATTTGCATAAGAAGCCGCTTCAACCCACTTGGTAAAATAGTCAATAGCAACCAGGATGAATCTGTGGCCGTTTGAAGCAGTCGGTTCAATCTTGCCAATCATATCAATGCCCCACATGGCAAAGGGCCAGGGTGAAGACATCACATTCAAAGGGTTGGGAGGCACATGCACTTTATCCGCATAAATCTGGCATTTATGGCATTTCCTGGCATAGGCACAACAGTCTGCATCCATTGTGATCCAGTAATAGCCTGATCTCAACAACTTTTTAGCCATTGCATGCCCTCCAGCATGAGTACCAAAGGATCCTTCGTGCACCTCGTGCATCAACAAGTCTGCTTCTGCCCTATCAACACATCTGAGAAGTACCATATCAAAGTTTCTCTTATACAGGGAACCATCAGCATTCAGGAAGAAACTACCAGCTAGCCTTCTTAATGTCTTCTTGTCATTGGATGATGCCCCAAGTGGGTATGTTTGATCCTCCAAGAAGCATTTGAAATCATGGAACCAAGGCTCATCATCTTTAACAACATTTGCTGAGAACACGTATGTTGGTCTGTCAAGTCTGGATACTGATATCCGAGGCACAAAGTTGGCAACTTGAACTTTGATCATGGATGAAATGGTAGCCAGAGCATCTGCAAACTGATTTTCATCTAGAGGGATATACTCAAGCTTGACTGTTGTGAAGAAAGTCAATAACCTCCTTGTATAATCCCGGTAAGGTATCAGATGATCTTGGTGGGTGTACCATTTGCCGTTGGTTTGATTAATTACCAGAGCTGAAACTCCGAACACAGTCAAAGTCTTGATCCTGAGGTCAATGGCTTCCTCAACACCCATAATAAAAGCTTCGTATTCAGCTTCGTTGTTAGTGCAGTTAAAGGTGAGTTTTGCCGAGAAAGGCATGTGAACTCCTTTAGGTGTAATGAGTACTGCACCAACACCACGACCATTCATATTAACAGCCCCATCAAACATCATAGTCCATTCTTCTTCTGGGTCAGGCCCTTTAGTGTGAACAGGCTCTTCATGATCTTTTGCTTTTATGAAAATGACGTCTTCATCAGGGAAGTTAAATCTCATAGGCTGGTAATCATCAATGGGTTGCTCAGCAAGATAATCTGACAATACACTGCCCTTGATGGCCTTTTGAGAGGTGTACTGAATATCATATTCTGTGAGAATCATTTGCCATCTCGCAACCCGTCCGGTAAGTGTTGGCTTCTCAAATATGTACTTAACAGGGTCCATCTTTGAGATCAATAAGGTAGTGTGGGTCAACATATACTGTCTTAGTCGGCGAGCAGCCCACGCTAAAGCACAGCAAGTTTTCTCGAGCAGTGAATAACGTTGTTCACAGTCGGTAAACTTTTTGCTTAGGTAGTATATTGCATACTCTTTTCGACCAGACTCGTCATGCTGGCCCAACACACACCCCATTGACTCTTCTAACACTGTCAAGTACATGATTAGAGGTCTTCCTTCAACTGGGGGCATGAGGATTGGAGGTTCTTGTAAGTATCCCTTGATTTTGTCAAAAGCCCTCTTGCAGTCTTCGTTCCACCTGACCGTTTGTTCTTTTCTTAACAGCTTGAACAAAGGCTCGCAGGTTGCTGTAAGGTGAGATATGAACCGAGAAATGTAGTTCAATCTGCCTAAGAACCCCCGAACTTCTTTTTCAGACTTTGGCGCAGGCATTTCTTGAATGGCTTTGACTTTATCAGGGTCAACTTCAATCCCTTTTTCACTTACAATAAATCCCAGCAACTTACCGGATCGCACCCCGAATGTGCATTTGTTGGGGTTTAACTTCAGTTGGTACTTCCTCAGACGCTTGAATAACTTCAACAGATTCACCAGGTGGTCTTCTTCTGTGAGGGACTTGGCAATCATGTCATCCACATAACATTCAATTTCTTTGTGGATCATGTCATGGAATAATGTTACCATAGCCTGTTGATAGGTGGCACCAGCATTCTTCAATCCAAATGGCATCACCTTATAACAGAATGTGCCCCAGGGTGTGATGAAAGTTGTCTTCTCCATGTCTTTAGGTGACATTTTGATCTGATTATATCCTGAAAATCCATCCATGAAGGAGAATACCGAGAACTAAGCCGTATTGTCGACCAATACATCAATGTGGGGTAAAGGGAAGTCATCTTTCGGGCTGGCTCTGTTCAGGTCCCGGTAATCCACACACATTCTCACCTTGCCATCCTTCTTAGGCACAGGTACAATATTAGCAACCCACGGAGGATAGCTAGTCACAGCAAGGAAACCGGCGTCCCACTGCTTTTGTACCTCTTCTTTTATTTTCATGGCCATATCTGGGCGAGTGCGGCGCAACTTCTGTTTTACTGGTGGGCAGTCTTCCTTCAAAGGCAACTTATGCATGACAATGTCGGTGTCCAACCCAGGCATGTCCTGATAAGACCAAGCGAAAACATCCACATACTCCCGAAGCATATCAATCAGTTGCTCTTTCACTGAGTCTTGTAAGCAGGCCCCGATCTTGACTTCTTTCACTTCTTCTTCCGTACCAAGATTAACCGTTTCGACCTCCTCCTGATGAGGAGTGATAACCTTCTCCTCTTGCCTTAACAACCTAGCTAGCTCTTTAGGTAGCTCATAATCTTCTTCAACCCCTTCATCGGCTTGATTGATTGGATTGTCAAAGTCATACGAAGCCATAGCAGTGTTGTTGTCGATGCAATCTGGAGGGCACTTTCTGCAAGGGTTTAAATTGGTTCATTTTAGTGATCAATTTTAATCTTGTTTTAGAAAAAGTGAAAATGAAGTTATTTATTTTGAAAAACATTGCCATTTTATTTTTGTACAAAAAGAAAAATGAAAAGACAGTGAGCGAAAAAAAGACTTGTTTGCAAAAGATGTCCGATATTCATTGATTGATCTGTTTGCACAAAATTACAAGATGGCCCGATTACAAAATGAGTCTTGACATCTTGGGCAAGATGTAAGACTTGATACATGCTTTAAAAATACAGGAAATAATAATTACTCTGCAGGAGTAACCCTTATAATTTCCTGGGAAGACCAGTTTGAGACATGGCTCCCCGGGGTCCTTGGATGTATCCAGCTCTCCAGGTTGCGCTCATCTTCCGACTCATCTTCCAAGTTGTTCACAGCATCCGGGGTGAGCATCCCCCCGCTGAAAAAATTAGGCTCTTTAGCAGCCTCCGATTGATCTTGTTGAGTTGGTCTGTAACCCAACCCAAATTTGTCCTCTTTCTTCTCCACGGGCAACAGCTTGCCTCAGCCTTGGGCAGTACCCTCCTCAACAACCTTCCTGGATTGCTGATAAGATGTCATGGAAGTTCCCAGTACAGCAGATGCTTCATTAATGTTCAGGGCCTCAAACCCCTGGCTCATAGTTTCATGGATCTCCCCATCCATTTCTATGTACTTATACGTAGCCAGATGGCTAACAAAGATGTCTTCTTCCCCACAGATGGTGATGATCTGGCCTTCCCACTCGAATTTCAACTTCTGGTGAAGGGTAGATGTAACAGCGCCAGCGGTATGGATCCAGGGTCTACCCAACAAACAGCTGTAGGCTGGCTGAATGTCCATCACATAGAAGGTAATTTTAAAAGTCTGTGGGCCAATCATCACAGGCAGATCAATCTCCCCAAGCACTGATCTTTTAGAGCCATCAAATGCTCTCATCACCAAATTACTCGGACGCAATGCCAAGCCATCATACTCCAGCTTCACTAAGGCTTTCTTTGGTAGAACATTGAGTGATGACCCAGTGTCCACCAGTACATGAGATAGAACAGCACCCTTGCACTCTAGGGTGATATGTAAAGCCTTGTTGTGGTTACGTCTCTCAGTTGTTAAGTCAGCATTGGTAAAACCCAGTCCATGTCTGGTGTTGACATTTGCTACCACAGTAATCTCCTCTGGCACGTATGCTGCGTGCAGGACTTTCAATAATGCATTCCTGTGAGCTTCAGAACACATCAACAGGGATAATATGGATATTTTAGAGGGAGTTTGGTGAAGCTGATCCACCACCTTGTAATCACTTCTTTTTATGATTCTCATAAACTCGTCTACATCTTGTTCAAAAGATGTATTCTGAGTTTCTTTGACAGTCGGCTCTTCAAGTACCACACTCTTTCCTTTTGCTTTGGCAGCAGCTTCTGCTTCAACATTAGGTCTCTGAGTTTGTGAGGCAAAAAGGCGTCCGCTTCTGGTGAAGCCTCCGCTTCCCCCAACATTATCAATTTGTGGAGAAGAGGTTGATGAATCCAGAGTAATTTTCTCCCTGTTGTAGTAAAGATCAGAGCCATAATGCCAAGGTATGGCATTACTGCTTTCATATGGAACTGGTCCAGGCACCGTAATGGTAACTGGACTGACTGCCGCAGAGGAGGGTACTATGATGATGTGTGGATCATAGTAAATTGTGACTGGTGATCTGGCAGGAGGCGCCACTGTTTGTTGCTGAAAGTTGCTGTTTGGAGGAACAATTGATGGATCAAAGTAGATGGTGACTGCTGAGATATCTTCATTAATTTCTGCTGGCGTTGTAGAAGATTCTGCTGAATAAATGGATGCTGATGTTGTATAAGAAAGAGTTGTTGACATTTGGTTTGTTGAAGTGATGGAAGGAACCATTGCTGATGATATTGACGAATCGGTAGGAATGATTGTTGCTGCTGTTGTAGAAGAATCAGGGATTGTTGTTAAAGGAATTGCTTGATTTGTAGGCGCCGTTTTTGAGATCTAAAGGATTCCATCCTTGATAAGACCATCTATGCCGCTTCTCAAATTTTCACACCCATTGACTGCAATGTTGCAATACCCACAACCGAGCTCGCACCCGGGGAACACTTGGCACTCTAGAAGCTGAGCTTTAATTTCGACCAAAGGTGTTCGAATTTGTGCAACACTGGTGATTAAAATAGATGGCTTGTCTTCCTCAATGGCATTAATCCTCGGCCCGTTATGATTAGGCATAGGATTCTTGTTGACATTTGGAGGGGGTGCAAAGTTGAGGGCTTTAGAATCCACCAGATCTTGGACTTTCATTTGCAAGGCCCTGCATTTTTCGGTATTGTGGCCAGGTGCATTGGAGTGGAAAGCACACCTGGCGTTGACATCATAATTCCTTAGGAGATTGGAGGGATCTGGTGGTGCCAATATCCTTAACTCAATCAAGTTGAGCTTCAGGAGTTGTGGTAATAAGGCGGCATAAGGCATAGGGATAGGGTCAATCACCCTGTTTGCCTATGACGGTCTTTGCTGAAAAGGTCTTTGTTGTTGATTGATGTTGTTGTTGTTGTAGGTTCTTTGTGGCGGGTACTGAACTTGCTGCTGATAATGTGGTTGTTGTGGTGGTTGATATGTTGATTGCTGAGGAATCGGAGTTGGAATAGTAACAGCTGCCACTGATCTGTGAACATACTGAGGTCTGCCCCTGGTGGCATGGATGGCATTTGTCTCACCGGTCCTTCGAGGTCCTACAAAAGGCTTCCTGGGATTACTGGATAAACTTGCACCGTTATCAGAAATCTTACCCATTTTTAGCAGACTTTCAATTCTTTCACCGGCTATAACTACGTCAGCAAAACTGGTGGAAGAAAAGGCAGCTAGCCTATCAATATATGTTCCTTGCAGAGTATTCATGAACATGTCGGCCATTTCTCTTTCCGACATGGGTGGTTGGACAGCAGCAACAAGCTGTCTCCACCTTTGGGCATACTCCCTGAAGCTTTCTCTGGAGGATTGAGACATTCCCATCAGGAGGGTCCTGTTAGGGGCCATGTCCAGATTGTATTGGTACTGCCTGATAAAAGCTTCAGCTAGGTCCTTCCAGCATCTGATTGTAGCTCTGGTCAAGTGTGAATACCACTCTCTTGAAGCCCCAGTCAAACTGTCTTCGAAGTAGAACATCCACAGCTTCTCATCCATAGTATATGCTTTAAGTTTTCCCAGGAAGGACTGCAGGTGAGTTCGTGGACAGGAAGTTCCATTGTATTTCTCAAAGCACGGGGGGTTTGAACTTGTGGGGAATTCTCACCCCATCCACTAGCCCCATGTCCATTACATCAAAACCCAAGGAGTTTTGAGACTCCAAAGATCTCAATTTCTCAGCAATTTCATCAAACCTCCTATCATAGACTTCATCTCCAGCTCCCATTACAGTAAACTGCTCTTCTTGAGGATCTTCCTGCAAGATCCTGCCTGCAGCAGTGTTGCGCTACACATTCCTTGGGATGTTGGCCTCCAGATCTAGATGAGGTCCAAATACTGGTGGGTTAACATGAGGCTGACCTCCCTCATTGTTGCTGGTTCCTCCAGTTCCAGGATGAGGTTCCTCGGGGGTTTGCCTTTCTACCAATGCCCTTAACCTTTCTTGGCTCTGGGCCAAGCCAGTCATTACAGTCATGAATTGAGCCATTTGGTTCCTCATCTCCACTCTTTCATTAGCCATCTGAGTCCTGACCTCAGTCAGATCTTGCTGTACTTGGTCCATTTGGATACCAGGAAGGTTGTTGCGAGTAGGGTACCAGTGCGTACGGTTGACAGGGAACACTCTTCTGTGAGCAATATTTCCTAAGACCACAACAGAGTTAGAAACAAATAATAACAAAAACCTACAAAACAAAACAAGGTTAGTATGCAATGCAGTATGCTTATTTGTTTTCCAAGGTATCCGGCTTGGCTCTTGATTTTGACCTTTCCAGACCCCGAGGAAGATGCTTTTGACTTTGCTGAGAAAAGAAACTCAAAAATGGAAACAAACTAAAATATATTACAAATACTGAACAATACATAGTTTGTTTTTTACAACACATGCCCTTGGAGGGTCAAAAATACAAAAGAGAAAAGTACATCAAATGAAAATAAACAACAAGCAAAGAAGTCAAACATCTAGTCCAAACTCATCCTCCTTGACCTCCTTCAGAAGTGCATCAGTCACTGGACCAGCTGGATGCTTTGTGATGTTTCTGATGAGGAGGTTCCTGGTGGCAATGGCAGTGGTCAGCTTCTTGTGCCTGTCCTGGTCCTTTGATCTCTTCAGCCCAGCCCTAAGCTTCAACTCTGAAATCTCCTTCTGGGATGCCAACAAAGCTTCCTGTTGCTTCTTTTCATTGGCCTCCAACTGTTCAATCCTGGCCTGAGTTTTCTGGTCTTCTTGTGTCCGGGCTTCAGTGATCCTGACCCACCTAGCCTGACTCTCTTGCAAATATAGCTCAGTCCTAGCCTGTTGAAACTTGGCTTCTTTACAGGCATTCTTCAATATTTGCTCCCCAGCCCTTGCTTTCTTGATGTAGTCCTCTGTTTTCTCAATCCTAGCCAGATGCTCCACCCTAAGCTTCTCCAACCTCTCAATGTCCAGACGACCATCACTCCTTTCCCAAAGGGTCTTCTTTAGAGCTTGAGACAGATTCTCATTCCTTTCCTTCAGCTTCTCAAATTCTTCCAGGCTGACAGTTGCTGGAGGTGGTACTGTAGAGGGTCCAGGTATATCCTCAATGGTGAAAGGCATTCCAGTAATCTGAGCTCTAGTACGGGACCAATCATAGTACTGAGCTGAAGCAACATTATTACACCTCCCTAGAATAGCCATCCTTTTTGTCTGGATGTTGTCCCAAGCCCAGGATGCTTGTCTGACTGCAGCTAGATTAGGTTTTATTTCACAATACAAGGTCTCAGCTAAATCTTGCACTCTAGGAGGGTGAACCAAAGCATAACCCAGTTGTCTCTTAAACAGCAGAGGGTTGTAGTTGATGCAACCCTTTACTCCTATCAGAGGCACATTTGGGTATTGCCCACAGCTGATGATTATGTCTTTGCCTTTGGTGCTCTGGGTGCACCATCTGATGTCATCCTAAGTCAAAGCAATGAGCCTCTTGGCCCAATTCTTCTGCTGGTGAGGATTCAAGAAGGCATCTGTCTTAGGTAGGTGTCTGAGCAGCCAGGTATGAAACAAAGGAGCACAACATCTCACCAACTTCCCCCTTTGTTTCTCATTCCTCTGATGGATGGAGTAATAGAAATCTCCCAGCAATGTGGGTACTGGGTTCCTCAAAAGAAACAGATGAATGGCATTCTTGCTGATAAATTTGGGCTCATCAGCAAATAGTATGACCCCATATATGCTGAGGGCTAACAATGCACAAACTGCTCTCCATTCTCCTAAGGAGGCCTTCAGGATGGCCTGAAAAATCAAGAAGTCTAAGTGTAAACCAGGGATCCCAGCTTTTGTTGTGATGTTCTTCTCAATCAAAGTAGGCTCCAGGTACAGTGCTTTTGCTACTTCTCCATTGCTGGGAGAAGTCATCTCTGAGTTGAAGGGGATTCCACCCCTGACAGGTACTCCAATAAATGATGAAAACTCCTCCAGTAAGGGCCCTAGCTGAAAGTCTGGGAAGGTGAAACATCTCAATGGAGGGTCATAAAACTGCAAGCATGTGTGGATCATGCTCCTCTGAGAAGGGTCAAGGTCCACAACCATATCCAGGATACCTCCATAGTGCTCTCTGAATAATGGGATGTGGTCAGGGGTGATAAGTGACTGGACCTGTCTGATGCCAGTCAGCACATGCTCAAAGAAATGGTATGAAATGTTGCTCTTCCTGGGAGTAGCCATGAATGCTGATGAAGAACTGAAGACAAGTGCTGATGCAGATCAAGACTGATACTGGAGATGAGCCACTGACAGGCTGATGCTGGTGATGATGAGGATGACTGAAGCAGACCACTGATGAAGATTGCTGAAGCAGATAACTGATGAAACAGAGGTCTATACAGATGAAAGGGGCCAAAACCAAGCCAGATATAATGTGGATACCCTGAAAAACAAATAAACAAATGTCAAATGATGCAAATGATGATGTATGCAAATGATATGCAAGGGTTTGTGATCAAGCTGGATCTGATTATCTGTCTTGATATATAAGGCCCATTGTATGTTCAAGAAGTCCAGATGGAGGTTCAGAAATCCAGTAACCAAGGTGGGGGACTCAAATAAAGAGTCACGTGTCCGGGGTTAATCACAAGAATTGTCCAAAATGAGGTATTCTTAATCAAAATAAGAACAGGGTATGATGTGGCCAAGGGTACCTGCAAACCTGTAAACAGCCCAACCCCCTCATAGGCAGTGTTCTAGAACAAGGATCCTCAGACTTGGATCAGTTATGAGAAGTGTAAACACTTCTAACCCGGAGGTACAATGTTTACAATAACCATTAAAGATCCTCCTCTAATTCACCTCAGTTTCTGAAGGTCATAATAAAGGTCATCCAGACTTAGCAGGCTTCCCAGATATCCCTAGCACTACAGGAAATCTGTAGCACAGAGTTCTCAAGAAGAAACCCACATCTGAACCGTGTTTCATATTCCCGCACCAGACCGAAATGGAATGGGAAAGAACATGAACCACTCTAGCCTAGGTGTCACTCAGGTCCCAGGTACAGGACCTCAAACTCTCAATGGAACCCCCACCCACCAAGACAATAAACCAGATCCAGCAAGATGATAGTATGACAGTATGATGTATAAAGCTGTAAAGAAAGCAATAAATAACTGTACATAAAGCAATAAAACAAAAACATAAACACACATAGCACATAACACCCCAGTAAACACAAATCAAACAAGCGCTAGGAGGAACCCACAAAAAGAACCAGAAGCCCTGGTTACAGTATAAGGGTCCCCAGCAGAGTCGCCAAGCTGTCGCTCCCACAAAATGAGGCCAGGTCAAATGGGGTACAGACGCGAACGGTCGGCGAAAGAGGAAGGAATGACTAGAGTTTCCAGCTAGGCATTTTTATCCTGAAGGAAAGGTAATGCTGCATAGACCTAGAAAGATAAAGATAAGACGGTCGCGAACCAGAGAAACTGAGAAAGGGGGTTGGTTACAACCTGGGAAGGTATTAGCACCCAGATTGTCCGCCGTACTCGACGGGATCCACGCTTAAAAGATTTGTGTTTAAAAGGGTAGTGTCAGTGCTATTCTGTGTGTAAAAGCTGGAAAAGAATGCAAGTGTCAGTGTAAAAGAAATGTGAAGTGAAGTAAAGAGTGTCAGTGCAAGGAAAGAATTCAAAGCTCAAGACAATGAGGCTTAAAAGAATAAGGCTAGAAGAGGTGGAATATACAGAGACTTTTGTTCGATAACTGTTAAGTTATGCCTACGTATCCTCTCGTGAAATGAGGAAGTCAGAACACCGTAGTTCGACTCAAAGAGACTGAAAGATAAATTGACTTGTGAACTGCTCACTTGTCTATGCTCAAGTGTATGACATGTCTGGCTCAGGTGCAAACTGTCTTGCATTAGACGGAAGAAGCGAGTTCTCGTTTGTGAGTGAATGAGATGAGAAAAGAATCCCGAAGGAGACGATTATTGTTTGTTTTTGGGTTTTCAAGCTTTTATTACTTTTTGGTGTTTGTCATAAGTTAATGAGCTTAAGCCTAAACCAAGGGTTAGTAAACTCATCACATCTTCCCTCTGATTAGGGGTAATGAGAATACCTTAAGTATGAAGTAAACACCTCACACTTAATCACCATGATGTAGGATTAAGATCATTAACCTACTTGCCTTTATTTAGATGTTTTTGGTGTTTTTTATAGTGTTAAGTAATGAGTTTAAGCCATAATCAAGGATTTAATGGACCCATTACACCATCCTAATAGAAGGATAATAGATGAGAACATTTAAGCTGAGGAAGGCTCCTCAACTTAATCCATGATTAGGGATTAACCTCATGACAAAACAAAGCATTTATTAAAGTGGATTTTAGTTAATGATAAGATTAAGAAGTGAGTTTTATGGTTGGTAAGACAACTTGAGGGGGACTTGTCCATTAACACTAGGGTTAGTCCTTCTTAACCAATTTAAGGAAGAATTAGAACCCTAATGCAAGGCCCAAGTTACAAGCTTGATGTCTTGATGATTATTAAGTGAATTGATTAAAGGATTTAAACACATTAAGGGTTTAACACTTAGGATTAAAGTTATACACTCCATCCTAATAGAAGGATGCAGGCATAAGCTTAATCACAAAACCTTAAAACCTTTAGGGTTTAGTCCTTGATTATGAGATGAGGAGAGAAGACTCAAAGATGACACAAAGGCAAAACTAAATGGGGAACTAATCAAGCCCTAATTGTTATCATACTTGGAGGTCCTAGGGTTTGTGAGGCTTAAGAGAGAAGGGATCTTCAAAGAGCCACCCAGGAGAGAAGCAGATGAAAGGAGAAAGAAGCAAAGAGAAGCAAGACAACTTGCTTCACTTAAGAAGACAAGTTGCCTGAGGAAAGAAAGTAAGAGATGAACATGAATGAGCAAGCTCAATCCAATACACAAGATAAAATGCAGCAATGATGCAAGATAGATGAGAAGAGATTGTGAGAAGTGAAGGCAAATTCACTTCTCAAAACAACTTACCACCTGAAAAGTTAGTAAAAGAAATGAAATGCAATACAAATGAGATGAAATGTCATGATGCAAACCAAAGTCAGAAGCATAAACATGATTTCAATGATGCAAAGAGATTATGCAAGCACATGACAAGAGATGAGAATGATCAAACAAGCATAAGGATGCAAATGAGACATGCTTTGAACCATAAAGATCCATGAATGTTTATGAAATGAAATGAATATATAATCATGGCAAATGAAAGATGTAATGATCAAACATGGTTCTAATATGTCCTAAGATGTCTTGTGAATCATGAGGATGCACAAAATGTCATGGCAAGTTCTTAAATGCAAGCATATGAGAGATGGATGCAAAGGAAGGCACAAATTAGGGTTTATGAACAACATTCAACACAAAATTCAAAATCAGAAGCATAAGGCGTGATAAAAAAAATTGAAAATCGGATCAAAGGAACCCTAACCCTACACAAGTTCACTGCCCAAAGGAGGGGACCTAACTCTAAACCTAATGGAAGTTATGAATTTTCTAAGCCAACTAGGGTTTTGGGGTGCCTCTCAAAGAAAAATACAAAACAAATTGAAAATAGAAAATCAATTCAAACCAATTTTATCTTATAAACTACATTCTATGGAGGGTGCAATGCAAGAAGAACCATTATCAAACTCTCAAGGGTTAGAAAGAATGGATTTTTCAAAGTTTGAACAAAAATATTGCCTTAAAATGAATTTAATTCCCATGAAAATTGTCAAAATGCATCAAGAACCAAAAATAAATTTGGTTTGAGAGTTTGATAATGTTTCTAAATGTTTTGAAATGCAATGTGAATTTTTTTGGAATTTTTAAATACCTAAATGTATTTTTAATTAATTAATTTTCATTAACTAATTAAAAATAACCATTTAAATGATTTAAAAATAATTTTTAATGCAAAAAATAAAAATAAAAATATTTTTGGGTTCTAAAAATTAATGAAATGTTTGACAAAAATTTTCAGAATTTTTAAATGTGTTTTGCTATTTTAAATAATTCGTGGAAATAAAATGCAAAACAAATAAAATTAAAATGAATTTAAAAGAAAAAAAAGAGAAAGTCAGCTAATCTGAGGGCTGAGATTCAAATTCAAGGAGGCGGGAGTTGACTACGCGCGCGAACAAACGGCCTGAATTCAAACTCTCTTAATTATGATTAAACCCTAATCCTGAGCCCTAATCACTTTCAGATGACCGGAACAGTGTTCCGGTCATCTTCTCCGGCCAACCAATTTCCCAATCTCACTCAAAACGCATCAAAACTTCACTAAACTCTCCAGAATCAATCTATGAACATCATTAAACATAAACCCTACAACAAACATTATTTATTTTTCGTGAATCAAGAGAAGCAAACAAAATCATTTTTACGGGCAAACTTTCAGACAGTCAATACATGCTTGTTTCTTGACCATTTTCGAAACCAAACACATCCATCAGGCCAGGATTGAGACATTCCCATCAGGAGGGTCCTGTTAGGGGCCATGTCCAGATTGTATTGGTACTGCCTGATAAAAGCTTCAGCTAGGTCCTTCCAGTATCTGATTGTAGCTCTGGTCAAGTGTGAATACCACTCTCTTGAAGCCCCAGTCAAACTGTCTTCGAAGTAGAACATCCACAGCTTCTCATCCATAGTATATGCTTTAAGTTTTCCCAGGAAGGACTGCAGGTGAGTTCGTGTACAGGAAGTTCCATTGTATTTCTCAAAGCACGGGGGGTTTGAACTTGTGGGGAATTCTCACCCCATCCACTAGCCCCATGTCCATTACATCAAAACCCAAGGAGTTTTGAGACTCCAAAGATCTCAATTTCTCAGCAATTTCATCAAACCTCCTATCATAGACTTCATCTCCAGCTCCCATTACAGTAAACTGCTCTTCTTGAGGATCTTCCTGCAAGATCCTGCCTGCAGCAGTGTTGCGCTACACATTCCTTGGGATGTTGGCCTCCAGATCTAGATGAGGTCCAAATACTGGTGGGTTAACATGAGGCTGACCTCCCTCATTGTTGCTGGTTCCTCCAGTTCCAGGATGAGGTTCCTCGGGGGTTTGCCTTTCTACCAATGCCCTTAACCTTTCTTGGCTCTGGGCCAAGCCAGTCATTACAGTCATGAATTGAGCCATTTGGTTCCTCATCTCCACTCTTTCATTAGCCATCTGAGTCCTGACCTCAGTCAGATCTTGCTGTACTTGGTCCATTTGGATACCAGGAAGGTTGTTGCGAGTAGGGTACCAGTGCGTACGGTTGACAGGGAACACTCTTCTGTGAGCAATATTTCCTAAGACCACAACAGAGTTAGAAACAAATAATAACAAAAACCTACAAAACAAAACAAGGTTAGTATGCAATGCAGTATGCTTATTTGTTTTCCAAGGTATCCGGCTTGGCTCTTGATTTTGACCTTTCCAGACCCCGAGGAAGATGCTTTTGACTTTGCTGAGAAAAGAAACTCAAAAATGGAAACAAACTAAAATATATTACAAATACTGAACAATACATAGTTTGTTTTTTACAACACATGCCCTTGGAGGGTCAAAAATACAAAAGAGAAAAGTACATCAAATGAAAATAAACAACAAGCAAAGAAGTCAAACATCTAGTCCAAACTCATCCTCCTTGACCTCCTTCAGAAGTGCATCAGTCACTGGACCAGCTGGATGCTTTGTGATGTTTCTGATGAGGAGGTTCCTGGTGGCAATGGCAGTGGTCAGCTTCTTGTGCCTGTCCTGGTCCTTTGATCTCTTCAGCCCAGCCCTAAGCTTCAACTCTGAAATCTCCTTCTGGGATGCCAACAAAGCTTCCTGTTGCTTCTTTTCATTGGCCTCCAACTGTTCAATCCTGGCCTGAGTTTTCTGGTCTTCTTGTGTCCGGGCTTCAGTGATCCTGACCCACCTAGCCTGACTCTCTTGCAAATATAGCTCAGTCCTAGCCTGTTGAAACTTGGCTTCTTTACAGGCATTCTTCAATATTTGCTCCCCAGCCCTTGCTTTCTTGATGTAGTCCTCTGTTTTCTCAATCCTAGCCAGATGCTCCACCCTAAGCTTCTCCAACCTCTCAATGTCCAGACGACCATCACTCCTTTCCCAAAGGGTCTTCTTTAGAGCTTGAGACAGATTCTCATTCCTTTCCTTCAGCTTCTCAAATTCTTCCAGGCTGACAGTTGCTGGAGGTGGTACTGTAGAGGGTCCAGGTATATCCTCAATGGTGAAAGGCATTCCAGTAATCTGAGCTCTAGTACGGGACCAATCATAGTACTGAGCTGAAGCAACATTATTACACCTCCCTAGAATAGCCATCCTTTTTGTCTGGATGTTGTCCCAAGCCCAGGATGCTTGTCTGACTGCAGCTAGATTAGGTTTTATTTCACAATACAAGGTCTCAGCTAAATCTTGCACTCTAGGAGGGTGAACCAAAGCATAACCCAGTTGTCTCTTAAACAGCAGAGGGTTGTAGTTGATGCAACCCTTTACTCCTATCAGAGGCACATTTGGGTATTGCCCACAGCTGATGATTATGTCTTTGCCTTTGGTGCTCTGGGTGCACCATCTGATGTCATCCTAAGTCAAAGCAATGAGCCTCTTGGCCCAATTCTTCTGCTGGTGAGGATTCAAGAAGGCATCTGTCTTAGGTAGGTGTCTGAGCAGCCAGGTATGAAACAAAGGAGCACAACATCTCACCAACTTCCCCCTTTGTTTCTCATTCCTCTGATGGATGGAGTAATAGAAATCTCCCAGCAATGTGGGTACTGGGTTCCTCAAAAGAAACAGATGAATGGCATTCTTGCTGATAAATTTGGGCTCATCAGCAAATAGTATGACCCCATATATGCTGAGGGCTAACAATGCACAAACTGCTCTCCATTCTCCTAAGGAGGCCTTCAGGATGGCCTGAAAAATCAAGAAGTCTAAGTGTAAACCAGGGATCCCAGCTTTTGTTGTGATGTTCTTCTCAATCAAAGTAGGCTCCAGGTACAGTGCTTTTGCTACTTCTCCATTGCTGGGAGAAGTCATCTCTGAGTTGAAGGGGATTCCACCCCTGACAGGTACTCCAATAAATGATGAAAACTCCTCCAGTAAGGGCCCTAGCTGAAAGTCTGGGAAGGTGAAACATCTCAATGGAGGGTCATAAAACTGCAAGCATGTGTGGATCATGCTCCTCTGAGAAGGGTCAAGGTCCACAACCATATCCAGGATACCTCCATAGTGCTCTCTGAATAATGGGATGTGGTCAGGGGTGATAAGTGACTGGACCTGTCTGATGCCAGTCAGCACATGCTCAAAGAAATGGTATGAAATGTTGCTCTTCCTGGGAGTAGCCATGAATGCTGATGAAGAACTGAAGACAAGTGCTGATGCAGATCAAGACTGATACTGGAGATGAGCCACTGACAGGCTGATGCTGGTGATGATGAGGATGACTGAAGCAGACCACTGATGAAGATTGCTGAAGCAGATAACTGATGAAACAGAGGTCTATATAGATGAAAGGGGCCAAAACCAAGCCAGATATAATGTGGATACCCTGAAAAACAAATAAACAAATGTCAAATGATGCAAATGATGATGTATGCAAATGATATGCAAGGGTTTGTGATCAAGCTGGATCTGATTATCTGTCTTGATATATAAGGCCCATTGTATGTTCAAGAAGTCCAGATGGAGGTTCAGAAATCCAGTAACCAAGGTGGGGGACTCAAATAAAGAGTCACGTGTCCGGGGTTAATCACAAGAATTGTCCAAAATGAGGTATTCTTAATCAAAATAAGAACAGGGTATGATGTGGCCAAGGGTACCTGCAAACCTGTAAACAGCCCAACCCCCTCATAGGCAGTGTTCTAGAACAAGGATCCTCAGACTTGGATCAGTTATGAGAAGTGTAAACACTTCTAACCCGGAGGTACAATGTTTACAATAACCATTAAAGATCCTCCTCTAATTCACCTCAGTTTCTGAAGGTCATAATAAAGGTCATCCAGACTTAGCAGGCTTCCCAGATATCCCTAGCACTACAGGAAATCTGTAGCACAGAGTTCTCAAGAAGAAACCCACATCTGAACCGTGTTTCATATTCCCGCACCAGACCGAAATGGAATGGGAAAGAACATGAACCACTCTAGCCTAGGTGTCACTCAGGTCCCAGGTACAGGACCTCAAACTCTCAATGGAACCCCCACCCACCAAGACAATAAACCAGATCCAGCAAGATGATAGTATGACAGTATGATGTATAAAGCTGTAAAGAAAGCAATAAATAACTGTACATAAAGCAATAAAACAAAAACATAAACACACATAGCACATAACACCCCAGTAAACACAAATCAAACAAGCGCTAGGAGGAACCCACAAAAAGAACCAGAAGCCCTGGTTACAGTATAAGGGTCCCCAGCAGAGTCGCCAAGCTGTCGCTCCCACAAAATGAGGCCAGGTCAAATGGGGTACAGACGCGAACGGTCGGCGAAAGAGGAAGGAATGACTAGAGTTTCCAGCTAGGCATTTTTATCCTGAAGGAAAGGTAATGCTGCATAGACCTAGAAAGATAAAGATAAGACGGTCGCGAACCAGAGAAACTGAGAAAGGGGGTTGGTTACAACCTGGGAAGGTATTAGCACCCAGATTGTCCGCCGTACTCGACGGGATCCACGCTTAAAAGATTTGTGTTTAAAAGGGTAGTGTCAGTGCTATTCTGTGTGTAAAAGCTGGAAAAGAATGCAAGTGTCAGTGTAAAAGAAATGTGAAGTGAAGTAAAGAGTGTCAGTGCAAGGAAAGAATTCAAAGCTCAAGACAATGAGGCTTAAAAGAATAAGGCTAGAAGAGGTGGAATATACAGAGACTTTTGTTCGATAACTGTTAAGTTATGCCTACGTATCCTCTCGTGAAATGAGGAAGTCAGAACACCGTAGTTCGACTCAAAGAGACTGAAAGATAAATTGACTTGTGAACTGCTCACTTGTCTATGCTCAAGTGTATGACATGTCTGGCTCAGGTGCAAACTGTCTTGCATTAGACGGAAGAAGCGAGTTCTCGTTTGTGAGTGAATGAGATGAGAAAAGAATCCCGAAGGAGACGATTATTGTTTGTTTTTGGGTTTTCAAGCTTTTATTACTTTTTGGTGTTTGTCATAAGTTAATGAGCTTAAGCCTAAACCAAGGGTTAGTAAACTCATCACATCTTCCCTCTGATTAGGGGTAATGAGAATACCTTAAGTATGAAGTAAACACCTCACACTTAATCACCATGATGTAGGATTAAGATCATTAACCTACTTGCCTTTATTTAGATGTTTTTGGTGTTTTTTATAGTGTTAAGTAATGAGTTTAAGCCATAATCAAGGATTTAATGGACCCATTACACCATCCTAATAGAAGGATAATAGATGAGAACATTTAAGCTGAGGAAGGCTCCTCAACTTAATCCATGATTAGGGATTAACCTCATGACAAAACAAAGCATTTATTAAAGTGGATTTTAGTTAATGATAAGATTAAGAAGTGAGTTTTATGGTTGGTAAGACAACTTGAGGGGGACTTGTCCATTAACACTAGGGTTAGTCCTTCTTAACCAATTTAAGGAAGAATTAGAACCCTAATGCAAGGCCCAAGTTACAAGCTTGATGTCTTGATGATTATTAAGTGAATTGATTAAAGGATTTAAACACATTAAGGGTTTAACACTTAGGATTAAAGTTATACACTCCATCCTAATAGAAGGATGCAGGCATAAGCTTAATCACAAAACCTTAAAACCTTTAGGGTTTAGTCCTTGATTATGAGATGAGGAGAGAAGACTCAAAGATGACACAAAGGCAAAACTAAATGGGGAACTAATCAAGCCCTAATTGTTATCATACTTGGAGGTCCTAGGGTTTGTGAGGCTTAAGAGAGAAGGGATCTTCAAAGAGCCACCCAGGAGAGAAGCAGATGAAAGGAGAAAGAAGCAAAGAGAAGCAAGACAACTTGCTTCACTTAAGAAGACAAGTTGCCTGAGGAAAGAAAGTAAGAGATGAACATGAATGAGCAAGCTCAATCCAATACACAAGATAAAATGCAGCAATGATGCAAGATAGATGAGAAGAGATTGTGAGAAGTGAAGGCAAATTCACTTCTCAAAACAACTTACCACCTGAAAAGTTAGTAAAAGAAATGAAATGCAATACAAATGAGATGAAATGTCATGATGCAAACCAAAGTCAGAAGCATAAACATGATTTCAATGATGCAAAGAGATTATGCAAGCACATGACAAGAGATGAGAATGATCAAACAAGCATAAGGATGCAAATGAGACATGCTTTGAACCATAAAGATCCATGAATGTTTATGAAATGAAATGAATATATAATCATGGCAAATGAAAGATGTAATGATCAAACATGGTTCTAATATGTCCTAAGATGTCTTGTGAATCATGAGGATGCACAAAATGTCATGGCAAGTTCTTAAATGCAAGCATATGAGAGATGGATGCAAAGGAAGGCACAAATTAGGGTTTATGAACAACATTCAACACAAAATTCAAAATCAGAAGCATAAGGCGTGATAAAAAAAATTGAAAATCGGATCAAAGGAACCCTAACCCTACACAAGTTCACTGCCCAAAGGAGGGGACCTAACTCTAAACCTAATGGAAGTTATGAATTTTCTAAGCCAACTAGGGTTTTGGGGTGCCTCTCAAAGAAAAATACAAAACAAATTGAAAATAGAAAATCAATTCAAACCAATTTTATCTTATAAACTACATTCTATGGAGGGTGCAATGCAAGAAGAACCATTATCAAACTCTCAAGGGTTAGAAAGAATGGATTTTTCAAAGTTTGAACAAAAATATTGCCTTAAAATGAATTTAATTCCCATGAAAATTGTCAAAATGCATCAAGAACCAAAAATAAATTTGGTTTGAGAGTTTGATAATGTTTCTAAATGTTTTGAAATGCAATGTGAATTTTTTTGGAATTTTTAAATACCTAAATGTATTTTTAATTAATTAATTTTCATTAACTAATTAAAAATAACCATTTAAATGATTTAAAAATAATTTTTAATGCAAAAAATAAAAATAAAAATATTTTTGGGTTCTAAAAATTAATGAAATGTTTGACAAAAATTTTCAGAATTTTTAAATGTGTTTTGCTATTTTAAATAATTCGTGGAAATAAAATGCAAAACAAATAAAATTAAAATGAATTTAAAAGAAAAAAAAGAGAAAGTCAGCTAATCTGAGGGCTGAGATTCAAATTCAAGGAGGCGGGAGTTGACTACGCGCGCGAACAAACGGCCTGAATTCAAACTCTCTTAATTATGATTAAACCCCAATCCTGAGCCCTAATCACTTTCAGATGACCGGAACAGTGTTCCGGTCATCTTCTCCGGCCAACCAATTTCCCAATCTCACTCAAAACGCATCAAAACTTCACTAAACTCTCCAGAATCAATCTATGAACATCATTAAACATAAACCCTACAACAAACATTATTTATTTTTCGTGAATCAAGAGAAGCAAACAAAATCATTTTTACGGGCAAACTTTCAGACAGTCAATACATGCTTGTTTCTTGACCATTTTCGAAACCAAACACATCCAGATGATCAGTGCAACTCATAGAATCATTTTATAACAAGAAATTAAAGTTCTGAAAAAAAAGTTCTTGAGCTCACATGAACTGGAGCTTTCAAAACAGGGACTTTCTGGATGCTTCTCTGGTCCAAACAAGCTCCAATGATCATCCCCAGAAGTTTGTGATGCTTAGCTGGAGTTTATATGGTCCCTAGAGGAAGTTTGCAGAAGATCAGGTCATTGGAGGAGGGGAATCGTGTTTTTGATGTGGGAGGTTTCAAGCCAAAACAATGGTTGGGAAATGATCAGAGGATCATGGTGAGTGATTTTGTGAAGTTTGTTTTGATGTTTGAAGCCTGTGTGTTGAGTTTCGAAACAAAATGCATAAGAGGTGAGTTTTGGGAACTATGGCTATGTGTTGTTTCAAGCTGTGTTGTGTTATGTGTTGAGTCTCTTTTGGTACATGTATCAAGTTGGGATAGGTCAGAGAGTTGTTGCTGGCCTAGCTTGATTGGTATGGGTCTTTTTGCATAAAGTCAACTTTTTATGTAAGAGAGGTATGGGCAATTTCAGTCAAGGTACAAGGCATGGCTTGGCTGCAGCTTGAATCAAGGAGAACCATGGAAATGAATTTGAGGCAATGCAGCAAGTGGGTTAGGGTTTGTGTGAGGTATTGCAACTTTCACAAAGTTTGGCCCTTTTGAAGTTTCTTAATGCACAAGTCATGAAAATGGACAATTCTTTGGTGCATTCTGATTTTTAGGCATTGGCTTATGTTTGTGCAAAGGTTAGAAGTCACATTGAAGTCACATTTTGCCTTGGTATGAGGTTTTGCAACTTTGCCTCTTTGGTGTAAAACTTGAAATTATGTGATTTTATCCAACTTTGCAAGGCCATAACTTTTGATCCAAAATGAATTAGGACAAGTTCTTGTACTTTTTGAAAAGGGAATGATCCATTCTACAACTTTCATGACCAAAGTTTTCTAATTTGAAGCATTTTTGAATCAATTTGAGGAGGTTGAAAATCTTTCCCAAAATAGCAAGTTTACATTACAAGTCACTTTCCCAAAAAGGCAATTTTGCAAATGGCTTGAAATTCTTCAATTTTGTGAACTTCTAACATCTTCTATGATCAAATAAAGATCATACACATTCAAAATGATGGATAATACCCTTTGGTTGGGTCATTGGGGGCCTCAGATGCCCTGATTTTGCACTGACTTGCTCAAGAAGTCAACTCTTGATCAGATGCCTTCCCCATGGAATTTTTTCATGAAAATTTATATGCATGATCCCTATACCATATAGAGACCAATAGAAACAATAATGACCAAAAATTTTGGAGTTATGGCCTCTGAAACCAAAACCCTAATTCTAGGTCATCTGTGCAGTTAAGCCTGGCTCTGCTTCCATCCCTTTTTCAGTTCTTGTGATTCTTTGACTTCCTTGATCTTGTGAGGATATAATATGATGATTGAACATACATGGACCCCTTTTAAGTGATTGAAGACCTTTGTAGTGGCTCAAATGGCTCAGGGATGGCTCAGATCACAAACCCTAGATGCAGATTACTTAGAAACAATGCAGTGAAGCAAAAATGCAACATGAGAGGCTATGATTGAACTTATGCACATGAAAAGATCACAAGCCATGGTGTGAATGGGTGAGGGCAAATTTGGTGTGTTTACACATGTGAGAACATTGCTTGATCATTTCCTCATTCATTTGTCACATGTTGCATTCATTTCATTTCATAAACATCCATGTGTTTTCAAACTTCTAAGTATGCTTTCATAACATCTCATCTTTGTATGATCATTCATATGCACATTGTTTGACATTGCATCATCTCATATGCCCTTTGAATTGCATAAGCACTTCATACTTTGGTCTTTTCATCTCATTTTCATCTCATTTCAATTCATTTCTTCATGCTTTATATCTTATGCATCCATACTAACTTTTCAGGAGCTCTTGGTAAGTTATTATGGGAGGTGGATTTGCCTTCACCTCTCACTTCTTCTTATCCCTTTCATATGCATTTTACATGTCTTTGAAGTGAATCAAATTCACTAATGTTCCATATTTCTCACTTTCTTCCTTTAAGTCACTTATCTTATTAGGAAGTAAGTAACTTATTCTCCTGCTTCCTCCTCCTTTCATCTGCTTCTTCCATTGGTGGCTTCCTTGAAGATCTTGTCTCTTAAGCCTCACAAACCATAGGATATCCAAGCATGATAATATTTAGGGTTGTGTTTAGTCCCCCTTAGCTTTTTTACCTTTGAGTCTCCTTGAGTCTCTCTTCTCATCTCAATAATCAGAGACTAAACTCTTAAAGTTTTAGGACTTTGGAATTAGGGTTATGCCTGCATCCTTATCTTAGGATGGAGTGTATAACTTTAATCCTAAGTGTTAAAACTTTAATTTGTTTAAACCTCTTAATCAAATCACCTTAATAATCACCAAGACTTCATCTTGTAACTTGGGCCTTACATTAGGCTTTTATCTCTTCCTTATGGTTAAGAGGGACTAACCCTAGTGTTTAATGGACAAGTCCCCCTCAAGTTGTCTTACGAACTTAAAACCCACTTCTTAATCTCATCCCTTAATTAAAATCCACTTTAATAAAGGCTTGTTATATAATGAATTTAATCCCTAACCATGGATTAAGTTGAAGTATCTTCCTCAGCTTAAGTGTTCTCATCTATTATCCTTCTATTAGGATGGTGTAATGAGTTCACTAATCTGTGATTAGAGATTAAACTCATTACTTAAAACTAAACAAAAACCCAAAAACATCTAATTAATCACAATTAGGTTAATGATCTTAATCCTACATCATCATGGTAATTAAGTTGAGATGCTTATCTCATACTTAAGTAGGCTCACTATCCCTAATCAGGGAGGATATAATGAGTTTACAAGCCCTTGGTTTAGGCTTAAGCTCATTAACTTATGCAAAACACCAAAAATAATAACAAAACTGAAAACACAAAAACAAACAATAATCGTCTCCTTCGGGATTCTTTTCTCACTCATTCCTTTTCTCCTTTCACCGACCGTTCGCGTCTGCACCGGGATGCAAATCTTCGGGAGCGACAACTGTTAATGATGTTGATGATGTTTTTTTATGTTTCTACTGTGACTGATTTGACTACTCCTCTATCCATTATTAAGAAGAAGCTGTAGCAAGCCGGTTTATTTCTGGGATGCAATGAAGACTATTTTTATTGTGCCTCTCAACCTAATGATTGTTGGAAGCTGAAAGAAGGTATTCAGCGTCTGATGGACAACCATACTATATTGTTTGAGAAGATCCCTTATGTGGAAAGCTTATGTAAAGGCCTGTCCCAAGACCTGAAGCTTGAAGATGTGTCTATGGTTACTAGTACTCCTCTGAAGATCACTTCTAAGGGTCCAGTGAGGATTACTTCTAAAGGTCTTGTGAAGATTACTGCTAAGCCAAAGGTGGCTCCCCTGATTATTACTACTCTTAGACCAATTCCATATTCTTCTGACAAAGCTATCCCTTGGAATTATGGTTCTGATGTTTATATCCATGGTGTCAAGCAAGAGCCTCTAACTGATATACCTATTGCAGATGCTAATCCTGATATTGACAATGTTGTCTGGACTAGTAAGGTTACTAGGAATGGAAGAATTTTCTCTCCAGAAGACACTTCAAAGACTGCTGCTGCTCTAGTTCATATCTCCAAACCTGGGCCAAGTACTGAAGCACGGGGCAAAGGACCATTGATTAAGCCTGTTCAGGCTGAAACACCAGCTACTAAAGACCTCTCTAAGCATATGGATGAAGTACTAAATATCATCCGCAAGAGTGATTATAATATTGTTGAGCAATTGGGGCATACTCCCTCCAAGATCTCTATGATATCTCTGTTGTTGTGTTCTGAAGCCCATGCTAAGGCTTTAGTAAATTTCCTGAAGTCTGCTCATGTACCACATGAAATATCTGTGGACCAGTTCGAAAATTGTGTTGCTAACTTGACAACTGATAATGGCTTAGGCTTTTCTGATGCTGATCTAACTCATGTCAAAAGAAATCACAACAGAGCTCTACATATCTCCATTGAGTGTAGGGGCACTACTTTATCTCATGTTCTGGTGGATAATGGTTCTTCATTAAATGTGTTACCGAAGGATGTTATGGACAAACTCAACTTTGAAGATATTGTGCTAAGACCCAGTAATATGGTGTTGAAAGCCTTTGATGCTTCAAGAAGAATGGTGCACAGAGAAGTTGACCTCCCAATCAAAGTGGGTTCTCAAGTATTTGATTCTACCTTCTATGTGATGGATATTCGTCCTTCCTATTCCTGCTTACTTGGGCGTCCTTGGATACATGGGGCAGGTGTTGTGACTTCCACTTTACACCAGAAGCTGAAATATCCGATGAAAAGCAAGATCGTCACTATTTATGGTGAAGAAAAGTATATGGTCAGTCATGTGAACACTTTCAAGTATGTTGAAATGGAGGGTGAATTTGTTGAGACTCCTTGCCAATTATTTGAAGTGGTTCCTCAGATTATTCCTGCTTCTGAGTCTATCCATGCTGCTAAACCAGTCCCTGCTGCTACTAGAGTGCCTCCTACAATGGCCTCTCTGAAGGATGCTAGAGCTGTAGTTGAAGAAGGTGGTTGTACTATTTGGGGTCAGTTTCCTGACATTCCTTGCAAGTCTGACAAGTTTGGTTTGGGTTTTATTGTAGAATCTCAAAAGGCTGTTCGTCGTGCTCGTGTTATTCGTATCACCAACAAGGGAGTTCAGAAAGATCAATTCAATGTTGTGGAGGATTCTGGTGAAGAATACAACATGGATAGCTGGATCTTTCCTACCATTGGCAGTGGGCTCAATAATTGGAAAGCTGAAGATGTTATTCCTATCTCCTTTAGTCAAGAGTAAATTCTATTAATGTTTTTCTTATTTTCAAGTTTGTAATTTTGAACAATTAAACTTTTAAGCCTTGTGCCTTGCCCAGGGCACAATGGTATGCTTGTTAGGGATGTCATTTCATTTGCATATTTTCATTCAATAAAATCAATTGACGTTTTTGCTTTCGTAAATGTTGCGCTCTTTATCTTTATTTTATTTTTCCTTTATCAAAAGCTATATGTTCTTACACACACCGACGTCACTAAAATGCAGATCCTCATCCACTCTGGATCCTGTTGACAACAGTTCTGCTATTTCCAATTATAACTTCGAGAATCCGATCTATAAAGTCGAGGATGGAAATGAGGAAGATTGTGAAGTTCCTGTAGAGCTTGCTAGGTTGCTACAACAAGAAGAGAAAGTTATACAATCGCATGAAGAGCCAATTGAAGTTGTGAATTTGGGAACTAAGAAAGACAGGAAAGAGGTTAAGATAGGAGCTGAATTAGAAGACAATGTTAAGAACATATTGATTCAGATGTTACATGATTATGTGGAGATCTTTACTTGGTCTTATGAGCATATGCCGGGACTTGATACTGATATTGTGGTTCACCGTCTGCCAATGAAGGAAGGTTGTCGCCTAATAAAGAAGAAAGTTCGCTGTATGCGGCCTGAAATGTCAAAAAAGATTAAAGTAGAAGTGATGAAAAAATTTTATGCAGGGTTCTTAGCTGTCACTTCCTATCCTCAATGGGTTGCAAATATGGTACTGATGCCTAATAAAGATGGTAAAGTATGCATGTGTGTAGGTTACAGGTATTTGAACAAAGCCAGCCCCAAAGATGATTTTCCGCTTCCATATATTGATGTTCTGGTAGACAACACTACTCATAATAAGGTATTCGCTTTTATGGATGGTTTCTCTGGTTACAATCAGATTAAGATGGCACCTGAAGATATGGAGAAGAGCACGTTTGTCACACAGTGGGGCACCTTCTGTTATAAGGTAATGCCATTTGGTTTGAAGAACGTTGGGGCAACATATCAGCGTGCTATGGTAGCTTTGTTCGATGATATGATTCACCATGAGATAGAGGTATATGTTGATGATATGATATCCAGATCTCAGACTGAAGAAGAACATCTTGATCATTTGTACAAGTTGTTTAAAAGGTTGAAGAAATACAAGTTGAGATTAAATCCAAACAAATGTACCTTTGGAGTTAGATCTGGTAAACTTTTGGGTTTCGTTGTCAGTGGTAAAGGTATTGAAGTTGACCCTGCAAAGGTAAAAGCTATACAAGAAATGCCTGCTCCCGTATTGAGAAGGAAGTCAGAGGTTTCTTGGGACGCCTGAATTATATTGCAAGATTTATTTTCCTATTAACCGCTACTTGTGAGCCAATCTTCAAGTTGTTGAAGAAAGATCAAGTAATGGAATGGAACGACGAATGCCAGGTAGCTTTTGATGAGATCAAGAAATACCTCCAGGAACCTCCAATATTGATGCCACCAGTTGAAGGAAGACCCTTGATTATGTACCTGACAGTATTGGACAACTCAATGGGCTGTGTGTTGGGGCAACATGACGAGTCTGGTCGAAAAGTGCAAGCAATATACTACATTAGCAAAAAGTTTACCGACTGTGAAATAAGATACTCACTACTCGAGAAAACTTGATGCGCTTTGGCTTGGGCTGCTCGCCGACTAAGACAATATATGTTAACTTATAACACTTTATTGATTTCAAAAATGGATACTATCAAGTACATATTTGAGAAACCTGCTCTCTCCAGACGAATAACGAGATGGCAAATGATTTTGATAGAATATGACATACAGTACACTACTCGGAAAACAATTAAAGGAAGTGTGGTAACTGATCATTTGGCTTATTAAGCAGTGTATGATTATCAGTCTATGAACTTTAAGTTTCCGGATGAAGATATTATGCTTGTTGCTAAAGAACCTAGACAATATGAAGGACCTGAACAGGGATCCCGATGGATTATGGTTTTTGATGGAGCTTCTAATGCATTTGGTAATGATGTTGGTGTTATGATTATCTCTCCTGAAGGTTGTTATACACCATTTTTTGCTAGACTTTGTTTTGATTGTACCAACAATATGGCTGAATATGAAGCATGTATTATGGGTATCAAGGCTGCCATTAAGATGAAGATCTAGTTTTTCAATGTGTACGAAGATTCAGCCCTGGTAGTTAGTCAGGTTAAAGGTGAATGGAACACTAAACATCTAAATCTCATTCCTTACAGAGAGCATGTGTTATCTCTGATCCCATACTTTGAAGAGATTACTTTTGGACATATTCCACGAGAAGAGAATCAGTTGGCAGATGCATTAGCCACCATGTCATTTATGTTTGAAATTAGTTGGGATGATGAAGCGCCCATAATTACTATTGATCGATTAGATGAACCAGCATATTGTTATGAGGTTGATACTGAAGGGGTGGAAGAGAAACCTTGGTTCCATGAAGTGAAAAGATATCTCAAAGCTCAGGAATATCCTGAAGGGGCATCTATCAATGACAAGAAGTTTCTGAGGAGATTTTATGCCATGTTTTTCCTAAGTAATTGAATTTTGTATAAGCGCAATCATGGTTCTACTTTGCTTCGTTGTATGGACAAGAAGGAAGCGATAGAGATTATGGAAGACATGCATGATGGGATCTTTGGTACTAATTAGTGGGCATACAATGTCTAAGAAGATTTTGAGAGCAGGTTACTATTGGTCTACCATGGAAGCTGATTGCTATCAACACTCCAAGACTTGTAATAAGTGCCAAATCTATGATGACAAAGTGCATGTGCCTCTAGTTCCATTGAATGTTCTAATTGTTCCTTGGCCTTTTGCCATGTGGGGCATTGATATGATTGGTGAGATCAAACCTACCGCTTCCAATGGACATTGTTTCATTCTTGTTTCTATTAATTACTTTATGAAGTGGGTAGAGGCAGCCTCGTTTGCTTCTGTTACCAAGAATGTTGTGGCTTGATTCATCAAACATAATCTTATATGTAGGTATGGCATCCTAGAAAGGATTATTACAGACAATGGTACTAATCTTAACAATACTATGATTACTGACCTCTGCATGCAGTTTAAGATTAAGCATCATAAATCTTCTCCATATCGGCCAAATATGAATGGCACAATGGAAGCCGCCAACAAGAATATTAAGAAGATCTTGTAGAAGATTACAGTTACATACAAAGATTGGCATGAGATGTTACCATTTGCTCTTCATAGTTATCGTACCACAATACGTACTTCAACTAGGGAAAACCCATTCTCTCTTGTTTATGGTATGGAAGTAGTTCTACCTATTGAAGTTCAGATTCCCTCCTTGAGAATTATGAAAGATGCAAACTTAGATGAAGATGAATAGATTCAAACTCGACTCGACCATATAAACTTGATTGATGAAAAGAGGCTTGCAGCTGTTTGTCATGGTCAGATGTATCAGAAGCATATGATCAAAGCCTTTAATAAGAAATTCAAGCAACAAGTATATCAGGCTGGAGACTTAGTAATCAAGCGTATCATATTACCACAGGGTGATCCTAAAGGCAAATGGACTCCCACATATGAAGGGCCATTTGTAGTCAAAAGGGTATTTTCTGGAGGTGCTATGGTGCTTACTACTATGGATGGTGAAGATTTCCCAGAACATGTAAACGCAGACATAGTCAAAAGATACTACGCATAAAAAGAGACCGGCTAGGTTGAATGGCCTAGGCAAAAATAAGGGCATCCCGGCGAACCAAAAGGGTTCGGGAAAAAAATTAGGGATATATATATATATATATATATATATATATATATATATATATATATATATATATATATATATATATATATATATATATATATATATATATATATATATATATATATATATATATATATATTGTACACCCGACAAGTCGAAAACCCGAAAGGGCGACTTGGGCAAAAAAGGGTATCCCGGTGGACTGAAAACCTGAAAGGTCAGTCCAGGCAAAAGTTAGGGATTAAAGCGCACGACTATGTCTCATTGGATCACCCATGTAACCTTAACTAGTTGTACCACCTATATCAAATTCAAATAGGTGAATATCAGTCCAATCGTTTCTATTCCGACAGCAAGGGATGAGATACTTGAAGATAATGGCAATAGCATAATTGAAACTCAATAGGATCACGTACACATAGTTATTTTTCCTTGTTTTTTGTACTATTTTAAAATTTCTACAACGAATTCCTCTTACTAGGATTTCCGTCTCCTTGTTCAAACTTGCCTGTTTATAGGCCACTTTCTAAATAAATACAATTCTATTTTCGAATTCAGGTTTACTTTTCCTTTTTACTTAAGCAAAAACGTCTGTTGATTATGTTTGAATGTATATATGCTTTTGAATATGATTGATGTTTACCAGAAATGCATAAAACACAATAATAGCATTTACTAAGGACGAGTGGAGGTAGGAATCTAACGAATCCTCATCCCCACAGAGCAATCTTTACGGATATATTCTAACGAAATACTCCAAGTAGCCTCTTGTACTTCCAACTCTACGAAATCTTCAAGCATATTTCTTTCAAATCTAATATCCTCCGAAGACTTGATACTTGGCCGGATAAGTCTCTCAAGGGAAAGTCCATCTTTTTTATCCTCAGTCAGGGTATTCCGGAACTTAATCCTTCAATAAGAAGTACGACTAACGGAAAATGGAAGGTCATAAGTACCATATTCCAAAAAAACAAGACGGGAACGAAGTCTTCGAATTCCTCAACAACGAACCGGGATTTATTTTCTCCAGTTAGAAATTATTACGAGAAGCTATTAATAAGCTTCAACTACATAATTAATTCATACATCATTCATATCATATCATGGCATACACATCTATAATGCATACGACATCCTCATTTACATTTCATGTCATGCAATCCTGCATAAACTAATCTTTCTTTTTCAGGATAATTTACAGTCAGATAAATATTACCAAGTCTTAGAGACAGTTCAGAGACGATCTATACGAAGATCTAGTGAAGATACTTAGTACATGATATCTTTTTCTCCCTGAGACAGTTCAAAGACGATCTATACGAAGATATAATGTTGATGCTTAGTGCATGATGTTTTCATAGATTTACTTCTGATACTTCAATCAAGATATTTTCCCGAGACAGGTCAGAGATGATCTATACGAAGATCTAGTATTGATACTTAGTGCATGATATCTTTTTCCCCCAGAGAAAATTCAGAGACGATCTACACAAAGATCTAGTGCTGATATTTAATTTAGTCATGTTACGGGGACAGTTCAGAGACGATCTATACGAAGATCTAATGATGATACTTAGTGCAGTAACAACATGCAGATACTCATTCTGATACTTTGGATGGCATCTATAAGCCCATCTTTGAATACTCCGAATGGCATCTCTAAGCTCATTCAAGCAATATAACCAACCACCAATGTTACTCTGCGCACCGGCGAGTGCAAATTTTTGGGCTTTAGTGTTCAATCCTCTTCAACCTTCAAGTCACAAATGGCGTACATGCCAATCTAAACTCCTCAGGTTTCAGAAAATTGAACAGGGGAAGCTGTTGTACCCTAAAATTTACCCTCCCATCTTCAAGATAATATGTCTCAAGAGGTCCATTAATAGTCACAAGATTCTCAATTGGTCAAAGGAATTAAAGGTTTCACCAAATAAAGCCTCCTCCTGAACAATGGATCTTAGAACTAGGGTTTTGAGTTTCCCCAAGCAAAATGGACTTACAAAGCCTAAAGTGGACTTCATAACATCCCACATACATTCAAGAATCCCCATGACAAGTTTCAAAGCTTTCCCAACAAGTTTGGTCAATCAAATGCTCAAATACTTAAAAATCAGATAATATGGTCAACAATTCAACTGTGGTCAACCTAAAGTCAAACTTCAAGATTTTTGGTCAACATCAAGATTATGAGGTAAAATTCATCATTTGGTCAAGGGTTTATCATGAATCATCAAGGAAACCTCAGAATCATCAAGAATCAGGAGTTACTAAATTAGGGTTGTGTAGGAAAAGTCAACTAAACTTTGACCAGCCATAACTTTCACATGGTTCATAAAAAATTTCCCATCCAAATCTCATTTTGAAGGAAATCAAATTCTCTATAACTTTGTGTCTCACAAGCCAAGTCCAAAAATGCTTTGTTTGGAAGATATGAGCTAAAACATTATAGGTCCTTTTGAAAGTCAACAAAAAGTCAACTTTTTCCAAAGCTATTAAATTAAAAATGGTAAATGATATGTACATGAGACCAAAATGGTTGATTATAGGACATTCTAAGCTTTCTAAAAAGTCCTAGATCATCTTCATGGGATCAAAACCGAGGAAGTTATGCATTGTTGAATTTGGGTAATTTTTAAGAGGTGTATGAAGCAAAAAAGGCCTTAACTTCAATTCTTTCCAAATGGGCCTATAATATTTCAATCCAAACTTGAAGATAAGTCCATCCCCGACCCAATGACCATTTTTATGATTTTTATTATTTTTTATTTATTATTTTTTATTTTAATCATTTAAAATCATTTTTAATTAAAATAAATTATGAAAATCAAATATTTGATTTGAAGTTTGTTTTGGGATCAAATATATGACATTCAAGATGATTGATACACTCCAAATTCGTGAAAAACTCAAAAGGCATTATAATATTTGATTTTTTGGACAAAAATAACAAGTTGGATTCTTCATCAATAAGCAATTGAAATCAATGCATCCAAGGCCCAAATTTTAACCTAAATCATCCCACTACATAACCATAAGCACAACACAAGGATTGGGGACGCAAAAATTAAACCAAGAGAGCACTTTTCAAACTCAAAATTTTTCAAGAAATTCAATTTTCGGTTTTGGTATTCCAAGCCCTTTCAAAGCATTCCAAAGGTTTCAATCACATCCTTGAAGGATTCTGAACATATTTCAAGCATCACCATCATCCAAAACATCATAAATCATCTAAACCGAATTCATATTGCTCTTGATTTTCAATTTTTTATTACCATTAATCACGCATTACTATCAGATTTTGTTTATGTTTTATGGTTTGTGATAATGCATAGATGGTTTCTGGATGTTTGCTTCAAAGTTTCATGGCCAAAACCGTATGATGCCATTGTTAGGGTTTGAACCTCCAAATTAGGGCTTTACGATATAAGCCATTTAAATAACTTTTATTGATATATTTGAGTTGTATGAACTGTGTGGATCACATTGGTGTGATTAATTTGAAAAAATCATATATGGTTTGAGCAATATAACATTAGCAGGTTTTCCTACGAGAATAAATTCGCAGGTAATATTGCTGCAAATTTCGCAGGTAATTTCGCAAGGCCAGAGGTAGAAGATGATGGTTGGCGTGCTTCTGAAATTCAAAATTTGAGTTTAATATTTTATTTATTTATTTTGATTAAATGACATGCGCGCGTTTGCCGCCTTGTGGTAGAAGTGCTGAACATGTTACTTTGAGGGCGTGAGTTCGAACCCAGCCTTCAACATGCTTTTTTTCATAATTTGTCCATTTAATTATTTTTATTATATTATGTTTTGTTGTGGATTACTAACACCTGCGCGCAGGTAGCCTAGTGGATGGAGGTAAGGCTGTGAGAGGCAAGGGCGTGAGTTCAAACCCAACCCTAGGACATTGTTTTACTTATGTTTTCTTTTTCACAATTTTATTATATAATAACTCTATTTCAGGTTCATTCACAAAAGGCAAGCATGGCTTAGTGGCAAGCCAGAAGAGTTCGCAAGGCAAGGACATGAGTTCAACTCCCCCCTTTGGCACTTTTGCCAAATTTGGTTATTTCTTTCCCTTTTAAAAAAAATGATTATATATTTTCTTTTCAATTAAATTCTTAATATTTTTTAATTAATTCTTAACCTAAAAAAAAACCTTTTCTCATAACCCTATTTTTATTATTTAAATCTTTTTAACTTATTAATTTATTCTTTTAGATTAACATTTTTTAATTAATTAGTGTCATTTAGGATTTAATTAATTTAATCTTAATTTACTTTTAAACTTAAACCCTAAACTTTTTCTCAAACATCATAAACTAAAATTTTCATTTTAAAACCTAAACCTTAATTTTTATAAACCCTAAAAAATTTCTAAACCTAACCCTAATTTGTAAACCTTTTGTTATTTGTATTTCCTATTTTCGTTCGTTTTTATGTTATTCATTTACTGTCTATCTGATAATGTAACTGTTTAGAATTTGTAATAGTTAGGTTTTATTTTCCGCCATTATTACTATGTAATTGCCCCTAAGCCATGTAATAGTGTAGGAATTTTATTTTCTTCCCTTTTAATTTCTGCCATTTATTTTATATTAACTGCATGGTTAGTAACATAGGGCGTGCCAAGAATTAAATGAACCATGGACTTAGAAAATTAATTACCAAGATAAATAACTGAAACTGATATTCACACACATAAGTCGATCGTTTTACGATTGCCGTCTGCACCTCCTAGGGTTTCTCCTTTTGGTTGCCTTTAATATGGTCAAGTCCCTCGAAAGTAGGGGTGTCTTAAGCAAAGTCCCTTCACAGATAAATCATCAAGTCCCTTCAAAGATTAAAAAGATCATAGTCCCTTTGAAGTTGCTTATGTAATAAATTATCTCGTCCCTTGACGACCCTACAGAATAAATGATGATAGTCCCTACAAATTGCTAAAGACACCCCTACCAGTTGCTTTCATTGACCATATAATGACCTTACGCCCGTCCCTCAACAAATCCAAGGTAAATGACTACTTACTCCTTAATAGTAAGGATATTCTTACCCTTGAAAGGAAATAAAGAAACATGAAATACCAGTCTAGGGTAGGTAGTTCTTAGTTACTTGGTCATATTTCAAAATTCTTTTTGACACCTCACTTTCAAACAATTTTCAAAAACTCAAAGCTTTGTATACATCCATACGAGGATCATTACAAAGACTTATGAAAATTTCTAAACACACACTTCACATTACTTTTCAAACAAACAAGTGAGCTAAGTAACTAAGAGCCCATGGATAACCATGGATATAAAGGATGCTAACACATTCCCTTTATATAACCTACCCCCCAGACTCAAAATTTTTAAAAGGTCTTTCCTGTTCTTTTATAACCTTTCTTATTGGATAAAATAAAAGTCGGTGGCGACTCTTGCTATCCGCAACATAAATAAAAAGTCAGTTCTCCCACCGTCTTACAATATACAAACAACATAATTGTTACTAACGGATAAATCCTAAAACTATGACACTTGGCCTTCGGCATGTTCTCTCTTCACCAGGTGCTTCCACGCGACTTTCTGCCAAATGTGATAACTCTTGAATTTGAATTTCTTTCTTTGAGTCGAAACGACGCGTCTTTTCACGTCTGTTGAATTATCGAAAAACAACAACATTGTCTAAGTCCGTCGAAAAACCTCTCCTAAGTATATTCTTAAATTTTTCCTTTCCTAGCCATATATATATATATATATATATATATATATATATATATATATATATATATATATATATATATATATATATATATATATATATATATATATATATATATATATATATATATATATATATATATATATATATATATATATATATATCTTCCATCTGTCGAAGTAAATACCAAATTGGTTTTATTTCATGGCGTCGAAAATGCTCGTCTACACTTGTCTACTGCAGAGGCTGAGTATATAGCTGATGGTAGCAGTTGCTCTCAGCTTGTTTGGATGAAACAAATGTTATCAAAATATAATGTCACCCAGGATGTCATGACATTATATTGTGACAATCTTAGTGCAATCAATATTTCCAAGAATCTTATTCAACACAGTAGGACAAAACATATTGATATAAGGTATCATTTCATCCGAGATCTTGTGGAAGAGAAAATGATAAAGTTGGAGCATGTTACCACTGAACTACAACTGGCTAACATATTCACCAAGGCCTTGGACGCAAATCAATTTGAAAATCTAAGAGGCAAATTGGGAATTTGTCTTTATGAGATTTTATAACAGTTATTAACTTTTGGAAGTTCAGTCAAAGGAAGTAGACTGGAAAGGAAGCTGCAAGTGACTTGGATGGTGGTTCAGAGAGTCAAGAACAAGCTAAAGTTTGTATCTGGTGGGGTTCTAATTTACCCATATTTTTTTCTCTTCATTAGCTTATGGTTCTATTTGTTTCTTTTGCTTTATGATTTGGCTCAACTTCTGGCTAAAAAGGGGGAGTAATGATACTGTTTATTTTAGTATAGCTAGACTATGTGTGGTGTAGGGCTTAACATGTTGAGGGGGAGATAATATCTCTCTATTTTTTGTTATTGTTGTTTCTGTTGTTGCTGGTGTGGTGTACTCTGTTACAGCTGATGGATTTTATGTTGTTTTTGGTGTGTTGTACTCTGTTACAGCTGATAGTTTTTTTTGTTGTGTTGTTTCTGTTACAGTTGTTGGTTTGAGGGGGAGTCTTCTCTGTTATGTGCTTCTACTGCTGTTTTTTTCTGATTAATATTGTTCTGATAAATCTTAAATTATTTTAGCCAAAAATTTGTCAAAGGGGGAGTTTGTAGATGTTTTAGATTGACTACATTTTCTGGTAAAACTTATGTCTATTTCTGGATGTAATAAGCAATGTTATGACATGTGATTTAAGCATTATGTAGGTGTGAAGGTCTTAGTAAGCAACTGTTTTTATAAGGATGTCAAGATTGATGCCATGACATCTCTAACTGGGCCTGAAGACCTAGGAGAATCCTTATTTGTGCGTACATCCTGCTGTCATTAAAACAGAGATTTTGTTGTATAATTAGTGCGTTTTTTTCAGAAGGATAAGAAGGATTCAGCTTGGAGTTATTTTAGCAGAACATTGGTTCTTGCTATTTTTATTCCTTTATTTAAGGAAATATTCTATCTGATTTGTGCAAGTTCAGCTGGCCCATGCCCATTCAAGGTTCTACTTAAAGGCTGCTTACCCTAGTGTGAAAAGTGGGAAAATAAGGATTGTTCATTTAGCGTTTTTGTGTGTGTTTTGGTTTCCTTGTGAGCCAAGCAATCGTCTTTTGATGATTGTTTTGGACTAGGTGTACATTTGTAATTTATCCACTCAAAGATTTTAAGTAAGAGTGTTTGTACTTAACTGAAGCTTTTAAGCAAGGTTAAAGATTGTTTTGAAGAGTGTCTTCATATTTTCTGAGTTGTTTTTTAAGATCACTGCTGTGATTGAGAGGGAGTGAGAGGGGTCTCATATCTAGGAGTTCCTAGGTAGAATTTTCATTGGGTAAGGATTAAGTGAAAATATTGCAAACTGGGGTGTTTGTTGTGGATCTTTGAATTGATACTACTGATAGTGAAATTCCTTCCTGGCTTGGTAGCCCCCAAAGTATGTGTGATTGCACTGAACTGGGTTAACAACTCTCTGTGTTCTTTAATTCTATATTTGTCTTTTATTGTGTTTTTAAACTTTTTATTCTTGGTGTCGTGATATTGTGTTCGACATTGTATATCAGTTGCCAGAATTTCACATATTGTACATACATAACGATGACTGAGAATGATGAGAAACTGAAGAGAGAAGGTTAGAAACATTAGGGCTTTCACATGTTTAATGAAAAAAAAAATGAAAATAAACAAATCAAAAATCCATGTAAGATAGCATGTTGCGAATAGACGACCACATATTACATTTTAATGTTTTTTTCTCAAAATATAACAGAATGAATTAATTTGACTAATTGAACTGTTTTAAGGGACTATAATGTAACATTTTTTTAACTGAAGGAACAAAGTGAAACGATAAATTAAATTAAGAGACAAAAATATGAATTAAGCTTATAATTAAAATCGAATTATACATTAAATCAAAAAAGATATTAGTTTAAGATTTAGATGTCTAATTAGAATTCAACCAGATCTGATTAAATATCAATTTTAAATAATATAGGCTAAATTACCTGTTGGGCCCTTTAACTTATTTAATTGTAACACTTTGATCCTTTATGTTTGTTTAGCTTCAAGTAGGTCCTTTATGTTACTTAAGTGTTTCACCATTACCCTTCTAATGAACTTCCGTTAAAAAAAGCAGAAGTGGCATAAACGTTGTTGATATGGCTCTTAACATTGCTGAGTTGTTATTATTCCATTTATTATTTAATTATTTTATCACCACAATAGAATATTAAAAGGGTTATTATAAATTTCCCCAATTAGAACCTTAATCTCTTTGTCATTCATCTCCTTCATATCTTCATCAATGGCATCTCTCAGTAGTTGTGGTACAAATAAAAAAATGGACAGCAAAAATACAGTTATTTCAAGATCATCTCCACTTGCAATCGAACCAACCTGTTCATGTGGTGCCAAAGCAGTGATAAGGAAAGTTAAGAAGCAAGGAAGAAATGTAGGGAAGCTATTTTGGGGATGAAAATATTTTCAAGTACGTGAGTTGTGAATAGTTTGGGTTTTTCTTTGTCTGAGTGTGTAGTATGTTTAACTCCATAGCTGACTTTGTTGACAGAGTGAAGATGAAAATCTTGGGTGCAATTTTTTTTAGTGGTACATAAACCAACAAAGTGATGAAGGCAAACAATAGATACAAGACACATAGAATTCAAAATGTTCCAAGTGTGGTGAAAAAGATGTACAAATCAACATGCTTAGAAAGGATGGCAACTACAATAAGGAGATGTTGAAGAACATGTTGAAGATTTTCATGATATTTGTTTATGGCATAATTTGTTTAGTTTTCATTTTAGTAGTCTTGATGTGTATGTTGGTTAAGAAGTGGTAAAGTTAGTTAGTATCTAGCTTAAGAAGTGTTGATTTTAGTAAGTTTGTTATGTGAACTTCATCTCTGGTGTTTGTGTTGCAATTGTGAATCAGTTTTGTTACTGCAATATAATGTGTAATCAGTTTTGCATTTAATGTTATTTGTGTTACAACTAATAAAATTTAAGGGACATATTTTTTACAATTTAAAAAAATTAAAGGACCTTGTTGTTACAATTTAAAAAGTTATGGGACCTTTTTGTGACATATTAATCATTGTTATAACACAACCCATAATAATGCAGAACCACAACAGATTTATAACAGAACACATAATAATGCAGGCTCATAACATTTGTAAACATAATTATTTTCCAAAATACAGACAACATATTTAGTTCCGAAATACAGATTTCTAAATCCTGAATCCTGAACTAGCAAATCAAAAAACCATGCCCAAGAGTCTTTGGTCTCTTCTTCAACTACAACCACTACAATGGGTAACATTTGATCATTAGGGTCTCTACCAACTGCAACAAGAATATGGCCTCCATAATTTCCTTTGAGAAAACAGCCATCAATCTCAATAATTGGTCTACAAAAACTGAAACTTTTCTTGCAGGCTTCAAGGCACATATATAATCTGTGGAAACTTGGAAGTAATGGTCTGCTCACGTAATTTATAGGTAATTCTTCAATTTCATGTTGTTGTTGTTGTTCAATTGCTTGGACATTCATCTTGATGGTGTTGTTTGGGTTAGACCTCAGAAGTTCATGTGTGTAGTCATACAGTCTTCTATGATGTTCTTTAAATGACCATTTTGGGAACTGCCTGATGTCTCAGTTGGAACCACCTTCTTCTTTGGTCTACCACCTTTCCTTTATCTTTTTTGGGTGTGTCATCTGCAAGTAACTCATCAACAGGTTGGTCATTTTGGCCAGCAATGAAACCTCATTCTCCTAATAGCATTGCATCAAAACTATCGTTTAAAATTGCATCATCTAAGTCATCAAACATGTTCCCTACAACACTGTCATCACTGTCATGTGGGGCCTCATTTACATTCTCATGATGGGCATCATATACATCCTCAGCTTAGGCTACATTTACAACTTCTTTTTGGGCCTCATTAACATCCTCAAGATGGGGTTCGAAGACATCCTCAACTTGGGCTTCATTTACAACTTCTTGTTGGACCTCAGTAACATCATCAGTTGGGGGTTCAGGTAAAACATCTATTATATCAGGTTGAGAAATTGGATGAACAATGTATATGTCAACCTTACCTTTAGTCTTTGACCAGTTCAGTGCTTCTATTGCGCCATAGTCATTTTCAAGAGCCTTCAGTGTACCAGCAAAATCGTACCAGATTTCAAGAACACCTAGATACTTCATATCCTTAATAACACCCAAAATCTCGAAGTAACTCCGTCTATCACCATCGCACTTCCAGTTCGACACCTCCCCCTTCATATTTGTCACCATCAAAATATCCCCCATGGTGAAAATCAACGTAAAATACATCCATATATAACCTATTCACATAAAACATACACACAACTAAAATCAATCAAGCTAACCCAATAAACACCTGAGAAAGATCACCAAACTACAATTCATAAACTGTTTAGGGTTTAAGAACATACCTCAACTACTTCACCTTCAAAACCGTATGCGTCAATGGTGGCGTCTTCGTCCTTCAGATGGGTTGATTTCTTCAAAAATTCTTGAGCTCGCTTAAACTGTTTAGGGTTAGTGGAAAGAAAGATTTTAGTTGGATTGATATGCATATGTTTTTTAAAATTCTATTATGGTGATAAAATAATTAAATAATAAATGGAATAATAACAACTCAACAATATTTAACGCCATATCAGCAAAAGTTATGCCACGTCGGCTTTTTTTTAACGGAAGTTCATTAGAAGGGTAACAATGCAGCACTTAAGTAACATAAAGGACCAAAGTGTTACAATTAAATAAGTTAAAAGGACCCAGTAGGTAATTTAGCCAATAATATATATATATATATATATATATATATATATATATATATATATATATATATATATATATATATATATATATATATATATATATATATATATATATATATATATATATATATATATATATATATATATATATATATATATATATATATTAGAATTCAGTTGTCCCTCTTTCTCGTTGGGAAGTCTCTTTTTATACTCGTCCATTCATCAAAGACCATTAAAGGGTTTCCCCTTCATATCCCATGTTAAAGTGACATATGATACTGTCTGTCGTCCTCCCTAACTCTCAAGTAATGTTTGTTCCATCAATTTTTGCAACTCCCATACAATCATGGAGATGTTTTATAATTGTCATATGTGATTGTTCATGTTGTCTTCTAGCATCGTCGAGAGATTGAATCCGACTTGCACATCTTTAGGGTTAAGGAAGAAATCAAAGGAGTGATGTCAAAGCGATTTAAGGAAAGGCTGGTTGTTATGGGGTTTGTTCATAAAGAATGTGTCGACTTCAATTATGTGTTTTCACTTGTTATAAATCATAGGTTCATTCGAATGTTGCTTGCTATGGTATCGATGTTCGACCTAGAACTTGAATAGATTGATGTAAAGATAGCATTCTTATATGGTGATCTAGATGAAACAATCCTAATGATTGACAACCTGAAAGTTATGTAGAAAAAGGGAATGAAGAGGACTTCATGATGACAACCAATTGTTTTTGTGGTCCAGAGTTTGTTTCAAGGTGGAGATTTGTAATTTATGTGTTATAAACTAATGTTATAGTCGAAGAGTTCTGTTGATGTCGAAGAGCTAGTGTAGTTGTCGAAATATGTTAGTTTGGTGTTTAAGTTTGCATGTCGAATTTGGTCAGTCTGTTGGACCAATTGTTTAGTATGTTAGTTGAAAGCTAGAATTTAGTTTTCTTATAAATAACATATTAGTCATCATTTCTTCATGAATCCCAGATAATCCTATTCATCGGGAGAAAGTGGTGTGATTGAGATTCAATTGTAAATATTGTTCTCTAATGTGTAATTAGAGAGAAAGTGGTGTGATTGAGATTCAATTGTAAATATTGTTCTCTAATGTGTAATTAAATCGAGAATCTAATTTTTCTTTCTCTTCTCTTCTTTCTTTTCCTTTACCTTATGATTTTCTTATTATCAAGAAATAGATCATATTCTATTTTCTCTCACTTTCACAACACATCATTTGAGGTTGTATAAGGATGAATGTTTGCGCCAGGTGCAACTTCGTCTCAACTCTGCTCATACTCGCATGAAAAAAGTACTGCGAGAGAGAACTGGTTTAGATGCATTTTCTGTTATAAGGAGTGGGAAAAGGTGGGTACAGTTATGCAGAAGTTTGTATGCAGGAATACAATTCCTGTTTGTATTTGCTGTCTTGCATCAATAAAATAATACCACTACTTTATTTTTGTTGTGTCTTGTTTATAATTTAATTATACAACAGTTTGTTTGCAGTTTAAGCAAATATATTTAATTCTCTATGGAGCTCAACTAACTCCGAGGAATTCAATACACAACAATTCATCAGCAAATTAGATTATCCAATCTAAATATCATACATATTACTATCAATTACATAGTATATCTTCTCTTCTTATATATCTATAACTACATTCTTCAATCATCTACTTTGGAAATTCAATACTTTAACTGATACAGCAAAGGTAGCAAAGAAGAATAAGGTGAAGGCAATAAGCACAATTGCTGACACCCCCACAGCTGAAACTCCATTTATTGTTTCTTCATACCCAAGAGAAGAAGCTATATACTCTTTCACAGTGCCCTTAAATCCTGGTCCCACAATTACATCTTGCATATCACCAAATTGAGATGTTATAACACCGCGTAGTGTCCATGAAACCGGGCAGAGATAATAGAACCAGATCCAATATTTAGGAATATACTGAAACATTGCAAGACGACTTGTTGGTATTAAGGTCCAAAAAACAAAAACAAAATAAAGATGATCCGATAAATTTAAATATAAATCCTCTGCAACTGCATGGTGCAAGGACAGCAGAGGTTATTAGAAGTTCTAGTGAGAGAAAATTAATACTCTATGCGGTCTTTGCATCATGCAGTAGTTGCAGAGGATTTATGTATTGTTTTGTTAATTTATTTACTCACCACTTTTGGAATGAGGAAACCTGCGACAAGATTCCATAGAGAGTAAAATGCGGAAGAAGTAACTGAGGCCAAATGTAGGGTAGGTGTAAGACCAACACACATGATGCCGTAGAACGTGAAATAGGTAAATGTTAGAAACATGAACATGAGATACTCTATAAACTTTCCTGCATTAGAGTGAAAAAAATTATTTTAGGTGGTTCCGAAATCATGACGAAGGAAGCTCTTCAATGGAAAAAAAATGGAGATCTTACTAAGATTATTGTCGAAACCCATCATGAAATATGTAATCACACCAAATACTATTGTCTGAAGAATTTGATATGGGATTTCCACCAGCCCCTATAATGAGATTAAATAGAATTAATCTAATCTTCGACGAGCAGAAGCCATTATATAATTAGTTGAGTTAATAAAGTTTATACAGAAATAGAAGACAAACAGACAACAAACTCCGCTAATCTTTAAAATAAATTTTCAACACCAACTATATACCTGTGCTGCTGCAAAGGCAATTGGAGAGTACATTCCAGCTGCTTTCTCTCGATAAAAAACTGTTCTTTCGGTTGAAACAACTGGTTGTATAGAAGACGCATTTTTCACCCCGAGGAACATTAATGAAGAAAAGAACGCGCCCATAATTACCAAAACTTGTTGAGTTGTTTCCCTATAGAATATCAATGACATGTTTATTATCACTACTTTTGGTGTCTTTTTCTTATGACAATGAGATCATAAATGATTCATACTTTTTTGCGCCGACTTGCCAAAATATTGAACCTAACACCAATGCAGCTAATATTGTAAAGATCATCCTTATTGCATTGTATGGTGGATTTCTCCAGTACAAAATTCTCTGCTTCCATAAACACTTGACAAATTGTGACCATGTATTTTGTGAATATAATGTGTCGAACTTCAATGGTTGTGAGCCAGGAGAAGGTTGTTCATATTGCTTAATAGCCGCTTCCACGGACCTGACAAAAGGATGTGATGTAGATGTTATTCTCATGAGAAACGTTATTTAACTTGCTATTAATCAAGAAAAGGATTAAGGTTACTGGAATTGGTCAGATTTGTCGTAAACATCTGCAAAATCTACACCGATTTTCTCTTCAATGGCGGGTGTTGTAACTTCAAGCATCCAAGTAGCTGGATTGTAGCCACTGGAAATTGGGGAGATTCCATTCATACTCTGCGTAAAAAAATCGAAAAGGAATTGCATAATATCAAAAACGAAAAAAGTTATACAAGAAATAATTAAAAGGAAGTGTCACCTGAAAATAACTTATCATCACACTTGATTGATTACCAATCTTCCCCCCATATATAACTTGTCCTCCACGTTTCATAAGAATTAACTGTGAAAAAATAACTAAAGCTACTTAGTTAATTATCATTTATAACAATATTAAAACGATTTATAAAATAGTACAACACTACCGAACAACGAACCTCGTCAAATGCTTCAAATATGTCAATACTCGGCTGATGTATGGTACAAACCACAGTTCTTCCGGTATCAACCGTATTGCGAACAGTTCTCATAACAATGGCAGCCGCACGTGCATCAAGTCCGGATGTAGGTTCATCCATGAAAATTATAGAAGGGTTTGCTACAAGTTCCACTGCAATCGTCAATCTCTTCCTCTGTTCTGTCGATAAGCCAGAAGTACCAGGCATTCCAACTATAGCATTTCTTAAACTCTCAAGCTCTACGAGTTTCATGACCTGTTCGACAAATTCCTTCAAAACAAGTATTTTGTCAGTGAATTTGGTCTCTTCCATAATTAATCATAAATTAACATGTCTCGTGTAGGAACTTACTTGCTTTTTTTCTTGGGGTATATCCTTTGGAAGCCTTAGTGATGCGGAAAACCAGAGAGATTCATGAACTGTCATTTCGGGAGAATGTATGTCATTTTGTTCTACATATCCTGATATTCTTGCAAATGTGTGTTGCACTTTTGGATAGCCCGATATTTTAATATGGCCCTCGATATATCCTCCTGTTTTTCTTCCTGCAAGCACATCCATTAAGGTGGTTTTCCCAGCTCCACTTGATCCCATTAACGCTGTAAGTACACCAGGTGCAAAAACACCACTCACATTTGCCAAAAGCTTCAACCTAGTTTCTGTTACACCATGTTGTCTTATAGCCTGAGAAAAAAGAAACAAGTTCGTTTAGAAATACTAAATGAAACAAAAACAATCAACTCGTTCTATTTCTTGCGTTCATATTTTCGCAAACATCATTCACCTTTGGCATATCAACGTAATAATTAACATTGTGGAATGTCATTGTCAACGGTTGAAAAGGAAGAATCATCCCCTTGTTTTTGTTCTCTCCATTAGTAGATTTGGAACTTTTTTTTGATTCATTGTCATCTCTATCGGGACTCTTTTCCGTGTCTTCATCCTCATTTTCAATAATTGCTCTCGGTTTTTTCAGTGCTGTGGCGTGCAAATAAGTAGAGCATAAGCGATAAAGATAAGTATCATTGTTTTAGTATGCCTAATTACAAACCCTAACAAGACTAGATAATTATGAGAAAAGACAATAAAAATTATCTAAGAAAATTAAAAAACATTAGTTCATTTCATCATCTTGTTATCTCTCAACGAGGACATATATAGTAGTAGTGGATAGACTCAATAACTAATAAAAGCTCAAATTGTCCAGAGACTATTCTAGAAAACATCATAATATAAAATAACTTTCAATACATCAAAATACTAATAAAACTCATTTAACTAATAGTAGATTATTCTATTCATCTCACTATTATTGTCGTGAGGTTCACTTGAACCTTGTCCTCAAGGTTCTAAAATATAATAGAGATATATTCCAGGATCCCACTTCTTGAACCAAAAGACTTGGAATTTTGTTTCAGTACGGGTAAGCGCTCATCTGGAACAATAACTGCATAATTTGTAAGAAAGTTTGTCTCTGACACGGTTGAGATCATGTTTCACCACACATGAGCGCTTATTTGGAACAACATTTGCAGATTCTGTAAGAAAGCTTGTCTTACTCACTAGAAACTTCGGAATAAATTTTAAATCATTCTGGTTCAATTTTGCATTGTTCTGGTTCAAAGAAGACGAATCAAATTCCTTACATGTCCAACCCCCTAACCAGCAGCTTCTAAATCTTTTTTGGAGCTAGGTAACTGTCCAGTTCTCATTTTTCTCATCTTTGAAATTTTCAGAAGTCTAAAAAGGTGATGAGTTCAGACTATTTTGTGGGTTGATAGAAGTAAGATCAACCATAACCAAACCATTTGTCTTCTTAATGGATAAATCATTGGTCTTATCATCTTTGTATTCATGAGATGTAGGAAGATCATTCACAAAATGCTTTGGAGTATTAGCACCCAAATTAGGATCATCATAGTCCATCGCCGTCTCAGCACCCAAATCAGGATCATCAGAATCCATCTCCATGTTGACTTGTAACTTCTTTTGCTCAAATTTATAATCAAATTTAGCAAGCTTAGATGTAAGCACTATATCATCGTGTTTATCATTGCCTTCATTATAATTTTCATCACCAGACACACCTTTTCTATGAAATGTAACTGAATTGGAAAAAATTTCTTCAAAGGAGACGCCAATAGATAAGCCTATATCTCCATATGCATCTTCCATAAGGAAATCATTTAAATCAGAGAGGGAATCACTACAGTCATATTCTACGCTTGATGATAGGAAGCCATCTTCTAACTCCTCAAGACATGCCTGATTCACACGAAGTGCAATTTCAAGTACAACTTATGAAATCAATGTTTCTGATACTGACTCCATCTTTACTAAATCATGTATGACCAATGCCTCAGATGCTGCAATAGAAAGTTCAACTGCATCACTGACATCATCACTTTTGAAATATTCGACCTTGGATTTTTCTTTCAGCGGTCTAACAGAACCAATTGTATCAACAAAAGATTTTAAAGAATTTTTATTCATTGTTTCAGGAATGAATGAAGCCAACGCATCTTGTTCACAGGCACGACTGCACATCATGGAATACTCATTTTCTCTCAAATCTAAGAAAGTTAGAGCAGGTTGCAATGACAAAGCTTTACTTGGTGCAACCACGTGATGAGATTGATTTAAATCATGGGTTGGGCAAAAAAGTGATTCCACATCTGAAGAAAGATGTAGATTAAATTGGAATACCTCTATCTCTTCCTTTAACCGGAATAGTTGAATGACTTGTTTTGAAAAACTCAGCCAAAACGGTGACAATATTGGAATGATAATATGTTCTGGTGGTTTCGGTGGAATCACAAAATCAGCTTCATTATGAAACCCTCCATCTTTGAAATGAGGCTTCCCCACCAGTTTATCATTGGTATCAGAGATTTTCGGTGGATGAAAGATATACATAGAGTGTATTATGGTGTCGTGGAGAGTTGTTGCAACGAGACTGCAACCATCATCATCAATTTTATTGAACTTCATTTCCTTTGATTCTCCAACAAGGCCAAGTTTCGAAGCCAAACCATGAATCAACACTCCTAATTCAGCTTCACCGTGTGACATAATCGAGTTCCACGAAACCAAGTTTCTCTCAGGCATTCTTTCAAACACCTTAACTGCACTGTCCACAACTTCTTGAACATAAGATCATGAGAGTGCATCTTTTTCTTTAATGACATCAGAATCAAACATAGACTTCTCATTGACTACATTGGTTTGCATTAATGTCTCAAGATGAAAGCATCCTAACCGTGACTTCTTTTTCTTCTTTAGGGTTTGCGATTAGCATCCTAACAATTGGTGTTTTCATCTTTAATGGGTATGTCATGAAAGTTCAAGATGAAAGCACCAATTGTTAGGATGCTAATTGCAAACCCTAACAAGACTAGATTATTATGAGAAAAGACAATAAAAATTATTTAAAAAAATTAAAGAACATTCATTCATTTCATCATCTTGTCATCTCTCAATGAGTACATATATAGTAGTAGTGGATAGACCCAATAACTAATAAAAGCTCAAATTGTCCTAAGACTATTCTAAAAAACATCTTAATATAAAATAACTCTCAATACATCAAAATACTAATAAAACTCATTTAACTAATAATAGATTATTCTATTCATCTCTCTATCACCTTGATTCGAGAGAATGATTATCCATGGATATCAACTATTACATATTCTTAGGGATTAATTTTGGAATAGGTCTAGAGGATAGCATTCTTAAAGCTGCAAAATGATTCTTATCTTGTAAGATTGATAAGTTTCCATTCAAATTCTTATGGATTAATGTTGGCGGAAATCATAGGATAATTTCGTTTTGGAAACCGGTTATTGACAAAGTTCAAGCAAGATTGGCATCTTGGAAAGGAAGACTTATGTCTATGGGAGGGAGAGTGACTCTCATCAAATCAGTATTATCTAGTTTCCCTATCCACTATATGTCGTTCTATAAAATACCGAAGAAAGTCATACAAAAATTTATTTGTATCCAACGCAAATTTTTATGGAATGGATCGGTAAATAAAACCGGAATATCATGGATACGCTGGAGGAAGATTTCCCGATTAAAGGAAGAAGGAGGCCTTGGTATATTGGAAATTAAAAGCTCTAATTTGGATTTAATGGACAAATGGATATGGAAGCTATAGGAAAATAAAAGCAAGATTTGAAACGCGATTCTGTCAACGAGATACGAACATGGAATTCGGGGTTTAGGTGTAGAATCTCTACCTAAGTATATCACTAAGTCTTCATTATGGTGGAGGGATATGCATAGTATTAACAAGAGTTTTGGGCATGATGGTTTCATTGATCTTTTTAAGCACAAAATTGGAGATGTTAAAAATTCTGGTTTTTGGAATTCTTGTTGGATTGGTAATCAAACCTTGTCTTCCCTATTTCCAGACATGTGGGAGGCGACGGTTAACAGGTTAGGCACAATTGCAGAACATGGAAGTTGGGAGGATGATACGTGGAATTGGCAAGTGAAGCTTATAATGGAACATCGAAACAGTATACACCAATACCGCATAGAAGAAATGATAATGTTACTTGGGAGTGTTGACATTAAACGAGACACTTTGGACTGCATAGAATGGACAGTGGGTGAATTGAAGGAATACTCTACCAAAGTTGGCTATAATTTCTTGATCAAAACGAATAATGCAAAAACAGGGGTTACCAATGATAGTATTAGTGCTCTAAAATTAATTCGGAATTCGTCGGCTCCGGAAAAGGTGAAGACATTTGGATGGAGATTTGTATATAACTGTTTTCCTACTCAAGATAATCTTCGTATATGTGGTATCATTTCAAACCCTCATGATATTGTATGCCTATTTTGTTTCTTGGATAATGAAGATGCTTATCATCTATTTTTTGAATGTGGCAAGAGCAAGGTTGTTTGGCTTAAAATTCAGGAATGGCTGGGAATTCTCATGGATGGTGATGTAGATAATGTTTTTTTCTCATTTGCAAAGGTGGACTCACATGATGATCTTAAACCAGATAGGAATTAATAATGTAGTGGTAATTTGGATTATAATTATATGGTGCATTTGGTATCATAGAAACAACATTATGTTTAAGGATGCTTGTTGGGACGTTGAATCAGTAGTAGATAATTGCATCATGATATCGTGGTGGTGGTTGGGTAAGAGAGGCAAATATTCTTTTACTTGTAATTATTATAATTGGATTAGATATCCCTGTGAATTTTTATAGTCATCATAGTTGTAATACCCTGTATTTTAATAAATGCTATGGATAATATTAATTATGATTAATAGGGTTATGGTGTGCTCTGAGAGTTTTCAACTTAAATAATTAGAGCAACTGACGAACTTAAATTAATTAATTAGTATTATCTGACTCAAAGTTTTTATTGAATAGTTGACTCAGAGACATTTTTAGATACTCTCAATTTGGACCGGTTGTTACCAACAAAAGTTATATCAGTATAATTTATATTGTTGTATTTGTTATAAAAAGAAGAAAAGGAAAGAAATGGGAAAGAGAAGAGAAAGAGAGAAAGAAGAAGAAAACCCTAGGAGAAGAGGAAGAAGTTCATCGAGAGCTTGGATCATCTTCATCTTCATCAATCATCATCTTCATCAAACTCCTCATCGATTTCAAGGTGGGTTCTAGTTAGACACTTACATTTCTAGAGTTTTGTGTTCTAGAGATTAGGTTGAAAATGTGAGAAAAATGATTAATCGATTAAATTCGAATTTTCTAACGGTTAAAGTGTCAATAAATGCATGTGAATAATCATGTTATGTGTGGAAGTGATCAACAACAAGTACTATGAGGTTACTAGGTGAAATAGGTGAGAAAATGGGGTTTATGTTATGAAAAATGCAGGTTTTTGTGCTACTGACTATCGGTTAACCGGTTAACGGGACCATAATACGCTACTAGAAATGGAAATTTAGACTGGTTAACTGGTTAACACTGTAAGTTTGGGAAATATATTAGTTTTGTTTCTTCTTCTAAAATCCATAGCTTTTTACTCGGGTATCCGATTGAGGCAAACTTTATATCGTTGGAAAGCTATAACAACGTACTATCCAATGGTAGAGGAAAATATTAATTTTGAAGTGGAAAATATTTATTTATTTTTATGCCGATTAAAAATACCGTTTTTGTAAATGTAATGTGTGAACCATAAAACATGCAATTTAAAGTATTGTGAGGAAACCTTACCATAAACCAATAGTATGGCCTAGTAATGTAACTAGAAATTGTTAGATGGTATAACTTGTGAGATGTTTAGGACTACCCTAGGTTGACGCAAAACCGTTGGCGCGTAATACACTAGGTCCTCTGTAAAGTCTTGAAGTGGGTTACTTTGAGTCCCACGGGAAGGATCTATAAAGGCTTGAGGCGTGTATTACACGGTGTCCTCCGTAAAGTCTTGAGTAAGTCTTGAGGTGTGTATTATATTGAGTCCCATGGGAAGCATCCGTAAAGGCTTGAGGTACCGTTGGTGAGGCGTGGGTAGTGGCTTGAGTTGTGTAATACACTAGGTCCTTCGTAAAGTCTTGAGTAAGTCTTGAGGTGGATTGCTTTGAGTTCCACGGGAAGTATCCGTAAAGACTCGAGGAATGTATTACACTGGGACCTCCGTAAACTCTTGGGTAAGTCTTGAGGTGGGTTATTCTGAGTCCCACGGGAAGTATCCGTACGGACTTGAGGTGTGTATGTTACTAGATCCTCCGTAAATTCTTGAGTAAGTCTTGAGGTGGGTTATTCTGAGTCCCACGAGAAGCATCTGTAAAGGCTTGAGGTGAGTATTGCACTGGGTTACACGGGAAGTCTTGAGTAAGTTTTGAGGTGGGTTACTTTGAGTCCCACGAGAAGCATCTGTAAATACTAGGTAGTGGCTTGAGGTGGATATTACACTGAGTCCCACGGGAAGCCTTGCCGATAACACTTGAGGTGGGTATTCCACTGAGTCCCACGTGAAGTGTTGAGAGTGTTGTATGTATATTTTTCCATCTTGTTTTGGCTTATTTGTAGAGAAGTGAACAAAGACTTGAGTAGTGATTAGAATTGAACCTTTAGATCCGAGAGAACTCTAAGATAGGGAACTCACTGAGATGTTGATATCTCACCCCACTATTGTTGTTGCTTTTCAGGTTTCTTTTGCAGGTTGATTTACAAGTGGAACTATGCTCGGGATGTTTCAAGAGAAGTATAGATTTAGTCTCCTCTGTGTATTCTATATCTTTGTACAACAATGGATATTGTATTTGATCATAGTATTTTTATTTTTCGTATGATTTCCATGTCTTGTACCATAGTTGTATAGAATTTTAGAATTTGGTTAAGAATGTGAATCATGCTATTAGGCACTTATGATGGTGTCAGTACTAATAAAACTCTTTTTTTTATATGCAAAAATCCATTCAAAAAAGGGTGCAAAGGGGAACCCTAACCCGTATACAAAATCACCTAATCCGCAGTGAGAAACCTACAAAAATTCACCAGGACAGTTATACCAACTATGATAATTACAAGTAATGTTAGATTTCTTTCCAATCCACCACCACATAAAAGTGATACAAGCATTCACTATTTGATCCCCGTCCCAAAATTCACCATTAAACATAATATTGTTCCTACTATTCCAAATAATCCAACATATAGACATCCACAAAGTCGTAGCATTCCCAATAGAAACCTTTCGGGCAACTAACTTTTGACACCAACCTTTTAAATGCTCCACCAAACTATTATGTTGTTCCAATTTAATTCCCAGCCAAAAAGCCAAGCTATTCCACACCCGATTACTCTTACAACATCGGATGAATAAATGAAAACACTCCTCTTCTACCAAGAAACACAAAGGGCACGATAAATAATGTTGATTCGTGATGATATGACGTCTTCGAAGATTGTCTCACGTAGGTAATCTGTTATAAAATAATCTCCAAAAAAACGTCTTAATCTTTTCCGATGTCGTGGAAACCCAACATAACCTAATAGCATTCAAATAGGTAATCCCTAAACTAGACCCGCTATCCGATAAAGATTACAAAATCTCATATCCAGAATTAACCGAAAACTGACATTTCGAATCTTCTGTCCATACCACTGCGTCTTGCTTATCTACCTTGATAGACATTACAACAATCCTTTCCAATAATTGCATCTGTTGTTCCGTTACGGTATGATTGCGCAAATGCTGACCAACCTGTACATTCCACCTGCAATTATCATTAACAAAATAACAGAATTCTGAAACGGTGCCATCTTTATTCGCCGTAAAAAGCTTTGGAACTCCTTCAGTCAAAGTCGAATTCCCCACCCATTTAGATTTCCAGAATGACGCCACATCCCCCTTACCCATTTGAAATTCAGTCCAACCAAAAAAACCATTTGTGCCAAATGATTCCGAGATTAAAAACAAATCCTTCCACCATTGGGATGGTTTAACCTTGTATTTTTCAATTTTATTCTGAATCAAATCAGAAGAATATTTTCCATATCTGGCCTACAATAACTTAGTCCACAAACTATGTTTGTTTTGTATTATCTTCCATAACCATTTCGACATCAGAGAAATATTGAACAATTGGATATTCTTTATTTCAAGACCACCGACATCCTTCATCTTACAAACCATCTTCCATTTTATCCAATTCACACTTTCCTTCAATGTCGAACCACTCCATAAGAACCGTCTTTGGATTGACGTCAAAATGCGACAAACTTTGATTGGCGTCTAGTAAAAGGACATATAATGTATTGGTAGATTTGACAAAACCAAATTGATAAGTAAGGCTCTTCCTCCCATAGATATGAATCTACCCTTCCAAGTTGCAAGTCTTGATTTGATTTTTTCAATCATCGGGTTCCAAAATGCAATTAATCTAGGATTTCTACCCACCATAATCCCGAGGAATTTGAAAGGAAAAATATCAATTCTACATCCGAGGAAACCTTCATCCGCCTTCAAGTAAGAATCTTCCGTACCTATACCGTAAATTGCACTTTTGCTATAGTTGATCTCTAATCCCGATACCATTTGAAATCCATTGAGCACTGCTTTTATAGTCCATAAATTACTCCATGAGCCTTCTCCAATAATGATAGTATCATCAACATATTGTAGAATCTCAAAAGTTGTTTCATTGCCAAACTTGCATCCTTGAAAAACAGAATCTTCCACAGCTCTTTTCGTTAAAGTTGTTAATCTTTCCGCGGCTATCGCAAACAAAAAAGGTGATAGCAGATCACCTTGACGAAGTCCCCTAGTGACCTTAAAGTCCCTTGTAGTACTACCATTAATCAGAATTGACATGTAGTTATGTAATACACTTTCGTCTATCCATTTCATCCATAACTCTCCAAATCCTATATATCTCATGATCGATCTTAGATATGTCCAATCGACACAGTCGTATGCCTTGGCAAAACCAACCTTTAGGAAAATGGTATTCCTCTTGGTTCTCTTAGAATAATCAATGATCTCATTTAACACTAACATTCCATCTAATAGATTACGACCTTCTATGAATGCAATTTGATTCTTGGAAATGATATTGTCCATGACTCTTTTAATTCTGTCCGCCATCAATTTAGATACAATTTTGTATATGTAACCGATTAAACATATGGGTCTATAGTCGCCCAACATGGATGATTCTTCATTCTTAGGAATTAAGACCAAAAAAGAAGATGTTAGTACCTTAGGTAAGCATCCTTCCACACAAAAAATCCAAAACACAATCTGAGAATTCTTTTCCAACCGTCTCCCAGCATGCCTTGAAGAAATCGAATGTGAAACCGTCCGGTCCTGGACTTTTATTTCCTGCACATTCAAATACAGCTTTTCTAAAATCTTCAGCATAAAATGGTGCTTCCAATCGAACTCTCTCGGCTTCTGTAATTGTTCTTATTCCTCTACTTCCCAACGTAGGTCTGTTGCCATCGTTTGCTTTGAACGCGTTTTCAAAATGCCTCGCGACTTCCTCCTTGATTCTTACTGCACCGTCTATTATTTCATTCTCAATTTTCAGTGAATTTATTGAGTTTTCCCGAATCCTTTGATTAATTGCAGCATGATAAAATTTGGTATTTTTATCTCCTTCAAATATCCACCTCATTCTTGATTTTTGTTTGAGAATACTCTCCTTTATCCTGAGAGTTTTCCACATATTATCCATAACTTTAAGCCTACTTTGTTTCTGCTCCTCATTCAGCTCACCTTGAATGTTTGATATTATGTCTTCCATGTCGTTGATGATTTCCACATTCTGTGCGATTTTGGTGTCAATCCACCCAAACACTTCAATGTTCCACTGTCTAATCTTGTTTCTCAGATTTTGTAATTTTTTTGAGAATACAAATGCCGCCGAGCCTTCTACCTCAAACGCGTTCCACTCTTCCTTGACAAACAATTGAAACCGATGGTAAAGAAAACTCTTGTATAATGATATTCTAGGTATTTATTATGAGGCGCTACAACAGTGATTATAATTTTCGCGTTTTTGTACTCGGGTTTGGATACCCCGTTGTATTCTTTTCGAAAGAAATTTTTACTTATTAAAAAAAAAAAACTATTACATATACCCTAAAAGTACATGCATTGATTAAAATGTGACTGTGAAGAAGAAATAAATGGTTCTAAACTTACGGTTCAAGCAAGCTAGCGCCCAAGTGGTCAAGATGTTGAAAATGATCGTGTAGAGCAGTAACATTCCCATACTAATCCAATACCAGTAGTCTTCAACTGGTAAATCGAATGTCCTGAGTATATTGTGACCAACCGTGTCTTTCCCCAAAGCCGAAGGCTAAAATATGCAATTTCCATAAGTAAATGAATCTTGTATAAACTATAAGCAAAATATTACGATATAGAAAGCATAAATTTAGTTAGCATGTATGAAGTACCTGCATCCATCCTGTGGCGGTAAATTCGTTAACTGAAACTGCTCTTTGTCCGTAGTTAAGAGGTGATAACCAGTACGCCCAAATCCACCATGGCTTAATCATTCCTGAAGTATTCAACCAAGATCATGAACAACAGCATTTCGAAAATGTGATCCTTTTGTCCCATGGTTTTCGGTGCAACCTACCTAGTGGGACGATAAATCCTCCCAATAAGAATAAAATCATCAGTACACCCGATCCTGCTGTATTACCAATGACCATATCGCGTCCAATAGAAGCCATAAGTCGGAAGAGACTTAATGCCATTTGATGCAACATTAACAACACAATCATGTAGCGGCCGAATCTGAAATAATAATCGGATTGCAAAGAGTATTTTAGTTTCGAAATAAGAAAGGAAGGAAGAAAAAAAAACATGATAAAGTACGAATATGTAAAGTAAGCAACCTCCCAACAGAAGGAGCAAATCCAATACTATAGTATACAACACATGTCCACACAACAGCTTCAACAATGGAATAAGGTACTTGAAGAAGCCATGAGGATAATGTCCAGGCCCATGCTGGATAAAATAAATTTCCTCTTTGTGAATAGAAGACGGGGAGCCGAGTTATCAAAAGAGACAGTTCGGTAGTTCCGTTAAACAACATGTGCACGAGTGCGTAAAATAGCGCGGATTGGTAGAGAATGCCAATTTCTTCGTTCTTCGGATACTTTTTTATTTGTAGGAACATTGTGGATGTGATAATTCCAACAAGTGCAACCTTTGACAATATGAGAAACTAGTCAATTATCAAACTCTACTTGTAAACATTAAGAACTCAAAACTAGAGTATAATTGTTAATAAAGTTTGTATGGCACCTGACAAGTCCTAAAGATGTAAAGAAAACTATTTCGGTTGATCAAGGTCAATTCTCGCGACAAACAAGCCTTGAAAAGATTCCAACTCGAGACAGCATAATTTGATTTGGGCAAAGTTGAAGGATTTTTTGATTTATCATAAGGAGCAGTATATATGGCTTCCATAGACTTTCCAAATTTTGAATTTCTGAAGGCTTCTGCAATCTCTGGTACTGAAATAAATTTATATGGCTTTGAAGAATCGGCCCAGTATTGCGCTTGATCTTTTTTAGATGTTACCTGGTATATGAAAATATCATGTTTGGCAAATAACTTCGAAAATCATTTGAGAAAGGACCATTAAAGAATTTAAAAAATACCTCTTGAAGAAAATCTGCAACCCCCTTGCGTGGTGGAAGTTTGAAACATAATGATTCAAAAAACTCGACTACATTTTCTACGGGGCCTTGATATACTATATATCCATCTGATAAAAGTATTAGATCATCAAAGAGCTCAAATGTCTCTGGTGCAGGTTGAAGAAGGGCCATTAGAACAGTAGCTTCCATTTGATGAACAAAATTTCTTATGCATTTTACTATTTGGAAAGTCGTAGAGCTATCGAGTCCAGTTGATATTTCATCCATAAACAAAGCTTTTCTCGGTCCAACAATCATTTCTCCTGGAAGAAATAAAATGTAATGCAAAATGTTAGGCCAACACCGCCGGTTCAAAAGCACAAACAACGAACTGATGATGTATGGTAACAAAGTTCGGCCAATTGTGCATATTCCTCCGTCTGCGAAAAGTGATAGAGAAATCACCTGTTGTTACTCTCTTCTTTTGGCCACCAGATATCCCTCTTATCATATCACTACCAACAACTGTATCAGCACATACATCAAGACCAAGCACTTTCAAAATATAATCTGTCATCACATTGTGCCTTTTGCCACCAACAGATGTTGCCTTGTGGATTAAAATCAATTTCAGAAACTCAGAAACTCAAAAACATAGTTTTTAGGATTGACCAAGTATATGGATAATCTTCATACATTTGAAACCAACCTTCATAAATGCATCAATTTCTGGACTTGGTAGCACCTTTTTTTCCTTTTCTAAGCTTTCCAGAGTTTTCAATAACTCTGATTAAGAAATTTAAGTAATTAAGTAATTTAACTTAGTTGAGAAATTGAACTTATTTACATCCTAAAAGCAATATTGAATTTGTACCTGCATCACTTGAACCTTGACACCGATTTGCAAAATCAAAAGTCTCTCTCACTGTTAATTCTCCTGTGTGATTATCAACTTGGCTAATGTATGCTGAAGCCCTTTGAATACAAAACTGGTCTTGCTCTTCTCCATTGTATGTTATACTACCACTTGCCTGCAAAAATATATTACACAATCGAGAGGTGTAATATAATTCTACTTAAAAGCTCATGCGTAGAATATGCAGTTACCTTGAGTTCTTTATCAAGTTTTCCAGCAAGAGCCAAAAGCAAAGTAGTTTTGCCAGATCCTGGAGGGCCTAATAACAATGTCATCCTATGGAACAATGCATTACTATTAACATAACAAATACGATATATGATTGTTGAAACATGCAAATGATCCAACAATCGTTAAAAAGCTTCCATCAATAAGAGAAAAAAACATTACCTTCCTGGTTTGATAACACCATTGATATCATTTAAGATCGTCAAATAATGTCTTTTAGGTCTCCTTATCCCCAAAGAATTTACACAACCCTGAAATGATAACACTATCATGAAGCATTGTAATAATAACTATTACCCTAATTCATGTCTATTGAAAGCACACATTCATTAACAAATGAAAATCACACCTCAAGAACATCTATTGTGTAATTGATCAAAGTTGGTAAAGCTCTTGTCCCGGTTTTAACATTAGCTCCAATTTTCAAGTTTCTGAATTTTACTTCAATGCTAGGCACTTCCAAGCCAACCCTTTTGTATTCAACCACACAAACAATTAATTACACATTAAGTTAAGTCAGTTCGGTTGATAGTTGTACATGACATTAGACTGAACGAGTGCAGATAAAAAAAATGGAATAATTTACCTCTTGAATCGTTCTTTGATAGCGGAAAGAAGTTTATAATTATCTTGTTCATTGGTAGCCAAAGCATCCTTAACAAGATGTTCACGATAAATGCGATTCAACTTTCTTACATCAATTTGTTCCATTTTATTTCTCTTGGATTTTGAAAGTGTCGAGTTAAGAAATTCTGAAGATGGTTTCCTCATCAATGCCCAATTCATGCGCTTCGTCGTAGGCAACCTTAAGAGTGCATACATTTGAAGATCTTCTTCGTCTTCTTCCACCCATTCTGCATTTGATGCTCTTGAAAATGAGTGTCCTTTGTCTTCGAAATCAATCCCAGCCATATTCTTTCTTCTTGTTCTTCTTCTTTTTGCTCGAGAAGAAGTAAGAAATTAAAAAAGAAAGTATAATGAAATTACAAAATCAATAACATTATGAATTGTTTTCTCTATAGTCACTCCATAGAATCTACTACACACCAACCATCAAATTTCTTTTTTTATCTCTCTTTTTTTTTCTCAGTAAAAGAAGAAAGGTTTGGTGTTACAACACTATGTGAATGTCCATTTTTTACGTTTGTGTTTAGACATAAATAACTAGGTTGCATGCATGACAAGACTACGTCAACTAAGATAAAATTAGTTAGCTTGTTTCTAGTGTTTTGTTGTTGTGGTGTGTTGTCTGTTTTTTTGGTAACATTATAGGTGATACTTCATTTGTATTTTTTTGGTAACATCATAGTGTTTTTCAAAATTATAGCAACAAGCTTAATATTTATCTATTAATTATTAGGGAGTTTCTTACAAGTATATTGTATAAACTATTCCACTCCTTTCTCATAATCTTCACTCAAACAATTAGATTTCATTCAACTATAACATATGACTACTTAAAAAGTAAACATCCGCAAAGATTAAGTTAAGAGGTTATCATAATTATAAAATGATTATGTAAGTCATTTAGTATATGACTTTCAATAATATTTTTAAAATTATCTCTTGAATATAAGTCTATAAAATCATAATTTTAAAAGGAAAGAAGTTTCATTATTTTATATTTGATGGGTTATGAAATTAACAAGCAATATCTTTTTTAATTAAAATAGAATAAAAGAGTTTTAACTGTTGGGCATAAGAAAATGAAATTGATTATCCTTAAATTGCATAAGTTTATTATTATCAAAATAAAAAATAAAAAAAAATAGGGAGAGTTTATCTTCTTTGTTGGAGTTATTAAAATAAAAGCACATTATTCATAAACGAGAAAGAAGAAGTAAATTTACTCTGGAGTTTATGGGTTATAAGTTACTGTTGTAGAAAATTTTATCGAAGTCGAAGAGCTCTATCGAAATCGAAGAACTAGTGTAGCTATCGAAATATGTTAACTTATTTGTTTAAGTGAACATGTCGAATTGGGACAATCTGTTGGGTCAATTGTTTAATATGTTAAGTTAGAGTTTAGTTATTCTATATATAACATACTAGTCACCATTTCTCCATCAAACCCCGGTAATCCTAATCAAAGGGAGAAAATTATGTGATTGAGATTCAATTGTAAACATTATTCCTCGGTGTGTAATTAAATCAAGAATCCAGTTTTTAACTACTTTGAATTGTCTTTCTCTTCTCTTCTCACTTTTTTACTTTTTTTCGTGGTTTTCTTGTTAATCAAGAAACCGATCATACTCTGTTTTTTGGGCATCGTTTCTCAAAAAATAGGTGTGTCGAGCGTGGAGGAGAATATATCGTCAACAACGTATGGGATTGAGAAATTCACCGGTGTGAGTGATTTCGGTTTGTGGCGCTTGAAGATGCAAGCTCTACTGGTTCAACAGGGTTTGTTAGAAGCGTTGAAAGGATCGAAGAAGATGGATGTTTCCCTAACGGAGAAGGAGAAGACGACGATGATTGAGAAAGGCCACAATGTAATCATCTCGAGCCTTGGTGATAAGGTTCTGAGGTAGGTTTCAAAGGAGAAAATTGTAGTGAGTGTATGGAGAAAACTCGAGGGTTTGTATATGACCAATTCCTTGGTCAAACGTCTCTACCTAAATCAAGTTTTGTATTCACTCAAGATGAGTGAAGACAAAGTATTAGTTTAGCAACTGGATATGTTCAACAAGTTAATTCTTAATCTTGAAAATATCGAGGTCAAGATTGATGATGAAGATCAAGTGTTGTTGTTGTTGTTGTTGTTGTGTGCTTTACCAAGATCTCATTACCACTTCAAAGAAAACCTTTTGTATGGAAGAGAATCATTGACCTTTTAAGAACTTCAATCAACCTTGTATTTGAAGAATCTGAATGAAAGAAAGGATCATAAACAATCTTTTGCTGGTGAAGGATTGTCAAAGGAAAGTCCTCAAAGAAATATGGAAAGAATGAGAGGAAGAAGGTTAAGGTTCTACAAAATTCTTATGGTGGTAATACTCATTAAATTAGGTGTTATCATTATAAGAAGAAGGGTCATACAAGAAAGATATGCCCAGAATGTCTGAATAATCGTTGTGGAAAGGATACTGGTAATGCAACCATTATGCAAGATGATTATGAATCATCTAATGTTCTGGTGGTTTCAAACAGCAACTCTAGCAAGGAGTGGATTATGTATTCAAGTTATACTTGGAACATAACTCCAAACAAACATGTGTTTAACAAAGAAATTAAGATTAGTCTGATATGTAGGTTGAGGATTGACAGTGAGGATACTCTTCTTAGATTTCTCTATTTTATCTTCATGAGCAGGAAGCATGGACTTAACCTCAATTATAGAACATAAAGTGAGATAATACTAAATGATTGAGGTTAGGGCATTGTACTCTTCAGGTAATCCATAAAGGATTACTTCTACTTGATCGATAAAAAATCAGATCATCGATTGTTTCCAGAAAATCAACAATTATTTGAACCCTAACAAGATATTCATAAATAGATTTCTCACCTTTTGTGGTGGCTTTAAGTTCTGATCGTAATTGGCACGATTTTTCATGGGTGTGATCAAGTATATAATTGTGAATCCCATCTAAAATTTGATGAGAGTGACCACAATGAACAACACGAGGAAGCATAGAGTCGGAAAGTGTCGTGAGAGGGCGCGTGAAAAATAGAGAATCTTGTCGCTCCCATGTAACAATCATATGATTCTTAGTATCACTAGTACGATATACATCATAGAGGTATCATGATGGAATATCAATATTAACGAGAAAACAATGGAGTTTATGCATTTGATAATGCCTTCAATTTGTTATTTCCATTATCTGAAGTTATTTTCATCGAATTTGAGAGTTTCTTATTGTGTGATTGTCTAGAAGATGTTCTTCGAGTTGAATGTTAAAGGGGAAGAAGGTTACTGCATAATGTTATTTGTTGTTTTTGTGGAATTTTCATTGGAAGTCGTGATTATGTATTGAGTTTAAGCTCTATATATCATTCTAGAAAAATAGAACCTCGAAATAAGAGAGAGTAGAGAGAGAGAGTGTGAGAGAGAGAAAATTAGTTTTTTATTCTCTAACTGAATCATGAAATTGTCATTCAAAAGTTAGTTATGACTCAATTAACATTTAGTATATATAACTAACCTAATTATGGTGATTCAACACAGTTAGTTACAATGGGAATATATATATTCTCTTAGTTTGGTTTCTTAACTACTCTAATAAAGAGGACCCTCCTCGTCAAGGTGCCCATGGTCACCCAACCTTCTTTGGACTTCATCTTATTGCCATAAAAGGAAAAGAAAAGGGCCTATAGTAGGCATTAATTCCAGGTGACCACGAATAATCTTGAACGCCCTTATGAAAGCCCACTCATTGGGTTCCTTCAGTGGTCCTAATTTTCCTAAAAGAGAATAGGGGAAAATGTGTAATTATCACAACTTGAATCAAAATTACTTTCATAACTTCCAAACATCTCTAATTCGAAAATATTGTAATCATTGTCTTATTGGGTCACCTAGCGGTTTTAATATAGTACCTTCATATCTCTATACGATCCATATTAGTAAAATTCTCAACCACATTTCCAATCTCATCTAAATCCTAAATAATTGACATTCTAGAAAAAGAAAACTGAGGAGAAATTAAGAGATTCAATATATGCACTTGGGAAGACGAGAGATGGAAGACTGGGTGAACTTGGAGAACCTAAGGAATTTTTTTATGAGGATATAGAAAGCGTGGAGATAATGTGGAGGATAAAGTGACCAAAATCCCATTATTATAAACGCAAATACCTAAGTTGTGTAGGCCAATCCTAAGTTGTGTAGGCCATCATTGCCCTAGCATAAGTATGCGTCCACATTTAGACCATCAACGATTTAAATTTGACACATGCACCAAGATTGAAGTTTCATAGCATACACATCTTCTAAAGATAAGCTCATCATGTCAATAAATTTAATCTTTCACATGTTTTCTCATGCAACGCTTGAGGGACTCGCTACCCTAGGTGTCGCTCCCGAGATTTTCATCCTAGTACAAACGCGAAAGTGGCGCAGAAAAGGTAGAGTCGTCAGTCATGCATTTTTATCCCGAAGGAACGGGAAAGGTAATGCTGCACAAACCTGAGGAAGAAGGAAAGGACAAGATCCTGCGAACCAAAGATCTGGGTTCGAGAGTCGGTTACGACCTGGGAAGGTATTAGCACCTAGATCGTCTGTCGTACCCGACGGGATCCACGCTTGTTTGTTTATTTCAAAGGGTGAGAAAATAAAGTGTTGCTGAACAAAACTGCTACTGGAACTGGAATGAGAAATGGAACAAAAAGAGAACAAAAAGAAAGAATGGGGGAAATGTAGGGAAAATAAAGAATGTGCTCAAACGGACCCTAGCCCGCTGCCTACATACTTCATCGGGATAATGAGGATCAGAGTCAACGTAGTTTGCCTAACTAAGGCGGGAACTATTTGTTTGTGTTTTTTATGCTGGAACTGCGTATGTCTATGCTCATGTGTTGCAGGCTCGTCTGGTACGAGTGCGTTTACCGTCTTGCATGCGAGACAAGTCATCACAAGTTCGTGTTAAGAATGAATAAGGTGAAAAAAGAAGTTCCCGCAAGAAAGTCGCTTATTGTTTGTTGTTTTCCTTTTAAGAGTTTTGTATGAATTTGGCACAAGGAAGTGAATTCAAACTTTTTTCCATGGAATGTATACTTGCTATTACATTCCAAGATGGAATAATAGAACAAACACACCAAGTAAGGAGAATTTATCCAAGACTTGTTTCCAGGGATTAGGGTTTAAGTTCACTGGCTTGTTGAACTTGTTACATGTTTTTGTAGCTTTTGTAAAGAAGTTTCTTTTAGATTTCCCTTGTGAAACAACCTCTTGATCAGACTTTTACATCATGCTAGGCAAGCCTACACTATTCCAAGATGGAATGAATGTAAATGCCCCATGGAATAAGGTTATACACTAGAGATTCTTTCATGCATTTATCAAGTGTTTTTGATTTTGTTTGAAGATGAGAAAGAAGACTCAATAGGCAAAGGTCAAAACTAATGGGGAAATAAGACACAACTCTAACTTATCTAATTATGTACAAAAGGGGGTCCTATGGTTTATGAGGTATTCTAAACCTTAGGAAAAGAAAAGCAAGTTAGAATTCAACTTACTTCCTAAGGAAGTTAAGTTGAATCTAAAGAATAAGAGGGAAAACCTATGAGCAAAGCACCAAGTGCTAAGGAAAACACAAACATGTATAAGAGAAAAGGAATGAAGTGTAATTACCTCATCTTCCCCCCTACAAAACAAATGTTAGCATGATGAAGTAATATGAGCAATTATAACATGGCAAACTTCAAGAAACAACTCACACTAGCTAACGAAAGATGTTAATGAACTTCTAAGGTTACTACCTAGGTCTAAGGAATCCTATAAGGTAACACACTTAAAAAGTAAGTAGCTAAATCATTTCAAAAGTATCTAAAGAGATTAATTGAATTAAAGTCAAACTATGCCCTAAAGCACTACTAAACCCTAAGGAAATCTAAGGATGAAGTTAGAAGGAAAACTTAAGTGTTTATTAAACTAAAATCTCCTAAAACTCAAAGGTAAGTGAAAAATCCAGAACCTAACACTATATGTAAGTAAAGGAAATAAATAGATCAAATGATAAAGAAGGTATTCAAGTTAAGGGTATTCAAATATAAAATTGAAAGGTGGGAGAATGCATATGGAAACATGGTTCTAAAGATGAAACAAAATGACTTAGAAGAAAATTCAAAAGTGGCCAAAGAGACTTGAACTCTCCATACAAAAACCAGGGGCTTGACAACAAATTAAAATGGAAATTAGATTTGGAAAACATTCACAAATGATGGGTTAAGAAGTCTCCTAAGACTAAGTGTTCAAATTAGGGTTTTTAAAGTCCTTTAGAAGGCAAGTGAAGTTCAAAAAGAAGCACAAGGTTATAAAATGAGATGAACAAGTATGGATGATCACAAGACACTTATAAGAACTAAAACAAAGATAAAATGAAGTTAACTCAAGTGAAAATTGAATTTGAAGTGTTTAAGATGGAAGGAGAAGTGAGGTTAGGCTAAAATAGGACATATGTGACTTAAGACTCAAGGCAAACCTAAAAATCAAAGGTGAAGACCCAAGGATTGTACTTAACACTTAAAGACATCCTATAGGACCTAAGAGACTCAAAATTAGGACCTAAAAGTAATGGCATGAAGGCCTTATGCTAATGGGACCAAAGGAGATTGAGTAAATGAACAAAAATATGACTTATAACCCAAGCAACTTGGAAAAAATACTAAATGGTCATGAAAAATTATGAAAATTGACACTTGAATACAAATTCCAGAGGGTGAACTGCATACAAAAAATCTCATAATGAATATCATGTTTGAGTGTTCAAAAGAAGTGTGGAGATGAATTAGGGTTTATGAGCACATGTATGAAAGCAAGGGACCAAATCATAGCTTATAGTGACCTAAAAAAAACATGATAGGGAAATTTGATGAGCCTTCTGACTAATGCAAAAAGAATGGATTATTTATATTTTGTGGTTTGGGAGAAAGAAAATGGAAAAGAAGATTGGTAAAAAAAATGAGAAAATAGAAATTAATTCCATGGGAAATTAATTCTGGTTAAAATATAAAATAAAAATATGAACAAAAATTATAGAAAATTAGGGTAAAATGCAAAGACCGCATATGAATTAATTCACATTTTTTTATGAAGTTTTGGTATTTTTAAAAATCAAAAACGAAAATGGAATTAAAAGATGAAAAATAAATAAAATGAAGTGGACTGAATTGCTTGTATGGGCCTTGGGGGTGCAATCAGTAACAAAAACAACAAAATTGGGCCTTCAAACACACACATGGGGGGTGTTGATAGCATGCTGAGAAATTTCTTCACAAAATAATGCACGTGAGAGCCATGTGTTCATTTATGCGCTGGTTAGATCATGACCCTAGGATGAAGCTGATCCAATGGACACGTTATGTTCTAACAATTAAATTAGGGTTACTGTTCAGGTCACCGGAAGTTCCGGTCATCTTCTCCGGTGAACCTCAGGCTAGGGCATCCTCAAGACTCAACCAAAATGAAATGTGAAGCCATAGAAATGTTCCTCTCACTAAGTAGGTCATGAATTCACCCTTAGTTTTCATTTATCATACCTAAACAAAGAAAATCGAAGCCAAGAAACTCAACCTGAAAATGTGAATCTACGCACTTATGGTGCCTATCATCTAGCCAGATACCACATTGCTTCTATTAAGCCTTAAATCACACAAATCATGCAAAACAGAAAGAAAATGTGTAATTTGAATTTCAGAGGGAACCTAAAATGTAGTGATTCGAAAGTTGAAGAAATCCATAGGTGAGGTTCCAATTATGCACAACACCTAGCTTTGATTTTCAGAGGATGAATTAATCCCTATGAATCAATTGAATCCTTGCCGAATTATCAAAAATACAGAAATATGCTTGATGTTGTTCTTGAGCATTCAATTTAATCCAGCCATGATTGATGATCACAAGTTGCAGATGATGATGATTATGTGAGGATTGAGAAGTGATTGATGAAGATCAATGCAAACTGAAACCAAATGCAGAGAAGCTTCTTCCAAAATGCAGAGAGAAATCCTTGGAGAATCAAGCTGAATAAACCATGGATCTTGTGCCCAATTTCATGATCGTGATGAATTGAGGAAGAATGAAGGAGATTGATGGAGATTGAAGCTTCTTCAAAGCAAAATGCAGAAGAATTTCAGAGAGAATTTTATGAGTGCAATGTGAAATTTTCAGAGCAAAGATGAAGTGTGTGTGTTCAGCAATGGTTGACTCCTTATATAGCCATGGTTAAGCTCTTAACTCAGTGAAGTTAACAGTTAGACCTTAGGTTAACTGAGTCAAATTCAGTTGGAGCTGAGTCAAGTTTGTTATGATGGAATGCAAGTTGTTTATGCAAGCTGAACCCTAGAACCTTCCATTGCTCGAGTGTTATTCCATGTGCTACTGCATATGCTTGTTATGGCGAGTTTGAAGTGATGAAGCAAAACTGAACTGATCAATATTGCAGCATGAAGTGCCATCATCATTTGGCTTGAATCTTCATGGGATGCATGGCAGTGAGTGTGATCATGCAGGCATAGGATAATTTGAACCCTGCAATGCAATGCCTTGTGATCCATACATGTTAAATGCTGCAAACAAGCTAAACTGAATTGAATTTGAACATGTTGCAATGACTTAACACACAAGAAACCAGATGATGAGATGTGATCTTCCATGGGATGTAACTTCAAGAACAAGGCACCAAATGGAGAAGTGCTTGTGATCAAATTGAAGGAAATTTTGCATACAACATGTTTGATGTTCAATCAATGGTGTAACAATGCCTCTAAGTACCTTAAATGTGTCATTAAAGTCATGGAAATGAGACTGCATACTTGGGCTGCTCATAATTTCCTTGGCTTGTGCAAATTTCCTATGTATGACCAGTTGTGAGACCTACACTTTGCCCTTCCATAGTTCTCAAACCATTGATCAAATGAAAAATCTTTGAACATCAAAGTTGTTGGAAAGATGGTAATAAACAACTTTGTAGTTTAAAGAAATTTCATTTGAAGCCTTTAAAATGGAGAAACATATCTTGCATTATGACCCACCACCTGTTTGATGGAATGCCTTGCCTGGCGCGTGCGCAGGAGGCTAGGCATGCCTTGGTTTTGCCCTAGTTTTCCTTGATTTGCATCAACTTTGAATGATCATATCTCCCTCAATTTTGATGCTATGAATGAGTTCCACCTATGGATTTGAAGCTTAAGATTCCCTCTTTAATTGGCTCAAGGTATAATTTTGATAGCCCTCATATTTTGGGAGAAGGCCTCTCTTGAAGTTGCTGCAAAAAAATGGCCAAAACTTGCCATTTTTGGAAACCCTAATTTTCCAAAAATGGTAAGTTTTCGTTTTCTTGATTTCTCTTTATTCCTCCATCATTTCTTGATCAATTGTGAACCATAGGATCCTTGTAACCCTAATTTCATGATTTTGATCTCGAAAAAGTCAGGAGTTGACTTTTTCCTCAACATAGTTGACTTTTCTCCAATTCCCTGGTTTTCAGTCATCTGGCCAATTGAACCTCTTCCAAAATGTTTCTATGGATGAAATTTGAACCCTAGGCACTTGAAATCATATATAAGACAATGGAATCCACCTTGGATCAAAATTTCATTGAGAAGCCCAGTAGAAATGAAACCCTAATTTGGCCCCTTTCATCAAGAGATGTTGCACTACTTGCTTTCTTTGATCATTTCAAATCTTTTCATGACTTGTGGCTTCAAGTGAAGACTTGTGGGATGTTGTGGACCCTTTGAACAAGGTTGAGAAGCTTTGTAGCTCTTTGGTTTCCCTTTGTATAGCCTTCAATTACTCCAATCAATAATCACATGCCCATGCCTCAGCTTTGATACACATGATGCAATGTTTTTGATTATTTCATGATTTTTTTATGCTAAATGCTATGCAAAATGTTGAGGAAATGAGAGGGAAAAATTTGAGGTATTACACTAGGCTTCAGACAAATCATCGCATATCTAATTAATCATTTTTCTTTTCACATAATTTTCTCTCTAACCGATTAGATAATTATTCTAATTGATTAAATGATTATTACAATATCTAATTGATTATATTTTCATTGAAACTGATTAGGATTTTGTTCTAATCAATTAGACAACCATTATAATCAATTAGACCTAGTAAAAAAGGAAAGATTTGTTGGACATGCTTCCTAATCTATTAGATAACTTCCTTAATTGATTATTGAATAATTTTCACCCCATAATTGATTAGATATGATCCATAATCAATTAAAGACAAAATTCAGGTTGTATAACTAACTAAGTAACATCATAATTGACTAGACATTAGCCAAAATCAATTTTAAGAAGGTTTTGAAAATATATGATTTTTTTAAAATCATTTTAAGTGAGTGTGTGCATCGCCTTAGTACTTTAAGAGACAATACTGCTTATTTACACACTAATGATCCAACCTAGATAAAATAAAAATTAAAACACATGATCACATGCTGTCGCTCCCACCAAATGACACCCGGGTCAAATGGGGTACAGACGCGAACGGTCGGCGAAGGGAGAGAGAACACACAAGGGTGAACTCAGAAGACAAGAGTCGCCAGCTAGGCATTTTTATCCCGGAGGAAAGGTAATGTTGCATAAACCTAGAAAGATATGGATAAGACGGTCGCGAACCAGAGAGACTGAGAAAGGGGGTTGGTTACAACCTGGGAAGGTATTAGCACCCAGATTGTCCGCCGTACTCGACGGGATCCACGCTTAAAAGATTTGTGTTTTAAAGGGGTGGTGTCAGTGCAATTTGTGTATCAAAGCTGGAAAGAATGCAAGTGTCAGTGCTGGAAGAAAGTGAAGTGAAATATATGGAGTGTTAGTGTAAGAAAAGGAGTAAGCTCAAGATTTTGAGCCTAAAAGAATAATACTGGAAGGAGGGGGAATACACAGAGACTTTTGTTCGATAACTGTTAAGTTATGCCTACGTATCCTCTCGTGCAATGAGGAAGTCAGAACACCGTAGTTCGACTCAAAGAGACTGAAAGGTAAATTGACTTGTGAACTGCTTACTTGTCTATGCTCAAGTGTATGACCTGTCTGGCTCAGGTGCAAACTGTCTTGCATTAGACGGAAGAAGCGAGTTCTCGTTTGAGAGTGAATGAGATGAGAAAAGAATCCCGAAGGAGACGATTATTGTTTTTTTTTTGTTTTCAATCTTTTATTGCTTTTTGAAGTTTGTCATAAGTTAATGAGCTTAAGCCTAAACCAATGGGTTAGTAAACTCATCACATCTTCCCTCTGATTAGGGGTAATGAGAATACCTTAAATGTGAAGTAAGCACCTCACACTTAATCACCATGATGTAGGATTAAGATCATTAACCTACTTGTGATTATTTAGATGTTTTTGTTGTTTTTGTTTAGTGTTAAGTAATGAGTTTAAGCCATAATCAAAGATTTAATGGACTCATTACATCATCCTAATAGAAGGATAACAGATGAGAACATTTAAGCTGAGAAAGACTCCTCAACTTAATCCATGATTAGGGATTAACCTCATGACCAAACAAAGCTTTTATTAAATGGATTTTAGTTAATGGTAAGATTAAGAAGTGGATTTTATGGTTTTTAAGACAACTTGATGGGGACTTGTCCATTAACACTAGGGTTAGTCCTTCTTAACCAATTAAGGAAGAATTAGAACCCTAATGCAAGGCCCAAGTTACAAGCTAGATGTCTTGATGATTATTAAGTGAATTGATTAAAGGATTTAAACACATTAAGGGTTTAACACATAGGATTAAAGTTATACACTCCATCCTAATAGAAGGATGCAGGCATAAGCTTAATCACAAAGCCTTAAAACCTTTAGGGTTTAGTCCTTGATTATGAGATGAGAAGAGAAGACTCAAAGATGACACAAAGGCAAAACTAATGGGGGACTAATCAAGCCCTAATTGTTATCATGCTTGGTTGTTCCTAGGGTTAATGAGGCTTGCAAGAAGATCTTCAAAGAACCACCAAGGATAGAAGCAAATGAAAGGAGGAAGAGGCAAAGAGAAACAAGACAACTTGCTTCACTTAAGAAGACAAGTTGCCTGAAGAAAGAAAGTAAGAGATGAACATGAATGAGCAAGCTCACTCTAATACAAATATAAAATGCAGAAAGGATGCAAGAGAGATGAGAAGAGATTGTGAGAAGTGAAGGCAAATTCACTTCCCAAAACAACTTACCACCTGAAAGGTTAGCAAAAGAAATGAAATGCAATGCAAATGAGATGAATTGTCATGATGCAAACCAAAGTCAGAAACATGAACATGATGTTAATGATGCTATGAGATGATACAAACACATGACAAGAGATGAGAATGATCAAACAAGCATAAGGATGCAAATGAGGCATGCTTTGAACCATAAAGATTCATGAATGTTTATGAAATGAAATGAACATGTAGCATGGAAAAGGAATGATGCAATGATCAATCATGGTTCTAATATGTCCTAAGATGTCTTATGAATCATGTGGATGTACAAAATGTCATGGCAAGTTATTGGATGCAAGCAAATGAAGGATGGATGCAAAGGAAGGCACAAATTAGGGTTTTCATGCAACATACAATGCAAAAATTCAAAACCAGAAGCAAATGATGTGATAAAAAATTGAAAATGGGATCAAAGGAACCCTAACCCTACACAAGTTCACTGCCCAAAGGAGGAGACCCAACTCTTAACCTAGTGCAAGTTATGAATTTCCTAAGTTGGCTAGGGTTTTGGGGTGCCTCACAATGAAAAATGCAAAACAAATTGAAAATGAAATATGAATTCAAACCAATTTTATCCTATAAACTACATGCTATGGAGGATACAATGCAATAAGAACCATCATCAAACTCTCAATGGTTAGGCAGAAGGGATTTTTTCAAAGTTTGAACCAAAATATTGCCCTTAAATGAATTTAATTCCAATGAAAATTATTAAAATGCATCAAGAACCAAAAAGAAATTTGTTTTGAGAGTTTGATAATGTTTCTAAATGTTTTAAAATGCAATGTGAATTTTTTTGTGATTTTTAAATACCTAAATGTATTTTTAATTAATTAATTCTCATTAACTAATTAAAAATAAATATTTAAATGATTTAAAAATAATTTTTAATGCAAAAAATAAAAATAAAATTATATTCAGAATGAGAAAAATATTTTAAGTCAGCATGCAAAAAATGAAATTTTTTAGAAATGATTTGCTATTTTAAATAAAATGATGAAGAAAATGCAATTAAAATGAATTAAAAATATGAATTAATGGAAGTAATCAGATCCAGTGGCTGAGATTCAAACAAAAAGGGGAGGGAATTGACCCGCGCACGCAAATGAACGGCCCAAATTCAAACTTCACTAATTATGTCATTAACCCTAATCTAAACCCTAATTACATTCAGGTGACCGGAACAGTGTTCCGGTCATCTTCTCCGGCCAATCACTCATGCTATCTCACTCCCTACGCATCCCCAAGCTCTCTAACTTTCCAGAAATGATCCCCATATCAACCCCAACAAGAATCACTCACCAAAAATCATTTATTCATCATCAAATTCGTGAATCAAAGCAAAACGGAAAACATGGCAGAAAATTCAAAAGCTCATGAAATGCTTATTTTTCAACTATTCTCAAAAATAAAAACATCATGGTGATCAGTGAGACATGTAGAATCATTCTATAACATAAAATAAGGGTTCTGGAAAAATAAATGCCATGGCTACTTGAGCTTGAGCTTTCGAAACAGGGACTTTCTGGCCAGTTCTTTGCTTCAAATCCACTCCAATGATTCCCCCAAAGAGCTTGTGATGCTTGGTTGGAGTTTAAATGGCCTCAAGAAGAAGTTTGCAGAATCTCAGTTCATGAAATGTTGAAATCGTGTTTTTGATTATGGAGGTTTTAGGGCAAAATGGAAGGTGGGAAATGATCAGTAAGGTTTATGGAGTTGAATGGTGGAAAAAGTTTGAAGGTTTGATGACTGAATCAAGAGATTCGAAAGCTTTTGCAAATTTGGGGATTTTTGAGTGTGCTGTGTTCTTGGAGATTCAGGCTGTGTTGTTGTGTGCTTTTGCTTGGTTTTGATCCACATAAAGAAGTGTGATAGGTCAGAGAGTGGATGCTGGCCTATGCTGATTGGTATGGGCAAGTTGCCAAAATGTCAAAAGTTGGTGTACTTGAGGTATGGGTCATGGCAGGCTGGTTTAGGGGCATGGCTTGGTTCAGCTGAGATCATGGAGTGCTTGTGGATCAGATTTTGTGAACTGAGGCAAGTGGATGAGAAGCTTTGATCCATTTTGCAATTTGGCACAACTTTGCCCCTTTTGAAATTCTTCAAGTTCAAAGCACCAAAATGCAATATTCTTGGGCCGATTCTGATCTTTAGAGGTCATATGAGCATGTTGTAAAGTGTTTGTGCACATTTGAAGCCTTTAGAATGCCTTAACATACCATTTTTCAAATTGCCTCTTTGGTGTAAAACATGAGATTATGTGATTTTGCCCAACTTTGACAAGCCATAACTTTTGATCCAAAATGAATTAGAATGAGTTCTTGTACTTTTTGAAAATGGGAGGATCCATTCTACAACTTTCATGACCAAAGTTTTCTCATTTGAAGCTTTTTTGAATCAATTTGAGAAGGTTGAAAAACTTTCCCAAAATAGCAAGTTTACATTACAAGTCACTTTCCCAAAAAGGCAATTTTGCAAATGGCTTGAAATTATTCAATTTTGTGAACTTCCAACATCTTCTATGACCAAATAAAGATCATACACATTCAAAATGATGGAGAAACCCCTTTGGTTGGGTCATTGGGGCCCCCAGATGCCCTGACTTTACACTGACTTGCCCAAGAAGTCAACTCTTGATCAGATGCCTTCCCCATGGAATTTCTTCATGAAAATTGATATGCATGATCCTAATATCATATAGATACCAATAGAAACAATAATGACCAAAAAATTTGGAGTTATGGCCTTTGAAACCAAAACCCTAATTTTAGGTCATCTATGCAGTTAAACCTGGCTCTGCTTCCATGCCTTTCCCAGTTCTTGTGATTTTTTGACTTCTTTGGTCTTGAGAAGATATAATGTGATGTTTGAACATACATGGACCTCCTTGAAGTGATTGATGACCTTTGGAGTGGCTCAAATGGCCCAGGGATGGCTCAGATCACAAACCCTAGATGCAGATGACTTTGAATCAATGCAGTGAAGCAAATATGCAATATGAGATGCTATGATTGAACTTATGCAAATGAAAAGATCACAAGCCATGGTGTGAATAGGTGAGGGAAAATTTGGGGTGTTTACAGCTTCCCCTATTCAAGCATGAGTTAGTTGTGCAGGATGTAAGCAACGACTTAACAGTCAAACAAGATAACTTGTGGTTGAATACCAAAGACAGTCCAAAATTTGCACTCACAGAATGAAGAAGAAAAGGGATATAGATTGTAAAAGGAAATAAAGTATAATTATAAAGTGCGGGCGACGGAGGACGACCGTCGAGCAGAGGACGACTGTTGGGGATAAAGCAATGATGGGGACGGCCGACAAGCTGAGGATATAAGAGATTATGATAGGGACGACCATCAAGACTTTCTGGGGATTATAGGTAAATGATGGGGACGGCCATCGGGTTCAAGGCATAAATGACATAAATGATGAGGTACGGTCATCAAAAGTGAAGGACGGTCACCTAGCAGGGGACTGTAACACCCCAAAATTTGCCCTCATATTTATAACCATAACTGACTTTCTGTTTCACATCCATTAGGTCATAACTAACAAATATCATATGTTTGCATGGAGCTACTAGGACATGGGATCAAGGTCCTCTGAGATTTAAGTTTATTTTTGGTTCATGGTTTTCACCTCATTAAATATTGTTAACTGGTTCCCTTAGGGATCAAGAAAATAAGGGTTTCATATTATAGTGGTGGTGTCTCTTTCTACGATACAGATCTCTTCTGCAGCTACAAAAGTTTTATCAGGATGTATTTTCATTGGTCGTCAGATCGAGATATTTGTGAATTGAGTGATAAGGCATTAAATCATGGTGTGTGGGATCAAAGGGTGAACTCATACGAATATCAAGACATTGTGGTCCTCTTAATAGTTCATTACTGATAATACAAGTTAATGAGGTTTGGGTTTGAAACTTGATCGTAAAGTTGAGGATTCGTTGAAGATGCAAGATTGATTCAGATGGGAGGTTTTGAGTTGAAGTAAGCATGTTAGGATTGGTTGTATGGATTACTTGAACCCTTTTCATGATAATTTTCTTTCCAGTTCGCTACTCTTTTTGTTCATGTTTTCTAGAAACTCATCTCTTTTTACCCTTTTTTCACAAAATTAGATATCCACTTAACCCTTTTTACTAAAAAAGACATAAAACATAACCATTCTTCCATTTTCCTTTTATTATCCCTATCAAACCATATCCAACCGCCCAATATCCATTTTCTAAACCATTTTCATCCAATTACCCAGTAAACAATTTCTTTCTAAACCATATCCCTCTTTATTGTTTAACTATAAATCATTGTCCATGTTTTCATCTAACCTTATTTTATCCCTTTATTGAGCCATTTTCTTATGGCACATTAATATAAATCCCATGTTATTTGTTTTGACCAATAAATTGAAAAGAAATAGAAATCATAAAAGCTTCCGAATTTAATTTTTATCAGCAGATTTTATGCCGTTTAAAGTGACGTCATATGATTTGCTCACTCCAAGGAAATGGTATAAAAATATGTAATATTTTCTTCATAAGGAACTCAATGAAAATTGAACATAATTTCGATATGAGATTAATACAATCCAGTTACCAACATTTGGCAATAAGAAGAAAACAAAATCAGTTACAAACTCCTAACTGATTAACAACAGAATCCAACTGTTTTTTAACTAACATTATGAATAAATTTCCAGAATCATCCATAAAACGGACGGCTATTCTTCTTAACCAATTCTCCAATCTCCACTCATTCCACCTCCATTCTTCATTAGCAACTGTACCTTTACCCTCATCAATCTTGAACCAATCCTGAATCTTTTTCTTCACCCTTTTCTTCTTCTCCAAAAAGAATCTATCTTCATCACTATCATTCACCTTCACATTTCAAATTTCCATCAGATCTTCATCAATCACCCTGCAAACTAGAAGCAGAAGCATCAACAAGAATCGAAAGGTTTCTGAATAAGAAATCAACAACAATTCAGAAGCAAAATTAAAGAAGAAGGAAAGACGATTTACAAGACTGAAAAAGGGGAGAAAGAGTCATCGACGCCATTACCTTGAAACACTGCATCATCAATCTTCAGTCATCCTAACCGAATCCTCGCAACCAGAACATCAACATTTCAATCTTCAAGCATTCATCTCTCATTCATCCCTCACCTCCAAATACTGAAGCAGCATACTTCTGTGAATGGTACTGCTTCTGATTCATTTTTTTCGGAGGGGATTTTTTCTCAGCCACCTCTGTTCAGCCAAAACGCAAGGTTCAGCGCCAACAGGATCGTCATCAACATCAATTCTTGACCTCCAACCTTTCATCACCCTCGGATTCATTGTGAAAAGTATCACGCAAGACTTCACTAATACTCATCCATACTTCTGGATTTCGGCTTCAGCTCCTCGTTCATCAGAGACCTGAAACCACAAGAATTTACGGATTAACAACAAGGTCTCGTGTCGCTGCAATTACCAGCTTCAGCTATTACTATCAATCCATCTTCAATCTTCATCAATAGTTTGAACTCTTCAACAACCAAATCCGCTGAATCTTTAACTTCAAAGTTCACCGTTCAGCCACCATGAGTCAGAATCACAACTGAGTTAGTTTGCGGCGGCAGCTGTAACACAATCACAACAATAAGTTTTAACAAGACAAAGTCACGACCCTAATCACGAAGTTACCAAGATCATTATACCTGGTACAACTCGTGTAACTCCTCTAGCCTATGCGGATTCAGCTAGCAGCCATTCGAAGGTAATTTGAAGAGCAAGACAAGCACGGTGCGGCTCTCATGGAAATGCCTCTTCCGCCTTCGATTGCTTGAAGCCACGGCACATGGGGATTGTGAATCGTACGTCGGTGTTAGGTCTTGTATTGACGGAGAAGTCGATGAGAGAAGACACACGAACGGCACGGTGGAGGCGTTTGCTGCTGTAAAGAACTCTGAGAAAACGAGAGGGTTATCACGCAATCAACGCTGTGAGTTTTGAATCGAGGAGATCACGAAGGATCGAGCAACGAAACAAGAGATACCTCCGTTCGCTTCATCGTCACCTTCCCCTTCGAAATCGCTCTGGCAAGTTTCCTCCTTTCGATTTTCGTTTCCTCCATGTTTGAGTTAGATTGTTTTAAGGTTTATCGGATGTGTTGTGGTTCGGACTTAGAGAGTAGGTAAAGAAGGATTAGAAATTAGGGGTGGTGGCCTTGTCCATTTCGGTGATGCTTGACGGAGGAAGGGAGATAAAGCCGCCGTGGGTAAGAGACTAAATTAGGGTTAGGTTTTTATGAAGAAGATGAAAATGGAGGAAGGACTAGGGTTTGCGTTGAGGTGGCGTGGATTGAAGGATGGGGATGTTGGCGGCGGCGGTTTAGGAGTGAACGGCGGCTGGGGTTTTTTCCATTGAAGAAGATGAAGGGTGGGAGAGGATGCGTAGAGAGGTTAGGGTTGAGAAGAAGGGGTTTCTAGGTTTTTGTGTTTCAGATGTTCTTTTTCTTTATATTTTGTTCTTATTCAATTCTTCATATTTTTGTGTTTAATTCATGAATTAATGAAGATTAAGAACATTATAATAGGTTAATTCTATTTAGGAAGAATTAAAAGACCATTAATCTGTTTTAATTACGATTTTTAACAAAAACACCTCCAAGATTCCTATGCCATTGGGCCCAGTGCAGTTGCTATTTGAACCCCTGTTTTCGGCCCAGTTGTTTTATTAGTGAATAAAAAAATGCTTTCGCACCCCCTTTGTTACTAGGCGCAGGTGGGCCGTATCTTCCTGCTATTCCCACCCCAAAACAAGCCCAATTATCTTTTTAACTTAACAGCATTTCTATTCTTCCCCCCTTTCTATTCTTCTTTTCTTTTTAATTTCTATTTTTTATACCTTTTGATTTAATTCCATGAAAAATACGAAAACTAATAATAAAATTCTATAAAAATTATATTATGATATTAAGCCATTTTAGAACCATTCCCAACTTTTATTTTCTAAATTTAATCAATTTTCGATTTATTTTCGATTTTTCATTTTAATGGATTTATATTGAATTCCTTCATGGACACATAAATTTGTGCAATTTATTTCTGCCACTTCCCATGACATTTTTTGCCCATTCTTTTTGCTATGATTAGAGGACAGATTAAGGTACCCAAAATATTTTTGGTGTATTTTTTAGGGCATTTTATCTACTGTTTTGATAGTGTAATTTGTGTAAATTTGTGATTGAACCTTAGTTAGATTTAGGTGCCCATTTACCATAGTTAGAATTAGAATTTTTAAGAGATTTTTTTAACACAATGTTATAATTAGGTTAGAGACTTTAGGAATTTAATTTCACATTTTTTCCATGACTTTTGATATTTTTGTCATTTTAATTCATTCCATCATATTATGCATATTCATGATTCATGTCATTCACTAACTATTCTCTTTTTTTTGTGCAAGGTATCTTTGGAGAATTTGCTTATGGACTTGGATATTTTTATGCCTCAATTATGTTTGTGTGCTTTGTGATGTAATAGCTTAGAACTTGTATGCTTTTATAATTTCCATAATTAGGATAGAAAAGATAAAATGAATCGATAGAAAACCAAATATCAAAAATGAAATAAATAAGATACTTGATCCAACGTCGAGTAAGTTTTCAAAAATAAATAAAGTTGCATATGACTTTAGGGTTCCTCGATTACCATCGTTCCACTTCATTCAAACAAAAGCAAGCCTTGTATGTTTCACACCATAAGTCGTGCGTCTTAGCACCACGCAATCGACCCACCCGATCCATTGTTTCATCCCATTTACATTTCATTCACGTTTTTACCTACCATGACTTAGGAGGACCATATTGTTCACTATTAACTCTTGTATTCTCATTTCTAGTCTTATAGCTCTTAGGTATATTTAATTCCAAACCTCACTAACCATAGGTCATCCATGAATTCAACTAACTTAGGGTAAGTCTAGTTTCCCTTAGAAGTTTTCCTTTGACAACTTGAGTCTCTCTTCTCATCTTAAAAGAAAATCAAAAGCACTTAATAAAGGAAAAGGTGTACAATGAACCACGAGCCTTAAGCTATACGGGAAATGATTAGTGGAGGTCTCCTTCACTCTTCTAGGATGCTTTACAAACGTTCCATTGGGGGCGATCTTGGAAAGTATTTGCTCCTGTGTCATAGTCTTTAGTGTTGTACATTCAATAAATATAAATTCAAAACACTTCTTCTAAAAAACAACAAACCAAGAAGTCACGTCTTCTCATCTCATCTCATACTCTTTGCGGACAAACATGACTTGTCTCGACAGTTCAAACAGCGATACGGTAAACACCCTCGAGTCAGAGCCGGTAACACCTGAGCTAGAGCTATGGCAACGTCATCCTAAAAAACACAAACGAGTGTAAGCCTTAGTTAGACGAACTACGGCGTCTCTGATCCTCATTTATCCCGATGAGGTACGTAGGCAGTGGGGTAGGGCCCATTCGAGCACATTCTTTATTTTACCTACATTTCCCCTCTTATTCTCATTCTCTTTTCCAGTTCCTTTATCATTTCATTTTCCATTCCAGTTAGCGGTTTTGTTCAGCAGCAGTTCTTATTTATCACCCTTTGAAACAAACAAGCAAGTGTGGATCCCGTCGGGTACGACGGACGGATTGGGGTGCTAATACCTTCTCAATTCGTAACCGACTCCCGAACTCAGATCTTTGGTTCACAGGATCTTGTCCTTTCCTTCTTCCTTAGGTTTGTGCAACATTACCTTTCCCATTTCTTTGGGATAAAAATGTCTGGCTGGCGACTCTAACCTTTCCGCGCCACTTTCGCATTTGTACTAGGATGAAAATCCCGGGAGCGACAGCTCGCGACTCTGCTGGGGACTTTTAGAAATTCTAATTTCCCCTTTGAGAGTCAATCCTAGAGCTTGTCTGTTTCTGTTTTCTTCGGGTGCTTATTCATTCACTGGTATGCTTTATTTTAGCTTTACTATTTTTTATAGTTTATCGCTTTACTTCATAGCTTTATTTACAGCTTTCCGCACTTTACTTTACTGTCGCATATACTGGCATATACTATACTGGCTGTTCTAGTTTTCCTTGGCGGGATGGGATTATTGTGAGATAAGCCAAACACCCGGCTTGAGTATACACATAGGATTTAGAGTGGGCAGTCGTGTGGCTTGCGTGGTCTTGAGCACGTGTAGTTTTCACGAGTCCCACACCCAGATCAGGCTCTCTTGGGATATGTTCTATACTGCCTAGGCAGACCATAGAATGTTCCCACCTGAGCTGCTAACACTGGGAACCGATCATTGAGGACCTTAGTGGAAACAACCCTCTCCAGTGGTGACAATGGCAGACCACATTTCGTGGCAAACCCATTCGCACCCGAGGGCCCACTGGGAAATCGCATAGGATGACCTTGTTCTCTCATAGGAACCTGGTTAAAGCAACTGGTCGTATGACGGTAGTATTGTACCCTTCGGGATGAATGTACTATTGTTTCTCGACTTCAGTGCTTGAAGCCGGGAACTTATGAGGGATGCTTGTTTTTCCGGAATTCAGCTGAGGCCTCCCTGAGTAGTACATAATGCCAAACCGATTCCCTGATTTGGTCATGAGCCATTTCTCGGAAATAGTGAACGTATTATTGCTATTCGGCTTTGAGAGTCCTTGATGTTGACCCGTAGTAGCACACCCGTGAGATTGGGAAGGGGTTTACAGGTTTGCAGGAACCCTAAAAACTTCCAACATACCCACTTTTGCCAGTATTACTCCGTGTTATGATCCGGTCCTATATGATACTTGGTTGAGAATTCTGGAACTTCTGCACAGAGATACTGATATCATGATCTTCACCAACACTTGGTTATCTGATCTACACCAGCGTCGGACCACTGACTACATGCCAGTTGCATACATGACATCATGGCATTTTAGCATACATGTTCAGTTACTTCTAAGGATCCCATATCTGAATTATGTCGGATTTTTTCTGCATTAAAACTTGGATCAAAACAGATGGACTCCTTGGAAATAACTGAACATGGCATTTGCATACATCCTTGCATTTTGACAGGTATTCAGGGACAACTTCTTATCCTGACTTGGTTTCTCTTCAGAATGACCAATTTGAATTACGACTGTCAAGGTTTAGACATGGAACAACTCCGAGCGGAGGTGACTGAGATGAAGGCCCAACTGGGGCATGTTGTAGTGGACATTCGAGCGCTTTCCCAGGATCAAAAATTGCTGAGAGAGGAATTCAACTTGATGAAGACTCAGATAAAGCTGCTTACAGGAATCATGAATGCTATGACGAAAAAGGAAAATAGTTGTGTGTCTGCTTTTCAAACAGAAGGTCATGTTTCTCCCATCTCTTTGGGATGTCCACTAAATCAGGGTTCTTTAGGTGGATTTCCTCTACAGTTCGAATCTCTTCACCAGCAATCGCCGCTTGGCAGTCAGGAAGAGCATCAGATAGGAATCAACTCCACAGGTGAATTAAATGATCCTACACCAATCGTCACCAAAGAAGTGAGCACTTTCTTTCCTTATCAGGGATTCTCCTCAACTGCTACGCCTTGGTTTCCAGGAGAAATACTTCAACAGGTTTCGTCTATAGCTCCTCCATGGGTAGCAACCTGTCATCAACAGGAGCACGAAAGGGTTATTGATTCGATACCCGTGTCTTATGCTGAATTATGTCCACAACTGTTCAAAATGGGGTTGATTGAGTGTCACGAGTTAACTCCCCCTTCAGCGTGCATGAATACAAAAGAAGTGGTCAACTTTCCTTCTTCTAGAATCATTGCTCAGGCCAAGTCTTCAAAGGGACTACATCAACAATCTTCATTCACTCCTCGGCCGAGTATGAGTAAGAAAGTACAGGGACATGTCAGGCGTCCAACGCAATGTCAACAACGAAGTTTTCAATCACGACCACAGGGTCAACAACAACAGGTACAGAGACCGTTTCAGGAAAGAACAAGAGCGAGGAACCGCAGACTTGATCCTATCCCATGTCCATATGTTGTATTGCTTCCAGAACTTCTGAAGTTGAACCTAGTTGAGTTCCGTACCATGAGAGCTCCTTCTGCTGATAATCTACCACCAAATTTTGATCCTAATTCCAGGTGCGAATTCCATTCAGGTGCCCAGGGGCACAGTATTGAGAAATGTTGGGCTTTTCAGAACAAGGTACAAGACCTAATTGAGTCCAAGGCAATCAATTTTTCTCCTCATCCAAAGGTATTCCAGAATCTGATGCCTAATCACGATGGAACCAGTGTCACGGTTATTCTACCAGATGGTCCACGTTAAGCTGAAGTCTTCAAGTTAATCACCCAGGACGCCGGGGTATTCATGAAGCAAATATAGTCAGCAGTATTCAAATACTCTCAGTGACGGCATTTATGTGTTTGCCTTTCTTCATTGTTCATTTTTCATCCCTATTGAGGGGAACTACGTCGCTCTGATTCTTCATTGGTCATCAGCCAATGGAGATACGTAGGCAGAAGATCGTCAAGTCTTTCCGAGCAACCTTATGGGGCAACTTTACTCCCCAGCTTCATTTTTTCCTTCAGACGTCTCGTGTCAGAGTCTCTAAAAGAAGAAGTATTACTGCCACGGTTAGGTATACGGCTGCAAATCGAAGATTACAAGTCTGCGAAAAGAGCTATTGATCGTTGAAAGTATCCAAGACTGACAGGTCCAGACGGAGCCAAGCCTCCTCAACTATGACAATATTCAGTTTCTTTACTGCATTTCCATTTGTAGTCTCTTTTATATGCTAAACATTTTTCTACATGTATGAATTTTGTTTGCTTTTGAATGTTAGCAATAATAAAACTCACATGTTTTTCTTGAAGTAAATTCATTTGCATTCCCTTATAATTTTGCATCTGTACATCGCAATACCAATTGTCATGCTTAAATTCTATGAAAGGAGAATGACGAAATAAAAACGCAAAGTCTCTAATTGTGTGCTCTCAAGTAAGACCTTATTGACGATGTACAGGCATTGTTTCAAATCCTAAACACTGGAGATATAAGGAAGATAGACCCTTGCTAACCCCTTCGAGCCTTGAAGTAGGAGTTTCTTTTCACATAAAGAAACCCTCACATGTAACCCAGGGGCAGGGTAGATGTCAGCTAGTAGGACCAAGCGTTCAGGCTTTTATAAAGGAGTGTATATGAGGATCCATTACATTCCATCATGCTAATCAAGAGGTCCAAAGGCCAAAAAACCACAATGGTTATCCAAGTCAAAAGGCCCAAAGATTGAAAACCATAATGGTTATCTTTCGTCGACCCAAAGAATGAGGCAGTCACAACCCTCGCGTAGCAATCAAGACAAACAGTGTCACACGACTTGTTCAAAATGCAAAAAAGGGAAAAAGAAAAGAAAAGGCCCGCTAAGTCGAAACTTGAAAACAAGCGACTTAGGAAAAAGTTAGGGCATCCCGCTGGACTTCACAATCAAAGATTCACAAGAGTCAGTCCAGGCAAAAGTTAGGGATAAAGCAAAGTAACGCAAAAACAAAAGACAAAAAGGATTGCACAAGAAAGATCCTCAAATGAGAACAAAGTCGTGTGACACAGACACGAAAGATAGCGGAGTGACTGACTCTCAACAATAACCTGATTGGTGATTGAATTAATAGCAGCAATGGTTCCTCAATCAACACGAAACCCTTATGAAAGATGAATGCTTGTGAAAACTAGCTGAGCATAGGAATGGAGAACATCACGAAGAGGGGGTGGGCACAAATAAACTTCGAGCCTATATCCTTTGTTTCTATAACCGTGAACCAGGCCACGATACAACCCTTAAAAGTCCTAACTGAAACAGGTTTAATTTGAGAGCGTGCTACTACGAGGCCGCGTTCCTGACTCCTATGAGTTATTGCTAAAAAGACATTTGTTGGTATTGCATGTACATACTTTCATAAGGTCGTATCTTAACCAGTGATCCTCTCACGAAGGTTAAATGATCCATTTTCAAAACTTCAAGTTTAACATGTGTGTTGCATTAGAATTTTCATTCTAAGAATAAACATTTTTTGCTTGCATACATTTGTTTGGCATCATAAATGGTTCACATGCGGAAATTCAATCCAGAAGCTTAAGCTTGCCAAGTTTAGAAGTTCAAAACTTCTGAAAGACTGTCACGTCGAGGTGCACTTTTCTGAGAAAGCTTCATTGGGCAAGGACTTTCCCAACTAGTCACAGTAAGAGATAGCCAATCCGGGGCAGTTAAGTCGAGCAATCTCTTCAAACCTCAGTCAAACTGGGGCAATCGCCTCGAGATTCGGATCTCTCCAAGAGCAAAGATTAGTCAGTCAGGTGCAAAGCTATTTCAATTACTCGTACTGGGGCAGGCCACCCCAATAGTACGAGAGTTCATTCTTTCCCGAAGACAGACGATCGAAAGCATTTACCCGGAGTTTAGAATACCGTGGTCATGTGTCAAGCCAACTATCTCGTTCAACACTTCTGATAGATACAAATTTATCCGTATTGGCAATGGTTACCTCCTCAGCAAGGTTATTACACTGATTCATGCAGTCATTACGATACCTAAGAGTTTAAAGACACCAAGTCTTTTGTAAAATCCTCTTGAGGTAAAGACCATACAGAAGCAACTAATCCCCAACACGAGACAACTTGAAATCTTTCCTCCTCAGCAGGACGTGTCTCGGTGTTGTCATCTCCAACGGAAGTTATCCTCACTAAAGTCAGAATTTTTTCCCTCAAATGGTTTCCTTGATCTCGGTTCCTCAACAGATCTAAGGCAACTCCTATTCCCTTAAGAAGATTTCAGATAAATCATTCTCCTCCCCAACAGTTCCATAAGAGTGGATAATCCCCAATAATCAAGGTATTCCCTGGAACAGTCCTCAAATATAAAGACCAATTTATTTTTGGCAAAGGTGATAATTCGGGACGGATGAATTATTCACGCTCTTCTCCGACAGAGATGTTATCTCCACAGGACTTCTTGGGATCGAATACGCAATCATTGTGTTTCCCCACAGAGTTAGCCGAGACTTATTACTTCCGCGTCAGGAATTTCATTCACACCAGTTCATTAACAATACTCAAGACATAATATCCCCAGTGTCATGGGGCAACATGCCATGCAATTCAACATATGCAAAGTCCAGCCGCAGACTGGCCAAAGTCCATCTTCGGGTGGCAGATTTCAAAGTCCAGCCGCAGACTGGCCAAAGTCCATCTTCAGGTGGCAGATTTCAAAGTCCAGCCACAGACTGGCCAAAGTCCATCTTCGGGTGGCAGATTTCAAAGTCCAACCGCAGACTGGCCAAAGTCCATCTTCGGGTGGCAAGTTTCAAAAGCCTCCCGTAGCGAGCAAAAGTCTCCCGTAGTGAGCAAAAGTCTCCCGTAGTGAGCAAAAGTCCACCCGCAGTGTGGCAGGTTTCAAAAGCCTCCCGTAGTGAGCAAAAGTCTCCCGTAGTGAGCAAAAGTCCACCCGCAGTGTGGAAAATCTCTAAAGTCCACCCGCAGTGTGGCAAATTTCCAAAGTCCCCCGCAGTGGGCAAAAGTCTCCCGTAGTGAGCAAAAGTCTCCCGTAGTGAGCAAAAGTCCACCCGCAGTGTGGAAAATCTCTAAAGTCTCCCGCAGTGAGCAAAAGTCCAGCCGCAGACTGGCCAAAGTCCATCTTCGGGTGGCAAGTTTCAAAAGTCTCCCGTAGCGAGCAAAGGTCCACCCGCAGTGTGGCAAGTTTCAAAAGCCTCCCGTAGTAAGCAAAAGTCTCCCGTAGTGAGCAAAAGTCCACCCGCAGTGTGGCAAATCTCTAAAGTCCACCCGCAGTGTGGCAAATTTCCAAAGTCCCCCGCAGTGGGCAAAAGTCTCCCGTAGTGAGCAAAAGTCTCCCGTAGTGAGCAAAAGTCTCCCCGCAGTGTGGCAAATCTCTAAAGTCTCCCGCAGTGAGCAAAAGTCCAACCGCAGACTGGCCAAAGTCCATCTTCGGGTGGCAAGTTTCAAAAGTCTCTCGTAGCGAGCAAAGGTCCACCCGCAGTGTGGCAAGTTTCAAAAGTCTCCCGTAGTGAGCAAAAGTCCACCCGCAGTGTGGCAAATCTCTAAAGTCCCCCGCAGTGGGCAAAAGCCTCCCGTAGTGAGCAAAAGTCTCCCATAGTGAGCAAAAGTCCACCCGTAGTGTGGCAAGTTTCAAAAGTCTCCCACAGCGAGCAAAAGTCCCCCACAGTGGGCAAAAGTCTCCCACAGCGAGCAAAAGTCCCCCACAGTGGGCAAAAAGCCTCCCACAACGAGCAAAAGTCCAGCCACAGACTGACCAAAGTCCATCTTAGGGTGGCAAGTCTCAAAAGTCTCCCGCAATGAGCTGAAGTCCACCCGCAGTGTGGCAAATTGTCGAACGTCCACCCGCAGCGTGGCAGATCGTATCGTGAAGTCCAACCGTAGATTGGCGAAATTCCATCCTCAGGGTGGCAAGGTATCTTAAAATTCTATCGCAAGCTGGCGAAAGTCCACCCACAGCGTGGCAAGTCATTATTCGTCTAAATCCATCCAATAATACATCGCTAAGGCATTGTTGCAGCCTATCAAAGTCCACCCGCAGCGTGGCAAGTCAGTAGCCATCTGACATCACCTAAAAGGCATCCCATGTTTACTTTTCTTCACATCATAATTATATACAAGCAGAGTTCGTTCGGTGGAGTTTATTTCTCTATTCTTCCGCCACAGAGTGCAAATTTTCTGGTTGTTTCTAGTATTCAATCCCTGCATACTTCAAACGTCTGAAAGCAACTGCTATCATCCATTCAAGTCTACAGTGATTGAATAGGGGCAGCTGTAACACCCCAAAATTTGCCCTCATATTTATAACCATAACTGACTTTCTGTTTCACATCCATTAGGTCATAACTAACAAATATCATATGTTTGCATGGAGCTACTAGGACATGGGATCAAGGTCCTCTGAGATTTAAGTTTATTTTTGGTTCATGGTTTTCACCTCATTAAATATTGTTAACTGGTTCCCTTAGGGATCAAGAAAATAAGGGTTTCATATTATAGTGGTGGTGTCTCTTTCTACGATACAGATCTCTTCTGCAGCTACAAAATTTTTATCAGGATGTATTTTCATTGGTCGTCAGATCGAGATATTTGTGAATTGAGTGATAAGGCATTAAATCATGGTGTGTGGGATCAAAGGGTGAACTCATACGAATATAAAGACATTATGGTCCTCTTAATAGTTCATTACTGATAATACAAGTTAATGAGGTTTGGGTTTGAAACTTGATCGTAAAGTTGAGGATTCGTTGAAGATGCAAGATTGATTCAGATGGGAGGTTTTGAGTTGAAGTAAGCATGTTAGGATTGGTTGTATGGATTACTTGGACCCTTTTCATGATAATTTTCTTTCCAGTTCGCTACTCTTTTTGTTCATGTTTTCTAGAAACTCATCTCTTTTTACCCTTTTTTCACAAAATTAGATATCCACTTAACCCTTTTTACTAAAAAAGACATAAAACATAACCATTCTTCCATTTTCCTTTTATTATCCCTATCAAACCATATCCAACCGCCCAATATCCATTTTCTAAACCATTTTCATCCAATTACCCAGTAAACTATTTCTTTCTAAACCATATCCCTCTTTATTGTTTAACTATAAATCATTGTCCATGTTTTCATCTAACCTTATTTTATCCCTTTATTGAGCCATTTTCTTATGGCACATTAATATAAAGCCCATGTTATTTGTTTTGACCAATAAATTGAAAAGAAATAGAAATCATAAAAGCTTCCGAGTTTAATTTTTATCAGCAGATTTTATGCCGTTTAAAGTGACGTCATATGATTTGCTCACTCCAAGGAAATGGTATAAAAATATGTAATATTTTCTTCATAAGGAACTCAATGAAAATTGAACATAATTTCGATATGAGATTAATACAATCCAGTTACCAACATTTGGCAATAAGAAGAAAACAAAATCAGTTACAAACTCCTAACTGATTAACAACAGAATCCAACTGTTTTTTAACTAACATTATGAATAAATTTCCAGAATCATCCATAAAACGGACGGCTATTCTTCTTCACCAATTCTCCAATCTCCACTCATTCCACCTCCATTCTTCATTAGCAACTGTACCTTTACCCTCATCAATCTTGAACCAATCCTGAATCTTATTCTTCACCCTTTTCTTCTTCTCCAAAAAGAATCTATCTTCATCACTATCATTCACCTTCACATTTCAAATTTCCATCAGATCTTCATCAATCACCCTGCAAACTAGAAGCAGAAGCATCAACAAGAATCGAAAGGTTTCTGAATAAGAAATCAACAACAATTCAGAAGCAAAATTAAAGAAGAGGGAAAGACGATTTACAAGACTGAAAAAGGGGAGAAAGAGTCATCGACGCCATTACCTTGAAACACTGCGTCATCAATCTTCAGTCATCCTAACCGAATCCTCGCAACCCGCACATCAACATTTCAATCTTAAAGCATTCATCTCTCATTCATCCCTCACCTCCAAATACTGAAGCAGCATACTTCTGTGAATGGTACTGCTTCTGATTCATTTTTTTCGGAGGGGATTTTTTCTCAGCCACCTCAGTTCAGCCAAAACGCAAGGTTCAGCGCCAACAGGATCGTCATCAACATCAATTCTTGACCTCCAACCTTTCATCACCCTCGGATTCATTGTGAAAAGTATCACGCAAGACTTCACTAATACTCATCCATACTTCTGGATTTCGGCTTCAGCTCCTCGTTCATCAGAGACCTGAAACCACAAGAATTTACGGATTAACAACAAGGTCTCGTGTCGCTGCAATTACCAGCTTCAGCTATTACTATCAATCCATCTTCAATCTTCATCAATAGTTTGAACTCTTCAACAACCAAATCCGCTGAATCTTTAACTTCAAAGTTCACCGTTCAGCCACCATGAGTCAGAATCACAACTGAGTTAGTTTGCGGCGGCAGCTGTAACACAATCACAACAATAAGTTTTAACAAGACAAAGTCACGACCCTAATCACGAAGTTACCAAGATCATTATACCTGGTACAGCTCGTGTAACTCCTCTAGCCTATGCGGATTCAGCTAGCAGCCATTCGAAGGTAATTTGAAGAGCAAGACAAGCACGGTGCGGCTCTCATGGAAATGCCTCTTCCGCCTTCGATTGCTTGAAGCCACGACACATGGGGATTGTGAATCTTACGTCGGTGTTAGGTCTTGTATTGACGGAGAAGTCGATGAGAGAAGACACACGAACGGCACGGTGGAGGCGTTTGCTGCTGTAAAGAACTCTGAGAAAACGAGAGGGTCATCACGCAATCAACGCTGTGAGTTTTGAATCGAGGAGATCACGAAGGATCGAGCAACGAAATAAGAGATACCTCTGTTCGCGTCATCGTCACCTTCCCCTTCAAAATCGCTCTGGCAAGTTTCCTCCTTTCGATTTTCGTTTCCTCCATGTTTGAGTTAGATTGTTTTAAGGTTTATCGGATGTGTTGTGGTTTGGACTTAGAGAGTAGGTAAAGAAGGATTAGAAATTAGGGGTGGTGGCCTTGTCCATTTCGGTGATGCTTGACGGAGGAAGGGAGATAAAGCCGCCGTGGGTAAGAGACTAAATTAGGGTTAGGTTTTTATGAAGAAGATGAAAATGGAGGAAGGACTAGGGTTTGCGTTGAGGTGGCGTGGATTGAAGGATGGGGATGTTGGCGGCGGCGGTTTAGGAGTGAACGGCGGCTGGGGTTTTTTCCATTGAAGAAGATGAAGGGTGGGAGAGGATGCGTAGAGAGGTTAGGGTTGAGAAGAAGGGGTTTCTAGGTTTTTGTGTTTCAGATGTTCTTTTTCTTTATATTTTGTTCTTATTCAATTCTTCATATTTTTGTGTTTAATTCATGAATTAATGAAGATTAAGAACATTATAATAGGTTAATTCTATTTAGGAAGAATTAAAAGACCATTAATCTGTTTTAATTACGATTTTTAACAAAAACACCTCCAAGATTCCTATGCCATTGGGCCCAGTGCAGTTGCTATTTGAACCCCTGTTTTCGGCCCAGTTGTTTTATTAGTGAATAAAAAAATGATTTCGCACCCCCTTTGTTACTAGGCGCAGGTGGGCCGTATCTTCCTGCTATTCCCACCCCAAAACAAGCCCAATTATCTTTTTAACTTAACAGCATTTCTATTCTTCCCCCCTTTCTATTCTTCTTTTCTTTTTAATTTCTATTTTTTATACCTTTTGATTTAATTCCATGAAAAATACGAAAACTAATAATAAAACTCTATAAAAATTATATTATGATATTAAGCCATTTAAGAACCATTCCCAACTTTTATTTTCTAAATTTAATCAATTTTCGATTTATTTTCGATTTTTCATTTTAATGGATTTATATTGAATTCCTTCATGGACACATAAATTTGTGCAATTTATTTCTGCCACTTCCCATGACATTTTTTGCCCATTCTTTTTGCTATGATTAGAGGACAGATTAAGGTACCCAAAATATTTTTGGTGTATTTTTTAGGGCATTTTATCTACTGTTTTGATAGTGTAATTTGTGTAAATTTGTGATTGAACCTTAGTTAGATTTAGGTGCCCATTTACCATAGTTAGAATTAGAATTTTTAAGAGATTTTTTTAACACAATGTTATAATCAGGTTAGAGACTTTAGGAATTTAATTTCACATTTTTTCCATGACTTTTGATATTTTTGTCATTTTAATTCATTCCATCATATTATGCATATTCATGATTCATGTCATTCACTAACTATTCTCTTTTTTTTTTGTGCAAGGTATCTTTGGAGAATTTTCTTATGGACTTGGATATTTTTATGCCTCAATTATGTTTGTGTGCTTTGTGATGTAATAGCTTAGAACTTGTATGCTTTTATAATTTCCATAATTAGGATAGAAAAGATAAAATGAATCGATAGAAAACCAAATCTCAAAAATGAAATAAATAAGATACTTGATCCAACGTCGAGTAAGTTTTCAAAAATAAATAAAGTTGCATATGACTTTAGGGTTACTCGATTACCATCGTTCCACTCCATTCAAACAAAAGCAAGCCTTGTATGTTTCACACCATAAGTCGTGCGTCTTAGCACCACGCAATCGACCCACCCGATCCATTGTTTCATCCCATTTACATTTCATTCACGTTTTTACCTACCATGACTTAGGAGGACCATATTGTTCACTATTAACTCTTGTATTCTCATTTCTAGTCTTATAGCTCTTAGGTAGATTTAATTCCAAACCTCACTAACCATAGGTCATCCATGAATTCAACTAACTTAGGGTAAGTCTAGTTTCCCTTAGAAGTTTTCCTTTGACAACTTGAGTCTCTCTTCTCATCTTAAAAGAAAATCAAAAGCACTTAATAAAGGAAAAGGTGTACAATGAACCACGAGCCTTAAGCTATACGGGAAATGATTAGTGGAGGTCTCCTTCACTCTTCTAGGATGCTTTACAAACGTTCCATTAGGGGCGATCTTGGAAAGTATTCGCTCCTGTGTCATAGTCTTTAGTGTTGTACATTCAATAAATATAAATTCAAAACACTTCTTCTAAAAAACAACAAACCGAGAAGTCACGTCTTCTCATCTCATCTCATACTCTTTGCGGACGAACATGACTTGTCTCGACAGTTCAAACAGCGATACGGTAAACACCCTCGAGTCAGAGCCGGTAACACCTGAGCTAGAGCTATGGCAACGTCATCCTAAAAAACACAAACAAGTGTAAGCCTTAGTTAGACGAACTACGGCGTCTCTGATCCTCATTTATCCCGATGAGGTACGTAGGCAGTGGGGTATGGCCCATTCGAGCACATTCTTTATTTTCCCTACATTTCCCCTCTTATTCTCATTCTCTTTTCCAGTTCCTTTCTCATTTAATTTTCCATTCCAGTTAGCGGTTTTGTTCAGCAGTAGTTCTTATTTCTCACCCTTTGAAACAAACAAGCAAGCGTGGATCCTGTCGGGTACGACGGACGGATTGGGGTGCTAATACCTTCTCAATTCGTAACCGACTCCCGAACTCAGATCTTTGGTTCGCAGGACCTTGTCCTTTCCTTCTTCCTCAGGTTTGTGCAACATTACCTTTCCCATTTCTTTGGGATAAAAATGTCTGGCTGGCGACTCTAACCTTTCCGCGCCACTTTCGCGTTTGTACTAGGATGAAAATCCCGGGAGCGACAGGGACGGCTGCTCTGTTGGGGATAAGATGAGGGACGGTCATCTAAGGTGAATGACGATCACCTGGCAAGGTACGGTTGCCAAAAGTATCGCAACATAGGACGAATGTCGGATAAAAGGTCGACGATGGGGACGACCATCGGATAAGCATGATGAAGGACGATCTTCAAGAGGTGAAGGACGATCACCTAGCAGGGCACGACTACTCTAGGGTATCATGACATATGACGAATGTCAGATAACAAGATCGACGATGGGGACGACCATCGGATAAAATGATGAAGGACGATCATCAAGAGGTGAAGGACGATCACCTGGCAGGGTACGGCTGCCGAAAAGGTATCATGACATAGGACGAATGTCAGATAGAAAGGAAATAATTCATTGGGATTTGCTGGGACTCTTCTGGGGAATAGTAGACACAGACGAGTGTCTAAATTCGAGAAGACATAAGTGTTTGACACGGTGCATAGATTAAAGATGCGGTCGAGCATCCTTAAGACTATGATACGGACGAGTATCAGTAGAAACACACGCTTGACGCATGTTCAGAGATGATGATACGGACGAGTACCAACTGGTTAACAAAGAACACGGACGAGTGTCGAATCTGAGGGGATTTCAGTGGCATATACAGGATACAGACGAGTATCGGTATGAGTAGAAATTGATGAGTGAGACGCAGACGAGTATCCAACTTGCTAGGGAAAGCATGACACGGACGGGTTCCAGAAAAAAGTGTATTATAGACAAGTATTTGATTTCCAGAGTGTTTAGGCAACTATGCTGTGGGGTGACACGGACGGGTGTCAGGGAATTGTATAGATATATACACATATGTTGCGAGTGCAAAGGGGACGCTTTGGCTTTCCGCTGGGGATATGGCACAGACGAGTGTCAAAAAGTATCTGTTTGTTGTATTTGTGGGTGTAATACTTTGGCTTTCTGGTGGGGAATTTGGGAAATATTCTGTATATTGTTTGATGGATGGTGTAACACGGTGGGAGAACTAACTTTAGTTAAATGTTGCGGATAGCAAGAGTCGTCACCGACTTTTATTTTATCCAAAGGAAAGGCATAAAAGAACAGGAAAGACCTTTTAAAAGATTTTTGGGTCCGAGGGGTAGGTTATATAAAGGGAAGGTGTTAGCACCCTTTACATCCATGGTTATCCATGGGCTCTTAGTTACTTAGCTCACTTTAAAATGTTTTTGAAATGTGAAGTGTGTGAATAGAAATTTTCTTAAGTGTTTTATAATGATCCATGTACGGATGCGTATAAACCCTTTGTTTTGAAAATTGTTTAAAATGTGTGAAGTGTTGAAATATTTTGAAGAGTGAGCAAGTATCTAAGAGGAACCTACCCTAAGTTTAAGTCTTTTCTGTTCTTGAATCCTTTAAATGGTAAGACTATCCCTATTATTAAGGAATAGGTAGTCATTACCTTGGATGTGAGGGATAAGTGAAGGGACATCTGTTATTTAGGCAACTGTGGGGTGTATAAGCAATTCGAAGGGACTTATCATCTTTATTCGAAAGGGACAAGATCATTACGAAGGCAACATTCGAAAGGGACTTGATCTTTTATCTGTTAAGGGACTAGATGATGTGAATTAGGGACTTTGCTTTATACACCCTACTTGACCTTTTTGTATTAGGCAACATGAGAGGTATCCCTAAGGAAGTGAGATGGTGATCAAAGATCGACTTACGTGTGTGAGTGTACAATTTTAATATTTATCTTTTAAATTAAATGAGCTAAGTTAATTTTAAACATACAAACATGTTACACTCCCTATTTACTAACCATAGCATAAAATAAATATTTAAACATTACTACTAAATATTACATCCAAGGAACAATTACATAATAATAATAATTAAAGCAAATTAAATAAAATAAGCAAAAATAAATAATAATAATAATAATTGGGTTAGTAGAAAATAATAATAAAAATAATACAAAATTAAATGGGGTTAGTAATGATAAATATCACATAAATATAATTAATAATAATAATAATGGAATAAGCAAGAATATTATAATAATTAAAAGTTCAATTTTTATAAACAATTATTATTTAAGATTAATAAGAAAATATAAGCAATTATACTAATTATTATAAAGTTTTAAGTTATATGCAAATTATAAAAAAAAGAAAATTAGGTTAACATGTTATAAAAATAAATTATATTTACAAAATTTTAATTATTTTAAACATATTTATATGTAAGAATTAAATTATAAACAAATTATATAATACATATACATGATTAAATAATAAATTAAAAAAATAAAAAAAAATTATAATAGAATTAAATGTTAAATAGAAGAAAATTAGGGTTTATGAAAATTATTAGGCTTAATTAGGGTTTTTACAAAATATTTTAGTTTTTTAGAAAATTAGGGTTTATATACATATTTCTTAGAATAATAAAATTACTATATATAATTTAACAATATTAAGAATTTACAAAAAAATAAATAAGTTTTTCTTATAGGATTAAAATTAAAAAGAATAAATTCTAAGATAATATGAATTTATTATTTGAATTTGTTTTAAAATAGAAAATTAATTAAATCATAAAAAAAGATTAAGGAAAAGAATGAAAAAATAAAAACCTGCTTGGGCTGGGATTTGAACCCAGTCCCTAAGCTTGCAGACTCCAAGACTTGCCTTCCATCCACTGGGCCATGCGCGTACAGGTGCTAAGGAAAGGGATTCAATTGGTTTTGTTACTTAATCCTGAAAAATCATAAAAAAGAAAACAAAACAAAAGGCCTGGGGGGGATCGAACCCAGGACCTTTGCACAACACACAAACACACTTACCATTCCAGCCGGGAGGGCGCATCTGATCATATATGCATTTCAATTCATTATATTTTAAGCTTAGCAATTAAAATGGAAAAATGAGAAAAACTGCTGAGTCCAGGATTCGATCCCTGGACCTAAGCCTCACACGCGCATCCTTTAACCAACTGAGCTAGCACTGCAATTGTAATACAAAACCACAAACAATTCAAAAAATATTATGAATAATATTTGAATCTGAAAACGCGCGCGCTAGCTTCATCTTCAACCTCTGGCACTGCAAAATTTCCTGCGAAATTATCCACAAACTTTCCTACGAAATTCTAAATTGCAGGAAACCCTACGAAATCCATACACCATCAAAACTGCAAAATTTCATCAAATTAATTATACAAACATGATCCATAGATGAATTGGCATTGATCTGTGTTCTTAGAATTAATTTATGTTATCTTGAGAGTAAAACCCTAATGGAGGCCGAAAACCCTAACAATGGTGGAATCTCAAACCTGCAATGAAACTTCAATCAAACTATCCATAATCAATCAACAACTTAATATAAACACAAAACAATGATCAAAACTCATTAAAATCCAGTCAATATGCAAAATCGAAAAATCAAAATATGATGAACATTATGAATTCGGGTTATGCAATGTAAGGTGTTTAAGATGTTGTTTATGATCCAAAATCATTCTATGAACATCCAGGAACACATAGCAACCTTCAAATTGTCTTGAAAGTGGTTGTAGCTTGGAATCTGAATTGGAGCTTTGTGATGAATTTTGAAAATTGCAACTTACTCTTGGAGGCCAGAAATTCGTGTCCTTGCATTAGGTTTGTGTTGTATACTTATTGTGTAATGGAAATAGGTCAAAAAAATTGATTGTTGTGTGGAAGATTTGGATCAATGAGATTGAAAAAGATTCAAACTTAAATTTCAAATATTCTTGAATAAACCCTTTCTATTTCAAGCCAATCACCATAATTTTTGTATCAATTTGATCCAAACAATTTTTATGACTTTCTAGAAACACAATCTCATTTAAATATTTAATTTTTCTATTTAATTTTAATTTAAAATGATTTTAAATGAATAAAATAAAAAATAAATAAAATAAAATGATGAAAAATCTGAATATTAGAGATTTGGGTCGTGCATGAAGTATTGGTATGAATTGGATCATCATATGGCAAGCCCATTTAGAAAAAATTGGTTTTAAACCTCCATTTTCTTCATAAACCAACCAAAAATTTCCCAACTTTGCAAGGGCACACATCCTTCAATTTTAATGCTATGAGGGTGTTCTTGGACATTTTGGAAAGCTTGAAGAGTCCTATAACCAACCCCACTAGTTTCATGTCCATATCATTTACCATTCTCAAGTTATGCCCTTTTGAAGTTGTTGACTTTTTGTTGACTTTCAAAAGGACCTATAATGTCTTAGCTCATACCTTCCAAATGAAGCATTTTTGGGCTTGGCTTGTGAGACACAAAGTTGTAGAGAATTCAATTTCCTTCAAAATGAGATTTGGATGGAAAATTGGTGATGAAGCATGTGAAAGTTATGGCTGGTCAAAGTTCAGTTGACTTTTCCTAAGGAAACCCTAATTTAGAAACCTTTGATTCTTGATGTTCTGAAATCTCCTTGATGAATCATGATCAACCCTTGATCAAATGATGAATTTTACTTCATATACTTGATGTTGGCAAAAAATCATGAAGTTTGACTTTGGTTTGACCACAATTGACCTCAGTTTGACTTTTTAACTGCTTTGACTGATTTTGACTTATCTGATCATCTGACTGAGCAAACCTTTGAGAAAAGTCTTGAAACTTTTCATGGGGATTCTTAGACACATATAAGATGTTATGAAGCTCACTTGAAGTCTTGGAAGTCCATTTAGCCTGATTAAAGTTAAAACCCTAGTTTTGGATGCACTGTTTAGGAGGATGCATTGTCTGAGGGAATTGTCAAATCTTCTGACCAATTGTGAATTTTGTGAACCTTGTGAACCTCATAAGATGTCTTGTGAACCTCATGGGAGGTCTTGTGAGCCTTGTGAACCTTGTGAACCTTGTGAACCTCATAAAGTGTCTTGTAAACTTCATGAACCTCATGAAAGGTCTTGTGAACCTTGTGAACCTTCTTAGCACACAAAGTCTTGTATTGTGAGGGCAAATTTTGGGGTGCAATAGATGGTCCTTTTTTTTTACAAGTGTTTGGTTAGACACATGGCTTATGAGTATGCAATATGTTTGATTTTTGCCGTAATGCTCCGTATTAGACGGAATGCTACGCTTTGCAGGGAAAATATGATGCGAATGCTATGATTATGCGAAGATACCGATCCGGGATTCGGATCCCGCTGCTGTGGAGATCTCTGGCTGATATGCTTGAAGTGGACTTCCCAGCTGGGGGATAAGATCATTGGTAGATATGACATATATGACTCTGCGTGGGGAAGTAGATCACTGATAGACCTATCTCGGTAATGAGGGACCCAGCTGGGGTTTGTAGAAGCTTTCGTCACTCTGTTGTGAGATCTTCAGGCATTGCTTCTCTGGATAGAGGCTGAAACTCTGTAGGGAGATGGTTCCCGGTCTTTGCACCTGGCTGAGGAGGAATGATGACTGGCAACTCAGTTGGGGAGAAAATACCTCCGGTGCTAATCGGGAGATAGGCTGAGTAGATAATGATTATACAACTTGCTGGGGAGAAGCCTTCATGCCCCATGTTGTGCTTTGGATACCTGCAGTCCTGAAAAGACAAAGAAACGCACAAGTATCCCGAGGTATCCCTTACTGGATTCCATTACAGGAGTTTAGGCAATCCCGGGAGTAAGTATATTTCCTGTAAGCACGTTTTTTAGAAGGGAAGCATCTGTATTTATGCAATCAATATCTTAAAGACATCGGACATTTTTGCAAACGAAAATAAAAATGTACGAGACGAAACATGACTAAAAAACTGATTTTATTAATTCATGTGCCCTGAATTGGCAAGATACAGTCAAAGAAACAGATCCCTGAAATGAGGAGATCATTACAAATTGAAAGACAAAAAGGTGCTGGCAATGTTGATGACGCTTTAAGGAGCTTCCCTTTTTGCTATGACTCGTATGACATTGACGTTCTTCTCATCCGGCTTTCTGAAGAAGGTTGATTCTGACCGATGCTTGAACCTTTCGAAGCTTGCCAAGTTGTAAGTGATACAGACGAATTCAGAATGCAGTTGTTCGCTTATTCCCTTATTTTGCGCGGATCGCCCTTTCGGGTTTTCAACCCACCGGGATACCCATTTTTGCCTGAGCTGTCCAATGCGGCTTTTCAACTCAGCGGGTGTACACATTTTTTTATTATTTTCCCTTATTTTTGCCCGAGTCTTTTATTCTGTTTTTGACTCGCCGGGATGCCCTATTTTTGCCTGGACTTTCATTCTGTTTTTATGTCCAGCGGGTCATTTTATGCGAAGTATTTTTTAACTGCATCTGAATTCACAGGGGACAGGAAGTCCTCACCATCCATAGTATTGAGCATCAGTGCTCCGCCAGAGAAAACTTTCTTTACTATGAATGGACCATCGTAATTCGGAGTCCACTTGCCCCTGTGGTCTGTATGAGGAGGGAGGAGTCTTTTCAGCACAAGATCTCCTACTTGGTACTCTCGTATCCTGACTTTCTGATCGAAGGCTTTCTTCATTCTTTTCTGATACAGCTGCCCATGACAGATTGCAGCTAATCTCTTCTCTTCAATCAGATTCAGTTGCTCGAATCGGGATCGGACCCATTCTGCTTCATTCAGTTTAACATCCATTAGTACCCGCAAGGAGGGTAATTCAACTTCAACAGGCAGGACTGCCTCCATACCGTAAACAAGCTGATACGGTGTTGCCCCAGTGGATGTTCTGATTGACGTACGATACCCATGTAAGGCAAACGGTAGCATTTCATGCCAGTCTTTATAGGTAACCACCATCTTCTGCACAATCTTCTTGATATTCTTATTGGCCGCCTCTATAACACCGTTCATCTTTGGCCTATAAGGAGAAGAATTGTGGTGCTGGATCTTGAAGTCCCGGCATAGTTCTGCCATCATTTTGTTGTTCAAGTTGGAACCATTATCAGTAATGATTCGCTCGGGCACTCCATACCGACAGATGATGTCTCTCTTTATAAATTGGGCTACCACTTGCCTTGTAACATTTGCATAGGAAGTCGCTTCAACCCACTTGGTAAAATAGTCAATAGCAACCAGGATGAATCTGTGGCCGTTTGAAGCAGTTGGTTCAATCTTGCCAATCATATCAATGCCCCACACGGCAAAGGGCCAGGGTGAAGACATCACATTCAAAGGATTCGGAGGCACATGCACTTTATCCGCATAAATCTAGCATTTATGACACCTTCTGGCATAGGCACAACAGTCGGCATCCATTGTGATCCAGTAATAGCCTGATCTTAACAACTTTTTAGCCATTGCATGCCCTCCAGCATGGGTACCAAAAGATCCTTCGTGCACCTCGTGCCTCAACAAGTCCGCTTCTGTCTTATCAACGCATCTGAGAAGTACCATATCAAAGTTTCTCTTGTACAAGGAACCATCAGTATTCAGAAAGAAACTACCAGCAAGCCTTCTTAATGTCTTCTTATCATTGGGAGATGCCCCAGGTGGGTATGTCTGATCCTCCAAGAAGCACTTAATGTCATGGAACCAAGGCTTATCATCTTTAACAACATCTGTTGAGAACACGTATGCTGGTCTGTCAAGTCTGGACACTGATATCCGAGGCACAAAGTTGGCAGCTTGAACTTTGATCATGGAGGAAATGGTAGCCAGAGCATCTGCAAACTGATTTTCATCTCGAGGGATATACTCAAGCTTGACTGTTGTGAAGAAAGTCAATAACCTCCTTGTGTAATCCCGATAAGGTATTAGATGATCTTGGTGGGTGTACCATTTGCCGTTGGTCTGATTAATTACCAAAGCTGAATCTCCGAACACAGTCAAAGTCTTGATCCTGAGGTCAATGGCTTCCTCAAGACCCATAATACAAGCTTCGTATTCAGCTTCGTTGTTAGTGCAGTTAAAGGTGAGTTTTACCGAGAAAGGCATGTGAACTCCTTTAGGTGTAATGAGTACTGCACCAACACCACGACCATTCATATTGACATTCCCATCAAACATCATTGTCCATTCTTCTTCCGGGTCAGGCCCTTCAGTGTGAATAGGCTCTTCATGATCTTTTGCTTTTATGAACATGATGTCTTCATCAGGGAAGTCAAATCTCATAGGCTGGTAATCATCAATGGGTTGCTCAGCAAGATAATCAGAAAATACACTGCCCTTGATGGCCTTTTGAGATGTGTATTGAATGTCATATTCTGTGAGGATCATTTGCCATCTTGCAACCCGTCCGGTAAGTGCTGGTTTCTCAAAAATGTACTTAACTGGATCCATCTTCGAGATTAATAAAGTAGTGTGGGTCAACATATATTGTCTTAGTCGGCGAGAAACCCACGCTAAAGCACAACAAGTTTTCTCGAGCAGTGAATAACGTTGTTCACAGTCGGTAAACTTTTTGCTTAGGTAGTATATTGCATACTCTTTTCGACCAGACTCGTCATGCTGGCCCAACACACACCCCATTGATTCTTCTAATACTGCCAGGTACATAATTAAAGGTCTTCCTTCAACTGGAGGCATAAGGATTGGAGGCTCTTGTAAGTATTCCTTGATTTTGTCAAAAGCCTTCTGGCAGTCTTCGTTCCACCTGACCGTTTGTTCTTTTCTTAACAGCTTAAACAGAGGCTCACAGGTTGCTGTAAGGTGAGATATGAACCTTGAAATGTAGTTCAATCTACCTAGAAACCCCCGAACTTCTTTTTCTGACTTCGGTGCAGGCATTTCTTGAATGGCTTTGACTTTATCAGGGTCAACCTCAATCCTTTTTTCACTTACAATAAATCCCAGCAGCTTACCAGATCGCACCCCGAATGTGCATTTGATGGGGTTTAAATTTAGTTGGTACTTCCTCAGACGCTTGAATAACTTCAACAGGTTTACCAGGTGGTCTTCTTCTATGAGGGACTTGGCAATCATGTCATCCACATAACATTCAATTTCTTTGTGGATCATGTCATGGAATAATGTTACCATAGCCCGTTGATAAGTTGCGCCAGCATTCTTCAGTCCGAATGGCATCACCTTATAACAGAACATGCCCCAGGGTGTGATGAAAGTTGTCTTCTCCATGTCTTCAGGTGACATCTTGATCTGATTGTATCCTGAAAATCCATCCATGAAGGAGAACACCGAGAACTGAGCCGTGTTGTCGACCAATACATCAATGTGAGGTTAAGGGAAGTCATCTTTCGGGCTGGCTCTGTTCAGATCCCGGTAGTCCACACACATCCTCACCTTGCCGTCTTTCTTAGGCACATGTACAATATTAGCAACCCACGGCGGATAGCTAGTTACAGCAAGGAAACTGGCGTCCCACTGTTTTTGTACTTCTTCTTTAATCTTCATTGCCATGTCTGGGCGAGTACGGCGCAGTTTCTGTTTTACTGGCGGGTAGTCTTCTTTCAGCGGCAGCTTGTGCATGACAATGTCGGTGTCCAACCCTGACATATCCTGATAAGACCAAGCAAAAACATCCACATATTCTCGAAGCATGGCAATCAGTTGCTCTTTCACTGAATCTTGCAGGCAGGCCCCGATCTTAACTTCTTTCACATCTTCTTCCATACCAAGATTAACTGTTTCAATCTCCTCCTAATGAGGAGTGATAATCCTCTCCTCTTGCTTTAGCAACCTGGCTAGCTCTTCAGGAAGCTCATAATCTTCTTCAACCCCTTCATCGGCTTGATTGATTGGATTGTCAATGTCATACGAAGCCATAGCTGTGTTGTTGTCGGTGCAATCTGAAAGGCACTCTCTGCAAGGGTTTAGATTATTTATTTTAGTGATCAATTTTAATCTTGTTTAGAAAAAGTGAAAAATGAAGTTATCATTTGAAAACATTGCCATTTTATTTTTGTACAAAAAGAAAAAATGAAAAGATAGTGAGCGAAAAAGAGACTTGTTTGCAAAAGATGTCCGATATTCATTGATTGATCTGATTGCACAAAATTACAAGATGGCCCGATTACAAAATGAGTCTTTACATCTTGGGCAAGATGCAAGACTTTGATGCATGCTTTAAAAATACAGGAAATAATAATTACTCTGCAGGAGTAACCCTTATAATTTCCTGGGAAGACCAGTTAAGGACTTGGCTCCCCGGGATCCTTGGACGTATCCAACTCTCCAGGTTGCGGTCGCTTTCCTCCTCGTCTTCCAAGTTGTTCACAGCATCCGGGGTGAGCATTCCCCCGCTGATAAAGTTGGGCTCTTTTGCAGCCTCTGATTGATCTTGTTGAGTTGGTTTGTAACCCAACCCAAATCTGTCTTCCTTCTTTTCCACGGGCAGCAGCTTGCCCCAGCCTTGGGCAGTACCCTCTTCAACAACCTTCCTGGATTGCTGATAAGACGTCATGGAGGTTCCCAGTACAGCAGATGCTTCATTAATGCTTAGGGCCTCAAACCCCTGGCTCATAGTTTCATGGATTTCTCCATCCATTTCAATGTACTTATACGTAGCCAGATGGCTAACAAAGATGTCTTCTTCCCCACAGATGGTGATGATCTGGCCTTCCCACTCGAATTTCAGCTTCTGGTGAAGGGTAGACGTAACAGCGCCAGCGGCGTGGATCCAGGGTCTACCCAACAAATAGCTGTAGGCCGGCTGAATGTCCATCACATAGAAGGTAATTTTAAAAGTCTGCGGGCCAATCATCACAGGCAGATCAATCTCCCCAAGCACTGATCTTTTAGAGCCATCAAATGCTCTCACCACCAAATTACTCGGACGCAGTGCCAAGCCATCATACTCTAGCTTCACTAAGGCTTTCTTTGGTAGAACATTGAGCGACGACCCAGTGTCTACCAGTACATGAGATAAAACAACACCATTGCACTCTAGAGTGATGTGTAAAGCCTTGTTGTGGTTGCATCCCTCAGTTGTTAAGTCAGCATTGGTAAAACCCAGTCCATGGCTGGTGTTGACATTTGCTACCACAGTTTCTAGATGATTAACGGTAATCTCCTCTGGCACGTATGCTGCGTGCAGGACTTTCAATAATGCATTCCTGTGGGCTTCAGAACACATCAATAGGGATAATATGGAGATTTTTGAGGGAGTTTGGTGAAGCTGATCCACCACTTTGTAATCACTTCTTTTTATGATTCTCATAAACTCGTCTACGTCTTGTTCAAAAGATGTCTTCTGAGTTTCTTTGACAGTCGGCTCTTCAAGTACCACACTCTTTCCTTTTGCTTTGGCAGCAGCTTCTGCTTCAGCATTAGGTCTCTGAGTTTGTGAGGCAAAAAGGCGTTTGCTTCTGGTGAAGCCTCCGCCTCCCCCAACATTATCAATTTGTGGAGAAGAGGCTGAAGAATCCAAAGTGATTTTCTCCCCGTTGCAGTAAAGGTCAGAGCCATAATGCCAAGGTATGGCATTACTGCTTTCATATGGAACTGGTCCAGGCACCGTAATGGTAACTCGACTGACTGCTACAGAGAAGGGTACTGTGATAGTGTGTGGATCGTAGTAAATTGTGACTGGTGACCTGGAAGGAGGTGCCACTGTTTGTTGCTGAAAGTTGCTATTTGGAGGAACAATTGATGGATCATAGTAGATGGTGACTGCTGAGATATCTTCATTAATTTCTGCTGGTGTTGTAGAAGATTCGGCTGAATAAATGGATGCTGATGTTGTAGAAGAAAGGGTTGTTGACATTTGATTTGTTAAAGTGATGGATGGAGCCATTGCTGATGATATTGAGGAATCAGTAGGAATGATTGTTGCTGCTGTTGTAGAAGAATCAGGAATTGTTGTCAAAGGAATTGCTGGATTTGTAGGTGCTGTTGTCGAGATCTGAAGGATACCATCCTTGATAAGACCATCTATTCCGCTTCTCAAATTATCACACCCGTTGACTGCAATGTTGCAATACCCACAACCGAGCTCACACCCGGGGAACACCTGGCACTCTAGAAGCTGAGCTTTAATTTCGACCAAAGGTGTTCGAATCTGTGCAACACTGGTAATCAAAGTAGAGTGCTTGTCTTACTCAATGGCATTAATCCTCGGCCCACCATGATTAGGCATAGGATTCTTGTTGACATTTGGAGGGGGTGCAAAGTTGAGGGCTTTAGAATCCACCAGATCTTGGACTTTCATTTGCAAAGCCCTGCATTTTTCTGTATTGTGGCCAGGTGCATTGGAGTGGAAAGCACATCTGGCGTTGACATCATAGTTCCTTGGGAGATTGGAGGGATCTGGTGGTGCCAATGTCCTTAACTCAACCAAGTTGAGCTTCAGGAGTTGTGGCAATAAGGCAGCATAAGGCATAGGGATAGGGTCAATCACCCTGTTTGCCTGTGACGGTCTTTGCTGAAAAGGTCTTTGTTGTTGATTGTTGTTGCTATTGTTGTAGGTTCTCTGTGGCGGATACTGAACTTGTTGTTGATAATGTGGTTGTTGTTGTTGAAATGCTGATTGTTGAGGAATCGGAGATGGAATAGTAACAGCTGCCACTGATCTGCGAACATACTGAGGTCTGCCCCTGGTGGCATGGATGGCATTTGTCTCACCGGTCCTTCGAGGTCCCACAAAAGGCTTCCTGGGATTACTGGATAAGCTTGCACCGTTATCAGAAATCTTGCCCATTTTTAATAGACTCTCAATTCTTTCACCGACTATAACTACGTCAGCAAAACTGGTGGAAGAAAAGGCAGCTAGCCTATCAATATATGTTCCTTGCAGAGTATTCATGAACATGTCGGCCATTTCTCTTTCCGACATGGGTGGTTGGACAGCAGCAGCGAGCTGTCTCCACCTTTGGGCATATTCTCTGAAGCTTTCTCTGGAGGATTGAGACATTCCCATCAGAAGGGTCCTGTTAGGGGCCATGTCCAGATTGTATTGGTACTGCCTGATGAAAGCTTCAGCTAGATCCTTCCAGCATCTGATAGTAGCTCTAGTCAAGTGTGAATACCACTCTCTTGAAGCTCCAGTCAAGCTATCTTCAAAATAGAACATCCACAGTTTTTCATCCATGGTATATGCTTTAAGTCTTCCCAGAAAAGACTACAGGTGAGTTCGTGGACAGGAGGTTCCATTGTATTTCTCGAAGCACAGGGGTTTAAACTTGTGGGGAATTCTCACCCCATCCACTAACCCCATATCTATTACATCGAAGCTTAAGGAATTTTGAGACTCCAGAGATCTCAACTTCTCAGCAATTTCATCAAACCTCCTATCATAAACTTCATCTCCAGCTCCCATTACAGTAAACTGCTCCTCTTGAGGATCTTCTTGCAAGATCCTGCCTGCAGCAGTGTTGCCCTGTACATTCCTTGGGATATTGACTTCCGGATCTAGATGAGGTCCAAATACTGGTGGGTTAACATGAGGCTGTCCTCCCTCATTATTACTAGTTCCTCCAGTCCCAGGATGAGGTTCCTCGGGAGTTTGTCTTTCTACCAATGCCCTTAACCTCTCTTGGCTCTGAGCCAAACCAGTCATCACAGTCATAAATTGAGCCATTTGGTTCCTCATCTCCACTCTTTCATTAGCCATATGAGTTCTGACCTCAGTCAGGTCCTGCTGTACTTGATCCATTTGGATACCAGGAAGATTGTTGCGAGTAGGTGTAATACCTCAAAATTTGCCCTCATGTTTGTTCCCTCTATTGGCTCATCATTTTTGCATTCATCAGCATTTCTTATCAATTCATTAACATCATTATAGTGCATTGCATGGATTCATAAAGCATGTGATCAGGACCCAGGGGATTAGGGTTTCATATGTTATCTGTCAGAGATTGAAATGATAAAGAATATTCACTGGACTATGATTCTACTCTAAATGCGGTGGCTCAGCTGTGACACAATTCAGATGGGCGTTTGACTTAATTTTGGTCAAATTATCGAAAGATCACTGCAATTGCAAGGTTATTTTGAACCACTGGGCTATTGCTTAGACATGGCATATTCAAAGATCGCGTTGTCGTGTACTGAGATTCGTCCGTTCATCAACAGTATTTTATGTGAAGTTTGGTTCGAATCTCCAGTTTATCAATGATTCATCTGGATTCGAATGGTCATGGCGTGTTTCAGACATTCGATGAGTTGTGACTAATTTGGAAAACTGTGCAGTGGTTCAAAAAGAGCAGTGTTCGTGGGTTTGTGGAGAATTTGAAATAGGCTTTGGGCTAAAATCAAGATTTCCTTCATCGTTTTGTTCTCATTGTTATGAGTCATTCCTGATCATTCTATTCCACTTTCATCTTTTTACCTCGATTTCCATTATTCTATATGTTCAACTTCTCTTTATTCATTTTCCCATTTACCTCTGTCCATATCCAATTACCATTGCATTTCAATTTCATTTTTTGAATTAATTCATATAATTAAACCAAATATTAATATCACCTTTAGTTCATATCCATTTCCTTTTTCAATCCAACTTCCCTCATAATTCAATTTTAGTTTATTCAAAGATTTATTATGGTAATTATCCCATTATTATTTTAATCCAAATTAATACAGTCTTCTTAACCAATTTCCTAAATCCTTCTTAAACCCACTAATCCATATTTCCATCTATTAACCATTATTACAAAAATCATTACGAAATAAATATGTTTAGGTGTATTTTCTAAGGTTCATAATAAAGGCATAAGAGTTTTGTTTCCTTCATTTTTCATGCACAAGCTCATACAGGGGGCTGATTTGGAACAAGAGACATTAGAGCAAGATCAGCAGGAAAATCAAGGAAAAATTCAGAATCATAACCAAATGAAATCAGTTAGAGGTCAATTACAAAATTCAGTTATAACTCGGAAAGTTATAGTTACAAAGTGAAAAAAAAAAGCTCTAAAAAATCAGTTATAGAAGGAAACAATAATTCAGAAATGAAAATCCGCATCCCTCTCTTCATCAATCTTGAACCAATAATAAACTTCTTCAATCAGAATCACTCCAATCTTCATGCATCTTCGACATTCAGCACATATATCACAATACACAGAACACCAGAAATAAAGAGAAGAAGAATGTCAATGCGCATCAACATGGTTCGGAACGGCAACGGCAAGCAACCGTCAGTTACAGTTCAAAAGAAATAGTAATATAAGATAACAGAAACTGCGAAAAGAAAAGAATATAGCAGGAAAGTTTCGAATCATAAGCTTAATTGAAACTCAGAAAAATCATCTAAGAAGTCACCAATGTACGGGCCATGTGCTGCCGTGCAGAATGCTTATTCCAGCACTCTACTAATGAAGTCTAGGCCCAAGTTGATTCAGGCCCAAGGCAGTGGAGGACATTTTTCATCAATTCCCCTCCATCTGCATTAACAAGAGATATCAAGGTGAAAATAGAGATGGCAACTCAGGAGAATCAATGAATTCACTAAGGTTTCATAACAGAACCACAAAAAACTCATAACCGAAAAATAACTAAATCCTAACAACCATAACTGAATTCAGTAAGAGAAGGTACCTGAAGCTTCTAGATCTTTTTGTGAGAATCTTCTATAAATCAGAATCACCCTTCACACTTGATTCTTCTTCCCCAATTTTCCAAACACTTCACCATTCTCAATCTTCTTCCTCTATTCTCCTTCAATCTTCCCCTTCACCCTTTTCTTCAATCTATAACCCTCATCATTCTTTCCTGGATCCATGAAGTTCTTTCCTAAACTTCATTTCGGTTCGTCACCATTCTAATTGATTCTGCCTTTTCCTCTGAACTCAATCTCTCCCCAATTCAATCCTTCTGAATCCTCCATAGCCTCCTTCATCTCTTCATCTCTTTTCATTCAAAATTCACATATCCGAACCTGCATCACAACAAACTTGAGGATTCAAAAAACTGAAAAAATACAGAATAACATAGTGAAAGGTAAGAAGAATGGGGACCCTGTAACGCCTCAATACCTTTGCTTCATCACAACCGCGGCAATCTTCCGAGAGCGTTGTCAATCGTGCTTCAACCTTCAAGTTCTGAGAGATTCCTGTATTCATAACAACAAGAAATGCCATAGGTCATGAATCAGATAAGTAACGGAATCACGGAAGGAGAAGAAAGTTGAATCAAGAAGGGACGAAGATCTTACCTTGTGAAATTGCTCTTCGGTTTACAGGTTAGCGTTCGTTTTTAATACTGCTAATTCCTCATAGTTGGTGATCGTTGGTACCTCAGTTTAGCTCTGCCATTGTTTAAGAGCTTTAGAAGGGATAGCGAGGGGTTGGCGATCGAACGAGCTGATTAGAGGACAAGGTTTAGGCTTCGTGATTTTCGGTTGAGCGATTAAGGGAGAGGCCATGGCGGCGGCGCTAGGGTTTCGAAAATGGGGGCGGCGAGTGATAAATTGTTTCTTTCGATTGTGGTGTTAATGGTGAAAGCGAAGAAGTATGGTGATGGCGAAAGGAAAATGAATGGCGGTCACGGCGTTTAGGGTTTGAGAGTGGACGGAGAAGAGAGGCTGAGAGAGGAGAGGTGCGGCGGCGGCCTGGGGAAGAAGAAGATGAGGACCTAGGTTTTTATGATTTTCTAGTTTGTTTATTTATCCCTTTTGTTGGTGTTGTTGTCCTTTATAACTTTAATTGTATTAAAATATATTAAGTAGCTTAATCAGAATTTAAAATATCATTAGGCTTGATTGAGTTTTTTTTGAAATTTAAAAAAAACTGTTAAGTGTGTTTAAGGGCTCATAATAGTCCATTAATTCACTGTTTTTTTTTTCTTAAATTAAGATTTTAGAAAAAAAACTTTATCATAAGATTATTAGAATTTTATTCATTTTCCTAAGTTAGGAATTTATAAAAGAAATATTATAGTAAAACTATAGCTTAAATTCAGATTTTAGGAAAAAATATTATATTAAGATTTAGTTTATTTCATTTTGCTTAAGTTAAGATTTTAGATTAAACTTTATCATAAGATTATTAGAATTTTATTCATTTTCCTAAGTTAGGAATTTATAAAAGAAATATTATAGTAAAACTATAGCTTAAATTCAGATTTTAGGAAAAAATGTTATTTTAAGATTAGTTTAATTCATTTTTAAGTTAAGATTTTATAGAATTAAAAAATATGTTTAATTCCTAGAATCACCCCTTTTTATACTATTGCTATTTACACACCCACTTTAAAGCCCATAAAGAAAACACTAAAAAAAAACTGCTGTATGTACCCCCTGGTTTCCATGCGAAATGGGCCTGATCATATTTCTATTAGCACCCTCTTTCTGAGCCCATCTAGGAAAACAATTGCAAAAAAAACACTTACTGTACCTCCCCTTCATCCATGCGATTTGGGCCCAGGCGTTGTTATTATTGGCACCCCCTGCGTAAGCCCATTTAGAAGAAAATAACTGAAAAATATTCTAAAGGAACCCCCCTGTTTTATTTCTTTAGATTTTAATTTTAGTTTAATTATAGTTTCAAATTAAACCCAATAAAATAGTAAAAATCATTAGAAAATTCCCCAAAAATTCCAGTAGCTTAATAAGTCAATTTAGAAATTTGTGATATTTTTATTTTCTGAATTTTTGTTATTTTTGATTTAATTCTGAATATTTCTTTTAATTAGCTTCATTTGTATTTCTTTTAATTATGCTGGATTTTGTTCATTTTATTTAAGTAACTTCCAGCAACTTTTTTGAGCCATTCTTTTTTCTGTAATTAGAGGACTCATAATATTTCTTAGGATATTTTTAGTGGATTTTTTAGGAGCTTTAATCTTAGGTTTTAATGATGTAATCCTTAGGAATTAGTAGTTAATTCTTAGCTGGAAATAATTAATTGTTAGGCATAGAAAAAAATAAGCTTTTTTAGGATCCCTCTTAGTACAATTTTAGAGATAGTATTAGGACCCTATAGTTTAATTTTCACAATTTTTCTAGAGGTTTTAATATTTTTTTAGAATATTAGTTTTAGGCCTAGTTATGCATAATTCCCATTATTTTAAGTCATGTAAATGATGTTCAATAAAAAAATAATAGCTTAGTTTAAATTTAGTCATAGAATTTAATTTAGACTTAGGCTATTTAAAATTTGATTTTTTTTAGATGAGTATTAGGCTTAGCTTAGTTTAGAACTTAGGCTTGAAGTTTCATTTCCATGTAGAAGTAGAATAAATAAATAGACTATTTTTTTATTCATGCCATTAAATGCATTTGTAGAATTTTACTTCTTATGTTTAATTTCATTGTTTTGCTTCATTTGATCTTACAACTTGTATAGGTTTCCCCATTTGTTCTTAGAATCAACTTAACTTCATTAAGAAGTAAGTTGAATTCTAGTAGTTTCTAGTTTTCCATTAGGCTTAGAAACCTCACTAACCATTAGGACCTCTTGTAAATCAATTAAATTAGGATTGAGTCTTAGTCCCTTAGATTTTGCCTTTTTTGCAACTTGAGTCATTCTCTTCTTATCTTCAAACAAAATCCAAAAACACTTAACAAATAAATGGAAGGATTCCTTGTGTATAGCCTTATTCCATGAAGCACTTGCATTCATTCCATCTTGGAGTGGTGTGAGCTTGTCTATCATGATGCACAAGTCTCATCAAGGAGTGGTTCACAAAGAAAGCTTAAAAAATACTTCTTCACAAAAGCAACAAAAACACTTAATAAAAGTTCAACAAGCCAGTGAACTTAAACCCTAATCCTAGGAAACCAGTCTTGGATAAATTCTCCTTGCTGGGTATGCTTGTTCTATTATTCCATCTTGGAATGTAGAGTCAAGTGTACATTCCATGGAAAAGAGTTTGAATTCACTTCCTTGTGCCAAATTCATACAAAACTCATAAAAGACAAAAACAAATAACAACGACTATCCTGCGGGAACTTCTCTTCTCATCTCATTCACTCTTAACGCGAACTCGCGACGACTTGTCTTTCATGCAAGACGGTAAACGCACTCGTACCAGACGAGCCTGCAACACCTGAGCATAGACATACGCAGTTCCAGCTGTAAAAAACACAAACAAATAGTTCCCTCCTTAGTTAGGTGAACTACGTCGACTCTGATCCTCATTATCCCGATGAGGTACGTAGGCAGCGGGGTAGGGCCCGTTCGAGCACATTCTTTATTTTCCCTACATTTTCCCCATTCTTTCTCTTTGTTTTATTTTCCAATTCCTTTCTCATTTCTCATTCCATTTCCAGTTAGCGGTTCATTTGTTCAGCAGCATATTATTTCTCACCCTTTGAAACAAACAAGCAAGCGTGGATCCCGTCGGGTACGACGGACGGATTGGGGTGCTAATACCTTCTCAATTCGTAACCGACTCCCGAACTCAGATCTTTGGTTCGCAGGACCTCGTCCTTTCCTTCTTCCTCGGGTTTGTGCAACATTACCTTTCCCATTCATTCGGGATAAAAATGTCTGGCTGGCGACTCTACCTTTTCCGCGCCACTTTCGCGTTTGTACTAGGATGAAAATCCCGGGAGCGACAGCTGGCGACTCTGCTGGGGACTAATCTGATTCTTCCGGTTTCCCTTGTAGAGTCAATCCTAGCGCCTGTTTGGTTTTGTTTCTTTGGGTGTTTGTCTATTTGTTGCTGTGTGTTTTAGTTTAGCTTTACTGTTTTTATTTACAGTTTTACTTTACAGCTTTACTTTATCGCATTTATTTACCGCTTTCAGTATTTTATTTTCCATGCATCATATTATACTGGACTGTCTGGCTGTGCTGGTTTTCATTTTTTTCTGTGGGATGGGGTTACTGTGAGATGAGCTCGTAACCGGGGCTCGAGTGCACCCTAGGACTTAGAGTGGTTCCACTTTGGCTTCATGGCATCTTGCTATGTTGGTAGTAGTGAGTTCCACACCTTGACTTGCGACCTTCTCGGGAATGTATTGATACCGAAATCTTTCTGGGTTGATGCGCTACCTTGATAGTTATGTGCAGTCAGGGGACCGATCATTGAGAACCTTTGTGGAAACATCCCTCTCCAGTGATGACAGTGGCAGACCACATTTGTTGGCAAACCCACTCGCATCCGAGGGCCCACTGGGAACTCGCATAGGATGGTCTGGTTCTCTCATAGGAATTCAGTTAAAGCAAACTGATCGTATGACGATAGTATTGTACCCTTCGGGATGAATGTACTATTGTTTCTCGACTCAGTGCTTGAAGCTGGAGACTTGTGAGGGATGCTTGTTCTCTCCGGACTCAACCGAGACCTCCCTGAGTAGTACATAATGCCAAACCGATTCCCTGATTTGGTCATGAGCCATTTCTCGGAAATGGTGAACGTATTATTGCTATTCGGCCTCGAGAGTCCGTGATGTTTGACCCGAGTAGCACACCCGTGAGATTGGGAGGGGTTTACAGGTTTGCAGGAACCCTGGTACCTTCAACATACCCACTTTGCCTTTGGTTAAGTTTTGTGATCTGGATTTCTGTTCTTAAGTTATGGATCCCGGATCAGAGGGATAATTATTGTGATATCTGGATTTTAAGACCTGGCACCGACACCAGATTATATGATCGGCACATCACATACACTTCACTGATCACATGCCTTGTCTTGCATAAGCATCATATCATCATTAATCATTTTGTGTTCTTTTTATTCTCAGGGTTCATTACTTCCTAGGTCCTGGTCATATTTGCTACTTCAGCATAGAGATTCCGAGGAAGAGAAATGTTCATTATACTTTCCCGCAGCCAGAGACAGAGAGTGTTCAGGGTTTGATTAGCTTGATGGGTGAACGAGTCCTTGATGATTTCAGGAAAGAGTATGGCAAGATACTGAATTATGTGAGCAAGCCCACAGTCGACCAGAAAGATAGCTTGCATTCTTTGTTGCAGTTCTATGATCCACAACTGAGGGTCTTTGTTTTTCCTGATTATATTCTGGCACCTACATTAGAGGAGGTTTCTAGCATGCTGAGTGTTCCTGTTAAGGAGGGTGTACCTTATTATGTTTCAGAGAGGATCCCTTCTCATGAGGATATCACTATTGCCTGTCATTTGAGTATGCCTAGACTCAAGATGGGATTAGAGGCTGGCCAAAGTAAAGGGATCCCTTTGGACTTTCTTGTTGCAGAGGCACGTATCATGGCGTCGGAAAAGAAGTGGGCAGACTTCAAAGCACTGTTAGCCATGATAGTATATGGGATCAGTTTGTTTCCAGGAGAGAAAGGGCTAATTAGCATGGAGGCCATCACCATCTTCGTCAAGAGAAATCCTGTTCCCACATTGCTAGCTGACTTTTATTATGGAGTTCACCACAAAAATGAAAAGAGGAAGGGATATGTAAACTGTTGTGCTCCCATATTCGCTGATTGGTTTGTAAGGCAACTCCCTAAATCAGGACCCTTTCGGGATTTGAAACAATCTTGGAAGTGGTCCAAAAGATTAATGGGCTTAACCTCAGCTGACATTGCTTGGGGATGCAACAGAGATTTGGTTGGCAAAGAAATGTTGGTTAGTTGTGGTAGCTATCAAAATGTGCCTTTGATGGGAAGGAAAGGCGGGATTAGCTACAATCCTATCTTGTCCAGGAGACAGTTCGGCTATCCTTTAAGAGACGTACCTTTGATCGACGATGCAAATGAGTCCTTATATTTTCCAGCAGAGGGAAACTCCAAAATGAGCATCCTAGCATCCCAAGCTTGGGAAGTTAGGGTGATGAAAGGAAAGAAAGAATTTGGAAGAGTAGATCCTAATACCTATGATCCTTTTGCCAGCTGGCTGGAGGATCGTGTGAAGACTCATCTTCTACCATTTTCTAGAGAGACACCCCTCTACCCTAAAGAGGTGGCACCAAGGACTTCGGTACCTTTGGAGGAATATCAGAAGTTAGAGGCTTTGGTTAAGCAACTTAGGGTTGAAAATCAAGAGGCTCTTAATTCTTGTCAAAAGCTGATGATCCAGAACCGGCGATTAGAAGATAGAGCTGTACGAGCTGAAGAAATAGTCCGTCTCAAACAGAAGGACTTTGAAGATAGAGAGCTCTACTTCCGAAAGAAAGGTTTAGCTGAGACTCACAAGACGGCCCAGCGCCGAAAAGAGAAGAAAGATCTTAGTGAAGCCAATGAAGCTGTTACCTTATGGCAGAAGAAATGGGACGAAAACTTGAAGAAACAAAAGGAGTTAGACGCCAAGCACAAGCAGGAAATCAAAAGCCTCCAGGACTCTTTAGATGGGCAAAAAGAACTCCTCAGGAAGGCTTATTATCAAGAGGAGGATCGTCTCCGGCGCGTAGCAGAAAGCCAGCAGGCACTGAAGGAAGCTCAAAAGGAGATTGAGGACTTGAATTTGAAAGCTTGTGTGAAAAGGTCGAAGGCCGAGTCGAGTCAAAGTCAGGAGAATGAGGCAGCATTCCTACAGCAGATCGAGGGGTTACACGCTTCTTCTAATACGAGGGACCTCCTCATTCAGAAGCTCATCCAGGAGCCCGGTCATCCAGATGTGGTTCAGCTGTTCCAGAGCGTCAAATGCTTTAGCTGGAGATTGAAAGATATAGAGTTCCCTAGGGTTTAATTTCATGTTATTGTACTTGGATTACCCACAGGCTTGTTGTGGGATTCCTTATGTGTGATGTACTTTTGTTGTTATTGTGATTGGTACCCTTCAAGGACGTTGTATTTTCAAATTCCAGTTTATATGATTTGATTTGATCCGGATTTCTTGTTCGTTATTTGCACCGACACGGGGTAATGAGCACCAATTCTTCACAGCCGTCATTATGTCTGAATATTACTTGGGTCTTCTTCCCAATTCTTATCTTCTTAATGCCAGGACCAGAAATAGGAAAATACTCGGGAATAAAAGGAACACACTGCATTGCATACACATCATTTGCATTTTGTCTTTGTCTTTGCAGGTTTTTCTTCGAGATGTCTAATTTATCTGTGTTCACCAGGCAAAGATTGCGAGAGCCGCCAAGACCCGGTACCTACGACAAAATATCCCTCATCGGTACGCGACCCACAGCAATCAAAGAACAGAAATGGATGCCATGCAGACATAACTCAATGAAGTCCGTACCAAGATGGCAGAATTTATGACTCTGATGCAGGGGATGGCCCAGGGGCAGCAGGAGCTGAGAAATGCAATTCAAGGGTTAACTCCTCCTAACACTAATGCTCAGGCAACCACTTCCGGCGGACTAGGGAGTCCTCCCAACACTAACAACAGCCCAAGTGGACCTCATGTTCCAGATCCAGCTATGGCTACGTATGTTCCTGTGCACGATAGGCAGGAAGACCAATTCCAGTACTTCAATAACGATATGGGTTTCGGCGGTGATGGAAATCTTAATGACTTCTTGGTGCTTGCAGAGAAGGTCAAGGCCTTAGAGTGCAAAGATACTTTGGGAATTGACGTGTCAGACATGGGTTTAGTACCTGGGGTAGTCATTCCACACAAGTTCAGGCCACCAGCATTTGATAAATACAACGGCAGCTCTTTCCCGAAAACTCACCTACAGGCCTTCTACAGGAAGATTGCGGCCCACACGCGAGACGAGAAACTCTGGATGTACTATTTCCAGGATAGCCTTTCTGGAGGGTCTTTGGAGTGGTACATGAAGTTGGAGAGAAGTTCTATTAGAAGCTGGAAGGATTTGGGAGAGGCCTTCCTCAGACAATATCAATACAACATTGACATGGCACCTAGCCGTACTCAGCTTCAAAGCTTGACGCAGAGGAGCTCGGAGAGCTTCAAAGACTATGCACAGAGGTGGCGTGAGGTGGCCGCCCGAGTGCAACCACCTTTATTGGAAAGAGAGATGGTTGACCTATTCCTGAATACCCTCCCAGGGCATTTCATGGAAAGATTGGCTGGTTGTTCCTCAAGTGGTTTCTCGGACATTATTTTGACTGGAGAAAGAATTGAAAGTTGGCTCAAACAGGGGAAAATTCAGAATGGGAGCGCTTCGGTGTCTAGTATCAAGAAACCCTTTGTGAAAAGGAGGGAAGGAGAAACAGGTGCAGTATACGCACAGAGGGGAATGATTAACCGAGGGTATTATCAGCAAGTGGCCCCTGTCACTATTTCAACTCCACCCGTTCAACAACAGGTCCAGCCTCCACAGCCGCAACGCTCACAGGGGTATCAGCCGAGACCCCCTCGTCCGTACTACTCTCAGAGGATGAAGGATAGAAATATTGAAGCTCCACCAATGTCTTACTCCCAGCTGTTGAAGAATCTCCTGCAGCTTCAAATGATTCAACTCCGGACCTTGCAACCTCCGAAGCCAGGCCAAATTCCTGAAGGTTATGACTCAAATGCTAGATGCGAGTTTCATTCTGGAGCTCCCGACCATAGTACTAAGAATTGTAAAGCGTTGAAGCATGTTGTTCAGGACTTGTTGGATTCTAAAGCAATCAATTTCGCTCCCTCTCCTAATGTGCTGCAAAATCCCATGCCTCCTCACAGGGGCACGGTTGGTGCAATTGGTGAAGGGGAGAACTTGAATTTGGTGGATGATGTAGATGACTTGCAGACTTCATTGGTTGCTATCAAGGTTTGTTTGTTGAAGAAAGGCATTTTCCCTGGATGCGAGGAGGATTGTTCAGAATGTACTGGAGCTACCAACGGTTGTAAACGATTGAAGGCCGGAATCCAAGGTATGGTTGATGAAGGAGTGTTGCAATTTGACAAGATTGTAAAAGAAAGTGAAGTATCCACAGTAACTATCTTTTATGACCCATCTCAAGTTCCTTCACGTGCCAGAGCGGCACCAATAACTATTACCACTGCTGGACCCATAATGTACCAAAGTGACAGAGCTGTTCCTTGGAATTATGGTGGCGAAGTGTACTGCAACGGCCAGAAGCAGGAGTTAGCCACGACTAGTATAACCCCAGCTCAAGTAGAAAATGTTGGAGTAGGGGGTTTTACTCGAAGTGGAAGATTGTTTGCGCCGGAAACACTGAGAAGCAATGTGATACCACCCAGAGATACTGCCGAAGCCCAAGCAAGAGCCAGAGGGAAGCAACCAGTAGTGGTCAATGATCCAACTCCATCAACTGATCCAGACCTCACCTTTGATAAAGAAGCCGAAGAATTCTTGAGGATCATCAAGAAAAGTGACTATAAGATTGTAGAACATTTGCAGCAGACGCCGTCGAAGATCTCCATCTTATCCTTACTCATGTGTTCGGACTCTCACAGGAAGGCCCTTTTAAATATTCTGAACAAGGCATACGTGCCTCAGGATATTTCTGTAAACCAGTTAGAAACGGTGGTGTCCAGCGTTAATGCCAGTCATGGATTGGGTTTCACAGATTTGGATTTGACTTCTGATGGGCGTGCTCACAATCGGGCATTGCATATCTCTCTGGAATGTAAGGGTGCAGTACTCTCCCATGTGCTGGTAGATACTGGATCATCTCTGAACGTCTTGCCTAAGAAGGCATTGATGAAGCTGGACTATGATGGAGTGGTGCTAAAGCCCAGTGATCTAGTAGTTCGAGCATTTGACGGGTCAAGGAGATCGGTATTTGGAGAGGTGGAATTACCCATCAAGGTAGGTCCACAAGTCTTCAATACCACGTTTTACGTGATGGATATCCAGCCGGCATATAGTTGTTTACTTGGAAGACCCTGGATACATTCGGCAGGAGCGGTATCTTCTACACTCCATCAGAAGCTAAAGTTTGTATGGGAGGGTCAGATCGTGACTGTCAGTGGGGAGGAAGATATCTTCGTTAGTCATCTCGCTTCGTTCAAATATGTGGAGATGGATGGCGAAATAGTCGAAACCCCGTGTCAAGCGTTTGAGCCTTTGAAGTCTGAGCAAGCATCCGCCGTAGCAACTTCTCCTGAAGTGCCGAAGAAGGGGGTGTCTATAGCCTCTTATAAACAAGCGCTTGAATTAGTAGAATCTGGAGTGCGAGAAGGCTGGGGCAGCCCAGTCGAATTGCCAGAGAAGAAAGACATGTTCGGGATTGGCTATCACCCTGGAGGATCCTCGTCTGAACCAAGTGCAAAAGGTTGTCAGAGCCCGGTCACTTTCACAAGCGCAGGAGTGATAGACTACGGAAACATCAGTGCAGTACAGGACGACGTTGTCGATAGTGATTGTGACCTAGATGAATGGATCAGGCCTGCCGCTCCAGGAACTCAGCTTAGCAACTGGACATCGGAAAGGCTCATCTCGGTCACCTCTTTCGAAGAGTAATGATGTTTTGTTTCTATTTTTCCTGTATTAAAGCACTATGTCTGGCCCGAGGCATAGTGGCTCTTTGTAAGGGTTCATTTGTTCATTAACACAATCATAAATAAAATTGACGTTTCACATTCATTCATGTTGTTCTCTGTCTTTCGTTTTTACTTTTGTTTTTCAAAAAAAGAAAGAAAAGTTTTAAAATGGCAATGTTTCTCATTTTATCAAGTTGTTGCTAAAGCCTTGCATGAATCATCATTCATGCAGGTGCTCGTCACCGGATCTTATCAATGACGACCCTGTTATGGCTGAGTATGACTTCGACAATCCAATTTATCAAGCCGATGAGGAAGGTGAAGAGGATTGCGATTTACCCGAAGAACTGGCCAGACTGCTTAAACAGGAGGAGAAGATGATTCAGCCGCACGAAGAAGATGTTGAAGTGATAAACCTGGGTACTGAAGAGGACAAGAAAGAAGTCAAGATCGGAGCTGCATTAGAAGAATCTGTCAAGACTCGTTTGATGGCTATGCTTCGAGAATACGTTGACGTCTTCGCATGGTCCTACCAAGATATGCCTGGTTTAGACACTAACATTGTGGTACACAAGCTACCTCTTCGAGCAGATTGTCCTCCGGTGAAGCAGAAGTTGAGGCGCACGCGTCCAGACATGGAAATTAAAATAAAAGAAGAAGTGCAAAAACAGTTTGATGCTGGCTTCTTGGCCGTGACCAGTTATCCTCCGTGGGTTGCTAACATCGTGCCGGTTCCCAAGAAAGATGGAAAAGTCAGGATGTGTGTGGATTACAGGGATTTGAATAGGGCCAGCCCTAAAGATGACTTCCCTCTACCTCACATAGATGTACTTGTCGATAATACTGCTCAGTTTTCCGTGTTCTCTTTCATGGACAGATTCTCAGGCTATAATCAAATCAAGATGGCTCCCGAGGATATGGAAAATACAACTTTCATCACCCCTTGGGGCACCTTTTGTTATAAGGTCATGCCATTTGGTTTAAAGAATGCAGGAGCTACCTACCAACGGGCAATGGTGACGTTGTTTCACGACATGATCCATCATGAAATTGAGGTTTATGTTGATGACATGATAGCAAAGTCCCAGACAGAGGAAGAGCACTTGGTCAACCTAGCAAAATTGTTTGATAGGCTTCGAAAGTTCAGACTGAGGTTAAATCCGAATAAGTGTACTTTCGGGGTTCGTTCTGGCAAGTTACTCGGCTTCATTGTGAGTGAACGAGGAATTGAGGTTGATCCGGCCAAGGTGAAAGCTATCCAAGAAATGCCTGAGCCGAAGACTGAAAAGCAAGTGCGTGGTTTCTTGGGGAGACTAAACTACATTGCACGGTTTATTTCTCACCTGACGGCCACGTGTGAGCCCATCTTTAAGCTTCTGAGGAAGAATCAGGCCATTAAATGGAACGAAGATTGTCAGCAAGCCTTTGACCGAATCAAAGAGTACCTGTTGGAACCACCAATTCTTATGCCTCTAGTGCCAGGGAGACCTATGATCATGTATCTTACTGTGCTCGAAGGATCGATGGGATGTGTGCTGGGTCAGCAGGACGAGTCTGGTCGAAAAGAGCACGCCATTTATTACCTTAGCAAAAAGTTTACCGATTGTGAGATGCGATACTCACTACTCGAGAAAACTTGCTGCGCTTTGGCATGGGCTGCTCGCCGATTAAGACAGTACATGCTAACTCACACTACTCTTTTAATTTCCAAGATGGATCCTGTGAAATACATTTTTGAGAAGTCGGCTTTGACTGGAAGAGTGGCCCGTTGGCAGATGATACTCACGGAGTATGACATACAATACACTTCACAAAAAGCGATCAAGGGGAGTGTGTTGTCAGAATACTTGGCCCAGCAACCGATCGATGATTATCAACCCATGAGGTTTGAGTTTCCGGATGAGGACATCATGTTCCTCAAGTCGAAAGACCATGAAGAACCACTTCCGGAGGAGGGGCCCGACCCTGAATCCAGATGGAAGTTGATGTTTGACGGAGCTGTAAACATGAATGGGAGTGGAGTAGGTGCTGTTATTATCTCACCAGAAGGAGTCCACACACCTCTCGCCGCTCGGTTGACCTTCGAGTGCACTAACAACGAGGCAGAGTATGAAGCTTGCATCATGGGGATCAAAGAGGCAATAGACTTGCGAGTCAAGAACCTTGAGATCTTCGGAGATTCTGCTTTGGTGGTAAATCAAGTCAATGGCAAATGGCTAGTTCATCAAGCTAGTTTGATTCCTTACCGAGATTACGACAGGAGGCTGTTAACTTTCTTTACCAAAGTAAAGCTGAGCTATGTTCCTAGAGACGAAAACCAGTTCGCCGATGCTCTCGCAACTTTGTCATCCATGATTAAAGTTTGTCGAGAAAATTTCGTGCCTCGAATTTCGATCTCCCGGCTTGAAAGACCCGCTTATGTCTTTACAGTTGGTGATGGTGAAGATAACAAGCCTTGGTACCACGACATCAAACAATTCCTGAAGGCTCAAGAATACCCGGCTGGGGCATCTAGTAAGGATAAAAAGACCCTTAGAAGACTGGCAGGAGGTTTCTTCTTGAATCAAGATGGTGTGTTGTACAAACGGAACTTTGACATGGTGCTGCTCAGATGTGTGGACAAACAGGAGGCAGACCTGTTAATGCAGGAGGTTCACGAAGGCTCCTTTGGTACCCATGCTGGAGGACATGCCATGGCCGAGAAATTATTGAGATCGGGATACTATTGGATTACCATGGAATCTGATTGTTGCAAATACTCTCGTAAGTGTCATAAGTGTCAAATTTATGCCGACAAGGTCCATGTGCCTCCGAATCCGTTGAGTGTCATGTCTTCGCCATGGCCGTTCGCTATGTGGGGCATTGATATGATTGGAAAGATTGAGCCAACAGCTTCTAATGGTCATCGCTTCATCCTAGTCGCTATTGATTATTTCACGAAGTGGGTTGAAGCAGCTTCCTACACCAATGTCACTAAGCAAGTGGTCGCCCGATTTATTAAGCGGGACATCATCTGCCGGTATGGAGTCCCTGAAAGGATCATTACTGATAATGGTTCTAACCTTAACAACAAGATGATGGCCGACTTGTGTCGAGACTTCAAAATAGAACACCACAACTCTTCTCCATATCGTCCGAAGATGAATGGCGCAGTCGAGGCGGCTAATAAAAACATCAAGAAGATTGTTCAGAAGATGGTTGTGACGTACAAAGATTGGCACGAGATGTTACCATTCGTGTTGCATGGGTACAGAACATCAGTACGCACCTCAACTGGGGCAACTCCATTCTCATTGGTGTATGGTATGGAGGCAGTCCTACCAATCGAAGTAGAAATTCCCTCGTTGAGGTTGATGATGGACATCAAGCTAGATGAAGCTGAATGGCTCCGATCCAGATATAATCAATTGAGCCTCATTGAAGAGAAGCGTCTAGCAGCTGTATGCCATGGACAGTTGTATTAGCGACGAATGAAGCAAGCTTTTGACAAGAAGGTGCGACCACAGAGGTACATGCCAGGAGATTTAGTGCTGAAAAGGATTCTTCCTCCTCTCAACGATCACAGGGGCAAGTGGACACCCAACTATGAAGGACCGTTCGTGGTTAAAAAGGTTTTCTCAGGCGGAGCCTTGATGCTGACAACCATGGACAGAGAAGACTTCCCATCCCCTGTCAACGCAGATGCAGTAAGAAAATACTTCGTGTAAAAAAGGACCCGCTGGATAAAAACAGAATAAGATCCAGGCAAAAATGGGCATCCCGGCGAGCAAAAAACAGAATAAAAGGCTCGGGCAAAAGTTAGGGAAATCTTTAAAAAAAAATGTACACCCGCTGAGTTGAAAAGCCACATTGGACAACTCAGGCAAAAAAGGGTATCCCGGTGGATTGAAAACCTGAAAGGGCAATCCATGCAAAAGAGGGATTAACACGAACGACTGCGATCTGCGAGATCCATGACCTACCTACAGTTGAGGCTATCTTAAGGGTTGAAGTTCAATTCACTTACTTTTTCTCAAGAGGCAGAAAAGCGGAGCGTCTTGAAGACATATGAGTCATAACTGGGTTGAGACTTGATGATATTCACTTCTCACATTGCCAATAGGGTAGTTTGTTTTTCTTTTAGTTGTTCCCTCATTTCAGGGAACTGCTTCCTTTGTATTTCCTATTCAGGGCCACCTTTCCAAATCAATAAGAATTCAACTTCAGTCAATTGACTATTTTGCTTCTTTGTTTTTACTTTTTCATCTAACATTGATTGATTGTGAAAACGTCTAGCAAATGGTAACTCGCATTGTGTTATGAACATTTGAATGTTTTTCTAACTCGTGCAGGAGAATAGAAACATTTAATATAACTCTGAAAAGGTGTTGAGATACCTACACAATGATTCATGCTATGAGCCGGGGGCAAGCAGGTCCCAAACTAATTCTCTATGTTGCAGGTACTATCGATTGTGTTCATGCAGGTACAGGTACTGGTGTTGCTAACAAAGCTAACAACTATTATCCAAGATGGGCATTCTCTTTTGTTTGATCAGAAACAAGTATCTCCCAGGGTGTTTCCCGTCATCCCCAGTAATGTGGAAGTTGAAATTTCTCCTAGCAAGGTAGCAGAAGGTGGATGTCATCCCCAAGCAGGAGTTTCCCTCCAGACAGGGGCAATTCTCAGCAGTATAAGGAGTGTTTTGCCTCCCCAGCAGTTGCTTCCTCAGCAGTATCATGCCTTTGGTTCCCCATCAGAGTTCAAGAAGGGTCCACTTCCAGCAGGGTCTTGGCACTCCAATCTCAAAGTCCAATTTATTTTTGGCAGTGGCGGCTATTCAGAGCCAGTGAATTATTAACAGTTTTCTCCTGCAGAGTTGTTTCCTCCTCATCAAGACGAACCAGATCAATGCAGTGATCATCGTTTCTCCCCAGCCAAGTTATCCGGGATACCTGCAATCTCCTTGTCAGGATACCTCTTTGCATTGTCATTCGCATAATCATCATTGCGTCTGCATCCTCCAAAGCGTAGCATTTCCATCGTCATGGAGCATTACACCATAAATTCAAACATATGCATACCAGCATGGGCCAGTTTTGAGGTATATTACATAAGACCTGCTGCATCTCCCATCAGATTGAATTATTCCCCACAGAATGCGACTTCATCTCCCAGGGTGGATGCTTTTACCGAGTCTTGTTGTTATCCCCAGTTGAGTATTGTTTCAGTACAACAAACTCATTTTTTCGCGTCTCCGTTTCAGTACAACGGTTGCGTCTTGGGCTCTCGTTTAAGTACAACGATCCCGTCCTTTTCGAGTTTCCATTTAAGTACAATGGTCTCGTCTTTGAGTATTGTTTCAGTACAACAATCTCATCTTTTCGCGTCTCCGTTTCAGTACAACGGTCGCGTCTCAGGTTATCATTTAAGTACAATGACCTTGTTTTCCTGGGCTCTCGTTTAAGTACAACGATCCTGTTCTTTTCGAGTTTCCATTTAAGTACAATGGTCTCGTCTTTGAGTATTGTTTCAGTACAACAATCTCATCTTTTCGCGTCTCCGTTTCAGTACAACGGTCGCGTCTCAGGTTATCATTTAAGTACAATGATCCTGTTTGCCTGGGCTCTCGTTTAAGTACAACGATCCCATTCCTTTCGAGTCTCCATTTAAGTACAATGGTCTCGTCTTTGAGTATTGTTTCCGTACAACAATCTCATTTCCTCGTGTCTCCGTTTCAGTGCAACGGTCACGTTTCAGGTTATCATTTAAGTACAATGATCCCGTTCCATCTTATCCTATTTTCTTTTTGTGTTTGGTTATCAGTCGAGGCTGGTATACTTTTGCGTCTCCATTTGAGGATGGTTTCGTGCTAGATCCGAGGATCCTTTGAGTTGGCATTCGAGGATGGCATTTTTCCAGCACATTCCCACCTGATTCTATGTTCGCTACCTATTCAGAGGTCAAAAAATAAAAAAAATATACATAAATAAATAAATGGGCAGGTGGCATTTCTGTTGCCCTGAGTGTGCAAATTTTCAGGTCTTATTCGAGTATTCAATCACTCCATACCTTGAACGCCTAAAAGCTGTTGCAATTATTCATTCAAGTCTGCAGATGATTGAATAGGGGCAGCTGTAATACCTCAAAATTTGCCCTCATGTTTGTTCCCTCTATTGGCTCATCATTTTTGCATTCATCGGCATTTCTCATCAATTCATTAACATCATAATAGTGCATTGCATGGATTCATAAAGCATGTGATCAGGACCCAGGGGATTAGGGTTTCATATGTTATCTGTCAGAGATTGAAATGATAAAGAATATTCACTGGACTATGATTCTACTCTAAATGCGGTGGCTCAGCTGTGACACAATTCAGATGGGAGTTTGACTTAATTTTGGTCAAATTATCGAAAGATCACTGCAATTGCAAGGTTATTTTGAACCACTGGGCTATTGCTTAGACATGGCATATTCAAAGATCGCGTTGTCGTGTACTGAGATTCGTCCGTTCATCAATAGTATTTTATGTGAAGTTTGGTTCGAATCTCCAGTTTATCAATGATTCATCTGGATTCGAATGGTCATGGCGTGTTTCAGACATTCGATGAGTTGTGACTAATTTGGAAAACTGTGCAGTGGTTCAAAAAGAGCAGTGTTCGTGGGTTTGTGGAGAATTTGAAATAGGCTTTGGGCTAAAATCAAGATTTCCTTCATTGTTTTGTTCTCATTGTTATGAGTCATTCCTGATCATTCTATTCCACTTTCATCTTTTTACCTCGATTTCCATTATTCTATATGTTCAACTTCTCTTTATTCATTTTCCCATTTACCTCTGTCCATATCCAATTACCATTGCATTTCAATTTCATTTTTTGAATTAATTCATATAATTAAACCAAATATTAATATCACCTTTAGTTTATATCCATTTCCTTTTTCAATCCAACTTCCCTCATAATTCAATTTTAGTTTATTCAAAGATTTATTATGGTAATTATCCCATTATTCTTTTAATCCAAATTAATACAATCTTCTTAACCAATTTCCTAAATCCTTCTTAAACCCACTAATCCATATTTCCATCTATTAACCATTATTACAAAAATCATTACGAAATAAATATGTTTAGGTGTATTTTCTAAGGTTCATAATAAAGGCATAAGAGTTTTGTTTCCTTCATTTTTCATGCACAAGCTCATACAGGGGGCTGATTTGGAACAAGAGACATTAGAGCAAGATCAGCAGGAAAATCAAGGAAAAATTCAGAATCATAACCAAATGAAATCAGTTAGAGGTCAATTACAAAATTCAGTTATAACTCGGAAAGTTATAGTTACAAAGTGAAAAAAAAGCTCTAAAAAATCAGTTATAGAAGGAAACAATAATTCAGAAATGAAAATCCGCATCCCTCTCTTCATCAATCTTGAACCAATAATAAACTTCTTCAATCAGAATCACTCCAATCTTCATGCATCTTCGACATTCAGCACACATATCACAATACACAGAACACCAGAAATAAAGAGAAGAAGAATGTCAATGCGCATCAACATGGTTCGGAACGGCAACGGCAAGCAACCGTCAGTTACAGTTCAAAAGAAATAGTAATATAAGATAACAGAAACTGCGAAAAGAAAAGAATATAGCAGGAAAGTTTCGAATCATAAGCTTAATTGAAACTCAGAAAAATCATCTAAGAAGTCACCAATGTACGGGCCATGTGCTGCCGTGCAGGATGCTTATTCCAGCACTCTACTAATGAAGTCTAGGCCCAAGTTGATTCAGGCCCAAGGCAGTGGAGGCCAATTTTCATCAATTCCCCTCCATCTGCATTAACAAGAGATATCAAGGTGAAAATAGAGATGGCAACTCAGGAGAATCAATGAATTCACTAAGGTTTCATAACAGAACCACAAAAAACTCATAACCGAAAAATAACTAAATCCTAACAACCATAACTGAATTCAGTAAGACAAGGTACCTGAAGCTTCTAGATCTTTTTGTAAGAATCTTCTATAAATCAGAATCACCCTTCACACTTGATTCTTCTTCCCCAATTTTCCAAACACTTCACCATTCTCAATCATCTTCCTCTATTCTCCTTCAATCTTCCCCTTCACCCTTTTCTTCAATCTATAACCCTCATCATTCTTTCCTGGATCCATGAAGTTCTTTCCTAAACTTCATTTCGGTTCGTCACCATTCTAATTGATTCTGCCTTTTCCTCTGAACTCAATCTCTCCCTAATTCAATCCTTCTGAATCCTCCATAGCCTCCTTCATCTCTTCATCTCTTTTCATTCAACATTCACATATCCGAACCTGCATCACAACAAACTTGAGGATTCAAAAAACTGAAAAAATACAGAATAACATAGTGAAAGGTAAGAAGAATGGGGACCCTGTAATACCTCAATACCTTTGCTTCATCACAACCGCGGCAATCTTCTGAGAGCGTTGTCAATCGTGCTTCAACCTTCAAGTTCTGAGAGATTCCTGTGTTCATAACAACAAGAAATGCCATAGGTCATGAATCAGATAAGTAACGGAATCACGGAAGGAGAAGAAAGTTGAATCAAGAAGGGACGAAGATCTTACCTTGTGAAATTGCTCTTCGGTTTATAGGTTAGCGTTCGTTTTTAATACTGCTAATTCCTCATAGTTGGTGATCGTTGGTACCTCAGTTTAGCTCTGCCATTGTTTAAGAGCTTTAGAAGGGATAGCGAGGGGTTGGCGATCGAACGAGCTGATTAGAGGACAAGGTTTAGGCTTCGTGATTTTCGGTTGAGCGATTAAGGGAGAGGCCATGGCGGCGGCGCTAGGGTTTCGAAAAGGGGGGCGGTGAGTGATAAATTGTTTCTTTCGATTGTGGTGTTAATGGTGAAAGCGAAGAAGTATGGTGATGGCGAAAGGAAAATGAATGGCGGTCACGGCGTTTAGGGTTTGAGAGTGGACGGAGAAGAGAGGCTGAGAGAGGAGAGGTGCGGCGGCGGCCTGGGGAAGAAGAAGATGAGGACCTAGGTTTTTATGATTTTCTAGTTTGTTTATTTATCCCTTTTGTTGGTGTTGTTGTCCTTTATAACTTTAATTGTATTAAAATATATTAAGTAGCTTAATCAGAATTTAAAATATCATTAGGCTTGATTGAGTTTTTTTTTAAATTTAAAAAAAAACTGTTAAGTGTGTTTAAGAGCTCATAATAGTCCATTAATTCACTGTTTTTTTTCTTAAATTAAGATTTTAGAAAAAAACTTTATCATAAGATTATTAGAATTTTATTCATTTTCCTAAGTTAGGAATTTATAAAAGAAATATTATAGTAAAACTATAGCTTAAATTCAGATTTTAGGAAAAAATATTATATTAAGATTTAGTTTATTTCATTTTGCTTAAGTTAAGATTTTAGATTAAACTTTATCATAAGATTATTAGAATTTTATTCATTTTCCTAAGTTAGGAATTTATAAAAGAAATATTATAGTAAAACTATAGCTTAAATTCAGATTTTAGGAAAAAATGTTATTTTAAGATTAGTTTAATTCATTTTTAAGTTAAGATTTTATAGAATTAAAAAATATGTTTAATTCCTAGAATCACCCCTTTTTATACTATTGCTATTTACACACCCACTTTAAAGCCCATAAAGAAAACACTAAAAAAAAACGGCTGTATGTACCCCCTGGTTTCCATGCGAAATGGGCCTGATCATATTTCTATTAGCACCCTCTTTCTGAGCCCATCTAGGAAAACAATTGCAAAAAAAACACTTCCTGTACCTCCCCTTCATCCATGCGATTTGGGCCCATGCGTTGTTATTATTGGCACCCCCTGCGTAAGCCCATTTAGAAGAAAATAACTGAAAAATATTCTAAAGGAACCCCCCTGTTTTATTTCTTTAGATTTTAATTTTAGTTTAATTATAGTTTCAAATTAAACCCAATAAAATAGTAAAAATCATTAGTGAATTCCCCAAAAATTCCAGTAGCTTAATAAGTCAATTTAGAAATTTGTGATATTTTTATTTTCTGAATTTTTGTTATTTTTGATTTAATTCTGAATTTTTCTTTTAATTAGCTTCATTTGTATTTCTTTTAATTATGCTGGATTTTGTTCATTTTATTTAAGTAACTACAAGCAACTTTTTTGAGTCATTCTTTTTTCTGTAATTAGAGGACTCATAATAGTTCTTAGGATATTTTTAGTGGATTTTTTAGGAGCTTTTATCTTAGGTTTTAATGATGTAATCCTTAGGAATTAGTAGTTAATTCTTAGCTGGAAATAATTAATTGTTAGGCATAGAAAAAAATAAGCTTTTTTAGGATCCCTCTTAGTACAATTTTAGAGATAGTATTAGGACCCTATAGTTTAATTTTCACAATTTTTCTAGAGGTTTTAATATTTTTTTAGAATATTAGTTTTAGGCCTAGTTATGCATAATTCCCATTATTTTAAGTCATGTAAATGATGTTCAATAAAATAATAATAGCTTAGTTTAAATTTAGTCATAGAATTTAATTTAGACTTAGGCTATTTAAAATTTGATTTTTTTTAGATGAGTATTAGGCTTAGCTTAGTTTAGAACTTAGGCTTGAAGTTTCATTTCCATGTAGAAGTAGAATAAATAAATATACTATTTTTTTATTCATGCCATTAAATGCATTTGTAGAATTTTACTTCTTATGTTTAATTTCATTGTTTTGCTTCATTTGATCTTACAACTTGTATAGGTTTCCCCATTTGTTCTTAGAATCAACTTAACTTCATTAAGAAGTAAGTTGAATTCTAGTAGTTTCTAGTTTTCCATTAGGCTTAGAAACCTCACTAACCATTAGGACCTCTTGTAAATCAATTAAATTAGGATTAAGTCTTAGTCCCTTAGATTTTGCCTTTTTTGCAACTTGAGTCATTCTCTTCTTATCTTCAAACAAAATCCAAAAACACTTAACAAATAAATGGAAGGATTCCTTGTGTATAGCCTTATTCCATGAAGCACTTGCATTCATTCCATCTTGGAGTGGTGTGAGCTTGTCTATCATGATGCACAAGTCTCATCAAGGAGTGGTTCACAAAGAAAGCTTAAAAAATACTTCTTCACAAAAGCAACAAAAACACTTAATAAAAGTTCAACAAGCCAGTGAACTTAAACCCTAATCCTAGGAAACCAGTCTTGGATAAATTCTCCTTGCTGGGTATGCTTGTTCTATTATTCCATCTTGGAATGTAGAGTCAAGTGTACATTCCATGGAAAAGAGTTTGAATTCACTTCCTTGTGCCAAATTCATACAAAACTCATAAAAGACAAAAACAAATAACAGCGACTATCCTGCGGGAACTTCTCTTCTCATCTCATTCACTCTGAACGCGAACTTGCGACGACTTGTCTTTCATGCAAGACGGTAAACGCACTCGTACCAGACGAGCCTGCAACACCTGAGCATAGACATACGCAGTTCCAGCTGTAAAAAACACAAACAAACAGTTCCTTCCTTAGTTAGGTGAACTACGTCGACTCTGATCCTCATTATCCCGATGAGGTACGTAGGCAGCGGGGTAGGGCCCGTTCGAGCACATTCTTTATTTTCCCTACATTTTCCCCATTCTTTCTCTTTGTTTTATTTTCCAATTCCTTTCTCATTTCTCATTCCATTTCCAGTTAGCGGTTCATTTGTTCAGCAGCATATTATTTCTCACCCTTTGAAACAAACAAGCAAGCGTGGATCCCGTCGGGTACGACAGATGGATTGGGGTGCTAATACCTTCTCAATTCGTAACCGACTCCCGAACTCAGATCTTTGGTTCGCAGGACCTCGTCCTTTCCTTCTTCCTCGGGTTTGTGCAACATTACCTTTCCCATTCATTCGGGATAAAAATGTCTGGCTGGCGACTCTACCTTTTCCGCGCCACTTTCGCGTTTGTACTAGGATGAAAATCCTGGGAGCGACAGTAGGGTACCGGTGTGTACGGTTGAGAGGGAACACCCGGCGGCGAGCAATATTTCCTGAGGCACAACAGAGTTAGAAACAAACAAAATAATAACAAAACCTACAAAACAAAACAGAAGTTAGTATGCAATGCAATATGCTTATTTGTTTTCCAAGGTATCCGGCTTGGTTCTTGGTTTTGACCTTTCCAGACCTCGAGGAAGATTCTTTGATGTTGTTGAGAAAGAAGGAAACCCCACAATGGAAACAAACTAAAATATATTACAAATACTGAATAATACATAGTTTGTTTTTTACAACACATGCCCCTGAAGGGTCAAAATACAACACAAAAGAAAAGTACATCAAATGAAAACAACAACAATCAAAAGTCAGACATCTAGTCCAAACTCATCCTCCTTAACCTCCTTCAAAAGTGCTTCAGTTACTGGACCAGCTGGATGCTCTGTGATGTTCCTGATGAGGAGGTTCCTGGTGGCAATGGCAGTGGTCAGCTTCTTGTGCCTGTCCTGGTCCTTTGATCTCTTCAACCCAGCCCTAAGCTTCAACTCTGAAATCTCCTTCTGGGCTGCCAACAAAGCTTCCTGTTGCTTCTTTTCCTTGGCCTCTAACTGCTCAATCCTGGCTTGAGTCCTCTGATCTTCTTGTGTCCGGGCTTCAGTGATCCTGACCCACCTAGCCTAACTTTCTTGCAGATAGAGATAAGTCCTAGCCTTCTGAAGCTTGGCCTCTTTACATGCATTCTTCAATATTTGTTCCCCAGCTCTTGCTTTTTTGATATAGTCTTCTGTTTTCTCAATCTTGGCCAGATGCTCCACCTTAAGCTTTTCCAACCTCTCAATGTCCAGACGACCATCACTCCTTTCCCAAAGGGTCTTCTTTAAAGCTTGAGACAGATTCTCATTCCTTTCCTTCAGTTTCTCAAACTCTTCCAGGTTGACAGTGGCTGCTGGCTGAGTTGTGGATGGTCCAGGTATATCCTCAATGGTGAAGGGCATTCCAGTAACCTGAGCTCTAGCATGAGACCAGTCATAGTACTGAGCTGAAGCAACATTATTGCACCTTCCAAGAATAGCCATCCCTTTTGTCTGGATGTTGTCCCAAGCCCAGGATGCTTGTCTGACAGCAGCTAGATTAGGCTTTATCTCACAATACAGGGTCTTAGCTAAATCTTGCACTCTAGGAAGGTGAACCAAAGCGTATCCCAGTTGTCTCTTAAACAGCAAAGGATTGTAGTTGATACAACCCTTTACTCCTATCAAAGGTACATTTGGGTATTGCCCACAGCTGGTGATTATGTCTTTGCCTTTGGTGGTCTGGGTGCACCATCTGATGTCATCTGAAGTCAAAGCAATGAGCCTCTTGGCCCAATTCTTCTGCTAGTGAGGATTCAAGAAGGCATATGTCTTGGGTAGATGTCTGAGCAGCCAGGTGTGAAACAAAGGAGCACAATATCTCACCAACTTCCCCCTTTGTTTCTCATTCCTCTGATGGATGGAGTAATAGAAATCTCCCAGCAATGTGGGTACTGGGTTCCTCAGAAGAAACAGATGAATGACATTCTTGCTGACAAATTTGGGCTCATCTGCAAACAGTATAACCCCATATATACTGAGAGCTAGCAATGCACAAACTGCCCTCCATTCTCCCAAAGAGGCCTTCAGGATGGCCTGGGAAATCAAGAAGTCTAAGTGTAAACCAGGGATCCCAGCTTTTGTTGTCATATTCTGCTTAATCAAAGTAGGCTCCAGGTACAGTGCTTTTGCCACTTCTCCAATGCTGGGAGAAGTCATCTCTGGTTTGAAGGGGATCCCACCCCTGACAGGTACTCCAATCAATGATGAAAATTCCTCCAACAGAGGTCCTAGCTGGAAGTCTGAAAATGTGAAACATCTCAAAGGAGGATCATAAAACTGTAAGTATGTGTGGATCATGCTCCTCTGAGAAGGGTCCAGGTCCATAACCATATCCAGGATACCTCCATAATGCTCTCTGAATAATGGGATGTGGTCAGGGGTGATAAGTGACTGGACCTGCCTGATGCCAGTCAACACAGGCTCAAAGAAATGGTATGATATGTTGCTCTTCCTGGGAGCCATGACTGCTGATGAAGAGCTGAAGACAAGTGCTGATGAAGATCAAGACTGGTACTGGAGATGGGCCACTGATAGGCTGATGCTGGTGATGATGAAGATGACTGAAGCAAACAACTGAAGAGAATAGCTGAAGCAAATAGCCGATGAAACAGAGGTCTATGCAGATGAAGGGGTCAAAACCAAGCCAGATATAATGTGGATACCCTGAAAAACAAATAAACAAATGTCAAATGATGCAATGATGATGTATGCAAATGATATGCAAGGGTTTGTGATCAAGCTGGATCTGATTATCTGTCTTGATATAAAGTCCATGTATGTTCAAGAAGTCCAGATGGAGGTTCAGAAATCCAGTAACCAAGGTGGGGGACTCAAATAAAGAGTCACATGTCCAGGGTTAAATCACAAGAACTGTCTAAAGTTAAGCATTCTTAAACAAAATAAGTAACAGGGTATTATGTGGTCAATGGTACCTGCAAACCTGTAAACAGCCCAACCCCCTCACAGGCAGTGTTCTAGAACAAGGATCCTCAGACTTGGATCAGTTATGAGAAGTGTAAACAGTTCTTACCCGGAGGTACAATGTTTACAATAACCATAAAAGATCCTCCTCTAATTCACCTCAGTTTCTGAAGCTCAATAGTAAAGGTCATCCAGACTTAGCAGGCTTCCCAGATAGCCCTAGCACTACAGGAAATCTGTAGCACAGAGTTCTCAAGAAGAAACCCACATCTGAACCGTGTTTCATATTCCTGCACCAGACCGAAATGGAATGGGAAAGAACATGAACCACTCTAGCCTAGGTGTCACTCAGGTCCCAGGTATAGGACCTTATACTCTCAATGAAACCCCACCCACAAAGACAGAAGAACAGATCCACCAATGATAATGACAATATGAAATATGGAAAAAACTGTAAAGAAAGCAATAAATAAGGCTGTACATAAAGCAATAAATAAAGCAACTATATAGACACAATTAGCACATAACACCCCAGTAAACACAAATCAAACAAGCGCTAGGAGGAACCCACAAAAAGAACCAGAAGCCCTGGTTGCAATATAAGGGTCCCCAGCAGAGTCGCCAAGTTGTCGCTCCCACCAAATGACACCCGGGTCAAATGGGGTACAGACGCGAACGGTCGGTGAAGGGAGAGAGAACACACAAGGGTGAATTCAGAAGACAAGAGTCGCCAGCTAGGCATTTTTATCCCGGAGGAAAGGTAATGCTGCATAAACCTAGAAAGATATGGATAAGACGGTCGCGAACCAGAGAGACTGAGAAAGGGGGTTGGTTACAACCTGGGAAGGTATTAGCACCCAGATTGTCCGTCGTACTCGATGGGATCCATGCTTAAAAGATTTGTGTTTTAAAGGGGTAGTGTTAGTGCAATTTGTGTATCAAAGCTGGGAAGAATGCAAGTGTCAGTGTTGGAAGAAAGTGAAGTGAAATATATGGAGTGTTAGTGTAAGAAAAGGAGTAAGCTCAAGATTTTGAGGCTAAAAGAATAATACTGGAAGGTGGGGGAATACATAGAGACTTTTGTTCGATAACTGTTAAGTTATGCCTACGTATCCTCTCATGCAATGAGGAAGTTAGAACACCGTAGTTCGACTCAAAGAGACTGAAAGATAAATTGACTTGTGAACTGCTTACTTGTCTATTCTCAAGTGTATGACCTGTCTGGCTCAGGTGTAAACTGTCTTGCATTAGACGGAAGAAGCGGGTTCTCGTTTGAGAGTGATAGAGATGAGAAAAGAATCCCGGAGGAGACGATTATTGTTTTTTTTTTCGTGTTTTCAATCTTTTATTGCTTTTTGAAGTTTGTCATAAGTTAATGAGCTTAAGCCTAAACCAATGGGTTAGTAAACTCATCACATCTTCCCTCTGATTAGGGGTAATGAGAATACCTTAAATGTGAAGTAAGCACCTCACACTTAATCACCATGATGTAGGATTAAGATCATTAACCTACTTGTGATTATTTAGATGTTTTTGTTGTTTTTGTTTAGTGTTAAGTAATGAGTTTAAGCCATAATCAAGGATTTAATGGACTCATTACACCATCCTAATAGAAGGATAACAGATGAGAACATTTAAGCTGAGAAAGACTCCTCAACTTAATCCATGATTAGGGATTAACCTCATGACCAAACAAAGCCTTTATTAAATGGATTTTAGTTAATGGTAAGATTAAGAAGTGGATTTTATGGTTTGTAAGACAACTTGAGGGGGACTTGTCCATTAACACTAGGGTTAGTCCTTCTTAACCAATTAAGGAAGAATTAGAACCCTAATGTAAGGCCCAAGTTACAAGCTAGATGTCTTGATGATTATTAAGTGAATTGATTGAAGGATTTAAACACATTAAGGGTTTAACACTTAGGATGAAAGTTATACACTCCATCCTAATAGAAGGATGCAGGCATAAGCTTAATCACAAAGCCTTAAAACCTTTAGGGTTTAGTCCTTGATTATGAGATGAGAAGAGAAGACTCAAAGATGACACAAAGGCAAGACTAATGGGGGACTAATCAAGCCCTAATTGTTATCATGCTTGGTTGTTCCTAGGGTTAATGAGGCTTGCAAGAAGATCTTCAAAGAACCACCAAGGAGAGAAGCAGATGAAAGGAGGAAGAGGCAAAGAGAAACAAGACAACTTGCTTCACTTAAGAAGACAAGTTGCCTGAAGAAAGAAAGTAAGAGATGAACATGAATGAGCAAGCTCACTCTAATACAAAGATAAAATGCAGCAAGGATGCAAGAGAGATGAGAAGAGATTGTGAGAAGTGAAGGCAAATTCACTTCCCAAAACAACTTACCACCTGAAAGGTTAGCAAAAGAAATGAAATGCAATGCAAATGAGATGAATTGTCATGATGCAAACCAAATTCAGAAACATGAACATGATGTTAATGATGCTATGAGATGATACAAACACATGACAAGAGATGAGAATGATCAAACAAGCATAAGGATGCAAATGAGGCATGCTTTGAACCATAAAGATTCATGAATGTTTATGAAATGAAATGAACATGTAGCATGGAAAAGGAATGATGCAATGATCAATCATGGTTCTAATATGTCCTAAGATGTCTTATGAATCATGTGGATGTACAAAATGTCATGTCAAGTTATTGGATGCAAGCAAATGAAGGATGGATGCAAAGGAAGGCACAAATTAGGGTTTTCATGCAACATACAATGCAAAAATTCAAAACCAGAAGCAAATGATGTGATAAAAAATTGAAAATGGGATCAAAGGAACCCTAACCCTACACAAGTTCACTGCCCAAAGGAGGAGACCCAACTCTTAACCTAGTGCAAGTTATGAATTTCCTAAGTTGGCTAGGGTTTTGGGGTGCCTCACAATGAAAAATGCAAAACAAATTGAAAATGAAATTTGAATTCAAACCAATTTTATCCTATAAACTACATGCTATGGAGGATACAATGCAAGAAGAACCATCATCAAACTCTCAATGGTTAGGCATAAGGGATTTTTTCAAAGTTTGAACCAAAATATTGCCCTTAAATGAATTTAATTCCAATGAAAATTATTAAAATGCATCAAGAACCAAAAAGAAATTTGTTTTGAGAGTTTGATAATGTTTCTAAATGTTTTAAAATGCAATGTGAATTATTTTGTGATTTTTAAATACCAAAATGTATTTTTAATTAATTAATTCTCATTAACTAATTAAAAATAAACATTTAAATGATTTAAAAATAATTTTTAATGCAAAAAATAAAAATAAAATTATATTCAGAATGAGAAAAATATTTTAAGTCAGCATGCAAAAAATGAAATTTTTTAGAAATGATTTGCTATTTTAAATAAAATGATGAAGAAAATGCAATTAAAATGAATTAAAAATATGAATTAATGGAAGTAATCAGATCCAGTGGCTGAGATTCAAACAAAAAGGGGAGGGAATTGACCCGCGCGCGCAAATGAACGACCCAAATTCAAACTTCATTAATTATGTCATTAACCCTAATCCGAACCCTAATTACATTCAGGTGACCGGAACAGTGTTCCGGTCATCTTCTCCGGCCAATCACTCATGCTATCTCACTCCCTACGCATCCCCAAGCTCTCTAACTTTTCAGAAATGATCCCCATATCAACCCCAACAAGAATCACTCACCAAAAATCATTTATTCATCATCAAATTCGTGAATCAAAGCAAAACGGAAAACATGGCAGAAAATTCAGAAGCTCATGAAATGCTTATTTTTCAACTATTCTCAAAAATAAAAACATCATGGTGATCAGTGAAACATGTAGAATCATTCTATAACATAAAATAAGGGTTATGGAAAAATAAATGTCATGGCTACCTAAGCTTGAGCTTTCGAAACAGGGACTTTCTGGCCAATTCTTTGCTTCAAATCCACTCCAATGATTCCCCCAAAGAGCTTGTGATGCTTGGTTGGAGTTTAAATGGCCTCAAGAAGAAGTTTGCAGAATCTCAGTTCATGAAATGTTGAAATCTTGTTTTTGATTATGGAGGTTTTAGGGCAAAATGGAAGGTGGAAAATGATCAGTAAGGTTTATGGAGTTGAATGGTGGAAAAAGTTTGAAGGTTTGATGACTGAATCAAGAGATTCGAAAGCTTTTGCAAATTTGGGGATTTTTGAGTGTGATGTGTTCTTGGAGCTTCAGGCTGTGTTGTTGTGTGCTTTTTCTTGGTTTTGATCCACATAAAGAAGTGTGATAGGTCAGAGAGTGGGTGCTGGCCTATGCTGATTGGTATGGGCAAGTTGCCAAAATGTCAAAAGTTGGTGTACTTGAGGTATGGGTCATGGCAGGCTGGTTTAGGGGCATGGCTTGGCTCAGCTGAGATCATGGAGTGCTTGTGGATCAGATTTTGTGAACTGAGGCAAGTGGATGAGAAGCTTTGATCCATTTTGCAATTTGGCACAACTTTGCCCCTTTTGAAATTCTTCAAGTTCAAAGCACCAAAATGCAATATTCTTGGGCCAATTCTAATCTTTAGAGGTCATATGAGCATGTTGTAAAGTGTTTGTGCACATTTGAAGCCTTTAGAATTCCTTAACATACCATTTTGCAAATTGCCTCTTTGGTGTAAAACATGAGATTATGTGATTTTGCCCAACTTTGACAAGCCATAACTTTTGATCCAAAATGAATTAGAATGAGTTCTTGTACTTTTTGAAAATGGGAGGATCCATTCTACAAATTTCATGACCAAAGTTTTCTCATTTGAAGCTTTTTTGAATCAATTTGAGAAGGTTGAAAAACTTTCCCAAAATAGCAAGTTTACATTACAAGTTACTTTCCCAAAAAGGCAATTTTGCAAATGGCTTGAAATTCTTCAATTTTGTGAACTTCCAACATCTTCTATGACCAAATAAAGATCATACACATTCAAAATGATGGAGAAACCCCTTTGGTTTGGTCATTGGGGGCCCCAGATGCCCTGATTTTACACTGACTTGCCCAAGAAGTCAACTCTTGATCAGATGCCTTCCCCATGGAATTTCTTCATGAAAATTGATATACATGATCCTCATATCATATAGAGACCAATAGAAACAAGAATGACCAAAATTTTTGGAGTTATGGCCTTTGAAACCAAAACCCTAATTTTAGGTCATTTGTGCAGTTAAACCTGGCTCTGCTTCCATGCCTTTCCCAGTTCTTGTGATTTTTGACTTCTTTGGTCTTGAGAAGATATAATATGATGTTTGAACATACATGGACCTTCTTGAAGTGATTGATGACCTTTGGAGTGGCTCAAATGGCCCAGGGATGGCTCAGATCACTAACCCTAGATGCAGATGACTTTGAATCAATACAGTGAAGCAAATATGCAATATGAGATGCTATGATTGAACTTATGCAAATGAAAAGATCACAAGCCATGGTGTGAATGGGTGAGGGCAAATTTGGGGTGTTTACACATGCGCGCTTGCATAAACTTCAATTCCTTTGATGTTTTTCTTATGAATTGATTATATTGGGCCAAATATCAAAACCTTTTTTTCTTTTTTATTTACTTCAATTTATTCTCCCTAGATGATGCTCATAATAAACCTTATTTACCACATTTTCATCATTAAAACCTATTATACCCAGGGCCGTCCCCTAGATTTTAAGTGCCCTGTCGAAATTATGAATTGGTGTCCTTTAGGCAATCATCTCAACAAAAGAAAAAAGTTCTCATTATTCTGTACATTAATCATGTTATTTGTTCCACAAAAAATATTTTTTTATAGAAATATATCTAACAATAGACATTATCCTAACTAAAACAATCTTCCAATGTTCTTTTTATTTTGAAATATGATTTATAAGTCAATCCATTCACTCATAAAAGTCTTGTGTGCACCGCTTGATTCATGTCCTTTAAACCTAATCGTAAGATGAGACCAATCATTGAAACCTTCTTGAGCTAAGTGATTTATTAAGACTTCTACAAAACATCTTACAACAAAAACAAATTTTTTAATCCAACTATGTTGAATAAAAAAGTCAACTCCTATCTTGATTTTCTCCATTAACATAATAATGAATGTAATGTGAGGATGAAAAGTGCCTACCAATGGTATCTTTAGGATCATTCACGATTGACACATCTCTTTTACGACCATTTTTTCGCAATTCATCCCTTAAATCACTTCTAAGGTTATTCCATGTTCTTGGATCATAAATATATAATGGAATATACTCGTTAGGTTTTTCATTAGAAAAAGTAAGGATATTCTCATTTTCATTATTATATAAATTCAAAACAATATGTTCTTCATTGTTTCTGTTTGATTGTACATCCCCAAAATTTTCAACTGTAAAGTCTAAGTTATCTGAATTTACATCATTTTGAATACAAGTTGTAGAATGCTTGCTAATTATTTTTATATTAAGCTCCCTTTTGAGATTTAACAACAATTTCAATTTCTTTCTTTTATGTTTTTGATGATCGAAAAGTTGTTTTCTAGGAAACATTTCAAAAACTCAAAAAGCTCAAACAATAAACCTATAAATATAATGAATAAATAATAGCAATAAGTTAGTAAAATAAACACCTAATTTTTTTATTATTGAATTGGCTCTAAGCCTCTACTAGATGTCCCAGTGACCAAAACAAACTCATGCTTGTATTATAGTGTCGCTCCCGGGATTTCCATCCTGGTAGAGACGTGAAAGGCGCGGAAAATGAAGAGTTGCCAACCAGGAATTTTTAACCCGAAGGAAGGGTAATGCTGCACAAACCCGAAAGAATGAGAAAGCGGGGTATCACGAACCAAAGAGAAAGGGTAAGGGAGTCGGTTACAAAAAAGGGAAGGTATTAATACCCAGATCGTCTGTCGTACTCGACGGGATCCACGCTTGCTTGCATTGTTTCAAAGGGTGAGGGTATTTGTTACTGCTGCAACTGCTACTAGAAAGGACTGAAAAGAAATAAGAAAGAATGAGATGAAAGGATAAGGATATGAAATGGAATGAAGAACGAGGAAAGATATTTAAGGATTGTGTTCGCCAATCATCGTCGCTTATGTCTACATATTCCCTTTGTGCACTGAGAAAGTCAGAACACTGTAGTTCGACTCAATAAGACTGACATAACTTGCTTGTGTTTTTAGGGTTTGAACTGCTTATGCATATGCTCAGGTGTCTGACTCGTCTGGCTCGAGTGCATAACATCTTGCAAATGACAAGTATGAGCAAGTTCTTTTGTTTAGAATGATGGATATGAGAAAATAATTTCCAAAGGAAAGACGTGTATTATTTGTTTGAAGTTTTTTAGAAGCTTTTTATTTGAGAGTTTGCATAGAAGAGTGTATTCAAGTCTCGTTCAATAGAATGTGTACTTCCTACATCACTCCAAGATGGGATGAGAAAATATTGTACAATCAAAGCATATTTAAATGCTTAATCAAACACAAATTTAATGATTAAAAGATGAGGGAAGAAGTTAGAGTGAGGATGCCCACCCACACTCAAGTGACTTACCATTAGCCCCTGAAAAGTTAGTAACACAAATAATAGTTGCAAATAAGAAGTAATGAGAACTCAAACAAGTTAAGAAACCAAATGAAAGAGATCCTAGGATATAAGAACCATCCAAGTCAGAACCTAATCCTATCAATGCACTAAAAGGCTAAGGTATCCAAAGAAACTCAAACTATGTCAAAAGGGAAGCCAAAGGATCAAACAAGTTCACACAATGCACAACTTATGAATATGAATGAATATGGCATATAACTTGAATGAATGCATGAATAATCACCAAAGTCAGGATATAATGACCTATAAGAGGGCTTAAATATGATATGATATGATCATACAAAGCATGGATGAGTAGGTCATGAAGAGAGGAGATGAAAAGAAGAAGACAAGTTCATGTTCATATAGGAACAAATCAAAGTTACAAGTCAAAGATTAAAATGGAAGAAAATGAATGCAAGTAATTAGCATATGACAAATATGAATGCATTATGATGCATATGGATGGACATACAAGCTTGCTTTCTGATGATTCAAGTGTAAGAAGTATGAGGGAAGAGGAGTGAGGCAAGTAAACACTTAGCATTAATGGCCAAAAAGTTCCATGTTAAAGATGCATTACATGTGAAATGAATGAGGATAAATGTAGGTCAGTAACATACATATTATGATATGAAAATGAAATTAATGAATGATCATACTTAAGGCAAACACAAGTCATGTTGAGCACAAGAAAGAATGAGATGTGAAATTAGGTCAAAGTTCAAGTTGTAATGTACAAACACAAATCAAGTCACACACAAACCAAAATGACATATAATGAAAGATATGACCTATAAAATATGTAAATATTACCTATAATACCACAAAAGGATCCTCAAACAATGGCGCAAGTGCCTCATAATCAACTAGGTTAGAAGAAAGAAAAGGTTCACAAATGTTACTTCAATCATAGGGCAACCAACAATTAGCAAACCACAGTAAAAAATTATGAAAAATAGTAATAAAAGACCTAAGTCAAAAGAAAACAAAATGTTAAAAGATCAACTCAAGACTCCACAAGAAACTATGTCAAAAGAGGCCTAAAAGTCATAAAGGACCACACAATGCATATGCTCAAAGATGAACATCATAAAGCATGCTAAAATGATTTTAAAAATTCAAGACAAATGTTTTCAAACACTTCAAGGTGATACTCAATAAATGCAAAAATAATGGATGAAAAATATTTTATGAGTTAAGAGAAATAAATTGTGAAAGTTCAATTATCAAAGGGAATTTTACTTTAAAAAGAAAACAAAAAAAATGCAAAATAATATGCAAAATTGGATAAAATCATAATTAAAAAATATGGAAAATTAATAAAATGCATTTTAATGCTTGGTGAATATTTATAGAATGTATAGGTGTGAAAAACTATTTTTAAAAATAAAAAACAAATGAGTATAAAATGGAAAATTAAAAATATAAAAGAAATGGTCAGGGGGTGTGGCGAAAGTAAAATGATAGTTGAGAAATGCTTTGGGCTCAGGATAGGGTGTGTGAAAAGCAAATAAGGCCTTGTCCAAATGCAAGTATGTGGAACACAAAAATATGGGGGAGTTCAGTCAAACTATTGACTCAATAAGAGCCCTAGGATGCATGTCAACGTAAATGATCATACAAGTACACAAATCAAAGCACTCAGGATGCATGCTCACCACAACAATCATGTACACACACGCACACAAGCCATCAGGTCCACTAATTAGTCATGTGAGAGAGACACTCTCTCATTAATGTGTTGGAACTCTCTAAGCCATTAGATCAAATGCATCAGACGACTACGACTTAATCTCTAAAGCCCTAGGGCTTATGAACCTCAGCCAATTTCAGGTGACCGGAGAAGACTTCCGGTCGTCTTCTCTGGTGAGCCTTCGGTCACATCCTCAAGAAGACTTACAGAAATGAGCAACAATGGTATCAAATGAAAGCCTAGGTCATGTGGGTCTTAAATCCAACAATGAAATTAACATATAACATGCACATAGAGAGAATTGAACCACACAAGTTTGCCCTAATTTTTTAGATCTAAGCACCTAAGGTGCATATCAACTAGCTAAAATCTCCATTGCTCCTATTGAGCAGCAAACATCATAAAACAAACAAGGACCAGTAAGAATCGAAGCAAATAAGTTTAGATATCAAAAGTTGTAAGAGATGAAATTGATGTTGTAAGAATTCCAGAGAACTTCTCTTGATGGTTGAGCTTGTGAGGAAGCCAAATAAAGGCTTGTAAGACTCTGATTCTTGCTTGAAAACATCAAATTCAGAAACTAAATTTTGGATAAGAATATGATTTGATGACTATTCAATCACTCCATTGATGATTTGTTGAAGTTAGATGAGCAAGAATGTAGAGGAAATGGAAGAAGCTTGTACCAAATACAGAGAAAATCATAGAGAAAATCATAGAGAAAAATGTTAGAGGGTTTGTGAAGTTTTGTGAAATTTTATTGAAGTTAGCTCAAATTCTGTTAGAGCAAGGTCTTTATACCTTGAGTTAACTGTTAACCAAGGTGGTTAAAAGTTAGAACTCAGGTTAATGGTGGTGTAATGAGAATGAGAGGCGAGCTGAGAAATTCTGAAAAATGAGATGTAATGGCTTGAATGCTATCCTCATATGTATGCAAGAACATGATATTATGGTGTGGACAATGATCACTGGTGGTGATTGATATGTTGCAGCCACACGAATTATCAGATAAGCCTCCTATTTGAATTCTTTCTTCTCTCATGCATGGTCATGTGTGAATACATGACATGTAAGAATCTTATTTGTTCAAAAGAGGAAAATAATGAATGGTTCGAGTGTTATGTATGGTATATGCGTGATCAAGTGAGCCAAAATATCACAAACCTGATGCTTTAATTGCAAGAAAAATCAGTGCCAATGCTCATGTTTGATAGTGAAATTCTCCAAGGGTTATGCATGAAATGATATGGTACATCATAGAGCAACATTGATGACCAGAATGAATTGGATTAAAGCCTCTATGATGCTTGAAAGAGGTGACAAACATAGCTGCATGAAATTGGTTCATGGTGTGGCAAAAATATATTCGTGCCTGGTGTCGCTCCCCGGACTTTCGTCCCGGTGCAGACGCGAACCGTTGGCGATGGAGGAGGTTGAGGTAGAGTCGCCAGCTAGGCATTTTTATCCCGAAGGAAAGGTAATGTTGCATAAACCTGGAAAGAGATGGATAAGATGGTTACGAACCAGAGAAACTGAGAAAGAGGGTTGGTTACGACCTGGGAAGGTATTAGCACCCAGATCGTCTGTCGTACTCGACGGGATCCACGCTTACTTGATTGTGTTTAAAAGGGGAAGTGTATGTGCTATTTGTGTGCAAAAGCTAGGGGGAAAGTATAGGTGTCAGTGCAAAAGGTGTGAATTTCTCAGGAACTGAGGCTTAAAAAGAAGGCTGAAAGAGGGGGGAGACACAGAGACTTTTGTTCAATAACTGTTAAGTTATGCCTACGTATCCTCTCGTGCAATGAGGAAGTCAGAACAACGTAGTTCGACTCAAAGAGACTGAAAATAAATTGACTGTGAACTGCTTACTTGTCTATGCTTAAGTGTATGACTCGTCTGGCTCGAGTGCTAACTGTCTTGCATTAGACAGAAGAAGCAAGTTCTCGTTTGTGAATGAGTGTGATGAGAAAAGAATCCCGGAGGAGATGTTTATTGTTTGTTTTTGTGTTTTCAGTTTTTTATTATTTTTGGTGTTTTGCAGAAGATAATGAGCTTAAGCATAAATCAAGGGTTGTAAACTCATTATATCCTCCCTGATTAGGGATAATGAGCCTACTTAAGTAGGAGATAAGCATCTCAACTTAATTACCATGATAATGTAGGATTAATATCATTAACCTACTTGTGATTATTTAGATGTTTTTGGGTTTTTGTTTAGTGTTAAGTAATGAGTTTAATCTCTAATCACATATTAGTGAACTCATTACACCATCCTAATAGAAGGATGATAGATGAGAACACTTAAGCTGAGGAAGATACCTCAACTTAATCCATGGTTAGGGATTAAATTCATTATATAACAAGCCTTTATTAAATGGATTTTAATTAAAGGATGAGATTAAGAAAGTGGATTTTAAGTTTGTAAGACAACTTGAGGGGGACTTGTCCATTAAACACTAGGGTTAGTCCCTCTTAACCATATGGAAGAGATAAAACCCTAATGTAAGGCCCAAGTTACAAGATAAAGTCTTAGTGATTATTAATGTGTTTTGATTAAGAGGTGTAAACAAATTAAAGGTTTAACACTAAGGATTAAAGTTATACACTCCATCCTAAGATAAGGATGCAGGCATAACCCTAATTCAAAGTCCTAAAGCTTTAAGAGTTTAGCCTCTGATTATTGAGATGAGAAGAGAGACTCAAGGAGACTCAAAGGTAAAAAGATAGGGGAGACTATATACAACCCTAAAAATTATCATGCTTGGATATCCTATGGTTTGTGAGGCTTAAGAGAAAGGATCTTCAAGGCCACCAAAGGAGAAGAAGCAGATGAGAAGAAAAGAGAGGAGAGAATAAGTTACTTACTTCATGAAGAAGATAAGTAACCTAAAAGAAAGAAAGTAAGAAGGAGGGAGCATAAGTGAAGCAAGTTCACTTTAAAGACAAATAAGAATGCATATAAAGAGAAAGAAGAGGTGGGAGGTGAAGGTAAATCCACCTCCCAGACAACTTACCAAAAGTTCCTGAAATGTTAGTACAAGATGCATAAGACATAAAGCACAAAGAAATGAGATGAATAAGGATGCAAATTCCAAAACCAGAAGTTATTATACAATGAAAATGTGTTATAAGATGATACAAAGTCATACAAGATGCATATGAATGATCATACAAGGATGAGATGCAATGGAAGCATGTTTAAAAGCATGAAAACACATGGATGTTCATGAAATGTAATGGATGCAAAGCATACCAAAATGATGTAACAATGATCAATAAATGTTTCAAACATGTCCTAAGATGTCTAAGATGACATACAAATGCTTGAAATGTCATGGCAAGTTCACAAGTTCATGATATGAAAAGAAGAATGCAAATGAAGATGCAAAATTAGGGTTTTAAGGCAACATGAGATGCATATGACCAAAATAGAAGCATACATCATGATAAAATTTGAAATTTGAACTCAAACAAACCCTAATCACATATAAGATCACACCCCAAAGGAGAAAGTCAGAAGCCAATCCTAGTGAAAGTTATGAAATTTCTAAGTTAACTAGGGTTTTTGAGTGCTTATAAAGGGAAAATGCAAATCAAATTGAAAATTCAAGATAAAAATATGAGATAAATAACCTAGAAACTATATGCAATATGTGAAACAATTCAAAAATAATCAAGTTCAAACTCACTATGGTTAGGCAGAAATGAATTTTTCAAGTTAGGGTTAGAAAATGTGAAATTTAAGAACCCTAATTCAAAGAAAATTGTGAAAATGTAATCAAACCTAAAAAGAAATTTGTATGGTGAGTTTGAAAATGTTTCTAAATGTATAAGAATGCTTCATGATTTTCTTGGTGATTTTTAGAAACCTAAATGCATATTTAATTAATTAAAATCAATTAATTAATTAAATAAAACATTTAAATGTTTTAAAAATACTTTTTAATGTAAATATTAAAATAAAAAATGTTTTTAGGTTAATAAAAATATTTGAAACAAAAATGCAGAAGATGAGATTTTTTTAATGGATTTTGCTATTTTAAATAATTTGAACAAAAGAAATGCAATAAAATGAAATAAAAATGAATTAAATGAGAAGTCAACAGATCCAATGGTTGAGATTTGAACCTGGGGGGAAGGGGTTGACTGCACGCGTGTTTTAAGGGTCAGGATCTAATTTGAGGAAATTTAATTAATTAAACCTAATTAAACTAATTAATTATGAATTAAGATTAATGAGGCAATTTGGACCATCCGTTGCTAAACCTAATCAAGATCCTAAGGCCACAAATGAATCTGGGCAGCTAAACCCTAAATTAACCTAATCACTTTTAGATGACCAGAAAATTGCTCCGGTCACCTTCTCCGGTGGATCAAAACCCTAAAATCTTCCATAGGCAAAAACAAAACCTCTAACCTGCCCAGAAATGATCCCCATACTTCTAGCAACTCAAATCAAACATCAAACAACATTTATCATTCATCAACAAGCTAAATCGAAGAAAAAATAAAAAAACTGGACAAACTTTCAGAAACCTATGAAATCCTCATTTCTCCACCATCTTCAGTTTTAAAAAGATCATGATGAACCTCACAACATGTACTTTCATATTATAACAAGAAATTGAAGTTTTGTAAGATTGTGTTCTTGAGGTTACCTGAGCTGGTGAACTGCAAATGTGAGCTTTCAGAGCCTCCTACTTGTGCAAGTGAACTCCTTTGATCCTCCTGAAGCTATTGGGATTATTAGAATGCTTTGAAAGTGGCTATTTTGAGTGGCTCGATTCTGATATGGCAGAAATGGGGGCCTTTGTTTATGAGGTTTCAGGTTATGGTAATGGTTGCTTTGTGTTCCATGGATGATTTCTGAATGAATGGTGAAAGAATTTCTGAGGTTTGATGGATTGATTGAGAGAATCGAAGAAGGGAAGTTTTTTTTGCATTTTTTTGTGAAAACTGATGTTGTATGTTCTCTGACCTCTTGGCATGCTTCTCTTATGATCTCGAGGCAATCCCTAAACTATTGGAATGAGTCAGAACATTAGGTATGCACTGTGGGAATGGTATGGCTCCATTGGCCAAAAAGTCAAGATTGGTGTACCATAGGTATGGGTCATGGCAGAGCTGGTTTCTGTGGCTGGATAGATTCAACATGGTTCATGGAGAGCCTTTGGATCATCTTTATGCAGCTGGATGGCCTTGATCAAGAGTTCTCATAGTTTATGCAAATTGACAATTTTGAAGTTTCTTGAGAAATAAGTCATGGAAATGCTTGCTACAAAGGCCAATTATGATCTTTAGAAGTTGCTTTGACATGTTATGATACATTTGAGTGAATTAGAGGTCATGAAATGGCTTGGCAAGTGAAATTGCAAAAATCACTCTTTGGTACACACTTGAAAATTATAGGATTTTTACCAACTTTGAAAGACCATATCTTGAGTTCTAGGATGAATCAAGACATGTTCTTGTACTTTTTGAAAATGAGAAGACATAATCTACAACTTTCATGTCCAAGGATTTTTCATTTGAAGCATTTTTGGTCATGAAAGAATAGGTTGAATATCTTTCCCAAAATGGAAAGTTTCCATTACAAGTCATTTCCAAAAATAGCAAGTTTACAATTGACTCAAAATTCTTAAAATTTGTGAACTTCTAACCACTTCAATGATCAAATAAAGATCATAGAGACTCAAAATGATGATGATGACCCTTTGGTACGCTTGATGGAGGCCTCAGATGCCCTGATTTTGCCTTTACTTGCTCAAGAAGTTACCCAATGATCAGATGACTTCCACAGTGAATTTCTTCATAAAACTTCGTACACATGATCCTTATAACATATTAAGACCATTAGAAACAAAAATGACCAAAATATTTAGGATTAAGGTCTCTGAAACCAAAACCCTAATTTTAGGTCATCTGTGTAGGAAATCTTCAGTCTACCTCTATGCCTTTGCCATGCTTTGTGATCACTTGACTTTTATGAACTTTGGGGATCATATTATGATCATGGAACACACATGGACCCTCTTGGCAAGCTTCAAGACCAATGGGATGACTCAGATCACTTCTTGGATTGCTTAGATCACAAACCCTAGATGCAGATGAAATGCACTATGCAGTGGAATATGATATGCTTATGCTAATGCAAAAATGAAAGATCACAAGCCATGGTGTGAGAAAAAGTGATGGAAAATTTGGGTTTTTTACACATGGCAAGATGCCCAAGGCACATTCAGCTTCATGACCCTCTTTTTAAAGCCTTATATCTCCTTATCCTTTGATCATATGAAAAAATTCCAAATATCAAAGTTGTTGAGGAGATCAAGATGAACAAATTTGATGTTTAGAAAATTTTCATTTGAAGCTTTCTTGATAGAGAAACATAGCTTGACATTCAGTATACCACATGTTTGATGAAATGCAGGGCCACTGGCTCTCCCATGACTTGGTTACCCAACAAAGTCACCCTAGTTTTGCTCAACTTTGATTGATCATATCTCTATCAATTTTGATCCAATGGAGGTGTTATTGTTATGGATTTGAAGCTTAGGATATGATCTTTAATTGTCTCAACTTAGGCCTGAAGTTTAAGGCCTTTATCTTGAAGAAAGAATGCCTTGAAGTGAGGTGCAAAATGGTCCAAACTTGCCATTTTTAGAAACCCTAAATTTATAAATTTGGCAACTTTGTACATTTCTTGATTTTTGATGAATCACTTGACATTTGTTGATAATTTTTTTATCATAAACCATATTTGACATGAAGAACATTATTTTGACTTAAAAAAGTCAGGAGTTGACTTTTTCCCACTACACAGTTGACTTTTCTTGATTCTCAAGTAATTGATCAATTGGAGACCTTACAAAATGAATCCATGGACAATTTTCCATTCTTAAACACTTGTTGTTATATAGAAAATATTTAGCATAGGTTTGGATCAAAATCCTGAAGATTACTCCTTGAACACAAAACCCTAATTTGGTCCCCTTTTGCTTAAGAGGTGATGCACTACTTCAAATTCTTGACCAATCCTCATCTTCCAATGGCTTGAGGGATCAAATGAAGTGATATAAGATGTGAGAGACCTTTGATACTTGTTGGAAGACCCTTGGCTCTTGTTCTTTGGCTTTGAATTATCAGGCTTTGAGAGCAAGTGATCACATGCCTTATGAATCTTCCAATGATAAACATCTTATCTTTGTGAGACTTGAATGTAATGCCATGCATGAAAGTGTATGCTAAATGATATGAAATATGAGAGGGAAAATTTTTGGGTGCTACAACTTCCCCTATTAAATCATTTGTTAATTTGAAAAGGATGAGAGTAATGACTATCAGATGTTCGAGATAAACTGTGATTGAATAGCAAAACAAACCAGAAAATTTGCACTATGTGGACATGAAGAAAGATGGAGATACATGATTTTCTTTCAATTTTTACGCTGGCTGGATTCTGTATTATTTGCTGGCTAGATCTAAAATTTGACGGTCTGTTGGCTGGACCTCACATTCAATCTGCTGGCTAGATATGTGATCTTCTTGTCCTATGGCTAGACTTTAAACTCAATTTGTTGGCTAGATATGCAAACCTTTAACTCTCTAGTTGAATCTTATGCTTTACATGCTGGATAGATACGCACATAGTTGACCTGCTGGCTAGGTATTGCATCTGATCTGTATGCTGGATATGCAATATGGGCGATTCACTGCACGAATCTTGCGTCTGATCTGCTGGCTAGATACGCTTCCCCATTAGTCCACTATCTGGACTGTGCATTTTAGTCTGTGGGATAAACATGCAGTGAATCTTGCATCTGATTTGCTGGCTAGGTACGCGACTATTGGTCCACTATCTAGACGATGCACTTGATCTGCGGGCTAGATCTGCACTATTTCAATGATAAATCCCACCATCAGGATCTCGCATCTGATCTACTTTCTAGATATACGATGTAACGACCCTCCTCCTGGAGTATGCATTCAATCTATAGGGTAGATATGCATTCCAAGTTTAATCTACCCATCAGATCTCGCATCTATTCTGCTGGCTAGGTATGCGGTAAAAATGTGCATTTGTTCTGCTGGCTAGATCTGCATTGTTTCGATGATAAATCCCACCATCAAGATCTCACATATGATCTGCTTGCTAGATATGTTCTGTAACGACCCTCCTCCTAGAGTATGCATTCAATCTACAGGCTAGATATGCATTATAAGGTAAATCCACTCATTGGATCTCGCATCTATTTTGTTGGCTAGGTATGCGGTAAAAATGTGCATTTGTTCTGCTAGCTAGAACTGCACCTAGATGATTTATGCCATGCCGTTCTGGTTTTCACACAAAGTAACAAAACTAGCTCATGTTATGAATGTGTATTATTGAATTGTAGCAACATTTCTTGTCAAGGGAATGCATGCGAATGCGATGATTATATACAAATGCAAAAATGACTCCGACTAAAGAGTCGAACTTTGTGGGGAAAAGATCATTGTCTTGATCCTTCAGTGCTCTGTAGATTAACCCTTCTGCTAGGGATAATGCTTGCCACAAGCTACCAAAAATTAATTGGTTAAGGATGTAAAACTTAGTTGGGGATAAAAACTTCCTGAATGACATTCTGTTGAGGAAAGAAAAAAAAGATGTTGATGATAATCAGACTCTAGTTGGGAAACAAATGATGGCATTGCTAGGGACAATTCCCCTTTTGTATCAGCGGAGGAACCCTTTAATTCCGATACCACTAGGGATATTACAAACTTCATTCTTGGCTGGGAACTTCAACTTAGGACTCTATTGGGAATAAAGCAATCCTGCATTTTCAACTGAGGAAATTCCTTAACCATGAACTCTGGTGCGAAAACCAAAAACCTTATGTCGGGTTACTGTAAAATTCGGCTCTGGTTGCAAGTAATTCTCTTGGAGACAACATGTCTGGAACATTTTCTGTCAGAGAGGACCAAATAAGGAGCCTTCTTCTCGACATAAGAGATATAATGCATCTCTTGATAGGGATACCCTCTGCTTGGGGAATACCAACCCTTTAATACTCTGATGTGAGGAGTATTGAGAATGATGGAGATCCATACAAACTTGTTGGGGAAAAGATCTTCAACAATGCTTTGTGATGAAGATGACTCTGTCTTTCAGTCCTCGGACTGTAAACCTTACAACAAAAATGCACACACATGTCCCAGGGAATTGCATGGTTTGAATTCACCGTCCAGTATTACTCAACATTCAAAGCAATTTTAAATATTTTTCTTGCGCATGTTATTGTAAAGCCACAATGTTTTCAAATGCAATATTTTTTTATTATCAAAACTTGGATGTTTTTGCAAACAAAACAGTAAAATGAAAACAAAGATGAAGCTTTTTGATTGAATAATCCACTTTATTGGTTGAAAGGCCCTAAATAGGCAAGTACATCAGGAAACAATCCATGGAAATAGGTGATCATTGTAAATTGAGAAAAGAAACTATCCTAATGGCAATGTGAAAATGGTATTCCACTGAGTTTCAATTATGTTATGACCGGTATGTCTTCAAGATCCGTCCGATTATCTTTGATTTCTGAAGAGGATGATTGGATCGATTCCTATCCTTTGGAGATTGCCAGTTTGAATGAAACGATGATGTAGTACATATGACTCAGATCACAGTCGTTTGCTTAATCCATCTTTTGCATGGACGATCCTTTTTGGTTTTTCAATCCACCAGGATACCCTTTTTTGCCTGAGTTGTCCTTACGGATTTTCAATTCACAGGGTGTACATTTTTTTATTTATTTCCCTAACTTTTTCCCAAACCTTTTTCTTCTTTTTTTAGGTTCGCAGGGATGCCTTTTTTTGCATGGACTCTTTTTTTCTGTCCAGCGGATCTCTTATGCGAAGTACTTTTTGATTGCGCCTAAGTTGACAAGGGATGGGAAATCTTTGCCATCCATAGTTGTAAGCATTAAGGCTCCACCAGAGAAAACATGTTTAACCACGTATGGACCTTCATAGTTGGTAGTCCATATTCCCATGTGATCTGTGTTGGGAGGAAGGTTCCTTTTGAGTACCAATTCACCAACTTGATACTCCCGAGGACACACTTTCTGATCAAATGTTTGTTTCATCCTTCTATGATACAACTGAACATGGCATATAATTGCAAATATTTTTTCCTCAATTAGGCTCAGTTCATTGAAGCGGGTGAGCACCCATTCTGCCTCATTAAGCTGGACATCCATCATCACTCATAATGAAGGAATCTCGACCTCGACTGGTAGGACTGCCTCCATACCATACACAAGCGTGAATGGTGTTGCCCAGTAGATGTCCTTACTGATGTTCGGTACCCATGCAAAGAAAATGATAACATCTCATGTCAGTCTTTGTAGGCCACTACCATCTTTTGCAAAATCTTCTTAATGTTCTTATTGGCCGCTTCAACAACGCCATTCATCTTTGGACGATATGGTGAAGAATTGTGATGATGAATTTTGAAATCCCGACACAGTTCTGCCATCATTTTGTTATTAATATTGGAACCATTATCAATAATGCTTCTCTTGGGAACTCCATATCGACAAATGATATCTCTTTTAAAAAATCTGGCTACCACTTGTTTAGTGACATTGGCATATGATGCTGCTTCTACCCATTTAGTGAATTTATCAATGGCGACCAAGATGAAACGATGGTCGTTGGAAGTGGTAGGCTCAATTTTTATGATCATGTAAATGCTCCACATAGCAAAGGGCCAAGGAGAAGACATGAAAGTCAACGGACTCAGAGGTACATGCACTTTGTCGGTGTAGATCTGACATTTGTGGCATTTGCGGGCGTATGAACAACAATCTGAATCCATGGTCATCCAGTAATAAACTATAATAGGTTTCTTTATGATCAAGAAACCCACAAGGGTTCGGGTTTAGGGTAACCAAGGATAATAACAAGGATTGGTTATAAACAATTATTCTTTCATTTCTCTTTAAACAAGATTACAAATATACAAGAATAACAAATAACTTCTCTCACTTTTGAATTAGGGTTTTATCTTTCTATTTTCCCTTATATAAAAGATGAGAGACTATTATGTTATTTATAAGAAAACTAACATACTAACCTTATGGGCTTTTTAAAAATTAATCATTACAAGCTAACTTAGGGTACAAGCTAACTTAAACAATTGGATCCATAACACAAGGCCCAATTTGACAACATCATGTGAACGGACTTCGACGACATGCTAAACCAAGAGTTCATTCAAATATCTCACATATCTCATAGGCATATAACCATATTTTCCTTAACATGTAGTTCAGGTTCATCATTTAATGGAGTGACGAAGATTAATTCAATTGATTTATGGAGGTTGTATCGAATTCTTCACGCGTGAGAAGAATGATGTGAGTCTTTCTTTGAGATTGTGGTTTCTCCTCATGGTCTCGCTAGCGATGGATTATGTCCGGCTGGAGTTATATGTTGTTCTTTTTCCTTAATTTAACATTATGATGTTTGAGTCAGTGGTGGAACTTTGTTAGTCATTGCCACAAATGACGCCAATGATCCTTCTTGAAAGTAATCGTTCACGTAGTTATGAAGTTGTCCAGATGAAGACAACTCTGAGAAATGATGTTGCTCGTTGTTCGTCTCCTTGTTAGGGGATGATACATGCAAGCATTATGGCATCCAAATAAGTTTGTATCAAATAAAAGAGGTATTCTATGTAAAAAGTGTGTACTTTGATTTGACATTTTACTACTCCTTTAGAGAAGGTTTTAAGGGTTTCTGAAGGTTTATAACCTTTGAATGTATGATAGCTGTCCAATAGATAGATGTTCAGAGTATAATTCATTTTGTCGTTTGGCGGTCCTCTTTTGATCATATTTCCTGCTAAGGTGTTTTTATGGAGCATGTTCACACTTGTTCCAGACGTCTTAGAACTTTCTATGGATTTTTAGCTTAGACATATTTATCCTATGTCATTGGTCTAACTTGAAAATGGTATGTCAATTTGATAACCTTTTGACTTTACTAGTTCGTTATTGTGTCATACGTTATTTAGCCATGAGTTTTGTCTCATCCCAAGATAACAACAGAAGCTAACTTTCAGACAAAGTCATTTTTAAATTTGCAGAAAATTTATGGGGTGTAGAAAAAAAATCCCATCATTAGGCCTAACTAGTAAACCACACAAAATCATCTCTAAACCTTCATCAGATTAAATTGTTGGTAACACTTATTATTATTTCTTAATTTATTTTAATTTTTTTCTTGAAGAATAGTTTTATAAATTAATTTATAATTTATCTTTTCTATATAAAGTCAACAATATTTTTAAATTGTATAAAATGATCAAATCAACTTATAATTTAAAATAGATAAAGTAATAGGTTGAATTTTTAGTCTTTGTAATTTAGTCAATATATATTTAGTCCTTACAAAAAAAAATTTGAATCTACCTCTATCCTTTAATATTCTTTATCTTATAAAAATAGTTGGAATTTTGACCATTCCAATGCAATGAGGTGCCATGCCACTATTAATGATATATGACATTTTAACAATTTCTTAGCAAACAAAATCAATTTTAAAATATAAGAAATAAATTTATAAAATAAACCAAAAAAATAAAAATCATACGGAGAATATGAGAATGCTAATTAATCGTTTTTTTTTCTTTCTCATCCACCTCTCTTTTCACGACACATGAAACATTTCCATCATGAATCAATCACCTACAACCTAGTCAACTCCCACACAACAGAACAAAACCTGACAGAACTACAACATCATTCACAAAATCCCCAACAAAAACCTCAATCGCTCAAAATTCAACAACACCACTGAAAACCAAATACTTGTCCACCTCAACCCAATTTTAGATTGGATAAGACAAAGATACATTCTTCCACGTTGATTTTGATTGAAGTGGGGGAAGACCTTAACGAATTACTCTTCCATTATTCCTATGTTATAAATCTAGACTCGGATACACAGGACCGGGCACGGACACGGGAACTCTACTAATGTAAAAATCATAGGACACGGACACGAATACGATTATATATTTTATATATGTTTATTTAAACTTAGTATTTTCAATCAATAAAAAAAACATAAATCCATCAAAATAAGATAATATAAATCATATCATAGTCACTCCACATCGAGAAAAATGACCTTTAAATCTGACTCATCCAAAGAGAAGTAAGAATCTTTAAGAAATTCACTATCATCTAATGATCTAAACTCATCTCCAACGATATCTCACATTTTAGTTTCCTCTTGATAATATGAGGAGTACTCCTTGATAGAAGTCAAGTTACCATGCATATATATGCTAAAAGTGATGTGGTGTCATCTTGTTTCTCTTCATAAAATGAATAAATAAACATGTGCTCCAATTTCTTTTACAACATGATGATGAACAAGGTTGTGAAAATAGCTTAAGTGCAACATTTTGAAGTAATGAAGCTCGAGCACCATGAATCAACCACCGTGTTTTTGGATCCATATTTTAAAATAAAATAAAAAACTGAAAAAATTTTAGTTGGATCGTGTCATTTATTTGAAATAAAATGTCGTATTTGTGTCCGTTGCGATTTAATTTTTTTTATTTTAGTTGAACACTTCAAAAACGTATCTGATATGTGTCGTATGTGTGTGTGTCGGATATGTGTCAGACACTGCGACACAACATGTGAATGACGCGTCGGAGCTTCATAGTTCTTCCGCCTTGAATTATACAGTAAACTTTTAACGTTATAAAATTACTGTTTGAAAATATAATTCTTTTTATAGTTTCAATACAATTAATGATTTTTTCAAAGTATATTAAAACTATATAATTAATGGTTTTTTTATTTTTTTTATATAATTAATGAAAAATAATATTGTAAAATTATATATATATATATATATATATATATATATATATATATATATATATATATATATATATATATATATATATATATATATATATATATATATATATATAATTAATTATGTTCTTTAATTTGAATAAAATAATTTATAATTGAAGATAGAGAAAGTAAATGTTATGAGCACGAATATAGTAACAAATACGTGTATTGTATGTGTTACGTGATATTTAAATAAAAGTTTAAAAAAAAAATCAAATCAAAGTATCATAACAAATAAATTTTAATATACTATATTATATTATATTGATATATAAAAAATATTAGAAATTTTATTTAAAATTAAATAAAAAATTAATTATAAATATTCTGGATCCATCACAAGGTCTGTGAAAAAATGCTAAAAAAACAAACTCCATGAAAAAAGACACATAGAACATATATATCTTTACTTTTACTAGAATCAAACAATTTCGACTTTCAATCAATGTTTTAAAAATTGGATCAAATTAGACAGTTTAATTGGTTGGACCGAGAACCGGAGTTCAATTTAGTTTGATTAACCTTTTAAAATCGTTAATGGGTCAAAACTGAAATAAAATCAAAAAAACCGTATAGAACCGTTCGAACCAAAAAATCAAAGTTAGTTTTATAAATCTGTCTGGTTAAAAAAATACATAAAATATTATTTTGAAAATTTTTAATATGTCAATATCAAAACTTAAAACATTCTTCAATAACAAAAACAAAACCCTTATTTATCGGCGTTCAACTCGAATTTGCCTATTATTATTCAATTAAGAGTCTTAAAATGTTAGAGAGAGGGGCTCTGCCTTCTCTCTAACTTTGGGGGGATTTCCTGCGTTTATACACATTAGTTTTTGCTATTTTCTTGTCTTGGGGCTTATTCTTTTTTAGGGGCAATATGGATCAAAACAGGGATGTCGGTTGGACAATAGTAAGAGGAAGGCGCCATTACACGAAGGCGAGGGAGGTGGGATATTTTTCCTTATGGTGGAGGGGGAGCGGAGATAGATTCAAAGAACCTAAGCTCTTACTTTGTTTCATAGTTTCCAGAAAGGATAAAGGCGAGAGATTTGTTTAGTTTATTTGGATGCATCAGTAAGGTGTTCGAAGTAGTTTTATCACCTAGAAGAAACAAAATCGGAAAACGCTTTGGTTTCACAAGATTTCTAGAGGTTGAGGATGAACGGTTACTTGGAGTGAAGTTAGACAATGTGTTGGTGGATGGTAGGAAGATACACGTGAATCTTACTAGGTATGTAAGGAACGTAATAAAGAATGACTCAAAGGTTCCAGGTTTGAACTATTCCACAACGGGAGTTAAAACAGTGGCCAAGGAAGGTTTCAAGTGGAATGTCACCACCTCTACATAAGGTATTAGTAAGTCTTACGTTGACATAGTCGGAAGTTATGGGAAGAAGACTAGGAGTTTGCTATCTTTTTCAACGTCAAATGATTCCAAGGAAAGGATGGACAAAGCATATGTCGGTTACACACACTCTCCGGGTACGCCCTTCAATATGCAGCGTATTTTTGAGATGGAAGGAGTTTTCTATATCAAGGTTATGCCTATGGGTTCCAATATGTGTCTTCTTGAAGAGTATGAACAAGGAGCTTTGAAATACTTAATCTCAGATGCTGGTTTTTGGAGGAGCCAATGGTTTCATTCTATCGAAAAATGGAGGGAGAATGATATAGATAAGAACAAAGTTATGTGGATAAAAATCTATGGAACTCCATGTCATGCTTGGAGTTTAGAGTTCTTTGAATCTTTGGCAAATTTCTTCGGTACTTATATATGCTCTGATGATGAAACAGAGAAAGCCATTAACATGGATTTGGCTAGAATCATGGCTAGGGTTTCCACGTCTTTTATTCTGCAACAAGATTGTGTGGTGGAGGTGGATGGGAAGAAGTACAATTTATTGTTGAAAGAAGACACATATGGGCCGATGCGGGTGGATGTTCATAAGGAGGGTAAAAATATGGTCAGTTTTGAATCTTTTTTCATCTATTGTAGACGATGGAGCTTACAATGAGGACCTAATCTCTGCTACGAACTCTTTCGTATCTCATGAGGAAGAAGGTGAGGGAAAGGTCAAGGAGAAGGATGGGATTTCGTCAACGGACAAGGTGATTAATTCTGCCACAAAAATGGAAAATTTTGTAATGGACATGCAAGAGGTAGCAGAGCAGAGGGATAACAGTGATAAAGTCTATTGTTCAGCGGATGATACAATGAGAGCATATAATAGTAGCCTTTGTAGAAAGTTGGTGTCATGTGATGATAATCCTCTTTCAAGTAAGACACGTGTATTTGACAAAGCTGTTTTAAAGGCTAAAAACAACTCCTACCCTTTATATACTAGTTCCTTTAAAGTTTATTTATCGAAAAGGGCGCATATATCGAGTAGAAATCAGAGTGGGGGCCAGGGTTTGATTCCTTTTCATTCTTGGAAGGGGGACAATCATAAAAAGTAGAATTATGGTGATGATCTCTTTAAGGGTGGGGACCACAAAAAATAATCTTTTGTAACAAAAAAAGTGAATATAAAAGGTTAGGAAGTTTGAGTGGGATAACAAAGAGTAAAGCAAGCAAAAAATATTCCAGGAAAACTACAAGTATGCCACCTGAACTTTTGGATTCAATTTCTCCGATTGAGAGATTGGGGAAACAGTGTCCCGACATTAATAGAAGCTTGGATAATTCTTATATTTCTTCTTCCCAGAAGTCTTAGTGTAGTACGAAACAATTTTGAGAATTCCGAGATTGTTAGATGTAATGACAGAATGTGGGATAATATGTGTTCGTTGGATGAGGAGAAATTATGGAAGGCGATTATAAAATTGGGGGTTAAGGTGTTAGAATCCAAAACAAATTTTGTTTCTAAGTTGGATGAGTTGAAGCGTAACAATAGGAGCGCGAAAGAGGGAAATAAGGTGTTATCTAATTTGTCTAAATGATTATTGGTTCTTTGAACATTATAGGGGGAAGTAACCTTTTGAAGAGGAAAAAGATTAGTCAGATTATCTCAAAAGGTAAAACAAATATATTTTTCATTCAAGAATCAAAGTTAAGGTGGTTCCTTTATAGATTGCTATAATGTTTTGGCCTAATGCGGATTTCGGGTGGACCTTTTCTAGTTCTTATGGTGCTTCGGGTGGTCTTATTATTTTGTGGAGTTCGAATGTGGAAGTTCTTCATAGTTTTAGAGGGGTTGGTTATGTTGGAGTGAAGATTGTGTGGCGACAAAGACACTTTTATATTATTAACATTTATTCGCCTTGCGATTTGGTATCAAAAAGGAAACTTTGGAGGTAGTTGGTCTCTTTAAAATCGAAATTCATAGAGGGCGATTGGTGCTTCGGAGGAGATTTTAATGCAATCATAAATAAGAGGGAGAGGAAAAGTAGATCGGTTAATTTCTCTACGGTTGAGATGAGGGAATTCTCAGAGTTTATATCGGATTGTGATTTGATCGATGTTCCTTGTAAGGGAAAGATATTTTCTTGGTTTTGTGGGGATGGCATGGCTATGAGTAGAATATATCATTTTCTTATTTCCGAAGTTGTAATTTCTAGTCAGGGTATAGTGGCCCAAGTGATTGTTAAAAGGTATATATCGGACCATAGTCCGGTTTGGTTGGTCAATGACTTTTTGGATTGGGGTCCTAAGCCTTTCCGGGTTACCAATGAATGGTTTAACGATAAGGGCTTTGTCCCTTTCGTAGAGAGGGAGTGGATCCATTTGGAGGTTCATGGAAGAAGTGATTTAGTTCTTAAAGAAAAACTTTCGTTACTTAAGTCTAGTCTTCGATGGTGGAATGTGGATGTGTTCGGAAGGTACGAGTGGAGGCTAATGAGGGAGTGAGAGGGATCAATGAAGGGGACGATGTGTTGGCTTCTTGTGTTGATGATCGGATGGATTATTTTATTGATAGGCGGAAGGAAGCATCTAGTCATTTTTGGACTAATTTGAGAATTAAAGAGAATATGTTGATTCAAAAGGCAAGGTTGAAGTGGCTTAATGAGGGGGATAACAATACTCGGTACTTTCATGGCATTATGAAAGATATGAGGAGACGTAATCATATCGGTCACATAAACACGGAGGAGGGGTTGGTAAATTCGGTAGTGGAGGTTAAGAAGGAGGTTTTCCATCATTTTGCGAGAAAATTTATCGAACCGAAAGCCGGTAGACCTATTCTTGACGGGATATCTTTTAATTCCTTTTCGGCGGAGGAAACTTCTTCTCTTGAAGATCCTTTTACGAAGAAGGAAATAAAAGATATTATTTAGAGTTGTGGGGGATCTAAGAGTCCTGGTCTGGACGGTTATTCCTTTACCTTCTTAAAGAAGTGTTGTTACTTTATGAAGTTCGATTTTATTCGATTGTTTTGCAGATTTCCATTCTGGGACTGTTTTGTCAAAGTCTATTGTTTCATCTTTCTTGACCCTTATTCCGAAGAAGGAAAATCTGTTGGATTTAGACAACTATCAGCCCATTTGTCTTGTTGGTTGTTTGTATAAGACTTTGTCTAAGATTTTGGCTTTGAGATTAAAAATGGTTTTGAACTCTATCTTATCCCCTTGTCAAACCACATTTGTTCCGGGATGCCAACTTTTAGATGGAGTTTTAATGGAAAACGAGCTAGTTGATTATGCGGTTAAAAGGAACTTGGAGTGTACCCTCTTCAAAATGGACTTTGAAAAAGCTTACAACAAGGTCTCTTGGAACTTTCTTTGTTACATGATGCAAAGGATGGGTTTTGGTGGAAAGTGGATGGCTTGGATGGAAGCTTTGATTTTTTTCAAGTAAGATGTCGGTTCTAATTAATGGGAGTGCAACCAAGGAGTTTAAGGTCGAAAGAGGCCTTCGTCAAGGTGATCCGTTATCGCCATTTTTATTTGTTCTAGTGGTGGAGGGTTTGTCGGGTTTGATTCAAAATGTGATTTCATATGGAGGTTTTACCGAGTTTCATATTAATCGTGATTGTTTTATTGATGTTCTCCAATACGCGGATGATACTCTCTAGGTGGGAGATGGTAGTTGGAGTCATTTGTGGGCCATCAAAGCGATTCTTCAAGCATTTGAGATGGTATCGAGGCTTGACATTAATTTTCACAAAAGAAAACTAATAGGAATAAATGTCAATGATAGGTTTTTGGAAACGGCGGCTTCCTTTTTATCTTGTAGGACGAAATCTCAAAAGTTCTATTTTCTTTGAATTCTGATTGGTGCCAATCCTAGAAGATTAGAAACTTGGAACACCATTCTTGATAAGTTCGGAAAAAGGATTTCGAGTTGGCAAGGGCGGTTTTTGTCTTTTGGAGGAAGAATCACTCTTATAAAATCGATTATTAGTAGTTTATCGATTTTTCATCTTTCCTTTTTCGAAATCCCGGTGAAAGTTTGGACGGAGATGATGAGGATTCAATGTCGCTTTCTTTGGGGTAGTTCGGAGATAAAACGAAAGATTCATTGGATTGGATGGAAAACGCTTTGTTTGTTGTATGTTGTTGGTGGGTTGAACTTGGAGTGATTGGATATCTTTAACGAAGCTCTCTTACAAAAGTGGAGATGGAAGATTATTAATGGCTCAAATGACAAGTGGTTTCGGATGTTGAAAGCCAAGTATGGGGACATTCTCCTGATGATGTGGGAAGGTGGGGGAAGTTCTATCTGTGATGCTAGTCTTTCCTACTGGTTTTCGGATATCACCGCGTTTATTAAACCAAATAGGGATGATGTTTTGGTATACAATTGTCGGGTGGAGTTAGGGGATGGTTTCAATACTTCATTTTAGGGTGCAGATTGGATTATTTTTGGTGTCTTGAAGCGTTTGATATTATCCCATCCATGAGTATGCATAGGATCTCAATTGAAGATGGAGCAAAAGTAGTGAGGCATCTCCTTAATCCTTTGATTCTTAAAGTTGTAGAAAAGGAGATCACTATCACGTGCACATTCAACACTTTTACTTATCGAATATTCTTCTTTGATCCTGGAATAAAAGGCAAAGGCACTAATAAAAACTTCAATATTAATGGATATCATCCAAAGCTACTCTATGAGATCCCCACTTTGGAAGAAGAGACTGTAGAAGAGCTCTCTTTAGGAAATGTTGCTTATGTGATCACCTATCCACCTTGAATACTCAGGTGTGTTCTTTCCTTTCCATCCCTCTTATTTTATATTTATGTTCTTTCATTGAGGACAATGCTTGTTTTATGTGTGGGGGAAGGAATAATTTATTTTCTTTGTTTTTGTTTATTTTGTTTTGTTTTAAAAACACTAGGCCTTTTTTTTCCCGAAAGTTTTAGGCTATACATTGTTTTGAGGTTAGTTGTGGAAACTTGGGAAAAGTTCACAAGATCGGTATCGTTTTAACACCTTAAGTCTCCTGAATATGAAACTCATTTTGAATACTTTTTATGCCATAGCCATGAGTTTTCATCCTTTAATAGCTCTTAAGTAGTTTATCAAGCAGTCAACACCATCTAGAAATCATACAATAAGTAATTGAGTTGATGCAAATATGTGAAAGATCTCGTACTTAATAAGAAATCTAAATAGGAATCCGCCTTTTAAATTAGGTGACCATTGTAACGCCCCCTTTCTATACCCCCAAATAATCAATTAAATCATTTGGACACATATTAAAAATTTCACCAGAGTATATTTGAAACATGGTATAAAAGAGGCATGTCACATCAACAGTGAAATTAAAACATACAACACCTGCTCATTAAAAGATATGCAACAAACGGGGTAACTTGCCACAGAAGGATTTCATCCTTACACCAGTATTCAAAAGATTCAAATAACATCAGAAACAAACATAACAACTTCAAACTTATATACTTATCCTAAATATATCAACAAGTTTGATTCACCAAATATTTCATGTTTATATAAAACATTCTTCACCAAAATACATGTACAAAATGTATCGCAAAAGGCATCAAGCCGACCCTAGCTACCTGATGTTACATATCAGAGCCGACCGACCAAAAAGATGAAGACAAGCTTCACAAAAGACCTCCAGCAACCTACTCTGCAATGCCTCATAGAGCATCATAAAACAACAGAAGGGTGAGAAACATTATCATAATAATATTGCATATAATTATATATCTCAACATATAAAATACACATAAAACATGTTTTCACCATAAATCATTTCTCTTCACCCATATTGTCACACCCCAAATTTTACCCCTAACATTTTCATGTCATGTATTCATCTCATCATAAGCATACCAAAATGCATACTAGGTATTCTAAGGTTCTGTAAGAATGTCAAGGAAGGATTGTGGTTTTGTAACGAGTATTGGAGGTTGATTCAATTGGTATCTATTTGTCACCTAACTCAAGTGGAAATTTGACACAGTTCTTTGCTTCAAAGTCAAGATGTTTGTTTTCCATTTAAGCTTGGTACAAGGTTCCTTTTGTGTGCCAGATTCGGATTGATGTTCTTTTGGATTCCGATCAAGGTTATGAGTGTATTCTAACCAATCTTGAAAATTTGGAGTTTTGGTTATTGTGGATTTTGGTCCTAAATTTCTATTCGACTTGAACGTTCATTTATTCCAAGTTCATTTTCAACTTCCAAGAGTTTAGTTTCCAAATTTTATTCAAGTTTCCATTCCAAGTTTTTTTTCCTTCTTAATCTAATTTCCAAGTTTTTTTTTAATCCAAACTTTCTAGATTTTTTAAAGTTACAACTTCATTTATTCTATTTTCATTTCAACTTCTATTTCAAGTTATAATTCCAAACTTAATTTCTCTAATTTCAATCTAATTTCAATCCATTTTAAGTCATAATTTCAACTCCAAATTCTAAATCCCAAATTCGAATTTCATATCATGATTCCAAGTTTCAATTCAAGGTTATTTATTTCCATTCCAATTCAAATTTCAAATTCATCCTAAGTTCACAACAACCTTACATCTCAAGTACATATTCCACGTCAAAACTCATTCCAAGACCATGCCAAATGCAATATTTGATGACAAATTCAAGTTTACTAATGAATAAGTGGATTGCAAAATTCAGATTAATTTCAAAATAAAATACAAGTTCCAAAGGTCCTAATTCATATATTTTACATTGAGTCTAAGCCTAAGAGAGACCAAATTTATCCATGAACCAATTCCTAATGCAAACACCACCATCGTCCCTAACTCCCTTGTCATTCCATGCCAAACTCCAACACCAATACTCTCCCTCTTACAGAGGAATCTGTTTCAATTCAAAGGATAGCAGCAAAAGAAGATTAGTAACAATTAGACTAATGGATCCAAAATTATCAAGAGGACACATGATTTGAGCTTATTCGTTTCACCTTTTCACAACAGCGGCAGTTTCAACAACAATTCCAAGTCAGCATACTTCCCAACTGCTATTTGATCGCGTTCTATGTGACGTACCCTGCAGTGGAGATGGTACCCTCTGCAAAGCACCTGATCTCTGGAGGAGATGGAACACAGGGACAGGAAATGGGCTTCACACCCTACAAATTTTAGTTGCCATGCAAGGCCTGTCTTTGCTTAAAGTTGGTGGAAGGATGGTTTATTCAACCTGCTCAATGAATCCTATTGAAAATGAAGCTGTTGTTGCAGAGGTTTTGCGGAGGTGCAAAGGATCTATTGAACTTGTTGATGTCTCCAGTGAGATTCCCCAACTTATACGTCGTCCAGGTCTGAATAGATGGAAGGTGCGTGACAAGGGAAAGTCCTTGGTTTCCTACAAAGAGGTTGCCAAGGTTCGTAGAAGTGCAGTTCTGCCCAGCATGTTTCCAAATGGCGGAAACTATCGAGATATTGACTATAACAGTAATTGTGATGTTAATGGACATCCTGAAGATGGTGTTCAAGTAGAGGAGAATCCTGCAATACATGAGTTTACAGAGATAGTTTCTGATTTCCCACTAGAGCTATGCATGCGTTTACTGCCCCATGATCAGAACTCTGGAGCCTTCTTTATAGCTGTATTGCAAAAAGTTATTCCTGGCCAGAAATCAGGAGTAAAACGTTGTGGAGTGTGGAAAGGCTTGATTCAAGGCTGAAGCTCCAGGCCAGGTCTTTTGGTGCCTCTCCCTCGAGTCATGGACATGGAAAGAACAAGAAGAAAAACAAGAGTCAGGACAAATATTAAGAAATGTTTTAGTGCACCAGTAAAAATAAGATCATAACAAGGTTATGCAGTAAAGAACTAAACATTTCACCACAGTAAAATTTCAAATACTGAGGTAATAAGCAAACAAAAGCAGTAAAAATTCATTCAATCCGAATTCAACTAATTCGGTTCGTTTTGTACAAGAAAGTCAAGATTAAAATAGTGCAGTATAGAAATAGACAGGAGATGGTAGAGTTACAAGACCAAGTTTTGCACAAAATAAGTAAAAAATTCGAATTGCAAAAAGGGTATAGCAGTCATAGCCAATTTTGCTTCTTTCTCAGTAAACTTTCACAGATGCAAACCCTAATTTTCACTATAAAAAGGGGAATAGAAAAGGGAAGAGGGGGAGCCGCATCCGAAAACCCTAAATCACACAGTGAAAACCCTAATCGCATCAAGAGGGCATTGTGACAGAAGAAAGTTTTTTCTGATCAATTGTTTTTTTCCGAATTTCACAGAGATAAAAAAACACAGAAAACTCACCTTCAAACATTTCCGCCTCCTTCGTAAACTCGCAGACACACCTTAAAAACCATCGAAGCTGCTCCGCCACACACCAAAACCTTTCGAAACCACATCACTCGCGACCACCGCAACCACCTTCAGCATTGTTCGGAAACGATGAATTGACACCAAACCACAACAAAGATCCAAACTGCCGAATGCCTGCATCAACATGTCTTTTAAAAATCAGCCCGAAGTTGCGAAAATCAATCTGGAGGAGAGATCACGAGCAAGGACAGAAGGAGATTACCTGTTAAAGCTTCCCGAATCGGTAGTTTGTTTTGCTTTTTCTTTTCATTTTTTGAAATACGTTTGTTGTTGTCTGTTTATTCATCATGATCCTTTCATTGCTTGTTAAAACATGGATTCGTTGGCGATTGAAATGAGTTTGGGGTTAGGGAAACGAATTTGGGGAAATCCTATTGTGTTCGTCGTTGAGCTCTTTCTTGCGATTTCAGAACTGTGTTTTTCTCTCCTTGCCGTTGCATCTGTGTTTGTGTTTAGGTTTTTTTTTACCCATCCCAATTTCTTGACTGAACCGGGTCATCCGGTTGACCCGCTAGGTTCTCTCTTGGGCTTGTTTGTTTAGCCCATCCATTTTTTGTTTCAAATTTCTGTCTAAAAAATGATGGCCTTTTATTGCTTTTTTCTATTTCCTTTTTTTTAAGTCTTAATTTTTCTAGATTTTACACATATTTCTAAAAAGTTTTATTATTTAAAGTCTTAATTATTTATTTGTTAATTAACTTTAGAAAAGGTTAGTGTAAAATTTACTATTCTATTTATTTATTTTTGTTTTGCTTGATTATATTCAAGATTTGTTTTAGCTTATGGCTGCTTTGATTCGTAGTCTAGCTACATAACGATAATGCGTGACTCGTGTAAACGTAAATCTTGTTCCCGATTTTTTTGGGGGTTGTATGTTATTAATCAAGCCATGAACTTAAATTCCTAAATAATAAAAGAAACATAATGAATTTCCTTGGTCCAATGCCAAGTGAACATTCTCGCCTACACTTCGCACACACGTAAGTCGGTCTTATGATCGCCATCTGCACAATCCTTTTTATGCGCCTTAATTAATTTAATCGTACGAAAAAGGAACTCCGGAGTCTAGCATTCCGCACGTTCTGGATTGAACCGCAAATGGGCTAGCCTCACGAGATGGTTCAATCACCATTCGTATATCAATTATTCAAATCTTTAATTAAATATTAAATTACGAAAGAAGGAGCTCCGGAGTCTAGCATTCCGCACGTTCTGGATTGAACCGCAAATGGGCTAGCCTCACGCGATGGTTCAATCACCATTCGTATGTCAAAATATTCAAATCTTTAATAAATTAAATTACGAAAGAAGGAACTCCGGAGTCTAGCATTCCGCACGTTCTGGATTGAACCGCAAATGGGCTAGCCTCACGCGATGGTTCAATCACCATTCGTATATCAAAATATCCAAATCATAATCGCATAATTTAATCGTACGAAAAAGGAACTCCGGAGTCTAGCATTCCGCACGTTCTGGATTGAACCAAAAATGGGCTAGCCTCACGCGATGGTTCAATCACCATTCGTATATCAAAATTTAAATCATTTTCTAATTAATCATCAAAAGACAGAATTCCGGAGTCTAGCATTCCGCACGTTCTGGATTGGACCGCAACATGGGCTAGCCCCACGCGATGTGTTCAGTCGCCCTTTCGTTTAAAACATCTTAACAAAGTCAAACACTTTCTTCTAAAACGAACATTGTTTAAATCATTCTATATCTCGAACAAGCTAGTGCTTCAGCCTCCACTGCGAGTATAAGCCAATGCTTAACAGTAGAATGCGTTTTAAACAATTGTTCAATAAAAATCACAAACCGTAGTAGAACGAACTACGGAGCTCTGACTTTCCCATTGCACAAGGGAATACGTTGGCACGGGGATTTTAATCCTTCGCGAGCACCCTAATAAAAAATTTAACTATTTCTCCGTTTAAAAACTTTAATCCTTTCTCCGTCTTAATAATAATTTAGAACTTTTAACAAACATATTAATAATCATTTAGAAGACATAAGACTTAAGATCAAACATTTAATTGCATATTTAGCTAAGAGGTTCCCGTTGAGTACAACGGACGTGAGGGGTGCTAATACCTTCCCCTTGCGTAACCGACTCCCGAACTTAGAATTTGGTTTCGTTGACCATTTCTTATCCTTCCTTTAGGTTGTATCTATATCCCCCTTTTCTCTCGTAGAATAAATAGAATTAGGTGGCGGCTCTGTTGTTTTGTTTTAGGATCGTATTTTTCGAGGTACGACACATATACTTCATAATGTATATATATATTCACTCTAGCACATTCATTATACACAATTCACAATAAATATATATCCATTCATGTTTATTCACACATATACACTACAACGTATATATATATATATATATATATATATATATATATATATATATATATATATATATATATATATATATATATATATATATATATATATATATATATATATATATATATATATATATATATATATATATATATATATATATATATATATATATATATATATATATATATATCCACACATCCATACATATATAAACAATCATGTTTTCATCAATACATACTTTCATCTCCATATAAACATATATATATATATATATATATATATATATATATATATATATATATATATATATATATATATATATATATATATATATATATATATATATATATATATATATATTCATGTTTATTTCATCAATTCACAATTTAGATGATAGATGCAAATCATAGAGACCGACACACGACTCTATGCAGATGCAATGCGGTACCGACTCAATCATCATCAAGTTCACCCAGGAACTAATTGGAACCATCGCTCGTTACCTAAAGTAACTCCTCGTCGGGCATACAATGTTCACCCATTACTCACACTCCACATGGGCACACAATGTTTATGGATCGCTCACACCCCACACGGGCACACAATCTGATTGCTCACACCCTACACGGGCACACAATCAATGTGAATAAATCACCCATTGCTCACACTCCATACGGGCACATAATGTTTATGGATTGCTCACACCCCACACGGGCACACAATCTGATTGCTTACACCCCACATGGGCACACGAACGTGTTGTAGTCATAGCTCACACTCCACATGAGCACACAATGCTACAACGAATTCATAAAGAATCCCACAACACAAGAATGCATACATTATGCTTCACATGCAAAATGACACACAACATTCTTGAAAATTCATACATTATTCACAACATAATTATACATTCATCTCATTCAATTAGCATACATTGACACTTAATTCAAGCAATGCATTAATTTTCAAAATGGCCACAACATCACATCAAACCCACATTTCCACAATTAACTCATTCACGTTTTATCGGAAAAGTTGGGAAAAAGTCGGCTAAAATTTACATTTCTTAGCATCATTAGTTTCTACACATTTTTAGCTTCGAATCGATATAAAGAACGCCTAAAACGGATAACCGAAACCAAAGTTATGAATTAAAACACAAAACCTCCCAAAACCTCCAGGCTCGCTGAACGCCCTTCTCGCCTGCTGAGAGAGAAAATCTCTGGAAAGCTTGCTGAGCGAGGACAGCTCGCTGAGCGACAACAGTGATTCCAGAATTTCTCAGCTGCACAACAGTCAACCAAAACCAACCAAAACTCAAACAAAACTCCAATAAGCATGATCATTAACATACATTTAACATCATACTTCGATTATAATAACTTCTAACCAATTAATTTACCATTTCTCATATTTCCATCAAAACCCTAACATTTCATTTTCTCTAAACTTCACCAAAACAAAAACCCAATCATTCTCATACATACATAATCATATACAAGATTAAGATAACAATGTTTATCACCCTTACCCGATTATTCCGATTCCTAGGACAAATCTTGATGATTTTCCAACTTTTCCCTCTTTTCTCTTATCTTCCTTTTCTTTCTCCTCTTTTTCTTTCTATCTCTCTTTTCTTTCTTTCTCACAACTTATATCTTTTTCTTTCTATTTTTCTCTCTTACTAACTATTTCTACACTTAACTCATTTTCTTCCTTTTTCTACAAAATATCATTTTCTCACAAAATATAATTCTATCTCAATTCTAATTTATTATTAATTAGCAAATATCTAAAATAGCCTCTTATCTAATTTTATCCGAAAATTCACAAAACGGTAAAATCACATATCATACCAACATATCATCATTAACACATCAACATATCATATTATCATGTCAATTTCACAAATATGATAATTATCACTCAAATAAAATAAAAGACTCAACAAAATTGGGAAATATTGAATCGGGGCGTTACAATTCTCCCCCACTTTAGAAATTTTCGTCCTCGAAAATATTACCTGATTCAAACAACTCTGGATACGACTCGTGTATCCCACACTCTAATTCCCAAGTCATATTGTCTTCCGCAGCGCCTACCCACACTTCTTTCACAAGCGTAATATCCTTGCCTCATAGCTTCTTGATTTCACGGTCCAAAATCCTAATCGGTAAAGCTTCTACCGTAAGGTTATCTCTTACTTTAACCTCGTCCATAGGAATAACATGTGACGGATCCGGAACATACTTCCGAAGTTGCGAAACATGGAACACATCATGCAAATTCGAAAGGTTCGGAGGCAACGCCACACGGTAAGCCACAACATCAACTCGTGCAGTAATCTGATACGGCCCAATAAAACGAGAAGTCAACTTCTTCGACTTCAAAGCACGTCCCACACCCGTAACCAGTGTAACTCTAAAAAACACATGATCGCCCTCCTGAAACTCAAGGTCCTTCCTTCTCTTGTCATGATAACTCTTTTGTCTACTTTGAGAAGCTCTCATCTTCTCCCGAATAAACTTCACCTTTTCCGTTGTTTGTTATACCATCTCCGGTCCAACTACCGTTCTCTCTCCGGTTTCATTCCAACACAAAGGTGTTCGACATCTCCGACCATATAAAGCCTCAAATGGTGCCATACCAATACTCGAATGAAAACTGCTATTATAGGTGAACTCAATCAACGCTAAATAACTATCCCAAGCACCACCTTGCTCTAGCACACAAGCACACAACAAATCCTCCAACGATTGAATTGTCCTCTCGGTTTGACCGTCCGTTTGCGGATGGTAAGCCGAATTCAATATTATCTTAGAACCCAAGGCCTTTTGCAAAATTTCCCAAAATCTCAATGTAAATCTAGGATCTCTATCCGATACAATACTCTTAGGAACTCCATGTAACTTTACAACCACAAAAACATAAATCTCGGCTAACTTCTCCAAAGGATAAATAATATCAATCGGAATAAAGTGAGAAGATTTAGTAAGCCTATCCATAATCACCCAAATAGCATTATGACCTCTTTGGGTATTCGGCAATCCTGTAACAAAATCCATCGATATACTATCCCATTTCCATTATGGAATATCTAACGGTTGCATCAAACCACTAGGCTTCTGATGTTCCACCTTAGACTTCTGACAAGTCAAACACGCATACACAAAATGAGCTACATCTCCCTTCAATCCGGACCACCAAAAGATCTTCTTTAAATCTTGGTACATCTTATTCGCTCTCGGATGAATACTTAAGTTACTTCGGTGTCCCTCTTCCAATATCATCTTTTTCAACTCCACATCATCGGGAATACAAATACGACCACGGAATCTCAAAACTCCAAAATTATCAACCTTGAAATCCTCATTCTCATTCATCATCAAATCGACAAACTTCAAATCTAACTTTTGTCTTTCACAAACGGTTGCAAGAAAATCATTTGTAACATGTAGCATACCAAGTCTCACACTCCTCGGCGTCATCTCACAAACCAAACTCAAGTCTCTAAAATCCTCCACAAGTTCTCATTCTCTTATCATCAATACAGACATATGTAACAACTTACGACTTAAAGCATCGGCTACAACATTCACCTTACCCGGATGGTAATTCAAACCAAAATCACAATCCTTCAAAATCTCTAACCACCTCCTTTGTCTCATATTCAATTCCTTTTGATCAAATAAATACTTCAAACTCTTGTGATCACTAAAAACTTCAAATCTTGCACCATAAAGATAATGCCTCCAAATTTTTAGAGAAAAAACCACGACCACTAATTCTAAATCATGCGTAGGATAATTCTTTCATGCACCCTCAATTGTCTTGAAGCATAAGCTACAACTTTTCCATCTTACATCAAAACACCACCAAACCCAAACAATGAAGCATCACAAAACACCACAAATGGTTCTGTCGGATTTGGCAAAATCAAGATCGGAGTCGTTGTCAACCTTCTCTTAAGTTACATGAAACTCTCCTCACAATGAATATCCCAAATGAAAGCCTTTCCCTTACAAGTCAATTGCGTTAACGGAAGTGACAACTTGGAAAATCCTTCAATAAACCTTCGATAATAACCCGCCAAGCCTAAAAAGCTTAGAATCTCCGTAACCAATCTAGGAACTTCCCATTGCATTACCGCATCAATCTTGGATGGATCCACACTAATACCACCATCAGAAATAACATGTCCAAGAAAACTTACTTTCAACAACCAAAACTCACACTTTGACAACTTAGCATATAATTTCTTCTCTTTCAAAATCTGTAACACAATTCTTAAATGCTCTTCATGCTCTTCTTGAGACTTAGTATAAATCAAAATGTTGTCGATGAAAACACAACCAAAAAACGATCCAACTGTTCATGAAAAATACGATTCATGTATTCCATAAACACACTCGGCGCATTAGAAACTCCGAATGGCATCACAAAATACTCGTAATGACCATACCGTGTCCTAAAAGTTGTCTTTTGAATATCCCCTTCTTTCACATAAATCTGGTGATATCCTGATCTCAAATCAATCTTACTAAAAACACACGCACTAACCAATTGGTCCATCAAATCATCGATCCTCAGAAGCGGATACTTGTTCTTAATTGTCACATTGTTCAACTGTCGATAATCAATACATAACCGCATACTTTCATCCTTCTTCTTTACCAACAATACCGGAGCACCCCAAGGAGAAACACTCGGCCTAACAAATATCTTATCCAACAAGTCATTCAATTGCTTCTTCAATTCTACCAACTCTGAAGCTGACATACGATACGGTGCCATCGAAATCGGTCTAGTACCCAGAACTAGATCAATAGAAAACTCAACTTCTCTTTCCGGCGGTACATCCTTAATATCGTCCAGAAACACTTCTGGAAAGTCACACACCACTGGAAACATACTGAGCTCCACTTCACTCTCCACTGATAACGATGCAAACAAACCAAACAATTGAGCTTCGTCCACTAAAAGTTTCTTCAACTCTTTCGTGGATAGGAAAATCTCTTCCTCATCATCATCCAAAGAAGGAAACCTTACTAACTTATGATAGAAATATATATGAACTCGATTAAATTGCAACCAGTTCATACCCAAGATTACGTCCAAACCCTCCAACGGCAAACAAACTAAATCCATAACAAAGTCCTTACTATACATGGTCAAAGAACAACTTACACACACCAAAGAAGTAGTTACCGACCTTGAAGCAGGAGTCTTAATAACCATCTCACCACCACAAGAAATCAAAAACAAATTCAAACGCTTATCGCACTCAAGAGAAATGAACGAATGAGTCCCTCCCGTATCAATAATAGTAACTAAAGGCATACTATTAATAAAGCATGTACCTTTAATCAAAGGGTCTGCACTAGTAGTGTCCTTCCCTGCTAATGCAAACACCTTTCTGCCCGCCTGAGCTTGCTTCGACTTAGTACACTTAGTACTAATGTGACCCACTTCTCCATAATTTAAGCATTTCACGACATTCCTTTTACACTCGGTAGTAGCATGTCCAAGGCCTCCACAGTTTGAACATTTCACTATGTTCTTCCCACACTCAAAAGACTTATGGCCCAAATTGCCACACTTGTAACACTTAATGGGACCAGAACTTCCTCATCCAGATCTCTTATCAAAGTTTCCCCTATGCTTTCCCTTTGTCGCTCCCCGGATTTCCATCCTCGTACAAACGCGAAAGTGGCGCGGAAAGAGGTTAGAGTCGCCAGCCAAGTATTTTTGTCCCGGAGGAACGAGAATGGTAATGCTGCACAAACCGAAGAAAAGAAAAGGAAGGACACAGGTCCTACGAACCAAAGAAACTGGGTTCGGGAGTCGGTTACGACCTGGGAAGGTATTAACACCCCAGATCGTCCGCCGTACCCGACATGATCCACACTGGCAAAGAAAGTTTCAAAGGGTGTAGGAATGAAAGTTGCTGCAAAAAAAAAGGACTAAAACTGGAAAAAGAACTGAGAAAGAAAACAAAGAGGAAAAAATGTAGGCAAAAACAAGGATTATGCTCGAACGGGCCCTACCCCGCTACCTACGTACCTCATCTGGACAATGAGGATCAGAGCCGCCGTAGTTCCCCTAACTAGGGGTGGAAAAAGGTTGCTTGTGGATTAAGGCTTGAACTGCCTATGCCAATGCTCAGGTGTTGCAGGCTCGGACGACGAGTGCATAACCATCTTACAAAATGACAAGTAGGAGCAAGTTTGCGGACGGAGCGAAGGAGATGAGAAAAGAAGTCCCGGAGGAGAGACGATTATTGTTTGTTTGTGTTTTTTTAGAAGTCTATTAGGAGTGTGGCACAAGGAAGTGAACTCAAACTCTTTTCCATGGAATGTGTACTTTCTACTACATTCCAAGATGGAATAATAGAACAGGCACATCGAGTAAGGAGAATTTATCTAAGACTCGTTTCCAAGGGCTAGGGCCTAAGCTCACTAACTTGTTGAATTTATTAAGTATCTTAGTGATTAAAAATGAAGAAGTAATTTTTAGGGTTTTTCTTGATGAAGATGACTTCATGATCCGACTTGTGCATCATGCTAGACAAATGCACTATTCCAAGATGGAATGAATACATATGCCCCATGGAATAAGGCTATTACACAAGAAGTCACTTCTTTCTTTATTAATGTTTTTTAGGTTTTGTTTTGAGATGAGAAGAGAAAGAACCAAAGGAGCAAAAAGGCAAAAGTCTAAAATGGGGAAAGACTAAACCTAAAGTTGTCATGCAAAAGTGGTCCTAAGGTTAGTGAGGTTTCAACTATCCTAAGAGAAAAGGAGAACCAAAGAGGAGCAAAATAGAAGAGAAGAAAGCTAGCAAGCAACTTACTCCTTTAAAGGAGATAAGTTGCTCCTAAAGGGGGGACAAAAGAGTTGTCTCACATGATGGCATAAGGCGCATCAAAACACAAAGAGCAAGCAACTTAAAAAGAAAATATGAAGAGTTGAAATGTGGATAAACATCCACACTTCTCTTACCATGAGCCCTTGCAAGTGTTAGTAAAACTCCAGCACATGTTCATCAATATAATCATGGAAATGGCATGCTCAAAGCTCACATCAACAAAGATCATACAACATGTCACATTGCGCACACAAGCATTTACGTGTCGAGAACATGGAAGCATGCATCAACCAGCAAGCAAATCACCCTAAACAATCATATTCAATGATCATACAATGATTCATGGCAATTAAAACATGTAAGGGGATCAAACAAACTCAAAACAACTCCAAAATGGCATTCTGCTTCAGGGTTAACCGGTTAACTAAAGCGTTAACCGGTTAACCAGTTCAAATATGCAGAAAATTACACAGAAAAAGGATGCGTTAACCGGTTAACCAAAGCGTTAACAGGTTAACACTGTCAAAACAGCAACAATTCTTGTAGAAAATCAACTTAAAACCAGCTTATCCAAATAATCACACACCATACCAGCAATCAATTATGCATGAAATAAATGGATATATTCACATTAATTAGCATCATCAAGCTCATGAACATTAGCACATGGATCCGGTTACCAATCAACCAATCAATTCGAGCAATATCAGCAAATACACAAGCACATGGTGGATCAAAAGCACAAGCATGTAAATAAGCTAAAACAGAGCTAGATCTGAAATTAACCAACCTACAAAGCTGAGATATGCTTTGGTAATTGTTGTTTGAGTTGGAAATGAGAGATCTCATAGAAAACTTTGAAGATCTAGTGCTAAGCTTCACACTCCATGCAAAATAAATGCAAGCAAAAATCTTGATGCAGAATTTTGGATCCAAAAGCGCTTCCAATTCCCAAACCAGATCTGAATCACCAATTAAACCAGCAAAAATGATGCAAAAGAGCTATGGATTGAGGTCTAGTTCCACGATCTACACACCTTAAGGCAAGGTTATGTGATCTTTAAAGAGGAACTCTTAGTGAATTTGGAAAATGTGGGAGAGAAAATGAGAGAATGGTGAGAGAGGAGAGTGAAAATTTAGAATTGAAGAGTGAAAAAATGAGGGAGCTCCCTCTTGGTTTGGAGGGAAATGGATTAAATATGGTTTAGGTTTGGGGCCCAAAATTTAGGCTTGGGATCCAAAACATATGGTTTGGTAAAGTGATTAGGATTTAGCAATGGAATTAGGCTTGGATAAATGATCTAGATCCTTCTCCTTAATTCAAAATGAATAAAAATCAGAAAATTGGAGCCAAAACACATGCTGAATTTTGCTGTTGGAATTCAAAATTCGCAGCCGTTAACCGGTTAACCAAAGCGTTAACCGGTTAACGCCAATGAATTTTGAATTCTCCCTCCTTTTGGTGGGAAACCTCAATAATAACTCGGCGCCAACCGTTTTGATCTGATTTTGACCCTCCATCCTTTTTTAGGGCCTTGACCATGATATCAAACTTGTAACATGCCTTGTGAGCTTCTTGCCATGTCACCATGCTCTTGATTTTGCCTTGTAGTGCTTCAAATTTCCTGAATGACTGATCATATGCCCTATGCTAGAACATGCGAGTATTATGCTTCATTTTCCTATGCAATATGCTAAGGATATGACATGCTTATGATGATTATGATATGATGATGATGCTAAACATGAGAGGGCAAATTTGGGGTGTTACAGCTGCCCCTATTCAAGCAACTGTTAATCTGAAGAGGACGGTAGCACGACTATCGACCGTTCAAGAAAAATTAGTGGTTGAATACCGAGAAGACCTGGAATTTGCACTCGGTTGGAGAATGCAAGAAACGAGTGTAAACACCCCAAATTTGCCCTCACCCATTCACACCATGGCTTGTGATCATTCTCATATGCATAAACACCATCATATCATATCATATCTCACTTTTGATTCACTGCATAGTTTCTAAGTCATCTGCACCTAGGGTTTGTGTTCTGAGCAAGCCCAAAGCATCTTGAGCCATTCCAAAGGACACCAATCAATTCAAAGGGGTCCATGTGTGTCCTTATGTCATATTCCATCTCCTCAAAGTCAAAATGCAGAGGAATCACAAGAACTAGGGTTTGAGTGGATGCAGAGCCAAGTTTGACTGCACAGTTGACTGAAAATTAGGGTTTTGGTTTCAGAGGCCATAACTCCAAATTTTTTGGCCATTCTTGTTTCCATTGATCTCTATATGGTATAGGGAGTATGCATATCAATTTTCATGAAGAAATTCCATGGGGAAGTCATCTGATCAAGAGTTGACTTTTCAAGCAAGTCAGTGCAAAATCAGGGCATCTGAGGCCCCCAATGACCCAACCAATGGGTGATCTTCATCATTTTGAGTGTATATGATCTTTATTTGATCATGGAATAAGGTTGAAGTTCATAAAAATCAAGAATTTAGGGTTTTTGCAAAAGTTGACTTTTTGGGCATAATTGACTTTTCAAGAATGCATCATTTTAGGTCATTTTTCAAGCCTTGATTATTGATCCAAAAAGGCTTCAAATGGAAAAACTTTGGTCATGAAAGTTGTAGATCTCATCTTTCCCTTTTCAAAAAGTACAAGAACATGATCAAACTCTTCTTGGATCAAAAGTTATGGCAATGCAAAGTTGGCTAAAATCATTGATTTTCAAGGCATGCCCTAAGTGAGAATTTTGCAAAATCTTGGACCAATGCATATTGCAGCCTCTAATTCATTTCAAACCATTACACAAACTTTCTCTAAGTCCTAAAAATCAGATATGAACCAAGAAAGCCTATGGTTTATGTTTGGTTAGGCAAAAGAATCACATGTGAACCAAAGTTACAACAAGTTGCAAAACTCATGATCATGCTTTACCAACTTGCTGCATTGGTCCTTGAATCAAGCTAGCCTAACACACTCATCATGCTGCACCAGAACCAGCTTTGTACTTGCCTAGACCTTGAGCCCATGCCTCTCTTACAAGAAGTTGACATATTTGCAAAAGTGGCTACACCTATCCATAAAGCACAAGTCACATCCTCTGACCAATGAGAGAGAATTATGTGGACATTTTGCAAGCTAAACATAACACAAGGCAAGGCTGAAAGATTACACACATTCACATTCACAAAATCACTTCACATTGCATAAGCCTTCGAATTTCTCTATACAGCCTGCAAACACTCAAACTTTCTTCATCATCCAACTCAACACACTTCATAGACAAAAAACCACCAAAGCTCAAGCCTGAAACAAGCCTGACCTGAGCTTCACCATTCTTCACCCTCAGAACCAGTTCTCTTCGAATCTCACTATCCAGCCATCAAACACCTCATATTTCATCACCAACAAGTCAAGCATACCACAAGGATTCAAAACCACCCTTTACATTGACTTAAAACAGCCTGTGCACAAAGTCCATTTCCTGCTACACCAGAAACGGATTCCTCAAAGCAGCTTGCCTAAGCTCATTCCAGGCTTTCCATTGGCTTCAGGGGATTCAGGGAGGTTGTTCTGCATCAAAGCAAGGCCAAAAGAGCTCACATTCACAGTTCTTCACCTCAGGTAGTCTCAAACTTCAAACTTTTTAAAGCTTTGATTTTTTGTTATAAACTGAAAGTGCATACTCTGAGGATCATTGTGATGTGTTTAGAATCTAAAATGATGGAAAAATGAGCATTTGGTGAGTGTCTGAAAGTTTGGCCCCTTTTTTTATTTTGTTTCGATTCAGCTTGTTCTTGCTAGTAAAATGAGTTTTGACTATTGATTTGAGTTGCTAAGAGTGTGGGGTTTGTTTCTGGGCGTTCAATTTGGCTTGGGGAGGTCTGAATCTTGTTTTAGGGTTTTGGGGTCGCCGGGGAAGACGACCGGAGCTCCCCTCCGGTCGCCTGAATCTGTTTTGCCCTAATTACGGTCATTAAGCTAGTTTGAATCTTGGGCGTTGGATGGGGTTGAATGTTTGACTTCGCGCGCGGATAGAGGGCCCTGATCATTTGGGATTAGCCCTAATTCATTTTTTTATTTTAATTAATCATAATTAGTTTAATTAACTCAGATGCAATCCTGGCCATAAGATCTGGCGCTGGTCAACCAATTTGAATCCAGGACGCATCTCATCCATCCAATCTGTTTACCTTTCATTTTTCTTATTTTTAATTCATTTTCTTTTCCTTTGTTTTGTTTAATTATTTAAAAATAGTTAAAAATTCTTAAAAATTATGAAACTTTTTCCTTAAAGTTTTATTAATTTTTAAGACCCAAAAATATTTTTATCTTATTTTTTATCATTAAAAAAGTATTTTTAAATATTTAAAAGATTATTTTTAATTGATTAATGAGAATTAATTAATTAAAAATACTTTTAGGTATTTAAAAATTACAAAAAAATTCATGAAATGTTCTAAGACATTTAGAAACATTGTCCAACCTTCAAACCAAATTTCTTTTTTGATCTTGATGCATTTTAAGAATTTTTCATTGAATTAAATCATTTTTTATGCATTATTTTGATCATGGATTCAAAAATTCATTTCTGCCTATTGGTGAAGGTTGAGACATTGATTCTTCTTGCATTGTTTTCTATTTGGCATGTATTTTCAAGGATAAAAAGGCCATGATTTGATCTTGCATTTTCCATTTGTTTGGCATTTCTTTTGATAAGAACCCTAAAAAACCCTAATAACTTAGAAAATTCATATCTTGAGTTTGGTTGAGAGTGGAGAGCTCCCCTTTGGGCAGTGGTTCATTATAGGCCTAGGGTTTCTTTGGGTACCATTTTCCATTTTTTATCTTAAAGATTGCTTCTGTTTTTGGTTTGTGTTTGATGTTTGATTCATGAACCCTAATTTTGGGATTTCTTTTGCATCCTTCTTGCATTCTCTTGCATAACTTGACTTGCCATTGCATTTTATACATGCTTGTGATTCATTTGACATCTTAAGACATGTAGGAAGCATGTTTGATCATTGCATCACATATTTGCCATGCCATTTGTCTTGTATGCTTCATAACATTTCATGTTTGTTCATGCTCCTTAACTTGCATCATTTGCATTCATGATCTTGTATGAACATCCCCATGCCTTGCCACATGTTTGCAGCACCTCATAGCATCATAATCATCATCAACATGCTTCTGGTTTTGCTTACCATCATGTCATCTCATCTCATTTGGCATTGCATTGCATTTCTTTTCTAACATTTCAGGTGGTAAGTGAACTTGAGAAGTGAATTTGCCTTCACTTCTCATAACTTTTCTTTTCATCTCTCTTGCATACCATGCTGCATTTATACATGTGTTTGAGTTTGAGCTTGCTCATTCTTGCTTCTCCCACTTTCTTTCTTCAAGTGACTTGACTTCTTGAATGAAGCAAGTCACTTTGCTTCTCTTGATCTTGTTCATCTGCTTCCTGGTGGCTCCTTTGAAGATTGCTCTTGAAAACCTCACAAACCTTAGGATCAACCAAGCATGACAATGAATTAGGGTTTTTGATTAGTCTCCCCTCATAGTTTTTACCTTTGTGTCTCTCTTTGAGTCTTCTCTTCTCATCCCATAATCAGAGACTAAACCCTAAAGGTTTTAAGACTTTGTGATTAGGGTTATGCCTGCATCCTTCTCTTAGGATGGAGTGTATAACTTTAATCCTAAGTATTAAACCCTTAATGTGTTTAAATCTCTTAATTAATCCACCTAATAATCATCAAGACAATACACTTGTAACTTGGGCCTTGCATTAGGGTTCTAATTCTTCCTTAAGTGGTTAAGAAGGACTAACCCTAGTGTTAATGGACAAGTCCCCCTCAAGTTGTCTTACAAATCATAAAATCTACTTCATCATCATACCATTAATCTAAAATTCACTTAATCAAAGGCTTGTTTTGTCATGGGTTTAATCCCTAATCATGGATTAAGTTGAGGAGCTTTCCTCAGCTTAAACATTCTCATCTATTATCCTTCTATTAGGATGGTGTAATGAGTCTGTTTAATCCTTGATTATGGCTTAACCTCATTACTCAACACTAAACAAAAACCACAAAAACATTTAAATAATCACAAGTAGGTTAATGATCTTAATCCTATACCAAAGGTGATTAAGTGTGAGAATCTGACTTCACACTTAAGGTATTCTCATTACCCCTAATCAGAGGGAAGATGTGATGAGTTTACTAACCCATTGGTTTAGGCTTAAGCTCATTATCTTATGACAAACTCCAAAAAGAAATAAAAGACTGAAAACTCAAAAACAAACAATAATCGTCTCCTCCGGGATTCTTTTCTCATCACCTTCATTCACAACCGAGAACTTGCTTCTTCCGTCTAATGCAAGACAGTTTGCATCTGTGCCAGACAGATCATACACTTGAGCATTGACAAGTAAGCAGTTCACAAGTCAATTCACCTTTCAGTCTCTTTGGGTCGAACTACGGTGTTCTGACTTCCTCATTGCACGAGAGGATACGTAGGCATAACTTAACAGTTATCGAACAAAAGTCTCTGTACATTCCCCCTCTTTCCAGCTTCATTCTTTAGCCTCATTATCATGAGCAATTCCTTCTCATTCCTACACTGACACTTTCATACTTCATATCACTTATACACTATACACTGACACCTGTACATTCTTTCCAGCTACTTTATACACAGATTGCACTGACACTACCCCCTTTAAAACACAAATCTTTTAAGCGTGGATCCCGTCGAGTACGGCGGACAATCTGGGTGCTAATACCTTCCCAGGTTGTAACCAACCCCCTTTCTCAGTCTCTCTGGTTCGCAAACCGTCTTATCCATCTTTTTCTAGGCCTATGCAGCATTGCCTTTCCTCCGGGATAAAAATGCCTAGCTGGCGACTCTATTCATTCTCCAGTGAGTTCACGGCTGTGTGTTCTCACTGTTCCCTCTCGCCGACCGTTCGCGTCTGTACCTTTATCTGACCCTGCGTCACTTATCGGGAGCGACAACGAGAAATAAACCCAACCAAATGACGCTTTGGCGACTGATGCGGGGACAAGGCAAACGGGCTCCTTCCAACCTAAATTGTTACTTCAGATAGAAAAAATTAGACAAACGTGTCTCCTTCGAGCAACCCTGTTACGCCAGGAACCGGACATACGAGCCCTCTTCAAACAAACCGGTTACGCCAGGATATGGGCATATGAGCCATCTTCATACATTTTGCAATATATGATCTGAGACAGACGAACCTCCTTCGGATAAACCTATTACGCCAGGACCAGTGATGCATTTAAGTCTGTGGGATAGACATGCATAATCAGGATAGACGAACCCTCCTCATATGTTATCCGTAGACATAGGGTGTAAGAGAGACGAGCCTTCTTTGAGCAAACCTGTTACGCCAGGTGCAACATTAGGATTTGACGAACCCTTCTCACAAATCTTGCGTAGATAAGTGGTCTCTGAGATAGATGAACCTCCTTCGGATAAACCTGTTACGCCAGGACCGGTAACCATTTTGACGTTTAACCCCACCGTCAGGACTTCAAACCTCTTCAACACAAACGAGCATTGGATAAACATTAAGAGAATACAGACGAGTGCCATAAGTCAATGATACAAACGAGTATCAGACGATGATCTAAGAAACACAAACGAGCGCTTCAGGTGATGATATAGACGAATACCAGGAATCCAACACAGACGAGCATTTGGAGTAGCAATACAGACGAGTACCAGAGTAATTATCAAATCAACATAAAGGATATAAGCTAACACAAACGAGTGTGAGAGATGATACAGACGAGTATCCAATAAATGCGAACAAGCTTAGAATAGATCAAAAAACACAGATGAGTGCCGGAGCGTGCAGACGAGCAAAGATGAAGATCAAACACTGACGAGTGCTGGGGATGCAGATGAGCAACAACAAAGTGAGAACACAAATGAGTGTTGGGAAAATGCAGACGAGCTACAACATATTGCAAACACATACGAGTGCTGGGGATGTAGACGAGCAACAAACGAGAATCATCGAACACAGACGAGTGCCGAGGAATGAGGACGAGCAATGAGCAGATGTCAAACACAGGCGACTGCTGAGGAAAGCATACGAGCAACAAATGAGAATCAAACACAGACGAGCGCCAAGAATTGCAGACCAGCAATGAGTCGATGCCAAACACAGACGAGTGCCAAGGAATGAAAACGAGCGTCAAACTGAACTCAAACAACTCTGCTGGGGAGAATCAAACGAAGATTAATTCACAAACGAGCGAGTGCTGGGAAAGTAGATGAACATCCAGCGGATGTCAACCATCAAACACAACCTAATGTTAGGGATTGCAGACGAGCAACTAAGCAACAAATGAAGTGCCCCAATTGGCAACAAAAATCACGGCTCTGCAGGGGAACCAGGTCAAGAGGCTTTGACGATGCCTAACTCTGACTGGGGAGATGAATGACGGTTGGTATCTGTCGCTCCCACCAAATGACACCTGGTCAGAAGGGGTACGGACACGAACGGTCGGCGAAAGGGAAAGGGTGAAAAGAGTCGCCAGCTAGGCATTTTTATCCCGAAGGAAAGGTAATGCTGCATAAACCTAAGAAAAGATGGATAAGACGGTTGCGAACCAGAGAGACTGAGAAAGGGGGGTTAGTTACAACCTGGGAAGGTATTAGCACCCAGATTGTTCGCCGTACTCGACGGGATCCACGCTTAAAAGATTTGTGTTTTAAAGGGGTAGTGTCAGTGCAATTTGTGTATCAAAGCTGGAAAGAATGCAAGTGTCAGTGTAAAAGAAGTGTGAAGTGTATAAGAGAGGTGTCAGTGTGAGAATCAAGAATGAAATGCCTAAGACAATGAGGCTAAAATAATAATGCTAGAGGAGGGGGAATATACAGAGACTTTTGTTCGATAACTGTTAAGTTATGCCTACGTATCCTCTCGTGCAATGAGGAAGTCAGAACACCGTAGTTCGACTCAAAGAGACTGAAAGGTGAATTGACTTGTGAACTGCTTACTTGTCTATGCTCAAGTGTATGACCTGTCTGACTCAGGTGCAAACTGTCTTGCATTAGACGGAAGAAGCAAGTTCTTGTTTGTGAGTGAATGAGGTGAGAAAAGAATCCCGGAGGAGACGATTATTGTTTGTTTTTGTGTTTTCAATCTTTTATTGCTTTTTGTGTTTGTCATAAGATAATGAGCTTAAGCCTAGACCAAGGTTTAACAAACTCATCACATCCTCCCTTTGATTAGGGGTAATAAGAATACCTTAAGCATGAAGTAAGCACCTCACACTTAATCACCATGATGTAGGATTAAGATCATTAACCTACTTGTAATTATTTAGATGTTTTTTGTTGTTTTTGTTTAGTGTTAAGTAATGAGTTTAAGCCATAATCAAGGATTTAATGGACCCATTACACCCTAATAGAAGGATAATAGATGATAACATTTAAGCTGAGAAAGGCTCCTCAACTTAATCCATGATTAGGGATTAACCTCATGACAAAACAAAGCCTTTATTAAAGTGGATTTTAGTTAATGATGGGATTAAGAAGTGATTTTTATGGTTTGTAAGACAACTTGAGGAGGACTTGTCCATTAACACTAGGGTTAGTCCTTCTTAACCAATTAAGGAAGAATTAGAACCCTAATGCAAGGCCCAAGTTACAAGCTTTATGTCTCAATGATTATTAAGTGAATTGATTAAAGGGTTTAAACACATTAAGAGTTTAACACTTAGGATTAAAGTTATACACTCCATCCTAATAGAAGGATGCATGCATAAGCTTAATCACAAAGCCTTAAAACCTTTAGGGTTTAGTCCTTGATTATGAGATGAGAAGAGAGGACCCAAAGATGACACAAAGGTAAAAGCTAAATGGGGGACTAATCAAACCCTAATTGTTATCATGCTTGGAAGTCTTAGGGTTTGTGAGGCTTAAGAGGAGGAATCTTCAAAGAGCCACCAAGGAAAGAAGCAAATGAAAGGAGAAGGAAGCAGAGAGAAGCAAGACAACTTGCTTCACTTAAGAAGACAAGTTGCTTGAAGAAAGAAAGTAAGAGATGAACATGAATGAGCAAGCTCACTCCAAAGCACAAGATAAAATGCAGCAATGATGCATAAGAGAGATGAAAAGAGATTGTGAGAAGTGAAGGCAAATTCACTTCTCAAACACTTACCACCTGAAAGGTTAGCAAAAGGAAATGAAATGGGATGCAAATGAGATGAAATGTCATGATGCAAACCAAGGTCAAAAGCATAAACATGATTTCAGTGATGCTAAGAGATGATGCAAACACATGGCAAGAGTTGTGGATGATCATACAAGGATGAGGATGCAAATGAAGCATGCTTTGAACCATGAAAGTTCATGAAAGTTTATGAAATGGAATGGAAAAATAACATGGCAAATGAAAGATGAAATGATCAAACATGATTCTAATATGTCCTAAGATGCATTATGAATCATGTGGATGCACAAAATGTCATGGCAAGTCCTTAAATGCAAGCAAATGAGAGATGGATGCAAAGGAAGGCACAAATTACAAGATTCAAAACCAGAAGCAAATGACAAGATAAAAATTTGAAAATGGGATCAAAGGAACCCTAGACCTACACAAGTTCACTTCCCAAAGGAGGGGACCTAACTCTTAACCTAGTGCAAGTTATGAATTTCTCAAATCAATTAGGGTTTTGGGATACCTCACAATGAAAAATACAAAACAAATTGAAAATGAAATATGAATTCCAGCCAATTTTATCCTATAAACTACATGCTATGAAGGATGCAATGCAAGAAGAACCATCATCAAACTCTCAATGGTTAGGCAGAATGGATTTTCCCAAGTTTGAACAAAAATATTGCATTTAAATGAATTAAATTCCAATGAAAATTGTCAAAATGTATCAAGGACCAAAAAGAAATTTGTTTTGAGAGTTTGATAATGTTTCTAATTGTTTTAAAATGCCATGTGAATTTTTTTGTGATTTTTAAATACCTAAATGCATTTTTAATTAATTAGTTTCCATTAACTAATTAAAAATAAACATTTAAATGGTTTAAAAATAATTTTTAATGCAAAAAATAAAAATTAAAATATTTTTGGGTTCTGAAAAATAATGAAATGCTTGACAAAAAAATTCAGAATTTTTAAATATGATTTGCTATTTTAAAAAATTCGTAGAAGTTAAATACAAAATAAATGAATTAAAAATGAAATTATGAGAAGTATGCAAGATCCATGGATGAGATTCAAATGGTTTTGGAGGGAGTTGACTGGCGCCAGATCCTGTGGCCCAGATTCAAACTGTCTGAATTAAAACTAAAACCCAATTAATTATGTTAATGACGTGGATTAGGGCTTAATGGGGTGATCTGAGCCACACAAACACGCGCGGGTCAACACGGGCCAACTGAATCCATGGTTCACATTCAAAGTTGGCTAATTACTCAGATTAGGGTTAATGACCCTCAGGTGGCCGGAGAAGACTTCCGGTCGTCTTCTCCGGCGAGACCTTCATCCTATCTCTCTCAAAACCTCACTAAAACGTGTCAAAATCTCCAGATTTACTCAACCAAACATCTTAAACAAGAATCCAACAACAAAATCTATTTATTTTTCATGAATCAAGAGAAACAAGCAAAAATCATTTTCAAGGGCAAAGTTTCAGACAGACCATACATCCTCATCTCTTCATCATTTTCAAAAATTCAAAGCTCATTGCATTCAGGGGAGCATGTAGATCATTTCAATAACTTAAAACAAGATTTCTGGAAAAAAGATTTTTCGAAGCTACCTGAAGTGAAGCTTTCAGTTTGGAGCTTTCAGACTGCCTCCTTGCTTCAAAGCTCCTCTAATGGTCTCCCTGAAGATGCTTTGAGGTTTAGTTGGATTGTATGGTGGCTGATTTGTGAGATTGATGAAGTTCTGTCCAAGGAAGTGGAAAATTGTATTTCTGTTTCAGGGACTTTCAAGGCAGGTTGAAGGATGGTTTATGCTCTATGAAGCTTTTCTGAATGGATGTTGAAGTTGGTTTTGATGTTTGAGACTTGAGTGTTGAGTTTCGAATGAAAATGCAAAAAGGGAGAATTTTGGGAACTATGGCAATGCTGTGTATTCAGGCTGGCTTGTTGTATGTTTTGAGTCTCTTTTAGTCCACATATCAAGCTGTGATAGGGCAGAGAGTTGTTGGTGGCACAACTTGATTGGTATGGCCCCTTTTGCAAAAAGTCAATGTGACTTGTCCTTTGAGGTATGGGTCATGGCAGGCTGGTTTAGAGGCATGGCTTGGTTCAGCTGTGATCAAGGAGAACCATGGAAATGAATTTGAGGCCAACTTGCAAGTGGATTAGGGTTTATGTGAGGTTTTGCAATTTTCACAAAGTTTAACCCTTTTGTGATTTCTTGAAGCATAAGTCATGAAACTTGGAGATTCTTTGGTGCATTCTGATTTTTAGGTCATGGTTTGTGTTTGTGTAATGCATAGAAGTCCATTTGAAGTCACATTTTGCCTTGGCATGAGGTTTTGCAACTTTCCCTCTTTGGTGTAAAACTTGAAATTATGTGATTTTATCCAACTTTGACAAGCCATAAATTTTGATCCAAAATGAATTAGAATGAGTTCTTGTACTTTTTGAAAATGGTAGGATCCATTCTACAACTTTCATGACCATAGTTTTCTCATTTGAAGCATTTTTGAATCAATTTGAGGAGGTTGAAAAACTTTCCCCAAATAGTAAGTTTACATTACAAGTCACTTTCCCAAAAAGGCAACTTTGCAAATGGCTTGAAATTCTTCAATTTTGTGAACTTATAACATCTTCTATGATCAAATAAAGATCATACACATTCAAAATGATGGAGAAACCCCTTTGGTTGGGTCATTGGGGGCCTCAGATGCCCTGATTTTGCACTGACTTGCTCAAGAAGTCATCTCTTGATCAGATGCCTTCCCCATTGAATTTCTTCATGAAAATTGATATGCATGATCCTCATATCATATAGAGATCAATAGAAACAAGAATGACCAAAAAATTTGGAGTTATGGCCTTTGAAACCAAAACCCTAATTTTAGGTCATCAGTGCAGTTAAACTTGGCTCTGCTTCCATGCCTTTTTTCAGTTCTTGTGATTCTTTGATTTTCTTGACTTTGTGGGAGTATAATATGATGCTTGAACATACATGGACCCCTTTGAAGTAATTAGTGACCTTTGGAGTGACTCAAATGGCTCAGGGATGGCTCAGATCACAAACCCTAAGATGCAGATGACTTAGAATTAATGCAGTGAATCAAAAATGTGGTATGAGATGCTATGATTGAATTTATGCACATGTAAAGATCACAAGCTATGGTGTGAATGAGTGAGGGCAAATTTGGGGTGTTTACAGCTGCCCCTATTCAAGCATGAGTTAGCTGTGCAGGATGTAAGCGACGGCTTATCATTCGAACAAGATAACTTGTGGTTGAATACCAAAGACAGTCCAAAATTTGCACTCACAAAATGAAGAAGAAAAGGGATATAGATTGTAAAAGAAAAATAAAGTATGATTATAAAAGTGCGGGCGATGGAGGACGACCATCGAGTAGAGGACGACTGCTGGGGATAATGCAATAACGGGGACGGCTGACATGCTGGGAAATAAAGAGATCATGATGGGGATGGCCATTAGGTAAAGCTATAAGACTCTCTAGGGGTTATAGGTAAATGACGGGGAAGACCGTCAAGTTCAAGGCATAAATGAAATAAATGATGAGGTACGGTCATCAAAGGTGAAGGACGATCGCTTTGCAGGGGACGGCTGCTCAGTCGGGGAGGAGATGAGGGACGGTCATCTAAGGTGAAAGACGATCACCTGGCAGGGTACGGCTGCCGAAAGTATCACGACATAGGACGAATGCCGGATAGAAAAAAAAGTCGACGATGGGGACGACCATCGGACAAGCATGATGAAGGAATATCACCAAGAGGTGAAGGACGGTCACCTAGCAGGGTACGGCTGCTCTGAGGGTATCATGACATATGACGAATGTCAGATAACAAGATCAGCCATGGGGACGGCCATCGGATAAAATGATGAAGGACGATCATCAAGAGGTGAAGGATGATCACCTAGCAGGGGACGGCTGCTAAAAATATCACGACATAGGATGAATGTCGGATAAGAAGGGGTTCTAATGAATAGAGACTCCACTGGGGGTGATGAAGGACGATCATCAAAAAGGTGAAGGACGATCACCTGGCAGGGTACGGCTGCCGAAAGGTATCATGACATAGGACGAATGTCAGATAGAAAGGAAATAATTCACTGGGATTTGCTGGGACTTTTCCGGGGAATAGTAGACACAGACGAGTATCTAAATTCAAGAAGACATAAGTGTTTGACACAGTGTATAGATTAATGATATGGACGAGCATCCTTAAGACTATGATACGGACGAGTATCAGCAGAAACAAACGCCTCACGCATGTTCAGAGATGATGATATAGACGAGTACCAACTAGTTAACAAAGAACACGGACGAGTGTCGAGTCTGAGGGGATATAAGTGGTATATATAAGATACGGACGAGTATCTGTATGAGTAGAAAGTGATGAGTGAGACACAGACGAGTGTTTAACTTGCTGGGGAGAGTGTGACACGGACGGGTGTCGGAAAAAGTGTATTATAAACAAGTATATGGTTCTCAAATGCTTAGGTAACTATATTGGGGAAGGTGACACGGACGGGTGTCAAGGAAGTTGTATATATATATGTGTTTGTGCTGTGAGTGCAAAAGGGGACGCTTTGGCTTTCTGCTGGGGATATGACACGGACGAGTGTCAAGAAGCATTTGTAATGTATAAGTATCTGTTTGTAGAGAATGCCCGGGCGACTTTACTGGGGAATGATGACACGGACGAGTGTTTTAAAGGAGCATGTAACTGTATCTGTAGGGGAACTGCTTCGGCTCTCTGGTGGGGAACCAGGAAGTACTCTGTATATCGTTGACGGATTATCAGTATTCACAAGTGTTTGGTTCGACACATGGCTTATGATTATGCAATATGTTTGATTTTTGCCGTAATGCTCCGTATTAGACGGAATGCTACGCTCTGTGGGGAAAATATGATGCGAATGCTATGATTATGCAAAGATACCGATCCGGGATTCAGATCCCGATGCCGTGGAGATCTCTAGCTGATCTGCTTGAAGTGGATTTCCCAGCTGGGGGATAAGATCATTGGTAGATCTGACATATATGACTCTGCTTGGAGAAATAGATCACGGATAGACCTATCTCAGTAATGAGGAACCCAGCTGGGGTTTGTAGAAGCTTTCGTCGCTCTGTCGTGAGATCTTCAAGCGTTGCTCTTCTGGATATAAGTTGAAACTCTGCGGGGAGATGATTCCTTGTCAATCACTCGGTTGGGGAAGAAGGAAGATCACTGAAAGATCCTCTTAGAGATTTTTGTGGGGATCCCGCTGAGGACGATACTTGACAACTCAGCTGGGGATATGAGCACCTTCTGGTACTGCTCTGATGGAAATGTTGGAGAAGTGATGCCTGGAAACTCTGATGGGGAGAAAGCATCTCTGGTGCTGTTTGGAAGGTATGCTGAGGAAATAATGATTTGGCAGCCTACTGGGGAGAAGCTTTCATGCCCCATATTGTGCTTTGAACACCTGCAATCCTGTATGGCAAAGAAACACACAAGTTCCCCGAGGTATCCCTTACGGGATTCCGTCATAGGAGTTTAGACACTCCCGGGAGCAAATATATTTCCCGTAAGCACGTGTTTTTAGAAGGGAAGCATTTGTATTTATGCAATCAATATCTCAAGGACATCAGACATTTTGCAAATGAAAAATGAAACGTACGAGAAAAGATATGACTGAAAATCTGGTTTTATTAATTTGTGTGCCCTGAATTGGCAAGATACAGTCAAAGAAACAGATCCCCTGAAATGAGGAAATCGTTACAAATTGAGGAACAAAAAGGTGTTGGCAATGTTGATGATGCTTCTGGGAGCTTCCCTTTCGCTATGACTCGTATGACATTGACGTTCTTCTCGTCTTGCTTTCTGAAGAAGGTTGATTCTGATCGATGTTTGAACCTTTCGAAGCCTGTCATGTTGTAAGTGATACAGACGAATTCAGAATGCAGTTGTTCGCTTATTCCCTTATTTTGCGTGGATCTCCCTTTCGGGTTTTCAATCCACCGGGATACCCATTTTTGCCTGAGTTGTCCAATGCGGCTTTTCAACTCAGCGGGTGTACATTTTTTATTTATTTTCACTTATTTTTGCCCAAGTCTTTTATTCTGTTTTTGACTCGCCAGGATGCCCTATTTTTGCCTGGACTTACATTCTGTTTTTATGTCCGGCGGGTCATTTTTATGCGAAGTATTTTTTAACTGCATCTGAATTCACAGGGTACAGGAAGTCTTCACCATCCATAGTACTGAGCATCAGAGCTCCACCAGAGAAAACTTTCTTTACTATGAAAGGACCATCATAATTCGGAGTCCACTTGCCCCTGTGGTCTGTATGAGGAGGGAGGAGTCTTTTCAGCACAAGATCTCCTACTTGGTACTCTCGGAGCCTGACTTTCTGATCGAAGGCTTTCTTCATTCTATTCTGATACATCTGCCCATGACAAATTGCAGCCAAACTCTTTTCTTCAATCAGACTTAGTTGCTCGTATCGGGATCGGACCCATTCTGCTTTATTTAGCTTAACATCCATTAGCACTCGCAAGGAGGGTAATTCAACTTCAACAGGTAGGACTGCCTCCATACCATACACAAGCTGATACGGTGTTGCCCCAGTGGATGTTCTGATTGACGTACGGTACCCATGCCAGGCAAATGGTAGCATTTCAAGCCAGTCTTTATAGGTAACTACCATCTTCTGCATAATCTTCTTGATATTCTTACTGGCCGCCTCTACAACACCGTTCATCTTTGGCCTGTAAGGAGAAGAATGTGGTGTTGGATCTTGAAGTCCCGGCATAGTTCTTCCATCATTTTGTTGTTCAAGTTGGAACCATTATCAGTAATGATTCGCTCGGGCACTCTATACCGACAGATGATGTCCCTCTTCAGAAATCGGGCTACCACTTGCCTGGTGACATTTGCATAAGACGCTGCTTCAACCCACTTGGTAAAATAGTCAATGGCAACCAGGATGAATCTGTGGCCGTTTGAAGCAGTTGGTTCAATCTTGCCAATCATATCAATGCCCCACATGGCAAAGGACCAGGGTGAAGACATCACATTCAGAGGATTCGGAGGCACATGCACCTTATCCGCATAGATCTGGCATTTATGGCATTTTCTGGCATAGGCACAACAGTTCGCATCCATTGTGATTCAGTAATAGCCTGATCTTAGCAACTTTTTAGCCATTGCATGCCCTCCAGCATGGGTACCAAAGGATCCTTCGTGCACCTCGTGCATCAACAAGTCTGCTTCTGCCCTATCAACACATCTGAGAAGTACCATATCAAAGTTTCTCTTATACAGGGAACCATCAGTATTCAGGAAGAAACTACCAGCTAGCCTTCTTAATGTCTTCTTATCATTGGAAGATGCCCCAGGTGGGTATGTTTGATCCTCCAAGAAGCATTTGATGTCATGGAACCAAGGCTTATCATTTTTGACAACATCTGCTGAGAACACATATTCTGGTCTGTCAAGTCTGGATACTGCGATTCGAGGTACAAAGTTGGCCGCTTGAACTTTGATCATGGATGAAATGGTAGCCAGAGCGTCTGCAAATTGATTCTCGTCTCGAGGGATGTACTCAAGCTTGACTGTTGTGAAGAAAGTCAACAACCTCCTTGTATAATCCCGGTAAGGTATCAGATGATCTTGATGGGTGTACCATTTGCCATTGGTTTGATTAATTACCAGAGCTGAATCTCCGAACACAGTCAAAGTCTTGATCCTGAGGTCAATGGATTCCTCAAGACCCATAATACAAGCTTCGTATTCAGCTTCGTTGTTAGTGCAGTTGAAAGTGAGCTTTGCCGAGAAAGGCATGTGAACTCCTTTAGGTGTAATGAGTACTGCACCAACGCCACGACCATTCATATTAACAGCCCCATCAAACATCATAGTCCATTCTTCCTCTGGGTCAGGCCCTTCAGTGTGAACAGGCTCTTCATGATCTTTTGCTTTTATGAACATGATGTCTTCATCAGGGAAGTCAAATCTCATAGGCTGGTAATCATCAATAGGTTGCTCAGCAAGATAATCAGATAACACACTGCTCTTGATGGCTTTTTGAGATGTGTACTGAATGTCATATTCTGTGAGGATCATTTGCCATCTTGCAACCCGTCCGGTAAGTGCTGGCTTCTCAAAAATGTACTTAACTGGATCCATCTTGGATATCAACAAAGTGGTGTGGGTCAACATATACTGCCTTAGTCGGCGAGCAGCCCACGCTAAAGCACAACAAGTTTTCTCGAGCAGTGAATAACGTTGTTCACAGTCGGTAAATTTTTTGCTTAGGTAGTATATTGCGTACTCTTTTCGACCAGACTCGTCATGCTGGCCCAGCACACACCCCATTGACTCTTCTAATACTGTCAAGTACATGATTAGAGGTCTTCCTTCAACTGGAGGCATAAGGATTGAAGGCTCTTGTAAGTATTCCTTGATTTTGTCAAAAGCCTTCTGGAAGTCTTCATTCCACCTGACCGTTTGTTCTTTTCTTAACAGCTTGAACAAAGGCTCACAGGTTGCGGTAAGGTGAGATATGAACCTTGAAATGTAGTTCAATCTACCTAGAAACCCCCGAACTTCTTTCTTTGACTTTGGTCCAGGCATTTCTTGAATGGATTTAACTTTGTCAGGGTCAACTTCAATACCTTTCTCACTTACAATAAATCCCAGCAACTTACCGGATCGTACCCCGAATGTGCATTTTTTGGGATTTAATTTCAGTTTGTACTTCCTCAGACGCTTGAATAACTTCAACAGATTTACCAGGTGGTCTTCTTCTGTAAGGGACTTGGCAATCATGTCATCCACATAACATTCAATTTCTTTATGGATCATGTCCTGGAATAATGTTACCATAGCCCGTTGATAAGTTGCACCAGCATTCTTCAGTCCGAATGGCATCACCTTATAACCGAATGTGCCCCAGGGTGTGATGAAAGTTGTTTTCTCCATGTCTTCAGGTGACATCTTGATCTGATTGTACCCTGAAAATCCGTCCATGAAGGAGAACACCGAGAACTGAGCCGTATTATCAACCAATACATCAATGTGAGGTAAAGGGAAGTCATCTTTCGGACTGGCTCTGTTCAGATCCCGGTAATCCACACACATCCTCACCTTGCCGTCTTTCTTAGGTACAGGTACAATATTAGCAACCCACGGCGGATAGCTAGTCACAGCAAGGAACCCGGCGTCCCACTGTTTTTGTACCTCTTCCTTTATCTTCATTGCCATATCTGGGCGAGTACAGCGCAACTTCTGTTTTACTGGTGGGCAGTCTTCTTTTAAAGGCAGCTTGTGCATGACAATATCGGTGTCCAACCCTGGCATATCCTGATAAGACCAAGCAAAGACATCCACATACTCCCGAAGCATGTCAATCAGTTGCTCTTTTACTGAATCCTGCAGGCAGGCCCCGATCTTAACTTCTTTCACGTCTTCTTCCGTACCAAGATTAACCGTTTCAATCTCCTCCTGATGAGGAGTGATGACCCTCTCCTCTTGCCTTAACAACCTGGCTAGCTCTTCAGGTAGCTCATAATCTTCTTCAACCCCTTCATCGGCTTAATTGATTGGATTGTCAAAGTCATACGAAGTCATAGCTGTGTTGTTGTCGGTGCAATCTGAAAGGGTTTAGATTGTTTATTTTAGTGATCAATTTTAATCTTGTTTAAAAAAAGTGAAATGAAGTCATCATTTTGAAAAACATTGCCATTTTATTTTTGTACAAAAAGAAAAATGAAAAAAAACAGTGAGCGAAAAAGAGAAAGACTCATTTGCAAAAGATGTCCGATATTCATTGATTAATCCATTTGCACAAAATTACAAGATGGCCCGGTTACAAAATGAGTCTTGTCATCTTGGGCAAGATGCAAGACTTGATGCATGCTTTAAAATACAAGAAATAATAATTACTCTGCAGGAGTAACCCTTATAATTTCCTGGGAAGACCATTTAAGGACTTGGCTCCCCGGAATCCTTGGACGTATCCAGCTCTCTAGGTTGCGGTCGCCTTCCTCCTCGTCTTCCAAGTTGTTCACAGCATCCGGGGTGAGCATTCCCCCGCTGACAAAATTGGGCTCTCTGGCAGCCTCTGATTGATCTTGTTGAGTTGGCTTGTAACCCAACCCAAATTTGTCTTCTTTCTTTTCCACGGGAAGCAGCTTGCCCCAGCCTTGGGCAGTCCCCTCTTCAACAACCTTTCGGGCTTGCTGATATGACGTTATGGAGGTTCCCAGTACAGCAGATGCTTCATTAATATTCAGGGCCTCAAACCCCTGGCTCATGGTTTCATGGATTTCTCCATCCATTTCTATGTACTTGTACGTAGCCAGATGACTAACAAAGATGTCTTCTTCCCCACAGATGGTGATGATCTGGCCTTCCCACTCGAATTTCAGCTTCTGGTGAAGGGTAGACGTAACAGCGCCAGCGGCGTGGATCCAGGGTCTACCCAACAAACAGCTTTATTCCGGCTGAATGTCCATCACATAGAAGGTAATTTTGAAGGTCTGCGGGCCAATCATCAGAGGCAGATCAATCTCCCCAAGCACTGATCTTTTAGAGCCATCAAATGCTCTCACCACCAAATTACTCGGACGCAGTGCCAAGCCATCATAATCTAGCGTCACTAAGGCTTTCTTTAGTAGAACATTGAGTGACGACCCAGTGTCCACCAGTACATGAGATAGAACAGCACCCTCGCATTCCAAGGTGATATGTAAAGCCTTGTTGTGGTTACGTACCTCAGTTGTTAAGTCATCATTGGTAAAGCCCAGTCCATGACTGGTATTGACATTTGCCACCACAGTTTCTAGCTGATTAACGGTAATCTCCTCTGGCACGTATGCTGCGTGCAGGACTTTCAATAATGCATTCCTATGAGCTTCAGAACACATCAACAGGGATAATATGGAGATTTTTGAGGGAGTTTGGTGAAGCTGATCCACCACATTGTAATCACTTCTCTTTATGATTCTCATAAACTCGTCTACATCTTGTTCAAAAGATGTCTTCTGAGTTTCTTTGGCAGCCGGCTCTTCAGATACCACACTCTTTCCTTTTGCTTTGGAAGCATCTTCTGCTTCAACATTAGGTCTCTGAGTTTGTGAGGCAAAAAGGCGTCCGCTTCTGGTGAAGCCTCCGCCTCCCTCAACATTATCAATCTGTGGAGAAGAGGTTGATGAATCCAGAGTGATTTTCTCCCTGTTGCAGTAGAGATCAGATCCATAATGCCAAGGTATGGCATTACTGCATTCATAGGGAATTGGTCCAGGCACCGTAATGGTGACTGGACCGACTGCCGCAGAGGAGGGTACTGTAATGGTGTGCGGATCATAGTAAATTGTGACTGGCGATCTGGTAGGAGGTGCCACTGTTTGTTGTTGGAAATTGTTGCTGGGAGGGACCTCTGATGGGTCATAGTAGATTGTAACTGCGGAGACATCTTCATTAATTTTTGCTGGTGTTGTAGAAGATTCTGCTGGATAAATGGATGCTGATGTTGTAGAAGAAAGGGTTGTTGATATTTGATTTGTTGAAGTGATGGATGGAGCCATTGCTGATGATATTGATGAATCGGTAGGAATGATTGTTGCTGCTGTTGTAGAAGAATCGGGAATTGTTGTCAAAGGAATTGCTGGATTTGTAGGCGCCGTTGTTGAGATCTGAAGGATTCCATCCTTAATAAGACCATCTATGCCGCTTCTCAAATTATCACACCCGTTGACTGCAATGTTGCAATACCCACAACCGAGCTCACACCCGGGGAACACTTGGCACTCTAGAAGCCGAGCTTTAATTTCGACCAAAGGTGTTCGAATTTGTGCAACACTGGTAATCAAAGTAGATAGTTTGTCTTCCTCAATGGCATTGATCCTCGGCCCGCCATGATTAGGCATAGGATTCTTATTGACATTTGGAGGGGGTGCAAAGTTGAGGGCTTTAGAATCCACCAGATCTTGGACTTTCATTTGTAAGGCCCTGCATTTTTCTGTATTGTGACCAGGTGCATTGGAGTGGAAAGCACACCTGGCGTTGACATCATATTCCTTGGGAGATTTGAGGGATCTGGTGGTGCCAATGTCCTTAACTCAACTAAGTTAAGCTTCAGGAGTTGTGGCAACAAGGCAGCATAAGGCATAGGGATAGGGTCAATCACTCTATTTGCTTGTGACGGTCTTTGTTGGAAGGGTCGTTGTTGTTGATTGTTATTGTTGTTGTTGTAGGTTCTCTGTGGCGGATACTGAACTTGCTGTTGATAATGTGGTTGTTGTTGCGGTTGATATGTTGATTGCTGAGGAATCGGAGCTGGAATAGTGACAGCTGCTACTGATCTGTGGACATACCGAGGTCTTCCCCTACTGGCATGAATGGCATTTGTCTCATTGGTCCTTCGGGGTCCCATAAAAGGCTTCCTGGGATTACTGGACGAACTTGCACCATTATCAGAAATTTTGCCCATTTTTAGCAGACTTTCAATCCTTTCTCCAGCTATAACTACGTCTGCGAAGCTGGTAGAAGAAAAGGCAGCCAATCTATCAATATATGTTCCTTGCAAAGTATTCATGAACATGTCGGCCATTTCTCTTTCCGACATGGGTGGTTGGACAGCAGCAGCAAGCTGTCTCCACCTTTGGGCATATTCCCTGAAGCTTTCTCTGGAAGATTGAGACATTCCCATCAGGAGGGTCCTGTTAGGAGCCATGTCCAGGTTATATTGGTATTGTCTGATGAAAGCTTCAGCTAAGTCCTTCCAACACCTGATAGTAGCTCTGGTCAAGTGTGAATACCACTCTCTTGAAGCCCCAGTCAAACTGTCTTTAAAGTAGAACATCCACAGCTTCTCATCCATAGTATAAGCTTTAAGTCTTCCCAGGAAAGACTGCAGGTGAGTTCGTGGACAAGAGGTTCCATTGTATTTCTCAAAGCACGGGGGCTTGAACTTGTGGGGAATTCTCACCCCATCCACTAGCCCCATATCCATTACATCGAAGCCCAAGGAATTTTGAGACTCCAAAGATCTCAACTTCTCAGCAATTTCATCAAACCTTCTATCATAAACTTCATCTCCAGCTCCCATTACAGTAAACTGCTCTTCTTGAGGATCTTCTTGCAAGATCCTACCTGCAGCAGTGTTGCCCTGTACATTCCTTGGGATGCTAACTTCCGGATCTAGATGAGGTCCAAATACTGGTGGATTAACATGAGGCTGACCTCCCTCATTATTACTAGTTCCTCCAGTCCCAGGATGAGGTTCCTCGGGAGTTTGTCTTTCCACTAATGCCCTTAACCTTTCTTGGCTCTGGGCCAAACCAGTCATCACAGTAATAAATTGAGCCATTTGGTTCCTCATCTCCACTCTTTCATTAGCCATCTGAGTTCTGACCTCAGTCAGGTCCTGCTATACTTGATCCATTTGGATACCAGGAAGGTTGTTGCGAGTAGGGTACCGGTGCGTACGGTTGACAGGGAACACCCGGCGACGAGCAATATTTCCTGAAGCACAACAGAGTTTAGAAACAAACATAATAAAGGCAAAACCTACAAAACAAAACAAAAGTTAGTATGCAATGCAGTATGCTTATTTGTTTTCCAAGGTATCCGGCTTGGTTTTTGTTTTTGACCTTTCCAGACCTCGAGGAAGATGCTTTTGACTTTGTTTGAGAAAAGAAACCCCAAAATGGAAACAAAACTAAAATATATTACAAATACTGAACAATACATAGTTTGTTTTTTACAACACATGCCCTCGGAGGGTCAAAATACAAAAAGAGAAAAGTACATAAAATGGAAATGAACAACAAGCAAAGAAAATCAGACATCCAATCCAAACTCATCCTCCTTAACCTCCTTCAGAAGTGCCTCAGTCACTGGACCAGCTGGATGCTCTGTAATGGTCCTAATAAGGAGGTTCCTGGTGGCAATGGCAGTGGTCAGCTTCTTGTGCATGTCTTGGTCCTTTGATCTCTTTAATCCAGCCCTAAGCTTCAACTCTGAAATCTCCTTCTGGGCTGCCAGCAAAGCCTCCTGTTGCTTCTTTTCATTGGCCTCTAACTGCTCAATCTTGGCTTGAGTTTTCTGATCTTCTTGTGTCTGGGCTTCAGTGATCCTGACCCACCTAGCCTGACTTTCTTGCAGATAGAGATCAGTCCTAGCCTTCTGAAGCTTGGCCTCTTTAGAGACATTCTTCAATATCTGCTCCCCAGCTCTTGCTTTTTTGATGTAGTCCTCTGTTTTCTCAATCTTGGTCAGATGCTCCACCCTAAGCTTCTCCAACCTCTCAATATCCAGACGACCATCACTCCTTTCCCAAAGGGTCTTCTTCAGAGCTTGAGACAGATTCTCATTCCTTTCCTTCAGCTTCTCAAATTCTTCCAGGCTGATAGTTGCTGCTGGCTGTGTTGTAGATGGTCCAGGTATATCTTCAATGGTGAAAGGCATTCCAGTAATCTGAGCTCTAGTACGGGACCAATCATAGTACTGACCTGAAGCAACATTATTACACCTCCCTAGAATGGCCATCCCTTTTGTCTGGATGTTGTCCCAAGCCCAGGATGCTTGCCTGACAGCAGCTAGATTAGGTTTTATTTCACAATACAGGGTCACAGCTAAGTCTTGCACTCTGGGAGGGTGAACCAAAGCATAGCCCAGTTGTCTCTTGAACAACAAAGGATTGTAGTTGATGCAACCCTTTACTCCTATCAGAGGTACATTTGGGTATTGCCCACAACTGGTGATTATGTCTTTGCCTTTGGTGCTCTGGGTGCACCATCTGATGTCATCTGAAGTCAAAGCAATGAGCCTCTTGGCCCAATTCTTCTGCTGGTGAGGATTCAAGAAGGCATCTGTCTTGGGTAGGTGTCTTAGCAGCCAGGTGTGAAACAAAGGTGCACAACATCTCACTAACTTCCCCCTCTGTTTCTCATTCCTCTGATGAATGGAATAATAAAAATCTCCCAACAATGTGGGTACTGGGTTTCTCAGAAGGAAAAGATGAATGGCATTATTGCTGATAAATTTGGGCTCATCTGCAAACAGTATAACCCCATATATGCTGAGGGCTAACAGTGCACAGACTGCCCTCCATTCTCCCAAGGAGGCCTTCAGGATGGCCTGAGAAATCAAGAAATCCAAGTGAATACCAGGGATTCCAGCTGTTGTTGTCATGCTTTGTTCAATCAAGGCAGGCTCTAGGTATAATGCTTTTGCCACTTCTCCATTGCTGGGAAAAGTCATTTCTGGGTTGAAGGGGATTCCACCCCTGACAGGTACTCCAATCAATGATGAAAACTCCTCCAGTAGAGGTCCTAACTGAAAGTCTGAAAATGTGAAACATCTCAAAGGAGGGTCATAAAACTGCAAGCATGTGTGGATCATGCTCCTCTGAGAAGGGTCCAGGTCCATAACCATATCCAGGATACCTCCATAATGCTCTCTGAATAACGGGATGTGGTCAGGGGTGATAAGTGACTGGACCTGCCTAATACCAGTCAACATAGGCTCAAAGAAATGGTAAGATATATTTCTCTTCCTGGGAGTAGCCATGAATGCTGCTGAAGAGCTGGAGACAAGTGCTGATGAGAATCAAGACTGATACTAGAGCTGAGCCACTGATAGGCTGATGCTGGTGATGATGAAGATAGCTGAAGCAGACAACTGATGAAGACAATTGAAGCAGAGGTCTATGCAAAAGAAGGGGTCAAAACCAAACCAGATATAATGTGGATACCCTGAAAAACAAATAAACAAATGTTAAATGATGCAAATGATGAGTATGCAAATGATATGCAAGGGTTTGTGATCAAGCTGGATCTGATTTATCTGTCTTGATATAAGGCCCATGTATGTTCAAGAAGTCCAGATGGAGGTTTAGAAATCCAGTAACCAAGGTGGGGGACTCAAATAAAGAGTCACATGTCCAGGGTTAATCACAAGAACTGTCCAAAATGAGGTATTCTTAATCAAAACAAGTAACAGGGTATGATGTGGCCAATGGTACCTGCAAACCTGTAAACAGCCCAACCCCCTCATAGGTGGTGTTCTAAAACAAGGATCCTCAGACTTGGATCAGTTATGAGAAGTGTAAACACTTCTAACCCGGAGGTACAGTGTTTACAATAACCATAAAAGATCCTCCTCTAATTCACCTCAGTTTCTAAAGGTCATAATAAAGGTCATCCAGACTTAGCAGGCTTCCCAGATAGCCCTAGTACTACAGGAAATTTGTAGCATAGGATTCTCAAAAAGAAACCCACATCTGAACCGTGTTTCATATTCCCGCACCAGACCGAAATGGAATGGGAAAGAACATGAACCACTCTAGCCTAGGTGTCACTCAGGTCCCAGGTATAGGACCTCAAACTCTCAATAGAACCCCACCCATCAAAACAACAAACCAGATCCAGCAAGATGACAGTATGACAGTATGATGTATAAAACTGTAAAGAAAGCAATAAATAAGACTGTACATAAAGCAATAAACAAAGCAAATAAACACAATTAGCACATAACACCCCAGTAAACACAAATCAAATAAGCGCTAGGAGGAACCCACAAAAAGAACCAGTAGCCCTGGTTACAGTATAAGGGTCCCCAGCAGAGTCGCCAAGCTGTCGCTCCCACCAAATGACACCTGGTTAGAAGGGGTACGGACGCGAACAGTCGGCGAAAGGGAAAGGGTGAAAAGAGTCGCCAGCTAGGCATTTTTATCCCGAAGGAAAGGTAATGCTGCATAAACCTAAGAAAAGATGGATAAGACTGTTGCGAACCAGAGAGACTGAGAAAGGGGGTTAGTTACAACCTGGGAAGGTATTAGCACCCAGATTGTCCGTCGTACTCGACGGGATCCACGCTTAAAAGATTTGTGTTTTAAAGGGGTAGTGTCAGTGCAATTTGCGTATCAAAGCTGGAAAGAATGCAAGTGTCAGTGTAAAAGAAGTGTGAAGTGTATAAGAGAGGTGTCAGTGTGAGAATCAAGAATGAAATGCCCAAGACAATGAGGCTAAAAGAATAATGCTAGAGGAGGGGGAATATACAGAGACTTTTGTTCGATAACTGTTAAGTTATGCCTACGTATCCTCTCGTGCAATGAGGAAGTCAGAACACCGTAGTTCGACTCAAAGAGACTGAAAGGTGAATTGACTTGTGAATTTCTTACTTGTCTATGCTCAAGTGTATGACCTGACTGGCTCAGGTGCAAACTGTCTTGCATTAGACGGAAGAAGCAAGTTCTTGTTTGTGAGTGAATGAGGTGAGAAAAGAATCCTGGAGGAGACGATTATTGTTTGTTTTTGTGTTTTTCAATCTTTTATTGCTTTTTGTGTTTGTCATAAGATAATGAGCTTAAGCCTAGACCAAGGTTTAGCAAACTCATCACATCCTCCCTTTGATTAGGGGTAATGAGAATACCTTAAGCATGAAGTAAGCACCTCACACTTAATCACCATGATGTAGGATTAAAATCATTAACCTACTTGTAATTATTTAGATGTTTTTTGTTGTTTTTGTTTAGTGTTAAGTAATGAGTTTAAGCCATAATCAAGGATTTAATGGACCCATTACACCATCCTAATAGAAGGATAATAGATGAGAACATTTAAGCTGAGAAAGGCTCCTCAACTTAATCCATGATTAGGGATTAACCTCATGACAAAACAAAGCCTTTATTAAAGTGGATTTTAGTTAATGATGGGATTAAGAAGTGATTTTTATGGTTTGTAAGACAACTTGAGGAGGACTTGTCCATTAACACTAGGGTTAGTCCTTCTTAACCAATTAAGGAAGAATTAGAACCCTAATGCAAGGCCCAAGTTACAAGCTTGATGTCTCAATGATTATTAAGTGAATTGATTAAAGGGTTTAAACACATTAAGGGTTTAACACTTAGGATTAAAGTTATACACTCCATCCTAATAGAAGGATGCAGGCATAAGCTTAATCACAAAGCCTTAAAACCTTTAGGGTTTAGTCCTTGATTATGAGATGAGAAGAGAGGACCTAAAGATGACACAAAGGTAAAAGCTAAATGGGGGACTAATCAAACCCTAATTGTTATCATGCTTGGAAGTCTTAGGGTTTGTGAGGCTTAAGAGGAGGAATCTTCAAAGAGCCACCAAGGAAAGAAGCAGATGAAAGGAGAAGGAAGCAGAGAGAAGCAAGACAACTTGCTTCACTTAAGAAGACAAGTTGCTTGAAGAAAGAAAGTAAGAGATGAACATGAATGAGCAAGCTCACTCTAAAGCACAAGATAAAATGCAGCAATGATGCATAAGAGAGATGAAAAGAGATTATGAGAAGTGAAGGCAAATTCACTTCTCAAACACTTACCACCTGAAAGGTTAGCAAAAGGAAATGAAATGGGATGCAAATGAGATGAAATGTCATGATGCAAACCAAAGTCAGAAGCATAAACATGACTTCAATGATGCTAAGAGATGATGCAAACACATGGCAAGAGTTGTGGATGATCATACAAGGATGAGGATGCAAATGAAGCATGCTTTGAACCATGAAAGTTCATGAAAGTTTATGAAATTGAATGGAAACATAACATGGCAAATGAAAGATGCAATGATCAAACATGATTCTAATATGTCCTAATATGTATTATGAATCATGCGGATGCACAAAATGTCATGGAAAGTCCTTAAATGCAAGCAAATGAGAGATGGATGCAAAGGAAGGCACAAATTAGGGTTTACATACAACATTTAATGCAAAAATTCAAAACCAGAAGCAAATGACAAGATAAAAATTTGAAAATGGGATCAAAGGAACCCTAGACCTACACAAGTTCACTGCCCAAAGGAGGGGACCTAACTCTTAACCTAGTGCAAGTTATGAATTTCTCAAATCAATTAGGGTTTTGGGATACCTCACAATGAAAAATACAAAACAAATTGAAAATGAAATATGAATTCCAGCCAATTTTATCCTATAAACTACATGCTATGAAGGATGTAATGCAAGAAGAACCATCATCAAACTCTCAATGGTTAGGCAGAATGGATTTTCCCAAGTTTGAACAAACATATTGCCTTTAAATGAATTAAATTCCAATGAAAATTGTCAAAATGTATCAAGGACCAAAAAGAAATTTGTTTTGAGAGTTTGATAATGTTTCTAAATGTTTTAAAATGCCATGTGAATTTTTTTGTGATTTTTAAATACCTAAATGAATTTTTAATTAATTAATTTCCATTAACTAATTAAAAATAAACATTTAAATGGTTTAAAAATAATTTTTAATGCAAAAAATAAGAATTAAAATATTTTTGGGTTCTGAAAAATAATGAAATGCTTGACAAAAAAATTCAGAATTTTTAAATATGATTTGCTATTTTAAAAAATTCGTAGAAGTTAAATACAAAATAAATGAATTAAAAATGAAATTATGAGAAGTATGCAAGATCCATGGCTGAGATTCAAATGGTTTTGGAGGGAGTTGACTGGCGCCAGATCCTGTGGCCCAGATTCAAACTGGCTGAACTAAAACTAAAACCCAATTAATTATGTTAATGACGTGGATTAGGGCTTAATGGGGTGATCTGAGCCACACAAACGCGTGCGGGTCAACACGGGTCAACTGAATCCATGGTTCACATTCAAAGTTGGCTAATTACTCAAATTAGGGTTAATGACCCTCAGGTGGCCGGAGAAGACTTCCGGTCGTCTTCTCCGGCGAGACCTTCATCCTATCTCTCTCAAAACCTCACTAAAACGTGTCAAAATCTCCAGATTTACTCAACCAAACATCTTAAACAAGAATCCAACAACAAAAACTATTTATTTTTCATGAATCAAGAGAAACAAGCAAAAATCATTTTCACGGGCAAAGTTTCAGACAGACCATACATCCTCATCTCTTCATCATTTTCAAAAATTCAAAGCTCATTGCATTCAGGGGAGCATGTAGATCATTTCAATAACTTAAAACAAGGTTTCTGGAAAAAAGATTTTTCGAAGCTACCTGAAGTGAAGCTTTCAGTTTGGAGCTTTCAGACTGCCTCCTTGCTTCAAAGCTCCTCTAATGGTCTCCCTGAAGATGCTTTGAGGTTTAGTTGGATTGTATGGTGGCTGATTTGTGAGATTGATGAAGTTCTGTCCAAGGAAGTGGAAAATCGTATTTCTGTTTCAGGGACTTTCAAGGCAGGTTGAAGGATGGTTTATGCTCTATGAAGCTTTTCTGAATGGATGGTGAAGTTGGTTTTGATGTTTGAGACTTGAGTGTTGAGTTTCAAATGAAAATGCAAAAAGGGAGAATTTTGGGAACTATGGCAATGCTGTGTATTCAGGCTGGCTTGTTGTATGTTTTGAGTCTCTTTTAGTCCACATATCAAGTTGTGATAGGGCAGAGAGTTGTTGGTGGCACAGCTTGATTGGTATGGCCCCTTTTGCAAAAAGTCAATGTGACTTGTCCTTTGAGGTATGGGTCATGGCAGGCTGGTTTAGAGGCATGGCTTGGTTCAGCTGTGATCAAGGAGAACCATGAAAATGAATTTGAGGCCAACTTGCAAGTGGATTAGGGTTTATGTGAGGTTTTGCAATTTTCACAAAGTTTGGCCCTTTTGTGATTTCTTGAAGCATAAGTCATGAAACTTGGAGATTCTTTGGTGCATTCTGATTTTTAGGTCATGGTTTGTGTTTTTGTAATGCATAGAAGTCCATTTGAAGTCACATTTTGCCTTGGCATGAGGTTTTGCAACTTTCCCTCTTTGGTGTAAAACTTGAAATTATGTGATTTTATCCAACTTTGACAAGCCATAACTTTTGATCCAAAATGAATTAGAATGAGTTCTTGTACTTTTTGAAAATGGGAGGATCCATTCTACAACTTTCATGACCAAAGTTTTCTCATTTGAAGCATTTTTGAATCAATTTGAGGAGGTTGAAAAACTTTCCCAAAATAGCAAGTTTACATTACAAGTCACTTTCCCAAAAAGGCAACTTTGCAAATGGCTTGAAATTCTTCAATTTTGTGAACTTATAACATCTTATATGATAAAATAAAGATCATAAACATTCAAAATGATGGAGAAACCCCTTTGGTTGGGTCATTGGGGGCCTCAGATGCCCTGATTTTGCACTGACTTGCTCAAGAAGTCATCTCTTGATCAGATGCCTTCCCCATTGAATTTCTTCATGAAAATTGATATGAATGATCCTCATATCATATAGAGACCAATAGAAACAAGAATGACCAAAAAATTTGGAGTTATGGCCTTTGAAACCAAAACCCTAATTTTAGGTCATCAATGCAGTTAAACCTGGCTCTGCTTCCATGCCTTTTTTCAGTTCTTGTGATTCTTTGATTTTCTTGACTTTGTGGGAGTATAATATGATGCTTGAACATACATGGACCCCTTTGAAGTGATTAGTGACCTTTGGAGTGACTCAAATGGCTCAGGGATGGCTCAGATCACAAACCCTAGATGCAGATGACTTAGAATTAATGCAGTGAATCAAAAATGTGGTATGAGATGCTATGCTTGAATTTATGCACATGTAAAGATCACAAGCCATGGTGTGAATGAGTGAGGGCAAATTTGGGGTGTTTACAGTATCCTCACAAAGGCTAAAGAATGACGACTTCTCTGGGGAATATTCCGATGATGGAAGCTAGTCCCGAACAAGAACTCTACGGGGATAGCCATCTTCAGGCTCGGCTGAGGAAGAGGCTTTGTCAAGACTCCGGCTAGGGAGAGAATTCTGAAAATTTCAACTCTGTGGGGAAATCGGGCGCACATCTACTCGCTGGGGAGGACTTCACTTGTGGAAAAAAGATCCGCTTGGGTATGAAAGCTCTTCAATTAGCCTTGGAATTCTGTTGGGGAAACATTCCAAGATATCCTGACGATACTTGATCGAGGAATGAAATGTGAACTAATGTGTGCATTAATTTTTCCCATTGGCTAAAAATAAATTGGCGGACTCGCTAGTGACTCACTGAGGGGTATTTCAATGATGGTTGCAACTTCTAAACATGAAACTCTGCGAGGAAAAGACGAACTTCCGACCCGTCCGGGGAATACATGGTCAAACAACATTTGCTAATGAAAGAGTTCTGGCAGCTACAACTCTGTGGAGAATTAGGAATTCAACTGCCTGCTGGGAATAGCCCATTCCTTCGTAAAGACTCCGCTCAGAAGTGAGAATTGTTCAACTGGATTTTTGAAGTTCTGCTGGAGATACCACCCTACTCTGATTCAGTTAGGGATCATGCCTTTCTGCTCTATCAGGGATAACCAGGTCTTTCTGTGAAGAACAAACTCTGCTCGGGGAGGACACCATCTTTGATTAGATTTGAAATTCTGCTAGGGATTCCACTTGCTCTAGCTAAGCTGGGGAGCACTCCCTACTTGGGGAAGTGCAACACCGCCCTGCAAATCCTGCAACAATAGTATACACACAGGTGCCCCGGGGATTCGCATGGTATGATCTGTTCATCCATTGTCACCCGACACCCAAAGAAAATTTTAACTGTTTCCCTGCAATGTCAATTGTTTTCAGAAAAATCAACATGTTTCATATGCAATGCTTTTTTTTTTGCCAAAAACTCAGGACATTTTTGCAAACAAAGTAAACACAACACAACACAACATGGATTTATGACTGAATATTCATTCATTGAATGGCCCCTGAATGGGAAATGTTTTACATCAAGAAGTAACTACCTGGAAAGAGATAGCTACCGTAAATTTGAGAAAAGAAACTATCCTAATGGCAATGTACACGGAATTCCAATGAGTTTCCTTCTTGCTATGACCAGCATGTCTTCGAGACTTTCTGTTATTGCCTTTGCTTTTTGAAGAAGATGAGGGGACTGATTCCTATCCTTTTGATATTGTCAGACTGCATGAAACGATGATTTGGTTCAGATTACCCGGATCACAGTTGTTCTCTTATTCCCTTTTTTTGTGTGGATCGCCCTTTCAGGTTTTCAATCCACTGGGATACCCTTTTTTTGCCTGAGTTGTCCGATGTGGCTTTTCAACTCAGCGGGTGTACATCTTTTCATTTATTTCCCTAACTTTTGCCCGAGCTCTTTATTCTGTTTTTAGCTCGCCGAGATGCCCTTTTCTTGCCTGGACTTTAATTTTGTTTTTGTGTCCAATGGGTCTGTTTATGCGAAGTATTTTTTAACTGCGTCCGAGTTAACAGGAGACTATAAATCTTCTCCATCCATAGTAGTGAGCATTAGCACCCCACCTGAGAAAACTTTCTTTACTATGAATGGGCCTTCGTAGTTCAGGGTCCACTTGCCCCTGTGATCTGAACCTGGAGGAATGATCCTCTTGAGCACAAGCTCGTCTACTTGATACTCTCAAGTACGTACTCGTTGGTCGAATGCTCGCTTCATTCTTCTCTAATAAAGTTGACCATGACAGATAGTCACTAATCTCTCTTCCTCAATTAGGCACAACTGATTGTATCGGGAACGTACCCACTCAACCTCATCAAGTTTCACGTCCATCATCACACGCAATGAAGGAATTTCTACCTCAACAGGCAAGACTTCCTCCATGCCATACACCAATGAGAAAGGAGTTGCCCCGGTTGACGTCCTGACTGACGTTCGGTACCCATGCAGTGCATATGATAACATCTCATGCCAATCTTTGTAAGTGACAACCATCTTCTGCACAATCTTCTTAATATTCTTATTAGCTGCCTCTAACGCGCCATTCATCTTTGGTCGGTAAGGAGAAGAATTGTGATGTTGAATCTTGAAGTCCTGGCACAGTTCTGCCATCATCTTGTTGTTTAAATTGGAACCATTATCAGTAATGATTCACTCGGGCACTCCGTATCTGCAAATGATGTCTCTTTTCAGAAATCTGGCTACCACTTGCCGAGTGACATTGGCATAAGATGTTGTTTCAACCCATTTAGTGAAGTAATCAATTGCGACCAAGATGAAACGGTGACCGTTTGAAGCAGTAGGCTCTATCTTCCTGATCATGTCAATGCCCCACATAGAAAAGCGCCAAGGAGATGACATGACGTTGAGCGGTCTAGGAGGAACATGCACCTTGTCTGCATATATCTGGCACTTGTGGCACTTACGGGAGTACGAACAACAGTCTGCATCCATTGTTAGCCAATAGTACCCTGATTTCAACAATTTCTTAGCCATAACATGTCCTCCTGCATGAGTACCGAAAGATCCCTCGTGGACTTCCTGCACTAACAAGTCCGCTTCGTGTATATCCACGCATCTGAGCAAGACCATGTCAAAGTTCCTCTTATACAGAACCCTATCTGTATTCAAGAAGAAGCTGGCAGCAAGTCGTCTCAAGGTCTTCTTGTCATTTGATGATGCCCCAGCTAGGTATTCTTGTTTTTCCAGGAAAAGCTTAATATCAAAGTACCAAGGTTTCTCATCAGACACTGCGTCTACAGAGAAAACGTAAGCTGGTGCGTCAAGCCTGGAAATGTCAATCCTGGGCACATAGTTCCAACACAAGACTTTGATGGACGAATAAAGAGTAGCTAATGCATCAGCAAATTGATTATCATCTCGTGGTATGTATTGAAGCTTAACTGTTATGAAGAACGTCAACAGTCTTCTGGCATAATCCCTATAAGGAATTAAGTGTTCTTGATGTGTATATCACTTGCCGGTAATCTGGTTGATGACGAGGGCTGAATCTCCGAATTTATCGAGAGTCTTAATCTAAAGATTAATAGCCTCCTTTATTCCCATTATGCACGTCTCTTATTCCTCTTCATTGTTGGTTCAGCCAAAAGTGATTCTGGCAACGAAGGGAAAGTGAACACCTTCGGGAGTGATAAGAACAACACCAACTCCACGTCCGTTGATATTGACTGCCCCATCAAACATCAACTTCCATTTGATTTCAGGGTCTGCCCCTCCTCCGGAAGTGGTTCCTCGCAATCTCTTGCCTTGAGGTACACGATATCCTCATTCGGGAAATCAAACTTCATTGGCTGATAGTCGTCTTCAAGTGGTTGTTATACAAGATAATCTGACAATACACTTACCTTGATGGCTTTCTGGGAGGTATATTGTATGTCATACTCTGTTAAGATCATTTGCCACCTTGCAACCCTTCCGGTTAATGTTGGTTTCTCGAAAATATACTTGACAGGGTCCATTTTTTAGATTAGCAATGTGGTATGGGTCAACATGTACTTGTCGCTCCCACCAAATGACACCCGGCCAAGAGGGGTACAGACGCGAACGGTCGGCGAAGGAGAAGAACACAAGAGTGAACTAAAAAAGAGTCGCCAGCTAGGCATTTTTATCCCGAAGGAAAGGTAATGCTGCATAAACCTAAGAAAAGATGGATAAGACGGTTGCGAACCAGAGAAAATGAGAAAGGGGGTTGGTTACAACCTGGGAAAGTATTAGCACCCATATTGTCCTTCGTACTCGACGGAATCCACGCTTGAAAGTTTGTGTTTAAGGGGGTGGTGTCAGTGCTATTCTGTGTGCAAAAGCTGGAAAAGAATGCAAATGTCAGTGCAAAAGAAATGTGGAGTGAAATGAAAGAGTGTCAGTGTAAGAGAAGAATGCAAAGCTCAAGACTATGAGGCTCAAAGAATAATGCTGGAAGAGGGGGAAATATACAAAGACTTTTGTTCGATAACAGTTAAGTTATGCCTACATATCCTCTCGTGCAATGAGGAAGTCAGAACACCGTAGTTCGACTCAAAGAGACTGAAATATAAATTGACTTGTGAACTGCTTGCTTGTCTATGCTCAAGTGTATGACCTGTCTGGCTCAGGTGTAAACTGTCTTGCATTAGGCGGAAGAAGCGAGTTCTAGTTTGTGAGTGAAGATTATGAGAAACGAATTCCGGAGGAGACGATTATTGTTTGTTTTTTGTGTTTTCAATCTTTTATTTCTTTTTGAAGTTTGTCATAAGAAAATGAGCTTAAGCCTAAACCAAGGGTTAGTAAACTCATCACATCTTCCCTCTGATTAGGGGTAATGAGAATACCTTAAGCATGAAGTAAACACCTCACACTTAATCACCATGATGTAGGATTAAGATCATTAACCTACTTGCATTTATTAAGATGTTTTTGGTGTTTTTGTTTAGTGTTAAGTAATGAGTTTAAGCCATAATCAAGGATTTAATGGACCCATTACACCATCCTAATAGAAGGATAATAGATGAGAACATTTAAGCTGAGGAAGGCTCCTCAACTTAATCCATGATTAGGGATTAACCTCATGACAAAACAAAGCCTTTATTAAAGTGGAATTTAGTTAATGGTAAGATTAAGAAATGGATTTTATGGTTTGTAAGACAACTTGAGGGGGACTTGTCCATTAACACTAGGGTTAGTCCTTCTTAACCAATTAAGGAAGAATTAGAACCCTAATGCAAGGCCCAAGTTACAAGCTTGATGTCTTGGTGATTATTAAGTGAATTGATTAAAGGATTTAAACACATTAAGGGTTTAACACTTAGGATTAAAGTTATACACTCCATCCTAATAGAAGGATACATGCATAACCTTAATCACAAAGCCTTAAAACCTTCAAGGTTTAGTCCTTGATTAAGAGATGAGAAGAGAAGACTCAAAGATGACACAAAGGTAAAACTAATGGGGGACTAAACAAACCCTAAATGTGATCATGCTTGGGTGTTCCTAGGGTTTATGTGGCTTGCAAGAAGATCTTCAAGGAAAAAACCACCAAGGAAGGAACATGATGGAAGGAAAAGAAGCAGCAAGAAGCAAGACAACTTACTTCACTTAAGAAGATAAGTTGCTTGAAGAAAGAAGGAGGAAAAGGAGCATGAATGAGAAAGCTCACTCTAATTCACAAGTAAAAATGCAGCAAATAATGCATAAAAGAGATGAGAAGAGATTATGAGAAGTTAAGGCAAATTCACTTCTCAAGCACTTACCACCTGAAAAGTTAGCAACAAGAAATGAAAATGAGAAAGATGCAATGATGCAAACCAAAACCAGAAGCATGATCAATAGTTAAATGATGCTATGAGATGGTATGAAAGCATGTCAAGAGATGAGGATGATCATACAAGCAATGAAGATGCAAATGAGACATGAAAGGAGGCATGAAAGTTCATGAAAACTTATGAAATGCAATGGAGGCATAACATGGTAAATGGATGATGCAATGATCAAACATGATTTCAATAGGTCGTAAGATGTCTTATATGTCATGTGGATGCACCAAAATTTCATGGCAAGTTCATGTATGTAAGCATATGAAGAATGAATGCAAATGAAGGCAAAAATTAGGGTTTATGTACAAGATGAAATGCAAAATTAAAAATCAGAAGCAAATGATATGATAAAAAATTGAAAATAGAATCAAAGGTACCCTAAACCTATATGATATCACACCCCAAAGGAGGAGACCTAACTCTTAACCCTAAGGAAGTTATGATTTTCCTAAGTTATCTAGGGTTTTAAGGGACCTCACAAGGAAAAATGCAAAACAAATCAAAAATGAAAGATAAATTCATGCCAATTTTATCCTAGAAACTACATGATATGTGGGATGCAATGCAAAAAGAATCACTATCAAACCCTTCATGGTTAGTGATCAGTGATATTTAGTTGTAGTTTTCAAGCCGGTTTTCAGTGTCCTTTGAGTTTAATTTTGTTCGTTTGAAGTATTTCGTTCATGTTTCGTCGTAGTTTTCTTAATGTAGCATGCAAGTTAGTTTTAATCGTTTTATTCTGTTTTTATCTTTGGTATGGGTTATGTGGTTGTTCTTTGATGTGTCTTCAGGTCAATATGTAATCGGTTGTTCGACGCGTCCGAAGAGATGATCCAAGCATGAAAAATGACAGCAAAATGGGATGTCAGAAGCACAACACGGGTGCCAGTGTTGTACAACACGGCCCGTGTTGTGAATACCAGAAGAAAAAGGAGATTTGTAAAGAAAAGGAGAAAATCAGTGCTGTGACACGGGTGCCCGTGTTGTACAACACGGCCCGTGTCATAGCATCTGATGAAGAGGCTGCATTGAGATGAACCAGAGGCACAACACGGGTGCCCGTGTTGCACAACACGGCCCGTGTTGTGAAGACCAGAAGAAAACCTGATGTTTTGTTGCTGCAAGGGTATTCTGGACTTTTCGCGGTGTTTTGGAAGACTGATTTATATTTGACGATTATTACTGTAATAAAACACTTTTGATTGGGGGATTTTGGGGGATTTGAACGATAACGGGAGAAGAAGGATTGATCAAGAGCGGAAGCGATTGACGATCCAACGAATCCTACGTTAATTGTAATGTCACTATTTTCTTGCTCTGTTTTTATTTCCGTTATGAACATGAGTGGCTAAACCCCCCAATGCCAGGGGGGTGTCCCTGATTTGCTTTATGTAATGACAATTTGAATTCTTAATTTTGAGATTATGCGATTAAATCCGTTTCTTTATTTTATGCAACGTTCTTAATGCTTTATCTTTGTTGGAAAATTGGATAATTGATCGTGGTTAGGATTTGGTCTGACCAACCATCCTAACCTTGTTGCATAAATTTTATCACGTTAAATATTACTGAGGAATTGGAATGTTTTGTGAAAACCTTTTTATGTCAGGATTATTGCTTGATATTCTTCTTTGACCGCTGAGGAATCAAGGTCGAGGAAGAATACCAATGGTTTTTCTCTAAAGTAATTTTGGAAAAACATTATCGACATAGGAAAGACACTTTTTAAAACACTTTTTGATTGGGGGATTTTGGGGGATTTGAACGATAACGGGAGAAGAAGGATTGATCAAGAGCGGAAGCGATTGACGATCCAACGAATCCTACGTTAATTGTAATGTCTCTATTTTCTTGCTCTGTTTTTATTTCCGTTATGAACATGAGTGGCTAAACCCCCCAATGCCAGGGGGTGTCCCTGATTTGCTTTATGTAATGACAATTTGAATTCTTAATTTTGAGATTATGCGATTAAATCCGTTTCTTTATTTTATGCAACGTTCTTAATGCTTTATCTTTGTTGGAAAATTGGATAATTGATCGTGGTTAGGATTTGGTCTGACCAACCATCCTAACCTTGTTGCATAAATTTTATCACGTTAAATATTACTGGGGAATTGGAATGTTTTGTGAAAACCTTTTTATGTCAGGATTATTGCTTGATATTCTTCTTTGACCGTTGAGGAATCAAGGTCGAGGAAGAATACCAATGGTTTTTCTCTAAAGGAATTTTGGAAAAACATTATCGACATAGGAAAGAAACTTTTTAAAGCATGTCTCTGTAAGATTAAGAATTTATTGAGTCATTGCACTGCGGATCATACACCGTCCCTGGCATTATTTTCATATAAGTAAAAACTCTCTGCTTTAAGTTACGTTTTAATAACTTTATTTTATTTAATCTAAAATCAAACCTTTAGACCATTACTTTTGTCCAATTGAAATTAATCCATCATAACTTATTTTATTAAGCAGTCCTTGAGATCGATATTTGGGGTTACCCCCTTCTATTACTACATCGGTAAAAATAGTACACTTGCTATTTTCCGATCAAGTTTTTGGCGCCGTTGCCGGAGAATGCCAAAGAACTAAGTTGTTTTGTATTATATCAATTGGAATTTTGTTGCTCTGCGACTAAAATTTTACTATTCTCTCTGTATATCATTTTAGTGTTATTGAAATTTTGTTTTTTAACTCGTGTCTAACTGTTTATGCGAGGTCAGGCCTCAGCTAAATTTTCTTTTGACACAGAACCAGAAAGAGCTTTGCACGAGAGACGCCGCAAGGCAAGAATTGATAGTCTGGCTAAGACTGGTTCAAGTGTCCCGAATCAGGAAACTAAGGACTATATATCTGTGCACTCTGAGCACAGTGATTCTGACTCAGACAGAGAAACTGACCCAGAATTCAACAACATGGCAGGGAATCAACCTGTTGCAGAGAGACTCTTAGGGGATTACGGAGGGGCAAATGCTCAGCCTAACAAGATGACAATTGTTAATCAACCGGTGAATGTAGCACACTTTCAATTGCATCCATCTACTATCCGCCAGTTAGAGAGCAAGCCCTTCTCCGGAAGAATCAATGAGGATGCAAATAAGCATCTTCAGAGATTTCTTACTACCACCACTTCTTTGAAGATCGAAGGTCATTCAGAGGAGGCAAAACGACTTGTGATGTTTCCATTCATACTTACCGACGAAGCAGAAGAGTGGTTCTACTCTCTTCCCGCAGCGAGTATCACAACATGGCAAGAGATGGAAACAACTTTCCTTAATGAATACTTTCCTGCTTCAGTGTTCATCCGGAAGAGATATGATATAGTCAATTTTAAACAAAAAGAGGGTGAATCACTTGGAGATGCTTATAAGAGATTCAAAAGGTGTTTGACTTCGTGTCCTACTCATAATATGGATGCGACCGAGCAGATGCAAAACTTTGTGAATGGGTTGCGACTCAAGACAAAGCAGCTTATTGATACTGCTGTAGGTGGCTCAACAAACTTTTCAACAGCCACATGTATTAAAAGAATCATAGAAGACATTGCTGCCAATGAACACCTTGAATTATATGATCGCACAGTGAGTCAACCAGATGGAAAAATTGATCTAAAGCTGACAGAGCAGGTTGTAAAAATGGAAGATCAAATTGCCGCAGAAGTTGAAAGAAGGTTAAAGAAGATGAATCTTGGAACTCAAACAGTTGCTCTGGTTGAACCTGTTCAAGCGGTGATTTGCGAGATATGTTGTGGACCTCACTTTGCCATGCACTGTTTGGCAACTCAAGAACAGGTTGAACAGATTAATATGTTGAGGCAGAATAATCCATATGCCAACACGTATAATCCGGGGTGGAAAAATCACCCAAATTTCTCTTGGAAAGATCATCAAGGGAACATCCAAAAACCGGTTCAAGGCCAACAACAGTATCAGCCCCAGCAACAACCATATCAGCCCCCAGTTCCAAGAAAAGCTGATTGGGAAATTGCCATTGAAAAGATGGCAGCTCACAATTGCCAATTTCAAGAAGAAACAAGGAGTAACTTCAAGAATACTGGAGCCTCTATCAAGAATCTTGAAGTGCAAATGAGCCAAATTGCCCAACACCTCGCCATTCCACAAACTCCAGGGACTCTTCCTAGTGCTACTGTAACAAATCCAAGAGATAATCACAAAGTAAATGCAGTCACAACACGAAAAGGTAAAGTTAGTGAGGAGGTTCAAGAAAATTCTGAAGGTGAAAATCAAATGATTGAGGTGGAACTGGAAATCAAAGAAAATGAAGTGGTTGATAAAGAAAAAGAATTTACCTCAGCACCGGACATCAAAGAAAAAGCGGTTGAACCAAAACCGGTGGTCAAACTTCCATATCCTACAAGAAACAAGAAGAAAGGGCAACAAGAAAAGAATTTTGAGAAATTCCTTGAGTTGTTCAAAAAGCTAGAGCTGAATATTCCATTGCTTGAAGCACTTGAGCAAATGCCCACTTATGCCAAGTTCATGAAAGATATCATTGCTAAAAAGAGGACTATGGGAGTTGAACCTATTATTCTAACCGAAACTTGTAGTGCTATTTTGCAGGGACTAAAGATTCCAGTGAAGAAAAAAGATAGAGGAGCTGTCACCATTCCATGCACTATCGGTGACCGATCGTTCAAGAGAGCTCTCATTGACTTGGGAGCGAGCATCAGTTTAATGCCTTTATCCATCTACAAAAAGTTGGGTATTAGTGTTGTTCAAGACACTCGGATGACTCTCCAATTCGCGGACCATTCGGTGAAGCGACCATATGGAGTTGTCCATGATGTCCTGGTTAGAGTGGACATATTTGTGTTTCCAGTTGACTTTGTGATCCTTGAAATGCATGAAGATGAAGAAATCCCCTTGATTTTGGGAAGACCTTTCTTAGAAACCGGGAGAGTCATGATAGATATGGAAGGTGGAACACTAACGTTGAAGGTGTACGATGAAGGGTTGAAAATTGATGTTAGGAACACTTTGAAGTATAAAGATGATGTGGGCACTAGTAGTAACATACAAGTGTTAGAACAAATGGAAGCTAGTGAGCATTTAGAAAGTGTGTCCCAATTGCCTCTAGAGAGGGTGCTGAGTATGTCCATTTTTGAAGATGATAAAGAAGTTGGAGATAGTGATATGGAAGTGGTAGCTATGCTTGAAACTCAACATATCCTTAAAAGAGTTAGAATGCACTGGGGGGAAGAGTTGAGACAACCTATAATGGTTGATGAAGGCAAAGACAAGCCAAAAATATCAGAATTGAAGCAACTACCCGAGAATCTCAAATATGTCTTTCTTGACACGGAAGAAAAATGTCCCGCTATTATTAGCGCTAATTTGAAAAGTGTGCAAGAAGACAAGTTAATTGAAGTTCTTAAGAAATTCAAGGGAGCAATTGGGTGGAAGATTGAAGACCTTAAAGGTATAAGTCCTACGGTGTGTATGCATAAAATACTTATGGAAGAAGATCACAAACCGGTCGTGCAGCCCCAAAGGAGATTGAATCCGGTGATGAAGGAGGTAGTGCGAAAAGAAGTTGTTAAGCTATTGGATGCAGGATTAATCTATCCTATATCTGATAGTTCTTGGGTGAGTCCGGTACATGTGGTGCCCAAAAAGGGGGAACAACTGTTATAACAAATGAAAAGAATGAGTTGATTCCTACTAGAACTGTTACTGGATGGAGAGTTTGCATCAATTATAGAAGATTGAATTTGGCTACGAGAAAGGACCATTTTCCGTTGCCATTCATTGACCAAATGTTGGAAAGACTAGCGGGACATGATTACTATTGTTTGCTCGATGGTTACTCCGGATACAATCAAATTGCTGTTGCACCGGAAGACCAAGAGAAGACGGCGTTTACATGTCCCAATGGCATTTTTGCATATAGAAGGATGCCATTTGGGCTATGTAATGCCCCCGCTACATTCCAAAGATGCATGACATCCATTTTTGTGGATATGTTAGAAAAGCACATGGAAGTGTTCATGGACGATTTCTCCGTGTTTGGATCCTCATTTGATCACTGTTTGTCTAACCTTTCACTTGTTTTGCAGCGATGTCAAGAAATCAATTTAATATTGAACTGGGAAAAATGTCATTTCATGGTGCGAGAAGGCATTGTTCTTGGTCACAAGATCTCACAAAAAGGGATCGAAGTTGATCAAGCCAAAGTGGAAGTGATCTCGAAGTTGCCACCGCCGATTAATGAGAAAGGTATAAGAAGCTTCTTGGGACATGCGGGTTTTTACCGCAGGTTCATAAGAGACTTCTCGAAGATAGCCAAACCTTTAACTACCCTGTTGGTGAAAGATAAGGTTTTTGCTTTCAATAAGGAGTGCATCGATGCTTTTGAAACACTTAAAAAGGAATTAGTGTCTGCACCTATTGTTATCGCTCCCGATTGGTCCCTACCCTTTGAAATTATGTGCGATGCTAGTGACATTGCGGTAGGGGCTGTTCTTGGACAGCGAAGAGGGAAATTGTTTCATGTGATTTATTATGCTAGTGACGTTTTGAACCCCGCACAGATAAACTATGCAACTACCGAGAAGGAGTTGCTAGCGGTTGTGTATGCCTTCGATAAATTCAGGCAATATCTGTTGGGTTCAAAAGTGATTGTTTACACTGACCATGCTGCTTTGAAATATCTTTTTGCTAAGCAGGATTCAAAGTCCAGGCTTTTGAGGTGGATTTTACTTCTCCAGGAATTCGATGTCGAGATCCGAGACAAGAAAGGGTGTGAAAACACTTTTGCAGATCATCTTTCTCGGATGTCACCAATTGAGGAGACTGAAGAGCAGCGCCCAATAAAGGATGAGTTTGCTGACGAACACATCTTAGCTGTTATTGGGGTGCCTTGGTTTGCAGATTATGCAAACTACCTCGTTGGCGGTATTATACCCGACGATTTTGATTCTGACAAAAGGAAAAAGTTTGTTCATGACTGCAGGTTTTACTTATGGGACGATCCGTTTCTCTACAAAAGAGGGGTGGATGGCCTTGTAAGAAGATGTGTACCAGACGAAGAACAAAAAGATGTGCTGAAAGCATGTCACGACTCTGAGTATGGTGGACATTTCAGTGGTGATCGGACAGCAGCTAAAGTCCTTCAATCCGGACTTTACTGGCCATCTTTATTTAAGGATGCTCAAGAATTAGTGAAAGAGTGTGACAGATGTCAGAGGACTGGGAATATATCAAAAAGAAACCAGATGCCCCAAAACTCTATGCTAGAGGTTGAGTTATTCGATGTATGGGGGATAGACTTCATGGGGCCGTTTCCACCGTCGTCCGGAAAAAACTATATTTTGGTGGCAGTGGATTACGTGTCCAAATGGGTAGAGGCTGTTGCATTGCCCACCAATGATGCTAAGGTTGTGGTGAGATTCCTGAAAGAGAATATTTTTGCAAGGTTTGGTGTCCCGAGAGCATTGATAAGCGACGAAGAAACACATTTCCTGAATCACCTCATGGAGAAGCTTCTGCAAAAGTACAATGTTAAACACCGGATAGCTACTCCATACCACCCCCAAACAAGCGGCCAAGTTGAGGTGTCAAATAGACAACCGAAACAAATCCTGGAAAAAACAGTGAATTCGTCTAGAAAGGATTGGTCGATTAAGTTAGATGACGCTTTATGGGCGTACCGAACGGCTTTCAAAACGCCTATCGGTATGTCACCATATCAACGGGTTTACGGAAAGGCATGTCACCTACCATTGGAACTTGAACACAAAGCTTTTTGGGCGTCTAAGTATCTTAATATGGATTTGTCAAAAGCTGGAAGTTCGAGGATTCTTCAACTTCATGAGTTAGAAGAATTTAGGAATCGGGCGTATGAGAATGCTAAAGTTTACAAAGAGCAAACGAAAAAATGGCATGACAAGAGGATTCAAAGAAAAGAATTTTGGGAAGGATAAATGGTCCTTCTGTACAATTCAAGGTTGAAGCTATTTCCAGGAAAACTAAGGTCTAAATGGTCGGGACCTTTTGTAGTTCACAAGGTATTTCCTCACGGAGCTGTCGAAATTCAAAATCAGACCAATGGAGATTTTTTCAAGGTGAACGGGCAGATATTAAAGCCTTACTTCAAAGGCCAGACTACTGGTGATGTGAATGTCACTCGTCTTACTCAGTAGGATGACGGACCGTCGAGCCATGCGACGTTAAACGCAGCGCTAAGTGGGAGGCAACCCACGATTTTATCATTCTTACCTTTGTTTGTTTCAGTTTTGTATGTTGTGTTTTTGTGTATCACTGGTTCTGTGAAGGAAAGAAAGAGGTTGGAAGTCGGGCAAGAAAAATCAGAAAAATCAAGGAAAAGTGAAAATCAGGGGTGCAACACGGGTGCCCGTGTTGTGCAACACGGCCCGTGTCAGGCATGCGGGAAGCCAGATTTTGAAATTTTTTAAACTTCCCAATTTTAATTCAGTGGGCCCCACGTGGTTATTATCATAACTTCTCATTAGTGGCTCATTAACCACTCATTTATCCTAAACTTTCATCTTCTTCAACCTCCATTCTCTTACAAAAAACCCTAACCCCATTTTCCTTCTTCATAAAAGCTTCATTTTCTCCATTACCCACTCACCAAAACACACTACCCCGTTCACAAAAAGTGTTCCCTATGCCTCCATCGTCACTTCTACGGTGACAGATTTCACTAATCTTTCGATCAAATTGTGTGCTTAATTTGTGCAGGTGATAACAATGCCTCCTCGCAAGGATACCGGTAAGAGTGTCGCCGAATCTTCTCGCCCCCGTAAGCGAGCACACCGAATGCCTAATGCTCATGGCATTTTGTTTGAGGACTCGGATCATCAAGCCAAATATTCAAAGTTGGTAAGGCGTAAATTGATACCGGCCCGATATATGTGTAATGAAACTCTTGAGAATCTAGGGATTAAATTTGAAGTTCATAGAATGTTTCACAGTATTGGCATGCTAAATTTTATGCTTTATGAAGCGCCGACTTTTGAGCGCATAACTTTGGAATTTTTGAGTTCTTTACATTTTCAGCTCAAGCATACGTGGACCGGATCAGACACAGAGTACTTCGGTACTTTGAAGTTTCGCCTCTTTGACACTGATCATGTGATGTCAGTTGCTGATTTGGGAAAGATATTAGATCTTCCAATTTACGGGCCTGGTGCACCGCCGAGTACATTTGTGGCAGGAGAATTCTGAAAAGATATCACCGGCAGTACCGAGTATGTTGCGTCGGCGGCAAAAGCTTCGGGGATTCATAACCCGTGCTTTAGGTATGCTCAGAAGGGGTTGGCTTATACCCTTTTCTGCCGAGGCGATAACACAAGAGTGGCTACACTGAGAGAGCTGTACTTCCTGTATGGTATGGAAAATGATGAGCTGATCAACGTTGCGGCCTTCGCAGCAGACCACCTAAAGCGGGTAGCCAATGCTTCCTCTGGTGAGATCTCTGTTGGAGGGATGATTACGCAAATTGCTGAAAAACTTGGGTATGGTGAGAGGTTGCTTGAAGTACATGCAGTGGTAGGTAAGAACAAAATTGATCTTGAAACCTTAATCAACCAAGGCATGATAAATAGCTGTCATAATTATTACTCTGTGATGACCCGTAACCGGCATTTGATTTATTTGCCTGCTCCTAATTTAATTACTATAGACAATAGAGCTAACTGGTTGTATGAGGACCCTATGCAGGGTGGAAACGATCAGTTTGATGAGTATTTTTCAGGTGAGGAGGATGAGGGGAACAGAGCTGAAGAGGTCCCGGTTCAAACTGCTGGTGGATCATCAAACCAAGCAACCGGTCAGTGGAGTGTGACCAAGGAGGAGTGGGACAAAATGATAAAAGATCAGACCCGGCAAGGGGACCTCATTGGTGAGTTGCATTCATGGATGCAGCAGACGAGGCTTCATGGATTTCCACCAGAGCAGTGATAGTTGTGAGTTCCCTCCGACATTGGTTCTTCAACAGTGTGGACACTGTTGAGTTCAAGTGTGGGGGGTTTAGTTTTCATGTTTTCGTTTTGTTTTGTTTTAATCTATGTTTATTTTTAGTAGTGTCGGCTTGAAAATTATAGCTATGTGTTATTTGAAAAAATAAAAACACCCCTGAGTTGACCTGTTGTGTGTTGCGAGTGAATAATGAGAAAGTATATAGGATTTGAGTGAAAAGAAACCCGATGAGAAAAAAATGGAAAAATTTTGATGTTTAGGTACTACATGAACACACTGAGTCTCCGGAATTAGGAACGAGTTCGACGTGTAGATTCGTGCCATGGTACTTTGATCTGAGAAGTAAACCCGAAGTAGTTTCTATTGACATATCTGGCTTTATCTATAATAATTGTGTGTGCAAAGTTGATCCAAAAGAGAAAAAGGCTTGAAGGCACCGAGAAAAAAAATGAATAAAAACATTTGAACGATCGATCCTTCTAAGTTGGGTAACCCTCACCAGGTTATTCAACCTAACGGCGGTTGAACATAAATGTTTCCCTAAGGGACAAAGAAATATCGGTGCCAACAATTAAAAAGGGGATCAATTTTGTACACATAGTGAAAATCATAAAAAGCCTTAAAAGTGATTGTCCGAATGAAAAGGGTTGAAAATCGAAAAATAAGACCTAAGCCCGAAGCATAGTCGGAGAGGTTACCAAAAAGGAGATTCAGGTCCGGGGTTTTCCGCGGTGTAGTGTTTGTGTGATACCTTTACTGAGAGAGAAGTACCAAAAGAACTTATTGGGTGACTTGGAACAAAGGATCCACGTATGAGTATCAGAATTCATCTTGCTAGTGTTTGAATGTATAAATACAGGATTTTTGCTTGAGGTCAAGCAAGAATTCAAGTTTGGGGGAGTTTGATCAGTGATATTTAGTTGTAGTTTTCAAGCCGGTTTTCAGTGTCCTTTGAGTTTAATTTTGTTCGTTTGAAGTATTTCGTTCATGTTTCGTCGTAGTTTTCTTAATGTAGCATGCAAGTTAGTTTTAATCGTTTTATTCTGTTTTTATCTTTGGTATGGGTTATGTGGTTGTTCTTTGATGTGTTTTCAGGTCAATATGTAATCGGTTGTTCGATGCGTCCGAAGAGATGATCCAAGCATGAAAAATGACAGCAAAATGGGATGTCAGAAGCACAACACGGGTGCCAGTGTTGTACAACACGGACTGTGTTGTGAATACTAGAAGAAAAAGGAGATTTGTAAAGAAAAGGAGAAAATCAGTGCTGTGACACGGGTGCCCGTGTTGTACAACACGGCCCGTGTCATAGCATCTGATGAAGAGGCTGCATTGAGATGAACCAGAGGCATAACACGGGTGCCCGTGTTGAACAACACGGCCCGTGTTGTGAAGACCAGAAGAAAACCTGATGTTTTGTTGCTGCAAGGGTATTCTGGACTTTTCGCGGTGTTTTGGAAGACTGATTTATATTTAACGATTATTACTGTAATAAAACACTTTTTGATTGGGGGATTTTGGGGGATTTGAACGATAACGGGAGAAGAATGATTGATCAAGAGCGGAAGCGATTGACGATCCAACGAATCCTACGTTAATTGTAATGTCTCTATTTTCTTGCTCTGTTTTTATTTCTGTTATGAACATGAGTGGCTAAACCCCCCAACGCCAGGGGGGTGTCCCTGATTTGCTTTATGTAATGACAATTTGAATTCTTAATTTTGAGATTATGCGATTAAATCCGTTTCTTTATTTTATGCAACGTTCTTAATGCTTTATCTTTGTTGGAAAATTGGATAATTGATCGTGGTTAGGATTTGGTCTGACCAACCATCCTAACCTTGTTGCATAAATTTTATCACGTTAAATATTACTGAGGAATTGGAATGCTTTGTGAAAACCTTTTTATGTTAGGATTATTGCTTGATATTCTTCTTTGACCGTTGAGGAATCAAGGTCGAGGAAGAATACCAATGGTTTTTCTCTAAAGGAATTTTGGAAAAACATTATCGACATAGGAACGACACTTTTTAAAGCATGTCTCTGTAAGATTAAGAATTTATTGAGTCATTGCACTGCGGATCATACACCGTCCCTGGCATTATTTTCATATAAGTAAAAACTCTCTGCTTTAAGTTACGTTTTAATAACTTTATTTTATTTAATCTAAAATCAAACCTTTAGACCATTACTTTTGTCCAATTGAAATTAATCCATCATAACTTATTTTATTAAGCAGTCCTTGAGATCGATATTTGGGGTTACCCCCTTCTATTACTACATCGGTAAAAATAGTACACTTGCTATTTTCCGATCAGTTAGGCAGAAAAGATTTTTCTAAGTTAGGGTCAAAAATATTGATTTTTAAGAACCCTAAATCCAAAGAAAATGTCAAAATGGATCAAGAACCAAAAAGAAATTTGTATGAATGGTTTGATAATGTCTCTAAATGTGTCAAGATGCAATGCAATTTTTTTGGTGATTTTTAGAAACTTAAATGGTATTTTAATTAATTAATTTCCATTAATTAATTAAAATAAACATTTAAATATTTTAAAAATACAAATTTTATGAAAAAAATAAAATAAAAATTATTTTCAGAATGAGAAAAAGATTTAAAGTCATGGTGCAAAAGATGAAAATTTTTGAATGCATTTTGCTATTTTAAATTAAATGTGCAAAACAAATAAAGAAAATATGAATTAAAATGAATTAATGGGAAAGTCAGCGCATCCAAGGGACAAGATTCAAATCTGGGGTGGAGGGAAAGACTTGGCGCGTGATCTAATGGCTGGAATCCAAACTGAGTAAATCCTATTTAATTAATTAATTAATTAATCATAATTAGGGCTAAGTGATCTAATCTGGACCTTTCAAAAACGCGCTAACCCTAAGATCTAATGGCCAAAATTCAAACTCAGCCTAATTACTCAGCTAACCCTAATTATGCCCTAAGCACTCTCAGGTGACCGAAACAGTGTTCCGGTCATCTTCTCCGGCCACTCAAACTAGCTAACTCACTCAAATCGTAAATTTAAACCACCAAACTCTCCAGAAATGATCCCCACCCTATTCTAAATAAGATTCAGCCATTAAACAACATTTATTTCACATGAACACACAGATTCGAAGCAAAACGGAAAATTATTCAGAAAATTCAGAAGCTTCATACATGCTCAAAACTCAATCATTTTCAAAACCAAAAGGTGCAGTGTGATCAGTGAAGCATGGAGAACAATCTAAGAACTTAAAAAATCATTTCTGGAAAATTTGTTCTTGATGTTACCTGAAATGGAGCTTTTGAAAATGGCACTGTCTAGACCTTTCCTTTGTACTTTTCTCCTTCTTTTGACTCCCTCTTGTCTCTGGGATGCTTGGATGAAGCTTTTGTGGGCTGCTTTGGAAGTTTGCTGAAGTTCAGTTCAAGGAGAGTGAAAATCGTATTTTTGATATGGGGTGTTTAAAGGCAAAATGAAGGGTGGGAAATGATCAGTGATGAATGTGGAGTTGAATGGTGGAAAAAGTTTGGAGTTTTGATGGCTGAGTTGTGTGTTTCGAAGAGAAATGCATAAGAGGGAATTTTGGTGAATGCTGAGTTATGGGAGGATTCAGGTTATGTTTTTGTGTGAAATGGCTTGCCTTTGGTACACATATCAATCCTTGATAGGTCAGAGAGTTGTTGGTAGCCTATGCTGATTGGTATGGTTCAATATGCAAAAAGTAAACATTTGTGTAAGTGAAGGCATGGGCTAGTTTAGGCATGGTACAAGGGTATGGCACGAGTCAGCTTGCTTCAAGGAGGTCCATGGAAGTCATATTTTGTAGCTGGCACAAGTGGCTGAAGAGATTTGATCCATTTTGCAATTTTGGGGAAGTTTGGCCCTTTTTGAATTACTTGAAGATCAAGGCATGAAACTTGAGATTTCTTAGGGAAATTCTGAATTATAGGTCATGTATGATGTTGTGTAATGGTTAGAAGTCAATTAGAGGTCACAAATTGGTTTGACATGAGTTTTTGCAAGTTTCCCTCTTTGGTACATAAGTGAAATTTTGTGATTTTTCCCAACTTTGCAAGGCCATAACTTGAGTCTATGATGAATTAGATAAAGTTATTGTAATTTTTGAAAAGGGAATGATCCAATCTACAACTTTCATGACCAATAATTTTTCATTTGAAGCATTTTTGAATCAAAAAGAGGAGGTTGAAAAACTTTCCCAAAATGGCAAGTTTGCATTACAAGTCACTTTCCCAAAATGGCAACTTTGCAAATGGCTTGAAATTCTTCAATTTTGTGAACTTATAACTTCTTATAAGATCAAATAAAGATCATATACATCCAAAATGATGGAGAAGATCCTTTGGTTGGATGATTGGGGGCCTCAGATGCCCTGATTTTGCACTGACTTGCTCAAGAAGTCATCTATTGATCAGATGCCTTCCCCATTGAATTTCTTCATGAAAATTGGTATGTATGATCCTTATGACATATAGAGACCAATAGAAACAAGAATGACCAAAAAATTTGGAGTTATGGCCTCTGAAACCAAAACCCTAATTTTAGGTCATCTGTGTAGTTAAACCTGGCTCTACTTCCATACCTTTCTCAGTTCTTGTGATTTTCTGACTTTCCTGATCTTGGGAGGATATAATATGATGCTTGAAAATACATGGACCCTCTTTATATGATTGGAGACCCTTAGGGTGGATCAGATAGCTCAGGGATGGCTCAGATCACAAATCCTAGATGCAGATGACTTAGAACCAATGCAGTGAAGCAAAAATGCAATATGAGATGATATGATTAAACTTATGCAAATGAAAAGAATCACAAGCCATGGTGAAATGTGTGAGGGAAAATTTGGGGTGTTTACAGCTGCCCCTATTCAAGCATGAGTTAGCTGTGCAGGATGTAAGCGACGGGCTTAACAGACAAACAAGATAACTTGTGGTTGAATACCAAAGACAGTCCAAGATTTGCACTCACTAGATGAAGAAGAAAAGGGATATAGATTGTAAAAGGTAGTAAAGTATGATTATAAAGTGCGGGCGACGGAGGACGACCGTCGAGCAGAGGACGACTGCTGGGGATAAAGCAATGACGGGGACGACCGACATGCTGGGGAAATGGAGGTATCATGATGGGGATGGCCATCAAATACAGTAACAGGGTTCTCTGGCTTTTTTAAGGATAAAGGTAATGATGGGACGACCATCAGGTTAATAAATGAATGATGAGGTACGGTCATCAAAGGTGAAGGACGATCACCTAGCAGGGGACGGTTGCTCTGTTGGGGATAAGATGAGGGATGGTCATCTAAGGTGAAGAACGATCACCTGGCAAGGTACGGTTGCCAAAAGTATCCCGACATAGGACGAATGTCGGATAGAAAGAGTCGACGATGGGGACGACCATCAGATAAGTATGATGAAGGACGATCATCAAGAGGTGAAGGACGATCACCTAGAAGGGTACGACTGCTCTGGGGTTTATCATGACATAGGACGAATGTCAGATAACAAGATCGACGATGGGGACGACCATCGGATAAAATGATGAAGGACGATCATCAAAAGGTGAAAGACGATCACCTAGCAGGGTACGGCTGCTAAAAATATCACGACATAGGACGAATGTCGGATAGGGAAAGGTTCCAATAATGGAGACTCCGCTGGGGATGATGAAGGACGATCATCAAAAGGTGAAGGACGATCACCTGGCAGGGTACGGTTGCTGAAAGTATCATGACATAGGACGAATTTCAGATAGAAAAAGAAAATTTTGCTTTTTACTGGGGATTTGCTGGGGACTATTCTGGGGAGTGGTAGACACAGACGAGTGTCTATATTCAAGAAAGAAAAGGTATAAGAGTTTGACGCTGTGTATAGATTAAAGATGCGGACGAGCATCCTTAAGACTATGATACAGACGATTATCAGTAGAAACAAACGCTGACGCATGTTCTGAGATGATGATATAGATGAGTATCAACTGGTTAACAAAGAACACGGACGAGTGTCGACTCTGAGGGGAAATAAGGGGTGCATACAAGATACAGACGAATGTTCAACTTGCTAGGGAGAATATGACACAGACGAGTATCATAAGAGAAAGTGTATAAGTTATGAACTTATAAATGTGAGAGATATTCTGACAATCTGTGGGGATAGGATGACATGGACGGGTGTCGAAAGAAGTGTGTTATAAACAAGTGTTTAGGTAACCATGCTGGGAAATGGTGACACGGACGGGTGTCGAAGGAGTGTATATAGATGTATCTGTCTGTAGAGAACGCTCGGGCGACTTTACTGGGGAATGATGACACGGACGAGTGCCAAAAGGAGCATGTATCTGTATTTTGAGAGTTCAAAGGGACGCTTTGGATTTCTGCTGGGACTGTGAGTCTTTATATACATTGCTGATGGAATGTTGGTGGTATTTGCAGGTGTCTGATTTAAAACATGACTTGTAATTATGCAATATGTTTGATTTTTTCCGTAATGCTCCGCTTTAAACAGAATGCTACGCTCTGGGGGAAAATATGATGTGAATTCTATGATTATGCAAAGATACCAATCCAGGATCCGGATCCCGTTGCGGTGAAGATCTCTGGCTGATCTGCTTTGAAAGAATATCCCAACTGGGGGAAAAGATCATTGGTAGATCTGATAAGATGTATGACTGCTTGGGGAAGCATGTCACTGATAGACCTATTTTAATGATGAGGAAACCAACTGGGGTCTGTGGAAGCTTTCGTCACTTTGTTGTGAGATCTTCAGACATTGCTCTTCTGATAGAGGCCGGAGCTCTGCGGGGAGATGATTCCCTGCCTGACACTTGGCTGGGGAGGAATGATCACTGAACGATCTTCCTAGAGATTCCTGTGGGGATCCTGCTGAAGGTGATGAAATTAGTTGGGGAAATGAGCCCCTTCTGATTCTGCTCTGCTGGGGAGGAGCTTTTCCTGGAGCCATTTGGAAGATGGGCTGAGGAAATAATGTCTTGACAACTTTTCCGGGGAGAAGCTTTCATGCCCCGTGTTGCGCTTTGAATACCTGCAATCCTGTTATGACAAAGAAACGTACAAGTACCCCGAGGTATCCCTTACTGGATTTCATCATAAGAGTTTAAACACTCCTGGGAGTAAATAATATATATTTCCTGCAAGCACGTGATTTAGAAAGGCGCATATGCTTTTATGCAAACAATATATCAAGGGTATCAGACATTTTTGCAAATGAAAAAAAATGTACAAGACGAAAGGTGACTGAAAATCTGATTTTATTAACTTGTGTGCCCTGAATTGGCAAGTACAGTCAAAGAAACAGATCCCCTGAAATGAGGAGATTGTTACAAAATTGAGAAACAAAAAGGTGCTGGCAATGTTGATGACGCTTCAGTGAGCCTCCCTTTTGCTATGACTCGTATGACATTGACATTCTTCTCATCTTGCTTATGAAGAAGGTTGATTCTGACCGATGCTCCAACCTTTCGAAGCTTGCCATGTTGTGGGTAATACAGACGAATTCAGAATACAATTGTTCGCTTATTCCCTTATTTTGTGTGGATTGCCCTTTCGGGTTTTCAATCCACCGGGATACCCATTTTTGCCTGAGCTGTTCAATGCGACTTTTCAACTCAGCGGGTGTACATTTTTTTATTTATTTTCCCTTATTTTTGCCCGAGTCTTTTATTCTGTTTTTGACTCGCCGGGATGCCCTATTTTTTCCTGGACTTACATTCTGTTTTTATGTCCAGCGGGTCATTTTATGCGAAGTATTTTTTAACTGCATCTGAATTCACAGGGGATAAGAAATCTTCACCATCCATAGTACTGAGCATCAGTGCTCCACCAGAGAATACTTTCTTCACTATGAATGGACCATCGTAATTCGGAGTCCATTTGCCCCTGTGGTCTGTATGAGGAGGGGGGAGTCTTTTCAGCACAAGATCTCCTACTTGGTATTCCCGAAGCCTGACTTTCTGATCGAAGGCTTTCTTCATTCTTTTCTGATACAGTTGCCCATGACAAATTGCAGCTAATCTCTTCTCTTCGATCAAACTTAGTTGTTCGTATCGGGATCAGACCCATTCTGCTTCATTCAGTTTGACATCCATCAATACCCGCAAGGAGGGTAATTCAACTTCAACAGGTAGGACTGCCTCCATACCATACACAAGCTGATACGGTGTTTCCCCAGTGGATGTTCTGATTGATGTACGGTACCCATGCAAGGCAAATGGTAGCATTTCATGCCAGTCTTTGTAGGTGACCACCATTTTTTGTACAATCTTCTTGATATTCTTGTTAGCTGCCTCGACAACGCCATTCATCTTTGGCCTATAAGGAGAAGAATTGTGGTGTTGGATCTTGAAGTCCCGACACAGTTCTGCCATCATTTTGTTGTTCAAGTTGGAACCATTATCAATAATGATTCGCTCGGGCACTCCATACCGACAGATGATATCTCTCTTTAGGAATCGGGCTACCACTTGCCTGGTGACATTTGCATATGAAGATGCTTCAACCCACTTGGTAAAATAGTCAATGGCTACCAGGATGAATCTGTGGCCATTTGAAGTAGTCGGTTCAATCTTGTCAATCATATCTATGCCCCACATGGCAAAGGGCCAAGGTGAAGACATCACATTCAAAGGATTTGGAGGCACATGCACCTTATCCGCGTAAATCTGGCATTTATGACATTTCCGGGCATAAGCACAACAGTCTGGATCCATTGTGATCCAGTAGTAGCCTGATCTTCACAACTTTTTAGCCATTGCATGCCCTCCAGCATGGGTACCAAAAGATCCTTCGTGCACCTCGTGCATCAACAAGTCCGCTTCCGTCTTATCAACACATCTGAGAAGTACCATATCAAAGTTTCTTTTGTACAAGGAACCATCAGCATTCAGGAAGAAACTACTAGCCAACCTTCTTAGTGTCTTCTTGTCATTGGATGATGCCTCAAGTGGGTATGTTTGATCCTCCAAGAAGCATTTGATGTCATAGAAACAAGGCTTATCATCTTTAGCAAGGTCTGCTGAGAATACATATGCTGGTCTGTCAAGTCTGGATACTGAAATCCGAGGCACAAAGTTGGCAGCTTGAACTTTGATCATGGATGAAATGGTAGCCAGAGAATTTGCAAACTGATTTTCATCTCGAGGGATATACTCAAGCTTGACTGCTGTGAAGAATGTGAGTAACCTTCTTGTATAATCCCGGTAAGGTATCAGATGCTCCTGGTGAGTATACCTTTTGCCGTTGGTTTGATTGATTACCAGAGCTGAATCTTCGAATACCATCAAAGTCTTGATCCTGAGGTCAATGGCTTCCTCAAGACCCATAATACAAGCTTCGTATTCAGCTTCGTTGTTAGTGCAGTTAAAGGTGAGTTTTGTCGAGAAAGGCATGTGAACTCCCTTAGGTGTAATGAGTACTGCACCAACACCACGACCATTCATATTAACAGCCCCATCGAACATCATAGTCCATTCTTCCTCTGGGTCAGGCCCTTCAGTGTGAATAGGCTCTTCATGATCTTTTTCTTTTGTGAACATGATGTCTTCATCAGGATAGTCAAATCTCATAGGCTGGTAATCATCAATGGCTTGCTCAGCAAGATAATCAGACAATACACTGCCTTTGATGGCTTTTTGAGATGTGTACTGGATGTCATATTATATGAGGATCATTTGCCATCTTGCAACCCGTCCGGTAAGTGTTGGCTTCTCAAATATATACTTGACTGGGTCCATCTTGGAGATCAATAAGGTAGTATGGGTCAACATATACTGCCTTAGTCGGCGAGCAGCCCACGCTAAAGCACAACAAGTTTTCTCGAGTAGTGAATAACGTTGTTCACAATCGGTAAACTTTTTTCTTAGGTAGTATATTGCATACTCTTTTCGACCAGACTCGTCATGCTGGCCCAACACACACCCCATTGACTCTTCTAATACTGTCAAGTACATTATTAGAGGTTTTCCTTCAACTGGAGGCATAAGGATCGGAGGCTCTTGCAAGTATTCCCTGATTTTGTCAAAAGCCCTCTGGCAATCTCCATTCCACCTGACTGTTTGCTCTTTTCTCAACAGCTTGAACAAAGGCTCACAGGTTGCTGTAAGATGAGATATGAACCTTGAAATGTAGTTCAATCTACCTAGGAACCCCCAAACTTCTTTTTCAGTCTTCGGTGCAGGCATCTCTTGAATGGCTTTGACTTTATCAGGGTCAACTTCAATCCCTTTCTCACTTACGATAAATCCCAGCAGCTTACCGGATCGCACCCCGAATGTGCACTTGTTGGGGTTTAACTTCAATTGGTACTTCCTCAGACGCTTGAATAACTTCAACAGATTCACCAGGTGATCTTCTTCTGTGAGGGACTTGGCAATCATGTCATCCACATAACATTCAATTTCTTTGTGGATCATGTCATGGAATAATGTTACCATAGCCCGTTGATAAGTGGCACTAGCATTCTTCAGTCCGAATGGCATTACCTTATAACAGAATGTGCCCTAGGGTGTGATGAAAGTTGTCTTCTCCATGTCTTCAGGTGACATCTTGATCTGATTATATCCTGAAAATCCATCCATGAAGGAGAACACCGAGAACTGAGCCGTATTGTCGACCAATACATCAATGTGAGGTAATGGGAAGTCATCTTTTGGGCTAGCTCTGTTCAGGTCCCGGTAATCCACACACATCCTCACCTTGCCATCCTTCTTAGGCACAGGTACAATGTTAGCAACCCACGACGGGTAACTAGTCACAGCAAGGAAACCAGCGTCCCACTGCTTTTGTACCTCTTCTTTTATCTTTATCACCATATCTGGACGAGTACGGCGCAGCTTCTGTTTTACTGGCGGACAGTCTTCTTTCAGAGGCAGCTTGTGCATAACAATGTCGGTGTCCAACCCTGGCATGTCCTGATAAGACCAAGCAAAAACATCCACATATTCCCTAATCATGTCAATAAGTTGCTCTTTTACTGAATCTTGCAGGGGGGCCCCGATCTTCACTTCCTTCAAGTCTTCTTCTGTACCAAGATTAACCGTCTCAACTTCCTCTTGATGAGGAGTGATAACCTTCTCCTCTTGTCTCAACAACCTGGCTAGCTCTTCAGGTAGCTCATAATCTTCTTCAACCCCTTCATCGGCTTGATTAATCAGATTGTCAAAGTCATATGAAGTCATAGCGGTGTTGTTGTCGGTGCAGTTTGGAGGGAACTTTCTGCAAGGGTTTAGATTTGTTCATTTTAGTGATCAGTTTTATCTTGTTTAGAAAAAAGTGAAAATGAAGTTATTATTTTGAAAAACATTGCCATTTTATTTTTGTACAAAAAATGAAAAATGAAAAACAGTGAGCGGAAAAGAAAAGACTCATTTGCAAAAGATGTCCTGATATTCATTAATTGATCGTTTGCACAAAATACAAGATGGCCCGATTACAAAATGAGCCCTGACATCTTGGGCAAGATGCCGGACTTGATGCATGCTTTAAAGACATGAAATAATAATTACTCTGCAGGAGTAACTCTTATAATTTCCTGGGAAGACCAGTTTGAGACATGGTTCCCCGAGATCCTTGGACGTATCTAGCTTTCCAGGTTGCGCTCGTCTTCTGACTCATCTTCCAAACTATTCACAGCATCCGGGGTGAGCATTCCCCCGCTGATAAACTTGGGCTCCGTTGCAGCCTCTGGTTGATCTTGTCGAGTTGGTATGTAACCCAACCCGAATCGGTCTTCTTTCTTTTCAACTGGCAGCAGCTTGCCCCAGCTTCGAGCGGTACCTTCCTCAACAACCTTCTGGGCTTGTTGATATGATGTGATGGAGGTCCCAGACACAACAGATGCTTCATTGATATTAAGGGCTTCAAACCCTTGACTCATGGTCTCATGGATCTCCCCATCCGTTTCAATGTATTTGAAAGTAGCTAGCTGGCTAACGAAGATATCCTCTTCCCCACAAATGGTAATGACTTGGCCCTCCCACTCAAATTTTAACTTCTGGTGAAGGGTTGACGTCACGGAGCCAGCGGCGTGTATCCATGGTCTACCCAATAGACAACTGTAGGCAGGCTGTATATCCATCACAAAGAAGGTCATTTTGAAAACCTGTGGGCCAATCATTATTGGCAACTCTATCTCTCCCAGAACTGATCTCTTAGAACCGTCAAAGGCTCTCACTACCAAGTTGCTTGGGCGTAGTGCCAATCCATCTTACTCCAGCTTCACAAGGGCTTTCTTGGGTAGGACATTGAGTGATGACCCTGTTTCCACCAATACGTGAGAAAGAACTGCACCCTTACACTCCAAGGTAATGTGCAAAGCCTTGTTGTGATTGTGACCTTCCGTTGTCAGATTAGCGTTGGTAAATCCTAGTCCATGAATAGCGTTGACATTTCCAACCACAGCCTCTAACTGATTGATAGTAATCTCCTCCGGCACATAACTTGCATGCAGGACCTTTAATAGTGCGTTCCGATGAGCCTCGGAGCACATTAGCAATGATAGTATGGAGATTTTGGAAGGTGTTTGGTGAAGCTGGTCCACCACCTTATAATCACTCTTTTTGATTATCCGCATGAATTCATCAACTTCTTGATCAAAAGGAGTCTTCAAAGCTTCTTTAGTAACTGGTTCTTCTTGCACCACGCTCTTCCCTTTTGCCTTAGCAGCAGCTTCTGCTTCAGCAATGGGTCTTGGTATTTGCGAGGCAAAGAGACGTCCGCTTCTAGTGAAGCCTCCGCCTCCCCCCACATTGTATATCTGAGGTGAAGAAGTTGATGACTCTAAAGTGATTTTCTGCCCTTCGCAGTATAGGTCTGAGCCATAATGCCTAGGGATGGCATTATTGCTTTCATAAGGAACTGGCCCAGGCACTGTGATAGTGACCGGACTGATAGCAGCTGCAGAAGGGACCACAATGGTGTGTGGATCATAATATATGGTAACTGGAACTCTGACAGGAGTGATATTTTGTTGTGAGTTGTCGGAAGGAACATTTGCGGGATCGTAGTATATCGTAACCGTTGAGACGCTTTCATTAACTTGTGCTGGTGTTGTAGTCGAAGTTGATTGGACGGGCGTTGAAGTTGTAGCAGGAACTGTGACTAAATTTGTATCCGTTGAAGTGATTGATTGAATATTTGTTGGAGTTGTAGTAGAATCTGTTGGAACAATGGTTGCTGACGTTGTAGGAGTATCTGTGATTATCGATGAAGGAATTGTTGGAGTTGTAGTCGCTGTTGTCGTAATCTGAAGAATACCATCTCTAATGAGGCCATCTATGTCGTTTCTCAGTCTCTCACATCCATTAACGGCAATATTGCAATATCCATAGCCGACCTCACATCCGGGGAACACTTAGCATTCTAACAACTGAGCTTTGATTTCAACCAAGGGTGTTCGGATTTGTGCAACACTGTTAATTAATGTGGATGGTTTGCCCTCCTCAATAGCATTGATCCTAGGCCCGTTGTGACTAGGCATTGGATTTCTTGTGACGTTCGGAGGAGGCGCAAAATTGAGAGCTTTTGAGTCCACCAAATCCTGGACTTTCATCTGTAGGGCCCTACACGTTTCAGTATTATGCCCCGGTGCGTTTGAGTGGAATGCACACCTGGAATTTGCATCATAGTTCTTTGGCAAATTAAGAGGATCTGGAGGTGCCAACGTCCTTAACTCAATTAGGTTGAGCTTTAGGAGTTGTGGCAAAAGTGCAGCATACGACATTGGGATTGGGTCAATTACCCTGTTTGCTTGTGATGGCCTTTGTTGGAAGGGACGTTGCTGTTGGTTTCTATTGTTGTTGTTATACGACCTTTGTTGCGGATAATGAGCTTGTTGTTGATACTGTGGTTGTTGTTGTTGAGGATATGATGATTGTTGTGGAATTGGAGCTGGGATGGTAACAGCTGCTACTGACCGGTGAGCATATTGAGGCATGCCCCTGCTTGTATGAATGGAATTTGTTTCGCCTCCCCTTCAGGGTCCTGCAAAAGGTTTTCTGGGATTGCTGGAGGAACTTGCACCACTGTCGGAGATTTTTCCCATCTTTAAGAGACTTTCAATCCTCTCACCAGCTATGACCACATCAGCAAAACTGGTAGAGGAGAAAGCAGCCAGTCTATCAATATAAGTCCCTTGCAATGTGTTCATGAACATGTCAGCCATTTCCCTTTCTGACATGGGTAGTTGGACAGTAGCAGTAAGTTGTCTCCATCTCTGAGCATAATCTCGGAAGCTCTCTCTATAAGACTGAGACATGCCCATTAGAAGAGTTCTATTGGGAGCCATGTCTAGGTTGTACTGATATTTCCGGATGAAAGCCTCGGCCAAATCCTTCCAACATCTTATGGTGGCCCTAGACAAATGCGAATACCATTCCCTCGAAGCTCCAGTCAGACTGTCCTCAAAGTAGAACATCCATAACTTTTCATCCATGGTGTAAGCTTTGAGCCTTCCCAAGAAAGACTGCAGATGAGTGCGAGGACAGGAGGTACCATTGTACTTTTCAAAGCATGGGGGTTTGAATTTGTGGGGAATTTTAACCCCATCCACTAGTCCCATATCCATCACATCGAAGCCCAAAGAATTATGAGATTCCAAAGATCTTAACTTTTTCAGCAATCTCGTCTAATCTTCTGTCATATACCTCATCTCCATCCCCTATAACAGTAAACTGTTCTTCCTGGGGATCCTCCTGCAGGATTCTGCCCCCAGCAGTATTACCTTGACCATTCCTCGGGATGTTAACTTCTGGATTCAGATGAGGTCCATACTCCGGTGGGTTAATACGAGGTTGCCCCTGTTCATTGTTGCTAGTTCCCCCTGTTCCCAGATGAGGCTCTTCAGGAGTTTGCCTTTCCACCAACTCTCTTAACCTTTCTTGACTCTGGGCTAAGCCAGTCATGACTGCCATGAACTGAGACATCTGATTTCTCATCTCTACTCTCTCATTGGCCATCTGATTTCTGACCTCATTCAGGTCCTGTTTACTTGCTCCATTTGAATGCCGGGAAGGTTGTTACGAGTCGGGTACCGGTGCGTGCGGTTGACAGGGAACACTCGGCTACGAGCAATGTTTCCTGAGATAACAACAAAGTTAGAAACAATAATAACAAAACCTACAAAACAAAAACAAAGTTATTATGCAATGCAGTATGCTTATTTGTTTTCCAAGGTATCCGGTTTGGTTCTTGGTTTTGACCTTTCTAGACCTCGAGGAAGATGCTTGATGTTGTTGAGAGAAAAGCCCAAATGAACACAAACTAAAATATATTACAAATGATGAACAATACATAGTTTGTTTTGCAATACATTCCCATGGAGGGTCAAAATACAACAAAAGGAAAAGTACATCAAATGGAAACAAACAACAAGCAAAGAATCAGACATCCAGCCCAAACTCATCTTCTCTGACCTCCTTCAGGAGTGCCTCAATCATTGGACCAGCTGGGTGCTCTGTAATGGTCCTAATGAGGAGGTTCCTAGTAGCAATGGCAGTAGTCAGCTTCTTATGCTTGTCCTGGTCCTTTGATCTCTTCAATCCTACTCTGAGCTTCAACTCTGATATCTCTTTCTGAGCTGCCAACAAAGCTTCCTGCTGCTTCTTCTCATTGGCCTCTAGCTGTTCAATCTTGGCTTGAGTCTTCTGGTCTTCTTGTACACGGGCTTCAGTGATCCTGACCCATCTAGCCTGACTCTCTTGCAGATAATGCTCAACCCTAGCTTTCTGAATCTTGGCCTCCTTATAGGCATTCTTCAATATCTGTTCCCCAATCCTTGCTTTCCTTATGTAGTCTTCTGTCTTTTCAATTTTGGCAAGATGCTCCACCCTGAGCTTTTCCAATCTCTCAATGTCCAGACGACCATCACTCCTTTCCCAAAGAGTCTTCTTTAAGGCTTGAGATAACTGCTCATTCCTTTCCTTCAACTTTTCAAATTCCTCCAGGCTAACTGTTGCTACAGGTTGTACTGTGGATGGTCCAGGCATGTCTTCCAAGGTGAAAGGCATTCTGGTAATCTGAGCTCTAGTACGGGACCAGTCATAGTACTGAGCTGAAGCAACATTATTACATCTTCCAAGAATAGCTACCCCTTTTGTATGGATGTTGTCCCAAGCCTAGGATGCTTGTCTGACAGCAGCTGAATTAGGTTGTACTTCACAATATAGGGTCTCAGCTAAATCTTGTCCTCTGGGAGGGTGAACTAAGGCATAACCCAATTGTCTTTTAAACAGTAAAGGATTGTAATTGATGCAACCCTTTACTCCTATTAGAGGCACATTTGGGTATTGTCCACAGCTGGTAATAATGTCCTTGCCCTTGGTGCTCTGGGTGCACCATCTGATATCATCTGAAATCAAGGCAATGAACCTCTTGGCCCAATTCTTCTGCTGGTGGGGGTTCAAGAAAACATCTGACTTAGGCAGGTGTCTGAGCAGCCAGGTGTAGAACAAAGGAGCACAACATCTTACTAACTTCCCCCTTTGTTTCTCATTCCTCTGATGAATGGAGTAGTAAAAATCTCCTAGCAATGTAGGTACTGGGTTCTTCAGAAGAAACAGATGGATGGCATTCTTACTGACAAATTTGGGCTCATCTGCAAACAGTATAGCCCCATATATGCTGAGGGCCAACAATACACAGACTGCCCTCCACTCTCCCAGTGAAGCCTTCAGGATGGCCTGAGAAATCAAGAAGTCCAAATGCAAACCAGGGATCCCAGCTTTTGTTGTCATACTTTGCTCAATAAGGGCAGGCTCCAAGTACAGTGCCCTTGCTATCTCTTTATTTCTGGGAGCAGTCATTTTTGGGTTGAAGGGGATTCCACCCCTGATAGGTACTCCAATCAATAAAGAAAACTCTTCCAGTAGAGGCCCTAACTGAAAGTCTGGAAAGGTGAAACATCTCAATGGAGGGTCATAAAACTGCAAGCATGTGTGGATCATGCTCCTCTGAGAAGGATCAAGGTCCATAACCATGTCCAGGATACCTCCATAGTGTTCTCTAAACAGTGGGATGTGGTCAGGTGTGATGAGTGACTGGACCTGCCTGATGCCAGTCAAAACAGGCTCAAAAAAGTGGTAGGATATGTTGCTTTTCCTGGGAGTAGCCATGAGTGCTGCTGAAGAAGCTGAAAATAAATGCTGATGAAGATCACAGACTGAGATGCTGAAGGTGGACCACTGACAGACTGGTGTTGGTGAGGGTGGAGGTAACTGAAGCAGATAACTGATGAAGACAGCTGAAGCAGAGGTCTATGCAGAAGAATGGGTCAAAACCAAAACCAAGATACAATAAGATGGATACCCTGAAAAGCAAATAAACAAATGTTAAATGATGCAATGATGATATATGCAAATGATATGCAAGGGTTTGTGATCAAGCTGGATCTTATTATCTATCCTGATATAAGGCCTATGTATGTTCAAAAGTCCAAATGGAGGCTTAGAAATCCAGTAACCAGGGTGGGGGACTCAAATAAAGAGTCACATGTCCAGGGTTAATCACAAGAACTGTCCAAAGTGGAGTACTCTTAAACAAAACAGTAACAGGGTATGACATGGCCAAGGGTTCTTGCAAACCTGTAAATAGCCCAACCCCCTCACAGGTAGTGTTCTAGAACAAGGATCCTCAGACTTGGATCAGTTATGAGAAGTGTAAACACTTCTAACCCTGAGGTACAGTGTTTACAATAACCATAAAAGATCCTCCTCTAATTCACCCCAGATTCTAAAGGTCATAATAAAGGTCATCCAGACTTAGCAGGCTTCCCAAATAACCCTAGCACTACAGGAAATATGTAGCTCATAGTTCTCAAGAAGAAACCCACATCTGAACCGTGTTTCATATTCCCGCACCAGACCAAAATGGAATGGGAAAGAACATGAACCACTCCAGCCTAGGTGTCACTCAGGTCCCAGGTATAGGACCTTAAACTCTCAATGGAACCCCACCCACCAAAGAAAACCAGATCCAGCAATGACAATATGATGTATATGAAAAACTGTAAAGAAAGCAGTAAATAAAGTTGAACATAAAGCAATAAACAAAGCAAATAAATAAACACAATTAGCACATAACACCCCAGTAAACACAAATCAAACAAGCGCTAGGAGAAACCCACAAAAAGAACCAGAAGCCCTGGTTGCAATATAAGGGTCCCCAGCAGAGTCGCCAAGCTGTCGCTCCCACCAAATGACACCTGGCAAAGAGGGGTACAGACGCGAACGGTCGGCGAAGGAGAAGAACACAAGGGTGAACTAAAAAAGAGTCGCCAGCTAGGCATTTTTATCCCGAAGGAAAGGTAATGCTGCATAAACCTAAGAAAAGATGGATAAGACGGTTGCGAACCAGAGAAACTGAGAAAGGGGGTTGGTTACAACCTGGGAAGGTATTAGCACCCAGATTGTCCGTCGTACTCGACGAGATCCACGCTTGAAAGTTTGTGTTTAAGGGTGTGGTGTCAGTGTTATTCTGTGTGCAAAAGCTGGAAAAGAATGCAAGTGTCAGTGCAAAAGAAATGTGGAGTGAAATGAAAGAGTGTCAGTGTAAGAGAAGAATTCAAAGCTCAAGACTATGAGGCTCAAAGAATAATGCTGGAAGAGGGGGAAATATACAGAGACATTTGTTCGATAACAGTTAAGTTATGCCTACATATCCTCTCGTGCAATGAGGAAGTCAGAACACCGTAGTTCGACTCAAAGAGACTGAAAGATAAATTGACTTGTGAACTGCTTGCTTGTCTATGCTCAAGTGTATGACCTGTCTGGCTCAGGTGCAAATTGTCTTGCATTAGACGGAAGAAGCGAGTTCTCGTTTGTGAGTGAAGATGATGAGAAAAGAATCCCGGAGGAGACGATTATTGTTTATTTTTTGTGTTTTCAATCTCTTATTGCTTTTTGAAGTTTGTCATAATAAAATGAGCTTAAGCCTAAACCAAGGGTTAGTAAACTCATCACATCTTCCCTCTGATTAGGGGTAATGAGAATACCTGAAGCATGAAGTAAACACCTCACACTTAATCACCATGATGTAGGATTAAGATCATTAACCTACTTGCATGTATTTAGATGTTTTTGGTGTTTTTTTTAGTGTTAAGTAATGAGTTTAAGCCATAATCAGGGATTTAATGGACCCATTACACCATCCTAATAGAAGGATAATAAATGAGAACATTTAAGCTGAGGAAGGCTCCTCAACTTAATCCATGATTAGGGATTAACCTCATGACAAAACAAAGCCTTTATTAAAGTGGATTTTAGTTAATGGTAAGATTAAGAAATGGATTTTATGGTTTGTAAGACAACTTGAGGGGGACTTGTCCATTAACACTAGGGTTAGTCCTTCTTAACTAATTAAGGAAGAATTAGAACCCTAATGCAAGACCCAAGTTACAAGCTTGATGTCTTGGTGATTATTAAGTGAATTGATTAAAGGATTTAAACACATTAAGGGTTTAACACTTAGGATTAAAGTTATACACTCCATCCTAATAGAAGGATACAGGCATAACCCTAATCACAAAGCCTTAAAACCTTCAAGGTTTAGTCCTTGATTAAGAGATGAGAAGAGAAGACTCAAAGATGACACAAAGGTAAAACTAATGGGGGACTAAACAAAACTTAAATGTGATCATGCTTGGGTGTTCCTAGGGTTTATGAGGCTTGCAATAAGATCTTCAAGGAAAAAACCACCAAGGAAGGAACAGGATGGAAGCAGCAAGAAGCAAGACAACTTACTTCACTTAAGAAGATAAGTTGATTGAAGAAAGAAGGAGGAAAAGAGCATGAATGAGCAAGCTCACTATAATTCACAAGTAAAAATGCAGCAAAGAATTCATAAAAGAGATGAGAAGAAATTATGAGAAGTGAAGGCAAATTCACTTCTCAAGCACTTACCATCTGAAAAGTTAGCAACAAGAAATGAAATGAAATGAAAATGAGAAAGATGCAATGATGCAAACCAAAACCAGAATCATGATCAAGATGTAAATGATGCTATGAGATGGTATGAAATCATGTCGAGAGATGAGGATGATCATACAAGCAATGAAGATGCAAATGAGACATGAAAGGAGGCATGAAAGTTCATGAAAACTTATGAAACGCAATGGAGGCATAACATGGTATATGGATGATGCAATGATCAAACATGATTTCAATAGGTCCTAATATGTATTATATGTCATGTGGATGCACCAAAATGTCATGGCAAGTTCATGTATGTAAGCATATGAAGAATGAATGCAAATGAAGGCAAAAATTAGGGTTTATGTACAAGATGCAATGCAAAATTCAAAATCAAAAGCAAATGACATGATAAAAAATTGAAAATGGAATCAAAGGTACCCTAAACCTATATGATATCACACCCCAAAGGAGAAGACCTAACTCTTAACCCTAAGGAAGTTATGATTTTCCTAAGTTATCTAGGGTTTTAAGGGACCTCACAAGGAAAAATGCAAAACAAATCAAAAATGAAAGATAAATTCATGCCAATTTTATCCTAGAAACTACATGATATGTGGGATGCAATGCAAAAAGAATCACTATCAAACCCTTCATGGTTAGGCAGAAAAGATTTTTCTAAGTTAGGGTCAAAAATATTGATTTTTAAGAACCCTAAATCCAAAGAAAATGTCAAAATGGATCAAGAACCAAAAAGAAATTTGTATGAATGGTTTGATAATGTCTCTAAATGTGTCAAGATGCAATGCAATTTTTTTTGGTGATTTTTAGAAACTTAAATGGTATTTTAATTAATTAATTTCCATTAATTAATTAAAATAAACATTTAAATATTTTAAAAATACAAATTTTATGCAAAAAATAAAATAAAAATTATTTTCAGAATGAGAAAAAGATTTAAAGTCATGGTGCAAAAGATGAAATTTTTTTAATGCATTTTGCTATTTTAAATTAAATGTGCAAAACAAATAAAGAAAATATGAATTAAAATGAATTAATGGGAAAGTCAGCGCATCCAAGGGACAGGATTCAAATCTGGGGTGGAGGGAAAGACTTAGCGCGTGATCTAATGGCTGGGATTCAAACTGAGTAAATCCTATTTAATTAATTAATTAATCATAATTAGGGCTAAGTGATCTAATCTGGACCTTTCAAAAACGCGCTAACCCTAAGATCTAATGGCCAAAATTCAAACTCAGCCTAATTACTCAGCTAACCCTAATTATGCCCTAACCACTCTCAGGTGACCGGAACAGTGTTCCGGTCATCTTCTCCGGCCACTCAAACTAGCTAACTCACTCAAATCGTAAATTTAAACCACCAAATTCTCTAGAAATGATCCCCACCCTATTCTAAACAAGATTCAGCCATTAAACAACATTTATTTCACATGAACACACAGATTCGAAGCAAAACGAAAAATTATTCAGAAAATTCAGAAGCTTCATACATGCTCAAAACTCAATCATTTTCAACACCAAAAGGTGCAGTGTGATCAGTGAAGCATGGAGAACAATCTAAGAACTTAAAAAATCATTTCTGGAAAATTTGTTCTTGATGTTACCTAAAATGGAGCTTTCGAAAATGGCACTGTCTGGACCTTTCCTTTGTACTTTTCTCCTTCTTTTGACTCCCTCTTGTCTCTGGGATGCTTGGATGAAGCTTTTGTGGGCTGCTTTGGAAGTTTGCTGAAGTTCAGTTCAAGGAGAGTGAAAATCATATTTTTGATATGGGGTGTTTAAAGGCAAAATGAAGGGTGGGAAATGATCAGTGATGAATGTGGAGTTGAATGGTGGAAAAAGTTTGGAGTTTTGATGGCTGAGTTGTGTGTTTCGAAGAGAAATGCATAAGAGGGGATTTTGGTGAATGCTGAGTTATGGGAGGATTCAGGTTATGTTGTTGTGTGAAATGGCTTGCCTTTGGTACACATATCAATCCTTGATAGGTCAGAGAGTTGTTGGTGGCCTATGCTGATTGGTATGGTTCAATATGCAAAAAGTCAACATTTGTGTAAGTGAAGGCATGGGCTGGTTTAGGCATGGTACAAGGGTATGGCTCGAGTCAGCTTGCTTCAAGGAGGTCCATGGAAGTCATATTTTGTAGCTGGCACAAGTGGCTGAAGAGATTTGATCCATTTTGCAATTTTTGGGAAGTTTGGCCCTTTTTGAATTACTTGAAGATCAAGGCATGAAACTTGAGATTTCTTTGGGAAATTCTGAATTATAGGTCATGTATGATGTTTGTGTAATGGTTAGAAGTCAATTAGAGGTCACAAATTGGTTTGACATGAGTTTTTGCAAGTTTCCCTCTTTGGTACATAAGTGAAATTTTGTGATTTTTCCCAACTTTGCAAGGCCATAACTTGAGTTCTATGATGAATTAGATCAAGTTCTTGTACTTTTTGAAAAGGGAATGATCCAATATACAACTTTCATGACCAATAATTTTTCATTTGAAGCATTTTTGAATCAAAAAGAGGAGGTTGAAAAACTTTCCCAAAATGGCAAGTTTGCATTACAAGTCACTTTCCCAAAATGGCAACTTTGCAAATGGCTTGAAATTCTTCAATTTTGTGAACTTCTAACTTCTTATAAGATCAAATAAAGATCATATACATCCAAAATGATGGAGAAGATCCTTTTGTTGGATGATTGGGGGCCTCAGATGCCCTGATTTTCCACTGACTTGCTCAAGAAGTCATCTATTGATCAGATGCCTTCCCCATTGAATTTCTTCATGAAAATTGGTATGTATGATCCTTATGACATATAGAGACCAATAGAAACAAGAATGACCAAAAAATTTGGAGTTATGGCATCTGAAACCAAAACCCTAATTTTAGGTCATCTGTGCAGTTAAACCTGGCTCTGCTTCCATACCTTTCTCAGTTCTTGTGATTTTCTGACTTTCTTGATCTTGGGAGGATACAATATGATGCTTGAACATACATGGACCCTCTTGAGATGATTGGAGACCCTTAGGGTGGATCAGATAGCTCAGGGATGGCTCAGATAGCTCAGGGATAGCTCAGATCACAAACCCTAGATGCAGATGACTTAGAACCAATGCAGTGAAGAAAAAATGCAATATGAGATGATATGATTAAACTTATGCAAATGAAAAGAATCAAAAGCCATGGTGAAATCTGTGAGGGCAAATTTGGGGTGTTTACAGTACTGTCTCAGTCGGCGAGCAGCTCATACCAAAGCACAACAAGTTTTCTCGAGCAGTTAGTAGCGGGATTCACAGTCAGTAAACGTTTTTGCTAAGGTAGTAATAGCATGCTCTTTTCGACCAGACTCGTCATGTTGGCCTAGAACACACCCCATCGACCCTTCTAACATAATCAAGTACATGATAAGTGGCCGTCCTGGAACTGGAGGCATTAGGTTCGGAGGCTCCTGCAAATATTCTTTTATCTTTTCAAAGGCTCTTTAACAGTCCTTATTCCACCTGACCGTTTGTTCTTTTCTTAATAATTTGAATATTGGCTCGCATGTGGCCGTTAGATGAGATATAAACCGAGAAATGTAGTTCAATCTACCTAAAAACCCACGCACTTCTTTTTCTGTTTTCGGTGCAGGCATGTCTTGTATTGCTTTTACTTTTGCAGGATCTACCTCGATCCCCCTCTGGCTAACAATGAAACCCAACAATTTACCGGAACTCACTCCGAAAGTGCACTTGTTTGGATTCAACCTCAGTCTTTAATTTATCAATCTGTCAAATAACTTTTTGAGATTGACCAGATGCTCTTCTTCGTCCCGGGATTTGGCAATCATGTCATCCACATAACATTCAATTTCCTTGTGTATCATGTTGTGGAACAGAGTTACCATAGCCCCTTTATACGTTGCCCCGACATTCTTCAATCCAAAGGGCATAACTTTATAGCAGAATGTACCCCATGGGGTAATGAACGTCGTTTTCTCCATGTCTTTCGGTGCCATCTTGATCTGATTGTACCCGGAGAAGCCATCCATGAAAGAAAATACCGAAAACTGAGTGGTGTTATCTACCAGCACATCAATGTGAGATAATGGAAAGTCATCCTTTGGACTTGTTCTGTTTAGATCCCGATAATCAACGCAAATCCGGACCTTACCATCTTTCTTCGGTATAGGCACAATGTTAGCTACCCTAGGCGCGTAACTAGTCACATCAAGGAATCCGGCATCCCACTGGTTTTGAACTTCCTCCTTGATCTTCATAGCCATATCAGGGCTAGTTCTTCTCAGCTTTTGCTTTACCGGAGGACAGGTGTTTCACACAAGTTCCTGAGCATGAATTGTTGAAATGGCCACTGGTGGCCTAGACTAATCTATTAGGAAAAAATTGGACACCCAATACTTGAGGGACATGGCCTAATTGGCTGATAGAGTTCGACAAGTAGAACGTCTAAGAGACGAAAAGGCTAGGGCAAATAAAAACTTAAGAATAGCCTATGTTGGATTTCATGAGGGGGTCGAAGAAATATATGACGAAACCATAGAGTTCGACGAAAATGAAATAGACATTGTTGAACTTAAACAGGGTCCCTCTTATTCCTATAAATTATGAGTTCCTTCGAATGGAAAAAACCATGTCGAAACTGAAAAGAATGATAGATTTCCAAAGAAAACATATACTTTCTATATCACTAAATGTGACGAAATATTTGATTTGTTAGTTAAAGATGATCAAATATTAGTGCCCCTGGCGTTAAAGTACCACCTTTAGAACAAATAAAAAAGACAGGTTTTTGTAAATACTATAATTTCTTGGGTCATAAAACTTCTCAATGTTTTCTTTTCAGGGATTTGGCGCAGAATGCTATTCAGGAAGGGAGACTCAAATTTGGGGAGAAGCCCAAAATCCAAATGAAGATTGACTCAGATCCTCTTCAAGTAGCAGAAGCAAACTTTGTTGAACCTAGTGAAGTCCACATGCTCGAAGTGGCTGAAGATTCTGACTGCAGTGCAGACAACATCGACACTAATGAAGCTCTGGGTCAAAATGTTATGAGAGGTGAAGTGGCCTACAGAATTCATTGATGATATTGTATTTTAAAATTTCACTAAAGAGATCTATGGCTACTATATGGAGCATTTCGTATGCATAACTGCTAAATTCTTCTTCAAGACATCACCTGATATTGAGAAGTTTGATGTGGGGACAACTGTCAAGTCCCATGAGGGTTCTGAAGGGTCAAATCTATGATAATGACAAAGGAAATTACTGATAATTTTTTTAGAATGAACAATGCTACTGAAGGCCTTGACATGGACTTATCCAAGTTAGAGCTGAAGGATAAAGTCAATGTAAATATGGTCGAGATCAAAGATTAACGGGCAATATCTGCCGACGAATAGGTTCGTCGAGAAGAATACAACAAAGTGGCATACCCCGAATAGGAAGAGAATATTGTTGATTTCTTACACAGGTTCTAGAGGAAATACTTTAAAGTGATGATGTGCCCCTGGTGCAGTACCATATTTGACAAAAAGGCTGCCCATAATCTTTAGGGAGTGAGAGAAGCCAAAGAAAGGAATGAGCAAAGAAACTCTCAGAATCCAAGAGGTTTCGACCCAAGTCGAACTGCTTAAGGGCAACATGTTGCTAGTAAGCCCCAAGTTCCTGGAGCAAGGCAACCTACCTTCAAGCCTAGTGGTGAGGTACCAAAGGATAAATGAGTTAAGCCTGTTGACACTAGAGGAAAAGAGAAATCAAAATGGACCAAGTTCGATGTAGATAAGGGATCTTTGATGGACTATAGAAAAGAGTACAAATCATCCAAGAAGGATGCATATGTCTTTGAAAACTACAAGGGTAAGAATCCCATGGCAATGTCACAATGGCAAAGGGAGCAGAGGCGAAGGAAGGCACAAAGGGAAGCATTTATTAAGGATCAAGCTAAATCTAGCACCAATGTGTTGGTTGGCAATGTTGGAGGTTACGAAGATAAAACAACTTATAAGGTGCCTGTGGGGCGAAAGTTGTTCAAGGAAGAAATGGTTAAAATAAAGTCTGAAGATGAAATCATGACAGACAAATTTGACTAAGAGTCGAAAGCTTCCCTTGATGTGATTGTAAATATGGTCTTAGTCATGCCAAGAAAATAAGACAAGATAACTGAAGTCGAGAACTTAGATGCCAATACTGAGGCAGAAATGACATCGCAAAAACCTGTGTGCTACTATGTTATGAATTATGGTTGTGTCAAAGAGCAAAATGCTTTCTTTGAGCGACCAACTGAAGCTATGAGGGGGGAAATAAAGCCTCTCTATATTACTGGAATGATGGAGAATGTAGATGTGAATAAGATACTAGTCTACTATGGTGCAACTATCAATCTGATGCCACATTTTTTTGCTTGCTAAGATAGGTAAGTTTGACACTGATATAAAACCCCATAATATGATCCTTTCTAATTATGAAGGGAAAATCGGAGCTACTCTGGGTGTCTTGCAAGTCGACTTAACTGTCGGGACAGTAACTAGGCCTTCATTGTTTATGGTGGTCGAAAGCAAGGCCAACTATAACCTTTTGCTGGGAAGGGAATGGATTCATGGCATTGGAGTAGTGCCTTTTTCAATGCACCAAAGGGTAAACATCTGGAGACCTGATGGAATAGTATAGAATATTGAAGGAGACCAAGGGTACTTAAAAGTTCCTATGAATCACGTTGATGGAATTGAGTTCGACAAAAACTTGGCACATATTGTGCCATGCACCCCAACAGAGTTTGATTTTACCCCTTAAAACCATGCATTATGCTCATTGTATCTACATCCCATTGAGGAATTTTGATGGTAACAGGGGACGAAGGAAATTACCCACCTTACTTTCGGGAGCCTGTTATACACCCCACATGTTGGGGAAGCGAGGGAAGTAATAATGACTGAACTCGATGCATTACAAATAATTTCAACCTATATGGCTAAAACCAAGTTACAAATGGCCTTGGAGGCTGTACAAAATCACATGGATGTCGAAGCCAATACAAAGTTTGTTGAAGGAGGTCCTCGTAAAGACTTCGACCCTGAACCACCTGATAAAACTCATATTGAAGAATAAGACCAAAGGCTTGATGCCATTTATTACAATGAGCCTTTAGGTTTTGAAAAGGATCCATTATAAGACAACATCAAAATGTTGGCGTAAGATCCTTTGGAATAAGTCGACTTGGGAGAGGGCAAAGTTCAAAGTCGAAGTAGTCCAATTACTAAAGGAATTTATAGATTGCTTTGTTTGGGACTATGATGAGATGCCTGATTTGAAAAGAGAGCTTGTCGAACATAAGTTTCCAATTAAGCCTGAGAAGAAGCCTGTCAAGCAAAATATAACATGGTTAGGCCCAACAATCCTCTCAAAAATAAAAGAGGAAATTAAAAGGTTGCTTTGATGCAAGTTCATTCGTACTTTCAGGTATGTCGAATGGCTAGCTAATATTGTACCAGTTAAAAAAAGAATGGTTCTTTGACGGTCTGTATTGATTTTAGAAATTTAAATTCGGCAACCCCCAAAGACGAGTATTCGATGCCTGTGGCAAAAATGATTGTCGACTCTGTTGTAGGATATGAATATCTTAGCATGTTAGATGGGTATTTTGGATACAATCAAATATTCATTGCTGGAGAGGATGTCCCAAAAACTGCTTTTCGATGTTCTGGATCCTTAGGCACCTACGAATGGGTAGTAATGCCTTTTGGCTTAAAAATGCTGAGGCAACCTATCAGAGAGCAATGAATTTGATCTTCCATGACTTTATAGACACTTTTATACAAATCTATATTGATGATATCGTTGTCAAGTCTATTTCAGGGAAATATCATATTGACCATCTTCGACATTCCTTTGAAAGGATGAGAAAGTATGGTCTTAAAATGAATCCTCTTAAGTGTGATTTTTGTGTACATGCAGGGGACTTCTTAGGATTTATGGTCCACAAGAAGGGGATTAAAATCAATCAAAATGAAACCAAATCTATCATGGAGGCAAAAACGCCATCCACAAAGAAGTAATTGCAATCACTATTAGGAAATATTAATTTCTTGAGGAGATTCATATCAAACTTAAGTGGAAAAGCGCAAGCCTTCTCACCATTTCTTCGAATCAATACATACGAGTTTGACTAGGGGAAATCACAACAGGAAGCCTTCGACAAAATTATGGAATACCTTAACCACCCTCCTATTCTCACACCACCTTGTAGAAGTAAGAGCATGAGATTGTACATAGTTGTGTCAGATAAGACTTTAGGAAGCATGTTAGCACAAGAGGATGATGATAGCGTAGAAAGGGCCATTTATTACCTTAGTAGAGTTTTAAATGATACAGAAACTAGGTATATCACAGTAGAAAAATTGTGTTTATACTTGTATTATCCATGTGTAAAATTGAAGCAATGTATAAAACTAGTCGATGTTTATGTTTATTCTCGTTTCGAAATTATTAAACATATGTTATCCAAGCCTATTATGAATAATCGAATTGGTAAATTGGCATTAGCATTAACTGAGTATTGTTTAACAAATAGGCCTTTAAAAGAAGTTAAAGGACAAGTAGTGGCAGAATTTATAGTCGACCACACCATTAATGGAAATGCATTGAACTATCTTGAGGTCGAACCTTGGAAGTTATACTTCAATGGGTCTAGCCATAAAGATAGGACATGCATAAAGGTACTTGTTATTTCTCCCAATAAAATTCCAACAACACTCAAGTACAAAATAGAGGGTGTTGTTCAAACAACGAGGATGAATATGAGGCTTTGATAGCTGAACTTGAGGTATTGTTGGAATTGGGGGAAACTCATGTCAAAATAATGGGAGATTTTGAGTTAGTTATAAAACAAGTCACCACAGAATACAAGTGCATAAAAGAAAATCTAATTATGTACTTTGTAGTAGTGAATCGAATGCTTAAGAATTTTGAAGCAGTTAGTTTTAGATACATCCCAAGATTGGAAAACCAAGTTGCAAATGACTTGTCCCAGATTGCATCAGGGTACAAAATTTTGAATGAAAAATTGCAAGATGAAATTCAAGTAAGAGAGAAGGTAGTGTCAGTTGGATTAGCCCCATCATACTTAGAAGAAACAAAGCTTACATATACTGACAAAGACAACTTCGCCATTCTAGCAGTCGACACTCTAACAGACAAGGATTAGAGAAAACCTATAGTTGAGTATATGCAAAATCCAACATCATTAACAGAACGAAAGGTTAGGTAGAAAGCTTTTAGTTATGTCTTATTGGGTAATGAATTGTTCAAAAAGACTCCTGAGGGAGTATTGCTCAAGTGCCTTAGTGAGTCAGAGGCATATTTGGCCCACTTGACTATGAATAGTGGGGCACATTAAGTAGGCCACAAAATGAAATGACTTTTGTTTCGACAAGGCATGTAGTGGCCTACTATGTTAAAGGATTGTATTGAATTGCTAAGGGCGGTCAAGAGTGCCAAATTCATGTTGGCATCCAACATGTCCCTGCAAGTGAACTAAATTTCATTGTCAAACCATGGCCCTTTAGAGGTTGGACATTGGATTTGGTTGGAGAGATTTGACCAACATCTACCATGAATCAAAAATACATTTTGGTAGGTATTTACTATTTCACTAAATGGGTCAAAGCAATACCTTTGTCAAATGTTGACCAAGAGGATGTAATTGAATTGATTCAAAAACAAATCATCTATAGGTTTGGAATCCCAGAAACTATTACAACAGATCAGGGGTCAGTCTTCACTGGTCAAAAGATGCAAGAGTTTTCTAAAGAAATGGGTTTGAAACTTTTAACCTATACACCTTATTATGCTCAAGCTAATGGCCAATTCGAAGAAATAATTAAAGTGGTGATTGGATTGATAAAAAAAGCATGTAGGGAAGAAGCCAAAGAATTAGCATTAGACATTGGATCAGATTCTTTGGGCACGTCAAACATCCTCTAAAGAGGCTACCAACACTACCCCATTTTGACTCACATTTGGTCATGATGCAGTTTTACCTATAGAAATTTATCTTCAATCTATAAGGGTTCAAAGATATCGTGAGATTCCATCTGAAACTTATTGGAACATGATTCTGGATGAATTGTTAGATTTAGATGAAGAAAGGCTTCATGCTCTAGATTTGCTAAAAAGGAAAAAGAAAATAGTAGAGAAGTCCTACAATAAAAAGGTAAAGATCAAAACCTTTTCGACTAGAGAGTTAGTATGGAAAGTTCTTTTGAGGGAAATGGTCACCAAAATGGGAAGGTCCTTTTGAGGTTACTAACACCTTCAGTAAAAATGCGTATGAAATTCAAGAAATTGATGTTGATCAGTGAGTTTCGCTCCCGGGTGTAACACCCCAAATTTGCCCTCTTCTATTTAGCATCATCATCATATCATAATCATCATAAGCATGTCATGACCTTAGCATTTTGCATAGAAAGATGAAGCATAGCACTCGCATGTTCCAGCATAAGGCATATGATCAATCATCTGGGAAATTCAAAGCTCACAAGGCATGTATACAAGCTTTGTATCATGATCAAAGCCTTAAAAGGGATTGAGGATCAAAATCAGGTCAGAACGGTTGGCGCCGGGTTATTCCTGAGGTTTCCCACCAAAAGGAGGGAAATTCAAAATTCACTGGCGTTAACCGGTTAATGCTTTGGTTAACCAGTTAATGGCTGCGAATTTTGAATTCCAGCAGCAAATTCAGCATGTGTTTTGGCTCCAAATTTTTGATTTTTTATTCATTTGAATTATGGAGAAGGATCTAGATCATTAATCCAAGCCTAATTCCATTGCTAAATCCTAATCACTTTCCCAAACCATATTTTTGGATCCCAAGCCTAAATTTTGGGCCCCAAATCTAAACCATATTTAATCCATTTCCCTCCAAACCAAGAGGGAGCTCCCTCATTTTTTCACTCTTCAATTCAGAATTTTCACTCTCCTCTCTCACCATTCTCTCATTTTCTCTCCCACATTTTCCAAATTCACTAAGAGTTCCTCTTTGAAGATCACATAACCTTGCCTTAAGGTGTGTAGATCTTGGAACTAGACCTCCATCCATAGCTTCTTTGCATCACTTTTGATGGTTTTCTTGGTGGTTCAGATCTGGTTTGGAGATTAGAAGTGCTTTTGGAGCCAAAATTATGCATCAAGACACTTTGCTTGCATTTATTTTGCATGGAGTGAGAGGATTAACACCGGATCTTCAAAGTTTTCCGCGAGATCTCTCATTTCCAGCTCAAACAACAATTACCAAAGCATACCTTAGCTTTGTAGGTTGGTTTAATTCAGATCTAGCTCTGTTTTAGCTTATTTACATGCTTTTGCTTTAGATCCACCATGTGCTTGTGTATTTGCTTGTGTTGCTTGAATTGATTGGTTGATTTGTAACCGGATCCGTGTGCTAATGTTCATGAGCTTAATGATGTTAATTGATGTGAATTAATCCATTTCTTTCATGCATAATTGATTGATGGTCTGTGGTGGAATTATTTGGATAAGTTGGATTTGAGCTGATTTTCTGCAGGTTTTTGTTGTTGTTTTTATAGCGTTAACTGGTTAAAGCTTTGGTTAACCGGTTAACGCACCTGTTTTCTACGTATTTTGCTGCAGGTTTGGACTGGTTAACCGGTTAACGCTTTGGTTAACCGGTTAACACTGATGCAGAATGTCATTTTGGAGTTGTTTTGAGCTTGTTTGATCCCCCTTACTTGTTTTAATTGCCATGGATCATTGTACGATCATTGAATATGATTGTTTAGGGTGATTTGCTTGCTGGTTGATGTATGCTTCCATGTTCTCGACACGTAAATGCTTGTATGTGCAAATTTTGGCATGTTGTATGATCTTTGTTGATGTGAGCTTTGAGCATGCCATTTCCATGAGTTTTGTCGATGAACATGTGCTGGATTTTGCTAACACTTGCAGGGGCTCATGGTAAGAGAAGTGTGGATGTTCATCCACATTTCAACTCTTCCTCTTTCCTTTTTAAAGTTTCTTTCTCTTTGTGGTTGTTGATGTGTCTTATGCCATCATGTGTTTCAACTATTTTTTTCCCCCTTTAGGAGCAACTTATCTCCTTTAGAGGAGTAAGTTGCTTGCTAGCTCTCTTCTCCTCTTCTCTTTTGCTCCTCTTTGGTTCTTCTTTTCCCTTAGGATAGTTGAAACCTCACTAACCTTAGGACCACGTTTGCATGATAACTTTAGGTTTAGTCTTTCCCCTTTTTAGACTTTTGCTTTTTGCTCCTTTTGGTTCTTTCTCTTCTCATCTCAAAACAAAACCTAAAAAAACATTAATAAAGAAAGAAGTGACCTCTTGTGTAATAGCCTTATTCCACGGGGCTTATGTATTCATTCCATCTTGTAATAGTGCATTTGTCTAGCATGATGCACAAGTCGGATCACGAGGCCATCTTCATCATGAAAAATCCTAAAAAAAATACTTCTTCAATTTTAATCACTAAAACATCTAATAAATTCAACAAGTCAATGAATTTAGGCCCTTGCCCTTGGAAACAAGTCTAGGATAAATTCTCCTTACTTGGTGTGCTTTTTCTATTATTCCATCTTGGAATGTAGTAACAGGTACACATTCCATGGAAGAGAGTTTGAGTTCATTCTCTTGTGCCACACCAAATAAAAACTCTGAAAAACACAAACAAACAATAAGCGTCTTTCCTTCGGGAATTATTTTCTCATCTCCTTCGCTCCGTACGCGAACTTGCTCCTACTTGTCATTTTGCAAGACGGTAATGCAGTCGTTGTTCGAGCCTGCAATACCTGAGTATTGACATAGGCAGTTCAAGCCTTAAGACACAAGCAATCTTTTCCACCCCTAGTTAGGGGAACTACGGCGTCTCTGATCCTCATGTCCAGTGAGGTATGTAGGCAGTGGGGTAGGGCCCGTTCGAGCACACTCTTTTATTTTCCCTACATTTTGTCCCCATTTCTTTTCTTTCTTTTCCAGTTTCAGTTTCAGTTTTGCAGCAGCTTTCATTTCTTCACCCTTTGAAACATTTTTCTTTGCAAGCTTGGATCCCGTCGGTTACGGTGGACGATTTAGGGTGCTAATACCTTCCCAGGTCGTAACCGACTCCTGAACCCAGTCTCTTTGGTTCGCAGGACCCTGTGTCCTTCCTTTTCTTTTCTTCTAGTTTGTGCAGCATTACCATTCCCGTTCCTTCGGGATAAAAATGCCTGGTTGGCGACTCTAACCTCTTTCCGCGCTACTTTCGCATTTGTACCAGGATGGAAATCCGGGGAGCCACAGCTGACGACTCTGATGGGGACATCCTGACCAGAGTATCTCTGGTTCCCTTGAGAGTCAATCCTAGCGCTTGCGTGTTTCTGTTTTGTTGGGTGTTGATTGTTTGTTGTTGCGTGTTTATCTTACTGTTGTTTATTTACAGTTTTATTTACAGCTTTATTTACAGTTTTCAGTATTTATTTTCATGCATCATATATATTATACTGGACTGTCTGGCTGTGTTGGTTTCCTTTTTTCTGTGGGATTGGGAACTGTTACTGAGAGATGAGCTCGTAACCGGGGCTCGAGTGCACCCTAGGACTTAGAGTGGACAGTCACTTTGGCTTCATGGCATCTTTCTATGTTGGTAGTAGTGAGTTCCACACCCAGACTTGTGACCGTCTTGGAAATGTATTGGTGTCGGAATCTTTCTGGGGTCATACACAACCTCGATAGTTATGTACATCTGGGGATCGATCATTGAGGACCTTTATGGAAACATCCCTCTCCAATGGTGACAGTGGCAGACCACATTTTGTGGCAAACCCATTCGCACCCGAGGTCCCACTGGGAACTCGCATATGATGGCCTGGTTCTTTTATAGGAACATAGTTAAAGCATTTGGTCGTATGACGATAGTATTGTACCCCTCGGGATGAATGTACTATTGTTTCTCGATTCTAGCGCTTGAAGCTGGGAACTTATAAAGGATGCTTGTTATTCCAGGACTCACGCTGAGACCTCCCTGAGTAGTACATAATGCCAAACCGATTCCCTGATTTGGTCATGAGTCATTTCTCGGGAATGGTGAACGTATTATTGCTATTCGACTTTGAGAGTCCGTGATGTTTGACCTAGAGCACACCCGTGAGATTGGGAGGGGTTTACATGTTTGCAAGAACCCTTGACCTCATCATACCTCAGTGCCAGCATAATTCTATAATTCGATAAGGATACATGGATTTTGGAGTTCTTAAGTCATCTGATATCTTATTTTGGGGCTTTTGAGACTGAATTCTTGTTCATGGGGCTTTATTCAGAGGATCTTGGTTCTTGGTCACTTGGGTCCAGTGTTCCGTATCCGGACAGTCCTGGTCGTTGATCATATGCCTGCATTGCATTTTGCATCGCATCATACTTGCATTAACTATTTGTGTTTACATTGCAGGTTAGCATTTAGTTTTTGTACCCAGTTCTGGTATTCATTGTTCCTCCAAATGACAGAAGTCCAAGAGATACCCAGAAAAAGGAATGCTCATTACACTTTCCCGCAACCAGAAATTGAGGAGATTCAGAAACTGGTGGGCTTGATGAGTGACAAGGTTTCAGAAGCCGGTATGAGAAGATTTTGGGTTACATGAACAAACTTACTGTTGATCAGAGAGATAGTCTTCATTATTTGTTGCAGTTTTATGACCCTCAGTTGAGAATTTTTGTGTTTGCTAACTACGTCTTGGCTCCCACTATGGAAGAGATTTCTGACATCCTAAAGATTCCTATAAAAAATGGTGTTCCCTATTATGCTGCGGAGAAGTGTCCCCCCGTACAAGGACATTGCAGTTGTCTGTCATTTGAGTATGCTTAGAGTGAAGATGGAGTTAGAAGCCAGTAAAGGGAAGGGATTTAATCTGGATTTTCTTATCACAGAAGCCTATGTGTTTGCTTTGGGAGGGAAATGGTTAAAGTTAAGTGCGCTGTTAGCATTAATGGTCTATGGGATAAGTCTTTTCCCAGGAGAGAAAGGATGGGTAAGCTTGGAGGCATTCACCCTGTTTATTAAAGGGAACCCGGTGCCTACGTTGTTGGGAGACTTTTACTTCGGTGTCCATCACAGAAATGAGAAGAGAAAGGGGTATGTAAATTGTTGTGCTCCATTGTTTGCTAAGTGGTTTTCTAAGAAGCTTCCGAAGTTGGGACCGTTCAAAGATCTTAAGCAAGATTGGAAGTGGGCTAGAAGATTGATGGGGTTAACATCTGATGACATAGCTTGGGGATGTAGTAGAAGCTTAGTGGGGAAGGAGTTTATTACAAGGTGTGGTGAGTTTCCCTATGTGCCTTTGTTAAGTAGGAAAGGAGTGATAAGTCATAATCCTGGGATATCCAGAAAGCAATTTGGTTATCCACTGAAAGATCCTCCGTCAAATGAAGAAATAGCTAAGACTCTGTATTTTCTAGCTAAAGATAATGAGCAGATGGTTATTTAAGTATCTCAAGCTTGGGAAACAAAGGTTAGAGAGGGTAAGAAAGAATTCGGAAAGGTGGACCCTAAGACTTATCCCTCTTTTGCTGCTTGGATACAAGGTAGGGTTGATACTTTCTTCCTTCCATTTTCGGTCGAGGCTCCACTATATCCAAAAGAGGTACCGGTACAAACCACTGTTTCCCTTGAAGATTATAAGAAGTTGGAAGCTCAGTTGCATAAGGTTCGGGTAGAGAATTCTGAGATGGCTAACTTGTATCACCGTACCAATCATGCTAAGCAAGAAGCAGAAGAAAAGGTACAGAAGATGCAGGCTACCTTAGAAGCTAAAGAAAAGGAGTTTTCTGGGAGAGAAGCTCATTTTCAGAGATTAGATTTAACCGAGTCGAAGAGAGAGGCGGAGCATAAGAAGATTGTGAAGACCCTAAGAGAAGCTCGTCAATCCATTACTTGTTTACAGGGCCAAAGAGAACAGGAGCAGAAGAAGTACAAAGAAAAGGAAAATTTATTTGAAGCGCATATGGCATTCAAGAAAGAAGAGGTCGAACAAGTTCACAAGATATGAAAGTAAAAGACTCAGCAATTGGAATAGAGCCAGCTAGCCTTGAAGGAAGCAATGAAGGAGATTGCAGATCTTAAGCTGAGAGCAGGCGTCAAGAAGAGCCGGACGGAGGTGGTGAATGCAAAAGAGCATGGATCTTCCTTTTAGCCTAAAGTTTTAGTTGATTGTATCCAGACTACCTACAGGCTTGTTGTAGGAGTCTTGCTTTATCTTTTTGTCTTTTGTATTGAATTGTGACCCTTTAGGGAATTCTGTTTATGTCTATGACTCTGGTTGTTGGTAGTTTGTTCATGCTATGCAATGATACTTTCCAATTATCATTTCTAAATGAGCAAAGTTGTTGGTCTTAAGACACTAGGATCTGAATACTCCTCAAAAGAGTTTGAAAAGTTAGTTTCCAACGAAGTCATCTGGAGTATTTTCTGTCAAAATACCAGAGCTGGGGCATATTAATGCCTGAACATGGAAATATGAATAGTTACATTGCATGCATATAACGTGTTTGTTGTTTTGCAGGTATTCCTCCAATGTTCTAATGTTCATGTCACTTTCAGGCACTATAGCTCCCAAGAAGGTTCAGAGACAGTCAACGGTGCACAGATACCTTACAAAGGTGAACAGAGAAAGAGCAATGGAGAAGATGCAAGCAGATCTGGATGACTTGAGGATGAGAATGGAAAATTTCATGACCCTCATGGCTGGGATGGGTCAAACTCAAGAGCGGTTGCGCGAAATGGTGGATAAAAATCAAGTCAGGAATGGGACAGCTGATGGAGGTAATCGCAACGGAACTGGCACCCGTCATGTTGAAATCCCTGTGGTGCAACCAGGGGTCACTATTATCAATGATGGAGTGAATAACATGCAGATGGATGGGAAGGAAGAGCAGTTCACCTTGCTGGATGAGGTGGAAGGCCAGGGGGTTGACATGAATAGGAGGTTTGAAGAAATGGCTGAGCAAATTCGTGCCATTCAGTCTCAGAGTTCTCTTGGGTTTGACATCACCGATCTGGGCTTAGTGCTAGGGGTGAGAATTCCCTACAAGTTCAAGGTCCCTACTTTTGATAAGTACAACGGAACAGCTTGCCCGAAAATTCACCTTCAGTTTTTTGTGGGAAGGATTGTTACGCATACAGATGATGAGAAGCTGTGGATGTATTACTTCCAGGATAGTCTTGTAGGAGCCTCTTTGGAATGGTACATGAAGCTGAGCCGAGTCAATATTCGAAGCTGGAAGGATTTAGCCGAGGCATTTGTGAAGTAGTATCAGTATAATTTGGATATGGCTCCAAATCGTACCCAGTTGCAGACAATGTCCCAGAGTGCTAAAGAAGGGTTCAAAGAGTACGCCCATAGGTGGCGTCAGCTAGCTGCTCGAGTGCAACCTCCCTTGTTAGAGAATGAAATGACAGGCATGTTTATGGGAACGACATATGGGGTGTTTATTGAGAGACTGGCGTCTTGTTCAACGACAAAGTTCAATGACATTGTGATAGCTGGAGAAAGGGTTAAAACTCTTTTGAAAATGGGGAAGATCCAAGACAGTAGTGTAGCTAGCTCAAGTGGTGTGATAAAGGCTTTCAGTGGACCTCCAAGAAGAAGGGAGGAAGAGACTAATGTTGTGTACGGTCGAGGGCGGGGCTGCGGATGCAGAGGATCCTACGAGCAGGTGGCAGTTGTCACCATCCCCACAGGTCCTGTGCGACAACAACAGCAACAACAGCAACAGCCGCAGCGTAATAACTATCAGCAAAGACCGTATCAGTAGAGACAAGCTCGTCCAGCTAACAGGGTGCTTGAGGCAATCCCGATGACGTACACAACCCTGCTTCAGAGGTTGTTAGACTTGAATATAATTCAGTTGAGGACATTACCACCACCTCCACCTGGAGAGCTTCCAGTGGGGTATGATGCTAATGCAAGATGCACATTTCATTCAGGAGCTCTCGGGCACTAAACAGAGAAGTGCAGGGCATTACAGCATAAAGTCTAAGACTTGATTGATTCAAAAGCAATTAACTTCGCACCGCCTCCAAATGTTACATCAAACCCCATTCTGAATCAAGAAGGGGCCATGATAAACGCTATCGACAGCGGCGAGAGGTTAAACCTGATCTTGAATGTGGATGAAGTGAAGACTTTGTTGTTGGTGGTAAAAGACAGATTATTGAAAGGGCAGGTTTTTCCAAGATGCGATTTTGACTGTGATAGTTGTTCGAATTCAGCTAATGGTTGTGGGGATTTGAAAGCGGGGCTGCAGTGTTTGATTGACGAGGGGTCTCTACAGTTTGACAGAGTTGACCACAAAGGCGATTGTGTATCTACAGTGACAATTTATTTTGATCCTGCCGAAGTTCCTGCTCGGAGAGAACCGCTGACTATCTATGTTCCAGAAGTGAGTCCAGTAACTATCACTATTCCGGGACCAATTCCCTATGTTGATGACAAAGCCATCCCTTGGCACTATGGCTCAGACGTGTACGTAGAAGGACAGAAGGTGGAGAGTAAAATAGTGACAATTGACCCGACTGTTGTGAATGTCGGAGGAGTTGGTGGATTTACTCAGAGTGGGCGTCTCTTTGCTCCTCAAGTTCTTAGAGGTGGTCCCGAAGCTGAGGTTGCTGCAAAGGCTAAGGGTAACAGATAGCAACTGAAGAGGTGACAACTCCTGCTGCCGGTCAGGGCACTTTTGAAAAGGAAGTTGAGGAGTTCATGAGAATAATTAAGAAAAGTGATTATAAGATGGTTGAATAGTTGAATCAGACCCCGTCCAAGATATCCATTTTTGTCGTTGTTGATGTGTTCTCAAGCTCACCAGGAGGCTTTGCTAAAGGTTTTGCAAATGACGTATGTACCACAAGAGATAACTTTCAACCAGTTGGAGGCTGTGGTAGTCAGCGTAAATGCCAGTCATGGGTTGGGATTCACAGATAGAGATCTCACTTCTGAGGGACGTAATCACAATAAAGCCTTACACATCACCATGGAGTGTAAGGGTTCTGTTCTATCACATGTCTTGGTAGATACAGGCTTTTCTCTCAATGTGCTCCCTAAGAAGGCCTTAATGAAGCTGAACGTTGATGGCATCGCTTTGCAACCCAGTGATCTGATTGTGAAAGCCTTTGACAGGTCACGAAGATCTGTGTTTGGGGAGGTGGATTTACTGGTAAAGGTTGGGTCTCAGGTATTCAAGAGCACATTCTATGTTATGGATGTTCAACCCGCTTATAGCTGTTTGCTGGGAGGTCCCTGGATTCATGCTGCTGGCGCAGTGACATCCACGTTGCATCAGAAGTTGAAGTATGTGGTAGATGGCCAGGTTGTTACTGTGTGCAGAGAAGAGGATATTTTCGTAAGCCATTTGTCAATCTTCAAGTATGTAGAAATGGACAGGGAGATCCATGAGACACTTTGCCAAACTTTTGAGACGGTGAATGTTAGTACTTTGTCTCCGGTAGCCGCAGTTCAGAGCAGTGAGAAGGAAGGGACTCCTATCTACTCCTACATGCAAGCTAAGGAGGTAATTCAATCCGGAAATGCCCAGGGATGAGGCAAGCTGTTAGAAGTGGAAAAGAAAGATGACAAGTTAGGTCTCAGATATCAACCTGGTCAGTCCATCTGGTCTCATGGCAATAAGCCCATAGCATTCACAAGCGCTGGAATGCTCGACCACAACATCGTTTGTGCAACAGATGCAGAGGGGGATAGTGACTGCGACTTGGATAACTGGATTCACCCATGCGTACCTGGGGAGGAGCGCCGGAACTACTCTGCTGAAGATTTTGTTCAAGTTACTTGGCAGTCAAAGTAATTTTCTTTGTTTCCATTTTTATCATACTGCTTGTCAAATCCTGCACTCTGCCCAAGGTGCATGGATCCATATGTAGGGCCACCATGTTTTAATGCATTTTGCTTTTTCCATGAAATAAAGGACATTTTTCAAGGAAATTGTGTTCTCTTTCTTTCGTTTTAAAATTTTTCACAAAAACAAATAAAATGGCAATGTTTTTCTTTCCAGTGTTTTTTGTGTGTTTGCGTCTCCTTTGAAAGAACAAATTCTGAAATAAGCACATCATTTGTGCAATGTTGATCATCCGGATTCCTATGATAACGTTCCTGCTAAGAATATGCATGACTTCGACAATCCTATCTACCAAGCTGATGAAGGGGTTGAGGAAGACTGTGAACTCCCGGAAGAATTGGTTAGGTTATTGAAACAAGAGGAAAGGGTCCTTCAGCCTCATCAGGAAGAAATAGAGATCATCAACATCAGATCTGAGGATGTAAAGAAAGAGATAAAGATTGGGGCCAGTCTACAGGCCGAGGTAAAGAGAAAATTGATTGGTATGCTACGTGAATATGTGGATATCGTTTCCTTGTCGTATCAGGATATGCCAGGGTTGGATACTGGCATTGTTGTGCAGAAGCTACCACTAAAGGAAGATTGTCCTCCGGTGAAACAAAAGTTGAGAAGAACTAGCCCTGATATGGCTATGAAGATCAAGGAGGAAGTTCAAAAGCAGTGGGATGTCGGGTTCCTTGTTGTAACTAGTTACCCACCTTGGGTAGCTAACATTGTGCCTGTGCCGAAGAAGGAAGGCAAGGTCCGGATGTGCGTCGATTATCGGGATCTAAACAGAGACAGTCCAAAGGATGACTTTCCATTACCTCACATTGATGTGCTGGTAGATAACACCGCTCAGTTCTCGGTATTTTCTTTCATGGATGGCTTCTCCGGGTACAATCAGATCAAGATGGCGCCGAAAGACATGGAGAAAACGACGTTCATTACCCCGTGGGGTACATTCTATTATAAGGTTATGTCCTTTGGATTAAAGAATGTTGGGGCAACCTACCAACGGGCTATGGTAACTTTGTTCCACGACATGATACACAAGGAAATTGAATGCTATGTGGACGATATGATTGCCAAGTCCCGGGATGAAGAAGAGCATTTGGTCAATCTCAAAAAGCTATTTGATAGGTTAATAAAGTACAGACTGAGGTTGAATCCAAACAAGTGCACTTTCGGAGTGTGTTCTGGTAAATTGCTGGGTTTCATTGCTAGCCAAAGGGGGATTGAGGTAGATCCTGCAAAAGTAAAAGCAATACAAGACATGCCTGCACCAAAGACAGAAAAAGAAGTGTGTGGGTTTTTACGGAGATTGAACTACATTTCACGGTTTATATCTCATCTAACTGCCACATGCGAGCCAATATTTAAATTGTTAAGAAAAGAACAAAAAATCAGGTGGAATGAGGACTGTCAAAGAGCCTTTGAAAAGATAAAAGAATATTTGCAGGAGCCTCCGATTCTAATACCTCCAGTTCTAGGACGGCCACTTATCATGTACTTGACTGTGTTAGAAGGGTCGATGGGTGTGTTCTAGGCCATCATGACGAGTCTGGTCAAAAAGAGAATGTTATTTATTACCTTAGCAAAAAGTTTAATAACTGTGAATCCCGTTACTCACTGCTCGAGAAAACTTGTTGTGCTTTGGTATGGGCTGCTCACCGACTGAGACAGTACATGTTGACCCATACCACATTTCTAATCTCAAAAATGGACACCGTCAAGTATGTTTTCGAGAAACAGCATTAACCGGAAGGGTTGCAAGGTGGCAAATGATCTTAACAGAGTATGATATACAATATACTTCCCAGAAAGCCATCAAAGGAAGTGTATTGTCGGATTATCTTGCACAGCAGCCGCTTGAAGATGACTATCAGCCAATGAAGTTTGATTTCCCTGATGAGGACATCGTGTATCTCAATGCAAGAGATTGCGAGGAACCTCTTTCGGAGGAGGGGCCTGAAATTGAATCCAAATGGAAGTTGATGTTTGATGGGGCAGTCAATATCAACGGACGTGGAGTTGGTGATGTTCTTATCACTCATGAAGGTGTTCACTTTCCCTTCGCTGCCATAATTACTTTTGGTTGCACTGACAATGAAGCGGAATACGAGGCGTGCATAATGGGAATAGAGGAGGCTATTAATCTTCGGATTAAGACCCTCGATATATTCGGAGATTCAACCCTCATTATCAACCAGATTACCGGCAAGTGGTATACACATCAAGAACACTTAATTTCGTACATGGATTATGCCAGAAGACTGTTGACGTTCTTCACAACGGTTAAGTTTCAGTATATACCATGAGATGAGAATTATTTTGCCGATGCATTGGCTACTCTTTCTTCGTCCATTAAAGTCTTGTGTTGGAACTATGTGCCAAGAATTGACATTTCCAGGCTTAACGCACCAACTTATGCTTTCTCTGTGGACGCAGTGTCTGATGAGAAACCTTGGTACTTTGATATCAAGATTTTCCTGGAAAAACAAGAATACCCAGATGGGGCATCATCCAATGACAAGAAGACCTTGAGACGACTTGCTGCTAGTTTCTTCTTGAATGCAGACGGAGTTCTGTATAAGAGGAACTTTGACATGGTCTTGCTCAGATGTATGGATAGACACGAAGCAGACCTGTTAATGCAGGAAGTCCACAAGGGATCCTTCGGTACTCATGCAGGAGGGCATGCAATGGCTAAGAAGCTATTGAGATCAGGTTACTATTGGCTAACAATGGATGCAGACTGTTGTTCGTATGCCCGTAAGTGCCACAAATGCCAGATTTATGTAGACAAGGTGCATGTTCCTCCAAGCCTGCTCAACGTCATGTCATCTCCTTGGCCCTTTTCTATGTGGGGCATTGACATGATCGGGAAGATAGAGCCTACTGCTTCAAATGGTCATTGTTTCATCTTGGTTGCGATTGATTACTTCACCAAATGGGTTGAAGCAGCATCTTATGCCAATGTCACTCGTCAAGTGGTAGCCAGATTTCTAAAAAGAGACATCATTTGCAGATACAGAGTGCCCGAGCGAATCATTACCGATAATGGTTCCAACTTAAACAACAAGATGATGGCAAAGCTGTGTCGGGACTTCAAGATTCAACATCACAATTCTTCTCCTTACCGGCCAAAGAAGAATGGCGCGGTAGAGGCAGCTAACAAGAATATTAAGAAGATTGTGCAGAAGATGGTTGTCACTTACAAAGATTGGCATGAGATGTTACCATTCGCACTACATGGGTACCGAACGTCAGTCAGGACGTCAATCGGGGTAACTCCATTCTCCTTGGTGTATGGCATGGAGGCAGTCTTGCCTGTTGAGGTAGAAATTCCTTCATTACATGTGATGATGGATGTGAAGCTTGATGAGGCTGAATGGGTACGTGCTCGATATAATCAGTTGTTCCTAATTGAGGAAAAGAGATTAGCGGCTATCTTTCATGGTCAACTTTATCAGAGGAGAATGAAGCGAGCATTCGACCAACGAGTACGTACTCGAGAGTATCAAGTAGGCGAGCTTGTGCTCAAGAGGATCATCCCTCCAGGTTCAGATCACAGGGGAAAGTGGACTCTGAATTACGAAGGTCCATTCATAGTAAAGAAAGTTTTCTCAGGTGGGGCGTTGATGCTCACTACTTTGGATGGAGAAGATTTCTAGTCTCCTGTTAACTCGGACGCAGTTAAAAAATACTTCGCATAAAAGACCCGCTGGACACAAAAACAGAATTAAAGTCTAGGCAAGAAAATGGCATCCCGGCGAGCTAAAAAACAGAATAAAAAGCTCTGGCAAAAGTTAGGGAAATAAATGAAAATATGTACACCCGCTGAGTTGAAATGCCATATTGGACAGCTCAGGCAAAAAAGGGTATCCCGGTGGATTGAAAACCCGAAAGGGCAATCCACGCAAAACAAAGGAATAAGCGAACAACGGTGATCCAGGTAATCTAAACCAAATCACCATTTCATGCAGTCTGACAATATCAGAAGGATAGGAATCAGTTCCCTCATCTTCTTCAGAAAGCAAAGGCAAGAACAGAAAGTCTTGAAGACATGCTGGTCATAGCAGGAAGGAAACTCATTGGAATGTTGTGTACATTACCATTAGGATAGTTTCTTTTCTTAATTTTATGGTAGCCACCTCTTTCCAGGTAGTTGCTTCCTAATGTAAAACTTTGCCTATTCAGAGGCCATTCAATGAATGAATATATATCCAAAAAGTCGTGTTGTGTTGTGTTTACTTTGTCTGCAAAAATGTCCTGAAGTTTTGGCAAAAAAAAAGCATTGCATATGAAACATGTTGATTTATCTATAAAAAAATTTGACATGGCAGGGAAACAATTAAAATTGTCTTTGAGTGTCAGGTGACGATGGATGAACAAATCATACCATGCAAGTCCCCGGGGCACATGTGTGTATACTTTTGTTGCAGGTTTTGCAGGGCGATGTTGTATTTCCCCAAGTGGAGAGTGCTCCCCAGCTGCGCTAGAGCAAATGGAATCCTCGACAAAGTTTCAAAATGAATCAAAGAGGTGTCTTCCCCAAGTGGTGGTTGTTCTTCACGAGAAAAACGTCGTTATCCCCATTAGAGTTCAGATGGAACCTTCAGCAGTCGAGCCTGAGGATGGCTATCCCCGCAGAGTTCATGGTCGAGATTCACTCCCATCATTGGAGTATTCCCCAGTGAAGTCGCCAATTTATTTTTGGCCTTTGTGATGATACAGACAGTTGTTCATTTCCCCAACCAGAGCATCGTCAAAGCTCCTCGACCTGGTTCCTCTGCAGAGTCGTGATTATTGTTGCCAATCAGGGCACTTCATTTGTTGCTTTGTGGCTCATATGCATGTCCTAGCATTCGTCTATGTTTGATGTTTGATAATTGCTCGTCTGTAATCCCTAGCATTAGTCCATGTTTAATGTGTGATATCTGCTGGATGTTCGTCTGCATTCCCAGCACTCGCTCGTTTGTGAAATATTCTTCGTTCGATTCTCCCCGGTAGAGTTGTGTTTCTTACTGGGCATTTGTTGATTTTATGTTTTCCCCAACAGTCGCCTGTGTGCGGTAGATGTGTTACTCGTCTGCAATTCTTAGCACCCGTCTGTGTTGGATTCTCATTTGTTGCTCGTATGCTTTCCCCAGCAGTCGCCTGTTTGTGGTAGATGTTGATGCTCGTCTGCATTCCTCGGCACTCGTCTCTGTTTGATGTTTGAGTGTTGCTCGTCTGCATTCTCCAGCACTCGTCTGTGTTGGTTATCTATTTAAAACGTTTGCATTGTTTGGATACTCGTCTGTATCATCTCTCATAATCATCTGTGTTAGCTTATATCCATATGTACTGATTTGATAATCATTCTGATACCCGTCTGTATTGCTACTCCAAATGCTCGTCTGCATTGGATCTCTGGTACTCGTCTGTATCGCTACTCCAAATGCTTGTCTGTGTTGGATTTCTAGTATTCGTCTGTATCAGTGGCTGGTATTCGTCTATATCATCACCTGAAGCGTTCGTTTGTGTTTCTTAGATCATCTTCTGATATTCGTTTGTATCATTGACTTATGGCACTCGTTTGTGTTCTCTTGATGATCATCGGATACTCGTCTGTGTTGAAGAGGTTTAAAGTCATGACGGTGGGATTAAACATCGAAATGGTTACTGGTCCTGGCGTAACAGGTTTATCCGAAGGAGGTTCGTCTGTCTCAGAGACCACTTATCTACGCAAGATTTGTGAAGAGGGTTCGTCAAATCCTAATGTTGCACCTGGCATAACAGGTTTACTCAAAGAAGGCTCGTCTATCTTAGACCATATATCCACGGATAATATATGAAAAGGGTTCATCTATCCTGATTATGCATATGGAAAGTTATCTTACCTATGGATCAAAAAAATAGATCTTTAGGGAAGTGGTCACCAAAATGGGAAGGTCCTTTTGAGGTTACTAACACCTTCAGTAAAAATGTGTATGAAATTCAAGAAATTGATGTTGATCAGTGAGTGTCACTCTCGGTTGTTACACCCTAAATTTTCCCTCTTATGTTTAGCATCATCATCATATCATAATCATCATAAGCATGTCATGACCTTAGCATTTTGCATAGAAAGATGAAGCATAACACTCGCATGTTCCAGCATAAGGCATATGATCAATCATCTGGGAAATTTAAAGCTCACAAGGCATGTATACAAGCTCTGTATCATGATCAAAGCCTTAAAAAGGATTGAGGATCAAAATCAGGTCAGAACGGTTGGCGTCGGGTTATTCCTGAGGTTTCCCACCAAAAGGAGGGAAAATTCAAAATTCACTGGCGTAAACCGGTTATCGCTTTGGTTAACCGGTTAACGGCTGCGAATTTTGAATTCCAGCAGCAAATTTAGCATGTGTTTTGGCTCCAAATTTCCAATTTTCTGATTTTTTATTCATTTGAATTATGGAGAAGGATCTAGATCATTAATCCAAGCCTAATTCCATTGCTAAATCCTAATCACTTTCCCAAACCATATTTTTGGATCCCAAGCCTAAAGTTTTGGCCCCAAACCTAAACCATATTTTATCCATTTCCCTCCAAACCAAGAGGGAGCTCCCTCATTTTTTCACTCTTCAATTCTAAATTTTCACTCTCCTCTCTCACCATTCTCTCATTTTCTCTCCCACATTTTCCAAATTCACTAAGAGTTCCTCTTTGAAGATCACATAACCTTGCCTTAAGGCGTGTAGATCTTGGAACTAGACCTCCATCCATAGCTTCTTTGCATCATTTTTGTTGGTTTACTTGGTGGTTCAGATCTAGTTTGGAGATTAGAAGTGCTTTTGGAGCCAAAATTCTGCATCAAGACCCTTTGCTTGCATTTATTTTGCATGGAGTGCGAGGATTAACACCGATCTTCAAAGTTTTCCGCGAGATCTCTCATTTCCAGCTCAAACAACAATTACCAAAGAATACCTCAGCTTTGTAGGTTATTTTAATTCAGATCTAGGATAAATTCTCCTTACTTGGTGTGCTTGTTCTATTATTCCATCTTGGAATATAGTAGCAGGTACACATTCCATGGAAGAGAGTTTGAGTTCATTCTCTTGTTCCACACCAAATAAAAACTCTAAAAAACACAAACAAACAATAAGCGTCTTTCCTTCGGGAATTCTTTTCTCATCTCCTTCGCTCCGTACGCGAACTTGCTCCTACTTGTCATTTTGCAAGACGGTAATGCACTCGTCGTTCTAGCCTGTAACACCTGAGTATTGTCATAGGAAGTTCAAGCCTTAAGACACAAGCAATATTTTCCACCCCTAGTTAGGGGAACTACGACGTCTCTGATCCTCATGTCCAGTGAGGTACGTAGGCAGCGGGGTAGGGCCCGTTCGAGCACACTCTTTTATTTTCCCTACATTTTGTCCCCATTTCTTTTCTTTCTTTTCCAGTTTCAGTTTTGCAACAGCTTTCATTTCTTCACCCTTTGAAACAGTTTTCTTTACAAGCATGGATCCCGTCGGGTACGGCGGATGATTTGAGGTGCTAATACCTTCCCAGGTCGTAATCGACTCCCGAACCTAGTCTCTTTTGTTCGCAGGACCCTGTGTCCTTCCTTTTCTTTTCTTCTGGTTTGTGCAGCATTACCATTCTCGTTCCTTTGGGATAAAAATGCCTGGCTGGCGAATCTAACCTCTTTCCACGCCACTTTCGTGTTTGTACCAGGATGGAAATCCGGGGAGCTACACCGGGATTTTCATCCTAGTACAAACGCGAAAGTGGCGCAAAAAAGGTAGAGTCGCCAGCCAGGAATTTTTATCCCGAATGAATCGGAAAGGTAACGCTGCACAAACTGAAGGAAGAAGGAAAGGACGAGGCCTTGCAAACCAAATATCTGGATCCGGAAGTAGGTTACAAACTGGGAAGGTATTAACACCCCAGATCGTCCGCCGTACCCGACGGGATCCATGCTTTCTTGTTTTGTTTCAATGGGTGAGAAAAAAGATGTTTCTTGAACGAAATAAATGCTAACCGGAACGGCAACTGAAATGAGAAAGGGAACTGGAAAAGAAAATGGAAAGAAATAATGGGGAAATGTAGGGAAAATAAAGAATGTGCTCGAGTGGGCCCTACCCCACTACCTACGTACCTCATCGGGAAAATAAGGATCAGAGTCGCCGTAGTTCGTCTAACTAAGGCGGTAATTTGCTTGTGTTTTAGGATGACGTTGCCATAGTTCTAACTCAGGTGTTACCAGATCTGACTCAAGGGTGTTTACCATATCATTGTTTGAACTGTCGAGGCAAGTCGTAATCATCCGTAAAGAGTAGGATATGAGAAGAGAAGTCACAATGTCTTTGTTAGTTGTCTTTTATGAGAAGTGTTTTTAAATTTGTTGTTTGTGAAACATTCTCATACTAAGACTTATCCATCGTGGTAGATAACCTACACCTCGCCCCAAAACGGGGCGTGCATAACTACTCTGCAACAAAATCTCATGTCGTATGAGAACATTCAACCTTTATTAGGTATTTTATTATTTTCATATGAGATGTGAAAGAACGACTCAAATAGGAAAAGGGAAAAAACTAAGGGGGACTAAGACACAACCCTAAGTTATTTACTATATGGCAAGAGAGGTCCTAATGGGTTGTGAGGTTTTCTAAATCCTAATGATGAAGAGGAGAATAAGAATAGAGAATTAGAACTCAACTTACTTCCTAAGGAAGTTAAGTTGTTTCTGAGAAAGGGGAAGCCTATACAAGTAGAGTACAAAGTGCTAAGGCAAACACAATTAGAATGCATAAAGAATGAGAAAGAAGTAATAATTACCTCAATATTCTCCCCTACAACAAAGTTTAGCTTAACAATGTATATTGAAAGCATAAACAAAGCATATAAGTGATTAAGTACCCCACACGTTCTAGAATGGAACTAGGATTCAAAATAAAACCTAAGTCTAAAGGTGAAGGTATCTAAAGGTTATGTGAATTCTAAAGTCAGTATCTACATGATATAGGTCCCTAAGTATGCTAGGATATCTCACAAATTCAAACTATGTCAAACTATGTACAAAACATTCACCTAAGTTTACATGAATGCAAGTTAGGGTTCATGGATGAATTATGAGTGAATATGACATACAAGCATGAATTAATACATGAAATGGGTATAAAAGTAAGTAGTGAATGCTTATGAATGTAGATGAATAAACATAGCATCATGGATGCAATGGTTTAGTCCTATGGAGTAAGGAGAAGAAAATTTGGGAAGAAATGGAGCAAACATCGCATAAGATCATAAATGATGCATGTTAAGGATGAATGTCATGTGAATATGAATTAGATGATTATGGGTAATTAGCATAAAAGGTATGAGATGCAATTATAATGCATGTATTGGCATTAATGATTCCCACATAAATCATGTTAACATTTAGAGGAGAAGAGAACCAAGTTTAAGTTAAACATGTTCACATAATGATACACTTTGAAACACCAAAATAAATCAAATGAATATGGTTCAAGAAGTGACCTATACCTGGAATTAAGGACCTAAAAGTGACCTATAATTAACTCCTAAAATTTACCAAAAAACATCTCAAGCAAATGGCATGAAGGCCTTCCTAACATCTAGGGTATGGAGCAAATAGGCACATAATCGGACCTATAATCTAGGTGACATGAAAAATAGAAAAAAGACTTGAAAAATTATGAAATTAAATCCCTAGAATGATAAAGTCAGTAACTTGTATGGTCTAAAAGGATTTCACCAAATTATTCACCAAAGTGCCAAAACAATCACTTAACGATTAAGATAACGAGGCATGATCGCCGAAAAATTACTCCACAAAGTGGTTCAAAAAAGGCACCAAAAATTATGAAAAAATGCCTAAGTAGCATAAAAATGTCACAAATTCCCGGGATTAATCACACACAAAAAATAGGTCACACACCTATTGGAAAAATGGTTTTGGTCCCTTATGTCAAAATCATTCATTTTGGGACAGCTTGGAATGAAAAATCCAAATTAATTACTAAAGTCATCCAAATATGGAAAAAGTTGTAAAAAATTAATTAAGAGGATTAGGGTCACTCATGAATGTTTCCAGAATTTTATCACACCCGAAACTATTTTTAATAATTGCGACGAAACGAGCAAAAAATGGTGTTTTAAGGGAAAGCGAAAGGAAGTGAATTCTACAATCTGTAACCTAATCCCTAAGCTCCGACATCGACACATATTAATATATATCACAAATAAATCTAGTGCCTCAGGTGAGAGGGCTCAATATGCACCTTATGTTATATAATCCTTAGCCGCATACTAATAAAATGGTGCGTTAAAGTGGAGAAAGTCGAAATTACTTACTTGATCGAAGTGATGATTCTTCATATAAAAAAAATCCAAAAACTCCATGCAAGGTCTTATAATCTCCCATGAGCAAAATAAATGCTCATCTTCCATAATTTCTTTGTGAAGCTCCACCATAACCAAAATCGATTCTTACCGATAAAAAAAAACTCATGAACAAATTAATTTAAAATTAAACCAAGACAAAACTAAAATTCTCAATAAAATCCTAGCTAAAAAAAATTAACAAGAAATGGATCTAATGTTAATCCATGAAAATTATTTACTAAGAAAAATAATTAACAATTTTTAACAAGAATTTAATTGGAATTCTCAACAAAAAAAAAAAGAAACAGGGGGTGATTTAGTAATCCAATGGCAGTGAATAGAAACAAACTGGCCTAAAGCCCAGTTCCACATGTAAACTCGCAGGAGGGGTGTTTGTGAGCAATTTGGAGGTGTTGATAGTAAACAATTAAGGCCCACATCCTTAAAGAATTTCGCAGGGGGGTGTGGAAGTTATTAAGATGGTGCTAATCAGAATTCCATGGCCGAAGAGGAGAAAAGCCCAATTCATAATAGACCTAAAACAGATTGAATAAAACGCTGAAACCCTAACATCACCATCCAAAATCACCCTTTCTTCAGTGTTCTTTTCGCCGTTCCTCTTTTTCCTCATCACCCCACCACAAAACATGTGAGTCCCTTCTTCCTTCTCCATTTCGTCGCGCCGTCTGCAACAAAATCTCCTCCGCGGTTGCTTCTGTCCTCAACATTCGTCCTCTCGTTCACAACAATGCAAAAGAAACGTTCGATCAACCTCAAACCATCAGGATTTCGATCTCCGCCTACCAAAGGAAAATAAAGAAGATGCGATTCGCTTTGATTCCACGTCGAGAAGGATGAAAATCAATTCATAAGTTCTCGCCTCCCCTGCAAATCTGACTCGCATCACCGCCTTGCTAACTTCAAGAATTTGAGACTTTCACAACTTTCGATGGCATTCGGTGATGGCAAAAGATGTACGATGATGACGATGACGTCGAACCGTTGTTGTAGTTGTTGATTGAACTTCGGTGAGTTTCGTGTTGATTTGTGAATACGGATTTTGCAGTTTTGTGAATCGTGTTGTTGATCGTTGTTCTTGATGTAGGTGATGAAGATGTAGTTTGAAATCGTTTCTATTGAAGGTCTTCTTGATGATTGAAGAAGATGGTGAAGAAGAGGTGTTGAAGATCGATGGTGTTTTAGGCGTGACTACAATGATACGAGTTGCACATATTAGATTCAAAACTCCCGGTACGTCGTTCTTGTTTCTGCACTTTATTACTTTGCGAACTTCTTCTTCTCATTTCTGGCGATTCCGCGCATCCGAAGTTGTTGTTGAATGTTTCGCTTTCTTGAATCGATTTCTGCAGACATTGTAAATTGGTGATGATGATGATTGAAGCATGATGAATACCGAGATTGAAGATCAAAGATGTTTTGTTTGATTGATGAAGATCGATGATGCTCTAAAGATGATAACGATTTGAAGTAGGTGAAGAGAATGATGGTGATTGATGAAAAAGAGTTTTTTTATTGCCGAAGGTTGAAGATGAATGCTGAGCGATGTTGATTGAAGGATGATGAAGCCTTGGTGATGGAGTGTGAAGGGTGATGATGAAGGATCTGAAGCTTGAGATTGTTGATGATTTTTGTGATACAGAGGGTGAAGTTTTGTTGAATATTCGATCTGATTTGGAGATGATGATGGATGATTCGATTTCTGTGAAGAGTTTCTTTGGAGGATGAAGTTGAAGATGGAGCTCAAAGAGATTGAAGTTGATGGTTGGTGATCATTAGAGAGAGTTTCTTCGATGCTGCTTGGTGATAAGAATGAAGAGGGATCCTGAAAAAATGAAGTCTTCTCCCTAGAGTTTCCTTTTTTTGTGTTATATTCTCTGTATTTTTTAAGTTAGAATTTTGTAACTGAGTTTGGTTTTTGTTATCTCCATTGTAACTATATAAAAAATTGTTATATCAGTTGGAATTTATGTTATATGGACTTGTCTGCTATTAGTTTTTTTCCCACAAATTTTCCTGATTTTTTTGGTTAAAAATTCTATTATAAGTTGCTGTGTAAAAAATCAAAAATTCTTTTCCTAGCTTTTTCTAGTGTATGTAAAATGGCTATTTGATCCTTGGAATTAATTTGAACATGGGCACAAGAATGGTTTATGGGCCCTTAGGTCTTGACATGAGTTATTGATTTATTGGATGAATTATGATGATTTACCAACATGAATTTGGGCTTGAGAATATGGATTTAACTATAGATATGGACTAATAAAGATGGTTTATGAGTTTAGAAAAGGTGGACTTTAGAATTTAGTTTGGATATCAAATTTGAATATGGTAACATGGATAAAAGTCGGAGGTCCAGAAAAAGGATGTTATTAATAACTAGATTCATTGTTAAAAGAAATTAAATTCAATTAACAACAAAAATAATAATTAATAATGGAATCTCAACCAATTAAAATGTGAAAATCCAATGGTAATGCCAAAGTCCTTGGAGGCATCTTTGAACAGAGACTGAACTCCAGATTGAAGTGATGAATCACTTGACTGGATCACTAACAAGCCAACTGTGTGCGAAAGGGTTCCCAACTCAGGAGATGATGCCTGCCAAAGAGAGAAATCACTATACACTGTAAAACCCGACTTCTCGAAGCCTTTGATCCAAGTAATAAGCATATAACAATGAATGCATGATATTTTTTTATGACCTAATGAAAAATGCGGATGAATGCGAGGCATAAAGCCAATTTGATAGTAATAATTTAGAGGGCAAATTTTGGGGTGTTATTGCTGCCCCTATTGAATCACTGTAGACCTGAATGGATGATAGTAGTTGCTTTTAGACGTTTGAGGTATGTAGGGATTGAATACCCGAAACAAACAGAAAATTTGCACTTTGCGAAAGAAGAACAGGGAAATAAACCCAACCATATGAACTCTGCTTAGGGAGAACTATGATGTGAAGAATAGTAAACAAGGGATTCCTTTTAAATGATGCCAGAAGACTACTGGCTTGCCATACTGCAGGTGGACTTTTGATAGACTGCAATAGTGTCTTAATGACGTCTTTCGGATGGAGTCAGACAATTACCGACTTGCCACATTGTGGGTGGACTTTTGCCAATCTGCGGTTGGACTTCAAATACTTCGCCACATTGCGGGTGGTCTTTGGATAATTTGCCACACTGCAGGTGGACTTCTACTCACTACGGGAGACTTTAGAATTTGCCACCCTGAGGATCGACTTTCGCCAATCTGCGGTTGGACTTTTGCTCACTGCTGGAGACTTTTGAAATTTACCACACTACGGGTGGACCTTTGCTCACTGCGGGAGACTTTTTCCCACTGCGGGGTACTTTTAAAATTTTCCACCCTGAGGATAGACTTTCGCCAATCTAGGGTTGGACTTTTGCTCATTGCGGGATACTTTTGCCCACTGCGGGGGACTTTTGAAATTTCCCACCCTGAGGATGGACTTTCGCCAATCTGCGGTTGGACCTTTGCTCATTACGGGATACTTTTGCCCACTGCGGGGGACTTTAGAAATTTGCCACCCTGAGGATGGACTTTGGCCAATTTGCAGCTGGACTTTTTCTCACTGCGGGAGACTTTTGCCCACTGCGGGGGACTTTAGAAATTTGCCACCCTGAGGATGGACTTTGGCAAGTCTGCGGCTGGCCTTTTGCTCACTGCGGGAGACTTTTGCCCACTACGAGGGACTTTAGAAATTTTCCACCCAGAGGATAGACTTTTTCCAATATGCGGTTGGACTTTGCAAGATAACAAACTTGGATTATGTTGGGTATGCATATGTTGAACTGCATGGCATGATGCCCCCATGAGACTGGGGATGCTAGGTTTTGAACATGTCAATGAAATGACGCAAGTGCAAAGGGAGTTAATGACGCATAAATAATAAGTCCTTGCTGACTCGGCTGAGGATGAAATGGTTGCTAATTTGATCTCAGGAAACCCTATTGGAATAATAACTCTGTTGGAGAAGAGCGTGAATAATCCATCTGCCTCGAATTATCACCTTTTCCAAAAATAAATTGGACTTTTGATTTGAGGACCTTGCTAAGGGATACTTCAATCACGGGGGATTTCATCTCACTCATAAGATTCTGCTGGGGGATCGACAACTTTCCGACTTAATTGGGGAAAGGTCTTGTCAAGGCTCTGCTGAGGAGAACTCTATGTCTACCTGAACCTTTTGAACCTCTGTGGGGAAGGGAACCATTTAGCTGGTTGCCGGAAATACATGAACTCCTGTAAGAAGTACTTCACTGTGGGAAGAGAACTCTCTGGGGGATTATCAATCCTTATTGCTCTGCTGGAGCAATGAAATCTTCCGAGATATGTTGGGGAAGAGAAATTTTTCTGAAATCTGCTGGGGAATAAGAACCATCCTAGATCTGTCGAGGAACAGGATCAAGGAACCTGTTGAAGAGAAAAAGTTTGGCGACTTTACTGGGGATAACTTCCATCCGTCTGCTGGGGATAACAAAATCGAAGCACGTCCTGCTGAGGAGGAAAGATTTCAAGTCGTCTCGTGCCGAGGATCATTTTCTTTTGCCTGGACTTTACTTTAAGAGGATTTTACAAAAGACTTGGCGTCTTTAAAATCTTAAGTATTGTAACGGATGCATGAATTAGTGTAATAACTTTGCTAGGGAGGTAACCATTGTCAATGCAAATGAGTTTGTAGTTGTCGAAAGCGCTGAACGAGATAATTGGCTTGATGAGCGACCGCTAGATGGATAATTGACTCAATCAGTAAGAGTTATGACAAGAGGGTGACATATAAACTCTTTGAGAGTATAAATGTCCCGGTACTCTGAACTCCGGGTAGATGCTTCTGATTGTCTGTCTTCAGGAAAGAATGAATTCTCGTTCTACTGGGGTGGCCTTCCCCAGCACGAGTATTTGAATAGTTTTGCACTTGACTGACTAATCTTTTCTCTTTGAGAGATTTGAATCTCGAAGTGATTGCCCCAGTTTGGTTGAATTTTGAAGATATTGCTTGATATAATTGCCCCGGATTGGCTAGCTCTTGCCATGACTGGTTGGGAAAGTCCTTACTCAATGGAGCTTTCGTGAAAAAGTGCACCTTGACGTGACTGTCTTTCAGAAATTTTAGACTTCTCAACTTGGCAAGCTTAAGCTTCAGGACTGAATTTCCGCATGTGAACTTTTTATGATGCAAAACAAATGCATGCAAGCAGAAAAATATTTATTCTTAAAATGAAAATTCTAATGCAACACACATGTTAATCTTGAAATCTTTATTGAAAAGGTGTCGCAAACCTTTGTGAGCGAATCACTGGTTAAGATACGACATTATTTTTGAATGAAAGTATGCACATGAAATACCAACAAGGATCTTTTAGCATAACTCATAGGAGTCGGGAACGCGGTCTCGTGGTAGTACGGTCTCAAAATAACCTTGTTTCAGTTAGGACTTTTGAGGGTTGTATCATGGCCTGGTTCACGGTTATAGAAACTAAGGATATAGGCTCAAAGTTTATTTGTGCCCACCCACTCTTCATGATGTTCTCCATTCCTATGTTCAGCTAATTTTCACAAGCACTCACCTTTCATAAGGGTTTCGTTTCGGTTGAGGAACCATTGACACTAACAGTTTAAGCACCAATCAGGTTGTTGTTGGGAGTCAGTCACCCCTTTATCTTCGTGTACGTGCCACACGAATTTGGTCTTGTTTTGAGGATCTTTCTTGTGTAATCCTTTTCGTCTTTTGCATTCTTTTGCTTATCCTTAACTTTTTCCTGGACTGATTCTTGTGAATATTTTATTGCAAAGTCCAGCGGGATGCCCTAATTTTTGCCTAAGTCGCTTGTTTTCAAGTTTCGACTAAGCGGGCTTTTCATTGTTTTTGAACAGATCGTGTGACACTGTTTGTCTTGATTGCTTCGCGAGGGTTGTGACTGCCTCATTCTTAGGTCGATGAAGGATAACCATTGTGGTTTCCAGTTTTTGGACCTCTTGATTTGGATAACCATTGTGGTTTTCGGTCTTTGGACCTCTTGATTGGGATGAGGGAATGTAATGGATCCCCAAATGCAGTCCTTTATGAAAGTCTGAATGCTTGGTCCAACTAGCTGACACCTACCATGCCCCTGGGTTAAACATAAGGGTTTTTTCACGCGAAAAGAAACTCCTACTTCAAGGCTCAAACGGGTTAGCAAGGGTCTATCTCCCTTATATCTCCGGTGTTTAGGGATTTGAAACAAAGCCTGTACATCGTCAACAAAGTTTTATTCGAGAGCACACAATTAGAGATTCTTTGTGTTTTCATTTCTTCATCCTCCCTCAAGAGTTTAAACATGACAGTTGGTATTGCAATGCACACATACAAAATTATAAATGAATACAAATGAATTACTTCAAGAAAACACGCGAGTTTTATTATGATTATCATTCAAAAGTAAACAACTTTCGTACATGTATACAAATGTTTTGCAAATAACAGAAACTACAAATGAAAATGCAGTAAAGAAGCTGAATATTGTCGTTGTTGAGGAGGTTTGACTCCGCCTGGACCTGTCAGTCTTGGCTACTTTCGGTGATCAATAGTTTTCTCACGGACTTGTAATATTCAAGTAGCGGTTGTATACCCAACCATGACAATCATACCACTTCTTCTAGTTATTTTGTCTCTGGCACGAGACGTCTGAAGGAAAGAGTAAAGATGGGGAGTAAAGTTTCCTCATAAGGTTGCTTGGAAAGACTTGATGATCTTCTACCTACGTATCTCCATTGACGAAAGACCAATGAAGAATCAAAGTGACGTAGTTCCCCTCAATAGGGATGAAAAATGCAACGAATAAAAGAAAAATACACAATTGCCATTACTGAGAGTATTTGAATACTTCTGGCTTTATTTCTTCTGTGGGTACTCTCGCAAATTGGGAGGTCAATTTGATGAGGAGGCTTCCATTTGTAAGAAGAACGTCTGGTATGATGACCTTTGATTCAGCCAATATCATAAACCTTGTGCTTGAACACATCACAATTGTCAATGGTATTCCTAAATGCCCCTGAGTGGTACTTGGATCTAGCATTCACATCGTAGTTTCCATTATTGAGGAGGCCTGACTCCGTCTGGACTTATTGCTTCTGAAGATGCCCTTGCAAACTGGGTACTCAATCTGATGCAGAGACCAATGTGTGGGCAAACCTTATGGCACGAGGACCTTTGAGTCGATCAAATTTTGCACCTTGTCTTTACCTTTTTCCTTGAAAGACTTGCAATCTTCAATTAGATGGTTAGGTGCCCCAAAATGGTAGCCAAACTTGGCCTTCAGTATTGAAACCCCAAAGGAAGCTTTATCGGAGATGATCCTGATGTGACTAGTTTGTATAATCTCAGAATATGATCTCCATTGTACGATCTCAGAATATGATCAAACTTTTTCTCATGTTTTTATGGCTTTTACCCTTATGCTCTTCCCTTAGGACTCTATTGGGAAGCTGAAATTGGATGCCGACAAATGACGTCTGGAGGGAAGAGGTTGATAAAGTTAATAGATAAGGTTGCTCGCAAAGATATCACACGATCTCATGCCTATGTATCTAAATTGACTAATGGAGAATCAGAGCGATGTAGTTCCCCTTAATAGGGATGAAAGTAACTTCATTCAAAATTTCCATAACCAAGCTCATCTGAGTCTTCATCTGGTTGACTTCCTGTTTCAGCAGTTTCTGGTTCTAAAATAAAGCTTGTACCTCTTCCCTGAATGGCCTCACCTGGGTCTTTATTTGGTTACCTCCGCCCGGAGTTATACCTTGATAGTTGTGATTTAAGTTGGCCATTGAAGAGAAACCAAGTCGGGATACTAATCGGTCTTTGAATACCTTCCATGAATGCAAGGATGTATGCAAATTCCATGCTCAGTTATTTTTGAGGAATCTATCTGATATGATTCGATTTTTGACATAGAAAAAGTCCAACGAAATGATTCAGATATGTGATTCTCGGGAATAACTGAACATGTGTGCTGGAATGCTATGATGTCATGTATGCAGCAGGCATGTGATCACTGGTATGATGTTGGTGTTGAGCAATGAATCAACGGTCTGAGAGTCATAATATTAGTACCATCTTCATACAGAACCCTGAAATTGAGAACCAAAGTACCACATAAAACTAGATCACGTCACATTACAGTCACTGATGGTGTTAGTATGTTGAACAACGAGCCAAGTGTCTTTAGAGAGTCATAAGAACAGGGTCACAATGACAATCACAATAACAATTTCTCCGAATATAAATCTCGGATCTCAGAACCAAAGAACCATAGAACCAGATCATATTACAAAACAACACTGGAAAAACGGGTATGTTGAAGTTTAGGGTTCCTGTAAACCCCTCCAAATCTCACGGGTGTGCTACTCGGGTCAACATCACGGGCTCTCAAATCCGAATAGCAATAATACGTTCACCATTTCCGAGAAATGGCTTATGACCAAATCAGGGAATCAGTTTGGCATTCTTTACTACTCAGGGAGGTCTCAACTGAGTCCAAGGAAACAAGCATCCCTCATAGGTCCCCATTTTCAAGCACTGAATTGAGAAACAACAGCACATTCATCCTTTGGGATACAATGCTATCTTCATATGAATAGTTTGCTTTAACTGGGTTCCTTTGAGAGAACCAGGTCATCCTATGCGAGTTCCTAGTGGGCCCTCAGATGCGAGTGGGTTTGCCAACAAGTGTGGTCTACCACTGTCATCACTGGAGATGGATGTTTCCACTAAGGTCCTCAATGATTGGTCCCCAGATGCACATAACTATCAAGGTCGTACCCTGAAGTGGGGTAAAACCCCCACACAAAATAGTTCCAAGACGGTCGTAATCTGGGTGTGGTTTCATATCATAACATCATACTAAAATAGCATGCGGAGCAATATGAAACCACGCTAGTACTAGGTGTATACTCAAGCCGGGTATTTGGCTTATCTCACAGTAACTCCCATCCCACAGAAAAAATGAAACCAACACAACCAGACAATAATAATGATGCATGATGAATACTAAAAGCAGTAAATAAACGCTGTAAAGTAAAGCTGTAAAGTAAAACTGTAAATGAAAACAGTAAAGCTAAACTAAAGCACACAGCAACAAACAGATAAACACCCAAAGTAACAAAAACAGACAAGCACTAAGATTGACTCTCAAAGGGGAAACCAGAGATTTTGGGTTCGATCCCTAGCACAGTCGCCAGCTGTCGCTCCCGGGATTTTCATCCTAGTACAAACGCGAAAGTGGCACGGAAAAGGTAGAGTCTCCAACCAGGAATTTTTATCCCGAATGAATGGTAAAGGTAACGCTGCACAAACTGGGAAGGTATTAGCACCCCAGATCGTCCACCGTACCCGACAGGATCCATGCTTTCTTGTTTTGTTTCAAAGGGTGAGAAAAAAGATGTTGCTTGAACGAAAGAATTGCTAACTAGAACGGGAACTGAAATGAGAAAGGGAACTAAAAAAGAAAATGGAAAGAAAGAATGGGGAAATGTATGGAAAATAAAGAATGTGCTCGAATGGGCCCTACCCCACTGCCTACGTACCTCATCAGGAAAATGAGGATCAGAGTCACCGTTGTTCGTCTAACTAAGGCGGGAATTTACTTGTGTTTTAGGATGACATTGACATAGTTCTAACTCAGGTGTTACTGACTCTGACTTGAGGGTGTTTACCGTATCGTTGTTTGAACTGTCGAGGCAAGTCCTAATCGTCCGTAAAGAGTAGGAGATGAGAAGAGAAGACGCGATGTCTTTGTTGGTTGTCTTTTATGAGAAGTGTTTTTGAATTTGTTGTTTGTGAAAAATTCTCATTCTAATACTTATCCATTGTGGTAGATAACCTACACCTCTCCTCGAAACGGAACGCGCATAAGTACTCTGCAACAAAGTCTCATGTCCTATGAGAACATTCAACCTTTATTAGGTATTTTATTATTTTCTTTATGAGATGAGAAAGAATGACTCATATAGGAAAAGGGAAAAAAACTAAGGGGGACTAAGACACAATCCTAAGTTATTTACTATATGCCAAGAGAGGTCCTAATGGTTTGTGAGGTTTTCTATTCCTAATGATGAAGAGGAGAAGAAGAAGAGATAATTAGAACTCAACTTACTTCCTAAGGAAGTTAAGTTGTTTCTAAGAAAGGGGAAGCCTATACAAGTAGAGTACAAAGTGCTAAGGCAAACAAAATTAGAATGCATAAAGAATGAGAAAGAAGTAATACTTACCTCAATCTTCTCCCCTACAACAAAGGTTAGCTTAACAATGTATATTGAAACCATAAACAAAGCATATAAGCGATTAAGTACCCCACACGTTCTAGAATGGAACTAGGATTCAAAATAAAACCTAAGTCTAAAGGTGAAGGTATATAAGGGTTATATGACTTCTAAAGTCAGTAGCTACATTATATAGGTCCCTAAGGATGCTAGGATAGCTCACAAATTCAAACAATGTCAAACTATGTACAAAACATTCACCTAAGTTTACATGAATGCAAGTTAGGGTTCATGGATGAATTAAGAGTGCATATGACATACAAGCATGGATTAATACATGAAATTAGTATAAAAGTAAGTAGTGTATGCTTATGAATGTAGATGAATGAACATACCATCATGGATGCAATGGTTTAATTCTATGGAGTAAGGAGAAGAAAATGTGGGAAGAAATGGAGCAAACATCGCATAAGATCACAAATGATGCAAGTTAAGGATGAATGCCATGTGATTATGCATGAGATGATTATGGGTCATTATCATAAAAGGTATGAGATGCAATTATAATGCATGGCTTGGCATTAATGATTCCCACATAAATCATGTTAACATTTAGAGGAGAAGAGAAACAAGTTTAAGTTAAACATGTTCACATAATGATGCACTTTGAAACACCAAAACAAATCAAATGAATATGGTTCAAGAAGTGACCTATACCTGGAATTAAGGACCTAAAAGTGACCTATAATTAACTCCTAAAATTTACCAAAAAGCATCTCAAGCAAATGGCATGAATGCCTTCCTAACATCTAGGGTATGGAGCAAATAGGCACATAACCGTACCTATAATCTAGGTGACATGAAAAATAGCAAAAAGGCTTGAACAATTATGAAATTAAATCCATGGAATGATAAAGTCAGTAACTTGTATGGTCTAAAGGATTTCACCAAATTATGCATCAAAGTGCCAAAACAATTACTTAACGATTAAGATAACGAGGCATGATCGCCGGAAAAAAAACTCCACAAAGTGGATCAAAAGTGGCACCAAAAATTATGAAAAAAAATCCTAAGTAGAATCAAAATGTCACAAATTCTAGGTATTAATCACACACAAAAAATAGGTCTCACTCCTATTGGAAAAAATGGTTTTGGTCCCTTATGTCAAAATCATTCATTTTGGGACAGCTTGGAATAAAAAATCCAAATTAATTACTAAAGCCATCCAAATATGGAAACAAAAATTATAAAAAAATAATTAAGAGGATGAGGGTCACTCATGAATGTTTCCAGAATTTTATCACACCCGAAACTATTTTTAATAATTGCGACGAAACGTGCAAAAAAAGGTGTTTTAAGGGAAAGTGAAAGAAAGTGAATTCTACAATCCGTAACCTAATCCCTAAAATCTGAAATCGACACATATCAGTATATATCACAAATAAATCCAGTGCCTCAGGTGGGAGGGCACAATATGCTACTTAAGTTATATGATCCTAAGTCGCATACTACTAAAATGGTGCGTTAAAGTGGAGAAAGTCGAAATTACTTACTTGATCGAAGTGATGATTCTTCATATAAAAAAAATCCAAAAACTCCATGCAAGGTCTTGTAATCTCCCATGAGCAAAATAAATGCTCATCTTTCATAATTTCTTTGTGAAGCTCCACCATAACCAAAATCGATTCTTACCGATAAAAAACTCATGAACAAATTAATCTAAAATTAATCCAAGACAAAACTAAAATTCTCAATAAAATTGTAGCTAAAAAAAATTAACAAGAAATGGTTCTAATGTTAATCCATGAAAATTATTACTAAGAAAAATAATTAACAATTTTTAACATGAAATTAATTGGAATTCTAAAAAAAAAGAAAAGAAACAGGGTGGTAATTTAGTAATCAATGGCAGTGAATAGAAATAAACTGGCCCAAAGCCCAGTTCCAAATGTAAACTCGCAGGAGGGGTGTCTATGAGCAATTTGGAGGTGTTGATAGTAAACAATTAAGGCCCACATCCTTAAATAATTTCACAGGGGGTGTGGAAGTAATTAATATGGTGTTAATCAGAACTCCATGGCCGAAGAGGATATAAGCCCAATTCATAATAGACCTAAAACAGATTGAATAAAATGCCGAAACCCTAACATCACCTTCCAAAATCACCCTTTCTTCAGTGTTCTTTTCGTTGTTCCTCTTCTTCCTCATCACCCCACCATAAAACCTGCAAGTCCTTTCTTCCTTCTCCATTTCGTCGCGCTGTTTGCAACAAAATCTCCGCCGCGGTTGCTTCTGTCCCCAACATCCGTCCTCTCGTGCACAACAATGCCAAAGAAACGTTCGATCAACCGCAAACCATCAGGATTTCGATCGCCGCCGACCAAAGGAAAATAACAAAGACGCGATTCGCTTTGATTCCGCATCGAGAAGGATGAAAATCAATTCATAAGTTCTCGCCTCCCCTGCAAATCTGACTCGCGTCACCACCTTGCTCACTTCAAGAATTTGAGACTTTCACAGCTTTCGATGACATTCCGTGATGGTTAAAGATGTACGCTGATGACGACGATGTCGAATCGTTGTTGTAGTTGTTGATTGAACTTCAGTGATTTCCGTGTTAATTTGTGAATACGAATTTTGCAGTTTTGTGAATCTTGTTGTTGATCATTGTTCTTTATGCAGGCGATGAAGATGAAGTTTGAAATCGTTTCTGTTGAAGGTCTTCTTGATGATTGATGAAGATGGTGAAGAAGATGTGTTGAAGATCGATGGTGTTTTAGGCGTGACTGCGGTGATACGAGTTGCGCATATTAGATTCAAAACTCCCGGTATGTCGTTCTTGTTTCTGCACGTTATTACTCTGCGATCTTCTTCTTCTCATTTCTGGCTATTCCGCGCATCCGAAGTTGTTGTTGAATGTTTCGCTTTCTTGAATCGATTTCTGACATTGTAAATTGGTGATGATGATGATTGAAGGATGATGAATACCGAGATTGAAGATCGAAGATGTTATGTTTGATTGATGAAGATCGATGATGCTCTGAAGATGATAACGGTTTGAAGTTGGTGACGAGAATGATGGTGATTGGTGAAAAAGAGTTTTTTTATTGCCGAAGGTTGAAGATGAATGTTGAGCGATGTTGATTGAAGGATGATGAAGCCTTGGTGATGGAATGTGAAGAGTGATAATGAAGGATCTGAAGCTTGAGATTGCTGATGGTTTTTGTGATGCAGAGGGTGAAGTTCATTTGAAGATTCGATCTGATTTGGAGATGATGATGGAGGATTCGATTTCTGTGAATAGTTTCTTTGGAGGAAGAAGTTGAAGATAGAGCTCAAAGATATTGAAGGTGATGGTTGGTGATCATTAGAGAGAGTTTCTTCGATGCTTCTAGGTGATAAGGATGAAGAGGGATCCTGAGAAAATGAAGTCTTCTCCCTAGAGTTTCCTTTTTTTGTGTTATATTCACTATATTTTTACATTTTTTCAGTTAGAATTTTGTAACTAAATTTTGTTTTTGTTATCTCCATTATAACTGTTAAAAACATTGTTATATCAGTTGGAATTTCTGTTATATGGACTTGTCTGCTATCAGTTTTTTTCCCACAAATTTTCCTGACGACATAAGTGCCTAACGACATCAGTTACATACATGTCCAATATACAAAATACAACATATGGCACATGATATGGAAAAATGCCTAAAAAATCTAAGATCTATGTATAATATCCACATTGCACATAATCCATAATGGAAGACCACGATAAAAAAATGTCTTTGAACATCATTAGAAAACTTCATCCTTGTGTTTGCATTATCCTCCCTTTGGATACCCGAAATATGCTAATTATTGGGGTGAGATGATAATCTCAGTGAGTTCTCCTATATTATGGGTCCAATTGGATCTAAAGTAATCTCTTATAGATTTTTAACTTAAGCCTTTCATCTTTGTCATACTTGTATACACTTACACAATATAACTAGGACTTAACCATCTAAGGGAATTTACGTTTCGTATGGAAAACACAACATGAGTTCACATAGACTCAATAAATCACTATTCAAAAATGCAATAAATCATCTTTCCTTGGTCAAGCCTACGTATAAGACTTTGGACATAGGTCACATATATTTATATTTTGATTTGACTTTCTTATGAATTCACATTTCTATGGGACTCAAACTCATTTGGTTGATTGTTTATATGGGACTCAAACCCATTTTATTACACATATCTATGGGACTCAAACCCATTTGGTTGAACATTTATATGGGACTCGAACCCATTTGGTTGATGCGAATCAATGGTGGCTACATCCCAATTCTACTTTACATAACCATCTCAATTGGGATGTGCACGATCAAAGGTAATTTCCAAATATGTGACTAACTATCAACATCATCGTGACTAAACTCATTAATCACTAGGTGATCTCATTCACCAATGTCCATATGGCTATGTCACAACCATAATGGGATTATACACAATTTCCATGTAATTATACCATAATCACAATATAAATACTATGTTTCTGTTCCGGACTGGGCCTCAAGGTTGTATTGGGATACACCCCAATATGTCGAGCAGAGGCCCATATGCTCGGGCAGGCACGCCTGGCAGACGGATAGGGGCGCTTAACGATCGGGAAGCATCCCATACGTCGGGCATGCACTCAGCAGGCAAGGAACATGTCTGTCAGTCCACTTGCCATGTCACCCAACTGTCCCCCCATTATTTCCTGAAAGATAGGGGCAGTTGAACCAAGGACCAGACCACTCAGCTAGGTCTTCACGCTCCTCACGCATTCCTTGGCAGTTCTTCCTTGGGCCTAGCTGATCCAGCCCAAGGAAGGACCTTGTGAAATTCAGGGATCAGATATGTGATGTCGAACCAGATGTTTAGACACTGATATCCCAAACAATAAATTAATAAACTAGTAAATTAAATAACACAGGAAATTGTTAACCCAGTTCAGTGTATCTCCACACTTACATCTGGGGGCTACCAAGCCAGGAAGGAAATCCAATATAAGTAATATTAATTATGGAGTTAAACCAATCAGTTTAATCCTTCACTTAATATCTACCCAAGGCAATTTCTACCTAAGACTCTACTTAGATATGAGTACCTACTCACTCCCCCTCAATCACACAATGATCTTTAACTTAGAATGATTAATAAGTTTGAAGTCACACTTCAGATACACCAGCTTGATCTTACTTAAAATTTTCAATCAAGACACAATTCACTTTTTGCTTAAAAGCTTATAAAGTGACTAACAAACAATTAAAACCTGCTAGCTTCACTAACACCCTTGACGGTCTTCTTAAATTCGTGAGATTTTCTTGAGTATTTCAGTTTCTTAAATAGATGCTTGGTTTGTGGGCTTTTTGCAAATTATCCAGACTTTGATAAATCCCACAGTTATCTCCTTGAATCAAGGTGAGTTAGTTTGTTATCTCCTTGAATCAAGGTGAGTTAGTTTTTCCTGTTTCCTTTACACTGGAACCATATAACTAAGCTTCCTAAAGAGGCGCCTTGGAGTGCTTATCCTTTTACAATTAATTCCAGATATTTACTCCTGATTTTATGCACTTTTGTTACGCATCATTTAAGTCAGATAGCAGGTTTGCGATGTCACAACATCTGGTGTGACATCCTGATGTCCTGAACTAAGTTCATAACTTTTACTTTGTTTGTCAAAAATTCTGCCAATTTCTAACATCTACAAACTCCCCCTTTGGCTAATTTTTGGCTAACATATTCTTCTGGTTTTGTCAGAGAACGGCGGAGTTCCTTTCTGTTGGATCATGTGAGAGCTAATAATTTGCTCCCCCTCAAACATGTATGTATACTGCTATGACTTGGCCCAACAGACTTTGATATACCAATGAAAATTCAAATTCAACTTATTTCAGCAGACAGACATTAACAGCATTGTTCAAGCATTGTTCAATACACTTATCCCCTTTGTTAGACATATATTTAGGGCCAAACATTACAGAAATAGAAAAAAAACATTCAGAATTACAATGCAGAATAGACAAATATTTTTCACCAACACACAGCTTCACTCAGACTCTGTATCCTCAGACTCATCATCAGATCCATCAACATTCCCAGCAACCTCTTCCAGCTCCAATCTTTGAATCAGGTCCTCAAGCTTCTTCTTCCTTTCCTCCAGCTCTTTGCAGGTTTTCCTGAGCTCTGCAATTAGGGCTGCCTTTGATATAGGTGTCTTGACAGCAGATGTCCCAGCAGATGTCCCACCTGGTGCTTCAACATCTGCAGCATGATGACCTAGAAACATCTTGTAATGAAAGGACAGTGGACTCTCCCTTTTACAGACAGAATCCTTGTCAGTAAGGATTCCTGGATATTGGTTGAGAATCACCCCACAGAGTAGTGATGGGAAGGCTATTGGAAGCTTGATGGCTGAGGTTCCTGCATGCTTGAGAGTCTGGTCAAAGATATATGCTCCATAATCCAGCTTGGTTTGGGTGCCTACAGCACAAATAAACCTCCCAAGCCCAGTAGCTATAGATGAGGTGTGGTTGGTTGGGAACCAGTTGAATGTTCCAATTCTGTGCAGCATAGCATACTTCCTGGTTAATAAGCTGACCGAGAGTTTGCCTTTGACTGGCCATGTCTTGACCTGGTTAGCTGTGATTATTTTGCATACTTAATTGTCAGTCTTGCCAAGCTCAGTTGGCCCATCTGCTTCTCTCCCTAGGTATTGATTTATCACCCTAGGAGAAAAGTCTACACATCTTCCCCTGACATACACTTTCCTGAAATCCTCAGATTTCCCATCAGCACATCCTTCTTGTAAGTTGACTATAAATTCTTTTACCAGCAGTTCATAACAAGGAGAAAACTTAGAGACAGTCTTGAACAGTCCAGCATTAGAGATTAAATCAATTACCTCAGTGCATTCCAAGGCATTGCTACCCAGCTCTCTTTCCAGAGTCACCCTTCTCTGATAGACATATTTCCACTTGCTTACACTAGAGACATGGTGGAAGGACACATTATCCAGGGGTGCTTCAGGGACAGCAGTGGCAGTCCAAGGAGGTGCTGGCCTCTTTCTGGGTTGAGATGTTGGGACATCCTCCTCAACATCAGAATCAGATGGAGTTGTGGCCTTCCTCTTCTGAGTGCTGACCTTACTCCATTGCTTTGTAGGTCCAAAAGTAGTTTTGACCTTGTCCTTCTTGGGAGTTGGCTGTCTTTTCTCAGGAGTTGCATGAGCAGCTGGCTTCTTATCCTTCCTAGCCCTAAGCCTCTTGGCTATGCTAGGATCAACAGATGCTATGATCTCTGTGTCAGAATCATCATCCAGGTTTTCAACTGGTGGAGGTTGGGAAACCTCATTCTCAGCAGCTTGATCATCAGTAGCTTGATCATCAGTAGCTTGATCATTATCATTTGGGACTTTGTCCTGGCCCTCAGTTGTTTTAACATTGCTTGGGACATCCTGTGGAGCAGGTATGTCTTCTTCAGCTTGGTTGCTTGGGACATCTTGTGGAGCAGGCATACTGTTCAGGGGAACTGACACCCCAAGCACAACCCTTTGTTCCGCCAAGATCCTGGTTACAAGCTTTTTGATTGATGCGTCCACGTAAGCAGAAGCTTTGGGAGTACTGGAAGATGAAGGGGTTCCTTTACTTTTGCTGAAGACTGGCTCCTTGGGTCTTCTTGCATGGGGAGTCCTGGGCTTTTGAGCAATGGGAATGCTTCCTCTGATCACATTTATAGGTGTAGCATCCATGGGTACTACAGACAATGGAGTGGCGTTCACTACGTCTTCCTGAATGAGACTCTCATCAATGGAGTTAGGGTTCTGATGTTGAGACATTTTTTCGATTGTAGTGGAAATGTGTAAGGGTTTGATGATAGATTTGGATGAGTTTAGAGTTTCAGCTGTAGCATGCAAAAGGTTCAGTGGTGCTAATGAGAATGTGAGAAGCTGAAAGTACGTTTGTACATAAATAAAGCCCGTTACTATTGGAATTTTTAAAATTGGAATACAAACAGTTATTGGCCAGACTGGTGCTGCCATCTGGTGATCATGCCATACGATGTCATGAGACATGCTGGCACTTCTCCACAATTCTGTTTCTTACTGAACCAAGAAATTAAATTGTTCCCTAGAAAGAAGCATCCTCCTGATGTGCTCTTTCTATCATCAGCACTTCCAGCCCAGTCAGCATCACAAAACCCAGTGAGGATGGGTTCACAACCATGAGAGTACATTATGCCATAGTCACAAGTACCATTTACATATTTCAAGATCCTTTTAACCTGGTTTAGATGGCTCACTTTTGATTCAGCTTGATACCTTGCACACACACCTACTGCAAAAGCTATATCTGGTCTGCTAGCTGTAAGATATAGTAGACTTCCAATCATGCTTCTGTACAAGCTTTGGTCCACACTCTCACCTTTGTCATCCTTTGTCAGTTTTAGATGAGTGGGGGCATGTGTTCTCTTGTGACTTGCATTGTCCATCCCAAACTTCTTGACAGTGTTCTTTGCATACTTGCTTTGGGATATGAACATGGAGTCCCCCATCTGTTTGATTTGCAGTCCAAGGAAGTAAGTTAGTTCTCCCACTAGGCTCATTTCAAACTCAGACTCCATTTGATTCACAAAATGTTTAACCATCCTGTCTGACATCCCACCAAACAATATGTCATCCACATATATCTGAGCAATCATAACCTTTCCCTCTTTATCCTTTACAAACAGGGTTTTGTCTATTCCTCCTTTCCTGTATCCATGTTTAATGAGAAAGGTGGTCAGTCTTTCATACCATGCTCTAGGAGCTTGCTTTAGACCATACAGAGCCTTCCTCAGCTTATATACATGGACAACTTATAAAGTGACTAACAAACAATTAAAACCTGCTAGCTTCACTAACACCCTTGACGGTCTTCTTAAATTCGTGAGATTTTCTTGAGTGTTTCAGTTTCTTAAATAGATGCTTGGTTTGTGGGCTTTTTGCAAATTATCCAAACTTTGATAAATCCCACAGTTATCTCCTTGAATCAAGGTGAGTTAGTTTGTTATCTCCTTGAATCAAGGTGAGTTAGTTTTTCTGTTTCCTTTACATTGGAACCAGATAACTAAGCTTCCTAAAGAGGCGCCTTGGAGTGCTTATCCTTTTACAATTAATTCCAGATATTTACTCCTGATTTTATGCACTTCTGTTACACATCATTTAAGTCAGATAGCAAGTTTGCGATGTCACAACATCTAGTGTGACATCCTGATGTCCTGAACTAAGTTCATAACTTTTACTTTGTTTGTCAAAAATTCTGCCAATTTCTAACATCTACACCTTAGCCCAGCGCTGGGGGCTCTCTATAAATACCCTTTTCCACTAAAGGGTCAGGTATTCTGATTCACTCTACTAACTCACCTATTTTACTGTACCTCTATTAACTTTGGCATCGGAGTGCCTTGCAGGTACACCCCCCTTTCTCTCTATCCACTTGCTGTTGCGCCCAATTGCTGGAAGGCCCTCCTGATCAGGTAAGATCAGTGGCGCCGTCTATGGGAAACTAGCTTCCCCTTCTTCCATAACAGAAGATCAAAGCTCAAATACTCCATCCTTTCAGCATGTCAGGAGAACAACTCAAGGACCGCAACCGTCCTCTCGTCGACTACACGATGGAGGATAATTCGAACTACCATGAATCTGATGCCCGGGATGGGCGCCCTTCCACCCCGTCCCCTGAACCCGAGGACAATGGGAACCAACCTCAGATTCAGGACCAGGTGATCAGCACATTTCAACCCATCCCCATGCCCGTCGAGGGGGACGCCACCATGATTGCTATGGTGAACGCCCTTAATCAGGCCAGCTCCATGCTCTACCAGCAGCACGAAAGAATCATGGCCCTAGAGGTTGATCGGCAAGAGAGCCGACCTTAGCAAGAACGAAGGACACAACAACGTCCTGAAGCGATGAAGAAACGGGGATGACGCTCCCCAGAACCCAACAAGAACAGGTCACGAGCGCGCCACGATTTCGGCCGATCAGGGACCTCGCCAAGGCACGACCGGAGCCCTGGTAATAATGAACTCTCCCCACCAAGGAGTGACGAGGAAGACCCGCATTGCCCCCTCTCACGGGCGATTATGGAGGCCCCACTCCCCAAGGGCATGGAGAAACCCCCAAATTTGGCCATTTACGACGGGACCACCGACCCCGACAATCACATCAACAACGTCAACACGATGCTCGACTACCGCAACGACATCACCGGGCACCTCAAGTGCAGGTTGTTCTTGACAACCCTCAGAAAAGGAGCCATGGCCTAGTACAAAAGCTTAGCCCCGGAATCTATCACATCCTAGAGAGTCATGATATCCATGTTTACGAGGCATTTTACAACCTCCCGACGCCATCCCAAGACCGAGGTAACCCTCGAAGCCATAGTGCAAAGGAAAAATGAAACACTGCACTCATATATTGAGCGATTCAACCAAGAGGCTGTCGAGGTGGACACCACAGAACATATGAAGAAATACATCCTCCAGAGGGGGCTCTTGCCTGAAAGCGAACTTAGCAGAGCAGTCGGGATAGAGCCTCCCCGCACCCTGAATGACCTCCTACATAAAGCCCAGGCTTACATCAGATATGAGGAAAAAAAGGTCGCCCACAACGTTCGCAACAGTCGCAACGCCGGGGAAACCGACCACCCCAAGCGTGAAGATCCGAGCATTTCCCGTCGCAATGGGGACAGGCGAAGAGAGGTGAAGCCCCGCAAGCCTCGTGAAGGAAGAGGGCCCGCGGGCAGATACAGCGAGTACACATTGCTGACAGCTCCCCGCAAGCGCATCCTCGCCGAATGCATCAACTCCAACTTCAAGCAGGGCAGGGTGAGGTTCCCCAAACCTTCTGTACCCAAACCCCACACTGACAAATCCAAGTACTGCAGGTTCCACAGAAGCCATGGGCATGTGACTGAAAATTGTGTCCACTTGAAGGATGCAATATAAATTTTGATCCAGGAGGGCCATCTCAAACAATACACCAGGAAGAACGAAGTCTTCAAACACGAAGAGCAAGAAAAAAAGAGACCCCACGAGGACACTCCCCCCTACGACTCTTCTTATCAAGTGGCTCTATGCATATCACGACCAGAGGACTCTGTTGCACCCCAAAATTTGCCCTCACAAGACAAGACTTTGTGTACTAAGAGGTTCACAAGGTTCACAAGACATCTTATGAGGTTCACAAGGTTCACAAGACATCTTATGAGGTTCATAAGGTTCACAAGATATCTTATGAGGTTCACAAGGTTCACAAGACATTTCATGAGGTTCACAAGACATCTTATGAGGTTCATAAGGTTCACAAGATATCTTATGAGGTTCACAAGGTTCACAAGACATCTTATGAGGTTCACAAGGTTCACAAGACATCTTATGAGGTCACAAGGTTCACAAGACATTTCATGAGGTTCACAAGGTTCACAAAGTTCACAATTTGTCAGAAGATTTGACATTTCCCTCAGACAATGCATCCTCCTAAGCAATGCATCCTAAACTAGGGTTTTGACTTTAATCAGGCTAAAGGGACTTCCAAGACTTCAAGTGAGATTCATGACATCTTATATATGTTCAAGAGTCCCCATGACAAGTTTCAAGACTTTTCTCAAAGGTTTACTCAGTCAGATGATCAGATAGGTCAAAATCAGTCAAAGCAGTTAAAAAGTCAAACTGAGGTCAACTGTGGTCAAACCAAAGTCAAACTTCATGATTTTTTGCCAACATCAAGTATATGAAGTAAAATTCATCATTTGATCAAGGTTTGATCATGATTCATCAAGGAGATTTCAGATCATCAAGAATCAGGAGTTTCTAAATTAGGGTTTCCTCAGTAAAAGTCAACTGAACTTTGACCAGCCATAACTTTCACATGATTCATCAAATTTTTTCCATCCAAAGCTCATTTTGAAGGAAATTGAATTCTCTACAACTTTGTGTCTCACAATCCAAGCCCAAAAATGCTTCATTTGGAGGGTATGAGCTAAGACATTATAGGTCCTTTTGAAAGTCAACAAAAAGTCAACAACTTCAAAAGAGCATAACTTGAGAATGGTAAAAGATATGAACATGAAACCAATGGGGTTGGTTAGAGGACTCTTTAAGCTTTCCAAAATGTCCAAGAACACTTTCATAGCTTTAAAATTGAAGTATTTGTGCCCTTGCAAAGTTGGGAAATTTTAGGGAAGTTTTTGAAGCAAATAAGGCCTAAAATCAAATTTTTGCTAAATGAGCCCACCAAATTGCCATCCCATCTTTATGAAAACATCAAGCACGACCCAATCCATTAATTTTCTGAATTTTTATTTTTTATTTCATATTTATTTGAATTTTATTCATTAAAATATCATTTAAATTAAAATCAAATATGAAATCAAATATTTGGATGAGATATTGCTTCTAGAAAGTCATAAATATTGCTTGGATCAGATTGATATGAAAATTATGATAATGGTCTTGAAATAGCAAGGTTGGATCAAAAGATATTCAAGTTTTAAAGCATGATCTTTTTCAATCTCAATTATCCAAAAAGTCCAAACAATCCTACAATATTTTGACCTAATATCATTCATATATATACAAGTAATGGATCACAATGGAAGGGGACGAAAAATTGCAGCCTCAAACAACACATTCAAACTTCAAAAATTCAAGCACAAGGAGACATTCGGTTTTTTATTTGCAGGAGGTTTCAAAGAGTTCTAAAGGTCTCAACATGTTCCTTGATGTTCACTGAATGCATAACAATACTTATCATCATCCAAAACTCCATAAAACACATGAATCGAATGGCTTTTCATCTCACATTTAATTTTTTCGATTCAATGAATTTACTGCATTTCAATTGATTTTGATTGTTTAATCTTGTTTGTTTCATTGTGTTGAAGCTTTCTGGACCAATTAATTGGAGTTTCACTGCCTAGAATGACTTCGGCCATAGTTAGGGTTTATGACTCTCATTTAGGGTTCTTTGATTTAAACTATATAAATTGATTCTAAGACCATAAATGAACTGTATGAAGGTTGGGGATCACAACCATGTAATTAATTTGATGAATCGTTGCATATTGATGAGGGTATGAGATTGGCAGGTTTTGTACGCATGAAGATTCGCAGGAAATTTCCCAACAAATTTCGCAGGAAAACCTGCGAAATTCCAAGGAAGAAGATGAAGTCAGCACGCCAAAATTCATATTCAAATATTTGATATAATATTTTATGATTTGTCGTTAATATTATTTCAGAAAAGCTAGCCTGGCTCAGTTGGTTTGTGTGTACGCGTATGAGGTTGATGGTCCTGGGTTCGAATCCCCCAGGCCCTTTTTGCTTTGTTGTTTTTATTTGATTTTTCCAGGAAACGCACAAAAGCATGTGAAAGCAGTATGTTGACACCAAACGCACGCTGGCCTAGTGGATGGTATGCTGGTCTTGGAGGATGCAATGCCTAGGGCCTGGGTTCGAGTCCCAGCCCCAGGTATGTTAATTTGTCATTTTATTTCTTGTATATAATTTAACAAAAAAAAACTTATATTTTAAATCTCAAATTTTATTAACAAAATTGTTTAATATTTATTTTATTGTATATTATTAATATTACATGTTTGTATAAATAAAATAATTCAAAATCCTAATTATTTACATTAAACCTAATATTTTCATATAAAACCTAATTTTGTTTATAAACCCTAATTATAATTATGAATATTAATTTATGTGTTTGTAAATTTTAAATTGTATATATTTATTTATAGTTTGTTTATATTATTATTATATGTAGTTTTATAATTTAAATAATTTAATTAAGTAATAAACCCATACTTATTTTTTCCTAAACAATTAAAGACCCTAATTTTATCTTATGAATATAATTTATTTATTTTTTTATATATGCTTATTTAATTATAATTAGATATTTTTATAATATGTATATAAAATTAAATAGTTAGGCTATTAATCATATTTATTAGTATATAATATTTATTATCTTAAAAAAAATAATTATTTATTTAAAATTGAACTTTTAATTTATTATTTATTATTATACTAACCATCTTATACTTATTTATTTTGTTTATTATTACTAACCCCTTTATTTATTTATTTATTATGTGATTATTTATTTAATTTATTTTATTATTATTATTATCATGTAATTGTACCATGTATGTAATAGTTGTAGTATTATTTTTATTATTTATTTAAATTGTCATGGCTAGTAAAATAGGGAGTGTAAAACATGTTTGTATTAAAAATTGAATTTAGATCATTAATCTCAAGATAAATATTTGAATTGGTACACTCACACACGTAAGTCGATCTTGGATCGCCATCTCACTTCTTAAGGGTTACCTCTCAAGTTGCCTAAACAAAAGGTCAAGTAAGGTGTAAAGCAAAGTCCCTCATCTCATATCATCTAGTCCCTTAATAGATAAAAAGGTCAAGTCCCTTCATGGTTGCCTTCGTAATGATCTTGTCCCTTTCGAATAAAGATGATAAGTCCCTTCGAATTGCTTATACACCTTACAGTTGCCTAAATAACAGTTGTCCCTTCACTTGTCCCTCACACATCCAAGGTAATGAATACCTATTCCTTAATAATAGGGATAGTCTTACTATTTAAAGGATATTTAAGAACAGAAAAGACTTAACTTAGGGTAGGTTCCTCTTATGTACTTGCTCACTTTTCAAAAACATTTCAAACACTTCACATTTTTCAAGCAATTTTCAAAACAAAGGCTTTATATATGTCCGTACATGGATCATTATAAAGTACTTAAGAAAATTTCTAAACACATACTACACTTCTCAAAAACATTTTAAAGTGAGCTAAGTAACTAAGAGCCCATGGATAACCATGGATGTAAAGGGTGCTAACACCTTCCCTTTACATAACCTACCCCCCGAACCCAAAAATCTTTTAAGGTCTTTCCTGTTCTTTTATGCCCTTTCCTTTGGATAAAATAAAAGTCGGTGGCGACTCTTGCTATCCGCAACATTTAACTAAAGTCAGTTCTCCCACCGTGTTACAGAACTGGCGACTCTGCTGGGGATTTAATAAAAGAGGGGTACCCTTAGGAATTAGATCACTTTAAACTTGTTTGCTTTGTTTGCTTTACTTTACTTGTTGGGTGCTCTTATGTGTGAAAGGTCCTAACCCGGATCTAGTGTACCTTAGGTAAATGGCAATAGACCAAGGAAACTGTACGGAGTATACCGATATGGTTGGTCTGGTGGCCATAGTTAGTGTGACTTCTTGGTTGGTGCTTATGTTCCTTAAGTCAAGTTGAGGATAATATGAGGCTACCATATGTTGTCAATACACTAACTAACTTTTAGAACCCTAGTTATCCCATCTTGGCCTTTAGAAAAGTAGTGAGATAACCGGCTTTGGTGAAGACTGAAGTTGGTTGATACTCGATACTACGCTCATTGAGATTCTAAACTTGGAGGGTTTTGGTTGGCAAGTAAGTTGCCTCCTGAACAACCACCCTTGTGAAGGATCAATGATATTGAGATCCCTTAGAACCTGGTTACTTTATAGGACAGGATGAACCATCTAAACTTCAGGGGAGGTTACTTACCTTTAAACCTCATGCAAGCCTTCAAACCTAGGGCTATTGTGTGACTTGTTTGTGTGTGCCACATGTCTGTGATTGAGCATAACATCATAACATCATCATACATCATAAGCATAGCATTTTCACTGACCATTTCAAGGACCAAAGGATTTATCTTTGTTCTTTGTTGCAGGTCATGGCTTCTGCTCGTAGGAATACTATCCGGATCAACTTTGTAGGGATACCTCCTAAGCTTAAGGAATTGGTCTCTCAAGTTTCTGAAAACTCCCAGTTCATCAAGAGACATGGTCACCTACTGGATCTAGTCACTTCAGGGTTCAATGAAGACATGATGAGTGTTCTGTTTCAGTTCTTTGATCCTAAGCACCATTGCTTCACATTCCCCGACTATCAGCTGGTTCCTGCAATGGAAGAGTTCTCTAAACTTCTGGGTATACCTGTTCTTGATCAAAGACCATTCACAGGCTTGGAAAAAGAGCTCAAACCTGAGGTTATTGCTGCAGCTCTACATTTGAAGAAGTCAGACATTGTTCTAGAAACGAGAAGCGGGGTTAAGGGTATTCTTGCTAAAACATTAATGGAGAAGGCTCAAGTGTTCTTGAAGGCTATGAGCTATGATGCTTTTGAGGAGATCTTGGCCTTGCTAATTTATGGCTTAGTATTGTTCCCCAATCCAGATCAGTTCATAGATGTTCATGCCATCAACATATTTCTGAGTCGCAATCCAGTGCCTACATTGCTTGGAGATATTCTACACTCTCTTCATACCCGTACTACGAAGGCACGAGGAACTCTGATGTGCTGCATACCTTTGCTATCTAGGTGGTTTATTTCTCACCTTCCTCGCTCAGTGATGAAGAATGAACAAGGGTTCAGGTGGTCTAAAAGGATCATGTCACTCTCTCATTCAGATATCCATTGGTGCTCCAGATCTATGGAGAATGTCACTATCATTGACCGTTGTGGGGAGTTTCCTAATGTGCCACTTCTAGGAATAAGAGGAGGCATTACTTACAACCCTTCTTTAGCTTTACGACAGTTTGGTTACACTCGGAGTGATGGTCCTCATGACATGTTGATTCAGGGTATTGTGTTTGACTACGACAACGATCTGCAAGGATACCGTCAAAGGTTCATACGAGCATGGGGAAAAGTGAACAAGGTTGACAGCAAGACTCTAGAGCCCAAGTACACTATTCCTATGGAAGCTTACCTCAGATGGGTGTGATCTCATGCTCAGACTCTCATGATTCCATATCCTGCCATCCTGCCAGTTACTATGGAGCCTGTTGCTGAAGGAGATACCTCTTATACCATCCTTCACCCAGACATGCCCACTGACATGGAAGACTTACAGAGGTCCTGGATCCAGTTGAAGGAGCAAAGGGATACTTTCGAGACTCATTACAAAGCAAGTCAAGAAAGAATCCTGGAGCTAACAAAGCAACTTCACGAGGAGAGGATTCTCAACTCATACCTCAACACAAAGAGGAAACGTCCATGGGAGACTTAAAACCCCATCTTTTGTATTTATTTCATTTCATTCTTATTGTAAGCCCAAAGGGCAAACAAATTTATTACTAATAAAAGTTTACTTTCTTGATTGTTTAAGCAAATTTAAATCCTGCGGTCCTTGAAAACATTGCATATGCATTTATACACCATATCATTGCATCACAGGTTTCTTGTGCACAGGTTTCTTATCTTCTCGCTGTTTATTTCAGCAATGGCTCTTGAACAAACAGTTAAAGATCTCCAGGCACAAAATGCACAGTTCCAAGAGATAATCCTGAACTTGTCCAAGGGGCAGGATGAATTGAAGACACTGCTGGCCAAGAAGACTAAGAAGACTAGAAGGTCAGGAGGCCTAATCAACATGGGAAGAAGGTTCAGAGGTCCTGTCAAGACCAAAGAACAGGTTGAAGATTATGAGTCTGAAGAGTCTGAGAAAGAAGGAGGCAGTCTCCATAATACAATGGGGGACTCTGATTCTGAAGCTAACTACTATCATGAGCCTAATGAAGATAAGTTCAAGATGTTGGTGGATAGAATGGATGCTATGGAATTGCAAAAGTCTTCTGGGCTTGATTTTGAAGACCTGAGTTTGATATCTGGGGTGGTTATACCCATTGGTTTCAAGGTCCCTACTTTTGTGGTGTATGATGGTGTCTCTTGTCCCAAGCTGCATCTGAGGTCTTATGTCCGGAGAATCCAACCCCATACTGCTGATAAGAAGTTGTGGATCCATTTCTTCCAAGAGAGCTTATCTGGAGCTCAATTGGAATGGTACTATCAGTTGGAGAGTGTCAACATCCGTGATTGGAATGATCTTGTTGAGGCCTTTTATAAGCAATATCAATACAATGCTGACCTAGCCCCTACTCGCATGCAACTACAAAGCATGTCTATGGGTGCTAAAGAAAATTTCAAGGAGTATGCCCAGAAGTGGAGAGATTTGGCTGGTAGAGTGCAACCCTCTCTATCTGACAGGGAGTTAGTGGATATGTTCATGTGTATGTTGAATGGTCCTTTTTATAGTCATCTCATTGGAAGCTCATCATCTGGCTTCACTGAGTTGATAATGACAGGAGAGCGCGTAGAAAGTGGTATAAGGAGTGGCAAGATCCAAGTGGGTGCTTCTTCATCTAGTACTACTAAGAAGCCCCCTAGTGGGAAGAAAGAGTCGAATGTTGTTTATGGTCAATCTGATCGTAATAGGAGGCATCAATATGTGAGTGCAGTTCATATCTCCAATCCTACTCCTGCAACACCAGAACAACCACAGGGCAATCAACAGAGGCCTAGAAGACAGTTCACTAAGCTCAACATGTCACTGGCCCAAGCCGTGCAACACTTGTTGAAGGGTGAACTCATCACTTTGAGGGACCCTCCTCAGAATCCCAATGTTACCTCTCCCAGGTACAATCCTAATGCACGATGTGCATATCATTCAAATTGTCAGGGACATGATACCAATAGTTGCTGGATATTGAAGAATAAAATTCAGGATATGATTGATGCTGGAGAGATTGAGTTTGACCCTCCGGGTACTCCAAATGTGATTATTGCTCCCATGCCAAATCATGAGAAGACTGTCAACGCCATTGATGAAGTTTCACATATTTCCTCTGTCGCAGATTTAACTACACCATTGTCTGTTATTAAGAAGAAGTTGGTACAAGCTGGGTTCTTTCCAGGTTGTCGTGAAGATTTTTTATATTGTGCTTATAAGCCGGATAGTTGCTGGAGGTTGAAGGACGGAATTCAACGCCTCATGGACAATTACATAATATTGTTTGAGAGGACCCCACCTTCTGTGGAGAGTATGGTTGAGCATATAACTAAAGGTGCGAAGGTTGAAGAGGTAGATATGGTGGATAAAGTGCCGGTAAGGATTACTTCCAAGGGACCTGTAAAAATCACTCGTAAGGGCCCAATTAAAATTACTGTTGAAGGCCCTGTGAAGATTGTTGCTGAAGCTAGAGTGGCTCCTATGATCATTACCACTCCGGATCCTATTCCATATACTTCTGATAAAGCTGTGCCGTGGCATTATGGGTCCGATGTTTATATTCATGGTGTTAAGCAGGAATCCATAGTTGATGCACCTGTTGTTGTTGAAAATCTGGACGTTGATAATATTGCTGGATCTAGTAAGATCACACGAAGTGGAAGAGTTTTCTCTCCCCCAGTTACTTCTAAGAATACAGTTACTCCAGCTACTACCTCTACTACTGATGCTCGGGGCAAAGGTCCTGTTATTGAACCTATACAAACTGATGTGCCAGCTGCTGATGACCTTTCTGAGCAGATGGAAGAAGTACTGAAGATCATTCGCAAGAGTGATTATGACATTGTTGATCAATTGGGGCATACTCCCTCCAAAATTTCTATGTTGTCTTTGTTGCTGTGTTTTGAGGCTCATGCCAAAGCCTTGATTAAGTTTTTGAAGACTGCTCACGTACCGAATGAGATTTCTGTAGACCAGTTTGAAAATTGTGTTGCACACTTGACCTATGATAATGGGTTAGGTTTCTCCGATGCTGATTTGACTCCTGCCAAGAGGGATCATAACAGGGCTCTACATATCTCTATTGAATGTAGGGGCACTACCCTGTCACATGTGTTAATAGACAATGGTTCTTTGCTGAATGTGTTGCCCAAAGAAGTTCTGAATAAGCTTAGTCCTGAAGATGTTGTGTTGAAGCCCAGTAATATAGTGGTGAAGGCTTTTGATGGCTCGAGAAGAGTGGTTCATGGAGAAATTGATCTCCCAATAAAAGTAGGTTCTCAGGTCTTCAATGCTAATTTTTATGTAACGGATATCCGTCCTTCGTATTCCTGTTTGCTTGGGTGTCCCTGGATCCATGGGGCAGGTGCTATAACCTCCACCTTACATCAGAAACTGAGATATCCAGTAGAAGGAAGAGTTGTCACTGTTTACGGAGAGGAAGGATATATAGTTAGCCATGTGAACACCTTTAAATATCTTGAAGTGGAAGGTGAATATGTTGAACCTCCGTGCCAGACATTCGAAGTAGTTCCTTGGATTGTTAATAATTATGAAGCTCCTCCTGTTGTCAAGAAAGTTCCTGTGGTCACCAGAGTACCTCCTACAATGGCCTCCCTCAAAGATGCTAGAGCTGTGGTGGATGAAGGTGGTTGTACTATTTGGGGTCAGCTTCCTGACATCCCTTACAAGTCTGACAAATTTGGTTTGGGTTTCACTGCAGAGTCCCAGAAGGTTGTTCGTCGTGCTCGTGTTGTTCGTATCACCAATCAGGGGATTATGAAAGATCAGATCAATGATGTGGGTGACTATGATGAAGACTACAACTTGGATGCTTGGATTTTTCCTACTGTGGGTGCTGGGCTCAATAATTGGAAAGCTGAAGATGTTATTCCTATCTCCTTTAGTCAGGAGTAAATACTATTACTGTGTTGTTACTTTTAAAGTTTGTAATTTTTGAACAATTAAACTCTTAAGCCTTGTGCCTTACCCGGGGCACAATGGTATGCTTGTTTCGGGATGTCATTTCATTTGCATACTTCATTCAATAAAAATCAGTGGACGTTTCGTTTTCGTAAATATTGTGTTCCTTGTCTTTCTTTTCTTTTATTTTTGTTTTATCAGCTATGTGTTCTTACACACACCCACATCACTAAAATGCAGATCCTCATCCACTCTGGATCCTGTTGATAACAGTTCTACTATTGCCAATTATAATTTCGAGAATCCGATCTATCAAGCTGAAGATGGAAATGAGGATGATTGTGAAGTACCTGTAGAGCTTGCTAGGTTGTTACAACAAGAAGAGAAAGTTATACAGCCACATGAAGAGCCAATCGAAGTTGTGAATCTGGGAACTGATGAAAACAGGAAAGAAGTCAAGATAGGGGCTGAATTAGAGGATAGTGTCAATAACAGATTGATTCAGATGTTACATGATTATGTGGAGATCTTTGCTTGGTCCTATGAAGATATTCCAGGGTTGGAGACAGACATTGTGGTTCACCGTTTACCGGTAAAAGAAGATTATCGTCCAAAGAAGCAGAAAGTTTGTCGTATGCGTCCTGAAATGTCAGAGAAGATTAAAGCAGAGGTGATGAAACAGTTTGATGCAGGGTTCTTAGCTGTGACTTCTTATCCTCAATGGGTTGCAAATGTGGTACCAGTACCTAAGAAAGATGGTAAGGTACGTATGTGTGTAGACTACAGGGATTTGAACAAGGCCAGCCCCAAAGATGACTTTCCACTTCCTCATATTGATGTTCTGGTAGACAACACTGCTCAGCACAAGGTATCCTCTTTCATGGATGGTTTCTCTGGTTACAATCAAATCAAGATGGCTCCTGAAGATATGGAGAAGACAACTTTTGTTACACAGTGGGGCACCTTTTGCTATAAAGTGATGCCATTTGGTTTGAAGAATGCAGGGGCAACATATCAGCGTGCTATGGTGGCTTTGTTTCATGATATGATTCATCATGAGATAGAGGTATATGTGGATGATATGATAGCCAGGTCCCAAAATGAAGAGCAACACCTTGATCATCTGCATAAGTTGTTTGAGAGGTTGAAGAAATACAAGTTAAGATTGAACCCAAACAAGTGTACTTTTGGAGTTAGATCTGGTAAGCTCCTGGGTTTCATTGTCAGTGGAAAAGGTATTGAAGTAGATCCAGCTAAAGTAAAAGCTATACAAGAAATTCCAGCTCCCCGTACTGAGAAGGAAGTTAGAGGTTTCTTGGGACGATTGAATTACATTGCAAGATTTATTTCCCAATTAACTGCTACCTGTGAGCCAATCTTCAAGTTGTTGAAGAAAGATCAGGTAATGGAGTGGAATGATGAGTGCCAGACAGCCTTTGATGAAATTAAGAAATATCTCCTAGAACCTCCAATTTTGATGCCACCAGTTGATGGAAGACCCTTGATTATGTACTTAACAGTATTAGATAACTCAATGGGGTGTGTGTTGGGGCAACATGACGAGTCTGGTCGAAAAGAGCAGGCAATCTATTACCTTAGCAAAAAGTTTACCGACTGTGAAACAAGATATTCACTGCTCGAGAAAAATTGCTGCGCTTTGGCATGGGCTGCTCGCCGACTAAGACAGTATATGTTGACTCATACTACCTTATTGATTTCGAAGATGGATCCAATCAAGTACATATTCGAGAAACCTGCTCTCTCCGGAAGAATAGCAAGATGGAAAATGATCTTGACAGAATATGACATACAGTATACTACGCAGAAGGCCATTAAAGGAAGTGTCGTAGCTGATCATTTGGCTCATCAAGCAGTGGATGATTATCAGTCAATGAGTTTTGAGTTCCTTGATGAAGACATTATGATTATTACTAAAGAACCTGAACAATATGACGGACCTGAACAAGGATCCCGATGGACTATGGTTTTTGATGGAGCTTCTAATGCACTGGGTAATGGTGTTGGTGTTGTGATTAGTTCCCCTGAAGGTTGTCATACCCCGATTACTGCAAGACTTTGTTTCTATTGTACCAATAACATGGCTGAGTATGAGGCATGTATCCTGGGTATCAAAGCTGCCATTGATATGAAGATTCAGTTCCTTGACGTATATGGAGATTCAGCCCTGGTAGTAAGTCAGATTAAAGGAGATTGGGATACCAAGCATGATAATCTCATTCCTTACAGAGAGCATGTGTTGTCTTTGATCCCCCATTTCAAAGAGATTACTTTTGAACATATTCCACGAAGAGAAAATCAGTTGGCAGATGCATTAGCCACTATGGCATCTATGTTTGAAATTAGTTGGGATGATGAAGCTCCCAAGATTACTATTGATAGATTTGAGAAGCCTGCATACTGCAATGAGATTAACACTGAAGAAACAGAGGAGAAGCCTTGGTTCTATGAAGTGAAAAGATATCTTGAAACTCAGGAGTTCCCTGAAGGGGCATCTGTCAAAGATAAGAAGTTTCTAAGGAGGTTTTCTGCTAAGTTTTTCTTGAGTAATGGCATTCTATACAAGCGCAATCATGATTCAACTTTGCTTCGTTGTGTGGATAAGAAGGAAGTAACAAAGATTATGGAAGACATGCATGAGGGGATCTTTGGCACTCATTCTAGTGGTCATACTATGGCAAAGAAGATATTGAGAGCAGGTTACTATTGGTCTACTATGGAAGCTGACTGCTATCAACATTCCAGAACGTGTCACAAGTGTCAAATTTATGCTGATAAAGTACATATACCTCCATCACCATTGAATGTGTTGACTGCTCCTTGGCCTTTTGCCATGTGGGGCATTGATATGATTGGTGAGATCAAGCCTACTGCTTCTAATGGGCATCGTTTCATCCTGGTTGCTATTGATTACTTCACGATGTGGGTAGAGGCAGCTTCATTTGCATCTGTTACTAAGAATGTGGTGGCTCGATTCATTAAGAATAATCTCATATGTAGGTATGGCATCCCTGAAAGGATTATTACTGACAATGGCTCTAATCTGAACAACACTATGATTACTGATCTTTGCACGCAGTACAAGATTAAGCATCACAACTCTTCTCCATATCGTCCAAAGATGAATGGGGCAGTAGAAGCTGCTAACAAGAATATCAAGAAGATTCTACAAAAGATGACTGTTACTTACAAGGATTGGCATGAGATGTTACCATTTGCTCTTCATGGTTATCGTACTACAATATGTACTTCAACAGGGGAAACCCCATTCTCCTTAGTATATGGTATGGAAGCAGTTCTGCCCATTGAAGTTAAGATTCCCTCCTTAAGAATTATGAAGGATGCAGGCTTGGATGAAGACGAGTGGATTCAAACCCGAGTTGACCAGATAAATTTGATTGATGAAAAGAGGTTAGCAGAAGTTTGTGATGGCCAGATGTACCAGAAACGGATGATTAAGGCTTTTAATAAGAAGGTTAAGCCAAAGGTATATCAGGCTGGTGACTTGGTAATCAAGCGTATCATATTACCACAGGGTGATCCTAGGGCAAGTGGACTCCTACATATGAAGGACCATTTGTAGTCAAGACAATATTTTCAGGAGGTGCCATGATACTTACTACTATGGATGGTGAAGACTTCCCTCAGCCTGTAAACGCAGACATAATTAAAAAATACTATGCATAAAAAGAGACCCGCTAGGTTGACTGGCCTAGGCAAAAATAAGAGCATCCCGGCGAACCAAAAGGGTTCAGGCAAAAATTAGGGATATATATAAAAAAAATGTACACCCGGCAAGTCAAAAACCTGAAAAGGCGGCTTGGGCAAAAAAGGGTATCCCGGTGGATTGAAAACCTGAAAGGGCAATCTAGGCAAAAGTTAGGGATTAAAGCGTATAACTATGTCTCTTTGGGATCACCCACGAAATTCCAACCAATTGTGCTACTTACTCAAGCTCGTACAGATAAAGCTCAATCCAATTGTTTCCGTCTCAACAGCAGAAGATGAGATACTTGAAGATAATGGCAATAGTAGAATTGAAACTCAATAGGATTATTTCACACATAGATGATTTTCTTTGTTTTGTAAAATTTTTATGACGAATTCCTCTTACTAGGATTTCTGTCTCCTTGTACAAACTTGCCTATGAATAGGTCACTTTGTGATATAAATAAAATTTCATCTTTGAATCCAGATTTACTTTTACCCTATTTACATAAGCGAAACGTCCATTGGTTGTGTTTGAATGTATGTATGCTTTTGAATATGATTGATGTTTACCAGAAATGCATAAAATGCTTTGAATATGATTGATGTTTACCAGAAATGCATAAAATGCAGTAATAGTATTTACTAAGGACGAACGAGGGAAGGAATTCAACGAAGCTTCGCCGGTTCATCCCCACCATACGGCTACAAATCCCCCAGTAGGGCAAATCCATCTTCATAAATACTTCAAGTCACATCTCCCCTGGAATTTATATCCATCTCTTTTATCCTCAGACGGATAGTCATGAATTTATTCTTCCAATAGGAGTACGACGAACGAAGACGGGAAGTTATGGATACCTTACTATCGAACGAAGACGGGAGGTTATGGATACCATACTATCGAAAGAAGACGGGAGGTTAGGGATACCTTACTATCAAACGAAGACGGGAGGTTTATAAATACTATATTATCAAACAAGACGAGTTCTTCATATTCTTCAGCAACAAATCGGGATTTATTTTCCCTGGCCAGCAGTTATTATACGAAGATATCCAGACGTTTCAGGCTGCATGATTCATACATACATCATTTACATCATACCATAACATATATATCCATAAGTACATAATACATTACTTAGGTGCATCATACTATGCATGCATACATAATGCATAAACTAATATTTTCCTTGCAGGATAGTTATATGCAGGTAAAACAATATCAACAACTTACAACGGGTCAGAAATGATCCATACACTATTCCAGATGTCCTTGAATAGCAGGCAAACGGTCTGTAAAAAGATCCATTCCCTGGTTCAAGAATTTTTTTTCCAGAAGAACAAATCCTGACGTTCTTTTGACCCTTAAGAGCAAATCCTGACGCTCTTTTGGCCCCTTGTTCAAGACTTTTTCAGAAGAACAAATCCTGACATTCTTTTGACCCTTAAGAGCAAATCCTGACGCTCTTTTGGCCACTTGTTCAAGACTTTTTCAGAAGAACTAATCCTAACGTTCTTTTGACCCTTAAGAGCAAATCCTGACGCTCTTTTGGCCCCTTGTTCAAGACTTTTTCAGAAGAACTAATCCTGACGTTCTTTTGACCCTTAAGAGCAAATCCTGACGCTCTTTTGGCCCCTTGTTCAAGACTTTTTCAGAAGAACTAATCCTGACGTTCTTTTGACCCTTAAGAGCAAATCCTGACGCTCTTTTGGCCCCTGGTTCAAGACATTTTACTCAGAAGAACAAATCCTGACGTTCTTTTGGCCCTTGGAGAATAGGCTAACGGTCTGTACAAAGATCCATTCCCTAATCCAAAATATTTCCAGAAGAGACAATCATCACAAGATTTATTTCTACTGGTCCATTCAGCAATTCAAATCATGTTGCATAAATGATTCAGAGACGGCCTATACAAAGACCTAGTACTGATATCCAGTATCAACATAAAGACATCACCACATCCAGATATTTTAAAATGGCATCTCTAAGCCCATCTCCAGTTCTTCCAAGTGGCATCTTCAAGCCCACTCAAACATATACAGCTGATCATCAGTATTACTCTACGCACCGGTGAGTGCAATTTTTTGGGCTTTCGTGTTCAATCCCCTTCAACTTCCAGGTCACGAATGGCACATATACCAATCTAACCCCTCAGGTTTCAGAAAATTGAACAGGGGCAACTGTTGCACCCCAAAATTTGCCCTCACATGACAAGACTTTGTGTACTAAGAGGTTCACAAGGTTCACAAGACATCTTATGAGGTTCACAAGGTTCACAAGACATCTTATGAGGTTCATAAGGTTCACAAGATATCTTATGAGGTTCACAAGGTTCACAAGACATTTCATGAGGTTCACAAGACATCTTATGAGGTTCATAAGGTTCACAAGATATCTTATGAGGTTCACAAGGTTCACAAGACATCTTATGAGGTTCACAAGGTTCACAAGACATCTTATGAGGTTCACAAGGTTCACAAGACATTTCATGAGGTTCACAAAGTTCACAATTTGTCAGAAGATTTGACATTTCCCTCAGACAATGCATCCTCCTAAGCAATGCATCCTAAACTAGGGTTTTGACTTTAATCAGGCTAAAGGGACTTCCAAGACTTCAAGTGAGCTTCATGACATCTTATATATGTTCAAGAGTCCCCATGACAAGTTTCAAGACTTTTCTCAAAGGCTTACTCAGTCAGATGATCAGATAGGTCAAAATCAGTCAAAGCAGTTAAAAAGTCAAACTGAGGTCAACTGTGGTCAAACCAAAGTCAAACTTCATGATTTTTTGCCAACATCAAGTATATGAAGTAAAATTCATCATTTGATCAAGGGTTTATCATGATTCATCAAGGAGATTTCAGATCATCAAGAATCAGGAGTTTCTAAATTAGGGTTTCCTTAGTAAAAGTCAACTGAACTTTGACCAGCCATAACTTTCACATGCTTCATCAAATTTTTTCCATCCAAAGCTCATTTTGAAGGAAATTTAATTCTCTACAACTTTGTGTCTCACAATCCAAGCCCAAAAATGCTTCATTTGGAGGGTATGAGCTAAGACATTATAGGTCCTTTTGAAAGTCAACAAAAAGTCAACAACTTCAAAAGAGCATAACTTGAGAATGGTAAAAGATATGAACATGAAACCAATGGGGTTGGTTAGAGGACTCTTTAAGCTTTCCAAAATGTCCAAGAACACTTTCATATCTTTAAAATTGAAGGATTTGTGCCCTTGCAAAGTTGGGAAATTTTAGGGAAGTTTTTGAAGCAAATAAGGCCTAAAATCAAATTTTTGCTAAATGAGCCCACCAAATTGCCATCCCATCTTTATGAAAACATCAAGCACGACCCAATCCATTAATTTTCTGAATTTTTATTTTTTATTTCATATTTATTTGAATTTTATTCATTAAAATATCATTTAAATTAAAATAAAATATGAAATCAAATATTTGGATGAGATATTGCTTCTAGAAAGTCATAAATATTGCTTGGATCAGATTGATATGAAAATTATGATAATGGTCTTGAAATAGCAAGGTTGGATCAAAAGATATTCAAGTTTTAAAGCATGATCTTTTTCAATCTCAATTATCCAAAAAGTCCAAACAATCCTACAATATTTTGACCTAATATCATTCATATATATACAAGTAATGGATCACAATGGAAGGGGACGAAAAATTGCAGCCTCAAACAACACATTCAAACTTCAAAAATTCAAGCACAAGGAGACATTCGGTTTTTGATTTGCAGGAGGTTTCAAAGAGTTCTAAAGGTCTCAACATGTTCCTTGATGTTCACTGAATGCATAACAATACTTATCATCATCCAAAACTCCATAAAACACATGAACCGAATGGCTTTTCATCTCACATTTGATTTTTTCGATTCAATGAATTTACTGCATTTCAATTGATTTTGATTGTTTAATCTTGTTTGTTTCATTGTGTTGAAGCTTTCTGGACCAATTAATTGGAGTTTCACTGCCTAGAATGACTTCGGCCATAGTTAGGGTTTATGACTCTCATTTAGGGTTCTTTGATTTAAACTATATAAATTGATTCTAAGACCATAAATGAACTGTATGAAGGTTGGGGATCACAACCATGTAATTAATTTGATGAATCGTTGCATATTGATGAGGGTATGAGATTGGCAGGTTTTGTACGCATGAAGATTCGCATGAAATTTCCCAACAAATTTCGCAGCAAAACCTGCGAAATTCCAAGGAAGAAGATGAAGTCAGCGCGCCAAAATTCATATTCAAATATTTAATATAATATTTTATGATTTGTCGTTAATATTATTTCAGAAAAGCTAGCCTGGCTCAGTTGGTTTGTGTGTACGCGTATGAGGTTGATGGTCCTGGGTTCGAATCCCCCAGGCCCTTTTTGCTTTGTTGTTTTTATTTGATTTTTCCAGGATACGCACAAAAGCATGTGAAAGCAGTATGTTGACACCAAACGCACGCTGGCCTAGTGGATGGTATGCTGGTCTTGGAGGATGCAATGCCTAGGGCCTGGGTTCGAATCCCAGCCCCAGGTATGTTAATTTGTCATTTTATTTCTTGTATATAATTTAACAAAAAAAAAAACTTATATTTTAAATCTCAAATTTTATTAACAAAATTATTTAATATTTATTTTATTGTATATTATTAATATTACATGTTTGTATAAATAAAATAATTCAAAATCCTAATTATTTACATTAACCCTAATATTTTCATATAAAACCTAATTTTGTTTATAAACCCTAATTATAATTATGAATATTAATTTATGTGTTTGTAAATTTTAAATTGTATATATTTATTTATAGTTTGTTTATATTAATATTATATGTAGTTTTATAATTTAAATAATTTAATTAAGTAATAAACCCATACTTATTTTTTCCTAAACAGTTAAAGACCCTAATTTTATCTTATGAATATATTTTATTTATTTTTTTATATATGCTTATTTAATTATAATTAGATATTTTTATAATATGTATATAAAATTAAATAGTTAGGCTATTAATCATATTTATTAGTATATAATATTTATTATCTTAAAAAAAATAATTATTTATTTAAAATTGAACTTTTAATTTATTATTTATTATTATACTAACCATCTTATACTTATTTATTTTGTTTATTATTACTAACCCCTTTATTTATTTATTTATTATGTGATTATTTATTTATTTTATTTTATTATTATTATCATGTAATTGTACCATGTATGTAATAGTTGTAGTATTATTTTTATTATTTATTTAAATTGCCATGGCTAGTAAAATAGGGAGTGTAAAACATGTTTGTATTAAAAATTGAATTTAGATCATTAATCTCAAGATAAATATTTGAATTGGTACACTCACACACGTAAGTCGATCTTGGATCGCCATCTCACTTCTTAAGGGTTACCTCTCAAGTTGCCTAAACAAAAGGTCAAGTAAGGTGTAAAGTAAAGTCCCTCATCTCATATCATCTAGTCCCTTAATAGATAAAAAGGTCAAGTCCCTTCATGGTTGCCTTTGTAATGATCTTGTCCCTTTCGAATAAAGATGATAAGTCCCTTCGAATTGCTTATACACCTTACAGTTGCCTAAATAACAGTTGTCCCTTCACTTGTCCCTCACACATCCAAGGTAATGACTACCTATTCCTTAATAATAGGGATAGTCTTACTATTTAAAGGATATTTAAGAACAGAAAAGACTTAACTTAGGGTAGGTTCCTCTTATGTACTTGCTCACTTTTCAAAAACATTTCAAACACTTCACATTTTTCAAGCAATTTTCAAAACAAAAGCTTTATATATGTCTGTACATGGATCATTATAAATTACTTAAGAAAATTTCTAAACACACACTACACATCTCAAAAACATTTTAAAGTGAGCTAAGTAACTAAGAGCCCATGGATAACCATGGATGTAAAGGGTGCTAACACCTTCCCTTTACATAACCTACCCCCCGAACCCAAAAATCTTTTAAGGTCTTTCCTGTTCTTTTATGCCCTTTCCTTTGGATAAAATAAAAGTCGGTGGCGACTCTTGCTATCCGCAACATTTAACTAAAGTCAGTTCTCCCACCGTGTTACAGACTCCATTTTCCCTGATTCGCCACCAGAAGGGCGGATCACCGCTCTCAGCCCCTGGGAAGACTTCCCAACCACCCTTGTCATATCGGGGGGAGGGATGAACGGCGAAAGCGCTGCCCTTTCAGTAAAACGCAAGTTCGAAGAACTCCTGCTGATTGCGCCCGAGCAAAAGGAAACATTGACAAAATATCGAGGCAAGTCCAATCCAATATCCTTTTTCCTAGAGGAGCTTCCATGCGGTTCCCCCAACTCGAGCATTCCGCTGCTAATCAGAGCCAAGATGGCTCACTTCGATGTCTGACGCATCCTGGTCGACCAAGGCAGTTCAATGGATATCATGTACATCCACCTTTCCAAAGACCTAAAGTTTGACAAAACCAACCTATCTCCATACGTTGGATCCGACCTCCTAGGGTTCAACGGGGCCACAACAAAGTCGTGGGATTACGTCGAGCTCCTCGTCACCTTCGGAGAGCAAGAGACGGCCAGAGAAATCAAGATCCAGTTCCTGGTCATAAAATGCCCCTCTCTTTACAACTGTATCATCGGTCGTCCGACTCTAGCTGAGCTGCCTGCGGTCCCATCCACCGTTCACGTGAAGATGAAATATTACACCAAACTGGGCCACGTGGTCACAATCCATGGAGACATCGAGGCCTCCCTAAGGTGTTACGATGCCACAGTGAAGGGACAGGCCACAATCAATACGAAGAATAACAAGAAGCCCAGGGTCGAAGAACTTCCCCCCCAAGGAATCAACGCCATCGACCTCGATTTCCGAATCGGCGAGGACGAAGCTGAAGAACAGAGGCCCGTCGAGGGACAGGCTCCCACTCACCCGTTCCGCCCAGTCCCAGACGGAGAGTTCGAACTCGTCCCACTGGGAGATGACCCCGACAGGACGGTGAAGATAGGCATGGGCCTGCCCGAGGAAACAAGGAAGCAGCTCGCGATATGCCTCAGGGAGAACTCTGACCTCTTCGCATGGAACGCTGCAGAGATGCCCGGCCTAGACCTTGAGGTCGCATGCCACCAATTAGCTTTAGACCGGGCAATCAAGCCCGTAGCACAACGTAGGCGCAAGCAGTCCCCCGAGAAAGTGGAAGCTGTCGAGCGAGCTATAAAAGACCTCTTAGCGGCAAATTTTATTTCTAAAGCCCAGTACACAACCTGGCTCTCTAATGTATTCCTCGTTAAGAAAAACAATGGAAAATGGCGCATGTGTGTTGATTATACTGATCTTAAGAGGGCTTGCCCCAAAGATGTTTTTCCTCTCCCTAACATAGATAAACTCGTCGACAATTCTGCAGGTTTCAAACTCTTGTCCTTCATGGACGCATATAGCGGATACAATAAAATCCCTATGTCGGACATGGACAAGAGACACACGGCATTCATGACTCCGACCGAAAATTACTATTACAACGTAATGCCCTTCGGGCTAAAGAATTACGGGGCCACATACCAGCGCATGATGAACAAAGTCTTCCGAGGAGAAATAGGGGATATGCTCAAAGTATACATGGACGACATGATCGTCAAATCACACGAGGAGACTGACCACGCACGACACCTCCGCAAGGTCTTCGAGCAGGCGAGACAATGCAAAATGAGGTTTAACCCTATGAAATGCACGTTCGGCGTCCGAGAAGGAAAATTCCTAGGCTTCTACCTCACTGAGCGGGGAATCAAGGCCAATCCCGACAAATGTCAAGCATTCTCAGAATTCCCAACCCCGAAGTCTAAAAAATCCATTCAATCCCTCAATGGGGTGCTCGCCTCGCTCTCCCATTTCATTGCCAAATCCGCTCAATACGTGTTACCTTTCTTTAAACTCCTCTGAAAAGAGGCCACCTTCGAGTGGACCGACGAATGCGAACAGACACTGCTCCATCTGAAGAAGGCACTCTCCGAATCCCCGGACCTGTCACGACCACTGGAAAGGGAGACCCTATACCTATATCTGTCTGTGGCAACCGAGGTCGTCAGCGCCGCTCTTATCAGAGAAACCGACGAGGGACAAAAGTCCATCTATTTCACGAGCAAAGCACTCCAAGGCCCCGAGCTCAAATACCAACAAATCAAAAAGGTCGCATTAGCCCTCATAAACGCCGCGAGAAGATTACGTCACTACTTCCTCGCTCACATGGTCAAGGTAAGAACTGATCAACCAATAAAACAACTCCTTGGTCGACCAGACATGGCCGGAAGAATGTTGAAATGGTCATTGGAACTTTTTGAATTCGACATACAATAGGAGAACAGGAAAGCTTAGAAGGCCCAGGCCCTGGCCGACTTTGTCGCAGAAATGACACACAACCCAAAGCCAGCGGAGGACGCCCACAAATGGACGATCTTCGTCGATGGTGCCTATAGCTCGACAAGAAGCGGTGCGGCAATCATCCTCGAAAACGAGGACGGAATCATGATCGAGGTCTCATTGGCATTAGCCTTCCCAACCTCCAACAACCAAGCCGAATACGAAGCTTTCATCGCCGGTCTAAGATTAGCCGAAGACCTAGGAGCAAAGGAAGTAAAGATATCGACAGACTCCCAACTCGTGGCATCACAAGTACAGGGAGAGTATCAAACCAAGAACGACAAACTCATCGAATATTTAGCATTGGTCAAGGAAAGACTCGAAAAATTCGAGAAGTGGGAGGTCCAACACGTGCCTCGCAAACATAACACGCGAGCGGACATCCTGTAAAAACTTGCTAGTACGAGGAAGAAAGGCGGAAACAAATCGGTAATCCAGGAGATCCTTCCTCGACCTAGCACTAAAAGACCACCACCTCCGCTCGAGGTAAACGTGATCGGAGACACTCATTGCTGGATGACACCCATCTATAACTATCTCACAAAGGGTGAACTCCCCACAGACCCCAAAGAGGCGGCCACTACCAAGCGGAGGGCATGCTCATACGTCGTCCTCGAAGGGAAACTCTACCGTAGAGGACTCTCCATCCCGTTACTCAAACGCGTCGAGGAGGAGAAAGTCCCAGGCATACTGGGGGAAATACACCGAGGAATCAACGCCCAACATCCCGGAAGACGGTCACTAGCGTGCAAGGCTCTTCGAGCGGTCTACTATTGGCCGACTATGTGTTGCACCCCAAAATTTGCCCTCACAAGACAAGACTTGGTGTACTAAGAGATTCACAAGGTTCACAAGATATCTTATGAGATTCACAAGGTTCACAAGACCTCTCATGAGGTTCACAAGACCTCTCATGAGGTTCACAAGGTTCACAAAGTTCACAATTAGTCAGAAAGTTTGACAATTCCCTCAAACAATGCATCCTCCTAAGCACTGCATCCTAAACTAGGGTTTTGACTTTAATCAGGCTAAATGAACTTCCAAGACTTCAAGTGAGATTCATAACATCTTATATTTGTACAAGAATCCCCATGACAAGTTTCAATACTTTTCCCAAAGGTTTGCTCAGTCAGATGATCAGATAGGTCAAAATCAGTCAAAGTAGTTAAAAAGTCAAACTGAGGTCAACTGTAGTCAAACCAAAGTAAAATGTCATGATTTTTTTCCAACATCAATTATATGAAGTAAAATTCATCATTTGATCAAGGGTTGATCATGATTCATCAAGGAGATTTCAGATCATCAAGAATCAGGAGTTTCTAAATTAGGGTTTTCACAGGAAAAGTCAACCGAACTTTGACAAGCCATAACTTTCACATGATTCATCAAATTTTTCCCATTAAAAGCTCATTTTGAAGGAAATTTAATTCTCTACAACTTTGTGTCTCACAAGCCAAGCCCAAAAATGCTTCATTTGGAAGGTATGAGCTAAGACATTATAGGTCCTTTTGAAAGTCAACAAAAAGTCAACAACTTCAAAAGAGCATAACTTGAGAATGGTAAAAGATATGGACATGAAACCAATGGGGTTGGTTAGAGGACTCTTTAATATTTCCAAAATGTCCAAGAACACCTTTATATCATTAAAATTGAAGGATTTGTGCCCTTGCAAAGTTGGGAAATTTTAGGGAAGTTTATGAAGCAAATAAGGCCTAAAATCAAATTTTTGCTAAATGAGCCCACCAAATTGCCATCCAATCTTTATGAAAACACCAAGCACGACCCAACCCACTTATTTTCTGAATTTTTATTTTTTATTTCATATTTATTTGAATTTTATTCATTAAAATATCATTTAAATTAAAATAAAATATGAAATCAAATATTTAAAAGGGGATATTGCTTCTAGAAAGTCATAAACATTGATTGGATCAGATTGATATGAAAATTATGATGATTGTCCTAAAATAGAAATGTTATATCAAATAATATTTGAAATTTAAGGCATGATCTTTCTCAATCTCATTGATCCAAAAAGTCCAAAGAACAACCACCTTTCTTGACCTAATTTTGTTCACTTATAAGTATAGAACTCATCACAATGCCAAGGGGACGAAATTTGCAGCCTCAAGAGCAAGTTCCAAATTTTCAAAATTCATCAAAAACTCTCAATTCGGATTCTCACTTAGAGGCTCTCTCAAAGCATTCTAAAGGTTCAAACATGTTCATTGAACATCATTGATGCAATCCCAACCATTCATTGCATTCAAAACATCCTGAATTGCTTAAACCGAATTCGTTTCTTTTGAGTTTTCTTAATTTTCGATTTCAAATATTTATGCATTATAAACGTGGTTTGATCTTATATTATTGTTTGCTTGGATGTTTAGAATGTTTCTGGACCATTTGATTGAAGCTTACGTGCAGAAACAAGGAAGTGCCATACTTAGGGTTTAAAGCTTCAAATTAGGGTTCTTTGATTCACATAATATAAATGACTTTTGATGACATAATTGAATTGTACAGGTCACAAGGAGTCTAAGGATGTCTTTAATTTGATGTAATTGTACTGGTTGTGTAGGGTTTGAAAAACGCAGGTTTAAAACGCATGAAGATTCGCAGGAAAATCCCTGGATAAATTCGCAGGAAAACCTGCGAATCCTGAGGAAGAAGATGGTGAAGTTGGCGCGAAATCCTGATTTGAATAATATGCTTATTTTATTATGAATTGTTTTCTGTTATATATCAACTATGTAGTAATAGCTCAGATGGTAAGCATGTGCGTGTATGAAGATCAAGACAGGGGTTCGAATCCCACCTCCAACATTTTTTTTGCTTTATTTCCCTTATGTTTTTCAGGCTTAAAATATAATGATTCGTCCTCATTCCCTATCACCAAACGCACGCTGGCCTAGTGGAGAGTATGCTGGTCTTGGAGGATGCAATGCCTAGGGCCTGGGTTCGAATCCCAGCCCCAGGTATGTTTTCTTTCTTTTTTTCATTCTTTTATTTATTTTGTTTATATTTTATAATTAAACTTAATTAATTTCTTAAAATGTTAAAATAAATATATAATATTTCTTATACCTAAAATTCATTTTTTTTAATCAAACTTTATTTTCAAAATTTAATTATTTATATTTATATATTATATGTTCATATTATTAAATATATATATAATTTGTAAATAAATGGATTTGTTTTGTAAATTAATAAATAAAACCCTAATTCTATTTTCTAAACTCATAAACCCTAATTTATTTTGATTAACCCTAATTTTCTTTTAAAAACCCTAGTTATATTGTAAATATTAATTTATTTGTTTATAGATTTTAATTTTATAATTTGTTCATATTGTATATAGTTTTTATATGTAAATAATTTAATTAATTAATTAACTCTAATTTATTTTCCTAAAAATAATTAAAAACCCTAACTTTATTTTATTAAATTAATTTATTATTTTATGTTTACTTAATTATAATTGGCAAATATTTTTATAATATGTATATAAAATTAAATAATTAGACTATTAATCATATTTTATTAGTATATAATACTTATTATTTATTTCTTTTATTAAAAATCTTAAAAAATAATTATCTATTTAAAATTGAACTTTTGATTTATTATTACATTATTATGCTAATTTATTTTTCTTATATTTATTTTGTTTATTACTAACCCCTTTATTTATTTATTTATTATGTGATTATTTATTTAATTTATTTTATTATTATTATTATTATGTAATTGTACCATTTATGTAATAGTTGTAGTATTATCTTTATTATTTATTTAAACTGTCGTGGTTAGTAAAATAGGGAGTGATAACATGTTTGCTTTAAAATTAACTTAGATCACTAATTATAAGATAAATATTTGAATTTGTACACGCACACACGTAAGTCGATCTTTGATCGCCATCTCACTTCCTTAAGGGTTACCTCTCATGTTGCCTAAACTAAATGGTCAAGTAAGGTGTCTAAAAAGCAAAGTCCCTTCATAAAATATCATCAAGTCCCTTCAAATTATAAGATCAAGTCCCTTCGAGGTTGCCTACGATAAATGATCTCGTCCCTTCGAATAAAAGATGATAAGTCCCTACGAATTGCTAAAGACACCTTACAGTTGCCTAAACACAGATGTCCCTTTACATGTCCCTTACAACATCCAAGGTAATGACTATCTATTCCTTAATAATAGGGATAGTCTTACCACTTAAAGGATATTTAAGAACAGAAAAGATTTAACTTAGGGTAGGTTCCTCTTAAGTACTTGCTCACCTTTTCAAAACATTTCAAAACACTTCACATTTTCAAACAAATTTTCAAAACAAAGTCTTTATATATATCCGTACATGGATCATTATAAAGTACTTAAGGAAATTTCTAATCACACATTACACTTCTCAAAACAATTTAAAGTGAGCTAAGTAACTAAGAGCCCATGGATAACCATGGATGTAAAGGGTGCTAACACCTTCCCTTTACATAACCGACCCCCCGAACTCAAAAATCTTTTAAGGTCTTTCCTGTTCTTTTATGCCCCTTCCTTTGGATAAAATAAAAGTCGGTGGTGACTCTTGCTATCCGCAACATTTAACTAAAGTCGGTTCTCCCACCGTGTTACAGAACTGGCGACTCTGCTGGGGATTTAATAAAAGAGGGGTACCCTTAGGAATTAGATCACTTTAAAATTGTTTGCCTTGTTTGTTTTACTTTACTTGTTGGGTGCTCTTATGTGTGAAAGATCCTAACCCGGATCTAGTGTACCTTAGGTAAATGGCAATAGACCAAGGAAACTGTACGGCGTATACCGATATGGTTGATCTGGTGGTCATAGTTAGTGTGACTTCTTGGTTGGTGCTTATGTTCCTTAAGTCAAGTTGAGGATAATATGAGGCTGCCATATGTTGTCAATGCACTAACTGACTTTTAGAACCCTAGTCATCCCATCTTGGCCTTTAGAAAGTAGTGAGATAACCGGCTTTGGTAAAGACTGAAGTTGGTTGATACTCGATGCTACACTCATTGAGATCCTAAACTTGGAGGGTTTTGGTTGGCAAGTAAGTTGCCTACTGAACAACCACCCTTGGGAAGGATCAATGATATTGAGATCCCTTAGAACCTGGTTATTTTATAGGACATGATGAACCATCTAAACTTCAGGGGAGGGTACTTACCTTTGAACCTCATGCAAGCCTTTAAACCTAGGGCTATGGTATGACTTGTTTGTGTGTGCCACATGTTTGTGATTGAGCATAACATCATAACATCATCATGCATCATAAGCATAGCATTTTCACTAACCATTTCAAGGACCAAAGGATTTATCTTTGTTCTTTGTTGCAGGTCATGGCTTCTACTCGTAGGAACACTATCAGGATCAACTTTGTAGGAATACCTTCTAAACTTAAAGAATTGGTCTCTCGGGTTTCTGAAAACTCCCAGTTCATCAAGAGACATGGTCACTTATTGGATCTAGTCACTTCAGGGTTCAATGAAGACATGATGAGTGTTCTGTTTCAGTTCTTTGACCCTAAACATCACTGCTTTACATTTCCTGACTATCAATTGGTTCCTACAATGGAAGAGTTCTCCAAACTTCTGGGTATACCTGTCCTTGATCAGAAACCCTTCACAGGCTTGGAAAAAGAGCTTAGACCTGAGGTTATTGCTGCAGCTCTACATCTAAAAAAGTCAGACCTTGTTCTAGAAACGAGAAGCGGAGTTAAGGGTATTCTTGCTAAGGTGTTGATAGAGAAGGCTCAAGTGTTCTTAAAGGCTATGAGCTATGATGCTTTTGAGGAGATTTTAGCCTTGCTGATTTATGGCTTAGTGTTGTTCCCCAATCCATATCAGTTCATAGACATTCACGCCATCAACATATTTTTGAGTCACAATCCAGTGCCTACATTGCTTGGAGACATCTTACATTCTCTTCACACCCGTACTACAAAGGCACGAGGAACTCTGATGTGCTGCATACCTTTTTTATCTAGGTGGTTTATTTCTCACCTTCCTCGATCAGTGATGAAGAATGAACAAGGGTTCAGGTGGTCCAAGAGGATTATGTCACTTTCTCATTCAGATATTCATTGGTGCTCTCGATCTATGGAGAGTGTTACTATCATTGACCATTGTGGGGAGTTCCCTAATGTGCCACTTCTAGGCATAAGAGGGGGCATTACCTACAATCCTTCTTTAGCTTTACGATAGTTTGGTTATGATCGGAGTGATGGTCCTCATGATATGTTGATTCAAGGTATTGTGTTTGACTACGACAACGATCTGCAAGGTTACCGTCAAAGGTTTATACGAGCATGGGGGAAAGTGAACAAGGTTGACAGCAAGACTCTGGAGCCTAAGTACACTATTCCTATGGAAGCTTATCTCAGATGGGTGCGATCTCGTGCTCAGACTCTTATGATGCCATATCCTGCTATCCTGCCAGTTACTATGGAGCCTGTTGCTGAGGGGGATACCTCTTATACCATCCTTCACCCAGACATGCCCACTGACATGGAAGACTTACAAAGATCCTGGATCCAGTTGAAGGAGCAAAGAGATACTTTTGAGACTCATTACAAAGCAAGTCAAGAAAGAATCCTGGAGCTAACAAAGCAACTTCACGAGGAGCGGAATCTCAACTCATACCTCAACACAAAGAGGAAACGTCCATGGGAGACTTAAAACCCCATCTTTTGTATTTATTTCATTTCATTTTGTAAGCCCAAAGGGCAAACAAATTTATTACTAATAAAAGTTTACTTTCTTGATTGTTTAAGCAAATTTAAATCCTGCGGTCCTTGAAAACATTGCATACGCATTTATACACCATATCATTGCATCACAGGTTTCTTGTGTACAAGTTTCTTATCTTCTCGCTGTTTATTTCAGCAATGGCTCTTGAACAAACAGTTAAAGATCTCCAGGCACAAAATGCACAGTTCCAAGAGCTGATCCTGAACTTGTCCAAGGGGCAGGATGAATTAAAGACATTGCTGGCCAAGAAGACCAAGAAGACTAGAAGGTCAGGAGGCCTAATCAACATGGGAAGAAGGTTCAGAGGTCCTGTCAAGACCAAAGAACAGGTTGAAGATTATGAGTCTGAAGAGTCTGAGAAAGAGGGAGGCAGTCTCCACAACACTATGGGGGACTCGGATTCTGAAGCTAACTACTATCATGATCCTACTGAAGATAAGTTCAAAATGTTGGTGGATAGAATGGATGCTATGGAATTGCAAAAGTCTTCTGGGTTGGATTTTGAAGACCTGAGTTTAATATCTGGGGTGGTCATACCCATAGGTTTCAAGGTTCCTACTTTCGTAGTTTATGATGGTGTCTCTTGTCCCAAGCTGCATCTGAGGTCTTATGTCCGGAGAATCCAACCCCATACTGCTGATAAGAAGTTGTGGATCCATTTATTCCAAGAGAGCTTATCTGGAGCTCAATTGGAATGGTACTATCAGTTGGAGAGTGTCAACATCCGTGATTGGAATGATCTTGCTGAAGCCTTTTATAAGCAATATCAATACAATGTTGATCTAGCCCCTACCCGCATGCAACTACAGAGCATGTCTGTGGGTGCTAAAGAAAATTTCAAGGAGTATGCCCAGAAGTGGAGAGATTTGGATGGTAGAGTGCAACCCCCTCTAACTGACAGGGAGTTAGTTGATATGTTCATGTGTACGTTGAATGGTCCTTTTTACAGTCATCTTATTGGAAGCTCATCATATGGCTTCACTGAGTTGATCATGACAGGAGAGCGCGTAGAAAGTGGTATAAGGAGTGGCAAGATCCAAGTGGGTGCTTCTTCATCCAGTACTACAAAGAAGCCCCCTAGTGGGAAGAAAGAGTCGAATGCTGTTTATGGTCAATCTGATCGTAATAGGAGGCATCAATCTGTGAGTGCAGTTCATATCTCCAATCCTACTCCCGCAACACCAGAGCCACCACAGGGAATCAGCAGAGGCCTAGAAGGCAGTTCACTAAGCTCAACATGTCACTGGCCCAAGCCTTGCAACACTTGTTGAAGGGTGAACTCATCACTTTGAGGGATCCTCCTCAAAATCCCAATGTTACCTCTCTCAGGTACAATCCTAATGCACGATGTGCATATCATTCAAATTGTCAAGGACATGATACCAATAGTTGTTGGATATTGAAGAATAAAATTCAAGATATGATTGATGCTGGAGAGATTGAGTTTGACCCTCCGGGTACTCCAAATGTGATTACTGCTCCCATGCCAAATCATGAAAAGACTGTCAACGCCATTGATGAAGTTTCACGTATTTCCTCAGTTGCAGACGTGACTACACCATTATCTGTCATCAAGAAGAAGTTGGTACAAGCTGGGTTCTTTCCAGGTTGTCATGAAGATTGTGTCTATTGTGCTTATAAGCCGGATAGTTGCTGGAGATTGAAGGACGGAATCCAACGCCTCATGGACAATTACACAATATTGTTTGAGAGGACACCACCTTCTATGGAGAGCATGGTAGAACATATAACTAAAGGTGAGAAGGTTGAAGAGGTGGATATGGTTGATAAAGTGCCGGTAAGGATTACTTCCAAGGGACCTGTAAAAATCACTCGTAAGGGTCCAATTAAAATTACTGCTGAAGGCCCTGTGAAAATTGTTGCTGAAGCTAGAGTGGCTCCTATGATCATTACCACTCCGGGTCCTATTCCATATACTTCTGATAAAGTTGTGCCTTGGCATTATGGGTCTGATGTTTATATTCATGGTGTTAAGCAGGAATCCTTGGCTGATGCACCTATTGTTGATGAAAATCTGGATGTTAATAATATTGCTGGATCTAGTAAGATCACACGAAGTGGAAGAGTTTTCTCTCATCCAGTTACCTCCAAGAATGCAGTTACTCCAGCTACTACCTCTACTGCTGATTCTCGAGGCAAAGGTCCTGTTATTGAACCTATACAAACTGATGTGCCAGCTACTGATGATCTTTCTAAGCAGATGGAAGAAGTGCTGAAGATCATTCGCAAGAGTGATTATGACATTGTTGATCAATTGGGGCATACTCCCTCCAAGATTTCTATGTTGTCTTTATTGTTGTGCTCTGAGGCTCATGCCAAGGCCTTGATTAAATTTTTGAAGACTGCTCACGTACCAAATGAGATTTCTGTAGACCAGTTTGAAAATTGTGTTGCACACTTGACCTATGATAATGGGTTAGGTTTCTCCGATGCTGATTTGACTCCTGCCAAGAGGGATCATAATAGGGCTCTACATATCTCTATTGAATGTAGGGGCACTACCCTGTCACATGTATTAATAGACAATGGTTCCTCGCTGAATGTGTTGCCCAAAGAAGTTTTGAATAAGCTTAGCCCTGAAGATGCTGTGTTGAAACCCAGTAATATAGTGGTGAAGGCTTTTGATGGCTCGAGAAGAGTGGTGCATGGAGAAATTGATCTCCCAATAAAAGTAGGTTCTCATGTTTTCAATGCTACTTTTTATGTAATGGATATTCGTCCGTCGTATTCTTGTTTACTTGGGCGTCCCTGGATCCATGGGGCAGGTGCTGTAACTTCTACTTTACATCAGAAGCTGAGATATCCAGTAGAAGGAAAAGTTGTCACTGTTTACGGAGAGGAAGGATATATAGTTAGCAATGTGAACACCTTTAAATATCTTGAAGTGGAAGGGTGAATATGTTGAAACTTCGTGTCAGACATTCGAAGTAGTTCCTTGGGTTGTTAATAATTATGAAGCTCCTCCTGTTGTCAAGAAAGTTCCTGTGGTCACCAGAGTACCTCCTACAATGGCTTACCTTAAAGATGCTAGAGCTGTGGTGGATGAAGGTGGTTGTACTATTTGGGGTCAGCTTCCTGACATTCCTTACAAGTCTGACAAATTTGGTTTGGGTTTCACTGCAGAGTCCCAGAAGGCTGTTCGTCGTGCTCGTGCTGTTCGTATCACCAATCAGGGAATTATGAAAGATCAAATCAATGCTGTGGGTGACTATGATGAAGACTACAACTTGGACGCTTGGATTTTTCCTACTGTGGGTGTTGGGCTCAATAACTGGAAAGCTGAAGATGTTATTCCTATCTCCTTTAGTCAGGAGTAAATACTATTACTGTGTTGTTACTTTTAAATTTGTAATTTCTGAACAATTAAACTCTTAAGCCTTGTGCCTTACCCGGGGCACAATGGTATGCTTGTTTCGGGATGTCATTTCATTTGCATACTTCATTCAATAAAAATCAGTGGACGTTTCGTTTTCGTAAATATTGTGTTCCTTGTCTTTCTTTTCTTTTATTTTTGTTTTATCAGCTATGTGTTTTTACACACGCCCACATCACTAAAATGCAGATCCTCATCCACTCTGGATCCTGTTGATAACAGTTCTACTATTGCCAATTATAATTTCGAGAATCCGATCTATCAAGCTGAAGATGGAAATGAGGACGATTATGAAGTACTTGTAGATCTTGCTAGGTTGTTACAACAAGAAGAGAAAGCTATACAGCCACATGAAGAGCCAATCGAAGTTGTGAATCTGGGAACTGAAGAAAACAGGAAAGAGGTCAAGATAGGGGCTGAATTAGAGGATAGTGTCAAGAGCAGATTGATTCAGATGTTACATGATTATGTGGAGATCTTTGCTTAGTCCTATGAGGATATGTCGGGGTTGGATACAGATATTGTGGTTCACCGTTTACCAGTGAAAGAAGACTGTCGTCCAAAGAAGCAGAAGGTTCGTCGCATGCGTCCTGAAATGTCAGAGAAGATTAAGGAAGAGGTGATGAAACAGTTTGATGCAGGGTTCTTAGCTGTGACTTCTTATCCTCAGTGGGTTGCAAATGTGGTGCCGGTACCTAAGAAAGATGGTAAGGTACGTATGTTTGTAGACTACAGGGATTTGAACAAGGCCAGCCCCAAAGATGACTTTCCACTTCCTCATATTGATGTTCTGGTAGACAACACTGCTCAGCATAAAGTATTCTCTTTCATGGATGGTTTCTCTGGTTACAATCAAATCAAGATGGCACCTGAAGATATGGAGAAGACAACATTTGTTACACAGTGGGGCACCTTTTGCTATAAGGTGATGCCATTTGGTTTGAAGAATGCAGGGGCAACATATCAGCATGCTATGGTGGCTTTGTTTCACGATATGATTCATCATGAGATAGAGGTATATGTGGATGATATGATAGCCAGGTCCCAGAATGAAGAGCAACATCTTGATCATCTGCATAAGTTGTTTGAGAGGTTGAAGAAATACAAGTTGAGATTGAACCCAAACAAGTGTACTTTTGGATTTAGATCCGGAAAGCTCTTGGGTTTCATTGTCAGTGGAAAAGGTATTGAAGTAGACCCTGCTAAAGTAAAAGCGATACAAGAGATGCCAGCTCCCCGTACTGAGAAGGAAGTCAGAGGTTTCTTGGGACGATTGAATTACATTGCAAGATTTATTTCCCAATTGACTGCTACCTGTGAGCCAATCTTCAAGTTGTTGAAGAAAGATCAGGTGATGGAGTGGAATGACGAGTGCCAGACAGCCTTTGATGAAATCAAGAGATATCTTCTAGAACCTCCAATTTTGATGCCGCCAGTTGATGGAAGACCCTTGATCATGTACTTAACAGTGTTAGACAACTCAATGGGGTGTGTGTTGGGGCAACATGACGAGTCTGGTCGAAAAGAGCAGGCAATATACTACCTTAGCAAAAAGTTTACCGACTGTGAAACAAGATATTCACTGCTCGAGAAAACTTGCTGCGCTTTGGCATGGGCTGCTCGCCGACTAAGACAGTATATGTTGACTCATACTACCTTACTGATTTCAAAGATGGACCCAATCAAGTACATATTCGAGAAACCTTCTCTCTCCTGATGAATAGCGAGATGGCAAATGATCTTGACAGAATATGACATACAGTATACTACTCATAAGGCCATTAAAGGAAGTGTTGTAGCCGATCATTTGGCTCATCAAGCAGTAGATGATTATCAGTCAATGAGTTTTGAGTTCTCGGATGAAGACATTATGATTATTAGCAAAGAACTTAGACAATATGACGGACCTGAACAAGGATCCCGATGGACTATGGTTTTTGATGGAGCTTCTAATGCACTTGGTAATGGTGTTGGTGTTGTGATCAGTTCCCCTGAAGGTTGTCATACCCCGATTACTGCCAGACTTTGTTTCTATTGTACTAATAACATGGCTGAGTATGAGGCATGTATCCTGGGTATCAAAGCTGCCATTGATATGAAGATTCAGTTCCTGGACGTATATGGAGATTCAACCCTGGTAGTAAGTCAGATTAAAGGAGATTGGGATACCAAACATTATAATCTCAAATTTGCCCTCACCCATTCACACCATGGCTTGTGAACACCCCAAATTTGCCCTCACCCATTCACACCATGGCTTGTGATCATTTCATATGCATAAACTCAATCATGGCATCTCATATCACATTTTTGATTCACTGCATAGATTCAAAGTCATCTGCATCTAGGGTTTGTGATCTGAGAAATCCAAGAGCTTCTTGAGCCACTCCAAAGGTCATCAATCACTTCAAAGGGGTCCATGTATGTTAAAACATCATATTATATCCTCTCAAAGTCAAAAATTTCAAAGAATCACAAGAACTGAGAATGGCATGGAAGCAGAGCCAGATTTGACTGCACAGATGACCTAAAATTAGGGTTTTGGTTTCAAAGGCCATAACTCCAAATTTTTTGGTCATTCTTGTTTCTATTGGTCTCTATATGGTATAGGGAGTATGCATATCAATTTTCATGAAGAAATTCCATGGGGAAGTCATCTGATCAAGAGTTGACTTTTCAAGCAAGTCAGTGCAAAATCAGGGCATCTGAGGCCCCCAATGACCCAACCAAAGGGTGTTCTTCATCATTTTGATTGTATATGATCTTTATTTGATCATAGAAGAAGTTGGAAGTTCACAAAATTGAAGAATTTCAAGTCTTTTACAAAGTTGACTTTTTGGGAAAGTTTGACTTTTAATGAAATTGCCATTTTAGGCAACTTTTTCAACCTTTACTTTTTGATTCAAAAAAGCTTCAAATGGAAAAACTTTGGTCATGAAAGTTGTAGAATGGATCATTCCCTTTTCAAAAAGTACAAGAACATGACTTAATTCATTTTGGATCAAAAGTTATGGCTTGGCAAAGTTGGCAAAAATCACAAAATTTGAAGTTTTCCACCAAAGAGGCAAAGTTGCAAATTCACTTCTCAAGGCAAATTAAGTTATCAAATGGACTTCTAAACTTCACAACATGATCATACAAGACCTAAAAGTCATAATGGGACAAGAAATCTCTCATTTTTATGGCTTATGGAGCAAGATATCTCATAAGAATCAAAAGTGAATCAACTTGCAAAAACTCACTCAAGTGAAGATCCACTTGCTTGCTGGCTTGCCAAACCATCCTAGGGTTCTCCCCACATCATGCTGCGCAGGACACACCTTTTGTCCTTGGCTAGAAAGTAGCCCATACCTCTCTTACACCAACTTTGACATTTTGGCAACTTGAGCCATATCAATCAATAAAGCACACATCACTTCATCTGACCCATCACAATTGTTTATGCAAATCAAAAGCAAGCCAAAGCATACAAAACACAAGCCTGAAACCATCCATAGCACAGCATTCTCATTTTCACACCACCTTGCAAAAGCTTTCGAAACTGCTTGCACAAACCTCAAACACACAAACCAACTTCACAAACCATCTCACCATGCTTCACTGAACACAAACCAACCCTTGAGACAGCCTGAAAGCCATTGAATCAAAGATACGATTTCTGCCCCTCATTGAGCAGAACTTCAGCCATCTCTCAAACCAGCCAAAATAAACTTTCTCTAAGCCTTTCAGAAGCACAAGGGAGATCATAGGAGTGGTTTTGCACAAGAGAGGAGGTCAGAAAGCTCCAAACTGAAAAGCTTCAACTCAGGTAGCTTCAAGAACTTTTTTTCCAGAACTTGCATTTTAAGTTTCTACATGAATCTACGTGCTTCACTAATCATCCTGATATAATTTGTTTTGAAGATGATTAAGAAATGAGCATGTATTGAACTTCTGAAAGTTTTGTTCATTTTCACGATTTGCTTCGAATCTTGTTCTTGAGGAGAAATAAATGGATTTTGTTGCTGGATTGTTGTTTAGGGATGTTAGTTTAGTTGATCTGGAGAGTTTGACATGATTTCATTGCGTGTAGAGAGAGATTGAGAAGTGAGCTAGCCGGAGAAGACGACCGGAACAGTGTTTCGGTCGCCTGAGAGTCATTAGGGCATAATTAACTAGGGCCTATCATAATTACGTGAATTTGAATCTCAGCCCTTGGATGTGGCGCCAAGTCGACTCCCGCGCGTGTGAGTTCAAACCCTGGCCATTGATTATGTTGACTTTTCCCTTTTTCAGATTTAATTCATTTTATTTTACATTTTATTTCATTTGTTTTCTCCAATTTATTTAAAATAGCAAAATAATTTTAAAAATTCTGAAAATTTTTGTACAAACTTTTATGAATTTTCAGAAACCAAAAACATTTTTATTTTTATTTTTTGCATTAAAAAATATTTTTAAATCATTTAAAAGTTTATTTTTAATTAATTAATGAGAATTAATTAATTAAAAATACTTTTAGGTATTTAAAAATCACTAAAAAATGCATGAAACCTTTAAAAACATTTAGAAACATTGTCCAACCCTCAAACCAAATTTCTTTTTTGATCTTGATGCATTTTGACAATTTTCCATGGAATTTATTTCATTTCAAAGCATTATTTTGATCCAAACTTCAAAAAATCATTTATGCCTAACCATTGAGAGTTGGACCTTGATTCTTTTTGCATTGTGTCTTGCATATCATGTAGTTTGTAGGATTAAATTGGCATGATTTGATCTTGCATTTCCCATTTGTTTGACATTTTTCTTGTTAAGGTACCCTAAAATCCTAGAAATCTTAGGAAATTCATAACCCTAATTAGGTTAAGAGTTAGAACCCCTCCTTTGGGCAGTGAGTTAGTATAGGTTTAGGGTTCCTTTAAGTGCATTTTCAATTTTTTATCTTGATGTTTGCTTCTGATTTTGGTTTTTGTTTGATGCATTGATCATAAACCCTAATTTGGGCTTCCTTTTGCATTCATCTTGCATTTGCTTGCATATCTTGACTTGCCATAGCATTTTGTGCATCCATTTGATTCATTAGACATCTTAAGACATGTTAAAAGTATGTTTGATCATTTTTTCTTGCATTTGCCATGTTATATGTCATTTGCATTTCATAACTTTTCATGTATGATCATGGTTCTAAGCATGCTTCTCTTGCATCCATTTGTTCATATGATCATCCCCATGCCTTGATTCATGTTTGTATCATCTCATAACATCATTATCATCACACATATGCTTCTGGTTTTGATTTGCATCATGCCATTTCATCTCACTTTGCATTGCATTGCATTTCTTTCACTAACTTTTCAGGTGGTAAGTTACTTTGAGAAGTGAATTTGCCTTCACTTCTCACAATTTCTTTTCATCTCTCTTATGCATCATTGCTGCATTTTACTTTGTGTTTGAGATTGAGTTTTCTCTTTCTTCTTCTTCTTACTTTCTTTCTTCAAGTGACTTGTCTTCTTAAGTGAAGCAAGTTACTTTGTTTCTCTTTGCTCCTTTCATCTGCTTCCTGGTGGTTTCTTTGAAGATTTCTATTGTTAACCTCACAAACCTTAGGAACAACCAAGCATGACAATGATTAGGGTTTTGATTAGTCTCCCCATTTAGTTTTACCTTTGTGTCTCATTGAGTCTTCTCTTCTCACCTCATAATCAGGGACTAAACCCTAAAGGCTTTAAGGCTTTGTGATTAAGCTTATGCCTGCATCCTTCTATTAGGATGGAGTGTATAACTTTAATCCTAAGTGTTAAACCCTTAATGTGTTTAAATCCTTTAATCAATTCATCTAATAACCATCAAGACATCAAGCTTGTAACTTGGGCCTTGCATTAGGGTTCTAATTCTTCCTTAACTGGTTAAGAAGGACTAACCCTGGTGTTAATGGACAAGTCCCCCTCAAGTTGTCTTACAAACCCTAAAAATCACTTCATTATCATATCATTAACTAAAATCCATCTAATAAAGGCTTTGTTTCGTCATGAGTTTAATCCCTAATCATGGATTAAGTTGAGGAGCTTTCCTCAGCTTAAACATTCTCATCTATTATCCTTCTATTAGGATGGTGTAATGAGTCTGTTTAATCCTTGATTATGGCTTAAACTCATTACTCAACACTAAACAAAAACAACAAAAACATCTAAATAATCACAAGTAGGTTAATGATCTTAACCCTACATCAAAGGTGATTAAGTGTGAGAAGCTGACTTCACACTTAAGGTATTCTCATTACCCCTAATCAGAGGGATGATGTGATGAGTTTACTAAATCCATTGGTTTAGGTTTAAACTCATTAACTTATGACAAACTTCAAAAAGCAATAAAACACTGAAAACACAAAAAACAAACAATAATCGTCTCCTTCGGGATTCTTTTCTCATCTCATTCACTCATAAGCGAGAACTTGCTTCTTCCGTCTAATGCAAGACAGTTTGCACCTGAGCCAGACAGGTCTTACACTTGAGCATTGACAAGTAAGCAGTTCACAAGTCAATTCACCTTTCAGTCTCTTTGGGTCGAACTACGGTGTTCTGACTTCCTCATTGCACGAGAGGATACGTAGGCATAACTTAACAATTATCGAACAAAAGTCTGTATATTCCCCCCTCTTTCCAGCTTTATTCTTTAAGCCTCATAGTCTTGAGCATCTTATTCCTGTTCTTACACTGACACTTCACTTATACACTTCACACTGCTTTTACCTTGACACCTGTACATCCTTTCCCAGCTCTTCTATACACAAATTTCACTGACACTACCCCTTTAAAACACAAATCTTTTAAGCGTGGATCCCGTCGAGTACGACGGACAATCTGGGTGCTAATACCTTCCCAGGTTGTAACCAACCCCCTTTCTCAGTCTCTCTGGTTCGCAACCGTCTTATCCATATCTTTCTAGGTTTATACAGCATTACCTTTCCTCCGGGATAAAAATGCCTAGCTGGCGACTCTTTTCATTCCCTGTGAGTTCACTCCTGTGTGTTCTCACATCATCCTTTCGCCGACCGTTCGCGTTTGTACCTTATTTGAGCCAGTCTTATCTTTTGGGAGCGACAGCTTGGCGACTCTGCTGGGGACCCTTATACTGTAACCAGGGCTTCTGGTTCTTTTTGTGGATTCCTCCTAGCGCTTGTTTGATTTGTGTTTACTGGGGTGTTATGTGCTATTTGTGTTTATATTTGTATTTATCTTTGCTTTATGTACAGTTTGTTTTATTGCTTTCTTCATAGCTTTACATATATCATACTGTCATACTGTCTGGCTGGATCTGGTTTGTTGCTTTGGTGGGTGGGGTTCTATTGAGAGTTGAGGTCCTATACCTGGGACCTGAGTGACACCTAGGCTAGAGTGGTTCATGTTCTTTCCCATTCCATTTCGGTCTGGTGCGGGAATATGAAACACGGTTCAGATATGGGTTTCTTCTTGAGAACTCTGTGCTACAGATTTCCTGTAGTGCTAGGGCTATCTGGGAAGCCTGCTAAGTCTGGATGACCTTTATTATGACCTTCAGAAACTGAGGTGAATTAGAGGAGGATCTTTTATGGTTATTGTAAACATTGTACCTCCGGGTTGGAAGTGTTTACACTTCTCATAACTAATCCAAGTCTGAGGATCCTTGTTTTAGAACACCACTTGTGAGGGGGTTGGGTTGTTTACAGGTTTGCAGGTACCCTTGACCTCAGCATACCCTGTTACTTTGTTTTGATTAAGAGTACTCCATTTTGGGTCAGTTCTTGTGATTTTAACCCTGGACATGTGACTCTTTATTTGAGTCCCCCACCTTGGTTACTGGATTTATGAACCTCCATCTGGATTTCTTGAACATACATGGACTTATATCAAAGCAGCAATCAGATCCAGCTTGATCACAAACCCTTGCATATCATTTGCATACATCATCATTGCATCATTTAACATTTGCTTATTTGTTTTTCAGGGTATCCATACTATATTTTTGGCTTGGTTTTGACCCCTTCATCAGCATAGACCTATTTTCATCAGTATCTGCTTCAGCTATCCTCATCAGCTACCTGCTTTAGTCACCTGCACCACCAGTCTCAGCCTGTCAGTGGTCCATCTTTAGTGTCATCATCAGCATCTGTCTCAGCTCTTCCTCAGCAACATGGCACCCAAGAAAAGCAACATCTCATATCATTTCTTTCAGCCTGAGCTAGCTGACATCAGGAAGATCCAGGCCTTGATTACTCCAGACCATATGCCACTATTCAGAGAACATTATGGAGGCATACTTGATGTGGTTATGGATTTGGACCCTTCCCAGAGGAGCTTGATTCATACTTGCCTGCAGTTCTATGACCCCCCTCTGAGGTGCTTCACCTTTCAGGATTTTCAGTTGGGGCCTTTATTAGAGGAGTATTCATCATTGGTTGGTGTACCTATCAGGGGTGGAGTCCCCTTCAACCCTGAGATGGCTTTTCCCAGTAATGAAGAAGTGGCAAAGGCATTATATCTGGAGCCTTGTCTGATTGGGCAGAACATGACTACCAAGGCTGGAATCTCTGGTCTACATTTGGATTTCTTGACTTCTCAGGCCATCCTGAAGGCCTCCTTGGGGGAATGGAAGGCAGTCTGTGCATTATTGGCCCTTAGCATATATGGGGTCATATTATTTGCAGATGAGCCTAAGTTTATTAGCAAGAATGCAATCCATCTTTTCATCCTGAGGAACCCAATGCCCACCTTACTAGGAGATTTCTACTACTCTGTTCACCAAAGGAATGAAAAGCAGAGAGGAAGGTTGGTGAGATGCTGTGCTCCCCTGTTCCATACCTGGCTGCTCAAGCACTTGCCCAAGGCTGATGCATTCTTGAATCCTCACCAGCCAAAAAATTGGGCTAGAAGACTTATTGCCCTGACCTCAGCTGACATCAGGTGGTGCACTCAGAGCACCAAAGGCAGGGACATCATTACTAGTTGTGGGCAGTTCCCCAATGTACCTCTGATAGGAGTGAAGGGTTGCATCAACTACAACCCTCTGCTATTCAAAAGACAATTGGGCTATGCATTGGTCCACACTCCTAGAGCACAAGATTTGGCTGAGACCCTTTATTGTGAGATTAAGCCTAATCTGGCCATTGTCAGGCAAGCATCCTGGGCTTGGGACAATGTCCAGACCAAAGGGATAACCATTCTTGGGAGATGCAACAATGTGGCCTCAGCTCAGTACTATGAGTGGTCTCATGCCAGGGCTCAAATTTCTGGGATGCCCTTTACCATTGAGGATGCACCTGGGCCATCCACAGCACCACCTCCAGCTACTATCAGCCTGGAAGAGTTTGAGAAGCTGAAAGAGAGGAATGAGAATCTGACTCAGGCTCTACAGAAGACCCTCTGGGAGAGGAGTGATGGTCGTCTGGACATCGAAAGGTTAGAAAAGCTAAGGGTGGAGCATCTAGACAGAATTGAGAAGTCAGAAGATTACATCAAGAAGTCAAGGGCTGGGGAACAGATCTTGAAGAACGCCTGCAAGGAGGCTCAGTTCCAGAAGGACAGGACTGATTTGTATCTGAAAGAGAGTCAAGCTAGGTGGGTCCGGATCACTGAAGCTCGTACTCAGGAAGATAAGAGGACTCAGGACAAGATTGAGCAGTTGGAGGCTAATGCAAAGGAGCAACAGGAAGCCCTGCTAGCAGCCCAGAGAGAGATCTCAGAGTTGAAGATTAGAGCTGGTGTGAAGAGGTCAAAGGACCAGAGTCGACACAAGAAGCTAACTGCAGCTGTTGCTACCAGGAATCTCCTTATCAGGAACCTTACAGAGCGTCCAGCTGATCCTGTGACTGAAGCACTTCTAAAGGAAGTTCAGGAGGATGAGTTTGGTCTTGGTGTCTGACTTTTGCTTGTTGTTGCTTTCATTTCATTGTACTTTTCTTTCTTATGTTGTATTTTGACCCCCTCAAAGGGCATGTATTGTAAAAAGAAACAAACTATGTATCATTTACTTTTTGTAATATATGTGTTGATTTGTTTTTATCTGAGTTCTTCAAGCAACATCACAAGCATCTTCCTCAAGGGTCTGGAAAGGTCAAAACCAAGTGCCAAGCCGGATACCTTGGAAACAAATAAGCATACTGCATTGCATACTAACCTTTTGTTTTGTTTTGTAGGTTTTTGTTTTGTTTTTGTTACTAACTCTGTTGTGACTTCAGGAACTATTGCTCGACGTCGGGTATTCCCACTCAACCGTCCACACAGATATCCAACCCGCAACAACCTTCCGGGTATACAGATGGACCAGGTACAACAGGATCTTACGGAGGTCAGGAACCAAATGGCCAATGAGAGACTGGAAATGAGGAATCAGATGACACAATTTATGGAGGTGATGAATGGATTGGCACAGAGCCAAGAGAGATTAAGAGCCTTGGTAAAGAGGCAGACTCAGGAAGACCCCCATCTAGGGACTGGTGGGACAAGCAACAATGAGAGGGTTCAGCCTCATATCAACCCACCTGTATTTGGACCCCACCTTCATCCAGAGATCAATATCCCTGCTAATGTACAAGGGAATGCTACTACAGGCAGAATACTCCAAGAAGACCCCCAGGAAGATCAGTTCACAGTGATGGGAGCTGGGGATGAGGCCTATGACAGAAGGCTGGATGAAATTGCTGAAAAATTAAGGTCCCTAGAGTCTCAAAACTCTTTGGGTTTTGATGTAATGGACATGGGCTTAGTGGACGGGGTCAGGATTCCCCACAATTTTAAACCTCCGTGCTTTGAGAAGTACAACGGGACTTCCTGTCCACGGACCCACTTGCAGTCCTTTCTGGGGAGGTTGAAGGCATATACCATGGATGAAAAGCTATGGATGTTTTATTTTGAGGATAGCTTAACAGGAGTTTCAAGGGAGTGGTACTCTCATTTGACTAGAGCGACCATCAGGTGTTGGAAGGACTTGGCTGAGGCCTTTATTAGACAATACCAATATAACTTGGATATGGCTCCCAACAGGACCCTCCTGATGGGAATGTCACAATCATCCAGAGAAAGCTTCCGGGAGTACGCCCAGAGGTGGAGACAGCTTGCTGCTGCTGTCCAGCCACCCATGTCGGAGAGGGAGATGGCCGACATGTTTATGAACACCCTTCAAGGGACATACATTGATAGGCTAGCTGCCTTTTCTTCTACTAGCTTTGCAGATGTCGTTATAGCTGGAGAAAGAATTGAGAGCCTATTAAAGATGGGCAAAATTTCTGACAACGGCTCCAGCTCATCCAGCAACACAAGAAAGCCTTTTGTGGGCCCAAGAAGAACTGGTGAGACCAATGCTATCCATACCAGCAGGGGCAGACCCCAATATGTTCATAGGTATGTGGCAGCTGTCACCATTCCCGCTCCAATTCATCCACAATCGGCATACCAACCTCAGCAACAATCCCACTACCAGCAACAAACTCAATATCCACCTCAGAGAAATTATAACAACAACAACACCAGCAACAACAATCAGCAAAGACCGTTTCAACAGAGACCATCTCAGGCCAATAGGGTGATCGATCCGATCCCTATGCCTTATGCCACATTATTGCCACAACTCCTGAAACTCAACCTGGTTGAGCTAAGGACATTGGCACCTCCCGATCCTGCCAGTCTACCCAGAAATTATGACGCCAGCGCCAGATGTGCTTTTCACTCAAATGCACCTGGCCACAGTACAGAGAAGTGTAGAGCTCTGCACATGAAAGTACAGGATCTAGTGGATTCCAAAGCTCTAAATTTTGCACCACCACCAAATGTCAGTAAAAATCCTATGCCCAACCACGGAGGACCCAGAATCAATGCTATTGAGGAAGACAAGCCGTCTTACTTAATAACCAGTGTGGGTCAGATTCGGACACCCTTGGTGGAAATTAAAGCTCAACTCCTTGAATGTCAAATGTTCCCTGGATGTGAGCTAGGATGTGCTTATTGCAACATTTCAGTGAATGGGTGTGATAACTTGAGAGATGGCATAGATGGTCTCATCCAGAGTGGCCTGCTTCAAATCACAACTTCAATACCTACCAATCCGGCAATCTCCTTAACAACAGTTCCCGAGTCTTCTACAACCGCAACAACAATTGTTTCAAACAACTCTTCAATCTCATCAACAAATGCTTCATCTGTTACTTCAATGGACCAAATATCAACAAATATACCTTCTACAACTTCAACACCCCTTCATTCAGAACCTCCTACAACAGCAACACCCATCCAGTCAACAATATCTCCTACAACATCAACAGCAAATAATGAAAGTGTCTCAACGGTTACAATTTATTATGATCCTGCAAATGATTCTACCTACAACTCACAAAGTGCCACTCCTGTCAGAGCACCGGTTACAATATACTATGATCCACATACTATCATAGTCCCTTCTGCAGCTGCTATCAGTCCAGTCACTATCACAGTGCCTGGGCCAGTACCTTATGAAAGCAGTAATGCCATCCCTTGACATTACGGCTCCGATCTATACTGCGAAGGACAGAAAATCACTCTTGAATCATCAACTTCTTCACCACAAATAGACAATGTGGGGGGAGGCGGAGGCTTCACTCGAAGCGGACGTCTCTTTGCCCCTCAAATCCCAAGACCCGGTGCCGAAGCAGAAGCTGCTGCCAAGGCAAAAGGGAAGAGCACGGTGCAAGAAGAACAGATTGTTAAAGAAGCTTTGAAAACACCTTTTGATCAGGAGGTTGATGAATTCATGAGAATCATCAAGAAAAGTGATTACAAGATAGTGGACCAGCTTCACCAGACGCCTTCCAAGATCTCCATTTTATCATTGCTAATGTGCTCCGAGGCTCACCGGAACGCATTACTAAAAGTCTTGCACACGGCTTATGTGCCAGAAGAGATCACAGTCAATCAGTTGGAAGCTGTGGTTGGGAATGTTAATGCTAGTAATGGACTAGGATTTACCAACACTGATTTGACTACTGAAGGTCGCAATCATAACAAGGCTTTGCACATTACCATGGAGTGTAAGGGTGCAGTTCTTTCCCATGTACTGGTAGACACAGGATCATCCCTCAATGTCTTACCTAAAAAAGCCCTTGTGAAGCTGGAGTATGAAGGATTGGCATTACGCCCCAGTAACCTGGTAGTAAGAGCCTTTGACGGTTCTAAGAGATCAGTTCTGGGAGAAATTGAGTTGCCTATAACGATTGGCCCACAAACTTTCAAAACGACCTTCTACGTGATGGACATTCAGCCTGCCTACAGCTGTTTGTTGGGTAGACCATGGATTCATGCCGCTGGCGCAGTTACGTCTACCCTTCACCAGAAGTTAAAATTCGAGTGGGAGGGCCAAGTCGTTACTATTTGTGGGGAGGAAGATATTTTTGTTAGCCATCTGGCTACATACAAATACATTGAGATGGATGGGGAGATCCACGAAACTATGAGTCAAGGGTTTGAGGCCTTGAACATAATTGAAACATCTGCTGTACCTGGAACCTCAATGACATCTTATCAACAAGCCCGGAAGGTTGTTGAAGAAGGGACTGCCCAAGGCTGGGGCAAGTTGCTGCCCGTAGAGAAGAAGGAGGATAGATTTGGGTTGGGTTACAAACCAACTCAACAAGATCAAGCAGAGGCTGCTAAGGAGCCCAATTTTGTCAGTGGGGGGATGCTCACCCCCGATGCCGTGAACAACTTGGAAGACGAGGATGAAAGCGACCGCAGCCTGGAGAGTTGGATCCGTCCAAAGATCCCGGGGAGCAGTATCTCAAACTGGTCTTTCCAGGAAATTATAAGAGTTGCTCCTGCAGAGTAATTATTATTTCCTGTATTTTGAGCATGCATCAAGTCTTGCATCTTGCCCAAGATGACAAGACTCATTTTGTAATCGGGCCATCTGTAATTTTGTGCAACAAGATTAATCAATGAAATATCAGACATCTTTTGCAAATGAGTCTTTTTCTTTTCCGCTCACTGTTTTTCCAATTTTTCTTTTTGTACAAAAAATAAATGGCAATGTTTTCAAAATGACGACTTTATTTCACTTTTCTAAAACAAGATTAAAATCAATCACTAAAATAAACAAATTGAACCCTTGCAGAGAGTGCCTTCCAGACCGCACCGACAACAGCACGGCTATGACTTCGTATGACTTTGACAATCCAATCAATCAAGCTGATGAAGGGGTTGAAGAAGAGTATGAGCTTCCTGAAGAGCTAGCCAGGTTGTTGAGACAAGAGGAAAAGGTTATCACTCCTCATCAGGAGGAGGTCGAAACGATTAATCTTGGTACAGATGAAGATGTGAAAGAAGTTAAAATCGGGGCCTGCTTACAAGGCTCAGTGAAGAGACAACTGATTGACCTGCTTCAAGAATATGTGGATGTGTTTGCTTGGTCTTATCAAGATATGCCAGGGTTGGACACCGATATTGTTATGCACAAGCTGCCTTTAAGAGAGGATTGCCTGCCAGTTAAACAGAAGCTGCGCCGTACTCGCCCTGACATGGCAATGAAAATCAAAGAAGAGGTACAAAAGCAGTGGGACGCCGGGTTCCTTGCTGTAACTAGTTATCCACCGTGGGTTGCTAATATAGTACCTGTGCCTAAGAAAGACGGAAAAGTAAGAATGTGTGTTGACTACCGGGATCTGAACAGAGCTAGCCCGAAAGATGACTTCCCTTTACCTCACATTGATGTATTGGTGGATAACACAGCTCAGTTCTCGGTATTCTCCTTCATGGACGGATTTTCAGGATACAATCAGATCAAAATGTCACCTGAAGACATGGAGAAGACAACCTTCATCACACCCTGGGGCACGTTCTGTTACAAGGTGATGCCATTCGGACTGAAGAATGCTGGTGCAACATATCAACGGGCTATGGTAACATTATTCCACGAAATGATCCATAAAGAAATCGAATGTTATGTGGATGACATGATTGCCAAGTCCCTTACCGAAGAAGACCACCTGGTAAATCTGCTGAAGCTATTCAAGCGTCTGAGAAAGTACCAACTGAAGCTGAATCCCAACAAGTGCACATTCGGGGTGCGATCTGGTAAGCTGCTGGGATTTATTGTAAGCGAAAAAGGGATTGAAGTTGACCCTGATAAAGTCAAAGCTATTCAAGAAATGCCTGCACCGAAGTCAGAAAAAGAAGTTCGAGGGTTCTTAGGTCGGTTGAACTACATTTCACGGTTCATATCTCACCTCACAGCAACCTGCGAACCCTTGTTCAAATTGCTAAGAAAAGAACAGACGGTCAGGTGGAACGAAGACTGCCAAAAGGCTTTTGACAAGATCAGGGAGTACTTACAAGAGCCTCCGATCCTTATGCCTCCAGTGGAAGGAAGACCTCTGATCATGTACTTGACAGTATTAGAAGAGTCAATGGGGTGTGTGCTGGGCCAGCATGACGAGTCTGGTCGAAAAGAGTATGCAATTTACTACCTAAGCAAAAAGTTTACCGACTGTGAACAGCGTTATTCACTGCTCGAGAAAACTTGCTGTGCTTTAGCGTGGGCTGCTCGCCGACTGAGGCAGTATATGTTGACCCACACTACTTTATTGATCTCAAAAATGGATCCAGTTAAGTACATTTTTGAGAAGCCAGCACTTACCGGACGGGTTGCAAGATGGTAAATGATCCTCACGGAATATGACATCCAATACACATCTCAGAAAGCCATCAAGGGCAGTGTATTGTCTGAATATCTTGCTGAGCAACCCATTGATGATTACCAGCCTATGAGATTTGACTTCCCTGATGAAGACATCATGTTCATAAAAGCAAAAGATCGTGAAGAGCCTATTCACACTGAAGGGCCTGACCCGGAAGAAGAATGGACTATGATGTTTGATGGGGCTGTTAATATGAATGGTCGTGGTGTTGGTGCAGTACTCATTACACCCAAGGGAGTTCACATGCCTTTCTCGGCAAAACTCACCTTCAACTGCACTAACAATGAAGCTGAATATGAAGCTTGCATTATGGGTCTCGAGGAAGCCATTGACCTCAGGATCAAGACATTGACTGTATTCGGAGATTCAGCTCTGGTAGTTAATCAAACCAACGGCAAATGGTACACACACCAGGATCATCTGATACCTTACAGGGATTATACAAGGAGGTTATTGACTTTCTTTACAACGGTCAAGCTTGAGTATATCCCTCGGGACGAAAATCAGTTTGCAGATGCTCTGGCTACCATTTCATCCATGATCAAAGTTCAAGCTGCCAACTTTGTACCTCAGATTTCAGTGTCCAGACTTGACAGACCAGCATATGTATTTGCCGCAGACATTGTCAAAGATGATAAGCCTTGGTTCCATGACATTAAGTGCTTCTTGGAGGATCAAACATACCCACCTGGGGCATCTTCCAATGATAAGAAGACATTAAGAAGGCTTGCTGGTAGCTTCTTCCTGAACACTTATGGTTCTCTATACAAGAGAAACTTTGATATGGTACTCCTCAGATGCGTCGACAGGACAGAAGCAGATTTGTTAATGCATGAAGTGCACGAAGGATTCTTTGGTACCCATGCTGGAGGACATGCAATGGCTAAGAAGTTGCTAAGATCAGGTTATTACTGGATCACAATGGATGCCGACTGTTGTGCCTACGCCAGAAAATGCCATAAATGCCAGATTTATGCGGATAAAGTGCATGTGCCTCCGAATCCTCTGAATGTGATGTCTTCACCCTGGCCCTTTGCTATGTGGGGCATTGACATGATTGGCAAGATTGAACCGACTGCTTCGAATGGCCACAGATTCATCCTGGTTGCCATTGACTATTTCACCAAGTGGGTCGAGGCAGCCTCATATGCAAACGTTACAAGACAAGTGGTAGCCCGTTTTCTGAAGAGAGATATCATCTGTCGATATGGAGTTCCCGAGAGGATCATTACTGATAATGGTTCCAATTTGAACAACAAAATGATGGCAGAACTATGCCGGGACTTCAAGATCCAACACCACAATTCTTCTCCTTACAGGCCAAAGATGAATGGCGTTGTTGAGGCAGCTACTAAGAATATCAAGAAGATTGTGCAGAAGATGGTAGTTACCTACAAAGACTGGCATGAAATGCTACCGTTTGCCTTGCATGGGTACCGCACGTCAATCAGAACATCCACTGGGGCAACACCGTATCAGCTTGTGTATGGTATGGAAGTAGTCCTACCTGTTGAAGTTGAATTACCCTCCCTACGGGTACTAATGGATGTTATGCTGAACGAAGCAGAGTGGGTTCGGTCCCGATACGAACAACTGAGTCTGATTGAAGAGAAAAGATTGGCTGCAATCTGTCATGGGCAGTTATATCAGAAAAGAATGAAGAGAGCCTTCGATCATAAAGTTAGGCACCGAGAGTACCAAGTAGGAGATCTTGTGCTGAAGAGGATCCTCCCTCCACATACAGACCACAGGGGAAAATGGACTCCGAATTATGAAGGACCATTTGTAGTAAAGAAAGTTTTCTCCGGTGGAGCACTGATGCTCAGCACTATGGATGGTGAAGACTTCCCGTCCCCTGTGAATTCAGATGCAGTTAAAAAATACTTCGCATAAAATGACCCGCTGGACATAAAAACAGAATGAAAGTCCAGGCAAAAATAGGGCATCCCGACGAGTCAGAAACAGAATAAAAGACTCGGGCAAAAATAAGGGAAAATAAACAAAAAAATGTACACCCGCTGAGCTGAAAAGCCACATCGGACAACTCAGGCAAAAATGGGTATCCCGATGGATTGAAAACCCGAAAGGGCGATCCATGCAAAATAAGGGAATAAGCGAACAACTGCATTCTGAATTCGTCTGTATCACTTACAACTTGGTGACCCTCGAAAGGATCGAGCTTCACTCGGAATCAACTTTTTTTCAGAAAGCAAGACGAGAAGAACGTCAAAAGTCATGTGAGTCGTAGCAGAAGGGAAGCTCCTTGAAGCGTCGTCAACATTGCCAGCATTTTGTTTCTCAATTTGTAACAATCTCCTCATTTCAGGGGATATGTTCTTTGACTGTATCTTGCCAATTCAGGGCACATGAATTAATAAAATCAGATTTTCAGTCATGTTTCGCCCTGTACACTTCATTTTCATTTGCAAAAATGTCTGGTGCCCTTAAAAATACTGATTGCATAAATACAGATGCTTTTCTTCTAAAAATAAATGCTTGCAGGGAATACACTTACTCTCGGGAGTGTCTAACTCCTATGACGGAATCCGGTAAGGGATACCTCGGGATTACTTGTGCGTTTCTCTGTCTTTTCAGGATTGCAGGTACTCAAGGCACAACATGGGGCATGTGAGCTTCATCCCAGCAAGCTGGCAAATCAACAACTCACTTGGTCTTAGCACCCAAAGTGTTTTCTCCCCAGCCGAGTTGCCACTTGATGTTTCTCCCAGCCGAGGCGCCGATTACTCTTCCTCCTCAGCCGAGTACAAAAGCCAAGGAACCATCTCCCCACAGAGCTTCAGCCTCTATTCAGAGGAGCAATGCATGAAGGAATCACAACAGAGTGACGAAAGCTTCTACAAACCCCAGCTGGGTCTCTCATTTATTGGAATAGGTCTATCATTGACCCATTTCCCCAAGCAGATACATCTCATCAGATCTACCAATGATCTCATCCCCAGCTAGGATGTCCATTTCAAACCAGATCAACCAGAGATTTTCGCAACGACGGGATCCGAATCCCGGATTGGTATCCTTGCATAATCATGGCATGCGCATCATATTCACCCCACAAAGCGTAGTATTCCGTCTAATACGGAGCATTACGACAAAAATCCAACATATTGCATAATCATAAGCCATGTTCTGAAACAAACACTTGTGGATAATGACAACCCATCAATAGTATACAGAAAACCCCCAGATTCCCCAACAGAGAGCTAAAGCTAAAGCAGTTGCCTTACATTCCCAAACATCAGTATATACTCCTTGTGGCACCCATCCGTGTCATACCCCCAATGGAAGACCAAAGCGTCCCCTTTGCACTCACAGATGTTTATATACACGACTTTCCTTGACACTCGTCCGTGTCATCTTCCCCAGCACAGTAACATAAACACTTTGTATATCAGATATTTGTTTATACTATACTTTTCTTCCTTTCGACACTCGTCCGTGTCACTCTCCCCAACGGTTAAATGCTCAACTCATACTTATATAGATACTCGTCCGTATCTTGTATACACCATTTATATCCCCGCAGATTCAACACTCGTCCGTGTTCTTTGTTAACCAGTTGGTACTCGTCTGTACCATCATCTCAGAGCATGTGTCAAGCGTTTGTTTCTACTTGATACTCGTCCGTATCATAGTCTTAAGGATGCTCGTCCGCATCTTTAATCCATACACTGTGTCAAACACTTTTGTCTTCTTGAATTTAGACACTCGTCTGTGTTTATCATTCCCCAGAAGAGTCCCCTCAGATTCAACACTCGTCCGTGTTCCTTGTTAACCAGTTGATACTCGTCCGTATCATCATATCTGAACACGTGTCAGTATTTGTTTCTACCCGATACTCGTCCGTATCGTAGTCTAAGGATGCTCGTCCGCATCTTTAATCTATACACAAACATCTAAACACTTATACCTTTTGTTTTTTGGATATAAACACTCGTCCGTGTTTACTATTCCCCAGTAGATCGCCAACAAAGCAAAATTTCTTTTCTATCTGACATTCGTCCTATGTCATGATAAACCTTGAGAGCAGCTGTCCCCTGCTAGGTGATCGTCCTTCACCTCTTGATGATCGTCCTTCATCATGCTCATCCGATGGCCTTCCCCATCGTCGACCTTTTCTATCCGACATTCGTCCTATGTCGTGATATTTAGCAGCTGTACCCTGCTAGGTGATCGTCCTTCACCTTTTTGATGATCGTCCTTCATCATTTTATCCGATGGTCGTCCCCGTCGTTGATCTTGTTATCTGACGTTCGTCCTACGTCATGATAAACTTTGAGAGCAGTTGTCCCCTTCTAGGTGATCGTCCTTCACCTCTTGATGATCGTCCTTCATCATGCTCGTCCGATGGCCGTCCCCGTCGTTGACCTTTTATCCGGCATTCGTCCTATGTCGTGATATTTTCGGCAGTCGTACCCTGCCAGGTGATCGTCCTTCACCTTAGATGACCGTCCCTCATCTTACCCCTTTCAGAGCAGCCGTACCCTGCTAGGTGATCGTCCTTCACCTTTTTGATGATCGTCCTTCATCATTTTATCCGATGGCCGTCCCCGTCGTTGATCTTGTTATCTGACGTTCGTCCTACGTCATGATAAACTTTGAGAGCAGCCGTCCCCTGCTAGGTGATCGTCCTTCACCTCTTGATGATCGTCCTTCATCATACTCGTCTGATGGCCGTCCCCGTCGTTGACCTTTTATCCGGCATTCGTCCTATGTCGTGATATTTTCGGCAGCCGTACCCTGCCAGGTGATCGTCCTTCACCTTAGATGACCGTCCCTCATCTTACCCCTTTCAGAGCAGCCGTCCCCTGCTAGGTGATCGTCCTTAACCTTTGATGACCCTCCCTCATCATTATTTCATTTATTCTTTAACCCGATGGTCGTCCCCGTCGTGGTCCCTTTTCCTTTTCCTGATGATCGTCCTTCATCAGTTTAGCCCGATGGCCGTCCCCATCGTTGTTTACTTTACTTTATGAACTTGATGGCTGTCCCCATCATGTTTCATTAATCCCCAGAGAATATTACAGCTTTACTTGATGGCCGTCCCCATCATAATCCCTTTTATCCCCAGCATGTCGGCCGTCCCCGTCATTGCTTTGTTTCTCGCACTTTTCCAGCATGTCGGCCGTCCCCGTCATTGCTCTTTACCCAGCAGTCGTCCTCTGCTCGACGGTCGTCCTCCGTCGCCCACACTTTACAATATACTTTATTTTCTTTTGCAATCTATATCCCTTTTCTTCTTCATTCTGTGAGTGCAAATTTTGGACTGTCTTTGGTATTCAACCACAAGTTATCTCGTTTGCCTGTTAAGCCGCTGCTTACATCCTGCACAGCTAACTCATGTTTGAATAGGGGCAGCTGTAAACACCCCAAATTTGCCCTCACCCATTCACACCATGTCTTGTGATCATTTCATATGCATAAACTCAATCATGGCATCTCATATCACATTTTTTATTCACTGCATAGATTCAAAGTCATCTGCATCTAGGGTTTGTGATCTGAGCAATCCAAGAGCTTCTTGAGCCACTCCAAAGGTCATCAATCACTTCAAAGGGGTCCATGTATGTTCAAACATCATATTATATCCTCTCAAAGTCAAAAATATCAAAGAATCACAAGAACTGAGAATGGCATGGAAGCAGAGCCAGATTTGACTGCACAGATGACCTAAAATTAGGGTTTTGGTTTCAAAGGCCATAACTCCAAATTTTTTGGTCATTCTTGTTTCTATTGGTCTCTATATGGTATAGGGAGTATGCATATCAATTTTCATGAAGAAATTCCATGGGGAAGTCATCTTATCAAGAGTTGACTTTTCAAGCAAGTCAGTGCAAAATCAGGGCATCTGAGGCCCCCAATGACCCAACCAAAGGGTGTTCTTCATCATTTTGATTGTATATGATCTTTATTTGATCATAGAAGAAGTTGTAAGTTCACAAAATTGAATAATTTCAAGTCTTTTACAAAGTTGACTTTTTGGGAAAGTTTGACTTTTAATGAAATTGCCATTTTAGGCAACTTTTTCAACCTTTACTTTTTGATTCAAAAAAGCTTCAAATGGAAAAACTTTGGTCATGAAAGTTGTAGAATGGATCATTCCCTTTTCAAAAAGTACAAGAACATGACTTAATTCATTTTGGATCAAAAGTTATGGCTTGGCAAAGTTGGCAAAAATCACAAAATTTGAAGTTTTCCACCAAAGAGGCAAAGTTGCAAATTCACTTCTCAAGGCAAATTAAGTTATCAAATGGACTTCTAAACTTCACAACATGATCATACAAGACCTAAAAGTCAGAATGGGACAAGAAATCTCTCATTTTTATGGCTTATGGAGCAAGATATCTCATAAGAATCAAAAGTGAATCAACTTGCAAAAACTCACTCAAGTGAAGATCCACTTGCTTGCTGGCTTGCCAAACCATCCTAGGGTTCTCCCCACATCATGCTGCGCAGGACACACCTTTTGTCCTTGGCTAGAAAGTAGCCCATACCTCTCTTACACCAACTTTGACATTTTGGCAACTTGAGCCATACCAATCAATAAAGCACACATCACTTCATCTGACCCATCACAATTGTTTATGCAAATCAAAAGCAAGCCAAAGCATACAAAACACAAGCCTGAAACCATCCATAGCACAGCATTCTCATTTTCACACCACCTTGCAAAAGCTTTCGAAACTGCTTGCACAAACCTCAAACACACAAACCAACTTCACAAACCATCTCACCATGCTTCACTGAACACAAACCAACCCTTGAGACAGCCTGAAAGCCATTGAATCAAAGATACGATTTCTGCCCCTCATTGAGCAGAACTTCAGCCATCTCTCAAACCAGCCAAAATAAACTTTCTCTAAGCCTTTCAGAAGCACAAGGGAGATCATAGAAGTGGTTTTGCACAAGAGAGGAGGTCAGAAAGCTCCAAACTGAAAAGCTTCAACTCAGGTAGCTTCAAGAACTTTTTTTCCAGAACTTGCATTTTAAGTTTCTAAATGAATCTACGTGCTTCACTGATCATCCTGATATAATTTGTTTTGAAGATGATTAAGAAATGAGCATGTATTGAACTTCTGAAAGTTTTGTTCATTTTCACGATTTGCTTCGAATCTTATTCTTGAGGAGAAATAAATGGATTTTGTTGCTGGATTGTTGTTTAGGGATGTTAGTTTAGTTGATCTGGAGAGTTTGACATGATTTCATTGCGTGTAGAGAGAGATTGAGAAGTGAGCTAGCCGGAGAAGACGACCGGAACAGTGTTCCGGTCGCCTGAGAGTCATTAGGGCATAATTAATTAGGGCTAATCATAATTACGTGAATTTGAATCTCAGCCCTTGGATGTGGCGCCAAGTCTACTCCCGCGCGTGTGAGTTCAAACCCTGGCCATTGATTATGTTGACTTTTCCCTTTTTCAGATTTAATTCATTTTATTTTACATTTTATTTCATTTGTTTTCTCCAATTTATTTAAAATAGCAAAATAATTTTAAAAATTCTGAAAATTTTTGTACAAACTTTTATGAATTTTCAGAAACCAAAAACATTTTTATTTTTATTTTTTGCATTAAAAAATATTTTTAAATCATTTAAAAGTTTATTTTTAATTAATTAATGAGAATTAATTAATTAAAAATACTTTTAGGTATTTAAAAATCACCAAAAAATTCATGAAACCTTTAAAAACATTTAGAAACATTGTACAACCCTCAAACCAAATTTCTTTTTTGATCTTGATGCATTTTGACAATTTTACATGGAATTTATTTCATTTCAAAGCATTATTTTGATCCAAACTTCAAAAAATCATTTATGCCTAACAATTGAGAGTTGGATCTTGATTCTTTTTGCATTGTGTCTTGCATATCATGTAGTTTGTAGGATTAAATTGGCATGATTTGATCTTGCATTTCGCATTTGTTTGACATTTTTCTTGTTAAGGTACCCTAAAATCCTAGAAATCTTAGGAAATTCATAACCCTAATTAGGTTAAGAGTTAGAACCCCTCCTTTGGGCAGTGAGTTAGTATAGGTTTAGGGTTCCTTTAAGTGCATTTTCAATTTTTTATCTTGATGTTTGCTTCTGATTTTGGTTTTTGTTTGATGCATTGATCATAAACCCTAATTTGGGCTTCCTTTTGCATTCATCTTGCATTTGCTTGCATATCTTGACTTGCCATAGCATTTTGTGCATCCATTTGATTCATTAGACATCTTAAGACATGTTAAAAGTATGTTTGATCATTGTTTCTTGCATTTTCCATGTTATATGTCATTTGCATTTCATAACTTTTCATGTATGATCATGGTTCTAAGCATGCTTCTCTTGCATCCATTTGTTCATATGATCATCCCCATGCCTTGATTCATGTTTGTATCATCTCATAACATCATTATCATCACACATATGCTTCTGGTTTTGATTTGCATCATGCCATTTCATCTCACTTTGCATTGCATTGCATTTCTTTCACTAACTTTTCAGGTGGTAAGTTACTTTGAGAAGTGAATTTGCCTTCACTTCTCACAATTTCTTTTCATCTCTCTTATGCATCATTGCTGCATTTTACTTTGTGTTTGAGATTGAGTTTGCTCTTTCTTCTTCTTCTTAATTTCTTTCTTCAAGTGACTTGTCTTCTTAAGTGAAGCAAGTTACTTTGTTTCTCTTTGCTCCTTTCATCTGCTTCCTGGTGGTTTCTTTGAAGATTTCTCTTGTTAACCTCACAAACCTTAAGAACAACCAAGCATGACAATGATTAGGGTTTTGATTAGTCTCCCCATTTAGTTTTACCTTTGTGTCTCATTGAGTCTTCTCTTCTCACCTCATAATCAGGGACTAAACCCTAAAGGCTTTAAGGCTTTGGGATTAAGCTTATGCCTGCATCCTTCTATTAGGATGGAGTGTATAACTTTAATCCTAAGTGTTAAACCCTTAATGTGTTTAAATCCTTTAATCAATTCATCTAATAACCATCAAGACATCAAGCTTGTAACTTGGGCCTTGCATTAGGGTTCTAATTCTTCCTTAACTGGTTAAGAAGGACTAACCCTAGTGTTAATGGACAAGTCCCCCTCAAGTTGTCTTACAAACCCTAAAAATCACTTCATTATCATATCATTAACTAAAATCCATCTAATAAAGGCTTTGTTTCGTCATGAGTTTAATCCCTAATCATGGATTAAGTTGAGGAGCTTTCCTCAACTTAAACATTCTCATCTATTATCCTTCTATTAGGATGGTGTAATGAGTCTGTTTAATCCTTGATTATGGCTTAACCTCATTACTCAACACTAAACAAAAACAACAAAAACATCTAAATAATCACAAGTAGGTTAATGATCTTAACCCTACATCAAAGGTGATTAAGTGTGAGAAGCTGACTTCACACTTAAGGTATTCTCATTACCCCTAATCAGAGGGATGATGTGATGAGTTTACTAAATCCATTGGTTTAGGTTTAAACTCATTAACTTATGACAAACTTCAAAAAGCAATAAAAGACTGAAAACACAAAAAACAAACAATAATCGTCTCCTTCGGGATTCTTTTCTCATTTCATTCACTCATAAGCGATAACTTGCTTCTTCCGTCTAATGCAAGACAGTTTGCACCTGAGCCAGACAGGTCTTACACTTGAGCATTGACAAGTAAGCAGTTCACAAGTCAATTCACCTTTCAGTCTCTTTGGGTCGAACTACGGTGTTCTGACTTCCTCATTGCACGAGAGGATACGTAGGCATAACTTAACAGTTATCGAACAAAAGTCTCTGTATATTCCCCCCTCTTTCCAGCTTTATTCTTTAAGCCTCATAGTCTTGAGCATCTTATTCCTGTTCTTACACTGACACTTCACTTATACACTTCACACTGCTTTTACCCTGACACCTGTACATCCTTTCCCAGCTCTTCTATACACAAATTGCACTGACACTACCCCTTTAAAACACAAATCTTTTAAGCGTGGATCCCGTCGAGTACGACGGACAATCTGGGTGCTAATACCTTCCCAGGTTGTAACCAACCCCCTTTCTCAGTCTCTCTGGTTCGCAACCGTCTTATCCATATCTTTCTAGGTTTATGCAGCATTACCTTTCCTCCGGGATAAAAATGCCTAGCTGGCGACTCTTTTCATTCCCTGTGAGTTCACTCCTGTGTGTTCTCACATCATCCTTTCGCCGACCGTTCGCGTCTGTACCTTATTTGAGCCAGTCTCATCTTTTGGGAGCGACACATGTGTTGTCTTTAATCCCACATTTCAAAGAGATTACCTTTGGACATATTCCACGAAGAGAAAATCAGTTGGCAGATGCCTTAGCTACCATGGCATCCATGTTTGAGATCAGCTGGGATGATGAAGCTCCCAAGATTACTATTGACAAATTTGAGAAGCCTACATACTGCAATGAGATTGACACTGAAGAAACAAAGGAGAAGCCTTGGTTCTATGAAGTGAAAAGATATCTTGAAGCTCAGGAGTTCCCTGAAGGGGCATCTGTTAAAGATAAGAAGTTTCTGAGGAGGTTTTCTGCTAAGTTCTTTTTGAGTAATGGGATTTTGTACAAGCGCAATCATGATTCAACTTTGCTTCGGTGTGTGGATAAAAAGGAAGCAACAGAGATTATGGAGGATTTGCATGATGGGATCTTTGGAACTCATTCTAGTGGCCATACTATGGCAAAGAAGATATTGATAGCAGGTTACTATTGGTCTACCATGGAAGCTGACTGCTATCAACATTCCAGAACGTGTCACAAGTGCCAAATCTATGGTGATAAAGTACATATACCTCCATCACCATTGAATGTGTTGACTGCTCCTTGGCCTTTTTCCATGTGGGGCATTGATATGATTGGTGAGATCAAGCCTACTGCTTCTAATGGGCATCGTTTCATCCTGGTCGCTATTGATTACTTCACTAAGTGGGTGGAGGCAGCTTCATTTGCATCTGTTACTAAGAATGTGGTGGCTCGATTCATTAAGAATAATCTCATATGTAGGTATGGCATCCCTGAAAGGATTATTACTGACAATGGCTCTAATCTGAATAACACTATGATTACTGATCTCTGCACGCAGTTCAAGATTAAGCATCACAACTCTTCTCCGTATCGTCCAAAGATGAATGGGGCAGTAGAAGCTGCTAATAAGAACATTAAGAAGATTCTACAGAAGATGACTGTTACTTACAAGGATTGGCATGAGATGTTACCATTTTCTCTTCATGGTTATCGTACTACAATACGTACTTCAACAGGGGCAACCCCATTCTCCTTAGTATATGGTATGGAAGCAGTTCTACCCATTGAAGTTCAGATTCCCTCCTTAAGAATTATGAAGGATGCAGGCTTGGATGAAGATGAGTGGATTCAGACTCGACTTGACCAGATAAATTTGATTGATGAGAAGAGGTTAGCAGCTGTTTGTCATAGTCAGATGTACCAAAAACGGATGATCAAAGCTTTTAATAAGAAGGTTAAGCCAAAGGTATATCAGGTTGGTGATTTGGTAATCAAGCGTATCATATTACCACAGGGTGATCCTAGGGGAAAGTGGGCTCCTACATATGAAGGACCATTTGTGGTCAAGACAGTATTCTCAGGAGGTGCCATGATACTCACTACTATGGATGGTGAAGACTTCCCACAGCCTGTAAACGCAGACATAGTTAAAAAATACTACGCATAAAAAGAGACCCGCTAGGTTGACTGGCCTAGGAAAAAATAAGGGCATCCCGGCGAACCAAAAGGGTTCGGGCAAAAATTAGGGATATATATAAAAAAATGTACATCCGGCAAGTCGAAAACCTGAAAAGGCGGCTTGGGCAAAAAAGGGTATCCTGGTGGATTGAAAAACTGAAAGGGCAATCCAGGAAAAAGTTAAGGATTAAAGCGTATGACTATGTCTCGTTTGGATCACCCATGAAACTACAACCAGTTGTGCTACTTACTCAAGCTCGAACAGATAAAGCTCAATCCAATCATTTCCGTCTCAACAGCAGAAGATGAGATACTTGAAGATAATGGCAATAGTAGAATTGAAACTCAATAGGATTATTTCCCACATAGCTGATTTTCTCTGTTTTGTAAAAATTTTACGACGAATTCCTCTTACTAGGATTTCTGCCTCCTTGTACAAACTTGCCTATGTATAGGTCATTTTGTGATATAAATAAATTTTCATCTTTGAATCCAGATTTACTTTTACCCTATTTACATAAGCGAAACGTCCATTGGTTGTGTTTGAATGTATGTATGCTTTTGAATATGATTGATGTTTACCAGAAATGCATAGATGCTTAATATGATTGATGTTTACCAGAAATGCATGAAAATGCAGTAATAGTATTTACTAAGGACGAACGAGGGAAGGAATTCAACGAAGCTTCGCCGGTTCATCCCCACCAGACAGCTACAAACCCCCCAGTAGGGCAAATCCATCTTCATAAATACTTCGAGTCACATCTCCCCTGGAATTTATATCCATCTCTTTTATCCTTAGAAGGATAATCGGGAATTTATTCTTTCAATAGGAGTACGACGAACGAAGACGGGAGGTTATGGATACCTTACTATCGAACGAAGACGGGAGGTTATGGATACCTTACTATCGAACGAAGACGGGAGGTTATGGATACCTTACTATCGAACGAAGACGGGAGGTTATGAATACTATATTATCAAACAAGACGGGAACGAGTTCCTCATATTCTTCACTATATTATCAAACAAGATGAGTTCCTCATATTCTTCAGCAACAAATCGGGATTTATTTTCCCTGGCCAGCAGTTGATATACGAAGATATCCAGACGCTCCAGGCTGCATGATGCATACATACATCATTTACAGCATACCATAACATACACATCCATAAGTACATAATGCATTTACTTAGGTACATCATACTATGCATGCATACATAATGCATAAACTAATATTTCCCTTGCAGGATAGTTATATGCAGGTAAAACAATATCAACAACTTACAACGGGTCAGAAATGATCCATACACTACTCAAGATGTCCTCGAATAGTAGGCAAACGGTCTGTAAAAAGATCCATTCCCTGGTTCAAGACATCTTTCAGAAGAACAAATCCTGACGTTCTTTTGACCCTTAAGAGCAAATCCAGACGCTCTTTTGGCCCCTTGTTCAAGACTTTTTCAGAAGAACAAATCCTGACGTTCTTTTGGCTCCTTGTTCAAGACTTTTTTCAGAAGAACAAATCCTGACATTCTTTTGACCCTTAAGAGCAAATCCTGACGCTCTTTTGGCCCCTTGTTCAAGACTTTTTCAGAAGAACAAATCCTGACGTTCTTTTGGCCCCTTGTTCAAGATTTTTTCAGAAGAACTAATCCTAACGTTCTTTTGACCCTTAAGAGCAAATCCTGACACTCTTTTGGCCCCTTGTTCAAGACTTTTTCAGAAGAACAAATCCTGGCGTTCTTTTGACCCTTAAGAGCAAATCCTGACGCTCTTTTGGCCCCTTGTTCAAGACTTTTTCAGAAGAACAAATCATGGCGTTCTTTTGATCCATAAGAGCAAATCCTGACGCTCTTTTGGATCCTTGTTCAAGACTTTTTCAGAAGAACAAATCCTGACGTTCTTTTGACCTTATACTTCCAGAAGAGATAATCGCCACGAAGATTTATTTCTACTGATCCAGCCAACAACTCAAATCATGTTGCATAAATGATTCAGAGACGGCTTATACAAAGACCTAGTACTGATATCCAATATCAAACATCAGAACATCGTCACATCCTGATACTTTAGATGGCATCTCTAAGCCCATATCCATTTCTCCCAAGTGGCATCTTTAAGCCCACTCAAGAATATAAAACTAATCATCAGTATTACTCTACGCACTGGTGAGTGCAAATTTTGGGCTTTTGTGTTCAATCCCCTTCAACCTTCCAGGTCACGAATGGCACATATACCAATCTAACCCCTCAGGTTTCAGAAAATTGAACAGGGGCAGCTGTTGCACCCCAAAATTTGCCCTCACAAGACAAGACTTGGTGTACTAAGAGATTCACAAGGTTCACAAGATATCTTATGAGATTCACAAGGTTCACAATACCTCTCATGAGGTTCACAAAGTTCACAATTAGTCAGAAAGTTTGACAATTCCCTCAGACAATGCATCCTCCTAAGCACTGCATCCTAAACTAGGGTTTTGACTTTAATCAGGCTAAATGAACTTCCAAGACTTCAAGTGAGCTTCATAACATCTTATATGTGTACAATAATCCCCATGACAAGTTTCAAGACTTTTCCCAAAGGTTTGCTCAGTCAGATGATCAGATAGGTCAAAATCAGTCAAAGTAGTTAAAAAGTCAAACTGAGGTCAACTGTAGTCAAACCAAAGTCAAATGTCATGATTTTTTGCCAACATCAAGTATATGAAGTAAAATTCATCATTTGATCAAGGTTTGATCATGATTCATCAAGGAGATTTCAGATCATCAAGAATCAGGAGTTTCTAAATTAGGGTTTTCATAGGAAAAGTCAACTGAACTTTGACCAGCCATAACTTTCACATGCTTCATCAAATTTTTCCCATCCAAAGCTAATTTTGAAGGAAATTGAATTCTATACAACTTTGTGTCTCACAAGCCAAGTCCAAAAATGCTTCATTTGGAAGGTATGAGCTAAGACATTATAGGTCATTTTGAAAGTCAACAAAAAGTCAACAACTTCAAAAGAGTATAACTTGAGAATGGTAAAAGATATGGACATGAAACCAATGTGGTTGGTTAGAGGACTCTTTAAGCTTTCCAAAATGTCCAAGAACACCTTCATAGTATTAAAATTGAAGGATTTGTGCCCTTGCAAAGTTGGGAAATTTTAGGGAAGTTTATGAAGCAAATAAGGCCTAAAATCAAATTTTTGCTAAATGAGCCCACCAAATTGCCATCCAATCTTTATGAAAACACTAAGCACGACCCAACCCACTTAATTTCTGAATTTTTATTTTTTATTTCATATTTATTTGAATTTTATTCATTAAAATATCATTTAAATTAAAATAAAATATGAAATCAAATATTTAAAAGGGGATATTGCTTCTAGAAAGTCATAAACATTGATTGGATCAGATTGATATGAAAATTATGATGATTGTCCTAAAATAGCAATGTTATATCAAAGAATATTTGAAATTTAAGGCATGATCTTTCTCAATCTCATTGATCCAAAAAGTCCAAAGAACAACCACCTTTCTTGACCTAATTTTGTTCACTTATAAGTATAGAACTCATCACAATGCCAAGGGGACGAAATTTGCAGCCTCAAGAGCAAGTTCCAAATTTTCAAAATTCATCAAAAACTCTCAATTCGGATTCTCACTTAGAGGCTCTCTCAAAGCATTCTAAAGGTTCAAACATGTTCTTTGAACATCATTGATGCAATCCCAACCATTCATTGCATTCAAAACATCCTGAATTGCTTAAACCGAATTCGTTTCTTTTGATTTTTCTTAATTTTCGATTTCAAATATTTATGCATTATAAACGTGGTTTGATCTTATATTATTGTTTGCTTGCATGTTTAGAATGTTTCTGGACCATTTGATTGAAGCTTACATGCAGAAACAAGGAAGTGCCATACTTAGGGTTTAAAGCTTCAAATTAGGGTTCTTCGATTCACATAATATAAATGACTTTTGATGACATAATTGAATTGTACATGTCACAAGGAGTCTAAGGATGTCTTTAATTTGATGTAATTGTACTGGTTGTGTAGGGTTTGAAAAACGCAGGTTTAAAACGCATGAAGATTCGCAGGAAAATCCCTGGATAAATTCGCAGGAAAACCTGCGAATCCTGAGGAAGAAGATGGTGAAGTTGGCGCGAAATCCTGATTTGAATAATATGCTTATTTTATTATGAATTGTTTTCTGTTATATTTCAACTATGTAGTAATAGCTTAGATGGTAAGCATGTGCGTGTATGAAGATCAAGACAGGGGTTCGAATCCCACCTCCAACATTTTTTTTGCTTTATTTCCCTTATGTTTTTCAGGCTTAAAATATAATGATTCGTCCTCATTCCATATCACCAAACGCACGCTGGCCTAGTGGAGAGTATGTTGGTCTTGGAGGATGCAATGCCTAGGGCCTGGGTTCGAATCCCAGCCCCAGGTATGTTTTCTTTCTTTTTTTCATTCTTTTATTTATTTTGTTTATATTTTATAATTAAACTTAATTAATTTCTTAAAATGTTAAAATAAATATATATTATTTCTTATACCTAAAATTCATTTTTTTTAATCAAAATTATTTTCAAAATTTAATTATTTATATTTATATATTATATGTTCATATTATTAAATATATATATAATTTGTAAATAAATGGATTTGTTTTGTAAATTAATAAATAAAACCCTAATTCTATTTTCTAAACTCATAAACCCTAATTTATTTTGATTAACCCTAATTTTCTTTTATAAACCCTAGTTATATTGTAAATATTAATTTATTTGTTTATAGATTTTAATTTTATAATTTGTTCATATTGTATATAGTTTTTATATGTAAATAATTTAATTAATTAATTAACTCTAATTTATTTTCCTAAAAACAATTAAAAACCCTAACTTTATTTTATTAAATTAATTTATTATTTTATGTTTACTTAATTATAATTGGCAAATATTTTTATAATATGTATATAAAATTAAATAATTAGACTATTAATCATATTTTATTAGTATATAATACTTATTATTTATTTCTTTTATTAAAAATCTTAAAAAATAATTATCTATTTAAAATTGAACTTTTGATTTATTATTACATTATTATGCTAATTTCTTTTTCTTATATTTATTTTGTTTATTACTAACCCCTTTATTTATTTATTTATTATGTGATTATTTATTTAATTTATTTTATTATTATTATTATGTAATTGTACCATTTATGTAATAGTTGTAGTATTATCTTTATTATTTATTTAAACTGTCGTGGTTAGTAAAATAGGGAGTGATAACATGTTTGCTTTAAAATTAACTTAGATCACTAATTATAAGATAAATATTTGAATTTGTACACGCACATACGTAAGTCGATCTTTGATCGCCATCTCACTTCCTTAAGGGTTACCTCTCATGTTGCCTAAACTAAATGGTCAAGTAAGGTGTCTAAAAAGCAAAGTCCCTTCATAAAATATCATCAAGTCCCTTCAAATTATAAGATCAAGTCCCTTCGAGGTTGCCTACGATAAATGATCTCGTCCCTTCGAATAAAAGATGATAAGTCCCTACGAATTGCTAAAGACACCTTACAGTTGCCTAAACACAGATGTCCCTTTACATGTCCCTTACAACATCCAAGGTAATGACTACCTATTCCTTAATAATAGGGATAGTCTTACCACTTAAAGGATATTTAAGAACAGAAAAGATTTAACTTATGGTAGGTTCCTCTTAAGTACTTGCTCACCTTTTCAAAACATTTCAAAACACTTCACATTTTCAAACAAATTTTCAAAACAAAGTCTTTATATATATCCGTACATGAATCATTATAAAGTACTTAAGGAAATTTCTAATCACACACTACACTTCTCAAAACAATTTAAAGTGAGCTAAGTAACTAAGAGCCCATGGATAACCATGGATGTAAAGGGTGCTAACACCTTCCCTTTACATAACCTACCCCCCGAACTCAAAAATCTTTTAAGGTCTTTCCTGTTCTTTTATGCCCTTTCCTTTGGATAAAATAAAAGTCGGTGGCGACTCTTGCTATCCGCAACATTTAACTAAAATCGGTTCTCCCACCGTGTTACACTATGCAACACGACTCCAAAAAGCATGTCAAAAAATGCGACAAATGCCAACGACACGCCGACATGCACCTCGCACCCCCAAACGAGCTAAAAACGCTCTCTTCCCCTTGGTCCTTCGCATGGTGGGGCATGGACATCTTCGACCCATTCGTAACTGGTTCTTACCAAAACAAATACCTCATTGTAGGGGTAGACTATTTCACAAAGTGGATCGAAGCAGAAGCACTGACCAAAATAACGGCGCAGAACATTCTTCGAATTTTCAAACGAAATATCCTCGCTCGATTCGGCATACCCCAGGTCCTCATCACGGACAACAGAACGCAATTCACGGACGGAGGATTTCAGGACTTCGTGGCCAGCCTAGGAATTAAACAACATTTCACGTCCGTCGAACACCCTCAAACAAACGGACAAGCGGAGGCAGCCAACAGGATAATCCTGCACAGACTAAAGCGCAGACTCGGCGAGGCAAAGAGGGCATGGGTCGAGGAACTACACAGAGTCCTGTGGGCATACCGCACGACGCCACACTCCACGACCGAGGAGACCCCGTTCAGACTAACATACGGCACCGAAGCAGTCATCCCGATAGAAATACGAGAGCTGACGAGACGCATAGAGGAGCCCCTCGACAAAGAGATGAACGACGAGGCACTTCGAACCGAGCTGGATCTCGTCGACGAAATCCGCTCCGAAGCAGCCCTTAGGGAAATATCCCTCAAACAAAAAATAGCCTTACGCCACGACGCGAAGGTCATAAAAAGAGAGTTCCAAGTGGGTAGCCTGGTCCTCAGAAGAAACCAAAAAAACCCAAGAGAGGGTAAACTGGCCGCCAACTGGGAAGGTCCCTACCACGTCCGCGACAAGACGAGCAACGGGGCCTATTATCTGGAAAACCTACAAGGTGAAGAACTCGCTCGACCATGGAACGCAGAAAAACTTAGACAATATTATATCTAAATATAATTCGGGGAAGCATGGGAGGTACGACCACGCTCTTCACCATCAAAACAACAGCGAGGATCTACGCTCCCCAAGGGCGAACACAACCCTCCCCGATGTTGGGCACCTCAAACGCGCCCCAATGTCGCAGTACCACGAATGGCAAGGCACCCATCTCGCGATGGGAAAGCCCAAGCCCCGAGGTCAGAGTTCTCTGATCGCAAACTCTACCTCGATTTCAGGAAAGCACAACGCTCGCCACCTCGTCGGTTCCCTAAACCAACGAGACCAACATTGTCGAGCACAAACAGTTCAAAAATATAACAAAACCAGCGAGAGCAACGTTGGGCACAAATAATAAAAATAAACAAATAGGGAGAATTAAATAACATTCATTAAACACGGCCGCAACCGACCAAGGAAAATACAAAATGAGCCCGAAGGCCAATATTCATACATGCACAAAAGGCCATTATACACAGGCACGCAGGCCCGACAAAATAACAACAAAACAAATTCTAAGACTCCGCCCAGAGTTTACTCTTCATCTTCCAACTCCTCCTCAGCTTCGAAGGGGCACACAATCTCCCCGTCAGCCACACAGTAATTGTGGGCCGACCCATCCGTCACCAACCCGGGATTCAACACCTTCAATTACTCGGTGGCGTTGTCGAATCCTTCCTTGAACATTCCCACCAAGTCTTTTTTGAGAGCACGGATGTGTCTGACCAACTCACCCCATGTACGGAGGGCAAGCTCCTCCTCAGTTTCATCCTCACGGGGGCGGATTGTATCCTCGAGCAGAGCCATCCGGGCATGGAGCTGCACATTTTCTTCGGCCACCTTTTTGTGCCCAACAACTTGATCTTCCAGGCTTTCTTTCTCCACCTTCAGCGTATCCCGTTCAAGATTCATTTACTCCAGCTCCTTCTTCAGCCCCTCCTGTAACTGATGCTCCTCCTTGTAGTCAGATAGATCCTTAGACAATTTATCCTTCTCAGTGCGGGCATTCAGAAGAGCATCCTCCAAAGAAGTCGTGGAAACAGTAGTCTCGGACAGGACCATTGCAATCTCCATCACCCGGATAACAGCGGCGAGATCCCCAACCAGCTCCCTTTGCCGGACATCCGCATCCTGGCTTAAGATGGCCTTCGCCTCAGGCGCCGCCACCACGATAGAACCTTCGGCCTTAAACAATTCCTGCTCCAGATAGCAGGGAGGCAGCAGATAACTCCCAGGGGCACTCAAATTATTTCCCCCACTGCAGCGGACCGGGCAAGAGTCCCGTCCAGACGCTTCCGTTTGAGCAGATGAGAGGTGGAAGGAGGGGGGCTGTCTTGTATCTGGATCGGGAAGGTTTGTTGGGAGGGCGGAGGAGAAGTGGACACCGGGCTAGCAGTATTAGAGGTACCTGCCCCGAGGTCAGCGGCCACCTCCTGAACTCAGGGTGCCACTTTCTTCTTCTTCTTAGAGACCCTGTTCGGGGCCCCGACCTGATTTTCCAGCTTCAGAACACGTTCACGAAGGGAGGGCATAGTTCCTGCAAAACAAAAACAACAAAAACACAAGTTAGTTGGAAAGACGCGACCGAGAAAAGTAAGCAAGTAAAAGAAAACCTACGCAGTAGCTCCATGGCCTCTTCATCCGTATCACACTCGAGCAGAGCCCTCGTGTTTATAAGACGGGGTTCGCAGATCGGCATCCCAGCCTCATCGACATAGGGAGCACCTTTTCGATCAACCCAAACCGCTAGGTTGAAACTCTGTACATACTCTACCAGCCTCTTATAAGCCAGCCTATCCTCGACCCCCAGGCTCGAGAACTTCACCCGGTAGTGATTGGTCGAGAGATTGAAGTGGTCAGGTTGCCACCTCAAGGGTATCCTCGACATAAGTTTCTCCTCCCCAACAGCATTCCGCTTGTAATAGTAAAGGGAGGTTAAGGCGGAACGGGTGATCGGCTTCACCGTATACCACCGCCCTTTAAAATGTCGGGCAGAATCCATGCAGGTCTTGAATAGCCTCACCGGCTGCTTTAGGGACACCCAGCTATGAAGTCCTCGGGCACCAGACCTTTGCAGATGGAAGATGTGGAAAAGAGAGGCAGAGTGCACCCAACGCCTAGGAAACGGAAGATTAACTCGAACGCCCGCATAAAAGCAATGGCGTTTGGATGCAGTTGTGACGGTGCCAGTCGGAGCCACCTAAAAACCCCCATCTGAAAAGAGTTGAAGGGCAACCTGACCATCACTTCTCGGAAGGCGAATTCGTACATGGCGAACTGTTTCCCCGAGAAGCGGTGACATATCCGGTCCGCTTCTTGAGGAGCAAGACATTGCCAATTCCCAGGCTCCTCAGGACTGAGGTCTTCCACCACGGCATATGCATAGGTCGTCTCATTACAGAAATATGATTCTTCTTCCAAAGGCTTGTCCGCAACCCACAATAGGTCATTACGCCCAGACGAGGAAACGTGCTCATTATCCTCCCCGACATTCCCCTCCTCAACGTTTTGATGCGCGACCTCCCCTTCATCAATTGGTCACGGTTCAGCATCCCCTTCCCCGACCTGCAGATGCTCGGTCGTACCTGAAACACAGACAGAAAAAGTGAATTCGACATCGCATCAAATCCACCCTTCCACCGCAAGTCAAGTGAAAGGGCGAAAAGCTAAAACACAACGCCCCAAAGTCTGACTACTAGCCTAGGCCGACGAAGGGTAAACCCTCGCAAGCATACGAGCACGTAAAGTTCCGACCTACAAATTCATACTGACGTAAACTTTATGCCCGGGGCATGTTAGCCTTGCCCAAAAATATTCACACGCGTATGAGTTTTACGCCCGAGGCATGCTAAACTTGCCCGGGATATTCATGCGCATATGAATTTTACGCCCGAAGCATGCTAAACTTGCCCAGGATATTCATGCGTATATGAATTTTTCGCCCGTGACATGCTAAACATGCCCGACTTATTCAAGCGCGTATGAAGTTTTTGCCTGGGACATTCTAATCCTACCGGAAATTTTCATACCTAAAACCTAAAAGACTATCCCCAGACCAGATCTATCTACTCTACGCAAATATATCATGCAATTTTCTAGCTACTAAATGAAAAAGCATGCGAAACAGGGAATTTGAAATGGTACCTGACATATTTGAAGCGAAGAGTAGACGGTGGCACGCGGGCAGAGACGGCGGTACAGACGGCGGAGACGGGCGGAGAAAGATTTTTTTCCAGAGCTTCCAGTCAAACGTCAGAGCGAAAAAGTCCAAATGAAGTGGATCATCCCCTTTATATAGCCATAAGCGCGTGGACGGACGCGCCGAATAATCATTACCTAGTGCATATGCCGCCGTTTGCACAGGAAACGAAGCGACGCACCATTAATGTTGAGACACGCCAATCCACAAGAATCTTGAACGATGTCGGGCGACTGTAAACCTGCCCGACTATAGGAAACATCCTTGACCCTATTAACGCCACATGCCCGACAATAAATATAGCTCGCACATCGGTTTGACTAACACCATGCTCGACACAATTACGCGCTCGACGCCTTCTCCAACGCGCCTACGCCCGACTATATCATAATTCGTCGCTCCGACTCGGAGACTCGGCTTGGGGGGCTCCTGTTTCGGACTGGGCCTCAAGGCTGTATTAGGCTACGACCCAATATGTCGAGCAGAGGCCCATATGCTCGGGCAGGCATGCCTGGCAGACGGATATGGGCGCTTAACGGTTGGGCAAGCATCCCATACATTGGGCATGCACTCAGCAGGAAAGGAACATGTCTGCCAATCCACTTTCCACGTCACCTAACTGTCCCCCCGTTATCTCCTGAAAGATAGGGGAAGTTGAACCAAGGACCAGACCACTCAGCTAGGTTTTCACGCTCCTCACGCGTTCCTTGGCAGTTCTTCCTTGGGCCTAGCTGATCCAGCCCAAGGAAGGACCTTGGCCCAGCGCTGGGGACTCTCTATAAATACCTTTTTCCACTAAAGGGTCAGGTATTCTGATTCACTCTACTAACTCACCTATTTTACTGTACCTCTATTAACTTTGGCATCGGAGTGCTTTGCAGGTACACCCCCATTTCTCTCTATCCACTTGCTGTTGCGCCCAATTGCTGGAAGGCCCTCCTGATCAGGTAAGATCAGTTTCCATAGAAGCTAGTACAATCAGCAATGGGATCATTTCTAACCATCCATGCCATCCTACATTTTTCATGAATGGAATGATCCATCTCTAGCAACTACTCGCTCATTGATGCAGACTAAGGCACCTCTTACATTCGATCCATTACAACCTAAGTTATTTATCATAACATAAGGTATCTTTTTAATGTCATTCATCTAGCTATAACTCTAGGTTTCACGTCACTTATTATCACATGTTTTAATCCATTATTGTTCATTCAATGCAAACATATCACAACATACATATACTTTCCAATTCAATGCATTCACATCATAATGTTATACATAAATCACATGACATACTATGATTAATAAATCACGAATGATAGTTCAAACATCATTAATCAAGCTATACTTATCATTCACATATGTTTTCTTCAAAAATTCATCCAATTAACTTTCTAATCAAGCATTAGGTGAAGCTTTCACGTATTACTTTAGCCTAAGCTAATTTACTTACACGCCACATAGTGAGCGCTCGTTCGATTATCCTATAATAGGGTAAACCAGAATAAATGGGAAAAAATAAAGTGGAAACAAGAGCATAGGACTCCACTATGTTATAGCTCTTTTCATTAACTTTTAATCACATCCGACCTTGCATCAATTAGAGCTATAATTCCCGTTATATGGTGGAAACAGGGAACATGATATTTAACCAACTCCGATCTCATCATATCATACATGATATTTTATCATCACTATCTTATAAATCATTGGCATAAAAATCATTTTTTTTACTTAACTATCCACTAGAGAATTGAAAGAGCTTTCCAACACAACTAACCACGCCTTATTTTGAGTTATAAAACTCAAGTTATGACGAAAACAAGGTTTTGAACACAATTTGCCTTTCTGATTCGAATCAAGTGTAAATTGTGATTCGAATCAAGTGTAAATTGTGATTCAAATCAAATCAAATCATTTAGAGGATACTCAGACAAGATTGATTTGAATCAAATTCACATTGTAACAATTCTGATTCGAATCAAATAAGTCAAAATTGTTTTTCTGCATAAATAAACATCTTATGAGGATCAAAATCACACATGCAAGGAAACTATACATGAACCCACAAGCTTCATCATGTCTCCTCGTTTCTTAAAATTTATAATACAACAACATAACATCAATACACTATGTAATCAAACATCTAACCAACATGATATCATGGTTTATAAAAAATTACACAAAACATAGAAATAATCATTCATGAATCATGGATTTCACAAAACCCTGAATCCCTTTTCTCGTGCAATTTCCCCAAAAGCTAAAGTTAACTAAGAACTCACCTCTTAAGATGAAGATGATGAAGAAATTGATATGAGTATGGTTATGATGATGATTATTCCATAAGTATTTCCATTTTTTCCACTTTTCTCCTCTTTCCCTCTTCTCTTATCTCATCTTCTTTGTTTTTTCCTTTCTTTCTTTCCTTCTTACTATATTTTCTCTTCTTATCTTTTTTCTTTATTTTACCAACCTTTAATAATTAAGAAAAAGAATGGGAAAAGAGAACATAAAATATATCTAGAATGATTATTTGTCCTCTAGTGGACAAATGTCCAACTTACCCTTGTCAAAAACTTCAAAAAGCCATAATTCATTACTACCAAAATATTATCTCTTACCAACAAGTCTCATCTTAGTTCACTAATTACTATATTTATCTCAACTGACACCCCAGATATTAAAAAAAATCAACAAGGAACTACGCATCCGATTTACCCATAAGTTAGACCGACTCCTCATTCACCATTTCTTGATCATGACGAACATGCTCTTGAAAAATATGCATTATACGAAATATTTCACCAGCTTCAATGCATTCTTAAAATATACATACACAAAGAAGAAACCATCTTCCACTGAATTGGCATACTCCTTTGATAAGGTAATATTTTCAAGTCGCATCTTTTGAAGGTCGTCCTAAGTTTTTTTTCCAACCTTATCAGGCCTCGTTAAAATACACTTTCAACTTTTCTATCTTCTTATGGGAATAACTCATTGCCTTATTATCCTCAACTAAAGCGGTGTCACCATTGGTTAGTTATTGTATGTATTTGGGCTAAATTTTTGTTTTTCTTTTTTACCCCACGTACAAGTGAGTCCATATTTTTTGCCAACATGTTGGGATATAAAAATGTTTCTACAATGGCTCATATGCCTTGATCATATCCATGACATCATATATCAAGTAATAGCAAGACTGGTGCATGATCAACATAGTTATAATGCATGTCTACTCTCATTTATATATTTAAAACATGAAGTATACACTCATCTCACTTGGTTTGGGCTTTTTATGATTCTTAACTTACATTGACATGTTTTCACTAAACAAGTGGTAATATCAAACTTTAAAGCAAGTAGTTAATTCATTGACATGTTGTAATTTTAAGATATTCACAACATTACTCATTAATTAAGATTTTAAAAGAATAAACCTTTTATCATGCCATTGTTCTTGACTTTGTCTTTAACCTAGGCTTTGTGATTCATTTGCATTTGGCTTTTCAAACCATTTGAACCATCCGTGGACAAAAAAATTCAACCAATTTTAAGAAAATTTAAATTTTCAAACAAGTATTCATACATAATATTAGTAAAGACATTTAAATATATCACATGTTTTGAGAGAGTTGGCTCAACTTTCATCTCCTTTGCATTCCACCCTCTATAAATGATTTTGGCAATTCCTCTGGTCATCAGAAATGAGCTAATTTTACAGAGAACCTTTTTAATCCAACAATTTCTTTATATGTCAGCATGTGTTATATGAGCTTAATTAACGGGCAATATGGCTCACCTCCCTACTAATACAGGTATTTTGTTGCAAGTACAAAAGTAATTATATTTTTATCGTTTCCACGTGGAGTGGTTGTGTTTCAAATACCATTCAATACTTTCTATGATTTTAAGGATATTTTGTTAAATTTTCTTTTGTTTGTGAAATTTGAAATAACATAAAGTAATTTGAACTTTGGTTTTAAGAGTTGAGAAAACGTATTAGGGTTATATTTTATTAACTTATTTTCATGTATGATCATGATCATTATAAGCAATCCTAATAAGTTATTAATATTACCATTATCACTATGTGTCTTAGTTCATGTTTGAGTTAACAACGTGAGATCAATCATATTTCCTAATAGCCGATTATCAACCTATTAACCAATACGATATCATTAGGATTTAATAGTTCACGCTGATACTAAACCTAAATCTATCTCTAGAGTTTAGCATTTAGTAGATGAAAATATTTGATCTAGAATTGGCAAGCATCTCTTGATATCAAGTCAAAACCATAAAACATGTTTAGGTAGATAACTCAAAATAAGAATTAAACATGGAGAACTCATCAATATTAAAGCATAAGAAGAATTACATTAAACTCCTTATCCACAATTAATCCTTGAGCATTTGGATGACTTCATCTAATCTCAACAAATGAGAAATTATCTATGCTTACTCATAGTAGTGTTGCAATGATTATCTAGAAGAAATATATTGAAGAGCATATGTGTCGTTTCCTCGGACATCACTTTCGTCCTCAATCGTCCTATTTTTTCACTCCTATTATGGTTATGGTATTGAGTGTGTTTATTCCTTAAACATATAATAACTACCAAGAATCCACTATAAGTTATTCAACTAAACTATTTGGAACTCATATTTATAGAGTTTTGATGTGGCCTTATCCCTAAGAATAGGATTGTATCTCACTTAATGTGCTTATGTTTCTTCTTCACTAAGTCAAACCGATTGATTTGCAAGTTATCTTTGTCATTATACCTTGCTTAGCGTGCCGTGCATTCCCGCTTCATGAGTAAACTCTTTCTTTCCTCTTAAGTTACTTAACCAAGAAGAAATGGACCAACATAACTCGCTTTACGAGTTTGTTACCGAGCTTAGCCATCTTTTTTACTTAATCTTGAATTTTCTTGACTCTTAAGTCATATTATGTCTTTATTTCTCCCTCATAGCAACCATGTTTTTGTCTTAGCGAGCATCTCTTCTTGGAAGGTGCTTTGTTCTTGCTTGGAGAGGTCTTTGAGTGTTTTGTGTGTGTATTTTCTTGGTTCTTTTTACCTTTACTTTGTGAAAACATAGTTAAAAAATTCATACAAGCATTGTATATAATTTTATGATAAATTCTGAGTTTTTACATTGATTACTTGTGAATTAAATTGACAAGTGCTTATGTATTTTATGCATTTTAGGCACTAATCAATGAGTTATCTCAGTGAAAGGGGTAACCAAATAATATAAATTTTTAAATGCCTCACCCTCTCTGAGTATACCTCGACCATCTTGGTGTGTAACACCCAAATTATCCCATGGAATTATTAATAAAATCATAGTAAAATTTTCATCAAAATTATTTGAGTATCACAATACAACTTTAAAAACCAACTCGGCTCAATGATATGTTTTCAAAATAAATTATTCAACATGCAGCAGAAAATAGTCTAAAATAAACATTGTTCATAATTCGATTACAAAAATATTTTTTCCAAAACAAATAAACAAAAACAATGCCGTCCCGACACCCAAAGCGACGTATTAGAGCCGACATCCTAATGACGTGAAGTACACCAACTTCATTGACCACCACTCGACTTATCTTGCTCACCTATATGTTACCAACATAGGGGCAACATTCAAACATAAGGGGTGAGATAATTACATCACAAAAGAGTAATATAATAAGAATTAGCAAGTATCAGAAATAAAACACCATTTCTCAACAAACACTACACAACCACATTTTATCCACAACAACATCATACACCTCCACAACATACACATCAACAACATACACATCAACAAAATCATATACAACAACAATTATGCAAGGAGACCCTACTTGACTCTATGCATGCGGTATCATAATCCGATCTCTATTTCAATATCCAGTTCTCATCGGAACTCTCGACCCCTTTTTCATGGTACAGTATGATCCCCATTTCATGATCACACCCATCGACCCCTATTTCATGGTCTAGTATGATCCCTATTTCATGATCACACCCTCGTACGATCCCTATTTCATGACCGCACCAACATCACAAAGACTAATATACCCCACTTGGTATATTATCCAACTATGCAACATGTCATGCAACACCCACGACATACATGCAACAATTTAATTATACAACATCAACAACAGCAACTCATATACGACTAATCATCACAACACCGATCAACATACAACAATTCATTATCGCCACAATTATCATCAACATCATGCATTTTGGCATATAACCACATAAATCAACTTCAACCACCACAAACACAATAACCACATATACAACAACATATTACATACACACACGTCATAACAATCATATGTAACTTATCACAACAACAAAGCCAACAAACATATCAACTATGTTTATATTCAAGTTATACTAATTATCCCTACAATTATGTGTAAAAATCCTCTTTTACTACCTTCCACTACCCCCACATCAATTCCTAAGCATTTACTAAATCAATTAGATAATTTAAAGGATTTTTTTGGAATTAAAAATCAACATTTTTCGCTCCAGGTCTCGCTAAGAGAGGGGGACTTCTCGCTAAGCGAGCAACTCTCTATATTTTGACTTTCCAAAGGTTCACCTTGCTCACTAAGCAAGCTCTGCGATTCACGCAGTTCTCTTTCTGTAACCTGCACTCACTCTACTACGAAAATCTCACCACAAATCACCAATTCCAGTCAGATAATTTCAAAATATTTCATTTAATCACCTAATTTATAACATTATCAACTAACAACAACAACTACCAACTAATCAACACAATTCTCATTCAAACCACATAAACCTCAATCCCTATTCTTCAACCTACCCAATTCCCATTATAAAACCCTTTAGAGATGGAAGAATCCCACCCTTACCTTGGTTTTGACAAGAAATTCTTCTTCCTCGCGGATTCTTCTCTTCAACCTTAGTCCTTTTCTCTCTTTCTCTTCTCTACTTTTCACGATTGTCTTTGTTCACCAATAACACGATCCTTTTTTCTCTTTACAACTTAATCCCTTAGAACAACTTAGGGACTTCCACTCTTACCCTCACTAAACCCACCAAATGACCACCTTGCCCCTCACCTCATATTCTCCAATTATTTAATTATCCAATAATAATAATACTATCCACCATAATATAATTCTAAATTAACATTATATTCGATAATATATATTATTCTTCATACACCAAAACACAACATTCCAAATAAAATAATTAAATAAAATTTGGGGTATTACATGGTGCATTTCTAGAGAGATATTAGACCATGACTCTGCATCGAGTCAACAAAGATGCGTTAGGTTTTAAAGATATGTAAGAAGATAACCATGGTTAGCACACCATTCTCATACTCACACCAATAATGAAATACCTTGATATAAGCCCAATTCATAAGATGTAATTATGATGGGGTGATTAATAAATGATTAAGCACGCCGACCTCAAAATCATTGAAGGAAACCTATTAAGGAAAACTGGAATTCGTGAAAAAGAACGACACACCTGTCATATTTGTTACATATCCTATTGTTTTCCTCAAAGGGAATCACCCTCAATCTTCAGAAAGTTCCACCACCATCAAGGCGTGGTCCAAACCATGCTCACCAATAAAGGCGTGGGTAGTACCCAACATCTCTTGGTCCACCAAAACTAGAGAGTTATCCCCCATATCTTCCTGATTATGGGTTGAAGGCTCTTTATTATAAGTAATTATAGCAAATCATAAAAGAAATTAATATGAATAGCAACGTGAAACAAGTTAAAGTTAAGTCTTAAGTTCTTACTAAAGTACATATGTGAGAAATGAATACACCCAAGTTCCAAATAAGAAGACTAGAAACCCTAGTGTCTTATAAAAGTACATGCAACCACCTAATAAGGCACATTAATGACACTTTCTTTAGTCAAATCTGTATACTCCCTTCTCCAAAAACGCTAGCAAATAAAGCAAGACCAAAAGAAAGTAAATTTTGGGTGTTACCTTAAAAAGATAAATTTGAGGGCTCACGCACTGCAAGAAGAATGGCCAACGAGTTATAGATGAAGACCTATGCAAGAAGGTTGGTGCAAATGGAAGAAGTTGTAGAGAAAGGGGAAAAATAATTTCACAAGCCCATTAGTGACGAAAAAAAGGAAAAATGGTGGTTTAGAAACTTATGTGCATCTCAACAATAATGAACTGTGTGATCCACTACATTGGGAGACACAAGCTACACCACTTACAACCAAGATCTCCTCGAAATCTATTTAGGGAATTTAAGTATCCTAGGACAGTGAGGATATCATATTTGTCAGACATAGGTACACACATCAAGATTTTCCTACGAAACCTTGTTTGTCACGATAAAATCATTTAATGTATCTCTTTCCAATACTAATGACGTCCCATCGAGACTATTCACTTGCTTCTACTATCAACCGACATAAAGGTGTGCACGACGAAGCCTTTGTTCTACAAAATAGGAACAAGGGCTTGAAAGACAATTGTACAAGGTCGTGCGCAAGACCCATGACCACGGGCGATTTTAAGGCCCGACCAGACTGGGCATGTGCCTAGGCTCTGGCCCAAAATGTTTCCTTATTTACACCACAATTTTGCAAATTGTAGCAATTAAAAAGTTCTATTACGACGGTTTAAACCGACATAATTAACGAAAATACAGAAAAATCCTAATTTAAACCAAAAATTAAATTATAAATATGTTATTACGGAGGTTTAAACCGCCACAAATAATGCAAAAAAATACAAATTTAAACCAAAAATTAAATTATTAAAGTGCTATTACGGTGGTTTAAAATGCCAGAATTAACGAAAATGCAGGAAAAATATAAATTTGAATAGAAAAATTAAATTATAAATTAAGAAAAAAAATACATGTATAATGTTGTAAATTATGGTTTAAACAAAAAAATATATATTTTATGCATAAAAATACAGGTTTAAACAAAAAAATTATAAATTATGCAAAAAAAAATTATTTTTATGCAATTAAGACATTACATCAATTTTTTATATATTATTATTTATATATTCAACTACCTTACAAAAAGTGCAAGAATTGAAATAAAGAATAAAATTATAATTTAGAACCAAATTAACCAAAAATTAAAATTGAAAAAATAAAAATTAACATAAAAGAAGCAATTACTAAAAAATTTAAAAATACATGTACAGAAGAAGAAAAAAATAAATTTTATCCTTAAATAATATAAAAAATATATTAGGATTCTATAAAATTTTATAGATCAATTTCCACAATTATAAAAGAAAATATTATATTTAAAAAAACAATAAAACAAAATTCACCGTAAAACAACCGATGTGTCAAAATAAAAGCGGTCAAAACTGTCATTTTTCTATTAACACTACATGAGTTTATTATAAAACCACCACATTTTATTGTAAATCTCGGCGGTTTTATTAAACGCCATTTTAAAATCGCCTTATTTCATTCAAATTTTTGCGATCTTTAAATTTTTGCCCAAACTTCAAATATTTTTTGGCTCCGCCATTGCCCATGACAAAAGGCCTAAGAATGAATTACAAGTAGAAAGGTGCACATAACAGTTAGAGTTTCACTAAGACCGACAACAGACAATTCAACACTCCAACACATCAATTATCATCAAATTCAATTAGATGGTTGTCTACAGAACACGCCACATTACACACGAACGATTTCAACTACTATTGATAAATAAGGGAAAAACCTGTAATTTTCAAATTTTTAAATGTATTCACACTCTCATTATTTCTCATCTGCTCATTAACTTGACTATTAAAATGTTAACCTTGCAAAACCAACATGTTCCATCTAAAGGGGGAAACACAAGCATATTCGTCCCGTTTAGACCCGACCCACAAAAGTCCACAAAAATGGAACGAGACGGACATAGTTAAGGATGCGGACCTGGAATTAGGGGTGACAAACTGGATGAATTGAATTGTTAATGGATGGATCAAAACAATCAATTAGTTTATTAACAATCCACCAAAATTTTCTTAAAATTATCCAATCTATCCATTAAGGAAAAAATTCATCAAATCCATTAATTAACATATTTCTTAAAATTATTTTTTATTTTGGAAAAAGAAAATGTTTTTTAATTAAAAAAACAATTTTTTATATTAAAAAATCAATTTTATTTTCCAAAAAAACGATATTTTTATTTTCGGAAAAGATCAATTTTTTTGTGTTGTTGAAAATTTTGATTTTTTATATTTTCGAAAAAAAACCGATTTTTTCCGGAAAAAATCGACTTTTTTGTATTTTCAAAAAAATCGATATATTTATTTTCTGAAAAAAAAATTTTTTTTTGTATTTATATATAAAGTACCGGAAATTTTCATAGTTTAACGTTCAAATAATGTAGCTTCACTTTCTTCATCAATCTCAATGCCAAGTTTCGAACCATGTTTCACATGGTTAAGGAAATAACTTCTACATAAGTAAATTTAAAGAAAACAAGCTAGTTAGCTTCAATCTGGTTATAGATAAATGTTGTAACAACACCCCTACCTGAATGAATTTTGTTGTAATGAATTCAATTGTCATCCCTACCTGAAATCAATGTTCACCCTGCAAAAAGTTAGGGTGGCAGGAGAAAGGTCACACACATTATATTTATTAAATCTAAAAACACAAAAATTTATATAAATACTCGTCTCCGCAAAAATCGTAAAAAAAATAGAGCAGAAGGAAACAGACAAATTAATATAAGTATGGAACCAAAATAAAGTTATAAATGAGAATAAAACAAAATAACAAATTAAGGTTGTCAGATATTTAACTCTACTTTATCTTATCTATCTTTTTGATAAATTCATTTATTTATTTTCCCAAGTTGTTAAATTAAAATGTCACTAGAAGGGGACAGACAAATTAATATAAGTATGAGAATGGAACCAAAAAATATGTATGAGAATAAAACAAAATAATAAATTAAGGTTGTCAGATATTTAGCCCTACTTTATCTTATTTATCTTTTTGATAAATTCATTTATTTATTTTCCCAAGTTGTTAAATTAAAATGTCACTAATTTCGCCACATAAATGGTAGCAATTAAAACCATTATAGCCCATGGCCCCTGTATTACACAAAACCAAAGCAACAACATTATCCACAATATTAATTAATCTCAATATTGGAAACATTCATTCACACATTTCCATCTCTATTATTACTTTCCTTTTCTGTGTAAAACTATCATTATTATCATTTTTATATCAAAGGACAAAACCGTCTTTCAATATATTCAAATCCATTCTCGAACATTGTGACCCACTACACCAAAACCATTAGCAAATCAGGAAATGGAAAAGGGTAAAATCGTCATTACAAAAGTCAAATAAAATTCATATGCATATTTATACACGTTTCGATTCTCTGAGAATTTCATAAGCTGCATGCGTTAAGATATTTACAGCGAAATTTTTGGGTATGGGAAAGAGTTTGTTTCAAGAATCTCTCAAAGCTCTAGAAGCTGATATTCAGTATGCTAATACACTGTATGATTCTCTCTCTTTTCATCCATTTTTGTGAAATTGTTGTTTCAATGAAAATTTAGCTTCAGAACCATATAAAATTTTTGGTTTTGTTATGATTTCCAGATTAAAAAATTGAATTTTGTTTTGGGAATAATTTGTGGTTATCTTGTGCTTTTGGAAGCAATTTCAGGGTGTTTTTGCGTAGCTTGATCAGTTTTGTCCAGTTTAAGGTTTTTATTTTTATTTTTTTTTTCTTGTTGAAAGTACCGTGTTTGATTGTTATATGATATAGAAATCTTGTCCATGATGTGTTTGTTTTTGGGCTGAGTGAGGTTCAAATCCGAATTTTGAGATTTTTTTTTTTTCATCTGTTTAGTGTTGTATGTTTTTCAGGGCATTAGAGCATCCAAGGGATAAAGAAGGAGGATGCTTTCAGATGAGGCTATCATATAGTCCAGTGGCTCCACTTTTTCTCTCTCTTGTTCAATGGACTGATTACCGACTTGCTGGGGCTCTTGGTTTGCTGAGAATTCTAATTTTTGTGGTATACTTCATAAACCACATTTTAAGCATACTTGTATGTCTATTTTGAAATTTTATTTGTCTTTAACACACACTTTTGATGAAATGTGTGTCTGGTGACAAACATGTGGCCGGTGTCTCGTGTTTGAAATGCGTGTCCGGCGACAAACATGTGTTTTTGTATATCCGTGTTTGAAATGCGTGTCCGGTGTCAAACATGTGTTATGTCTATCGTTGTTTGAAATGTCTGTCTGGTGTCAAACTTGTGTCCTGTATATCGGTGTTTGAAATGTGTGTCTGGTGTCTCCATGTCTTACACATCTCCGGTGTGAAACATGTGTGTGACATTACACTGATTGCATTCAATTAATTTAGTTATTCAAATATTTACTTCTGGCTATGTAGCACCGACAACTCTGAAAAACGGCGTGTTTGTGTCCGTGTTGGCCACTAGCACCGACATTTGTGATTACATTTAATTTATTCATTTTTTCAAATTATTAATGGTATCACCATGTAAGTGTCAAATTTGGTTTCTGCGTGTTTGTACTTAATAGTTTACTGGTGGTGTTGACATGTACCATGTTCGTATCAGAGTTGTATCAGCATCTTTCGTATTAGTGTCGGATATCAATGTCTGGTGTATCAGTGTCGTGTGAGATGTTTGTGTTTCTCGGTGACCTCAGATAGAGGCTTAGCGGAACTATAGTACTGTAGTTATGTGGAGTTTAAAACATGCTGCTATTTTCTGCTATCCACAAATAACAATAATGGTCCTTCCATAATATTCATGTTTGGTACTTATATTGGGCATTATCTGTTTTTAGATAATTTAACAACTTTTATTCTACATTAATGCAGACATATGGAAATGGGAAAACTACTATTTCAATATATGAAAGGAAAGCAAGCATAAGACAATTTTATTGTAAGAATGTATACTTATCTAGTTTCATTATGCCTATTTCTCTTTCAGGGTGTTTCTAGAATCTATTTTAATGTTCTTGATGATGATAATCAACAATAACTAAACATGATTTTTCTCTTTTGTTCATGATAAACAGCGGTTATATTTCCTGCTCTATTGCAACTTCAGAAAGGCATCACAGATTTGGAAGAAAGGAAACAAAAAGAAGTATATGCTATTAGATACCAAAAGAAGAGTGATTTTAAAGATAGAAGAGAATCTGAAATTGACATTGAAAGAGAACAAGAATGTGGAGTTTGCTTGGAAGTGAAAGCTAAAGTTGTGCTGCCTAATTGTTGCCACCAAATGTGCTTTGAGTGTTACACAGACTGGTACAATTCTTCATACTTTCCCATCCATCTTATATTCTTTCAAGTTACATGTCGACACTACTAATAATTTCAAAAAATGAATAAATTGAATGTAATCACAAGTGTCGGTGTTAGACACAGAAATGCCTTTTTTTTAGAGGAGTCGGTGTAAGACACAAACACGCATTTTTCAGAGAAGTCGGTGCTACAAGGTTTTGGACATAAAACTGAGTTTCATTTTTTGGTACATAAACCAATTTTATATCTGACTTTTTGTGCATCCTTTTAGTTAACGGAGTTTTAATGTTGCCATTATGTTTCTGTTGATCACTTAAATGATGTCCATGATTGAGTTTTCTTTGATATCAATGAAAAAAAATCTTTTTATTGCTCTTTTTGAGACAAGGATCCTGAATTCCCTATCAAACATATTAGTCACAAAATTTGAAATTGAAGCCTCATGGATTCAAAGATTGCTATCAATTTGCTTTTACTTTATCAAAAGCTAGCCATTACTTTTATGTTTTTCAACAATGGCCTTCCTCTTTGCACTTTAGAGTTTGGTATGAGATATATTTTTTTATTTATTATTTTCACCCAGAGTTATGAAATTGTTATCTTGTTTTAGACACGTATCAGACATCGAACATTAAAATCAATACATTTTGAACAATAGACATGTGTCAGATATCGGACGTCAAATAGTAGAGCATCTTGAACACTAGACACTTCAATCTAGATATTTTTGAAATCACAAGGTGACAAGTTGCACCCCCTCACCTACCCAAAGCTTTTTTGCTTGTATTAGTTGACTTGACACCTTAATAATAATATATTAATAGTAATCAGTTGCTAATTTAGTCTACATTCATTGTTTTAGACATGACAATGCTGTTTTTTTTATTCAGGTGTCTTAGGTCTCAGTCTTGCCCTTTTTGCCGGGATAGCCTGAAGAGAGTAAACTCAGAGGACCTTTGGATTTACACAGACACAAGTGATATTGTGGATGTTGGAACAATTTTCAAAGAGAATTGTAAGATTCTGTTTCTTTACATAGAAAAGTTGCCTCTTATTATTCCAGATCCCAGACATGTGTCCTATGATCCATTTTTTAGGTAAGGGTTGTCTAGAGGTTTCAAAACTCTATATTGCCCTTTCATTGTACATGTAAATCCATTTTGGATCATAATTAAAATGTATATAAATTTTACTGTTTTCTTTACTCTCAGCTTCAAGTTGATATAGTTTATTTCTAACTTAGTTTGGTAGAATTCAAACTTTTTGTTATCCACAACCATAGGGGTATTTTGGTTATTCTCTTAAATATTATAATACTCAATGTTCTAAGGATTGAGATGAAGAATTTAAAAAAGCACAGTAACCTTATCCTTCAGCTATGGCAACTTAATTAATTAATTTATTATCCATTAAGTGTACAAAATGACAATGATGAGAAAGGGACTGTATCACATTTATCTGATGTGTAGGCTCCACCCACTTGATAAGATTCCATCTTTTCATGATATTTTGATGCTTGTTTGAAAGATTGCTTAAACAAGAGGTAAAATGTCCATATCTTGATCCCATTTTTGACTTTAATGCCATTTTTTCAATGTCTCCCTTGTGAATCCAACAAGTGTCTTGGAAAATGGAGTATAGATATTCTTCATTTCTTTGACCTTTATTATTATAGTTTTAGATGTATATGATCAGAGTACTAAAATGTCCGTTTTCCTGCACCTTAGATTACAGTAATAGATGGGTCTTGCATTTAGTGTCTCTTCAAGACTTGAAATCTAAGGAATTTTTTTCTGTCCTACCACTCTTTTAATCAATAGATCTCAAAATATCATCTATTTCACGACATATATTAAATTGCCATCATCTGTAATATAGGAAGTTACATGATTGTGGACAATACAAAAATGGGCTTCTGCTAATCAATGTCAACTCATTGCTTAAGGGGTAATTTAAGTCTAAACACAACAATTTGCAACTGGATAACATAATACTTACACCCTAACTAATTATTTTATGAAATATTACATGAAAGTTGGAAAAGTGTAACAGGATTTGGACATTGTAACAGGATGTACTACTGAACCTAACCAAATACTGTTGAGCCTGCCCCGTTTCTGAAAAATGCAGCTTCCTATGTTTTCAAGTACTGTTCATGGCACTTCAACATTAATTGCATACACGGTTGGTTTTAAAGACGAAGGATTGTCTCTTCCCTTGACTAAAAAACATCACAACTTTGTCTCTCAAAAAACTGAAACCCTTATTGCATTAACACTATTGTCACACTTGAACATCAAAAATGGTTAGACCTTTTGCAATGGTAAAGGACATCAATGATGGGAAGAAGTTTTGGAAGATAGTTGTAAGGGTCCATTGGTCCATCACAAATGGACCGTTGTTTCCAAATCAAAAGAACATTTTGAGATGGTTGTTGTTGATAAGGAAGTTAGTTTTATGCTTCCATTGTTTCTTCGATCTTCATACTGAAGTGACATGGTTGATATCATTGTTTCTTAACCATATTCATCCTTATTTAGCATTTCTGGTATGGACTGTAAAAATAAATACTATATTGTACAAAAATGAGATTATGAAAACCTGGTATCATATTTTTTTTTTGTGACTAAACTTGTAGCCATGAATATGAAAGCCTGAATATCCAGTTTAACAAAAATATGGTCTAACTTTCAACTTTACATTGCTACATTTTTAGGGAACCGATATTCATGTCAGAGTCCCCACCGTGTTTAAACAGGTGTTAAATTCCGTCTAAACCATGAATAATACGTATAGCATTGGAAATTTCCAAGTCATTTTGAATGATCTGTTGTTCAAGCCCTCAGAACACAATTATGTTTTGGTGTTCACCTGTGGGACTTCTGTTAGCGACATTAACAAGCACATCACCCCTTCCAAAAACCTTAGATTTACACCATTTGCTGATTATTTGTGGAAAGTGGAAAAGGGGTGTGTTACTAGGTGTGTTTTCTATTATTATTTGAAAACAATTATATTTCATTATCTTGAATAAAATCATGTTATAATGTTAGTTATGTTTCAATATTCCTATGTTGCAGATGTTATTGGGATGGTTACGGAGATAGGTTACACACAACTACATAATGGCACTAAAAAAACAACAGATTAATCTGGTCATAAAGGATTTGGGGTATGTTTTATGTGGCCTTCAACATTCATCACTTTTGCACCATCCCACTGAACTATTTATTACATTTCTAACTATAAATTTGGATCTGTAGTAACATCACAATCCATTGTACATTGTGGGAAGGTTATGCTTTGCAGTTCAATGAGTACATTCACAACAGAAATTAATTGTTACTATAGTACCAACATTTTGTGAAGATAAAAATGTCCCAATTGAGAACAGGCCATAAGTTCAAATTAGTTTTGTTTGAAGTTCCCAACAATTTTGGGACAATAGCACAAAAGTTTTACATATTAGAAAAAGGTTTCTAGGCTTAGGCCTTGTTTGGACAAACAACTTAATTAATCTCTTATAGCATAAGGGATTATCATACAAGTGCATATGTATAACTTATTTCTACAACAAAAAGATAAATAAAGTCAAACTATTTTTATTAAAGTTATAAGTTATATTCAAGAGCTATCACAGAGAGCTTATTTACTTATGGAAATAAGATGAAAACAACTCATTGACATGTTAGAAGCTATTTCTATAAGCTTTTTCATATAATCTCACAAATAGTTATGTCAAGTTCAAATAAACCTAACTAAACAGGTTCATACTTTGGAAACTAGATGTGGAGTTAGAAAAACATGTAAAATTTTCTTTGTATTATGCCAAGTTATTATGAAAGTTAAATAGTTTATTCATGCTTTTAACAATTGACTCATTTTAATGTTGAAGTATTCATGTTGGATGACTAGTAGAACTGTAATGACAATATTTTAGGGATAAATAAAGAATTATTTAATGAACAAGTTAAATAGCTTATTTCTAATCCTTAAGAGAGGTTTAGCAGTAAACAATACCTAGTTTACCTTAATGTGTGATAGAGAATTATGTCACATTTTAATTCATTCATGTCTATCTATCTTCTTCCCTTGTATGCTTATATTTTTAATAATTGAATTATTGTATTATTTATCTTTGATGTATGGTCAGACGTACGAGCTATCAGATTCAAACAACAATGAAGGTGTGTGATTAAACTTCCGTTTCGGTTGAACGTGTATAGAAAGTGAAGTAACAGTCAGATGTACGCCTGGTAGGGTTTTTGTTTAACTATTATTTCTAAATGAAAGTTCAAAGATATTTCTACTTCATCTTAGGTTGTAATTCTATGTTCATTATATTATGGCCTTAGTGGTAATTTATTTTTATTTTTTAGGGATAAGAGATGTAAGTTCAAGTGTGAGTGATGTTAAGGAAAATATAATTAACTAAGACTTTCTTTTGATGGTCTTGTTACATGTATATGTGACTAATGAATTTTTTATCAAACTTTGAGAACTTTGATTCTTTTCTTTTGTTGGAAATGCAGTTTGGTGTTTGTAGTGTTGTTGTGGCAGCAGCAACAACAATGGCTGCCTTAGTTGCTTTTTTTTATGAAATATATATTATATGATTGGCGGTTACAACCGTCGCTATTTTTCTAATAAAATATATTATTATATAATTACGGCGCTTACAACCGTAGTTATCTTTTTAGAAATAAATATTATATAATAATGGCGTTTACAACGGTTGTAATAATAAATTGGTGACAACTTTACAAACCATCGCAAAATAGCTTCGCGACACACGTTTCTACGACAGAAGAGGAATCGTCGTGACTTGCAATTTGTGTTGTTTCTAACCACCGTAATCTATCAAAATTAACCGTCGTAGTTTACCAAATTTCTTGTAGTGACACTCAAATATTGCAGAATATGTAAGGGTTATATTTCTATACATTTTATTATATTATATTTCTATACATTTTATATACATTTATATTTCTATACATTTTATTACATTACATTTTATTACACTATATTTTTATATATTACATTATATTTTATGCATGATTTCTTTATAGGATGAACGAAAATTCAAAACACGTACACATAAATACATCAGGGTCGATAAGCATATCCATCCTTATTTGATTCAAGCTGATTTCAGTCACGTAATCAACATTGATTCGTATGAAGTTAATAAAAACTTTCTTCTCACCTTGTGCGAGAGATGGAGACTTGAAACCCACACATTCCATTTTTCAACCGGTGAAAGCACGCTGACTTTGGAGAATGTCCACAAGTTATTGGGGTTGCGTGTGAATGGCCCAACCGTGGTTGGTTGCACATCTGTGTCGTACGACTTGATTGAGGAACTATTGGGTATGAGGATGGAAGCTCCTGAAAGACGAGGACAATCTTTGAGAATAGCAGTTCTAAGGGAACATTATAATTCTATGCATTTAGACGAAGACTTCCCCGAGGAACTGAAAATTATGAAAACTAGAGTATACATTATGTTACTTTTTGCATGTTTTGTATTTCCTGATACTAACGGTAACACCATACATCTTCAATTTTTACCATTACTAGAAGATTTCCCCCAATTAAGTAGCTATAGTTGGGGCGCTGCAACTTTAGCACATCTATACATAATTTTTTGTCGATGCGCTTTGAAAGACGCTCACAATATTGCTGGATGTGGAGTGTTACTTCAAGCATGGAGTTGGTCCAGAATGCCTAGACTGACACCAATCAACAAAAATCCATTTCATTTTCCATATGCAACAAAGTACGTATATTTATACTCTAACTATTTACTCAATTTAATATTTTTATTGCTATAATATTTATACTATATTTATTTTTTAGGAGGTCTGCTTATGGGATGAATTATGAAAATACTCTATATCATTGTGATGTTGGATATCAGTCATTCTTCGATCATTTCGAGCCGAATGCTGTATTATCTCTAAGAATTATACTTGGTAATATTAAAATGTTTTTATAATTACAACCTCTAATCCATTTTTTCAACTACACGCGGTTTATATGGAGGTCATATCTTGGACTTGAAGATGAGGACCCAACTGAATGTCATATGTGGAGTGCAATAACATTTATATTTTGTTTCACTTATGTTGAAATGCATTATTCAGATAGGGTTAAACTTCAATTTGGGATTCAACAAGAAATTCCTGGTCCACCTAGGTGCATGAAAAAATACCACAAAAGTAGAGTAAATCAACAATGAGGTTTCGATAATTGGAAATAACACAACAAAGAAGAACATCAAGAATGGCTAAATCATCACCGCACCGTCATACAAGGAAATGCCATGGATACTAAATGTAAACCCAGTAGGGAATACATGAATTGGTATAGATCTGTGACCAATTTGTATCTATCAGTAAATAGAGACCTATTTGACCCTCGTATCCAACATGCATTGAATGTCAACCAACAACAACCATTTACCTCCCAACAACGAACATTTAATACTAACCAACCATTTAACACTACAATCAACCATACCCATCGTTTAACCCAACCCCCTACAACACCCAACAAAACCTCAAATTTACCCCTCACCGTCATACACACAACAACATTCTTTCTCTCAACCTACCCCACAAGAACACAACTATAACCAACATGTATTCTCTCAACCTACCCAACACGCACATAATTACCAAACACCCCAACCACAATTTCCATTTTATCCATCACAAAGTTTCACCTTTAATTCATCCCAAGATCAACATCCATACATCCCCAACATGCATACCTCAATGCCACCTACTACCTAACCAACTTGGAGTAACGAGGGAACAAGATTAGATTATGGCAGTGCAACGACAATACTAGACGTCTTTAGTGATGATGTCATATCCGACTTTATTAATCCTCCGGGTGAAACAGGACGTTATACTCAACTAACAAATGTTGAACAAATTGGTTTAAGAAGAACAAATTGGTTAAAGGAGTGGGAGGGCAGTAAAATATTCAAATCTAAGTGATTCTGAAAAATTTATTCAGTTTAAAAATGAATTGAATATAAAAATGATTTTAGATAATTTTATGAAAGATCGAGTTGAATGGTACATTTCAATATAAAATACGTATTTAAGTTCAAAAACTATAAATTTTTAAAATAAAATTAAGTCCAAATAAAATGACAAGTTTTGTGAGTTGAAAGTGTTGAGAAATAAAATGTATGAAGATTTTGATTGGAAAAGTGGAGATTATACACTTTATAATTGAGAGAATCTGCATACTAATCATCAAAGTTTTGAATGAATATGTAGCGTATCTCAATCAAATTGTTATTACTCGTAAAGATATATCCAAAAAAAATATGCTCCAACATATTGATTCCCTAAATTGATTATCTAATAGGTTGGTTAGTTTACATGTGTTCTCAATAGTGGAAAGGTGAAATTGATTGGTGCAAATAATATCTTGAGCTAATCTACATGTGCTCTCGATAGAAGAGGGTGAAATTGGTTTCCAAGATTAGTTAGTTTTGGAGCTGGATAACATCTATATTGTTTTAGAAATAAAGAGGATTAAAACAAATAATTAATGCTGCCTAGATCTTTCTGTCTATAAAATACAATATCGAAAACACGACACAAATACTATGTCGAAATCAATAATAATTTGAAACAAAAATAAATTAACTTAATCACAATTAATCACAAGTATGTCACTTTCTGACACCGACACTCACACACAATGTCGATATTATATAGATTTCTACCCACAACAAAATATCAACATGTCAATATTAAACTAAACTATGATTGACTATCTTGCATACGCATATAATCTCCATATGATTGAGCATGATTTTCCTCATGATGAGCATAAGCATAGCCTCCATGGCTTGATATATCAAGACCAGCAAGTTCATCAGCCACATGAATTCTTAGTAACTTAAGTTTGTGCAAGGCATAGAACATAGGTCCCATTGTTATACTAACAAATCCAAAGATAACCAAAATCTCAACCACTTGAGCTCCAATCAATCCCCATCCACCTCCAAGTAGAAGACCATAGGGTCTTTTCACTGCCACCCCTGCATTATATGTTTGAACCACAAACCCCTCTTTGGCAAATAGCCCTGTAAACAACAATCCCCAAATGCCACATCCACCATGTAATTGAGCTGCCTCTAATGGATCATCATAGTTTAGTTTTAGTGCTAACATGTTGAGCCCGATTAACACCCAAGCCGAGATGAATCCGCATATAATAGCGGCCCATGGCTCGACAACCGAGCACCCGGATGTGATGGCGACGAACCCGCCAATCAAACCGTTGCATACATCCATTGCATCCCAATGGCCAATCAATAATCGACGGCCGAACAAAGTGACGATTCCCGCGGTCGAGCCTGCCAATGTAGTTGTCACGGCCGTCCGGCCTACCGATGTCCAATTGCCTTCATCAGATGTATTAGGGTAGGCCACGAGAATTTTATCGAACGAGCCAGGATTAAACCCAAACCAACCGAACCACAACAAGAATGTCCCGAGGACCACAAGCGCAGCATTGTGGCCGCGGAAAGGTACAGCCTTTCCATAAGCATCAAACCGGCCAACCCGTGGACCTTCTATAATAGACCCCCAAAGTCCAGCAATGCCACCAACCAAATGCACCACTCCACTCCCAGCAAAGTCAATAGCCCCTGAGCCCAAAAACAAGTTACCTGAATTTGGACTAAGCCAACCACTAGATGACCAAACCCAATGGACCACAATTGGGTACACAAAGCCAGTAAGAAAAAATGAAAAAACAAGATAAGCACTAAACTGTGTTCTCTCAGCAATGGACCCACTGGTTATACCAGCTACAGCTATAGCAAAAGCCCATTGGTAAAGGAAGAATCCATAATCATAATTTTCATTTGGAACATTAGACAAAGCAAACAAATTAGTACCAATGAAAGGGTTGGAATTGCCATAAGCAAATGCAAAACCAAAAAGATAAAAGGAAATACTACCTACCACAGCATCAACTACATTGGTAAGCATTATGTTCATAGCATTTTTCGCCCGGACAGAACCCGCACATATCATGGCAAATCCTAACTGCATTACAAAAACCAAGTAAGCAGAGAAGAGAAGGTAAATTGTGTTGATAGAATAGGTGACACTTTGTTCCCATGAAACCTCCATGAGAGTGTGTTTGGTGATAAAAGGGAATAGGATGAAAGTGGAATAAAAGCAAATGATAACATTTATATCAATGTGCATATGATAGAATGTGTATGTGTGATTGTGGTAACTTTGAATGGTAGCTAGCTACATAGCAAGTAGTTGGTTAATGTTGAGTGGTTGTGCATTCTAATTCAACCATTTTTAGTGATAGGCTTATCAAAATTGTGGTATACATACCTCAAACAAGATTGTCTCCACAATGTAGCAATTACAATTTTGAATTGTTGTTGGAAGAGATGTGTACATTTACTATTACATTTATAGCTCAAACAAGTTTGTCTCATTTGAAGGATACCTAGTATGTCATCCTAACATTAAGTCAATAATAGTATACTCTCTCACAATATGTCATTTTAATAAATGACACACAAGTTAAAAGTATAGTTAATTTTAAATAAAATCTATGAATAATGAAATACATGCTCTTGATCAAAATACTTATTAGGACTAGAATTAGCAAGATCAAAACTTGTAATCCACACTTGTAAAAAAAACCATATTGGATCCTTTGACATAAACGAGCCCTTCATGACTTAAAACTGAACAACACATCGGCAAAGCATTTTTCTAGGAGATTATATCATGAAAGTTTAAAAAGCAAGTCACCGTTTCTAGAAGTTATTCTAAGACCGGGTACGTGCTTTGGCCACTAATGTTTATGAAATATATAATTGTTAGAAAAGTCTTACATGACAAATCCCATTAACTAAATCCCTTTGAATATGTATTTTCTTGGCCATGACACCTTAATGTTATTATCTTTTAGGGGCTTAAGTAAGAGGGGGTTAAAAGGCTTCTTTCTTCTTCTTCTTTTTTTTTAATTGATTTGGGATAAAAGATATATTTTTTGTATGTGCAAAATACCCAAATTGTTAGTCCTTACAGTCAACGTCAACATCATTAGTCAAAGTCAACGGTAAAGTACAAGTGACGCACACGTGTATCTGATGTGCACGGGAAATCACGTGTGGCCTATGACGTGGATGTATATCACCAAATTCACCAAAAATCTAAGAAAAAAATCCAAAATTTCATATTCAGCCAAGGTTCAAACCCCAGTCATCCTAATTGCAAAGTCAAGATTCAAACCACTGAATCATTTCGTATTTGTTGTTTATAAATTATAAATTGAAAATATATTCACATCTTGATTATGCTTCCCATCTAAACCATCTTCTTCCACCAATTTTGTTACGATCTTATTTTCCCACTGGGTTTTTGGGTTTCATAAATTTCCTTCAATTTATTAAACCATCTAAACCATCAATTTTCTTTCACCAATTTTCTGGGTACAGATTGATTCTCCGACATATCTTTACTGGGTTCTTGGTTTTGTCGTGTTCTTGATTTTGCAACAAGAGGGAGTTAATTTTATGTACTACACTATAGTGGTTTCACTCACCTAAACTTCATTACACACTCCAATTCCACACACCAACATTTAAAAGCTCCGTAAATCTAGCAGTCGAGGAACATATATGTATGTGTGCTTTCTTGAGAATCTCAGCAACCACCAAATGTTTACATTTTTTCAAAGGCCTAGAAGAATCCAATCGAACCTGAACTAAAAACCATCCAAGCATATACTTAGTTTTCTTGCAAAACCAAGAACACAGCCAACCCAAAATTAACTCTTTTTTTCTTCGATTTAGGGTTTTTATTCCCCTTTTCAATCTTCATCATTTCTCGTTCACTGGGTTTTGTTTTTTAAACTAACTCGGATAATTTTCCCCTTTCAATTACAGGGTTACACTGTGTTCAATTAAAGAAGTTCTTAATGATGCAATTAAAGATATTGATTTAAGTCAGATATTCTTAATGTTGCACATGTGCAGAACTATAGTGCTAATGAAGAAGAAGATGAAATATGACATGTCAGTTGTCACATGTGCAAAACTAAATGTTTGTTTGGGTGTAGTTAACTGAAAGGACTAATTTGAAACCATTTAAAAACTTAATGGACCATTTTGATACTTTTTAGAATTAAGGGACCAAATTGGACCCCGAGGTAGAGTTAAGGGACCAATTTGGATATTTTGCCTGTTTTTTTCTTCAAATTATATATTTTTTAAAATAACTAAAATCCAATTTTTTAAAAAGGTAATCCAAATATAATTTTAAATAAAATATTATATTTTTTGAAAAATAATTTTGTTTCGGGCCGATTAGAACGCAAATCATCCGACCAAGTCATAATTCATTATGATCGCGCGTGCTACGTGGAAACTACCATATGGAGGAATACAAGGGATCTCTAGTCAAGATCCATCCAATGACTTCCCTGATTTCACGCCTTGAAGATAATGGGTTGTCATAGCTGCACCACTGTATAAAGAGCGCACATGAATTCGAGATACACAAATTCAAATTCAAAATGCATTCATTTTTCTCATACATGTATTGACTTAAGCGTTAGAATGTTAATCTTGCAGGACATGTTATAACTTCTATTTGAACAGGCAAAAATAGTTCCAGGTTTGTTTATGATCGGGAACTTAAAGCCCTAGGAGCTTCGTGCCCGAGGGGCTTGGATACATGCATCTCAGATTATTTTAAGTTGCGATACTGAATGCTAAGACCTAAATGCAAACATGAAATCAAATAAAACTACAAAAGGTATCTTATTGGATGAGTAACAAAAAAGCAAGGATCACCGGGGTGAGTCTTATTTAAACATTTCACTTCCACAAGCTTATAGGGACATCATAGTTAGATAATGTCAATCACAAAGAAATTAAGCAAAGTCTATCCCAAAACACATTTACTACTAGAAATACCAATTACAAGAAATAACTATTCTAGTTGCCAAGGCATATGAACCCGACTCCAATGGCTTGGGGCTTATTAAAACAATTGTTACGGTCAAAATTGACAAAATAGATAGGTTTGCCAAGAAACACAAAATACTATGAGCGCGTCTCAACGAATCTAAAGCTTAAAAATTAAGAGTTGTCATTTAAAACTCTTATTCATAGATATGTGAACACAAGATAAAATTAAAACATATTTACCTTAATCAGATGTTTTTACTTATACCAAAGTCGGGTAGGTTATATCTCTAACATGGGCTTAATGCGTACCTATAAGGTACTAAACTTAGCTAGATATACGCATGAGGCTATAAGTGAATATCTAGGGGAGTACAAAAACTTCAAAATAATAAAAGGCCTCGTGTGAGTATCACACTGGAAAAAATAAATTATCCAAGCATTTCATAATACATACTTAAAGGATGACTAAAACGACAAAATAATTATGAATCGATAAAAGAGAAAACTATGACTTTAAAACCTACAAGGTTTAAAGACTTCAAACTAGTCGAGATCCACTGAGAATTTCCGATTTTTCCTATTTTACAAGTTAGAACCTTTTCTCTAGCTATGGCTAAATGAAAGAAAAAAGAATATAATATTCATAATCGTGATTCATAAGTAACTCGCTGCCGCATGTCATCTAAACAAGAAGAGATTCTTGTAAGAACTGGTTGAGTATGAGTGTAAAAAAATATAGGGCTTTTCGTGACCAAACATTTCATGATTATAACAATTCATGCTCGGGGGACTTATGTACATCCTATAATTCTCTGAGCCGAGTAATACAACTGGAGATGTCGATCAATGCCAAAAAAGGCTGACTAATTGTGACCTAATCATATGCTCATGGCCTAGCTGTCTGGCAGAGTTGTGTCTGACCTAGTTGTGATGGCCAAGTTGTTCATGTACTAGCTGTGTTGGCCGGATTGGTTGATTATCCAGTTCAGTTACATAACTCAATAAATGGAGGTTACAAATCATTAAGGGGACAATTATACTTGATTAATAGAAGTTATTATTAATTTAATAGCTTAGTGGCCATTAGGCCAATGATTATCCTATATAAAGGGACTTTGGAGAATGTGTTATACCCCAAATTTGTCATATATATACCTCAAAATGAAAACAAAACTGCGACAAGCAATTTAGATGGACCCTCATTGATTGTACCATCATTTGCCAAACAGTTCCATGATTCAATGATTTATTGAGAGAATTGGCAATGCAAGAAAATGATTATCTCACATGTGCCAGCTCACGTCTTCCTTCAGTATCATATTCTCAAGATCCTCATCACACTTTTCTCCTCAAGTCTCCTAAGTCTACCCATATGATTTCCTCTATTTAAACACACTAAATATTCACTCTAAATCCAAGCTTGAACAACCCCATTAAACTCTGCTAAAACTCTAAGCAGAGCTTCAATCCTTATCACCCTCATCCATTATTTAAACACACACCTTCCACTCTTTCAAATCTACAAACAGAGTAATAAATCTTCATACCTTCAAATCCAGCAAACCAATATTATTCAAAAACCACACTCATATCACCTTCTTCCCTTCATTTCTTATCACCACAACCCTTTCAAATCCTTAAAACTCACCTGCAAAACAACCTAAACACATTCAACAAAACTCAGAAACCCTTCATAACAATAACCAAAACAACAAATCACCATAAACACCAACATAAAACACCTTTCAATAAACCCAAATAAAATTGAAAAAAACGAGAAAGACATGAGATGAAAGAAAATGAGGCAAAAAGAGTGAGGAAGAAAGAAACCAAAATCGAGAGTGGAGCTTGAAGAGTGACAAAGAAGCAAACATTTTTGCCGGCGAGATTTTTACATGATAGAGTAGCGGCGATGAGGATCTACGAGGATCTCAGTTTTCAAGTTGCAGTGGGATTCGTTTCTTATTTTCAATCGGTGAATATCGTTTGTGAAACATGTTAACCCGATTCACTATTGGTCTCATATTTATTTTATTTTGATGCTAATGATAGTTTTGTGTGTGTTGTCATGAGGGCTTTTGTTAAAACCCAACACTATTTTCTTTCCATACACACTGATCAACGTACCACACCCTCATCTCACTCTCTTTTTATATATATTTTTTTTCATTTTGATTATTGCTTATACTTTTTATATAATTAATTTTGTTTTGATTTCTTTTCTAAAAGACTTTTCACTATTGTCTTGCTAGAACTTGTAAATCACTTTTTATTTCTTTTAATTGTTTTCAATTCCTAATATTTATTTTAGTGGTTTATTTTAATTGTTTTTTATTCTCTTTTGAATCTTTTCCCTTTTACTGTGGTCTATGATATATCAAAAAGATCTTAGATGTTTGATTTCGATAAATCGGCAAAATATAGATCAATATGAGACCCCCGCTTGTCGCTCCCCGGATTTCCATCCTGGTACAAACGCGAAAGTGGCGCGGAAAAGAATAGAGTCGCCAGCCAGGCATTTTTATCCCGAAGGAACGGGAATGGTAATGCTGCACAAACCAGAAGAAAAGAAAAGGAAGGACACAGGTCCTGCGAACCAAAGAGACTGAGTTCAGGAGTCGGTTACGACCTGGGAAGGTATTAGCACCCCATATCGTCCGCCATACCTGACGGGATCCACGCTTGCAAAGAAAACTGTTTCAAAGGGTGAAGAAATGAAAGCTGCTGCAAAGAAAATGAACTGAACTGGGTAAAAGAAACGAAAAGGGAACTGAAAAAAGAAATGAAAAGGAAAAGTGTAGGGAAAATAAAGATTGTGCTTGAACGGGCCCTACCCCGCTGCCTACGTACCTCATCAGGACAATGAGGATCAGAGACGTCGTAGTTCCCCTAACTAGGGGTGGAAAAGATTGCTTGTGTCTTAAGGCTTGAACTGCCTATGTCAATGCTCAGGTGTTGCAGGCTCGGACGACGAGTGCGTAACCGTCTTGCAAAATGACAAGTAGGAGCAAGTTCGCGTACGGAGCGAAGGAGATGAGAAAAGAAGTCCCGAAGGAAACACGCTTATTATTTGTTTGTGCTTTTTATGAAGCTTTTTACTTTGGAGTTTGCATAGGTGAGTGTACCTAAGTCTTACTCACTGGGATGTGTACGTCTTACATCATCCCGAAATGGAATGCGTAAGAGGCACACCTATCTATGGAGGAAATCCCCAAATCTAGTCCCACAAGTGAAGGCTCAGACACACTGACCTATTAACATTTATTAATTTTTTTTGTAGTTTTTGGTTAAGAAATGTTTTTTATACTTTTCTTTGTGATGTAATCTCATGCTAAGACCTATCCACCACGAGGGATAACTTACACCTCGCCCCGAAACGGAACGCGTGCAAGTATCTCATAGCAAAGTCTCGTGTCACATGAGAAGACTCAACCTTTATTAAAGTGAATTAAAGTTAAGTTTGAAGATGAGAAGAGAGAGCACCAAAAGGATCTCAAAGGTAAAAGTCTAATGGGGGACTAAGAATCCTAAATGTTGTCATGCATGGATGAACCTAGGTTAGTGAGGTTTGAATTCTATCCTAATGAAGAAGAAGGAAAGAAAAGAAGAAGAAGAAGAAGAAGAAGAAGAAAAAGAAGAAGAAGAGAAGAAGTAATGCCTAAGCCCAACAATCACAAGGTTAGTATTAATGAAGAAAGAAGAAGAGATGAGAATTGGAGATGTGGGAATCACATCCACACCTCTCACTTACCATAGCCCCTGAAAAGGTTAATAACACAAGTATAAAAGTGAAATAAAATGATCAAAATGTCATACCAACATCATACAAACAGAAGTGAAGTCATACACATAAATACTCAATGCAAATGCAAGTCACAAGAATGAGAGAAGAAGCATACAAGTCAATATGAGGCAACATGAATCACATGGCAAAGCAAAACAAACTTAAGAAAGATGCAAAGCAAAATAAGCAAAACACAACCTCAAGGCATAAGACCAGAACCCTAATCAAGTTAAAGAAGTGCTTAAGAAGCAAAAGAGATGAAGAGAAGAGAAGCACAAAGCTAAACAATCACATTAAGGGAAGAAAGAAGCAAAGAAGTGAGGTGGATGTACAAAAGAAAGGAAGAACTTAAAAGGCAAACCAATTATAAAATTTCCAAGACACAAACCCCAAACTAAGATCAGAAAGGTATCTATGCTCTAAAGATACCCTAAACAAGATGAAGAAGTTGGCACAAGTGCCCTTCTAAGCTAAGGAGAAGACTTATGATAAAAAAGAAGCAAAATGGGACAAGTTAAGAACCAAAATTCAAATCAAATAAAAAATGCACCCAAAAATTCCACAACCTTGGAAAAAAGATCTTCAATCATGATATAACAACATGCCAAAAGGATAGGAAGAAATTCATAAGCTATACAAGTCAAATGAGGGGTTAAACATCAATTAGGGTTAAGAAACTTCATTCACAAGTCAATAACCAAAACCAATTAAACAAGCTCCTAAAATTCAGAACAAAAATCACACATGAAGTACACTCTATCAAGAGTCCAGAGCAAAAAGAACCACTCAAAAATTCAAAATGAGGATCAAAATAGAAAATGGACAAGACAACATGCCTAAAAAGGAATTAAAATGAATTAATTACAATGAACAATTAATATCCACGTGTCAAACTAAAATAAATGAAAAATAAAAATATTAAAAATTAAAGAAAACTAAAATTAACATCCATGAATTTTTTTCATAATTTTTTGAGACTTAGAAATATTTTTAAGAATTAGAAACCAAAATGATATAAAAAGAAATAAAAGAAAAAGAAATAAAATGAAAGAAGAAGCTGGGGGTGCGAATAGAAGGGAGAATCAGTTCAAAAGAATTGGGCTCAAACTAAAGGGGGGGTGGGGATAGTGATTCAGGCCCACTGGGTCTGTGCAAGCTCACAATACATGGGGTGGAAATTCAGGAAAATATGAAGAAAAAAAACACAGGCCAATGGATCAAGAGAACGCATCCTGGAGGTCAACTCATTAATTGAGGTCATCCAAGTGATTGGTCAGGAGAGAGTGAGTATGCTAGTTAACATGGGGTGCGTAACACAATGAATAATCAGAATGAAAATATAAAATAAAAAACATGTGACCAGGAGCATCCTCATTAATTGAGGTGTCACAACCACAGGCGTTGAGATGGAAAGATCCAAGGGTGTTGAGACCTTCTTCTTCGTTGAAACCCTAGCAAACATCAACCCAGAATCCGGTGACCAGAGCTAGGGATCCAGCACCGGAAAAAGAAAATAATGAACAAACAGCAATAATAATGAACAAAATGCTCCAGATCAGATCATTAAGTCACCCTGAACTCAAAAATGGCAATGAAATTCTCAATAGATCAAAGGATATTCCAGATCGAAAGCAAACAGGTTGCACCATGAAAATTCAAATTCACATACCAAGCTCAATAATGCACCAAATTTGAATTTAAAACAAGCAGAGTGACCAGCATAACTAGTAGATCATAATAAACACTTCTATTTTCATTTCTAGATCTAAGAATTTGGAGTTTACCTGAAACTTGCAGATCTGGAAATAGCTTGTGATAAGCCAAGAAATAGCTGCCAATCTACTCCAAATACACTCTAGTTGCAAAATAAATGCAACTAGAGCCTTGAAAGTTGCTGGATTTAAGAGTTTGAAGCTTGCTGCTCTGAAATGGAAAGGTGCTGGATCTTGAGAATTAGCTTGAACAATGGATGGATTTGTGATCCTGAGCTCTCAAGGATGAAGAATATGTGGTTGGTTTGTGAAGAGAGCAAGTGTGGAGAATGATTCGAAGGAATTTGCAAACTGAGCCAAAACTTGAGAGTGATGAAATGAGAGAGATCTGAACCCTTCTAAAACCCTAATTTTCGTATAAATGAGATCATGAATCAATGCTGAAAGAGTGAAGGCCTTTGCACGTGGGAAGAGAGTGTGTGAGAGATTTTGCAAAATTTGCAAATTTGTGGTGATAGCATGAAACACTCATGCACTGCCTTCTTTCTTGCCCATGTGCATTCACAATCTGACCCTTGATTTCAATCCAAAAAGATCCTGACCATTGGATGAAAGTATCACACAATTCTCATGATCATGCAATTTTTGCACTTAAGGAATAAAATTCTCATCATGCACAAATTTGGTGTCATTCTTGGAGCAAAATGGCTTATTTGCATTGCATTGTAACATTGTAACCTTATTTGGTTCATACCAACACCCCAAAATAAGTTTCAAGCCTTTTTGCTCTTGTGTACAAATGAAAAATCAAGTTTTGCCCTAGTTTTACCCTAATTTTCGAGGGCTTTATCTCCCTAACCATGAAGGCTATGAAAAATTACTTGTACTTTTTGAAAATGGGAGGCTTTAATCTCCAACTTTCATGTTTGACTTTGGTCCATTTGAAGAATTTTTCACCAAGTTATGATCACTTGAAATTTAGGGCAAAAACTTGCTAAAAATGGCATTTTACATAACCAACTTCACACCAATTTTGCAAAACACCTCAAAACCTCATGATTCTTGATCCTTGATCTTTCTAAACCTCTTTTAACATTATAAGAACATCCCTTGGCTAGAAAAATGGGATTGGACCCCTTGAAATCTCACAGTTGACTTTTATAAGGCACAGTTGACCAGTTTCTTCATTTACAAGCAACTGAAGAAAAACTTGACTTCCACAAGGAATTTTCTTACCAAATTTCATCCCTAGGATCCTATTAATATGTAAAAGACTTTTCTCAAATGAAATGGCCAAAGTATTGAGGTTTTCATGCTTGAAACTCAAACCCTAATTTGGGATCATTGTGTAGGAGCTTTTCCCTAGCTTGAATTCCTTGATGATCTTCCAACCTTCTGAGCTTTTGTAAATGAACTTGAGCTTATGAATGCAATATAACCCCCTCATAGGACTTGTACAAAACCATTGGGCCCCTTGTCATAGCTTGTGATGCTTCAAGAACCTCCACAGATGATCATATGCCTAATGCTAGGTCCTGCAGATGTTATGCCTCATCTTTCTATGCTAAGATGCTGAAAATATGACATGTTCATGATGAATATGATGTGATATGATGCTTAAAAGGAAGAGGGCAAATTTGGGGTGTTACACCGCTTTCTTTTATAGTTTTTATTTTCACTTTGTGGTTGATGAGCATCTAAATATCAAAGATTTTCGTAAATCGACTAAAGATCTTGATTAATGATGATACCACTTTCTTTTCCCTTTTGGAAATTTCTATGATTTTTATTTTGGTCGATGAAAATCTAAAGAATCATAGATTTCCGACAAATTGATAAAATCGTGATTAAGATGAGATCATTCTTGTATCTAAATAATTGTTTGATTAGTTCGATTAGTCATTGCATTGCGATTTCGAAGTTAAAATTAATTTGACTTTCAAGAATCGTATGAATGCATAAAGTGTTGCTCGACTTCTCATAGAGTGATTCCTACATGAATTCACTCTAAGATAGTTAAAGAGCCAAATTTGACACCTTCGGTCGATTTTGAGTCATGTGGTTTCCTCTTGGGGCCTTACAATGAGCACCCTTTATTTAATCGCATAGTTTAGGACACTTTTACACAAATGGCTTCCTCTCGGGCTACCTTACAACGACCTCATTTATTTCTCGTAATCTCATGTATTTATTATGTACCCCGCTCCCTATTTCGATGTATGCTATTTACTTTTCCTTTTTGTTTATCATTTCGATCGCTAGGAGCACTCTTATGGACTAGCATTGGTCTCACTTCATTTCTAACCCTTTATCCGACGTCAAGTAGTTTCACTCATGCACACACTCTCACTTTCTTTTGGTAATGGTTTCATTAACTAGGAGTGCCCTTAGGGACTAGGAATCGATCCCACCTAACCATTAAACCAATAACACTCCATTTGCATTTACCCCTGTAAGTCGAGCACATTTTTCCTCGCCATCGACCTTCCTTTTGATCAAGGCGTCTCTTTTAGATTCAAACCCTTGATCATACATCAAGTGGTCTTAGGTAATAAAACACTTTATAAATACGATTTGAATTGTACGCCAAGAGCCTTAAGTGGTAGAGAAGGAGGAGAATGGGCATTCCTACACTCTTTTTTTATTATTTCGTCCAAGATGCTCGACTTGTTATATCAAAACAGTCGCCTCTACCCATAGTCTTTAGTACAATTCTACTCTTAAATCCTTTTTTGAAAGAGAGGTAATAAAACCAACAACCAACAAACCGTAGTTAGCCGAACTACGAAGCTCTGACTTTCCCATTGCACGAGGGAATACGTAGGCACAGGGGCCATAACCCTTGCCGAGCACCCTAAGATTAAAATCAACCTTTTCCCATCTAGCAAAAAACTCACAGGCATAGACATACTTTCTCGCGCGACAACTTAGAATGTTTCCATCGAGTACAATGGATGTGAGGGGTGCGAATACCTTCCCCTTGCATAACCGGCTTCCGAATCTAGGAAATGGTTGCGACGACCTTGTCTTATCCCTTTCTCTAACGAGTTTTATTAATATTTCCCCTTTCCCCTATTGGGAATAAATAAAGTTCGGTGGCGACTCATATGTCAGTCCAACCACAGTCTTTTATATATAGAAAGGTCATATTTTTTGAGGTGTGACAACTGGTGACTCTGTTGGGGACTGTTCACCCTTATGCAAGTCGAGTCTAGTCTAGGTTGTTCCACGCTAGTTTGGATGTTTGCCTTTATGTGTTACTTGTTTATTTTTATTGCTTTCTTTATCGCTTTGCATATTATATATCTTGTGGCTCCTTGGTACTATGGTATTGGAACGATACTTTTATTGCAAAAGAAACTTGATGGAAAGGCTCTATACCCGAGCTTAAGAGTAAAAACATAAGTTGAGAGGGGTTGCAAAGTATGGGCTCCCGAGAAATTTTTCTCGTGGATTGTCGATATGAGAGCCTCGATTGAGTAGATTCTAATGAGAATCCTGACGACCGTCAAGCTCTTGGCATGGGCGATCAGTGTTTTCACTATGATCCTTGACTCTAAGGACCTTTTAGAACCTTGAACCATTTGGAAAAAACTAGAATTAATGGTCGCGTAGTATGGAGCACCAGGGGTTTACCCTCGCGTGGCTCGATACAAACATCTCATGCATAATAGACATTGTTGATTGACTGTCAATGACCGACATGTGCAACAAATAGTTGAGAAAGTCCATAACTCTGTTACCATTATCTAGAACCCAATGTTAATGCTTTCTTCGTAAGGGGCACCAAAAGGTTCCTCTCGTGTGGCTCGATACGAGGATCTCACCTAAAAGAGATTCATATGAGGGAGTCAGTCAATTGTCATGTTGATGGCATGTGTGATGAACATCCATATGGATTCATAACTTTGGGGTTCCTATTTAACTCTAGATCATACCCGTTGAGATCCATGTATGGAGAGTGGTCAGCCTTATCCTTCATCTGTATCTCGGACTGGTGAAATCTCGTGATTAGTGATTTCAGCCATTAACTGGATTAACTCTAGACTTTGATCATGTGATACTGGATCTTACATTGCATCCATTTCATTACATCAATTGTTCACCTTGCATTTCATTCCAAAAACATGAAAACTCATTTCACCTTTCCTTATCTCTAGTAAATCAAGTTGATTCCTCGACACTTGTATGTCACTCGAGCCAACATCAGACGAAGGATTAGATTCACCAATATCATGCCGAAACATGTCACCCATCAGTGAATTCTTTTCAAAGGGTTTCCAAAGACCAAGCATAATAGTCTCAAACTCTAAAGAAATAAGTCAATCAAGAGAAGTTCAATTCCTCAAATTAAGGCAGTCTTCATGCCATTTATCATTTTGCATTCTTGTATGTTGTTCTTATTTGTCTAAGTACTATTTACTTTGAACATTGTTATTCGTATTTGGTTTTGTTAATGTTATGTTTATGCATGTTTTGAATTAGTCTTTTTCGCATTCGCCCATCTTGTCTCATTTATCACAAAATCACAAAAATATTTCTCCATTCCAGTTTCTTTTGTTAAACTGTTGTTGTAGCAAAGATTGGATGGAGGATGATGAAAACTGAATACCATAATTGTTGATAAGATGCTTTTGGATAAAACCTTGTCAATGATGTACAAGCATTGTTTCAAATCCCCAAACACTTGAGAGATAAGGAGTTAATCCCTAGTTAACCACTTCGAGCCTAAAAGTAGGAGTTCTTTTGGATAAAAACCCTTACGCTTAACCTGGGGAAGGGTAGTTATTAAGTTAACCTGACTACACATTAATTGAAATATAAGATATCTTATCTTGGGATCCATCCTTCAAAACAATGACTTGGCAGTCACAACTTTCAGCAAAATTAAAAAAAAAAGTTGAATAAAAAAGCCTGCTAAGTTGAGCACCCAAAGAGGAGACTTAGGAAAAAAAAGTAGGTCAATCCTGGTGGACTAAAACTTCAAAAGAGGTCAAGGAAAAAGTTAGGGATTTGATTAAAAAAACAAGAAAATTAAAGAGGTCCTCAAATCCTTAGCAAAAACAGAACAAGGATCATGTGACCACCATATCAAAATTAAAGGGTCACCGACATCCAGCAAAAATAAAACTAGGATCATGTGACCACCATGTCAAAATCAAAGGGTCACTGACATCCACCAAAACCAAAATAAGATGACCATCATTTTGAGAAAATCTTAAACCATCATCTTCTCTCTTACAACATCAAATCCCTTTTGGAATACAAATGCATGTGTAGAGCTAACTAAATGTAGGACTAGAGAAAATTATGAAAAAAGGGTGGGTACAAATCATAATTTAAGCCTTATATCCTTTGTTTCAATAACCATGAACCAGACCATGTTACAACCCTCGAAATATCTAATTGAGGCAGAGTTTTTTTTGAAAGCATACTACAACAAGGTTGCGTAAACTGACTCCTAGAGATTTTCTAAACTTCAGTCTTTATAACATATTATTATTGTTGTATCTTTCACACACTTGCTAAATCAACACCACGTTTGGACTAATGGTCCACTCGTCACACTTTCACATCATTCAAATAAATTACTTTTTCAAAACGTGCATGAATGTTGCATTGACACTACCATTTGTGTATGAACAATTTAATTGCAAATCAGTGTTATCAAAGAAATTCCAACAAGGGAAAATCAAAGAGGAACTTGAACTTTTGTTGGTACTGACCCGAGTCAAGACTACCTCAAAATATTTTGAATCTTAGGCAATACCCTCAGCACTTCAATCAGAGGCAAGACCCTCAAAAGTCCAATCAGGGGTAGACTACAACCATATTCAGACACTGGGGTGAATCATGTCATGGTGACTCTCAAAGCTTCCCCAACATAATTCTTTCAAGTACCCAACAAACTAGGGAAAAACAAGCAAGTGAGAGATCCTCTCTCTACTCTTAAGCTAGACAAGCAGATCTTACTAGACTTTGGCAACCATTTAGAACAAGAACAATCTTCATAAGTCGATCAAGTCGCTATGCTCATCAAAAAGTGATCAAACTTAGAGCATCCATATTCATCTTCAGACCACACATTGTCGAAGATCGAGTGTTGGGGAATCAAACTGTTCCACTTATGCAAAGTTCAATCATCATTGACAACTACCAAAAGTCCACTAGGTTGGCGCCATTCATCAAAACCTATCAAGCCACCTATATGCATTCAAACATGCATCATAGGCATTAACATATTATATGCATCATTATGTATCATTTACATTATACACATCATCTACATACATAAACGAATTAGAATTTTCATATCCCCATCATTTACATTTCTACATGTAGCTCATTGCACAAACATTTGCATCGAATTTCCATCCAATATGGAGTACCATTTCAAAAAATCAAACATGCATACATGCATAAGTTAGGATCCACGATCAATCACGAAGATTCCAGGCCAATCCACAGCTAATCCAATTGTCGTTCCCCATGGAGCTATTCTCTTCAACCTTTTATTGATAAAGTTATTCTCCTTAGAAAGTCCAATGAGGGTTCCCCATGGAATTCTTTTCTTCAACCTTTTGTTGATGAAGCTCCGTTTCTCAGTTATCCAGTGGTTATTCTCCAAGCAAAGTTCTTACCAAACGTTATTCAGTGGGAATTCCCCATTGAATCATGTTCTTCAACCTCTTGTTGATGCAGTTATTATCCTCGGACTAGTAAATAATACCTCAAATAAGTTCATACCTTTACTTGTTGGGCGTTCCCCAGTGAGTTGATTTCTTTTAACATTTTGTTAATAAGGATGATTTCCTTAGTGTTTTCTTTTTCTTCAACCTTTTGTTGATCTCCCCAAGCAGTCTTACTTAATGTTCCAATAGTCCTCAACCGGTTTATTATCATCCTTTTGGTGATAGAAAATTATTTTGTAATCCTTCATCCTTTTGGTGTTTGGGATTGACTATCACCTTTTTAGTGGTGATGAATTATTTTGTTTCAGTTTACCTTTATCCTTTTGGTATCGGGAATTTACTACCATCATTTTGGTGATAGCGAATTATTTTGTAATCCTTCATCCTTTTGGTGTTGTGAATTTACTATCATCCTTTTAGTGATAGCAAATCTTGTCATTAATCCTCATTGTCATCCTTTTGATTATGTCCATCATCCTTTCGGTGTTGGAAATTTCTTGTCAATTGTGTCATTACCCTCATCCTTTTGACGTTATTGATATTCAAGTTGTGTGACTACTATCATCCTTTCGGTGATAGGTCTGTCATCGTTTTGGTGTCAGAAGTCAAGTTTAGTACTTTCTATCATCCTTTTGGTGGTAGCGAGTTGTGTTTGTTCACTATCATCCTTTTGGTGATAGATTTTTCATCATTTTGGTGTCGGAAATCATTAAGTTCTGGTATGTGTATCATCCTTTTGGTGAATGGAAACTTCCAAAAACTAATGTGTGTCTGTTATCATCCTTTTGGTGATATCAAGTTTTGTGGCCTTACTGTTATCCTTTTGGTGTTAGCAAGAGTCATTGTAATCTAACCATCATCCTTTTGGTGATGACGGTCTTTGTCGTTCAGATTTAACCTTCATTATTTTGGTGGTGGCAATCATTGAAGACATTTAAGTTAACTATCACCCTTTTGGTGGTAGCTAGTCGTGTGTGTCGATCTTACTGTTATCCTTTTGGTAATAGCAAGTCTCTGTGTGTCAACTATCATCCTTTTGGTAGTAGTTATCTTTATCATTTTGAATTATTCTTCATCCTTATGGTGATGACCGTTACCCTTTTGGTAATAGAAATCTTTGTCTATCTCACTAATATCCTTTTAGTATCAACGGTATTTCCAGTATCAATTTTATCATCATCCTTTTGGTGTCGTCAGCTTTTTTCGTTAATTTTTCATCACACTTTCTTTTCAGAAAAATTAAGAATCTTTTTAGTATCTAATTGACTTCTACCTTGAAAGTATGAACACTATGTCAGTTCATCTTACTCGGTTTAAGCCACTTAGATAGGGGAAATTGTCATACCCCAAATTTGTCCTACCTGTATATAATTTTCTTTCCATCAGCTAACCATTATTAAAAAAATTAAAAAAAAATATGTTGTTTCAGTTGTCATTTTCTGATCGTCTAAGTTTAGTGTCACAAAGATAACTTGATATTAATTTGAGGCTTTCAGGAGAGGTGTTTCCAATTACGGTTTATCAGTTTTCAAGTGGCAAAGTTTCTGACGATGTTTGTTGTTTTAGTCATAAGTTGTGGTTTCCTTTTAATTAGAGGCTTGTGTGAATGGTTCAGGTTTGATTTTGGATTAAAATTAGGATTTTCATTTGCCTATTTTCATGAACCATTATCCATTTTATCTATAAACCAAATTTCCATTTCAAATCCATTCATTTATCCATTATTTTCTATAAAAAAACATTTATTTATTATCCAATTCATTTAAACCAAATCCATTTTCTATGTTCAAATATCCAATTTAATTAACCTTCTTTTAATTTATTTTTTATTTATTTATCCATTTATTTTCTCAACCATTTCTTCTTTATCCATATTACAAAATCCACTCATTACCCATGATAATTAATCAATTCCATTTCTTTATAATCCATCTCACATTTTTCTAAACCCAATAAAAAATCCCAATCAAATTCTCACAAATCCCATTGTCTTTTTTTTTTACAACAACTTGCTAAAATTCCATCACGTTCCTAGCCATTACGTTTAAACAACACACACCAGCCAAAATCCACATCTAAGCCCAATACAAAATTAAAACAAAACTGCGACAAACAATTTAGGTGGACCCACATTGACTGTACCTTCACTGGGCAAACAATTCCATGATTCTAAAATTTACAAAGAGAATTGGCAATGGAAGAAAACGATTATCTCACATGTGCCAGCTCACGTCTTCCTTCAGCATCATATTCTCAAAATTCTCATCACGCATTTCTCCCCAAGTCTCCCAATTCTACCCTCTGATTTCCTCTATTTAAGCACATTAAATCTTCACTCTAAAGCCAAGCTTGGACAACTCCATTAAACTCTACAAAAATTATAAGCCAATATTCAATCCTTATCACCCTCATCCATCATTCAAATGCAAACCTTTCACTCCTTCAAATCTACAAACAAAGTAACAAATCTTCGTACCTTCAAAATGGCCTCTTATCAGGAATAATACTTGTTTCGTTGCACTGAGCATATCTACCACCTTCACCAAAATGGCCTCTTATCATACTCGTTTTTATGATTACAACACGAGAACAACGAGAGCATGTACTATCTCGTACTTTAGCTACCCACTTAGCACCTTCCCAAACTCCAGCCCTGAGAACGAATGTCAATTGGTAATATCAACTTCTTCGAAGCAACTAAAAGTAGATAAAAACGCGTATGAACATTTTGTGCATGCATTGCATCTAATAGATTATTGAGAAGAGTGAGATTGCCTTGAATCATTAACTGTTGCTGTAACCATAACTGAAGGAAAGCAACAACCTTATAGAATATTGTCATAAGGAAAAAAACTAAAAATAGAATAAAAAATCGATTGAATTTTAGGATTCCCAAATTCTTCATATTCCAGGATTGTGAGGGGTAGACTGGGATCCAACAATGTGTTGCATACATCAATAAACAATACCTGATATATATAACTCATTCGAGTATCACTAGAAATAAATTAAAATAAAAAATTATGGGTTTTTCCTTATCCGCACATAAAAAATTATTCCTGATATGCACATCCTGGACAAATCAAGGTTTTTAAATAAATGGTGTGTCCTGATGTGCATATCCGGAAGCCGAAGATAAAAAAAGAATTTTGTGTTGTGTTTGTAAAACTTATGGCTTCAAAGATAGTGTTTGTTAGATAAAAAAACTCTTAGTAACCCAATATAAATTTATCTAACCCACTTATTAGTTATAACTAATGACAGAAAATATACATAAATAAATTATACTCTAATAAATTACATCAATTACCTACCAATTAATAGAGTATGCCACCATTCTTACAAATATACCCTTTTTCAAATTTAGGAAAGGACTTTTTAGTAAACAAGTAATTCAAAATTGGACAAAGCTTAATATCATTTCATTCTCCCACATGTCAATCATCTATTGGTCCTAATTGATTCATTTTTTCCCTTTCTTTTCATCACCTTTCCCGTAATATTTTCATCTCTCAAACATTTCTCTCTCCTATTTTCTCTCTTCTCGTCTCCCTTTTCCCTTAAACCCTAGAGCCGCCACCCCTTTCTCAACATGTCTCCGGTTACCGCTTCCTCAAATGAAAATATCAAATCCATTTTTGTACTCCTCATATCAATGACTTTCTAATGAAGTGGCTATATTTTTGTTTCGAGCGATATCGCTGTCGACCACCAATTCTTCTCCGACCGTCACTACGATAAAAAGTTTATGTTTTACTCTTTCAATTTTTTATCATTGTAGTTCATACAATCCATTTTGTTGTCAAATTTCGTGTTTATGTTGATTGGGATTTATATGTGTAGATTTTAGGGTTTCTTTTCCAACCATACCTTACTTTTTCCTCAATCTTTCAATTTATACCCACCGGGTGTTTAATAAAATTCTGATGAGTTCTCATTAAATTTTTTTATTCAGAATAGATTTGTTGTGTGTTTCGTTTCTAATGAATTTTTTTACTTTGTTTTTGTATATTTTCAGTTTCTTTGTTTTATACATTGCTCAGCTTAGAGAAAGGTATGCTCATGTTGTTAGATTTATAGTTCATGTGCTAATATCATTTTTCTTATTTCTACAAGCAATGGAAATTATACACATGCACTCATTTGTTAAGATAACATTTTTTTATACTTCATACTGGTACACTTTATCACACCTGATACTTGATATTTTCTTCTCGGGTGTATGAATACTACTAGACTTTTGGTTCTCATAAACCTATGGAATATGACGGATGGCTTAAGCATCACTGGATATGAGAGGTAAGGAAAACAACGTTGGTTTTCATCATGTCATGTTGACAAATGTTCAGCTATACAACTTTTAATATTATTGTGATTTTTGTCTACGTGTGTGTATCTACTTCTATGCATGCATATCTGTAATATTGCTTGTGATATTTGAAATTCATCATTTTTGTTTGCATGATCTATTTTTTAAACTAACAACACTGCTGTAAATTTACATTAATGTCACAATGCTTTGTCGCCTTTGTCTACTACATTTTAGGTTGAAGTCTTCAAAGAAAGTTCATATCAGTTTCTCTATAAAAGCAGCCTGATTGTTCATGTTGGTTGTTGTTGTTTTACAGGGAGAAAATAACGACACTGCCAATGAAGGAGGTAAAGAGAGAAGCTAGAAGAGAAGAGAAGGTTGAAAAAGCAGTTGTGCTAGAAAAGGTTATAGTTAATTCTAATGTTACCAATATGCATTAATTTTATGTTATCTTTGCTTTTCTCATTGTTGGTTTTGAGTATTATTCAGTTTACTGATATTTCTCAATACTATATGATTTATTGGATCACTCATTATCATTTATTGATATAAAACTATTTGGTCTGAAGTGGGAGGACACCCTCAATGAAAAATATCCACATGTAAAACTATATGTTTTTTTATATTAATTTTAGTTGTATTTAATCTTATTTATTCAAAATTTGTTGTAGTTATACTAAAAAGAAAAACAATTGAATGTTTTATTTATAAAAAAGAAAAACAATCGAGTAATTCAAGAGAAAAACATTTTGATATTTATTTTTTTTATTAATTTCAGACTTCAATTAATTTTAAAACAAATTCAATTATTTTAAAACAAATTTTTCAATAGAAAAAAATCTCTTGTGATTATCCATCCCTCTATCAGCATGAGTACAAAAAATAAAGTTTGCAAACAAAATATGTAAACTAAGAAAGTTAACGAAGAAATACCACACACAAATTCCACCATCACATATAGCAAAGAAACCAAGTACAACAAGAACCAAAGGGAAGAAGAAAAAGTTGTTTATCAATAAAACAAACTCCAACTCCTATTACACTTAATCAAAAACCTCTTCTTGATCTTCCTACAACTGTTCCCTAACTTAATCTTCAACTTAAATATCTTGATCCTCAAGAATGATGGCTTTCTTTGAGAATCAACTTTTTCCAATGCTTTGTATATCAAGAATTGTGCTTGTCTATGCTTTCTCTCTTCTGAGTCTTCCTTCTCCATCTTGGAGTAACCTCGTAGCCTCCTTGATAGAACCATTCTCATCATAGAGAGGTTGAAAATTTGTTAAGAGATGAAATGATAGTGATTATATTGAGGAGGCTACAAAAGCTATTTATAAATGGAAATCATAGGTTTAAGACTTTGGTTTGAGAATTTGAATGAAAAGTTGAAGTGGTTAGTGAGTATGGACACTAGTAGGCCATATAGAGTGTGATGATGCATCTAATGTGTTTTACTATAGTGTGAATCCTCATCATTTTCACACCGTAGAAATTGCATAGAAAACAATGTGTTTGGTTGTATTGAAATCCTTATTTAATATGTAATATTTTTTGTTTTCTTTCAAATATAATATTTTTTGCTTTTTCATTCATAATATTTTATTTTAATGTTAATGCAAAGAACACATTCTTTTAGACTAAAACTATAATATGATATATTAGCATTAGACGACAAATATATAAATCTAAAATCAAGTTAGGTCTCGTGGTCTTAATATTCAGTCTTTATAAGTTATTAGACAGAAAGTTGGTCAAATTTTATGTGCAGTCATAGTTGATTTCATTGACGTTTTGATGGTTGACTATAATGCACATGGTTTATCTTAATTCACCCTTCAATTTTATATCATCACTCACCATTTTAATCTCTTATTTATAAATCTACTTCAAAATGTGTGACTCCCTCTCTAATTATACAAATGAAATTGCGCAGCAACTATGTTGATGATATAACAGTTAGCACAACCGAGTTTCTTATGCAGCAAAAAATAATCAATGAAAGATGTAACATTAGTGTTATATTTCATTAATTCTCATATAGAATTTACAACATTTATTGGTCAAGCCACATACCTATCATATCTAATTTACCAATCAATTGTTAGTTTAAATTCCTAACAAACTTAGTTACAAACTAGATAACTAAACTATATACCTGTATATTATATATGGGAAACTAACTACTAGACCGAACAAGTATATTCAATTGCAGCTTTGCCAAGTATCTTTGATTGGAGTTGGCTTTTTTGGATCTCTGGTATCTCCGTAAATCCGATTTTTTTTGGATGATTGGTTACAACTTTGTAATTCTAATTGTTTCCAACCAAGCAGATCTAGTGGTTAAAGTGGCTTTTATTTTCACCATTGTCGCTCCCTGTATTTCCATCCTGGTACAAACGCGAAAGTGGCGCGGAAAGAGGGTAGAGTCGCCAAACAGACATTTTTATCTCGAAGGAACGAGAATGGTAATGCTGCACAAACCAGAAGAAAAGAGAAGGAAGGACACAGGTCCTGCGAACCAAAGAGACTGAGTTCGGGAGTCGGTTACGACCTGGGAAGGTATTAGCACCCCAGATCGTCCGCCGTACCCGACGGGATCCGCGCTTGCAAAGAAATTGTTTCAAAGGGTGAAGAAAATGAAAGTTGCTGCAAAAATGAAACTGAAACTGGATAAGAAAAAAAAGAAAGGGGGAAAATGTAGGGAAAATAAAGATTATGCTCGAACAGACCCTACCCCGCAGCCTACGTACCTCATCTGGACATGAGGATCAGAGTCGCCGTAGTTCCCCTCAATAGGGGTGGAAAAGATTTCTTATGTCTTAAGGCTTGAACTGCATATGTCAATGCTCAGGTGTTGCAGACTCGGACGACGAGTGCGTTACCGTCTTGCAAAATGATAAGTAGTATCTGTTCGCAGTGGTTTCTGGCGAACAACCTCTGGTTAACCAATTTCTTCAGGAAACTGGGTTACTTGCAGGACCAACCATACAAGTCCTGGGATACATGTGCATTATCTCTGTCGAAATACTCTTAGAATTGGTGATAACTTGGTGGTTTGTTTTATCAATTTCGTCAAAGTGTTAAGAACTTTGAACTTTGCAAGTAAAGTAAAATTTAAGTTAAAGATAAAATAAAGTTGAGAGTTTTAAACAAGAAAAAAGAAATGTCGAAAGGCTAAAAAAACTTGCAGAAAAGTAAATGAAATTTAAAATGACATGAACTTGAAGAATAAACAAGAATAAACAAGTAATTTAAAATGACTTTGAAATATAACTGGTGTTTTAAACGTACATTGTTCCAAATACTAGACTCATTTTCTCTCACACTGGGTACTTAGAGCTTTTACAGGAATTTTGTACAAATTTTCACACACACATTCTAACCACAAACTATCCTATTTATACATAAACAAAATAACTGCTTAGAACGGAAAAACTATAACTAAACGACAAGTGTCAGCCTGCATGTAAATTTCTTCTCTGAAACCTCCATGTGTCTAACTGCCAAAGGTTGTAACTTTTGAATTTGAATTCTTCTTCCTCTTTGTGATGAAACGCTGCATCTCTTCGAAACTGTCGAACCCCTTTTAAAGGAGAAAAACTCTTCAGCACTTGCCAAACCATATCTCTTATTAACAACTTCTTCTGTCGAAGCCCTCAGTCACAAACTCTCCAAACTATTCTGCCAGAACATTATGTCTATTTCTGTCGAAACAGTGAAGCTTTAAAACCTTGTCAGCAATTCTTGGATTCTCCTCCTGATGCTATCCTTCGACAAGGATGACCTTAAACCCTGAATTTCAATCTTGTCGAAATTATGGGTTTACAAATTGCCCCCCAGCAAAGATATTTTCGACTATCAAAGGAGAGATGTCTTTTGCTGTCGAAGTGACCTTTGACTTCCAGTTGCATTTATTGTAAAGTGATTTTTTGTTGAGTCCCAAGGAAACACCATGATTTTCACTTTATGAAACGTCACATCTAGCCCACGTTTCACACAATCTCCCATGACCCTATATTGTAGGTAAATCATGGCTCACTACCAACCGCCACTTTCAATCTCCACCAATGGATTAACATGCATGTTTCCCTTTTCCCAACTGAAAAAGTCTTTTCATTTTCTTTTTTTTTATTATTCATTTATTTCAAACTCTATAAATACCACTTTCAACAACATTTCACACTTTCCATTCTCTCTACTCTTCTCTTATCCAAGCGTGAAAACTCCATTTCCAAGTCTTTCAGAGCTCTTGTTTCTTCACCATCTTCATCAAATCAATGGCTCCTCCAAAAACTACCACTGCACAGAGTGCAAAGAAGACAAAGAAAACCAAGGATCTTCCTCCTGCTCACGTATTATCTGGGCCTACACAAACTCAGCATCAACAGTATTTCCCTGAACCCCCAAATGAAAGGGAAAAGGCAAGCATTTACAGGTCACAGGTAATGATCCTCATCTCTGTTTCTGGAATACATCATGCTATGTTAGGTCCTATTTTTGATCCTACTGTGGACCCTAACCGTTTAAAAGAATTTTACCCTTGCTATTCTGCTTCCAAACCCATAGCAGCTAACAAAAACCCTAAACCTGTCGAAGCCTCATCAAAAGAACCTGAAGTCCTTATGGCTTCGACAGAGATAGATCTGTCTTATCTAAATCAAAATAGGATTTTTAGGAGTCCCCCTTTGACGAAAGATCCCTCTGAGTACCAAACATGGCTAACTAGGGTCGAAAAAGCCAAAGAAAAATTTTGGAAGAAAACTGGCATTTATGACTTAATCCAATTGTCGAAAGAGGGTCCCCGTTACTGCCAAAACATGCTGTTAGCCTCCTTGTATTTTTGGGACAGTACCTACAATACCTTCCACTTACCCTGTGGAATGATGACTCCCACCCTATTCGACATAGCAGCCATAACTGGCCTTAGTCCTTTAGGGGAGATATTTAACCCTGAGCACTTGAACAAATATCCTATAGGCTTCGACACAAAACATGCTGGGTATTCTGTTTTTATAGCCCACCACCAAGGTGAAAGTAATGAAGAAGTCTCTGATAAAGAGCACATTGCCTTCCTCAGCCTGTGGTTGTCCAAATTTGTCTTTTGTACAAGGTCCCTTCAAGTGGCTAGAAGTTTCATCATTATGGCTAATCAGCTTCATAATGGAGTTGCATTCTGCCTGAGTGAGCTACTTCTAGCAAACCTTTATGAATCTTTAAGTGAAAGTGTGAGCAACCTCAAATCCCTCAAAGAAAAAGGTAACATTAGTCTTACAGGCCCCTTTTGGCTTCTACAACTATGGCTAAATGCCACTTTTGAAAACTTCATCCCCATCAAAATGCCTGTTGTCGAAGAAGCAGTAAAGGAAAGGCGTGTCGAATGGCCTAGGCTAGTTCAACTGACCCCTACAGATGATACCACAAGTCTTCAACAAGCATTCACTGGCTACATCATGATGTTCGCCAAACGCTACAAATTTTCTCCCTCAATGGCCCCATTCGCCAAAAGACAAGTAGGCCCAAGATGGTTCACCAGAAGACTCCCAGTAGAGAACCAGAAAGATGAAGACTCCTACATCTCCATTTGGGAAGCTTTTCTTATGCCCAGACACTTCTTTTCTCATCATAGCCTCAATAACACAAAGGTATCTCTCATTGTCTACCAACCCAATCTGGTAGCCAGGCAGTTTGGTTTAATCCAGACGAAGACGAAGCCTATCTACCACAAAAAAGGTGCCATCATTTTCTACAACTCATTCCACCATTTCGACAGAAGTTTAGAGCTGTACAACAAATTCTTCGACCCAACCCTGGAGGTCTATCCCACCATTTTTATACCAAACTTCCTCTGTACTGAAGAGTTCGACGTCTGGTGGAAAGAATATTATATCAACAGGTTTTTCGACGTGGCAACTTTCACTACTCTTCTGACAAATGCTTTTACCTTTGTGCAGGACAAGAAGAAAAAAGGTACAGACCAACATATCAAAGAAGTTCAAAAGTTTCAAAAGTATTTTGAAACTATTTACAGGCCTGATGATCTTCGTCGAACCATAGCTGAAGCAGCAGTATCTTTAAAATTCAAATTCACAGAGAAATTAAATAAGTTGTGGTTTCCTTCATCCCTTCCACCACATGCACACTACGACTTTGCATTCACAACCTTTCCTCCAAAATTCCCTCCACTCCCTTCTGCAGAATTTGGAGTGGCCTTGTGTCCTCCATTTCCAGATTGGTTTGTATGTGGATCAGACTTAAAACTGCTTCGTGAAAGAAACAAAAAACCTGCCGAACGCGTGGTTGCGACGAAGTATCATCTGCACAACTTCACTGGGCACCTTCATATTGGGATTGAACATGTTACTATAGACGAACCCATTCTTGAAGGTGTCGAAGAGACTATATTTTTCTTTTTGTTTCTAACTCCTTTTATTATTATATCAATGTTCATGCAATTTTTCCTTTTCAGCTGTTAGAATTGTCAGGAAGACTACTGGCGAAGGAACTTCTTCAAAAACAGTCGAAAAAACCCCTTCAACAACAAAAAAGGTTTCGACACAAGCAGAACATCCCTCCTTATTTGTATACTTCATATTTTCTTACACTAAACACTTCTTCTCTTTCTCTTATAGGTAACTCGTACCCCAGCAAAGAAAAGGAAACCAGAAGAAAAAGAAACAAGCGTCGAAGAATCTGAGGACGAATCCCCCGAACCCCAGCCTTTGAAAAGAAACAAAGGTTTAAGAATTAAAACAGTGGCGTCCCAAAGATCTCTGGTCCCAAGACGAACCCCACCTGCCAGTCCAGTCAACAAAGTTCCTTCAAGGAGCGAAAGAAGTGGGGACTCAAGTGCCCATACTGAAATTCCTCAGGTAATCATTTCGACAAACACCATCCCAGCCTTGACTGAATGTATCTTTCTTACAGTTCTTCTTTTGTGTTTTTTGCTTGTAGGTTGTTATTGATGTCGAAGAGACCTCTGCAATCCAAGAAGAGCATGCTCCCTCTAATTCTGAGAGGACTCTGGCTGAAAGACTCCAGGATGATGCCACTCCAGATGCAGGGATCCATGGGCCTCAAACCTTGGATGAATTCGACCTCAGTGACTCTGAGTCTTCCGACAACAACTCTCCCTTTCGACCAGACCCCACTGCAGAAAAAATAATTTCAGATCAAGATGTACCACTTCCACCACCAGCTGCTATACCAAACAACGACGAAAATACCATTGCTCAGGATGTACAAACTCCAGATCCAACTGACACCACCATGGCTGACAAAGACAATGTCGAAGAAGAGGTCACTCTGTCGAATCAGCCAGAAGTTAACTTGAGCATTGGAGGAACCTCTCAACACATTCCCTCTTCATCAAAAGCTCCTGTCGAAACCTCTTTGGGCACTGCTTCGACGAGTTTATCTCATGAAGAAATTGAGAGTTTGAAGGTCAGAAAACCCTTTGAATACTTAAAAGCTTTGCTCGACACCAGGTATAACTTCCAAGATTCCTCTGCCAGTGGTTCGACAGCTTCAGGGGCCACTTCTGACCTTCAACCAATCAATGTCATCATGGATGAGATCAAGACAAGGATCCTTGGAGTTGACCTGTTTGAAGTCTTGGCTGAGAATACTTCTGCTCAATATGACCTGAAGAAGCTCCTGAAAAGTGCCAACTTGCTGGAGGCTTCGACTGAGGAAAGCCATTTGGTGATGGATTTGATATCTTTGATTGATTCTGTCAGCGCTGATCTGGTTCGACAAAAAGAATTCTCCCAAAAGATCACAGCCAAGTCTGAGGAGCAAGTTTCATCATGGAACACAGTGGCTTCTTCGACAGAAAGGATTTCAGAGCTGAATAAGCTTTCTGACGAATACACCAAAGCTGCTGCTGATTGTGAAAACAATATTCAAGCTTACCAAGCCCAGATTGCTGATCTCCAAAGAAAAATCCTCCAAGAAAAAGAACGCCAGGCCTCTCTTCAAAAACCAAATCAGGAGGCAATAGACAGTGAACTCCAGAAGGGGCTACAACATGCAGAGACTGCCCAGCAACTTCACAGGGAGCTTGACGAAATGGCTGTCAGCAAGAGCCTTTGTGAGCGTCGAGTTCAACTCCAAAAGAAAAAATTCGACGAGCTTAAAGCCACATTCCTTCGACAGTGATTCTGTAATAGAACTTAGGAATTTTATTTGTTTTAAGGATATTTTCTTTTTTAGCACTTTTATATGTAATGCTATTTTACGCCATTTGTTTGGCGAAGACAAGTTTCGTTTGCAATTTTAATTTGTTATGATTTTTATTTCCTGCAATGTTGGTCTATACTTCTTTAAGTACTTTCCATTTATTTTCATCACTCTTCTATCTCTTTCTATTTCTTCGACTTCGTATGCACCATTGGAAAAAACTCTTAGAATTTTAAAAGGTCCTTCCCACTTAGGGGACCATTTTCCCATCACTCTGTCTTTCTTCTCCATGGGCAAGATCACTTTCCAAACTAACTCATTTACTACAAAGGCTTTGAATTTTACTTTTTTGTTATAAAACTTTTCAACTCTCTCTTTCTGCCTTCTTATTAATTCCAAAGCACGCAACCTTTCTTCGTCTAAATCAACCAACTCATCCATCATCATATTCCAATAAATTTCAGATGGAATCTCATGATGTCTTTGAATTCGTATTGACTGTAAACATATTTCGACAGGCAATATTGCATCATGTCCATAGGTTAATCTAAATGGGGTAGAATTAGTTGCCTCCTTAGGAGATGTTCGACAAGCCCAAAGGATTTGATCCAGGGTCTTATGCCAATTTCTGGGTTTTTTACCCACATGCTTCTTTATCAGGTTTATTACCACTTTGTTGGCTGCTTCGACCTGGCCATTTGCTTGGGCATAATAGGGTGTCGAAGTCAACAACTTAAAACCTGTCTCTTTTGCAAATGCTTGCATATTTCTGCCAGTAAACACAGATCCTTGATCAGTGGTTATAGTCTCTGGTATTCCGAATCTATACATTATGTGTTTCTGGATGAAATCTATGACTGCTTCCTGATCTACATTCGTCAAAGGTATGGCTTCAATCCACTTAGTGAAATAGTCTACTCCCACTAATATGTACTTCTGCCCTTTTGAAGAGGCTGGTCGAATCTCACCAATTAAATCTAAAGCCCAACCTCTAAATGGCCAAGGCTTTACAATAGAATGTAACTCACTTGCTGGCACATGAGGTATGCCTGCATGGATTTGACATTCCTGACAACCCTTTGCGAATTCGACACAATCTTTCAACATGGTTGGCCAATACATTCCTTGTCGAAATAATAGCCATTTCATCTTATGTCCTGCTTGGTGAGCACCACATGCACCACTGTGCACATTCGACAAAGCTATATAAGCTTCAGTCTCTCCTAGGCATTTTAGTAGAACTCCTTCTGCAGTCTTTTTAAACAATTCATTTCCAAAGAGGACATAGCTTATGGCTCTGTACTTTATCTTTCTTTCGACTGTATGATTTGGATTTTGTAAATAATCTTTGATGGGTTTTCTCCAATCTCCAACTTCTAGATCACCTATATTGAAAATCTCAAAGTTCTCTTCATCACCATATCCCAATTTCATTGTCTCCAAATCAGATGGGGATAGTTTGGTGGATAAGACTTTACCTCTCACTTCGACAACCTTCATCAGATTTTCTTTCGACACTTTATACCCTGAAGCCAATTGAGCCAAGTCATTCGCTTCCTGATTTTCTAATCTGGGAATGTGTCTAAAAACCACACTGTCGAATCTCTTGAGGAGCCTGTTGGCTATCACAAAGTACATGATCAAATTTTCTTTGACACATTTGTACTCTTTCGTCAATTGTTTTATCACCAACTCGGAGTCACCCATTATTTCGACCTCTGTTGCCCCCAGTTCCAACAAGATTTCAAGTCCAGCTATTAAGGCTTCATATTCTGCCTCATTGTTTGAACAGAATCCTTCTATTTTGTACTTGAACTTTGTTGGAATTTTATTGGGAGAAATAATTAACATCCCAATACCTGTTCCATTTTTGTGGCTGGAACCGTCGAAATATAACCTCCAAGGCTCTTTTTCGACATAATTTGTTTCATCTCCAAGTATGGAGTGGTCAGCTATAAAATCAGCAACTACTTGCCCTTTAACAGCTTTTAAAGGCATATATTTTAAAGAGTATTCAGTCAAAGCTAAAGCCCATTTTCCAATTCGACTATGTAAAATAGACTTAGACAACATATGTTTTATTACGTCGAAATGAGAAGATATATGTACATCAATGGGTTTTATATAATGCTTCAATTTTGTACAAGAGAAATATACACATAAACATAATTTCTCTATCATACTATATCTAGTTTCAGCATCATTTAAGACTCTGCTGAGATAATAAATGGCTCTTTCGACGCCATGTTCATCTTCTTGACAAAGCATACTTCCTAATGTTCTGTCAGATGCTGATATGTAGAGCCTCATGCTCCTTTTTCGACAAGGAGATATTAAGACTGGGGGATTTTCCAAATACTCCTTGATCTTGTCGAAAGCAACTTGTTGCTCCTGCCCCCAGGTAAAACCCCCTTTCTTCAGTCGAAGCAGAGGTGAGAAGGCCTGAGTTTTTCCACTAAGGTTGGAGATGAACCTTCTGAGAAAGTTGATTTTCCCTAGTAGAGACTGCAATTCCTTCTTTGTCGAAGGCGCTTTTGCTTCCATTATTGCTTTAGCTTTGTTCTCATTAATTTCAATCCCTTTCTTGTGGACCACAAAGCCTAAGAAATCCCCTGCCTGCACACCAAAAGCACATTTAAGAGGATTCATTTTCAAACCAAACTTCCTCATCCTTTCAAAGGACTGTCGAAGATGGTTAATATGGTCCAAGCCTGAAGCAGATTTAATCACAATATCATCTATATAAATTTGCATGAATGTTTCGATGAAATCATGAAAAATAGAATTCATGGCCCTTTGGTAAGTAGCTCCAGCATTTTTCAAACCAAAGGGCATGACTACCCACTCATATGTTCCTATTGCTCCTGGACAACGAAAAGCTGTTTTTGGAACGTCTTCTTCAGCAATGAAAATCTGGTTGTAACCAGAATAGCCATCAAGCATACTTAAATACTCATGGCCTGCTGCAGAATCTACTAGCATTTCTGCTACTGGCATAGGATACTCATCCTTAGGGGTGGCTGAGTTTAGATCTCTAAAATCAATACACACCCTTAATGTGCCATTTTTCTTAATCACAGGAACAATATTAGCAATCCATTCGACATACCTCGTTGTACGGATGAATTTGCATTTTAGAAGCCTTTCGACTTCTTCTTTGATTTTCGACAGAATCTCAGGTGCAAAACGTCTGGGGGTCTGCTTTATTGGCTTCTTCCCTTCCAGTATTGGCAATTTCAATTCCACCAAACTTCTGTCTAGACCAGGCATTTCGTCATAATCCCAAGCGAAGCAGTCTTTAAACTCATTCAGCAATTGGATTATTTCGACTCTGAGTTGAGGATTCAACTTGGCACTGATGTAAGTGGGCCTTTTTTCTGCCCCCAGTCCCAGATTAATCTCCTCTAAAGGATCCTGTGCCACCATTTTCATATTGGTGGAGGTTGGATCCTTTTCGAACCCCAAAGGTTCGTCATCATAAATGGCATCAAGTCTTTGGTTCTGCCAATCACCATTTGAGTCTTCTTCAAAACTCTGATTTGCATGTTGCTCCTCAATATTTTCTTGAGGATGTTGTCCTTCGACAACCCGAGTGCTGGCTTCGACAGCCATATTTCTAGCTTCAGCCTCAAGGGCCGTTCTGAGCTGTTTTTCGGCTATATAAGCCGAAATCCTTTCCATTGCTGAAACTTCAGTCATTTTCACTGAATTCACTTCCCCATCCAGTTGGGTTGACACGGGCAGTTCCCCAAGTGTAATTTGTTTCCCCAATTATTTCTTTATCCCACTGGAAACCATGTGTAGGATGGAGGTACATGGAACAGTAAGCGTTGTCGGAAGCTGTCAGGTCGAAAGCAGCAGGATTGCATGGTGCTATATGGGCTAGGTTCTTGTCGAAGTTACGACTAGTGACATTGTTCACATCAGCTGTGAAGTAACTCTGATCTGCTTCAATGTTTTCGACAATCCCATCTGGCCTCCAGATTGCTATTCTTTGATGCATGGAGGATGGTACAGCCCCAATCCCATGGATCCATTCTCTTCCCAACAGTAAGTTGTAATTTGCCTTTGATGCTATCACCACAAACATTGTAGGCCTAGTGATGGATCCTACAGTCAAGTTCAGTTGTATTACTCCCAGTGTTGTTCCCACTTTACCTTCATAGTTGGACAACACCATATTGTGAGGCTTAGTGTCGGAGTCATCTTTTCCAATCCTCTTTATCATGTAATGAGGAATTAAATTTACCGCTGCTCCACCATCTATCAGAATTTTGTTGACGCCTACACCTTCTACCTTTCCTTTTATGAAAAGAGGCTTCAAGTGAGCCTTCATTGCATCATCTGCCTTTTCGAAGAAGGCATTTTGCTCTTCGACACAGCCATTATTCATTATGTAATAGCACACAGGCTTCAAGCCTATGCTATCATCTACCATGTCATCCTCTTCGTCTTCGACTTCCATTATCCTGTCAAAGTCTCTGGGCAGCACAGAAACCACATTGCAAGTTACGTCGAAAGAGGCATCTGATTCTGAACCAAATTCATCTGTGACTTCTTCGTCCACTGAAATTCTGTTGTTTGTCTTTTGCATCTCTGTGGTGTCACCAGATCTATTCTCCTGAAAAGTTTCTTTTTCTGCCAGAGGCAACCCCTTGTTTGTAATCTGCACACATTTGCTTGATTCAGGTTCCTTCTGCCCAACCCTTTGGTGTTCTACAGTTTTCTTTTCAATTTTCTTCTGCCTTTGGAATCTTCTCCATTGGGATCTGGACATAGGATTCTTCCCTTTGTAGTTCTCAGAAACATATCTTGGTTTTGCCTCTTTTTTAACTTCCATGGAAGGACCCCTGTTCACTTCAAAACTCTTCCACCTCTTCTGACCTTGGGCATCCCTTATAGGCTGAACCCATTTGTCATCGTTTGGCCTGTTGGATGGTTTGTAGGTGTTGGAACGTCTTTCTCCCACCCCTTGACTGTGATGCTTCCCTCTTCTTGGGTTGAATCTTTCGTTTCTGGTTGGTGGGACTGTTCCCCAATTTCTTTTCCTCTGGGTCTTTTCTGCTGCTTCTAAGTCATCAGCTGCTTTCTTGTCGAACACAGCACTGCATCGTGGGCAAAGCATGACTTCTGCATTCTTCCTTTGACACCTCTGGATGAATTCGACAAGACTCTCGTTCTCTTCTGGGTACACCAACTTCTGATGCTTCTCTTGATGTTTCCTTCCCTTGTTGGTGTCTGGTCCTCCTTTTTGAGTGATTTCCACCATATGAATCCCAGCACTCTGTTCAGTTGTAATTTTCAATTTGTTCATTTTTTCGACCAACATGATTTCCTCTGGGATGTCCTCCTTTGACTGACTCACATTGCCTTTTGGGTGTAAACCCTTATAGATGTAGTTGCAGCAGTGTGTAACCCTTTCGACAGGTTGTTCTTCAGTTTTGGTGGTACCAATGTTCATTGGTTCGACAGTGAGGGGATTGTCGTCAATCCCTGCTGTTTTGATCTCCTCTTGGTCAAGGCCCTCAGTGGCCTCTTTCTGGACAATGAGGGTTTTGTTATCCTTCTCTTCGTCATTGTTTTTGAAAGAATCTCCCCATCCTGTGGGTTTGATTTTGTTGATATCTGTTTTGGAGCTTGGTGGTGCTGAATATTTCACCATGAAATCGAACTTCCCATTCGACTCTCCCAAAGTGTCCCAGATCACCCCTTGCTCAGCATCTCTTTCATAGTTTTTCTTGTCGAAACTTCTTCCCGCTTTGACTGTATTTCTTTCGTCGAAACCTTCAGTAGTTTCAATGGCATTCTCATTGTCGAAGTCTTCAGAAGCTTTGACTTCTTTTTCCTCAGCTTGGTCAGTAGGATTATCACCTTCTTCCACCACATTTACATGGGTGTCGAAACCTTCAGCAGCTTCTATCATGGTGAAGTTGGTGTCGAAGCTTTCAGTAACTTCTACCATTTCAAAATTCTCTTCTGCCATGATCTCCATTTCGACCACGTTTACCATTTCTGGTTCAGCATAATTGGCCTCCACAACCTGCATGGGATTGGAGTCAATCTTCATCTGATGCTTGCCTTTGTCTCCAAACTTCAGCCTTCCATTTTGGATTGCATTCTGGACAAGATCCCTGAAAAGGTAACATTGAGAAGTTTTATGACCCAAGAAATTATGGTATTTACAAAAACCTCTCTTTTTCTGTTGGTCTACAGGAGGCTCTTTAGTGCCTGCTGGTTTTATTAACTGACCATCTTTGACTAATAAATCAAATATCTCATCACACTTAGTGATGTCGAATGTATAGGTTCTTTTAGGGAACCTGTCATTCTTTTCCACTTCGACTGGATTTTTTCCATTCGACGGGGCTAAAACTTTACAAGAATATGGAGGGCCTTGTTTTAATTCTGCAAGATCAATTTCTTGCTGGTCGAAAATGACTGGTTCGTTTTCGTCATAATCATCTTCTTGAACTATTCCTACATAGGCCACTCTTTCCTTCTTGTTTTTGTTTGATCTAAATTTTTCATTTTTTAGTCTTTCTATTTGCCTCACTCTGTCTGCCAATTGTGCCATGTCTCTCAAATATTGGGTATCCAGTTTTTTCCTTATGGAATAATCTAGACCCCCTGCAGCCATTTCGACTAGTTCTTGTTCCGGCACTTGCGTAAAGCATCTGGCTTTTAATAATCTAAACCTATTCAAATAGTCATCTATAGGTTCAGAAAATTTTCTTTTGACACTTGCCAACTCTTTCAAACTTATCTTGGTTTGTCCCATATAAAATTGTTCATGGAACAATCTCTCTAATTGGGTCCAAGTAAAAATTGAAGTTGCAGGAAGTGATGTAAACCAAGTGAAAGCATTTTTCGTCAAAGAACTTGGGAAATATTTCATCCTTAAGTTCTCATTATTAGCAATCTCTCCCGCCTCTATCAAATAACGTGCCACGTGTTCTATGGTGGACTCACTAGTATCCCCTGAGAATTTTGTGAATTTGGGGACTTTCCACCTTGGTGGCAACTCTTGTTGTAAGACAAATTCAGACAAAGGGGAAGTATAACTAGGCCTTTGTAATCCTACGTTTACTCCATTTTGTGCCATTATTCTCTCAACCATGGTGGCAATGTTATTTTCGACAGGCATGTTATTGTAACGCATTCTCTGTTGTAATACTTCGTCAGCATTTTGGTTTCTCTGGACTATTATCCTTCTTGGTTCCTGTCGAATAGGCTCTTCTACATTAGGCTGTTCGACTATCACCTCTTGCCCCCTGGGATTTTCATGAGGATTTCCTAAGGGCCTTTGGTTTATAGTAAGTTCTTCTTCGACAGCCCTATTGGCAGGATTCTGATTTAATTGCATTCTTTGTTGTGCTTGAGGGACTCCAAAAAAGTCAGCAATGCGTGCCATCTGTTCTGCCAATATTTGGTTTGTTTGGGTAGTGTTTTGTATTAAGGGGTTGAACACTTCTCCCATTTGTTGTGTCAAAGCCTGCACCATATCATGATTGCTTTCATCCATCTGTTGACGGATTACTTGTGCAGAATGGTTTGTCATAGCGGGCATATGGAAACCTGGTGGAATCTGATTCATTCTATTTCCATTTCCACCATATCCTGATCCCTGCAATGGTGATGACACTTGAACCATGGCATCAGAGAATAATGGTGACGAATTATGTAGGCTTGCCATCATTGAAGTTGGCATTCTGTACGGTTGTTCTCTCCCAGTCAAAGGCTGAGAATAATTCAGATATGGCCTGAATGTATTTCCTCCAGGGGGAGGGGTTCCAAGGGGTCTGGCGTGTCCCATGGTGGAAGAACTAGGCGCATTCTGGGATCCTGAACCTGTTGGTATGGAATCCCCCAAAGGAGGCCTAATTTGTTCTAAAACAGGGCCAGACGCTGGTATTGTTCCTGACGAAGGGATAGGGTTGGAAACTGGAATGGTTTCGTCAGAAATATTTGAAGCATTTGGCAAGTTAGCCATGTTTCTTCTTCTTGTTCTCTTTGGTCTCTCTACGTCGGTTACGGCTAGTTTACCGCTTCTAAGAATCATACAACGTAGCAAGGAACAATTTGTCTAAGAATTTCTATTAGATTTTATCAAATGCACTAGTCCCACTGGGCGTGCCAATTTGTTCGCAGTGGTTTCTGGCGAACAACCTCTGGTTAACCAATTTCTTCAGGAAACTGGGTTACTTGCAGGACCAACCATACAAGTCCTGGGATACATGTGCATTATCTCTGTCGAAATACTCTTAGAATTGGTGATAACTTGGTGGTTTGTTTTATCAATTTCGTCAAAGTGTTAAGAACTTTGAACTTTGCAAGTAAAGTAAAATTTAAGTTAAAGATAAAATAAAGTTGAGAGTTTTAAACAAGAAAAAAGAAATGTCGAAAGGCTAAAAAAACTTGCAGAAAAGTAAATGAAATTTAAAATGACATGAACTTGAAGAATAAACAAGAATAAACAAGTAATTTAAAATGACTTTGAAATATAACTGGTGTTTTAAACGTACATTGTTCCAAATACTAGACTCATTTTCTCTCACACTGGGTACTTAGAGCTTTTACAGGAATTTTGTACAAATTTTCACACACACATTCTAACCACAAACTATCCTATTTATACATAAACAAAATAACTGCTTAGAACGGAAAAACTATAACTAAACGACAAGTGTCAGCCTGCATGTAAATTTCTTCTCTGAAACCTCCATGTGTCTAACTGCCAAAGGTTGTAACTTTTGAATTTGAATTCTTCTTCCTCTTTGTGATGAAACGCTGCATCTCTTCGAAACTGTCGAACCCCTTTTAAAGGAGAAAAACTCTTCAGCACTTGCCAAACCATATCTCTTATTAACAACTTCTTCTGTCGAAGCCCTCAGTCACAAACTCTCCAAACTATTCTGCCAGAACATTATGTCTATTTCTGTTGAAACAGTGAAGCTTTAAAACCTTGTCAGCAATTCTTGGATTCTCCTCCTGATGCTATCCTTCGACAAGGATGACCTTAAACCCTGAATTTCAATCTTGTCGAAATTATGGGTTTACAGTATCAAGTTCGTACGTAAAGAGTGAATGAGGTGAAAAGAGAAGTCCTGAAGGAGAGACGCTTATTGTTTGTTTGTGTTTTTTAGAAGTCTTTTAGATTGTGACTCAAGAAAATGAACTCAAGCTCTTTTCCATGGAATGTGTACTTGCTACTACATTCCAAGATGGAATAATAGAACAAGCACACCAAGTAAGGAGAATTTATCCAAGACTTGTTTCCAAGGGCAAGGGCTTAAGCTCATTAACTTGTTGAACTTATTAGGTGCTTTAGTGATTAAAACTAAGAAGTGTTTTTTTTAAGGATTTTCTTGATGAAGATGACTTCATGATCAGACTTGTGCATCATGCTAGACGAATGTACTATTCCAAGATGGAATGAATACATATGCCCCATGTTATAAGGCTATTGCACAAGAAGTCACTTCTTTCTTTATTAAGGTGTTTTTATGGTTTTTGTTTGAAGATGAGAAGAGAAGAACCACAAAGTATCTTAAAGGTAAAAGTCTAATGGGGAAAGTTTAATCTTAGAGTTATCATGAAAAAGTGGTCCTAAGGTTAGTGAGGTTTAAACTATCCTAAGAAAGGAGGAGAAGAAAAGAGCAGAAGAAGAAAAGAGGTAGAAAGCTAGAGAACAACTTACTCCTCTAAAGGAGATAAGTTGCTTCTAAAGGGGGAAGATGAAGAATTGAATCACAATATGGCATAAGGCACATCAACAATTACAAAATAGAAAGCAAAGTAAAAGAGGAGATGAAGAATTGAAATATGGATAACATCCACACTTCACTTACCATGAGCTTCTAAAATAGTTAGTACACACTTAGATGAACAAACTTGAACCAAATGAAATGTAAGCAAACCACAATATCAACCCTACTCATAAAACCAGAAGCAAAAGCATCCATTTATTGCACTAAGACCCACCAATCAAAGCAAATCAAGCAAGAGTTAAAGCACACAAACTATTACCCAGTTTCACAAGTTCTTATGAAGAAACAAAACACAAATGAAGCACAAAGGATAAAGCAAGTTAGTCAAGTACTATACAACTCAAGACCAGAACCTTATCATCACAAGAATGTGTACAAACAACATAAAAGATCAAAAGAAAAGATCATACAAGTTCAATCATAATCATCACACGAATGAGAAGTGAAATGAGCATGTGCACAAGTGTAAGGACAAACAAATGCAAATCAAATCAAAGCATAAAATTCGTCTAAAACCAGGGACCTAATCATGTTAAAATGTGCCTAAGAAGCATTATTAAACACTGGGGAGAAGCATCAAACTCAAACATAAGCATCATGGAGAGAAAATGAACAAAGAATGTGAGGTGAACATGCATACATTTGTGAGAAACTTCAAAGACAAGCAACACAAGACTTTTCAAAGTACAAACATCAATCAAGGACCAGGGACCAATCCTCACCCAAAAAGAGCTCTAAACAACCTATAGTAGTTGGCACAAGTGCCCTCCTAGCCCAAGAACCAATCATGCAACAATAAGGAGCAAATACTAGGGCAATCACATATGAAAATTCAAATCAAATCAAAAACTCCTTCAAAAATTCCACAATTAAGCAAAAATGTTCATTAATCATATGATAACATCATGCCAAAAGAACAAAATCAGAATCAAAAGAAAACTAGGTCAAAGGACCTCATGAACACAAACTAGGGTTTTGAAACTTCATGCTCAAGTCAATTGCCAAAAATAATCAAGCAAGCTTCTAAAAATCAGAAGAAAAATGAACAATAAACTACATCCTAATATGAATCAGATGCAAAAAGAACCAAATCAAAACTCAAATTGATGATCAAGATAGAAAATCCACAAGCCAGCATGCATTTAGAATGAATTAAAAACAAATAATAAAGTCAAGAATTAATTCCAGCGTGGAAAATAAAAATAAATGGAAAATAAAAATGTCAAAAATTAAAGAAAATTAAAATGATCATTCATGAATTTTTTGGTGATTTTAGAGACCTCTAATTATTTTTAAAAATTAGAAAGCAAACAAATATTAAAAAGAAATAAAAATAAAAGAAACAAATAGAGGGTGCAATCAGTAAGGACTCAGTTCAAATAATTGGGCCAGATAGAGAGGGAGGTGTGTATAGCATCTAAGGCCCAATGGTTCTCAGCGCAGGACACAGCATTACCATGGAAATTCAAATAAAAACTGAAAAATAAGAGCCAATGGATCATTCTCACGCACAAGATTCAGTCAAATGATCAAACAAAGTCACAAGATCAAGCAAGCTACATGTGTGCACATGGTAGCTATTGTGGACTGGCACACATCATGTATTATTCAGAAAAAATAAAATTAGAGAAAGCATGTGAGAGGGAGCAAACTATTTTAATGTGTTGGCAGCGTAATGTCCATCCAGATCAAACAACCCAACGCTTCTAACATCATCATCTTCATCCATATAATTTCCAGAATCCAGTGACCGGAGCTAGGGCTCCGGCACCGGAAAATTCAAACTCAAGAATATAACTGCACAAAAATGCATCAAAATCTCCAGATCACACAATTCAAGCATGTTGATCACAAATATGAGCTTAGATTTTCAAATAGATCAACATACAAGCCAAATCGAAGCAAAACATAATCATATATCAATCTGAAAGTCCACATATCTCACTCAATTCTGACTCATTTTCAAATCTAAATACATCATCATAACCAGCAAAGCATGTAGATCAAAACAACATAGACAACTAAAACCATTTCCAGATCTATGAATTTGGATCTTACCTGAAAGTTGCAAGTCTCACAATAGCTCAAGATAAATCTCCTCCAGCTGCAAATCAACCTCTTTTGGCCTCTCCTTGCAAAATAAATGCAAGAGAGAGCTTGAATCTTTCTGGATCTTGCAATTCGAAGCTAACTGCACTTGAATGGCACCTTGTGAACTCTTGACCTTTTGCTTGAAATAATGGTGGATTATTGCTTCTTACACCTCAAGGATCATGAATATGCAAAGAGATTTTGAAATTAATGGAATAATAGTGAGATTCGAAAGCAAATGCATATGGAGCAAAAAGTTTGAAGTGAGAGAATGGTGATCAATTCTGGTGATTCAAAGGCATACTTAGCTTATATATGATATGAATTTGCACTGACTAGGGTTTAGAAAGAAATGCACATGAGAAAAGTGTGATGGAGGGGATTTTGCATTTTGGCATGAAGAGTGTGACCTCACCATTTGCTCGTGCTCTCTCTCTTTTGTGTGCATATGCTGATCACACTTCACTCACCCATTCAAAATGAAATGATCCTGACCATTGGATACACTTGTATCATGTTTTCCCCGTGATTTTGCATTTTTGCCTCTCATGAAATTATATGCATTCCATGCACGAATCCTTTGCGTTTTCTTGATGCAAACCTTCTTCATGCCATGCATTGTGATTTTATGACTTTATTTTTCCCATAGAACAACTTGGAAACAAAGTTCATGAGTTTTTGCATCTTGGTAGAAAATGGCATTTTAAGTAAAACCCTAAAAATGTGTGAACTTCCATTGGCCATAACTTTCAAACCATGAGGGCTATGATCATGTTCTTATATTTTTTAGAAATGGGAGACAATTTCCTACAACTTTCATGTTCAAAGAATTTTCACTTGAAGTCATTTTGGTCATTAAAGAATGCTTTGAAGATTAGGGCAAAAGTTAAATTTGGAAAGTTAGTTACATGCCTTCTTTCCAGAAATAGAAAGCCTTGCAAAAACCCTATATTCTTGACTTTTAACTTTTCCAAACCTATTTTATGACCTTAAGAACATCCCTTGGCTTGAAAAAATAGGATTGGAACCCTTGCATTGTCACAGTTGACTTTTTAAATAATTAGTTTGACCAATTTCTTCTTATGCAAGCAACTGATGAAATGACTGCCTTCCTCAATGAATTTTCTCACCAAATTTCATCCATAGAATTCACATTTCATATGAAGGAATTTGCCCACATGAAATGGCCAAAGTCACAAAGAATCCCTGCTTGAAAAATGAAACCCTAATTTGGACACCATTTGTGTAGGAGCTTGCCCTTCCTTGAATCATCTGGTAATCTCCAAACCTTCTGGGCTCTTGTAAAGGATCTTGAGCTTGTATATGACCTAGAGACACTTCATGGGACTTGGATAAGGTCACTTATCTTCTTGCTTTGACTTGTAAGGCTTCAAATACACCAATGATTGATCATATGCCCAATGCTAGTACATGAGAATGTTATGCTTCATTTTTCTATGCAAAATGCTAAGGATATGCCATACTTATGATGATTATGATATAATGATGATTCTAGAAAGAAGAGGGAAAATTTGGGGTGCTACAGCTACCCCTATTCAAGCAACTGTTAATCTGAAAAGGACGATAGCACGGACTATCGACCGTTCAAGATAAACTGTGGTTGAATACCAAGAAGACCTGAAATTTGCACTCTGCTAGAGAATGAAAGTAATGAGAAATAAACCCAACACTTTGGGTAACTGATAACGAGAAAAAGTATCGTTTTATTGCTATGTTTCAATGCTGTTTTATCGCACATTTGTCGTTTTAACACCCGATTCCTCGAGTTTTCTTTGTCATTTTGCAGGTATATCAATTATAGAGCTAAATCATGAGCCACAAGTGAAATGAACAAAAACAACCATGAAAAGAAGAAGAAAAGAGGAATTCTGCATAATCTGCATTTTTTGTAACTATCACAACCGTCACCTAGGAGTCACGACCGTGACACGCTAAAAGGAGCAGTCACGGTCGTCACCAGTCCCTCACGACCGTGACGCACGTAATACAAGGGAGACGAGCGTGACACCCTTGTCACGAACGTGACAAGGGGAATTTAGGTTAACTTGCTGAGAATTGGTCATGTACGTGTCTGTTACGTGAAGTCAATTTTCCTATTCTCCCGCAGACCAAGTAATTCAACTTTTCCCTGGATTTTCTCAGCATCTACGAAGCCCATGCATCATTCCAACTGCCAAGCCCAAATATTGTCTCCTATAAATAGCTTAGTTTCAAAGAACAATTTACAGAGTTTTATTTTAATTTTTCTTGCGGAAGCTCTGCCGTATTTCCTTTGCACCCTATTTCATTTATTTTTCCAGCATTTGTTCTGTTCTTGCTTTAATTTTATATCCCAACCAAATCATATAACAATTTCCAACATTAGAAAATTGTAATAATTTAATTTCTTTCAAAGCCTTCAGAAATTCTTTTAGTAATTTTTATTTCTGATTCCGGTCCGTACTCCGAGCTTGCCAGATTGTGGAAGAAGGAGTCTAACATTATATTTGTTATTCAGGTTTTTATTTAATTTGCATTTATATTAATGTTAAGAATTTATTTTATAATGCATATTTTATTTTGTATTTCTTTGTTTCTGCATCTGTCTGGTACAACAATCATGAGTAGCTAAACACTTTAGGCGGTATGTAATTAAAATTAACTAAATCGGTAAAATCAATTCTAGGTTTAAAATAATTAAGAACTTAAAATTCTAGCTGTGACTTTTTATAATAAAATCAATCTTTTTGTTACGAGAGTAAGGAAAGTGTAATAGGTTAGGTCGAGACCACGAGAGTGTGAGATTTCAACCAGATAGCTAAAGTTAGGCATTTAATTTAAACACAGCGAGAGCGCTTTAAAATGAATTAGACTTATTAAGTTTCCAAAAATTATTTCTAAACACTTATGGGCTAGCGAGAGCAGGCATAGGGCTTTATGGGTAAGATCTGAGATAAGACCACGAGAGTGTGAGTTAAAGATATTTAAACTGGTAACCTCTACAGAATAGATTAAGTGAACTATCCTTATAAGCCTAGATTAGAATGACCCGCCTAAGTTAACATAATTACATACCGACCGCCTTATTATTATTTTATTAAACTAAAATTTAATTCCCGCCTTTAATCCTTAAAAACAACCAAAAATCGTGACAACCATTCACCTTAGCTAAACTAGTGAATCCTCTAGCACTAAGTAATCATAAAGTCCCTGTGGGATCGATAATCTTAAATATTACTTCGATAGGCTGTGCGCTTGCAGTTAAGATACCGCTAGACACATATTAGAGTACGTCTTTAGCCCATCAAGTTTTTGGCGCCGTTGCCGGGGACCTTAATTTAGTTACTAGTGCACTTTAGAGTAGCATTGTCTAAACTAAGGTAACAACTATTTTCTTTTCTTAATCTAATCTCCCGAGTGTATGCCAAGTACTCGCTCTCAAGGCGAAGACTTGCAACCTCTAATCCCAGAATCGGAACGCTTCTTACACGTAAGAAGACGAATATTCGATTACGAACAAAATTACAACATTCCAGATCTTCAAATAGATACACCTAAACCAGTCGGAACATCAAAGGACGCAGAGATGACTGAAGAACCGAATCATCCACTCAAATATTACGCTAGTCCTTCGCAAGCTGAACCGCATTCCAGCATTGTCGCATCGGCTATCAACCGAAACGATTTCGAACTGAAACCTTCGCTGATATCAGTCGTGCAACAAAATCAATTCGCTGGAAATCCTACCGAGGATCCGAACCTTCATATTTCGATATTTGTGCAATACGCAGATACCGTAAAAGCCAATGGAGTTACCCAAGAATCTATCAGACTACGTCTTTTTCCTTTTTCACTTCGAGACAGAGCAAGATCCTGGCTTCAATCTCTACCCTCGAATTCAGTAACTACGTGGGAGGAACTAAAGAGAGTTTTCTTGACCAGATATTTCCCACCTAGCAAGACAGCTATGCTAAGAGCTCATATCAACGGATTTAAGAAAAAGGTAAACGAATCACTTTTCGAAGCTTGGGAACGTTATAAAGATATGCTGAGACTTTGTCCACATCACGGATTAGTAGAATGGATGGTCATCCATACCTTCTACAATGGACTCTTGTACAATACAAGAATGACAATTGACGCTGCCGCAGGCGGTGCACTAATGGACAAAGAATATAATGATGCTTATGCACTTATCGAGAGTATGGCTCAAAACCATTACCAATGGGGAAGCGAGAGAGTCGCAACTGAGAAACCAACAAAAGGAGGTATGTACGAAGTGAGTGGTATGGACCAAGTCAATGCAAAGTTTGACCAACTAAACCAAAAGATCGACAACTTGGCCATAACACCAACAGCCACCGTGGCTGCAGTAACACCTAACTGTGAGTTATGTGGAGTTCCAGGACATGATGTCCCTGATTGTCAACTATTAACAGGAATTCCCACAGATCAAGTGAATTATGCTCAAGGAAACCCGTACTCAAACACATACAACCCAGGTTGGAAGAATCATCCGAACTTCTCCTATAAGAACAACAATGCTTTATACGCACCAGCTACACCACCAGGATATCAAAAGACTGCTCCTAATGTCCCTAGAAAATCGAACCTTGAGTTGATGATGGAGAACTTCATAGCTAACCAATCTCAAACAAACAAGGACTTCTTAAACCAAAACATACACACTAGTGAGCAGATTAAGCAATTAGTGAGCAAAGTAGATGCATTAGCTACACATAACAAAATGCTTGAAACTCAGATTTCACAAGTAGCTCAACAACAAGCACCTACTGCTGCACCAGCTGGAGTATTTCCTGACAACCTCAACCTAATCCGAAAGGACAGGCCAATGATGTGATATTAAGAAGTGGCAAGGAACTTGACGGACCTACCAATCCAAGACTTGACAATCCAGCCATGTACCAAAAACCGGATAAACCGACTGAAATGGTGAATGAACCAGAAGAAAAGGAAGATGATAATCAAGAGGCAGTGGAGAAAGAAAAGCCTTATGTGCCTCCATCACCCTATAAACCACCAATTCCGTACCCTCAGAGATTAACCAATTCCAAGACGATGGGCCAGTTTAAAAAATTTGTTGAACTTCTGAAACAGTTGAATATTACTATTCCATTTACAGAAGCTATCACTCAAATGCCCTCGTATGCTAAGTTTTTAAAAGAAATCTTATCCAATAAGAAAAAGATAGAGGATAACGGAACCGTTACACTTACTGCTGAGTGTAGCGCAATAATTCAGAATAATATGCCTCCTAAGCTAAAAGATCCAGGAAGTTTCTCTATACCTTGTGTAATAGGAAAATTCGTCATTGACAAAGCTCTATGCGATTTAGGAGCCAGTATCAGTGTTATGCCCTTAACGATTTGCAAAAGGCTAGACATGGGAGACCTAAGACCAACTAAAATGTTTGTTCAACTAGCTGATCGCTCTATTAAATATCTTGTAGGCATACTAGAAAACGTCCCAGTACGTATAGGACAATTCTATATTCCTATTGATTTCATAATCATGGACATCTCTGAGGACTCCACTACACCTATCATACTAGGAAGACCATTCTTAGCTACCGCCGGAGCTATTATAGACGTAAAGAAAGGAAAGCTAACCTTTGAAGTAGGTGAAGAGAAAGTTGAATTTATTTTAACACAATTCTTACAATCACCAGCTATAGAGGATACATGCTATCTATTGGACGTAATTGACGAATGTGTAAGAGAAATGGAAATGAAAGAAACTACCTATTCTGAAATTATGAAAATTCAAATCCCTCCGATTTTCGAAGATGATAATTGGCGTGAACCATATCAGGATGATAGTCTAAGCGAAAGTTTAGCACTTACACCGGATCCCATGCCAAGTAAGAATAAACCTACATTAGGGTTGAAAACTTTACCTAAGAACCTAATATACGAATTCTTGGACACTGAATGTACAAGACCAATTATAATCAATTCCAGTTTAGGAATAATTGAAACAAAGAAACTTTTAGATGTCTTAAAGAAATATCCAACTGCATTAGGATATAACATATCTGATCTCAAAGGAATATGCCCTTCAATCTGTATGCATCGTATTCTGCTAGAAGAAGATTGCAAAACCTCCAGAGAATATCAAAGAAGAATTAACCCAATCCTTAGCACTGTAGTAAAGGAAGAAGTTAAGAAACTACTAGATGCTGGAATAATATATCCAATCTCTGATAGTAAATGGGTTAGTCCGGTACATGTAGTACCAAATAAAGGAGGTATCACTGTTGTGAAAAACGCTAAAGGCGAATCGATATCACAAAGAGTAGTGACCGGACATAGAGTGTGCATCAATTATCGTAAACTAAACAAAGCCACTCGAAAAGATCATTTCCCACTACCTTTTATAGATCAAATGTTAGAACGATTAGCCAAGCACTCGTATTTCTGTTATCTTGATGGTTACTCAGGATTTTTCCAAATCCCTATCCACCCAGATGATCAAGAGAAGACTACATTCACATGCCCTTATGGAACGTTCGCTTATAGACGAATGCCCTTTGGATTATGCAACGCTCCTGCAACCTTTCAAAGATGTATGATGGCAATCTTCGCAGATTTTATAGACAACATCATGGAAGTGTTCATGGACGACTTCTCTGTATGCGGGCAAAGTTTTGAAGGATGTCTATCAAATTTAGAAATGGTGTTAGAAAGATGTGTAAAAGTAAACCTCGTGCTTAACTGGGAGAAATGTCATTTTATGGTCAGAGAAGGAATCGTACTAGGACACGTTATATTTGACAAGGGAATTGAAGTTGATAAAGCTAAGATAGAAGTCATAAAAGATCTTCAACCCCCTAAAACCGTTCGAGAAATACGAAGCTTTTTAGGACACGCCGGTTTCTATCGACGACTCATCAAAGATTTCTCGAAGATCACTAAACCTCTTACCGGTTTATTAATGAAAGACGCTGAGTTCATATTCAATGAAGATTGTCTTAAAGCATTCGAAACTCTAAAAACATCCCTCATCACCGCACCAACCATGCAACCCCCTGACTGGAGATTACCTTTCGAAATCATGTGCGATGCGAGTGACTATGTTGTAGGCGCAGTTCTAGGCCAGAGGAAGGACAAGAAACTTCATGCGATTTACTATGCCAGTAGAACCTTAGTTTCTGCTCAGATGAACTACGCCACTACTGAAAAAGAATTGTTAGCAGTTGTCTTTGTGCTTGACAAATTCCGTTCTTACCTAGTGGGAGCGAAAATAATCGTTTACACAGACCACACTGCTATCAGATATCTATTAACTAAGAAAGATGCTAAACCAAGACTCTTGAGATGGATTCTACTCTTACAAGAGTTTGATCTTGAAATAAAAGATAAGAAAGGTACTGAAAACGTTGTAGAGGACCATTTATCTAGAATAGAAGGTATTAAACCCGAACAAGTGCCGATTAACGATGATTTTCTGTATGAACAGCTGATAGCACAAATAGGAAGCGACCCAGTTCAGTTAGACATAGATGAACCAGAACCCGTGGAAACAATCCAAACAACTGTAGGACTGCCATGGTACGCTGACATTGTCAACTACCTAGCTGCAGGAGCTCTTCCACCTGACTTAACCTATCAGCAGAAAAAGAAATTCTTTCACAATCTCAAACATTACTATTGGGATGAACCATTATTGTTCAAAAGAGGACCCGATGGAATCTTTCGTCGATGTATTCCCGAAGAAGAAATAGAAGATGTCATTGCTCATTGCCATTCATCTCCTTATGGTGGACATGCAAGCACTTCCAAGACTTGTGCAAAAATCTTACAAGCCGGCCTATTCTGGCCTAATTTATGGAAAGATGTCCACATTGCTGTTATAAATTGTGATCGGTGTCAACGCACCGTTAATATTTCAAGAAGAGATGAAATGCCTCAAAAAGGAATATTAGAAGTAGAAGTCTTTGACGTCTGGGGAATAGATTTCATGGGACCATTCCCATCATCTTTCGGTAATAATTACATACTCGTAGCTGTCGATTACGTTTCAAAGTGGATTGAGGCTATAGCTTCTCCTACAAATGACACACGAGTAGTAATAAAGCTTTTCAAAAATATAATCTTTCCCAGATTTGGTGTTCCTAGACTCGTCATAAGTGACGGTGGCTCGCACTTCATTTCAAAAATCTTTGACAAATTACTATCTAAGTATGGAGTAAGACACCGTGTGGCAACACCATATCATCCACAAACAAGTGGACAGGTCGAAGTCTCGAACAGAGAAATTAAACAAATCTTAGAAAAGACTGTCGCCATATCTCGGAAAGATTGGTCATCTAAACTTAATGAAGCTTTATGGGCTTATAGGACAGCCTACAAGACACCCATAGGAACTACACCTTTCAAATTAGTATATGGAAAGTCTTGTCATCTCCCGGTAGAACTAGAACACAAAGCATATTGGGCGATCAAAACTCTCAATATAAACTATAATGCTGCAGGAGAAAAGCGAATCCTCGATATTAACGAATTAGAAGAGTTAAGGTTAGATGCTTATGAGAATGCAAAGATATATAAAGAAAGAACTAAGCGATGGCACGATAAACGCCTATCTAGGAAAGAATTTAGTGTGGGAGACGTTGTACTCCTCTTTAATTCAAGACTTAGGCTCTTTCCTGGAAAACTAAAATCTAGATGGTCAGGACCCTTTGAAATAACTAGAGTGTTCCCGAGCGGAGCGATAGAAATTAAGGGTAGGAATAGTGAACCGTTCACAGTAAACGGACAACGTTTAAAACATTACCATAAAGTTGAAAATAGAGATTATGCAAATAGTCTAAGGCTTTTAGAGTTGTCCACTAATTTCCCTGATTAATCTACACCTAAGCATTACGTCAGGCTTTTGACGGTAAAAACAGCGCTTAGTGGGAGGCAACCCATTTAATCATTTAATCATTTTGTCATTTATCATTTTATTATTCGTTTTATTTTTTTGTCATTTTATTGTTTTATTGTTTTATTTCATTATTATTATTGCTTTTATTTATGCATTTATTTTCTTATTTTTCCTTATTTTAATTTTTAAATCACCTTTACAGATTTTCTAAAGTCTTTTCCACTTTCCTTCTCCCCCTGATTTGTTTCCTCCATATTTACACTAACTATGGCTAACCAACCGAGAAACATTATGGAAACCAAATTTAGAGGTAGGAACCAAAGAATGAAATTTGAAGAGTTATCACAGAGACCAATGGATTTGACTCTGTACCCAGATGATCTGACTATGGAAACCTTAGGTATACATGATAGCATCCTATACTTGTTTAACCAACTTGGATGGGAGAATGCACTGATTAAACAAAAGTTTGTGACTTACCGCGAGCTCACCCTTGAGTTCCTAAGCTCCTTAATTTACTTACTCGAGCGCGGTTTTGGATTCAGGAAAGGATTTATCAGTTTCCGACTATTCGGAATAGAATATGACTTTAACCATAGAGAACTAGTTGACTTATTAGGATTCCCTAGTGGACCCTTTGCTTTTACTACCACACAGGTAGAATTGATGGACATTGAGCTGGACTTCTTTTGGGGAACCTTAACCGGAAATTACCATCCTGAACCAAATAACATGAACAATGATGAGATACATAACCCTGCTATCCGTTATTTCCATAAGATCCTTGCCCACACCTTCTTTGGAAAAGAAGAGAACCTTATTGGAGTATCTAAAGATGAGATATTCATTATGTCATGTCTGACTAATGGACAGCCAGTCAATGGTGTGCCTTTCATGATGCAAACCTTCACCCGAATCCAAGAAGAACCTGATCTACCCATATTAGTAGGAGGTCTTGTCACCATGATTGATGATGCCTTAGGACTTAGATACCAATTACACAGGTGTAACCGTTTAGGTACCATCCGTCCTATGAATCTTAACTTTTGCTTTAACCGCCATATCATAAGAAATTTAGGACAACCACCTTTCGAGTACCTAATCAGGAATGAAGTAGTAACCCTTTTCACACTACCAAACCATGCTAGAGTCAGTGTTCACAATAAAGATAATTGGCTTTATGAGCTTACCCCTCCTAACTATCCATCCACTCCTGAATCACCTCAATCTTACAAGATAAGGGATGATATAATGACCGATGTAGAAAGTGACCCTGAGACACCTCCCGGTTACCATGACATTGCACACACTGATGAAGTGATTGAAACCCCTGAAGTGAATCAAGTAGAATATGCTGACAACTTAAAGAAAATCATGAATACTCTTGAAGTTTACCAAGCCGATATTAATACTGTTAAGGATGAGATTAAAAGCATGCGATTGGACGTTATAGGTTTAACTGACATAACGTGTGAGCAATTCTACCACCTGAACTCTGCAATTGAAGATTTGAAGAAGCACTTTTGAAAATGTTGTAGTGATCTAACTTATTTTACTTCCTGTTTTCGTTTCTAGTTAGTTTAACATTTCGCAAACATTTTCGTACCTTATTTTTATTAATGTAATTTCCCTTCAATTATATCAAAAGCAAAGCACCTCTAGTTTTACCATTTTCCAATTTAATCAATTTCTATGATTTCCATTAGTTACTGTTATATTTAAATTGATTAATGTTTTATATAATTCTCGTGTGATGAAATTTGCTAATTTATGTTGATCTAAAAATATTATATATTGTTTGTGTTGGAAATAAAATGAGAAGTGATCATAAAAAAAGAAAAGTTGTATTGAACGTGTGAGATAATGCATTCTGGAAAGAAAATATTATAAGATTTTTATCCCTCACGGTCGTCATCACCCTCTCATGATCGTGACAAGCTAATTAGCGTGTCACGACCGTCACTCACTCATCACGACCGTGACGACCCCTGTTATAGGAATTCTGAGAAACAGAAATGTTCTTCTTCGCAGACACCTCTTTTTCAACTTCCACAAAATTTAGAAACCCCCCATTATCTCTTCCAAATCCCGTAACCTCCCATTACCCTAAATAAATTCCATTAAGCTCTCCATTTACTCCAAACCTCTCACATTCAATTTTTCACTATAATCAGAACCAATTTCTTCACATTTTTCACTTTTCTCACAAAACTCAAAAACCTCTCATCTCCCATTCCCGTACTTGCATGCAATGGAAGAAATTCAGTTTAGAGATGGTGAGCATGGAGAAAATCAGAGACAAAAGTTCATCAGGTTTCAGAACCGTGGCGTCCAACCCACTCGATATGTCGACACTGACTGTTTGAGGGAGTTGGGACTGCTCAACGGTGTGAAGCTCCTGCTTCGGAAGGTTGGTTTGTGGCACTTGTGCAGTCAACCCCAGCCTACATTCGAACTCCTGACATTGGAATTTCTGAGTTCGTTTTAATATATCACTCCTCCCGGTTCACAAAGTCAACTCACCAGCGTTGCTAAATTCAGAATGCTCGGCCGAGAGTTCGAAGTTACACAAACAAGGATCGCCGAACTGCTAGGTTTCGATCACGGCGACGATGCTCATCTCCGCGTGCCGGACAACTTCAGTGAAACCACTTTCACCTTATGGCACGACATCACCAACACCCGTGCCACTGCCTTTCAGAGCTTGAATGCTACGCATATCCATAACCCGATGATCCGATACTTTCATCGCATCATCTGCAACACCATTTTTGCAAGAGAGCAATCACAAGCTCAACTCCAAAGAGCTCTTATTCTTGCACTGCGCCTTAAATGACGAGCGCATCAATGCTGCCCCATTCTTCTTGTCCCATATCCAGTCCATAGCGCAAAGAGGCGCAACTCCCTTCTACATAGGCGGGATTGTCACCACCCTCGCCATTCAGCTGGAGCTTGGTGACTTGATTATCAATTTGCCTCGCAGAGCCGCAGAGTTTCTAACAAAGAACTATTGCAGATCCGCCCACTTGATTTCTCAGAGAGAGGATGGCAGGTTCAGCCTTGTTATCCAAGGCACTGTTTATCACCATATCACCTTGTCGTGTCGTGACCGCATCGATCCGTCCAACCGAGCCAACTGGCTATTTGCTTTAACGGATGTTGTCGGCCACGCCCCCATTATTGATGAGCAGGCCGATCCACCAGTGGACGAGATGCAAGACACCATGGATGCAGCTGAGTCTGTACAGGACATTCTTGAGTCCTCCACCCGACAGCCACCTGCACAAGAATTCACACTTGAAGACGTCCTCCGTGCGATTCATCAGCAAAATCAGATGAATGTCGCATTGGAGCGAAGGCAAAAAGAGAAACATGATGCACTACTTTCAGCTGTTGCCGCTAACTAGAGGACGACTGATGAGAAGCTCGGAGAGATCTTTAGCGAGCTAGAGGCTTTGCGAATTGATATCACTTCTCTCACCGGCACCGGTTCTGACCCTGAAGCGACTCCGACCAGACGCTCCCGCACCAGAAGTCGAGGCCGTGGTCATCAGCAGCCTTAGTTTTAGTTTTTGTTTCTGTTTTTCCATTTCCGTTGTTTGTATTGTGTTTTACCCTCTATTATATCACAACATTGAGGACAATGTCTGATATAGTGTGGGAGAGATACCTTTCCTTTTTCCGCATTTCCCTTTCCGCACTTTCCATTCCGTTGTATTTCCTTTTCGTATTTTAATGAAACAGAGTAATATTTGTGCTATTTCTTTAGTTTCGAATTCTCCCCGTTTATTTAGCCATACCGAAAAAAATTTAATTTTATCTTCGCATTACCTGACTTACCTACGAAATCATAGTTAGGAAGCTGAGAACGATTCAACAAGATCGATACAGTCTTGACACCTTAGACTTCCTACTTAAGCATTCCGTTCCGATAATTGTTACGACTACACCTTAAGTTTCAGTTCAAAAGTAACCCCTAGTAGTTTATACTAGCAGTCAGCACCGTCTGAACACAAACCACGTGGGGAGCCGATGAATATAAGTGTTTGATGCCTAATCTATAATGATCCTTCATATCTCGATGCCAATGAAAAGAAAATGCACCAAAGTACACGGTCGCATAAAAGAAACGAGAAGTATGAAAAGGAGTCCATTGCGGGTTGGTTCAGAGGTACCTGGTTCTGAACTTGGTAGGGCGTGCTACGGCTCGATCCCCCACAACCTCCAAATCGGATAATATATGTAGGGTTGCCACATTCGTGTACCAGACCCCATGCTTATAAAGGATCAAAGTCACTAACCGGCTACTCCACTACGTGCGTGCTAAGGCAAATGGCTTAATGTGATTGCGCTAGAATGAAACTGGGTGAAATAAGATCAAAAGACTCTAGGTGGAATCGTAACGCAATTACCGAATGTTTTGTTTAACGGGAAGTCGACAACTTAGCTTGTTGCTTGTGTCATTAGTGTATCGTTAGTGTTTTATTCTAGTACCGGTTTATCTGACAAAATGATTCCTCGTATGGTTTGTTATGTGTGTGCGTCGATGAAAACCTGTCCGATCATTTTTCAACCGACTATTTTCTTGAGGACAAGCAAAGGTTTAAGTTTGGGGAAGTTTGATAACGAGAAAAAGTATCGTTTTATTGCTATGTTTCAATGCCGTTTTATCGCACATTTGTCGTTTTAACACCCGATTCCTCGAGTTTTCTTTGTCATTTTGAAGGTATATCAATTATAGAGCTAAATCATGAGCCACAAGTGAAATGAGAAAAAACAACCATGAAAAGAAGAAGAAAAGAGGAATTCTGCATAATCTGCATTTTTTGTAACTGTCACGACCGTCACCTAGGAGTCACGACCGTGACACGCTAAAAGGAGCAGTCACGATCGTCACCAGTCCCTCACGACCGTGACGCGCATAATACAAGCGAGACAAGCGTGACACCCTTGTCACGAACGTGACAAGGGGAATTTAGGTTAACTTGCTGAGAATTGGTCATGTACGTGTCTGTTACGTGAAGTCAATTTTCCTATTCTCCCGTAGACCAAGTAATTCAACTTTTCCCTGGATTTTCTCAGCATCTACGAAGCCCATGCATCATTCCAACTGCCAAGCCCAAATATTGTTTCCTATAAATAGCTTAGTTTCAAAGAACAATTTACAGAGTTTTATTTTAATTTTTCTTGCGGAAGCTCTGCCGTATTTCCTTTGCACCCTATTTCATTTATTTTTCCGGCATTTGTTCTGTTCTTGCTTTAATTTTATATCCCAACCAAATCATATAACAATTTTCAACATTAGGAAATTGTTATAATTTAATTTCTTTCAAAGCCTTCAGAAATTCTTTTAGTAATTTTTATTTCCGATTCCGGTCCGTACTCCGAGCTTGCCAGATTGTGGAAGAAGGAGTCTAACATTATATTTGTTATTCAGGTTTTTATTTAATTTGCATTTATATTAATGTTAAGAATTTATTTTATAATGCATATTTTATTTTATATTTCTCTGTTTCTGCATCTGTCTGGTACAACAATCATGAGTAGCTAAACACTTTAGGCGGTATGTAATTAAAATTAACTAAATCGGTAAAATCAATTCTAGGTTTAAAATAATTAAGAACTTAAAATTCAGGCTGTGACTTTTTATAATAAAATCAATCTTTTTGTTACGAGAGTAAGGAAAGTGTAATAGGTTAGGTCGAGACCACGAGAGTGTGAGATTTCAACCAGATAACTAAAGTTAGGCATTTAATTTAAACACAGCGAGAGCGCTTTAAAATGAATTAGACTTATTAAGTTTCCAAAAATTATTTCTAAACACTTATGGGCTAGCGAGAGCAGGCATAGGGCTTTAGGGGTAAGATCTGAGATAAGACCACGAGAGTGTGAGTTAAAGATATTTAAACTGGTAACCTCTACAGAATAGATTAAGTGAACTATCCTTATAAGCCTAGATTAGAATGACCCGCCTAAGTTAACATAATTACATACCGACCGCCTTATTATTATTTTATTAAACTAAAATTTAATTCCCGCCTTTAATCCTTAAAAACAACCAAAAATCGTGACAACCATTCACCTTAGCTAAACTAGTGAATCCTCTAGCACTAATTAATCATAAAGTCCCTGTGGGATCGATAATCTTAAATATTACTTTGATAGGCTGTGCGCTTGAAGTTAAGATACCGCTAGACACATATTAGAGTACGTCTTTAGCCCATCAGTAACTGAAGTGGAGACAAAGCAGACGAGCTGCTTCCAAATTGAGTTGTTACGCCGGATAAGAAAAACTTAGACAGACGAGTCTTCTTCAAGCAAACCTGTTACGCCAGGAACTGGACATACGAGCCCTCTTCAAGTAAACATGTTACGCCAGGAATGGACAGACGAGCCCTCTTCAAATAAACCTATTACGCCAGGAGCTGGACATACGAGCCCTCTTCATGCATTTTACAAAATGTATGACTTGAGACAGACGAACCTCCTTCGGATAACCCGTTACGCCAGGATCGGTGATGCACTTAAGTCTGTGAGATAGACATGCATAATTAGGATAGACAAACCCTCTTCATATATCCTCCGTAGATATATGGTATAAGACAAACGAGTCTTCTTCAGATAACCTGTTACGCCAGGTGCAACATTAGGATTGGACGAACCCTCTTCACAAATCTTGCGTAGATAAGTGGTGTCTGAGGCAGACAAACCTCCTTCGGATAACCTGTTACGCTAGGACCGGTAAACATTTTGACGTTTAATCCCACCGTCAGGACTTCAAACCTCTTTAATACAGACGAGTATTGGATGATTATCAAGAACACACAAATGAGTGCCATAAGTCAATGATACAGACGAATATCAGACGATGATCTAAGAAACGCAGACGAACGCTTCAGGCGATGATATAGACGAATATCATCCATTGATATATACGAATACCAGAAACCCAACACAGACGAGCATTTGGATTGGCAATACAGACGAGTACTGGGGTAACACATATGGATATAAACCAACACAGACGAGTTTCAAGGACGATACAGACGAGTATCCAAGCAATGCGGACGAGCATCAAACACAGACAAGCTTTGGAGTCGTGCATACGAGCTTCAACCAGATATCAAACACAGACGAGTGTTGGGGAGTGCATACGAGCAACAAGCAACTATCAAACACAGAAGAGTGTTGGGGAATGAAGACGAGCCTCAAACAGCTATCAAACACAGAAGAGTGTTGGGGAGTACATACGAGCACAAGCAACTATCACACAGACGAGTGTTGGGAAGTGCATACGAGCAAAAACAGATGCCTGATTGGCAATAAGAATCACAATCCTGCATGGAAGAGCCAGGTCAAGATGCCTTGACGATGCTTAACTCTGGTTGGGGAGATGAAAAATTGTTTGTGTCATCACAATGGCCAAAAATAAATTGGCGACTTCTCTGGGGAATATTTCAATGATGGGAGCAAATCCCAACACGACCTCTGTGGGGAAATCAGGCGTTCAGCAACCTACTGGGAATTCTTCACTTGTAGAAAGATAATCCGCTTGGGAATGAAAGCTCTTCAATTAGCCTTGGAGCTCTGCTGGGGATTCCACCTGCTCTAATTCATCTGGGGAACATTCTCTGTTTGGGGAGATATGACACCATCCTGCAAAACCTGCAACAACAGTATACACACATGTGCCCCAGGGATTTGCATGGTATGATCTGTTCATCCATTGGCACCCGACACTCAAAGATAGTTTTAAACGTTTCCGTGCAATGTCATATTTTTAGAAAAATCACCATGTTTCAAATGCAATGTTCTTTTTGCCAAAAATTCAGGACATTTTTGCAAACAAAGTAAACAAAACACAACACAACTTTTGACTGAATATTCATTTATTGAAGGGCCTTTGAATAGGCAACATTTTACATCAAGAAGCAACTACCTGGAAAGAGGTAGCTACCATAAAATTGAGAAAAGAAACTATCCTAATGGCAATGTACACGACATTCCAATGAGTTTCCTTCCTGCTATGACCAACATGTATTCAAGACTTTCCATTCTTGCCTTTACTTTCTGAAGAAGATGAAGGGACTGATTCCTAACCTTCTGACATTGTCAGACTATTTGAAATAGTGATTTGGTTCGGATTACCCATATCGCAGTTGTTCGCTTATTCCCTTGTTTTTCATGGATCTCCCTTTCGGGTTTTCAATCCACTAGGATACCATTTTTTGCCTGAGTTGTCCGATGTGGCTTTTCAACTCAGCGGGTGTACATTTTATTATTATTTATTTTCCCTAACTTTTGCCCGAGCTTTTTATTCTGTTTTTAGCTCGCCGGGATTCCCTTTTCTTGCCTGGACTTTATTTTTGTTTTTGTGTCCATCGGGTCTTTTATGCGAAGTAAGTTTTAACTGCGTCCGAGTTAACAGGGGATTGGAAATCTTCTCCATCCATAGTAGTGAGCATCAGTGCACCACCATAGAAAACTTTCTTTACTATGAATGGGCCTTCGTGGTTTGGGGTCGACTTGCCCCTGTGATCTGAACCTGGAGGAATGATCCTCTTGATTTCAAGCTCGCCTAATTGATACTCTTGAGTACGTACTCGTTGGTCGAAAGCTTGCTTCATTCTCCTCTGATAAAGTTGAGCATGACAGATAGCCGCTAATCTCTTTTCCTCAATTAGGCACAATTGATTATATTGATCACATACCCACTCAGCCTCATCAGGCTTCACCTCCAGCATTACACGTAAAGAAGGAATTTCTACCTCAACAGGCAAGACTGCCTTCATGCCATATATACCAGGGAGAAAGGAGTTGCCTCAATTGAAGTCCCGACTGATGTTCGGTACCCATGCAGTGCGAATGGTAACATCTCATTCCAATCTTTGTAAGTGATAACCATCTTCTACACAATCTTCTTAATATTCTTGTTAGCTGCCTCTACCGCACCATTCATCTTTGGCCGGTAAGGAGAAGAATTGTGATGTTGAATCTTGAAGTCCCGACACAGTTCTGCCATCATCTTATTGTTCAAATTGGAACCATTATCAGTAATGATTCGCTTGGGCACTCTGTATCTGCAAATGATGTCTCTTTTCATAAATCTGGCTACCACCTGGCGAGTGACATTGGTATAAGATGATGCTTCAACCCATTTAGTGAAGTAATCAATCGCAACCAAGATGAAGTGATGACCATTTGAATCAGTAGGCTCTATCTTCCCGATCATGTCAATACCCCACATAGAAAAGGGCCAAGGAGATGACATGACATTGAGCGGGCTAGGAGGAACATGCACCTTGTCTGCATATATATGGCATTTGTGGCACATACGAGCGTACGAACAACAGTCTGCATCCATTGTTAGCCAATAGTACCCTGACCTTAATAACGTTTTAGCCATAGAATGTCCTCCTGCATGAGTACCGAAGGATCCCTCGTGGACTTCCTGCATCAACAGGTCTGCTTCGTGTCTATCCACGCATCTGAGCAAGACCATGTCAAAGTTCCTCTTATACAGAACTCCGTCTGCATTCAAGAAGAAACTAGCAGCAAGTCGTCTCAAGGTCTTCTTGTCGTTGAATGATGCCCCGGTTGGGTATTCTTGTTTTTCCATGAAAATCTTGATATCAAAATACCAAGGTTTCTCATCAGACACTGCGTCTACAGAGAAAGCATAAGCTGGTGCGTCAAGCTTGGAAATGTCAATTCTGGGCACATAGTTCCAACACAAGACTTTAATGGACGAAGAAAGAGTAGCCAATGCATCGTAAAATTTATTTTCATCTCGTGGTATATATTGAAGCTTAACTTTTGTGAAGAACGTCAGCAGTCTTCTGGCATAATCCCTATAAGGAATTAAGTGTTCTTGATGCGTATACCACTTGTCGGTAATCTGGTTGATAATGAGGGCTGAATCTCCGAATATATCGAGGGTCTTAATCCGAAGATTAATAGCCTCCTATATTCCCATTATGCACGTCTCGTACTCCGCTTCATTGTTGGTACAACCAAAATTAATTCTGGCAGCGAAGGGAAAGTGAACACCTTCGGGAGTGATAAGAACAACACCAACTCCGCGTCCGTTGATATTGACTGCCCCATCAAACATCAACTTCCATTTGGATTCAGGGTCAGGCCCCTCCTCCGGAAGTGGTTCCTCGCAATCTCCTGCCTTGAGGTACATGATGTCCTCATCAGGGAAATCAAACTTCATTGGCTGATAGTCGTCTTCAAGTGGTTGTAGTGCAAGATAATATGACAGCACACTTCCTTTGATGGCTTTCTGGGAAGTATATTGTATGTCATACTCTGTTAATATCATTTTCCACCTTGCAATCCTTCCGGTTAATGCTGGTTTCTCGAAAATATACTTGACGGGGTCCATTTTTTAGATTAGCAATGTGGTGTGGGTCAACATGTACTGTCTCAGTTGGCGAGCATCCCATGCCAAAGCGCATCAAGTTTTCTCGAGCAATGAATAACGGGATTCACAATCGGTAAACTTTTTTCTAAGGTAATAAATAGAATGCTCTTTTCGACCAGACTCGTCATGTTGTCCTAGCACACACCCCATCGACCCTTCTAACACAGTCAAGTACATGATAAGTGGTTGTCCTGGAACTGGAGGCGTTAGAATCAGAGGCTCCTGCAAATATTCTTTTATCTTTTCAAAGGCTCTTTGACAGTCCTCATTCCACCGGGCCGTTTTTTCTTTTCTTAACAATTTGAAGATTGGCTCGTATGTGGCAGTTAGATGAGATATAAACCGAGAAATGTAGTTCAATCTCCCTAAAATCCCACGCACTTCTTTTTCTGTTTTTGGTGCAGGCATATCTTGTATTGCTTTTACTTTTGCAGGATCTACCTCAATCCCCCTTTGGCTAATAATAAAACCTAGCAATTTATTGGAATGCACTCTGAAAGTGCACTTTTTTGGATTCAACCTCAATCTATACTTTATCAACCTGTCAAACAGCTTTTTGAGATTGACCAGGTGTTCTTCTTCATCCCAGAACTTGGAAATCATATCGTCCACATAGCACTAAATTTCCTTGTGTATCATGTCGTGGAACAAAGTTACCATAGCCCGTTGATATGTTGCCCCGACATTCTTCAACCCAAATGGCATAACCTTATAACAGAATGTACCCCACGGGGTAATGAACGTCGTTTTCTCCATGTCTTCCGGTGTCATCTTAATCTGATTGTACCCGAAGAAGCCATTCATGAAAGAAAATACTGAAAACTGAGCGGTGTTGTCTACCAACACATCAATGTGAGGTAAGGGAAAGTCATCCTTTGGACTTGCTCTATTTAGATCCTGATAATCAACGCACATCCGGACATTTCCATCCTTCTTTGGTACAGGCACAATGTTAGCTACCCAAGGTAGGTAACTAGTTATGGCAAGGAACCCGACATCCCACTGCTTTTGAACTTCCTCCTTGATCTTCATCGCCATGTCAGGGTGAGTTCTTCTCAACTTTTTCTTTACTAGAGGACAGTTTTCCCTCAATGGCAGCTTATGTACAACAATGTCAGTATCTAACCCTGGCATATCTTGTTACGACCAGGCGAAGATATCCACATATTCTCGCAGCATACCAATCAATTCCTTCTTTACCTCAGCTTGCAGACTGGCCCCAATCTTTATCTCTTTCTTTACATCCTCAGACCCGATGTTAATGATCTCTATTTCTTCCTGATGAGGCTGAATGACCATTTCCTCTTGTTTCAACAACCTAGCCAATTCTTTCGGGAGTTCACTGTATTACTCAACCCCTTCATTATCTTGGTAGATAGGATTGTCGAAGTCATGCATGGTCATAGCAGGAACGTTATCACAGGAATCTGAATGATCAACACTGCACAAATGATGTGCTTATTTCAGAATCCGTTCTTTACAAAAGAGACGCAAACACACAAAACACTGGAAAAAGAAAACATTGCTAATTTATTTGTTTTTTTTTGTGAAAAAGTTTAAAAACGAAAGAAAGAGAACACAATTTGCTAGAAAATGTCCTTTATTTCATGGTAAAAATAAATGCATTAAAAGCATGGTGGCCCTACAAATGGATCCATGCACCTTAGGCAGAGTGCAGGATTTGACATGCAGTATGATAAAATGGAAACAAGAAAATTACTTTGACTGCCAAGTAACTTGAATAAAATCTTCAGCAAACCAGTTCTGGAGCTCCTCCCCATGTGTGCATGGGTGAATCCAGTTCTCCAAGTCGCAGTCACTATCCCCATCTTCATCTGTAGCACAGACGTTGTTGTAGTCGAGCATTCCAGCACTAGTGAATGTTATAGACTTAATGCCTTGAGACCTTCTGGACTGACCAGGTTGATATCCGAGATCGAACTTGTCATCCTTATTTTCCACTTCTAACAACTTGCCCCAGCCCTGGGCATTTCCGGATTTGACTACTTCCTTAGCTTGCTTGTAGGAGTAGATAGGAGTCCCTTCCTTCTCATTGCTTTGAGCTGCAGCAACCGGAGACAAAGTACTAACATTGATTGTCTCAAAAGCTTGGCAAAGTGTCTCATGGATCTCCCCGTCCATTTCCACATATTTGAAGGTCGACAGATGGCTTACGAAAATATCCTCTTCACCGCATACAGTAATAACTTGGCCGTCTACCACATACTTTAACTTTTGATGTAGCATGGATGTTACTGCGCCAGCAGCATGAATCCAATGACGACCTAGCAGACAACTATAAGCGGGTTGGATATCCATAACATAGAATATGCTTTTGAATACTTGAGACCCAATCTTTACCGGTAGTTCCACCTCTCCAAACACAGACCTTCGTGACCCGTCAAAGGATTTCACAATCAAATCGCTGGGTCGCAAAACAATGCCATCAACATTCAGCTTCATTAAGGCCTGCTTAGGGAGCACATTGAGAGAATAGCCTGTATCTACCAGGACATGTGATAGAACAGCGCCCTTACACTCCATGGTGATGTGTAAGGCCTTATTGTGATTACGTCCCTCAGAAGTGAGATCTCTATTTGTGAAGCCCAACCCATGGCTGGCGTTCACACTGGCTACCACAACCTCCAACTTGTTAACAGTTATCTCTTGTGGTACATATGTCATTTGCAAAACTTTCAACAAAGCCTCCCGGTGAGCTTGGGAACACATTAACAACGACAGAATGGATATCTTGTATGGGGTTTGATTCAGCTGTTCAACCACCTTATAGTCACTTTTCTTAATTATTCTCATGAATTCCTCAACTTCTTTTTCAAAAGTGCCCTGATTAGTAATGAGAGTTGTCACCTCTTCAGTAACTATCTGTTTACCCTTAGCCTTTGCAGCAGCTTCAACTTCGGGATCACCTCTAAGAGCTTGAGGAGCAAAGAGACGCCCACTCCGTGTAAACCTACCAACTCCTCTGACATTCACAACAGTCGGGTCAATTGTCACTTCTTTACTTTCCACCTTCTGTCCTTCTATGTACACGTCCGAGCCATAGTGCCAAGGAATGGCCTTGTCATCAACATAGGGAATTGGTCCCGGAACAGTAATGGTTATTGGACTCACCTCTGGAACATAAATAGTCACCGATTCTCTCTGGGCAGGAACTTTGGCAGGATCAAAATAAATTGTTACTGTAGACACATAATCACTTCCATTGGAAACCCTATCAAACTATAGAGACCCATCATCAATCAAGCACTGTAACCCAGCATTCAAATCTCCGCAACCATTAATTGAATTCATACAACCCTCGCAGTCAAAATCACACCCTAGGAATACTTGCCCTTTCAGCAACCTGTCTTTCACCACTAACAGTGAAATCTTTACCTCTTCCACGTTCAAAATCAGGTTCAACCTCCCGCCACCATCAACAGCGTTTATCCGGGCCCCTCCATGATTTGGAATGGTGTTTGATGTAACATTTGGAGGCGGTGCAAAGTTAATTGCTTTCGAGTCAATCAAGTCTTGGACCTTATGCTATAATGCCCTGCACTTCTCTGTTGAGTGTCTGGGAGCTCCTGAGTGAAATGCGCATCTTGCGTTAGCATCATACCCCACTGGAAGTTCTCCAGGTGGTGGTGGTGCCAATGTCCTCAACTGAACCAAATTCAAATCTAACAATCTTTGGAGTAGTGTTGCGTATGTCATAAGGATTGCCTCTAGCACCCTGTTAGCTTGACAAGCTCGTCTCTGTTGATAGGGTCTTTGCTGATAGTTATTGTGCTGCGGCTGTTGCTGTTGTTGTTGTTGTGGTGGTTGTTGAATAGGACTTGTGGGAATGGTGACAACTGCTACCTGCTCATAAGATCCCATGTATCCACGGCCCTGACCTCGGTCGTACACAACATTAGTTTCTCCTTCTCTCCTTCTTGGAGGTCCATTAAAAGCTTTTCGGATACCACTTGAGCTACCTGCACCACTGTCTTGGATCTTCCCCATTTTTAGAAGAGTTTCAACCCTTTCTCTAGCTATCACAATGTCATTAAACTTTGTTGCTGAACAAGACGCCAGTCTCTCAATAAACACACCCTGCAGTGTTCCTATAAACATGTTTTCCATTTCATTCTCTAGCAAAGGGGGTTGCACTTGAGCAGCAAGCTGATGCCACCTCTGGGCGTACTCTTTGAACCCTTCTTTAGCACTCTGAGACATTGTCTGCAAGTGGGTACGATTTGGAGCCATATCCAAATTATACTGATATTGTTTCACAAACGCCTCAGCTAAATCCTTCCAGCTTCGAATATTGACCCTGCTCATCTTCATGTACCATTCTAAGGAAGCTCCTACAAGACTATCCTGGAAGTAATACATCCACAGCTTTTCATCATCTGTATACGCAGCAATCCTTCCCATAAAAGACTGAAGGTGAGTTTTCGGGCAGGCTGTACCATTGTACTTATCAAAAGTAGGGACCTTAAACTTGTAGGGAATTCTCACCCCTAGCACTAAGCCCAGATCAGTGATATGAAACCCTAGAGAAATCTGAGAATGAATGGCAAGAATTTGCTCAGCCATTTCTTCAAATATTCTATTCATGTCAATCCCCTGGCCTTCTGCCTCATCCAACAAAGTGAATTGTTCATCCTGCCCATCCATCTGCATGTTATGCACTCCATCATTGATAATAGTGACCCCTGGTTGCACCACAGGGATTTCAACTTGACAGGTGCCAGCCCCATTCTGATTACCTCCATCTGATGTCCCATTGTACCTGGCCTGATTGTTCTCTACCAGTTCGCGCAAGCGCTCTTGCGTTTGACCCATCCCAGCCATGAGGGTCATGAAATTGTCCATTCTTGTCCTTAAATCAGTCAGATCCGTTTGTATCTGATCCATTGCTCTCTCTTTGTTCACCTTTGTAGGGTATCTGTGTACAATTAACTGTCTCTGAACCTTCTTGGGAGCTATAGTGCCTGAAATTGACATAATCGTTAGAAAACTGAAGAATTACCTGCAAAACAACAAAAATTTATATGCATTCAATGTAACTATTCATGTTTCCACGTTCAAACATTAATATGCCCCAGTTCTGGTACTTTTGACATAAAGTACTCCAAATGTCTCTTTGGAAACTAGTTTTTTCAAACTCTTTCGAGGATTATTTAGACCCTGATGGCTTCGGACAAACAACTTTGCTCATTCAGAAATGGTAACTGGAAAGTATCATTGTATAACATGAACAAACTACCAGCAACCAGAGTCACAATCATAAACAGAATTCCCAAAGGGTTACAATTTAATACAAAAACAAAAAACTAAAGCAAGACTCCTACAACAAGCCTGTAGGTAGTCTGGATACAAATAACAATAAACTAAAACTCTAGGCTAAAGGAAGATTCAGGTTCCTCTTCTGCAGCCACCACCCCTGTTCGCCTCTTCTTGACACCTACTCTCAGCTTAAGATTTGCAATCTCCTTCATTGCTTCCTCCAAGGCTAGTTGGCTCTGTACTAATTGCTGAGTCTTTTCCCTTCGTATTTTGTGAACTTGTTCTACTTCTTCTTTCTTGAAGGCCATCTGCACCTCAAAAAACTCTTCCTTTTCTTTGTACTTCTTCTGCTCTTGTTCCCTTTGGCCCTGTAACCAAGTAATGGATTGACGAGCTTCTCTAAGAGTCTTCAAAGTCTTCTTACGCTCCGATTCTCTTTTTGATTCTGTTAAACCCAATCTCTGAAAATGAGCTTCTCTCCCAACAAACTCCTTTTCTTTAGCTTCTAGGGGGATCTGCATCCTCTATAGCTTTTCTTCTGCTTCTTTTTAGCATGATTGGCACGGTGATACAAGCTAGCCATTTCAGAATTCTCTACCCGAACCTCGGGCAACTGAGCTTCCAACTTCTTATAATCTTCAAGAGAAACAGTGGTTTGTACAGGTACCTCTTTTGGATATAGTGGAGCCTCAGCTGAAAATGGAAGGAAGAAAGTGTCAACCCTACCTTGTATCCAAGCAGTAAAAGGGGGATAAGTCTTAGTGTCCACCTTTCCAAATTCTTTCTTACCCTCCCTAACCTTTTTTTTCCAAGCTTGAGATACTTGGATAATCAACTGCTCATTATCTTCAGCTGGAAGATACAAAGTCTTTGCTATTTCCTTATCTGATGGAGGATCCTTCAGTGGATAGCCAAATTGTTTTCTAGACAGCACATGGTTATGACTTATTACTCCTTTCCTACTTAATAAAGGCACATAAGGAAATTCACCACACCTTGTAATAAACTCCTTCCCCACTAAGTTTCTGCTACACCCCAAGCTATATCATCAGATGTTAACCCCATTAATCTTCTAGCCCACTTCCAATCTTGCTTAAGATCTTTGAACGGTCCTGACTTTGGAAGCTTCTCAGCGAACCACTCAGCAAACAACGGAGCACAACAATTTACGTACCCTTTCCTTTTCTCATTTCTGTGATGGACACCAAAGTAAAAGTCTCCCAACAGCGTAGGCACTGGGTTTTCTTTAATGAAAATGGTGATAGCCTCCAAGCTTACTCACCCTTTCTCTCCTGGGAAAAGACTTATCCCATATACCATTAATGCTAACAATGCACTGAATTCTAACCACTTCCCTCCCAAAGCAAACACATGAGCTTCCGTGATAAGAAAATCCAGAGCAAACCCCTTTCCCTTACTAGCTTCCAACTCCATCTTCACTCTAAGCATACTCAAATGACAGGAACTTGCTATATCCTTGTACGGGGGAAACTTCTCTGCAGCATAATAGGGAACACCATTCCTGATAGGAATCTTCAGGATGTCAGAAATCTCTTCCATGGTAGGAGCCAAGACATAGTCAGAAAACACAAAAATTCTCAACTGAGGATCATAAAACTGCAACAAAGAGTGAAGGCTATCTCTCTGATCAACAATAGGTTTGTTCATGTAACCTAAGATCTTCCCATACCGGCTTCTGAAATCATCTGAAACCTTGTAACTCATCAAGCCCACCAGTTTCTGAATACCCTTGATTTCTGGTTGCGGGAAAGTGTAATGAGCATTCCTTTTTCTGGGTATCTCTTGGACTTTTGTCATCTGGAGAAACAATGAATACCAGAACTGGGTACAATGGATAAATGATAACCTGCAATGGAAACACAAATAGTTAATGCAAGTATGATGTGATGCAAATGCAATGCAGGCATATGATCAACAATTGGGACTGTCTGGATACTGAATGCTGGACCCAAGTGACCAAGAACCAAAATCCTCTGAATACAGCCCCATGAACAAGAACTCAGTCTCAAATAAACTCCAAATTAGATATCAGATGACTTAAGAACTCTAGAATCCATGTAACCATATCAAACCATAGGATTGTACTGGTAATGAGCTATGATGAGGTTAAGGGTTCCTGCAAACCTAGAAACCCCTCCCAGTCTCACGGGTGTGCTCCTGGTCAAACATCACTGACTCTAAAAGCCGAATAACAATAATACATTCACCATTTCCGAGAAATGGCTCATGACCAGATCAGGGAATCGTTTTGGCATTATGTACTACTCAGGGAGGTCTCAGCGTGAGTCCGGGAAAAACAAGCATCCTTTAAAAGTTCCTAGCTTCGAGCGCTGAAATCGAGAAACAATAATACATTCATCCCGAAGGGTACAATACTATTGTCATACGACTAGATGCTTTGACTGAGTTCCTATAAAAGAACCAGGCCATCCTATGCAAGTTCCCAGTGGGCCCTCGGGTGCGAATGGGTTTGCCACAAAATATGGTCTGCCATTGTCACCACTGGTGAGGGATGTTTCCACAAAGGTCCTCAATTATCGGTCCCCAGATGCACATAACTATCGAGGTCATGTAATGATCCAAGAAAGATTCCTGCATCAAAAAATTTCCAAGACGGTCGTAAGTCTGGGTGTGGAACTCACTACTACCAACATAGCAAGATGCCATGAAGCCAAAGTGATTGTCCACGTTAAGTCCTAAGGTGCACTCGAGCCCCGGTTACGAGCTCATCTCACAGTAACAGTTCCCAATCCCACCAAACAGAAAACCAATATAGCCAGACAGTCCAGTGATAATATATGATGCATGAAAATTAAATACTGAAAACTGTAAATAAAGTTGTAGATAAAACTGTAAATAAACGACATTAAAATACACAACCAACAACAAACAAACAAAACCCAAAGAAACAGAAACACGCAAGCGCTAGGAGAGACTCTCAAGGGGAAACTAGAGATTCTGGGTTCGGTCCCCAGTAGAGTCGCCAGCTGTCGCTCCCTGGATTTGCATCCTGGTACAAACGCGGAAGTGGCGCAGAAAGAAGGTAGAGTCGCCAGCCAGGCATTTTTATCCCGAAGGAACGGAATGGTAATGTTGCACTAACAAGAAGAAAAGATAAGGAAGGACACAGGTCCTGCGAACCCAAGGGACTGAGTTCGGGAGTTGGTTACGACCTGGGAAGGTATTAGCACCCCAGATCGTCTGCCGTACCCGACGGGATCCACGCTTGCAAAGAAATTGTTTCAAAGGGTGAAGAAAATGAAAGCTGCTGCGAAAATGAAACTGAAACTGGATAAGAAAGAAAAGAAAGGGGGAAAATGTAGGGAAAATAAAGATTGTGCTCAAACGGGCCCTACCCTGCTGCCTACGTACCTCATCTGGACATGAGGATCAGAGTCGTCATTCCCCTCAATAGGGGTGGAAAAGATTGCTTGTGTCTTAAGGCTTGAACTGCCTATGTCAATGCTCATGTGTTGCAGGCTCAGACGACGAGTGCGTTACCGTCTTGCAAAATGACAAGTAGTAGCAAGTTCGTGCGTAAAGAGTGAATGAGGTGAGAAGAGAAGTCCTGAAGGAGAGACGCTTATTGTTTGTTTGTGTTTTTTAGAAGTCTTTTAGATTGTGGCTCAAGAAAATGAACTCAAGCTCTGTTCCATGGAATGTGTACTTGCTACTACATTCCAAGATGGAATAATAGAACAAGCACACCAAGTAAGTAGAATTTATCCAAGACTTGTTTCCAAGGGCAATGGCTTAAGCTCATTAACTTGTTGAACTTATTAGGTGCTTTAGTGATTAAAATGAAGAAGTGTTTTTTTAGGATTTTCTTGATGAAGATGACTTCATGATCATACTTGTGCATCATGCTAGACAAATGTACTATTCCAAGATGGAATGAATACATATGCCCCATGGAATAAGGCTATTGCACAAGAAGTCACTTCTTTCTTTATTAAGGTGTTTTTTATGGTTTTTGTTTGAAGATGAGAAGAAAAGAACCACAATGGATCTTAAAGGTAAAAGTCTAATGGGGAAAGTCTAATCCTAGAGTTATCATTCAAAGGTGGTTCTAGGGTTAGTAAGGTTTAAACAATCCTAAGAAAGGAGGAGAAGAAAAGAGCAGAAGAAGAAAAGAGGAAGAAAACTAGAGAACAACTTACTCCTCTAAAGGAGATAAGTTGCTTCTAAAGGGGGGAGATGAAGAATTGAATCACAAGATGGCATAAGGCACATCAACAATTACAAAATAGAAAGCAAAGTAAAAGAGGAGATGAAGAATTGAAATGTGGATAACATCCACACTTCACTTACCATAAGCCCCTGAAATGGTTAGTACACGCTTAGATGAACAAACTTGAACCAAATGAAATGTAAGCAAACCATAATATCAACCCTACTCACAAAACCAGAATCAAAAGCATCCATTCATTGCACTAAGACCCATCAATCAATGCAAATCAAGCAAGAGTTAAAGCACACAAACTATTACCCAGTTTCACAAGTTCTTATGAAGAAACAAAACACAAATGAAGCACAAAGGATCAAGCAAGTTAGTCAAGCACTATACAACTCAAGACCAGAACCTTATCATCACAAGAATGTGTACAAACAACACCAAAGATCAAAAGAAAATATCATATAAGTTCAATCATAATCATCACAAGAATGAGAAGTGAAGTGAACATGTGCACAAGTGTAAGGACAAACAAATGCAAATCAAATCAAAGCATAAACATCATCTAAAATCAGGGACCTAATCATGTTAAAATGTGCCTAAGAAGCATGATTAAACATGGGGGAGAAGCATCAAACTCAAACATAAGCATCATGGAGAGCAAATGAACAAAGAATGTGAGGTGAACATGCATACATTTGTGAGAAACTTCAAAGGAAAGCAACATAAGACTTTTCAAAGTACAAACATCAATCAAGGACCAGGGACCAATACTCACCCAAAAAGAGCTCTAAACAACCTATAGTAGTTGGCACAAGTGCCCTCCTAGCCCAAGAACCAATCATGCAACAATAAGGAGCAAATACTAGGGCAATCACATATGAAAATTCAAATCAAATCAAAAACTCATTCAAAAATTCCACAATTAAGCACAAATGTTCATTAATCATGTAATAACATCATGCCAAAAGAACAAAGTCAGAATCAAAAGCAAACTAAGTCAAATGACCTCATGAACACAAACTAGGGTTTTGAAAATTCATGCTCAAGTCAATTGCCAAAAATAATCAAGAAAGCTTCTAAAAATCAGAAGAAAAATCAACAATAAACTACATCCTAATATGAATCAGATGCAAAATGAACCAAATCAAAACTCAAATTGATGATCAAGATAGAAAATCCACAAGTCAGCATGCATTTAGAATGAATTAAAAACAAATAATAAAGTTAAAGATTAATTCCAGCGTGGAAAATAAAAATAAATGGAAAATAAAAATGTCAAAAATTAAAGAAAATTAAAATGATCATTCATGAATTTTTTGGTGTTTTTTAATGACCTCTAAATATTTTAAAAAATTAGAAAGCAGACAAATATTAAAAAGAAATAAAAATAAAAGAAACAAAGAGAGGGGTGCAATCAGTAAGGATTCAGTTCAAATAATTGGGCCAGATAGAGAGGGAGGTGCGTATAGCATCTAAGGCCCAATGGTTCTCAGCGCATGACACAGCATTACCATGGAAATTCAAATAAAAACTAAAAAATAAGAGCCAATGGATCAATCTCACGCACAAGATTCAGTCAAATGATCAAACAAATTCACAAGATCAAATAATTTGTGTGTGTGCACATGGTAGCTATTGTGGACTGGCACACATCATGTATTATTCAGGAAAAAATAAAATGAGAGAAAGCACGTGAGAGGGAGCACACTATTTTAATGTGTTGGTAGTGTAATGTCCATCCAGATCAAACAATCCAACGCTTCTAACATCATTGTCTTCATCCATATAATTTCCAGAATCCGGTGACCGGAGCTAGGGCTCCGGCACCAGAAAATTCAAACTCAAGAACATAACTGCACATAAATGCATCAAAATCTCCAGATCACACAATTCAAGCATGTTGATCACAAATATGAGCTTAGATTTTCAAATAGATCAACATACAAGCAAGATCGAAGCAAAACATAATCATACATCAATCAGAAAGTCCACATATCTCACTCAATTCTGACTCATTTTCAAATCTAAATACATCAGCATAACCAGCAAAGCATGTAGATCAAAACATACACAACTAAAACCATTTCCAGATCTATGAATTTGGATCTTACCTGAAAGTAGCAACTCTCACAATAGCTCAAGATAAACCTCCTTCAGATGCAGATCAACCTCTTTTGGTCTCTCCTTGCAAAATAAATGCAAGAGAGAGCTTGAATCTTTCTATATCTTGCAATTCGAAGCTAACTGCACTTGAATGAAACCTTGTGAACTCTTGACCTTTTGCTTGAATTAATGGTGGATTATTGCTTCTTACACCTCAAGGATCAGGAATATGCAAAGAGTTTTTGAAATTAATGGAAGAATAGTGAGATTTGAAAGCAAATGCATATGGAGCAAAAAGTTTAAAGTGAGAGAATGGTGATCAATTCTGGTGATTCAAAGGCATGCTTAGCTTATATATGATGTGAATTTTCACTGACTAGGGTTTAGAAAGAAATGCATGTGAGAAGAGTGTGATGGAGGGGATTTTGCATTTTGGCATGAAGAGTGTGACCTCACCATTTTCTCGTGCTCTCTCTCTTTTGTGTGCATATGTTAATCACACTTCACTCACCTATTCAAAATGAAATGATCCTGACCATTGGATACACTTGTATCATGCTTTCCCCATGATTTTGCATTTTTGCCTCTATGAAATTACATGCATGCCATGCACGAATCCTTTTAGTTTTCTGGAGCAAAACCTTCTTCATGACATGCATTGTGATGTTGTGACTTTATTTTGCCCATAGAACAGCTTGGAAACAAAGTTCATGAGTTTTTGCATCTTGGTAGAAAATGGCATTTTAAGTAAAACCCTAAAAATGTGTGAACTTCCTTTGGCCATAACTTTCAAACCATGAGGGCTATGATCCTGTTCTTGTACTTTTTAGAAATGGGAGACAATTTCTTACAACTTTAATGTTCAAAGAATTTTCACTTGAAGTCATTTTGGTCATGAAAGAATGCTTTGAAGATTAGGGCAAAAGTTACTAAATTTGGAAAGTTAGTTACATGCCTTATTTCTAAAAATAGAAAGCCTTGCAAAAACCCTATATTCTTGACTTTTGAATTTTCCAAACCTCTTTTAAGACCTTAAGAACATCCATTGGCTTGAAAAATAGGATTGGAACCCTTGCATTGTCACAGTTGACTTTTCAAATAATCAGTTTGACCAATTTCTTCTTATGCAAGCAATTGATGAAATGACTGCCTTCCTCAATGAATTTTCTCACCAAATTTCATCCATAGCATTTACATATCATATGAAGGACTTTTCCCACATGAAATGGACAAATTCACAAAGAATCCCTGCTTGAAAAATGAAACCCTAATTTGGAGACCATTTGTGTAGGAGCTTGCCCTTCCTTGAATCATCTGGTAATCTCCAAACCTTCTGGGCTCTTGTAAAGGATCTTGAGCTTGTATATAACCTAGAGACACTTCATGGGACTTGGACAAGGTCACTTTTCTTCTTGCTTTGACTTGTAAGACTTCAAATACACCAATGATTGATCATATGCCCAATGCTAGTACATGAGAATGTTATGCTTCATTTTTCTATGCAAAATGCTAAGGATATGTCATGCTTATGATGCTTATGATATGATGATGATGATAGAAATAAGAGGGCAAATTTGGGGTGCTACAACCATCAATCAAATTTGGGTTATGAGGAATAAGTTCAAACATGAGAGCTTAAGCCCGAATTTAAGAAGTGCTATTAGTAATATTATGCATCAAACGCTGATGTCTGGTAATTATGGTACTAACTGCTCTTCTATCTCGATTGTTGATTTCACCTTGATTAAAGCTTTTGCTATTTCTATTCGCCCTCCGCATGCTCTTAATATCATTGAAGTTTTGTGGAGTCTCCCATCCTCTGGGTGGGTTAAAGTTGATTGTGATGGAGCTTTTGATTTGGGCTCCAATGGTAGTGGTTGTGGTGGTATTTTCAAAAATAGTGGCAATTTTTTGCTTGCTTTTGCGGAGAAAATTCAAAGAGGTTCTTCGATCATAAAGGAATTTCTTGCTATTCTGGGCGCTCTATATATTGCCAAGTCTTGAGTCAGATTGTTTGTTGGTGGTTAAAGCTTTCTCCAACCAGCGCTTAATTCCTATCGGTCTTCATAACAGATGGATTGATAGCACTAGACACTCTAATTTTTTCCAATCTTATTTTTATGCACATATTTAGGGAACAAAATTATGTCGCTGATTATTTTTCTAATATAGGTATCACCGTAGATTCCTCCATTAATTTTTACTCTATTTTGATCGGGATTATATGAGATTTTGTAAAGAATAGGTTACGCGTACCTTTCTTTAGGTTTTCTCATTTTTGAAGAGGTTTTGTGGATCCTCTTTTTTTTGTAATCCTTGATTGTATCTCATTCTTTGTTTTAATATAATCAGGATTTATTCAAAAAAAAAGTATATTTATAAATGACAATCTACTTTACATAGTTGCTTCTACCTTTTCTTCATCATTACATTTCTTTATGTGTTGAAATAAGTCATTTCAAACATATCTAACAATTGTTTCACATGCTTTTGTTAATGCATAATCATGTGTTCCTTGACTTTCACAAATTGCATACCAAGGAAGTAGGAGAGTTACTTATGTCACTCATCATAAACTTAACTTTCATTTTCTTATTTAGAGTTTCAATTTCTAGTGAATAGATGTCGGTGATGAGGATGTCATCCACATACAAGCATATCATTATGACTGAAGAAATTGAGTTATGCACATAGACATCATATATTCAACTGCACAAATTTTGAACTCTAACTAAATAAAAAAATGGGTGATTCTCTTGTTTCAACATCTAGGGACAAGCTTCAATATATACAAGGGTTTGTGCAACTTGTATACCATGCTCCCTTTTCCTTTTATCTCAAAAATAGGTGGTTCGGTGACAAATAATGTTTTTCAAGAGAGCCATTTAGGAATGTTGACTTGATATCCAATTTACATAGAGACTAATCTCTACTACTAGCTATCACCACAACTAGTCTAATTGTCTCAATTATAGCCATATGTGCAAATACCTCACTATAATCAACAACATACCTCTCCAAGAAGCCTATAACTCTCAACCTTGTCTTATAGTTTGAAGTTAAGCCATTTAGATTGATTTTTACCTTGAATACCCACTTCACACCAATAGTCTTCTTTCTTTTAGGTAAATTGACTAGCTCTCAAGTGTGATATATTCTTCTCAATTGACATGAGTTCCTCCCTCATAGCCTCCTTCCAGACCTTACTCTTCATTGCATCATCATGGTTTATTATCTAAACATCAACTAACATAGCAAAAGTATAAGATCACCATCATAAGTGAATACATTGTCAGGTTATAATGTTACCCAAGTGACTTCAAACATAAGAGAGAATGTGAACTATGATATAAAAAAATTGAGGCTTTAAAAAATAATTTTTTTAAGGTTGATTTTAGGAAGATGAGTAGAGGATGGAGAGAGAGGGGGGAGATAGAGAGGGAGGGGGATAAATAAAGAAAAAATAAAGAAAGAGAGATCATAGAAGAACATGCATGATTTTATCATGGTTTTACCGAAAACCACGCAACTTACGTCAAAATACTAATTTATTACCATCGAGATTTATACTATTGCGGAGCTTTTACAATAGGATCAACCCACAACCTTCTAAAACCAAGCTTTTATCACATGATCTACTTGCAATCTTAACATTAATATATCAGAGTTCAAGAGAACAACTTTATTTATATTACAATTATATATTAACAAAGTTTTACACAAAACATTTCTACTTAAGTTCTTTGAAATTTGAAAGTTTTGTACCAAATCACCAGAAACTTTCTGCTTTTTATTTGTATTAAACTTTCTTCTTCTTTAAAATTTGACAATTTTATACCAATCACCATAAACTTTGTTCAAGAAAAGAGATAAAATGTAAAAGGTCAATATTAAGTATTAACGTACTAAGAAAATCACACACACATGCATGCACGCACGTACTAAGAAAATCACACACACGCACACATACACACCCATATGCACGCACATGCGCACGCCCACACACATACACACTGAAATTTTGGTATAGAAGATCACAGATGTCCTATAAGATGTCGAAACAACTGATCTCTGCTTTTGCAAACAATGAACAATATGAACGATTAAATCTACAGAAAGTAAATGAACATACATCAATTGTTTACCCAATTTGGTCTAACACACCTACTCTGGGGGATACCAATCCAGGAATGAAATCCACTAAATAGTATTAATTTGAAGTGAAACAACCTCCGGTTTCCAACTTGTCACTTAATCACTACTTGTGTTATATTTCTACCTAAGTCACTTCCTAGGTTGAGGCCTTCCTATATTCCTTAAAAATCACTATGTGATCAATAACACACTCTATTCTTAAAAGCTTTAGATTACACACTTTACAGTCTCAGTAAAGTTCTCCTATTATTAGCATCCACTATGATCTAAGAAAGGCTCACAAATGAACAAGCCCTAATACTTTCTGTCAAGTAATATGTCTCTTTTTATTGTTATCAACCTAGGTCTAACCTAACCTATTTATAACAAAATAATACACTGGATTTGGGCTTTAAACTCGCAGTAATCTGATCCCACAAAATATGCTCAAATTCTCCAAGAAAATAGAAAAAATTTCAATCTTTAGTTTCTATAACAAATACTGCCTGATTTGCGATCTTCAAGCCTTCAAAATCTGTAAATCTTATATCTTGGACGCCAACTATAATCACAAATATTCCACCGAAAATTCTGTGATTTTTTTCAATTATAATTGTTACTAAAACTATCACTGATGGAGATGTCGATAGACCGAAGCTGGAACATCTCCTTCGACATCTTCCCAAAAACCTATTTTTCCTTAAAACAAAACTTCACCTTCATCATGTCACGAAACCTTGTCCAACATTATAAATATAGTTTGTTTTACCAAATTACTGCCAACCTCAACTGGGCAGAATTAACAATCTCCCCCTTTGGAAACTTTTTGCTAAAACAACCACAACATCACCATAACAGTCCTTCAGAGGTTAGCAGTGGAACACCTCATAAACTCATCTTCATGAAACTATCGTTCTCCAATTTTTTAACCAAAATTGACAAAGGAAGAGACTATCATGACCATAACCTTCTGGTCAAAAGAAAGATAACTTATATATTGCAGAATTTCAGAACAATATGTCTGACATTATGCAACCATACCATGAAGTTGTTATAGACATGCAGCTCCCCCTCAATAATATAACCTGCATGGAATTCAGAATTATTCTTTAAGAGGGCAACTTTATGTTCTTGATGGTCCAAATTTTAGATATTTGTCAGCTCCATTCTTCTAAGCACAAGCATTCCTGAGTGAGCTATAGCCTCACATTGCAGAAATATGTCAATCTTCTCATGTTTATTTTGTAGTATGGGCGTCAGACAGATTCCAAGCATTTGTTCTGTTAATTTGATCCTATACATAGGTAATTTCTATAAATCTTCAGATATGTAGATTTCCAATTTACTTTTTAGTACTTCAAACTGATTGACATCCAACGCCTTGGTAAATATATCTACTAGCTGATTTTTAGTGTTGACATGCTCCAGAGTTATCACTTTTCCTTCAACAATATTTCTAATGAGGTGATGCCTGGCGCCTATGTGTTTTGTCCTTCTATGTTGAATAGGATTTCTTGAGATATTAATAGCACTCATGTTGTCACAGTACAGATTCATGACATCTTGTGTAACATTATAATCTAATAGGATTTGCTTCATCCACATTAGCTAAGAGCAACTGCTTCCTATTACGATGTGTTCTGCTTCTGCAGTGGATAGAGAAACACAATTTTGCTTCTTGTTAAACCAGGAGATCAGGTTGTTCCCCAAGAAGTAGCCTCCGAATGTACTTTTCTGTCATCAATAATACTGGTCCAATTAACACCACAATATCCCATTAGCGTGAAGTTTGAGCTATGAGATTATATGATACCATTGTTTATGGTTTCATTCACACATTTGAATATTATTTTGACTTGATTAATGTGACTTACTTTGGGTTCAGCCTGATATCAAGCACATAATCCAACAATAAATGTGATGTCGAGTCTACTGGATGTGAGATAGAGAAAACTTCCTATCATGATTCTGTAGATTCTTTGGTCAACACTTATTCCATTGTCATCTTTGGAAAGCTTTAGATAAGTTGGAGCAGGAGTTCTTTTGTGAGCAACATTGTCCAGAAAATAAAGATGAATATGGTAGAATGATAGGAATGACTTCCTTTGAAGAGTTGGGTGACTATCTATTTTTTAAAATCTTGTGGAAGGACTTTGTCTAGTAAGTCATGCTTTTCTAAAGCATGTGTCCAGTATCTGACACTGATGGGAGGAAAACAAACTGACTTTGATGTTATTCTACAATTTGTTACTATGAGGATGGCGATCCTTATGTGCCTCACAGATAGAATGATGGTTTTCATGTGTGAGTGATTGTTATTTCTTGTCAGAAGGGATAGTGGTACCAAAATTAATGTGCTTCAGGGGGAGAAAAGATTGTCTTATATAGGGGGAGTTGCCTCTTGATCTAAGGATATACTGCAGGGGTGCAGTTTATGCCAAGCTTGTGGTGAGTTACAAGTAGATTTTTCCATCCAGGAGGGATGAAGATTTCAAGTGTGATGTTTTGACATTGTATTGTTGCAAGTTTGAGGAGACTTGACAATACAAAATATAGGATTCTTGTTGGATTCTTACAGAATCATTGACAAGTTTGGGAGAATTTATCTTTCGCCGCATATACCAGTGAAGATACTCGGGATATGTCAAATCAGTAGAAGGACAAGTGAAGCAAAGATATTATCTAACATGATGTCAGGATATTGTCTTGGAACATGGTTGCATGTAACTGGTTTTCCTTGGACGGTGCTCTTAAAAGAAGAAATAGTCAACAGTCTTGGCATGTGCGTTATTAGTGGAGTTATTGGCTATTTGAATTGACCAGCATTTTGATCGATGGTTCACTGCTTTCAAAGAATATTACTCTCTATAAATTGGATTTTTGTGACACTTCTTGGTCTCATAATTTCCTTCCTTCAAGTGAAGTACTCGATGTCGTTTTTCAAAATCTGGATGGATTGTTCCTGGATTTGGAGTTATCTTGGTTACTTTTGCCATGTTTTGGATAAAAAGGGGGAGAAGAATAATGTTCTTGTTATCGGGTTCATTCAAGCCATGCAAGTGAAAGAATGGTGCAAAGGGAAGATGATGTTATATCATCTTAATCTACAATTTTCTATTTGTGTCTTGTGATTTGAGTTGTGAATCAGGTTGTGGCTTGTGACCTGAGTTACATTTGTTGTATACTCTATGTTACGAACTTGAACATCGCTTCTTATTAATGGTTCTCTTATGCCTAAAGCAAGAAGATTTATTCTTTATTCTTCAAAGAAGACAAAGGATTGGTGGGAGTATGCTTCAAATCCCTCCTCATACATACCAACAGGCATACAGAATTTAGGGAGAAGGTTTTAGCCAAAATTTGTCAAAAGGGGGGTTTGAAAGCTCCTAGTGTTTGACAGAATTTTGGTAAAACCGAATGGCGGAAAAAAAAACTGCAGAAGTCAAATATGTCGAAGAAGATGTATTATCACGTTAATAGGACATCCTGAACTATCACTTCACCAGGTTTTATTCCATAACAAATCTTTTCAGGATTTGTTTCACTCCTAAAAGACTAGATCAAAGAGCAAAGGTAGAAGGCCCAAGTAAATAGAAGACTATAAAAGAATACTTAGACCTAGGATAATAATATGCCTTATGTAACAATTGTAACCTAGTTCTCTTTTGTAAAACTAAGGGTTTAAGTTTTGAGAGTCGTTGGCTCTTAGGGTTGTAGTTCCCTCTGCATTATAGGATGCAGAGAGGACGATATAGGTGCATGTACACTACCAAAAGCCTTTAGGTAATAGCTATTGTATTGTTCTTGGGCAAAGCTTTTAAGCATGTCCAAGATAACTTCTTGGTCAAGAAAATCGTGACAGGTTCTATGATGGCAGAAGATAGATGCAATGCAGGTTGTGAAGGATGTGAGTAGCTTCTCTTATCAGAGTTGTAAACAACTAGAGTTTAGATTTAGTAAAGATGTTCATTAGGATAGTGATTAGGAGACAAAGTTGTAAATGGGAGAGTTTTGCTTTGTGATAATACTATGATTCAATGGAGACTTCATCCTGGATTGATATCCCCCAAATGTAGGTTTATTAACATCGAATTGGGTCAACATATTTTGTGTTCTTATTATTATGCAATTTACAAGTTTTATGTATTGTGTTCTTGACTAAGATGTCCCAACATGATGTCTCAACGTCTGTTGGTGATTGTGATGCATCACTTCAAAACATCAATTGTGTATTTCTCTTGTTTCCTAAAGTACAGTAATCATTGTCTTAACATTAAGATATGACATTGAAGTATCTGTATAACCATAATTTCTATTTGTCGTACCTCGAAAAATACGATCCTCGCGAATGCGGTCGCGGCTGGGATGACTTGAGAGTCGCCACCTAATTTTGATTTATTCCCAAAGAGGGAAAGGGAAAATATAGATAAAACCCGGGAAGAAAGGATAAAGACAAGGTCGTCGGAACCATTGCCTAGGTTCGGAAGTCGGTTATGCAGGGGGAAGGTATTAGCACCCCCTACATCCATCGTACTCGATGGGAACCTTCTAATTTGTCACGCGCGAAGTGAATGTCTATGCCTAATGAAATACTTGCTAAAAGAGGAAAAGGAATTAAGTTTTATTATCTTTCTTTAGGAGTCGAATTGCACTAAAGACTATGGATAGTTTATTCCGAACCAACAAGCCAAGTGTCTTGCGACGGAATAATCGGAGCGAATAACGAGAGCTCGTAATCCTCCTTTCTACCACTTAAGGCTCGTGGCGTACAATTTCTCTCATATTATTAAAGTGTTTTAATACCTAAGACCACTTGACGTTGGATCAAGGGTTTGGATTTAAGAGAACCACCTTGGTAGGTCGATTGCGAGGCATAAAGCGATCGCGAAGGGTAAGTGAAAAATGGAGGTTAAGGGTTAAATGGTTACGCAAGAACGATTCCTAATACTAAGCTAAGGTGGAGCCGTTGGAGCTCGAATTAAACCGAAAGCGTCAAAATTTAGCTCTTTAACTGTCTTAGAATCGATTCAAAGTTAGAATCATTCTATGAGAAGTCGAGCATTACTTTATAATCAAATAATTATTTAAATAAAAGAAATGCGATAAAAATACACTTGGTCTCATATTGATCTAAATGACACCGATTTGTCGAAATCGAACATTTAGATCGTTTATCATCGACCACAAAGAATAAAATAAAGTCGAAATAATAATAAAATAAAAGTTTGGCCTCATATTTAATTTAAATAACGTCGATTTATTTGAAATCGAATATTTAAATATTTATTCATCGGCCGAAATAAAATAAATTGAGATAATGGGAAATAAAAAGGAAAATAAACGTGAGGCCTCAAATTAGGGGATAACGTCGATTTATTAGAAATCGAATATCACCATTTATCATTGGTCGAATAAATAATAAAGTCGATAAATAATAATGGATCTAAAATTAATTAGAAAACCATAAAATAATGGAAAGAGGGTCTCATATCAATTTGGACAGCGTCGGTAAAATCGAATGTCACAAATCGGATAATAATATCATAGACCAAATAATAAATAAATCAATAAATTGATAAAATAATAATAAAGAAAAGTCGGCCTCAAATTGATTTAGACAACGTCGTGTAATGGAATATCGATAAATCATATTTTTATCATAGGCTCAAAGTAATAAATATAAAATAATGAGAAAATAATGAGAAAATAATGAAATCGGTCTCAATTTAATGGATAACGTCGATTAAATAATCGAATATCACATCTTATCATTAACCGAATAATAAAATACAAAAGTGGATAAAATAATAAAATGAGTATATAAAATACTTACGAATTAATATAGACAAAATGGTCTCATAACGATTCCGATAACATCGGTAAACCGAATGTCAAAGAAACGCGGTTATATCATTGACCTAGAAATACATAGTAAAATATTCACATGAAATTTCTGAATAGTGTATAAAAATTTAAGAATAATAAAATCTATAAGAAATTTAAGAACAATATACAAATTAAGAACAAGAGCCCACAAACAGAAGGGTGAGCTGCATAATCGAAATGTGATTAGCCGGGCCATTAAGCCCACAAACATAAAAAAACACGGATTGAAATATAGACCCACAAAAACAATGAAATTAAAACACAAAGCTATCCTTTTACTGTTCAGAAAAACAAACAGTCAGTTTTAGAAAAAAGAAAAAAAAAAGTAATAAGAATAAACAAAAGGGGTCACGCTCTTCAAAGCTCAGAAAATCTGTTTTTTCACAAAGTAACATGGCTCACCCTCTCTCAAGAAAAAATTCGACGGCGGTGGCAAGAACGCGGCGAATCTGTCGTCCTCTCTCAAGCGGGTTCGGCCTCAGTTCAGCGATTCACACGGCGGAGATCCTTTGGAGTTCGGAACGGCGGCTCGCGAAGACTCACAGCGGAGGTAACGATTCACAACGGTGGGTTTCGCCTCTCGTTCTCAAAGCACCTTAAGTTTCAAAAAGAAGGTTTGGTTTTGATGATTTGCGGTTTCGTCTCATTTTTTCAGATTTGGTTTACGGCTTCTCCGTTGGTTACGCCCGCTGTGCAAAAGTCTATGGTCTTGTTTTGGTGAATCTCGCGGTTTCCAGATCTCTTTGTTTATGGTTTTTGATTTGTGTTTGGTGAAGGATGACGATGATTTGGAGGAGACAGGTTTGTGCAGAAGGAAAGATTATTGAAGGATTTAAGGTTTTTTTTCGGTTGCTCCCTCCTCTCTGCGGCTAGGGCTTTTTTTTCAGTAATTGCCAATGATTAGAGGTTTTATAGAGTGATCTCAGTGAGGGTGGTTCTGGAATTTTGAGAATAATGGTGAGGATAATCGTGTGAACTTGTGAGCTGGGATTTCTTATTCTGTTAAAAAGAATCTCTCAGTGGAATTCTGTGGGATTATGTGGGGTCCAAAAGGATGACTCATTGACAATCATTTGTCTGTAGTGCAGCCTAAAAAATGTTTCTAAAACGTGTGGTCCCAATGAGAATTTTGACTGTTATGAATTTATTTTTTATGCTATGAGGCTTATCACTCTCTATTTTGGTTGCAGGCCGCTTTGCAGCTTTATTCTTGATATCGGCTAATCCTTGCAATCTCAAACTTCTTCTTTTGCTTTATTCTGTCACGAACAACAGGTGAAGGAAAACCAGTGTTTGTCATGCTTGGAGTTGCAAGTTGGTTTACCTCATTGGACACAACAATTATGCCCTGTTGACACTGAGTTTGAACATCAAGCTACCTCAAATAGCATTTCCTCTTGGAGTATGGTAGGAATCCTGAACTTACTTTCCTGCTGACCTTTGACTGCTTGTAGGTTAACCTTACTTATTGAATCTCTGCAGCTTGTTGAGTTCCTCCTGAATTACACTCTGATCCACACCATCTCCGGGAATCACAAGAACAACCTGACCATCAGAGCCATGCTCAGCCTAGGAAAGCAAATCAGCAGCTACAAGAGAAGGGACTGCGTGCTTGTCTGCAATGACTAAAACTTCAGATGGACCGGCCGGCATGTCGATTGAAACCATAGCTTCACTGTTTTGAAGTATCCTTTTTGCAGCTGTGACATATTATTGCTTTGACTTTATGCTTCAATTGAATTTACTCAGGATCTGATTATTTAACTTTCCTTGCGTATTTGTATGATAGGTTGGACATGAGATAGAAAATATGGATGCTATGGATAGATGGCTTGCTTTTGATTTAACCTGAGATTTAGTTCAATCATTGGACTGTCAATGACGTGAAGATGTCAATGAGGAACAAGCCTGGTTATTAAAGCTTGGAAACAACTTGATGATGAAGTTGACATGAAGGTGAATCACTTGATGAAGAGCTATTATGGGCTTGGATAAGATCTTGGCATGATGTCACCTGGGAGGCTCGGCATAAATTTTGACTCTATTGATCATGAGGTTTGCTGATATGTGAAGTTTCCTCTTGCAATTCAATATTGGGACATGGATATCTTGTGTTCATGGCATGGCTCGTTGTGTTATCATGAAGTTTCTTTGCTTTAAATTCACTTTGCAAGTATATCACTTTCCTGGATTTTGACCTTTGGTATTATCCTAATCTTGATCCCTGAATATTGCAGGGTACTAACTAGCTGATGCTTTTTCACTAAGCAATTCCATTGCTGCTAGTTAGTCTTCAAAGGTCACACAAATGGTTCTGATGAATACTAAAGAACAAGGTCTATAAGGATAATTTGTTAAATCAAATCTCAGGGGTAATGCACTAAACTCTCAAAATCTCGCATCCGTGTCGCTGTACTAGTGCCTAGTTGATTTATTGGCTGCTGCAAATGCTAGACGGAAGAAATCATACCCGTGACAGGTTTGGAGATTATCACGTATTTGATGTGTCTTAATTCGGATTTCTTTGACATTCTTATCCCCTTTGATGCTTACTAAATATGACAGGCAGCTATTTATCACTTCCTTTTTCGTGGAATCTTCTAAGATTAACTGCAAACTAACAGAAGCTCCTTCTCTAGTCTCGTCGCAATCTCAAACGCATCGAGATGATCAACTCCGAGCCACGAATTTAGACTCTCCAACAACTTCCATCCAACGCCAATCTTCTTCTTTTCTGACAATACCACTAGCTTTGGTCATGGTTGTACATGTAACTTGAAGGCGGTATTTCCAAGACTACAATATGAGTGAAGTAAAGGCTCTCCTTGCTGCTGTCTTTTTTAATTCAGAGGTTGGAGTATTGATCACCACTGGGGATTTGTACTGCTGGCTAGGAGCTTGCGTCCCAAAGAAGCTCTTTGGCTTGACGGTCATATGAAAAGAAACATGATATTGTGAAACAAGGTATGGCTTATGAACCATCCCACTCTTGCTGATTTTCCTTGGCAATTTGCACCACCACGCACTTTGAAATAGTGCCTGGAAACCATTTGAAAATGAATTCGTCGTGGCATAGCAAACTTGAATCTTCTCAAAGCAAACATGAAAGATGACTTGGACTCCCATCAAAACACAAGAAAATTGGTTGTAAGAAATATTTTTTTGTGGAAACATTTGGGTTGTAGCACAAGCATTCCTTTTTTTAGAAATCCAATCTTTCAAACAACCACCTAGTATCAATAATCTTAGTGTTGAGAAAATCTTGACAACAATCACCAATTAGACACACCCTCGGACTTATTAATGAACATGCCTTAACCCGTCCCTGCAAGAACCTGAGTTTTGACAACAAAAATGAAAGAAACAATATATATTTTTAATCTTTGAATAAGGGTCAATAAACAAGTAAAAGTAAATATGAAGGTAGGACAAATTTAGGGTATGACACTATTATATTTAAACTATTTAATAAAATATAAAGGTGTAATTAAAAAATTTAATATGTAAATATTCTAATCAAATAAACTTGTTTGCAATATGTATGTTTAAGTGGGACATAAATGCCAATGAAGTCACATGTCCTAGTAGTAAAGGTGTTTGGTTTGGGAAAGAAAGGTCATGAGTTCAAATCCTTCTTGTTACAAAAATTTGATTTTTTATGTATTAAAATTTCCAATCTTAAAAAAATAAAAAATAAGATCCATGTGGATATAATAAAAAAAAAACTAAAAAACAATAAAAAAATTCCAACTAGATCATCCATGTCATTAAAAAAAATTTTAAAAAAAAATTTTAAAAATCTGCCACGTCACTTTTTCAGCTGACTAGTTTTCAAGAAGGGTCAAAACAGGAGAATCTTCAAATGACAGGAGGAATCTAAACTTTTTTACAGGGTTTTTTTCAAAACTCGTCCATATGGCAAGGGGAAAAATAACTATTAACCATTTATTTAATTATGATTTGTGCTGCGATGTTTTTAATATAATGTTGAAGTTTCATAAATATTATATTGGTGTATGTTTGTGAAAAGTTAATATTATTTATATAACTCGTGTTATGGAGCAGGATTATTTTATGATGTTGTTATCAAGTGTGACACCCTTATGTTGGTGAATATTTATTTAAATTATTCGTAAATTATAGGTGAAATTTAGAAGGGTGTTACATTTTGGATCGGCCAAAAGACTTAATTGACCGGCTCAGTCCACCTCAAGCCTACTCTACTCGACCCAAAATATAAAAATAATTCACATGATATGAGAAGGTACACAAACTCTAATCTCCAATTTCAATATACTAATCTTGAATCTTGAATTGACGTAAGAATTGAAGTGCTAACCATGTTGGTCCATCTCGCTGACGTAAAGGAGATCAGAGCTACCATTCAAGATCAATCATTATCCAACTATCTCAATTTTTGGTTCTTTCGTGCAACTAGGGCATCCATTTTTGGTTCTCGAACATATTAGTTTTGATACTCTTCTCTAATGTCAAGCATGTTAAAGTCTAATGAGATATGATATCATTCACTAAATAAATTGTAGAATTAAATCTCCCACCGATCCTTTATATCTTTTTCCTGAACCAATAGGTTTCCTTCTTCATATTTAACACATTTCACTTAATTCAAATTTATTGTCTTTATTTCTCTTCCCTTAGCAAACCTATATATAAGTTTTCATCCTTCATTGGTTCTTAAAGTTTAGTATAAACCAAAAAAAGCTTGGTTTGTTACTCCATTCACCGTCTTTTTGGTCTCTTTCTTAGTTTTCTTATACTTTTTCCAACTTTCAGAATTTTTACACCTGAAGCATTCCTTAAAACATTTCTTTTTTACTCTAACTTTACTCAAAACACTTTCATTCCACCGCCACGATTCTTTATCCTTAGGTCCAAACCCTCTTGATTATCCCAATGTCTCTTCAACTACTTTTCTAATATATTGGGTCATCTTGTACCACATATCAATTTCACTTCTTTGTGGTTGTCATACACCCCCTCCTCCAAGATCTTGTGTCTGAAACTCCCTTGTTTTTCACCATTCAAATGCAACTACTTGATACATATAGCTCCTAAGTGATTCTTTTTTCGCTCTCCTATTAATTCATACATCCATAACCAATACTCTATGTTAAGGAGTCAAGCTTTCTCCTAATATAACTTTATAGTACAAACAACTCTTCCTATCTGACTTTCTAACAAGAACGAAATCTATTGGATAATATATCATCTCATACTTATATATAATAATATGCTCATCACTTTTCCTAAAGCATGTATTAGTTATAATAAGATCAAAAGTCGATGAAAACTCTAAGATGGATTTACTCTCCACATTTACCTCCCTGAGATCATACCTCAAAGGCACGCCCTTAAAACCTCTTGATACACTCCTTACATGTCTATTAGATCCCTTTTAAAAAATATTATCTCCTTGGAGTATATCTTAAAATAAGCCTTCTAAGTTCTCCCAAAATTTAGGGTGTTCTGCTAAACATAATATGAGGTGTGTAAGCACTAATAACATTAAAGGTGCCTTGTTTCACTATAAATTGATGGGTTGTGATCCGATCTTTTATTCTTTTCACATCCATAATATCCTAACTTCCACTTCTATAGACTACGAGAATCCTCATCCCATTTCTCAATCTAACTTTATCGTTGTACCAAAACTTAAAATCCATGCTTTTTTTGCCTTTTCACCTGCCCAGTTAATTTATTGTAGCCACATAAATTGATCTTCCTCCTAACCCTAAAGTCATTGTTTCCAAATATTTTCAAGTGTGTGTGTGTGTGTGTGTGTGTGTGTGTGTGTGTGTGTATGTGTGTGTATCAACATTTCATGTTCTAAAACAAATTTTACTCACTTAAACTAACTTCTTTACTCACACACAAAAATAAGAAACCATTACTTATTTTTCATAACTTACATATGGGGATCCTATATAATGTGTTGCCTCCAGACAACTTAGCACTCACATGCGTAATTAATCCATGTCTCGATAAAATTTGATGTTAACTATGTTAGCTAGCATTCACATTATTTCATAATTAATCCATGTTTCGATAAAATTTAATGTTAGATATCGCCTAACATAACTCACATTCTTGGATTTTTTATGTTGCTGCCAAGGATTGAGTTACCCCACCCATTAGAAAATCCTATGTATCATAAAATATTATTCCCTCTATCTCACAATTGGTGTCCTCTTTGAAATTTTCACATTTTCTTTTAAGATAATGATTAATTGTGTTAATTTCAATGATAAAACAAATGCCATTTACTAAAATAACCTTATTAAAAATATATACTAGAGTATTTATATGATTTAAAATACAATAAATAAGGATAAGTTAATGGAAAAAAATAAATATCATATTGGTATTCTAAAGGATAAATAATTTGAGACAAATAAAAATAGAAAAAAGGACATCTATTGTGAGACGAAGAGAGTATTGTACATACCAAATATATTTCCAGCCGATTTGTATAGTCAACCAAGACCAGCCATAAATCTAGCTGGTACTAAGACCAATTATCTGGCCGAGTTGAGTACCAGGCCTAGATATCTGGTCGAATTGGTATTATGCCCAGTTTGGCTGGGTTGGTACAAGGCCCAGCTATCTACACGAGTTCTGATAGTCGGGTTGGTACCAAACCCAATTATCTAGATGAGTTATATTTGGTCGGGTTGTGTTGGTTAGGTTGGTATCAGGCCCATCTATCTGGCCGAGTTATGTTTGGTCGGGTTGCGTTGGTCGGGTTGGTTGGTTATCTTATCCAGTTACATAACTCAAAGGATAGCGGTTACGATTTATTGAAGGGACAATTACATCTGGTTAAATGGAAGATGTTACAGTACTTATGGTGGACGGTTATGAACGTTAAGAGGTGGTTTAATGACTATTAGATCAAGAATAACCCTATATAAAGGGTCATAGAAGAGGAATAAAGGGGGGATGTTATGTTTATAAGCAGATTGTACACAATACGCTCATATATTCATACAGGGGCTCCCATATGAGGGATAAGCAAGATCAACATCTTGGGATATCATACGACACCCGTATAGCTCCCAAATCCCCAAAGCTACTCATACAGCTTATTTTGTATAGGCTCCTTCACTTAAAGGATGAGTCGTGTACCTCTGGTGTTCAGACCATTTTTTGTAGGAACATTTTGCACCCACGGTGTGGCCTGGTAAAACTTTCCTTGGCCTCAAGTTCAATTCTTTTGGCATTACCCGGCAGATGCGAAGAAAATTTCGAGAAAATAATCAGCTTAAAAATTTATGCTTTAATTGTTCAAAATATATAGTCATTGTGTCAACTTTCATAGTTTTGTGATTATTTTAATTAAGCTATGAGGGACCTTGTGGGCTCATAAGGTTTCTATATTAATGTATTCTTTCTATGATATTGCATGTTATATTACACGAGTTACAATTGTAACCGTTGCAAGTGGTAGGTACCTGGTATAACAGTCTAGTCGAGTTGGTACTAGGCCCAGTCTGGTCGGGTTGGTACCAGGCCCAACTATTTGGCCGAGTTGTGTCTGGAAAGGTTGGTACCAGGCCCAGCTATTTGGCCGAGTTATGTCTGGCCGGGTTGGTACCAGGACCAGTTATCTGGCCGAGTTGGGTAACTGGCCTAGCTATCTGGCCGATATGCTTTATTCTAGATCTTTTGGAGAAAATATTTCATAAAGTGGACATCAGCTAAAGCAAGACAACATCCCCAATATCATCGTACCATTGAAACATAAGTTACTTTTTTTTATTGAAAATGAATACATGTCAGTTACTTTGGACTTGTTACTGTTATGGAAGAATTAAATAATTAGAAATGAAAATGAATAGTGAAAATGATTATAAAATTATGGTGTTGAAAGGAATATAATTTTTGTTAGTTTAGAAATCCATTTTTCATGTTAAGAATATTTAACGAGTTCATATATTTTTGGCAGAACCAACTTCTGGTAAATATATTTCCAGTGCTCACAATACCAGTGTTATATAGTTTGAAGAGTTTCTTAGCAAATGTTGCCATGAACATGAAGTTTCAATTAAGGAAGGACTTTATGTAAAGACAAATGTCAAAGAACCTTCAAGATAAGAAGAATTACACTCATTTCCACTTCAACAACAACTTTAGTCAACCAATTTATTAAAGTTACTATAGCTACTCTGGTAAAAAACCATAACAAGCTGGCTAACCCAAAAACCAGATAGTTTTGTATTACTATGTTTATTGTCAGGTAGGTCGAGTTATAATCTCTACCCATTTGTAATTATTAAATAATTACTTAGAACAATGAGTATCGTCCTTTATCCCCTGCATGGGAAGGAGTCACCCTACCTTTATTTAGATTTTAAACAAAATAAGATGAGCTCAGAAAGGAAGGAGGTATTATATTGAAAAATCTAAACTTTCAAGAAGAGGTTGGTGCACACTATGGACAAAAGAAACCGAAATTCCATAAATTGTAAAACATAGAGGATAAAGACCACTTGTCTCATAGGAGAAATATTGTAAAAATAGAAAGTTTCTTAAAATTATTACTAACCCAAAAACCCTCAAAATGTATTTCAAGTGGAAAGTTGGGAGGAAGTCGAAGTAAAACACCTATAAATGTGATGACTTTCTATGCATACATAAGTCACCTATTAAGTGTGTCGACTTGATCTGCATACGTAGGTCGGATAAAACTCCTATAAATGTGTTGACTTGCTTCGCATACATAGGTCACCTATTAAGCATGTCGACTTACTCCGTGTACGTAGGTCGGATAAAACCCCTATAAATGTGTTAACTTGCTCCACATACATAGGTCGTGTACGCACTATTTATTTATTTAATTAATCAATTAAATATTATCGTATATTTGGTGTTGATTTGTGTTGAGTTGCTAAGTTGGTTTTAGTTGAACTAATTAGATTAAGTTGATTTAAGTTGTGTCTTTGTTAGTTGGATTAAATTAAGTTGATTAAGTTGATTTAAGTTGAGTCCTTGTTAGTTGAATTAAGTTGAGTTGATTAAGTTGCGGGTTTATTAGTAGAATTGCATTATTCTTGATAAATGGACTTGTTTTGTGATTAAAAGTAGTAATTGTGGGGGTGAGTGGTTTAGACCCAATAAAAATTATTAAGTTTAATAAAACCATAAGTTAATTAGATTATAGAAAATAGGTTATCAGAATAAGGAAAACAAGAAGTTGAGAAAGACGCTACGTGAAGTGCTTAGGAGAGGAAAAGTTAGGGTTCCGATCAAAAGTGTTAGAGTTTCCGTCAATCCAAGGTAAGGGTGAGATTCTAACCTTATAATTGGGATTATATGATGAATACTTGTGGGATTAGATATATGAATTGTTGTTGTCAATTATTGTATGTTTTGGTTGAATAGGTTGTTTTGGTCAAATAAGTTGTTTGGTTGAATAAGTTATTTTAAGTTGATTAAGAAAAATTAAATTCTTGTTTGAAAAGAAAGTTAGAGTCAAATTGGACCAGGGAAAACTGGGTTGGACTGGCAAGTCGAGCAAGTCGAAGAGAAGTGGCCTCTTCGTCGAAGTTGGCATCAAAAAGGTTGATATGTCCTTTCTTGTCATATAAACACTTAGGATAGCTTTGATCCAGTCCAAATTGTCAGGAGACTAGATTGGGTTGGTAGGAAATTAAAGAAGTTGCACCTCTTTGATGGTTTAGTTTGTGGATTAACAACCTTGGAACCAAAAAGGCCTCCCAAATGGCTTTCGATTCTTCTTGGTGACTTTTGTATGTAGGGGAAATGATCTAGTGAACCATTATAGTCCATACTTTCTCCTAACAAAAGGATCCATGGTGGGACTGAAGTCGTATCTCTTGGCAAACATCATAACGTAGCCAGAGAAATATTCTTGAAGGGATCTCCCCTCATCAGTATAGATTAACCGTGTTAGGTGAGTCCCTTCGACTCTACTGTCTTTGATTTCATTGGAGTTTTCATCAATAACTCCTTTGATGGGTAGGTTTGCCTCGAAAGTGGCATTGAGCCACAATTAAAGTAGCCATAGGGGTCCATCCAATTGTAGAGCCCTAGTTGAACTCATGTTCTTCAGGCCAGCAACACTCTCACTGATTAATTCATAAAGTGAGGCCAAGATTACCTCACTGAGGCATACTCCTGCGTTGTTGTGCGGTTGGTTGGCCAAAGGCAAATATTTCTTGGCCACCTGCAGGGATTTAGAGCAAAAAAACGTATCTACAGAGCCACATAGTTAAAAAGGAAATGTACTCTTCGTCTGAAACGGTTTCAATTGAAGCTTTGAAGTGATACTTCATGAAGCTGTCGTAAGTAGGTTTGCATGAAGAAAAGCCTATGGTGTATTCATTGTCAACCTCTGGAACATATGTGTGACTAGTGGGTTCAAGCCTTGTGATATCAGTTATGTCGAAAAGTGTGGGAGTCACCATCCCACAAGGTAAATGGAAGGTATAATGGGTGTTGTACCATAAGTACAAAGAAGCCATTAACATATTCGAGCAATAAAGGAGGTCAGTCTTCGACATCATCAGAAGATTATAGATCCCTATTTTTTCCATTCATCGGCCTTGACCTTTTCCACCTTAGCCAACCACCGGTCGAAATCTGGAAAGGAAGGAACCACTCTCACCAGTCGAGAATTTCCATTCAGAAATGACAAATGTAGGGCAGATTGCTCAGCTGTGGGTTCTCCTTCAATAGTTTTGTTCTTTTTCCCTAAAGGCTTAGTCCTATGGAAGGATGGGAAGAACTCACCCAACTTGGAGTCATCAGCGGGAACATTGGACAAGGGTCCAAAAATAGCAATGTGTTTATCAGAAATGATGAAAGGAATTATTACTTGAGACTCATAGATGTGTCTATTCTCCTCTTGAAGAAGTTCCGGTGCAAACTATTGGTTCCTCACTAACTTAGGCCAAGGAATCTGGGTAAAAGGAGACAATGGAGCGGTGCTTGGAGAGCTTTTGTTATTTGGAGTCTTCTTGTTTTGGGAAGCTGCTTAGTTGGAAGCCATTGAAGAAAGTTGGAAGGTGAAAGATGTTACTGAATTCTTGAAGTTCTGAGAGAAGAAAATTAGGTTGCAAAGGTTCGGAAACATAAAAGTGTTAAAATGAGAAAAATGGGATATATATATATATATATATATATATATATATATATATATATATATATATATGTGTGTGTGTGTGTGTGTGTGTGTGTGTGTGTGTGTGTGTGTATGTATGTATATATATATATATAAGCTTTCGGAAGACTAATGGTTTTCAAATCGCCATTAAGACAAGATTGTGTTAGTGGGATGCGTGTCCTCTTGAGGTGTTTCTGTGGGCGGTGGCAGTTATGATGTGACTGTAGTGGTATGTTTTCAAGGAAAAGTGCAATGATGGCTAGTGATAGAGTGGCTGTTGAGGAGACATTTTGTGAAAAAACCATTATGACGTGACGTCATGAGCGTGGTTGAGAGAAGCTGAATAGTTTCTTGATCATGGGATGGTCAGTTATGACCATACTTTTGTGACGTCGAAAGATGGGTGTCGAAAGCTATGATAAAAAAAATGATATTTCTGTCAGCTAGGTCGAAAGGATATTTTTGGGGGACAAATTGTTAGCTCCTAATCTCGACACCTAGTTGACTTTAGGAAACATTGACTTTAGCGTCATGTTTTGGTATAAAGGAAAATGCTTCGACTAAATCAAAGCTGAAGAAGCTTGAGTCGAAGATGCAAGGAATATAAGGACGTGTGTTATACCTCAAAATTTGCCCTCATATTTATTCCACTAACTGACTTCATGCCTCGCAATCATCCACATTTCTCATTAGGGCATGACTATGCATTCATGCATCATTGAGATCTCAAGACGTGGGATCATGTATTTTCTTGTGATTTGAGTTTTCCTGACTCAAGGGAGATCCACCTAGTCACTGCATATAAGTGGGAGCAAGGAATGAGTTCATATGATGCGTGCCAGTTAAATCAGGATTTAATCAAGGCCATTTGTCCAAGTGCGTGACCATTCTTCAATGTTTATGAAAGAGGATCAGTATCAGGGTATAAGTATGAAATGCGTGCCAGTCAAAGTCAGGGTTTAGTTCCATAATTTCATTAAAGATTCAATCAGTGGATCATTCAAGTTCAAATTCAAAATCTTGACTTGAATCTATTGGTCAGGATGCAAGAAGGATTATTCAAGCCCATTGCAATTCTAAGCCTATTTAGATTTCAAATCCATTTTACCCACTTTTTTGACAATCAAATAACTACATCCATGTAGTTATCCAAAACCAATTTCTTCAGATCTATTTTCCGTGTCCATTTCTAACCATTTTTGGTTTTACATCTCTAATCTATGGCTAAATTTTACAAATCCATATGTACCGTTTTCTAAACTCTTTAGTCTCCGAAATCAATTCAAATTAACCCAATTCTTTTTAACCCCATTATTGCTCACCGAAACTCAATAAAGTTGCTATCCAAGTTATTTTCCTTAATTCTATTTTATTAAACCAATTTATCAATCTGATTTTAATTCATCCTCTAATTCTAACCAAAGCCATGTCAAACTATAATCTTTTCTTGTTAGTCCGACTTCAAAGAAAATATAAGTCACAGTTTTTTTAGTCCACCTCGTATACAAATTAAGGCCCATTACATGTTTAGTTGTCATTACTTAAATGAAAAGCAAGAAGGCCCCATTATAATCCTGCTACATATTTTTCGGAAAATGGAAAGAAATAAAAGAAGGCAACAGGTCCGAACGAGTCATAACGTATGAAAAAGGAATGATAGGAAAAGGGATCTTGATTGATGACAACAGAAAAATTCAATAACAAAAGATAAAGCTCATTATTGAAGTTCAGTTATAGTTACAACCATAACATAACAAGTTACAAAGGAAAGGAAAAAATAGAAAATTCAGAAACAATGACCAAAAAAGAAATTTCAGTGAGGAAATAAGTCGCAGCGGATAACAGATCCAATTCACTCTTCAATCATCACTTCATCAATCTCAATATCCTTCTTCAACGTCCTGCGGCATCAATTCAGAACCATCACCTCCAATCCTCACCCTTCGCAAACTCCTCGCATTCTCATTAACATCTTAAGAGCGCCTTTAATGAGTGTCAATGAGATTCATCAAACCCTGCAAACTCTCAATCTGCGAAAAAAAGACATAGAAAAAACATCAACCTGCAATTTCAAGAATCATCAACGAAAACTCAGATTCACGATCAGAAGGAAAAATACTAACAGAAAATCAGTCATATCATTATAACAGAGGAATCAATGAAAAATGATCTTGAACCTTTTCTGCTATCTTAATTCTCCAACTATCATCATCATTCTTCAACCTTCCTCTCAAGCAACTCATCAACCTTCAACAACTACATCTGCAAATAAAAATCAATATCATCACTCAATGACAGATCACAACTCAGATTCACAGTGAAATAGAAATCGAATCAGAAAAAAAAACACAAGAAGAAAATAACCAGTCCTAGACATTTGTTGTTGGCTATTGGGAATAATGAAGAGCTTGGAAAATTTCTAGCCGGTGTTACCATTGCTTAGGGTGGTATTCTTCCTAACCTCAACTCTTTGCCTTTGCCTAAGAAAAATGGAAATCCTGCAGCAGCGGAAAGGGGAGTTTCATGGTCACAGACCCTGTACACAAAAGCAATCCGTTATCAAGAGCAATAACTGGACAATTCGGAATCAAGAGGAAATATCAGAACAAAAAAAAATCAGTTATAAGCTTCATAACTAACTGTCAAAACAACCAACAGAAATCAAACTCATAACTAATCACAATTGATTCTAACCAAAGCTCATAACTGAATCCTAACAGAAATTTTCTAGAACTCACCAGAGAAATTCCAGAAGTATCCAGAAGAGTGACTTCTATAAATCAGAAGCACCACTCTTTATCAAGTTTCCTCACCATTTTTCTCACTCTCTCCACCATTTTTCAACCTCTCACACTTCACCATTCTAACCAATCCAGCCTCTTTCTCTCAATTCAATCCTTCTCAATCTTCCATAGCCTCCTTCATCTTCAATCTTCCTTCAATCACTTCTTAAAACTCATCTTCAATTCTTTGCATCTTCATCTTCCTCGCCTCATCTTCATCTTCCTCACCTCAATCATTCTCTCCTCAATATCGTTTTTCTGAATCTGTCTCCATATTCAACCTACCCTCTTCATCTCTCTCCATTCAATATTCATCTATTCGAACCTGCATAACAACAAACTTGAAGGTTCAAAATTGAAAAATCTGGAATTGCATAGCGAATAAGAAGAAGAACAGGGACTCCACAACCTCTTCAATATCTTTGTTTCACCGTATCCGCAACAATCTTCAGAGAGCTTTAGCAACCGCTCTTCAATCTTCAAGATTCATTAACATCAACTCAATAGCATCAGCAAACGCGCAGAATCAAGAATACATAAGGGGGAAGAGAGTTGAAGATGAATCATACCTGAACGGAACCGTGCGGCATGTGAAGACGTCTTCGTCGCATTCACGTCGTGTTCGTCTGCGGAACCTCCTCCTCAACGAGTCAAGGTCTTCCATTCGCGCCTCATCTCCAACGATACAAGGTACGAGTCGTTCTTGCACCACTCTTGAGTCGTCTCAGTGTCATTAGGGTGTTGGATTTGGTCTTGCGCCGTTCTTGCGGTTCCGATTTTGCTGTTTACCGTTCGTGTTAATTTAGTGAAAGATTGGATGTTGTTTTTTTGGTGAGAGAAGCTGTGTTAGGATACGGATGAGATGAGAAGCGAGAGGGAGAATGAATTTTTCACGAAGCAAGAGGGTTTGATTATGAGAGGTTCGAATAGGATTCTGGTTCGTTTTAGCTCGTGTTAGGTTAGGGTTTGCGTGGAGGTCGATTGGTAGGTGGTGGCTGACGGATGAAGAAGCTATGTCTTCTTCAATGGAAGCCGTCGCAAAGGGGTAAAGTTAGGGTTTCGTATGTTGTGGTTTGATCAAGTTATGGGGATTAGGTTAGTTTGTGGTCCGATTTGGAGAAGATTAGGAAAGGATTCATGGAGGTGAGAATGATTCTGTAAGAAGAAGAAGAAAGGGTACGCCGGGGAAGAAGAAGGCGGAACGGCGGCGAGGGATAGGGGGAAGAAGAAGGGAATTAGGGTTTCACTACTTTTTCTTTCAGCTTTTGTTTTTGTTGTTTATAAGTTTAATGAAAACATTATGAATTAAGTTATGTTATTAATCCATTTTTAATTTTAATGACTATGTTTAATCCTCATAAAAATCCACTAATTCATGACCAGTAGTGTTAATCCTTCCATACTATGCGTTTAGGGCTTAATTTTTTTTGCTAATCTCACCACCCTTCTCTCAGCCCAACATAAAATAGGTTAAAAAATTCGCTGACTGCACCTCCCATAAAGGCCTACGAAAATGGGCCATGTTTCATTGCTAACTGCACTCCCATTATCAAGCCCATCATAGAAACAACATAAAAAAAGTGTTTCCTACACCTCCCTTGGTTTCCAGCGAAATGGGCCTCTTTCCCTTGCTATCTGCACTCCCTTTGTGAGCCCAGTCAATAGAAACAATTAAAAAAATATACTAAATGAACCTCCCCCATTATTTTCTTTTAGAATTTATTTTAGTTTTACATAGTTTAGAAAATAACTCAAAAAAAAAATAGAAAAATGATTAGGAAAATTCTATAAAAATTTAAATAGACTTTTAATTCATATTAGAAATAGTTGGCACTTTATTTTTCTGATTTTGCTTTGTTTTTTATTTTATGTTGAATTTTTCATGTAAATAGTTCTTAATGAATTTTCTTTAATTGTACATAATATTGTAGATTTTATTTCTTAACCTTCCAGTAACTTTTTTATTCCATTCTTTTTACTGTAATTAGAGGATTCATACTAGTACTTAGGGTAATTTTAGTAGATTTTTTAGCTCATTTTATCTTAGGTTTAGAGGCTTAATCCTTAGAAATTAGTGAATAATTCTTAGGTAGAAATAGACAATTTTTAGTTATAGCAAAACTAGGATTTTTTAGAATCCCTTTTAACAAAATGTCATAGATAATCAGAGGACCCCATAGATTAATTTTCATAATTTTTCCAGAGGTTTTGCTATTTTTTAGGATTTTTAGTTCTTAGGCTTTATGCATATAATTTCTATTAGCTTAGGTTAGTACATTAAAAATCAATAAAAAATAGTGGGTTTAGAATTAGTTTGAGGATTTAATATGGACTTAGGCTAGTTTAGATTTTGATTTTTTAGAAGAAAAAATATTAGGTAGGACCTTAGTTTAGAATTTAGGCTTAAGTGTTTTTTTTAATTAGGATTAGAATAAATAAATAGAACTATTTTAATTCATGCCTTTAAATGTTTTGTTTAGAATTTTATTCTTATATTCAATTTTAATGCTTTGTATATTGATTGATATTTCACTTGAATAGGTTTCCCCCTTGGCTCTAGAATCAACTTATCTTCCTTAGGAAGTAAGTTGCATTCTATTAGTTCTAGGTGCTTTTTCCATTAGGTTTAGAAAACCCCAAAAACCATAGGATTTCCCATGTAAATAAATCAATAAAAATTAGGGTGTGTCTTAGTTCCCATTAGATTTTTCCTTTTCCAACTTGAGTCATTCTTTCTCTCCTCATGAAGAAAATAATAAAAATCTAAGGATAAACCGAACAATCTTGTACGACACGAGACTTTGTTGCGGAGTGTTTATACGCGTCCTGTTTCGGGGCGAGGTGTAAATACTTCCCGCGATGGATAGGTCTTAGTGCAAGACAGTTCACAAACAAATTCAAAACACTTCTCATAAAAGACAAAAAAACAAATAACAAGCGACTATCCTGCGGGAACTTCTCTTCTCATCTCTTTCACTCACAACGCGAACTCGCGACGACTTGTCTTTCATGCAAGACGGTAAATGCACTCGTACCAGACGAGCCTGCAACACCTGAGCATAGACATACGCAGTTCCAGCTATAAAAAACACAAACAAATAGTTCCCGCCTTAGTTAGGCGAACTACGTCAACTCTGATCCTCATTATCCCGATGAGGTACGTAGGCAGCGGGGTAGGGCCCGTTCGAGCGCATTTTTTATTTTCCCTACATTTCCACCTTTTATTCCCATTCTTTCTTTCCATTCTCTTTTCTTATTCCTTACTCATTTCATTTTCCATCCCAGTCAGCAGTTCTATTCAGCAGCATCTTATTTTTCTCACCCTTTGAAACAAGCAAGCAAGCGTGGATCCCGTCGGGTACGGCAGACGATCTGGGGTGCTAATACCTTCCCAGGTCGTAACCGACTCCCGAACCCTGATCTTTGGTTCGCAGGACCTTGTCCTTTCCTTCTTCCTCAGGTTTGTGCAACATTACCTTTCCCATTCTTTCGGGATAAAAATGTCTGGCTGGCAACTCTAACCTTTCCGCGCCACTTTCGCGTTTGTACTAGGATGAAAATCCTGGGAGCGACAGCTGGCGACTCTCCTGGGGACTAACCTGATTCTTCCGGTTTCCCTTGTAGAGTCAATCCTAGCGCCTGTTTGGTTTTGTTTCTTCGGGTGTTTATTTCTTTATGCCTGTGTGTTTTAGTTTAGCATTACTGTTTCTATTTACAGTTTTTACTTTACAGCTTTACTTTACCGCATTTATTTACCGCTTTCAGTATTTTATTTTCCATGCATCATATTATACTGGATTGTCTGGCTGTGCTGGTTTTAATTTTTTCTGCGGGATGGGAGTTACTGTGAGATAAGCCAAATACCCGGCTTGAGTGCACTATAGGATTAGCGTGGACAGACATTGTACTCAATGGTATCTCACCATGATGGGTGGCGATGTGTTCCACACCCAGATTGCGACCGTCTTGGAACTATTCTGTGTGGGGATTACCTCACTTCAGGGTATGACCTTGATAGTTATGTGCATCTGGTGACCGATCTTCGAGGACCTTAATGGGAACACCCCTCTCCAGTGATGACAGTGGCAGACCATATTTGTTGGCAAACCCACTCGCATCCAAGGGTCCATTGGGAACTCGCATAGGATGGCCTGGTTCTCTCATAGGAATTCAGTTAAAGCAAACTGTTTGTATGACGGTAGTATTGTACCCTTCGGGATGAATGTACTATTGTTTCTCGATTCAGTGCTTGAAGCTGGAGACTTGTGAGGGATGCTTGTTTTTTCGGACTCAACTGAGACCTCCCTGCGTAGTACATAATGCCAAACCGATTCCCTGATTTGGTCATGAGCCATTTCTCGGAAATGGTGAACGTATTATTGCTATTCGGCTTTGAGAGTCTGTGATGTTGACCCGAGTAGCACACCCGTGAGATTGGGAGGGGTTTACAGGTTTGCAGGAACCCTAATACCTTCAGCATACCCACCATGCCTTTGGTTCAGTTTTGTGATCTGGATTTTTGGTTTTAAGATATGGATCCCGGATCAGAGGGATGATTATTGTGATATATGGATTTTGAGACCTTGCACCGACACCTGATTATATGATTGGCACATCACAGACACTTCACTGGTCACATGCCTTGCCTTGCATAAGCATCATATCATCATTAATCATTTGTGTTCTTTTATTCTCAGGGTTTGCATTACTCCCGATTCCTGGTCATATCTTTGCTTCAGAATGGAAGACGTCAGAAAGAAGAATATTTTCTACAAGTTTTTTGATACCAAAGTGGACTTGCTCAAGCAGATGGTGTCTCTCATTACCCCGAGTCATTTGGATTTCTTCAAACAGCAATATGGTGATATTTTGGACATGGTGTTCAGTCTGGATAGTTCGCAAAAGAGTGCCATTCATACCTTGCTCCAGTACTATGATCCTAGACTCTGATGTTTCACATTTCCAGATTTCCAGCTAGGTCCACTACTAGAAGAGTATGTTGAGATTTTGAGACTACCTATCAAAGATCAGATTCCTTTCAATTCGGAAATGACAAGGCCGACTCACGCCGACATTGCTAAGGCTCTTTATTTGAGCCCATCAGAGGTATCTGCTAATCTGGTTTCCACCAAGGCAGGAGTGCTTGGTTTTCCCTTAGAGTTTCTGGTCAGAAGAGCAGAAGAATGTGTCGTGGAAAAGCAGTGGGATTCAGTTTGAGATATCTTGGCATTATCTGTGTATGGGATAATTTTGTTTGCTGATACGGACAAGTTTGTGGACATAAATGCTATTCATTTGTTTGTGTTGAAGAATCTGGTACCTACTCTCCTAGGTGACTTGTATTATTCAGTGCACTATAGGAATGAGAAGAGACGAGGCGGCTTGGTTAGATGTTGTGCTCAATTGTTCTACACGTGGTTTATGAGGCACATCCCTATTACTGGAGTGTTCACGGATCCCAAAGTAATCTGGTCGCAAAAGCTAAGCGCGTTGACTGCCAAAGACATCAGATGGTTCACCTTAAGGCTAAAAGGGAAAGAGCTTATCTCCAGCTGTGGAAAGTATCCTAATGTTCCCCTCTTAGGAGTAGCTGGGGGCATTAACTACAACCCCATACTCTTGAGAAGACAATTAGGATACGCTTTGAAGAATGTTCCCAAGGATTCAGAGCTAGATCAGACCTTTTATTTTTCTGTGAAGGATAATCTCCCATTGGTGCGGGAGGCTGCAGGTGCTTGGAAACTGGTTAATAGAAAGGGTATAGATCGCTTGGGCAGGAGCAATAACCAAATGTTTCCCGAGTTTGAAGCGTGGGTAAGAGAAAAATCTCAAGTGACTCTAATCCCTTTCTCTGCACCGTTACCACCGCCTACCACAGTGCCTTTGGAAGATTATCAGAAGTTGGAAGCTTTGGTCAAGCAGCTTAGGTTTGAGAATCAGGAGGCTTATAATTCTTGTTAGAAACTGATGATTCAGAACCGTCAGTTAGAGGATAGAGCTGTACAGGCCGAGGAAGCAGTTCGTCTCAAGCAGAAGGACTTCGAAGAGAGATAGCTTTACTTCAGGAAAAAGGGGTTAGCTGAGACTCACAAGACGGCCCAGCGCCGAAGAGAGAAGAAAGATCTGAATGAAGCCAATGAAGCTGTTACCTTATGGAAAGAAAAATGGGTAGACCATTTGAAGAAGCAAAAGGAGCTAGACGTCAAGCATGAGCTGGAAATTAAGAGTCTCCAGGATTCTTTGGATGGGAAGAAAGAACTCCTTCGGAAGGCTTATCATCAAGAGAAGGGTCGTCTCCAACATTTAGCAGAAAGTCAACAAGCATTAAAGGAAGCTCAAAAGGAAATTGAGGACTTGAAGTTGAAAGTTGATGTGAAAAGGTCAAAGGCCGAGCCGGGTCCAAGCAAAGAGATTGAGACAACGTTCATGCAGCAGATTGAGGAGTTACACGCTTCTTTTGATACGAGGGACCTCCTCATCCAGAAACTCATCCAGGAGCCCGATCATCCAGATATTGTTCAGTTGTTCCAGGATGTCAAGCGCCTTAGCTGGAGATTGCAAGATTTAGAGTTCCCTAGGGTTTAATTTCATGTTATTGTACTTGGATTACCCACAGGCTTGTAGTGGGATTCCTTTTATTTGATGTACTTTTGTTGTTATTGTGATTGGCACCCTTCGGGGACTTTGTTATTTCAAACTTTAGCTTATGTGATTGAATTGTTCTGAATCTCTTGTTCGTTATTTGTTGCACCGACACGGGGTAATGAGCACTAATTCTCCACGACCATCATTATGTTTGAATATTGCTTGGGTCTTCTTCCCAATTCTTATCTTCTCTTAATGCCAGGACCGGAAACAGGGAAAGACTTGGGAATAAAAGGAACACATTGCATTGCATACGCATCATTTGCATTTTGTCTTTGTCTTTGCAGGTTTTTCTTCGGGATGCTTAATTTATCTCTGTTACAGGAAAAGATTGCGAGAGCTGCCAAGACCCGGTATCTCCGACAAGATATCCCGCATCGCTACGCGACCCGCAGCAATCAAAGGACAGCCATGGATGCTATGCAGACAGAGCTCAATGAAGTTCGTACCAAGATGGCAGAGTTCATGACCCTGATGCAAGGGATGGCTCAGGGACAACAAGAGCTGAGGAATGCAATTCAAGGGCTCAACCCTCTTAATACTAATACTCATGCGACCACTTCTGACGGGCTAGGGGCTCCTCACAACACCAACAACGGCCCAGGTGGACCTCATATTCCAGATCCAGCTATGGCAACTTTCGTTCCAGTGCACGACAGGCAGGAGGATCAATTCCAGTATTTCAACAATGACATGGGATTCGGCGGTGAAGGAAATCTTAATGACTTTTTGGTGCTTGCTGAGAAGGTCAAGGCCCTCGAGTGTAGAGACACTTTGGGGATTGATGTGTCGGACATGGGTTTAGTACTTGGGGTGGTCATTCCTCATAAATTCAGGCCACCAGCTTTTGACAAATACAACGGTAGCTCCTGCCCGAAGACTCACTTGCAGGCTTTCTACCGGAAGATCGCTGCCCACACTCGAGATGAAAAACTCTGGATGTACTACTTCCAGGATAGTCTCTCCGGAGGATCCTTGGAATGGTACATGAAGCTGGAGAGGAGCTCTGTAAGAAGCTGGAAGGATTTGGGAGAAGCCTTCCTCAGGCAGTATCAGTACAATATCGACATGGCGCCTAGTCGTACCCAACTTCAGAGTTTGACTCAGAAGAGCTCGGAAAGTTTCAAAGATTACGCACAAAGGTGGCGTGAAGTAGCCGCTCGAGTGCAACCACCTTTGTTGGAGAGAGAGATGGTTGACCTTTTCCTGGATACCCTTCCTAGGCATTTCATGGAAAGGCTAGCTGGTTGTTCTTCAAGCGGATTTTCGGACATTATCTTGACGGGTGAGAGAATAGAGAGTTGGCTTAAGCAGGGGAAAATTCATAATGGAGGTGCTTCAGGGTCTTGCATTAAGAAACCCTTTGTGAAAAGAAGGGAAGGAGAAACAGGTGCAGTGTACGCACATAGGGGAGTGATTAACCGAGGATATTATCAGCAAGTGGCCCCTGTCACTATTTCAACTCCACCCGTTCAACAGCAGGTCCAACCACCACAACCGCAGCACTCACAAGGGTATCAGCAAAGAGCTCCTCGTTCATATTACCCTCAGAGACCGAAGAATAGACATTTCGAAGCTCCACCAATGTCCTACTCACAGCTTTTGAAGAATCTTCTACAGCTTCAGATGATTCAACTCCGAACTCTACAACCTCCGAAGCCAGGCCAGATCCCCGAGGGTTATGATTCGAATATTAGATGTGAATTTCATTCTGGAGCTCCCGGACATACCACAGAGAATTGTAAAGCATTGAAGCATGTTGTTCAAGACCTACTGGATACTAAAGCAATCAACTTTGCTCCTTCTCCTAATGTGCTTCAGAATCCCATGCCTCCTCACAGGGGTACGGTTAGGGCAATTGATGAAAGGGAGAACTTGAATTTGGTGTGTGATGTTGACGACTTGCAGACTTCGTTGATTGCTGTTAAGGTTTGCTTGTTAAAGAAAGGTATCTTCCCTGGGTGCAAAGAAGATTGTCCGGAATGTGCTGAAGCTACAAATGGTTGTAAGCGGTTGAAAGTCGGAATCCAAAGCATGATTGATGAGGGAATGTTGCAGTTTGACAAGGTTGTAAAAGAAAGTGAAGTCTCCACAGTAACTATCTTCTATGATCCATCTCAAGTTCCTTCACGGGCCAGAGTGGCACCGATAACCATCACCACTGCTGGACCCATAATGTACCAGAGTGACAGAGCTATTCCTTGGAATTATGGTGGTGAAGTATACTGCAACGGCCAGAGGCAAGAGTTGGCCACGACTAGTATAACCCAAGCTCAAGTAGAAAACATTGGAGTAGGGGGCTTTACTAGAAGTGGAAGGTTGTTTGCGCCGGAAACACTGAGAAACAATGTGATACCACCCAGAGATACTGCAGAAGCCCAAGCTAGAGCAAGAGGGAAGCAGCCAGTAGTTGTCAATGATCCTACACCATCAACTGATCCAAACCTCACCTTTGATAAAGAAGCTGAAGAATTCCTGAGGATCATCAAGAAGAGTGACTACAAGATTGTGGACCATCTGCAGCAGACGCCGTCGAAGATCTCCATCTTGTCTTTACTCATGTGTTATGACTCTCACAGGAAGGCTCTCCTGAATATTCTGAACAAGGCATACGTGCCTCAGGATATTTCTGTAAATCAGTTAGAAGCGGTGGTGTCCAGCGTCAATGCCAGTCACGGATTGGGGTTCACGGACTTGGATTTGACTTCTGATGGGCGTGCTCATAATCGGGCATTGCATATCTCTCTAGAATGTAAGGGTGCAGTACTCTCCCACGTGTTGGTAGATACTGGATCATCTTTGAACGTCTTTCCCAAGAAAGCACTGATGAAATTGGACTATGATGGAGTGGTTCTAAAGCCCAGTGATCTAGTAGTTCGAGAATTTGATGGGTCGAGGAGGTCGGTGTTCAGAGAGGTGGAATTACCCATCAAGGTAGGTCCACAGATCTTCAATACCACGTTTTATGTAATGGATATCCATCCTGCATATAGTTGTTTACTCGGAAGACCTTGGATACATTCGGCAGGAGCGGTATCGTCTACACTCCATCAGAAGCTAAAGTTTGTCTGGGAGGGTCAAATTGTGACTGTTAGTGGGGAAGAAGATATCTTCGTTAGTCATCTAGCTTCATTCAAATATGTGGAGATGGATGGCGAAATAGTTGAGACCCCATGTCAGGCTTTTGAGCCCTTGAAGTCTGAGCAAGCATCCGCAGTGGCAGCTTCTCCTGAAGTACCCAAGAAAGGGGTTTCCATAGCCTCTTATAAGCAAACGCTTGAATTGGTAGAATCTGGGGTACGAGAAGGTTGGGGCAGTCCAGTAGAAGTTCCAGAGAAGAAAGATATGTTCGGGATTGGCTATCATCCTGGAAGATCATCGTCTGGACCAAGTGCTAAAGGTTGTCAGAGCCCGGTCACTTTCACAAGTGCGGGAGTGGTAGACTACGGAAACATCAGCGCAGTGCAGGATGACGCTGTCGATAGTGACTGTGACTTAGATGAATGGATCAGGCCTGCCGCTCCACAAACTCAGCTTAGCAATTGGACGTCAGAAAGGCTTATTTCAGTCACCTCTTTCGAAGAGTAATAATTTTTTGTTTCTGTTTTCCTGTATTAAAGCACTATGTCTTTTCTGGGGCATAGTAGCTCTTTGTAAGGGTTCATTTGTTCATTAACACAATCATAAATAAAGATGACGTTTCACACTCATTCATGTTGTTCTCTGTCTTTCATTTTTTACTTTTGTTTTTCAAAAAGAAAGAAAAGTTTTAAAATGGCAATGTTTCTCATTTTTCTCAAGTTGTTGCTAAAGCCTTGCATGAATCACTATTCATGCAGGTGCTCGTCATCGGATCTTATCAATGACAACCCTGTTATGGCTGAGTATGACTTCGACAATCCAATTTATCAAGCCGATGAGGAAGGTGAAGAGGATTGTGATCTACCTGAAGAATTGGCCAGACTGCTTAAACAGGAGGAGAAGATGATTCAGCCGCACGAAGAAAATGTCGAAGTAATAAACCTGGGTACTGAAGAAGACAAGAAAGAAGTCAAGATCGGAGCTGCATTAGAAGAATCTGTCAAGACTCGTTTGATTGCTATGCTTCGAGAATATGTTGACATCTTCGCATGGTCCTACCAAGATATGCCGGGTTTAGACACTGACATTGTGGTACACAAGCTGCCTCTCAGAGAAGATTGTCCTCCGGTAAAGCAGAAGTTGAGGCGCACGCGTCCAGACATGGCAATTAAAATAAAAGAAGAAGTGCAAAAATAGTTTGATGCTGGATTCTTGGCTGTGACCAGTTATCCTCCGTGGGTTGCTAACATTGTGCCGGTTCCCAAGAAAGATGGTAAAGTCAGGATGTGTGTGGATTACAGGGATTTGAATAGGGCCAGCCCCAAAGATGATTTCCCTCTACCTCACATAGATGTGCTTGTCGATAATACTGCTCAGTTTTCCGTGTTCTCCTTCATGGACGGATTCTCAGGCTATAATCAGATTAAGATGGCTCCCGAGGACATGGAAAAGACAACTTTCATCACTCTTTGGGGCACCTTTTGTTACAAGGTCATGCCATTTGGTTTGAAGAATGCAGGAGCTACCTATCAATGGGCAATGGTGACATTATTTCACGACATGATCCATCATGAAATTGAAGTTTATGTTGATGATATGATAGCAAAATCCCAGACGGAGGAAGAGCACTTGGTTAACCTAGCAAAATTGTTTGACAGGCTTCGGAAGTTCAGACTGAGGTTGAATCCGAATAAGTGTACCTTCGGGATTCGTTCTGGCAAGTTACTCGGCTTCATTGTTAGTGAACGAGGAATTGAGGTTGATCCAGCCAAGGTGAAAGCTATCCAATAAATGCCTGAGCCGAAGACTGAAAAGCAAGTATGTAGCTTCTTAGGGAGACTAAACTACATTGCACGGTTTATTTCTCACCTAACGGCCACGTGTGAGCCCATCTTTAAGCTTCTGAGGAAGAATCAGGCCATAAAATGGAACGAAGACTGCCAGCAAGCCTTCGACCGAATCAAAGAATACTTGTTAGAACCCACAATTCTTATGCCTCCAGTGCCAGGAAGACCTTTGATTATGTATCTTATTGTGCTTGAAGGATAGATGGGGTGTGTGTTGGGTCAGCAGGACGAGTCTGGTCGAAAAGAGCACGCCATTTATTACCTTAGCAAAAAGTTTACCGATTGTGAGACGCGATACTCACTACTCGAGAAAACTTGTTGCGCTTTGGCATGGGCTGCTCGCCGACTAAGACAGTACATGCTGACTCACACTACTCTCTTAATTTCCAAGATGGATCCTGTGAAATACATCTTTGAGAAGTTGGCTTTGACAGGAAGAGTGGCCCGTTGGCAAATGATACTAACGGAGTATGACATACAATACACTTCACAAAAGGCAATCAAGGGGAGTGTGTTGTCAGAATACTTGGCCCAGCAGCCGATCGATGATTATCAACCCATGAGGTTTGAGTTTCCGGATGAGGACATCATGTTCCTCAAGTCGAAAGACTACGAAGAACCACTTCCGGAGGAGGGGCCCGACCCCGAATCCATATGGAAGTTGATATTTGACGGGGATGTAAACATGAATGGAAGTGGGGTGGGTGTTGTTATCATCTCTCCAGAAGGGGTCCACACACCTTTAGCCGCTCGGTTGACTTTTGAATGCACTAACAATGAGGCGGAGTATGAAGCTTGTATCATGGGGATCGAGGAGGCAATAGACTTGCGAGTCAAGAACCTTGAGATCTTCGGAGATTCTGCTTTGGTGGTAAATCAAGTCAATGGCAAATGGCTTGTTCATCAATCTCGTTTGATTCCTTACAGAGATTATGTCAGGAGGCTGTTAACTTTCTTCACCAAAGTCAAGCTGAACTATATTCCTCGAGATGAAAACCAGTTCGCCGATGCTCTAGCAACTTTGTTGTCCATGATTAAAGTTTGTCAAGAGAATTTCGTGCCTCGAATTTAGGTCTCCCGTCTTGAAAGACCCACTTATGTCTTTGCAGTTGATGATGGTGAAGATAACAAGCCTTGGTACTATGACATCAAACAATTCATGAAGGCTCAAGAATACCCGGATGGGGCATCTAGTAAGGATAAGAAGACCCTTAGAAGACTGGCAGGAGGTTTCTTCTTGAATCAAGATGGTGTGTTGTACAAACGGAACTTTGACATGGTACTGCTCAGATGCGTGGATAGACACGAAGCAGACCTGTTAATGCAGGAGGTTCACGAAGGCTCCTTTGGTACCCATGCTGGAGGACATGCCATGGCCAAGAAATTGTTGAGATCGGGATACTATTGGATTACCATGGAATCTGATTGCTGTAAGTACTCCCGTAAGTGCCACAAGTGTCAAATTTATGCCGACAAGGTCCATGTACCTCCGAATCCGTTGAGTGTCATGTCTTCACCATGGCCGTTCGCTATGTGGGGCATCGATATGATTGGCAAGATTGAGCCAACAGCTTCTAATGGTCATCGCTTCATCGTAGTTGCTATTGATTATTTCACGAAGTGGGTTGAAGCGGCGTCTTACACCAATGTCACTAAGCAAGTGGTCGCCCGATTTATTAAACGAGACATCATCTGCCGGTACGGAGTCCCTGAAAGGATCATCACTGATAATGGTTCTAATCTCAACAACAAGATGATGGTTGACTTGTGTCAAGACTTCAAAATAGAACACCACAACTCTTATCCACATCGTCCGAAGATGAATGGCGTTGTCGAGGCGGCCAATAAAAACATCAAAAAGATCGTGCAGAAGATGGTTGTGAAGTACAAAAACTGGCATGAGATGTTACCATTCGCGTTGCATGGGTACAGAACATCAGTACGCACTTCAACTGGGGCAACTCCATTCTCATTAGTATATGGTATGGAGGCAGTCCTACCAATCGAGGTGGAAATCCCTTCGTTGAGGTTGATGATGGATATCAAGCTAGATGAAGCTGAGTGGCTCCGGTCCAGATATAATCAATTGAGCCTCATTGAAGAGAAGCGTCTAGCAGATGTATGCCATGGACAGTTGTATCAGCGACAAATGAAGCAGGCTTTTGACAAGAAGGTGCGACCACAGAGGTACACGCCAGGAGATTTAGTGCTGAAAAGGATTCTTCCTCCTCTCAACGATCACAGGGGCAAGTGGACACCCAACTATGAAGGACCGTTCGTGGTTAAGAAGGTTTTCTCAGGCGGAGCCTTAATGCTGACAACCATGGACGGAGAAGACTTCCAAACCCCTGTCAACGCAGACGCAGTAAGAAAATACTTCGTGTAAAAAGGACCCGCTGGATAAAAACAGAATAAAGATCCAGGCAAAAATGGGCATCCCGGCGAGCCAAAAACAGAATAAAAGGCTCGGGCAAAAGTTAGGGAAATCTTGAGGAAAAAAAAGTGTACACCCCCTGAGTTGAAAAGCCACATCGGACAACTCAGGCAAAAAAGGGTATCCCGGTGGATTGAAAACCTGAAAGGGCGATCCACGATAAAGAGGGATTATCACGAACGACTGCGATCTGCGAGATCCATGACCTACCTACAGTTGAGGCTATCATAAGGGTTGAAGATCAGTTCACTTACCTTTTCTCAAGAGGCAGAGCGAGCGGAGCGTCTTGAAGACATACTAGTCATAACTGGGTTGAGACTTGATGAGATTCACTTCTCACATTTCCAATAGGATAGTTTGTTTTTATTTTTAGTTGTTCCCTCATTCCAGGGAACTGCTTCCTTTGTATTGCCTATTCAGGGCCACCTTTCCAAATCAATAAGAATTCGACTTCAGTAAATTTGACTACTTTGCTTCTTTGTTTTTGCTTTTTCTCATCTAGCATTGATTGATTGTGAAAACGTCTAGCAAATTGTGACTTGCATTGTGTTGTGAACATTTGAATGCTTTCTAACTCGTGCAGGAGAATAGAAACATTTAATACAACTCTGAAAGGGTGTCGAGATGCCCATATAATGATTCATACTATGAGCCTGGGGCAAGCAGGCCCCAAAATAACTCTCTATGTTGCAGGTACTATCGATTGTGTTCATGCAGGTACAGGTACTGGTATTGCTAACAAAGCTAACAACAATTATCCAGGAGGAGCATTATTCCCTTTTGTTTGAACAGAAACAGGTGTCTCCCAGGGTGTCTCCAATCATCCCCAGCCATGTGAAAGTCGAAATTTCTCCCAGCAAGGTAGCAGAGAGTGGGTGTCATCCCCAAGCAGAAGCTTCCCTTCAGACAGGGGCAATTCTCAGCAGTATAAGGAGTGTTTTGCCTCCCCAGCAGTTGCTTCCTTAGTAATATCATGCCTTTGGTTCTCAGTCAAGCCAGGAGGTCCTCACTTCCCCACCAGAGTTCAAGAAGAGTCCATCTCTAGCAGGGTCTTCGCACTCCAATCTCAAAGTCCAATTTATTTTTGGCAATGACGGTTGTTCAGAGTCGGTGAATTATTAAAAGTTTTCCCCGCAGAGTTGTTTCCTCCTCATCAGGATGAACCAGATCAATGCAATGATCATCGTTTCTCCCAAGCCAAGCTATCTGGGGTGCCTGCAGTCTCCTTATCAGGAGTTCTTTTTGCATTTGCATAATCATCATTACATTTGCATCCTCCAAAGCGTAGCATTTCCATCGTCATGGAGCATTACGCCATAAATTCAAACATATGCATACCAGCATGGGCTAGTTTTTGAGGTATATTACGAACATCTTCTCAACCTGAAGTACTCCGCACAGAGGATACCAATGTCATTTTTCAGACATCATTATCTTTCCAAGTCGATGTTTGTCATCTTATTCCGCGTCTTTTTTGGTACAACAGTCGCGTCGCAGGTTCCCGTTTTGTACAACGGTCCTGTTTGATTGGGCTCTCGTTTATGTACAACGATCTCGTTCCATCTTGTCCTATTTTCTTTGTTTCTGGTTACCGCCTGCGGCCGGTATACCTTTGCGTCTCCATTCAAGGATGGTTTCGTGTTAGATCCGAGGATCTTTTGAATTGTCATTCGAGGATGGCATTTCTTTTCTTCAAGTCCTTCCGAGGTTGGTCTTGTTGTTTTGTGTGGCTATTATTCGAGGATAGTAGTTCACTTTTTGAGCTTATTGATCGAGGTCAGTTTGTCTCTTTTGCAAAGTCTGTCTGAGGTCAGCTTTGTGTTTGGTTATCAGTCGAGGCTGGTATACCTTTGCGTCTCCATTCGAGGATGGTTTTGTGTTAGATCCGAGGATCTTTTGATTTGTCATTCGAGGATGGCATTTCTTTTCTTCAAGTCCTTCCGAGGTTGGTCTTGTTGCTTTGTGTGGCTATTATTCGAGGATAGTAGTTCACTTTTCGAGCTTATTGATCGAGGTCAGTTTGTCTCTTTTGCAAAGTCTGTCTGAGGTCAGCTTTGTGTTTGGTTATCAGTCGAGGCTGGTATACCTTTGCGTCTCCATTCGAGGATGGTTTCGTGTTAGATCCGAGGATCTTTAGATTTGTCATTCGAGGATGGCATTTCTTTTCTTCAAGTCCTTCCGAGGTTGGTCTTATTGTTTTGTGTGGCTATTATTCGAGGATAGTAGTTCACTTTTCAAGCTTATTGATCGAGGTCAGTTTGTCTCTTTTTGCAAAGTCTGTCTAAGGTCAGCTTTGTGTTTGGTTATCAGTCGAGGCTGGTATACCTTTGCGTCTCCATTCGAGGATGGTTTCGTGTTAGATCCGAGGATCTTTTGGATTGTCATTCGAGGATGGCATTCTTTTCTTCAAGTCCTTCTGCGGTTGGTCTTGTTTTTGTTTTGTGTGGCTATTATTCGAGGATAGTAGTTCACTTTTCGAGCTTATTGATCGAGGTCAGTTTGTCTCTTTTTGCAAAGTCTGTCTGAGGTCAGCTTTGTGTTTGGTTATCAGTCGAGGCTGGTATACCTTTGCGTCTCCATTCGAGGATGGTTTCGTGTTAGATCCGAGGATCTTTTGGATTGTCATTCGAGGATGGCATTCTTTTCTTCAAGTCCTTCTGCGGTTGGTCTTGTTTTTGTTTTGTGTGGCTATTATTCGAGGATAGTAGTTCACTTTTTTGAGCTTATTGATCGAGGTCAGTTTGTCTCGTTCACAAAGTTTGTCTGAAGTTAGTCTTTATTGTTGATGGTTATCGCCTGTGGCCGGTATACCATTGTGTTTCTATTCGAGGACGATTTTAGTACTGGATCCGACGATCTCGTGTGAGTGATGGCATTCTTCCCAGCATATTTCCATCTGGTTCTATTTTCGCTACCTATTCAGAGGTCAAAACCAAAAATACATAAATAAATAAATGGGCAGATGGTGTTTATGCTGTCCTCAGTGTGCAAATTTTCAGGTTTTTATTCGAGTATTCAATCACTCTATACCTTGAACGTCTAAAGTTGTTGCAATTATCCATTCAAGTATGCAGTTGATTGAATAGGGGCAGCTGTAATACCTCAAAATTTTCCCTCATATTTATTCCACTAACTGACTTCATGCCTCGCAATCATCCACATTTCTCATTAGGTCATGATTATGCATTCATGCATCATTGAGATCTCAAGACGTGGGATCAGGTATTTTCTTGTGATTTGAGTTTTCCTGACTCAAGGGAGATCCACCTAGTCACTGCATATAAGTGGGAGCAAGGATTGAGTTCATATGATGCGTGCCAGTTAAATCAGGATTTAATCAAGGCCATTTGTCCAAGTGCGTGACCATTCTTCAATGTTTATGAAAGAGGATCAGTATCATGGTATAAGTATGAAATGTGTGCCAGTCAAAGTCAGGGTTTAGTTCCATAATTTCATTAAAGATTCAATCAGTGGCTCATTCAAGTTCAAACTCAAAATCTTGACTTGAATCTATTGGTCAGGATGCAAGAAGGATTATTCAAGCCCATTGCAATTCTAAGCCTATTTAGATTTCAAATCCATTTTACCCACTTTTTTGACAATCAAATAACTACATCCATGTAGTTATCCAAAACCAATTTCTTCAGATCTATTTTTCGTGTCCATTTCTAACCATTTTTGGTTTTACATCTCTAATCTATGGCTAAATTTTACAAATCCATATGTACCGTTTTCTAAACTCTTTAGTCTTCGAAATCAATTCAAATTAACCCAATTCTTTTTAACCCCATTATTGCTCACCGAAACTCAATAAAGTTGCTATCCAAGTTATTTTCCTTAATTCTATTTTATTAAACCAATTTATCAATCTGATTTTAATTCATCCTCTAATTCTAACCAAAGCCATGTCAAACTATAATCTTTTCTTGTTAGTCCGAATTCAAAGAAAATATAAGTCACAGTTTTTTTAGTCCACCTCGTATACAAATTAAGGCCCATTACATGTTTAGTTGTCATTACTTAAATGAAAAGCAAGAAGGCCCCATTATAATCCTGCTACATATTTTTTGGAAAATGGAAAGAAATAAAAGAAGGCAACAGGTCCGAACGAGTCATAACGTATGAAAAAGGAATGATAGGAAAAGGGATCTTGATTGATGACAACAGAAAAATTCAATAACAAAAGATAAAGCTCATTATTGAAGTTCAGTTATAGTTACAACCATAACATAACAAGTTACAAAGGAAAGGAAAAAACAAAAAATTCAGAAACAATGACCAAAAAATAAATTTCAGTGAGGAAATAAGTCGCAGCGGATAACCGATCCAATTCACTCTTCAATCATCACTTCATCAATCTCAATATCCTTCTTCAAAGTCCTGCGGCATCAATTCAGAACCATCACCTCCAATCCTCACCCTTCGCGAACTCCTCGCATTCTCATTAACATCTTAAGAGCGCCTTTAATGAGTGTCAACGAGATTCATCAAACCCTGCAAACTCTCAATCTGCGAAAAAAAGACATAGAAAAAACATCAACCTGCAATTTCAAGAATCATCAACGAAAACTCAGATTCACGATCAGAAGGAAAAATACTAACAGAAAATCAGTCATATCATTATAACAGAGGAATCAATGAAAAATGATCTTGAACCTTTTCTGCTATCTTAATTCTCCAACTATCATCATCATTCTTCAACCTTCCTCTCAAGCAACTCATCAACCTTCAACAACCACATCTGCAAATAAAAATCAATATCATCACTCAATGACAGATCACAACTCAGATTCACAGTGAAACAGAAATCGAATCAGAAAAAAAACACAAGAAGAAAATAACCAGTCCTAGACATTTGTTGTTGGCTATTGGGAATAATGAAGAGCTTGGAAAATTGCTAGCCGGTGTTACCATTGCTTAGGGTGGTATTCTTCCTAACCTCAACTCTTTGCCTTTGCCTAAGAAAAATGGAAATCCTGCAGCAGCGAAAAGAGGAGTTTCATGGTCACAGACCCTGTACACAAAAGCAATCCGTTATCAAGAGCAATAACTGGACAATTCGGAAGCAAGAGGAAATATCAGAACAAAAAAATCAGTTATAAGCTTCATAACTAACTGTCAAAACAACCAACAGAAATCAAACTCATAACTAATCACAACTGATTCTAACCAAAGCTCATAACTGAATCCTAACAGAAATTTTCTAGAACTCACCAGAGAAATTCCAGAAGGATCCAGAAGAGTGACTTCTATAAAGCAGAAGCACCACTCTTTATCAAGTTTCCTCGCCATTTTTCTCACTCTCTCCACCATTTTTCAACCTCTCACACTTCACCATTCTAACCAATCCAGCCTCTTTCTCTCAATTCAATCCTTCTCAATCTTCCATAGCCTCCTTCATCTTCAATCTTCCTTCAATCACTTCTAAAAACTCATCTTCAATTCTTTGCATCTTCATCCTCCTCACCTCATCTTCATCTTCCTCACCTCAATCATTCTCTCCTCAATATCGTTTTTCTGAATCTGTCTCCATATTCAACCTACCATCTTCATCTCTCTCCATTCAATATTCATCTATTCGAACCTGCATAACAACAAACTTGAAGGTTCAAAATCGAAAAATCTGGAATTGCATAGCGAATAAGAAGAAGAACAGGGACTCCACAACCTCTTCAATATCTTTGTTTCACCGTATCCGCAACAATCTTCAGAGAGCTTTAGCAACCGCTCTTCAATCTTCAAGATTCATTAACATCAACTCAATAGCATCAGCAAACACGCAGAATCAAGAATACGTAAGGGGGAAGAGAGTTAAAGATGAATCATACCTGAACGGAACCGTGCAGCACGTGAAGACGTCTTCGTCGCATTCACGTCGTGTTCGTCTGCGGAACCTCCTCCTCAACGAGTCAAGGTCTTCCATTCGCGCCTCATCTCCAACGATACAAGGTACGAGTCGTTCTTGCACCACTCTTGAGTCGTCTCAGTGTCATTAGGGTGTTGGATTTGGTCTTGCGCCGTTCTTGCGGTTCCGATTTTGCTGTTTACCATTCGTGTTAATTTAGTGAAAGATTGGATGTTGTTTTTTTGGTGAGAGAAGTTGTGTTAGGATACGGATGAGACAAGAAGCGAGAGGGAGAATGAATTTTTCATGAAGCAAGATGGTTTGATTATGAGAGGTTCGAACAGGATTCTGGTTCGTTTTAGCTCGTGTTAGGTTAGGGTTTGCGTGGAGGTCGACTGGTAGGTGGTGGCTGACGGATGAAGAAGCTTTGTCTTCTTCAATGGAAGTCGTCGCAAAGGGGTAACGTTAGGGTTTCGTATGTTGTGGTTTGATCAAGTTATGGGGATTGGGTTAGTTTGTGGTCCGATTTGGAGAAGATTAGGGAAGGATTCATGGAGGTGAGAATGATTCTGTAAGAAGAAGAAGAAAGGGTACGCCGGGGAAGAAGAAGGCGGAACGGCGGCGAGGGATAGGGGGAAGAAGAAGGGAATTAGGGTTTCACTAATTTTTCTTTCAGCTTTTGTTTTTGTTGTTTATAAGTTTAATGAAAACATTATGAATTAAGTTATGTTATTAATCCATTTTTAATTTTAATGACTATGTTTAATCCTCATAAAAATCACTAATTCATGACCAGTAGTGTTAATCCTTCCATATTATGCGTTTAGGGCTTAATTTTTTTTGCTAATCTCACCACCCTTCTCTCAGCCCAACATAAAATAGGTTAAAAAATTCGCTGACTGCACCTCCCATAAAGGCCTACGAAAATGGGCCCTGTTTCATTGCTAACTGCACCCCCATTATCAAGCCCATCATAGAAACAACATAAAAAAAAAGTGTTTCCTACACCTCCCTTGGTTTCCAGTGAAATGGGCCTCTTCCCCTTGCTATCTGCACTCCCTTTGTGAGCCCAGTCAATAGAAACAATTAAAAAAATATACTAAATGAACCTCCCCCATTATTTTCTTTTAAAATTTATTTTAGTTTTACATAGTTTAGAAAATAACTCAAAAAAATAATAGAAAAATGATTAGGAAAATTCTATAAAAATTTAAATAGACTTTTAATTCATATTAGAAATAGTTGGCACTTTATTTTTCTGATTTTGCTTTGTTTTTTATTTTATGTTGAATTTTTCATGTAAATAGTTCTTAATGAATTTTCTTTAATTGTATATAATCTTGTAGATTTTATTTCTTAACCTTCCAGTAACTTTTTTTCCCATTCTTTTTACTGTAATTAGAGGACTCATAGTAGTACTTAGGGTAATTTTAGTAGATTTTTTAGCTCATTTTATCTTAGGTTTAGAGACTTAATCCTTAGAAATTAGTGAATAATTCTTAGGTAGAAATAGACAATTTTTAGGTATAGCAAAAATAGGATTTTTTTAGAATCCCTTTTAAAAAAATGTCATAAATAATCTTAGGACCCCGTAGCTTAATTTTCATAATTTTTCCAGAGGTTTTGCTATTTTTTAGGATTTTTAGTTCTTAGGCTTTATACATATAATTTCTATTAGCTTAGGTTAGTACATTAAAATTCAATAAAAAATAGTGGGTTTAGAATTAGTTTTAGGATTTAATATGGACTTAGGCTAGTTTAGATTTTGATTTTTTAGAAGAAAAAATATTAGGTAGGACCTTAGTTTAGAATTTAGGCTTAAGTGTTTTTTTTTAATTAGGATTAGAATAAATAAATAGAACTATTTTAATTCATGCCTTTAAATGTTTTGTTTAGAATTGTATTCTTATATTCAATTTTAATGCTTTGTATATTGATTGATATTTCACTTGAATAGGTTTCCCCCCTTGGCTCTAGAATCAACTTATCTTCCTTAGGAAGTAAGTTGCATTCTATTAGTTCTAGGTGCTTTTTCCATTAGGTTTAGAAAACCCCACAAACCATAGGATTTCCCATGTAAATAAATCAATAAAAATTAGGGTGTGTCTTAGTTCCCATTAGATTTTCCCTTTTCCAACTTGAGTCATTCTTTCTCTCCTCATGAAGAAAATAATAAAAATCTAAGAATAAACCGAACAATCTTGTACGACACGAGACTTTGTTGCGGAGTGTTTATACGCGTCCTGTTTCGGGGCGAGGTGTAAATACTTCCCGCGATGGATAGGTCTTAGTGCAAGACAGTTCACAAACAAATTCAAAACACTTCTCATAAAAGACAAAAAAACAAATAACAAGCGACTATCCTGCGGGAACTTCTCTTCTCATCTCATTCACTCACAACGCGAACTCGCGACGACTTTTCTTTCATGCAAGACGGTAAACGCACTCGTACCAGACGAGCCTGCAACACCTGAGCATAGACATACGCAGTTCCAGCTATAAAAAACACAAACAAATAGTTCTCTCCTTAGTTAGGCGAATTACGTCGACTCTGATCCTCATTATCCCGATGAGGTACGTAGGCAGCGGGGTAGGGCCCGTTCGAGCGCATTCTTTATTTTCCCTACATTTCCCCCTTTTATTCTCATTCTTTCTTTCCATTCTCTTTTCTTATTCCTTACTCATTTCATTTTCCATCCCAGTCAACAGTTCTATTCAGCAGCATCTTATTTTTCTCACCCTTTGAAACAAGCAAGCAAGCGTGGATCTCGTCGGGTACGGCGGACGATCTGGGGTGCTAATACCTTCCCAGGTCGTAACCGACTCCCGAACCCTGATCTTTGGTTCGCAGGACCTTGTCCTTTTCTTCTTCCTCAGGTTTATGCAACATTACCTTTCCCATTCTTTCGGGATAAAAATGTCTGGCTGGCGACTCTAACCTTTCCGCGCCACTTTCGCGTTTGTACTAGGATGAAAATCCCGGGAGCGACAACGTGGACTTAGAATATTTTCTAAGTATAAAAGAATTAGCTTCGATCGAGTATCCTTGGAGTGGAAAACATGCAACAGTTGAGATCAATATTGGAGGGAATGTTATATTTCTTTCAAATTTGAATAAAGACAAGTGGCGCACACTAGAAGTCCAAGAACATGTAAAGTGCCAAGTGGCATATTTTAGGAGTAAACTGCCAATAGGTTACTTTCGACTAGTATAAATAAAATAGTTCTAGTGTTAGAATTGTGTGTGAATCATATTGTACAAGTTACTCCATAAACACTCAAAGTATTCGTGTATAGAGAAACGAGTGAAGGCGAGAATGTACGTGATGAGATCACCACCCTTTTTTCATATCAATACAATTTATGTTTAAGTTTTTATTTTGAAGTCTTTTTATCTTGCATTCTCTTTACTTTCGAGCAAGTTTATTATTCAACCTTTTATTGTCTTTTTACTTGCTTTCTTTACACTTCCTTGCCATTTACGCTTTATTTCACTTTACTTTCGACTTCAATTATTTTTTAGTCTTGTTTCGTTTTATTCTCTTTTTTACCAAAACACTTCATAAAGTCTGTCGAAGAGTTTATGACACTATTCCTGAAAAACCAATTAAAACTTATTTATAGCACATGTCCTAGGATCAATCTGGTCGATCCTGTGAGTGACTGAGAATATTGTGTTATTTTTAGAGGACCAGCGGTTGTTTACAATTTTCAGGGATACACATATGGTTTCTTATAAAGTCGAGTAATGAGTTATCCTAAAGTCTTAGAAATTAAACTAAGCAAAGCTAAAAGGCGAAAAATAGTGTTCGACACTTCATGATCGGACACTTCAAGTCATCTTGACTTAGTACCCGAGGGGCTAGGATATATACGAAGGACCATTTTAAGTTATGATAAAAGCTGAAAAGTCAAAACAAAATGACAATATGGTCATAAAAACCACAAATGGCAGTTCAAAATGCAAAGTCCGTGGACAAAATTAAGTCATATTTATTTGAGGGTCAAGAATCAAGAATTAACACTCATATAAGAGTCGAGTTCTACAATAAATACCCATGGAGTTCCAAAAAAAGAGTTAAGTACATTATCGTAGTGGAATCAAGGCGCAACAAATCAAAAACCGCCTACGAGTAATGAAAATTCACAAAATGGTCAAAAATTGTGACTCCTCGGCTATGTTGGTATGCCTTGAGCCCGGTTAAAGTTAGTAAACCTTTGACCATTATCTAATGAAGTCTGGGGCTTTTATTTGAGCACCAATGAAAATAATACCAACTTTAAACGACAAAGAGTATTCTAAAAATTGGACGGATAAAACTCATTGCAGTAACCGCCAGACTCAATTTGCTTTGAGCTGTATAGCTCAAAAAATATGAACAAACAGAATGACAAACCTTTGTAAGCATAAGTATAATAAGGATAATCAGACCTTTTACATATACAAAGTCCGGTAAAATATATCTCAGACTTGGGCATAATGTGTACTTATAAGATTCTAAACTCGCATAAAGCCATCAATGAATAGTTATGGGAATACAAAAACTTTTTACAAAAATTTAGACCACGTAAAGGAACGGGAAGAAGACCGGGTCACAAAACGACACCTTTCAAATATATCTGGAATTTTTGATGACTGAATACCATATTCTTATATCATAATTCGTATGCGGGGGGGCTTATGTACATATCAAATATATTTTCAGACGAGTTGTATAGTCGACCAAGACCAGGCATAAATCTAGTTGATACTAGGCCCAGTTATCTGGCCGAGTTGAGTACCTAGCCTAACTGTCTAGCCTAGTTGAGTATCTAGCCTAGTTGTTTAACCGAGTTGGTACTAGGCCCAGTCTGGTCGGGTTGGTACTAGGCCAACTATCTGGCCGAGTTGTGTCTGGTCGGGTTGTGATAGTCGGGTTGGTACCAGGCCCAGCTATCTGGCCGAGTTATGTCTGGTTGGGTTGCACTGGCCGGATTGGTTGGTTATCTTGTTCAGTTACAGAACTCAAGGGATAGCAGTTACGAACTATTGATGGGACAATTACACCTAGTTAATGGAAGACGTTACAATACTTATGGTGAACGATTATGAACATTAAGAGGTGGTTTAATAGTCATTAGATCAAGAATAATCCTATATAAAGGGTCCTAGAAGAGGAATAAAGGGGAGCTGCAACGTTCATAAGCAAACTATGCACAATACACTCATATTATAATCATATAGAGACTTCCATACGAGGGATAAGCAAGATCAATCTTGAGATAGTATACGATACCCGTATAGCTCTTAAATCACCAAAGCTACCCATTCAGCTTATTTTGTACAGGCTCCTTCACTTAAAGGAGGAGTGTTGTACCTATAATGTTCTGACCATTTTTGGGAGGAAATAGTATATTTATCCAAATCTTATCTTTAATTTGATTGATTTCTTAAAAAAAATACCAAAATGCCTTGGGCATATATACAAAATAAAGTTTTACGTTATTTGACAATACATAACACATGTTTTTTAGAATTAAGAACATTACATTGAAAACAAGATACTGCTTCACATATTACATATTGTTTGCCTCAGTACATGAATGTCCACGCAATATAAACATAAATTTTCACTTACATAATTTAAACATTTCATCTAGCAAGTACTAAAATTGATCACAAATTTACATAAAGTTCAATCAACCACCACCATGTGATTAATTATCAACTAAGTAAATAACTTAAACATTTTTTTAGCATAATAACTAATAACTAATTATCTAGTTAACTGTTACTGAAAATATTTTTACCAAGACAACTAGTACATTTTTAAGTTTACTACAAGCTAAACGTATATATACTACTACTATATTTACACCTCAGAGTTGTGAAACAATTAGTAAGATTCCACAGAAGCTCTACTGGTAAGGGAAGGCCTCATTATGACAATAGCAGATTCATTAGCACCAGCTTTAATTGCAGCTTTTCCAGCTTCAAGGAACCTCTTCACTGCATCTTCTGCATACCTGTTTGCTTTTTTTACTGTCATACTTTTCCCGATATTCGGATAGGAGTTGAGTACATGATCGCCGTTGAGCTGAGACGCAAGCTGAATTAGTTCCATTTGGAATTCTGAGAGACTTGAATCTTCTCTAGGTCCATATGGTCTTAGATTATTGCTGACTTCAGGAAGTGTTTCTATACAAGATATTGAAATCATGTTAATACAAAGTGCTGGAAAATAAATCAATGGCATCCAAAGAATCTATTAGAAGGACGGAAAATTTTGTATACATTTTGGACCCTTTTGTGATTGATAATTGTACCATTGGCATTTCAATATACTTCCAAACATGCTTTTAAGATATAGACAGAAGTGGAAATTTCTAAGAATGCACCCAGGCATGGTTTCCTAAACTAGACTGGTGTCAATTTTGGATTTATTGTCACGGATGTTAGCGTTTAGATTTGGTGCAGTATCTACATCATGCAGTTTCCGATCTCAGCCGTCTGATTTCAAATTAACATCAAGATCATTTTAAATCGTTTTGTCATTGTGTAATCTGAACTTTCTGATATCAGATTAATAGCCTAGATCGAAACTGCATAAAATGAGTGCTTTCCATTGCAGGGAAAGCGGATCCTGATAACTTAGAGTCTATTGATCACCATACTGGGTTTTTGTTCAGGCCAAACAGAATAGACAAGAACAGGGAGAACTACAATATTTGGCAGAATAACACAGAATGCACTATAACAATTTGAAGTTAAATTAATTTTATGAACCATATTTAGAAATGGATATAGATTTGATGAGCTGAAAATGATATTTTAACTAAGGATCTAAACTTTATACAGTGCAAAAAATGATGTCATCGAATTTAACAATCAAAGAAGTAGATGCAAACCTGGACAATCATCACGAGGAGTATCTCGAATGTAAAAGTATTTCTCAAAGGTACCAGCCCATGCATCTCTCTTTGTCAAGAAATTGGATTTCAAATTGAAAAGCTTCTTTACTGTGGCAGGAATAGATGAATGTTCATATTGAGAATATGGTGTTGGTCCATCAGGTCTGTGAATCACTGCAAAAAAAGGAGTACAAAAGTTCTCATCACTATCAAACATATCCCTATTTTCATAACATGTCTAAATAAATAAGATACTTCCTTTAACTCATTTAGTATATGTATCTATTGCTCAAACAACTTAATTACGTTTCAGTCAAATCTACAGGACAGCTTATTTTGATAAGTGAGAACTACAGTATACACAAAGATGACCAAATATTAATTTCAGTAAATTCTACAAGAGGACACAAAAGCATATTTATTTATTAGTACATCACTTCTATACAATGCAAAATTTCCCAATAAACAAGTAAACTAGTACTGAAACCTGATCAAGTGCAAAACTAACTGGATTCATGTCAAACTAGACCCAAATATAACTTCAACAAAGGCAAGTACAAAGCCATATAAAGTTGTCAAACAGGTATATCATCAAAATACCATCCTCTAACAACCAAATAAATCTAAGCATTTTGTATGTACATCTTTATACACCAAAGTATACTTCAACCAAGTCAAGAGGTACAACAACAACTACCCAATCTGCATCAAATTCTGAAATAAAATAACACTTATAATCAAAACTAGCAAACATAATTCCAAAAAAAAAAAAATCCTTAAAACAAGAATTGGATCTTCTCTAGTAAGACAAAAATGTTAGCAATGAACAAGAACAAGACCATGGTTCAAAAATAGATTTGGGACTACAACCTAAGTCACTAACAACATTAAGAGTTGCATTAGGGCCGTATTCTAATTAAACACAATATCAAAAGACACTACTCTACAAAATATCAACAAATCTAAGCAAGACATAAAATTAAAACATATAAAACAAGATTTCCAATACAGAAGTACATAAAAATGGAAACTTTGGAAAATATACCTGTACCCTTATCAATCCAAGGAGAGATAAGAAAAGTAGGAACACGAACACCCAATCTATCAAACCTAAAATAATAAGGGTGAGGCCCAATAATCCCATCAGGGTTAGGAACACCTTCAACCGGTGTAGGAACATGATCATAAAACCCACCATGTTCATCATAAGTTATCAAAATCGCCATTTCTTTCCACTGAGGACTCTTCCTCAATATCTCATACACTTCCTTCACAAACCTCTGTCCTATAGCCACATCATGAGAAGGATGATCATCATTCGCCGGAGAAACCTTCACGTCGAAGTAACGCTGCTCAACCACCACATAATTCGGTAATTTCCCCTTCATAGCATGTCTCTTAAACTTCAAACCATAGTTATGAAACTTCACAGTGTTCTTCAACTTTCTCAAACTCTTGAAAAACAGCGTTGCGGGGATGTTTTGGTAATAGATACCGAAACTAACGCCGTTATCGTTGAGAGAGTCGAAGATTGTGCGTTGAGGGAAACCGTGGATGAGATTCTTCCTAACGTTACTCATAGCACCGTGAGAAGTTGCAGAGTGGACATAAAACCGGTTCGGTTGAGTCGAAGCGGGAACTGAAGCGAACCATTTATCGAAAACCGTGAACTCGTTTGCTAACTCGGTGTAAACCGGGAGAAGCTCCGGTCTGAACCCGCTCATAACGGTTTTCGACATGCCTTCGAGAGTTTGTTCGGCTTGTTGAGCGAAACCGTTCATCGGAGCCGGGTTAGATGAGCTTTCATTGGATCCGAATATCTGTGCTCTGATAGCTTGAAACGAGTGACCCGGATCAGAGTCAATGAAAACGGCGTCGTTTGAAACTGTAATTTTTGGGGAAGAAGGATCGGAGACTCGGATCGGATTTGTCTCAGTGCCGGTGAGTCCGTCGATATCGGGTCGGGTTGATTTAAGCCAACCGAGAACATGGTCAAAGGAGCGATTCTCCATGACAATAACTACTACGGTTTTAATCGGACCAGAGATTTTGTGTTTTTTGCGGTGGAGATTTTCATCGGAGGCGGCGGAGGAGGAGAAATTGGGGGTGAGGAGAAGATATAGGAAGAAGAAAAAGGAGAAAGAGACTCGCCGGAGATTCATCTCCGGTGGTCGGTGAAGGGTTAGAATTTAGAAGTAACAGTGAAGAGTGGTTTTTGGTGATGAGTTACGTGTACGGTATATATAAGTGGTGAATGAGAAATGAATACGGTATATGCTTTCAAAATAAGGATCCGTTGTTAATGTCTTTATCTTTCTCTAATCAATACAAGAAAAGTCTCCAAGTTCATTTAAGTGTAGGTAAGATGAGTACGTGCACATTTCAACAACCACATGTTCTATTGGATATTTATTAGTACCAATTAAGTATTCCTTCCTAATCATATATTTTTAATAGTTTTGAGGGAATGCTTGGTATAAAGAAGTATAACACATGTATCAAATTAAAATATTTTATACCACCAAATCAAATTATATATGTATTTAAAAATAAAGTGTGATGCAGTGGGATATTTGTCTTTCATTGGTTGATAATATATTTGTCTTTCATTGGTTGATAATGTAAAAGTATTTTATATTATTGTTGTATATTTTTTTTTTATTCTGGACTGGTCCAAGACTAGGCATGACCTAATCCTCTTCTGTTCATGGGATGGTCCAATAGTCCAAACGTCAAAGAGACTCACTTGGTTTATGCTCCTTAAACGGTCTGAACCTGTCGACCACATTTGTCCATGATCGGTTCTCTCCGTTCATTCCAGACTTTTGCTCGACACCAGCAGACGTCACCCAGATTCGGCCAAAGACAACTCCTTCTCGGATATTTATGTGTTCGATGTACCCCTATTCCGATCAAGGGTGCTCGTCCAACGGCTAGTTTCTGGCAGTTACCTATTTTCGGGGGATTTACAATCCATACCTAAAATAGGAACCATTAGCCACACGCTGAGGGCTATCTATATAAAACCTCTCACTTGAGAGGGCCAGGTTTCGAATATTCACTCCATAAACACTTTTACTTGTACTTGCATACCCTTCTGCCCGTTCTTACTTTGGCATTGAAATACCTTGCAGGTACACCCCCCCCCATTTTCCTCGAAGACCGAGCAGAAATCTCAAGATCCACGCCAGCGTCCGCAACCGTTGAAGATTCTGGCCATAGTTAAGATAAGTGGTTCCATCTGTGGGAATCTAGTGTTACCCTATTTATCTCATCTTCAGATCGTGAAAGCAAAAAACATCACCGTTCAATCTTTCTCAATGGCTTATCACGACGATTTCGTCAATGCTCGAGTCTTTTCCAACATCCCCGTCAAACAGCGGGAGAGCGATGGAACCATCCCTTCCCTATGGGGAACCTGATAGTTTCCTGGACGGGCGGACCGATCCCCGTCACTGGAACCGTCCATGCAGTCGGAGATCACACCAGCTGATCTCCCTCTGATTCATATCCCTAAAAGGACGAATCAGACACTCGTTGCATTGGTCGAAATTACCAACAACATCAACCTCCTCCTCTTGCGTTAGGGCGAAAGGCTTGAGGTTCTTGAAGAACAAAGACGTATCAGATCCCCTTCTCTCACGAGGAGACCCCGCCGATCACGCAGTAGGTCACCTGGGCGGAATAGAACCACCACCCAGAGGCGAATGGGTCCATCGAGAAACGGAATCGTTCGTCCCCTCGACGAAAAAAGTCCCTGGGAGCTCGAAAGACTAGGAGAACTCTGCAACCAGGAGAACAACCAACGCCAAAGGGTGCAAGAAACCACTCAAGATCTCCTCATCCTCGTCAACACCGGGACGACTGTTATCGCTCTACTTCCCATAATTCTAGCGACGAGGATGAGCCCCGTGGCCCCCTCTCGAATGAAATCAAGTCCACTAGGCTCCCAATAGGGCTTGAGAAGCCCCTCCCCTAGGGACCTACGACGGAACGACGAACCCAGGCGAGCACATTGAGAACATCGACGCCTTACTTGGTTAGATGGGCGTTCGAAAAGCAATTAAGTGTCGTATCTTCCATATGACGCTAAGGAAATGATCTATAGCCTGGTACAAGAGTCTTCCTTACAAATCCATCACGTCATGGAGGCAACTCGGGAGAACGTTCTCCCGACATTTTACCGCTTCATGACATCACCCAAAGACTGGAGCCTCCTTAGAAGCAATCATCCAAGGCGGGGACGAACCTCTACGGGCATACATTTAAAGGTTCAACAAGGAGGTCGTCCAAGTTTTGACCACGGAAGATACGAAGAAATACCTTTTTGAGCGAGTACTTCGTCCCCACAACGACTTCGGGAGGGCTATGGGTATCGAGACACCCGTCACGCTTGACGCATTTCTCCTCAAGGCACAAGCATACATATATTATGAAGAGAAAGAGGCAGCCAGTTCTGCCAGCGACATTAGGCGTCACGAGGATGCCAAACCATCCAAGCATGACGACTCCTCGACATCCCGTCGAGGAGGAGAAAAACAAAAGGAAGATCGCTCCCGTGAACCGCGGGAGCACAAAGGCCCAGTGTAACGCCCATATTTAATTAATTGATTTAATTAAATATTATTGTGTATTTTCCCGATTATTTGTTGTTGGGTGTTGTTTAGTCGTTTGTGCGGTTAAGTTGTTTAAGTTGGTATTAAGTTGATGGTTAAGTTATGTTTGGGTTGTTTAATTTAACTAAGCATGATAAATAAAATAATTATTAATAGTATAATATTAAGTGGACTTAGTTGTGTGGTGAGAGTATTAAAGTTGGGGTGCTATTTTAGGCTCATTAGTAACTAAGCTAATTAGTGAGGTTTTAGTAAAATTAGACTAAAAACCTAATTAGAGGAGAATCAGAATTTTTGGGTGAGAAGAGAACAAGTCTTAGAGGAAGATCAACAAGAGGCTAAGTTGGATTTTCGTAGAGATTTTGACCAGTAGATTCGAGCTTCCTTCAATCCAAGGTAAGGGTGGGATTCGAATTCTATAATCGGGACTAGATAATCCGTATGTAGGCTGAGTTTAGTATAATTGTTGTTGCATTTTTGTATGAGTTGTTGTTGAAATTTGTGTGGGTCTGTCATGTATAATATGTTGATCTTGTTGTGTTGTTGTCATGAGATTTGTCCATGTTGTTGTATCTATCGGTGTATCTGTTGTTGTATTGCTAGACTGGTTATTGTAGAAAATAGTGTAGAGAATGAGATTTAGGACTCGTAAATCAGTTGTAGAATTATTAGATGAAGTGATTTAAAATGATAGGGTCTAAAATCAATGTAGGAACCCAATTAGGCTTGAACGAAGTGATGAAGTTATGTAAATCGTAGCAGAAGAGGAATTGGTATGCATTTTGGTGATTCACGTAACAGATCTAGTAATACGCATAGCCATGTTAGGCATTACGTGAAACACATGCATGTTACGCATGCATTACGCGTAATGGAGGAGGATTTGGTAGGCCCTCTGGTCATTTGAGTAGCATGCACATAGGTGACTAAGGCATTACATGTATGAGCAAGCATTACACGTAAGGAGTGGATTAGGAGAAAGTCTATACGCGTATGGGCAGGTCTATACACATATGGACGGAGTGGTGTGCAGAAAGTGCAGGTTTTGGCGATTCGTCTTGTTTTCGCATCCGATTCGAGATAAGTTAATTCTAGAAATTAGATAGAGATAAAATAAGTCGATTTTAGTAGATTAGAAGATTAAAATAATTAATTTGGAAGTTTAACTAATTATGTCGTAATTGGTTGGTTTTTCGTGTTGTAGTCGTATTGAGTTGTTATATGTGTTGTCCCGATCTTGGGAACTATTAAGTTGCAGGTCTTTTGACCAACGTTGGTGCATGTTGTTAAGTTGTTAAGTTGTTGTTTATGTCATTGTCGTTGTATGTAATTCATAAGATGTATACATGTGCATATTTTCAAGTTGGAGCGAATGCTCGAATCAAGTCGGTCTGGATTGGCAAATAAGTTGTTGATGCCTCGATAACCTGGCAAGATTTCAAGTTGGGAGTTTTACTTCAATGGTACCACATGCATATACACAAGTTGAGTCGCATTTAAGTCTCATTTTATATGTTGTTAAACATTGTTGGTTGAAGTTGTATGTTGATGTTGATGGTTGTGTGAAGTAATGTGATTGTATGATTTCTCGCTTACTTATTGATTATCATACTCCTATTTATATTATTCGATATCTCACCCCTTTTGTTCGAATGTTTCCCTCTGTTGGTAATGTGCAGGTAACCAAGAGTCGAGTACCTAGTAGCTTCGAGTTGGTGTTTTTCTCTCTGATACATAGTACTTCGGGGGGATGAACACATGGAAACTCAAAATTCATAGACTGATAGTCATCCAACACTTGATGAGCCAAATGATCAGCTACCACACTTCCTTTAATTTCCTTCTGAGTAGTGTACTGGATATCATATTCTGTCAGAATCATTTTCCATCTCTCTATTCGTCTGAAGAGAGCAGGTTTCTCAAATATGTATTTGATAGGATCCATCTTTGATATCAATAAAGTGGAATGAGTCAACATATATTGTCTTAGTCGGCGAGCAGCCCATGCCAAAATGCAGCAAGTTTTCTCGAGCAGTGAGTATCTTGTTTCACAGTCGGTAAACTTTTTGCTAAGGTAGTATATTGTTTGCTCTTTTCGACCAGACTCATCATGTTGACCCAACACACACCCCATTGAATTATCCAACACTGTCAGGTACATAATCAAGGGTCTTCCTTCAACTGGTGGCATTAGTATCAGAGGTTCTTAGAGATATTTCTTAATCTCGTCAAAAGCTATCTGGAATTCGTCGTTCCATTCTATTACTTGATATTTCTTCATCAATTTGAATATTGGCTCACAAGTAGCGGTTAATTGGAAACTAAATCTTGCAATATAGTTCAGACGTCCATAGAAACCTCTGACCTCTTTCTCAGTACAGGGAGCGGGCATATCTTGTATAGTTTTTACCTTTTCAGGGTCAACTTCAATACCTTTAACACTGACAACAAAACCCAATAGTTTACCAAATCTAACTCCAAAGGTACATTTGTTTGGATTCAATCTCAGCTTGTATTTTTTCAACCTCTCAAACAGCTTGTGCAGATGATTAAGATGTTCTTCTTCAGTCTGGGATTTGGCTATTATGTCATCAACATATACCTTTATCTCTTGATGAATCATATCATGGAACAAAGCTACCATAGCACATTGATATGTTGCCCCAACGTTCTTCAAACCAAATGGCATTACTTTATAAAAAAAGGTACCCCCCTGTGTGACAAACGTAGTCTTCTCCATATCTTCAGGCACCATCTTAATCTAATTATAACCAGAGAAACCATCCATGAAAGAGAATACCTTATGTTGAGCAGTGTTGTCTACCAGAACATCAATATGTGGTAGTGGAAAATCATCTTTGGGGTTGGCTTTGTTCAAATCCCTGTAATTGACGCACATACGTACTTTACCATCTTTCTTAGTGTAATACCCATATACAAAAGACATACATAAAGCATATTTTTCATATATAATATTGAAAATTTGGTACTAAAATACTAATAAGTTCTTAGCAACACATTGTATAAATATAGCCGCTACAACATAAGGTACTAAACAAGGCTATAAAATAGTACAAGATGTTCAACTACAAAAAGATCTAAGAACTAGATCCGAAGATCTCAAAAATCCACAGCGGAAGACTAAGCCATCAACTAGTAAGGATAATCAAGTCGCCTTATCCTTACCCTTAGCGGAACCTGAAGTACCTGAAATAACAACATCAACATGGGGTGAGATAAAACATCTCAGTGGATTCCCTATCTTAGAATTCTCTCAGCTCTAAGGGTTATTCTCAACGAAACTCGCATGTTCCACAAACCAATTCACACAAGGACCAAGATCATAGGGGAAACTAAGGTTCCCTCACGATTTCAAAATACCAACAGGGGAATGTCTACCTCAAGTCCTTACGGATGCTCTAGTGAAACACATAGTAACCACTTTGAGACTTATACAAGACCTTACGGAGGAATTGACATAACACGCTCTTCAATCTTTACGGATGCTTCTCGTGGGACTAAAGGTAACCCATCTCAAGACTTACTCAAGATTGACACAAACTAGCATAGTACATGCCTCAAGTCCTTACGGATGCTTCACGTGGGACTAAGGACAACCAACCTCAAGGCTTACTCAAGACCTTACGGAGGACTTATAGTCTACACATCTCAAATCAATGCTCATGCACACAACAGATACCTCAAGTCCTTACGGATGCTCTAGTGAAACACATAGTTGTCGCTCCCGGGATTTTCATCCTAGTACAAACGCGAAAGTGGCGCGGAAAAGGTAGAGTCGCCATCCATACATTTTTATCCCGAATGAATGGGAAAGGTAATGTTGCACGAACCTGAGGAAGAAGGAAAAGGACAAGGCCTTGCGAACCATAGATCTGGGTCCAGAAGTCGGTTACGAACTGGGAAGGTATTAGCACCCCAATTTGTCTGCCGTACCCGACGGGATCCACGCTTATAAGTCTATTTCAAAGGGTGAGAAATAAGATGTTGTTTGAATGAAAGAATGGCTATCTGGAATGGAAGTGAAATGAGGAAAGGGGTTGGAAAATAAAATGGAACGAAAAGGCAAAATGTAGGGAAAATAAAGAATGTGCTCGAATGGGCCCTACCCCACTGCCTACGTACCTCATCTGGAAAATGAGGATCAGAGTCGTCTTAGTTCGTCTAACTAAGGCGGGAATTTGCTTATGTTTTTTTGGATGACGTTGCCATAACTCTAGCTCAGGTGTTACCGGCTCTGACTCGAGGGTGTTTATCGTATCGCTGTTTGAACTGTCGAGACAAGTCATGTTCGTCCGCAAAGAATATGAGATGAGAAGAGAAGACGTGTTGTCTTATTGGTTTATTGTCTTTTAGAAGAAGTGTTTTGAGCTTATGTTTATCGTGGGTACAACACTAAAGACTATGATACAGGAGCGAATACTTTCCAAGATCGCCCCCAATGGGACGTTTGTAAAGTATCCTAGAAGAATGGAGGAGACCTCCACTAATCATTTCCCATATAGCTTAAGGCTCGTGGCGTATTGTACCTACTTTCCTTTTAAATGTTTTTGATTTTTCTTTAAAGGTGAGAAGTGAGACTCAAATTGGGAAAGGAAAAACTCTAAGGGAAACTAGACTTATCCTAAGTTAATTGAGTTTAAAGGTGACCTATAGTTAGTGAAGTTTGAAAGATTAAAGCTACCTAGGAGGATATTAGACTAGAAATGCGAGTACAAAAAGTAATAATGAATAATATGGTCCTCCTACGTCATGGTGGGTAAAAACGTGTATGAATCGTAAATGGGATGAAACAATGGATCGGGTGGGTCGGTTGCGTGGTGCTAAGACGCACGATTTATGGTGTGCAACATACAAGGCTTGCTTTTTGGTGTATTGGAGTGGAGCGATGATAATCGAGGGATCCTAATGTCACATGAAAATTTATTTATTTATTTATTTGTTTGAAATTCTTCGATTTTGGATCAAATAATTCCTTTTCTTTATTTTGAAAATTGGTTATCTAACGCTTCATTTTATCTTTTCTATCCTAATTATAGGCATCACATGTAAAGTTCTAACTATTACATCACAAAGTATAAACCACAAAAATATAATCGAGGCATAATAAAAATAGTCCAAATCCGTAAGCGAATCCTTGAAAAAATAGCTTGCACAAGAAGAAAATTGTTAGTAAATGAAATGAAGATGAGGATGCAAAAATATGGACAAATGGATAAAGGTATAAAAATTTGCAAGAATTTCTAAAATACACATAAGCATATAAAACAAATATAAAGGTTAATCGCTTCATGTAAACACACTTACCGATTTCCCCTTGTCTTCTTCACTACAAATCACAATCTAGAATATCCTCTCTATTCCAGTCACCCATTCATGAGCCTTAACCGGGTCCAATTTGCCATGAAACTCTTGGGGGTTCATGCGAAAGAAGTCTCTAAATATTCCACTCACAGCTCCAGGAGAAACCACATGAGGGTGAAGGCCCCCACTCATCTGATGCATCATTTCTTGCATGAATTGGTGCTGATGTTGTTGCATCTGCTGCATAAATTGGAACATAGGAGCATTCTCATCGCTACCTGCTTGATCGCTACCAGGAGGAGTGACACTGGGCCGAGCACGAGTTCCACGTCTACCAGCCATATTTCCTAAATATCATCAAAACAGGATTAAGTTGATCAGGCTCAATACCATAAACATAACATTTAGTCCTATCGCAAGTCAACGTGTATGAACGGAAGGAAATACTCATAATATTTCAAGGCTAGGTCGAGGATACGACCTGCTCTGATACCAACTGTAATACACATATACAAAAGACATACATAAAGCATATTTTTCATATATAATATTGAAAATTTGGTACTGAAATACTAATAAGTTCTTAGCAACACATTGTATAAATATAGCCACTACAGCATAAGGTACTAAACAATGCTATAAAATAGTACAAGATGTTCAACTACAAAAAGATCTAAGAAATCCACAGCGGAAGACTAAGCCATCAACTAGTAAGGATAATCAAGTCGCCTTATCCTTACCCTTAATGGAAACTGAAGTACCTGAAATAACAACATCAACATGGGGTGAGATAAAACATCTCAGTGGATTCCCTATCTTAGAATTATCTCGGCTCTAAGGGTTATTCTCAACGAAACTCGCATGTTCCACAAGCCAATTCCCACAAGGACCAAGATCATAGGGGAAACTAAGGTCCCCCCACGATTTCAAAATACCAACATGGGAATGTCTACCTCAAGTCCTTACGGATGCTCTAGTGAAACACATAGTAACCACTTTGAGACTTATACAAGACGTTACAGAGGAATTGACATAACACGCTCTTCAATCTTTACGGATGCTTCCCGTGGGACTAAAGGTAACTCACCTTAAGACTTACTCAAGATTGACACAAACTAGCATAGTACCTGCCTCAAGTCCTTACGGATGCTTCACGTGGGACTAAGGACAACCCACCTCAAGACCTTATGGAGGACTTATAGTCTACACATCTCAAATCAACGCCCATGCACACAACAGATACCTCAAGTCCTTACGGATGCTCTAGTGAAACACATAGTAACCACATAGAGACTTATACAAGACCTTATGGAGGATCCTAAAAACAAAACATAAATCATAATTCTAACGAGTTTAAGGGGAACCTAGATACCTCACAAGTCGTACCTTTCTCTATTTCCATTAACTCACACTTTCCATTTTATCAAGTTTTGGTCATTTGAAAAAGTCGGGTAAAAGTCGGCTCGAAAATAATGTTTCTTGATCTTAATAGATAGGTTATGCCATTAGCTTCAAAATGATATGTGGAACGCTCAAAACGGATACCCGGATCATAAGTTACGAATTAAATACCAAAGTTGGAGCCTATAGGTCTCGCTGAGCGAAAATCACCCTGGAACTTTCACTGAGCGAGGTCTGCTCGCTGAGCGAGCTACACCAGTTCAGGAAGTTCCAGCCTTACGGGAAAACGCCTCTCCCACACCCAATCTCTCCCAAACATCAACCATTGCAGAAAAACATAATCAAACATGTTCATAAATATCATATAAGCCTTTTAGTTAGGTTTTAATCGAGTTTTAACCGTTAAACTTCCGATTTTTTCTAGATTTTCCAATTTTGCCCTAACCACAAAAATCTCTAAATCTCAACCAAAATCAAGGATAAAAGTTTCTAACTAAAAACTCACCTCGAGATATGAAGATTGGCGGAAAGATTGAGTTGATTCGACGGACGGATGATCGAAAATGAGAGATTGAAGCTTTTGGGGTTTTCTCTCTTCTTCTTCTCTTCTCCTCTCATTTTCTTCTTTTCCTCTTTCTTACTAACTTCTTCTTTCTCTCATATTCTTTCTATTTATATAAAAATACAAAAACTTATATTTTTACCAATGAGTCAAAAATTAGAGAGTATCCAAAAAAATGTCTCTTAATCCAATATTTTATAGATTGATTGAATATGTTTATTTTAGAAAAATATTTTATTATTTATTTTAATTTAATGTCTTTTATCATCATTATTATAATTATTCAATTGTTTAGAGAAAATGATATAAATGATGAATAATAAACGGGGATAAATACATTAAATACTAAAAACATCATTAGACAAAATATTAATAGTCGTTCATTGTAAAATATATTGAATGGACAAGACATTAAATATTGTAAATATCATTGAAAATAAAATTAAAAACAACCCTATGTTAAAATATGGAACTTTCAACCCATCAATATTTGGATTTTTTTAATGTCATGATTTTATATTGGATTTAAAATAATTGATGAATAATAAGAGTGAATAAATACATTAAATACTAAAAACATCATTCAACAAGATATTAAATAGTCATTCATTAGAAAATATATTGAATAAAAAAACATTGAATATTATAAATATTAGACATTGAAAAAAATTAAAAACATTTATCTCAAATAAAATATTAAAATTTGGACCTTTCAACCAATAAGATTTGAATTTTTTAATTTAATTTTTTTAAAGTCATGATTTTTTTAATCTTATTTTAAATTAATAGGTATAAAACCATAAATATTAAAAAAAAATTATATTGAATTTTTAAAGTGTTAGTTAAAACTATAATTTTTGAAACAATTTATCAAAAGTTAGTTAACGTGTTTTGTAAAAGTTAATTGAAAATTTTCATTCTCAATAAAATTAATGAATGAATCTTTCAGTATCACGTACATCATTGATATATGAAATTAAAAAATTATTATTATTATTATTATTTTATAATCATGATATCACCTGCAATACATCTTTATAGAAGATTATTTAGAGAACCATAAAATCATATCTATCACTCTATTATTTTTTTTGTAACTATTTCAACTAATTTTGATCAATTATATTTAATAATTATTTTTAAATTAAATTTAATATTTAATTATAGAATTAAATACATTTTTAATCTTTTAAGCATAATAATTTTGTTTCTCATCATTTTAAATATAATAATTAAACATGTTTTTTATAGAAACATTAGATTTTCAAAATGTGGAGACATTTAAAAAATATATATAAGAAAGATAAATTTAAAAAGATAAATTTTATTTATAATAAAAAATAAAAAATATTTTCTTGACAAAAAATTATCTATAATTAATCAAATTTTATTTATAATTAATTGCGTTACTATTAAAAAAATAAATTTGATATCACCTGCAACAAATCTTTATAGAAGACTATTTAGAGAACCATAGAATCATATCTATCACTCTATTATTATTATTTTTAAACTATTTCAACTAATTTTGATCAATTATATTTAATAATTATTTTTAAATTAAATTTAATATTTAATAATATTTAATTATAGAATTAAATACATTTTTAATCTTTTAAGCATAATAATTTTGTTTCTCATCATTTTAAATATAATAATTAAACACTTTTTTTTATAGAAACATTAGATTTTCAAAATGTGGAGACATTTAAAAAAAATATATAAGAAAGATAAATTTAAAAAGATAAATTTTATTTATAATAAATAATTAAAAAAATATTTTCTTGACAAAAAATTATCTATAATTAATCAAATTTTATTTATAATTAATTGCGTTACTAATAAAAAATAAATGATACAATTATTTAATATTTATAAGTAAATAGATACTATACAAAAAAAAAACATAAGTAACATATGAATTAAATGATATTAAAATTATATGTTAATTTAAACAATTCATAACTATTTTATGATCACCAAAACAAAGTAAATAAAATAAAATAGTTAAAAAAAAGTAAATATATTTTAATTGATTTATAAAATCCAAACACGAGTAACATGTATTTCTGTGTCTTTTTTATATTTTAAAGTAAATATATTTTAAAGTAAATGTATTTTAAATAATTAATAAAAAATATATTACCGATTCATATATTTTTTTTCATATTTTAGTTTATTTTTTTTCAATCTCTTATATTTAGTCTTATAATTGTTACATGTTATAGAAATATTTTTAAGAAACTATTATTATTATATGGGATAATTATACTAAACCCCCTTGCCATTAGGGCGAGATTCGGTTTTGACCCCTGAAGTTTTGTTTTTATCAACTCCCCCTTATAAAATCAAAAACCATATTTCACCACCCTTTTACTTATCTACTATTCATTATCTTCCCCAACCACTCTCCTTCATCCTCTCCTTCATCACCAAATTAGGGTTCATGAACATATCTAAAATTGATTCCGAACCCTTTTCCCTTAAACATACTGTTGATTCCGAAAATTAATTACGACTTTGACGAATCAAGATAACACAATCGTCACAAACCCCTTTTCATCAATCCAATTTCAATTCTCATCCTAAAAGATTATTATTATCACTCTCATCATTTGATTTTATTCTTCTAAATTTTACAGAATTAGAATCAGTGTTTACTAATTCTTCGATTAATTGTTTTTTCTGTTCTCTCTCGCAGTGATTCTCCATGGCTATTACCATGAAATTGTTAATAGAATCAAACCAAAATCTCATGTTTAAGAACAAAATTAAAAGCTGAAAAGACAGAAGAAGAAAAGGAAAGTATCTACTCACTGTTTTTGGAGATGATGATTGGCTTGGTCAATAGTTTTACTGTGTTCATCATTGAGTGCTTCACTAGACGCAGATGAAATAGAAGAAGAGTTAGGAGTAGCAGGTTGTTGTTGACTGTTCAAAATCTCTGAACATGATTCTTTTCCATTTCCATTATTCTCAGCAAGTGATTCCTTGACTTCCACAGGTAAATCAAGTAAACTGTAACTATTGTTCATGTTTGGCACACCTAATAGCTCCATGAAACTCCTTTCTTCAGATAAATCAAACATGTTTGTAAGTGAATAGGTAGGAAAAGATCCAATCGAGTAATCATCCATATTCATACTCTTTTTCTCCGTATCCTCTTTTGAATCAATTCAATAAAATCCTAGAAATTGAGTATTCTGTTGATGGAAATTTAAAATTTGAATTTTATTGTAGCCTACTTTTGGTACAACAAAGGTACACCGGTTGCTGTGAAGGATGGTGTGAGTTGCATGTTTCCAGAATTTGGTGATGAAAGAGAGGTTGAAGGAGAGGATGCAGGAGAGTGGTTGGGGAAGACGATGAACAATAATAAGTAAAAAGGTGGTGAAATATGATTTTTGATTTTATAAGGGGGAGTTGATAAAAGAAAATTTCAGGGGCCAAAACCGAATCTCGCCCTAATGGATCCCTTATTATATTATCCTATTATTATTATTATTATTATTATTATTATTAATATTATTATTATTAAATATTATTGTTAATATTACTGTAAGAATATGTGAAGGAGAAATATTACTCTAAGAATATTTATAAGAAAATGTGTGTAACACACGAATACACGAATCAACACACGAATATCCAAACCTGAATTCGTTCTAACTTATAGATTATTATATTTATTTTTTTACATTTAAAAACATAAAAGTAATTATATATTTAAAATAATGGATGGATTCAAACAAGGAAAAATATGTTCTTTTTAAATTATTTATGTTACTATCATTTTTATTTAAAAATTATTTTTAATTTAAGACACAATATTATTTTAAGATAAAATATGAAAAAGTGAGCTATGTGTTTTTTTAATTGTACTAATTCTCCTATATATTATTTTTATTTTTTTAAAAACAAATACGCGTCGTCCAACCAGTATCCACACATATTAATTATATTATTTTTAATATAAATTATATTTTTTATATTTATCAAATTTTGTTAATTGTATTTATTTTCAAATTTTGAATGTAAACAAATGTGTGTCACGAATGGGTACCCAGGCGGACACACGACTATAAAATTTTAAAATTAAAAACTTTCTTGATTTAAAAATTTAAATAATATATGAATCTAAACACGAGAAAAAATTATTTATTTTTGTTGCTAATTTTTATTTATACAACGAAATAATTTGTTAAAAAAATTTGTTTTTCTATTTTTTTCATTCTGATTACATTTTAGAAAAAAATTGGCGTAACACGCAAGTATTATGCAAACACAAGGATACTCATACTATAATTCGTTACTAAATGTATGAATCCAAATACAGACAAAATGTATTTATTTATGTTACTAATATTTATTTTTATAATTAAAATAATATTTATAAATATTATGTTATTAGTCGATTTTTATAAAACTAAATGATTGTAAAAATAGTTTTATAAATAATGAGAACAAAATTAATATTTACATTAAAATATTCGATTTATCCAAATATTTGTATATGTGGAATAATTATATTTATGCTAAAATATAAATTTAAAAAAATTATTTTGAAAATAATAAACTTGGTTAAATAATTTTATTTCTTTATTTTTTAATTTTTATTATATTTTTGAAACAAATGCGTGTAACACATCATTACTATGCAAATGCACGGATATTCCACTATTACACAAACATTTTTCTTTAATTAATTAATAAATATTAAAAATTATCAAATATATTGATTTTATTAGATATATTTTTATTTTTAATTTTTATAAAAATTCATTTTTACGACAAATGCGCGTCACAAACGAGTACCCGTGCGAACGCACTAGTATCACACTAGTTATATATGAATAAGCATAGAAAATTATTAATATTTATAAATATACATATCAATAATTTTTAAGAATAAGTTAACAGAAAGCCAATAATAAAGTTGGTTAGTATATATGTTGAATATCTCAAAATTCAAATTTAAATAAAAATATTTATTTATTTTAATTTTTAATTATTTTTTACATCATTAAACTATTAAAAATATTATATACATTTTAAACAAAAAATATCAATAAAATTGTTGCACTAATATTTTTTATATTAGTGTTTATGTTTTTGTTTCTTAATAGATAATGATGAGATTTACATACTTTTAATGATATATATATATATATATATATATATATATATATATATATATATATATATATATATATATATATATATATATATATATATATATATATATATATATATATATATATATATATATATATATATATATGTATATATATATATATATATATATATATGTATATATATATATATATATATATATATATATATATATATATATATATATATATATATATATATATATATATATATATATATATATATATATATATATATAAAACCAACATTTTAATGGCATATATATAACTAACATGAGATATTAAAAAAAATCAATCGAGACCCAATCTTACCTATTAAAAAAAGGAAAAATATAAATTATAATTGCATTAAAGAATATATATATATATATATATATATATATATATATATATATATATATATATATATATATATATATATATATATATATATATATATATATATAAAATCTAAAAAATATATAAATTTAAACGTAATACAAGGAAAAGATATATATATTTTTATGTTATTAATAAAGAAATAAATTAAACAAATATTTTTAAGTAAATAGATACTAGATAAAGAAAACATAAGCAATGTATAAATTAAATGACATTAAAATTATATGTTAATATAAACAATTCATAATTATTTAATGATAAATAAAACAAAGAAAATAAAAGAAAATAATTAAACAAAATAAGTAAATATATTTAAAATAATGTATAAATTCAAACAAACACGAGTAAGATATATTTATTTTTATTACTAATATTTATTTAGAAAATTAAAATAATATTTATAAATACTCTGTTAAGTTTATAAAATCATCTCTTGTTTCTTAAAATTTAAAAATAAATTGTCTGCCTTTTTTTTTTATATATAAAGTTATCTTTTTTTTTTTTTTTTTTGGAACAAGCAAAATTTTATTACTCAACCAAAACCATTACAAGCAAAGGCGATCAATTGATCCAGCCCACAACCAAACCAACTAAAACAAGGCGATACTCAAGGTAACATTAAATAACTAGCATACTTTCGAAGTTTCGGGATACTCCAAAGTCTTTGAAGCACATAGTTGATGATATTAGGAACCACCTTGTTCCTATCCGAACCTTGACCAAAACATATCTCATTACGATGTATCCAAATGTTGTAACAGGTTTCAGCTACCACACACTTTAGCACTTTAGCTCTCCAACCTTTCCCGTTGCATTTCTTAATGAGCCATTCCAATTCCATGTCCCATTCTTGCGGGTTATGAATAATGCCCATCCAATCCAACATATAGCTCCAAATTTGCTTTGTAACCATACAGCCAAAGAATAAGTGTTGAATTGACTCTCTTCCTCCACAAAAACAGCAAGCATCCTCATGTAAGAAATTCATTTTGCAAAGTCTATCTTTCGTGGCGATACGCTTATGACAAGCAAGCCACAACAGATAAACAGCCCGGGGTCTAGCACAATTACTAGTTATAAGGTTCCTCCAATTAACCCTGCTAGTATCATCTTTTAGGGCCAGGTAGAGTACTTTTGAACTAAAGTTGCCTTTTTGGATCATGCTACTCCACTCACTCAATTGCATCACAGCTTCTCGCATATTTAGAATGCCTTTGAAAATCCAGGAGCTGCTGGATTTTGCATTGATTGCCATGATATCATGATTCTTTATATAATAGCTATGTATCCATTTGATCCAAAGACTGTCTTTCTTAATACTTAACTTCCATAAGAGCTTTGCCATACAAGTATTGTTCCAAGTCTGAAGATCAAACACATTCAGACCACCTTTTTCCTTTGGTTGACAAACTTTCTTCCACGCAATAGGCGCCTTCCTTGTGATCATGTCACTATTGGACCACAAAAAGGACCTGCAAATGCTATTGATCCTGTTAATCACAGCTTTAGGGAGAGGAATACATTGTATCCAATAGTTGGCTGTTGCAAACAGCACACTATTTATAAGTTGCAATCTGCCAGCAAAACTCAGCAATTTGGAACTCCAATGCTTGATCCTGCAAGTTAATTTATCAGTTAAAACCAGACATTGCCCAACAGTTAATCTTTTACTAGATAACGGAATTCCCAAGTATCTAAACGGCAAGGTTCCTTCATTAAACCTAGTTACTTATTGAATTTGCTGCTTTACTTGATCCTCCACATTCCCATAATAAGTATTACATTTATCCGGATTCACAACTAAACCAGTTGCCGCAGAAAAGTCATGGAAAGCCTCCATTAACAGCTCCACAGATTTGATATCCCCTCTAACAAACAGCAACAAATCATCTGCAAAGCTGACATTTATTATGCTCAGTTTCTCGCATCTGGAATGGAAGTTAAAATTGTGATTTTGTTTCAATTGTTGCAAACTTCTACTTAAATACTCCATCACAACAACAAACAGCAAGGGGGAAAGAGGATCCCCTTGCCTAAGACCACGCCTTGCCTGCAACAGGTCAGATAGCTCACCATTCACATTATACCTGTAAGACACAGTTCTAATGGTTTCCATGATCCAGCTGATGAATCTGTTAGGGAAATTCAGTTCATGCAATATAGTTTCAACAGCACACCACTCCACAGAATCATAAGCTTTTTGGATATCCATTTGAATCATAACCCTTGGAGGACCATTCTTGGCATTATACCCCTTAATAAGTTCAGTGGCAAGGAGTATGTGATCTTGAATTTGTCTACCTGCTACAAATGCAACCTGGCTGTTACCAACTACTCTGTCTAACACCTTACTCATTCTATTGGTGAGGACCTTAGAGATGATTTTGTATAAGGTGGTACAGCAGGATATAGGCCTGTAATCTTTCACCTTGGTGGCATTAGCACACTTGGGGATAAGAGTCACAAGGGTGCAGTTAACAGCTTTTAGAAGTCTACTTGTGGCAAAAAATTCCCTCACAGCTTTCACTAAATCCTCCTTGATAATCTCCCACGAAGCTTTAAAGAACTTGGCCCCATAACCATCTATTCCAGGAGCAGTATTATCATTAATTCCATTAAGAGCCTCCTTAATTTCCTGATCAGACACAGGTTGCACCAGCCACTGCCTTTGCTCCATGCTGAGTTGAGGCCCTTTCCTCATGACAGCAATGTTTACAGCTTTCATATGCCTGTTAGAATTTCCCACCAGACCAGCATAAAACCTCCTGATTTCCTCTGCTAGATCTTTTTGCACAGTGATGACATTACCCTGTTGGTCTGTCAAACTTCTAATGCAAGTATTATTGTTTTTCTGGTTTATAGTAGCATGGAAAAACTTGTTGTTTCCATCTCCCAGTTGGAAACAACAAGTTTTTCCATGCTACTATAAACCAGAAAAACAATAATATAATTTACTAATATATCATAGGGATAAATAGTGAAATATAATATAATTTAATATACAATTAAAATTTAATTAACATAGGTATAAAGTCATCTGTATTTAATCTTTTCACCCAACCACTATAACAATACAACCTATTCGACAAATTTAATTATTAATGAAACATATTTTATGATTAATCAAAGTTTATACCTAAGAAATATAGAAAAAATTAGCAAACGAAATTGAATAATAAAAAGATTATTCAAATGTTGTACCTAAAAAATAAATATAACAAAAATCTAGCAAACAAAAAGAAATAAAAAAATAAGGAAGAACCGAAAACAGTAAATCATATTTGACATTATTTTATAATAATAAATAATAAAAAGTGATTATGAATAATTAATGCAACCAAGAAATAAAAATAAGAAAAAATTAAAGTGAAAATAAGAACATATATTTTTAACTTATTTAAAAGAAAAGAAAAGAAAAGAAAGAATTAACGATGAAGAAAGAATAAGTAACATAAAATATGAGTTAATAAATTAAACCTAAATTAAAAACGAAGAAAATAAAAACAAATTAAAAATGAAGAAAATAAGAAATGAAAATCTTTATCGTCTCTCTCCTAAAAAGGAAACGTCGGAAAAAGATTTTCGCACCAAAATCTTAAACCATTTTATCAATCGATAACAAGATTCTCTTTCATTATTTAACGCCATTGTTTTTTCCTTCTCAATCGCTTCAATCTCACAGTTCCTTCTATACTTACGCACAATCGATTTTCATGATCATTAGGTACGATTAATTTCGTTCTTTTTGTTCGCATTTCGTTTTTGATTCAATTCTCAGTATATTCTGTTTTTGATTATTATAATTATTGTATATAGATACTCATACAAATGCAAGGAATAATCTCTATAAATTTTCAGAATATTCTGTTAATCTTTGCGCTTTCTCATGAATGCGATTCTAATTTCGTTTTTTTATTGAGTGAGTTTAACGATTATTATTTATCAACTGGTTTGGGGTTTTTTAATCTCAAACTTTAAAATTATTGCTGAAATTCATAATGCAGTTGATTTTAGTATGTAAGTAAGCCTGGTCATCCGATTAGGATTTGAATTTGAATTTGGATTTGAATTTAGGTTGTCTCGAGAAATCCGTCCCCAACTAATTCATTATGAACTTGTGATACTGATTGCAGTGATGTGCTTTTCTTGAAAATACAGCTCTGATTCTTTTTAATTAGTTTTTTTTCAATGATAGTAGTTACAACGATTTTGAAATGTTCAAATATTTGGTGGTAAAAGAAATCACTGGTGGAGCTCATACCTGGAAAACGTATTATGTCCGGCAATGCAGGTTGCACCGTTTACATAGGTAGTTTCATTATTTTTCTATTCAATTTTGTTCTTCAATTTTCTTGTTTTTCTTAGAGATAGTCAAATTTGTTACTGAAAACAACTTTATTAATACAATTTGGTAGAAATGTGAGATAATTTAGATTTCAATATGTTGGTTCTATTAGGTGCATTATGTTATATAATTTAGATTTCATTCTATTAGGTGCATTATGCTCTACCCATGCTTATTTCAGTGTTCAGTAAAGAAAGATGAAAGTGAATGGCAATGGTTTGTATAGGGCTAGTGATTGAGAAGCATACCACACAACTATGTGTTCTAGCTGAAGGCCCTTTGAGCCGAGCACAAAGTTTGTTGACCGTTCCAAATGCAAAGACCCTCGGAGAATGGGTTGATGTAAGTGCCTATGCTTTGCTGCAAATTTTCAATATTGGTCACACTTATTGAATCTTTATATTATTCATATGAATATGATTTTTTAGCATCAATGTGACAGTTGGGCATTAAAGGCACTCTTTTTCATTTTGTTTTATCATGTGGTGTATGCTTGAATCACTAATTTCTATCATATATACTTGGTGGATGATGAAAACAATTGTTGTGTTTCAACGCATAATGCAGTAGCAGACGTACTCTTTCTCATGAATGCAATTCTAATTTCGGTTCTTTTATTGAGTTATGTCCTTGTGTTGACTTTAGTCAACTCCAAAATCATATTGCATTAACCATGAATCTGTGATACTATTTTATTTTGGTCTTAACCATGTGTAAGTGAACCTGATCATCCGATTAGGATTTGAATTTGGATTTGAATTTAGGTTGTCTCGAGAAATTCGTCCCCAACTAATCAATTATGAACTTGTGATACTGATTGCAGTGATGTGCTTTTGTAGAGAATGTTTCTGAGAACTGAGCACGAAGAGAGCCACTCCAAAAGAAACACATATATTCGGGTATTTCGACATTTTCTTGAAAATACGGCTCTGATTCTTTTTAACTATTTATTTTTCCAATGATAGTAGTTACAACAATTTTGAAATGTTCAAATATTATGTCCGGCAATGCAGGTTGTATTGTTTGCATACGTAACCTCACTATTTTTTCTATTCAATTTTGTTCTTCAGTTTTCTTGTTTTTCTTAGAGATAGTCCAATTTGTTACTAAACGCAACTTTATCAATACAATTTGATAGAAATGTGAGATAATTTAGATTTCAATATGTTGAACGCAACTTTATCAATACAATTTGGTAGAAATGTGAGATAATTTGGATTTCAATATGTTTGTTCTATTAGGTGCATTAAGTTAAATAATTTAGATTTCAATATGTTGGTTCTATTAGGTGCATTATGTTATATGAGTTCTTGGGGATTAGTTGTCACTAGTGCATAAATGACAATAGAATTATTGATATCCATATCTATCTACATATATCCATATCTGGTATGATTCTCATTTTTCGGATACTATTCCAGTTGAATATGATTTTCTTAAGCATCATTATGACTGTTGGGCATTAAAGTGTTTTATTATGTGGTGTATGCTTGAATCACTAGTTTCTATCATATATACTTGGTGGATGATGAAAATAATTGTTGTGTTTCAACGCATAATGCAGTAGCAGACGTAAAAGCCTGACATGCCCAAATAACTTTTTGCCACCAAAACTTTTATACTGCCTCTAATTTTTTCGACAAATTGAACTGTGACCATTTTTCATTTTATGATTTTTTGTTCGTATAAAAATCTGGTTCTATGTGAATAACAGGGAGCCTTGGAGTTTCTACAAGGTTCTATGTGAATAACAGGGAGCCTTGGAGTTTCTTCTACAATTATTGTTGAAGAAAACGGGAAAGATGCAACCAGTGAAAAAATCCAATTTTATAAGGTATGTATGCATTCAATTCAAGTGACTTTTAATTTCATGAATATCAATATCATAATTTAAGTTCTAAATAATAACATGACTAAATGCATTTTTGATGAAATGTTTATAAAAACTCATTTGGATTATCCTAATGTGGTCTTTTCAATATCCCCTGCTAAAAGATTGTTTGTCAAATCAAAACACCATGTGATTAATGATATAAATCATTTTTCTTCGAAATTTGTTTATTCAGTTTCTAATTGTCATTATTAGGGAGTTTCTAATTATCATTGTCTATCACAAAGATTTCACTTTTCTTGAAACTATATTCAAAGAAAGCTTGACATGATAAACTTAATCGGGAGTTTCTAATTATCATTGAATTTCTTGAGAAATTGTTATAACAAATGTTCAAAGAGTTTATATTTAATGAAAATCATGTCATGTCTTGTTATCATGTACCTCTAGTGCCCATTAGTTTTAGGTTTGTTTTATGTAAAAATAGGTAATTGATGTAATATTTCACAACGTATTTTTAGTAAAAATTTGGATATTTCGACGTTTTTCTTGAAAATACAGCTCTGATTGATTTTAATTAATTTTTTTTCAATGATAGTAGTTACAACAATTTTGAAATGTTCAAATATTAGGTGAAAAAATATATGATTGGAAATGTTCAGGCAGTTTTAATGAAAATATATATTAGCAATGGAATTGCTTTCTCTTACGTTAGATTATTTTCTATCAAGTTTCAGTGGAATTGCTTTCTCTTATGTTTCATTATTTTCTATCCACTTTCATGAAAAGATACATTAAAGGAATTGTTGTCTCTTATGGTTAATTTTATGCTTTAATTTTATGATAAATGCATATCGAAGATTAATTCTGCTGAATATGGAAATCATGTTTAATACTTGTTATGCCATAGCCTTGAGTTCTTATCTTTTAATAGCTCTTAAGTAGTTTATCTTGCAATCGGCACCATCTCACACACACTCTACATAAGGAAGCCTATGAAAATAAGTGAGTGATCCAAGTTTTAAGTGAAAAAAAAAATAGGGAATGCACCTTCTAAGTTTGGTGACCCTCACCCGGTCATTTAACCCAACGGTTGTAGAACCTATCAAAACATGATAATAAGATCTGTTGTTTGTTGGTTCAGAGATATCTGGTGCTGAACTTAGTAGAACGGATTACGGTCTGATCCCCCGCAACTACAAAGTCAATGCAGTACAGATTAAATTGTTATATTAGATGATCATATATTATGGTATCCGAATAAATATATTATATGTCCTTGGATCTTGTTTTGTTACCTGCTTTCTTGAGGATATGAAGGAGGTTAAGTTTTTTTTTAAGGATTGTTTTGGACTTAGGTGATGTTGTCTAGGAAATGTGAGTTCATCTTTTGACTTGTCTGCCATCAACATATTAAAACTTCCATATTCTGGATTTGTCTGCCGTCAACATATTAAAACTTCCATATTCTAGAGATAATCAATGCCAAGTTAGAACAATACAACATATTAAAACCAATTCTATACCTATTGTAGTTTAATATCTATTTTGTAATTGTGATTATTCAGTTTTAACTTAGTTCAATACTGTCACTTAGATCGTACTTTCTTATATATGTTAAGAAATCTTAAGAATAATTTTGGCAATATATAAATCACGGCTAATTGAAATCTTGTACTATAAAGTTTTTATAATAATATCTTAACTCTAGAATTTTATATCTTATTTGCAGTTTTCACAATGTTAATTCATAAGTAAGGTAGACAAAACCACAACTTAAAAGTAGGTGAAGAGTTTCAGGATTTGGGGTTAAAGAGTGATACACTCCAAATTCCTAAAAGTTCATAGACTCAAATGGGAAAATCTTATGATATTTTTTTTAGTGAAAAAATCTTATGATATTAGTTGAGAAAGAAATGAGATCAAGGATTGATTTCATTAAATGATCTAAAATGGCACAACTTATAAAGTGGTATTTATACATTGCTGCCTGTAACTTGCGGTGAAAGTGACAAAATGAGTTAGATAATTCAACTATCTGACCATAGTTCTAGGATTGTGTTTAACAAAATGACAAAAGTGTTATGAATTTGAGAACATGCAAAATATGCAGATAATTAGTTGAACCTACATTACCATCAGTATCGTCAAATAGCGATTCTAGCGGCACTATAGCGTAGCCAAATTTTAACAAGCTGCTTTTGCTCTGCAGTATGTGATTTATTATTGCGGATACTGATTGTGTCTCTCATGTTCATATTCTTCCCACAAATCTAATTGAATTTTAGTATGTGATTTATTATTGCGGATACTGATTGTGTCTCATGTTCATATTCTTCCCACAAATCTAATTGAATTTTGATAACATGATGAATAATCCAATTAGGTCCATATTCTTCCTATTTGATTTAGATATTGTTAAGATTTACTTATTACTACTTTCCATTTTTTATTCATTTTTCATTTCTATACAATAGTTTCATGGTTTGTGGGAAATTGACAACCCGAAATTAAAGATCTTATGTGATGAGGTTGTGGAGCTTAGTAAAAGTTTTGACCAATTTTCCATTATTACATTGATGAGGTATTTATTTACTATACTAATTTGTTCTGTAATGCTCTCCTGTCTCAATTTGATCTAATTTGGTTTGTGATATTGAAAACAGTTACTTTAGTACTATTTGTGCATTATTTTTTATCATAATTTTTGCTTTGATTTTTTTAATTCGCATGCCTGTCGTGAAATGAAGTGATTTTATACTTCAAATCCTTATGTTTTTGCCTCACAATTAATAAATAGTATGTTTATTTTTTTTAATGACTATTGTCAATATCATTCATTTGTAATTTGATCACCTTTTGCTTTAAATAAACTGGAAAATCCATGTAATATGTTAGCAAATATGATAAAATGTTGTTATGGTGAATTTTCCATTTTGTAATTTTGTTTTTTTTATTCATATATTGTTATTATCTGTTTTTTTTTTTTGCAATATTAGAGAGGGTTGGAGTAGTAACTATGCAGATCAATTTGAGTACTTATTATACCGAGACCTTAAGTTTGAGTTTTAAAGTAGCCCCCGAGTAGTTTAAATTAGCAGTCAGCACCATCTTAAGCATAAACTACGTAGGGAGTCGATGAATATAAGTGAATGATCCCAAAGGCTGTGGAACCTAAAAAAATGATAAAATAACCCGTTGTCAGTTGGTTCAGAGGTGTCTGGTGCTGAACTTGGTAGGGCGGACTACGGTCCGATCCCCCACAACTGCGATTGGGTAAACAAAAGGGGTTACCAAACTTATGCACCAGAACCCCGTGACAAAGGTCCACAACCTACGAAAAAATAATAATAAAATAACCCGTTGTCAGTTGGTTCAGAGGTGTCTGGTGCTGAACTTGGTAGGGTGGACTACAGTCCGATCCCCCGCAACTGCGATTGGGTAAACAAAAGGGGTTACCAAATTTATGCACCAGAACCCCGTGGCAAAGGATCAGAATCACTAACCGATTCCCATACTATGTATGTGTAAAGATAAAGGGCTTAATGTGATTGCGCTTGAATGAAAGTGGGTGAAACGAAACAAAAGAAATAGATCGAGTTATAATAGAATGATTCAAATTGGTTTGCATAGGGTGAGAATTTTTGATCACATTTTATGATTTCGTGTCATTATGGTTCCTTTGATCTTTCTAACAAAACCAACATACAACAACAAAGATAACAAACCTACATCTTTACAAAACCACTATCTTATAAGAAATTCCATAAATCTAATTGAATTTTGATAACATGATAAATAATCCAATTAGGTTCATATTCTTCCTATTTGGTTTAGATATTGTTAAGATTTACTTATTACTACTTTTCACTTTTTATTCATTTTTCATTTCTATACAATAGCTTTTATATACCTCTTAGAATGAAGTTAATTGGACTGTGATAATGTTTGAAATAAGGTCTTGATAGTCGAGAAATGCACCTTATCTTGTTTTTGATAATCCTTGTCATGCCTCTGGTAGTCAGAAAAGTAGATAGCCTTTTGAAAAATTTAAATTGCCTTAAAATATGGAATAAGAATTCTTCGTGGGGGTTAGTTTGGGGAGGCTCACACTGTTGTTTAAAGACTTATCACATAGGATACACTGCATATGCTAATAAATATACCAGAGATTCCAAGTTAGTCATGAGTTAAGATTGATAGTAAGGGTGGTTGTTGGCTGGTGTAGTCTTTGTATCGTTATTTGTCGCATCACTTGAGGACATGTAGGTAATGATTCAGGTTTGAGGTGTGATAATCCATATTTTGTAGATTTAGAGAACAATAGGCGCTCTCTCTTGTAGTTTTGATGCGTTTGTTGCTTGATTTTAAGTAGCGTTGAAACGGTATCCTGCCTAACGCGTTGGTTGGAGATCCCAAAGGCATTCCCATCCAGCAGACCATTTACAGTGACACTTATGCTCCTTTCAATTGCCCTCACTGTCAGGTAGTTACATCTTTCTTCTTTCTTCTTTGATGAGATTGATTTTCAAAATTGATCAATCAATTTATGCATATTTTATATACTCATCCAAAACTAATCAAGATGTAATCAAACTATAGGGTATTTTACAATGAAAGAAACGGTATACCATCTAACGCTTTGATCGGAGATCCCAAAGACATTCCTATCCAATAAACCATTTACAAAGACGGTCACACCTCTCTCACCAGTCTCAGGTAGATACATTATGATATTGATTTTCAAAATTGATCAATCAATTAGTACTTATTTTATAATTATTCTAAACCAATATGTAATCAAACTAATCTATAATATAATTTTCGAAGTTTAAGTCATAAAACAAATAAACACCCTATTGTATCTATTTCCAAACAGTTATGATAACAAAGAAATTGCATTGAGCTCTGGCATAATGTTGCGGGGGAGTGCATCAACTTTCCCAATCTTGCATAGTAAGATATTTTGGATTGTCATCAAATGCTTTTTCCCCTGATTTTTCTGTTCAACTAATTTTAAATCATTCTGATATCTTCATTGTAAACTCAAATTGATTTTGCCAAATATTCAGAAGCATCATTGAAGATATAAATGTAAAAATTATTTTTGTTTTCTTAGGGTAATGCTTTGAAAGATGTTGGGAGAGTGAAGGAAGCAGCCTAGTGCTACAATGTATGTCTTTTTTTGCTTTACATGTATTTAATCATTATGCTTTCGAGCCATTATATTGTTACTCAACTTGTTTTTTAGGGTAATGCTTTGAAAGATGCTAATAAATACACCTGAGATTCCAAGTTTGTCATGAGTTAAGATTGATAGTAAGGGTGGTTGTTGGTTGGTGTAGTCTTTTTGTTGTTATTTGTCGCATCACCTGAGGATAGGTAGGTTGATTCAAGTTTGAAGTGTGATAATCCACATTTTGTGAGTTATTGTTCAACCTAATATGTTGTTTTAAGCTAGTAGATTTATCATTTTATTTGTATTTTAATGCATTCTAAATGTTTTAACGCAACTTTATCAATACAATTTGGTAGAAGTGTGAGATAAATTATATTTCAATATATATGTTGGTTCTATTAGGTGCATTATGCTCTACCCATGCTTATTTCAGTGTTCAGTAAAGAAAGATGAAAGTGAATGGCAATGGTTTGTATAGGGCTAGTGATTGAGAAGCATACCACACAGCTATGTGTTCTAGCTGAAGGCCCTTTGAGCCGAGCACAAAGTTTGTTGACCGTTCCAAATGCAAAGACCCTCGGAGAATGGGCTGATGTAAGTGCCTATGCTTTGCTGCAAATTTTCAATCTTGGTCACAATTATTGAATCTTTATATTGTTGTGTGGTCTTTAGTTATGATTTCAGTGTTGTATCTATTTATTGTGTATTCATTTGTGTCTCTTCTTCTTGCAGTTGTGCAAGATTGATTCCGAAGGAAAAGCTAAAAGGTTGTCAAGGTATGACATTCACATTTGAAATGGAAAAGTTTGGAGTATTTTATCATCATCCCATGTATATGCTTAACTATTTGCATTTTGCGCAGGATTTCGGTGAAGAACATGAAGCATACAATGTTGTTTTGCAACATGTGAAATCTAACCGAGTTGGCGAGTAGAGCACTTTTCCTAGATTTATTCTCAGTATTAAGTTTTTGTATAAGTCTTAAATTTTTTAATTTTATGGATTATCTTTATTGAGGTTGAACTTGTTTGTGTTGTGACCCATTTTCTATTTATATTCTTGAGGCTTGAAACTTACTATCAGCTTGATGCAAACCTACCTAAACTTGCAGAAATAATATTATGATGTTTTTCATTGATTAATACTATAGTTATTTATGCCGTTAGTAAAATATTTTCACACTTAAACTTTTTCATCTAGTGTAATCCTAACTATTAGTTTTTTTATAGTATATTGATTATATTGTTAAACTTTTTTTATAGTATACTTTATTTCATCTAATGTACCTTTTGCTCCAATATCATAGATTATTTTCTATCAAGTTTCAATGGAATTGCTTTCTCTTATGTTTCATTATTTTCTATCCACTTTCAATGAAAACGTACATTAGAGGAATTGTTGCCTCTCTTACGTTTGATATTATGCTTTAATTTTATGATAAATGCAGATCGAAGATAAGTCTGGCGACATTGGTTGGATGCTTGATGCTAATGATGGTTAGAGTTTGCTTTCTTTGTCCTTCTACAGAATGCCTCTGGCATAAATACCACTACTGTCTTCATTGCCAACAGAAGGTACAACTATTAAACACTTATTTCCTTGACTTGACTAGGAGTAATTAGAGTGTCGCGTCAATGTCGGTGCGTTACTTGATAGGTAGTAGTAGACTGGTAATGTCTTGTTAATTTCTCTAATAATCTATATCTAACATAGTTGAATGGCTATAGCTGATGTGAATCTTGTGCAACAAGTTTTTGTAAACTACCATGATAAATTAGAATATGAGGTTGAGTTGTAAATCCTTTATATGTTGATATTTTTTCATTAACTGTCCTTCAATAAACGAGGAATATATTAAAACCTTTTTATGTTGATATTCTAACTATTAGATGTCAGAGTACTTTTATATACCTCTTAGAATGAAGCTTAATTGAACTGTGACAATGTTGGAAACAAGGTCTTGATAACTGATCAATGCACATTTTTTTGTTTCTGAAAACCCCTGTTGTGCCTCTGGTAGTCAGAAAAGTAGATAGCCTTTTGAAAATTTGAATTGCCTTAAAATATATAATAAGAGCTCTTCGTATGATTTAGTTAGGGGTGGCTCACATTGCTGTTTAAAGACTTATCGTATAGGATACACTGCATATGCTAATAAACACACTAAAGTGTGGAAATGAAGTAAGCCAAAGAGCACTTTAAAATAAGTTCATGTGCCCGAAACTGGAGGAACAAGTTCCTGTTCCCAAAACTAGAGGAACACTAGATCTCTTCTCCATTAGTAATAGGTTGAACTCATTACAAGTGAGATCCCATCAGGTGAAAATGTGGAGCATCTAGCAAGGTGAAAATGTGGAGCATCTAGCAAGGTGAAAATGTGAATAATAAGTTCCTGTGCCCGAAAATGGAGGAACAAGTTCATGTGCCCGAAGTTGGAGGAACAAGTAGAGCACAATATGTGCTCTCTCTTGTAATTTTGATGTGTTTGTTGTTTGGTTTCAAGTAGCATTTTGATAAACTGAGGCAAGACAATATATGACAATATTTATGACAAATTGAATAAAAATGGTAAGATTTGATGACACTCCTGTTCCCTTCAATTGCCCTCACTACGGTCACACCTCTCTCACCAGTCTCAGGTAGTTACATCTTTCTTCTTTTATAATATTGATTTTCAAAATTGATCGATCAATTAGTACTTATTTTATAATTATCCTAAACTAACCAATATGTAATCAAACTAATCGGTAATATAATCAAACAAATAAACACCCTATTCGTGACATCTCTGTATCTATTTTCAAACAGCTATGATAACAAATAAATTGCATTGAGCTTTGGCATTATGTTGTGGGAGTGCATCAAATTTCCCAATCTTGCAAAGTAAGATATTTTGGGTTGTCATCAAATGCTTTTCCCCCTGATTTTTTTGTTCCAATTATTTTAAATCTTTCTGATATCTTCATTGTAAACTCAAATTGATTTTGCCAAGATTTTGATGTGAACGGAAAAAAGTAAGTCAGTTGAAGCGTTTTAACTTTCTGACTCTTTTGGTGTTTTCTGATACATATTGGAATCTGCAAGCTTTGAGTTGTTCTTTAAATTTGTAGAGTTGCCTAACTTTGATGTATCATCGAATGCATTTTCTACATTTAAGGTTAGATTTGAATTCTTTCTCACCTCTTTGAGTCTCACAATGACTTACCTTTTTGTCTTCCTATAGCCATTTCATATATATCTTTGGATATGCTTTTTTTGTAGGACCTTCTCACTAAACATGGAAATGTGGTTGCCAAATTTTTGACGACTCACTATGATGAGGTTTGCGTCTTCTTTGGCATACTTATCTTATTTGAACATATCAAGGCAGCACAAAATGCTGCTTGAGAAACAACTATGCTCATGTTTTTCTAATAGGACTTCTTGTTCCCAGTTTGATCAATACGAGAACCTCTTGATGTCTCCAAATTACGTCACACAGAAGTCATCTACAATCATTTAAAATCAAGAATCTGTGTCGGTGTTTTCCCCCTGATTTAGCTAGCATCTATACGCAACAATAATGAGAAAACGGAAATTCACATGCTTCAAAGATCTTAGGATTGTTTTGTGGCTTGTGTTGTTTTGTGTTTTGTTACTGAGTTTTGGTTTGCATTGTTCTTTGAACGATGAAGGTAAAGGTTTTTGTTTTTTTGTGGTTTTTAATGTGTACCCTTTAGCTTAGAGAACCATGTTTTGCAGGCAACAGTATCCTAAAAATTTATTACATTTAATTACATTCTCTAGTGATAGTTATATGACTGAATTGAGTGTGTTTATTTCCTTTATGCAGATTCAGTATCTTGTGTCTCGGTGGGGTACAAATATTAATTCACTAGGTTCCTATAGTTATGACGCAGTTCATGGTGCATTCTCCACTGGAACAATGGCTGTCGAGGACTGCAGAATGTGTGTCCTAGAAAGATACGGCGAGTTAGACATATTTCAGCCAGTGTTAGATGAGGGTTCAACCATACCACTTCTGATATCTCGTTTTTTATCTTTTGGATGCCTTATTCTACTATAAATATTGTTACTTTAGTGTTTTCTCTGTTTAATCTCAATTGGTTAAAAACCGCAGAACTTGAAATTTTGTCTCTGAAGTGAAATTTGGTAAAGATTTGAAATTTGTATTGTGGGTGGAAAAAAAGGTGAAGGAAAATTGAGTTCTTTTATTTTTATTTTTTTATTTTTTATTTATTTTTTTCTTCTGTTTGCAGGTAAAGCTCTTTTGAATTCAAGCAAGGAATTGTGAGTGATCCTTTTGATGCTTTGTCGAATTGGGTTGATGATGGAGTTTGGTTTGACCCTTGTAATTGGTTTGGAGTTGAGTGTTCTGATGGAAGAGTGGTGGTATTGTAAGTGTTGATTTCTTGATTTATTTGTTTGAGAATTAAGATTTGTGATTTATTATAAGGGCATGTTTGGATTTGGTTATAATCCGTTTAATTTAGGGGTAGAAACAATTATATGATAAGCACTTATGATATAAGCGCTTAATTCATTTGTTTCCTAGCAAGGGTTGGATTATTTCCCGCTCACTTTAGTTCACGCAAGGGCTAGATTGTTTTCGATAGACAGTTGATACTTGATAATATCTATGCAAATTTTGAAGATCATTCTTCTTTTAAATCAAATTACAAGAAGTTAAATTGTTGGCTTGATCGTAATAGTAGTATGTTTCTGTGTTTTTTTTTGTAAGAGTTTGGGTTGACCCTTGTAATTGGTTTGGAGTTGAGTGTTCTGATGGAAGAGTGGTGGTATTGTAAGCGTTAATTTTTTGATTTATTTGTTTGAGAATTAAGATTTTTGATTTATTATAAGGGCATGTTTGTATTTGGTTATAATACGTTTAATTTAGGGGTAGAAACACTTATATGATAAGCACTTATGATATAAGCGTTTAATTCATTTGTTTATCCAAGCAAGCGCTGGATTGTTTCCCCTTCGCTCTAGTTCACGCAAGGGCTGGATTGTTTTCGATAGACAATTGATACTTGATAATATCATTGCAAATTTTGAAGATCATTGTTCTGTTAAATCAAATTACAAGAAGTTAAATTGTTTATCCAAGCAAGGGCTGGATTGTTTCCCGCTCACTCTAGTTCACGCAAGGGCTGGATTGTTTTCGATAGATAGTTGATAGTTGATAATATCATTGCAAATTTTGAAGATCATTCTTCTGATAATATCATTGCAAATTTTGAAGATCATTCTTCTGGTAATATCATTGCAAATTTTGAAGATCATTCTTCTGATAATATCATTGCAAAGTTTGATCGTAATAGTAGTATGTAGTGTGTTTTTTTATTGTATTTTATACTTGTGTTGGAGTGTTTAATCATATGAGAAAATATTTTGTTGCTTAGGAATTTGAGAGACCTTTGTCTTGAAGGAAAAATTGCGAATGAGCTCGAGAGCCTTTTTTCACATAAAGTCCACGTAAGTAATTGCTTGTTACTAAGCTTCTCTGTTTTTTGTGGATACCGAGTAATTTCAATTTCCATATACGTTCATTTGTCTGATAACATTGTGACAAATATGTTGTGCAGAGTTTTGCGGAATAATTTTTTCCACGGAATCATTCCCGAAGGAATTGTACACTTGAAGAAAGCAAAAGTTTCAAGGTTAGTATTTCTTCTCTAAAATTTTCATGGTTTTCCTCTTGTATTCATATCTGAATTCGAACGTTTTTCTTTCGTTGCATTTTGAATTGTATACTTCAATTTGTGAAATTAGGGTTTAATGCTATGTTTCATATTTCTTTTTGTTGTGTACGATTAGAACGTTTGTTTGGGTTGATTCATTGAATGATTTTTTTATACATTATTCAATTTCTGATTATAATTACTTTAGGATTTCATACATACATGTTAGATTGAAAAGAAGTCGCAAACTCATTTGTTAGGTTAATGTTTTCAGTCAATCATCAATCTTTTGTTTAGAAGAAGAATCAATTAAGATTCTATTTGGTTAATTTGCATTATTTGTAGATCATATGAAGATAGCATATTCTAGAAAAGAGCACAATTGCATCAGGTCTGTTGATCTTGGATAACCAAAAATAAATAATTCTGTTGAAGTTGTAACTTGTTATGATTTTAAATGAGAGTTAGTTTTCCAAAGCTTTGTTTCTCTCTTTCTGATTGAAGCTTTAATTTCATTTGTTTTTGAAATTATGATCCTTACAATGACTTTTCTGACTATGTTTTGTCTATGATTACTGTTAATTGCTCAACATGTCACGACTACCTTCGATACTTTTTTTGTTAAACTCAGTTCAACTTTTAATTTTTCACTGGTTTTTTGTGTTACCGCGTCAAAACCATTTTCACGACTTCTCTCCTGCATGAAAATAGTTAAATAATGATTATGTATTAAAACCTATCCAACTATGTATATCTTTATACTTGCTGATTTATATAAAGGGTACTGATTAGGCCTATATAGTTTGAATTCTGAATAGTCATAATGTATTTTGACAGTTAAATATACTATTGGATATTTGTGTATCTTGGACCAACACTGTTACTTGCAGTGTTTTTTAGTTGAAATGTAACATCTTTTCAGTTTATATATTTGACAGTTAAAAATGAATATAGATTAAAATCCTTTCCAAATATGTCTACAGATTAAATGGAATGTTTGGTTTTGGAAACTATGTTTTTTACTAGAATCTTTGTTTATCATACAAACATATATGTTTATTGGAACTACGTGTATCATACAAACATGGTATATTTAGTAACTAAGTGATGTCAATTAATCATTTTGTAATTACTTCAGTAATTGCTTCTAATTTTTTAATGCTTTGATCTAAACATGATTAATTTTCATTTTGACATTTCATCATCTTCTCCTATCTCTTGCAATTACTTCTGAATTTTCGTTTCATGCTCAGGAATATTTTTGCATCACCATTGGGACATGTATTTGATTGTCTATATTCAACATCTAGGTCTTATTATCAACATTTTATAATGGCCAAAGAAGAAGAGTTAGTAGATTATGACTCTGATAGTGTTCTTGTGTCGTGTGAGTTGGTGGCCATTTGTTGATTAATTAAGTTGATCACTTGCTTAGTATGGTTGGTTAGCATTAATGTTTGAATTATTTTAGTTTTGTTTGTGTCATTAAACTTTATACTTTAATGACATTTTGATATCTTTCATGTCCAGTTTTAGTTTTAGTTTTAGTTTTTGAGGATTCATCTCTTATACTCCATTGGCAACAAATGATATAAGAGTATACTTCTTGAAACAAGGATGAAGCAAAGTAGAGCTGGTTTAATTAGGCAGAAACTAAAGATGCATGATAACTATATAGACAATTATAGTAAGCATGAAAATGGGAGAATTTGGATAAACTGGAATGAGATAAGATATGTCATACAGATGGATAGATGCAGCAGTCAGTTCATTCACTGCTCTGTAAAGGACATAGCCAGAAACAAATCTTTCAGATTGACAACCATATATGTTATGAACACTCTAGAGCAAAGGAGACAACTTTGGAAGGAGATTGAAAATTTTCCTAGAATCACATCTAAACCTTGGGGAATCATTTGAGATTTCAACAATGTTCTCAAAAGCAAGGACAAAAAAGGAGGTAGAATTGTTACTGAAAATGAGGCCAGAGATTTGCAGGATATGATGGACATGTGTGAGCTGGCTGAGATGGACAATGGTAGAGACTATTATACTTGGCACAACAAACCGGTGGATGACCCTATTTAGTCTAGAATTGATAGAGTGATAGGAAATGTTGCTTAGTTCCAGGACATGGATTTTCAATTGAAGCATCTGCCCCCAAGTGTGTCTGACCATGTCATTTTGCAGCTTGCCAATCAGAATCAGTTGAGACCTAAGAGGAGCAATTTCAAGTTTATCAATTGTACTGTGGAGGTTGAAGGATTCCATGAGGCTGTAGCTCAAAGTTGGGGAGAACCTATAATGGGGAACCCCCCTTTCAAGTTGTGGGAGAAGCTCAAAAGATTAAAGTCCGTGATAAGAAAAATCAGTAAACCCATTACTGATATTCAGAGAAATATTACTGCAGTCAGAGAAGACTTAGAGAGATGGCAGGCTGAGCAGAGCAAAGATCTCATGAATCCTGCAATCATTCAAAAAGTCAAAGAGAAAACTGAGGAGATCATCAAGTGGCAGGGTTTAGAAGAGAAGATTTTGCAGCAAAAGGCTAAGTTGGATTGGATAAGGCTTGGGGATGGGAACAACCACTATTTCCAAGCTACTCTAAAAGCAAAATACAAAGGCAGAAATATGAATATATGTAGTGATGATGGTACTGAAGCTCTAAATAGTAGTGAAATTGAAGATGAAGTGTTGAAATACTATGAGAATCTCATGGGAAAAGATGACATGACAATGACTCAAATCGATTTCAATACTATGAGAGAGGGACCACAATTAAACAATGGCCAAAGACAAAAGTTGATTACTGCAGTAAGTGAGAAGGAAATCTACGAAGCTCTCCATGATATAGGGGATACTGGGGCTCCAGATATTGATGGCTATAGTGCAAAGTTTTTCAAAAGCTGTTGGAACATAGTGAAAAAAGATGTGATTGACACTATTAACTACTGGATGAACCATAATACTATGAGTAAGGCTTTCAATAGCACTCTAGTAACCCTCATCCCAAAGACAGATTCTGCTAGGTTCATTAGAGAGTACAGACCTATAGCTTGTTGCTCTATAGTTTATAAAGTGTACTCTAAAGTGTTAACTGCTAGACTAGCTGAGGTTATTGGAAGCATAGTCAGTAAAAACCAAGTTGCATTTGTACCTGGACAACAGATACACAATCATATTGTTCTGGCCTCAGAACTCATAAAAGGCTATTCTAGGAAAAATGGCACCCCTAGATGCATGATGCAGTTGGACTTACAAAAAGCACATGATATGCTGAACTGGACAACTCTTGAAACTGTGATGAGGGAAATGGGAATACCTGACCAATTTGTGCAGTGGATTATGAATGGAGTCAAAATTGTATCTTATAAATACAATATTAATGGCGAGAACTCTATATTGCTGGTTGCTAAAAGGGGGATCAGACAAGGTGACCCCATATCACCTTTCCTTTTTGTCCTTGTTATGGAATACATGAGCAGACTGATGTCAAAGATGCAGCAAGACCCAAATTTCAATCACCACTCAAAGTGTGAAAATATGCAGCTCACTCACCTGGATTTTGCTGATGATCTCCTTTTATTCTGCAGAGGTGACATAGGCTCAGTTCAGATTATGACACAAACATTAGAGCTCTTCTTCCAAACCACTGGTTTAGTAGTCAATCCCTCTAAATGTCACATCTACCTTGGAGCAATTGATGAAGATGAAAAGTATGCCATACTGAATTTCATAGGTTACATGGAAGGAACAATGCCTTTCAGATACCTAGGGGTTCCAATCACCAGCAAGAAACTCTATGTGAGTCACTACCTCCCTCTCATTGATAGAATCCTGCAAAAAATTCACCATTGGAGTGCAAAACTATTGAGCCAAGCAGGAAGGGTTCAACTTGTTCAAACTGTCTCTTTTTCAATGGTAAATTATTGTCTGGCTTGTTTCCCTATACCAAAAGCTATCATAAATAAAATAAAATGTGCTTGCAGAATTTTCATATGGACTGGTGGCACCACTCCAAGTCGAAAAAGTCCAATAGCATGGAAAAAGATGTGCAGGCCTACAAAGAAAGGAGGAATGAATCTCACTGATTTGAACAGGTGGAAGACTGTGACCATGCTAAAGCTTTTGTGGAACTTGTGCAGGAAAAATGACAACCTTTGGATGAAATGGATGCATATCTATTTTATAAAAGATGATGATGTACTCACAATAGATAGCAGCAATAGCACTTCATGGATTGTTAAAGGAATATTGAAAGTTAAAAGCAAGATCCCTGAACTCCAAGAGTTTTGGAATCAAAGCTTGTGAGATGGGAGGTTTCGAATGGGAGTCGGGTATCATAAAATGCTTAATCCAGAACTTGATATGAACTGGTATAGATTGATTGGAGGAAACGGAGCGAGGCCTAGAGCAGCGTTCTGCCTTTGGCAAGCTTGCCACCGCAGGCTAGCTACAAAGGATCGCATTGCGAAATTGGGAATTCAAATTGATACAAGCTGATGTTTTTGTGAGGAAGCTGAAGACCAAAACCACCTTTTCTTTGATTTCCATGAGATGAAAATGATTTGGTTGAGAATTATGCATTGGATGCATATCGAACATATACCTCTGAATTGGGAGGGAGAGCTTCAATGGTTGATTGGATTTTGCAAAGGAAAGGGACGGAAAGTGGGGGTGATGAAATTAGCTATAACAGAAACCTTATATCATTGTTGGAACTATAGAAACAATGTATGTTTTAATGGGGAGCACAAGTTGGATAGTCATATAGTTGTAAATAACATCATATAAGTCATTACCCAAAGAGGGTGGAGCAATAGGAAGTATACATAGTATATAGCTTTACTCATGCTATAGGACATTATTTGTATTTGTTTGGCTCTTTGAATTAATCCAATAGTTTATGGATTCAAAAAAAAAATTGAATTTAAATAAATTAAATCCAATAAAATATAAAATAAATATAAAAAATCAGAATATATGACTTATGGGTCGTGGATTATCTCATGATTAAGTTTGGGTTAGAAAAATATGGGCCCATTTGACAAAAACTTAAGTTTTGATCATTATTTGCCTTATACACCTCAAATTTGCCCAACTTCAACAATGCATAACTCTCTCAATTTTTATCACATGTGTGTGTTCTTGGACGTTTTAGAAAACTTAGAATGTACTATAACTACTCCTTTTGGTACCATGTCCATTTGATCTTCCATGTTCAAGTTATGAGCTTTTGAAAAAGTTGACTTTTTGTTGACTTTTTAAAGGACATGTAATGTCTTGTCTCATATCTCTCAAATGAAACATTTATGGGTTTGGCTTGTGAGACACAAAGTTGTAGATAATTGAATTTCCTTCAAAATGAGCTTTGGATGAGAAATTTATGATGAAACATGTGAAAGTTATGGCTGATTAAAGTACAATTGACTTTTCCTACAAAAAAAACCTAATTTAGTAACTTCTGGTTCTTGATGAATTTGAGGTTTCTTTAATTAATCATGATCAACCCTTGATAAAATGATGACTTTCACCTCATAATCTTGATGTTGAACAAAAATCTTGAAGTTTGACTGTATGTTGACCACAATTGACTTTTTGACCAAGTTAACTGATTTTTGATTATTTGAGCATCTAACTAACCAAACTTGTAGGGTAAGCCTTGAAACTTGACATGATGATCCTTTGAAGTATATGGGACACCATGAAGTTCAATTTAGGCTTTAGAAGTCCAATTTACCTTGTGAAACTCAAAACCTTAATTTTAAAATTCATTGCTTAGGAAGAGACTTTGTCTGATGAAACCTTGAATCCCTTTGAGCAATTGAGAATCTTGTGATAATTAGGAGACCTCTTGAGACATATTTTCTTGAAGATATGAGGGAAAATTTTGGGGTACAACACATTGAATGATATAACATGACAAATATAAAAATCCATAATCTATATAACTAGTAACTTTTTTAGGCACGTCTCTTTCTTTTCTTGGTTGAAATATGTTATACCCGTCTATTAACAACACAAAAAGTTGGATTGATCCAAATATCCTAATTATGATCATTTCTAGTATATGATGCATTTGCTATAAAATTTTCATCTTGATCATTTCTAGCAAATGATTCAATATCAACATCAATATCACCTTGATCTCCAATTATTTCATAAATTACTTTGTTAGATAAAAGAACTATAGACCATTTTGTACTTGTCGAATTAGTGACATAGAACACTTGTTGAGCTTGAGAGACTAAAATAAAAGGCTCATCTTTGTACCCCACCCTATTAAGATCCACTTGCAAAAATCCCGACTTATCCATTCGTACGCTATTATTATTTTCAACCCACTTGCAACAAAATATAGGAATCTGAAACTTCTCATAATCAAACATCCAAATGCGCTCGATAACCCCAAAATATGATAGATTTTCAAATTTGTTGTTTAAGCCTTTCACACTTGAAATATGCATTGCTTCAGCTACCACAGTGAAACCACTATTTTGCATAGTACTTTTATCATCTTGTTCTTTGGTATAAAATGTGTATCCATTAATTGCGTATGCATTATAAGAAAAAACAACCAAACTTGGACCATATTCTAAACATCTCAATTTTTCTGTTATTGAAGCAAGATCTGAATAATACTTTGTGAAAATATGATCCTTAAACCTAGGTATGAAACTTCGATTGTGCTCCCGTACTATCCAATTCACATTTCTATTCGGATTTAAACCTCGAAGAACATCCTTGTGCATTTCAACATACGACTCAACCTCATTCTCATTGTGTAGAACATACAAATGCACTTGATCTTGTTCGACCCTTGATATTGTCACAACTTCATTTCCAATTAACTTTTTTCCTGCTTTTTTTTCCCGATAATATGAGATTTGGGGAGTCCAATTGATTATACATTGGACAAATATTCAGTACAAAAATCAATCGCTTCTTCAACAATGTATCGTTCGACAATACAACCCCCTGGTCAACTTCGGTTTTTCACATACCCTTTTAATATTTTCTTATAACGTTCAGCAGGGTACATCCATCTCATATAAGCCGGTCCACACAATTGTGTCTCTTTCACTAGATGAACAACTAGATGAACCATTATGTCAAAAAACGAGGGAGACAAATACATTTCAAGATCACATAAAGTAATAAATATTTTGTTTTTCAATGTTAGTAAGATCGCAGGATCGATCACCTTACTGCAAATTGACTTGAAGAAAAAACACAATTTAGTTATTACGCTTCATACTTTTTTAGGCAGAATAGAATGTATACCTATTGGTAGAAAATGTTCCATTATAACATGGGACTCATGCATCTTTAAACTCTTTAACTTGAGATCTTTCATAGACCCAAGTCTTCTAATATTTGAAGAGTATCCTTCTGGAACTTTAACTTCACTTAGAAACTTACACAATAATTTTTTCTCCTTACTAGATAGAGTATATGCAACAGGTGATAAATATGTTCATTTATCTTTCTTCAATGGTCCTAACTCAGTTCTTATCCCCATCTTTATCAAGTCCTTTCTTGCTTTAAGGTCATCCATGAACTTTTCTTGTATATTGAGTAACGTACCAATAACACTGTCAAACATATTTTTTTCAATATGCATAACAGAGAAAATGTCTTATATACAACGACTTCCCATATGGAAGTTAAAAAAAAAGACCTCTTCTTCCACCCTTTCTTGATAAGTGTGTGTGCAAAAGACTTGCCAAACTGAGTACTCACATCTTTCACATTTCAAAAATTTGATCACCTGTCAATATAGGTGGAGCTCTCTACCTTGTTTCGTGTCTCCATTGAAGGTTTTTCTCCACCCACGATAGTGATGTTTCGAATTTAAGAATCTACGATGACCGAGAAAGACAATCTTCTGACCAAACTTTAATCACGTTCAATCTGTTTTATCTTCACAAATAGGATACATACATTGACCTTTTATGTTATGGACTGATATATTTTTGTATGTTGGAAAATCATTAATTATGCCAAACAACATTGCCCTCAAGTTGAAACTCTCCTTCCTATGCTTCATACATAGCAATGGAGGTAGGTTATAAAACATTAAAATCACAGGCCAAGTGCTATGTGAGATACTTTGAAGACCGTGTGGGTTCATTCAATTAGTAGATAATGTCAAGTGAAGGTTTCTTGTTTCTTTTCCAAATTCAGGATAATCATCTTTAATTTTCATCCATTGTGGTGAATCTTCCGGATGTCGAAACTTTCCATCAATAAATCTTTCATTTGCATTCCAAGTCAAGTGTCTTGAATCAGTTTCACTACGAAACATGCGTCTGAATTTCAGAATTATAGGAAAATACCATAAGACTTTTGTTGGAGACAATTTCTTCTTATATTGAGAAACACCGCATTTAGGACACTCATTTAATGATGCATACTCGTTTCAAAACAAGACACAGTCATTTGGACAGGCATGTATCATGTAACGCCCGATTATTTAATTAAATATATTTGTATTATTTGTGTTGATTTGCGTTGATTGTCGAAAAAATTGTGGAGTGTTGTGTTGAGTTACTAAGTTGGTTTTTAATTGAATTAATTTAATTAAGTTGATTTTAGTTGTGGAAATAATATGATGTTGGTATATTCGAAAATAAGAGAATATTGAGCTTATTTGGATGGTGGATTCTAGAAGAAGCGGGGTGTAGAATTGAGCCCAATAGATTAATAAGAGTTAGTAAGAATTATAAGCATTATTATTATTATTATTATTATTATTATTATTATTATTATTATTATTATTATTATTCCTAATATTATTATTAATTAAAACGTGATTTAATTAGTAATTGGTGGAAGAGAGAAAAATAAGGAAGACTAAGTATTAGTCAAGTAGTTGGTGGAGAAAAATAAGTAGGATAAATAAGTTATAGAAAGACTTAGTGGGGAGTTAAGAAAAGGGAGAGAAAAATTTCACATAAAATAAAACCAGAGAAGTTGCATAGAAGAGAAAATAAGGGTTTGGGAGGAGATACATGAAGTCGCTAGCAAGAGGGATCTAGGAGTTAATCAGAGAGTTAGAGCAACCTTCAATCCAAGGTAAGGGTGGAGTCCTAACTCGATAATGGGATGATTGATGAATGATATGTGAGGTTAGTCTGTAGAATTATTCTGTTTATGTTGATTGTGGTGATAAATGATGAAAACATGTGAAATTGGGTGTTATAAATTATTTTGTCAGTATGTTGTGTTGTTTGGTTGAATAACAAAATTGATTACCGTTCTTGAATGAGTCATAAAATGATTAATTCGTGTTGATTGAATAATAATAATAATAATATTATTATTATTATGGTGTAGTGTTTCTATGAGAATACTATGAAGAAATTCTGTTTTGAGTTATGAATAGTGAAAACAAGAAATTTTGATGCGAAATTCATCATCGCGGAAATTAGTTTTTGTGCTACTAATGAATTCTAATAGGTAAAACTGAGTTAAAATAAGAGTCTCGTGAATTAAAAATAAGTTTCAGATGGGTTTTTGGACAAAAAGTGATCAAACTTGTAGAAGATCATGTTCCAAAACAATATCAAATAGCAACAACAAATAATGGCAACAACTACAGAACAACAACTATAATGGCAACAACGAAGAACAACAACTCATTCTTACATTCAATAGAACAACAACTATAATGGCAACATAACGACAACAAAACAACAAAACAACAATAACATACCTGGTTTTCTTCACGAATGAAGAACTACAATGTGGAACGACAACGAACGACAACGAACGACAAAGATTCATGAACAACAACGAATAAGCAAGAACGATTGAATGCAAGAGAAGTAAGAGAAGAAGCAAGAATGATTGAAAGTAAGAGAAACAAGAGAAGAAAATGATTATAAATGAATAGGGTTTCTGAAAGTTTTATATTTTAAATAATAATTGACCTTAGAGAAGGCTTTTTCAAAAGTGCTTTCTTAAGGGCAACCTATAAGAGTGCTTTTTGCTTAGAAAGCGTTTTCTTAGGGTTTCTGAAAGTTTAAATATTTTAATTAATAATTCACCTTAGAGTGTTTTTTCTAAAGCGCTTTCTTAAGGTCAATCTATAAGAGCGCTTTCTTAAGGTCAATCTATAAAAGCGCTTTTATAAGAAAGCGTTGTCTTAGGTTTGCTTCAAAAAGCGCAGAAAAGGGGGGGTTGAACCCACACCCTTGAGTTAGGGAAAAACATTGTACAAGCGCATTAACCATTGGGGTGGTGATACATCTATGAATTAAAATGCAAAGATAAATATATATGGGCATCTGAAAATAATATTATTATTTTAAATATATTTTTATATTATTTTTTAATTAATTATTTAAACACTCAAAATAAATCATTTTTGAATAATTTTTTGCACATAATTTATTCATACCTTCGAAATATTATTTTCACAAAAATAACTAAAAAGTATTATTATTTGACTAATTTTAAATATTTTAAAGAATATTAAATAATAATAATATTTGATTAATTTATTTAAAATATTAGATTAATTTCTTTAAAATTTGAAATTTCATATATATTATTTTACGATTCAGGGTGTTTGAAGAAATCTTATAATTAATGCTATATAACATTCTTTAAATAGTTGGTGTAGAAGTGTTATCCTTCATAACTTACTAAAATAGAAGGTACCCAAACTTGACAAAAGTATGTTTCTCCTTTTTCTTTCAAAAAGTGAACAATAATAAGAGCATCATTAGAAACCACACTATTGCTTCAGCCCATTTAATGAAATAACAAAGACAAATTAAATATGCAAATTGGAGTCAGATGTACACAAATAATATCACATAAATCATCTTGTATCATACTATAGTTGAGGCATGAGAATGGAACATAAAAAAATGTGATCGAGAAATATGTACAACTAAAAGAATTATTCTATCTTTATAATTCATAATTTATAAATCAAAAGAATTAATCGATTGGCTAATTCTTAGATCAACTGAAACTATAAAAAAACAAATTAATTAGATTAAAAGTAAACTAGCTGTCTACCCGATGAATGAACGGTAAATATAAATTTTATTAAATTACTATTAAAGAAATTTATATTTAAAATATAATTGAAATATTTTATATCGAATGAATTAAAAAAAAACCAACAATATAATTATATAAATTCAATTTATTAGTTTAAATTTAAAGCAAAAGGAGTGTTAATTTAATTATATCAATAATTAATATGTGAAATAATTGTATAAGACGAGAAATGAACGAGTGGCGATAGTGAGTTGATAAATTTTAATATTAATAACTCTAAAACTATTATTCAAGAAAGAAAAAAATTATAACTTTTAGATTTAATATTTTTATTATTGTTTTAATTAATTAATACATCAATTAATTTTGATTTTAAGTGATATATGTTGTATATGTAAAATAATTACAGTAAAAAAATCAAGTATTTGAACTCGAGTGGTAAGTGAGCTCCTACTAAGGAACGAAGATTCGGGGAATACCGAGTTCGATTCCTTGGGTCAATGTAAAAAATTGAATAACTCGATAAAATAATAAGATAATAATTTTTCGGGAGATTCTTGTTTACATTTACTGTACTTCAAAAGTCATTATTGATTTCTAATGCATATGAACACAATAATTACTAATTTACGTTGAGTCTCAAGGTTCGATGCAACGTAATTTTAAGAGGCATAAACTGATTCGCCTTTTTGTTTGGTATGTACAACATAACTACTTTAAATTAATAAGTATTAATTTATCGATAAATTAATAACTCTCTAAATTAATAAATTTCTCTGGTATTGACATTAGTAATTTAAAGAGTTTCTATGAGAAATGAGTTAGTGGTGGAGATAGTGGTTTGAAATGTTTTATTAATGAATTAAATATAATTAAATATAGTTATATAATTATAAAATTAATTAAATATAATAATATAATTAAGTATGATTTAATGAATAATGAGTAAGTTATTTAAATAAAATTAGAGAATTTCTCAATCCACTCCATGTATCTATTAACCACTTGTTGCATTTTAATTATGCCCTCTAGTTCTGCTGATACCCTTTAAGACGCACCATTTTTTTTTGTTTTACGTTGAAACCTTCCACTAATATATCGCGGAACTAGTGAAAAAACATTTTTTTTAATTAAGTCAAACTAAATAGTCAGAGACGTATATAAAGTCAACATGATCAAGATCTTGAGTCAATGGATTAGGTTTTCCTCCAATAGAAAATTTTGTTATCCGTATCTCTTCAATGTGTTATTTTGGTGTAGCCATTAATCTTCATTCAATGTCTTGTATGATGAAAATAGATTCACTGCAGTCAGCTACAAAGTTTGACTAATAACTTATGCTACACGTACCAATATCATTTGTTTACTTTTTCTTAAATAATATCTTTTAAATTATTCCTGATTTCATTTGATTTTAGAAGCCTTTCTCTGTCTTGGATAACGTCAAAGAAGTAATATTTTACTGTTATCCAAGACAGATGATAGAGTGGACACAAAGTAAACAATTGATATTGTTACGTGTATCATAAGTTGTGTGTGTGTGTGTGTGTGTGTGTGTGTGTGTGTGTGTGTGTGCGCGCGCGCGCGTGCGTGCGTGCGTGCGTGCGTGTCACTCAAGTAAGTTTTCATACTGAGACTACTAAAGCATAAGCGAAAGAGGGTTAGAAGTTTTTATACCTAACCCTCCAAATAAGAAGCGGACGCGTAGGCTTTGACTAAGCCTAACTGCCTCCATAAATTAGGTTGGCAGTTGACCGCGTGGAAAGTGTTATGGCACGTGAGCGGGAAGTCCCCAATGGCTATATGCCAATGACTCTTTTCTTGCAACGGGCATATGCTTATTGACCTCATAATGAGTTCGTGCCCAGTTGAATATTGGATTGGACCTCAATTTGGCGTAGGACATATCCTCGGCCTGTCCAGAATAGGAGCCCCCCAAGTCACTATGTCTGAAGGGGATAGTGACTTAAGGCGTTGAGGACTTGGTCGATATGACCTTAATGCAAGTTAGATAAAATTTCCTTGCTTTTTTGCGTCAGGCATCTGCTCGCCAGAGGAATTTATAGGGACTTCTAAAAATATTCTTTTTAGGAAGACAAAACGCTTAAGGTCTTAATGACACACGTAATAAAGTGATGTCGTTCATTTATGACACTTGGGGGCTAGCCCTAGGTAATAAATGCTTTGGCTTTTGCGATTCTCCATGCGAGCTTAAGACAATATAAAAGGAGGAAGAGAAGTTCATTTTTTCATTTCTTACGAACTTTTCCCCTTCCCGTGAAATCTTGTATGCAACTCTCTCGTCGGATTCTCGCCGTCGCCACCATACAATCTCTAAAAACCTCCATAGATCCAGGTAAATCTTCATCTTTTACCTCTATTTTCTGGATTTGGCTGATGAACGTTCATCCATTTCCTATGAACTTCATAGGATCTTCATAGTTTTTTGGAGATTCATATGAAGTTCTGGAAATTTTGATGAATGTTCTTCATAAGCGTATGAATGTTTATGAATCCCTAGGGTCAGTAGATATATTAGTGTTAGATCTAGGATAGATCTTAGTATTGATAACTTAGTGTTAGTTGACTGAGTATAGGGTCATGGAGGAGCTTATCCCCGATGATTTTAAATTGATAACAGGGATGATTAGCTCGGTATATCGATTTCGCCCTCATAACATTTTTCTTGACTAAAGGGCTGACCTTGGGGCACGTCTCCAGTATTTATCAAAGCACTTTCACATGATCTGCGGTGGAAGGGTGGATTTGAGTTCGTCGAATTCACTATTCCTCTGTTTTTTCAGGCTAAGGTAGTCAAAAGAACATCCGGGAAGTCGAGGAGGTCGCTGCTTCTGATGGCGCGGATGTCCCCGCATGAGACCGCTTGTGGATAATGGATGAGCCGCTTGAAACAACATCTCAGTTCGTGGTGGATGCATCAGTTGCACGGGGCAAGATAGAGAGGAAAAAGAAAGGGGAAGCTGCCAACTAGAGAGCTCTACCTCCAAAGCCCACTCAGAGGATCTGCTCGCGCTTTCCTGCCCTTCGGGTCCTGATGTACGAGTCTGCGTTTCGCAAAGACGAGTATCATCTGCCTTTTACCGACTTTCAGCAGGCGGTCTTTACAAATCTTAAGCTCGCGCCTTCCCAAATGCACCCCAATGCCCTAGCCTTCATAAGGGCCTTTGAATTGGTATGTCGCTATTTGGAGATAGGAGCGACGATCAACTTGTTCTTCCGGATCTTCCATCTACAGAGGAAGTCCCAGGATGATCGATACAGCTGGGTGTCATTAAAGTAGGCGAGCAGACTTTTCAAGGCCTACTTGGATTCTGTTCGGGATTTTAAATATCGTTTCTACGTGATCCAACCATGCTCACAAGCTGCTAAGGACTCTCTGTATGATAGGGAGATGGTCAGTGAGGAAGAGAAGATGGTGGCCCACTTCCCGTTGGAGTGGGTGAACGCGCATTTTCATCATTCTAGCGAGAATTACACCACTAAGCCCGAGGATCTCAGTACTTACAACACATCGGCTTACAATACGTTGTTCAACCATGTCGCCAATTTTCGTCCCACAGAGCTCGTAAATTCTGACGGTCATGCCTCCTTCGGCCTGACGGGACGCCAACTACTCTGGCCCGACTGATTAACGTGAAGTCGTTGCTCAATTTCCCGAACAAAGAGGCAGTGATGCGACTCTTAGGTGAATTTATAGTTTTTCAGTTTTTTTAGTTCATGGATATGATCGGTAACTAACTGTTTCTATTGTTTTTACATCGCAAATGGCCGAAATTCGAGATCGCCTGGTAAAGACGAATAAAGGAAATACAAAGAAAGGTGTAAAGGGTCGGGTCGACACTGTTAAAGAGCAGACTACCCTGTATGGCTTTGTTGGGTCTGGCAGCTCTACTTCGGGGAGTACTCCGGTGGCAGGTGTAACACCCCAAATTTTCCCTCTTCTTTCTAGCATCATTATCATGTCATAATCATCATAAGCATGACATATCCTTAGCATCTTTGCATAGAAAATTGAAGCATAACATTCTCATGTTCTAGCATTGGGCATATGATCAATCATTGGTACATTTGAAGCTTTACAAGTCAAAGATAAGAAGTTAAGAGGCCTTGTCCAAGTTCCATGAAGTGTCTCTAGGCCCTATACAAGCTCAAGATTCTTTACAAGAACCCAGAAGGTTGAGAGATTATCAGATGATCCAAGGAAGGGCAAGCTCTTACACAAATGGTCCTCAAATTAGGGTTTCATGATCAAGCAAGGATTCTGTGACTTTGGCCATTTCATGTGGGCAAAGTCCTTCATATGATATGTGAATGCTATGGATGAAATTTAGTGAGAAAATTCATTATGGAAGGCAATCAATTCATCAATTGCTTGCATAAGAAGAAATTGTTCAAACTGATTATTTGAAAAGTCAACTGTGACAATGCAAGGGTTCCAATCCTATTTTTCAAGCCAAGGGATGTTCTTAAGGTCATAAAAGAGGTTTGGCAAAGTCAAAAGTCAATAATCTAGGGTTTTTGCAAGACTTGCTATTTTTGGAAATATGACATGTAACTAACTTTCCAAATTTAGTAACTTTTGCCCTAGTATTCAAAGCATTCTTTCATGACCAAGATGACTCCAATTGAATTTTCTTTGAACATAAAAGTTGTAGGAAATTGTCTCCCATTTCTAAAAAGTACAAGAACATGTTCATAGCCTTCATGGTTTGAAAGTTATGGCCATTTGAAGTTCACTTGCTTTTAGGGTTTCACATGAAATATCACTTTCCACCAAGTTGAAAATTGTCATGTAACTTACTTTCAAGCTATTTTATGGGTCATTTGTGACCATAATATTCAAAAACAATGCATCAAAGCTACTTTTGTCCAAAGAAGCAAGAAAATTTGTGGCTTGATACATGTGCATTTCACAAAATGCAATTTTTGCAATTTCATCCAAAGGGCATGGTCCACTTAATTATAAGCTGCAAGGTTAATCCAAGGGTGATAAGGGAATCATAGAGAATCAGTGTGTGCACATGGGACAGGGTTTGCACGCATGAATGAGGGTATCACACTTTTTTTGCCAAATTGCATTTCCAATCCCATCACACTCTCCATGCTTCTATTTGATCAAAAACCCTAATCAGTATTCTAAGGTCATGATATATAAGCAACACACACGAATTTGGCAGTTGACTCTCTCTCATTTCACCATTTTCAATTTTCTTGCATCTTTGCTTTTCTCTTCGAATCTCCTCCCACATTCACACATTGCCAAGACAAACCACATATTCTTGATCCCTGAAGCATAAGGAACACTTTCTCACCATTTATTCAAGCAGAGGGTGAGGATTTCTTCCATTGCCATTCAAGTGCAATTTGGTCCGAGTTTCAAGATCTAGAGATATTCAAGCCCTCTCTTGCATTTATTTTGCAAGAAGAGGTTAGAAGGGATAGATCTGCACCATTTGGAGGCTTTTCTTGGTGAATTTCAAGATCTGCAAGCTTCAGGTAACTCATAAATTCATAGATCTAGATTTAGTTTTAATTATGTGCTTTATGTTCTACTTGTTTCACTGATGATGCTGATCCATTTACTTTTCTCACAAATGAATGCATGTTCACCTCACCTTCTTTGTTCATTCCTTTTCTTTGGTGCTTATGCTTGAGTTTGTATGCTTCTTCCCATGTTTGTTTATGCTTCTTAGGTACTTTTTAACATGATTAGGTCCCTGGTTTTTAGATGATGTTTATTTTTTGATTTGATTTGCATTTGTTTGTCCTTACATTTGTGCACATGTTCACTTCACTTCCCATTCTTATATTGTTTGTGTTTGAACTTGTTTGAACCTTTCTTTGGATTCTTGAGTTGTTTGTGCACATTCTTGTGTTGATGTGATTCTGGTCTTGATGATTGTGAAGCATGTGTAGCTTGTGTGATCTTTTCTATTTCATGTTTGCTTTTGTTTCTTTCATGGTAGCTTGTGTTGATTTGTTGTGATTTGATTGATTGTGTCTAAGGATAAAGGGAATTTGCCAGAAAAAACGTTTATTGCATCACAAAGAGAGGTACATTTAAAGTGTTATTCTATGAGATGAATTCAAAAGTTTCATGATTTTCTACTTTACCTAACTTATATGATTGTTAAGTTCCTGCTCAAGCTTCACAACATGTCATCAGCAAGAAAAAGGTTCCTACAATGACTGTGCAGGAAAAAAGAGCTCCTGCAAATCGCTTTCGGTTGTGTCTTGAGACACTTGTGGCAACATTAGATGTGATGCAAGGTTGTATTCATCAAATAGACATAGGCGATGGTGTTTTTGGTTTTCCTCATTCCGAGATAATCGGAAGATAGGACATGGAGCATATTTTCAGGCATCTTGAATTAGGCATCGGTGTTATGCAAGCATACATCTGGTACTCCGATCAATCTATTATTTATTTAGTTGAACAATTTATTTACACATTTCAATAAAAATAGTCTAATGTTTACTATATATGTTTTTATTTAAGGTTCTTGTATAAAAAAATCATGCGCGGGACGCAATTATCAAATAAATTTCGTTTCTTTGCTTCCATCTGTGTCAATGCAACAAAAATTTCTTTAAATTCAGTTCCAGTAAGAGACCACTTAATTGAGAGATTTACGGAGGCCAATATAGAAACTTTGTTTTTTTACCGTATAATACTGGACACAAGTAAGATTTTCATTCTAATTTCATTCTAATCTTTGTATTATTTTGTGTAGAAATTATCCATCTAAAGTTTTGATATATTTTACAGTGGACTTTGGTTGTTGGTTGCCATTAATCCTACAAAATAAGTGGTCTATTAAATGAATTCATTGGAGCATGATTGGTCAACATATCCGAGTATAAAGGAAGTGGTTGATACGTAAGTGAGATTGTTCGAAATATTCGTGTGTATTTGTATATTTAATCATTTCTGTGAGATTGTTCTAAATTTATGTTTTTTATAGATCTATACTAGTATATCGAGCACAAAGAGATCATCGAGTAGCAAGGGCTAAAGCAAGCACTATTCCATGGGTCCAAGTGCAGGTATATTAATTTTCACAATGTTGCTTATTAGTGATGTTACTTGATAACACAAAACAACTATATAGTAATTCTTATTTGTTTGTCTATGTGTAGTGTCCTCAACAGAAAAATGGCATAGATTGCGGGTATTACGTTTTGAGATTTATGAGAGAAATCCTTCAAATGGATCGATTAGAGATTCCTATTCAGGTATGCATGGATTTATAACTTAGGATTTATTTTAATATTTATCAGATATGTCATAATTTATTATTTTAAACTAACTAATGCATATTTTATTTTGTTATGTAGTACTTTGATGAATATGCGTGTTCTGATTACATGCCCTCAAAAGTGCAAGAAATTACGGAGGAACTATGCGAATATGTTATTGAAAAAAGAATAGTTAAAGGTATAGGATTATGGGATTATGTGAATGTTATTGACTTGTGGTTTATGTAAATGACTTGAATTGCATAGTTTTGGATTGAAATGGTATTAGTGGTATTAGTGAAATGATATTAGTTATGAGATGTAAATGACTTGAATTGTATAGTTTCGAATTGAAATGATATTTGTGGTTTATACAGGTTTATTGAAATTCAAATTATACAAGTTTATTGAAATGGATTGAATTACACAGACTTTTGCATAAAAAATGGTTAAAATGAGATTTTTTTGAAAAATTCATTAATATTATTCGTATAGAAAAGACAACGCTTTTAAGAAAAAACGCTTCCTATATTCCACAAAAGAAAGCTCTTTTTCTAAAAAGCGCTCTCTAAAGGTATATAAAAAAAATTCATTAAAATTATAAGTATACATTAGAGAGTGCTTTCAAAAGCGTTGTCTAAAGGGGGAAAAAAGAAAGCGCTTTATCCTCAAAAAACGCTCTTTAAAGGTATATAAAAAAATCATTAAAATTTTATACATATACATTAGACAACGCTTTTAAAAGCGTTGCCTAAAGACCCACTTTAGAGAGCGCTTTTTAAGGAAAAAACACTGCTAAAGACCTACTTTAGAAATCACTTTTAAAGGTAAAGCTCTTTCTAAAGTAGGTTTTTAGTAGCGTTTTTTCTTTAAAAAATGTGGTCTTTACCTACGACAACACCACCTTAGACAACACCACCTTGTTTGACATAGTGATTACGGTATTTGTGCAATACGTGACCGGACTTGGCGTTTAGTGTCAGTATTGCAAGTAGATTCATCGAGAGACCAAATGCATCTCACTTTGTAGCAATTAAGAGAATCCTTCATAATGTTAAAGGGACTCTTGGCTGATTACTCGAATTTGTATCGATTATTTAGTATAGTTTCCGATCATTTAACTTGTTAATTTATATATTCAAAAGATTTTACGCAAGTTTTGTGTTTGTTTTGCAGGTATTCGATTAAACTTTACTTTTGGAAGCAAATTATGAAAATGAGACTTATTGGACAAGAAATGAAGCAAAACAGAAGAAGAAAATAAGGATTATGCATTTTTACTATGGGACGACCGTCACAAATGAGTGATGACCGTCACCAACCCAAGATGATCGTCCCAAGTTTAAGTAGACCGTCACAAGTTAGTTTTCCAGAAACCTATATTAGGTATCAGAAGTCAAAACAGAAAGAGCCGTTGTTCGTCTTTCTCTCATTCAACAGAGAAGTTTTCTCCACCCGAATTCAAACCTAGTCCAGCTTCATCAGTAAAGGCCCAAGCTAAATCCATTTCGTCAATTTCTCAACAAACCAAAGCTTAGAAGCTATAAATAGAAGCTACTGCCAAGTCCAAGAAGAGCTTCACTTTGTTACCGAATTGCTGCAAGATTTTTGTTCGAAGCTCAAGATTTATTTTCCAGCACTATTTCTATTTTTCCATTACCAATCCAAAGTGATAGTCTCATTCATTAGGAAACTATCACTCTTTATTCTTTCTATCCACACCATAATTGTTTTAGTTTTTTAGTTTTCTTCAAGTTTGGTTGATCAAGAACATTGTAACCATGTTTCTATTTTTAATGCTTTATTGTTTAATTATTATGCCATTTATTATTATTTTTATGCAATTCTTCTTCTTCTTCTTCTTCTTCTACCTTTCTTCGTTTTTATTTAATATGTCTGGCTAAACCGTTAATCGGTATGTAATTGTCTAACCGAAGCGAATTTGATAGAACTAGGCTAATATCTTAAATTAAGTTACTTTTCGATTTTGATTTCTTAATATAAACAACTTTATTTACGAAAGTGAGAAAGTATAAAAGATTAGGATTAAGACCACGGGAGTGTGAGATCGTAATCGGATAGCTGAGATTAGGCATTGTTTTAAATACAGTGGAAGCGATTTAAAACGAATTAGAACCTTTAGGTTTCCAAAAAGTATTTCTAACTTGAATTGACACAGCGAGAGCGCTCAATTGAACTTAGGAGTATAATAATAGGCAAGACCACGAGAGTGTGAGTTAACGACTTTTAAACCGACAATTTCTATGGAAAGATAACTTAACAAACCTTAATAAGTCGACCCTTTATTGAATTCGCGAAGGCGAATCAATTACGTATCGATATCCTTATTATTAATTTAACTTAATTACTTTTTCACCTTATAAAACTAAAACTATCACTCGCCTTAGCTAAACATAGTAACACCAGATAGCGCTAGGTTGATTATCGAGTCTTTGTTGAATCGATATCTTTTATTACTAGGCGATAGACTGTGCACTTACAGTTAGTAACCGTTAGACTCAAAAAGTCGCGATCATTTTCTGTAAAATTCTTTTTCCCGCATCGGATACAGGGAAAACATGTATTTTACTTGGTTTCACCGATTCCAATTGGTGTGGTGATAAAAATGATAGAAAGTCAATGGCTGGATACATCTTTATGTTCAGTAGGATACCAATCTCTTGGTGTTCGAAGAAGGAACCTGTCGTAGCACTCTTGTCTTGTAAGGTCGAGTACATTGCGGCTTCGTTGTGTGCGTTTCAAGCAATGTGGCTTATGAATCTATTGAAAAAGTTAGGTAGAAATGAGGATAAGGCTACTACTCTTCTGGTGAATAATGTTTCTTCTATTAATCTTGCAAAAAATCTGATTGCACACTGAAGGATCAAGCATATAGAGATGCAGTTTCGTTATTTGAGGGTGCTAGTGAGTGAAGGCATGTTGCGATTGAGATATTGTCGAAGCAAAAACCAAGTAGCAGATTTGTTGACCAAGAGGGTGACAAATGAGGTGTTCAAGAGGTTGAGGAAAAAATTGAGCATGCTAGACTTGGAGCAACTAAAATGAGGTGGTGTATTGAAAACTGGATTTTTGGCATTTCAGTTGTGGTAATCGATTACAGGTTTAGATGTAATCGATTACCATATGTTATTTTAGGCAAGATCTGCAAAACACGGGTACGTAATCGATGACAACATCTTATGTAATCGGTTACAAAAGCGAATTCCTGTTTTTTCTATTATACTTCAGTGTCAGCTTATTTCAATAAGCTGTTTTGTAATTTCCCATTTTATTTTGTACTTTCCATGTATATAAGGCTCTATATATTCCCGTTAGAGGCAAAAAAATGTCAAATTTTCACTCACCTTCAATTATTCTCTCTAATTTCTCTCTCAGTTCTCAACTTTATCTTCCCCAAATTCATTTTTCTTCATTAAATCAAATCAATTATTTTTGTATGTTCTAACAAAAGTCATTCTTTGTCTGGTCATTCGATGATGAATGTTGGTTGTTGTTCAAAAAAATCCTTTCGGACTTGACTAAGAAGAAAATGCAGAGTTTGTGGTAATAAGAGAGGAAATAGTAAATAAGTGTGGTGGATTTCCTCCTGCATCATTAGCATCTGGGGGTCTAATGAGCTCACGAATTAAGAAAATGAATGGCTTGAAATTAAGACGGTAATATTTGGGCTTTATCAAATGAGAATTTTATTTTGTCTGCCTTGAGGTTGAGCTACTTTCATTCAACACCGATGTTAAAGTAATGTTTTGAGCTACTTTCATTCAACATCGGCGTTAAAGTAATGTTTTGATTTTTTGTGCCATGTTTCCCAAAGATTATAAAATCAAGAAGGAAGAATTGATTCATCTTTGGATGGCAAATGGATTTATTATAGCTAGAGAAAAATTGGAGGTTGAAGATGTTGGGAATATGATTTGGAATGAATTGTATCAAAAATCATTCTTTCAAAATATCAAGATGGATGATTATTTAGGGACATTTCTTTTAAGTTGCATGACTTTGTCCATGATCTTGCTCAATCAATGATGGGCAAGAATGTATGATTTGGGATATATGTGAAGAATTATGCTTATCATGGAGAGACAATGAAGAATTTACTACAATCCCTATTACTAGTGTGGAGGAAGTACTTGAAGTGCTTCAACCTCACTTAGGGTGCGTTTATTTTGCCTTTTATTAAAAAATATTTTTTTAAGTATAACATAATTTTGTGTAAAAAAAAATTTACAAAGAAACTTTTCATAAAATCTTCAAATAAATTGTTTGTTTAAATAATTATTCTTAAAATGTTATTTTAGATATTTCATCATTTTATCGAAAAAAATTTGGATATCAAAATTTCAAAAAATCACTTAATTTTGAAGCTATTTCAAATAGATTTTCATAAAACATTTTCGAGATACAACTTTTTTCAAAAATTGTGATTTCGACTATGTTTTGATCTTCAATAATGTATATTTATGTTGTATGATGTTAAAATTAGTCTTCCAATTTAGAAAAAATGAATATAAAAAACTTGTAATATTTTTAAAAACAATTTTACAAAATCCAATTTCAAAAATACAAAAAAAAAATCTATTTTTTTAAAACTAAAACAAACTGACCCTTAAATCTCAAGAAGTTGAAAATTCAAAACTATCACGGATGTAATTTACTTTGTGATACATGTGACATTTTTAATACATGTGATATATTTGTAATTTTATTTTCGATTTTCTTTTTTAATACAAGTGATATTTGAAACATAAATATTTTAAAATGAATAAAAATTTTAAAAAAGAATTTCTTCATATTCATCTCCCCCGTCCTTGTACAAAATAAGGCCTTGAAAAAATAAATGATCAATCTTTACATAAAATTAAAAATTCTATCTTTTTGTCTTGTTCCAGTGCTTCATATTCATCAATTTCATCATCTTCTTACAAAATCAAATCCATAAGAAAAATATCTAAAAAATAATCAAATCCATAAGAAGAAAAACATCTAAAAGATAATCAAATCCAATACCAATAAAAAAAAAAGCATTTCTTAATACATCATATGTGTTTCCATGGCACATTTCAAATTTCTTTTTATGTTCTAAGCTTTCGGATGTACACATCCAGACGCATCATTATCTTACAAAATGTTGGTTTTTTCCGGATGTGTATATCTAGAAAGCTCCACCGGATCTGCATATCCGGAAAAATACCAGAACTTTATTTTTTAAAAAACAGTTTTGTTAGTTTGTCATAGATGTTAATTTATCGTCACAACTCAATATACATTCGAAAACATTTATATATATATATATATATATATATATATATATATATATATATATATATATATATATATATATATATATATATATATATATATATATATATATATATATATATATATATATATATATATAATCATAATCATGTCAAAATACAATACAAAAATATTAAAAAAAAAATAGAATACATTAAAAAACTACTGCGTATGCATAAGGATCTCTTCTAGCTTCCCTGCTCCTCAGCCCTTATCAGTCGTCCTAGCTCGATGTCGGCGGTACTAAAGTGTCCCACGAGAAGTCTCAAGGATTCTGTCTATGACATGTCTGTCACCAGAGTCCTCGGGGAGATGACCGTCCTCAATGGTCTCCCGCAATATCTTATATATCTCACAGCAACGAGGTAGGACATCCTGCATGTGGTCTAACTGAGACTGTTGCTCCTTTAATATCTCTTGATGAGCAGGTATGGGTGTGAGACGCTATAGAACCAGGAGATGTACCCTGCTACAACGCTCTAGTCTCTAGGGACCCTGGTCTCCCGAGCCTCTTCCGGTACCAATTGGTTGTAGAATCAGAATGCGCCTAAGAGGGGGGGGGGGTGAATTAGGTGTTATCAAAAATTTCTCGATTCTTTTTCTTAGATGGATGGATTTTTCTTTTACGATTAAAGAATAAAAATTGCAAAGCAGAAAAGTAAAGAACACACAGAGGTTTATCCTGGTTCCCTTCACAATCCGAAGGTACATCCAGTCCCCTTTCCAAACCGAAAGAGATTTCCACTAGTTTTCTTTAGAACAGTACAACCTATCACACCTTCAATGGTGAGACCTATTTTCTAACAAAACTATACAAACAAGTGTGCAAGAACAATCCTCTTGCCACACTTACCCTTATGTCCAAACAATCCTTGGAACACAAGTCACACAATAGAAATACACTTTCTATAATATTGTTTTGAGTGAGAGTACAATGAAATGATATCAATAAAATTGATCTTCTCCTATAATCAAGAATTCACTATAAGTATTCAACACAAGTGTTCAAGGCAAAATATGAAAGTTATGAATTTTTGAACACTTTTGAAAGATGAAGATAATTTGAATAAAGTGAATTTGATTGTATGAAAATATTTGAAATTTTTCTAGGAGGTTGTTTTTGAATTTGAAAATGTTAGAATTTATAATAGATGAAACACCTATTCAAAAAGGTATGAAAATTTGAAAACAAATTCTTTTGAAAAGGTATAAAATCTTATGAAAGAAAATCATGAAGAAGTGTAACTTTAACAAAATATTTGAATTTAAAAAGAAACAATTTTTCAAACTTTCTTCAGTGTTAACCGGTTAACCAAATAGGTTAATCGGTTAACGCCTATGAACGTTACCACAAAATTTGAAAATTGCTGCCGTTAACCGGTTAACCCATATGGTTAATCGGTTAACACTGTTAAAATTCAGAAAAATATTTCTGTTAAAAGTGTTAAACCAGTTCCAATTTCATTTTCAAAAACTATGCACATGCAATAAAATTATGAAGATTATGTTGAACACATGTATATCATATTTAAGAGTTAATTATTGATATACCTAAGCCTTGAGACAAGTCTTGAAAGTGTAGCACAAAATCTTGAATCGATCGGAAATATTCCATTGATGATGCATAGCCATTGTCTTGATCGTTTGTTGTCATCTCGACCTTTTGCAATCTGGAATGAGCTTGAATAATGTTGACGTCATCAAAACAAAGAACTTGAAGTATGCTTCTACATTCTCCCCCTTTTTGATGATGACAACCGAGCGAATTTGCATACAAGCTTTGATCGGTCAATCATGTTCTAGACTTGCTTCTCCCCCTATGTTCAGCAGCTCCCCCTATCTAAAACAGAGGCAAAATTCTGCATAGAGAGATATTAGAAACCAAAGCTCTTCTCCCCCTTTGTCATTAGCAAAAAGGAAGAGAGGATCAAGCATAGATATAAAAAATACAGCATAAAATTCAGCATGATACAATGTAGTATGAAAGCATATATGAACACATACATATAGAAAAGCATAATTGGATTGAAAACGGATAAGAGTACGAAAAACATAACCGAACCGAAATCAAAATTGCCTAACAAATGTAGGACTTATAACAGAACTTTTAAACGAAAAATAAAACAAATTAAACAAACAGAAGCTGAAACCTGCGCTGGAAATCCAAGTTTTGGATGTGTTAACCGGTTAACAGTTAAAAAATTTGAATTCTTTGAAAAATCCAGCAGCATGTTTTAGCCTAAAAATAATAACTTTTTCACAAAATATTTTTCATAAAGTGTTAGCACTCATCAAAATGCAACTTTTGATCAAAAACGTTTTTGAAACCGATTATTTTCGGGTATACGAAAGTGAGAAAAACGAAAAAACGGCGAAATGGGAGTGCTAGCCTTTTATGACTAAAAAGTGAACAAACATACATACAAAGCAATAAAGACATACAATAAGCAATTTTAAAGTAAAGGTTAGATGTCACCTTCATTGAGAATATCAAGTTCTCGTCGAATCTTGTAAAATTGCTCTTTAGCCAATGGTTTTGTGAATATGTCGGCGAGTTGATTGTGTGTATCCACGAATGTAACATCGACATCTCCATTTAGAACATGATCTCGAAGGAAGTGGTGCCGGATATCAATGTGCTTTGTTCTTGAATGCATGACCGGGTTCTTCGTGATATTGATGGCACTTGTGTTGTCACACCGGAGAGGGATACAACCGAGATCTATACCGAAATCGAGAAGTTATTGTTTAAGCCACAAGATTTGAGCACAATAACTTCCTGCTGCAATGTACTCCGCTTCGGCTGTGCTAAGTGCAACGCATGCTTGCTTCTTGCAGGACCACGACACCAGTGCATTCCCGAGAATGTGACAAGTACCACTTGTACTCTTTCTATCGGTCTTACATCCTGCATAATCAGCGTCAGAATAACCAATTAAAGAACAAGTACTACCTTTAGGATACCATAGTCCGACGTGCGTTGTTCCTTTGAGATACTTCATGATCCTCTTCACGGCAGTGAGATGCGATTCCTTCGGATTAGCTTGAAAGCGGGCACACAAACAAACACTAAACATAATGTCAGGACGGCTCGCCGTCAAATATAAGAGTGAACCGATCATACCTCGATACTTTGTAATATCTATTGAAGTGCCGGAAAGATCTTGATCAACATACGTTCCGGATCCCATTGGAGTAGACATCTCTTTGCAATTGTCCATATCAAATCTTTTCAATAATTCCTTGCAATACTTGGATTGGTTGATGAAGATGCCATCCTTTGTTTGCTGGATTTGTAAACCAAGGAAGTAGTTCATCTTTCCCATCATGGACATCTCGAATTCGCCTTGCATCATAAGAGAGAATTCTTCGCAAAGATCTTTGTTTGTTGAACCGAATATGATGTCATCGACATAGACTTGAACAAGTAAGGTGTTACCCTTAAGATTCTTGATGAACAAGGTCCTGTCAACCTTTCCTTTAGTAAAACCTTTCTCACATAAGAAGTTGCTAAGGCGATCATACCAAGCCCTTGGTTCTTGCTTTAATCCATAAAGAACCTTCTTCAACTTGTAGACATGAGATGGATTCTTGAAGTCTTCAAAACCGAGAGGTTGTTTGACGTAGACTTCTTCATTGATGTAACCGTTTAGGAAAGCGCTTTTGACATCCATCTGGTACAACTCCGGAGCTTTTTGTTCTAGATGGACCGAAGAGATCCATATGTAACAATTGGAGTGGTCTTGTAGTAGATATCACTTTCTTGGTCATGAAGGATGTTTTGGTTTGCTTCCCTTTTTGACATGTGTCACAAAGCTTATCCTTGATAAACTTCATCTTTGGAAGACCAACAACTAGATCATGCTTTAATAATTTATTCAAATGCTCCATGTGAATGTGAGCAATCCTTTTATGCCAAAGCCATGCATCGTTGTTGTTTGCCATTAAGCACTTCACCTTCAAGAGAGATTCATCAAAAGAAATCATAAAAATGTTATTAAATCGTTTACCTTTTAGCAAGAGTTCATGAGTGACTTCGTGTTCTATCAAACATTCCTCCTTTGTGAAGTTGATTCGGAACCCTTTGTCACACAATTGAATTATGCTAAGAAGGTTGTGTTTAAGACCTTCCACGTAAAGGACGTCTTTGATGATTGTATGAGGAGATGCACCAATGGTTCCAACTCCAAGAATTCTTCCTTTATTATCATCACCGTAAGTAACGTATCCTTTGGCCTTAAGTGTTAGACTTGAAAATTTGTTGATGTCGCCCGTCATATGCTTTGAACAACCGCTATCGAGATACCATTGCGTAGAAGTTATTTTCAAGCATACCTACAAAACAAAGTCAAGTTTTGTTAGGTACCCAAATTTCTCGTCATTTTCTTCATCGGAGTGATGTGACGCCATTAACGCCATATTTGCACATTCGTCGCTTTCCGATTCCGATGAGGAACTAACTTCATTGTCATCCCACGCGACATAAGCCTTTTTATTCTTGAAGTCCTTCTTGCCTTTGAATACTCCTTTCTTCGCAAGTCTTGGACAATCCGGTTTTATGTGACCTTGCTTTCCACATTCATAGCATGTAACTTCTTGATTCGATGTGGATGCATCCTTCTTCCTGAAATGTTTAGTCTTTTTAGGAAAAGAGGGATTATTATTTTTGTTAAAAAACTTACCAAGCTTCTTAACAAGAAGCATGCAGTTCTCATCTCCGGAGATCTCATCATCTTTGTCATCCTTTGTGTCAATCTTCAAAGCGATTCCTTTGGACTTTTTCTCTTGATTTTCATGCTTCTCGAGCCTTCCAAGTTCCAATTCGTGCTCTTGAAGTTTGCCGAATAAAGATGCGGATGTCATTGTTGAGAGACTCTTCTTCTCCGAAATTGCGGTCACCTTCGGTTGCCATTCCCTTGTCAAAGACCTTAGAACTTTCAAGTTAAGATCGTCGTTGGTGAAGGTCTTTCCGAGTGCAATCAAGTGGTTGGTTAGATGAACAAATCTTTTTTGTAAAGCCACAATAGATTCTCCGGGCTGCATGCGGAACATTTAGTATTCTTGACTTAACGTGTTAAGCCTTGATCTTTTAACTTCTGTTGTTCCTTCATGTGTTTCTACCAAAGTATCCCAAATCTCCTTCGCCGATTTGCATTGTGATACACGAAAAAATTCGTCCATACTAAGAGCACTTTGAAGTATGTTGATTGCTTTCTTCTCATTTAGGATCTTTCTTTTATCATCTTCATCATACATATTCTTCAATTTCGCCGTTCCAACACCGTTGATTACATTGACGGGATTATGCGGACCTTCTTCGATTGCTTCCCATATGCCTTCTCCTTGGGCTTCAAGATGTGCCCTCATTCTGATTTTCCAGAAATCGAAGTATTCGCCGGAGAAGAGCGGATGCTTGTTGCTACTTCCACCATCTTTGAAAACGGGATTCGAGTTTGCGGAAGCCATAGGATCTTATAGGAACAGGTTACCTAAACCTGCTCTGATGCCAATTGTAGAATCAGAATGCGCCTAAGAGGGGGGGGGGTGAATTAGGTGTTATCAAAAATTTCTCGATTCTTTTTCTTAGATGGATGGATTTTTCTTTTACGGTTAAAGAATAAAAATTGCAAAGCAGAAAAGTAAAGAACACACAGAGGTTTATCCTGGTTCCCTTCACAATCCGAAGATACATCCAGTCCCATTTCCAAACCGAAAGAGATTTCCACTAGTTTTCTTTAGAACAGTACAACCTATCACACCTTCAATGGTGAGGCCTACTTTCTAACAAAACTATACAAACAAGTGTGCAAGAACAATCCACTTGCCACACTTACCCTTATGTCCAAACAATCCTTGGAACACAAGTCACACAATAGAAAGACACTTTCTATAATATTGTTTTGAGTGAGAGTACAATGAAATGATATCAATAAAATTGATCTTCTCCTATAATCAAGAATTCACTATAGGTATTCAACACAAATGTTCAAGGCAAAATATGAAAGTTATGAATTTATGAACACTTTTGAAAGATGAAGATAATTTGAATAAAGTGAATTTGATTGTATGAAAATATTTGAAATTTTTCTAGGAGGTTGTTTTTGAATTTGAAAATGTTAGAATTTATAATAGATGAAACACCTATTCAAAAAGGTATGAAAATTTGAAAACAAATTCTTTTGAAAAAGTATAAAATCTTATGAAAGAAAATCATGAAGAGGTGTAACTTTAACAAAATATTTGAATTTAAAAAGAAACAATTTTTCAAACTTTCTTCAGTGTTAACCGGTTAACCAAATAGGTTAATCGGTTAACGCCTATGAACGTTACCACAGAATTTGAAAATTGCTGCCGTTAACCGGTTAACCCATATGGTTAATCGGTTAACACTGTTAAAATTCAGAAAAATATTTCTGTTAAAAGTGTTAAACCAGTTCCAATTTCATTTTCAAAAACTATGCACATGCAATAAAATTATGAAGATTATGTTGAACACTTGTATATCATATTTAAGAGTTAATTATTGATATACCTAAGCCTTGAGACAAGTCTTGAAAGTGTAGCACAAAATCTTGAATCGATCGGAAACATTCCATTGATGATGCATAGCCATGGTCTTGATCGTTTGTTGTCATCTCGACTTTTTGCAATCTGGAATGAGCTTGAATAATGTTGACGTCATCAAAACAAAGAACTTGAAGTATGCTTCTACAGTGGTTCTAGAAGTCAACATATCTGTCACCTATTTACCTCGGGTCAAGCCAAGAGGAGCAGACTCAAGAGGCATCCTGGGGATGGTATATAAGTAACCGAACTGACGCAAGATGCGCTCTGGTAGGTATCGAGCAGTGATGGTCGAACTGCATGCCAACCATCATGAGAACAACGATGCCTAATCAAACGGGTGCGCCACTCGGTGCTCGACATAGGCGTCATAAAAGATATCCTCAACAGGCATCCAATCAAGATAAACTCTATACGGATCGGATGCCTGGTTCCATCTAAGCAGGACAAAGGCAGCAGCACGCGACATCTCCTCAGTGTACTCCAAGACACTCCCCCAACCAGTAATCTTGGGGAAGTGCTGTAATATCGATGCCTGAAATGGAAAAAATAACATCAGTGTTAGACATTATAATGAATATTGAAATAAAAGAAATAAAAAAATGACTTAGAATATAAGATTTTTACCGCGTATAGTGTGCAGCTGCCTACCATAGTCTTGGATGCATAGCAACAACCAACTAAGAGCCTGGAGTAGGTGTATGCCAGTGTAACCGCCCCCAGTTGTACCCATGGATCTCAGTGGGATCCAAAAGGCACTTAAGGTAAACGATATCAACATAGGTGGAGCTGGTGTCCACAAACAATTGCATCCCGAGCAAATATAGATAATAAGATCTCAAGGTATGCTACTTGTGGATCTCCACCTCAGTTGCATAACCATCTTCCCGTGTTTCCTTAGCAAGCTCCGCACTAAATATGTCTGTCATAAAGGAGAACGAGGCATGTGCACCTCTCAACGCAGTCACCTCCACAAGTGCGTTAACATGGGTAGCCCCGAGCTCTTTAGTAAGCATATGTATCGCGTCCACCTTCGTCATCCTACCGTGACAGAGCAGGGTGCTCGTGATCGGTAGATGTAAAAGGCAAGAGATTTCGTCTAGTGTGATTGTGAGCTCGCCATACGATAGATGGAATGTGGATGTCCTTTGACACCAGAGGTAGCAAGTGCTGTCTGAAACCACTCATCCTCTGGAAGCTCCGCAACCATGTCTAAGACCCTACCCCCATGGTTATAGAACTTCTGTGGGTCCTTCTCCTGGAAATTTCCAAATAAAACAATGTTACAAATTGAATATGTTTTCAACGGAAACAATTCTAAACATTGTGTTTTTCCCGGATGTGCACATCAGGAAGAAACCAACGTTGGAAACTTTCGGATCTGCACATCCGGTACGTATTTTCAGTTTGAAAATCACAGCCATGACTGATGTACCATAGAGAAGGGCATTTTAATGCCTTGATCGTCCGTTTCAAACAACAAACAACACCTAAATTGTCTCTAAACTATGATTTTCATACTACCTAACAATTTATATACCTAAATCTTTACTCTAAATCGATTACTCGTATATAACTAGGAAAGTCTAAAATTAAAATATTTACCGATTAAACTGAGATACAGAGGTTTTGGAGTGTATTGATCGTTGTAGAAGTTGCTCTGTGCTAAACTCGGGTGAAAAAAGTCGAGATTTGAGGAAATGAGAAATTGAGAGTTTAAGAGTTTGAGAGTTAGAATGTTAAAAGTGAGAGGGAGAAACTCTGGTGCGAATTGTTATAAGAAATACTTCCGAATGTGCACATTCAGACATCTTTCTAATATGCACATCCTGAACAAATCAATATTTTTGTAAAAAATGGTACGTCTAGATGTGCACATCCCAAAAATAGAGGGTAAAAAATAATTTGCGCAATGGCTAAATAATTTATGAGTTGTATTACGAAATTCTAAAAAAAAAAATCCAATTACTAAACTAATAATCATACCACTTTGTCTTTTATTTTCGGAATTTATTTGTATTTAATTGATTATACCACTTTATCTTTTTACATGAATATCTAAAAACTAATAATTAAATGAAAAATTAATACGTACACATTGTGTATTTATTTTATATGCAACAAACGAAATGTCTTTTGAAAGTGTGATTTTTCATGGAAACATCACACTTTCAAAACTACTTGTTTGCGATAAGAGGGTAAACTACAAGAAAGAAAATCAATATCATGAATTAGGAATTAAATGAGTAATTTATCCATTTACTTTGTTTCTCTTGACAATGCTTCAATTAAAAAAGAGAAATTAAACATAAAGTAATAAATCAACCAATCAATAATCTTTCTCTTTACTTCAAATACTAGTAGTTAGCTCCATTACAACAATTCAGATAATCATCACTAAATAAATAGCAATTTAAGGTTTATGAAATTAGAAAAAAGTCAAAATAAGTGACATAAAAAGCTTATCAATCATTACAAATTCATTTTTTCCCCAAATTTTAATTATTATATGACCTTACATGATACTCGATAGGATGGTAAAACGGGTCTCTCTGTTCTGCTCGCACTTTTTTCGCGGGTCTTTCTATTCTACTATCATTTTTTATACCCTTCACAATATTCATCTCACACTGCCCCATATTTTGAGCTTTTGTGGGACAGTCATGCCTTTTTACTACCCTAATAATCAGAATATGTATTGTATATATTCTTAAGAGACAATAAAAAAGTTTATGATTGATGATGAAGTCTAAATTTATTCGACTTATAAAAGAAGTTATTCAACAAACAATCCATTTGGTTACCAATATAATAATTAAATAACAAATAGCTTAGTAAATAATCAAGTTTTTTCTTTCTTTCTGTATAATGTACTCATAAAATCAAAGTCTCTTAACTAAAAGACACTTACAAATATTATTACTACAATAAGGTATAAATGAATGCTTGCACATATCGTCTGGACATTCTGAATTTAGATAACATTTTGATCTATACCAAAAATCTATTTCCCTTAAACTTGTTGCATAAAGAAATAGGGAAATAAATATAATCATAACATAAACAAGCTTGACAATTTCAACCCTACTTTCTATTATCTTCATGAATCAAATCAAATATGTTACTTTTTAATAGTTGTTGGCTCATAGAGAATTGTAAAAACTCTTCCTGAATTTATAATTATTACCTAATACCTTTTGAAAACATTAATATATTTTGTTTGTCCCTTCAACACACTTATTATATAGTTCACACACAAAAATTATCAATTATAAAAATTCGTTCATTTTTTATACTAAATTTTAGTTATTTTACAACCTTTCATGATATCAGAATGTAGCTAATTAATATATATGTTACCAAGAGCGCATGAAAGGTTCATGGAAAACAATAGTGTGTTTTTGAATTGATGGAAAGCTACGAAATTTATCCATCAAATAAAAAAAGTTACTAGCAATCCAATCCATTCATTAATTATCCTAAATTACAAAAGAAGCATTTTATTTGAATGTTTCAAACACTTACACATTAAGACTGAGGATCGATGTGATGGTTCATATTACACAAAAGAAAATCATGTTTTATATAAGTAATTATTTTTTAAAAAAATACAGATAATTTCCTATTAATCCATGGATCCATTTTCAAAAATCTTAAGCATATTGATCGCGACTTTTTGAGTCTAACGGTTACTAACTGTAAGTGTACAGTCTATCACGTAGTAATAAAAAATATCGATCCTATAGAGACTCGATAATCAACCTAGTGTTTTCGGGTGTTACTATGTTTAGCTAAGGCGAGCAGTGTTTTTGGTTTTAAAAGGTGAAGAATTAATTAGTTTAAATTAATGGTAATGATATCGGTACGTAATTGATTCGACTTCGCAAATCCAATAGAGGTCTGGCTTATTAAAGTTTGTTAAGTTATCTTTCTGTAGAAACTCTCGGTTTAAAAGTCGTTGACTCACACTCTCGTGGTCTTACCTATTACTGTACTCCTAAGTTCAATTGAGCGCTCTCGCTGTGTCAATTCAAGTTAGAAATATTTTTTGAAAACCTAAAGGTTCTAATTGGTTTTAAAGCGCTTCCGTTGTATTTAAAACGAATGTCTGATTTCAGCTATCTAATTATGATCTCACACTCTCGTGGTCTTAATCCTAATCTTTTATACTCTCTTACTCACGTAACGAAAGTTATTTAAAACAATAAATCAAAATAAAAAAATAACTTAATTTAAAGCATAACCTAATTCTACCGAATTCGTTTCGGTTAGACAATTACATATTGATTAACGGTTTAGCCAGACATATTAAATAAGAACAAAGAAATGTAAAAGGAGAAATAATTTATAATATAAATAAAGGAGACGATAAATAAACAATAAAGCATTAAAAATTAGAAACCTTGTTGCAAGGTTCTTGATCAACCAAACTTCTGAAAACTTGAAAAGTAAACAATAACTTAGAGGCTAGAAACAATTAAAATGACGATAGTTTCCTAATGATGGAAACTATCACTAGGGGTCGGTAAAAGAAAATAAAAACGAATGCGATAAAATAAACTTGCGAACTTCGAACGAAAGAAAATGACGGAAAATTGGACTTGAATGAAGCTCCCTCTCTGCAAAATTGTAGTGGCTTTTATTTATAGGCAGTGGCTTAGGTTTTGTTGAGAAATTGTAGGCTTGGACTTCGATTGGGCTTTAATTTGAGTTACATAGACTTGACTGATTAGGGTGGAGTAAAATTCTTTGTTGAATGCGAAAACTTCTCATAACGACTCTCTCTGCGTTTGAATCTTGTTCTATAATTAGGTTCTTTGACTTGAGTTTGAGACGAGCGTTATGTAAATGAAACGAGCATCATGAATTGAAACGGACAACTTGGATGTGAGATGCCCATCTTGGATATGAGACGGTCGTTTCACCTATGAGACGGGCGTCTCACAGTTAAATTATCCAGAATGAGATTTTCTATCTCTTTTCCTTCTGTTTTTCCACGTTTCTTGTCCATTAAGCTTCCTTTTATACTTTTGCCTCCAAAAGTCATGTTTGATCAAATATGTACAAAACAAACACAATTCTCGCGTAATATCGTCCAAAATGCATAAATTAACATGTTAAACAATCGGAAATCGCATTAAATAATCGATACAAATTTGAGTTATCAAATTCACCCAGACTTGAATCTTTGCTTGCCCTCAAGCAAACAATCAAATAAGTTTTCAATAAAATACCTTCATATGCAGACACTAAACACATCACCTATCCGTACATAAGCATGCAACTTTATGTTAAAATAACCAATATTAACTCGAACACCAAAAATACACCAATGACACTAAAAACGAATAATGTTCTTAAACCCCTCGTACAAACCAATCTGGATCATGCTATTATAACTCAACGTAATGCACATGTATCTGTTTCACCCGGTTTCATTCCGATGCAATCACATTAAGCCCTTTACCTTTGCATGCGCATAGTGGAATAGCCTGTTAGTGAATTTGATCCTTCTTTTCATACGGGGTATGGTACACAAGTGAGGTAACCATTTATCACACTGAGTGTAAGTTGTGGGGGATCGAATAGTAATTCGCCCTACCGAGTACAGAACCAGATTCCTCTGAACCAATTGACATCAGTCCTTTTGCTTTGCCTTTTGTGCATCTTAATTGTTTTACCAATGGCTTGCATATTCTTAATATTTTTGTTCTTTTTCTTCTTTTTTGGAAATTTTTAGGTCAATCACTTATTTGCATCGGCTTTCCATGTAGCTTGTACTTCAGGAGGTGCCGACTGCTAATATAAACTACTGTTGCTCCCCCGAAAAGACACTAGGTCCCAAGGTATAGACGTGAACGGTCGACGAAGAGAGAAAATGAAAATGAAGTGAATAGAGTCGCCAGCTAGGTATTTTTATCCCGAAGGAAAGGTAATGCTGCATAAACCTAAGAAAAAGATGGATAAGACGGTTGCGAACCAGAAAAACTGAGAAAGGGGGTTGGTTACAACCTGGGAAGGTATTAGCACCCAGATTGTCCATCGTACTCGACGGGATCCACGCTTGAAAGATTGTGTTTAAAGGGGTAGTGTATGTGTTATCTGTGTGCAAAAGCTAAAGAAAAGAATATACAAGTGTCAGTGCAAAAGGTGAATTGCTCAGGAACTGATGCTTAGAAAGAATGCTGAAAGGGAGGAAGACAAATAGACTTTTGTTCGATAACAGTTAAGTTATGCCTATGTATCCTCTCGTGCAATGAGGAAGTAAGAACACCGTAGTTCTACTCAAAGAGATTGAAGATAAAATTGACTATGAACTGCTTACTTGTCTATGCTCAAGTGTATGACTCATCTGGCTCGAGTGCTAACTGTCTTGCATAAGACGGAAGAAGCAAGTTCTCGTTTTTGAATGAGTGTGATGAGAAAAGAATCCCAAAGGAGACGATTATTGTTTATTTTTGTGTTTTCAGTTTTGTTATTGTTTTTGGTGTTTTGCATAAGTTAATGAGTTTAAGCCTAAATCAAGGGCTTGTAAACTCATTATATCCTCCCTGATTAGGGATAATGAGCCTACTTAAGTATGAGATATGCATCTCAACTTAATTACCATGATGATGTAGGATTAAGATCATTAACCTACTTGTGATTAATTAGATGTTTTTTGGTTTTTTTGTTTAGTGTTAAGTAATGAGTTTAATCTCTAATCACAGATTAGTGAACTCATTACACCATCCTAATAGAAGGATAATAGATGAGAACACTTAAGCTGAGGAAGATACCTCAACTTAATCCATGGTTAGGGATTAAATTCATTATATAACAAGCCTTTATTAAATGGATTTTAATTAATGGATGAGATTAAGAATTGGGTTTTAAGTTTGTAAGACAACTTGAGGGGGACTTGTCCATTAAACACTAGGGTTAGTCCCTCTTAACCATAAGGAAGAGTTAGAACCCTAATGTAAGACCCAAGTTACAAGATAAAGTCTTGGGGATTATTAATGTGTTTTGATTAAGAGGTTTAAACAAATTAAAGGTTTAACACTTAGGATTAAATTTATACACTCCATCCTAATAGAAGGATGCAGGCATAACCCTAATTCCAAAGTCCTAAAACTTTAAGAGTTTAGTCTCTGATTATTGAGATGAGAAGAGAGACTCAAGGAGACTCAAAGGTAAAAATCTAAGGGGGAGTAATTATAAACCTAATCATTAACATGCTTGGATATCCTATGGTTTGTGAGGCTTAAGAAAGATCTTCAAGGAAGCCACCAATGGAAGAAGCAGATGAAAGGAGGAGGAAGCAGAAGAATATGTTACTTACTTCCTAAAAAGATAAGTAACTTAAAGGAAGAAAGTGAGAGAGATGAAACATAAGTGAATCAAATTCACTTCAAAGACAAGTTAAAATGCATATGAAAATGATAAGTAGAAGTGAAAGGTGAAGGTAAATCCACCTCCCAATGTAACTTACCAAAACCTGAAAGTGTTAGTATGAATGCATAAAGTATGAAGCATAAAGAAATGAAGTGAAATGAGATGCAATGATCAAAGTCAGAAGTGCTAATTCTAGGTAAATGTCTTGTAAGATGATGCAAAGTCATACAAGATGCACATGAATGATCATACAAGAATGAGATGTTATGAAAACATGCTTTGAAGTTTGAAAACACATGAAAGTTCATGAAATGAAATTGATGCTAAACATGGCAAATGAATGAAGAAATGACCAATCAAGGTTCTTACATGTCTTAAGATGTCTAACATGACATATGAATGCATGAAATGTCATGGCAAGTTCATTTGATGATGAATAATCAAAGTGAATGCAAATGAAGATGAGAAATTAGGGTTTTATATACTTGTGAGATGCAAATGAATAAAACAGAAGCAATCAACATGATAAAAATTTGAAACTAAGCTCAAACAAACCCTAATCCTATATTAGGTCACACCCCAAAGGAGAAGATCAGAAGCCTAACCTATCAAAAGTTATGGTTTTCCTAAGTTTTTTAGGGTTTTTGGGTGGTTCAAAAGGAAAAAAGAAAATCAAATTGAAAATGCAAGATAAATTCATGAGGAAAATGACCTATAAACTACAAGCAATATGTAACACAATGCAAAAAGAATCAAGTTCAAACTCTTCTTGGTTAGGCAGAAATGATTTTTCAAAGTTAGGGCTCAAAAATGTGATTTTAAAAACCCTTAATCCAAAGAAAATTGGCAAACTATGATCAAACCTAAAAAGAAATTTGTGTGAAGAGTTTGAAAATGTTTCTAAATGCATTGAAATGGTTCATTATTTTTTTGGTGATTTTTAGAAACCTAAATGCATTTTTAATTAATTAAAATACTTTAATTAATAAACAATAACATTTAAATATTTTAAAAATACTTTTTTAATGCAAAAAATAAAATAAAAATTATTTTTAGATTAAGAAAAATATTTAAAGTCAGAATGCAAAAGGAAATATTTTTGTGATGATTTTTGATATTTTAAAATAATTATGCAAAAGAAATGAGAATAAAATGAAAATAAATGAATAAAAATGATAAGTATGCGCATCCAATGGCTGAAATTCAAATAAAAAGGGTGGGAATTGACCACGCGCGCATCTCAATGGTCCACATTCAAACTGGGTTAATTATCATTAATTAATTAAATAATCAGAATTAATCTTAAGTGAACTAATCCTGACCGTACGCACGGTAACCCTAATCCTAATCCAAAGGCCAAGATTCAAACTGGGGATTTACACGTGGATTAGACCTAATCACTTTCAGGTGGCCGGAGAAAACCTCCGGTCATCTTCTCCGGCCAGACTCCCTCCCTGAATCTCTCAAAACTCCACAAAAACTCACCACAAGCTCCAGAAATGATCTTTAACCATCATCAAACTCAAATCCAGCAATAAAAACAATTAATCATGCATGAATGAAGAGAGTCGAAGAAGAACAAAAATTAGGTCAAAGTTTCAAAGATACGGTTCATGCTTATTTCTTCATCATTTTCAAAACCAACAAGTGCAGTGTGATCAGGAGAGCATAGGGAACATTTCTATAACATAAAACAAGACTTCTGGAAAGAATGTTCTAAGGAGCTACCTGAGATGATGAACTGCAAATGTGGACTTTCAGAGCTTCTCCTTTGTGAAATCCAACCCCTTTGAGTCCCCTGAGGCTATTGCGAAGCTTTGCAAGAGTTTAAATGACCTCCTTTGTGAGTTTCAGTTCTGAGGAGTGAGAAACCGTGTTTGAGTTTGAGAGTGTTTCAGGCTATGGTGATGGGTGGGAAATGATCCTGAGGTGATGCTGAGTTGAATGGTGAAGAAATTTTGAAGTTTGAGTGATTGTGCTATGAAATTCGAAGAGGTGAAGGTTTCTTGAGGTTTTTGGCAATCTAACTGTTGAGAGGCTTTCAGGCTTGTGTGTGTTATGAAATGAGTTGCTTAATGTCCACATAAACAATGTTGATTGGCCAGAGAGTTGTTGTGGCACAGGCTGATTGGTATGGGAGATTTTGAAAAACGTCAAGATTGTGTACTATGAGGTATGGGCACGGGTCAGAGGTTGGTTTGAGGGGTGTCTGGCCTCAGCTTGGTTCAAGGATGGCCATGGGATTGAATTTGATGTGTTGGAAGGCTTGGATGAAGAGATGGCATAGATTTTGCAACTTTCCCTCTTTGGTGTTTCTTGGATTACAAGCCATGAAAACCCTAGATTCAAAGTCCAATTCTGATCTTTTGAAGTTGCATTGGCATGTTATGAAGTGTTTGTGCACATTAGAGGTCATTAGAATGCTTGGTAAGTGAAATTGCAAAATTCCCTCTTTGGCATGAACTTGAAAATTATGTGATTTTTGTCAACTTTGAAAGGCCATATCTTGAGTTCTAAGATGAATCAAGACATGTTCTTATACTTTTTGAAAAGGGAAAGACCTAATCTACAACTTTCATGCCAAAGAATTTTTCTTTTGAAGCATTTTTGGTCATGAAAGAGGAGGTTGAAAATCTTTCCCGAAATGGAAAGTTTGCATTTCAAGTCATTTCCAAAAATGGCAAGTTTGCAATTGGCTCAAAATTCTTCAATCTTGTGAACTTATAACCACTTATAAGATCAAATAAAGATCATTGAACTTCAATTTGATGAAAATACCCCTTTGGTTCCATTGTTGGGGGCCTTAGATGCCCTTATTTTGACTTAACTTGCTCAGGAAGTTACCTAGTGAACAGATGACTTCCACAATGAATTTCTTCATCAAAATTGGTACACATGATACTTATAACATATTATGAACATTAGAAACAAGAATGACCCAAAAATTTGGAGATAAGGTCTCTGAAACCAAAACCCTAATTTTGGTCATCTATGTAGTGAAAACTCTAGCTCTGCTTCCATGCCTTTGCCAATTCTTGTGATCTCTTGACTTCCATGAACTTTGGGGAGCATAATATGATGATAGAACACACATGGACCCTCTTGGAAAGCATTAAGAACTTTGGTATGCCTCAGATGGATTCTTGGATTGCTCAAATCACAAACCCTAGATGCAGATGAACTTGAACTATGTAGTGAAACAAAAATGCAATATGGGGTAGTATGCTTGTGTTAATGCAAACATGAAAGATCACAAGCTAGGGTGTGATAAAGAGTGAGGGAAAATTTGGGGTGTTTACAGCTGCCCCTATTCAAACATGAGTTAGCTGTGCAGGATGTAAGTGCCTGGCTTAACAGACAAACAAGATAACTTGTGATTGAATACCAAAGACTGTCCGAAATTTGCACTCGCTGGGGAGAAGAAGAAAAGGGATATAAATTGTAAAAGGTAGCATAATATGATTATCAAATGAAAAACGATGGAGGACGACCATCGAGTAGAGGACGACTGCTGGGGATAAAGCGGTAGGAAAAGCAATGACGGGGACAACCGACAAGCTGGGCAAATAAAGGGATCATGATGGGGACGACCATTGGATAAAGAAATAAGATTCTCCGGGGGTTAACGTAATGATAAAAGCAATGATGGGGACAACCATCAGGCTTTGGGAAGCAAAGTAAACAACGATGGGGACGACCATCAGTTAAAAATAATACTGAAATAATGATGAGGGACGATCATCAAAGGTGAAGGACGATCACCTAGCAGGGAACGACTGCTCTTTACCACGAAATAGGACGAATGTCGGATAGGAAAGGTCGACGATGGGGATGGCCATCGGATAAACATGATGAAGGATGATCATCAAGAGGTGAAGGACGATCACCTAGCAGGGTACGGCTGCTCTCAGGGTTAATCATGACATAGGACGAATGTCAGATAACAAGATCAACGATGGGGACGACCATCGGATAAAATGACGAGGGACGATCATCAAAGGTGAAGGACGATCACCTAGAAGGGTACGGTTGCTAAAAATATCGCGACATAGGACGAATGTCGGATAGAAGGTTCCAATAATGGAAATTCCACTAGGGAAAAGGATGAAGGACGATCATCCAAAGGTGAAGGACGATCACCTGGCAGGGGACGACAGCCGAAAGTATCGCAACATAGGACGAATGTCGGATAGAGGAAAGTTGTTTTATTGGTGACTTACTAGGGAATGGTAAACACAGACGAGTGCTTACGCTTTCAAGAAATAAAGGATATAAATGTTTGACGCTGTGTATAGATTAAAGATGCAGACGAGCATCCTTAGGACCACGATATAGACGAGTATCGGTAGAAACAAACGCTGACGCGTGTTCAAAGATGATGATACGAACGAGTACCAACTGGTTAACAAAGAACACGAACGAGTGTCAAATCTGTTGAGGAGTGATATAAACAAGATACAGACGAGTATCAAAGACTTATGTATAAGTTTGTACAAGTATTGATTTGTTGGTGAGGTATATGCAAGATATGAACGAGTGTTTGACTTGCTGGGGAAGTATGACATGGACGAGTGTAAAACATGTATAAGTATAAACATGCATTTATTTTGAAAGTGCAAAGGATATGTTTTGGCTTTCTGTGGGGGGGGGGGGTAAGATGACACGAACGAGTGTTGAGAAGAACATGTTATGGACAATTCTCTGCTTGTAGAAGGTGTTCGGGCGACCTGTGGGGATAGAGTGACACGGACGGGTGTCGAAAAGGGTATTTTATGAACAAGTATTCGTACTTGAGAGTGCGAAGGGGACGCTTTGGCTTTTATATGCAAGGGATGTATTCTTGTATATGGCTGATGAAATATTGATGGTAAATGCAGGTGACTGGCTCGAACCTGGCTTGTGATCATACAAATGTTTGATTTTTGCCATAATGCTCCGTATTAGACGGAATGCTACGCTTATTTGGTGAATATGATGCAAATGCTATGATTATGCAAAGGGAAAACTGATCCGAGACTCAGATCCTGCTGGGATAAAGATCTCTGGCTGATTTGTTTGGAGGAATAACCCGGTTGGGGGAGAGATCATTGGTAGATCTGTTAAGAGGGAGAACTCAGCTGGGGGAATAGATCACTGGTAGATCTATCCGTCAGGAGAACTCAGCTGGGGATAAGGAAACTTCAGCCACTTTGTTGGGTATGGGTTTCAGGCATTGCTCGTTTGGGGAAATAATGGAAACTCTATGGGGAGGAAGTTCCATTAACTTTGTTGAGGATGAGAGAGATCTGGAACTCTGGTGGGGAATAGGAAATTCCTTGCTCATATTGCTGTGGAAGAGTTGTTAGGCACTGCTCGGGGAGCTGATAACTTCTAGGAAGTAGCAGGTTATGTATTGAATACCTGTAACCTGTTTAAGACAAAAAGTACACGCACAAGTATCCCGAGGCATCCCTTACCGGATTCCGTCATAGGAGTTAGACTTTCCTGAAAGTAATATATTTCCTGCAAGCATTTATTAAAAATGGCTCATTTGTTTTATGCAAGTATTGTATGATGAATATTTGACACTTTGCAAACGAAACAAAAATGTAAAAAATGAGGTGTGACTGAAAACTCTGATTTTATGAATTTGCGTGCCCTGAATTGGCAAATACAGTCAAAGAAACAAATCCCCTGAAATGAGGAGATTGCTGCAAATTGAGAAAATAAAGGTGTTCGCAATGTTGACGATGACGTTCTAGTGAACTTCCCTTGCTATGACCTGTATGACCTTGACGTTCTTCTCATCTTGCTTTCTGAAGAAGACTGATTCTGACTGATGTTTTACCCTTTTGAAGCTTGCCATGTTGTGAGCGATACAGACGAATTCAGAATGCAGTTGTTCGCTTATTCCCTGATTTTGCGTGGATCGCCCTTTCGGGTTTTCAATCCACCGGGATACCCATTTTTTCCTGAGCTGTCCAATGCGGCTTTTCAACTCAGCGAGTTATATTTTTTCAAATTTTCCCTTATTTTTGCCCGAGTCTTTTTATTCTGTTTTTGACTCGCCGGGATGCCCTATTTTTGCCTGGATGTACATTCTGTGTTTATGTCCAGCGGGTCCTTTTATGCAAAGTATTTTTTAATTGCATCTGAATTCACAGGAGATAAAAAATCCTCACCATCCATAGTAGTGAGCATCAGTGCTCCACCAGAGAAAAATTTCTTTACTATGAATGAACCATCGTAGTTTGGCATCCACTTGCCCCTGTGGTCTGTATGAGGAGCAAGAAGTCTTTTCAGAACAAGATCTCCCACTTGGTATTCCCGAAGTCTGACTTTCTGATCGAAGGCTTTCTTCATTCGCTTCTGATATAACTGCCCATGACAGATGGCAGCTAGCCTCTTCTCTTCGATCAAATTCAGTTGATTGTACCGAGACCGGACCCATTCTGCTTCATCCAGCTTTACATCCATCATTACCTGTAAGAAGGGTAGCTCAACTTCAACAGGTAGGACTGCCTCCATACCATACACAAGCTGATAAGGTGTTGCCCCAGTGGACGTTCTAATTGAGGTTCGTTACCCATGCAATGTAAATGGTAGCATTTCATGCTAGTCTTTGTAAGTAACCACCATCTTCTGCACAATCTTCTTGATGTTTTTGTTAGCTGCCTCAACAACGTCGTTCATGTTTGGCCTGTAAGGAGAAGAGTTGTGGTGTTGGATTTTGAAGTCCCGACACAGTTCTTCCATCATTTTTTTGTTCAAACTGGAACCATTATCAGTAATGATTCGCTCGGGAACTCCATATCGACAGATGATGTCTCTTTTCAGAAATCTGGCTACCACTTGTCTGGTGAGGTTGGCATACGAAGCCGCTTCAACCCATTTGGTGAAGTAATCAATGGATACCAGGAGGAATCTGTGGCCATTTGAAGCAGTCGGTTCGATCTTTCCAATCATATCAATGCCCCACATAACAAAAGGCCAAGGTGAATATATCACGTTCAAAGGATTTGGAGGCACATGCACTTTATCTGCGTAGATCTGGCATTTGTGGCATTTTCTGGCATAGACACAACAGTATGCATCCATTGTGATCCAGTAGTAACCTGATCTTAACAATTTCTTTGCCATTGCATGTCCTATGGCATAGGTACCAAAAGAACCTTCATGTACCTTGTGCATCAGCAAGTCTTCTTCTTTCTTGTCAACACATCTGAGCAGGACCATTTCAAAGTTTCGCTTGTACAATGAACCATCAGCATTGAGGAAGAAACTACCGGCCAGCCTTCTCATGTCTTCTTATCATCAGATGATGCCCCAGGTGGGTATGTCTGGTCTTCTAAGAAGCTTTTGATGTCAAGGAACCAAGGCTTGTCATCTTTAGCAGTGTCCACAGAGAATACGTATGTTGGTCGGTCTAGTCTTGATACCAAAATCCGAGGCACATAATTGGCAGTTTGAACCTTGATCATGGAGGAAATGGTAGCTAAAGCATCCGCAAACTGATTTTCGTCTCGAGGGATGTACTCAAGTTTGACTGTTGTGAATAAAGTCAATAATCTCCTCGTATAGTCACGATACGAAACCAGATGCTCATGGTGAGTGTACCATTTGTTGTTGGTCTGATTGATTACCAAAGCTGAATCTTCAAACACATTCAATGTCTTGATCCTGAGGTCAATGGCTTCCTCAAGACCCATGATACATGCTTCGTATTCTGCTTCGTTGTTAGTGCAGGCAAAGGTGAGTTTTGTCGAGAAAGGCATATGAACTCCTTTAGGTGTAATGAGCACTGCACCAACCCCACGACCATTCATATTGACAGCCCCGTCAAACATCAAGGTCATTCTTCTTCAGGATCAGGCCCTTCAGTGTGAACTGAATCTTCACAATCTTTTGCTTTTAAGTACATGATAGCTTCGTCAGGGAAGTCAAACCTCATGGGCTGGAAATTGTCAATGGGTTGCTCAGCCAGATAATCAGACAATACACTGCCCTTGATGGCTTTTTGAGATGTATACTGAATGTCATACTTTGTCAGAATCATTTGCCATCTTGCAACCCTTCCGGTAAGTGCTGGCTTCTTAAATATGTACTTGACAGGGTCCATCTTTGAAATCAACAAGGTAGTGTGAGTCAGCATATATTGTCTTAGTCGGCGAGCAGCCCACGCTAAAGCACATCAAGTTTTCTCGAGTAGTGAATAACGTTGTTCACAGTCGGTAAACATTTTGCTTAGGTAGTATATTGCATACTCTTTTCGACCAGACTCGTCATGCTGGCCCAACACACACCCCATTGATCCTTCTAATACTGTTAGGTACATTATCATAGGTCTTCCTTCAACTGGAGGCATGAGGGTTGGAGGTTCTTGCAGGTGCTCCTTGATCTTGTCAAAAGCTTTCTGACAATCGTCGTTCCACCTGACTGTTTGTTCCTTTCTTAACAGCTTGAACAAGGGTTCACAGGTTGTAGTAAGATGAGATATGAATCTTGATATGTAGTTCAATCTACCTAAGAACCCCTGAACTTCTTTTTCAGTCCTAGGTGCAGAAATCTCCTGAATGACCTTGACTTTTTCGGGATCAACCTCAATTCCCTTTTCACTTACGATGAATCCTAGAAACTTACCAAAACGCACCCCGAATGTGCATTTGTTGGGGTTTAACTTCAACTGATATTTCCTCAGACGCTTGAACATCTTCAACAGATTTACCAGGTGATCTTCTTCAGTAAGGGACTTGGCAATCATGTCAGCCACGTAGCATTCAATTTCTTTGTGGATCATATTGTGGAATAACATTACCATAGCCCGTTGATAAGTGGCACCGGCGTTCTTCAGTCCAAAAGGCATTACCCTGTAACAAAATGTGCCCCAAGGTGTGATGAAGGTTGTTTTCTCCATGTCTTCGGGTGACATCTTGATCTGATTATACCCAGAAAACCCATCCATGAAAGAAAATACCGAGAACTGAGATGTGTTGTCGACCAATACATCAATGTGAGGTAATGGGAAATCATCCTTCGGACTAGCTCTGTTCAGATCCCTATAATCCACGCACATACGCACCTTACCGTCCTTCTTAGGCACGGGTACAATATTAGCAACCCACGGCGGGTAACTAGTTACAACAAGGAAACCGGCATCCCACTATTTTTGTACTTCTTCCTTAATCTTCATGGCCATATCCGGGCAAGTACGGCGTAGCTTTTGCTTCACTGGAGGGAAATCTTCTTTCAAGGGTAGCCTGTGCATGACAATATCCGTATATAGACCTATCATGTCTTGATAGGACCAAGCAAAGACGTCGACGTACTCTCGAAGCATGTTGATAAGCTGTTCTTTTACTGAAGCTTGCAGACTGGCCCCAATCTTCACTTCTTTAAAATCCTCCTCGGTACCAAGATTAATAGTTTCAACCTCCTCCTGATGAGGAGTAATCACTTTCTCTTCTTGCCTCAACAACCTGGCTAACTCTTCAAGCAACTCATAGTCTTCTTCAACCCCTTCATCAGCTTGATTAATTGGATTGTCGAAGTCATACAAGGTCATAGCAGTGTTGTTGTCGGTGCAATCTGGAGGATTATTTCTACAAGGGTTGAGATTTGTTCATTTTAGTGATCAATTTTAATCTTGTTCAGAAAATGAAGTTATTTATTTTGAAAACATTGCCATTTTATTGTTTTGTGCGAAAAAATAACAAAAATGAAAAGATAGTGAGCAAAAGAGGAAAATTGTTTGCAAAAGATGTCCGATATTCATTGATATTCCATTTGCACAAAATTACAAATATGGCCCTATTACAAAATGAGTCCTAACACCTTGGGCAAGATGCAAGACTTGATGCATGCTAAAAAAAGCAGGAAATAATAATTACTCTGCAGGAGTAACCCTTATAATTTCCTGGGAAGACCAGTTAAGGACTTGGTGACCCGGGATCCTTGGACGAATCCAGCTCTCCAGGTTGAGGTCGCTATCCACTTCGTCTTCCACGTTGTTGACAACATCTGGGGTGAGCATCCCCCCACTGATGAACATGGGCTCCTTAGCAGCCTCAGCTTGATCTTGTCAGAATGGTTTGTAACTCAAACCGAATCTGTCCTCCTTCTTCTCCACCAGTAGCAGCTTGCCCCATTCTTGGGCATTTCCATCTTCAATAACCTTCCGAGCTTGTTGATAGGAGACAATTGAAGTACCCATCCTATCTTCCTGGGATGCAGCAAATACTTCAGTTGTCGCCTCATTGACGTTCAGTGCTTCGAACCCTTGGCTCATGGTTTCATGGATTTCACCATCCATCTCAATGTACTTGTAGGTAGCTAGATGGCTAACAAAGATATCCTCTTCACCACAAATTGTGATAATCTGCCCTTCCCACTCATATTTCAATTTCTGGTGAAGGGTCGACGTAACTCCGCCAACGGCGTGAATCTATGGTCGACCCAACAAACAGCTGTAGGCCTGCTGAATGTCCATCACATAGAAAGTAGTTTGAAATACCTGCGGGCCGATTATCACAGGCAGCTCCACCTCTCCAAGAACAGACCTCTTGGAACCATCAAAAGCTCTGACCACCAGATTGCTTGGTCGGAGAGCAATACCATCATACTCAAGCTTAACAAGGGCCTTCTTCGGCAAGACATTGAGTGAAGACCCAGTGTCAACAAGAACATGTGACAGCACAACCCCTTTACACTCCAGAGTGATGTGTAAAGCCTTGTTGTGGTGACGACCTTCCGTTGTCAAATCAGCATTGGTGAAGCCTAGCCCATGGCTAGTATTAACATTAGACACCACTGTCTCAAGCTGATTTACCGTGATCTCCTCCGGAACGTAGGCTATGTGCAAGACTTTAAGTAGTGCATCCCGATGAGCTTCGAAACACAACAACAGGGATAAGATGGAGATCTTAGAAGGAGTTTGGTGGAGCTGATCCACAACCTTGTAGTCGCTTCTCTTGATTATCCTCATAAATTCATCCACATCTTGATCAAAGGATGTTTTATGGGCTTCTTTTGGTACAGGTTCTTCAGGTGCCACACTTTTACCTTTGGCCTTGGTGTCGCTCCCACCAAATGACACCTGGTCAGAAGGGGTACAGACGCGAACGATCGGCGAAAAGAGAAGGAATGAATAGAGTCGCCAGCTAGGCATTTTTATCCCGAAGGAAAGGTAATGCTGCATAAACCTAAGAAAAGATGGATAAGACGGTTGCGAACCAGTGATACTGAGAAAGGGGGTTGGTTACAACCTGGGAAGGTGTTAGCACCCAGATTGCCGCCGTATTCGACGGGATCCACGCTTAAAATATTTTTGTTTTAAAGGGGTAGTGTCAGTGCAGTTTGTGTATCAAAGCTGGAAAGAATGCAAGTGTCAGTGCAAAAGAAAAGTGTGAAGTGAAATAAAGAGTGTCAGTGTAAGGGAAGAATATGAAGCTCAAGACTATGAGGCTTAGAGAATAATGCTGGAAGAGGGGGGGATATACAGAGACTTTTGTTCGATAACTGTTAAGTTATGCCTACGTATCCTCTCGTTCAATGAGGAAGTCAGAACACCGTAGTTCGACTCAAAGAGACTGAAGGATAAATTGACTTGTGAACTGCTTACTTGTCTATGCTCAAGTGTATGACCTGTCTGGCTCAGGTGCAAACTGTCTTGCATTAGCAGGAAGAAGCAAGTTCTCGTTTGTGAGTGAAGGTGATGAGAAAAGAATCCCGAAGGAGACGATTATTGTTTGTTTTTGGTATTTTCAGTCTTTTATTGCTTTTTGAAGTTTGTCATAAGAAAATGAGCTTAAGCCTAAACCAAGGGTTGATAAACTCATCACATCCTCCCTCTGATTAGGGGTAATGAGAATACCTTAAGTATTAAGTAAACACCTCATACTTAATCACCATGGTATAGGATTAAGATCATTAATCTACTTGTAATTATTTAGATGTTTTTGATGAGTTTTTGTTTAGTGTTGAGTAATGAGTTTAAGCCATAATCAAGGATTTAATGGACTCATTACACCATCCTAATAGAAGGATAATAGATGAGAACACTTAAGCTGAGGAAGGCTCCTCAACTTAATCCATGATTAGGGATTAACCTCATGACAAAACAAAGCCTTTATTAATGTGGGTTTTAGTTAATGATATGGTTAAGAAGTGGATTTTATGGTTTATAAGACAACTTGAGGAGGACTTGTCCATTAACACTAGGGTTAGTCCTTCTTAACCAATTAAGGAAGAATTAGAACCCTAATGCAAGGCCCAAGTTACAAGCTTGATGTCTTAGTGTTTATTAAGTGAATTGATTAAAGGGTTTAAACACATTAAGGGTTTAACACTTAGGATTAAAGTTATACACTCCATCCTAATAGAAGGATGCAGGCATAAACTTGATCACAAAGCCTTAAAACCTTTAAGGTTTAATCCTTGATTATGAGGTGAGAAGAGAAGACACAAAAGATGACACAAAGGTAAAACTAATGGGGGACTAATCAAGCCCTAATTGTGATCATTCTTGGTTGTTCCTAGGGTTTATGATGCTTGCAAAAGATCTTCAAGGAAAAGCCACCAAGGAAGGAGCAGATGAAAAGAGAAAGAAGCAGAAGAAGCAAGACAACTTACTTCACTTAAGAAGACAAGTTGCTTGAAGAAAGAAAGAGGAGAAGGAGCATGAATGAGCAAGCTCACTCAAATACAAAATTAAAATGCAGAAATGAATGCATAAGAGGGATGAGAAGATATGGTGAGAAGTGAAGGCAAATTCACTTCTCAATGGCTTACCACCTGAAAAGTTAGTAACAAGAAATGAAATGAAGTGAGAATGAGATGAAATGCAATGATGCAAACCAAAGTCAGAAGCATAAACATGATGTTAAGGATGCTAAGAGAGGACGCACACACATGTCAAGAGTTGTGGATGATCATACAAGGATGAGGATGCAAATGAAGCAGGTTTTGAACCATGAAAGTTCATGAAAGTTTATGTAATGAAATGAATGCCCAACATGGAAAATGAAAGATGCAATGATCAAATATGATTCTAATATGTCCTAAGATGTCTTATATGTCATATTGATGCACAAAATGTCATGGCAAGTTCATGTATGCAAGCAAATGAGAGATGGATGCAAAGGAAGGCAAGAATTAGGGTTTATACATACCATACAATGCAAAATTCAAAACCAGAAGCAAATGACATGATAAAAAATTGAAAATGGGATCAAAGGTACCCTAACCCTACACAAGTTCACTGCCCAAAGGAGGGGACCTAAGTCTTAACCTAATGGAAGTTATGATTTTCTCAAGTCAACTAGGGTTTCAAGGCACTTCAAAAGGAAAAATGCTCATCAAATTGAAAATGAAAGATAAATTCAAACCAATTTTACCCTAGAAACTACATGATATGAAGGATGCAATGCAAGAAGAACCATCATCAAACTTTTCATGGTTAGGCAGAATGAATTTTCCTAAGTTAGGACCAAAATATTGCCTTTAAATAACTTTAATTCCAATGAAAAATGTCAAAATAGGTCAAGAACCAAAAAGAAATTTGTTTGAAGAGTTTGATAATGTTTCTAAATGTATTAAAATGCAATGTGAATTTTTTGGTGATTTTTAAATACCTAAATGCATTTTTAATTAATTAATTTTCATTAACTAATTAAAAATAAACACTTAAATGATTTAAAAATAATTTTTAATGCCAAAAATAAAAATAAAAATATTTTTGGGTTCTGAAAATTAATAAAAGATTTGATAAAAATTTTCAGAATTTTTTTAATGTATTTTACTATTTTTAAAAATTCGTGGAAATTAAATACAAAACAAATAAAATAAAAATGAAATTAAAGAGAAAATGAGAAAGTCAGCTGATCTAAAGGCCCAGATTCAAACCTAGGGGGGCGGGAGTTGACTACGCGCGCGAACGAACGGCTGAAATTCAAATCTCACTAATTATGATTAAACCCTAATCCTGAACCCTAATCACTTTCAGATGACTGGAACAGTGTTCCGGTCATCTTCTCCGGCCAGCCAATCCTTCAATCTCACTCAAAACGCAATCTTAAGCTCTCTAACTCTCCAGAATCAAACATCTAACAACCCTAAACATGAATCCAACCCTAAAACTCATTTATTTTCACTCAAGAACAGGAATCAAAGCCAAACGGAAAAAACACGCAGAAAGTTTCATAGATACAATACATGCTTAATACTTGACTATTTTCAAAACTAAACACATCAGAATCATCAGTGAATCATGGAGAATCAATTAGTAACTTAAAAACACGTTTCTGGAAAAATTGTTCTTGATGATACCTGAACTGAAGCTTTCGACAATGGTGCTTTCTGGCCAGTTCTTTGCTTCAAACAAGCTCCAATGGTCCTCCCCGAATGTTTGTGATGCTTAGCTGGAGTTTATATGGCCTCAAAATGAAAATGGCAGAGGTTCAGTTTGTGAAGTGTGGAAATCGTGTTTTTGATTCAAGGCTTTTTAGGGCAAAGTGATGGTTGGGAAATGATCAGTGGATCATGGTGAGTTGTTCTGTGAAGTTTGCTTTGAGGTTTGAGGCTTGTGTGATGAGATTCGAATGAAAATGCAAAGAGGGAGGTTTTTGTGAACTATGGTGATGCTCTGATTTCAGGCTCCAAGATTTTGTGAAATGTGATCCTTGAGGCATGTATGTGAAGCTGTGATTGGTTAGAGTAGTTGGTGTGGCTCAGTTTGATTGGTATGGCTCAAGTTGCATAAAGTCAACTTTTGTGTAAGTGAAGGTATGGGCTGGTTCAGTCATGGTACAAGGGCATGGTTCGAATCAGCTTGCTTCAAGGAGGTCCATGGAAGTCATTTTTGGCAGCTGGCACAAGTGGATGAGGAGCTTTGGGTCATTTTGCAAATTCATGGAGTTTTGGCCCTTTTTGGATTTCTTAATGATCAAGGCATGAAAATGAGTGAATCTTTGGGCCATTCTGAATTTTAGGTCATGTGTTATGTTTATGAGATGCTTACAAGTCATTTTGAAGTCATAGAAATGCTTGGTATGTGAATTTGCAAGTTTCCCCCTTTGGTGCAAAAGTGGAAATTTAGTGATTTTGTCCAACTTTGCAAGGCCATAACTTTTGATCTAAAATGAATTAGAATGAGTTCTTGTACTTTTTGAAAATGGGAGGATCCAATCTACAACTTTCATGACCAAATATTTTTCATTTGAAGCATTTTTGGATCAAAAAGAGGAGGTTGAAAAACTTTCCCAAAATGGCAAGTTTGCATTATAAGTCACTTTCCCAAAATGGCAACTTTGCAAATGGCTTGAAATTCTTCAATTTTGTGAACTTATAACATCTTATATGATCAAATAAAGATCATACACATTTAAAATGATGGAGAACACCCTTTGGTTGTGTGATTGGGGGCCTCAGATGCCCTGATTTTGCACTGACTTGCTCAAGAAGTCACATTTTGATCAAATGCCTTCCCCATTGAATTTCTTCATGAAAATTGATATGCAAGATCCTCATAACATATAGGGACCAATAGAAACAAGAATGACCAAAAAATTTGGAGTTATGGCCTCTGAAACCAAAACCCTAATTCTAGGTCATCTGTGTAGTTAAGCCTGGCTCTACTTCCATGCCTTTCTCAGTTCTTGTGATTCTTTGACTTCCTTGATCTAGAGAGGATATAATATGATGCTTGGACATACATGGACCCTCTTGAGATGATTGATGACCTTTGGAGTGGCTTAGATGGCACTTGGATTGCTTAAATCACAAACCCTAGATGCAGATGACTTTGAATCAATGCAGTGAAGCAAAAATGCAATATGAGATGATATGATTGAACTTATGCAATATGAAAAGAATCACAAGCCATGGTGAAATGAGTGAGGGAAAATTTGGGGTGTTTACACTTGGCAGCAGCCTCTGCCTCAGTATTAGCTCTTGGAACTTGGGACGCGAAGAGGCGTCCGCTTCGGGTGAAGCCTCTGCCTTCCCTGACATTATTCACTTGTGGTGTATGAACTGAAGAATCAAGAAGGACTCTCTCTCTCTCTCTCTCTCTGTTGCATTAAAGGTCTGAACCATAGTGCCATGGTACAACATTGTCTTTTTCGTATGGAATGGGTCCAGGTACCGTGATGGTGATTGGACTGACTGCAGTAGAGGTAGGCACCGTTATTGTTTGTGGATCATAAAATATGGTAATAGCACTTCTGATTGATGGTGGTGGTGATTGACTGAAGCTTGGTTGTGGCTGAAATTGTTGTTGAGATTGTTGCTGATAATTGTTGGAATCAGAGACCGTTGCATGGTCGTAATATATGGTGACTGTGGAGACGTCGTTGTTCATGGTTGCTGTAGTTGTAGAAGCAGATGTGACTGAACTAGTGTTTGTTGAAGTGATGAAAGAGGTGGTTGCTGATTTTGTAGACGAGTTTGTAGGAACAATTGTCTTTGTAGTTGTAGGAGAAACACTTGTTGTTGCTGAAAAAGGAGTTGCTGATGTTGTAGAAGCTGTTGTTGTTATTTGCAGGATACCATCTCTGATCAGGCCATTGATGCCACTTCTTAAGCTTGCACACCCATTAATAGAAACTTTGCAAGATTCACAGCAGGCCTCACAACCCGGGAACACCTAGCATTTTAAAAGCTGAGCTTTAACCTCTGCCAAAGGTGTTTGAATGCTTGCAGTATCTTCAATTAAATTCATGGGTTGGCTCTTCTCTATTGCATTTATCCTAGGCCCACCATGGTTGGGCATAGGATTCTTCGTGACATTGGGAGGTGGCGCAAAATTTAGGGCCTTTGAATCAACCAGATCCTGGACCTTCATGTGCAAAGCTCTGCACTTTTCTGTGGTTTGACCAGGTGCATTAGAATGAAAGGCATATTTGGCGTTGGCGTCGTAATTTCTTGGAAGGTTCTGAGGATCTGGTGGAGCCAAAGTCCTTAACTCGACAAGATTAAGCTTCAGGAGTTGTGGAAACAAGATGGCATATGGCATTGGTATAGGGTCAATTACCCTATTAACTTGAGATGGCCTTTGCTGGAAAGGGCGCTGTTGTTGATTGTTGTTGTTGTTATAGGACCTTTGTTGAGGAAACTGTTGCTGTTGAGGAAAATGTTGTGGCTGCTGAGTGTATTGAGGAGGAGGAGAAGGGATAATGACAACGACAATTGATCTTGGCAAATACTGGGGTCTCCCTCTGCCCATGTGTACAAAATTTGTTTCGCCCGACCTGCGAGGCCTTGCAAATGGTTTCCTTGCACTACTTGAACTGGCGCCGTTATCAGAAATCTTTCCCATTTTCAATAAGCTCTCAATTCTTTCCCCAACTATGACCAAGTCTGCAAAGCTAGTGGAAGAGAATGTAGCCAACCTATCAATGTACGTCCCTTGGAGGGTGTTCATAAACATATCTGCCATTTCTCTTTCTGACATTGGAGGTTGAACGACAACAACTAATTGCCTCCATCTTTGAGCATACTCTCCAAAGCTTTCCCTAGAAGACTGTGACATTCCCTTTAGAAGGGTTCTGTTAGGAGCCATGTCCAGATTGTATTGATATTGGCGAATGAAAGCCTCGGCCAAATCTTTTCAATTCCTTACTGTGGCCCTGGTCAAATGAGAGTACCACTCACGAGATGCCCCTGTTAAGCTATCCTCAAAATAGAACATCCATAGCTTTTCATCCATGGTGTAGGCTTTTAATCTTCCCAGGAAAGATTGGAGATGGGTGCGAGGGTAGGATGTACCATTGTATCTTTCAAAGCAGGGAGGTTTGAACTTGTGAGGAATTCTAACCCCCTCCACTAGTCCCATATCCATGACATCAAAACCCATAGAGTTTTGAGACTCCAGAGACCTCAGCTTTTCTGCTATCTCGTCCAGTCGACAATCGTAGACTTCATCTCCTGCCCCAACTACAGTAAATTGTTCTTCCTGAGGGTCCTCCTGCAAGGCACGTCCTCCAGTGTTACCCTGGGTGTTCCTTATAGCATTGATGTCTGGGTTAAGATGAGGTCCAAACTCTGGGGGATCAGTACGAGGTTGTACATGATCATTGTTGCTGGTACCCCCTGTACCTGGGTGGTTTTCTTTTGGAGTTTTCCACTCGACCAACTCCCTCAGTCTTTCTTGGCTCTGGGCCAACCCAGTCATCACTACCATAAACTGGTTCATTTGGGCCCTCATCTCAATCCTTTCATTGGCCATTTGGGTTCTCACGTCAGTCATATCTTGCTGAACCTGGTCCACTTGTAAGCCCGGAAGGTTGTTTCTTGTCGGATACCGGTGAACTCTGTTTATGAGGGAAGACTCTTCTACGAGCAATGTTTCCTGAAACCACAACAAATTGAGAAAACATCAACAAAAACCTACAAAACAAAGAAATGATGTTAGCATGCAATGCAGGATGTCTATTTGTCTTCCAAGGATATCCAGTTTGGTTCTTTGGTTTTAACCTTCTAGACCTCGAGGAATGATGATGTTGGAGAGAGATAAAGCCCACAAAATAACACAAACCATATATTACAAAGTGTAAAGATACATAGTTTGATTACAACAAAGTTACCATGGTGGGTCAAAATACAACAACAAAAATATAATAAAAAAGAAGTACAAGTACAAAGAAATCAAACATCCAATCCATAATCATCCTCCCTGACTTCTTTCAGGAGAGCCTCAGTCACTGGGCCAACTGAATGCTCTGTGATGGTCCTGATAAGAAGGTTCCTGGTGGCAATGGCACTGGTCAACTTCTTATGCTTATCTTGGTCGTTTGATCTCTTCAACCCCGCCCGAAGCTTCAACTCAAAGATCTCCTTCTGTGCTGCTAACAAGACTTCCTGATTCTTCCTCTCATTAGCCTCCAGCTGCTCTATCTTAGCCTGGGTCCTCAGATCTTCCTGCGAACAAGCTTTAGTGATCCTGATCCACCTAGCCTGACTCTCCTCCAAGTAGTGTTCAACTCTGGCCTTTTGAATCTTGGCTTCCTTGCAAGCATTCTTCAATACCAACTCCCCTGCTCTAGCCCTTCTGATGTAATCATCTGTCTTCTCAATCTTGGTCATATGCTCAATCCGGAGCTTCTCTAACCTTTCATTGTCCAGACAATATCATTCCTCTCCCAGAGGGTCTTCTTCAAAGCTTCAGAGAGCTGATTATTCCTTTCCTTCAACTTCTCAAACTCCTCTAAACTGATTGTAGCTGCAGGCTCCATTGTTGATGGTCCAGGCACATCCTCTAGGGTGAATTTCATGCGGGTGATTTGTCCCCTGATACGTGACCAATCAAGATACTGAGCTGAGGCTATGTTGTTGCATTTGCCAAGAATAGCAGTCCCTTTTGTATGATGTTGTCCCAAGCCCAGGCTGCTTGTCTGGCAATGACAAGGTTGTGCTGAATGTCACAGTAAAGAGTTTCTAACAAGTCTTGCTCTCTTCAGAGAGCTGATTATTCCTTTCCTTCAACTTCTCAAACTCCTCTAAAATGATTGTAGCTGCAGGCTCCATTGTTGATGGTCCAGACACATCCTCTAGGGTGAATTTCATGCGGGTGATTTGTCCCCTGATACGTGACCAATCAAGATACTGAGCTGAGGCTATGTTGTTGCATTTGCCAAGAATAGCAGTCCCTTTTGTATGATGTTGTCCCAAGCCCAGGCTGCTTGTCTGGCAATGACAAGGTTGCGCTGAATGTCACAGTAAAGAGTTTCTAACAAGTCTTGCTCTCTTGGTGGATGTACCAAGGCATACCCTAATTGCCTTTTGAACATCAAAGGATTGTAGTTGATGCAAACCTTCACTCCAATCAGGGGTACATTGGGATACTTCCCACAGTTGGTGATGATATCTCTGCCCTTGGTGCTCTGAGTGCACCATCTGATGTCTTCTGAAGTAAGGACAATCATTCTCTTAGCCCAGTTTCTTGACTGATGAGGGTTCAGGAAAGCGTCTGACTTTGGCATGTGCCTTAATAACCAATAATAGAAAAAAGGTGCACAGTATCTGACTAATCTTCACATCTGCTTCTCATTTCTTTGATGCACTGAGTAGTAAAAGTCTCCAAGCAAAGTAGGGACTGGATTCTTCAACAAGAAGAGGTGTATAGCACTCTTGCTCACACACTTAGGCTCATCAACAAACAGGATGATGCCATATATGCTAAGGGCTAGAAGAGCACAAACAGTGTCCCACTTCCCTGCTGCAGCATGAATGGTGGCCTGAGTAATCAGGAAGTCCAAATGGAGGCCTGGAATTCCAGCCTTGGTGGTCATATTCTGGTCAATGAGGGTGGACTCCAAGTGCAAATCCTTAGCTACATCTTCCTTTTTGGGAGCAGTCATCTCAGGGTTGAAAGGAATCCCTCTCCTGATGGGGACACCCAACAATATGGAGAACTCTTCCATCAAAGGTCCCAACTGAAAATCTGGGAAAGTGAAACATCTGAGGGGAGTGTCATAAAACTGAAAACAAGTGTGGATCATACTCCTATGGGGGGCATCCAAGTCCATGATCATGTCCATAATGCCACCATAATGTTCCCTGAATAAAGGGACCTGATCAAGAGTGATGAGTGTCTGGATCTGTCTGATGCCTGTCAGAGTGGGCTCAAAGAAATGATAAGTGATGTTGCTCTTCCTAGATGGCTCCATGCTGACAATGGATGCTAGTGAAGAAGACTGAGGAGAAGTACTGGAGAAGACTGTTGAAGATAGCTGGAGAAGACACTGAAGAGGATCTCTGATGAAGATAACTGATGAAGAAGGCTGATGCAGATAGCTGAAGGAATCTGAGTAGTAGAACAGGTCAAAAGAAAACCAAAGATAAAATGTGGATACCCTGTAAAAGCAAATAGACAAATGTTAAATGATGCAAAATGATGTATGCAGAATGATATGCAAGGGTTTGTGATCAAGTGCTGGATCTGTTATCTGCCTTGATAGGGTCCATGTGTGTTCATAAGTCCGGATGGAGGCTTAGAAAACCAGTAACCAGGTGGGGGGACTCAAATAAAGAGTCACAAGTCCAGGGTTTCACAAGAATAGTCCAAAATGATGCATTCTTAAAACAAAACTGGTAATATGGTATGATGAGGCCAAGGGTTCATGCAAACCTGTAAACATCCCAACCCTCTCACATGTATTGTTCTAGAACAAGGATCCTCAGACTTGGATTAGTTATGAGAAGTGTAAACACTTCTAACTTGGAGGTAAGATGTTTACAATAATCATAAAGTATCCTCCTCTAATTCACCTCAGATGCTGAAGGTCATAAAAGGTCATCCAGACTTAACATGCTTCCCAGATAGCCCTAGTACTACAGGAAATCCGTAGCACAGAGTTCTCAAGAAGAAACCCATGTATGAACCGTGTTTCATATTCCCGCACAGGACCGAAATGGAATGGGAAAAAATATGAAGCCACTCTATCCTATGTGTCACTTAGGCTCCTGGTATGGAACCTTACTCACTCAATATCCCTCCCACCAAAACAGACAGAAGATCCAGCACACATGATATGATAACAGTATGAAATGCATATAAACAGTAAATGAAAGCAATAAATAAAGCTGTACAAAAAGCAATAAATAAAGCAATGATCAACAAGCACCATTAGCATATAACACCCCCATAAACACAAATCAAACAAGCGCTAGGAGAAACCTACAAAAAGAACTAGAAGCCCTGGTTGCAAAATAAGGGTCCCCAGCAAGGTCACCAAGTTGTCGCTCCCCCAAAAAGACACTAGGTCCCAAGGTACAGACGCGAACGGTTGGCGAAGAGAGAAAATGAAAATGAAGTGAATAGAGTCGCCAGCTAGGCATTTTTATCCTGAAGGAAAGGTAATGCTGCATAAACCTAAGAAAAAGATGGATAAGGCGGTTGTGAACCAGAAAAACTGAGAAAAGGGGTTGGTTACAACCTGGGAAGGTATTAGCACCCAGATTGTTCGTCGTATTCGACGGGATCCACGCTTGAAATATTGTGTTTAAAGGGGTAGTGTATGTGCTATCTGTGTGCAAAAGCTAAAGAAAAGAATATACAAGTGTCAGTGCAAAAGGTGAATTGCTCAGGAACTGATGCTTAGAAAGAATGCTGAAAGGGAGGAAGACAAAGAGACTTTTGTTCGATAACAGTTAAGTTATGCCTACGTATCCTCTCGTGCAATGAGGAAGTAAGAACACCGTAGTTCGACTCAAAGAGATTGAAGATAAAATTGACTGTGAACTGCATACTTGTCTATGCTCAAGTGTATGACATAAAGAAATGAAGTGAAATGAGATGCAATGATCAAAATCAGAAGTGCTTATGCTAGGCAAATGTCATGTAAGATGATGCAAAGTCATACAAGATGCACATGAAAGATCATACAAGAATGAGATGTTATGAAAGCATGCTTTGATGTTTGAAAACACATGAATGTTTATGAAATGAAATGGATGCTAAACATGGAAAATGAATGAATAAATGATCAATCAAGATTCTAACATGTCTTAAGATGTCTAATATGACATATGAATGCATGAAATGTCATGGCAAGTTCATGTGATGATGAATATGCAAAGTGAATCCAAATAAAGATGAGAAATTAGGGTTTTATGGACTTGTGAGATGCAAATGAATAAAACAGAAGCAATGAACATGATACAAATTTGAAACTAATCTCAAACAAACCCTAATCCCATATTAGGTCACACCCCAAAGAAGAAGATCAGAAGCCTAACCTATCAAAAGTTATGGTTTTCCTAAGTTTTCTAGGGTTTTTGGGTGGTTCAAAAGGAAAAAAGCAAATCAAATTGAAAATGCAAGATAAATTCATGAGGAAAATGACCTATAAACTACATACAATATGTAACACAATGCAAAAATAATCAAGTTCAAACGCTTCTTGGTTAGGCATAAATGATTTTTCAAAGTTAGGGTTCAAAAATGTGATTTTAAAAACCCTTAATTCATAGAAAATTGGCAAACTATGATCACACCTAAAAAGAAATTTGTGTGAAGAGTTTGAAAATGTTTCTAAATTCATTGAAATGGTTCATGATTTTTTTGGTGATTTTTAGAACCCTAAATGCATTTTTAATTAATTAAAATACTTTAATTAATAAAAAATAACATTTAAATATTTTAAAAATATTTTTTTAATGCAAAAAATAAAATAAAAATTCTTTTTGGATTAAGAAAAATATTTAAAGTCAGAATGCAAAAGGAAATATTTTTGTGATGATTTTTGATATTTTAAAATAATTATGCAAAAGAAATGAGAATAAAATGAAAATAAATGAATAAAAATGATAAGTATGCGCATCCAATGGCTGAGATTCAAATAAAAAGGGTGGGAATTGACCACACGCGCATCTCAATGGTCCACATTCAAACTGGGTTAATTATCATTAATTAATTAAATAATCAGTATTAATCTTAAGTGAACTAATCCTGACCGTACACATGCTAACCCTAATCCTAATCCAAAGGCCAAGATTCAAACTGGGGATTTAAACGTGGATTAACCCTAATCACTTTCAGGTGGCCGGAGAAGACCTTCGGTCATCTTCTCTGGCCAGACTCCCTCCCTGAATCTCTCAAAACTCCACAAAAACTCACCACAAGCTCCAGAAATGATCTTTAACCATCAACAAACTCACATCCAACAACAAAAACAATTAATCATGCATGAATGAAGAGAATCGAAGAAGAACAAAAATTAGGTCAAAGTTTCAGAGATACGGTTCATGCTTATTTCTTCATTATTTTCAAAACCAACAAGTGCAGTGTGATTAGGAGAGCATGGGGAACATTTCTATAACATAAAATAAGACTTATGGAAAAAATGTTATAAGGAGCTACCTGAGATGATGAACTGCAAATGTGGACTTTCAGAGCTCCTCCTTTGTGCAATCCAACCCTTTTGAGTCCCATGAGGCTATTGAGAAGCTTTTCAAGTGTTTAAATTGCCTCCTTTGTGAGTTTCAGTTATGAGGAGTGAGAAATTGTGTTTGAGTTTGAGAGTGTTTCAGGCTATGGTGATGGGTGGGAAGTGATCCTGAGGTGATGCTGAGTTGAATGGTGAAGAAAGTTTGAAGTTTGAGTGGTTGTGCTATGAAATTCGAAGAGGTGAATGTTTCTTGAGGTTTTTGGCAATCTGACTGTTGAGAGGCTTTCAGGCTTGTGTGTGTTATGAAATGAGTTGCTTAATGTCCATATAAACAATGTTGATTGGCCAGAGAGTTGTTGTGGCACAGGCTGATTGGAATGGGAGGTTTTGCAAAAAGTCAAGATTGTGTACTATGAGGTATGGGCACGGGTCAGAGGTTTTTTGGAGGGGTGTCTGGCCTCAGCTTGGTTCAAGGATGGCCATGGGATTGAATTTGATGTGCTGGAAGGCTTGGATGAAGAGATGGCATAGATTTTGTAACTTTCCCTCTTTGGTGTTTCTTGGATCACAAGCCATGAAAACCCTAGATTCAAAGTTCAATTCTGATCTTTTGAAGTTGCATTGGCATGTTATGAAGTGTTTGAGCACATTAGAGGTCATTAGAATTCTTGGTAAGTGAAATTTCAAAATTCCCTCTTTGGCATGAACTTGAAAAATTATGTGATTTTTGCCAACTTTGAAAGGCCATATCTTGAGTTCTAAGATGAATCAAGACATGTTCTTGTACTTTTTGAAAAGGGAAAGACCTAATATACAACTTTCATGCCCAAGAATATTTCATTTGAAGCATTTTTGATCATGAAAGAGGAGGTTGAAGATCTTTCCCAAAATGGAAAGTTTGCATTTCAAGTCATTTCCAAAAATGGCAAGTTTGCATTTCAAGTCATTTCCAAAAATGGCAAGTTTGCAATTGGCTCAAAATTCTTCAATCTTATGAACTTCTAACCACTTCTAAGATCAAATAAAGATCATTGAACTTAAATTTGATGAAAATACCCCTTTGGTTCCATTGTTGGGGGCCTCAGATGCCCTGATTTTGACTTAACTTGCTCAGGAAGTTACCCAGTGAACATATGACTTCCATAATGAATTTCTTCATCAAACTTGGTACACATGATCCTTATAACATATTAAGAACACTAGAAATAAGAATGACCCAAAAATTTGGTGTTAAGGCCTCTGAAACCAAAACCCTAATTTTGGTCATCTGTGTAGTGAAAACCCTAGCCCTGCTTCCATGACTTTGTCAGTTCTTGTGATCTCTCGACTTCCATGAACTTTGGGGAGCATAATATGATGATAGAACACACATGTACCCTCTTGGAAAGCTTTAAGACCTTTGGGATGGCTCAAATGGATTCTTGGATTGCTCAGATCACAAACCCTAGATGCAGATGAACTTGAACTATGCAGTGAAACAAAAATGCAATATGGGATAGTATGCTTGTGTTAATGCAAACATGAAAGATCACAAGCTGGGGTGTGATAAAGAGTGAGGGAAAATTTTGGGTGTTTACAAATACTCGGGGCTAATTTAGAACTAAAGCTTCAGATTTTGGTATAATAGGTATCCAAATCGATATCTCTTCTAAGGGTCTAAGGTGTCAAGACTGTATAAATTTTGTTACGTGTTTTCTCAATTTCTAACAAAGCCTATTAACCTATATACTTGAAGGGTGTGTTAAATAAAATCATTCTAAAGGAATAATAAAAAAATTGTTTATGCTAAAAATACTAGAGAGAAATTTAAACTAAAATACTTCTATTAATTTAATATTTGTATCATACAATGAAAGGGAAATCTAGTACCTTCTCCCACACTATCTCGGACATTGTCCTACATGTTGCGAGATATAGGTACACTTATAAGGAAAACAATAAAAACAACAAAAACAAAAAACAAAAAACTACTAAACTACTCATGCGGTGGTGGTGGTCTCTGGCTTCTGCCTCAAAGGGTTCTCTGTCCATGGATTGCTACATAATCCGGTATACCCTCAAGATGGATATAATCATGTAGCATCTGAACTTGACTTGTCAGCCCACCTAAAGCTTCAGTGTTAGAAGAGATAAGTCTTTTGTGCTCTGTCTGAGCGAGCTCCGTCCTCTCCATTCTCTGTGACATCTCCTCGTAATGCTTATGTTGCAGCTCTTGGCTTTGAAGGATGGCCTACATAATGTCCTTTATAGACGCGGGTTGTTGATTCCTTCATCGACATCTACTAGAGGTGTTGGTGCTGGCAAAATCAGCGACTCTCATATCAGCAGTTTCAGCTTCATCCATAGCTTGCTGAATCTCATCGATCCCGACAGCTTGTTCCTCTTCATGTGCAGTCGCACCTGGTGACAGAGAATTGAGGTCGTAGCTCTAGTTGGCTCGAACCCTCACATCTGTCCTGGTATGAAAGGGTAGAACTATACTCCGGATGACTTTGTTCTTCACAACCAGGTTGTACTTGCTATCCCTCCTCTTTTTCCTGACTATGTGATTGGATTTGCAATACTCCAAATCCATGTATAGGGTGGGTGCTCCATGTAGCTAGTTTAGGTTTTCCTTTAAACTCAACTTAAGTGCAATGTCGGTAATCATACCGCAAAAAAAAAGGTGCTTTCCCTCTATTTCATATGTACTAAATGTTGTGGAAGATGAAGGCCACGGGGTTTACACGAATGTCGAAGAAGGCGCAGTAAATTAGGAACAACTCCCTCTGGTTTACTTTATGATTGTTGAACCTTCTGAAGATTATGCTGGATACCACCCTCTGAAAATAGTGGATGGCGGGGATATGGATATGAGTTGCGTACAACTCATCCCATCCATGTTGCCTTTCTCCTGTTAACTCTTCCCACATATTAAAGGCATTATTCAACCAGTCTCCATCATTTGGAAGTGGTTAAGTAGAAACCTTCGCCTTGCGTAAATCCGAACCACTCACTGAAATGCTCCTGACGGAAAATTCCCTTCTGAAGAGGCAGAACGTGATATTCCCCACCAGGAATTTTGTTGCATCTCTGAGCGTGTGGTACTCATAGGAACTAAGAAATTCCAAGGCAAGTGTGGCGTATGTTGGCCTATTGCTTTTGCAAAGTACTGTGAGATTAGTTCTCTTGATCATATAGTTGACGTTGTCGAGGAGTCCCAAACGATTCAGGAACTCCTCATCAACGTAACTAGTGATGTTGATGCTCCTCTCACGGAACTCTGTAAAACGCACCCTTTGGAGAACTCTGGCGGAAACTTATCTTGAGATGAGGTTTGTGGGTGTTTGCTCTGCCATTATAGACAAGTTTTGGAGAATAAAAGACGAAAAGAAAGCATAAATTTTTTTGAGGCTTGGATTTTTTTGGAACAAAAATAATGTTGTAAAAGTAGAAACAGAGGGTGGGGTGGTTGAGAAAGAATGTTACAAAAATGATGCTCTGAATGGTTGTGTGAAAATGGGAGTTGGTAGTGGGGGTTTTATAGGAGGTGGGTGCATGACCGTTAGGGACAAGGGTGATAGTGGGGATGCAAAGGTCGTGAGGACCATTGCAAGACGAACGTTACAGGGTCCTGAAGGTGAGACGCCCGTCTAGGTTCTGTGACGGTCATCACAAACCTGACACGGTCGTCTCAATTCTTGGCCGGTCGTCACACCTAAAAACTCTAAACAACTCCAAATAATTGTGCTTCTACCCAGTCTGTTACACACGTAATGCATTTGTACACTGATTTCATGTATCTGATGTGTGTAGCAGGTAACAGAATAAATAATATAGCAGGTATACTTCTTATATCAGTACTGGAATTTTTTTTAGCAGTAGGTGTCGCTCCCGAGGATTTCCATCCCTGGTACAAACGCGAAAGTGGCGCGGAAAAAGAAAAGAGTCGCCAGCCAGGCATTTTTATCCCGAAGAAAGGGAATGGTAATGCTGCACAAACCAGAAGAAAGAAAGAGGAAGGACACGGGTCCTGCGAACCAAAGAGACTGGGATCGGGAGTCGGTTATGACCTGGGAAGGTATTAGCACCCCAGATCATCCGCCGTACCCGACGGGATCCACGCTTGCAAAAGAAACTGTTTCAAAGGGTGAGGGTATGAAAGATGCAGCAAAAGAAAATGAAAATGAAAAGAAACTGGAACTGGAAAAGAACTGAATAAGAAAGCAAAAGGAAAAATGTAGGGAAAATAAAGATTGTGCTCGAACGGGCCCTACCCCGCTGCCTACGTACCTCATCGGGATAATGAGGATCAGAGACGCCGTAGTTCCCCTAACTAGGGGTACTAAAAGGAAATTGCTTGTGAATTAAAGCTTGAACTGCCTATGCCATTGCTCAGGTGTTGCAGGCTCGGACGACGAGTGCGTAACCGTCTTGCAAGATGACAAGTAGGAGCAAGTTCGCGTACGGAGCGAAGGAGATGAGAAAAGAATTCCCGAAGGAAAGACGCTTATTATTTGTTTTGGTGTTTTTTAGAAGCTTTTATGAGTGGAAGTTTGCATAGGTGAGTGTACCTAAGTCTTACTCAATGGGATGTGTACGTCTCACATCATCCCGAAATGGAATGCGCAAGAGGCACACCTATCGATGGAGGAAATCCCCAAAGCTAGTCCCCTAAGTGAAGGCTCAAGCACACTAGCCTAATATCATTATTAAGTGTTTTTGTTGTTTTTTGGTTAAGAGGTGTTTTTTAGCTTTTCTTTGTGAGGTACTCATGCTAAGACCTATCCACCACGAGTGATGACTCACACCTCGCCCCGAAATGGAACGCATGCAAGCATCTCATAGCAAAGTCTCATGTCACATGAAAGTACTCAACCTTTATTAAGTGAATTAAAATTAAGTTTGAAGATGAGAAGAGAGAGCACCAAAGGATCTTAAAGGAAAAATTCTAAAGGGGGACTAAAATAATCCTAAGTATTCACATGCATGGAAGCCCTAAAGGTTAGTGAGGTTTCTATCCTAATGAAGAAAGAAGAGAAGAAAAAGAAGAGATGAGAAAGGCCTAAGCCCAACAACAAAGGGTTAGTTCAAATAACGAAAAGAGGAAAGATGAAAAAGTTGAAATGTGGATAGACATCCACACTTCTCTTACCATGAGCCCCTGAAATGTTAGCAAAATCCAGCAAATCAATCACCACAATCATGGAATTAAACATGCTCAAAGGTTCTTGAAAACAAAAGTCAAGCAACATGCCAAACATTGCGAATGCACGACTTACGCGTCGAAAACATGCAAGCATACATCAACCAGCAAGCAAACACCTTAGAATATCATGTCTAATGATCATACAACGATTCATGGCAATTAGAACAAGCAAAGGGATCAAACAAACTCAAAACAGCCCTGAAAAACCATTCTGCATCAGTGTTAACCGGTTAACCATATGCGTTAACCGGTTAACCAGTCAAAACCTGCACAAAACACGCACAGAAACAGGGCGTTAACCGGTTAACCATATGCGTTAACCGGTTAACACTGTAAAAACAGCAGCAAAAACCTGCAGAAACAGCATCTCAAAAACAGCTTATTCAAATAAGCTGCACCAGACCAGCATTCAATTACACATGGAATAAATAGATCAATGCACATCAATCCATAACATTATGCTCATGAACAAAAACAATCGGATCCGGATACCAAACAAACAATCAAATCATGCAACACAATCAATTACACAAACACATGGTAGGTTCAAAGCTCAAGCAATGCAAATAAGCTAAAAACAGAGTTGGATCTGGAATTAACCAACCTACAAAGCGGAGGTATGCTTTGGTAATTGTTGATTATGCTGAAAATGATAGATCTCGCGCAAAACTTTGAAGATCCGATGCTAAGCTCCACACTCCATGCAAAATAAATGCAAGATCAAGCTCTTGATGCAGAATTTTGGATCCAAAAGCACTTCTAGATCTCAAATCAGATCTGAATCTCCAATAAAACCAGCAAAAAGATGCAAAGAAACTATGAATGGAGGCTTAGTTCCAAGATCTACACACCTCAAGGCAAGGTTGTGTGATCTTCAAAGAGGAACTTTGAGTGATTTGGAAAATTGGGAGAGAAAAGTGAGAGAATTGTGAGTGAGAGGAATGAAAATTCAGAATGAGAGTGAAAATGAGGGGGCGATCTCTTGGTTTGGAGAGAAATGGAATATATATGGTTTAGGGTTGGGGCCCAAAATTTTGGTTTGGGATCCAAAAAATATGGCTTGGTAATATGATTTGGATTTAGGGTTGGCAAGAGGTTTGGGTACATGCTCTAGATCCTTCTCAAATTCAAATGAAATTCAAATGAATAAAATTCAGAAAATTGGAAAATAGAGCCAAATCCCACATGCTGAAATTTGCTGCTGGAAATTCAAATTTCGCAGCTGTTAACCGGTTAACCATATGCGTTAACCGGTTAACGCATGCAAAATTTGAATTTCCCCCCTTTTGGAGGGAAACCTCAAAAATGCATCGGCGCCCGCCGTTTCAAGCTGATTTTGATCCTTTCTTCCTCTTTAAGCTTTGAACCTGATACAGAGCTTGTGCAGAGTGATCCTGTGAAATTTTTGCCTGGTCACCATGCTCTTGATTTTTATCTGCGGTGCTTCGAAATTTCCAGATGGTTGGTCATATGCCCTATGCTAGAACATGTGAGTGTTATGCCTCATTTTTCTATGCAAGATGCTAGATATATGATATGTTATGATGACTATGATGCGACATGATGCTTAAAATGAAGAGGGCAAATTTGGGGTGTTACAGCTGCCCCTATTCAATCAGCTGTTAATCTGAAAAGGACGATAGTACGGACTATCGGACATTCGAGATAAACTGTGATTGAATACCAAGAAGACCAGAAATTTGCACTCTGACGAAGAATGCAACACCGGGAAATAAACCCGACCAGATGACGCTCTGGGAACTGCAGGGGAGAAAGAAGCGAACGAGCTTCCTCCCAGCTAAGGTTGATAGCTGAAATAAAGACATGTTGACAGACGAGTCTTCAAACAATCCCGTGACGCCAGGAGCTGGACAGACGAGTCCTTCAACACTTCAAGACAATAATCTGAGACAGACGAGTCTTCGAATGACCTGTGACGCCAGGTGCAGAGAGCGGACGAGCCCTTAAAGAACTTCAAAGTATCCTGAGATAGACGAATCTCCTTCACTAATCCTTACGCAGATAAGTGGAATAAGACGGACGGGTCTTCTTCGGATAACCCTTACGCAGGCTCCGGAAATGCATATAAGTCTGTGGGATAGACATGCAACCAAGGTAGACGAACCTTCTTCATATATTATCCGCGGATATATGGTACAAGACAGACGAGTCTTCTGAGCAAACCTGTTACGCCAGGTGCAGCTACCATAATTGGTGCTTGAGACAGACGAGCCTCCTTCGGATTTACCTGTTACGCCAGGACCGGTAACCATTTCGACATTTAATTCCCACTGTCAGGATTCGAAACCTCTTCAATACAGACGAGTATTGGGTGATCATCAAGACAACACAGACGAGTGCCCTAAGTCAATGATACAGACGAGTATCAGACGATGATCTGAGAAACACAGACGAGTGCTTCAGGCAATGATACAGACGAGTATCAGCTACTGGTATAGACGAATACCAGAAATTCAAACACAGACGAGCATTTGAAGCAATGATACAGACGAGTATCAGCCACTGGTATAGACGAATACCAGAAATTCAAACACAGACGAGCATTTGAAGTAGCAACAGAAATATCAGGGTAAACAACAAATCTTCACATTCAGATGTAAGTTAGCACAGACGAGTGCTGAAGATGATACGGACGAGTATCCAGGCAAAGCAGACGAGCTTCAAAACACAAACGACTTCTGGGGAATAAAAGCAGACGAGCTTTAACCAAACACAGACGAGTGCCGGGTCGTTGCAGACGAGCAATAGCGGAGAATACATATCAAGGCACAGACGAGTGCAGCGAAGGATCCCATACCGAACACAGACGAGTGCTGGGAGGTTGCAGACGAGCAACAACAAATATCATATCAGAACACAGACGAGTGTAAAGGGGTTGCGGACGATGCTGGGGACATCTCCAAGCACAGACGAGTGCTGGGATTTGCAGACGAGCAAACAACAACGGATACAATCAAACACAAACGAGTGTTGAGGAGTTGCGGACGAGCAACAGATGAGCAACAAGCACGGACGGGCGCCGAGCAACCTTCAAAGGAGTAACAAGCACATATGAGTGCTAAAAGATGCGGTCGAGCATCAAATAAAGATGCGAGCACGGACGAGCACTGGGCACTTCTTAGGGAATACGCCTCAAATAAAGAGGAATGACATGCACGGGCGAGTGCTGCAGGGATGCGGACGAGCACCAAATGAAGATACGCGCATCAACGAGTACAGGCAACTTCGCTGGGGAGAGAAAACTTCAAAGAATAACAAGCACGGACGAGTGCCGAGAGCTGCGAATAGTCATCACACAAAGATGCTAGCACAGAAGATTGCTGGAGAGTACCTCAAATAAAGAGGAAACCGCTGGGGAAAAGGCACGGACGAGTGCTGAAAGAGGATGAGCATCAAATAAAGATGCGAGCACAGACGAGTGCTAGTAGATATAGACTCAACTGGGGAAAGCAAACGAGCAATACCACCGGGCTAACACATACGAGTGTTGAAAGATGCAAACGCGCAGCAATAACACATGATACATTACTGCTGGGGATAATTCTGCTTAGAGATAACACATACAAGTGTTGAAGATTGCAGACGAGCAATAAACGGATGCCTAATCGGCAATAAGAGATACGACTCTGCAGGGGAAAACAAATCAAGAGGTCTGGATACACACTCTGACTGAGGTGATGAATACCTGGCTGCATCATCAAATACCCAAAGTACGGCAACTTTGCTGGGGACATATTTCACTGACGGAAGCGAAAATCAAATATGACCACTGTGGGAACAGGAACATCCTCAGACTTGGCTGGAGAAGCTTCTTGGGCAAACACTCTGACTGGGGAGAGCATTTGATGATTCAAGACTCTGAGGGGATACCAGGCTTTCAGGTACCTGATAGGCATACTCTGATGGGGATAATGGAGTGCTAATTCCATCTCTGATGATGTCAGGCTTTCGGGCACCTGCTGGGTATACCCTGCTGGGGAAGAATGGACTGCTACTTCGCTGGGGAAGAAAAGCTTGCTTGGGCTGCTGCCAAGGCTTGTTTGGAGGAAAATCTCTGCTGGAGATTCCAGGCTTCAGATACCTGTGGGGAAAAGAAATCTCTGCTTGGGGAGATACTCTACTGGGGAAGTACTCTGCCGGGGAGTATTAGATCGCTTGGGAGAATGTGACGCCATCCTGCAACCTGCAACAACAGAAAACACACGTGTGGCCCGGGGATTTGCATGGAATGATCGGTTCATCCATCGTCACCCGACGCTCAAAAAGGGTTACAGTTTCCCTGCATGTCAGTTTTCTTTTAAAAATTATCACCATGTTTAGATGCAATGCTATTTTTGCTAAAAATTCAGGACATTTTGTAAACAAAAATAAACACACACAGCTTTTTGACTGAATATTATTTTTATTGAATGGCCTCTGAATAGGCAAAGATTTACATCAGGAAGCAACCACCTGGAAAGAGGTAGCCACTAAAAATTGAGAAAAGAAACTATCCTAATGGCAATGTACACGGCATTCCAAGGAGTTCCATTTCTGCTATGACCTGCATGTCTTCAAGACTCTCCATTCTGTTTTGGCTTTCTGAGAGGATGAGGGGACTGTTTCCTATCCTTCCGATATTGTCAAACTGTACGAAACGATGACGTGGTTCAGATAACTTGGATCACAGTTGTTCGCTTATTCCCTTATTTTGCGTGGATCGCCCTCTCGGGTTTTCAATCCACCGGGATACCCTTTTTTGCCTGAGCTGTCCAATGTGGCTTTTCAACTCAGCGGGTGTACATTTTTTTATTCATTTCCCTAATTTTTGCCCGAGCTTTTTATTCTGTTTTTAGCTCGCCGGGATGCCCTTTTCTTGCCTGGACTTACATTCTGTTTTTGTGTCCAGCGGGTCTCTTTATGCGAAGTATTTTTTAACTGCGTCCGAGTTAACAGGAGATGGGAAGTCTTCTCCATCCATAGTGGTGAGCATCAGCGCTCCTCCTGAGAATACTTTCTTCACTATGAATGGTCCTTCGTAATTCGGGGTCCATTTGCCCCTGTTATCTGAACCTGGAGGAACGATCCTCTTTAATACAAGCTCTCCCACTCGATACTCTCGAGTACGTACTCGTTGATCGAATGCCCGCTTCATTCTCCTCTGATAAAGCTGACCATGACAGATAGCCGCTAATCTCTTTTCCTCAATTAGACATAGCTGGTTGTAACGAGCACGCACCCATTCAGCCTCATCCAGCTTAACATCCATCATCACGCGCAGTGAAGGAATCTCTACTTCAACAGGCAGGACTGCTTCCATGCCATACACTAGAGAGAAGGGAGTTGCCCCTGTTGACGTCCTGACCGACGTTCGGTACCCATGCAAAGCAAATGGTAACATCTCATGCCAATCCTTGTAGGTGACAACCATTTTCTGCACAATCTTCTTGATATTCTTGTTAGCTGCCTCTACCGCACCATTCATCTTTGGTCGGTAAGGAGAAGAATTGTGATGCTGTATTTTGAAGTCCCGACATAAGTCTGCCATCATCTTGTTGTTGAGATTAGAACCATTATCAGTAATGATCCTTTCGGGCACTCCATATCTGCATATGATATCTCTTTTCAGAAATCTTGCCACCACTTGACGAGTGACATTGGCATAAGACGCTGCTTCTACCCATTTGGTAAAGTAATCAATCGCGACCAGAATGAAGCGATGACCGTTCGAAGCAGTTGGCTCGATCTTCCCGATCATGTCAATGCCCCACATAGAGAAAGGCCAAGGAGATGACATGACATTCAGCGGGTTAGGAGGAACATGCACTTTATCTGCATATATTTGGCACTTGTGGCACTTTCGGGCGAATGAACAACAGTCTGCATCCATTGTCATCCAGTAATACCCTGATCTCAGTAGTTTCTTTGCCATAGCATGCCCTCCTGCATGAGTACCAAAAGATCCTTCATGGACTTCCTGCATCAACAGGCTTGCTTCGTGTCTATCCACGCATCTGAGCAAGACCATGTCGAAGTTCCTCTTGTACAAAACCCCGTCTGTGTTCAAGAAAAAGCTAGCAGCAAGTCGTCTCAAGGTCTTCTTGTCTTTGGAAGATGCCCCTGTTGGGTATTCTTGCTTCTCCAGGAACAACTTGATATCAAAATACCAAGGTTTCTCGTCAGACACGGCGTCTACAGAGAAAGCATAAGCGGGAGAGTCAAGCCTGGAGATGTCAATCCTGGGCACAAAGTTCCAACACATGACTTTAATCGACGAAGAGAGAGTAGCCAAAGCATCGGCAAATTGATTTTCGTCCCGTGGTATGTATTTGAGTTCAACTGTCGTGAAGAATGTCAACAGTTTCCTAGCATAATCCCTGTACGGAATCAGATGCTCTTGATGTGTATACCACTTGCCGGTAATTTGGTTAATGACGAGGGCTGAATCTCCGAATATATCGAGGTTCTTAATCCGAAGATCAATTGCCTCCTCTATTCCCATTATACACGCCTCGTATTCCGCTTCATTGTTGGTGCAGCCAAAAGTAATTCTGGCAGCGAAGGGTAAGTGAACACCTTCAGGAGTAATGAGTACGGCACCAACTCCACGACCATTGATATTGACGGCCCCATCAAACATCAACTTCCATTTGGATTCAGGGTCAGGCCCCTCCTCCGGAAGTGGTTCCTCATAATCGTTTGTTTTGAGGTACATGATGTCCTCATCAGGGAAATCAAATCTCATCGGCTGATAGTCATCCTCAAGAGGTTGCTGAGCAAGGTATTCCGACAATACACTTCCTTTGATAGCTTTCTGAGAAGTGTACTGGATGTCGTATTCAGTTAAAATCATCTGCCATCTAGCAACCCTTCCGGTCAATGCTGGTTTCTCAAAGATGTACTTGACAGGATCCATCTTGGAAATGAGAAGTGTAGTATGGGTCAACATGTACTGCCTCAGTCGGCGAGCAGCCCATACCAAAGCGCAGCAAGTTTTCTCGAGCAGTGAGTATCGGGATTCACAGTCGGTAAACTTTTTGCTAAGGTAATAAATGGCGTACTCTTTTCGACCAGACTCGTCATGTTGGCCGAGCACACACCCCATCGACCCTTCTAGCACAGTCAAGTACATGATTAATGGTCTCCCCTCCACTGGAGGCATCAGGATTGGAGGTTCCTGCAAATATTCCTTTATTTTGTCGAAAGCCCTTTGGCAATCATCATTCCACCTGACCGTCTGCTCTTTTCTTAGCAGTTTGAATATCGGTTCGCACGTGGCAGTTAGGTGAGATATGAACTGAGAAATGTAGTTCAATCTACCTAAGAACCCGCGCACTTCTTTTTCTGTCTTTGGTGCAGGCATATCTTGAATAGCTTTCACTTTAGCAGGATCTACCTCAATTCCTCTTTGGCTTACAATGAAACCCAGCAATTTTCCAGAACGCACTCCGAAAGTGCACTTGTTCGGATTCAACCTCAATTTGTACTTGATCAATCTGTCAAACAACTTCTTTAGGTTAACCAAATGCTCCTCTTCGTCTTTGGACTTTGCAATCATATCATCCACATAACATTCGATCTCCTTGTGGATCATGTCATGGAACAACGTGACCATTGCCCGTTGATAAGTTGCCCCGGCATTCTTCAGACCGAAGGGCATGACCTTGTAGCAGAATGTTCCCCACGGGGTAATGAACGTTGTCTTCTCCATGTCCTCCGGCGCCATTTTTATCTGATTATAACCGGAGAATCCATCCATGAAGGAGAACACTGAGAATTGAGCAGTACTGTCGACCAACACGTCGATGTGTGGCAACGGAAAATCATCCTTCGGACTTGCTCTGTTCAAATCTCTATAGTCAACGCACATCCGGACCTTGCCGTCCTTCTTAGGTACTGGTACGATGTTAGCTACCCAAGGCGGGTAACTAGTCACGGCAAGGAATCCGGCATCCCACTGCTTTTGCACCTCCTCTTTGATCTTCATCGCCATATCCGGGCGAGTTCTTCTCAACTTTTGCTTTACAGGAGGACAGTCTTCTCTCAGAGGTAGCTTATGCATCACGATGTCGGTATCCAACCCTGGCATATCTTGATATGACCAAGCAAAGATATCCACATACTCTCTCAACATACTGATCAGTTCTTGTTTGACGTCGGCCTGCAGATTGGCCCCTATCTTGATCTCTTTCTTTGCATCTTCACTGCCAATGTTGATGGTCTCAATCTCTTCTTGATGAGGCTGAATAACCCGTTCCTCTTGTTTCAACAATCTGACCAACTCTTCAGGGAGGTCACAGTCTTCCTCAACCCCTTCATCAGCTTGGTAGACTGGATTATCAAAGTCATGCATAGTCATAGCAGGAACGTTATCCGTGGAATCCGGATGATCAATACTGCACAAATGATGTGCTTATTCAGAATCTGCTTAAAGAGACGCTAACACAAAGCAAAAATGAAAACACATTGCCATTTTTATATTGTTTTTTGTGAAAAAGTTTAAAAACAAAGAAAGAGAGCACAATTTGTCTGAAAATGTCCTTTTATTTCATGGCAAAAATAACGATGCAATACAAAACATGGTGGCCCAGTACAATGGATCCAAGCATCTTGGGCAGAATGCTGGATTTTGACAATGCAGTATGCTAATAAAAGGAAACAAAGCAATTACTTTGAGAGCCAAGTGACTTGAACAATGTCCTCAGCAGACCAATTTCCTAGCTCCTCGCCGGGTGCACACGGGCGGATCCAATTGTTGTCCCAATCTCTGTCACTATCCCCGCCTTGGCTTGCCATACAGATTTGATCACGGTCGAGCGACCCAGCACTTGTGAATGCAACAGCTTTACCACTCTGAGTAGACCCTCTAGGTTGATACCCTAAGCCAAATTTGTCATCTTTCTTTTCCACCTCCAGTAGCTTGCCCCAGCCCTGGACATTGCCTGATTGGACGGCCTCCTTTGCTTCCCGATAAGAATGAATTGACGTGCCTTCGTTGTTTTTCTTCACCGGAGTCAAGATACTGACGTCTGCTTCAAATGCTTGGCACAAAGTCTCGTGAATTTCTCCGTCCATTTCCACATATTTGAATGTCGACAGGTGGCTGACGAATATATCTTCTTCCCCGCAGACTGTGATGACTTGACCGTCCACCACATACTTAAGCTTTTGGTGTAGAGTTGAGGTGACGGCTCCAGCTGCATGTATCCACGGTCTGCCCAACAAGCAACTATACGCAGGCTGGATGTCCATGACATAGAAGACACTCTTGAAGACTTGAGAGCCTATCTTGACAGGCAACTCAACCTCTCCAAAAACTGATCTTCTTGACCCATCGAAAGCTTTAACCACCAAATCACTCGGCGTCAGGATAACCCCATCAATGTCAAGCTTCATCAATGCCTTTTTCGGGAGCACGTTCAAAGAAGAGCCTGTGTCCACCAGAACATGGGATAACACAGCGCCCCTGCATTCCATCGTGATATGCAGTGCTTTATTGTGATTCCTTCCCTCCAAAGTGAGATCTCTGTCAGTGAAGCCCAATCCATGGCTAGCATTGACACTCCCAACAACAGCTTCAAGTTGATTGACCGTAATCTCTTGAGGAACATAAGCCATTTGAAGTACTTTCAGCAAGGCTTCTCGGTGTGCAGGAGAACACATCAACAGCGACAAGATAGAAATCTTTGAAGGCGTCTGATTCAGTTGGTCAACCACCTTGTAGTCACTCCTTTTGATGATCTTCATAAACTCCTCTACCTCCTTTTCAAACGTCCCCTGCCCAGCCACAGGAGTAGTTGACTCGTCAATCGCAGTCTGCTTCCCTTTGTCTTTAGACGAAGCTTCGGCCTCAGGATCCTTTCTCAATGCAGGGGGAGCAAATAAACGGCCACTTCGAGTAAACCCCCCAACACCTCCCACATTTTCAATGGTCAAGTCAGCAACAGGTCTACTCTCCATCTTCTGTCCCGCCACATAGACATCAGAACCATAATGCCACGGAATGGCTCTATCATCGGTGTACGGCACTGGCCCAGGTACAGTTATAGTCACAGGACTAATCTGAGGAGTGTAGACAGTAACTGGCTCTTGTCTGACGGGCATGTCAGCTTCATTGTAGAAGATAGTAATGGTTGACACATCATCAGCCTTTTCATTACTAATCTTGCTAAATTGTAGAGACCCAACATCAATCAACTCTTGCAAACCTGTCTTCAATTTCTCGCAGCCATTCACAACACTCATACAGTCTTCACAATCGAGAGAACAACCAGGAAACACTTGACCTTTCAACAGTCTCTCTTTCACCACTTTCAACGGTGTCTTGACTTCATCAATACTCAGCACCAAACTCAACTTGTCATCACGCTCAACAGCATTAACTCTTGCCCCTCCATGATTAGGTATAGGGTTCGAGTGGACATTCGGTGGTGGCGCAAAGTTGATTGCCTTTGAATCCACGAGATCTTGAACTTTGTGATGTAGCGCCCTGCACTTCTCGGTTGAGTGCCCGGGTGCCCCTGAATGGAAAGCGCATCGCGCGTTGACGTCGTAACCAACTGGAAGCTCTCCAGGAGGTGGTGGTGCCAAAGTCCTTAATTGAATAAGGTTCAAGTCTAGTAGTCTCGGCAACAAGGCAGCATATGTCATCGGAATAGCTTCAATCACCCTATTAGCAGGACGAGTCAGCCTCGGCTGATAAGGTCTTTGCTGGTAGTTGGCTCTAGGTTGTTGCTGTTGCTGCTGTTGTTGTGGTGGAGGTAGCATTTGTTGTACAGGAGCTGCAGGAATGGTGACGGCAGCTACATGCCCATAAGGTCTTCTGTAACCACGGCCCTGGCTTCGGCCGAATACAGCATTGGTCTCTCCTTCTCGTCTTCTTGGAGGTCCGCTAAAAGCTTTCCTCGCTCCACTTGAACTACTAGCACTGGGGTCTTGTATCTTCCCCATTTTCAACAGCGTTTCAACCCTTTCTCCCGCAATGACAATATCGTTGAACTTTGTAGCAGAACTTGACGCCAATCTTTCAAGAAATACCCCCTGGAGGGTCCCCATAAACATATCGGCCATCTCATTCTCTAACAAAGGCGGTTGCACCCTGGCAGCTAACTGACGCCATCTCTGAGCGTACTCTTTGAAGCCTTCTTTTGCTGTCTGAGCCATATGTTGCAACTGGGTGCGATTCGGCGCCATGTCCATGTTGTATTGGTATTGCTTCACGAAGGCCTCAGCGAGATCCTTCCAGCTCTTGACATTGACCCTGCTGAGTTTCATGTACCACTCAAGGGAAGCTCCCACTAAACTGTCCTGAAAGTAATACATCCACAGTTTTTCATCGTCTGTATGCGCAGCAATTCTCCCAACATATGATTGCAGATGAGTCTTTGGGCAAGCAGTGCCGTTGTACTTCTCGAAAGTAGGAACTTTGAACTTGTACGGAATCCTGACTCCCGGAACCAAGCCCAAGTCTGTTATATCGAATCCCAAAGAGCTCTGGGACTGAATAGCCTTGATCTGCTCGGCCATCTCTTCAAACCTCTTGTTCATTTCGACCCCTTGACCTTCGGTCTCATCAAGCAAAGTGAACTGGTCATCCTGGTGATCCACATGAGTGTTATGCATCCCGTCATTGACTACGGTCGCCCCTGGTTGTATAACTTGAGGTCCAGCCTGTCGTGCGCCCGCACCGGCATGATTATCAGCATTAGCAGCAGCAGCAGCGTTCCGGTTCTGATTCTCAACCATCTCTCGCAAACGTTCTTGATTCTGCCCCATACCGGCCATTAATGTCATGAAGTTGTCCATCCTCTGCCTTAGATCTGCCAAATCTGCCTGCATTTGATCCATGGCCCGCTCTCTGTTAATCTTGGTTGGGTATCTGTGTACTGTTGGCTGCCCCCGAGCTTTTCGAGGAGCTATAGTGCCTGAAACACAAAATACGTTAGTAACCGAGACACTACCTGCAAAACAACAAACAGGTTATATGGATGCAATGCAGTTGTTTATGTTTCCAATCACAGGTCATTTATGCCCCGGTTCCGGTATTTAGCAAAGAAAACCAAACGGGCACTGATCCTCGACTTTCAGGAACCTTTGCAGGAAACCACATTCAAACCATAATAGCAAGCAAACCAAGACATGGTGAGAAACATCATAACATAGATCAGCCCAATAGGCACAATAAAACAGAATTCCTCATAGAGTACGAGCTCTTACAAAAACAAACAGCTAGGACTCCTACAACAGGCCTGTAGGTAATCCAAATACAAAGAAAACAAACTAAGAAACATAACCGCCGCCTGAGAATCCTGAAACTCCATCATCAGACCTGACCTTCTTGACTCCTGCCATCAACTTGAGGTCTTCAATCTCTTTGAGTGCTTCTTCGAAGGCTTGTTGACTGTCTGCAAGCTGTTGGGTCTTCTCTCTGCGAATCCTGTGGGCCTGCTCCACCTCTTCTTTCTTGTAAGCCATCTGAGTCTCAAAGAAATCCTCTTTTTCCTTATATTGCTTCAACTCTTGCTCTCTTTGTCCCTTCAACCAGACAATAGACTGACGAGCATCTCTAAGGGTCTTTGACTTCTTCTTGCGCTCAACTTCTCTTTGGGCTTCCATCATCCCCATCCTGCGGAAATGCGCTTCTTTTCCTGCAAAGTCTTTCTCCTTAGCCTCCAAAGTCGTCTGTATCTTCAGCAACTTCTCCTCAGCTTCCTTCTTGGCCCTGTTAGCTTGGTAATACAAGCTTACCATCTCGGTATTTTCAACTCTAACTGCATGTAGCTGGGCTTCTAACTTCTCGAATTCCTCTAAAGGCACAGTATCAATGGACTCAGCAACTGGTGGAACTGGTGCTGAAAACGGTAGCAAAACTCTTCTGGCTCTGTCTTTCAACCAAGCTTCGTACTCTGGGAATGTCTGATTGTTGCACTTCCCGAAACTAGCTATTCCTTCTCCTTTGATGCTTTTCCAAGCCCCCGCAACCTTCCTCACTAAGGGCATATTATCTTTCACGGAAAAGTAGAAAATGGGGGTCAGCTTCAAATCTTCAGGCACATCTCTCAAAGCGTATCCTAACTGTCTTCTTAACAAGATTGGATTGTAATTAATCCCTCCAGTTACTCCCAACAAAGGCACACTATGATAACTTCCGCAGCTGGTAATGAAACGTGCACCTTGCAGCCTCTGAGTGAACCACCTAACATCCTTGGCAAGCAACTTTTCCAGCTTCTGAGCCCATATCAGACTATGGTCACTAAACACTCCCGTACTAGGCAAATGCCTCATGAACCACATGTGAAATAATGGAGCACAGCAACGAACCAAACCTCCCCTCTTCTTTTCAGTCTTGTAATGAACCGAGTAATACAAATCCCCGAGTAAGGTAGGCACAGGATTCTTCAGCAAAAAGAGATGTATGGCGTTTATGTCTATGAACTTCTCCATATCAGCAAACAAAATGATGCCATAGATGGAAAGAGCCAAGATAGCACAAACAGCGTCCCATTCTTCTTCAACAGCCAATTCTTCCGCCTTCTTTACCAGCACCTCCAAAGAAAACCCAGACACACCTCCTTTAATAATGGTCAAAGACTTCACAGTAGCAGGGCTCAAATAAAGAGCCTCAGCAATAGCTTCAGGTGCTGGTCTACTCATCTCAGAATTGAAAGGAATCTGATCTTGAACTGGCACACCCAAGATCAAAGCATACTCCTCCAGCATAGGGCCCAATTGGAAATCAGGAAAGGTGAAGCAACGGAGCTGAGGATCATAATACTGAAGCAATGTATGAATGGCACTCCTCTCTGAAGGATTTAGCTCTATCACCACATCAAGAATACTCCCATAAGCTTTTCTGAATCTCTCTACCTGGTTGGGTGTAATCAACTTTACCATCTTCTTCAGCAAACCAATCTTGACATCAAAGAACTTGAAGTGAATATTCTGCTTGCGAGGATCTTCCATCTTTGAAGAGAATACCGGAACCGGAAGCAGAGATATGAACCTGTGAATGAAAACAAAAACAATGATTAATGATGCAATGATGCAATGCAGATGCAAATGCAAGGACATATGACCAACTGGGACCATCTGGAGTCTGGCTACTGACAAAGCCCCTCTGAACAACTGACAACCCAAAAATCCACTGAATCACACTCTCTGATAGACATAACCCTCTGAAGAGAATCTCTGGACTATAATATCACGAATACCGGAACCAGAAAACCAGAACTTCAGAACCACAGTGACTGTATCATGAACATGAACTGCACTGATAACAAGGGTATGATGAGGTCAAGGGTTCCTGCAAACCTGTAAACCCATCCCCAGTCTCACGGGTGTGCTCCGGGTCAAACATCACGGACTCTCAAAGCCGAATAGCAATAATACTTTCACCATTTCCGAGAAATGGCTCATGACCAAATCAGGGAATCGGTTAGGCATTATATACTACGCAGGGAGGCCTCAGCTGAGTCCGGGAAAAACAAGCATCCCTTATAAGTCCTCAGCTTCAAGCGCTGAAATCGAGAAACAATAGCACATTCAGCCCGTAGGATACAGTACTAATGTCATACGACCAGATGCTTTGACTGAGTTCCTATAAGAGAACCAGGCCATCCTATGCGAGTTCCCAGTGGACCCTCGGGTGCGAATGGGTTTGCCACAGAATGTGGTCTGCCACTGTCACCACTGGAGAGGGTTGTTTCCACAAAGGTTCTCAATGATCGGTCCCCAGATGCACATAACTATCAAGGTCCTATCCCGAAGTGGAGGAAATCCCCACACAAGATATTTCCAAGACGGTCGCAGTCTGGGCGTGAAACACATCGCCACTCATCATGCCACATGCGAGTACAATATGCCCACTTCTAATCCTAGGGTGCACTCAAGCCGGGTACTTGGCTTATCTCTCAGAAACAGTATCACCCATCCCGCCAAACAGAAACCCAGTCCAGACAGTCCAGTATGATATATGATGCGGAAAATAAATACTGAAAACTGTAAATAAAGCTGTAAATAAAGCTGTAAATAAACAACAATAAAATACAACAAGCCACATCAAACAAACATCACCCAATGAAACAGAAACAAACAAGCGCTAGGATAGACTCACAGGGGAACCAGAGATTCTCTGGTGCGCTTCCCCAGCAGAGTCGCCAAGCTGTCGCTCCCGAGGATTTCCATCCCTGGTACAAACGCGAAAGTGGCGCGGAAAAAGAAAAGAGTCGCCAGCCAGGCATTTTTATCCCGAAGAAAGGGAATGGTAATGCTGCACAAACCAGAAGAAAGAAAGAGGAAGGACACGGGTCCTGCGAACCAAAGAGACTGGGATCGGGAGTCGGTTATGACCTGGGAAGGTATTAGCACCCCAGATCATCCGCCGTACCCGACGGGATCCACGCTTGCAAAAGAAACTGTTTCAAAGGGTGAGGGTATGAAAGATGCAGCAAAAGAAAATGAAAATGAAAAGAAACTGGAACTGGAAAAGAACTGAATAAGAAAGCAAAAGGAAAAATGTAGGGAAAATAAAGATTGTGCTCGAACGGGCCCTACCCCGCTGCCTACGTACCTCATCGGGATAATGAGGATCAGAGACGCCGTAGTTCCCCTAACTAGGGGTACTAAAAGGAAATTGCTTGTGAATTAAAGCTTGAACTGCCTATGCCATTGCTCAGGTGTTGCAGGCTCGGACGACGAGTGCGTAACCGTCTTGCAAGATGACAAGTAGGAGCAAGTTCGCGTACGGAGCGAAGGAGATGAGAAAAGAATTCCCGAAGGAAAGACGCTTATTATTTGTTTTGGTGTTTTTTAGAAGCTTTTATGAGTGGAAGTTTGCATAGGTGAGTGTACCTAAGTCTTACTCAATGGGATGTGTACGTCTCACATCATCCCGAAATGGAATGCGCAAGAGGCACACCTATCGATGGAGGAAATCCCCAAAGCTAGTCCCCTAAGTGAAGGCTCAAGCACACTAGCCTAATATCATTATTAAGTGTTTTTGTTGTTTTTTGGTTAAGAGGTGTTTTTTAGCTTTTCTTTGTGAGGTACTCATGCTAAGACCTATCCACCACGAGTGATGACTCACACCTCGCCCCGAAATGGAACGCATGCAAGCATCTCATAGCAAAGTCTCATGTCACATGAAAGTACTCAACCTTTATTAAGTGAATTAAAATTAAGTTTGAAGATGAGAAGAGAGAGCACCAAAGGATCTTAAAGGAAAAATTCTAAAGGGGGACTAAAATAATCCTAAGTATTCACATGCATGGAAGCCCTAAAGGTTAGTGAGGTTTCTATCCTAATGAAGAAAGAAGAGAAGAAAAAGAAGAGATGAGAAAGGCCTAAGCCCAACAACAAAGGGTTAGTTCAAATAACGAAAAGAGGAAAGATGAAAAAGTTGAAATGTGGATAGACATCCACACTTCTCTTACCATGAGCCCCTGAAATGTTAGCAAAATCCAGCAAATCAATCACCACAATCATGGAATTAAACATGCTCAAAGGTTCTTGAAAACAAAAGTCAAGCAACATGCCAAACATTGCGAATGCACGACTTACGCGTCGAAAACATGCAAGCATACATCAACCAGCAAGCAAACACCTTAGAATATCATGTCTAATGATCATACAACGATTCATGGCAATTAGAACAAGCAAAGGGATCAAACAAACTCAAAACAGCCCTGAAAAACCATTCTGCATCAGTGTTAACCGGTTAACCATATGCGTTAACCGGTTAACCAGTCAAAACCTGCACAAAACACGCACAGAAACAGGGCGTTAACCGGTTAACCATATGCGTTAACCGGTTAACACTGTAAAAACAGCAGCAAAAACCTGCAGAAACAGCATCTCAAAAACAGCTTATTCAAATAAGCTGCACCAGACCAGCATTCAATTACACATGGAATAAATAGATCAATGCACATCAATCCATAACATTATGCTCATGAACAAAAACAATCGGATCCGGATACCAAACAAACAATCAAATCATGCAACACAATCAATTACACAAACACATGGTAGGTTCAAAGCTCAAGCAATGCAAATAAGCTAAAAACAGAGTTGGATCTGGAATTAACCAACCTACAAAGCGGAGGTATGCTTTGGTAATTGTTGATTATGCTGAAAATGATAGATCTCGCGCAAAACTTTGAAGATCCGATGCTAAGCTCCACACTCCATGCAAAATAAATGCAAGATCAAGCTCTTGATGCAGAATTTTGGATCCAAAAGCACTTCTAGATCTCAAATCAGATCTGAATCTCCAATAAAACCAGCAAAAAGATGCAAAGAAACTATGAATGGAGGCTTAGTTCCAAGATCTACACACCTCAAGGCAAGGTTGTGTGATCTTCAAAGAGGAACTTTGAGTGATTTGGAAAATTGGGAGAGAAAAGTGAGAGAATTGTGAGTGAGAGGAATGAAAATTCAGAATGAGAGTGAAAATGAGGGGGCGATCTCTTGGTTTGGAGAGAAATGGAATATATATGGTTTAGGGTTGGGGCCCAAAATTTTGGTTTGGGATCCAAAAAATATGGCTTGGTAATATGATTTGGATTTAGGGTTGGCAAGAGGTTTGGGTACATGCTCTAGATCCTTCTCAAATTCAAATGAAATTCAAATGAATAAAATTCAGAAAATTGGAAAATAGAGCCAAATCCCACATGCTGAAATTTGCTGCTGGAAATTCAAATTTCGCAGCTGTTAACCGGTTAACCATATGCGTTAACCGGTTAACGCATGCAAAATTTGAATTTCCCCCCTTTTGGAGGGAAACCTCAAAAATGCATCGGCGCCCGCCGTTTCAAGCTGATTTTGATCCTTTCTTCCTCTTTAAGCTTTGAACCTGATACAGAGCTTGTGCAGAGTGATCCTGTGAAATTTTTGCCTGGTCACCATGCTCTTGATTTTTATCTGCGGTGCTTCGAAATTTCCAGATGGTTGGTCATATGCCCTATGCTAGAACATGTGAGTGTTATGCCTCATTTTTCTATGCAAGATGCTAGATATATGATATGTTATGATGACTATGATGCGACATGATGCTTAAAATGAAGAGGGCAAATTTGGGGTGTTACAGTAGGTAAACAATAATTCAATATTTACATCAGACTAGCAGTGCATCATAATTTCATCAAACTGATAAATTTAAACACCAATAACACATGAATTTTAATATTTGGTTAGAGCACTCTTAACACACTTGAGCAATCATAATTTAAGGCATACACAAATTAAGAACAAGACCAAAGTACTTTATTAAAGCCTAGAAAATTGCAAGAGTTATAATTCAAAAGAAGCTGAAAATTAAAATTCAACTAGAAATCAAATTTAACTAAATTAAAATGCTAAAGAAAATGAAAGAAAATTCTTATAAGTGTTGATGTTGAAATTTAGCCACGATTTTTGCGTAATGTCTATAACATCTCTAAAGTATTCAAACTGATCCTTTTCCATATCTCTTAGAGTGACGATATCTATGCACAGGTCGCAAATGTCAAGTTGCATGGTTTGCATCTCAGCTCGGATACTTTCTAAAGTAAGTTCAGGATTGTTTGTAGTAGGTGTAGGTTTCTCAGCAGGTTTAAGTTTCTCTTTTTTGAGCTTCTCGACTTCTATCATATCATTGGAATCTTAGTTACTTAAGGGGGTCTTTGGATCTATTTCAACTTCGTACCAAGCATCTCCCGGTTCATAAATTGGCTCATCAAGATCTTAAATCCAGTTACATTTACTATTCACACTCGTGCGCTCATGGCCAGGTAGCATTAAATGCGGCACAACTACACCATTGATTAGAAGCTTAAAATGGTCAGGACCTCAGTCATAAAGCATTTCCCTCTCAAAACAGAATGTGATATTCATAGGCCTAAACTCTCTAAGTGATTTAATATTACCAAGGCGGGTTCTAAATCCCATTGCATCAGCAATCTTAGTAACGAGTCCACCTATCATGATTTGACGGTGTTCACTCTAAATAATTTTGCAAACATGAAAGTCACCGTATTAACCTCTCAGGAAGTGAAAGCACAGAACATAATAAATAATTCCTCTCTAGAAACAGTGTTATCACTCTCAGCTTTTCTGAATAATGAATATGCTAGGATCATATGGAAGTATCTAATAGTTGGGTTATGAATCTCAGTGGACAATATGGGATATAAATCATGATCAGGTCGTCCTGAGATACTACTCCAAAAATGGTCTAACTCACCATGTGCAAGCAATTCCTCATGTGGTTCTGAGAAAAAGGAAGGGATATCTGGAAACTCCAAAAAGGTTAGCTATCTCATGAATGTTAAACTCGTAGGGGTATCCAAAGAGTCTAAATGTTATCTTTCGTCTGGTTAAGCCTTTTCCACAATTTGGGTTGTAAACCAATGAACTTAGGAACTCTAAGGTCAGCTCATAGTAGGTTCTATGTTTCCTAAGTGCAAATCTCTCCCAGCCTAGCTGGCTAAAGAGGTAGTCAATGCGGGCACCTATGCCTAAAGCTTTCATGGTAGGTACATGAGCAAATTTGGTCAAGGACATATGTTGTAAGGCTAAAGCTTCATAACGGAGCCTATGGACGCCATATCTATATTCCACAGTCATATTGGTAGTCATGATCAAAGTTAGTGAAAAACAGAGAGAGAGAGAGAGAGAGAGAGAGAGAGAGAGAGAGAGAAGGTAGAAGGTAGAAAAACTTTAAAAATCTTGGAATCACACAATAAAACAAATCAACATAAAAATCAGTGAGTTTAAAGCTTTTAAAAGTAAAAAATTTAAAAACGCAAATAAAATGAAAATTTAAAGTTTTTAAAAATAAAATTTGCAGGTTGCCTCCCACTAAGCGCTTCATTTAATGTCGGGGCTCGACACAGCTTAAGGGAAACTAATCTCAGGTTTCTAATGGCAAGTCTGCCAATTTCAAACCCATTGAAAATTCTTTGTCTTCTACGCAATTATAATGTTTAAGGCATTGCCCCTTTACTATAAACGGTGCACTGGACCTACCCTTAATTTCAATAGCGCCACTAGTTAAAACTTTAGCTATTTCGAAAGGAACGGACCATCTAGATCGTAATTTTCCAATAAACAACCTAAGTCTAGAGTTGAATAAAAGGACGACGTCTCCCACATCGAATTCTTTCCTAGAGATTTGCTTTTCATGCCATTTCTTGGTTCTCTCCTTATATATGCGGGCATTCTCGTAAGCGTCCAGTCTTAGTTCTTCCAATTCATGTAAGTCTAGAATACGTTTCTCATATGCGTTAATGTAGTTAAAGTTTAGGTTTTTAATTGCCCAATAGGCTTTATGCTCTAATTGTACTGGCTAGTGGCAACATTTTCCGTAGACTAATTTGAACGGTGTGGTCCCGATGGGTGTCTTAAAAGCTGTTCTATAGGCCCGTAAAGCTTCAGGTAATTTAATAGACCAATATTTCCTTGATATAGCTACAATTTTCTCTAGAATTTGTTTTATTTATCGATTTGAAACTTCTACTTATCCACTAGTTTGTGGATGGTAAGGTGTAAATATTCGGTGTCTTACTCCATATTTTAATAAGATTTTATAAAATATTCTAGATATAGAACGGGAGCCTCTGTCACTTATGACGAGTCTTGTTATACCGAATATTGGGAAGATAATGTTCTTAAAAAGCTTTATGAATACTTTAGTTTCGTTTGTTGGAGAAGATATAGCTTATATCCATTTTGAAACATAATCAACATCTACGAGTATGAATTTATTTCCAAAAGAAGATGGAAATAGTCCCATAAAGTAAATTCACCACACATCGAAAACTTATACTTCAAGAATTCCTTCTTGGGGCATCTTATTGCCCCTCAAGATGTTACCAGTGCGTTGGCATATGTCGCGATTTAGAATGGTGAGGTGAACATCTTTCCATAGAGTGGGCCAAAATAGGCCTGCTTGAAGGATCTTCGCACAAGTCTTCGAAGTGCTTGCATGTCCACCATAAGGAGCGGAGTGGCAATGGGAAATTATATTTTCTATTTCTTCATCTGGGACACATAAACGGTAAATTCTATCGGTTTCTCGCTTGAAAAGCAACGATTCATCCCACTAATACTGTTTTAAATCATGGAAGAATTTCTTCTTTTGCTGATAAATGAGATATGGTGGAAGTATCCATGCAGCTAAATAGTTGACTATGTCAGCGTACCATGGCAAAACAGTTTACGCACAAATTATTCAATTGTTTCTTCTTGGATATGTTCTTTTAAAGAAGATATCTCATGTTCTAGTTGGGCTATAAGACGTTCATCGGGGAAGTCAATGTTAATTGGTATCGGGTCGGATTTAATTCCTTCCATACGTAATAAGTGGTCTGCTACTACTTTGTCAGTCCATTTCTTATCCTTAATTTCTAAGCCAAACTCTTATAGCAATAAGATCTATCTTAGTAACCTAGGCTTTGCATCCTTTTTACTTAGTAGGTATCTGATGGCTGCGTGATTGGTACAGATGATGAATTTAGCTCCTACAAGGTAAGAACAAAATTTATCAAGCGCGAACACTACGCCTAAGAGTTATTTTTCTGTTGTGGCATAATTCATCTGAGCAGGGTCTAAGGTCTTACTCGCGTAATAAATAGTATGAAGTTTCTTATCTTTTCTTTGACCTAAAACTGCACCAACTGTAACACCCCATTTCTACTCGGCAATTATCGACAAAGTCAGAGTAATAAAAATTCAACTTAATTATAAAAACAGGATGCCACATTTAAACTTTCAAACATATTAATTTTCATTATCAAATGATACAGCGATACATAACACTTTTTATCCGGATGAAACTATAACAACAACTTTTATTCAATTTTTAAAACTACTACAACTTTTACAACTACGCAACAGATTCTTAATTTGTTCAACTAAACATGGTATACCATGTTATTCAACTTAAAAAACATCGTAACAACACATTTTAACTAAAACAACAACAAAACAACTAAGCATTCATCCCCCAGAGTGTTACGTATCAGAGCATCGACACTGACTCAGACTAACAAAGATAACCATCTTCCTTCAAGCTACCTGCACGTTACCAACATAGGGGTAACATTCAAACGGAATGGGTGAGATGTCAATAGTTATAAACGATATATGATAATTAATACATAGACAAGGATTATACAATTATCACCACTTCACTACAACGACAACAACTTAACAATCACACACATTTTATCAACTTACTTTACTAACTAATTACACTCATCAACATTTACTACATAATCCACATAATTATATATCCAACATGAACGACGTAATCAACCTAATCAACACAGACCACTTAAATAACTTGAACAACATAAACAAATTAATCAACTTGAACAACATAAACAACTTATCAACTTGAACAACATAAACAACTTATCAACTTGAACAACATAAACAACTTTTCAACTTGAACAACATAAACAACTTGATCGACATAAATAATGCAACACATACGTGACTCAACTATGCATATGCATGTGGTACCATCGAAGTAAAACTCTCAACTTAGAATATACCAAGTTATCGAGATATCTGTAAGGCATAAGCCTTCAACTTAATAATTTTTCCTATTTACTGAGGAATCAAGGCATAAACCTTCAACTTTCAATGTGGTGCCAATCCAGGCCAACTTAAAAATGAAAGTACGCGACATATGTAAATGGAATACAGTAACGACAACTACAATTACAAGCAACATTAATTTCAACAACTAATACAACATAACGGCATAACAACATACAACTTATCAACATTGGCAAAGGCCTTCAACATAACAACAACAACAACAACAATAATAACTACATAGAAACACAATAACAATTCGACTTTGGCTATGGGCCTGCAACTTGTATTTCTGCCACTAATAAGACACTGCAACAAAATTCACAACCACAACTTCACAACTTAACACAAGAAATACAACATAAAGAACAAACCAATTATGCCTCAACTACATCACATAACTATTGTTCTACTAATTCTTACTCTACATTTATATTTTTAGGACTAGTCTAGTACTAACATTGTGTAAGAAATGTTATTAGTCCCCTAATTGTCCTCCTAGAGCAATTTTCACAAAATCTGTCCCAGACTAGTTAGCATAGCGAACAAAACTTCTTTTAGCGAAGCCAGTTCAAATAGCGACTAAAACTTCGCGTAGCGACCAAAACTTTGCGTAGCGAACTATTGCGAACAGACCATTCCAACTGTGTTCGTATCAGTTCCTCTTCCACCAATTTTCTTCTTCTTTTTCATCTCCGACTCACATAATACAACAATAACATGCAAAATCATGATCAAACCACACAGATTAACTCCTTTTTCGACTAATTCAACAATCACACAAGAAAACATAATTACAACACTATCAACATTTCATAGAAACCCCAAAATTATCCAACCCTAGTATCAATTATCATACCCTTTCATAAAAATCAAACCCACCCTTACCTTAATTGATATCCGCTCGTATCTCCGACCAATTTTTCTTCCGATTTGGCTTTCCGACGACAACTTCTCGTATTCCTCCCTTTTCTCCATTTTCTCTTCGTTCCTTTTTCTCAACTTCTACTGATACCTCTAAAAAATCATTTCTAGTATTTTAATTATAATTATTATTATAATTAAAATCTCAATTTGGGCCTACTAATCAACACCTCCACGATTACTACCACAAACGTAACAACTTGGCCCACTTAAATAAAATACGCTTATAATTCCATAATATCAATTCTGATATTATTTCTACGACTTTCCGACTTAATATTCCGACTTAACGACTTAATTCACCTTACACCAAATCGACCGAATAATTCACAAATAATTACTTCCTCCTGACATAATTGATTAAATTAGTTAATTACCGATTATCAAATAACAGTCCAAATAACACTTTCAATTTAATCCATAATAGATGTAAAATATCCAACATCATTTTCCATAACATAAATCAACTCAACCCATTCCTTCATCTCAAACCAACTTAGGAACATTAACATAATATTCTGATATTTCGAAAATCGACTTAAATCAACACAACATAATACAATTACATTTAATTAAATAAACAGAGCGTTACAACTCTCCCCCACTTAGAATATTTTCGTCCTCGAAAATTCATCCGATTCAACCACTCCAACTGCTTATCCCATCGACTAATTAACTCTCATCTCCAAAGGCAACCCCACTTATATTACAAACAATGATTCATAACATCAATGGAAACAACAACACAAACAACACTCAAGCAATACACTTGAAACCTATCATCATAATACAACGAGTAACCAACTTAAGAATTCACCGTTTAAGAACTAGAACACAACAACATTAGAACACATAACTTAAACACGACATTAATACAACCAAATACCAACATCGTTATTATTCACATATGAACAACTTCACTACACCACGCATTAGCTGCGCACTCTGATTACTTGCAAAATACCAAGTCTACCGAGTTTAACTCCAACTTCAAATCCATAAGAAAACACCTCTGAACGTTCAACATAATTACGACGGTGACTAATTCCCAGTTCTTGGATAAAATATTCATATACTTCCACAACTCCCCAATTATCATCCTCATAGACTACAACTTTTCCATCTTTTAATAACATGTCCCTAAGAAAACATCTTAAACGCACAACATCATTACAACAACATATGGTACATGGGTTCAACTAATTTCCACAAGATAACTCATATTCCTCACTTCCAACTAATTCAACATACCGAATCCTTGATTCCTACTCATACCGACACAACCCTTCATGAATTCTTATCCGAATTAACACAACCAACACTCTTCTTGTTTCAACCGAAAATCAGACATAATAAACCAACTTATAATTTCACTTCTTTTGATACTTGCAATTCAACTCTATCCAACATTCTTGTCAAATCACGATCTTACATTTCCATATACTTTCCTTTCGAATCATCTCAAGAAAGCTTCAAGTCTCAAGTCCATCGACTCACCACAAAACAACACTCAAATTAACGAGAACTCAACTATGAGTTTCCATAATACTATTCAATCCAAACGCAACTTCATGTTATCATTCTTAAATCCAACTAATATTCTTATATATGAATATGCATCGACAAATTAAACAATTCACAAACACTTGGCCTTACTTCAACCAATTCAACATACATACAATACTAGTTGGCATGACACATCTATCCATCAATTATGATTTTGTCTACTATTAACAATAGATTAAGGGTGATCAGTTCCTCAATTTGTCAATAGAAATCCGACAATCATAACGGTGGCATAAATCATTATTACCCAACACAATAACGTACTTCAACTCGTGCCCAAAGTCCGTAAGCATAACGCTTTGCCAACTCTCTAAGGCTTATCAACGTCATCTTAGGTTCCTTAATTTCAACTTCGTCCACGATACACAACGTCCAAAATCCAATACACATACTCTCATACATGCTCGTAGCACATCACAACTTTAAATATCTTTCCAACACTGAAATCTCTACAACACCAAACATAATCCAATTTGGTTCGCTTCCAATTACAAATTTCATCCAAGTTAAAGTTCTCAACAACACTAATCAAACATTCGTCTTTTTCTCAACATTACCATCACCTAACATCGAAACTTTAATCATTCCCATTCAACATAAATCGTATCTCTACACATTCTCCGATACTTTCACATTCCTTCTAATACCAACATTTTACCTTTTATTAATATTTCACACTCGTCATCATTTTTCCAAAAATTTCAGCAATAAACGCTCAACTTCGAACACAATTGTCTATTCCATTAAAGAACTCCAAATCACAAAATTATATTCCAACATGAAGATAATTTTGTGTAGATTCCAGAACTTCAAAAATAGCTTGAATCTGACTCACGAGTAAAAAGTTATCCTCATTGCAATGGGACTGGTCAACAATTCCCGTATGCAGAATTTTCCAAAAATCAGCACCAGACTTAACTATTAAAACACACTTATCTCCCTCTTCAAAAACCTCCCAAAGACAAATATTATATGCAAACTGTAGGGAATTTTTATAAGCTTTCCAAAAAGTCTAGAATCGCTCCAATCAAAATTAAGAGTAAAAAGTTATGCCGCTTTTACTAACAGCTGCTCCAAAATGGTAAAAACCAGAACTTGAGATTGATGAACATAAGTTCCATCCCTCTCTCTCTTGCTTCCAAGATCTACCAACAATCCTTTCTTTTCATCCAACACTAAAATTATCCGACATAGTCCAACTATACTCAAGGTATATTAATCTACCGACTTGATCCATCGACTTATCATTTTCCTTTGTAATAATTCCTTATTCTCAATCAATTCACCATCCAAAATCTACACATATCTCCAACTCGATCGATACGAATTCATGAGTCCATTCTCTTTCCGGTGCCCACAACATCGCTTCAATAACCTTGCACTCTTGCAATCAACATCAACTTAAACCAACTTCACATATCACAACCATCCTTGAGAAGCAATCTTCTCCCCCCACTTATTCCAAACCAACTTCTGGAGACAAACAATTAGAAAATCTACAAGGAAATATCGACAGTGTTTCACACACATGTCTTGTACTAAGGAATATACAATGTTAGACAACTAGGCCGGACGGACCAACCTGCTCTGATACCACTAATGTAACACCCCATTTCTACTCGACAATTATCGACAAAGTCAGAGTAATAAAAATTCAACTTAATTATAAAAACAGGATGCCACATTTAAACTTTCAAACATATTCATTTTCATTATCAAATAATACATCGATACATAACACTTTTTATCCGGATGAAACTATAACAATAACTTTTATTCAATTTTTGAAACTACTACAACTTTTACAACTACGCAGCAGATTCTTAATTTGTTCAACTAAACATGGTATAACATGTTATTCAACTTAAACAGCATCGTAACAACACATTTTAACAAAAACAACAACAAAACAACTAAGCATTCATCCCCCCGAGTGTTACATATCGGAGCATAGACACCGACTCGAACTAACAAAGATAACCATCTTCCTTCAAGCTACCTACATGTTACCAACATAGGGGTAACATTCAAATAGAAGGGGTGAGATATCGATAGTTATAAACTATATATGATAAATAATACATAGACAAGGATTATACAATTATCACCACTTCACTTCAACGACAACAACTTAACAATCACACACATTTTATCAACTTACTTTACTAACTAATTACACTCATAAACATTTACTACATAATCCACATACTTATATATCCAACACGAATGACGTAATCAACCTAATCAACACGAACCACTTAATCAACTTGAACAACATAAACAAATTAATCAACTTGAACAACATAAGCAACTTATCAACTTGAACAACATAAACAACTAATCAACTTGAACAACATTAACAACTTATCAACTTGAACAACATAAACAACTTATCAACTTGAACAACATAAACAACTTGATCGACATAAATAATGCAACACATATGCGACTCAACTATGCATATGGTACCATCGAAGTAAAACTCCCAACTTAAAATATACCAGGTTATCGAGGTATCTGCAAGATATTAGCCTTCAACTTAATAATTTTGTCTATTTACCGAGGCATCAAGGCATAAACCTTCAACTTTCAATGTGGTGCCAATCCGGGCCAACTTAAAAATGCAAGTATGTGACTCATGCAAATGGCACACAGTAACGACAACTATAATTACAAGCAACATTAACTTCAGCAACTAATACAACTTAACGACAGAGCAACATACAACTTATCAATGTTGGCCAAAGGCCTTCAACATAACAACAACAACAATAATAACTTCATAGAAACACAATAACAATTCGACTTTGGCCATGGGTCTGCAACTTGTATTTCTTCCACTGATAAGACACTGCAACAAAATTCAGAACCACAACTTCACAACTTAACACAAGAAATACAAGATAAAGGACAAACCAATTATGCCTCAACTACACCGCATAACTATTGTTTTATTAATTCCTACTCTACATTTATATTATTACGACTATTCTAGTACTGACATTGTGTAAGATATGCTATTAGTCCCCTAATTGTCCTCCTAGAGCATTTTTCACAAAATCTCTCTCAGACTAGTTCGCATTGCGAACGAAACTTCGCAGAGCGATAAAAACTTCACGTAGCGACCGAAACTTGTCGTAGCGAACTATTGCGAACAGACCATTCCAAATCTGTTCGTATCAGTTCCTATTCCACCAATTTTCTTCTTCTTTTTCATCTTTGACCCACATAATACAACAGTAACACGAAAAATCATGATCAAACCACATATATTAACTCTTTTTTCGACTAATTCAACAATCACACAAGAAAATATCATCACAACACTGTCAACATTTCATAGAAACCCCAAAATTATCCATCCCTAGTATCAATTATCATACCCATTCGTAAAAATCAAACCCAACCTTACCTTAATTGATAGCCGCTCGTATCTCTGACCAATTTTTCTTCCGATTTGGATTTCCGACGAAAACTTCTTGTATTCCTCCCTTTTCTCCATTTCCTCTTTGTTCCTCTTTTTCTCAACTTCTACTGATACCTCTAAGAACTCATTTCTAGTATTTTAATTATAACTATTATTATAATTAAAATCTCAATTTGGGCCTACTAATCAACACCTCCACGATTATTACCACCAATGCAACGACTAGGCCCACTTAAATAAAATACGCTTATAATTCCATAATATCAATTCTGATATTATTTCTACGACTTTCCTACTTAATATTCCGACTTAACGAGTTAATTCATCGTACACCAAATTGATCGAATAATTCACAAATAATTACTTCCTCCTGACATAATTGATTAAATCAGTTAACTACCGATTATCAAATAACAGTCCAAACAACGCATTCAATCTATTCCACAATAGTCGTAAAATATCCAACATCATTTTCCATTACATAAATCAACTCAACCCATTCCTTCAACTCAAACCAACTTAGGAACATCAACATAATATTCTGATATTTCGGAAATTGACTTAAATCAACACAACATAATACAATCACATTTAATTAAATAAACAGAACGTTACACCAACATCGTAGTCACTCACATCGCACATAATCTCGAATGGTAGTGTCCAATTGGGTGGTTGCATGATCGGTGCTGTGATAAAAGTTGTTTTGAGGGTTTCAAATGCTTTTAAGCACTCTTCGTCAAAGATTAACTCAACATCTTTCATTAATAAACCTGTCAACGACTTAGTGATTTTAGAAAAGTCCTTAATGAATCCTCAGTAAAAACTAGCGTGTCCTAGGAAACTTCTCTATCTTTCATGGTTTTAGGCGGTTGAATGTCTTTTATCACTTCTATCTTTGCTTTATCTACCTCGATGCCTCTATTGGATATCACATGTTCTAAAACAATTCCTTGTCTGACCATAAAGTGGCACTTCTCCCAGTTTAGCACAAGATTAACATTTACGCATCTCTCAAGTACCATTTCTAGGTTAGATAGACATCCTTCAAAACTTAGGCCGCATAGGGAAAAATCATCCATAAACACTTCCATGATGTCATCTATGAAATCAGCAAAGATTGCCATCATGCATCTTTGAAATATTGTTGGAGCGTTACGTAAACTGAATGACATACGTTGATAAGCAAATGTTCTATAGGGGCAGGTGAATGTCGTCTTTTCTTGGTCATCAGGGTGAATAGGTATTTGGAAAAAGCCTGAGTAACCATCCAGGTAGTTAAAGTAAGATTGTTTGGCTGGTCTTTTTAACATTTGATCGATGAAGGGCAAAGGAAAATGATCTTTCTGGGTAGCTTTCCTCAGTTTTCGGTAATCGATACACATTCTACTCTCGGTTACTAATCTTTGTGTTATAGACTCGCCTTTGGCGTTCTTAGTGACTGTAATGCCTCCCTTCTTTGGTACGACATGTACTGGGCTGCTCCATTGACTGTCAGATATTGGATATATAATTCCGGCATCTAACAACTTCTTTACTTCGTCCCTGACTATAGTACTAAGAATTGGATTAATCATTTTATGGGGCTCTCTAGAGGTCTTACAATCTTCCTCTAGCATAATACGATGCATGCATATTGAATGACTTATTCCTTTTAGATCAAATATGCAATAGCCTAACACGGTTGGGCACTTTCTTAGAATGTCTAAAAAAATTTCAATTTCGAGCTATCCTAAATCCGCATTCACTGTAACTGGTCTTCTAAGTTCTGAATAGAGGAATTCGTATATAAGGTTATTAGGTAATGTCTTAAGTTCAATATCGAGGGTTTTTCGGGCATGTCATTTGATCAGGTGTAAGAGTTAATCCTTCAATTTGGTTTTCGTCCTGATAAGGTTATTTTGAGGTATCTTCTTGGAAGATCTCAGGAGATGGGATTTTCATTATATCGGAGTAGGTAGTTTCTTCTTTTTCCATTTCTTGTCTGCATTCGTCAATGACTTCAATGAAATAATAGGTTTCGTCTATGGCTGGAGCTTGGAGGAATTGGGTTAGAATAAATTAGACTTTCTCACCTCCTACTTCGAATGTTAGCTTGCCTTTCTTTACATTAATGATAGCTCCTGCAGTAGCTAAGAACGGCCTTCCTAGTATAATAGGGGTTGTAGTATCCTCCTTGATGTCCATGATTATGGTCAGGTTATCGATTTTCTAAACTATGGCATCCATCTTGGCGTTTATGTGATTGAAATTGCTCACTTCATACATTCCTCATTTAGTATGGTTCTTCTCTACAAGTGTTCTTTCTCCTCCCCATTGGAAATGGTTCTGAGCCATGTTTTCAATGAGGTTATAGGCTTCTTCGTAATGTTTATCCATAAGAGCGCCTCCCGCAGCAACATCTATTATCATCTTAGTATTGTATAGAAGTCCATTATAGAAGGTTATGATGGTTACCCAATTTTCAAACCCATGGTATGGACATAATCTTAACAGGTCCTTGTACCTTTCCCACGCTTCGTAAAGTGATTCAACATCTTTCTGTCAAAATCCGTTAATTTGAGCTCTCAGCATAGTTGTCTTGCTTGGCAGGAAATAACGAGATAAGAAACGTTTCTTCAGTTCTGCCCATGTCGTGACAAAGTTGGCTGGTAATGATTGTAACCAAGCCTAATCTCTATCTCTTAAAGAGAACGGAAAGAGTCTTAGTTTGATTGCGTCTTGGGTTACACCATTTAATTTCACGGTAGTTGCGTATTGTACAAACTTCGTCAGGTGTTTATTCGGATCTTTTATTGGATTTCCAGAAAACTAGTTATGTTGAACAACTTTCAGCAGTGAAGGTTTGATTTCAAAATCGTTTCGGGTTATGGCTGGTGCGGAAATACTGTTGAGCGGTTCTTATTGGTTTTGAGTCGCATAAGATTTGAGTGAATGCGGTGCTCCATTTTCGGCCATGTTTTGTTCTTCAACTGGTTCTGATATAATAATTTCAATAATAAGGGTTTCGTTGGGTTCAGTTCGACGTCTCGAACTTATGAAACGTTCTAATTCGTCGATCAAGGGTTCTAAATCTTCGCCAATCGACAAAGGATAGTTCAATTTGTTGCCTTATCCTAGACGGTGCCATAACTTAATGCACTATTGACTAAATCTATGTCCCCGAAAACAGCGCCAAAAACATGATCACGACTTTCTGATTCTAACGGTTACTAACTGCAAGTGCACAGTCTATCACGTTGTAATAAAGCATATTGAACCCGCAGAGACTCGATAATCTACCTTGCGCTGTCGGGTGTTACTATGTTTAGCTAAAGCGGGTGATGTTTTTGGTTTTAAAAGGTGAAGAATTAATTAATTTAAATTTATGGTAATGATATCGGTACGTAATTGATTCGCCTTCGCGAATCCAATAGATGTTTGACTTATTAAAGTTTGTTAAGTTATCTCTCTATAGAAACTCTCGATTTAACATTCGTTGACTCACACTCTCATGGTCTTGCCTATTATTGTACTCCTAAGTTCAATTGAGCGCTCTCGCTGTGTCAATTCAAGTTAGAAATATTTTTTGGAAACCTAAATGTTCTAATTGGTTTTAAAGCGCTTCCTCTGTATTTAAAACGAATTTCCGATTTCAGCTGTCTGATTATGATTTCACACTCCCATGGTCTTAATCCTAATTTTTTATACTCTCGTAACGAAAGTTATTTAATACAAGAAATCAAATTTAGAAAATAACTTAATTTAAAGCATAGCCTAATTCTACCGAATTCATTCTGATTCTAACGGTTTAGCAAGACATATTAAATAAGAACAAAGAAAGGTATAAGGAGAAATAATTCATAATATAAATGAAGGCAATGATAAATAAACAATAAAGCATTAAAAATTAGAAATCTGGTTGCAATGTTCTTGATCAACCAAACTTTCGAAAACTTGAAAAGTAAACAATAACTTAGAGGCTGGAAACAATTAAAATGGTAATAGTTTCCTAATGATGGAAACTATCACTAGGGGTCGGTAAAAGAAAATAAAAATGAATGCAGAAAAATAAACTTGCGAACTTCAAACGAAAGTAAATGGCGGAAAATTGGACTTTAACGAAGCTCCATCTTTGCAAAATTACAGTGGCTTCTATTTATAGGCAGTGACTTAGGTTTTGTTGAGAAATTGTAGGCTTGGACTTCGATTGGGATTTGAAATGAGTTGCATAGAATTGACTGATTAGGGTGGAGTAAAATTCTCTGTTGAATGCGAAAACTTCTCATAACGGCTCTCTCTGTGTTTGAATCATGTTCTGTAATTAGGTTATTTGACTTGAGTTTGAAATAAGCGTTTTGTAAATGAAATGAGCATCATGAATTGAAACGGGCAACTTGGATGTGAGACACCCATCTTGTATATGAGACGGTCATTTCACCATTGAGACGGGCATCTCTCAGTTAAATTATCCAGAATGGCATTTTCTTTCTCTTTTCCTTCTATTTTTCCACGTTTCTTGTCCAATAAGCTTCCTTTTGTACTTTTGCCTCCAAAATTCATGTTTGATCAAATATCTATAAAATAAACACAATTCTCGCGTAATATCGTCCAAAATTCATAAATTAAAATGTTAAACAATCGGAAACCACATTAAATAATCGGTACAAGTTCGAGTTATCACATATCAACGACTTATGATGTAAGAATAAAAAATAGTCAATGTCTATATGTCACCTATCATAATATAGGTATAAAATCCTAAAATAAAATATTTTCATACATATCTATAAATCAAAATTATATAATACAATTTGTATTAGAAAGAAACTAGATGAAGGCTTTTTGTACCTCAACATTGTCCAAAGCGCCAAACACAAGTAAATGAGAGGATAGATAGTCGAATAATATATTTTTTAATAGGTGATGATTCTATTAAACGGAATATAAGGGATACTCCACCTGAAAACAAAGAGGAAAATCCTTACCTCTTGAAACAAAGAAGAGGAAGGGTATTCCAAACTAAAAACTTACAAAGATCCGCTACATTACAACACAATCGTAACCAATTCCAAGATCTAATCTTAATCGCTGACATACACTCCGCGAAGCTAAACTCTTCTTTCTTAAAATGATAGCATTTATCATCATGCAAATATGCCATAAAGACGCTAACCAAATAAATCCAACGATTAACCTCTTAAGCTTAGAAGTTACATTGTGTCACTCCCGATATTTTCATCCTAGTGCAAACACGAAAGTGGCACGGAAAAAGAAGAAGAGTCGATAGCCACACATTTTTATCCCAAGGAAAGGGAAAATGTAATGCTGCACAAACCTAGGAGAAAGGAAAGAACGGGGTCTTACGAACTAAAGAGACTGAGTTCGGGAGTCGGTTACGAATTGGGAAGGTATTAGCCCCTTAGACCGTCCTTCGTACTGTTCACAATGGTTTTTTGACGAACAACCGCTGGTTTTCCAATTAATACTAAATTGGTTTACTTGCAGGATCAACCATACAAATCTTAGGACATAAGTGCAATTTTGTCGAAATTATAACTCTAATAATCTTGTGATTTCACTTTTTATTTGGTTCTTTATGTATGATTCTAATGGTTAAGTACAAAAGAAAAATTCTTGGCAAAAACTTAAAGAAAATAGATTCTGACAATGCATACAGTAAATGGAAAAAATAAGTAAATGACTTATAAATATAAATGAATGGTAAATAACTTGGAATTTTATTAAACTTGACAAGGTAAATTGGTGTTGCACACGTACATTTTCCAGATCAAGACTTTTTTCTCACACATGGGTACTTTGAGTATTTTACAGGAAGTTTGTACAAAATTTTCACACACATGATCTCTGACAAGAACTACTCTATTTATACATAAATAAAATAACTATCACTAACGAAAAAATCCAAAAACTATGACACTTGGCCTTCGGCATGTCCTCTTTACACCAAACTCTTCCATGCGTCCTTCTGCCAAACGTCTTTATTTTTAAATTTTTGAATCTCTTCTTTGTGTCGAAACGACGCCCCCTTTCAAGGTTGTCGAACTTGTCGGAAAAAAAACAACACAATTATCTGATTCTATCGAAACGTCGAAAAACACATTCTTCATCTGGCTTGGTCGAATGCGTCGAAAAACACATTCTTCTTTGTCTAACTCGGTCAAAATTAATTTCTGAAACATCTACTCTTTTCTAGTCGAAGTACATCACTTTGAGCTTTATTTTCATGGCGTCAAAAATCCCTGTCTACAAATTTCCCCTAGCAAAGAGTTTTCGACTAGCTTTGGAGAAAAATCATTTGTTGTCGATGAATCTTTTCGATGCCATATTACCTTTACCACTTTTGTCATTTCCAAGACTTGATTTTAAAATCCCTAAAAGCTCATCCTTACGTTTTCTCAAAATATCAACCTCAGCCCACGTTTCTGACATCACCCCCATCATTTCCTAAATGCTAGGAAGTCATAGGCGTTTCAACTGCCTTCAGCCTACTTTCTCCATGAAATTTTCGCCATGTGGTCTATGATCTCAAACCAAAACTCAACCGTTTTAGTCTCTTCTTTCTTATAAATAGCCATTCATCACCTTCTTCAAACTTTTTACGCATTATTCTTCTTCCTCTTTATTCTCAAACAAAAAAGAAAACCCATTTTCTAAACTGCATAAAACCTATATTTCAAGCAGCAAGAGCTTCCAGCAGCAAGAAGTCTAAAATCTCAACTCCTCTTCCATAGGTTCATAGATTGAATGGGCCATAAACTGCTGGAAATCAATAATACATCCCAGAACCTCCTAATGAGAAGGAGAAGGAAAGCATCTACAAGTCCCAGGTATTAATTCTCATTCTTGTTTCTGGTACTTTCCATGCAATGTTAGGTCCTCTCCCTAACCCAGACATAAACCCAAATAGGCTAAAAGAATTTTTCCCTTCTTATCAATGCCTTAAACCCATAGGTGTTGGGGTTAGGCCTAAACCCTCTACAGAAAAATCTAAGGAAATAGAACCAAGTACTGACGCAGAACTAAACCTATGTTATTTACATAATGCTAGGATGTATAAAGCCTATCCCAGGTCAAAATATCTTTCAGACTATGTAGCCTGGTTAAGTAAGATTGAAAACGTTAAGGCACCATTTTGGAAAGAACTAGGAATTTTCGACCTGATTCAGTTGTCAAAAGTAGGACTTGACATTTCCCCTAACATGTTGCTGGCTTCCTTCTATTTTTGGGATAGCACATACACCACTTTCTACCTTCCCTGTGGAATGGTCACCCCTACCCTCTTCGACATAACTTCCATTGCTGGACTAAGTCCTTTAGGAGTAGATTTCGACCCCACTATCCTGAGCCTAGATACCATAGAATTTGACACCAACAAAGCCTCTTACTTTGCGTTTACATACCCATACCATATCAAGACAACTGCAGAAGTCTCTGACAAAGAGCATATAGCCTTTTTGACCTTATGGTTGTCGAGGTTTGTCTTTTGTTCTCGATCTCTCCAGGTAGCCAAATGTTTTATCACTATAGCTAACCAACTCCACAAAGGAACAAAATTACGCCTAAGCAAAATAATTTTGGCAAACCTTTATGAAACATTAAGTGAAATCGTAAGCTTCCTGAAGACCGTGAATGAGAAAGGAAACCTTAGTGTGTTAAGGTCAATTTGGCTTTTGCATTTGTGGCTTAATGCCACTTTTGAAGACTTTCTCCCTGTCAAGAATGACATAAACGAAGATGAAGTGAATGATAGGGCAGTCGAACGACCTCTCCTGGTACAACCGACTCCATCTAAGGAAGGGCTTAGTCTTCGCCAATCTTTCACCAGTTATGTCATGATGTTCGCCAAGAGATACAACTTTAGTCCCCCTATGGCCCCTTTTTATAGAAGGGTAGTTGGTCCCAAATGGTTTACCAAATAGCTGCCTCTAGAAATGCAGAAGGACGGAGATCGATTCCTTGACGTTTGAGAGTCATTCCTAACACCTAGACTCCTCATTTCCCATCATAACATCACCAAATCAAAAATATCCTTGACTGTCTATCAGCCTAACTTGGTCGCCCGACAATTTAGATTGATTCAACTGAAACCAAAATCCATTTTCCACAAGAAAGGCTCTATCGTTTTTTACAACTCCTTTCATACTAAAGAGAAGAGCAAAGAATTATTGAAGCAAATCACTGATGAGTCTTTTGAAATTCGACCAACGGTCTTTTGACTATCCTGCCTTTGTACACCTAAGTTTGATGTTTGGTGGAAGGATTATTACCTCAACAAATTCTTCGGCATCAAAGCATTCACTACTCATCTGACAAACGCCTTTGCTCTTGTGTAGGAAAAAACGAAGAAAGGTAAAACACAACATATCAAAGAAATAAAAAAGTTTCAAAAATATTTTGAAACTATCTATAAGCTAAAAGAACTTAGTTGAACCATAAACGAAGCAACAGTCACCTTAAAACATAAGTTTACAGAAAAATGGAAAAGTTGAAACTACCTTCATACGTTCGGCCAGAACTACGATATGAAGTGGCTTTCAACCTCTATCCACCAAAATTTCCCCTCTACCTTCTACTGACTTTGGCGTGGCATTGAGCCCTCAATTTCCAGATTGGTTTGTTTGTGGGGATTCCATAAAACGACTTCGACAACAAAGCAAAAAGCTTGCAGAGCATGTGGTTCCTACTAAGTTCACTCTGGATAACTATAGAGGACACCTTCATATTGGAATAGAACACATTCACATGCAAACTCCCATTCTTGAAGGAGTTAATAAGAAAAAAAATTATTTCGACATTTTAAATTTATATGTTTCTTCTTATTCATCTCTGACTCCGTTTTGTTTTCTTTAGCCATAAAAGTTCATCCCAAGAAAGCAGCTGTCAAGAGTATAACCTCCTCCCTATTTTTAGCTTATTCGTTGTCTTTCAAAAATGAATCATTTTTTATTTCTATGTCAAGGTAGGTCGAAAACCGCCACCTATCCCAAAAAGAAAACAAAAACAAGAAAAAGTCTCCAGTGAAGAATCTGGTGATGAATCACCAGAACCAAACCAACCTCAGAAAAAGAAGAAACTCACGAAGGTATCCTCACAAAAATCCAAAGTCAAAACACCTAAAGAAACTCCCCCACATAGCCCTGCTATGAAAGTGCAAGTAAAAGATGCAGAGAGTGGGACCTCTAGTTTTCACACTGAGATCCCTTAAGTAATTCTTTATTTTGACTGTTTACTTTTTAATTCTTATTATATTTCCTCCTTAATGTTTTAACCACTTGCAGATCAATCTTGACGAAATCCCTCAAAAGGAAGCTACATGAATTAAACAAGATGATTCAATTCGCCAAGTTACCAGCCCACCACTTTTTCTCCAAGGAATTCGACAAAGGGATAAAAAATGGAGAGAGAACAATCTCTTGATTCTCCTCAATATTCTGATGACCATTCTCCTCTTCCTCCTCCAAAGTCAGATGCAGCCCAGAAAAGTGATGACCTAAATGCTGATGCTGAGGTCGAAGATGAGGATGATAAAAAGGAGAAACTGCTGGCGAAGATGGCAAGTCGAAACAAGAGGATGGTAGCTTAAACTAGGGACAAAGAAGTTAACCAAATCCTGACTCACTAAAGGGAGGCTCACTATCAGTTGGTTTTACAAGTTTCTCTCGTTAATAAATCGAGAATCTCAAAGTGCAGAAACCTTTGGAGTATTTAAGGGACGTACTCAGTGCTCGCCACAACTTCCAAGATTCCTCACAAAGCACTTCGACCAACTCTGGGGACACTTCCAGCGCGCACTGTCTTGATGCTATAATGACCGAGATTCGCACAAAAACCCTTGAGATGGACTTATTCAAGATCTTGGAAGAAAATTCGTCCGCTTGCTTCGAATTGAAGAAAATCCTGAAACACGTAAATGTCTTGGAGTCTCCTGTTGAAGTAAGAAGCGTTGTGATGGACCTGACTACTTTAATCGACTTGGTGAGCGCAGACCTATAGCGTCTCAAGGACTTCTCAAAACAAATCTCTAAAAAATCTGAAGCTCAACTTGCTGAATTGGATGTTGCAACCATTTCGACCAACAAAGTCTTAGAGCTGCAACAACTTTCTGAAACTTACACCAAAGAGATTGCCGAATGCGACGATAATATCCAAAAGTGGTAGAAGCAGATAGTTACGCTCCAAAGGAAGATTTCCCAGGAACAATGGCGCAAGTAATCCCTTCAAAATCCTAGACAAGATGACATTGATGAGGAGCTAAAAATGGGTGTTCATCCTGCTGATAAGGCTTAAACACTCACTCAAGAAATTGAAAGCCTTTCGAACAATATAAGCTTTTGTGATCGTCAGCTCCAAATTCAGAAGAAAAAGTTTGACGAATTGAAGAAGTCTTTTGTTAACATTAAATTGTAATAGGAATAATCTGATGTATTAGTTTTTTCTTAAGTTTACTTAGCATTTGTTTTGTAATGACTTTAATGCCATTTATTTGGCGAAGTACAATCTTTCACCTTATATGAAATTTATTCTTTGGCTATCTTAATCTCTTGCAATATTGGTTTGTACTTTTTCAAGTACTTCCCATTTATCTTTAAAATTCTTTCATCCTTTCCTATTTCTTCAATTTCGTATGCGCCGTTCAAAAAGGTTTTTAAAACCTGGAAAGGTCCTTCCCACTTAGGATATCATTTTCCCATTAGTTTATCTTTTTGATCCATAGGAAGAATTACCTTCCATATTAGGTCGCCAACTAAAAGAGTTTTACGTTTAACTTTCTTGTTAAAAAACTTTTTGACTCTTTCTTTTTGCTTCTTCGCCAAATCTAGCGCACACAATCTTTCTTCATCTAGATCAATTAATTCATCCATCATCATACTCCAATATACGTCTGATGGGATTTCATGATGCCTCTGAATTCGAATCGACTGTAAGTAGATTTCGACTGGTAAGACTGCATCATGACCATAAGTCAACCTAAATGTAGTAGAATTTGTAGCTTCTTTAGGAGAGTTCGACAAGCCCACAAATATTGATTTAAATTCTTATGACAATTCCTGGGTTTTTTACCCACATGCTTCTTAATCAAATTAATCACAACTTTATTAGCTGCTTCAACTTTCCCATTCGCCTGGGCGTAATAAGGCGTCGAAGTAAGGAGTTTAAATTCTACTTCTTTTGCAAACGTTTGCATATTATTTATAGTGAACACAAATCCCTAATATGTAGTTATTGTCTTTGGAATTCCAAATCTATAAATTATATGTAGTCGAATAAATTCGATGACTGCTTCTTGATCTACATTCACTAATGGTATAACTTCGATCCACTTAGTGAAATAATCTATTCCAACCAAAATGTACTTATACCCTTTTGAAGAAGTTGGTCGAATTTCGCCAATCAGATCCAAAACCCAACCTCTGAATGGCAAAGGCTTTACGATCGAATGCAACTCATTTGCAAGAACGTGTGGTATGCCTTCATGTAATTGGAATTCTTGACATCCTTTGACGAAATCGACACAGTCTTTCAATATTGTTGGCCAGTACATTCCCTGTTGAAATAATAACCATTTCATTTTGTGGCCTCCTTGATGCGCACCACAAGCTCCACTATGTACGTTTGACAAACCTATGTAAGCTTCTTCTTCGCCCAAGCATTTCAACAAGAATCCTTCTGATGTGTTTTTAAATAGTTCATTTTCAAAAAGTACATAACTTAAAGCTCTGTACTTAACTTTTCTTTCGACTTTCATATTTGGGTCTTGTAGATAATTCTTGATGGGTTTTATTCAATCTTTAGCTCCTGAATCATCTACATTGAAAATTTCAAAATTTTCTTCGTCACCATATCCTAACTTTATTGTTTCCAAATCTGATGGGGACAACTTGGTGGATATGAATCTTCCCCTAACTTCAATACTCCTTTCTAGATTCTCTTTCAACACCTTATATCCAGATGCAATTTGAGCAAGATCATTTGCCTCTTGATTCTCCATCCTGGGTATCTGTCTGATGGTCACATTGTCGAATAATTTAAGAATTCTATTGGCTATTACGAAGTACATAATTAAATTCTCTTTTACACATTTATATTCTTTGGTCAATTGTTTTACTACCAATTCAGAGTCACCCATTATTTCGACTCTCGTTGCCCCCAATTCCAACAAGATATCAAGTCCAACAATTAATGCTTCATATTCTGCTTCGTTATTCGAACACAGACCTTCGACTTTGTACTTGAGTTTTGTTAGGAGAAATTATTAACATCCCAACACCAGTTCCATTCTTATGACTGGAACCGTCAAAATATAATTTCCATGGTTCTATTTCAACATATTCCACCCTATTTTAACTTATTGAGTGGTCTTCTATGAAATCAGCAACCACTTGTCCCTTAACAACTTTTAAAGGCAAGTATTTCAGGGAATATTCTTATAATGCCAAAGCCCATTTCCCAATTCTACTATGCAAAATAGACTTAGATAACATATATTTTATTACGTCGATATAAGAAGAAATATATACATCAACATGGTTTATATAGTGCTTTAACTTTATACAAGAAAAATATACACATAAACACAATTTTTCTATAACACTATATCAAGTTTCGACATTGTTCAGGACTCTGCTGAGGTAGTAGATGGCCCTTTCGACGCCATTTTCATCTTCTTGGCACAACATGCTTCCTAGTGTTTTATCTGATGTCGAAATGTACAACCTCATGCTTCTCTTTCTACAAGGGGACATTAGAATTGGAGGACTTGACAAGTACTCTTTGATTTTGTCGAATGCAGCTTGTTGTTCTTTCCCCCATGTGAAGTCTCCCTACTTCAGTCGAAGTAGAGGTGACAAGGCCTGCGTCTTTCCACTAAGGTTGGAGATGAACCTTCTAAGAAAGTTGATTTTCCCCAGCAGAGACTGCAGTTCCTTTTTTGTATATGGTACTTTCGCCTCCATTATAGCCTTGGCTTTATTTTCCATTTATTTCGATCCCTTTCTTGTGGACTACAAAGCCTAAGAAATCACCCGCCTGCACACCGAAAGCACATTTTAGGGGATTCATCTTCAGACCGAACTTCCTCATCCTTCTAAAGGATTGTCGAAGGTGGTCTATATGATTTTTTCCTGAAACATTCTTAATCATAATATCATCAATGTAAATTTGCATGAAAGCTTCAATATAATCATGGAAAATCGAATTCATAGTATGTTCATAAGTCGCTCCAGCATTTTTCAGACCGAAGAGCATTTCTATCCATTTGTAAGTCCCTATTGCCCCAGGACAAAGAAATGATGTCTTAGGAACATCTTCTTCGGCAATAAAAATTTGGTTATAGCGATAGTATCCAACTAACATGCTTAAGTACTCATGGCCTGCTACCAAATCTACAAATATTTCAGCTACTAGCATAGGGTATTCATCTTTTGGGGTAGCTGAGTTTAAGTCTCGAAAATGAATACATACCCTAAGTTTGCCATTTTTCTTAATTACGGGAACTATGTTTGCAATACAGTCGATGTACCTGGTTGTGCGGATGAATTTGCATTTCAGAAGTCTTTAGACCTCTTCTTTTATCTTTGATAGAATTTTTGGTGTGAAGCGTCTTGGCGCCTGCTTCACTAGTTTTTTCCTTTCCAATATTGGCAGCTTCAATTCGACCAAGCTTCTGTCTAAACTAGGCATTTCGTCGTAGTCCCATGCAAAAAAAAACTTTGTATCCATGCATCAACTAAACTATTTCGATTTTGAACTGTGGGTCCATCTTGGCCCTTCTGTAGGTTGGCCTTTTTTCTGCCCCCAGCCCCATATTTATTTCTTCTAATGGATCTTGTGCTACCATATTCATGTTGATCGACACTGGATCTTTTTCGAACACTAAAGGTTCGTCATCATAGATGGAGTCAAGCTTTTGATGTTGCCATTCGCCCATCTGACTATTTTCACAGTCTTCTTCAACGTCTCTCTGAGGACATTGATTGTTGGAATATTTTTGGTTGGCTTCGACAACTATATATTTTACTTCTGCTTCAAGTTCTGCTTTAAGTTTATTCTCGGCTATGTAAGCCGTAATTCTTTCGAGCGCTAATACTTCAGTCATTGTTGTCGAATTCACTTCCCCACCTAGTTGGCTCTATATGGGAAGTTCCCCAAATAAAGTTCGACTCATCGACCACTTCTTTATCCCAATGAAACCATACGTTGGGTGGATATACATTGAGCAATAGGCGTTATCAATTGCCGAGGTCGAAATTTTTTGGGCTATATGGGGGAATGTGAACCAGGTTCTCGTTGAAACTTAGATAGTCCACGTGGTTCACTTCAGACATGAAGTAACTTTGGTCCGCTTCAATGTTCTTGACTATGCCATCTGTTCATCAGATAGCTATTCGTTGGTGCATTGACGAGGGGACAACCCCTACACTGTGTATCCATTCTCTTCCAAGAAGCAAATTATAGTTTTCTTTTGAAGCGATCACCATGAACATCGTCGGTCTGGTTCTGGTTCCGACAGTTAAATCCACCTGTATTACACCCATGGTGGTTCCTATCTTTCCTTCATAATTTGATAACACCATATTATGAGGCTTGGCGTCAGAATCGTCCTTACCAATTTTCTTTAACATAAAATGAGACATCAAGTTAACAACATCTCCCCCATCTATAATATCTTATTCACTCCGACATTCTCAACTTTCCCTTTTATGAACAATGGCTTCAAGTTCCCTTTCATTGAGTCAGCTGGCCTTTCAAAGAACATATTTTGTTCTTCCACGCAGCCATTGTTCATTTTATAATAGCAGACAGGTCTATGTGCCATTTGTTCTTCCTCCATACTGCTATCTTGGCTTTCAACCTCCATCACCCTATCATAGTCTCTGGGTAGGACTGAGACCATGTTGCAGACAACATCGAAGGACTCCTATGAGTCGGATTGGAAATTATCAGTCATCTCCTCATCCTCTTGGGCTTTTTCTCTGGGCTTCATTTGTTCGACCTTATTGCCTAGATTATTGCTGTGGGATGTTTCTTTTCTGTCCATCCCTTGGATGTTGTTGCTGGATGCAACTTCGTTTTTCTTGACGACATCCTTTTCGACCATGCTTCTTTTCGCAATCTCTTTCTCTGCTCTCTTCTGCCTTTGGAACCTCCTCCATCGAGACTTAGTCATGGGATTTTTACCCTTATAGTTTTCAGAAGGATAAGTTCTTGGTTTGCGTTTTTTGATTTCATTTCTTTCCACTACCGAAGGGCCTCTTTGAACGTCGAAACCTCTCCAGTCTTTTCGTCCCTGAGCGTCCCTAATTGGTTGTACCCATTTGTCGTCGACAAATTTGTTTATTGGTTTTTATGGATTATAGTTTCTACCTCCAAACCTCTATTGGTGGTATTCACTCCTTCTTGGATCATATCTCTCTATTTTGGCAGCTCGGATTTCCCCCCAGTTTCCTTTTCTCTTGGACTTCTCTATCACCTCCAGATTGTTTGCTGCCTTCCTGTCGAAGACAACACTGCAACGTGGGTGTAAACATCCCAAATTTGCCCTCACTTTTTCTCACACCATGGCTTATGATCTTTCATATTGCATATGCATAAGCATATCATCTCACACTGCATATTTATTTCACTGTATAAGTTGCATAACTAGGGTTTGTGATCAGATGAATCCAAAGAAGTGATTTGGGCCATCCCAAAGGCTTTGAAGCTTGTCAAGAGGGTCCATGTGTGTTATATGATCATAATAAGCTCTCCAGGGTTATTAAAAGTCAAGAGGTCACAAAGCATTGTAAGGGTGTTCAAACAGACTGAGCAGTTTCTACACAGATGACCTAAAATTTGGGTTTTGGGTTTGAGGCCCTTAATCTCTTTTTTTTTTGTCATTCTTGATTCCACTGGTCTTAATATGTTATAAGGAGCATGTTTACCAATTTTGATGATTAAGTTCTTTTTGGAAGTCATCTGATCAACTAGTAACTTATTGTGCAAGAAAAGTCATAATCAAGGCATCTGAGGCCACCACCAATGGTACCAAAGGGTCATCTTCATCAATTTGAGATTCTATGATCTTTATTTGATCTTAGAAGTGGTTAGAAGTTCACAAGATTGAAGAATTTCAAGCCTTTTGAAAACTTTCCATTTTTGGACATGACTTGTAATGAAAACTTTCCATTTTGGGAAAGATTTTCAACCTCCTCTTTCTTGATAAAAAAGGCTTCAAATGAAAAATCTTCAAACATGAAAGTTGTAGATTGGATCTTCCCGTTTTCAAAAAGTACAAGAACTTCTCTTGATTCATCCTAGAATTCAAGTTATGATGTTTCAAAGTTGGGAAAAATCTTATAATTTTCAAGTATGTGCCAAAGAGGGATTTTTGCAAAAACCAAGTTCCAAGAATTCTAATGACCTCTAATCCATCTCTAAGCATCATAACATGATAATGCAACTTGATTTGACCAAATTTGTGCCTTGGATCACAAGTTTTCATGCCTAATCTTCACAAAATTTCCAAAGAGCAAAAATTGCAAAATCTATGCTATCACATAAATCAAGTGCTGCAAATCATCTCAAACAATCTAAGGGACCTCCTATAAGTTAGGTGAGGCAGGACAAGCCTTGAAAACACTTCTGTCCCATGCCATGCCTCCTATGACACAACTTTGACTTTTTTGCAAAACACACCATACCAATTACACTATGCCACACCAACTCTCTAAACCAATCACAACTCTCTATACAAATATCATGGACCTCAAAACACACAACATTCAAGCCTGAAAGCATTGACACATTCAGAATCATAAAAACCTCAAAAATCTTCATTCCTTCGAAACTCTTTGCACAACCATCAAAACATCAAACTTCTTCCACCAATCAACTCAAAAACACTCAAAGATGATTTCCCACCCATTTCCATGACCTAAAAGTCACTCAAACCAAAACACGAGTTCTGATTCATCAGAACTGAAACTCACAAAGGATGCCATTTAAACTTGTTCCAAGCTTCTCAATAGCATCAAGGGACTCAAGGGGGTTGGTTTGCATCAAAGAAGAGTCCAGAAAGCACCAAACTGCAAAGTTTCATCTCAGGTAGTCATCTCAAAACATTTTTCCAGAACCTTCATTTTAAGTTATAAATTGATTCTACATGATATGTTGGTCATTGTGATATGTTTATTTTTGAAAATGGTTGGAAAATGAGTGTGTATGAAGCTTCTGAAACTTTGCCCGTAAAACTTGTTTGATTCGATTCTCTTTGTATGTGAAAAATAAATGAATTTTGTGGTTTGATTCTTATTTAGTGTTGTTAGAGGATGGATTCTGGAGATTTTGGGGGTTTGGGGAAGCTTGTAGAGAGAGATAGGGTGATGGTGTCGTCGGAGAAGACAACCAAAGCTCTTCTCCGGTCACCTGAAAGTCATTAGGGAAAATGGTGATTAGGGTACCCAGTTTAAATCTTGGCCATTAGATCATGTTTAGTTTAGGCTTTTGGACGCTCAGGATTAGTCATTAGGTTTTAATTTTAATTAATTAGCTTTAATTAATTATAAAACCTCAGATTAAACTAAAACCATCAGATCACGCGCCAAATGCCATTTTGAACCTGGACTCTTGATTCTTCCTACCCTTGGTCACGTGGACTCTGCATCTGGGCCTTAGGATCCCTCAATATCCAATCCTGACCACTGATCTTGCATACTTTCATTTTTCTTTTTATTTATTTCACATTTTATTTTACATATTTATTTAAAATAGCAAAAATATTTCTAAAATCATCATTTTCTGCATTTTTATTTCAAATATTTTTCTAAACTCAAAAGCATTTTGATTTTTAATTTTTTCATTAAAAATGTATTTTTAAATCATTTAAATGTTTTATTTAATTAATTAATTCATTTTAAATAATTAAAAATACATTTAGGTATTTTAAAATCACCAAACAAATTCATGAAGCATTCTCATACATTTAGAACCATTTACAAACTCACCATACAAATTTCTTTTTAGGTTTGATCATATTTTCACAATTTACTTTGAATTAGGGTTTCTAAAATGACCTATTTTCTAACCCTAACTTGAAAAAATCATTTCTGATCAACCATGATGAGTTTGCATTTGGTTCTTTTTGCATTGTTTCATACTTTGCATCTCGTATCTAGGTTATTTAACTCATAATTTTGAATTGCATTTTCAAATTGTTTTGCATTTTTCCTTTAGAAGTACCCAAAAAACCCTAGCTAACTTAGGAAATTCATAACTTCCTTTAGGTTTAGCTTCTGACCTCCATCTTTGGGGAGTGGTCTTGTGTGTGTTTAGGGTTTGTTTGAGTTCATTTTCAATTTTTTTTTATCATGATGTATGCTTCTATTTTGATCATTTATATCTCATACTTTCATAAAACCCTAATTTCTCATGTTCATTTGCATTCATCTTTGCATATCATCATCATATGAACTTGCAATGATTCCATGCTCTTGTATGCCATCTTAGACATATTAAGATATGTTTGAATATTGCTTGATCATTTCTTCATTCATTTTGCATGCTTTGCACTCATTGCATTTCATGTTTCTTCATGTGTTTCTAAGCTCCCAACATGTTTTTTTGCATCTCATCCCTTGTATGATCATACATAAGCATCTCACATGTCTTTGCATCATTGCACAACACATTTGCATTATGTTTACACTTCTGGTTTTGGTCTTTGCACCTTTATTTGCTTTATTTCCTTTTGCTTTGCATCTTATGCATTCACACTAACATTTCAGGGGCTTATGGTAAGTTGTTTGGGATGTGGATTTTCCTTTACATCCCACCTCTTCATCTTTTCATTTGCATATTCTATTTGTCTTTGAAGTGATCTTACTTCACTTGTGCTCTCTTGATCCTATCTCTTTCTTTTAGGTTACTTATCTTCCTCAAGAAGTAGGTAACCTATTCTCCTTGCTCTTCTCTTTTCATCTGCTTCTTCTTCCTTGGTGGCCTTATGAAGATCCTTCTTTAAGCCTCACAAATCATAGGAACATCCAAGCATGATAATATTTAGGGTTGTACATAGTATCCCCTAGTCTTTTACCTTTGAGTCTCCTTGAGTCTCTTTTCTCATCTCATAATCAGAGGCTAAACACTTATAGCTTTAGGACTTTGAATTAGGGTTATGCATGTATCCTTATCTTAGGATGGAGTTTATAACTTTAATCCTAAGTGTTAAACCTTTAGTTTGTTTACACCTCTTAATCAAAACACCTAATAACGATTAAGACTTAAGCTTGTAACTTGGGCCTTGTATTAGGGTTACATCTCTTCCTTTTGGTTAAGAGGGACTAACCCTAGTGTTTAATGGACAAGTCCCCCTCAAGTTAGTCTTACAAACATAAAACTCACTTCCTAATCCCACCTTTAATTAAATCCACTTTAATAAAGGCTTGTTATATAATGAATTTAGTCCCTAACCATGGATTAAGTTGAGGTATCTTCCTCAACTTAAGTGTTCTCATCTATCATCCTTCTCTTAGGATGGTGTAATGAGTTCACTAATCCCTGATTAGAGATTAAACTCATTACTTAACACTAAACAAAAACCCAAAAACACTTAATAATCACAAGTAGGTTAATGATCTTAATCCTGCATCATCATGGTAATTAAGTTGAGATCTTCATCTCATGCTTAAGTAGGCTCATTATCCCTAATCAGGGAGGATATAATGAGTTTATAACCCTTGATTTAGGCTTAAGCTCATTATCCTATGCAAAACATCAAAAACAATAAAAAACTGAAAAAACAAAAAACAAACAATAAACGTCTCCTCCGGGATTCTTTTCTCATCGCATTCACTCTGAAAACGAGAACTCGCTTCTCCCATCTAATGCAAGACAGTTAGCACTCGAGCCAGACGAGTCATACACTTGAGAATAGACAAGCAAGCAATTCACAACAAAATCATTCCAGTCTCTTTGAGTCAAACTACGATGTTATGACTTCCTCATTGCTCGAGAGGATACGTAGGCAATACTTAACAGTTATCGAACAAAAGTCTCTTTGTCATCCCCCTCCTTCAGCTTTCTTTTCTAAGCCTCAGTCTTTGAGCATTCACCCTTCTTCTTTGCACTGACACACTGTATATTATTTCCTTAGTGTTTATACAGTCAGCACATATACTATCCTCCTTTTAAACACAATCAAGTAAGCGTGGATCCCATCGAGTATAATGGACGATCTGGGTGCTAATACCTTCCCAGGTCGTAACCAACCCCCTTTCTTAGTTTCTCTGGTTCGCAACCGTCTTATCCACCCTTTTTTCTAGGTTTATGCAACATTACCTTTCCTTTGGGATAAAAATTCCTAGCTCGCGACTTTATTCAACCTCAATCTCCAACATCACCGACTGTCCGCGTCTGCACCAGGACGAAAGTCCGGGGTGCGATAGCTTGGCGAATCTGCTGGGGATTCCTTTGCAACCAGGGCTTCTGGTTCTTTTGAGGGTTTCTCCTAGAGCTTGTGTGTTTGTGTTTATTGGGGGGTGTTATGTGCTATTTGTGTTTGTTTGTTTTTGCTTTATTTATTGCTTTCTATACAGCTTTATTTACTGCATTTACTTTATCGCTTTCATTTACCGCTTTATGCATTTCATTTTACTATCATATCATATGCTGGATTTTCTGGTTTGCTTTGGTGAGAGGGGTATTCCAGTGAGAAAGGTCCAACACAAAGGCCGGAGTGACATACATAGGATTAGAGTGGATTCATATTATTTCCCATTCCATTTCGGTCTGGTGCGGGAATATGAAAACATGGTTCAGATATGGGTTTCTTCTGGAGAACTCTGTGCTACAGATCTCTTGTACTTCTAGGGCTATCTGGGAAGCCTGCTAAGTCTGGATGACCTTTTTAGATGACCTTCAGTATCTGAGGTGAATTAGAGGAGGATCCTTAATGATTAGAGTAAACATTGTACCCTCAGGGTTAGAAGTGTTTACACTTCTCATAATAGATCCGAACCTGAGGATCCTTGTTCTAGAACAATAGCTGTGAGTGGGTGGGGTTGTTTACAGGTTTGCAGGAACCCTTGGCCTCAACATACACTATTACTGGATTTTGTTTTAAGGTTACACTATTTTAGACTGATCCTTTGAAACCCTGGACTGTTGACTCTTTATTTGAGTCCCCCACCTGATTACTGGTTCCCAGACCTTCATCCGGAATTTTGACCACTCATGGACCCTACCAAAAGCAACTGACAATCCAGCACCTGATCACAAACTCTTGCATATCATTCAGCATACATCATACTGCATCATTTAACACTTGTCTATTTGTTTTACAGGGTATCCATATCTTCTTTGGTTTAGTTTTGACCGTTCTTCTACTCAGATATCTGCTTCAGCCATCCTCTTCAGCTATCTGCTTTGGTTATCTTCTCCAGTTATCTTCATCAGCATATCTTAAGTATGGATTCGCCCAGAAAGAGCAACATCACTTACCACTTCTTTGAGTACCCTCTAGTAGGCATCAGGCAGATTCAGACCCTTATCACCCCTGATCATATTCCCTTATTCAGAGAGCATTATGGTGGTATCTTGGACATGATCATGGATTTGGACACATCACAGAGAAGCATGATTCACACCTGTCTTCAGTTCTATGACCCTCCTCTACGATGTTTCACTTTCCCGGATTTTCAGATAGGCCCTCTGTTGGAAGAGTATTCTATGTTGTTGGGTGTCCCTATCAGAAGAGGAATCCCCTTCAACCCTGAGATGACTGCTCCTAAGAATGAAGAAATATCTAAGGCTCTACATCTGGAAGCAACTATTATTGATGAGCACATGACTTCCAATGCTGGAATCCCAGGCCTCCATCTGGATTTCTTGGTTACTCAGGCTACAAAACAAGCTGCAGTAGGGAACTGGGAAACTGTGTGTGCTCTCCTGGCTCTCAGTATTTATGGTGTCATCTTGTTTGTAGACGAGCCTAAGTTTGTAAGCAAAAACGCCATCCACATCTTCATGCTCAAGAATCCAGTACCTACCTTGTTGGGAGATTTCTACTATTCAGTTCATCTTAGGAATGAGAAGTAGAGAGGGAGACTAGTCAGATGTTGTGCACCTCTTTTCTACTGTTGGTTGATGAGACATATGCCGAAGACGAAAGCTTTCCTGAATTCACACCAGACAAGGAACTAGGCTAAAAGGATGATAGCCCTTACTTCAGAAGATATCAGGTGGTGTACTCAGAACACCAAGGGTAGGGACATAATTACAAGCTGTGGACAATATCCTAATGTACCACTTATTGGAGTAAAGGGTTGCATCAATTACAATCCTTTACTTTTCAAGAGACAGTTGGGATATGCCTTGATACATCCACCTAGGGAGCAATACTTAGCAGAGTCTCTTTACTGTGCTGTTCAGAATAATCTTGCCACCGTCCGACAAGCAACCTGGGCTTGGGACCACATACTGACTAAAGGGACTGCTATTTTGGGTAAGTGTAACAACATAGCTTCAACTCAGTATATTGAATGGTTGCGCATCAGAGGAAAGATCACTCACATGCCATTCACCCTAGAAGATGTGCCATGGCCATCAGTAGTAGAGCTTGTAGCCACAGTAAGTCTGGAGGAATATGAGAAGCTAAAAGATAGGAATGCCCAACTTTCTGAAGCTCTAAAGAAGACCCTTTGGGAAAGGAATGAGAGTAGTGTGGACAATGCAAGGTTTGAGAAGCTCCAAATCGAGCATGTAACCGAGATAGAGAAGACAGAGGACTTCATCAAAAAAAACCCGAGCAGGGGAGTTGGTATTAAAGAATGCTTGCAAAGAAGCCAAGATTTAGAAGGCCAGAGCTGAACACTACCTAGAGGAGAGCCAGGATAGGTGGATCAGGATCATTGAAGCCCGTTTGCAAGAAGATCAGAAGACACATGCTAAGATAGAGAAGCTGGAAACCAATGAGAAGAAGAGTCAGGAAGCCTTGTTAGCAGCACAGAAGGAAATCTCCAAGCTGAAACTTCGGGCGGGGTTTGAAGAGATCAAAAGAACAAGACAAGTACCAAAAGATGACAAGTGCCATTGCAACCAGAAACCTTCTCATCAGGACCATCACAAAGCATCCAGTTGGACCAGTGACTGATGCTCTCCTGCAAGAAGTCAAGGAGGATGAATTTGGGTTGGATGTTTGATTTCTCTTTTACTTGTATTTTATTTTGGTTGTACTTTAATTCTCCATGGTGATTTTGTTTGTATTCTTGACTTGATTGTATTCTGACCCACCATGGGAGCTTGTTGTAATCATAAACTATGTATTTTGGCCTTTTGTAATGTTATGGTTTATGTGTTACCTGGATCTTCTTTTGAACTTCGTTCACTTCGCATCTTCATCATTCCCAGAGGCCTGGAAGGTCAAAACCGAGAACCAAACTGGTTACCCTTGGAAGAAAAATAGACATACTGCATTGCATGCTAACCTCATTCTCATTTGTGTTTGCAGGTGTTTTGTTGTTGTTTTCTCACTTTGTTGCTTGTTTCAGGAAATATTGCTCACATAAGGGTCTTTCCCGTCAATCACATCCACAGATATCCGACCTGTAACAACCTTCCGAGTCTGCAAATGGATCAGTTACATCAGGAACTGACAGATGTGAGGACTCAGATGACTGATGTGAGGACAAAAGTGAGGACTCAGATGAATCAATTCATGGTTGTGATGACTAGGCTAGCATAGACCCAGGAAAGATTAAGGGAGTTAGTCGAGCGGCAAACTCCAAAAGATAACCATGCAGGCACTGGGGGTACAAGTAACAATGCGCACGATCAGCCACAAACAAATCCAGCAGAGTTTGGGCCCCACATCAACCCTAAAGTAAATGTTATTGGAAATACCCAGAGAAACACTGAAGATCGTGTTCTTTAGGAAGATCCTCAAGACGAACAGTTTACAGTGTTAGGTGTTGGGGCTTATGAAGTTTATGATCGTCGTCTGGACGAGATATCTGAGAAGCTGGGATCCTTGGAATCCCAGAACTCTTTGGGATTTGATGTGATGAATATGGGTTTAGTGGAAGGAGTCAGGATTCCTCACAAGTTCAAACCTTCATGCTTTGAAAAGTATAATGGTACCTCTTGTCCTTGTACCCACCTTCAATCGTTTTTGGGAAGATTGAAAGCTTACACCATGGATGAGAAGCTGTGGATGTTTTAATTTGAAGATAGCTTGACCGGGGCATCCAGAGAGTGGTATTCACACCTATCAAGGGCTACTATCATGAACTGGAAGGACTTAGCCGAGGCCTTTATACGTCAATATCAGTACAACATGGTATGACACCCAATAGGACTTTGTTAATGGGTATGTCTCAATCCTAGAGAGAAAGTTTCAAGGAATATGCCCAAAGGTGGAGACAACTTGCTGCTGCTACTGTCCATCCAACTATGTCTAAAAGAGAAATGACTGACATGTTTATGAACACCTTACAAGGTACTTACATTGACCGACTTGCTGCTTTCTCTTCTACCAGTTTTGCTGATGCGATTATGGTTGGTGAAAGGATTGAAAGTCTCTTAAAAATGGGTAAGATCAAATTCCAGGAAACCTTTCTCAGGACCTAGGAGGACAGGTGAAACCAATTCAGTGCATATTGGCAGAGGTAGACTCCAGTACTTGCAAAGATCAGTGGCCGCAGTCACCATCCCTACTCCAACACCTCAACAACAACACTTCCCACAACAACAACAACAGTTCCCGCAACAATAGAGATCTTATAACAACAACAATCAACAACAACGTCCACTCCAGCAAAGGCCTTCTCAGGTTAACAGGGTTATTGATCCCATCCCGATGCCCTATGCAGCTATACTTCCACAATTATTGAAGCTCAACCTGATTGAATTAAGAACCTTGACTCCACCAGATCCTTTGAATCTTCCAAGGAACTATGATGTCAGCACCAAATGTGCTTTCCAATCCAATGCACCTGGCCATTCAACAGAGAAATGTAGGGAATTGCACATGAAAGTCCAGGACTTGGTCGATTCCAAAGCTTTAAATTTCGCACCTCCACCAAATGTCACAAAGAATCCAATACCAAACCACGGTGGGCCGAGGATTAATGCTATTGAGGAGGACCAACCAGCAATCCTGATTGATGACAATGTAAACATTCAAACACCACTGACCAAAGTGAAAGCTCAGCTATTGAAGTGCCAAGTGTTTCCAGGTTGTGAGGCCTATTGTGAAGCTTGCAAGTTTTCTGCCAATGGTTGTGCAAATATGAAGAATGGTATCAGCAGTCTTATCAAAGAAGGCATCCTACAAATCACTTCAACAGTTCCAACTCCTACAACTTCAACAAACATCACTCCTACAACATCAACAGACACCATTTCAGAGGTATCTCCTACAACATCAGCAAACATCATTCCAACGGAGTCTACTACAATAATAACAACCATTAGTGACAACATCTCAATGGTCACCATTTATTATGACCCAACAACCATTCATGTTCCGGATTCTCTTGACAATAAATTTCAGCAACATCAACATCAACATCAACAACTTCCTGCGACTGCACCATATGCAATCAAACCTCCTGTCACCATCTACTATGATCCTCAGACTATCACAACTCCTTCTTCCGCAACAATCAGTCTGGTAACCATCATGGTGCCTGAACCAGTTCCCTATGACAACAACAGTGTCGTGCCTTGGCATTACGGCTCTGATCTTTATTGCAATGGAAAGAAAGTCACTCTTGACTCTTCTACACCACAAATTGATAATGTGGGGGGGGGGGAGGCGGAGGCTTCACTCGAAGCGGACGTCTCTTTGCCTCATAGTTCCCAAATGTTAATGCTGAGGCAGAAACTGCTGCTAAAGCAAAAGGTAAAAATATGGTGCCAGAAGAACCAATTTCCAAGGAAACTCAGAAGACATCCTTTGATCAGGATGTAGACGAGTTTATGAGGATTATCAAGAAGAGTGACTATAAAGTTGTGGACCAGCTCCCCCAGACACCCTCACAGATCTCCATTCTATGTCTGCTCATGTGTTCCGAAGCTCAAAGGAATGCATTGCTCAAAGTCTTGCACGCAACTTATGTGCCTGAGGAGATCACAGTCAATCAGTTAAAGGCGGTGGTTTCAAATGTCAATACTAGTCATGGACTAGGTTTCACCAATGCTGATCTGACCACGGAAGAACGTAACCAAAATAAGGCTTTACATATCACCTTGGAATGTAAAAGTGTTGTACTTTCTCATGTCTTGGTTGACACTGGGTCATCTCTCAATGTTCTTCAAAAGAAATCCTTGGTCAAGTTGGAGTATGATGGTCTTGCACTCCGCCCGAAGAACCTAGTTGTGAGAGCCTTCGATGGTTCTAAGAGACCGATTCTCGGAGAAATTAAGCTGCCTGTGGTAATTGGCCCACAAGTTTTCAAAATGAACTTCTATGTGATGGACATTCAGCCTTCCTACAGCTATTTGTTGGGTAGACCTTTAATTCATACCGCTGGCGCATTAACATCTACCCTTCACTAGAAGCTAAAATATGAGTGGGAGGGCCAAATTATCACAATTTGTGGAGAAGAAGACATCTTTATCAGTCACTTGGCTACTTATAAGTACATTGAGATGGATGGGGAGATCCATGAAACAATGAGTCATGGTTTTGAAGCTCTCAATGTCAATGAAGCAACAACTGAAGTTTCGGGTACTTCAATTGCTTCTTACAAACAAGCTCGGAAGGTTGTTGAAGACGGGAATGCCCAAGGTTGGGGAAAGCTTCTGCAAGTTCAGATGAAAGAAGACAAGTTCGGGTTGTGTTACAGACCATCCCGACAAGCTCAAGAGGAGGTTGCTGAAGCTCCCAAGTTCATAAGTGGGGGAATCCTGACCCCGAATGCTATCAACAATATGGAAGACGAGGCTGAAAGCGACTACAACCTGGAAAGCTGGATTCGTCCAAGAGTCTTGGGCCAACAAGTCCTCAACTGGTCTTCCCAGGAAATTATAAGGGTTACTGTTGCAGAGTAATTATTATTTCCTGTTTAAGCATGCATCAAGTCCTGCATCTTGCCCAAGGTGCCATGACTCATTTTGTAATAGGGCCATATATGTATTTTGTACAAATGAAAGATTAATGAACAATGGACATCTTTTGCAAACAATCTTTTTCGCTCAATGTCTTTTCATTTTTGTTATTTTCGCACAAAACAATAAATGACAATGTTTTCTTAATAAAATTCATTCACTTTTTCTAAATAAGATAAAATCAATCACTAAAATAAACAACTCTCAACCCTTTCAGAGATAACCCTCAAGAATGCACCAACAACGACACTGCTATGACCTCGTATGACTTCGACAATCCGATTTATAAAGCAGATGAAGGGGTTGATAAAGACTATGATTTTCCTGAAGAGTTGGCCAGGTTATTGAGACAAGAGGAAAAGGTGATTGCTCCTTATCATGAGGAGGTTGAGACTATCAATCTTAGTACCGAGGAAGATGTGAAAGAAGTGAATATTGGGGCCAGTCTGTAAGCTCTAGTGAAAGAATATCTCATCAGTATGCTTCGAAAGTATGCCGACGTCTTTGCTTGGTCCTATCAAGATATGCCAGGTCTGGATACAGATATTGTCATGCACAGACTACCATTGAAAGAGGATTGTCCGCCAGTTAAACAGAAGTTGCACCGTACTCGCCCAAACATGGCCATGAAAATCAAAGAAGAATTACAAAAGCAGTGGAACACCGGTTTTCTTGATGTGACTAGTTACCCGCCGTGGGTTTCTAACATTGTACCCGTACCTAAGAAAGATGGCATGGTGCGTATGTGTGTTGATTACCGGGATCTGAATAGAGCCAGCCCAAAGTATGACTTCCCATTACGTCACATTGATGTATTGGTGGATAACACAACTTCGTTCTCGGTATTTTCCTTCATGGACGGATTTTCTGGATACAATCATATCAAGATGTCACCTGAAGACATGGAGAATCCAACTTTCATCACACCTTGGGGCATGTTCTGCTACAAGGTAATGTCGTTTGGTCTGAAGAACGTCGGTGCAACATATCAACGAGCTAGGGTAACATTATTCCATGATATGATAAATAAAGAAATCTAATGCTATGTGGATGATATGATTGCCAAGTCCCTCACAGAAGAAGATCATTTGGTGAATCTATTGAAGCTGTTCAAGTGTCTGAGGAAGTATCAGTTAAGGTTAAACCCCAACAAATGCACATTCAGGGTATGTTCTGGTAAGCTGCTGGGTTTTATTGTAAGTGGAAAAGGAATTGAGGTTGATCTCGATAAAGTAAAAGCTATTCAGGAAATGCCTGCACCTAAGACTGAGAAAGAAGTTCGAGGGTGTTTAGGTAGATTGAACTACATCTCAAGGTTCATATCTCATCTCACTGCAACCTGTGAACCCTTGTTCAAGCTGTTAAGAAAAGAGCAGACAGTCAGGTGGAACAATGACTATCAGAGAGCTTTTGACAAGATCAAAGAATATCTGCAAGAACCTCCAATTCTCATGCCTCCAGTCGAAGGAAGACCTCTAATCATGTATCTGACAGTATTAGAAGAGTCAATGGGGTGTGTGATGGGCCAGTATGACGAGTCTGGTCAAAAAGAGTATGCAATATACTACCTAAGCAAAACGTTTACCGACTGTGAACAATGTTATTCACTGCTCGAGAAAACTTGTTGTGCTTTAGCATGGGATGCTCGCCGACTAAGACAGTATATGTTGACTCATACTACCTTATTGATCTCAAAGATGGATCCTATAAAGTACATATTTGAGAAGCCAACACTTATCGGAAGGGTTGCAAGATGAAAAATGATTCTGATAGAGTATGACATTCAATACACCTCTCAAAATTCCATCAAGGGCAGTGTATTGTCTGACTATCTGGCTGAGCAACCCATTGATGATTACAAACCTATGAGATTTGATTTCCCTGATGAAGACATCATGTTCTTGAAGTCAAAATATTGTGAAGAGCCTATTCACACTAAAGGGCCTGATCCAGAAGAAGCATGAACTATGATGTTTGACGGGGTAGTTAATTGCAACGGCCGTGGGGTTGGTGTAGTGCTTATTACACCTAAAAGGGTTCATATGCCTTTCTCAGCAAGGCTCACCTTTGCCTGCACTAACAACGAAGCAGAATAAGAAGCTTGTATCTTGGGTCTTGAGGAAGCCATTGACCTCAAGATCAAAACCTTGAATGTATTCGGAGATTCAACTTTGGTAATCAACAAGGCCAACGACAAGTGGTACACTCATCAGGAGCATCTGATTCCCTACCGTGACTATACGAGGAGATTGTTGACCTTCTTCACAACAATTAAGATTGAATACATCCCTCGAGATGAGAATCAGTTTGCAGACGCTTTGGCTACCATTTTATCAATGATCAAAGTACAGGTCGCCAATTATGTACCCCGAATTTTGGTATCTAGACTGGACAGACCGACATATATATTCTCTGTGGACAGTGTCATTGATAACAAGCCTTGGTACCATGACATCAAATACTTCTTGGAAACTCAGACATACCCACCTGGGGCATCGTCAAACAATAAGAAGACATTAAGAATGCTAGCCGACAGTTTCTTCCTCAATACTGATGGTTCTTTATACAAGCGAAACTTTGACATGGTCTTGCTCAGATGTGTTGACAAGAAGGAAGCAGACCTACTGATGCACAGAGTAAATGAAGGTTCTTTCGGTACCCATGTTGGAGGACATGCAATGGAAAAGAAGTTATTAAGATCAGGTTACTACTGGATCACAATGGATGCAGACGGTTGTGCTTATGCCAAAAAATGATACAAATGCCAGATATACGCAGATAAAGTGCATGTGCATCCGAATCCTTTGAATGTAATGTCTTCACCTTGGCTCTTCGCCATGTGGGGAATTGATATGATTGGAAAGATTGAACCGACTGCTTCAAATGGTCACAGATTCATCCTGGTAGCCATTGATTACTTCACCGAATGGGTTGAAGCAGCTTCGTATGCAAATGTCAACAGACAAGTGGTAGGTCGATTTCTGAAAAGGGATATCATCTGTAGATATGGAGTTCCCAAGCGAATCATTACTGATAATGGTTCCAATTTGAACAACAAAATGATGGAAGAACTTTGCCGGGACTTCAAAATTCAACATCACAACTCTTCTCCTTACAGGCCAAAGATGAATGGCGATGTTGATGCAGCTAACAAGAATATTAAGAAGATTGTGCAAAAGATGGTAGTCACCTACAAAGACTGGCACGAAATGCTACCATTTGCCTTGCATGGGTACCGAACCTCTATCAGAACATCTACTGGGGAAACACCTTATCAGCTTGTGTATGGTATGGAAGTTGTCCTACCTGTTGAAGTTGAACTACACTCCTTATAGGTAATGATGGATGTGAAACTGGATGAAGCAGAATGGGTCCGATCTCGATATAATCAACTGAGTATGATTGAAGAAAAGAGATTAGCAGCCATCTGTCATGGGCAGTTATATCAAAAGCGAATGAAGAAAGCCTTCGATCAGAAAGTCAGACCTCAGGAATACCAAGTGGGAGAGCTTGTTCTGAAAATACTTCTTCCTCCTCATAAAGACCACATGGGCAAATGGACGCCAAACTACGAAGGCCCATTCATAGTAAAGAAAGTTTTCTCTGGTGGGGCATTGATGCTCACTACTATGGATGGCGAGGATTTCTTATCTCCTGTGAATTCAGATGCAGTTAAAAAATACTTCGCATAAAAGACCCGATGGACATAAAAACAGAATGTAAGTCCAGGCAAAAATAGGGCATCCTGGCGAGTCAAAAATAGAATAAAAGACTCAGGTAAAAATAAGGGAAAAATTAAAAAAATGTACACCCGCTGAGTTGAAAAGCCACATCGGACAGCTCAGGCAAAAATGGGTATCCCGGTGGATTGAAAACCCGAAAGGGCGATCCACGCAAAATCTAGGAAAAAATGAACAACTACATTCTGAATTCGTATGTATCACTCACAACATGGCAAGCTTCGAAAGGATAAAGCGTCGATCATAATTAACCTTCTTCAGAAAGAAAGATAAGAAGAACTTCAAGGTCATACAGGTCATAGCAAAGGAAGCTCACTGGAGCATCAACTTCAACATTGCCAACACCTTTATTTTCTCAATTTACAATAATCTCCTCCTTTCAGGGATTCGCTTCTTCACTGTACTTTCCCATTCAGGGCACACAAATCAATAAAATCAGAATATTCAGTCACACTTTTTTTTGTACATTTTTGTTTCGTTTGCAAAAAGTCCAAAGTTCATAGTACAACACTTGCATGAAACATATAAGCCATTTTCAATATACGCTTGCAGGAAATATGCACTCTTAAGAAAATCTAACTCCTATGACGGAATCTGGTTGAGGAAACCTCGGGACACTTATGCGTTTCTTTTTAACAGGTTGCAGGTACTAAGGACAGACAAACTCATAACATGGAGTATATCAAGCCTCGTATCCCCAGCCAAGTCAGCAATCACCTCATCAGCAGGGTTACTTGACAGGAGTTTTCTCCCACAAAGCTGTCATCCCCTCAGAGGATCCTTCGAGAAACTCATTAAATCCCCAGCGTCTCGCTTGGACGAAGGAGTTACAACATATTACTTCACAGAAGTTCTCTTCTCCCTAAGCAGGATCTCCCGAGCAATGCTTGAACTACTTTTCCCCAGCAAGTTGCCAGGAACTCCTTCTCCCTAGAAAAGTCGCTAGGAACTTCTTTTCCCCAAGGAGTTACCAGAGTCTTATTTTCCCTAGTGAGGTCGCCAGAGTTTTCCTCAACTAAGTTTCCAAGATCCTCTCATCTCCAGCAAGTTGCCAAAGTTTCCCCCAGTAGATTTTCCAGGATCTTCTTTTTCCTCAAAGGAGTCGCCAAGATTTTCTCATCCTCAGCAGAGTGGGAAGAGTCACCTTCCTCAGCCAGTCTCCAGGACTTTCTGTTCCCTATCAGAGTTTCCAGTTCCTCCCCAGCGGAGTTGCCGAAGCCTCCTCATCCCCAGCATGAGTCTCTTCAATAGAAGCTTCCCCAGCCGAGATCCCCACAGAGTTCCCTAGGAAGATCGTTCGGTGATCCTCTCTCCCCACAGATGAGCCAATGATCTCTTTCCCCAGCGGAGTTCTCCCTCCAGACAAATCGCCCAAAGATCTTTCTCCCCACAGGATTCATATCTTGGATCGGTTCTCTCATTTTGCATAATCATAGCATTCGCATCATATTCACCAAACAAAGCGTAGCATTCCGTCTAATACGGAGCAATACGGAAAAAAACAAACATTTGCATGATCATAAGCCAGGTTCGAGCCAGTCACCTGCAAATACCAAAATCACTCCTCCAGCAATACGCAAAAACATATCCACTGCAGATAAAAGCCAAAATATCTTTTTGCACTCTCAATACAGATACTTTTTCATACTTGTACATATTCTTTTTTGACACTCGCTTGTGTCATACTTCCCCTGCAAGTCAAATACTCGTCCGTGTCCCTTGCTCAATCTTTTTGACACTCGTCCGTGTCTTGCACATATTTCCCCAGCAGGTCAAACACTTGTAAATACTTATACACAATCCTCTGATACTCGTTTGTATCTTGTATATATCACTCCTCAGCAGATCAACACTCGTCAGTGTTCCTTGCTTAACCGATTGATACTCGTCCGTATCATCATCCTTAAACATGTGTCAATGTTTGTTTCTATCGATACTCATCCGTACCATGGTCCTAAGGATGCTTTTCCGCATCTTTAGTCTATACACACTGTCTAAACACTTATACCGTTTATTTTAAAGCGTAAGCACTTGTCTGTGTTTACCATTCCCCAATAAGTCACTAACAAAACAACTTTCCTATCCGGCATTCGTCCTATGTCGTGATATTTTCGGCAGCCGTCCCCTTCCAGGTGACCTTCCTTCACCTTTTGATGAACTTCCCTCATCATTTTATCCGATGGCCGTCCCCATTGTTGATCCTCTTATCCGACATTCGTCCTATGTCGCGATACCTTCAGCAGCCGTACCCTGCTAGGTGATCGTCCATCACCTTTGGATGACCATCCCTCATCCTTTCCCTAGTGGAATCCCCATTGTTGGAACTTTCTATCCGGCATTCATCCTATGTCGCGATATCTTTTTAGCAGTCGTCCCCTGCTAGGTAATCGTCCTTCACCTTATGATGACCGTCCCTCGTCATTTATCTGATGGTTGTCCCCATCGTTGATCCTTTTATCCGGAATTCATCCTATGTCGAGATAATCCCCAAGAGCAGTCGTCCCTTGCTAGGTGATCGTACTTCACCTCTTGATGATCGTCCTTCATCATGCTTATCTGATGGCCGTCCCCATTGTTGATCTTTTCTATCCGGAATTCGTCCTATGTTGTGATATTTTCAGCAGCCATCCCCTTCTAGGTAATCGTCCTTCACCTTTTGATGACCGTTCCTCATCATTATTTCATTTATTTTTTTACTCGATGGTCATCCCCGTCGTGGTTGATGTACCCTTTAACTTGATGATCATCCCTGTCAGTGCTTTCCTCATTTCTTTAATCCCCAGAGAGTTTTATTTCTTTACCCGATGGTCGTCCCCGTCGTGGTCTTTTCCTTTATCCTGATGATCGTCCTTCATCAGTTTACCCGATGGCCGTCCCCGTCGCGGTGTCTTGATTTCCCAGCATGATGGTCATCCCCGTCATTGCTTTACTTACCGTTTTTATCACTAGCAGTCGTCCTCTGCTCGATGGTCGTCCTCCATTGCTTTCATTTGATACTCATACTATACTGCCTGTTGCAATTTATACCCCTTTTCTTCTTTTAATAAAGAGTGCAAATTTCAGATTGTCTTTGGTATTCAACCACAAGTTATCCTATTTGTCTATTAAGCCAGGTGCTTAAACCCTGCACAGCTAACTCATGCTTGAATATGGGCAGCTGTAAACACCCCAAATTTTCCCTCACTTTTTCTCACACCATGGCTTATGATCTTTCATATTGCATTTTCATAAGCATATCATCTCACACTGCATATTTATTTCACTACATAAGTTGCATAGCTAGGGTTTGTGATCAGATGAATCCAAAGAAGTGATCTGAGCCATCTCAAAGGCTTTGAAGCTTGTCAAGAGGGTCCATGTGTGTTCTATGATAATAATATGCTCCCCAGGGTTCTTAAAAGTCAAGAGGTCACAAGCCATTGTAAGGGTGTTCAAGCAGACTGAGCAATTTCTACACAGATGACCTAAAATTATTGATTCCATTGGTCTTAATATGTTATAAGGAGCATGTGTACCAAATTTGATGAAGAACTTCTTTGTGGAAGTCATCTGATCAACTGGTAACTTATTGTGCAAGAAAAGTCAGAATCAAGGCATCTGAGGCCACCACCAATGGTACCAAAGGGTCATCTTCATCAATTTTAGATTCTATGATCTTTATTTGATCTTAGAAGTGGTTAGAAGTTCACAATATTGAATAATTTCAAGCCATTTGCAAACTTTCCATTTTTGGACATGACTTGTAATGAAAACTTTCCATTTTGGGAAAGATTTTCAACCTCCTCTTTCTTGATCAAAAAGGCTTCAAATGAAAATTCTTCAAACATGAAAGTTGTAGATTGGATCTTCCCGTTTTCAAAAAGTACAAGAACTTCTCTTGATTCATCCTAGAATTCAAGTTATGATGTTTCAAAGTTGGGAAAAATCTTATAATTTTCAAGTATGTGCCAAAGAGGGTTTTTGCAAAACCAAGTTCCAAGACTTCTAATGACCTCTAATCCATCTCTAAGCATCATAACATGATAATGCAACTTGCTTTGACCAAATTTGGGCCTTGGATCACAAGTTTTCTTGCCTAATCTTCACAAAATTTTCAAAGAGGCAAAATTGCAAAATCTATGCTATCACATAAATCAAGAGCTGCAGATCATCTCAAACAATCTAAGGGGCCTCCTATAAGTTAGCTGAGGCAGGACAAGCCTTGAAAACACTTTTGTCCCATGCCATGCCTCCTATGACACAACTTTGACCTTTTTGCAAAACACACCATACCAATCACACTATGCCACACCAACTCTCTGAACCAATCACAACTCTCTATACAAACATCATGGACCTCAAAACACACAACATTCAAGCCTAAAAGCATTGACACATTCAGAATCACAAAAACCTCAAAAATCTTCATTCCTTCGAAACTCTTTGCACAGCCATCAAAAATTCAAACTTCTTCCATCAATCAACTCAAAAACACTCAAAGATCATTTCCCACCCATTGCCATGACCTAAAAGCCAGTCAAACCAAAACACGAGTTCTGCTTCATCAGAACTGAAACTCACAAAGGAGGCCATTTAAACTTGTTCCAAGCTTTTCAATAGCATCAAGGGACTCAAGGGAGTTGGTTTGCATCAAAGAAGAGGCCAGAAAGCACCAAACTGCAAAGCTTCATCTCAGGTAGTCATCTCAAAACATTTTTCCAGAACCTTCATTTTAAGTTATAAATTGATTCTACATGATATGCTGGTCATTGTGATATGTTTATTTTTGAAAATGGTTGGAAAATGAGTGTGTATGAAGCTTCTGAAACTTTGCCCGTAAAACTTGTTTGATTCGATTCTCTTTGTCTGTGCAAAATAAATGAATTTTGTGGTTTGATTCTTGTTTAGTGTTGTTAGATGATGGATTCTGGAGATTTTGGGGGCTTGGGGGTAGTTTGTAGAGAGAGAGAGATAGGGTGATGGTGTCGCTGGAGAAGACGACCGGAGCTCTTCTGCGGTCTGTTGCACCCCAAAATTTGCCCTCACAATACAAGAATTTGTGTGCTAAGAAGGTTCACAAGGTTCACAAGATTCACAATGCCTACAAGACCTTTCATGAGGTTCATGAAGTCTACAAGTCACTTTATGAGGCTCACAAGGTTCACAAGATTCACAATGCTTACAAGACCTTTCATGAGGTTCATGAAGTCTACAAGATACTTTATGAGGTTCACAAGGTTCACAAGGTTCACAATACCTCCCATGAGGTTCACAAGACATTTTATGATGGTTCACAAGGTTCACAAAGTTCACAATTGGTCAAAAGAGTTGACAATTCCCTCAAACAATGCACCTCCTAAGCAGTGTATCCAAAACTAGGGTTTTGACTTTAATCAGGCTAAATGAACTTTCAAGACTTCAAGTGAGCTTCATAAAATTTTATATGTGTTTAAGAACCCCCATGACAAGTTTCAAGACTTTTCTCAAAAGTTTGCTCAGTCAGATGGTCAGATAAGTCAAAATCAGTCAAAGCAGTTAAAAAGTCAAACTGAGGTCAACTGTGGTCAAACCAAAGTCAAACTTCATGATTTTTTGCCAACATCAAGTATATGAAGTAAAATTCATCATTTTATCAAGGGTTGATCATGATTCATCAAGGAGATTTCAGATCATCAAGAATCAGGAGTTTCTAAATTAGGGTTTCCTTAGTAAAAGTCAACTGAACTTTGACCAGCCATAACTTTCACATGCTTCATCACCAAGTCTCCATCCAAAGCTCATTTTTAAGGAAATTGAATTCTCTACAAATTTGTGTCTCACAAGCCAATCCCAAAAATGCTTCATTTGGAAGGTATGAGCTAAGACATTATAGGTCCTTTTGAAAGTCAACAAAAAGTCAACAACTTCAAAAGAGCATAACTTGAGAATGGTAAAAGATATGGACATGAAACCAGTGGGGTTGGTTAGAGGACTCATCAAGCTTTCCAAAATGTCCAAGAACACCCTCATAGCATTAAAATTGAAGGATATGAGCCCTTGCAAAGTTGGGAAATTTTTGGTTGGTTTATGAAGAAAATGGAGGTCTAAAACTAATTTCTTCTAAATGGGCTTGCCATATGATGACCCAATCCATACTATAACATCATGCACGAAATTAAATTGATTTATTCATAATTTTATTCATTTTGTTTTTATTTATTATGATTTTTTATATTAAAAATCATTTAAAATTCAAATAAAATATAAAATAATGAAAATTTAAATTGATTTGGTTTCTAGAAGGTCATGAGATATATTTAGACTTGATTGATATAAGAATTATGAAGATCATCCTAAAATAGCAATGTGAGATCAAGAATATTCAAATTTTAAAGCTAATCTTTTTCAATCTTCAAATGATCCAAATATCCATCAAATTGGTGAAGTCTTTGACCTAATTCACTCACTCATATATAATGAACACTTAACAAATCACAAGCCACGAATTTGCAGCCTCAAAGTGTAAGTTTCATAGTTTCAAAAATCACTCCAAATTTGAAATTCGGATTCTTCATCACAAAGCTTTTTAAGGTATTTTAAGGACACAAGAAGAATCCTTGGACCTCACTGATCATGTATCATCACTCATATGCATCCCAAACCTCATGAACTGTGAAAACCGAATCGTTTTTATGCCAAATACATTTTGTTTCGATTCCTTAATTTAGTGCATGATTAATCGAATTTGAGCTTGTAACATTGTTTTTTGAATGATGTAGATGAATTCTGGGTGCTTTGTTGTAAGTTTTGATGCGGGATTGGAGTTTCACCATGGTTAGGGTTTGCGGCTTCATTTAGGGTTCCATTATTTAGCCAAAATAAATGGATTCTAAAGACATAGAATGACTGAAAATCTCATTAGGAATTCAATGGTGTAATTAATTTTGTGAAATTTTGCTGTTTGGTTAGAGTTTGCTATTCGCAGGAATAAAAAATCGCAGGAAATTTCGTGGGAAGATTCGTAGCAAATTGCGCAGGTCTGGAGGTAGGAGAAGAAGTCTGCGCGCGCAAGCTGGAATTTGAATTTGATTTTAATATTTTTATGTATTGTTTCTGTTTAATAGCACAAGCTGATGCTTGTCCCAATGGTGAAGCATGCGCGTATATGATAGGAGGGCAGGGGTTCGAATCCTGGCTTTGTACAATTTTTCTTATTTTTTCAGGTCAAGTATGAAGCTTCATATATTATACATCATAGTCACCATATTAACAGATTCGCTCACCCAGCAGGAATGGTAACGTGTTTGTGTGTTTGTTTGTAAGGTCCTGGGTTCGATTCCCCCAGGCCTTTTGCTTTTCTTTATTTTTTCTGATTTTTTAGGTTTAAGGAACAAAACCAAGTTGACTCACTCTTCTTACACCAAGCGCAGCGCAGCCCAGTGGTAGTCCTCCTTGCAGGTACAGGGGAGGTCCTGGGTTCAAATCCAGGCCTCCCCATTTTTTTTAACCTAATTATTTTTCTATTTTTCTCTTTTCTTATTCTTTATTTTAATTAAATATTATATAATAAATTAATAATGATAATATAATATGTTTTCATAGGATAAAATTGTATATGATTAAAATTAATATTTTATTTTCTCAAATATAATTTATTTGTATATCTATATTATTATCCTACATAATTTATTTTGTTAAAAAATTAACTTAGTAATGTAAATTAAAATATAAACCCTAATTTATTTTCTTAAAAAAATCTCTAATCTTGATATTTTTATTAAAACCCTAAAATTTAATTCTACTTTATTATTTACTTTAATTTTGTACATATTTCTATAATTTATTTATAATCTAAATTTTGTATATAAATAATTTTTAAATATATGTTTAGAAATAATTAAATCTATGCTAATTTAATCTTGTAATTATAATTTTTATAATATGTTTATAATTAATTTAGCTTTTATAAGTTACATATAATTTAACACTTTATAATAATTAATATAATTGTTCATATTTTCTTAATTAATCTTAAAATTGTTCATATAAAAATTTGATCTTTTAATTATTTTAATATTTTTGCTTATTTCATTATTATTATTATTAATTATGTTTATATGATTATTACTAACCCCATTTATTTTTAAATTATTATTATTATTATTATTTCACTAACCCAATTATAATTGTTTATTTATTTTGCTTATTGCTTATTTATTTATTTTGATTATTTATTTAAATTGCTTTTATCATTATCATGTAATTGCTCCTGGATGTAATATTTTGTAATATTTAAATTATTTATTTTTATGTCATGGTTAGTAAAAATAGGGAGTGTAAACATGTATGTTATTTAAAATTAATTTAGATCACTTAATTCAATAGATAAATATTAAATTGAACACTCACACACGTAAGTCGATCTTTGATCGCCATCTCACTTTCTAGGGTTACCTCTCATTGTTGCCTAATCAAAAAGGTCAAGTAGGGTGTATAAAGCAAAAAGTCCCTCAAAGTAAAGTCATCTAGTCCCTTAACAATAAAAGATCAAGTCCCTTTTCGAATGTTGCCTTCGTAATGATCTTGTCCCTTTCGAATAATGATGACAGTCCCTCCAAAAATGCTTAATACAACCTACAGTTGCCTTCATTAAACAGATGTCCCTTCATATGTCCCTCACATCCAAGGTAATGACTACCTATTCCTTAATAATAGGGATAGTCTTACCACTTAAAGGATTCAAGAACAGAAAAGACTTAAACTTAGGGTAGGTTCCTCATAGTTACTTGCTCACTCCTAAAAAACAATTTCAAACATTTCACACTTTCAAACAAATTTTCAAAACAAAGGTTTTTTTACGCATCCGTACATGGATCATTATCAAACACTTAAGAAAATTTTTATTCACACACTTCACATTTTCAAAAACATTTTAAAGTGAGCTAAGTAACTAAGAGCCCATGGATAACCATGGATGTAAAGGGTGCTAACACCTTCCCTTTACATAACCTACCCCCCGGACCCAAAAATCTTTTAAAAGGTCTTTCCTGTTCTTTTATGCCTTTCCTTTGGATAAAATAAAAGTCGGTGGCGACTCTTGCTATCCGCAACATAACTAAAGTCAGTTCTCCCACCGTGTTACAGAACTGGCGACTCTGCTGGGGATTTAATAAAAGAGGGGTACCCTTAGGAATTAGATCACTTTACAATTGTTTGCCTTGTTTGCTTTACTTTACTTGTTGGGTGCTCTTATGTGTGAAAGATCCTAACCCGGATCTAGTGTACCTTAGGTAAATGGCAATAGACCAAGGAAATTGTACGGCGTATACCGATATGGTTGATCTGGTGGCCATAGTTAGTGTGACTTCTTGGTTGGTGCTTATGTTCCTTAAGTCAAGTTGAGGATAATATGAGGCTGCCATATGTTGTCAATGCACTAACTAACTTTTAGAACCCTAGTTATCCCATCTTGGCCTTTAGAAAAGTAGTGAGATAACCGGCTTTGGTGCAGACTGAAGTTGGTTGATACTCGATACTACGCTCATTGAGATTCTAAACTTGGAGGGTTTTGGTTGGCAAGTAAGTTGCCTTCTGAACAACCACCCATGTGAAGGATCAGTGATGTTGAGATCCCTTAGAACATGGTTACTTTTGTAGGATAGGATGAACCAACTAAATTCAGGGAGGGTACTTACCTTTGAACCTCATGCAAGCCTTTAAACCTAGGGCTATTGTGTGACTTGCTTGTATGTGCCACATGTTTGTGATTGAACATAACATCATGACATCATCATGCATCATAAGCATAGCATTCTCACTAATCATTTCAAGGACCAAAGGATTTATCTTTGTTCTTTGTTGCAGGTCATGGCTTCTGCTCGTAGAAACACCATCAGGATCAACTTTGTGGGTATACCTCCTAAGCTTAAAGAGTTGGTTTCTCAAGTGTCTGATCATTCCCAGTTCATCAAGAGACATGGTCACCTATTGGATCTAGTCACTTCAGGGTTCAATGAAGACATGATGAGTGTTCTGTTTCAGTTCTTTGACCCTAAGCACCATTGCTTTACATTCCTTGACTATCAGCTGGTTCCTACAATGGAGGAGTTCTCTAAACTTCTGGGTATACCTGTTCTTGATCAAAGACCCTTCACAGGCTTGGAGAAGGAGCTTAAACCAGAGGTTATTGCTGCATCTCTACATCTGAAGAAGTCTGACATTGTTCTAGAAACGAGAAGCGGAGTTAAGGGTATTCTTGCTAAGGTGTTGATAGAAAAAGCTCAGTTGTTCTTGAAGGCCATGAGCTATGATGCTTTTGAGGAGATCTTAGCCTTGTTGATATATGGCTTAGTATTGTTCCCCAATCCAGATCAGTTCGTAGACATTCATGCCATCAACATATTCCTGAGTCACAATCCAGTGCCTACATTGCTTGGAGATATCCTACATTCTCTTCATACCCGTACTACAAGGGCAAGAGTAACTTTGATGTGCTGCATACCTTTGCTCAGTAATGAAGAATGAGCAAGGGTTCAGATGGTCCAAGAGGATTATGTCACTCTCTCATTCAGACATCCATTGGTGCTCCAGGTCCATGGAGAATGTCACTATCATTGACCGTTGTGGGGAGTTTCCTAATGTGCCACTTCTAGGCATAAGAGGAGGCATCACCTACAACCCTTCTTTGGCTTTACGACAGTTTGGTTACGCTCGGAGTGATGGTCCACATGACATGTTGATTCAGGGCATTGTGTTTGATTACGACAACGATCTTCAAGGTTACCGTCAGAGATTCATACGAGCCTGGGGAAAAGTAAATAGGGTTGACAGCAAGACACTGGAGCCTAAGTACACTATTCCTATGGAGGCTTATCTCAGATGGGTGCGATCTCGTGCTCAGACTCTCATGATGCCATATCCTGCTATCCTTCCAGTTACCATGGAACCTGTTGCTGAAGGAGATACTTCTTATACCATCCTTCACCCAGACATGCCTACTGACATGGAAGACTTACAGAGATCCTGGATCCAGTTGAAGGAGCAAAGGGATACTTTCGAGGCTCATTACAAAGCAAGCCAAGAAAGAATCCTAGAACTAACAAAGCAACTTCACGAGGAACGGAATCTCAATTCATACCTCAACACAAAGAGGAAACGTCCATGGGAGACTTAAAACCCCATCTCTTGTATTTATTTCATTTCATTTTCTGTAAGCCCAAGAGGCAAAACAAATTTATTACTAATAAAAGTTTACCTTCTTGTTTGTTTAAGCAAATTTAAATCCTGCGGTCCTTGAAAACATTGCATATGCATTCACATATCATATCATTGCATCACAGGTTTATAATTGTGCACAGGTTTCTCATCTTCTCGCTGTTTATTTCAGCAATGGCTCTTGAACAAACAGTTAAGGATCTCCAGACACAAAATGCACAGTTCCAAGAGCTGATCCTGAACCTGACCAAGGGGCAGGATGAATTGAAGACACTGCTGGCCAAGAAGACTAAGAAGACTAGAAGGTCAGGTGGCCTGATCAACATGGGAAGAAGGTTCAAAGGTCTTGCTAAGACCAAAGAACCAGTTGAAGACTATGAATCTGAAGAATCTGAAAAAGAGGGAGGCAGTCTCCACAACACTATCGGGGACTCTGATTCTGAGGCTAATTACTACCATGAGCCTAATGAAGACAAATTCAAGATGCTGGTGGATAGGATGGATGCCATGGAGTTGCAGAAGTCATCTGGGCTGGATTTTGAAGATTTGAGTTTGATATTTGGGGTAGTCATACCCATTGGTTTCAAGGTTCCTACCTTTTTTGTTTATGATGGGGTCTCTTGCCCCAAGCTGCATCTGAGGTCTTATGTCAGAAGAATCCAACCTCACACTGCTGATAAGAAGTTGTGGATCCATTTTTTCCAAGAGAGCTTATCTGGAGCTCAATTGGAGTGGTATTATCAATTGGAGAGTGTCAACATCAGGGATTGGAATGATCTTGCTGAAGCTTTCTATAAGAAGTACCAATACAATGCTGACTTAGCTCCCACTCGCATGCAACTGCAAAGCATGTCTATGGGTGCCAAAGAAAGTTTCAAGGAGTATGCTCAGAAGTGGAGAGATTTAGCTGGAAGAGTTCAACCTCCTTTAACTGACAGGGAATTGGTTGATATGTTCATGTGTACATTGAATGGTCCTTTTTACAGTCATCTCATTGGAAGCTCATCATTTGGCTTCACTGAGCTGATAATGACAGGAGAGCGCGTGGAAAATGGTATAAAGAGTGGCAAGATCCAAGTGGGTACTTCTTCATCAGGTGCTGCAAAGAAGCCCCCCACTGGGAAGAAAGAATCCAATGCTGTTTATGGTCAACCTGATCGTAATAGAAGGCATCAGTCTGTGAGTGCAGTTCATATTTCAAATCCAACTCCTGCAACAACAGAGCAGCCACAGGGCAACCAACAGAGGGCTAGAAGGCAGTTCACAAAGATCAACATGTCAATGGCTCAGGCATTGCAACACTTGTTGAAGGCTGAACTCATTACTCTGAAAGAGGCTCCTCAGAATCCTAATGTTACCTCTCCCAGGTACAATCCCAATGCACGATGTGCATATCATTCGAATTGTCAGGGACATGATACTAATAGCTGCTGGGTCTTGAAGAACAAAATTCAAGATATGATTGAGGCTGGAGAGATTGAGTTTGACCCTCCGGGTACTCCAAATGTGATTACTGCTCCCATGCCAAATCATGAGAAGACTGTCAATGCCATTGATGAAGATTTACATATCTATTCAGTTGCGGAGCTGACCACACCACTGTCTGTCATCAAGAAACAGTTAGTACAAGCTGGGTTCTTTCCAGGTTGTCGTGAAGATTGTTTGTATTGTACCTATAAGCCGGATAGTTGCTGGAGATTGAGAGATGGAATTCAGCGTCTCATGGATAAGTATACTATAGTGTTTGAGAGGACTCCATCGTCTGTAGAAAATATGGTGGATCATATTACTCAAGGTAGGAAGATTGAAGAGGTTGACATGGTTGATAAAGTACCGGTAAGGATCACTTCAAAGGGACCCATTAAAATCACTCATAAGGGTCCAATTAAGATTACTGCTGAAGGCCCTGTGAAGGTTGTTGGTGAAGCTAGAGTAGCTCCTATGGTCATTACCACTCCTGGTCCTATTCCGTATACGTCTGATAAAGCTGTGCCTTGGCATTATGGGTCTGATGTTTATATCCATGGTGTTAAGCAGGAACCCTTGGCTGATGTGCCTGTTGATGTTGATAATATTGCTGGATCTAGTAAGATCACATGAAGTGGAAGAGTCTTCTCTCCTCCAGTGACTTCCAAGAATACAGTTACTCCTGCTGCTACTTCCACCACTGATGCTCGGGGCAAAGGTCCTGTTATTGAACCAGTACCTACTGATGTGCCAGCTGCTGATGATCTCTCTAAGCAGATGGAAGAAGTATTGAAAATCATTCGCAAGAGTGATTATGACATTGTTGATCAGTTGGGGCATACTCCCTCCAAGATTTCTATGCTGTCTCTGTTGTTATGTTCTGAAGCTCATGCAAAAGCTTTGATCAAGTTTCTGAAGACTGCTCATGTACCCAATGCAATTTCTGTTGACCAGTTTGAGAATTGTGTTGCCCACCTGACTTATGATAATGGGTTAGGGTTTTCTGATGCTGATTTGACTCCTGCCAAGAGGGATCATAACAGGGCTCTGCATATCTCAATTGAATGCAGGGGCACTACCCTGTCACATGTATTGATAGACAATGGTTCCTCTCTGAATGTGTTGCCCAAAGAAGTCCTGAATAAGCTGAGTCCTGAAGATGCTGTGCTAAAGCCCAGTAGTATAGTGGTAAAGGCTTTTGATGGTTCGAGAAGAGTGGTGCATGGAGAAATTGATCTCCCTATCAAAGTTGGTTCTCAAGTTTTTAATGCTACATTTTATGTGATGGATATTCGTCCTTCGTACTCTTGCTTGCTTGGTCGTCCCTGGATCCATGGGGCAGGTGCTGTAACCTCTACATTACATCAGAAGCTGAGATATCCGGTAGAAGGAAAAGTTGTTACTGTCTATGGAGAGGAAGAATATTTTGTCAGCCATGTGAACACCTTCAAGTATCTGGAAATGGAAGGTGAATATGTTGAAACTCCGTGTCAGACATTTGAAGTGGTTCCTTGGATTGTTAATGATTATGTAGCTCCTCCGGTTGCCAAGAAAGTTCCTGTGGTCACCAGAGTACCTCCAACAATGGCAATGGCCTCCCTTAAAGATGGTAGAGCTGTGGTGGATGAAGGTGGCTGTACTATTTGGGGTCAGCTTCCTGATATCCCATACAAGTCTGACAAGTTTGGTTTGGGTTTCACTGCAGAGTCCCAAAAGGCTGTTCGTCGTGCTCGTGCTGTTCGTATCACCAGTCAGGGGGTTATGAAAGACCAGATCAATGCTGTGGGTGACTATGATGAAGACTACAACCTGGATGCTTGGATTTTTCCTACTGTGGGTGCTGGACTCAATAATTGGAAAGCTGAAGATGTTATCCCTATCTCCTTTAGTCAGGAGTAAATACTATTACTGTGTTGTTGCTTTTAAGTTTGTAATTTCTTGAACAATTGAACTCTTAAGCCTTGTGCCTTACCCGGGGCACAATGGTGTGCTTGTTACGGGCTGTCATTTCATTTGCATACTTCATTCAATAAAAATCAGTGGACGTTTCGTTTTCGTAAATATTGTGTTCTTTATCTTTCTTTTCTTTTATTTTTGTTTTATCAGCTATGTGTTCTTACACACACCCACATCACTAAAATGCAGATCCTTATCCACTCTGGATCCTGTTGATAACATTTCTACTATTGCCAATTATAATTTCGAGAATCCGATCTATCAAACTGAAGACGGAAATGAGGACGATTGTGGAGTACCTGTAGAGCTTGCTAGGTTGTTACAACAAGAAGAGAAAGCTATACAGCCACATGAAGAGCCAGTCGAAGTTGTGAATCTGGGAACTGAAGAAAACAGGAAAGAGGTCAAGATAGGGGCTGATTTAGAGGATAGTGTCAAGAGCAGATTGATTCAGATGTTATGTGACTATGTGGAGATCTTTGCTTGGTCTTATGAAGATATGCAAGGGTTGGATACAGACATTGTGGTTCACCGTTTACCAGTAAAAGAAGATTGTCGTCCAAAGAAGCAGAAGGTTCGCCGTATGCGTCCTGAAATGTCAGAAAAGATCAAGGCAGAGGTAATGAAACAGTTCAATGCAGGGTTCTTAGCAGTAACTTCTTATCCTCAGTGGGTTGCAAATGTGGTGCCGGTACCTAAGAAAGATGGTAAGGTACGTATGTGTGTGGACTACAGAGATTTGAACAAGGCTAGCCCCAAAGATGACTTTCCGCTTCCTCATATTGATGTTCTGGTAGACAACACTGCTCAGCATAAGGTATTCTCTTTTATGGATGGTTTCTCTGGTTACAATCAAATCAAGATGGCTCCTGAAGATATGGAAAAGACAACATTTGTTACACAGTGGGGCACCTTTTGTTATAAGGTGATGACATTTGGTTTGAAGAATGCAGGGGCAACATATCAGCGTGCTATGGTGGCTTTGTTTCACGATATGATTCATCATGAGATAGAGGTATATGTGGATGATATGATAGCCAGATCTCAGAATGAAGAGCAACATCTTGATCATTTGCATAAATTGTTTGAGAGGTTGAAGAAATACAAGTTGAGATTGAACCCAAACAAGTGTACTTTTGGAGTTAAGTCTGGTAAGCTCCTGGGTTTCATTGTCAGTGGAAAAGGTATTGAAGTGGATCCTGCAAAAGTGAAAGCTATACGAGAGATGCCAGCTCCCCGTACTGAGAAGGAGGTTAGAGGTTTCTTGGGACGATTGAACTACATTGCAAGATTTATTTCCCAATTAACTGCCATCTGTGAGCCAATCTTCAATTTGTTGAAGAAAGATCAGGTGATGGAATGGAATGATGAGTGCCAGACTGCCTTTGATGAAATCAAGAGATACCTGCTAGAACCTCCAATTTTGATGCCACCAGTTGATGGAAGACCCTTGATTATGTACTTAACAGTGTTAGACAACTCAATGGGGTGTGTGTTGGGGCAACATGACGAGTCTGGTTGAAAAGAGCAGGCAATATACTACCTTAGCAAAAAGTTTACCGACTGTGAAACAAGATACTCACTGCTCGAGAAAACTTGCTGCGCTTTGGCATGGGCTGCTCGCCGACTAAGACAGTATATGTTGACCCATACTACCTTGTTGATTTCAAATATGGATCCAATCAAGTACATATTCGAGAAACCTGCTCTCTCCGGAAGAATTGCAAGATGGCAAATGATCTTGACAGAATATGACATACAGTACACTACTCAGAAAGCCATCAAAGGAAGTGTTGTTGCTGATCATTTGGCTCATCAAGCAGTGGATGATTATCAGTCAATGAATTTTGAGTTCCCTGATGAAGACATTATGATTATTACCAAAGAACCTGGACAATATGACGGACCTGAACAAGGATCCCGATGGACTATGGTTTTTGATGGTGCCTCTAATGCACTTGGTAATGGTGTTGGTGTTGTGATTAGTTCCCCTGAAGGTTGTCATACCCCGATTACTGCCAGACTTTGTTTCTATTGTACCAATAACATGGCTGAGTATGAAGCATGTATCCTGGGTATTAAGGCTGCTATTGATATGAAGATTCAGTTCCTTGATGTGTATGGAGATTCAGCCCTGGTAGTAAGTCAGATTAAAGGAGATTGGGATACCAAGCATGATAATCTCATTCCTTACAGAGAGCATGTTTTGTCGTTGATCCCACATTTCAAAGAAATTACCTTTGGACATATTCCACGAAGAGAGAATCAGTTGGCAGATGCATTAGCCACCATGGCATCCATGTTTGAGATCAACTGGGATGATGAAGCTCCCAAGATTACTATTGATAGATTTGAGAAGCCTGCATACTGCAATGAGATTGGTACTGAAGAAGCAGAAGAAAAGCCTTGGTTCTATGAAGTGAAAAGATATCTCGAAGCTCAAGAGTTCCCTGAAGGGGCATCTGTCAAAGATAGGAAGTTTCTGAGGAGGTTCTCTGCTAAGTTCTTTTTGAGTAATGGTATTCTGTATAAGCTCAATCATGATTCAACTTTGCTTCGTTGTGTGGATAAGAAGGAAGCAATTGAGATTATGGAAGATATGCATGATGGGATCTTTGGCACTCATTCTAGTGGTCATACTATGGCAAAGAAGATATTGAGAGCAGGTTACTATTGGTCTACCATGGAAGCTGATTGCTATCAACACTCCAGAACTTGTCACAAGTGTCAAATCTATGCTGATAAAGTACATATACCTCCATCACCATTGAATGTGTTGACTGCTCCTTGGCCTTTTGCCATGTGGGGCATTGATATGATTGGTGAGATCAAGCCTACTGCTTCTAATGGACATCGTTTCATCCTGGTTGCTATTGATTACTTCACGAAGTAGGTAGAGGCAGCTTCATTTGCATCCGTTACCAAGAATGTTGTGGCTCGATTCATTAAGAATAATCTCATATGTAGGTATGGCATCCCTGAAAGGATTATTACCGACAATGGCTCTAATCTGAACAACACTATGATTACTGATCTCTGCACGCAGTTCAAGATTAAGCATCACAACTCTTCTCCGTATCGTCCAAAGATGAATGGGGCAGTTGAAGCTGCTAATAAGAACATTAAGAAGATTGTACAGAAGATGACTGTTACTTACAAGGATTGGCATGAGATGTTACCATTTGCTCTTCATGGTTATCGTACTACAATACGTACTTCAACAGGGGCAACCCCATTCTCCTTGGTCTATGGTATGGAAGCAGTTCTGCCCATTGAAGTTTAGATTCCCTCCTTAAGAATTATGAAGGATGCAGGCTTGGATGAAGACGAGTGGATTCAGACCCGACTTGACCAGATAAATTTGATTGATGAGAAGAGGTTAGCAGCAGTTTGTCATGGCCAGATGTACCAGAAACGAATGATCAAAGCTTTTAACAAGAAAGTTAAGCCAAAGGTATATCAGGCTGGTGACTTGGTAATCAAGCGTATCATATTACCACAGGGTGATCCTAGGGGCAAGTGGACTCCAACATATGAAGGACCATTTGTAGTCAAGACAGTGTTCTCAGGAGGTGCCATGATACTTACTACAATGGATGGTGAGGACTTCCCACAGCCTGTAAACGCAGACATAGTTAAAAAATATTACGCATGAAAAGAGACCTGCTAGGTTGACAGGCCTAGGCAAAAATAAGGGCATCCCGGCAAACCAAAAGGGTTTGGGCAAAAATTAGGGATATATATGAAAAGATGTACACCCGGCAAGTCGAAAACCTGAAAAGGCGGCTTGGGCAAAAAAGGGTATCCCGGTGGATTGAAAACCTGAAAGGGCAATCCAGGCAAAAAAATAGGGATTAAAGCGTATGACTATGTCTCATTTGGATCACCCATGAAACTACAACCAATTGTGTTACTTACTCAAGTTTGAACAGATAAAGCTCAATCCAATCGTTTCCGTCTCAACAGCAGAAGATGAGATACTTGAAGATAATGGCAATAGTAGAATTGAAACTCAATAAGATTATTTCCCACATAGCTGATTTTCTTTGTTTTGTAAACATTTTTTTATGACAAAATCCTCTTACTAGGGTTTATGTCTCCTTGGACAAACTTACCCATGTATGGGTCACTCTTTGATATAAATAAAATTCCATTGTTGAATCCAGATTTACTTTTACCCTATTTACATAAGCGAAACGTCCATTGGTTGTGTTTGAATGTATGTATGCTTTTGAATATGATTGATGTTTACAAGAAATGCATGAATGCTTAATATGATTGATGTTTACCAGAAATGAATAAAAATGCAGTAATAGTATTTACTAAGGACGAACGAGGGAAGGATTTCAACAAAGCTTTGCCGGTTCATCTCTACAAGACAGCTACAAACCCTCAGTAGGACAAATCCATCTTCATAAAGTCACATCTCTCCTGGAATTTATATCCATCTCTTTTATCCTCATACGGATATTCGGGAATTTACTTTCCAATAAGGGTACGACGAACGAAGACGGGATGTTATATCTACCCTACTATCAAACGAAGACGAAGGTTATATATACCTTACTATCCCCAGCAGACGGGAGGTTATATATACCTTGTTATCCCCAGCAGACGGGATGTTATGTATACCTTATTATCAAACAAGACGGGAACGAATTCCTCAAATCCTTCAGCAACAAATCGGGATTTATTTTCCCTGGCCAGCAGTTGTTATACGAAGATATTCAGACGCCTCAGGCAGTATCATATCATACATACATCATTTACATCATACCATAACATACATATCCATAGATACATAATACATTACTTAAGTGCATCATATTATACATGCATACATAATGCATAAACTAATACTACCATATAGAATGCTACCTTGTTTTCAGGTTAATTCTCCAGCAAACAGACTTCATCAACCACTTGTGACTATCAGGACTGCTTTATCCTCCCGAAGGTTATCATTTCCTCAGGACTGCTTTATCCTCCTGAAAGTTTCTTATACCTCAGAACGTTGTTCATCTTTCTGAAAGCATATTACCTCCTCAGGACGTTGTTATCCTCCTGAAAGCTATCAATCCCTCAGGACTGCTTTATCCTCCTGAAAGCTTCTTATACCTCAGGACGTTGTTATCCTCCTGAAAGCATATTATTACTTTGGGTCGTTGTTATCTTCCCAAAGGTTACCACTTCCTCAGGACGTTGTTATCCTCCTGAAAGCATATTATCTCCTCGGGACGTTGTTTATCTTCCTGAAAGCTATCACCCCTACCTCAGGACGTTGTTTATCCTCCTGAAAGCATATTATTACCTCAGAACGTTGTTTATCTTTCTGAAAGCATATCATTCCCTCAGGACTGCTTTATCCTCCTGAAAGTGCACTATTACCTCAGGACTGCTGTATCCTCCTGAAAGCATATCACTCCCCCAGGACGTTGTTTATCCTCCTGAAAGCATATTATTACCTCAGAACGTTGTTTATCTTTCTGAAAGCATATCATTCCCTCAGGACTGCTTTATCCTCCTGAAAGTGCACTATTACCTCAGGACTGCTTTATCCTCCTGAAAGCATATTACTACCTCAGGACTGCTTTATCCTCCTGAAAGCTATCATTATACCTCCATATTTTGGACTGCTTTATCCCCCAAGAAATGTATCTGAAGAATTTTTCTCCAAGTGGCATCTTTAAGCCCACTCAAGCATATTCAACTAGTCACCTGTATCACTCTACGCACTGGTGAGTGCAAATTTTTGGGCTTTTGTGTTCAATCCCCTTCAACCTTCCAGGTCACGACTGGAAAATATACCAATCTAACCCCTCAGGTTTCAGAAAATTGAACAGGGGCAGCTGTTGCACCCCAAAATTTGCCCTCACAATACAAGACTTTGTGTGCTAAGAAGGTTCACAAGGTTCACAAGATTCACAATGCCTACAAGACCTTTCATGAGGTTCATGAAGTCTACAAGTCACTTTATGAGGTTCACAAGGTTCACAAGATTCACAATGCTTACAAGACCTTTCATGAGGTTCATGAAGTCTACAAGATACTTTATGAGGTTCACAAGGTTCACAAGGTTCACAATACCTCCCATGAGGTTCACAAGACATTTTATGATGGTTCACAAGGTTCACAAAGTTCACAATTGGTCAAAAGAGTTGACAATTCCCTCAAACAATGCACCTCCTAAGCAGTGTATCCAAAACTAGGGTTTTGACTTTAATCAGGCTAAATGAACTTTCAAGACTTCAAGTGAGCTTCATAACATCTTATATGTGTTTAAGAACTCCCATGACAAGTTTCAAGACTTTTCTCAAAAGTTTGCTCAGTCAGATGGTCAGATAAGTCAAAATCAGTCAAAGTAGTTAAAAAGTCAAACTGAGGTCAACTGTGGTCAAACCAAAGTCAAACTTCATGATTTTTTTGCCAACATCAATTATATGAAGTAAAATTCATCATTTGATCAAGGGTTGATCATGATTCATCAAGGAGATTTCAGATCATCAAGAATCAGGAGTTTCTAAATTAGGGTTTCCTTAGTAAAAGTCAACTGAACTTTGACCAGCCATAACTTTCACATGCTTCATCACCAAGTCTCCATCAAAAGCTCATTTTGAAGGAAATTGAATTCTCTACAACTTTGTGTCTCACAAGCCAAGCCCAAAAATGCTTCATTTGGAAGGTATGAGCTAAGACATTATAGGTCCTTTTGAAAGTCAACAAAAAGTCAACAACTTCAAAAGAGAATATTTTGAGAATGGTAAAAGATATGGACATGAAACCAGTGGGGTTGGTTAGAGGACTCTTCAAGATTTCCAAAATGTCCAAGAACACCCTCATAGCATTAAAATTGAAGGATATGAGCCCTTGCAAAGTTGGGAAATTTTTGGTTGGTTTATGAAGAAAATGGAGGTCTAAAACTAATTTCTTCTAAATGGGCTTGCCATATGATGACCCAATCCATACTATAACATCATGCACGAAATTAAATTGATTTATTCATAATTTATTCATTTTGTTTTTATTTATTATGATTTTTTATATTAAAAATCTTTTTAAATTCAAATAAAATATAAAATAATGAAAATTTAAATTGATTTGGTTTCTAGAAGGTCATGAGATATATTTAGACTTGATTGATATAAGAATTATGAAGATCATCCTAAAATAGCAATGTGAGATCAAGAATATTCAAATTTTAAAGCTAATCATTTTCAATCTTCAAATGATCCAAATATCCATCAAATTGGTGAAGTCTTTGACCTAATTCACTCACTCATATATAATGAACACTTAACAAATCACAAGCCACGAATTTGCAGCCTCAAAGTGTAAGTTTCATAGTTTCAAAAATCACTCCAAATTTGAAATTCGGATTCTTCATCACAAAGCTTTTTAAGGTATTTTAAGGACACAAGAAGAATCCTTGGACCTCACTGATCATGTATCATCACTCATATGCATCCCAAACCTCATGAACTGTGAAAACCGAATCGTTTTTATGCCAAATACATTTTGTTTCGATTCCTTAATTTAATGCATGATTAATCGAATTTGAGCTTGTAACATTGTTTGTTGAATGATGTAGATGAATTCTGGGTGCTTTGTTGTAAGTTTTGATGTAGGATTGGAGTTTCACCATGGTTAGGGTTTGCGGCTTCATTTAGGGTTCCATTATTTAGCCAAAATAAATGGATTCTAAAGACATAGAATGACTGAAAATCTCATTAGGAATTCAATGGTGTAATTAATTTTGTGAAATTTTGCTGTTTGGTTAGAGTTTGCTATTCGCAGGAATAAAATATCGCAGGAAATTTCGTGGGAAGATTCGTAGCAAATTGCGCAGGTCTGGAGGTAGGAGAAGAAGTCTGCGCGCGCAAGCTGGAATTTGAATTTGATTTTAATATTTTTATGTATTGTTTCTGTTTAATAGCACAAGCTTATGCTTGTCCCAGTGGTGAAGCATGCGCGTATATGATAGGAGGGCAGGGGTTCGAATCCTGGCTTTGTACAATTTTTCTTATTTTTTCAGGTCAAGTATGAAGCTTCATATATTATACATCATAGTCACCATATTAACAGATTCGCTCACCCAGCAGGAATGGTAACGTGTTTGTGTGTTTGTTTATAAGGTCCTGGGTTCGATTCCCCCAGGCCTTTTGCTTTTCTTTATTTTTTCTGATTTTTTAGGTTTAAGGAACAAAACCAAGTTGACTCACTCTTCTTACACCAAGCGCAGCGCAGCCCAGTGGTAGTCCTCCTTGCAGGTACAGGGGAGGTCCTGGGTTCAAATCCAGGCCTCCCCATTTTTTTTAACCTAATTATTTTTCTATTTTTCTCTTTTCTTATTCTTTATTTTAATTAAATATTATATAATAAATTAATAATGATAATATAATATGTTTTCATAGGATAAAATTGTATATGATTAAAATTAATATTTTATTTTCTCAAATATAATTTATTTGTATATCTATATTATTATCCTACATAATTTATTTTGTTAAAAAATTAGTTTAGTAATGTAAATTAAAATATAAACCCTAATTTATTTTCTTAAAAAAATCTCTAATCTTGATATTTTTATTAAAACCCTAAAATTTAATTCTAATTTATTATTTACTTTAATTTTGTACATATTTCTATAATTTATTTATAATCTAAATTTTGTATATAAATAATTTTTAAATATATGTTTAGAAATAATTAAATCTATGCTAATTTAATCTTGTAATTATAATTTTTATAATATATTTATAATTAATTTAGCTTTTATAAGTTACATATAATTTAACACTTTATAATAATTAATATAATTGTTCATATTTTCTTAATTAATCTTAAAATTGTTCATATAAAAATTTGATCTTTTAATTATTTTAATATTTTTGCTTATTTCATTATTATTATTATTAATTATGTTTATATGATTATTACTAACCCCATTTATTTTTAAATTATTATTATTATTATTTCACTAACCCAATTATAATTGTTTATTTATTTTGCTTATTGCTTATTTATTTATTTTGATTATTTATTTAAATTGCTTTTATCATTATCATGTAATTGCTCCTGGATGTAATATTTTGTAATATTTAAATTATTTATTTTTATGTCATGGTTAGTAAAAATAGGGAGTGTAAACATGTATGTTATTTAAAATTAATTTAGATCACTTAATTCAAAAGATAAATATTAAATTGAACACTCACACACGTAAGTCGATCTTTGATCGCCATCTCACTTTCTAGGGTTACCTCTCATTAATGCCTAATCAAAAAGGTCAAGTAGGGTGTATAAAGCAAAAAGTCCCTCAAAGTAAAGTCATCTAGTCCCTTAACAATAAAAGATCAAGTCCCTTTTCGAATGTTGCCTTCGTAATGATCTTGTCCCTTTCGAATAATGATGACAGTCCCTCCAAAAATGCTTAATACACCCTACAGTTGCCTTCATTAAATAGATGTCCCTTCATATGTCCCTCACATCCAAGGTAATGACTACCTATTCCTTAATAATAGGGATAGTCTTACCACTTAAAGGATTCAAGAACAGAAAAGACTTAAACTTAGGGTAGGTTCCTCATAGTTACTTGCTCACTCCTCAAAAACAATTTCAAACATTTCACACTTTCAAACAAATTTTCAAAACAAAGGTTTTTTTACGCATCCGTACATGGATCATTATCAAACACTTAAGAAAATTTTTATTCACACACTTCACATTTTCAAAAACATTTTAAAGTGAGCTAAGTAACTAAGAGCCCATGGATAACCATGGATGTAAAGGGTGCTAACACCTTCCCTTTACATAACCTACCCCCCGGACCCAAAAATCTTTTAAAAGGTCTTTCCTGTTCTTTTATGCCTTTCCTTTGGATAAAATAAAAGTCGGTGGCGACACTTGCTATCCGCAACATAACTAAAGTCAGTTCTCCCACCGTGTTACACGATCACCTGAAAGTCATTAGGGAAAATGGTGATTAGAGCACCCAGTTTAAATCTTGGCCATCAAATCATGTTTAGTTTAGGCTTTTGGACGCTCAAGATTAGTCATTAGGTTTTAATTATAATTAATTAGGTTTAATTAATTATAAAACCTCAGATTAAATGACAACCATCAGATCATGCGCCAAATGCCATTTTGAACCTGGACCCTTGATTCTTCCTACCCTTGGTCACGTGGACTCTGAATCTGGGCCTTAGGATCCCTCAATATCCAATATTGACCACTGATCTTACATACTTTCATTTTTCTTTTTATTTATTTCACATTTTATTTTACATATTTATTTAAAATAGCAAAAATATTTCTAAAATTATCATTTTCTCCATTTTTATTTCAAATATTTTTCTAAACTCAAAAACATTTTTATTTTTAATTTTTGCATTAAAAATGTATTTTTAAATAATTTAAATGTTTTATTTAATTAATTAATTCATTTTAATTAATATTTTTAATTTTTGCTTTAAAATTGTATTTTTAAATAATTTAAATGTTTTATTTAATTAATTAATTCATTTTAATTAATTAAAAATACATTTAGGTATTGAAAAATCACCAAAAAAAATCATGAAGCATTCTCATACATTTAGAACAATTTACAAACTCACCATACAAACTTCTTTTTAGGTTTTATCATATTTTCACAATTTACTTTGAATTAGGGTTTCTAAAATGACCTATTTTCTAACCCTAACTTCAAAAAATCATTTCTTATCAACCATGATGAGTTTGCATTTGGTTCTTTTTGCATTGTTTTATACTTTGCATCTAGTATCTAGGTTATTTAACTAATAATTTTGAATTGCATTTTCAAATTGTTTTTCATTTTTCCTTTAGAAGTACCAAAAAAACCCTAACTAACTTAGGAAATTCATAACTTCCTTTAGGTTTAGCTTCTGACCTCCATCTTTGGGGAGTGATCTTGTGTGTGTTTAGGGTTTGTTTGAGTTCATTTTCAATTTTTTAATCATGATGTATGCTTCTTTCTTGATCATTTGCATCTCATACTTTCATAAAACCCTAATTTCTTATGTTCATTTGCATTCATCTTTGCATATCATCATCATATGAACTTGACATGATATTCCATGCTATTGTATGCCATCTAAGACATCTTAAGACATGTTTGAACATTGCTTGATCATTTCTTCATTCATTTGGTATGCTTTGCACGCATTGCATTTCATGTTTCTTCATGTGTTTCTAAGCTCCTAACATGTTTGTTTTGCATCTCATCCCTTGTATGATCATACATAAGCATCTCACATGTCTTTGCATCATTTCACAACACATTTGCATCATGTTTACACTTCTGATTTTGGTATTTGTACCTTCATTTTCTTTATTTCCTTTTGCTTTGCATCTTATGCATTCACACTAACATTTCAGGGGCTTATGGTAAGTTGTTTGGGATGTGGATTTGCCTTCACATCCCACCTCTTCTCATCTTTTCATTTGCATATTCTATTTGTCTTTGAAGTGATCTTGCTTCACTTGTGCTCTCTTGCTCCTATCTCTTTCTTTTAGGTTACTTATCTTCTTCAAGAAGTAGGTAACCTATTCTCCTTTCTCTTCTCTTTTCATCTGCTTCTTTTTCCTTGGTGGCCTTCTGAAGATCCTTCTTTAAGCCTCACAAACCATAGGAACATCAAAGAATGATAATCTTTAGGGTTGTAGATAGTCTCCCCTAGTCTGTTACCTTTGAGTCTCCTTGAGTCTCTCTTTTCATCTCATAATCAGAGGCTAAACACTTAAAGCTTTAGGACTTTGAATTAGGGTTATGCTTGTATCCTTATCTTAGGATGGAGTGTATAAATTTAATCCTTAGTGTTAAACCTTTAATTTGTTTACACCTCTTAATCAAAACACCTAATAATTATTAAGACTTAAGCTTGTAACTTTGGCCTTATATTAGGGTTACATTTCTTCCGTTTGGTTAAGAGGGACTAACCCTAGTGTTTAATGGACAAGTCTCCCTCAAGTTAGTCTTACAAACTTAAAACTCACTTCTTAATCCCACCTTTAATTAAAATCCACTTTAATAAAGGCTTGTTATATAATGAATTTAGTCCCTGTCGCTCCCACCAAATGAGGCTAGGTCAAATGGGGTACAGACGCGAACGGTCGGCGAAGAGGAGAGAACACATAAGGGTGAACTGAAAAAGAGTCGCCAGCTAGGCATTTTTATCCCGAAGGAAAGGTAATGCTGCATAAACCTGGAAAGATATGGACAAGACGGTTGCGAACTAGAGAAACTGAGAAAGGGGGTTGGTTACTACCTTGGAAGGTATTAGCACCCAGATTGTCCGTCGTACTCGACGGGATCCACGCTTGAAAGATTTGTGTTTAAAGGGGTAGTGTCAGTGCTATTTTATGTGCAAAAGCTGGAAAAGAATGCAAGTGTCAGTGTAAAAGAAATATGAAGTGAAATAAAAGAGTGTCAGTGTAAGGAAAGAGTGCAATGCTCAAGACTATGAGACTTTAAGAATAAAGCTGGAAGAGGGGGAATATACAGAGACTTTTGTTCGATAACTGTTAAGTTATGCCTACGTATCCTCTCGTGCAATGAGGAAGTCAGAACACCGTAGTTCGACTCAACGAGACTGAAAGGTAAATTGACTTGTGAACTGCTTACTTGTCTATGCTCAAGTGTATGACCTATCTGGCTCAGGTAATAACTGTCTTGCATTAGACAGAAGAAGAGAGTTCTCGTTTGTGAGTGAATGAGGTGAGAAAAGAATCCCGGGGGAGACGATTATTGTTTGTTTTTAGTGTTTTCAATCTTTTATTGCTTTTTGTGTTTGTCATAAGATAATGAGCTTAAGCCTAAACCAAGGGTTAGTAAACTCATCACATCCTCCCTCTGATTAGGGGTAATGAGAATACCTTAAGTATGAAGTAAGCACCTCACACTTAATTACCATGATGTAGGATTAAGATCATTAACCTACTTGCATTTATTTAGATGTTTTTCGTATTTTGTTTAGTGTTAAGTAATGAGTTTAAGCCATAATCAAGGATTTAATGGACCCATTACACCATCCTAATAGAAGGATAATAGATGAGAACTTTTAAGCTGAGGAAGATACCTCAACTTAATCCATGATTAGGGATTAACCTCATGACAAAATGAAACCTTTATTAAAGTGGATTTTAGTTAATGATAAGATTAAGAAGTGAATTTTATGGTTTGTAAGACAATTTGAGGGGGACTTGTCCATTAACACTAGGGTTAGTCCTTCTTAACCAGTTAAGGAAGAATTAAAACCCTAATGTAAGGCCCAAGTTACAAGCTTGTTGTCTTAGTGATTATTAGATGTATTGATTAAAGGATTTAAACACATTAAGGGTTTAACACTTAGGATTAAAGTTATACACTCCATCCTAATAGAAGGATACAAGCAAAACCCTAATCACAAAGCCTTAAAGCCTTAAGGGTTTAGTCCTTGATTAAGAGATGAGAAGAGAAAACACAAAGATGACACAAAGGAAAAAACTAATGGGGGACTAATCAAACCCTAATTGTGATCATGCTTGGTTGTTCCTAGGGTTTATGAGTCTTGCAAGAAGATCTTTAAGAGGAAAAGCCACCATGGAAGGAACTGGATGGAAGGGGAGCAGAAGAAGCAAGTCAACTTACTTCAATTAAGAAGATAAGTTGCTTCGAGAAAGAAAGAGAGAAAGGAGCATGAATGAACAAGACCATTATAATTCACAAGTAAGAATGCAGCAATGGATGCATAAGGGAGATGAAGAGAAATTATGAGAAGTGAAGGCAAATTCACTTCTCAAACACTTACCACCTGAAAAGTTAGCAATAAGCAAATGAAAAGAAATGAAAATGAGATGAAATGCAAAGATGCAAACCAAAACCAGAAGCATATTTATGATGCAAATGATGCTAAAGGATGATGCAAAGTCATGTCAAGAGATACAAATGATCATACAAATAATGAGGATGCAAATGAAACATAAAGGAAGCATGAAAGTTCATGAATGCATATTACATCAAATGGAAGCAAAACATGGCAAATGGATGATGCAATGATCAAACATGATTCTAATATGTCCTAAGGTGTCTTATATGTCAAGTGAATGCATAAAATGCCATGGCAAGTTCATGTATGCAAGCATATGAAGAATGAATGCAAATGAAGATGCAAATTAGGGTTTACATACAATATGCAATGCAAAATCCAACACCAGAAGCAAGTAATGAGATAAAAAATTGAAAATAGGATCAAAGGTACCCTAAACCTATACAATTTCACTGCCCAAAGGGGAAGACCTAACTCCTAACCCTAAAGAAGTTATGATTTTCTTAAGTTTACTAGGGTTTTAAGAGACCTCACAATGAAAAATGCAAAACTAGTTGAAAATGGAAGATAAATTCAAACCAATTTTATCCTAGAAACTATATGACATGAGGAATGCAATGCAAAAAGAACCATCATCAAACTCTTCATGGTTAGGAAGAAAGGATTTTTCTAAGTTAGGGTAAAAATATTGACTTTTAAGAACCCTAAATCCAAAGAAAAATGTCAAAATAGGTCAAGAACCAAAAAAAAATTTGTGTGAAGGGTTTGATAATGTTTCTAAATGTATCAAGATGCAATGTGATTTTTTTGGTGATTTTTAGAAACTTAAATGGTATTTTAATTAATTAATTATCATTAATTAATTAAAATAAACATTTAAATATTTTAAAAATACGAATTTTATGCAAAAAATAAAATAAAAATTATTTTCAGAATGAGAAAAATATTTGAAAGGGAAATGCAAAAAATAAATTTTTTTAAAAGTGCTTTGCTATTTTTAATAAAATGCACAAAGAAATGTAATTAAAATTAAATTAAATTGAATTAAAATGGAAGTATGCTGATCCAGTGGCCCAGATTCAAATAAAAAGGGGAGGGAATTGACTTCGCGCGCTATCCAAGGGCCAGAATTCAAACTACGCTAATTACATAATTAAGCCCTAATCTGAACCCAAACACTTTCAGGTGACCGGAACAGTGTTCCGGTCATCTTCTCCGTCTATCCCCTTATGCTATCTCACTCTATACGCACCCCAAGCCCTTAAACTCTCCAGAAATGATCCCCACACCAATCCCAACAAGAATCACACAACAAAATTCATTTATTCATCATCAAGAACATGAATCGAAGCAAAACGGAAAACATATCAGAAATTTCAGAAGCTTGTGAAATGCTTAAAACTCAACCATTTTCGAAACAAAACATATCATAAGAATCAGGGGAACACATAGAATCATTCTATAACATAAAATGAAGGTTCTGGAAAAATAAATGCCATGGCTACCTGAAGTGGAGCTTTCAAACCAGGAGCTTTCTGACCAGTTCTTTGCCTCAAATCAACTCCAATGACTCCCCTCAAGAGCTTGCAATGCTTGTTTGGAGTTTAAATGGCCTCAAAATGAAGTTGGCAGAAGTTCAGCTCATGAAATGTCAAAATTTTGTTTTGGATATGGTGTGTTTCAAGGAAAAATGAAGGGTGGGAAATGATCAGTGATGAGTGTGTAGTTGAATGGTGGAAGAAGTTTTGATGTTTGTTGGCTGAGTTATGAGATTCGATAGCTTTTGCAAATTTGGGGAATTTTGTGTATGCTGAGTTCTTGGAGGTTTCAGCTTGTGTTATGTTATGGAATGGCTTGCTTTTGGTTCACATAGTAAGTTGTGATAGGTCAGAGGGTGGGTGGTGGCCTATGTTGATTGGTATGGGCAAGTTGCAAAAATGTCAACATGACTTGTACTTGAGGTATGGGCAAGAACACAGCTGGCCCTTGGGCATGTCCATGCGCAGCTGACTTCATGGAGGTCCACAAATCCATTCTTGAGGCAATTCAGCAAGAGAGAAGAAAGTTATGGGGTGTTTTGCAATTATGTGATGTTTTGGCCCCTTTAAGAAATCTTGATGTTCAAGGCATGAAACTTGGGATTTCTTTGTGCAATTCTGAATTATAGGTCATGTATGATGTTTGTGCAATGCTTAGAAGTCAATTAGAAGTCACATTTGGCTTTGGCAAGTGTTTTTTCAAACTTCCCTCTTTGGTGCATAAGTGAAATTTTATGATTTTTCCCAACTTTGCAAAGCCATAACTTGAGTTCTATGATGAATTAGATCAAGTTCTTGTACTTTTTGAAAAGGGAATGATCCAATATACAACTTTCATGACCAAGAATTTTTCATTTGAAGCATTTTTGAATCAAAAAGAGGAGGTTGAAAAACTTTCCCAAAATGGCAAGTTTGCATTACAAGTCACTTTCCCAAAATGGCAACTTTGCAAATGGCCTGAAATTCTTCAATTTTGTGAACTTCTAACTTATTCTAAGATCATATACACCCAAAATGATGGAGAAGACCCTTTGGTTGGAGGATTGGGGGCCTCAGATGCCCTGATTTTGCATTGACTTGCTCAAGAAGTCATCTATTGATCAGATGCCTTCCCCATTGAATTTCTTCATGAAAATTGGTATGCATGATCCTCATATCATATAGAGACCAATAGAGACAAGAATGACCAAAAGATTTGGAGTTATGGCCTCTGAAACCAAAACCCTAATTTTAGGTCATCTGTGAAGTTAAACCTAGCTCTGCTTCCATGCCTTTCTCAGTTCTTGTGATTTTCTGACTTTCTTGATCTTGGGAGGATATAATATGATGCTTGAACATACATGGACCCTCTTGAGATGATTGGAGACCCCTGGAGTGGCTCAGATAGCTCAGGGATTGCTCAAATCACAAACCCTAGATGCGTATGACTTTGAAACCATGCAGTGAAACAAAAATGTTATATGAGATGCCATGATTGAACTTATGCAAATGAAAAGATCACAAGCCATGGTGAAATGAGTGAGGGAAAATTTGGGGTGTTTACAGTCCCTAACCATGGATTAATTTGAGGTATCTTCCTCAGCTTAAGTGTTCTCATCTATCATCCTTCTCTTAGGATGGTGTATTGAGTTCACTAATCCCTAATTAGATATTAAACTCATTACTTAACACTAAACAAAAACCCAAAAACACTTAATAATCACAAGTAGGTTAATGATCTTAATCCTGTATCATAATGGTAATTAAGTTGAAATCTTGATCTCATGCTTAAGTAGGCTCATTATCCCTAATCAGGGAGGATATAATGAGTTTACAACCCTTGATTTAAGCTTAAGCTCATTATCCTAGGCAAAACACCAAAAAAAATAAAAAACTGAAAACACAACAAACAAACAATAAACGTCTCCTCCGGGATTCTTTTCTCATCACATTCACTCTGAAAACGAGAACTCGCTTCTCCTGTCTAATGCAAGACAATTAGCACTCGAGCAAGACGAGTCATACACTTAAGCATAGACAAGCAAGAAGTTCACAACAAAATCATTCCAGTTTCTTTGAGTCGAACTACAGTGTTCTGACTTCCTTATTGCACGAGAGGATACGTAGGCATAACTTAAGAGTCTCTTTGTCATCCCCCTCTTTCTGCTTTCTTTTCTAAGCCTCAGTCTTTGAGCATTCACCCATCTTCTTTGCATTGACACACTGTATATTCTTTCCTTAGCTTTTATACAGTCATCACATATAATATCCCCCTTTTAAACACAATCAAGTAAGTGTGGATCCCGTCGAGTACGACGGACGATCTGGGTGCTATTACCTTCCCAGGTCATAACCAACCCCCTTTCTCAGTTTATTTGGTTCCCAACCGTCTTATCCACCCTTTTTTCTAGGTTTATGCAGTATTAACTTTCCTTCGGGATAAAAATGCCTAGCTGGCGACTCTATTCAACCTCAACCTCCAACATCGCCGACCGTCTGCATCTACACCGCGACGAAAGTACGGGGAGCGACATTGGGCACATCATCACTTGAGCCTTTTTCTTTGGCACTTTTGTATGAACTCAATGAAGCTTTCGTCTTCTTTTGGATACGCCAACCTCTGGTACTCCTCTCGACGGTGTTCTTCGGTAGCCTGTGTCTGATTTTTCTAGGATGTTTCCACCATGTTTATGCTGGCCGTATTTCCATCACCAATATTTAATTTTTTCATCTTCTCAATAAGTGCTTGCTCAGTTCCACCTATCTCCTTTGTCGATTCACACTCTTCATTTGGGGATAAGTCTCCACTGACATCTTGGCAGCAGTCTTCGACTGACTTTCCTCTGGGATCTTCCATTATTCTACGTAAGATTCCATATGTGACTGACTCCTCAGGACCTTCAGCAATACTTTCCTTCATCTTGGTAGCATCCTTATCAAACTCAGCATTGATAGTGAGGCCTTCAATGGCCTTCTTTTCGACATTGTCGCCTTCAGTGGCCTCCCTTTCAGTGTTGGTCAAATTATCAACAGTTACTTGGTTTTTTCTTACATTGAGGCTATCAACAACCTTCATTTTCTTTTCGACGGAATCACCAGTGATTTCTTCATCGCTTGCTTGGTTGTAACCTTCAGTGGCTTCAACTTTGCTTGAGTTGTTGACGCCTTCAGCAACCTTCATGTTTTTTGAGACAGAATCTTCAGTGATTTCTCCCTCTTTTTTTTCGCTGGAATCCTCAGTGATTTCAGCATTGTTTGTGTCTTTTAAGCTTTCAGTAGCCTCCTTGTTGGTGTAGCCAATTGAATCTCCCTACATAAGGTGTTCAACATTTTGCCTTTCAGTAACTTCGTCATGGATTATAAGATTATCAGTAATCTCCACCATGTTGATGTTGTTACCGAAACCTTCAGTGGCTTCCACCATCTCAAAATTGTATTCAGAACCCTCTTCGACCTCCACCATGTTTATGATGGATGGCTCTGCATAATGGATTTCAACATTCTACATAGGATTTGAATCAATTTTCATATGTTGCTTCTGCTTGTCACTGAACGTCAACCTTCCGTCGCAGATAGCTTCATGTACGAGATCCCTGAAAAGGAAACATTGAGATGTTTTATGACCCAGAAAGCCATGGTACTTACAAAAACCTCTCTTTTTCTGTTGTTCCATAGGAGGAACCTTAGTGCCTTGTGGTACTATCATTTGACCATCTTCGACGAGTTTGTCAAAGATTTCCTCACATTTGGTGACGTTGAATGTATAAGTTCTTTTAGGAATTTTGTCATTCTTTTCAGATTCGACTGGATTTTTTCCATTCGAAGGAATCAATACTTTGCAGGAATATGGTGGACCTTATTTTAATTCGGCTAGGTCGATTTCCTGCTCGTCGAAACTCACTGACTCGTTTTCGTCATTGTCATCTTCTTGGTGCATCCCTACATACGCCACTATTTCTTTATTATTCTTACTCGCTCTAAATTTTTTAGCTTTCATTCTTTTGACTTTTCTCACCCTATCTGCTAACTGTGCCATATCTATTAAATACTATGTATCTAGTTTCTTTCTTATAGAATAATTTAAACCCCTTGCAGCCATTTCAACTAATTCATGTTCAGGCACTTGGGTGAAACATCTTGCCTTTAGCAATCTGAACCTATTCAAATAGTCATCTATTAGTTCAGAGAATTTCCTCTTAATGTTGGCTAATTTTTTCAAACTTATTTTGGTTTGTCCCATATAAAATTGTTCATGGAACATCCTTTCTAACTGAGTCCATGTATGTACTGAATTTGCAGGCAAAGACGTGAACCAAGTAAACACATTTTTTGTCAAAGAACTTGGAAAGTATTTTTTTCTTAAATTCTCGTTGTGGGCTATATTTCCCGCTTCAATTAAGTAACAGGTTACATGTTCTATGATGGATTCACTAATGTCCCCTGAGAATTTTGTGAACTTAGGAACTTTCCACCTTGGGGGTAGTTCCTGTTGCCGAATCTATTCAGACAATAGGGAAATATAACTAGGCCTCTGTAATCCTACATTCACCCCATTTTGTGCCATTATCCTTTCGACCATGGCTGCTAAATTGTTTTCGGCAGGAAAGTTATTATACCGAATTTGTTGCACCACATTATCAGCGTCTTGGCCTCTTTGGACTAATATCCTCCTAGGTTGTTGTTGGACGGGGATTTCTACATGAGGTTGTTGGAATATGTCCACTTGGTTTCTAAGGTTTTCCTAAGGAATGTCTAAAGGTCTCTGATTTATTGTTGTTTCCTCTTCGACACCCACCCTAGGATTTTGAACTATTTGTTCTCCTTGTTGAGTTTGAGGGACGCCGAAAAAATTAGCAATGTGCATCATTTGTTCTGTCATCATTTGGATCATATCATGATTGTTCTCGTCCATTTGTTGTCTAATTATTTGTGCAAAGTTATTTGTTATCGCTGGCTTATATGTTTGAAATCCTGGTGGAGGTTGATTTATTCTACCTATGTTTCCACCAGATCTTGACCCTTTTAATGGAGAAGATATATTTACTATGGAGTCAGAATACAATGATGACGCATTATGCAAATTTTCCATCGTCGAAGTTGGCATTCCAAAGGGTTGTTCTCTATTATATGGAGGCATGATAAAAGTTGTCGCAAAGGGCCTATGAGCATTTCCTATGGAAGGAGGTGTCCCTATGGGCCTTTGGTTTCCCAAGGAGGAGAAACTAGGAGCATTTTGAGATTTTGAAAATGCTGGTGTAGACCCTGCTGACGAAGGCACAACCTCTGACACATAGATTGACCCTGTATTTCCCCCTGTTGAAAGGGTAGGGCTAGACGCTGGAATGTTTTCATTTGAATTATTTAGTGCACTCACCATTCTTCTTACTCTTGTTTGTTTAGTCTTTCTACGTCAGTTACGACTAATTTACCGTTTCTTAGGATCATACAATGAAGTACGACCTTTTTGATTAAGAGTGATTATGATATCTTTTAAATTTGCACTAAGGTCCCACCGGGTGTGCCAATTTGTTTGCAATGGTTTTTTGACGAACAACCGCTGATTTTCCAATTAACACTAAATTGGTTTACTTGCAGGATCAACCATACAAATCCTAGGATATAAGGGAAATTTTGTCGAAATTATAACTCTAATAATCTTGTGATTTCACTTTTTATTTGGTTCTTTATGTATGATTCTTATGGTTAAGTACAAAAGTTAAATTCTTGGCGAAAACTTAAAGAAAATAGATTCTGACAATGCATAAAGTAAATGGCAAGGAACAAGTAAATGACTTATAAATATAAATGAATGGTAAATAAATTGGAATTTTATTAAACTTGATAAGGTAAATTGGTGTTGCACACGTACATTTTCCAGAACAAGACTCTTTTCTCACACACGGGTACTTTGAGTATTTTACAAGAAGTTTGTACAAGATTTTCACACAAACGATCTCTGACAATAACTACTCTACATAAATAAAATAATTGTCACTAACGGACAAATCCTAAAACTATGACACTTGGCCTTCGGCATGTCTTCTTTCTACCAAACACTTATACGCGTCCTTCTGCCAAACGTCTTAATTTTTAAATTTTTGAATCTCTTCTTTGTGTCGAAACGATGCACCCTTTCAAGGTTGCCGAGAAAAAAAACAGCACAATTATCTGATTCCGTCGAAAGCGTCGAAAAACACATTCTTCTTTGTCTGACTCGGTCAAAATTAATTTCTGAAACATCTTCTCTTTTCTAGTCTAAGTACATCACTTTGAGCTTTATTTTCATGGCGTCGAAAATCCTTGTCTACACGTACCAGACGGGATCCACGCTTGCTTGTACTATTTCAAAGGATATAAACATCTGCTACCGAACTAGAAAAAAAAGAACGGGAAAAATGTAGGAAAAAAAAGTGCTCGAATGTGCCCCACCCCACAACCTACATATCTCATCAGGGATGAGAATAAGAGTAAACGTAGTTCCCCTAACTAGGGAGGGAATTTGTTTGTTTGTGTTTTTTATGATTGAAATGCTTATGCTTATGCTCAGGTGTTTCAGACTCGTCTGGAACAAATTCGTTTACCGTCTTGCGAGAGACAAGTCGAAGTGAGTTCTTTCATTAAGAGTGAAAGAGATGAGAAGAGAATTCTCGCAGGAAAGACGCTTATTGTTGGTTTGAAGCTTTTTAGAAGCTTTTTATTTGAGTTTGCATAGGAGAGTGTATTCAAGTCTCATTCAATGGAGTGTGTACTTCTTACATCACCCTAAAATAGAATGGATAAGAAGCACACCTAGATAAGGAGAAGACCTCCAAACCTAGTTCCGAAGACTAAGGCTCAAACACACTAGCCTATTTTACTTGTTAGGTGTTTTTGTTGTTTGTGGATTAAGAAGTGTTTTTAGTTTATTTGTGAAGTATCCTCATGCTAAGAATTATTCATCATGCTAGATACCCTACACTTCATCCCCATATGAATGTGTGCAAGTATCCCATGGAAAAATCTTTTGGCACATGAGAAAGCTTTAACCTTTATTAGGTGTTTTGATTTTATTTTGAGATGAGAGAGAGAATACACCAAAAGGATCTCAAAAGGTAAAAAGTCTAAGGAAAACTAAACAATCCTAAGTAAGTTGTCATGCTTGGATATCCAAAGTTAGTGAGGTTTGAAGTTATCTATCCTAATGAAGAAGAAGGATAAAACAGAAGAAGAAAGAAGAAGAAGAAAAGGATTAGAAGACAACTTACTTCCAAGATGGAAGGTAAGTTGCTTCTAAAGGGGAAGTAAGCAATTATGCAAATCAAAGCATCTTAGATGATTAAAAAAACAAAATATTGAAATGTAAAAGGAGAGGAAGAGGTTGGAATATGGATGCATTTCCACACTCCTATAACTTACCAAAGCCCCTACAAGGTTAGCAAATAAAACACAACAGTTCATAAGACATGAAATACAAGATAAACACACAAAGGAAACATATGAAATGAATCTAAAGGTCTATGAACCTTAGAAGTCAGAACCAAACTCTAAATTAACTTTAAGAAGCTCAAGGAACCCAAACTAAATCAAAAAAGTGCAAAGGAGCACCAAAGTGGCATAAAAGTTCTAAGGAACCACACATGAAGAAGTAAAGATGCAAAAGAGTACAAACATGGATGAAAGCACATGAGAAGTACCAAAGTCATAATTCTATACCATATTAGAATGTCTAATGTTACCTTAATAATAATACCAAAGTGCATATATTGGTTCATGATAGAATGAGAGATGAAGAAAGAAAGACAATCACACATTCAAGTAAGAAGAAACAAGTAAAGAAAAGGTGAAAGTCAAATGTGAAAGGATGACATGAGATGAAGAAATTCAGTAGCATACATCATTGGTTAATGTCTTATGATGTTTATGAATTAGTATATAAGTCATGGGAAGGAGCATTCAAGTGATAGATGGATTACGATGGAGAAGAAGTAAGAAGAAGTAAGCATGTATCATGTTGGAATAAACATAAGTCAAGATAAAAGTCAAATGAGTAAAGATGATCATAAGATGATGGATGTCAGTGGCACATGATAGGAATGACATGTTAAAGATGCACATACAATCATGTCAAGTTCACATGGAAAATAAGTTCAAACAAGTCACCAAACATGCAAGAGAAAGTCACATAATGAAAGGATGTTCCATACTTGAGATGAATGACAAAAGATACAACAAGACATACAAATATGGATGCTTATGCATGAAGTCAGTTGAATAATTGATGTATAATGAAAATGAGATGAAGATATGGACATGTTATATGCATATAAACAAGTATAAGAAGAATAGTAGAGGGACATGGGAAAATTAGGTCAAAGTTGCACAAATGATGCATCATACAAACCAAAAAGGCAAACACAAGTCAAATGAACCTATAAATGATCAAACAAGAATTATAAGAGTCTAAACAAAGGAAACAAACCCCTACAAGTGACCTCAAATAATGGAATAAATTCCTTCAAGCAATTAGAGTTAGAGATGTGATGAGAAATGATCATGAAAAGTGACTTCAATCACAAGTAATCAATACATACCAAACAATGTTAAAAAAATGTGAAATTGTACCTCAAGTGACCTGGGTGAGAGACTAATCACTCACCAAAAGCTTATACAAGAATTCAAACTGTAACTAGTTCAATTAATGGCTTAAAGTTGCATAAGGATCATACCATAAAGAAGCAAAAGGAAGGGACAAAAACTCAATTAAAAATGATTTTAAAAATGTGTAAAAAATGTGTTTATAAATTTTAAGATGTTAGTGAATGAATGCAAAAATATTGATTGAAATTTTTTTCTTATGCTATGTAAAAGAAATGTTTGAAGTTGAGATGTTAATATTGAAACAAAATCAAAAGAAAATAAAAGAAAATTGTGAAAATATTATGAAAAATGAGGAAAATCAGAAATAAAAAATGCACAAAATTAGTTTAATGTGTGAATGAGCCTCATGATTTTTTATGGGATTTTTAGATGGATAAAAATGATTTTATGAAAATAAAATGAAAACTAGGTGAAAAAGAAAATAAAATGGATGAATCAAAGGCCAGGGTGTTCAGATATAATAATTGTCACATTTTAAAACAAAATTGGGCTCAAGGGAGGGGTGCTAAGAGTAAGCCCAGTCCAATAAACAAAAATCAGCGCATGTTAACACAAAAATATAGTTAGCAATCAACCAATTGACCTCACCTATGCCACTAGATTAATCAAACGCATGCTAATGAGTCAAACAAGGTCAGAAGTAATCAAGATCTATGGCCAGGATTGCACACACATTATAAAACACATGGAAACACGTATAAACTGAATTATTATGAAAAAGAAAACACGTGAGGCACAACCTCCCTTTTTAATGCGTTGTCATGTTACTAGCCCTTGGATCAAGAAAATGGACGCCTTAGATTGTGTCTTCCCTATTGAACCCTCCGTTCAACTGTAACTAATTCAGGTGTCGGAGCCCTAGCTCTGGTCACTTTCTCAGGCGAGCATCACCCTAAATTTTCCTATAAATGCAAACTAATACCATAGATCAACTCTAAATTTGATGTTGAATCCAAATATTCAATCTAAATTATCATACCAAACCTAGATTACTCAAATCCAACTCAACAAGTTTGAATCTAAAAACTTCAGATCCAGATTAATCTCATAATACACGTCCAAATACAAAGAAAAATACATCAACATCATCACTAACACTCAGAGAACATAATGCACACCATAAAATCAAGATCCATGAGCATGAAAATTGCACTAACCTGAAGCTTTTCAGCTATGGAAATACCCCTAGAATACCATCAGTATGCTGCAGATCCACTCCTTGGAACCTCTAATTGCAAAATAAATGCAATTAGAGCTTGAATATAGCTTGAATATTGGGATTTGAAGGAATAAGATCTTGAACTTGACATGGTGAATTACTTGATTAGAGCTCAAACCAGTGGTTGGTTCTTGTTCTATGGACTTCACTGATCAAGATTATAGAAGAAAATCTCAAAGAAATATTGTGATGAGAGAGAATCGAAGACATGAAGCTTGGTGAAATTTTTGTGAATCTGAAAATGTGATGAACTCTAACTCTAACTAGTGGGGCTAAGAGATTTTATTTGGTGGATTTTGGGCCTAACTATGGTTAGAGATCCAATGGATCCATGATTAGTTTGATTAGTGTGAATTTGCAAAATTGCAACTTGGAGTGTTCATGGCTAATCACATGTGCATTGGAGTGATCATGTGCATGGGAAGTTTTCATATTAACCCCTGATCAACATTGGATTAAGTGTATGGCTTGTGGATGCTTGGTTTTCAAGTTTTGATCCTTTATGCATTTTGGCCATTTGAAAATTTCATGAGAAATAAGCCATGGAATGGAGTGATTCAAAAGCCAATTTTGCTCCAAATGAAATTTAATTTGAGTTTATGAACTGAATTGGGAAAGTGGAATCAATACATGTCACTTAGATGGCTTTTTTCAAAAGTGGAATATTTGGTGCATGTAAAAAACCCTAAAATACACCCTTGAGTCTTTTGATCATAACTTGAGATTCACAAATGATATGAGGATGATCTAGTACTTTCTGAAATGGGGAGAGAATGATATTTAACTTTCATGATTGGAAAAAAATATTTTAAAGCACTTTTGATGATGAAAAGTCAAGTTGAATATGGCTTAGAAAACTTCCAAATATGGAAAGTTCAAATTACAAGTCATTTCCAAATTTAGTAATTTTTTCCATGAGCTTTGATTCTTGATGAATGGTGAAAATCTTGAAATTTTAGTACCATGGGAAGATATAGGACCTTGAAAATCATGATTTAGACCTTAATAATCCACAATTGACTTTTTTTTCTCCATCGTTGACTTTTACTTATATCACAAGTAATTGTCTGATTGAAAAACTTACTCAAGGAACCAGTGCACCAAATTTCATTCATGAACACTTGGAAAAATATATAAGACCATGAGAACAATTTAGAACCAATAATCCTTCAAGATAACCCTTGGAACCAAAACCCTAATTTAGGCTAGTTGTGAGGGAGATGTTGCACTGTTTGAACTTCTTAATCAATCCACTTCTTCTAGTGACTTGAAGTATCATTTGAGGTTGTATGTGATATGAGAGACCTTTGAGACTTGTTAAGACACTTGGATCTTGTTCTTGGCCTTGGATTATTATACACTTTGAGGAACCACTATCCACATGCCTTAGGCTTCAACCAATGAATATATTATTTCTTTTCTTTTGATTTAAATGCAATGCAATGCATGGGAATTGTATGCAATGTTCTGAAAATGGGAGGGAAAATTTTGGGGTGCTACACCTTGTCACAATTATAGAAGAATTGCAAAAACTCCCCAAAAGATAGAACACACTCGGAACCTATCCACTCAAAGACATTCCTCCATAGTCGAACCGTAAGCGAGCAACGAAAAAAAAGTGCAAAACAGTTTCATCCTCTGAGTTGTAGAATGCATGACACAATTCCCTCAAATCAGTAAGAATGGACCTATTAAACAAAATATCTTTCGTTGGTACCCTACCTATCAACACCCTTTATCCGAAGAAAATAACATTAGTCGGTAACTTCATCTCCCACAAATGGTTAACCGCTTTCAGAACGTCATCCGAATAAGGACTGGTATTGCTTCCCTCAGAAAGAAAAAAAGTAACAAGAGCTTACGGTAAAGATCTAGGTAGTACATATTCAATACATAAACATATAATAATACATACTCACATTAATCATACAATTAAATAAAAATTCACATTCACAATAACTTTCTACATTTTAAGACATAGTTCATGTTTATGTATGACTAATAATATGCACAATATTTATTAACGCACTTGTCATGACACTTTAAAAGAAATGTGGTATTATATTACCACACGAGACAGACTCATTCAAGCACTTATGAACTCACTTAAATCATTCAAAGATTCAATTTTTACATGAAGTAATAATAACCATTAGAAACTCTCTTTCTCTCTCTCTCTCTCTCTCTCTATCACACACACACATACTAACACACTCACACACAATTATCCGTAAGTATTAGGATTTGAACTTTGATACTGATGTTCAACATAAAAATATTTGTTTTTTACAGTTGAGATATGATTTACAAACACATCATCTAGACATTATCCTTAAAACCTTATAGACTCACTCTACCTAGATGTTTACATTGGATAATAGATCCTACCACTTAGTTTCTCCACTAATACAGGAAATACTTTTTACATCGAACGAAAAGCACATTTTACATCGGATATGGGTCCGATGTAAACCCAAACATGTAGTAAATCAAAGACATTTTACATCGGGCGTTAGCCCAGTGTGAAAAATACACCTACTACATCGGTTGACTATTATGTCTGATGTGAAATATGGGTTTAACTTTATTTATTTTTTAAATAAACTCACATTTAACATCGGTTGCCTTTCTGGCCCGATGTAAAATGTAGGTTTTTACACCGATTTCCATTCTGGCTCAATGTAAAATATGGCTTTCACATCGGTTGCAAGGTGCGTCCGATGTAATATGTATGCTATGTTTCTTGAAAAATTAGACTTTTTTCTTAGCAGAATTGAGGTAGAATCCCTGTAATTTATTTGACATCTAATTTTACATATTTTTCCAATATCACAAAGACCACATTTATATCACTATTTTTCATATTTTTGGTATCTAATTCTGACATTACTAAACCACATTTACAGTTTCAGTCTATCGTAGCAGTGAAGATCCATTAACACCAAAACAGATCTTTGCATCAAACATACTAAATTTAAGAACTAACATAAGCTGTAAAGTACAAAAAAAACCATTGACATAAGACTTCAGGACTTTCAGTGTAACTGACACATCTTGGTAACAATCCTTAATTGGCATCATGTTTTTCCATAGCTGCAACCAAATGAATGCATGTGTGATCAATATGAACACAGTGATATTAGAAAATTGACACAAAATAATATAGGGATCATAACTTACTATTGTAATTGAGTAGCTTTTCAATAATGTCAGCATGGGTCATAAGCATGCGCCTACAACAATAACAAACCAACCCTAAATCATCTAGCACATATATGCAAAACATCCAACACTATGTTAATACTAACATTATTCAAGAGATAAACACTAAAATGCCATAAAGAAATCTAGTATAATAACCCTTGTTTAAGAGTTCAAAGAAGTTAAATATTATAATTGCTTTAAAAAAAATAACTATGCCAAATGCAAACAAAATCTAACTTTAATAACCTTGGTTTAATTTCAAATATGCTACAATAAACTGATATTAGTAGTCTACACCAAGTTTTTCTACTTCCTAACAAGTTTTTTCTTTCTCGATATGAAGTTCACGATATTTAAAATATGATTGAAAAGCTAATAATAGAGTAGCCAACAATTAAAATTATAACTTGAGACTGTGAGAGAAACATGTGTTTTAATGATGTTAAAACTCATATAGTATAGCACTTTGCAATTTGGTCGGTATCACTGCATTCTCGTGTAGATGTTGCATCTTGTCTACCTTGAATCACCTAAGTTGCATTGGCTTCATAGTGATTGGTTTCCCATGCCAAATTTTCTTATAAATGTATATTTTTTTGGTGTTTAAGAATGTATGAGTAAACTCATACAGGTCCATAGGTCTACTCATTTCTTCCAAAAATTCCTGGGGTGCTTCGGGTATGAACAAGTCGACTGGGGCCTTGTTATAGGTCGACTCATGGTTGGAAATTTTGAATGAGTCGACTCATAATGCCTTGCAGGTCGACTCACAAAGAAAACATTTTAAACATGTTCCCAAGGGTCTTAACAGGTCAACTGACCTATTTGAGTGAGTAGACTCATTTTGTGGTTGTGCGCCATTTTTCCATTTTGCTGCCAATTTTTCCATTCTGCTATTTTTACTTATTTTATTAGAACATATAAATAGTCAGAGTCTCATTTTTTCATAAGCAACAAGAAAAGTTAAAGATATACACATTGTTCTCTCTTCATCTCCATCCTCTCTTGCATTCATCAACAATTACACATAACCCTTTTTATTGATCAAAATGCATAAATTTGTGGTGATAACGCTCAAACATAGGAAATTGTATTCTGTTTGGGTTGAGAGAAGTGTGGATTTTTCTTTAATAAAAGCTTATAGTTGTCTCCTCCAAGATCCGGTCGATTGGGGGTTTTGCACATATATTGGGTTCATCAATTTAGATAAGTGAATGGGTTTGAAGATCTGCGAGATTGTTAAAAGAAATCACGTGAACCAGAGGATTGTGAAGGAAGTTGTAGGTTAATTCGTATTAATACAAATCAGTCATGCTCGAAGTTTGAAGGATCGTGGGTTCTTGTAAGAAGGTAGCAACAATCGAAGGGGAAAAGAGGAACATAAAATCTACATCAACATTTAGGATTGGTATGTGGTTATTATTTCTTCTTTGTAAAAGCATTGCAATAGATAATAAATATCCCAATTCTAGTTTTGGAATTGGGGGCAGAGGTACCCTTAGTGAGGACGAAAGGGGAACTGCCTAAACAAATTTGGTGCATTCTTCATTTTCATACCTCTTTTAAAATTATGCACTAATTGAGATTGTGTGATATTGATAATCCCATTTTGTTAAACTGGTGTATAGCCAAGGTGTTTGATAAATTTTTGCTATCACTTGGTTGCAACTTAAGGAAAATTATGCACTATCATTTGTTGCAAAATAATACTTGGTGTTGTGTGCACACCAAGTGTTTGATAAAATTCATACCACACAATTATATTTGTTAAGTGCTCATTTTCTCCTTCCTTAACATCGTTGTAAGTAGTATTATCAATTTCTTGCATAGTTTAAGTGATTAATTAGTATTATGTTGATTTTTTCATCTTAAGCATTCCATTTGTTTTATCGCACATATTTGATCTTCCAATAACGGATCGTTTTTAGACAAAAAATTTCCGAGGAGCTTTCGCAGCTTTTTCATGTAATTTTTAATTTTCCAAAGTTTTAAACAAAGGATCTATTCAACCCTTCTAGATCGGTGTCATTGTCTAATAAGTGGTATCAGGAGAACCGATTCATCTAGTGCTTCCCACATAACTTTTTAGAAAATGGATAACGATCCAAAAGGGGCATAAAATATAGCGTTTGTTTTCACCGGGGAAAACTATAGTTATTGGAATAATTGTATGCGTATTCATATCAACTCTATTGATAGAAAGGTATGGAAGGTTATTGTCGTACCTTAAATTTTGACCCTGAGATATGTATATCAACAGAAGAAATCCACTGACTAAAGGACTGTTCCAGACTAGTTTGAACAATATCCCCATAATGGATCAGGAATCTTGAGTCCCTAAGAGGATTCAGGCAAAAGACCAATCATTAATACATAGGATTTTCAACCTTTCAATCACTATAAAAGGGTTAAGAAATCTCAAATGATGAGAAACCTTTTAAATATTGTACAAAAGTTTAAGTGATATGGGCCCCGAACCATCAGAATCACCAATTAGGGTTTCAATCAACTTGGCCTTCTAGATGAAATTTTTCATGGGAAAAGGAGCCAAGGACTCCACATATCATCAAGAATTTTGACATGAACATGACAATACATTTTAAAGTACAAGAGGTGTAAAGATCAAGGACTGCAATATTAGGGTTTCATAGTGCCCAAATTAGGGTTTCTAACTAATCGGGGAACCAAAACTCAAAATTTCCATCTAGACAAGAGCCTATACCATTTGGAATAGTTTAAATAGCTCATAAAAATCATGGAAGTCCGTTCATAAGGTCAAAATGCCTCAGAGGATGTCCAGTCAAATAAATCAGAAATCCAGGGGTATCTAGTGTAATTTCCACCTGTACCAAAAAGTCAAAGTTTGAATTTTTCACCCAAAATGATCCTCGTGACCTATATTACAAGAATATATGGTCCATGAATTCATTTGATCATAAAAAATCATAAATTTGAAGATAACTTGTAAAAGGGGCAACCTTTGAAACTTAGAAATTTTTCTAAGTTATGGGAAAAAGTGTTCAAGTGCCCTACTTCTAAGCATCATAACTTGTCATCCAAGTATCAGATTCTGGTTAACCAAAGCTCAAATGAAATATCTCATAACAAATTACAAATTATTCAACTAGGAGAAACTCCAATTCATTATGGATTTCAAGTTGAAGATGGATCAAAATCAAGAAAAATACTGATTTTCAACACTTAGAAAAAATCCGCCTAAGTGTAAAATCAGGAAAAACATCAAAACTTGGAGGGATTTTTCACCAAGTTCCAAGTTGATTCAGATCCTTTAAAAACACCAATATTGTTTCATATGTTGCCAACAATTCAAAGAATCAATTGGCATGAAAAGAATTTGCATTTACATGAAGAAATCATGCATCAAAATGAGCATCTCAAGCTGTTTTGCAAAAACAGATTTTTCACAAACTTGTGAAATATGATTTTTTGAATCAAAGTACAATTTTAAATGGATTTAAGCATCTAAACATAAATTACAAGCCTGATCAAACCTGCAAATTCATGATTGCACCATGGAATTCACCAAAATGGCATTCCTAGAATTCAACATTATGTATTTTTATCCAAGGGCCACAAAGCTCCAAAATTACCAAATCCTCTGATCACTAAGCTTTCTCTTCTTTTCTCTCAAAGACTCAAAACTAAATATTTTGAGCAATCCTTCTGGTTTTTGAGTTTAAGCTAGCACAAGCTCAAACCAATTTCTCACATACATCACATAGGATGTTTATGAGGTGTTAAAACACTTATATGACCTCTGAAACACTCCCAACCCAGAATCACTCATCACAACCTCAAAAGTCCTTGTTTCTGCAACTTGAAGATCAAAAGTTGATCCATCCATTTGCAATCAGGTCCAAGTGTTCAAATATACTCCATATGGTGTAGGGAATCTTCCCAAATCATCACAACATCTTTGTAACACCTCCAGCTCAAAATCACAACTCCAACTGCAAGCTTAAGTTTAGGTAAGCCTCAAACTAGGCTAAAACATGATCTATGCATATATTTTCATTAATTCTTTGGTGCCCTTTTTCAAATTTTCAAATATTTGAATTTTCTGATTTTATTTAATTCAATCCAAAATTAATTTCTCCCTGATTATTTTGAGTTTTTGAATGATTATTTTTTCATTAATTCTAAAAAATGTTTAAATATTTTATTCCATGAAAAAATCTCAAAAAAATATTTTTTTTAATATTTATTATTTTCATAAAGAATTAATTTTATTTCTTTCTAAACATTTTAAATTCATTTCTTTCACTTGATTTTTCAAACATAAATGATATTCAAGTTATCACATGGATACAACATAACTTTTCAAACATTGATCCAATGTTTCAACTTGTTTTTCATTAGTATTTGAAATTCATCAAATATTTTAATATTCTATTTCAAATCAATATTCGAATTATTCAAGAATTAGAATTTTGAATTTCATACCCTCAAATTGACTTTTATCACACCCATGGGCCTATATTAGAGTGTAAGACCCATCCCTTTCTGAAAAACGAACCAATAAAGTTCATCTGATCCATTTTCAAAAACTCGGCTCGATCACCTTTTTCACCACCTTAAGTTTTCATCTATGAATCTTTCTCTGTGAATGTGATTACACATAACCATTTATTTTCTAAAATGAAATGTAAGAATGTGTCAAAGGAATACTTTATGTTTATGACTCATTCTTTTTGTTTTAAACTTTCTCTGGTCGGTTTTAAAACTCCGACAAGCTTCTGTATAAGTCCTGAACCCACCAACTGTTTCTTAAAAAGTTTTCAATTTCTTATACAGATATTATGAGCATTTGTTTACAAATCTCATCTCCTTTTATTTTTCATCTTTATGACTAAAGATGTAATACACCAGCAACTAGATTGAGCTTCACTCCGATGAAGTTCTTTATAGGATGTAGCTAGCTTTTCAGCATCCAAGTCCTACTCTGTATATGAAATCATCAGATAATTAATCAACAAAACAAATTCCATAGGCATCCTTATGTTTAAGCCATATTATTGGCTTCTGAGCCATCTTTTCTCTTTCTAACTTCTAACTGTTTTCTTAAACTATTGTGCTTGCTTTAAATAAAATTGTTTGCAAAAATTATATTTCTTCACCTCATACTATAGCAAAGATAATAAAATACTTCTTAATGACAAAGAGAATACAATTTAAAATACATTTGTAATCTTTCTCCCTCGGGATTTTAGGCCTCTGCTTCCCAGTGTAACCCTAACTTCACTCTTAATAAAACAACTTAAGAATACTCAAACCATAGCAAAAACATATTAAAAGTTGTTAAACACTTCACTGACATTTTTATTTGTCTATATGCATCTTTACTATTTATACTTGCATCTTTGCTAGAATTTAAGCAATTGGGTTACGTCACCAGACCTAACCTCTGAATAACTAGAACAAAAACTAGGAAAATACATAGCCTCCTCTTGGGATTCATTCAAGGACCCTTAGGCCTCATAAAGGTGCCTTCTCTTAGGCTTAGATGTTACTCAGCCTTCCCTAGCCTCCTCTTGGGATTTATCCAAGAACCCATGGGCCTCATATATGTAACCTATCCTCCTCTTGGGATTTATCCAAGAACCCATGAGCCTCATACAAGTAACCTAGCCTCCTATTGGGTTTAAACACAAAGACCCTCTCAGGCTTCCTGAAAGCATAGGAACAAACCTTAGAATCAAAACAAATACAATAGTTTCCTTATCCCTGATGGATGACCAGGCTAGCCTCCTTTTGGGATTTGTACAATTCAATTCCCCCGGACAAAAGGAATGTCTGATGACAACATATCACATAAATAAACCAACAGACCAAACACTCTCCATGAAGAGTGAGTCCCCCAAACAAGTTTCCAGCCTCCCATCTTAGGCTTCATATAAGATACAAATTAACCAAAAGTCAGTCTCTCACAAATAAGCTTCACACATGGGCTTCCAAATTAGGACACAGATAAAACTTTCCTAATAGAGTCGGTTTTCATCCTTTAGCTTCAACCTTGGGCTTCAATCAAGGCAAAAATAGTCAAACACTTTGTAGTTACTCAAAATCAGTCATAGTCTTGGACTTTAACTAAGCTAAATCTTTCATTATAGTCATAGCCTTAGACTTTAACTAAGCTAACACCAGTCACAGTCTTGGACTTTAACTAAGCTAACAACATTCATTACAATCATAGTCTTGTACTTTAACTAAGCTAATTTCCCATAATACAGTCATAGTCTTGGACTTTAACTAAGCTAAACATCCATCATTTCTTGAGCTATTCAAATGATAACTCGAATTTATATTGATTATTTAACACGATTACCAATCATTTAACATGTTAGTTTATGTATTTTGGACAATGTTACACGAGTGTTTTGTATTTGTTTTGCAGATATTTAATTAAACATGACTTTTGGAGGAAAAATATAAAAAGGAGACTTATTGGACAAGAAATGTAGAAAAATAGAAGGAAAAAATCAACAAAGTGAGATTCTGCATAATTGACTGTGGGACGACCGTCACACATGAGTGACAATCGTCACCTTCCCAAGACGCTCGTCCCATGCTTGATACAATCGTCACAAGGTCAAGTTGCTCGTCACTTAATTGATACGATCGTCACAAATCCAATTCCAGAAACCTATTTACGAAACAAAATTCAAAACAGAAAGACGTTATGAAAATTATTCTCATTCAAAAGAGAGTTTCCCTCTACCCTAATCAACCTCAATCCAAGCAACTCAATCAACGCCCAACCTAAGTCCATACCTTCAAGTCCTCAACAAACCAAAGCTGCCACCCATAAATAGAAGCTACTGCAAATTTAAAGAGAGCTTCTTTCAAGTCCCGAATTTCTGCCATTTTTTCATTCGAAGTTCAAATTTATTTTCAGCATCGTCTTTATTTTCCTTTACTAACCCAAAGTGACGGTTTTGATCATTAGGAAGCTATCACTATTTTAATTGTTTCTAGCCACTGAATAATCGTTTAAGTTTCTAAGTTTTCGCAAGTTTTGTTGATCAAGAACATTGCAACCAGCTTTCTAATTTTAATGCTTTATTATTTAGTTATTATTGTATTTAGTTATATTATGAAATTCTTCTCCTTCTACCTTTCTTTTTTTTATTTAATATGTTTGCATAAACCATTAATCGGTATGTAGTTGTCTAACCGGAACAAATTCAGTAGAATTAGGCTAATAATTTAAATTAGGTTACTTTCAGGTTTCAATTTCTTAATATAAATAACTTTCATTATGAGAGTAAGAGAGTATAAAAGATTAGGATTAAGACCACGGGAGTGTGAGATCATAATCAGATAGCTAAAATCGGGTATTGTTTTAAATACAGCGGAAGCACTTTAAAACCAATTAGAACCTTTAGGTTTCCAAAAAGTATTTCTAACTTGAATTGACACAGCAAGAGTGGTCAATTGACCTTAGGAATATAGTAATAGGCATGACCACGAGAGTGTGAGTTAACGACTTTTAAACTGAGAGATTCTACATAGAGATAACTTAATAAACCTTAACAAACTGACCCTCTATTGAATTCGCGAAGGCGAATCAATTACGTACCGATATTCTTATTATAAATTTAAATTAATTAATTTTTCACTTTCTAAAACGAAAAACATCAATCTCCTTAGCTAAACATAGTAACACCCGATAGAACTAGGTTGATTATCTAGTCTCTATGGGATCGATGTCATTTATTACTACGTGATAGACTGTGCACTTGTAGTTAGTAACTATTAGACTCAGAAAGTTGCGATCAAGTTTTTGGCGCTGTTGTCGGGGACTTAGATTTAGTAAATAGTGCAATTTGTCGATTGTATGCCCAGTACCTGCTCGAGAGGTGAAGACTTAAAACCCCTAATCGACGAAGTAGAAGGTTTCATAAGTTCGAAACGCTGAACCAAACCCAACGAAACCCTTATTCCTGAAGTTATTATACCAGAAACAGATGAAGAACCTAACATAGCCTCAATTTTAATAATTATTTTTATAAAATAATATTAAGAATTTTGGAGTATAATTGGAAATAATTAAAGAATTATGTGGTTTTTAAAATAATAATATAAGGATGAGGTGGAATATTATTATAAAATTATTATTTAAATGAGAAAATGAGAAGTTAGAGGTCTAAGGGGCAAAGGTGGAATTTGCTTGTTTTATGTAAGTAGAAAAAGGGATACAATTCTCATTCATCGTATTTTTTTTGACGAAGAATAGAGAGTTCTGGAGAAAAAGGAGAAGAGGAGAAAGGCCAAGGAGCGTAGATCATCGGGATCGAAGTTTGTGAAGAAATCATCCCAATTCAAGGTAAGGGGGAGAAAGGGTTCTATATTGGTAATCTAACATGAAAGGGTAGTTGGGAGTTCCTCACTCTCTTAGGAATTGTATGATTTTGGTTTGTTTTGGTGAAATTGTGATATGTGTATGAATTAACCTTGTCAATTGTTTCTATGTGAGATAATTGTTATTGGATTGTGAAATATGAGTGGTATGAAAATTGTTATATTAGTATTGTTGATGGTGATTTAAATTGAGAAGATAATAAAACCTAAAATTTTCCTAATTGATTAGTGATGCTAGGTGGATAAGATAATGAGGAATTAGAAGTATAAAATAAGTATAAGGACAATATTTAGATTGTTTTCGGTGATAAAAGTGAGATATAAGTGATGGGATTCGAACTGGAATGAAATTGCGGGAGAAAAGTGATGTTTTGAAAAAGCTGATTTTTGGGCGCAGGTGGTCTGACACGGGCAGTGTCAGCTGACACGGGGGCAGTGTCAGGCTTCTGGTTTGAAGAATTATGTTGTGATTTTGGATTTTTTGCTATAGGTGGTCTGACACGGGCTGTGTCAGCTGACCTGGGGGCCATGTCAGCCTTCTGTATTTGCATGAATTTTTGGTTATAGATGGGAGTGTTCAGGCCGTGTGACACGGGCCATATCAGGCCTCTGTATTTTGGAAAATCAAGGAATTTTGATACAGTTTTGACCCATTCTTTTAGTTTAGGTTCCTCTGAGTATTTAAGGCAATAAAATTGAGGTTTAGTAATAAGTATATGACTTGACAACTAAACTTTAGTGAATGAAATTGTGATGATTGTATTAGAAGCATAAGTTTGCTACTATTGCAATTGAGTTGTGTGAATTATGAGCAGGTGTTATGTGTTTAACATAATGATATGATGATGTGATTGATAATTGATAAGATCATTTGGATCGTGAAGGCATGACCGTTGTCATGCGTATTTGTATTATGGTGTATGTGTTTGAGTCTGCATATGCATACACATTTGGTGGAATGATCATGTCTCGATGGAGCATAAGTGATCATTCAGATTCATTATGAATCGTTGGTGCAGGGATGTGTCATACCCCAAATTTGTCCTACCTTTGTAAAATTACACTTTATTCGATTTTATTTTCACTTTGCAACATAACATGTTTTTCATCATAAATAATGCCTAAAGTGTCAGTTAGAATGAATTCTTGGATATACATCCAGATCAATTGAATTAATTTTTAATTGCGCACACAGTAAGTTTCAAAATCGAGCTTGCAGACGTCAGTATTCTTGATCTATGTTTCGCATAGATAAACCTGGCATGCTCATTTTTATTTTTCGGCAACTTTTTTTTCAGTCGTATTTTTATCAACTGAGCCATTAACCGGTTTATTTGTTTCAAAATTTGACAAAACGCTGTATTTTTCCGAGTCGTTCATTTTGCGCCGATCATTTTAGTACATTCAATTTTTTTTGGGTTCTTTTGTGCTCGACTTTTATTTATAATCAGTCATTTTATTTTCTTTTTTATTCAAAATAATTATTTGTTTTAATTAAAATTTATTTTTGAGTAATTTACTTTTATTACTATTTTTTGTTTTTAATATTGTCAAAAAAAGAAAAGAGAACAAAGAAGTGGATAATATGCATTTGGCATTGGATTCTAGTTACAATTCATTGACAGCTAGCATCACAAAAATATCTCTCAGCTCTCCACTATGATATTCCACGCGTCTTTTTATGGGAGGGAATGGTGAATTTCATAAGTCCCCCACTAACGGTACACTGACATATTCCACTCCACACACCATACATGATGCCTACTACTTTCTATCATCAAAAAAATTAATCTGCCTCCACTGACAAATACAAGACACCCTTTTAATACTCTCTGATGATTCTCAACCTAGATTCTTTTTTTTATTCCTTTTCTCCGCCATATATTTTCTTCAAAAAAAACAACAACTTTTCTATTTTATACCATTAAAAAACCTTGCCTCTTCACCATATAACTCATAAATAACATTTTCCTTCAGTCATGCAAAACCACCCAATCTTACTACGAATCACCAACCACACTAAATAAACATCCACACCATGTAAATGACTCAACCACTGCTCAACCTCATCTTTTCTCCTCTGTATCACTGAAAACCATTTCATTTCCTCTTCAAATATGAGCATGCTTCCTCCATCCCTCTCAAAAGCCACGACTTGCAATTCCCATAACTACTCTCTCATAATGAATAACAATGTTACACCATTCACATTTCCGGTCACCACACTTCAAGTTTTGTAAACAGTATTTCCGCCTTCTTCAAGCTACAAATAACACCACATCTTCATCACACTAAACCATCACTGCTACTCATTCAAAACCCAACTCATCCAATAAATCTCCATAAACTTTACTTGGACCTCACCTTTTTTCCACCACAATATCACCATCTTTAAGCTCGATACCTTGCCACCACAAACAAACGTCAACTAGGCTCCAACAATGTTCAAGAATAGTGACTCGACTGAGTTTTCAACAACAGCTCATCAAGTTAGCTAGCTGCTTGATTTGATTTCGAGAACGCGAAGTCTCAACGTTTCTACCTTCAGTAAATTTTTGGTTTTGAACTCTTTCTTTTTTGTGTGATACTTTGTGTTATTCTTCAAGTGATTTGTTGATTATTCATGGTTTGGTTGCTTATTTTCGTTGGAACGCGAAGTCTCAACGTTTCTACCGTGCTTGTTTTGTTCGTTGGTATGCTCTATTTTTGATCATGTTAGTTGGCTATGTTGGTGTTTACATGAATTTGTCGTTCTGCATCTTGACCGTTGGTGTTAATGTGAATATGTCACTGTGTTTTAATGCTTAATTTTTATGGGCATAAGTTTGTGAGTTTCATGAACATGGTAGCATAATATGCATATGTATGTGGAATCTCTGCATGTTTGTTTTTGTTTTTCCATGTATGCACCGCGAGAAAGATAGAGTTTACGAGCATGTTTACGTTTCGGCTTTGTTGTTTTCTTATTACCATTTTTAAATTTTACAAGTCTTATTTTACTAAACATCCTATTTTTACAGTAAACTAATTATACATTATATGTTCTTTAAGTTTCATACCTTGTCATAGTAAATACATAAATATATAATAATGTCTTAGCAAAATATATAATAAGTTTTTAAGTTTCATGTATTTATTATTAAAAAAAATGTTATTTTTTTTCTCATGTACCATACATGTTTTCTTTTTTATTTAGTATGATAGTACTTTTTAGTTAATTCAATTTATAATTGTTACTACATACATTAGTTAAATTCAACTTATTGAACTTTTCATTGCATTGCGATTTCAGAGCATAAATTTATTGTGCTTTCGAGAACCGTATGGATGCATAAATCGATGCTCGACTTCTCATAGAATGATTCTAACATTGAATCGATTCTAAGATAGTTAAAGAGCCAAATTGCGAACACCCGTAAGTCGAGCACATTGTGCCTCACCATCAAACCTCAAAAAACCAAAACATCACTTTAGACCCAAACCCTTGATCCAACGTCAAGTGGTTTTAGGTAATAAAACACATTAATAATATGAGAAGAATTGTATGCCACGAGCCTTAAGTGGTAGAAAGGAGGGTAATGAGCATCTCGTTATTTGCTCCAATTATTTTGTCGCAAGACGCTCATCTTGTTGGTTTGAAATAATCACCTCAACCCATAGTCTTTAGTGCAATTCGACTCCTAAATCCTTTTTTCGAAGAAAGGTAATAAAATCAACACCAATCACCCATAATAGGCCAAACTACGAGGCTCTGACTTTCCCATTGCACGCGGGAGTACGTAGGCACAAGGATCTCAATCCTTGCCGAGCACCTAGGATCAATCTAACTTATAATTTAAACTCATTTCCCTCTAGCAAGTATTTCGTTAAGCATATACATCCTTTCGCGCGTGACAGCTTAGATGGTTCCCATCGAGTACGATGGATGTAGGGGGTGCTAATACCTCCCCCCTGCATAACCGACTTCCGAACCCAGGCAATGGTTGCGAGACTTTTGTCTTCATCCTCCTTTTCGACGGGTTTTATCTATATCTTCTCTTTCCCTCTTCAGGAATAAATGAGAATTAGGTGGCGACTCTCATGTCTGCCCAGCGTGCAGCTCTTCTCTTTTTTATTGTGAGGTCGTATTTTTTGAGGTGCGACAGGATGATCGTGTCTCGGTGGAGCGTAGGCGATACATCCGGGTTCGAATTAATGAACCATTGTTGAAAGTCGGTACCGCAATGTTGCATTGTGTCAGTGAGTCACATTGCATTTGTTTGAATGATTGTTGATGTTACTTGATGTGTATTTAAGTGTGATTATCCTTGAGGTGTTATTTGCACCGTTATGTTATGAAACTATTTCTCACACCTTTGTCTATTTTGTTGTGTTTGTGCTTCTTCGGAAATACAGATAATACAGGTGCTTGAGGAATGCTTTTGATGTTGATGTTCATGTCCTAGGAGCACTGATGTGTAACAGGAACGGGGTTTTTTACCATAATATTTCATTTGGTTTTCGTAAATTTTCTTATAATTAAGTACTGGGTTAATGAACAGTATTATGATTGAGTTGTAAGGCCTTTAGGCATTTTGATGTTAAAAGATTTATTTCCGCTACTTGTTTTGAATAAATGAAAGAAAGTTGGTTGATGATGTAGTGACTCACTTTAATGGATTAACTCTGACTTTATGAAAAATTTATATAATTTTGTAATGGGAAAAAGTGGGTGTTACAATTGGTATCAGAGAAGGTCGGTCCAACCGGCCAGATTGAGTCAGTCCTTAGAATAGGAGTTGTTGAGAGTCCTAACCGGTAATTGTTTATTTGTTGCATCAGAATGGTAGGAAGGAATGGCACAGACGGTCGAGAACATCGTTCAGGTCATTCAGGGTGGGGGTGATGCTCAGTCTCGTGCATTGGACCAGTTCAGGAGTAACAAGCCGCCTAAGTATGAAAGTGGAATTCTAGATCCAGAGGCTGCACAGAAGTGGTTGAAAGCTGTTGAGAAGATCTTCAGAACCATGGGATGCTCTAATGATTAGAAGGTGAGGTTTGGTACTCACATGCTGGAGGGCGAAGCTGAAGTTTAGTGGGACAACAGTCGCCAAAGGTTGGAAGATGCGGGTACAACTATCACTTGGGTTGTATTTCGAAGAGAATTCTTAGAGAAGTACTTCCCGAAAGATATCCGCAGTGAGAAGGAGGTTGAGTTCTTGGAACTCAAGCAAGGTAATATGACGGTGGCAGAGTATGCTGCCAAATTTGAAGAATTGGTGAAATACTGTGCGCACTACAATACTAAAGAGGCTATGACTTCCAAATGCCTGAAGTTTGAGAATGGACTGCGTCTTGAGATTAAGTTGGGTATTGCTTGCCAGAAAATCAAGAATTATCCAGAGCTGGTAAGTAGGAGCAGGATTTAGGATAATGAGAACAGGGCACAAATTGCACATTATAAAGTTGTGAATAAAAAGAAAGGAAAGCAGAGATTTGGTGGTACTCCTTACAGTGCTCCAGCTGACAAAGGGAAACAAAAAGTCAGTAATGAGAAGAAACCAAGTGGGGGAGGAGGTACTCCCGGTGTGCTCAAATGCTACAGATGCCACGGTGCGGGTCATCGTGCCAATGATTATCCTAATGAGGAGAAGAAGTGCTTCAAGTGCGGGAAGCCGGGTCACGTGGCGGAAAATTGTAAGGTGAATGTCCTTACTTGCTATAATTGTGGAGAGCATGGCCATATCAGCACCAATAGCTAGAAACCAAAGAAGCGGCAGTCTAGTGGTAACGTGTTTACATTAGTGGTAGCCCAGCCTACTGGTGAGGAGCAATTGGTCAAAGTTACTTGCTTTATCAATAATACTCCTTTGTTTGTGATTATAGACACAGGTGCAACACACTCGTTTATTTCTTTGGAATGTGTGAAGAATATAGGATTGGAGCCTTCTCAGTTGAGTCGTGGGATGGTAATTGATACCCCATCTATTGGTTCCGTGACTACTACTTTGGTATGTCGTGATTGTGTTTTGGCAATATCTGATAAAGAGTTTAGAGTGGATCTTATATGTCTACATCTCAGTAATATTGATGTAATTTTGGGTATGGACTTATTGGAATCCAACCGAGTGTATATCATTTGCTTTAGGAAGAGATTGTTGTTCCTAACTCCCGAAGAGGAAATTTTGGCTAGTTCAGTTTCTGCTAAGGAACTGAGGAACTTATTGGAAGACGAAGCGAAGATGTTTGTCGTGTTTGCTTCGTTATCTATTGAAGAAAAGATAACTGTTGAAGAGCTTCCTGTGATGAATGAATTTTTTGAAGTATTTCCACGTGATATTTCAGAGTTTCCTCCGACGCGCGAAGTGGAGTTTACTATTGACTTGATTCCTGGTACTAGACCTATTTCTATGGAACCGTACAGGATATCTGCTATTGAGTTAGCTGAGTTGAAATCTCAGATTGGTAATTTGCTTGATAAGAAGTTCATTCGACCCAGTGTATCGCCGTGGAGTGCACCAGTGTTATTGGTCAAGAAGAAGGATCGTAGTATGCTTCTGTCCATTGACTACCGACACCTGAATAAAGTTATCATTAAGAACAAGTATCCACTTCCAAGGATTGATGACTTGATGGATCAACTTATGGGAGCTTGTGTTTTTAGCAAAATTGATTTGAGGTCGGGATATCATCAAATAAGAGGGAAAGATGAAGATATCCAGAAGACAACATTTACAACTCGATATGGTCATTACGAATATGCACTGATGCCTTTCGAGGTATCTAATGCGCCAGGTGTGTTTATGAAGTATATGAACCAAATATTCCATTCTTACTTGGATCAGTTTATCGATGTATTTATTGATGATATACTAATATATTCAAAGTCTGAGGAAGACCATGCGAAGCATTTGCGAATTACATTGCATGTACTGAAAAATAACAAATTATTTGCCAAGTTCTCCAAATGTGAATTTTAGTTGAAGACGATAAGCTTTTTGGGGCATGTAATATCTGGTGAAGGTAAAACAGTGGACCCTTCAAAGGTCACTACTGTGCTTGATTGGGAGCCTCCGAAGACGGTAACAGAAATTAGAAGTTTTCTTGGTTTAGCTGGTTATTACCGAAGGTTCATTGAAGGATTTTCGAGTTTGGCGTTTCCGTTGACTCAATTGACCCGGAAGAGTCAAGCATTTATTTGGGATGCATCTTATGAAAGAAGTTTTGAGGAATTGAAGAAGAAGCTAACTTCGACACCAATACTAGTCTTACCGAATCCGAATGAAGCCTTTATTGTTTATTGTGATACATCTAAGATGGGTTTGGGTGGTGTGTTAATGCAAGTTGGTAAAGTTGTAGCATATGTTTTGAAATAGCTAAGGGTGCACAAGAGGAATTATCCTACTCACGATCTAGAATTGGCTGCAGTAGTATTCATGTTGAAAATTTGGAGGCATTATTTGTATGGTTTGTGGTTTGAGGTCTTTAGTGACCATAAAAGCTTAAAGAACTTATTTGATCCGAAGGAGCTTAACATGAGGTAGAGAAGGTGGTTAGAATTTCTAAAAGATTATGACTTAAATTTGAGCTACCACCCGGGAAAAGAAAATGTGGTAGAAAATGTGGTAGCAGATGCGTTGAGCCAAAAGACAATTCATATGTCGGCTATGATGATGAAAGAAATAGACTTAATTGAACAATTTAGAGACTTGAGTATGATATGTGAAATGACATTTGAAAGTGTTAAGTTGGGTATGTTGTGGATAAATAATTAATTTCTTGAGGTAATTAGAACAAGTCAAATGCAAGATGTAAAATTGGTGGACTTAATACCTACCGAAGGAAACAATCAAGGTGGTGATTTTAGTATGGATAGTGATGGTATTTTGAGGTTCCGAGGAAGAATTTGTGTACCGGATAATGTTGAATTAATGAAATAAATTTTGGAAGAAAGTCATCGGAGTAGCTTGAGTATTCATCCAGGATCTACAAAGATGTACCATGATTTGAGGAAGTTATTTTGGTGGCATGGTATGAAGAGGGATATCGCGCAGTTTGTTTATGCTTGCTTGGTGTGTCAGAAATCTAAAGTGGAACATCAGAAGCCTTCGGGGCTGATGCAACCTTTAGAGATCCTGTAGTGGAAATTGGATAGTATTGATATGGATTTTGTGACAGGTTTTTCGAATATGGCAAGAGGCTTTGATGCTATTTGGGTGGTTGTAGACCGGTTGACTAAGTCGACACACTTTATCCCAATCAATATCAGTTTTCCGTTAACTAAGTTGGCGGAGATTTATATTCGGGTTGTTGTGAAATTGCACGGTGTACCGTCGAGTATAGTATCAAATAGAGATCCGCGGTTTACTTCAGAGTTTTGGAAAAGTTTGCATAAGGCTTTGGGTTCTAAGTTGAAATTGAGTTCGGCTTATCACCCACAGACGGATGCGCAATCGGAGAGGACTATTCAGTCACTGGAAGATTTACTGAGAACTTGTGTGTTAGAAAAAAGGTGGTGCTTGGGATACTCATATTCCACTGATTGAATTCACCTATAATAACAGTTAACATTCAAGTATTGGAATGGCACCGTTCAAAGCTCTATATGGTAGGAGATGCAAAACACCTCTATGTTGGTATGGGACAGGTGAAAATTTTATGCTTAGACCTGAGGTTATACAACAGACTACTGAAACTATTCAGATGATTAAAGAGAAAATGAAAGCGTCTCAAAGTAGACGGAAAAGCTACCACGATAATAGAAGAAAGGACTTAGAGTTCAGTGGGGGTGACCATGTTTTTTTGAGAGTCAACCCGATGATCGGTGTTGGTCGTGCTTTAAAATCCAAGAAGTTGGATCCTAAGTTTATCAGACCATATCAGATAATGCAAAGACTGGGCAAAGTTGCTTACAGAGTGGCATTACCGCCGGAACGTTCGAACCTGCATGAAGTGTTTCATGTGTCGCAGCTCAAGAAATATGTATCTGATCCGTCACATGTCATCCAGAGGGATGAAGTGCAAGTTCATGATAACCTCATAGTGGAAACCTTACCTTTGAGAATTGAGGATCGTAAGATGAAGCAACTAAGAGGCAGGGAGATGCCTCTTGTGAGAGTAGCTTGGGGAGGAGCTGCTGGTGGAAGTGTTACCTAGGAACTGGAGAGCAAGATGCAGGAATCATATCCAGAGTTATTCCATTAAGGTACATTTTCGAGGGCAAAAATAAATCAAGTGGGGGAGATATGTAACACCTTAATTTTTATAATTATGTTTATAAAATAATATTAAGAATTTTGGAGTATAATTGGAAATAATTAAAGAATTATGTGGTTTATAAAAATAATAATATGAGGATAAGGTGGAATATTATAATAATATTATTATATAAATGAGAAAAAGAGAAGTTAGAGGTCTAAGGGGCAAAGGTGAAATTTTCTTGTTTTATTAAGTGGAAAAAGGGATACAATTCTCATTCATCGTATTTTTTTTTGACGAAGAACAGAGAGATCTGGAGAAAAAGGAGAAGAGGAGAAAAGCCAAGGAGCGTAGATCAACGGGATCGAAGTTTGTGAAGAAATCATCCCAATTCAAGGCAAGGGGGGAGAAAAGGTTCTATATTGGTCATCTAACATGAAAGGGCAGTTGGGAGTTCCTTACACTCTTAGGAATTGTATGATTTTGGTTTGTTTTGGTGAAATTGTGGTATGTGTATGAATTAACCTTGTGAATTGTTTCTATGTGAGATAATTGTTATTGGATTGTGAAATATGAGTGGTATGAAAATTGTTATATTAGTATTGTTGATGATGATGTAAATTGAGAAGATAGTAAAACCTATAATTTTCCTAATTGATTAGTGATGTTAGGTTGAGAAAATAGTGAGGAATTAGAAGTATAAAATAAGTATAAGAGAAATATTTGGATTTTTTTGGGTGATAAAGTGAGATATAAGTGATGGGATTCGAAATGGCATGAAATTGGGGGAGAAAAGTGATTTTTTGAAAAAGCTGATTTTTGGGCGCAAGTGGTCTGACACGGGCAGTGTCAGCTGACACGGGGGCAGTGTTAGGCTTTTGGTTTGAAGAATTATGTTGTGATTTTGGAATTTTTGCTACAGGTGGTGTCAACCTTCTGTATTTGCATGAATTTTTGGTTTTAGATGGGAGTGTTCAGGCCGTGTGACACAGGCCGTGTCGGGCCTCTGTATTTTGGAAAATCAAGGAATTTTGATACAGTTTTGACCCATTCTTTTAGTTTAGGTTCCTCCGAGTATTTAAGGCAATAAATTGAGGTTTAGTAAAAAGTATATGACTTGACAACTAAACTTTAGTGAATGAAATTGTGATGATTGTATTAGAGGCATAAGTTTGCTACTATTGCAATTGAGTTTTGTGAATTATGAGCATGTGTTATGTGTTTAACATAATGATATGATGATGTGATTGATAATTGATGAGATCATTTGGATCGTGAAGGCATGACTGTTGTCATGCGTATTTGTATTATGGTGTATGTGTTTGAGTCTGCATAGGCATACACATTTGGTGGAATGATCATGTCTCGATGGAGCGTAAGTGATCATTCGGATTCATTGCGAATCGTTGGTGTAGGGATGATCGTGTCTCTGTGGAGCGTAAGCGATACATCCGGGTTCGAATTAATGAATCATTGTTGAAAGTCGCTACCGTATTATTGCATTGTTTCAGTGAGTCACATTGCATCTGTTTGAATGATTGTTAATACTTGATGTGTATTTAAGTGTGATTATCCTTGAGGTGTTTATTTCACCGTTATGTTATGAAACTATTTCTCACCCCTTTGTCTGTTTTGTTGTGTCTGTGCTTCTTTGGAAGTACAAATAATTTCAGGTGCTTGAGGAATGCTTTTGATGTTAATGTCAGTGTCCTAGGAGCTCTGATATGTAACGGGAACAAGGATTTTTACCATAATATTTTATTTGGTTTTCGTAAATTTTCTTATAATTAAGTACTGGGTTAATGAACATTATTATGATTGAGTTGTAAGGCCTTTGGGCATTTTGATGTTAAAAGATTTATTTCCGCTGCTTGTTTAGAATAAATGAAAGAAAGTTGGTTGATGATGAAGCGACTCTCTTTATTGGATTAACTCTCATTTTATGAAAAATTTATATAATTTTGTAACGGGAAAAAGTGGGTGTTACAGTAGGCGCTGCCGCGGGCGGCGCTCTTATGGACAAACCATACGAAGAAGCCTACAACCTCATTGAGATAATGGCTCAAAATCATTGCTAATGGGGAGGAGAGAGAACATCTGTAGAGAATTACCATAATAAAGGAGGAATGTACGAAGTGAATAGTTTCGATCATGTAAAGCCAAGATGGTTGCTATAGCTCAGAAAATTGATAACTTGACCATAACACCACCAGCCACTGTGGCTGCAGTAACTCCAAATTATGAAATTTGTGGAATCCCAGGACACACATCACCTGAATGTCAAATTCTTGTCGGATTAACCACAATGCTCAGGAAATCCTTATTCTAGAACTTACAACCCAGGATGGAAGAATCACCCAAAGTTATCTTGCAAGAATAATAATGCATTGTATGCGCCTAACCAAGCACTTGATGTACCACCAGGATACCAAAAGGCTGTCGCACCCAATCCGAACGCTCCTAGGAAATCAAATCTTGAACTCATAATGGAAAATTTCATTGCTACACAAACTCAAACAAACATGTATTTCCTGAATCATAATATCCATACTAGTGAGCAGATCAAACAATTGGTGACCAAAGTAGATGCATTAGATACTCATAATAAGATGTTAGAAACACAAATCTCTCAAGTAGCCCAACAACAAGCATCCTCTGCTGCCCCGACTGGAACATTTCTTGGACAGCCACAACCAAATCCTAAAGGTCATGCGAATATTGTTATACTAAGAAGCGGAAAAGAGTTGGACGGACCTACCGATCCTAGAACCGAAAACCTAGCCATGTATCAACAGCCTGAGAAATCAGCTGTGAAAAACGATAAACCACAGGCAAAGGAAACCAACGAACAAGAGGTTGAGGATTAGGAGAAACCCTATGTACCTCCGCCACCGTATAAACCACCGATTTCGTACCCCCAACGGTTAACAAATTCTAAAACTATGGGACAATTCAAGAAATTCGTAGAGCTTCTGAAACAGTTAAACATCACCATATCTTTCACAGAAGCTATTACTCAGATGCCCTCATACGCTAAATTTCTAAAAGAAATCTTATCTAACAAAAAGAAAATCGAGGAGAAGGAAAAAGTTACACTTACTGCTGAGTGTAGCGCAATCATTCAAAATAACATGCCTCCTAAACTCAAGGACCCATGAAGTTTCTCTATTCCTTTGTAATAGGAAAGTTTTTCATAGACAAATCCCTATGTGATTTAGGAGAAAGTATAAGTGTTATGCCGCTATCAATTTGCAAAAAACTGGATATAGGACAACTGAGACCAATAAAGATGGCAGTTCGACTAGCCGATCGTTCAGTTAAATTCCCTGCTGGAATTCTAGAAAATGTTCTTGTACGAAAAGATCAGTTCTACATCCCAACTGATTTCATAATCATGGACATCAAGGAGGATGCTACAACCCCTATTATACTAGGAAGAACGTTCTTAGCTACTTCCAGAGCTATCATTAATGTAAAGAAAGGAATACTGAATTCGAAGTAGGAGAGGAGAAAGTCAAATTTATTCTAACCCAATTCCTCCAAGCTCCAGCCATAGACGATACCTGTTAATTTATAGACTTCATTGATGAATGCAGACGAGAAATGGAAAAAGAAGAGACTACCTACTCAGATATAATGAAAATCCCATCTCCTAAGATCTTCGAAGATGATATCTTAAAAGAACCTTATCATAACGAAAGCCAAATTGAAGGATTAGCTCTTACACCTGATCAAATGCCATGCCCGAAAAAACACGATATTGAACTCAAGGAATTACCTAACAACCTTAAATATGAATTCCTCAATTCAGAACTTGGAAGACCAGTTATAGTGAATTCAGACTTAGGACAACTTGAAACCAAATTCTTTTAGACGTTCTAAGAAAGTACCCGACTGCGTTAGACTATAGCATATCTTATCTAAAGGGAATAAGTCATTCAATATGCATGCACCGCATTATGCTAGAGGAAGACTATAAGACCTCTAGATAACCCCAGAGAAGGATTAATCCAATTTTAAGTATTGTAGTCAGGGACGAAGTAAAGAAGTTATTAGACGTCGGATTATATATCTAATATCTGACAGCCAATAGGTCAGCCCAGTTCATGTCGTACCAAAGAAGGGAAACATCACTGAAAACTGAACAAAGCTACCCGGAAAGACCATTTTCCTTTGCCCTTCATCGATCAAATGTTAGAAAGTCTAGTCAAACATTCTTACTTTTGATACCTATATGGTTACTCAGGATTTTTTCAAATTCCTATTCACCCTGATGACCAAGAAAAGACATTTGCTTACTGTCGTACGCCATTCGGTTTATATAATGCTCCAGCAACATTTCAACGATATATAATGGCAATCTTCACTGATTTCATAGATGACATCATTGAAGTGTTCATGGATGACTTCTCCGTATACGCCCTAAGTTTTGAAGGATGTCTATCTAACTTAGAGATGTGTAAAATTGAATCTTGTGATATATAACAAAGGCATTGTGGTAGATAAATCAAAGATAGAAGTAATAAAAGACCTTCAACCGCCTAAAACCGTGAAAGAAATAAGAAGTTTCTTAGAACGCGCTGGTTTTTACCGACGATTCATTAAGGACTTTTCCAAAACCACTAAGTCGTTGACAAGTTCATTAATGAAGGACGTTGAGTTCATATTTGACAAAGACTGTTTAAACGCATTTGAAACACTCAAAACAGCCCTCATAACTGCACCTATCATGCAACCACCCGATTGGACGCTATCATTCGAGATTATGTGCAATGAGAGTGATTATATTGTAGGTGAAGTCTTAGGCCAAAGAAAGGATAAGAAACTTCACGCAATATATTACGCAAGCATAACTTTGACCCTGCTCAGATGAATTACGCTACGACAGAAAATGAACTCTTAGCAGTCGTGTTCGCACTTGATAAATTATGTTCTTACCTAGTAGGAACTAAAATAATCATATACACCAATCACATAACCATCAGATAACTTCTAAGTAAAAAAGACGTGAAGCCTAGATTACTAAGATGGATCTTATTGCTACAAGAGTTTGATTTAAAAATCAAGGATAAGAAAGGATCTAACAACATAGAAGCAAACCACTTATCACGTATGGAAGGAATTAAACCAGACCCGATACCAATTATTGATGATTTCCCTAATGAACGTCTTATAGCCTAACTTGAGAGTGAGATATCTTCCTTGTATCTAGACGAACAAATCCAAGAAGAAACTATGGAAGTAATTTGTGCACAAACCATTATACCATGGTATGCTGACATAGTCAACTATTTAGCTGCCGTGGTACTTCCACCAGATCTCACGTATCAACAAAAGAAGAAAATTTTCCATGATTTAAGACAATACTACTGGGATGAACCACTGCTTTTTAAGCGCGAATCCGATAGTATTTATTGTCGATGTGTCCCAAAACAAGAAATGGATAATATAATTTCCCATTGTCACTCCGCTCCTTACGGTGGACATGCAAGCACTTCAAAGACTTGTGCGAAGATCCTTCAATCATGCCTATTTTGGCCCACACTGTGGAAAGATGTTCACCTCGCCATTCTAAATTGCGACTGATGCCAATGCACTGGTAACATCTTGAGGCGCGATGAGACGACCCAAAAAGGCATTCTTGAAGTGGAAGTTTTTGATGTTTTGGGAATTGATTTTATGGGACCATTCACATCTTCTTTTGGAAATAAATTTATACTCTTCGTTGTCGATTATGTTTCAAAATGTTTTGAACCCAACAAATGACACACGAGTAGTCATTAAGCTTTTCAAAAACATTATCTTCCCAAGATTCGGTGTACCAAGACTCTTCATAAGTGACAGAGGTTCCCATTTCATATCTAAAATATTTGATAAGCTCTTATTGAAATATGGAGTAAGACACCGAGTAGCAATAATGTATTTATCGCAAACTAACAGATAATTAAAAGTCCCGAATAGAGAAATAAAACAAATTCGAGAAAAAAACGTTGCTACATCGAGGAAAGATTTTTCTAGCAAGATACCCGAAGCTTTATGGGCATAGAGAACAGCTTTTAAGACACCCATCGGAACCGCACCTTTCAAATTAGTCTATGGGAAATCATGCCACTTGCCAGTAGAATTAGAACACAAAGCCTACTGGGCGATAAAAAATCATAACTTTAACTACACTAACGCAAGTGAGAAACGTATTTTAGACTTACATGAATTGGAAGAACTAAGACTAGACGCTTAGGAGGATGCCCACATATATAAGGGGAGAACCAAGAAATGGCATAACAAGTGAATTTCTAGAAAATAATTCAGTGTGGGAGACGTCGTTCTTTTATTCAGTTCTAGACTTAGGTTGTTTCCCAAAAAATTACGATCTTGATGGTCCGGTCCTTTCGAAGTAACAAAGGTCTTAATTAGTGGCGCTATAGAGATTAAGGGTAGGTCTAGTGAACCATTTATAGTAAATGGGCAACGCCTTAAACACTATAATTGGATAGAAGATAAAGAATATCTGACAGGTTTGAAATTGGCAGAATTGCCATTAGAAACCATAAATTAGTTCCCTTAAACCGTGTCGAGCCCCAATATTAAACGAAGCGCTTTATGGGAGGAAACCCATAATTTTGTTGATTTTAGTTTTAAAAAAATTGTATTTCAAAAATTGTATTTTCCCAAAATGCATTAAATTCACTTATTACTGTTTTTGTTTTTGTTTTATTGTGTGACTCTAGGTTTTTTCAAAGTTTTCTACTCCTTATTTGTTTTTCATTCTCACTAACTCTAATCATGACTACCAATATGATTGTAGATTTTAGAGATGGCGTCCAGAGGCACCATTATAAAGATTTAGCCCTAAGACCTATGTTTCTGACCAAATTTGCTCATGTACCTACGATGAAAGCCTTAGGCATAGGCGCTATCATTGACTACCTGTTTAGCCAGCTAGGCTGGGAGTGATTTTCACTTAGGAAACATAAAACCTCTTATTAGCTGACCTTAGAATTCCTAAGTTCACTAGCTTACAACCCAAACTGTGGAAAAGGCTTTACAAGAGGAAAGATAACATTTAGACTCTTTGGATACCCCTGTGAGTTTAACATTCATGAGATGGTTAACCTTTTAGAGTTTCCTGATGGTCATTCCGTCTTCTCGGAACCACAAGAGGATTTGCTTGAACATGGTGAGTTAGAACGTTTCTGGAGTAGTATCTCAGAATGCCCTATGTTGTCCATTGAGATTCACAACCCAACTATTAGCTACTTCCATATGATCCTAGAATACGCATTGTTCGGAAAAGCTGAGAGTGATAACACCGTTTCAAGAGAGGAATTATTCATTATTTTTTGTGCTTTCACCTCCAGAGAAGTCAATGCGGTGACCTTCATGTTTGCAAACTTCTGCATAATTATTCAGAGTGAGAACCGTCAAATCATGATAGGTGGCCTAGTTACCAAGATTGCTGGTGCAATGGGATTTAGAGACCGCCTTGCTAATATTAACCCACTTGGAGTGTTTAGGGCCATGAATATCACATTATGATTTGAGAGAGGGATGTTGTATGACCGAGGTCCTGACCATTTTAAGCATTTGATCAATGGCGTAGTTGTGTCGCATTTAATGCTACATGACCATGAGCGCACGAGTGTGCATAGTAAACATAATTGGCTTTATGATCTAGATGAGTTGATTTATGAACCGAGAGATGCTTGGTCTGAAGTTTAAATAGATCCAAAGACCCCCTCAAATTACTATGATTCAGATGATATGGTTGAAGAAGAAAATCCCAGAGAGGAAAAACCCAAACCTGTTGAGACACCTGCGCCTACTCCAGCCAATCCTGAACTTACTTTAGAAAGTCTCCGAGCTGAAGTGCAAATCATGCAGTATGACATCCGCGATCTGCGTATATATCATCACATTAAGAGATATGGTTATGGATCAATTTGACCATCTGAGAGAAGCGTTAGAGTCCATCCACAAAAATCGTGGCTAATTCTCAACATCAACCATTTAAGAGTTTTTCTTGCATTTTAGTTTTTTTCTCTCAAATTCAGCATTTTTATTTTAGTCCAATTTGATTTCTAGTTACTTTGAATTTTTCAGCTTATTTTAATTTGATTTCTAGTTACTTTGAATTTGATTTAATTTGATTTCTAGTTACTTTGATTTCTCGTTCTTATTTTGTAGTGCCTGAATTATATTAGATCAAGTGTGTTACGTGTGCTTTAATTAAATATTAATATTCATTTGTTGTTTAATTCACTGATGATTGTTGTTAAAAAGATATTAGTCTGATGCAATTATATTACACTGCTAGTTTAATACCAACTATTGCAATGTTGTTACCTACTGCTAAAAATAATTACTACCTATTGATATAAAAAGTATTACCGGCTATAAAATAATTTTGCTACCTATTACACCCATTAGTTGTATGAAAGGAATGTTTAAAGTGCATCACATGTGTAACAGAATAAGAGGAAGCCAAAAATTTGGGAGTTTTTGGATTTTTATTGCCTGACGACCGTCACCATAATGAGACGATCGTCTCAAACGTGTGACGAGCATCACAAAACCATGACGAGCGTCCCAAATCCCAGAATCCTGTAATGTTCACTTGCAACGGTCATGAAGACCGTTGTAACCCCACTAAACCCATATTCTCTAAAGGCATTGTCACACCTCCTCCTATAAATTGCCATTCCTTTCATCCACTTTCACACAACATTTCATAACATCTCATTCGTAGCATAATTCTAGCAACTGCCACTCACCCACTCCCTGTTTCTTTTTCTATTTAATTGCAATATCATTTACATTTTATACCAACCCCATTTCTTCCCAAAAATTAGTTCTCTTTTCTATTCACTTCATATTTTTCTTCCAAACCTTTCTAAATCAAATGGCAACCCAAAGACCCATTAACATTCTTCCAAGAGAAGGTGCCACCGAAGAATTTCAATGCACACGCTTTTCCGTGTTCCATGATAGAACCATTAATGTCACTAGTTACATTGGCGAGGATTACTTGACTTGACTAGGGCTCCTTGACAATGTCAACTACATGCTCGCAAAAACCGGTCTCACGACATTGTACAAAAGCAACAGGCCCACCTATGTTATGCTTACTTTGGAATTTCTGAGCTCCTTTACGTACAACACGCCCAACGATGCAAAAAGTTTTCTGGTAGGGAATATTACGTTCCACATTTTCAGAACGGAGTATTCCGTCACTCAGGAGCAGTTCAGCGAATGGTTCGGATTTCCGCAGGGCAGTGGTTTGCACTTTACCCTTCCAAGGGATGCGAACTAGCAAGCCGATGCTCTCCAGCTTTGGGAGGAATTATAAAGAGAGAGGAACCAGGCGTGGGATGCGTTTTATGCAACTCATATCCATAACCCCGCCATCCGCTATTTTCAGAGGGTGGTGTCCAACACAGTTTTAGGAAGATACAACAATCACAAAGTGAATAAGTGGGAGCTTTTCTAAATCAGATGCGCTTTCTACAACATCCCGGTGAACCCCATAGCCTTCATCTTCTCCAACATCGAGAGTACCTGCAACAGAGGGAAAACCTTTTTTTTTATTTTGGCGGGATGATCACTGACCTTTCTATCAAGCTTGGTCTAGTGGAAAACCTGAACCAGCTGTTAGAAACTACCGCCATGTACCTCGATATGGAGTATTGCAAGAGAAACCACCTCATCAAGAAAAGGAGGGATAACATATATAACTTGGTTGTTAAAAACTGGGTTATCAAGAGCATTGTCCTACCATGCCCCTCCCACACAGATGTGAAGGTCAGAGCCAACTGGCACTATGACCTTGACTCTCCTTCACCAAGCACGACTGCACAAGAAGATCAACAAGATACAGGGACCGATTAGGTACAACAGGCTATGGACAAAGAGGAAGCTGCTGATACGAGAGTCACTGATTTCACCAGCACCAGCACCTCGACTATTCGCAGGCATAGGAATCAACAACCCGCGTCTATGGACAATATTATGGAGGCAATCATTCATAGTAACAAGATGCATCAAAGGCATTACCAGGAGATGTCAGAAAGAATGGGAAGGATAGAGCTTTCTCAGACAGCTCAGGGAGCAACAATTGCTGGTAACACCGAAGCATTGGGTGGCCTGACACACGAAGTTCAGGATCTACATAAATTTATCTATCATGTAGGTGTACTGGACCATATAATGATATATGGACAGAGAGACGTCAGAGGCAGAGCCAGAGGATGAGGCCAGAGACCACAACCACCGCAGGAGTAGTTTAGTTTCTTTTTAGTTTTTAGCTTTTATTATTTTTGTTTATTTATTTATTTAGAAGTGTACCTATATCTCACAACATTGAGTATAATGTCTGAGATAGTGTGGGATAATGTATTAGATTTCCCTTTTTATTGTACTTAACTTTATAAATTAATTGAAGTATTTAGTTTTAAATTCTCTCAAGTATTTTTAGCATTACCAAATATTTTTTATTCCTTTAGAATGCTTTCATTTAACATACCCTACAAGTATATAGGTTGATAGGCTTTGTTAGAAACTGAGAAAAGACTTAACACAATTTATACAGTCTTGACACCTTAGACCCTTAGATACAATATCGATTTGGATACCTGTTATACAGAAATCTGAAGCCTTAGTTCTAAATTAGCCCGAGTAGTTTATATTAGCAGTCAGCACCGTCTGAAGTACAAGCTACATGGAGATCTGATGCAAATAAGTGATTGACTGCAAAAATGCCAAAAAAGAGGATAAAGAAAAAAATCTTAAGAATATGAAAGTCATTCATAAAACAATCAAGTTGCACAAATGGCAAAGCGAAAAGACTGATGTTAGTTGGTTCAGAGGAATCTGGTTCTGAACTCGGTAGGGTGAATTACTATTTGACCACCCACGACTTACACTCAGTATGATGAAGGGTTACAACACTTGTGTACCAGACCCCGTAAAAAAGGAAGAATCAAACTCACAAACAGGCTACTCCATTATGCGCGTGCAAAGGTAAAGGGCTTAATGTGATTGCATCGAATTGAAATCGGGTGAAACAGAGACAAATTCATTAGGTTGAGCTATAATAGCATGATTCAGATTGGTTGGTACAAGTGGTTTATGAACATTATTCGTTTTTAGTGTCAGTGTATTTTTAGTGTTCGAGTTAATATTAGTTCTTTTAACATAAAGCCGCAAAACCATGTATGGATAGGTGATGTGTTTCGTGTCTGCATATGAAAGGTATTTTTAAAAACATATTTGATTGTTTTCTTGAGGACAAGCAAGGATTCAAGTCTGGGGGAGTTTGATAACTCAAATTTATATAGATTATTTAACATGTTTTCTGATCGCTTAACATGTTAATTTATGTATTTGGACAATTTTACGCGAGTTTTGTGTTTGTTTTTCATATATTTAATCAAACATGACTTTTGGAGGAAAAATATAAAAAGAAGACTTATTGGATAAGAAATGTAAAAAAATAGAAGGAAACAAATCAAGAAAGTGAGATTCTGCATAATTGAGTGTGGGACGACCGTCATACATGAGTGACGATTTTCACCTTCCCAAGACGCTTGTCCCATGTTTGATACGATCGTCACAAGGTTAAGTTGCTCATCACTCAATTGATACGATCGTCACAAATCCAATCCCCGAAACCTATTTACGAAATAGAATTCAAAATAGAAAGACGTTATGAAAATTATTCGCATTCAACAGAGAGTTTCTCTCTACCCTAATCAACCTCAGTCCAAGCAAATTAATCAAAGCCCAACCTAAGTTCATGCCTTCAAGTCCTCAACAAACCAAAGTTGTCACCTATAAATAAAAGCTACTACAAATTGCAAAGAGAGCTTCGTTCAAGTCCCAAATTTCTGCAATTCTTTCGTTCGAAGTTCAAATTTATTTTCAGCATTTGTAACACTCAAAAATTTGCCCTCCTATTTATTACCTTGACTGGCTTACGCTTCATATTCATTTTAATTTCTCATTAGGTCATAACTTCGCATTTATCATTTGCATGGAGCTTCTGAGAAATGGGATCAAACATTCTCATGTAATTTTAATTTTCTATTCAGAGGTGATTCATCTGGATATTACGCACAAGAGGTGCAAAGTTTGAATTCATATCGCCAAAAGCATATTATTGTTAAGGGATTGATCAAGTTCCAAAGTTCCCCTTATTCAGAGGCTTCGTTAGAATATTCTCCTCATATCAGTATCCTAGGCTGTACTGGTGATACAAGAAGCAGGATTCAGAGTGTTAGCTTTTAGATCTACTATGGCATCACAGTTCGTAAGAATTGATTTTGGTTAAGGAATTGGGTTTACAATAAAGTCGGGAAGCGCAGGATCATGGTTTATTTGGAAGGCATTAAATGTCACCATCATTCACCATTCTAATTCGTTCAAAAATTATCATAAGCCCATTTGGATATCCAATTCAAATCCAAGTCTTTACCATTATCTGTGTTCATTTTCAAATCTGATTTCATCCCCCATTTAACCATTTTTTCTACACATGTTTAGGCCCATGCCCAGATAACCAAATGGCCACTTTTTTTTTGTTAAATCCATTAAACCATTTCAATACCCAATTAAACTTTTCTTCTTAAACTAATCCCATTTTTTATTCGGTTTCTAGATCATATTCTAAGTCTTTGTTCTTAGTCTATTCATAAAAGAAGGGTGGCCCATGTGATTGCAAAAATGCTAAGGCCCTTTTATAATTATTTTTTTTCCTCAAGCTTTAGATTCACACCATTCTTGCAATGTTGGTGTTACAAGTCCAATATTTTTCATGTCAAGTACATTGGCTGAAACCATCCAAATACCATTCATTAATCATCATTAGTTGTATAACATTCATGAAATTGATAGAAAAAACATACAATTCTTGTAGCTTTTAATGCAAAGTTGTGGTGGTGCAACTTTTGTTATTAAAAGTTAATCTGATCATTTGTTTAGCCTTGCTACTATGCTTATTCAAGAACCGTTTCAAACATTGTGCTCATTATGACCAACTGGATGTCGCTCCCCCGAAAAGACACCGGGTCAAATAGGGTACAGACGCGAACGGTCGGCGAAGAGAGAGATGAAGGTGAAGATGAATAGAGTCGCCAGCTAGGCATTTTTATCCCGAAGGAAAGGTAATGCTGCATAAACCTAGAAAAAGATGGATAAGACGGTTGCGAACCAGAGAAACTGAGAAAGGGGGTTAGTTACAACCTGGGAAGGTATTAGCACCCAGATTGTCCGTCGTACTCGACGGGATCCACGCTTACAAGATTGTGTTTAAAAGGGTAGTGTATGTGTTGTCTGTGTACAAAAGCTGGAAGAGAAGTATACAAGTGTTAGTGCAAAGAGGTGAATGCTCATGAATGAGGCTTAGAAAAGAATGCTGAAAGAGGGGGATGACAGAGAGACTTTTGTTCGATAACAATTAAGTTATGCCTACGTATCCTCCCGTGCAATGAGGAAGTTAGAACACCGTAGTTCGACTCAAAGAGACTGAAAGATAAATTTGACTGTGAACTGCTTGCTTGTCTATGCTCAAGTGTATGACTCGTCTGGCTCGAGTGCTAACTGTCTTACATTAGACGAAAGAAGCAAGTTCTCATTTAAGAATGAGGATGATGAGAAAAGAATCCCGAAGGAGACGATTATTGTTTGTTTTTTGTGTTTTCAGTTTTGTTATTGTTTTTGGTGTTTTGCATAAGTTAATGAGCTTAGGCCTAAATCAAAGGCTTGTAAACTCATTATATCCTCCCTAATTAGGGATAATGAGAATACTTAAGTATAAGGTAAGCACCTCAACTTAATTACCATGATGATGTAGGATTAAGATCATTAACCTACTTGTGATTTTTTAGATGTTTTTGGGTTTTTGTTTAGCGTTAAGTAATGAGTTTAATCTCTAATCACATATTAGTGGGTTCATTACACCATCCTAATAGAAGGATAATAGATGAGAGCACTTAAGCTAAGGAAGATACCTCAACTTAATCCATGGTTAGGGATTAAATTCATTATGTAACAAAGCCTTTATTAAGTGTATTTTGATTAAGGGATGAGATTAAGAAATGAGTTTTATGGTTTGCAAGACAACTTGAGGGGGACTTGTCCATTAAACACTAGGGTTAGTCCTTCTTAACCATAAAGGAAGAATTAGAACCCTAATGTAAGCCCCAATTTACAAGATGAAGTCTTAGTGATTATTAAGATGATTTGATTAAGAGGTTTAAACAAAGTAAAGCTTTAACAGTTAGGATTAAAGTTATACACTCCATCCTAAGAGAAGGATGCATGCATAACCCCGATTCCAAAGTCCTAAAACTTTAAGAGTTTAGTCTTTGATTATGAAGATGAGAAGAGAGACTCGAGGAGACTCAAAGGTAAAAAGCTAAGGGGGACTAATCACAACCCTAATTATTATCATGCTTGGATATCCTATGGTTTGTAAGGCTTGAGAAAGATCTTCAAGGAAGCCACCAATGGAAGAAGCATATGAAAGGAGGATGAAGCAGAATAATAAGTTACTTACTTCATTGAAGAAGATAAGTAACTTAAAGAAAGAAAGTGAGAGAGATGGAACAAAAGTGAACAAGTTCACTTGAAAAAAACCCAGCAATATGCATATGAAAGAGATGAAGAGAAATGAGAAGTGAAGGCAAATCCACTTCTCAAAGTAACTTACCACCTGAAAATGTTAACATGAATGCATAAGGTACAAAGCATAAAGAAATGAAATGAAATGAGATGCAATGAGATGAAAGGACCAAAGTCAGAAGTGTTTATGCAATGTTAATGTCATTTAAGATGATGCAAAGTCATACAAAGTGCATATGCATGATCATACAAGAATGAGATGTCATGTAAGCATGCTTTGAAGTTTGAAAACACATGAAAGTTAATGAAATGAAATGAATGCAAACCATGGAAAATGAATGAAGAAAGGATCAATCATGGTTATAACATGTCCTAAGATGTCTAATATGACATATGAATGCAAGAAATGTCACGGCAAGTTCATGTATGGATGTATATGCAAGATGAATGCAAATGAACACATGAAATTAGGGTTATATGGAAGTATGAGATGCAAATGAACAAAACAGAAGCATATGACATGATAAAAATTTGAAATCAAGCTCAAACAAACCCTAATCCCATACTAGGCCACACCCCAAAGGAGAAGGTCAAAAGCCTAACCAATCAAAAGTTATGAATTTCCTAAGTTTTCTAGGGTTTTTGGTTGGTTCAAAGAGAAAAATACAAATCAAATTGAAAATGCAAGATAAACTCATGAGATAAATAACCTATAAACTACATGCAATATTCAAGACAATGCAAAAAGGATCATCTTCAAACTCTTCTAGGTTAGGCAGAAATGATTTTTTAAAGTTAGGGTTCAAAAAATGAAGTTTAATGACCCTTAATTCAAAGAAAATTCACAAACGATGATCAAACCTAAAAAGAAATTTTTGTGAAGAGTTTGAAAATGTTTCTAAATGAAAAGGGATGATTCATGATTTTTTTGGTGATTCTTAGAAACCTAAATGTATTTTTAATTAATTAAAAGACTTTAATGAATTAAAAATATCATTTAAATATTTTAAAAATACTTTTTTAATGCAAAAAATAAAAATAAAAATGTTTTCAGGTTGAGAAAAATATTTAAAACCAAAATGAAAAAGGAAATATTTTTTGGATGATTTTTGCCATTTTAAAATAATTATGCAAAAGAAATGAAAAGAAAAGAAAATAAAATGAATTAAAATGGAAGGTATGCGCATCTGATGGTCAGGATTCAAACTGGGGATGACTTGGTTGACTGCGCGCGCAATCTAAGGGCCAGCATTTAAACTGAGTTAATTAATTAATTAAACCTAATTATTTTAATTAAACTGAATTAGGGCTTGTGTGGATTAATCTGGACCCTACGAACACGCGCTAAACAAGATCCTACGGTTGACATTCAAACTGCCTGGATTAACCCTAATTACAACCCTAAACATTTTCAGGTGACCGGAGCTAGCTCCGGTCATCTTCTCCGGTGATCCTTCAACCCAACTTCCACCACAAGCCATGAAACTTCACAAAAATCTCCAGAAATGATCTATGGACATCACTAAACAAGAATACAACACTTAAAATCATTTATTTTCAGTTACCAGCATGAATCAAAGCAAACTTCTTTTAGGTCAAAATTTCAGAGATTCGATTCATGCTCATTCTTCACCATTTTCAAAAACAACAAGTGTAGTGTGATCAGGGGAGCATGGGGAACATTTCTATAACATAAAATAAAGTTTCTGGAAAAATTGTTCTTGAGGTATACATGAGGTTGAGCTTTCTGATTCTGGGCTTTCTGGACCTCTCTTTGGTGCAAGTCAACTCCAATGGGCCTCCTAAGTATGCTTTGATGCTTGGAACAAGCTTGCAATGGCTGGTTTTGATGTTTCAACTCTGCTTCACCAGAAATCGTGTTTTGGTTTGGCTGTGTTTCAGGCTATGGTGAAGGGTGGGAAATGCTCCTTAGGTCATGAGGAGATGATTGGTGAAAGAAAATTGAAGTTTGAGTGGCTGAGGAGTGAGTTTCGAAAGCTTGAAGGTTTTGACAAATTTTGGGCAATCTGAGTGTGGGGAAGATTCAGGCCTTAATGTTATGTGTTTTGTGTTGCTTGAGGTTTGTATAATGTGTAGTGATTGGTTTAGAGCGTTGTTGTGGCACAACTTGATTGGTATGGGAGGTTTTGCAAAAAAGTCAATTTTGTGAACTTGAGGTATGGGCATGGTGCAGACCTGTTTTCTTGGGGTGTCTGGCCTCAGCTGACTTTGTGGAGATCCATGGAATTGGTTTTGATATGCTGGCACAAGTGGATGAAGAGTTTCATACCATTTTGCAATTCTTGAAAGTTTTGGCCCTTTTTGATTTCTTGAAGTTCAAGTCATGAAAATGCATGGTTCAAAGCACAATTCTGATGTTTAGAGGTTGCCTTGACATATTGTGAAGTATTTGTGTCCATTTGAAGTCATTAGAATGCTTGAATATGCCAATTTGCAAAATCCCTCTTTGACACGAAACTTGAAATTTTAGGATTTTTGCCAACTTTGAAAGGCCATATCTTGAGTACTAGAATGAATCAAGACATGTTCTTGTGCTTTTTGAAAAGGGAAAGACCTAATCTACAACTTTCATGACCAAGAATTTTTCATTTGAAGCATTTTTGATCAAGAAAGAGGAGGTTGAAAAACTCTCCCAAAATGGAAAGTTTCCATTACAAGTCATTTCCATTTTTGGCAAGTTTGCAAATGGCTCAAAATTCTTCAATATTGTGAACTTAGAACCACTTTTAAGATCAAATAAATATCATAGAACTTCATTTTGATGAAAATACCCCATTGGTTCCATTGTTGGGGGCCTCAGATGCCCTGATTTTGACTTAACTTGCTCAAGAAGTTACCCAATGAACAAGTCACTTCCATAATGAATTTCTTCATCAAACTTGGTACACATGATCCTTATAACATCTTAAGAACAATAGAAACAATAATGTCCTAAAAATTTGGAGTTAAGGCCTCTGAAACCAAAACCCTAATTTTGGTCATCTGTGCAGTGAAAACCCTAGCTCTGCTTCCATGCCCTTGCCAGTTCTTGTGATCCCTTGACTTTCATGAACTTTGAGGAGTACAATATGATTGTAGAACACACATGGACCCTCTTAGAAAGCTTTTAGGCCTTTGGGATGGCTCAGATGGATCCTTGGATTGCTCAGATTACAAACCCTAGATGCAGATGAACTTGAACTATGTAGATGAAACAAATATGCAATATGAGGTGGTATGCTTATGCTTATGCAAAAAATGAAAGATCACAAGCCATTGTGAGAAAAAGTGAGGGAAAATTTGGAGTGTTTACAATGGCCTTAATCCATTCTTATCTGAGTCAAAGAAAGCTCATAATAGACTTTACAGAGCAACCAAGAAAAAAAAGGAGAAGAAGTCCATAATATAAAAAAAAACAGAAATTACAGAAGGAGAGGGGAATGAAAATACAGTTACAGAAACTGTTACAAAGACTAACAAATTTCTGATTTTTTTCGAAACTTCATCAATCCAATACACCTTCAGTCATCAATCTTTTCCGCTCTCCATATGCAGATTCCCCTACTTCAATAAACGGAATCGCTAATCACCACCAACCATCAACCTCGGAATCACCGCATCCATCTTCTTCCGCAACATTGAATCAAAATGTTTCTACATCAACCTTGGCTTCATCAGTCATTAATATCTCACCAATCTCCATTGATCTTCAACTCTCACAACTCCGAATCATCATTCTTCACCGACCTTCCTCTTCTTCAATCATCATTGCATCAATCATTCACCTGCACATCACACCAAACTCAGTTCAGAAAAATGTCTCCTGCAACAACATCAACAACGTACAATTCATGGCCAGATTTTGTAAAGGAAAAGCTTACGACAACGCAAAGGCATGACAAGTGTAACGGAAAATAAAAGGAGGAAGTTAAAAAAAAAAGGGTTACAAAATCATAGTGCACTTCATTTTCCAACCTATTCACAAAAACTTTAACAGAATTTTAATTAACCTATAACTAACTCATAACTGAAAGAATAACAAACTTATAACTGAATTCATCTAGAAGATTCACCTGGAAACTCTTCACAAAGCTTGACTCATCCTCTATAAATCAGATCATTCTCCATATTCTGCTTCTTCTTCACAAAATTCTGAACCTGATTCTACTTCACTCTCACTTTTTCGTTTTCTTATTCTCCATTAATTTCAATACATGGACATCAACTCTTAATTCATCATCTTCATTCCATCTTCACCCTCAATCTCTCTTCAATCTATATCTTCATCTCCTTCTCATTTTCATCCATTTACGGTGTTATAGGGCTTCTTCACCATCACCTTCATACATCTTCATCCACTCAACATCATCAATTTTCAACCATTAAACATGCATCAAGAAAACCATTCACAGAACATCATTCATGACGTCATTTCTGATTTCTAAATGCACACAATAACGATAAAATGCAAGAATTCAAAGCATCATGGAATTGAGGAAAATCGAAGAAGAAGAAGATTGAAAAAAGAAAAAGCGAGAAACGATACCTATGATGCGGCGGATAACGTTGATTTTCGTCAATTTTTGAAAACACTTGCATCAAAGCTCTTCCTCCTCTTCGATCATCTCCATCGTCAACATCACTCTTCGCTAATCATCATCTTCAAGGCTTCACCACCATTCACTTCTTCAACCTTCAAGTTCCCTTCACAGCAACAACACAAATTTTTGATTCTCCTCTGTATCATCTTCACGGCATCAACAACCTTCATTAATTATTCGAAACCAGCAACAAGCTTTATCAAACACAAAACTATAGTAAGCGAAATAAACGAATAAACAAAAACGCAACGATACAATTGTCGCTCCAAAAGATTTGCATCCCGGTGCAGACGCGAATTGTCGGCGAAAACAGATATGAAGGTGAATTGAATAGAGTCGCCAACTAGGCATTTTTATCCCGAAGGAAAGGTAATGCTGCATAAACCTAGAAAAGGATGGATAAGACGGTTGCGAACCAGAGAAACTGAGAAAGGGGGTTGGTTACAACCTGGGAAGGTATTAGCACCCAGATTGTACGTCGTACTCGACGGGATCCACGCTTATGAGATTGTGTTTAAAGGGGTAGGGTAGGTGCTATCTGTGTGTAAAAGCTGGAAAAGAAATATACAAGTGTCAGTGCAAAAGAAAGTGAATTGCTCAGGAACTAAGGCTCAGAAAAGAATGCTGAAGGAGGGGGAAGACAAAGAGACTTTTGTTCGATAACCGTTAAGTTATGCCTATGCATCCTCTCGTGCAATGAGGAAGTCAGAACACCTTAGTTCGACTCAAAGAGACTGAAAAATAAATTGACTGTGAAATGCTTGCTGGTCTATGCTCAAGTGTATGACTCGTCTGGCTCCAGTGCTAACTGTCTTGCATTTGACAGAAGAAGCAAGTTCTCGCTTATGAATGAGTGTGATGAGAAAAGAATCCCGGAGTAGACGATTATTGTTTGTTTTTGTGTTTTCATTTTTTTATTGTTTTTGGTTTTTTCATAAATTAATGAGCTTAAGCCTAAGTCAAAGGTTGTAAACTCATTATATCCTCCTTGATTAGGGATAATGAGCCTACTTAAGTATGAGATAAGCATCTCAACTTAATTACCATGATGATGTAGGATTAAGATCATTAACCCATTTGTGATTATTTAGATGTTTTTTTGGGTTTTTGTTTAGTGTTAAGTAATGAGTTTAATCTCTAATCGCATATTAGTGAACTCATTACACCATCCTAATAGAAGGATAATAGATGAGAACACTTAAGTTGAGGAAGATACCTCAACTTAATCCATGGTTATGGATTAAATTCATTATGTAAAAATCCTTTATTAAATGAATTTTAATTAAGGGATGAGATTAAGAAGTGAATTTTATGTTTGTAAGACAACTTGAGGGGGACTTGTCCATTAAACACTAGGGTTAGTCCTTCTTAACCATGAGGAAGAATTAGAACCCTAATGTAAGGCCCAAGTTACAAGATAAAGTCTTAATGATTATTAGTGTGATTTGATTAAGAGTTTTAAACAAATTAAAGGTTTAACACTTAGGATTAAAATTATACACTCCATCTTAAGAGAAGGATGCAGGCATAACCCTAATACCAAAGTCCTAAAACTTTAAGAGTTTAGCCTCTGATTATTGAGATGAGAAGAGAGACTCAAGGGGACTCAAAGGTAAAAGCTAAGGGGGACTAAACACAACCCTTAGATTATCATGCTTGTATTTTCCTATGGTTTTTTAGGCCTAAAAGAGAATATCTTCAAGGAAGCCACCAATGGAAGAAGCAGATGAAAGAAGGATGAGAAAGAAGAACAAATTACTTACTTCAATGAAGAAGATAAGTAACTTGAAGGAGGAAAGTGAGAGAGAGGGAACATAAGTGAATCAAATTCACTTCAAGGAAAAGTTAAAATTCACATGAATGAAATAAGAAGGAGTGAGAAGTGAAGGCAAATCCACCTCTCACAATGACTTACCAAAAGTTCCTGAAATGGTTAGTATGAATGCATAAGGTATAAAGCATAAGGAAATGAATTGAAATGAGATGAAAAGACCAAATTCAGAAGTGATTATGCAATGAAAATGGCATATGAGATGATGCAATGTCCTACAATGTGCCTATGAATGATCATACAAAGATGGGATGTCATGAAAGAATGTTTGGAAGCTTGAAAACACATAGATGTTTTATGAGATGAAATGAATGAAAAGCATGGAAAATGAATGAAGAAATGATCAAGCGAGGTTCTAACATGTCCTAAGATGTCTAAGATGACATATGAATGCATGAAATGTCATGGCAAGTTCATGTGATGGTGAATATGCAAGGTGAATGCAAATGAACATGGGAAATTAGGGTTTTATGGACATGTGAGATGCAAATGACCAAAACAGAAGCAATCAACATGATAAAAAATTGAAATCAAGCTCAAACAAACCCTAATCCCATACTAGGTCACACCCCAAAGGAGAAGGTCACAAGCTAATTCTATTGAAAGTTATGATTTTCCTAATTTTTCTAGGGTTTTTGGATGATTCAAAAGAGAAAATGCAAATCAATTTGAAAATGAAAGATAAATTCATGAGAAAAATTATCTATAAACTACATGCAATATGTGAAACAATGTAAAAAGAATCAAGTTCAAACTCTTCTTGGTTAGGCAGAAATGATTTTTCAAACTTTGGGTTAAAAATTGTGATTTTTAAAGACCCTAAATTCAAAGAAAATTGGGAAACTATGGTCAAACCTAAAAAGATATTTGTGTGAAGAGTTTGAAAATGTTTCTAAATGCATTGGAATGGTTCATGATTTTTTTGGTTATTTTTAGAAACCTAAATGCATTTTTAATTAATTAAAATACTTTAATTAATTAAAAATAACATTTAAATAATTTAAAAATACCTTTTGAATGCAAAAAAATAAAATAAAAAATTATTTTTGGGTTAAGAAAAATATTAAAAGTCAGAATGCAAAGTTTCAATTGTTTTGATAAGTTTTGCTATTTTAAAATAAATATGCAAAAAGAAAAGAATAGAAATGAAATAAAAATGACTAAAATGAGAAGTATGCAGATCCAAGGGGTGATATTCAAACTGGAGGGAAGAGGATTGACTGCGCCCGCTTACCAATGGCTAAGATTCATTCTGAGGATTTTTAAATTAATTAACCTAATTAAAATTAATTAATTTGAATTAAAGTTAATGAAGCAATCTGGACCACTCGTTCATGCGCTAACCCTAAGATCTAAGGGGCTACATTCAAACTGGCTAATTAACCCTAATTAAAACCCTAAGCATTTTCAGGTGACCGAAGCTAGCTCCGGTCATCTTCTTAGGCGAGGCAAAAATCCAGAAACTTATACACGCATCTAAACTCCTAATTTCTTGCCCAGAATCACTCCTCTAACATCAAAGAACATGAATCCACAAACAAAAATCATTTATCATGCATAACAAAGCTGAATCGAAGCCAACAAGTTTTAGGTCAAAAATTTCAGAAGCTTCGTACATGCTCATTTCTCAATCATATTCAAAACAAAACATATCAGAATGATCAGGGGAACATGAAGATTGATATTTTAACTTAAATAACAAGTTCTGGAAAAAATGTTCTTGATGACTACCTGAGTTGAAGCTTTGCAAACTTGAGCTTTCTGACCTTTTCATTTGTGAAAAATGCCTGCAATGATCCCTCTGATGCTTCTGAAAGGCTTGAATGGAGTTTAAATTAGCTGGTTCGAGTGTTTCAGTTCTGAGAGGTGAGAAATAGTGTTTTGGATTCAGAGGCTTTTTGGGGAAAATGAAGGGTGGTTTGTGTTCCTTAAGACATGAGTGATTGAATGGTGAAGGAAGTTTTGAGTTTGAATAGCTATACTGACAGATTCGAAGAGAGGAAGTTTTTGCAAGTTTTTGTGATTCTCAGTTTGTGTATGTCTTCAGGCTTGTATGTTATGTGTTTTGAGGTCCATGATGTTTGCATAAAGTATTGTGATTGGTTCAGAGAGTTGGTGTGGAATAGTGTGATTGGTATGAGAGGTTTTGCAAAAAGTCAAGGTTAGTGTACTTGAAGCTTGTCACGGGTCAGAGCTTGTTTGAAGGGGTGTCTGGCTTCAGCTTGCATCGAGGATGACCTTTGGATCAAGAGAATGCAGTTGTATGGCTTGGATCAAGTGTTCTCATGGTTTATGCAATTTTCCCTCTTTGATGTTTCTTGAAGATCAATTTATGAAAATGCCAAATTATTGGGCCAATTCTGATCTTTTGAAGTTTCTTTGACATGTTGAAACATATTTGTGCACATTAGAAGTCATTTAGAAGCTTGAACATACCAATATGCAAAATCCCTCTTTGACATGGAACTTGAAATTATGTGATTTTTGCCAACTTTGAAAGGCCATATATTGAGTTCTAGGATGAATCAAGACATGTTCTTATAATTTTTGAGAAGGGAAAGACCTAATCTACAACTTTCGTGCCCAATAATTTTTCATTTGAAGCATTTATGGTCATGAAAGAGGAGGTTGAAAATCTTTCCCAAAATGGAACGTTTGCATTTCAAGTCACTTCCAAAAATGGCAAGTTTGCAATTGGCTAAATATTCTTCAATCTTGTGAACTTTCAACCACTTCTAAGATCAAATAAAGGTCATAGAACTTCAATTTGATGAAAATGATCCTTTGGTTCCATTGTTGGGGGCCTCAAATGCCCTGATTTTGACTTAACTTGCTCAAGAAGTTACCCAATGATCAGATGACTTCCACAATGAATTCCTTCATGAAACTTGGTACACATGATCCTTATAACATATTGAGAACATTAGAAACAATAATGACCAACAAATTTGGAGTTAAGGCCTCTGAAACCAAAACCCTAATTTTGGTCATCTGTGTAGTGAAAACCCTAGCCCTGCTTCCATGCCTTTGCTAGTTCTTGTGATCTCTTGACTTTCATGAACTTTGGGGAGCATAATATGATGATGGAACACACATGGACCCTCTTGGAAAGCTTTGAGATCTTTGGGATGGCTCAGATGGAATCTTGGATTGCTCAGATCACAAACCCTAGATGCAGATGAACTTGAACTTATGTAGTGAAGCAAATATGCTAAATGAGGTGCGATGCTTATGTTAATGCAAACATGAAAGATCACAAGCCATGGTGTGATATTAGTGAGGGCAAATTTGGGGTGTTTGTAAATGGTAGTCAGCAAATGGCGGGACTCCATAGATCATTACAAGTCTGAAAAATGGTAAATACATGGAAAAGGGCTACATTGAAATACAATGATCACTATTCTCCCTATCAACTTTGAATTCCATTGTGCCCGAAACTTCAATCAAGGATAAGTGAATAAGAAAATTTGATGAGCATTTCTTCTGAAGGATAGAATCTGAAATCCTCGGTCGCTACAAGTGATCCAATCTGTCGATGCAATTACTTTCCATGATCCCTAACTTTTGCCTAGATTGCCCTTTCGGGTTTTCAATCTACCGGGATATTTATTTTTATTTTTATCTCTAATTTTCCATGGACTGCCCTTTTGGGTTTTCAATCCACCGAGACACTCATTTTTTCCTAAGCCGCCCTTTCAGATTTTCAACTTAGCGAGTTGTTCTTTTATTTTTTAGGCGAAGTATTTTTTGATTGCATCCGCATTCACAGGACAAGTGATCTCATCACCATCCATAGTTGCAAGAATTAATGAACCGCCAGAGAAGGCTTTATTGACAACATATGGGCCATCATAGTTCATTGTCCACTTGCCCCGAGAATATGTAATGAAAGACTGGATCTTTTTGAGCACGAGGTCGCCTTCTCTGAATACACGAGGTTTGACCTTCTTGTCAAAAGCTTTCTTCATTCTTTGCTGGTGCAACCGACCATGACATAAAGCTGTTATTCTCTTTTCCTCGATCAAATTCAACTGATCAAATCTACTCTGACACCATTCAACCTTAGTCAACTTAGCTTCCATCAGAACTCTCATTGATGGGATCTCAACCTCGACGGGGAGCACTGCTTCTATACCATAAACAAGTGAGAAAGGGGTTTCCCCTATTGAGGTGCGGACAGATGTACGATAACCATCAAAGCAAAAGGGAGCATCTCATTCCAGTCCTTGTATGTCACAACCATCTTCTGAATGATCTTCTTAATGTTCTTATTCGCAGCTTCAACATCCTCATTCATTTTCGTTCTATAAGGAGAAGAATTATGGTGTTGAATCTTGAATTATTCACAACGCTCTTTCATCATCTTATTATTCAAATTTGAACCATTATCAGTAATGATTCTATTTTGAACACCATATCTGCAGATAATGTTATTCTTGATAAACCGAACCACAACTTGCTTGGTCACATTAGCATACGATGCCGCTTCCACCCACTTGGTGAAGTAGTCAATTGCTACAAGAATAAAACGATGTCCATTCGAAGCCTTAGGTTCAATCATACCAATCATTTCAATTCCCCACATAGAGAAAGGCGACGGGGAAGAAATTACATTGAAATGAGTTGGTGGCACATGAATCTTATCAACATACACTTGGAACTTATGGCACTTTTTCACATACTTGCAACAATTATATTCCATTGCCAGCCAATAGTAACCTGCTCTCAACATCTTTTTAGCCATTGCATGCCCATTAGCATGAGTACCAAAAGATCCTTCATGAATTTCTTTCATTAACATGTCTGCTTCGTGTCTATCCACGCATCTGAGAAATACAATGTCAAAATTCCTCTTATAAAGCACATTCCCATTCAGGAAGAAATTGCGTTCCAATCTCCTCAAAGTCCTCTTGTCTTTATCGGATTCCCCAAGTGGGTACTCATGACCCTGAAGAAAACATTTAATATCATGATACCAAGGCTTGTCGTCATGGACTTCTTCTATTGCAAACACATGAGCTAGTCTTTCAAGTCGCATCACCCTGATCATGGGAACATCATTCCACTGGTGCACCTTTATCATAGAAGCTATAGTTTCCAAAGCATCTTCCATATGATTTTCATCACGAGGCACATAATGAAACTCAACTTTAGTGAAGAAAGTTGATATCCCCCTGGAATAATCTCAATAAGGGATCAAGTGGGGTTTATGAGTTATCCACTTACCCTTGATTTGATTGACTTAACTTGCTCAAGAAGTTACCCAATGATCAGATGACTTCCACAATGAATTTCTTCATCAAACTTGGTACACGTGATCCTTATAACATATTAAGAACATTAGAAACAAGAATGACCAAAAAATTTGGAGTTAAGGCCTCTGAAACCAAAACCCTAATTTTGGTCATCTGTGTAGTGAAAACCCTAGCTCTGCTTCCATGTCGTTTCCAATCTTTGTGATCCCTTGAATTTAATGAACTTTGGGGTGCATAATATGATCATAGAACACACATGGACCCTCTTGGAAAGCTTCAAGACCATTGGGATGGCTCAGATGAATTCTTGGATTGCTCAGATCACAAACCCTAGATGCAGATGAACTTGAACTATAACGTGAAGCAAATATGCAATATGAGATTGAATATTTATGTTAAAACAAAAATGAAAGATCACAAGCTATGGTGTGATAAAGAGTGAGGGAAAATTTGGGGTGTTTACAACAAGCAGGAGAACAAGAGGAGTAATTCAAGAACAAAGCGACGGTATTTTTTTTGAAATTGCAACAACAACTCGGAAAATCGCAACAAAGTTGAATCGTTGCAAGAAGAGTAATGAAAGAAAATCGTACCTTGATTGACTCTCGTTGCTATCGTCTCTCGGGTATGTGAATCGTAACTTTGTGGTGATTTTTCTTTGTTCTTCTGTTTTGTATGAGTTCCAATTCGTGGATTGAATGAGTATTAGGTAAAAATAATCACAAATTTGAGTAGAGGAGAGAAAATGAGAGGGAGTTCATGTAGGAGAATCAAGCTGTGGTGGTGGATCCGTCGCCGCGTCGGCGACGTGATTAGGGTTGAGAAACTCGAGATTAAGAGGGATAAGAGAGGATGCGTCTTGAGGGAGAGAATAGAAAGGTCTGGTCTATGGTTCTCATATCTTTATTGTTGATTTGCCCTTTTGAATTTAATCTATGTGTTTATTGAAATTAAAAGCCATTAAACCCTGATTAATGCCACCGAAAAAGTCATAAAAATATGTGAAAATTAGTTGATTCCACCGCCCAAAAATTGGAAGAAGATAAGGATAGGTTGTTTTGGCCCATTTCGGCGGTGACAAGTGTCACCGTCCGATAGGATATTTGAATCGGCATTCCATGCGTGTCCCATACCTCAACTTTCGTGTGTCCTCACTTCATAACCATCTGATGAGTTTACTTTAGGAAAGACTTTAATCATACGACCCAGATGAGGTCAACCGTGTTAACCGCACACCCACCGTATGCACTTCTAGTTTTCTGTCTTGGGCCTTGTTATTTCTGCTATTCGCACTGCATTTTTACAAGCCCAATGGATTTTCAACTAATAATTACTTATTTCTCACCCCCTCCTCTATTTCCTTGTTTTTTTTTTAATTTTCTGTTTTATGTAGTTTCCACTTAAATCCATAAAAAATATCAAAACTCGTAATAGAAATCCCCAAAATATATAGGAGCTTTCTAATGCATTTTATAAATTTTCTATGTTTTTACTTTCTTATTTTTGCTAATTTTCAATTTTATTTCGATTTTCCATTTAATTTGTTTTCTATGGAATTCTTTCATGAACACTTTATTTTGCACATTTTATTTCTCCCACTTCCTGTATGATTTTTGTCCCATTCATTTTGCTATGATTAGAGGACTTATAATAGAACCTGGAATCATTTTTGTTGTATTTTGTAGATCATTTTATCCACTGTTTTGATAGTGTTTTTGTGAAAATTTGTGATAAGATCTTAGGTAGATTTAAGTGACCATTTGATATAGTTAGGTTATGAATTTTTAGGATATCTTTTAACACAATATTACAGTCATGTTAGGGAACTTAGGGAATTAATTTCATATTTTTTCCAGGACTTTTACTATTTTTAGTGTATTGGTTTTAGTCAATTTTTCCATTGTAAATCTATCTAGTTTAGCTTAGGATTTTATGGTGCATTAGGACTTAGATTAATTAGGTATAATATTATGATATTTGAAGGCCTTAGTATGGTTTAGCCACTGATTTTAGATTGTTGATATTTGACAAGATCCTTTAGTTTTAGGACTTAGGCTTAGAATTCCTATTAAGTGTGTTTACATGAGGTTTAGCCCTATTTTTGTTTTATGCTTTAATATGCACTTTGAGCTATTATTTCTTCATCTCATTTTTATATTTTTTCCTTAACATTTATATTCCACCTATATAGGCTTCCCCATTTTTAGAATCAACTTGACTTCCTTAGGAAGTAAGTTGAGTTCTAATTCCTTTCTTATTTCTTTTCTTCCTTAGGAATTGAAAAACCTCACAAATCATTAGGATCACTTTTTGAATATAATAACTAAATTAGGATTGAGTCTTAGTTCCCTTAGTTTTTGCCTATTTTTCACTTGAGTCCTTCTTACTCATCTCATAAAGAAAAATAATAAAATACTTAATAAAGGTTGAATGTTATCATACGACATGAGACTTTGTTGCGGAGTACTTACGTAATGAGAATGTGCACAAACAATAAACTCAAAACACTTCTCATAAAAGACGATAAACCAAGACATCACATCTTCTCTTTTCATCTCATACTCTTTGCAGACGAATGTGACTTTCCTCGACAGTTCAAACAACGATACGGTAGACACCCTTGAGTCAGAGCCAGTAACATCTGAGTTGGAGCTATGGCAACGTCATCCTAAAAAACACAAGCAAATTTTCGCCTTAGTTAGATGAACTACGACGACTCTGATTCTCATTTTCCTGATGAGGTACGTAGGCAGTGGGGTAGGGCCCATTCGAGCACATTCTTTATTTTCCCTATATTTCCCCCTTTCTTTTCATTTTCTTTTCCAATTCCTTTTCTTATTTCAATTCCAGTTCCAGCCAGAAATTCTTTCATTCAAACCACATTGTATTTCTCATCCTTTGAAACATATTAACAAGCGTGGATCCTGTCGGGTACGGTGGACGGTGTAAACACCACAAATTTTCCCTCATTAAATTCACACCATGGCTTGTGATATTTTCATATTTGCATAAGTTTAAGCATATCATCTCATATTACATTTTTGTTTCATCTGCATAGTTCAAATGCATCTGCATCTAGGGTTTGTGATCTGAGCAATCCAAAGATCCACCTGAGCCACTCCAAAGGTCTCCAATCATTCCAAGAGGGTCCATGTGTGTTCCATCATCATATTATATCCCTCAAAGATCAAGGAAGTCAAGAAATCATAAGAACTTGGAAAGCATGGAAGCAGGGCTAGGGTTTCACTACATAGATGACCTGAAATTAGAGTTTTGGTTTCAGAGGCCATAACTCTAAATTTTTTGGTCATTCTTGTTTATAATAGTCTCAATATGTTATGAGGATCATGTGTACCAAGTTTGATGAAGAAATTCATTGTGGAAGTCATCTGTTCATTGGGTGACTTCTTGAGCAAGTCAGAGCAAAATCAGGGCATCTGAGGCCCCCAACAATGGAACCAAAGTGGTATTTTCATCAAATTGAAGTTATATGATCTTTATTTGATCATTAAAGTTCTTAGAAGTTCAAAAAATTGAAGAAATTTGAGCTAAACCAAAAGTTGCCAAAAATGGAAATGACTTGTAATGGAAACTTTCCATTTTGGGAAAGTTCTTCAACCTCCTCTTTCTCAACCAAAAATGCTTCAAATAAAAAATTGTTGGTCATGAAAGTTGTAGATTGGATCATTCCCTTATAAAAAAGTACAAGAACATGTTATAATTCATTATGGAACTCAAGTTATGGCCTTGCAAAGTTGGCAAAAATCCTATAATTTTCACTTTCACACCAAAGAGGATTTTTTGCAATTTCACATACCAAGTCATTTTGTGATCTCTAATCACTCTCTAAGCATCATACAAACATAATACAACTCATTGTGACCAGAATTGCCCAAGGAATCATAAGTTTCTATGGCTTGCATCACAAGAAATCACAAAAGGGGCAAAATGCAAAACACTTGCAAAACCTATGAAAGCCATGCCTCTAAGCCATCCAGCTGCATAAAATGAATCCCATGGCTCTCCTTGTTCAATGCTGAACCAGGACATGCCCTACAATAGCTTCTACATGAGCCCATACCTCAAGTACACAAGTTGTTGACTTTTTGCAACTTGCCCCATACCAACCACCACAGGCTACCACCCACTTACTGACCTATCAAGACATGTTATGTGGACTGAAAGCAAGCTACTTCACATAACATTGGAGCTCAGAACCTCTCATACACCAAGTTCACAAAAATCACCCTCAACCTTCCTCTCTTCAAAACACACTACACAAGCATCAAACCTCAAATATTTTTCCATAGATCAACTCACCATCATCCCCAGATCATTTCCCAACCATTACCCAGCCCTAAAAGCCAGGCAAACACAAACACGATTTTGGACCAGCTGAGTTGCAACCTATCAATCCAACCATTCTAAACTCTTTCAAAGCATTGCAACATCATCAGGGGTTCAAGTGGAGTAGATTTGCACAGGAGAAGAGGTCCAAAAGCTTGAGAAGTGAAAGCTCTAGCTCAGGTAGCCACCTTCAAACGTTTTTCCAAAACTTGTTTTTTATGTTATAGAAATGATCTATATGTTTCACTGATCACACTGCACTTGTTGGATTTGAAAATGGTTGAGTATTGAGGTTGTACCGTGTCTCTGAAAGTTTTGTCATTTTTATGTTTTTCTTCGAATCTTGAGAATGATGAATGGGAAATGAATTTTGAGAGTTGATTCGTGTTTAGAGTGAGCTGGGGATGTGATCTGGAGCTTTAGAGCTCTGGAAATGGCCCAGGGAAGAAGTTTGTAGTTTGGTCTCGCCGGAGAAGACGACTGGAAGTCTTCTCCGGCCACCTGAGACTGATTAGGGTTAATCTGCGTAATTAACGAAGTTTGAATTCTGGCCCTTGGATGTTGTTTCCTGCGCGTGTTTGGACGGCCCAGATTAGTCATTAAACCCTAAAACCTAATTAATTAATTTAATCTGAATTAAGTAGCCAAGACAAACCTCACCAATTAGATTACGCACTGGTCAACATTCTTTTCCCAACTTTGAACCTGGTCCACTGAATTGTCATACTTTCATTAAAATTCATTTTAATTGCATTTTTTTGTCATTTTATTTAAAATACCTAGAAAAATCACAAAAATATTTTCTTCTGCATTTTAATTCCCAAATATTTTTCTTCACCCAAAAACATTTTTATTTTTATTTTTTGCATTAAAAAATTATTTTAAAAATATTTAAATGTTTATTTTAATTAATTAATGGAAATTAATTAATTAAAATACCATTTAGGTTTCTAAAAATTCCAAAAAAAATCACATTGCATCTTAGGACATTTATAAACATTGTCAAACCATTCATACAAATTTCTTTTTGGTTTTGATCCAATTTTAACATTTTTCTTTGAATTTAGGGTTCATAAAATACCCTTTTTGGAACCCTAACTTTGAAAATTCTTTTCTACCTAACCATGAAGGGTTTGACAATGATTATTTTTGCATTGTTTTCCATATAGAATGTAGTTTCTAGGGTATTTTTTTCATGAATATATCCCTCATTTTCAAATTGATTTGCATTTTTCCTCTTAAGGTACCCAAAACCCCTAGTTAACTTAGAAAAATCATAACTCCTTTTAGGTTAAGAGTTAGACCTTCTCCTTTGGGGTGTGATATCATGTGGGGTTAGGGTTAGTTTAAGGTCATTTGAAATTTTTTATCATGTGAATTTCTTCTATTTTGAACATTTGCATCTCATCCTTTCATGTAACCCTAATTTAGCATCCATACTTGCATCTCACATTGCATTGCATGAACATATGAACTTGCCATGACATTTTAAGAACTTGTATTCCATCTTAGACATCTTATGAAATTTCTTGAACATTGCTTGGTCATTTATACATACATTTGCTATGCTTTGCATCCATTTCATTTCATAAACATCCATGTGTTTTCATACTTCAAAGCATGTTTCATTTGCATCCAATCTCTTATATGACCATTCATTGCACTTTGTATGCCTTTGCATCATGTCATAGTATCATTTGAATCATGTGTTTGCTTCTGGTTTTGGTTTTTACCTTTGCATATGCTTCATTTCATTTCATTTCTTTCCTTATGCTAACATTTCCAGGTGGTAAGTTAACTTGAGAAGTGAATTTGCCTTCACTTCTCATTTCTATTCATCTTCTTCATATGAATCCTTGCTGCATTTTTCATTGTCTTAGAGTGAGCTTGCTCATTCATGTTTATCTCTCACTTTCTTTCTCTAAGTTACTTATCTTCTTCGGTGAAGTAAGTAACTTATTCATTTGCTCCTTCCTCCTTCCATCTGCTACTTCCATTGGTGGCTTCTTTGAAGATCTCTCTTAAGCCTCACAAACCATAGGAACATCCAAGCATAATAATAATTAGGGTTGTGATTAGTCCCCCCTTAGTTTTTATCTTTGAGTCTTTTTTGTGTCTCTCTTCTCACCTCATCATTAGACACTAAACCCTTAAGGCTTTAGGACTTTGGAATTAGGGTTATGCCTGCATCCTTCTCTTAGGATGGAGTGTATAACTTTAATCCTAAGTGTTAAACCCTTAATTTGTTTAAACCTCTTAATCAATCCATCTAATAATCACTAAGACATTAACTTGTAACTTGGGCCTTGCATTAGGGTTCTAATTCTTCCTTTATTGGTTAAGAAGGACTAACCCTAGTGTTTAATGGACAAGTCCCCCTCAAGTTGTCTTACAAACCATAAAACTCACTTCTTAATCTCACCCTTAATTAAAATCCACTTTAATAAAGGCTTGTTTTGTCATGAGATTAATCCCTAATCATGGATTAAGTTGACGTATCTTCCTCAGCTTAAGTGTGCTCATCTATTATCCTTCTATTGGGATGGTGTAATGAGTTCACTAATCCTTGATTATGGCTTAAACTCATTGTCGCTCCCACCAAATGGAACCTAGCCAAGAGGGGTACAGACGCGAACGATCGGCGAAAGAGAGAGAACATGAAGATGAACTGAAAAGAGTCGCCAGCTAGTCATTTTTATCCCGAAGGAAAGGTAATGCTGCATAAACCTAGAAAGAAATGGATAAGACGGTCGCGAACCAGAGAAACTGAGAAAGGGGGTTGGTTACAAACTGGGGAGGTGTTAGCACCCAGATTGTCCGTCGTACCCAACGGGATCCACGCTTGAAAGTTTGTGTTTAAATGGGTAATGTCAGTGCTATCCTGTGTGCAAAAGCTGGAAAAGGATGTACATGTGCCAGTGCTAAAGAAGTGTGAAGTGAATAAAAGGAGTGTCAGTGCAAGAAAAAAGTGTAGTGCTCAAGACAATGAGGCTTGAAGAATAATGATGGAAGAGGGGGAATATACAGAGACTTTTGTTCGATAACTGTTAAGTTATGCCTACGTATCCTCTCGTGCAATGAGGAAGTCAGAACACCGTAGTTCGACTCAAAGAGACTGAAAGATAAATTGACTTGTGAACTACTTACTTGCCTATGCTCAAGTGTATGACCTGTCTGGCTCAGTTGCAAACTGTCTTGCATTAGACGGAAGAAGCGAGTTCTCGTTTATGAGTGAGTGAGATGAGAAAAGAATCCCAAAGGAGACGATTATTGTTTGTTTTTGATGTTTTCAATCTTTTATTACTTTTTGTGTTTGTCATAAGAAAATGAGTTTAAGCCTAAATCAAGGGTTAGTAAACTCATCACATCTTCCCTCTGATTAGGGGTAATGAGAGTACCTTAAGGATGAAGTAAACACCTCACACTTAATCACCATGATTTAAGATTAAGATCATTAACCTACATGCATTTATTTAGATGTTTTATGGAGTTTTTTTGTTTGGTGTTAAGTAATGTGTTTAAGCCATAATCAAGGATTTAATGGACTCATTACACCATCCTAATAGAAGGATGATAAATGAGAACATTTAAGCTGAAGAAGGCTCCACAACTTAATCCATGATTAGGGATTAACCTCATGACAAAACAAAGCCTTTATTAAATGGATTTTAGTTAATGTTAAGATTAAGAAATGAATTTTATGGTTTGTAAGACAACTTGAGGGGGACTTGTCCATTAACACTAGGGTTAGTCCTTCTTAACCAATTAAGGAAGAATTAGAACCCTAATGCAAGGCCCAAGTTACAAGCTTGATGTCTTAGTGATTATTAGGTGAATTGATTAGAGGATTTAAACACATTAAGGGTTTAACACTTAGGATTAAAGTTATACACTCCATCCTAATAGAAGGATGCAGGCATAAGCTTAATCATAATGCCTTAAAACCTTTAAGGTTTAGTCCTTGATTAAGAGATGAGAAGAGAAGACACAAAGATGAAACAAAGGTAAAACTAATGGGGGGACTAATCAAACCCTAATTGTGATCATGCTTGGGTATTCCTAGGGTTTATGAGGCTTGCAAGAGATCTTCAAGGAAGAGCCACCAAGGAAGAAGGAAAATGGAAGGAAGAGAAGCAGAAAGAGGCAAGACAACTTACTTCACTTAAGAAGATAAGTTGCTTGGAGAAATAAGGTGAGGAGGGAACATGAATGAGCAAGCTCACTCTAATACAAAAGTAAAATGCAGCAATGAATGCATAAGAGAGATGAGAAGAGACTGTGAGAAGTGAAGGAAAATTCACTTCTCAAACACTTACCACCTGAAAAGTTAGCAAAAGGAAGTGAAATGAAATGAGAATGAAATGAAATGCAAAGATGGAAACAAAAACCAGAAGCATGTTCATGATTCTAATGATGCAAGGAGATGACATAAATGTATGTCATGATATGAAGATGATCATACAAAGGATGGGAATGCAAATGAAGCATATAAGAGGCATGAAAGTTCATGAATGCACATGAAATGAAATGAAGGCATAACATGTCAAATGGATGATGCAATGATCAAACATGACATTAATGTGTCCTAAAATGTATTATATGTCATGTGGATGCACAAAATGTCATGGCAAGTTCATGTATGCAAGTTTATACAAGATGGATGCAAATGGAGATGCAAATTAGGTTTATATGATCATGTGAGATGCACAATTCAAAAACAGAAGCAAAACATGAGATAAAAAATTGAAAATGGACTCAAAGGAACCCTAAACCTATACTAGTTCACTATCCAAAGGGGGAGGCCAGAACAAGAATCCAGCAATGATCCCCTAAACCTATCCTCTCTCCCTAGGCCATGACAAACCCCCCCCCCCCCCCAAATCTCCAAAAATGATCCCCAAACCCCATAGAGCAAGAATCCAGCGTCATAATCCATTTATCTTTCCCCAAAATCATGATTCGAACAAAAACATAAAAATGGACAAAATTTCAGAACATGCATACACAGTCAATACTAAATCATTTTCAAAACTACAAAGCTCAGTGTAATCAGGAGAACAAACTCTACCATCTCATAACTAAAGAAAGGATTTCTGGAAAAACGTTTCAAGAAGATACCTGAGATGGAGCTTTGCCAATGGAGCTGCCTGGGCCTTCTGCATGATGCAAAAAACCTCCTCTAATCTCGCTTGAGCTTCCTTGATGCTTTACTGAAGTGTTTGTGTCCTCTTTTTGAAGTTCAGTGAAGCTCAGTTCAAAAGAGGAAAAAATCGTATTTGGTGTGTGGTGGCTTTTAGGGCAAAGTAAAGGGTGGTTTGTGATCAGTGATGGATTTGAAGATGAATGGTGGAAGAATTTTTAAGCTTTGATGTTTGTGTTGAGAGTTTCGAATGAAAATGCATAAGAGGGAGTTTGTGTGAACTATGGTGATGCTGATGATTCTGGCTGTGTTCTTGTGTCAAATGGCTTGTATTTGGTCCATGTATCAAGCTGTGATAGGCATGTGGAGTTGGTGTGGGCTATGCTGATTGGTATGGCTTGTTTTGCAAAAAGTCAAGGTTATGTGTCCTTTAAGGTATGGGCTATATCAGGGCAAGGACAAGGGCATGTCTGGTGCAGCTGTGATTAAGGAGGACCATCAAAATGAGATCGAGGCAAATCAGCAAGTTGTGACAAAGTTATGGGAGGTTTTGCAAATTTGTGAACTTTTGGCCCTTTCTTGATTTCTTCATGTGCAAGTCATGGAAATGTGAGATTCTTTAGGCAATTTTCAGCAAAATGGATCACATAATGTTGTTATGAGGTTTTGAGGCCAATTAGAAACCAAATCAATCATTAGAAATCCTTCTTGCAAACATCCCTCCTTTTGAGAATTTATGAAAAATGACTTATGGAGGCTTATGATCCAAGGCATGAAACTTTGAGAATTTGTGTAATTCTGACTTTGGCAAGTTGTAATGGTGTATAGAAGTCATTTAGAAGTCACAAATTGGTTTGGTATGAGGTTTTGCAAAAATGCATCTTTGGCATGAAACATGAAATTATGTGATTTTTGCCAACTTTGGAAAGCCATAACTTGAGTTCCAAAATTAATTAGATCTTGTTCTTGTACTTTTTGAAAAGGGAATGATCCAATCTACAACTTTTATGACCAAGAATTTTCATTTGAAGCATTTTTGGTTAAGAAAGAGGAGGTTGAAAAACTCCCAAAATGGAAAGTTTACATTACAAGCCATTTCCATATTTGGCAACTTTTGGTTTAGCCCACTTTTCTTCAAATTTGTGAACTTATAAACACTTCAATGATAAAATAAAGACCATATAACTTCAATTTGATGAAAAATCCACTTTGGTTCCATGTATGGGGGCCTCAGATGTCCTGATTTTGCTATGACTTGCTCAAGAAGTTACCCAGGGATCAGATGACTTCCACAATGAATTTTTCCATAAAACTTGGTATGCATGATCCTTATAACATATTGAGACCAATAAAAACAAGAATGAACAAACAAAATTGGAGATATGGCCTCTGAAACGAAAACCCTAATTTTAGGTCATCTGTGCAGTTAAACCTGGCTCTGCTTCCATGCCTTGCCAGTTCTTGTGATTTTCTGACTTCCTTGATCTTGGGAGGATATAATATGATGTTTGAACATACATAGACCCTATTGAGATGATTGAAGACCTTTGGAGTGGCTCAGATGGCTCATGGATTACTCAGATCACAAACCCTAGATGCAGATGACTTTGAACCAATGCAGTGAAGTAAAAATGCAATATGAGATGATATGATTGAACTTATGCAAATGAAAAGATCACAAGACATGGTGTGAAATTAATGAGGGAAAATTTGGGGTGTTTACACTCATTACTTAACACAAAACAAAACTCAAAAACATCTAAATAATCACAAGTAGGTTAATGATCTTAATCCTACATCATCATGGTAATTAAGTTGAGATGTTTATCTCATACTTAAAGTATTCTCATTATCCCTAATCCAAGGGAGGATATAATGAGTTTACTAACTCTTGGTTTAGGCTTAAGCTCATTAACTTATGACAATCCCCAAAAACCAATAAAAGATTGAAAACACAAAAAAGAAACAATAATCGTATCCTTCGGGATTATTTTCTCATCATCTTCACTCACAAACGAGAACTCGCTTCTTCCGTCTAATGCAAGACAGTTAGCACTTGAGCCAGGCAAGCAGTTCATCAGTCAATTTATCTTTCAGTCTCTTTGAGTCGAACTACGGTGTTTTGACTTCCTCATTGCACGAGAGGATATGTAGGCATAACTTAACCGTTATCGAACAAAAGTCTCTGTTTCTTTCCCCTCTTTCAGTATTCTTTAAAAAGCCTCATTCCTGAGCACCTCACTTCACTTTCTTGCATTGACACTTGTATATTCTTTTCCAGATTTTGCACACATATAGCACATACACTACCCCTTTTAAACACAATCTTTTAAGCGTGGATCCCGTCAAGTACGACGGACAATCTGGCTGCTAATACCTTCCCAGGTTGTAACCAACCCCTTTCTCAGTTTCTCTGGTTCGCAAACGTCTTATCCATATCTTTCTAGGTTTACGCATCATTACCTTTCATTCGAAATGCCTAGCTGGCGAATCTATTCACCTTCATTTCATTTCCTCCTTTCGCCGACCGTTCGCGCTTGTACCGGGATGCAAATCTTTGGGAGCGACAGCTTGGCGACTCTGCTGGGGACCCTTATATTGCAACCAGGGCTTCTGGTTCTTTTTGTGGGTTCCTCCTAGCGCTTGTTTGATTTGTGTTTACGGGGGTGTTATGTGCTACTTGTGCCTATTTATTGCTTCATTTATTGCTTTCTGAACAACTTTATTTACTGCTTTCATTTACAGTTTTATGCATTTCATACTGTCATTATCATGTGCAGGACCTCTTGTCTGTTTTGATGGGTGGGGATCATTTAGTGATTAAGGTCCTATACCTGGGACCTGAGTGACACATAGGCTGGAGTGGCTTCATATTCTTTCCCATTCCATTTCGGTCTGGTGCGGGAATATGAAACACGGTTCAAACATGGGTTTCTTCTTGAGAACTTTGTGCTACGGATTTCCTGTAGTACTAGGGCTATCTGGGAAGCTTGCTAAGTCTGGATGACCTTTTTATGACCTTCAGCATCTGAGGTGAATTAGAGGAGGATCCTTTATGGTTATTGTAAACACTATACCTCCGGGTTAGAAGTGTTTATACTTCTCATAACTGATCCAAGTCTGAGGATCCTTGTTCTAGAACATTACATGTGGGGGGGGGGGGGGGTTGGGATGTTTACAAGTTTGCAGGAACCCTTGGCCACATCATACCCTGTTACTAGTTTTTTTTTAAGAATGCATCACTTTGGAAAATTCTTGTGATTACCCTGGACTTGTGACTCTTTATTTGAGTCCCCCACCTGGTTACTAGTTTTCTAAGCCTCCATCTGGATTTATGAACACACGTGGACCTTTACCAAGGCAGATAAACAGATCCAGCACTTGATCGCAAACCCTTTGCATATCATTTTGCATACATCATTTTTGCATCTTTTAACATTTGCCTATTTGTTTTACAGGGTATCCATCTTATTGTCTTTGGTTTGGTTTTGGCCCATTATGTTGCTCAGACTTCTTCAAATATCTTCTCCAACACCTTCATCAGTTTGTCAGAAACTCTCCTCCAGTTATCTTCTTCAGTCTTTAGAAGTTATCTTCATCAGGGTTTATCTCATCTTCTTCGCCAGCATCCATTATCATTATGGACACTTCTAGGAAGAGCAATATCACTTACCACTTTTTTGAGCCCACCCTGACTGGCATCAGGCAGATCCAGTCTCTCATTACTCCTGATCATGTCCCACTATTCAGAGAACATTATGGAGGCATATTGGACATGGTCATGGACCTGGATGCATCTCAGACGAGCATGATCCATACTTGCTTGCAGTTTTATGATCATCCACTCAGATGTTTCACTTTCCCTGATTTCCAGTTGGGACCTTTGTTAGAAGAATTTTCCATGTTGTTAGGAGTTCCTATCAGGAGAGGGATTCCTTTCAACCCTGAGATGGTTGATCCCAAAAATGAAGACATAGACAGGGAATTGCATTTGGAGCCTGCCCTCATTGATCAGAGCATGACCACCAAGGCTGGGGTTCCAGGCCTTCACCTAGACTTCTTGATCTCCCAGGCCACCCTGCATGCTACAGTAGGGGAATGGAATGCTTTCTGTGCACTTCTAGCCCTCATTATATATGGGGTTATCTTGTTTGTAGATGAGCCAAAGTTTGTGAGCAAGAATGCCATTCACCTGTTCTAATTAAGGAACCCAGTGCCCACTTTGCTTGGAGACTTCTATTATTCAGTACACCAGAGGAATGAGAAGCAAAGAGGAAGACTGGTCAGATGCTGTGCTCCCCTTTATTACTCTTAGTTGCTAAGACATTTGCCAAAATCAGACACCTTCCTAAACCCTCACCAGCCAAAGAACTGGGGTAAGAGATTGATTGCATTGACATCAGATGACATCAGATGGTGCAATCAGAGCACCAAGGGCAAAGACATCATTACTAGCTGTAGGCAATATCCTAATGTGCCTTTAATAGGAGTGAAATGTTGCATCAACTACAACCCTTTACTGTTTAAGAGACAATTAGGGTATGCTTTGGTTCACCCTCCAAGGGGGCAAGATTTAGCTGAGACCCTCTATTGTGAAATCCAGCCCAACTCTGATGTTGTCAGGCAAGCTGCCTAGGCCTGGGACAACATCCAGACTAAAGGGAAAGCCATCCTTGGCAAGTGCAACAACATTGCTTCAACACAGTATTCTGATTGGTCTCGTACCAGAGCTCAGATCACCCGGATGCCATTCACCTTAGAAGATGTACTTGGACCCTCCATAGTGCCACCTGCAGCTACTGTCAGTTTGGAAGAATTTTAGAAACTTAAAGAACGGAATAATTAACTCTCTGAAGCTTTGAAGAAGACTCTCTGGGAGAGAAATGACAACCGTCTGGACAATGAGAGATTGGAAAGGCTCAGGATTGAGCACTTGACCAAGATTGAGAAGACGGATGACTACATCAGAAAGGCAAGAGCAGGGGAGTTAGTACTGAAGAATGCTTGCAAGGAAGCAAAGACTCAGAAGGCTAGGCCAGAGCATTATCTAGAGGAGAGCCAGGCTAGGTGGATCAGGATCACTGAAGCCCGTGCACAGGAAGATCAAAGGACTCGGGCTAAGATAGAGCAACTGGAGGCTAGTGAGAAGAAGCATTAGGAGGCATTATTAGCAGCTCAGAGGGAGATATCTGAATTGAAACTTCGGGCGGGGTTAAAGAGGTTGAAGGATCAGGATAAGCATAAGAAGCTAACCAGTGCCATTGCTACCAAGAACCTCCTCATCAGGACTATCACAGAGCACCCAGTTGGTCCAGTGATTGAGGCCCTCCTGAAGGAAGTCAGAGAGGATGACTTTGGATTAGATGTTTGACTCTTTTGATTGTACTTTCCTTTTGTTGTACTATTAATTTTGTTGTTGTATTTTGACCCACCATGGGGATGTTATTGTAATCAAACTATGTATTTTCACTCTTTGTAATATATGTGGTTTATGTTATTTCTAGTGGGCTTTATCTATCTCTACAACATCATCAGCATTTCCTCGAGGTCTGGAAAGGTCAAAACCAAAGAACCAAACTGGATACCCTTGGAAGACAAATTGGAATCCTGCATTGCATACTAACTTTTTCTTATTTTTGTAGGTCTTTGTTTGTTATTGTTTCTCACTTTGTTGTGGTTTTAGGAAACATTGCTTGCAGAAGAGTGTTTCCTGTCAACAGAATACACCGGTACCCGACAAGAAACAACCTTCCGAGACTCCAGATGGATCAAGTTCAGCAAGACTTGAATGAAATGAGGGCCCAGATGGCCAATGAAAGGGTTGAGATGAGAAATCAGATGACCTAATTCATGACTGTAATGACTGGTTTAGCTCAGAGCCAGGAAAGACTGAGGGAGTTGGTTGAGAGGCAAACTCCTGAAGAACACCATCCTGGTATAGGAGGTACCAGTAACAACGATCACGTGCAGCCTCGCACTGATCCACTAGAGTTTAGACCTCATCTAAACCTAGAGATCAATGCCATAAGGAATACTCAGGGTAACACTGCTGGAGGAAGGGTCTTGCAGGAAGACCCTCAAGAGGAGCAATTTACAGTGGTTGGGGCTGGAGACGAAGTTTACAACCGACGGTTGGATGAGATTTCAGAGAAACTGAGGTCTCTTGAATCCCAAAATTCCCTAGGTTTTGATGTCATGGACATGGGATTGGTGGAAGGGGTGAGAATTCCTCACAAGTTCAAACCCCCGTGTTTTGAAAGGTATAATGGCACATCCTGCCCACGCACCCACCTTCAATCATTCTTGGGAAGACTAAAAGCATACACCATGGACGAAAAGCTGTGGATGTTTTACTTCGAGGATAGTCTGACAGGGGAATCCCGAGAATGGTATTCCTATTTGACCAGAACCACAGTAAGAAACTGGAAAGACTTGGTTGAAGCTTTTATCCGTCAGTATCAGTATAACCTGGACATGGCTCCAAACAGGACCCTTCTGATGGGAATGTCTCAATCTTCCCGTGAAAGCTTCAGAGAATATGCCCAAAGGTGGAGGCAACTGGTTGCTGCAGTTCAACCCCCTATGTCTGAAAGGGAAATGGAAGACATGTTCATGAATACTCTCCAAGAAAAATACATTGACAGATTGGCTGCTTTTTCTTCTACCAGATTTGCAGATGTGGTGATAGCTGGGGAAAGAATAGAGAGCCTACTAAAGACGGGAAAGATCTCCGATAACGGTGCCAGTTCAAGCAGTACAAGGAAGCCATTTGCTGGGCCCCATAGATTTGGTGAGACAAACTCTGTGCACATGGGAAGAGGGAGACCGCAATACCTGCCCAGAACAGTTGATACTGTTACTATCCCTGCTCCACCTCCTCAGTATACTCAACAACCACAACACTTTCCACAACAACCAAAGTTTCCACAACAAAGATCATTCAACAACAACAACAACAATCAACAACAACGCCCTTTTCAATAGCGGCCATCTCAGATCAACAGGTTGATTGACCCTATTCCAATGCCATATGCTACACTGCTGCCATAACTCCTAAAGCTCAATCTTGTTGAGTTGAGGACATTGGCTCCACCCGATCCTCAAAACCTTCCAAAAAACTATGATGTCAATGCTAGGTGTGCTTTGCATTCTAACGCACCCGATCATTCTACGAAAAAATGCAGAGCTCTGCATATGAAGGTCCAGGATCTGGTAGATTCAAAAGCCCTGAACTTTGCACCTCCCCCTAATGTGATGAAAAATCCTATGCCAAGCCACAGTGAGCCAAGGATTAATGATATAGAGGATGGCTCACCCATGAGTTTAATAGAAGACATTGCATGTATTCAGACACCTCTGGCAGAGGTTAAAGCCCAGCTTTTAAAATGCCAAGTCTATCCAGGTTGTGAGGCCTGTTGTGAATTATGCAAACTTTCCGAGAATGGGTGTACTAGCTTGAGGAATGGCATCAATGATTTGATTAAAGAAGGCATTTTGCAAATTACAACCACCGCTTCTACAACACCAGCAACTCTTTTATCAACAACAAGTGAATCTTCTACAAATGCAACAGCCATCTTCCCTACTGGGTCTTCTACAACTGCAACAACAATTGTTTCAATTGATTCAGCTACAACTTCAGCAATCATTTCATCTGTCACTTCAAAACACAACAATTCATTTGCACCAGCTACTACAACTTCAACAACTACCAATAATGATATTTCCACTGTCACAATTTATTATGACCCGACAACAGTCCCATATTCCAACAACTTTCAACAATATCAACAACATTTTCAACCAAGCTTCAATTCACCTCCACCAACATCCACCAGAGGTCCTGTTACTATTTTCTATGATCCACAGACGATTACAGTTCCAACTTCTGCTGCAGTAAGCCCAGTCACCATCACGGTGCCCGGGCCAATTCCATATGATAAAGACAGTGATATACCGTGGCTTTATGGTGCCGACGTTTACTGCAACGGAGAGAAAGTCCTTCTTGATTCTTCAGTTCTTACTCCCCAAGTGGATAATGTCGGGAGAGGCGGAGGCTTCATCCGAAGCGGACGTCTCTTCACGTCACAAGCTCCAAGAACCAACACTGAGGCAGAAACTGCTGCCAAAGCCAAAGGGAAGAATGTGATACCGGAAGAATCAGCACCAAAAGAAACTCATAAATCATCCTTCGATCAGGATGTGGATGAGTTTATGAGAATTATTGAAAGAAGTGACTATAAAGTTGTGGACCAGCTCCACTAGACTCCTTCAAAGATCTCTATACTATCTCTGCTGTTGTGTTCCGAAGCCCATCGGGATGCGCTACTCAAAGTTCTGCATGCTGCCTACGTGCCATAAGAGATCACAGTAAATCAGCTGGAAACAGTAGTATCAAATGTCAATACCAGACATGGGCTAGGTTTCACTGATGCTGATTTGACCACAGAAGGACGTCACCACAACAAAGCTTTGCACATAACCTTGGAGTGCAAAGGAGCTGTACTATCTCATGTTCTTGTAGACACTGGGTCCTCACTCAATGTCTTACCCAAGAAAGCCCTTGTCAAGCTCGAATATGATGGGATAGCTCTCCGTCCAAGTAACATTGTGGTCAGGTCTTTTGATGGCTCCAAAAGATTTGTTCTTGGAGAGGTGGAGCTGCTAGTGATAATCGGTCCACAAGTCTTTAAGACCACTTTCTATGTGATAGACATATAGTCTGCTTACAGCTGTTTGTTAGGTCGACCATGGATTCACGCTGCAGGCGCAGTAACGTCAACCCTTCACCAGAAACTGAAATATGAATGGGAAGGACAGATTATCACCATCTATGGTAAGGAGGACATATTTGTTAGCCATCTGGCTACATACAAGTATATTGAGATGGATGGTGAAATCCATGAGACAATGAACCAAGGGTTCGAGGCCCTGAATGTTAATGAGGCGACTGAAGTATTTGCTGCATCCCAGGAAGACAGGATGGGTACTTCAATTGTCTCCTTTCAGCAAGCCCGAAAGGTTGTTGAAGACGGTAATGCCCAAGGCTGGGGCAAGCTGCTGCCAGTGGAGAAAAAGGAAGATAGATTCGGTTTGGGTTACAGACCATTCCGACAAGATCAATCAGAGGCTGCCAAAGAGCCCAAGTTCATCAGTGGGGGGATACTCACCCCATATGTTGTTAACAACCTGGAAGACGAGGTGGAAAGCAACTGCAACCTGGAGAGCTGGATATGTCCAAGGATCCCGGGGAACCAAGTCCTTAACTGGTCTTCCCAGGAAATTATAAGGGTTACTCCTGCAGAGTAATTATTATTTCCTGTCTTTTTAGCATGCATCAAGTCCTGCATCTGGCCCAAGGTGTCGGGACTCATTTTGTAATAGGGCCATATTGTAATTTTGTGCAAATGATTAATCAATGAATATCAGACATCTTTTGCAAACGAGTTTCTTTTTCACTCACTATCTTTTCATTTTTCACTTTTGTACAAAAAAATAAAATGGCAATGTTTTCAAAATAAATAATTTCATTTTTTACTTTTTCTAAAACAAGATTAAAACTGATCACTAAAACGAACCAATCTCAACCCTTGCAGAGATTATCCTCCAGATTGCACCGACAACAAAACTGCTATGACCTTATATGATTTCGACAATCCGATTAATCAAGCTGATGAAGGGGTTGAAGAAGACTATGAGTTACCTGAAGAGTTAGCCAGGTTGTTGAGGCAAGAAGAGAAGGTGATAACTCCTCATCAAGAGGAGGTTGAAACAGTTAATCTTGGTACCGAAGAAGACTTGAAAGAAGTAAAGATTGGGGCCGGTCTGCAGGAATCAGTAAAGGAACAGCTTATCGACATGCATCGAGAATATGTCGACGTCTTTGCTTGGTCCTATCAAGACATGCCGGGTCTGGATATTGATATTGTTATGCACAAGCTGCCTTTAAAGGAAGATTGTCCTCCAGTAAAGCAGAAGCTACGCCGTACTCGTCCAGATATGGCCATGAAGATTAAGGAAGAAGTACAAAAACAGTAGGACGCCGGTTTCCTTGTTGTAACTAGTTACCCGCCGTGGGTCGCTAATATTATACCAGTGCCTAAGAAGGATTACAAAGTAAGGATGTGTGTGGATTATCGGGATCTGAACAGAGCTATCCCGAAGGATGATTTCCCTTTACCTCACATTGATGTATTGGTCGATAACACAGCTCAGCTCTTGGTGTTTTCCTTAATGGATGGATTTTCCGGGTATAATCAGATCAGAATGTCACCCGAAGACATGGAGAAAACTACCTTCATCACACCTTGGAGCACATTTTGTTACAAGGTAATGCCTTTTGGACTGAAGAATGTCGGTGCAACTTATCAACGGGCTATGGTGACATTATTCCACGATATGATCCACAAAGAAATTGAATGCTACGTGGATGGCATGATTGCCAAGTCCCTCACTGAAGAAGATCATCTGGTGAATCTGCTAAAGTTGTTCAAGCGTCTGAGAAAGTATCAGTTGAAGCTAAACCCCAACAAATGCACATTCGGGGTACGTTCTGGTAAGTTGTTGGGATTTATCGTAAGTGAAAAAGGAATTGAAGTTGATCCTGACAAAGTCAAAGACATTCAAGAGATGCCTGCATCTAGGAATGAAAAGGAAGTTCGGGGGTTCTTAGGTAGATTGAACTACATTTCAAGGTTCATTTCTCACCTCACTGCAACCTGTGAGCCCCTTTTCAAATTGTTAAGAAAGGAACAAACGGTCAGGTGGAACGAAGATTGTCAGAAGGCTTTTGACAAAATCAAGAAGTACTTACAAGAACCTCCAATTCTTATGCCTCCAGTTGAAGGAAGACCTCTAATAATGTACCTGACAGTATTAGAAGGATCAATGGGGTATGTGTTGGGCCAGCATGACGAGTCTGGTCGAAAAGAGTATGCAATATACTACCTATGCAAAAAGTTTACCGACTATGAACATCATTATTCACTGCTCGAGAAAACTTGTTGCGCTTTAGCGTGGGATGCTCGCCGACTAAGACAGTATATGTGGACTCACACTGACTTGTTGATCTCAAAGATGGACCCCGTCAAGTACATATTGGAGAAGCCAGCACTTACTGGAATGGTTGCAAGATGGCAAATGATTCTGACAGAGTATGACATTCAGTACACATCCCAAAAGGCCATCAAAGGCAGTGTATTGTTTGATTATCTGGCTGAGAAACCCATTGATGATTACCAACCAATGAGATTTGATTTCCCTGATGAAGCCATCATATTCCTGAAAGCAAAAGATCATGAAGAGCCTGTTCACACTGAAGGGCCTGACCCAGAAGAAGAATGGACAATGATGTTTGATGGGGTTATTAACATGAATGGTCGTGGAGTTGGTGCAATGCTCATTACACCTAAAGGAGTTCATATGCTTTTCTCGGCAAAACTCACCTTTGCATGCACTAACAAAGAAGCTGAATACGAAGCTTGTATCATGGGTCTTGAGGAAGCCATTGACCTCAGGATCAAGACATTAACTGTATTAGGAGATTCAGCTCTGGTAATCAATCAGACCAACGACAAATGGTACAATCACTAGGAGGATCTGATTCCATACCGCAACTACACGAGGATATTATTCACCTTCTTCACAACAGTCAAACTCGAGTACATCCCTCGAGACGAAAATCAGTCCGCAGATGCTTTAGCTACCATTTCCTCCATGATCAAGGTTCAAACTACCAATTATGTGCCTCGGATTCCGGTATCTAGACTAGACCGACCATCATACGTATTCTCTGTGGACATTTTTAAAGATGACAAGCCTTGGTTCCATGACATCAAAAGCTTCTTAGAGGGTCAGACATACCCACCCGGGGCATCATCCAATGATAAGAAGACGTTAAGAAGGTTGGCCGGTAGTTTCTTCCTTAATGTTAATGGTTCATTATACAAGCAAAACTTTGACATGGTTCTTCTCAGATGTGTTGATAAGAAAGAAGCAGACTTGCTAATGCACGAGGTGCATGAAGGATCTTTCGGTACCCATGCTGGAGGGCATGTAATGGCTAAGAAATTGTTAAGATCGGGTTATTACTGGATCACAATGGATGCAGACTGTTGTGCCTATGCCAGAAAGTGCCACAAATGCCAGATCTATGCAGACAAAGTACATGTGCCTCCAAACCCTTTGAACGTAATGTCTTCACCCTGGCCCTTTGCCATGTGGGGCATTGACATGATTGGAAAGATCGAACCAACTGCTTCAAATGGCCACAGACTCATCCTGGTAGCCATTGATTACTTTACCAAATGGGTTGAAGCAGCTTCATATGCAAACGTCACCCGACAAGTGGTAGCCAGATTCCTGAAAAGAGACATCATTTGTCGATACAGAGTACCTGAGCGAATAATTACTGATAATGGTTCCAATTTGAACAACAAAATGATGGCAGAACTGTGTCGGGAATTCAAAATTCAACATCACAACTCTTCTCCTTACAGGCCAAAGATGAATGGCGCTTTTGAAGCAGCTAACAAAAACATTAAGAAGATTATGCAGAAGATGGTGGTTACTTACAAAGACTGGCATGAAATGCTACCATTTGCCTTGCATGGGTATCAAACCTCAATCAGAACGTCTACTGGGGCAACACCTTATCAGCTTGTGTATGGTATGGAAACAGTCCTACCCATTGAAGTTGAGCTACCCTCCTTACGGGTATTGATGGATGTAAAGCAGAATGGGTCTGTTCTCGGTACAATCAATTGAATCTGATCGAAGAAAAGAGATTAGCTGCAATCTGTCATGGGCAGCTATATCAGAAAAGGATGAAGAAAGCCTTCGATCAGAAAGTCAGGCTTCGGGAATACCAAGTAGGAGATCTTGTGCTGAAAAGACTCCTTCCTCCTCATATAGACCACAGGGGCAAGTGGACTCCGAACTACGATGGTCCATTTATAGTAAAGAAGGTTTTCTCTGGTGGAGCACTGATGCTCACTACTATGGATGGTGAAGATTTCTTATCCCCTGTGAATTCAGATGCAGTTAAAAAATACTTCGCATAAAATGACCCGCTGGACATAAAAACAGAATGTAAATCCAGGAAATAATAGGGCATCCCGGCGAGTCAAAAAACAGAATAAAAGACTCAGGCTAAAATAAGGGAAAAAAAATAAAAAAATGTGTGTACACCCGCTGAGTTGAAAAGCCGCATTGGACAGCTCAGGCAAAAATGGGAATCCCGGTGGATTGAAAACCCGAAAGGGCGATTCACGCAAAATTAGGGAATAAGCGAACAACTGCATTCTGAATTCGTCTGTATCACTCACAACACGACAAACTTTGAAAGGATAAAATGTCGGTCAAAATCAGTCTTCTTCAGAAAGCAAGATAAGAAGAACGTCAAGGTCATACAAGTCATAGCAAAGGAAGCTCACCGAAATGTCGTCAACATTGCCAGCACTCTTACTTTTCTCAATTTGTAACAATCTCCTCATTCTAGGGGATCTGTTTCTTTGACTGAATTTTCCAATTCAGGGCACCCAGATTAATAAAATCAGATTTTCTGTCAAACCTCGTTTCATACATTTTTGTTTCGTTTGCAAAATGTCCAATATCCATAATATGATATTTGCATAAAACAAATGAGCCATTCTTAATAAATGCTTGCAGGAAATAATCTTACTTCCAGGAATATCTAATTCCCATGACGGAATTCGGTAAGGGATACCTCAGGATACTTGTGCGTTTCTTTGTCTTTATAAGATTGTAGGTTTTCAAATACGCAGCATGGGGCATGCCAAGCATCACTTCCCCAGCATACCTCCTTCAAGCAGCATCTGAAATGCTTTTTCCCCAACGGAGTTGTCAAAGCCTCCTCATCCCCAGCATAAGTTTATTCAACAGAAGCTCCCCCAGCCGGGATCCCCACAGAGTTCTCTAGGAAGATCGTTCAGTGATCTTTTCTTCCCCAAACAGAGTGCCAGGTCTCTCAAAGATAAAAGGACTATATCCCCGCAGAGTTCCGGCCTCTCCCCAGAAGAGAAATGCCTGAAACTCTCACACAACAAAGTGACGAAAGCTTCTTCCTCCCCAACTGGGTTTTCTCATTACAAGATGGGTCTATCAAGGATTTATTTCCTCAAGCAAAGCTTAATATCCTAATAGATCTACCAATGATCTTTTCCCCAGCTGGGATATCCTTCCAAGCAGATCAGCCAGAGATCTCCACAACAGTGGGACCCAGATCCCGGATCTGTTTCTTTTTGCATAATCACATCATCCGCATAACTTTTCCCCACAAAGCGTAGTATTCCGTCTAATACGGAGCATTACGAAAAAAAATCAAACATTTGCATGATCACAAGTCAGGTTCGAGCCAGTCACCTGCAATTACCATCAGTATTTTATCAGCAATGTATATAAAAACTCACATCCCTTGCGAATAAAAGCCAAAGCGTCCCCTTTTCACTCACCAACACGAATGCCTGTTCATATATACCTTTTCGACACTCATCCGTGTCATATTTATTCCCCTGCAGATATAAGCCACAAACCTCCTCTTTAAATACAAATATCTATACATTCTCTTTTGACACTCGTTCGTGTCACCCTTCCCTAGCACGGTTTCCAAATCACTTTTTGCAAACCAAACACTTCTTTATAACACTCTTGTCAACACTCGTCCGTGTCACCTTTCCCCAGCAAGTTGAACACTCGTCCGTGTCTTGCTCATACTTCACATTACTTGTTCATACTTATACAAATACTCGTCCGTATCTTGTATATACACTTATTCCCCACAGATTCAACACTCGTTCGTGTTCTTTGTTAACCAGTTGGTACTCGTTCGTAGCATCATCTCTGAACATGCGTCAGCGTTTGTTTCTACTGATACTCGTCCGTATCATGGTCTTAAGGATGCTCTTCTGCATCTTTAATCTATACACAGCGTCAAACACTTATACCTTTTATTGCTTAGGCGTAAGCACTCATCCGTGTCTACTATTCCTCAGTAAGTCGACAACAGAACAATTTCTCTTCTATCCGACATTTGTCCTATGTCGTGATACTTTCGGCAGCCGTACCGTGCGAGGTGATCGTCCTTCACCTTTGGATGATCGTCCCTCATCCTTCCCCTAGTGGAGTCTCCATTATTGGAACCCCTTTCTATCCGACATTTGTCCTATGTCGTGATATTGTAGCAGCCGTCCCCTGCTAGGTGATCGTCCTTCACCTATTTATGATTTTCCTTCATCATTTTATCCGATGGCCGTCCCCATCGTTGATCTTGTTGTCTGACATTCTTCATATGTCATGATACAACCCCGAGAGCAGCTGTACCCTGCAAGGTGATCGTCCTTCACCTCTTGATGATCGTCCTTCATCATACTTATCCGATGGCCGTCCCCATCGTCGACTTTTTCTATTCGACATTTGTCCTATGTCGTGGTAAAGAGCAGTCGTCCCTTGCTAGGTGATCGTCCTTCACCTTTGATGACCGTCCCTCATCATTTATTTCATTTATTCTTTGAACCGATGGCCGTCCCCATCGTTGTTTACCTTACTTCGCAAACCTGATGGCCGTCCCCATCATTGACTTTACCTTTAATCCCCAGAGAACCTTGTTACTTTGCTTGATGGTCGTCCCCATCATGATCTATCTATTTCCCCAGCATGTCGGCCGTCCCCGTCATTGCTTTATCCCAAGCAGTCGTCCTCTGCTCGATGGTCGTCCTCCATCGCCTGCATTTAATAATCATACTATACTTTCTTTTACAATTTATATCATTTTTCTTCTTCTCCCCAGTGAGTGCAAATTTTGGATTGTCTTTGATATTCAACCACAAGTTATCTTGTTTGTCTATTAAGCTCGTCGCTTACATCCTGCACAGCTAACTAATGTTTGAATAGGGGCAGCTGTGAACACCCCAAATTTTCCCTCATTAAATTCACACCATGGCTTATGATCTTTTCATATTTGCATAAGTTTAAGCATATCATCTCATATTGCATTTTTGTTTCATCTGCATAGTTCAAATGCCTCTGCATCTAGGGTTTGTGATCCGAGCAATCCAAAGATCCACCTGAGCCACTCCAAAGGTCTCCAATCATTCCAATAGGGTCCATGTGTGTTCCATCATCATATTATATCCCTCAAAGATCAAGGAAGTCAAGAAATCACAAGAACTTGGAAAGCATGGAAGCAGGGCTAGGGTTTCACTGCACAAATGACCTGAAATTAGGGTTTTGGTTTCAGAGGCCATAACTCCAAATTTTTTGGTCATTCTTGTTTCTAATAGTCTCAATATGTTATGAGGATCATTTGTACCAATTTTGATGAAGAAATTCATTGTGGAAGTCATTTGTTCATTGGGTAACTTCTTGAGCAAGTCAGAGTAAAATCAAGGCATCTGAGGCCCCCAACAATGGAACCAAAGTGGTATTTTCATCAAATTGAAGTTATATGATCTTTATTTGATCATTAAAGTGCTTAGAAGTTTACAAAATTGAAGAAATTTGAGGTAAACCAAAAGTTGCCAAAAATGGAAATGACTTGTAATGGAAACTTTCCATTTTGGGAAAGTTCTTCAACCTCCTCTTTCTCAACCAAAAATGCTTCAAATGAAAAATTGTTGGTCATGAAAGTTGTAGATTGGATCATTCCCTTTTCAAAAAGTACAAAAACATGTTCTAATTCATTATGGAACTCAAGTTATGGCCTTGCAAAGTTGGCAAAAATCCTATAATTTTCACTTTCACACCAAAGAGGATTTTTTGCAATTTCACATACCAAGTCATTTTATGACCTCTATTCACTCTCTAAGTATCATACAAACACAATAAAACTCATTGTGACCAGAATTGCCGAAGGAATCACAAGTTTCTATGGCTTGCATCACAAGAAATCACAAAAGGGGCAAAATGCATAACACTTGCAAAGCCTATGAAAGCCATGCCTCTAAGCCATCCAGCTGCATAAAATGAATCCCATGGCTCTCCTTGATCAATGCTGAACCAAGAAATGCCCTAAAACAGCTGCTACATGAGCCCATACCTCAAGTACACAAGTTGTTGACTTTTTGCAACTCGCCCCATACCAATCACCACAGGCCACCACCCACTTTCTGACCTATCAAGACATGTTATGTGGAGTGAAAGCAAGCTACTTCACATAACATTGGAGCTCAGAACCTCTCATACACCAAGTTCACAAAAATCACCCTCAACCTTCCTCTCTTCGAAACACACTGCACAAGCATCAAACCTCCAATATTTTTCCATAGATCAACTCACCATCATCCCCAGATCATTTCCTAACCATTACCAAGCCCTAAAAGCCAGCCAAACACAAACACGATTTTGGACCAGCTGAGTTGCAACCTCTCAATCCAGCCATTCTAAACTCTTTCAAAGCATTGCAACATCATCAAGGGTTCAAGTGGAGTGGATTTGCACAGGAGAAGAGGTCCAAAAGCTTCAGAAGTGAAAGCTCCAGCTTAGGTAGCCACCTTCAAACTTTTTTTCAGAACTTGTTTTTTATGTTATAGAAATGATCTATATGCTTCACTGATCACACTACACTTGTTGGATTTGAAAATGGTTGAGTATTGAGGTTGTACCGTGTCTCTGAAAGTTTTGTCATTTTTATGTTTTTCTTCGAATCTTGAGAATGATGAACGGGAAATGAATTTTGAGGGTTGATTCGTGTTTAGAGTGAGTTGGGGATGTGATCTAGAGCTTTAGAGCTCTGGAAATGGCCTAGGGAAGAAGTTTGTAGTTTGGTCTCGCCGGAGAAGACGACCAGAAGTCTTCTCCAGCCACCTGAGACTGATTAGGGTTAATCTGCGTAATTAAGGAAGTTTGAATTCTGGCCCTTGGATGATGTTTCCCGCGCGTGTTTGGACGACCCAGATTAGTCATTAAACCCTAAAACCTAATTAATTAATTTAATATGAATTAATTAGCTAGGACAAACCTCAGCCATTAGATTGCGTGTTGGTCAACATCCTTTTCCCAGCTTTGAATCTGGTCCACTGGATTGTCATACTTTCATTAAAATTCATTTTAATTTCATTTAAATTGCATTTTCTTTGTCAATTTATTTAAAATACCTAGAAAAATCACAAAAATATTTTCTTCTGCATTTTAATTCTCAAATATTTTTCTTCACCCAAAAACATTTTTATTTTTATTTTTTTAATTTAAAAAATCATTTAAAAAATATTTAAATGTTTATTTTAATTAATTAATGGAAATTAATTAATTAAAATACCATTTAGGTTTCTAAAAATTCCAAAAAAATTCACATTACATCTTAGGACATTTGGAAACATTGTCAAACCATTCATACAAATTTCTTTTTGGTTTTGATCCAATTTTGACATTTTTCTTTGAATTTAGGGTTCATAAAATCCCCTTTTTGGAACCCTCACTTTGAAAATTCTTTTCTGCCTAACCATGAAGGGTTTGACAATGATTCTTTTTGCATTGTTTTCCATATAGCATGTAGTTTCTAGGGTATTTTTTTTCATGAATATATCCCTCATTTTCAAATTGATTTGCATTTTTCCTCTTAAGGTACCTAAAAACCCTAGTTAACTTAGAAAAATCATAACTTCTTTTAGGTTAAGAGTTAGACCTTCTCCTTTGGGGTGTGATATCATGTGGGGTTAAGGTTTCTTTGAGCTCATTTGCAAATTTTTATCATGTGAATTGCTTCTGTTTTGATCATTTGCATCTCATCCTTTCATGTAACCCTAATTTAGCATCCATACTTGCATCTCACATTGCATTACATGAACATATGAACTTTCCATGACATTCTAAGCACTTGTATGCCATCTTAGACATCTTATACATTGCTTGAACATTTCTTGGTCATTTATTCATACATTTTCTATGCTTTGCATCCATTTCATTTCATAAACATCCATGTGTTTTCAAACTTCAAAGAATGTTTCATTTGCATCCAATCTCTTATATGACCATTCATTGCACTTTGTATGCCTTTGAATCATGTCATAGTATCATTTGCATCATGTGTTTGCTTCTGGTTTTGGTTTTTACCTTTGCTTCTTCTTCATTTCATTTCATTTCTTTCCTTATGCTAACATTTTCAGGTGGTAAGTTAACTTGAGAAGTGAATTTGCCTTCACTTCTCATTTCTCTTCATCTTCTTCATATGAATCCTTGCTTCATTTTTCATTGTCTTAGAGTGAGATTGCTCATTCATGTTCATCTCTCACTTTCTTTCTCTAAGTTACTTATCTTCTTCAGTGAAGTAAGTAACTTATTCATTTGCTCCTTCCTCCTACCATCTGCTACTTCCATTGGTGGCTTCTTTGAAGATCTCTCTTAAGCCTCACAAACCATAGGAACATCCAAGCATGATATTAATTAGGGTTGTGATTAGTCCCCCCTTAGTTTTTATCTTTGAGTCTTCTTTGTGTCTCTCTTCTCACATCATCATTAGAGACTAAACCCTTAAGGCTTTAGGTCTTTGGAATTAGGGTTAATCCTGCATCCTTCTCTTAGGATGGAGTGTATAACTTTAATCCTAAGTGTTAAACCCTTAATTTGTTTAAACCTCTTAATCAATCCATCTAATAATCACTAAGACATTAACTTGTAACTTGGGCCTTGCATTAGGGTTCTAATTCTTCCTTTATTGGTTAAGAAGGACTAACCCTAGTGTTTAATGGACAAGTCCCCCTCAAGTTGTCTTACAAACCATAAAACTCACTTCTTAATCTCACCCTTAATTAAAATCCACTTTAATAAAGGCTTGTTTTGTCATGAGGTTAATCCCTAATCATGGATTAAATTGAGGTATCTTCCTCAGCTTAAGTGTGCTCATCTATTATCCTTCTATTAGGATGGTGTAATGAGTTCACTAATCCTTGATTATGGCTTAAAATCATTACTTAACACAAAACAAAAACTCAAAAACATCTAAATAATCACAAGTAGGTTAATGATCTTAATCCTACATCATCATGGTAATTAAGTTGAGATGTTTATCTCATACTTAAAGTATTCTCATTATCCCTAATCCAAGGGAGGATATAATGAGTTTAGCAACTCTTGGTTTAGGCTTAAGCTCATTAACTTATGACAAACACCAAAAACCAATAAAAGATTGAAAACACAAAAAACAAACAATAATCGTCTCCTTCGGGATTTTTTTCTCATCATCTTCACTCACAAACGAGAACTCGCTTCTTCCGTCTAATGCAAGACAGTTAGCACTTGAGCCAGACAAGTCATACACTTGAGCATAGACATGCAAGCAGTTCATCAGTCAATTTATCTTTCAGTCTCTTTGAGTCGAACTACGGTGTTCTGACTTCCTCATTGCACGAGAGGATACGTAGGCATAACTTAACCGTTATCGAACAAAAGTCTTTGTTTCTTATCCCTATTTCAGTATTCTTTAAAAAGCCTCATTCCTGAGCACCTCACTTCACTTTCTTGCACTGACACTTGTATATTCTTTTCCATCTTTTGCACACAGATAGCACAGACACTACCCCTTTTAAACACAATCTTTTAAGCGTGGATCCCGTCGAGTATGACGGACAATCTGGGTGCTAATACCTTCCCAGGTTGTAACCAACCCCCTTTCTCAGTTTCTCTGGTTCGCAGCCGTCTTATCCATATCTTTCTAGGTTTATGCAGCATTACCTTTCCTTCGGGATAAAAATGCCTAGCTGGCGACTCTATCCACCTTCATTTCATTTCCTCCTTTCGCCGACTGTTCGCGCTTGTACCGGGATGAAAATCTTTGGGAGCGACAGACGGTCTAGGGTGCTAATACCTTCCCAGGTCGTAACCGACTCGCAAACCCAGATCTTTGGTTCGCATGACCTTGTCCTTTCCTTTTTCCTCAGGTTTGTGCAGCATTACCTTTCCCGTTCCTTCGGGATAAAAATGTCTGGCTGACGACTCTAACTTTTCCGCGCCACTTTCGCGTTTGTACAAGGATGAAAATCCCGGGAGCAACAACTTTAGACTCTGTTGGGGATCGAACCCATAATCTCTAGTTTCCCTTGTAGAGTCAATCCTAGCCCTTGTTTATTTTATTTCTTTGGGTGTTTATTTGTTTGTTGTGTACTTTAGTTTAACTTTACTGTTTTCATTTACAATTTTACTTTACTGCTTTACTTTACAACATTTATTTACTGCTTTCAGTATTTATTTTCCATGCATCATATTATACTAGACTGCCTGGCTATGCTGGTTTTCATTTTTTCTGTGGGATGGGAGTTACTGTGAGATAAGCCAAACACCCGGCTTGATTATACACTTAGGACTAGCATGGTTTCATATTGCTCCTCATGCTATTTCAGTATGATGTTGTGATGTGAAACCACACCCAGATTGCGACCGTCTTGGGAATATTCTGTATGGGGATTTCCTCCATTTCGGGATACGATCTCGATAGTTATGTGCATCTGGGGACCAATCATTGAGGACCTTAGTGGAAACATCCCTCTCCAGTGATGAGAGTGGCATACCACATTTGTTGGCAAATCCACTCGCATCCGAGAGCCCACTGGGAACTCGCATAGGATGGCCTGGTTCTCTCATAGGAATCCAGTTAAAGCAAAATTGTCGTATGACGATAGCATTGTATCCCAAGGGCTGAATATGCTATTGTTTCTCGATTCAGTGCTTGAAGCTGGGGACCTATGAGGGATGCTTGTTTTCTCGGACTCAGCTGAGACCTCCCTGGTTAGTACATAATGCCAAACCGACTCCCTGATTTGGTCATAAGCCATTTCTAGGAAATGGTGAACGTATTATTGCTCTCCGGCTTTGAGAGTCCGTTATGTTGACCCGGAGTAGCAGACCTGTGAGATTGGGAGGGGTTTACAGGTTTGCAGGAACCCTAAAACTTCTAACACACCCGTTTTGCCAGTATTATTCAGCATTTGTGATATGGTTCTATGGTTCTTTGGTTCTGAGATCCGGGGTTTCTATTCAGAGAGATTGTTACCGTGATTTCCATTGTGACTCTGTTATTGAGACTGTTATTATGACACTCCACAAACACTCAGATCACTTCTCAATGGCCGAACCGACACACCATTGATCACCTGCCTATGCATTCATAAGCATCATTCATAAATTGCATTCTAACTTGCATGTCTATTCATTTGCATGGACCTCATATCTCTACCTTGATTCCGTGACTAGACTTACTTATTACAGATATGAAGCCTTTCCAGAAGAACAATGTCTCTTATCATTTCTCAGATCCGAAGATTGACGTGCTACAGGGTATGATTGCCTTGATCACTTCGAATCGAGTGGGAGAATTCAAAAAAGAGTATTTTGAAGATGGTTCACAGGCTTTCCGATTCAGACCGAAGCGTTATCGATACTTTACTTCAGTTTTATGATCCTCTATTGAGATGCTTTACATTTCCAGACTACCAGTTGGGGCCGACATTGGAAGAGTTTTCTCTTATTTTAGGAACACCTGTCAAGGATCAGATTCCTTTCTACTCTGCCATGGCAGAAGTAGAGAAAATCGAGATCTCCAAAGCTCTTTATTTGAGTCGGGCTATAGTGCATAAGGGACTTGCCACAAAGGGAAAGTTAATTGGTTTTCACTTGAATTTTCTAGCGACCGCGGCTGAAGAGTATGCAACTTGTAACAAGTGGGAGACCGTTTATGCTGTTATTTCCTTGAGTGTCTATGGTATCATCATGTTTCCTAATGAAGAGAAATTTGTGGACATCAATGATATCCGTGTTTTCTTGCAGCGGAATCCTGTACCTACATTGTTGGGCGATTTGTATCACTCGGTCCACTAGAAAAACAAGAAGAAACAGGGGGCTTAGTACGATGTTGTTCTCAACTGGTGCACGACTGGTTTATGAGACGGTTGCCTACTACTGGTGCTTTTGTGACTATCGCATCTTCTGTGAACTGGGCTAAGAGATTAATGAGGTTGAGAACCAAAGATATAGTATGGATAAAGCGCAGTATACTGAAGAAAGACTTTATCTACAGTTGCGGAAGCTATCCCAATGTGCCTCCCATCGGAGTAAGGGGATGCATCAACTACAATCCCGTTCTCCTTAAAAGGCAATTTGGATACGCACTAGAGGACCCACCAATGGAGAGGGAAGTCAATGAGTCCTTTCACTTTCTGGTGGAAAACAACACACTACTGGTAGAACAAGCTGCTACTACTTGGAGAAATATTCAGAAGCGAGGATTTGGTATTCTTGGCGGAAGTAACAACCGGTCGTTTCCGCAGTATGATGAATGGTTAAAGCGTAGGGTCGAGATCACTCTTCTTCCTTTTTCCTTATAAGAACCATGGTATCCCGTGGTAGATGAACCAAGGACGTCTGTCAGCATCGAAGAGTTTGAAAAGGTGAAAGCCAAAAGGGATGAGCTGCTAAAACAGAAGGCCCAACTAAGTTGGGATCTTGCCAGGGCTGAGCACGTCAAGCTTAAGATTGAGTGGAAATCCAAGGAAGATGCTGAGAAATATGCCGCTACAGAAAAAAGGTTTGACGCCAATTCAGCTCAGTTCTCCAGGTTTGAAGTTGCTAACCGGAACTCTTCTAAGGTGCACATTAACACAAGGAGATTACTCAATGAAAGGACTCGAATGTTGGAAGACATGAAGACAAGGCATGCTGCCTATAGGGTCAGTAGAGAAGATCAAGATAAATTGTAAGCTGAAGAAGTTGCTGATAAGTTGGGAAAGAAAGACGAAGAAGTGGCCAGTATGTTAAAAGAGAAATATGCAGAACTTGCTAAAGCACTGAAAGATGTTGACTACTACAAGCGTAAGATGGTCTGCTTTCAGAAGAAACTGAAAAGGTTTGAAAATGAACCAATACCACTAAATGCATTAGTTGTAATGCCAGAGCATGATTCAGATGTCGGTCCGAGCGATCAGAGGGTAGTCTGAAGATTGTAGTTTCCTTTAGTAGTTGTAAGACTATCATCAGGATTGTTGATAAAGTCTTTTTGATTGATTGTATTTCAATTATGTTTTCTGCTTCATGTACTCCAACAATGTTAGCCCATGATTGGTGCTTTATTAATGCAATGGGGTTCTCTCATCTATTAGTCTTGGATGATTCAGCTTTACGGTCTCAACTATCTATCTTACACATCTGCAACACTCACACACCGACTCTTGTATTCTCAGCTTTGTATGGCGCATATGTTGCACACACACACCCTGTATCATCAGTACTGTTTATTTGTTTTGCAGCTAAGTCAGAGTGTTGTTATCTATTTGAACTTCACAAAGTCAAAATCAAGGGAGAGGTTGCCTTAAGAATGAATAGACATGCCATAAGCATTCATGTCATGCATATAATATTCTTGTGCTTTTGCAGGTTGTCCGGAGTTTCTAACTTATTCAACTGCAGGTAATATAGCTGGTCAACGCATTCATTGATATCCGAGTAAAAGAAACCGAGTGAGAATGGCTGAACGAATGCAGACTGATCTCAATGAGCTCCGATAGAGGATGGATCAGTTCATGAAAATGATGACTTCCATGGCCCTGAACCAGGAGTGTGTCAGGATGATGGTTGAATAACCCCAGGGAATGTTAATATTGGAACACCGACTGAGAATGTGGATCCTAACTCTTCCCGTAATCGAGTGCCAAATCCAAATAGGACTGCAACTCGTAATGCGGGTTTAGAAGACACTCAAGAGTACCAGTTCACTCTACTGGATGCTGATATGGGTAATATGAGTGATATCAATGACCGTAGGTATGAAGAGCTGGCAGAGAATATTAAGGCCATGGAATGTCAGAATTCCCTGGGCATCGATTTAACTAGTCTCGGGTTAGTACCAGGGGTCATAATCCCTCCTAAGTTCAAGGCGCCATCATTTGACAAGTACAACGGCATCACATTCCCTAGAACTCACATTCACGCATACTTTGGAAGAATCTCGTATCACACTGATGACGAGAAACTTTGGATGCATTTCTTCCAAGATAGTTTATCTGGAGCTTCGTTGAGCTGGTACATGAAGCTAAGCAGGGTCTTTATTCGAAGCTGGAAAGATTTAGTTGAAGCTTTTCTCAAGCAATATCAATATAATATTGATATGGCTCTGAACCGCACTCAATTGCAGAACTTGTCTCAAGGACCTAAGGAAATTTTTAAGCAGTATGCCTAGAGGTGGCATGAGCTAGCCGCATAGGTTAACCCTCCATTGCTAGATCGGGAAATGGCCGACATGTTTATGGGCACCTTGCAAGGTGTTTACTTGGATCGTCTGACCACCTTCCCATCCATCGGTTTTTCTGATATTATCATCGCTGGAGAAAGAATAGAAAACTTTCTGAAATTGGGAAAGATTCAAGATGCGAGCAACGCTAGTTCTTTAGATGTGAAAAAGCCTTTTGGCAATGGCCAAAGAAGAAGAGAAGGCGAGACCAATGTTGTGTATAGGGGCCGAGATAGAGGTTGTTCTCAAGGGTAATACTATACAGTTGCAGTGACTATTACTCCACAGGTTCAACAATGACCGCAGGGTTAACAACAACAGGAACAAAGAGCGTTTTAGCAAAGAGCAAGAGTGAGGGACCGTAGGATTGATCATGTCCCATGTCCATATGCTGTATTGATTCCAGAGCTGCTAAAGTTGAACATGGTCGAGCTTCATACCATGACACCTCCTCCTCCTGACAATCTACCTCCGAATTTTGATGCTAACGCCAGGTGCGAATTCCATTCGGGTGCTCAAGGGCACATTATTGAGAAATGTTGGGCTTTTCAGAACAAGGTGCATGACCTAGTTGACTCCAAGACGATTAATTACGCTCCTCACCCAAATGTACTCCATAATCCAATGCCTAATCACGGTGGAACCGGTGTCACAGTTATTCTACCTGATGGTCCACGTTCAGCTGAAGTCTTTGAGTTAATCACCCAGGACGCCAGGGTATTCATGAATAAAATAAAGATAGAAGTATTCAAATTCTCTCAGTGATGGCATGCTTGTGTTTGTCTTTCTTCTTTGTTCATTTTCATCCCTATTGATGGGAACTACGTCGCTCTGATTTTTCATTGGTCATGGGTCAATAGAGATACGTATGCAGAAGATCGTCAGGGCATTCCGAGCAACCTTATGGGGAAACTTTACTCCTCAGCTTTACTCTTTCCTTCAGACGTCTCGTGCTAGAGTCATAATAACTAGAAGAAGAGGTATGATTACCATTATTGGATATACGGATGTAACTTGAAGATTACAAGTCTGTAAAAGAGCTATTGATCACTGAAAGTACCCAAGACTGACAAGTCCAGACGGAGTCAAGCCTCCTCAACAACAGAAATACTCAGCTTCTTTACTGCATTTTCATTTGTAGTTTCTGTTATTTGAAAAACATTTGTATACATGTATGAAGTTGTTTACTTTTGTGTGATAATCATAATAAAACTCACGTGTTTTCTTGAAGTAATTCATTTGTATTCATTTATAATTTTGTATGTGTGCATCGCAATACCAATTGTCGTGCTTAAACTCTATGAGGGAAAATGACGAAACAAAAACGCAAGAATCTCTAATTGTGTGCTCTTGAATAAGACCTTGTTGAAGATGTACATGCTTTGTTTCAAATCCCTAAACATCAGAGATATAAGGGAGATAGACCCTCGCTAACCACTTTGAGCCTTGAAGTAGGAGTTTCTTTTTGCATGAAAAAACCCTTACGTTTAACCCAGGGGCAGGGTAGGTGTCAGCTATTTGGACCAAGCGTTCAGGATTTCATAAAGGAGTGTATTTGAGGATCCATTACATTCCACTATGCTAATCAAGAGGTTCAAAGACCAGAAACCACAATGGTTATCCAAATCAAGAGGTTCAAAGATCGGAAGCCACAATGGTTATCCCTCGTTGACAAAAGAATGAGGTAGTCACAACCCTCGCAAAGCAATCAAGACAAACAATGTCACACGGTTTGTACAAAAAAAGAAAGAAATGAAAAGCCCGCTAAGTCGAAACTTGAAAACAATTGACTTAGGAAAAAGTTAGGGCATCCCGCTGGACATCACAATCAAAATCTAAGATTCACAAGAACCAGTCCAGGAAAAAGTTAGGGATAAGCAGAAGAATGAAAAGCGAAAAACGGAAAGGATTACACAAGAAAGATCCTCAAACAAGAACAATGTTGTGTGGCACAGACACAAAAGAGAAAGGGGTGACTGACTCCAAACAATAACCTGATTGGTTCTTGAACCGATAGCAACAATGGTTCCTCGATCGACACGAAATCCTTATGAAAGGTGAGCGCTTGTGAAAATTAGATGAACATAGGAATTGAGGACATCACGAAGAGGGGTGGGCACAAATAAACTTTGAGCCTATATCCTTTGATCTATAACCGTGAAACAAGCCACGATACAACCCTCAAAAGTCCTAACTGAAACAAGGTTACTTTGAGAGCATACTACCACGAGGCCGCGTTCTTGACTCCTATGAGTTGTGCTAAAAAGATCCTTGATGGTATTGCATGTACATACTTTTATTAAAAAATAATGTCGTATTTTAATCAGTGATTTGCTCACAAAGGTTTGTGACACCTTTTCAATAAAGACTTCAAGATTAACATGTTTGTTGCATTAGAATAATCATTCTCAAAATAAAACATTTTCTTCTTGCATATATTTGTTTGGCATCATAAAATGTTCACATGTGGAAATTCAATCCAGAAGCTTAAACTTGCCAAGTTGAGAAGTCTAAAACTTCTGAAGAGATAGTCACGTCGAGGTGCACTTTTTCGAGAAAGCTCCATTGAGTAAATAATTTCCCAACTAGTCATGGTAAGAAATAGCCAATCCGACACAATTACGTCGAGCAATCTCTTCTAAATGCAGCCGAACTAGGGCAATCACCTCGAGATTCAAATCTCTCCAAGAGAAAATGTTAGCCAGTCAAGGGCAAAACTATTTCAAATACTCGTATTGGGGCAGGCCACTCCAATAACACGAGAATTCATTCTTTCCCAAAGGCAAACAGTCGGAAGCATCTATCTAGAGTTTCGAGTACCAAGACAACTTTACTCTTGAAGGGTTTCTACGACACCCATTCGTCACAAATTTTACTGATTGAGTCCATCACTCATCTAGCAGTCGCTCGTCAAGCCTGTTATCTCGTTCAGCGCTTCCGACAGATCCAAGCTTATATGCGTTGTCAATGGTTACCTCCTCAGCAAGGTTATTACGCCAAATTCAGGCAATCACTACGATACCTAAGAGTTCAAAGACACCAAGTCTTTTGTAAAATCCTCTTAAGGTAAAGTCCCGACAAAAGCAAACGATCCCCAGCACGAAACGACTTGTAATCTTTCCTCCCCAGCAGGACGTGTCGGTTTTGTTATCCCCAGCAGAAGGATGGAAGTTATCCCCAGTAAAGTCGCCCAAAATATTTCTCCAACAGAGATGTTATCCCCGCAGGACTTCTTTAGATTGAATTTGCAATCAGCACGGACTTATTATTTCCACATCAGGAACTCCCTTTGCACTTACGCCATTTCATTGACATGTTCAAAACCTAGCATCCCCAGTGTCATGGGGCATCATGCCATGCAATTCAACATATGCGTACCCATCATAATCCAAGTTTGATATCTTGTAAAGCCCAGCCACAGACTGGCCAAAGTCCATCTTCGGGTGGCAAATTCCAAAAGTCCAATCACAGACTGGCCAAAGTCCATGTTCGGGTGGCGAATTTCTAAAAGTCTCCCATAGTGAGAAAAAGTCTCCCACGGTGAGCAAAAGTCTCCCAAAATGAGCAAAAGACCAGCCACAAACTGGCCAAAGTCCATCTTCGGGGGGCAAATCTCTAAAGTCCCCCACAGTGGGCAAAAGTCTCCCGCAGTGATCAAAAGTCCAGCCACAGACTGGCCAAAGTCCATCTTCGGGTGGCGAATCTCTAAAGTCCCCCACAATGGGCAAAAGTCTCCCACAATGAGCAAAAGTCTAGCCACAGACTGGCCAAAGTCCATCTTCGGGTGGCGAATTCTTAAAGCCCAGCCACAGACTGACCAAAGTCCATCTTCGGGTGGCGAATTCTTAAAGCCCAACCATAGACTGGCCAAAGTCCATCTTCGAGTGGAAAATTTTAGAAGTCCAACCGCAGATTGGCAAAAGTCCATTCTCAGGGTGGCAAAGTATCTTAAAATTTGATCGCAAATTGGAAAGTCCACCCGCAGTGTGGCAAGTCGTTAGTCGTCTGACTTTATCCGATAATACACCATTAAGTCATTGTTACAACCTACCAAAGTCCACCCGCAACATGGCAAGTCAGTAGCCATCTGACATCACTCAAAAGGCATCCCACATTTACTACTATTCCCATCATAATTATATCCAGGCAGAGTTCATTCGGTTGAGTTTATTTCCTTGTTCTTCTGCCGCAGAGTGTAAATTTTCTGGTTGTTTCTGGTATTCAATCCATGCATATCTCAAATTTCTGAAAGCAACTGCTATCATCCATTCACGTCCACAGTGATTGAATAGGGGAAGTTGTAACACCCCAAAATTTTCCCTCTTATTTATTACCTTGATTGGCTTACGCTTCATATTCATTTTCATTTCTCATTTGGTCATAACTTCGCATTTATCATTTGCATGTAGCTTCTGAGAAATGGGATCAAACATTCTCATGTAATTTGAATTTTCTATTCATAAGTGATTCATCTGGATATTACGCTCAAGAGGTGGCAAAGTTTGAATTCAAATCGCCAAATGCATATTCTTGTTAAGGGATTGATCAAGTTCCAAAGTTCCCCTTATTTAGAGGCTTCGTTAGACTATTCTCCTCATATCAGTATCCTAGGATGTACTGGTGATCCAAGAAGCAGGATTCAGAGTGTTGGCTTTTAGATCTACTATGGCATCACAGTTTGTAAGAATTGATTTTGGTTCAGGAATTGGGATTACAATAAAGGCAGGAAGCACAGGATCATGGTTTATTTGGAAGGCATCAAATGTCACCATCATTCACCATTTGAATTCGTTCAAAAAATTATCATAAGCCCATTTGGATATCCAATTCAAATCCAAGTCTTTACCATTATCTATGTTCATTTTCAAATCTGATTTCATCCCCCCTTTAACCATTTTTTCTACACATGTTTAGGCCCATGCCCAGATAACCAAATGGCCATTTTTTTTGTTAAATCCATTAAACCATGTCAATACCCAATTAAACTTTTCTTCTTAAACTAATCCCATTTTTTATTCGGTTTCTAGATCATATTATAAGTCTTTGTTCTTAGTTTATTCATAAAAGAAGGGTGGTCCATGTGATTGCAAAAATGCTAAGGCCCTTTTATAATTATTTTTTTTCCTCAAGCTTTAGATTCACACCATTCTTGTAATGTTGGTGTTACAAGTCCAATATTTTTCATGTAAAGTACATTGGCTGAAACCATCCAAATACCATTCATTAATCATAACTAGTTGTATAACATTCATGAAATTGATAGAAAAAAACATACAACTCTTGTAGCTTTTAACGCAAAGTTGTGGTGCTGCAACTTTTGTTATTAAAGGTGAATGTGATCATTTGTTTAGCCTTGCTACTATGCTTATTCAAGAACTGTTTCAAACATTGTGCTCATTATGACCAAATGGCCTTAATCCATTCTTATCTGAGTCAAATAAATCTCATAATAGACTTTACAGAGCAACCAAGAAAAAAAAGAGGAGAAGAAGTCCATAATATAAAAAAAAACAGAAATTATAGAAGGAGATGGGAATGAAAATACAGTTACAGAAACTATTACAAAGATTAACAAATTTCTTATTTTTTTCGAAACATCATCAATCCAATACACCTTCAGTCATTAATCTTTTCCACTCTCCATATTCAGATTCCCCAACTTCAATAAACGGAATCGCTAATCACCACCAACCATCAATCTCGGAATCACCGCATCCATCTTCTTCCGCAACATTGAATCGAAATGTTTCTACATCAACCTTGGCTTCATCAGTCATTAATATCTCACCAATCTCCATCGATCTTCAACTCTTGCAACTCCGAATCATCAATCTTCACCGACCTTCCTCTTCTTCAATCAGCATTGCATCAATCCTTCACCTGCACATGACACCAAACTCATTTCAGAAAAATGTCTTCTGCAACAACATCAAAACGCACAATTCATGGCCAGATTTTGTAAAGGCAAAGCGTACGACAATGCAAAGGCATGACATGTGTAACAGAAAATCAAAGGAGGAAGTTCAACAACAAAAAAGGGGTTACAAAATCATAGTGAACTTCAATCTCCAACCTATTCACAAAAACTTTAACAGAATTTTAATTAACCTATAACTAACTCATAACTGAAAGAATAACAAACTTATAATTGAATTCATCTAGAAGATTCACCTGGAAACTCTTCACAAAGCTTGACTCATCCTCTATAAATCAGATCATTCTCCATATTATGCTTCGTCTTCACAAAATTCTAAACCTGAATCTACTTCACTCTCCATTTTTCTTTTTCTCATTCTCCATTCATTTCAGTACACGAACATCAACTCTTAATTCATCATCTTCATTAAATATTCACCCTAAATCTCTCTTCAATCTATATCTTCATCTCCTTCTCATTTTCATCCATTTACGGAGTTACAAGGCTTCTTCACCATCACCTTTATACATCTTCATCCACTCAGCATCATACATCTTCAACCATTAAACCTGCATCAAGAAAACCATTCATAGAACATCATTCACGGCATCATTTCTGATTCTTGAACGCACACAATAACGATAAAATGCAAGAATTCACAATATCGTGGAATTGACGAAAATCGAAGAAGAAGAAGAAGATTGGAAAAAGAAGAAGCAAGAAATGATACCTGTGATGTGGCGGATAACGTTGATTTTGTAAATATCACTCTTTTCTAATCATCATCTTCAAGGCTTCACCACCATTCACTTCTTCAACCTTCAAGTTCCCTTCACAGCAACAACACAAATCCATGATTCGCCTCTGTATCATCTTCACAGCTCCAACAACCTTCATCAATTATTCGAAACTTGCAGCAAGTTTCTTCAAACGCAAACCTGTAGTAAGCGAAATAAATGAATCAACAAAAACGCAATGATACAAGCAGAAGAACAAGAGGAGTAATTCAATAACAAAGCGAAGGTGATTCTTTTTGAAATTGCAACAACAACTCGAAAAATCGTAACAAAGTCGAATCTTTGCAAGAAGAGTAAAGAACAGAAATCGTACCTTGATTGACTCTCGTTGCTATCGTCTCTCAGGTATGTGAATCTTAACTTTGTGGTGATTTTTCTTTGTTCTTCTGTTTTGTATGAGTTCCAATTAGTGGATTGAATGAGTATTAGGTAAAAATAATCACATATTTGAGTAGAGGAGAGAAAATGAGAGGTAGTTCATGTAGGAGAATCAAGTTGTGGTGGTGGATCCGCCGCCGCGCCGGCGGCGCGATTAGTGTTGAGAAACTCGAGATTATGAGGGAGAAGAGAGGATGCGTCTTGAGGGAGAGAATAGAAAGGTCTGGTCTAGGGTTCTCATATCTTTATCGTTGATTTTCCCTTTTGAATTTAACTTATGCAATATGAAAAGAAACACAAGCCATGGTGAAATGAGTGAGGGCAAATTTGGGGTGTTTACAGCTGCCCCTATTCAAACATGAGTTAGCTGTGCGGGATGTAAGCAACGGCTTAACAGACAAACAAGATAACTTGTGGTTGAATACCAAAGACGGTCCAAAATTTGCACTCACTGAAATGAAGAAGAAAAGGGATATAGATTGTGAAAGAAAATAAAGTATGATTATAAGGTGCGGGTGACGGAGGACGACCGTCGAGCAGAGGACGACTGTTGGGAAGAAGCAATGACGGGGACGACCGACATGTTGGGGAAAGTAACAAGACTCTCTGGGGATGAAAGGCAAATGATGGGGACGACCATCGGGTTGAAGAAATAAATGATGAGGAACGGTCATCAAAGGTGAAGGACGATCACCTAGCAGGGGACGGCTGCTCTGTTGGGGATGAGGGACGGTCATCCAAGGTGAAGGACGATCACCTGGCAAGGTACGGCTGCCGAAAGTATCACGACATAGGACGAATGTCGGATTGGAAAGGTCGACGATGGGGACGGCCATCGGATAAGCATTGATGAAGGACGATCATCAAAAGGTGAAGGACGATCACCTAGCAGGGTACGACTGCTAAAAATATCACGACATAGGACGAATGTCGGATAGGAAGGGGTTCTAATGAATAGAGACTCCACTGGGGGTGATGAAGGAAGATCATCACAAAGGTGAAGGACGATCACCTGGCAGGATACGGCTGCCGGAAGTATCATGACATAGGACGAATGTCAGATAGAAAGGAAATAGGTCAATGGGGTTTGCTGGGGACTCTTCTGGGGAAGGGTAGAAACAGACGAGTGTCTAAATTCAAGAAAGAGAAGGTATAAGTGTTTGACACGGTGTATAGATTAAAGATGCGGACGAGCATCCTTAAGACTATGATACGGACGAGTATCAGTAGAAACAAACTCTTGACGCATGTTCAGAGATGATGATACAGACGAGTACCAACTAGTTAACAAAGAACACGGACGAGTGTCAAATATGTGGGGATTTAAGTGGTATATACAAGATACGGACGAGTATCGGTATGAGTGAAAAGTGATGAGTGAGACACAGACGAGTGTTTAACTTGCTGGGGAGGGTGACACGGACGAGTGTCAAAAGGGAAAGTGTCTAAATTATGAACTAGAGTGTAATCTGTGGGGATAGGATGACACAGACGGGTGTCAATGAGAGTGTATTATAAACAAGTATATGGTTCCCAAAGTGTTTAGGCAACTATGCTGGGGGGGTGACACGGACGAGTGTCAAAATAGGAAATGTAGATATATGTACACATGTGTTGTGAGTGCAAAGGGGACGCTTTGGCTTTCTGCTGGGGGTATGACACAGACGAGTGTCAAGAAGCATCTGTAATATGAGTATCTGTTTGTAGAGAACGCTCGGGCGACTTTACTGGGGAATGATGACACGGACGAGTGCCAAAAGAAGCATGCATCTGTATTTGTGAGTGTAAGGGAAATGCTTCGGCTTTCCGCCGGGGAATTTGGGGAGTATTTGGTATATTGCTGATGGTACGTTAGTATTTACAAATGCTCAGTTCGGCACATGGCTTATGATTATGCAATATGTTTGATTTTTGCCTTGAATGCTCCGTATTAGACGGAATGCTACGCTCTGGGGGAAAATATGATGCGAATGCTATGATTATGCAAAGATATCGATCTGGGATTCAGATCCCGTTGCTGAGGAGATCTCTGGCTGATCTACTTGAAGTGGATATCCCAGCTGGGGATGAGATCATTGGTAGATCTGACATATATGACTCTGCATGGGGAAATAGATCACTGATGGACCTATCTTTGTAATGAGGGACCCAGCTGGGGTCTGTGGGAGCTTTCGTCACTCTGTTGCGAGATCTTCAGGCGTTGCTCTTCTGGATAGAGGCTGAAACTCTGCGGGGAGATGGTTCCATGGTTGACACTTGGCTGAGGAGGAATGATGACTGGCAACTCAGCTGGGGAGAAAGCAACCTGGTGTTGTTTGGAAGATATGCTGAGTAGATAATGATTTGACAGCTTGTTGGGGAGTTGTTTTTCGTGCCCCATGTTGCGCTTTGAACACCTGCAATCCTGCATGACAAAGAAATGTACAAGTATCCCGAGGTATCCCTTACTGGATTCCATCATAGGAGTTTAGACACTCCCGGGAGTAAGTATATTTCCTGCAAGCATGTAGTTTAGGAAAGACGCATCTGTATTTATGCGATCAACATATTAATGATATCAGACATTTTTGCAAATAAAAGAGTATAAGACAGTGTGTGACCGAAAAATCTAATCTTATTAATTTGTGTGACCTGAATTGGCAAGATACAGTCATAGAAACAAATCCCCTAAAATGAGGAGATTGTTACAAATTGAGAAACAACAAGATGCTGGCAATGTTGACGACGCTTCAGTGAGCTTCCCTTTTACTATGACTCGTATGACATTGACGTTCTTCTTATCTTGCTTTCTGAAGAAGGTTGATTCTGACCGAAGCTCGAACCCTTCGAAGCTTACCATGTTGTAAGTGATACAAACGAATTCAGAATGCAGTTGTTCGCTCATTCCCTTATTTTGCGTGGATCGCCCTTTCGGGTTTTCAATCCACCGGGATACCCATTTTTGCCTGAGTTGTCCAATGCGACTTTTCAACTCAGCGGGTGTACATTTCTTTATTTATTTTCCCTTATTTTTGCCCGAGTCTTTTATTCTATTTTTGACTCGCCGGGATGCCCTATTTTTGCCTGGACTTACATTCTGTTTTTATGTCCAGCGGGTCATTTTTTATGCGAAGTATTTTTTAACTGCATCTGAATTTACAGGGGACAGGAAGTCTTCACCATCCATAGTATTGAGCATCAGTGCTCCTCCAGAGAAAACTTTCTTTACTATGAATGGACCATCGTAATTCGGAGTCCACTTGCCCCTGTGGTCTGTATGAGGAGGGAGGAGTCTTTTCAGCACAAGATCTCCTACTTGGTACTCTCGAAGCCTGACTTTCTGATCGAAGGCTTTCTTCATTCTTTTCTGATATAACTGCCCATGACAAATTGCAACTAATCTCTTCTCTTCAATCAGACTCAGTTGTTCGTATCGGGATCGGACCCATTCTGCTTCATTCAGTTTAACATCCATCAGTACCCACAAGGAGGGTAATTCAACTTCAACTGGTAGGACTGCCTCCATACCATAAACAAGCTGATACGGTGTTGCCCCAGTGGACGTTCTGATTGACGTACGGTACCCATGCAAGGCAAATGGTAGCATTTCATGCCAGTATTTATAGGTAACTACCATCTTCTGCACAATCTTCTTGATATTCTTGTTAGCTGCCTCAACAACGCCATTCATCTTTGGCCTGTAAGGAGAAGAATTGTGGTGTTGGATCTTGAAGTCCCGACATAGTTCTGCCATCATTTTGTTGTTTAAGTTGGAACCATTATCAGTAATGATTCGCTCGGGCACTCCATACCGACAGATGATGTCTCTCTTCAAGAATCGGGCCACCACTTGCCGGGTGACATTTGCATACGAAGCTGGTTCAACCCACTTGGTAAAATAATCAATCGCAATCAGGATGAATCTGTGGCTATTTGAGGCAGTCGGCTCAATCTTGCCAATCATATCAATGCCCCACATGGCAAAGGGCCAGGGTGAAGACATCACATTCAAAGGATTGGGAGGCACATGCACTTTATCTGCATAAATCTGGCATTTATGACACTTTCTGGCATATGCACAACAGTCTGCGTCCATTGTGATCCATTAATAGCCTGATCTTAACAGCTTTTTAGCCATAGCATGCCCTCCAGCATGGGTACCAAAAGATCCTTCATGCACCTCGTGCATCAACAAGTCTGCTTCTGTCCTATCAACGCATCTGAGGAGTACCATATCAAAGTTTCTCTTGTACAGGGAACCGTCAGTATTCAGAAAGAAACTACCAGCTAGCCTTCTTAATGTCTTCTTATCATTGGAAAATGCCCCAGGTGGGTATGTTTGATCCTTCAAGAAGCATTTAATGTCATGGAACCAAGGCTTATCATCTTTAACAACATCTGCTGAGAACACGTATGCTGGTCTGTCAAGCCTGGATACTGAAATTCGAGGCACAAAGTTGGCAGCTTGAACTTTGATCATGGATGAAATGGTAGCCAGAGCATCTGCAAACTGATTTTCATCCCGAGGGATATACTCAAGCTTGACTGTTGTGAAGAAAGTCAATAACCTCCTTGTATAATCCCGATAAGGTATCAGATGATCTTGGTGCGTGTACTACTTGTCGTTGGTTTGATTAATTACCAGAGCTGAATCTCCGAACACAGTCAAAGTCTTGATCCTGAGGTCAATGGCTTCCTCAAGACCCATGATACAAGCTTCGTATTCAGCTTCGTTGTTAGTGCAGTTAAAGGTGAGTTTTGCCGAGAAAGGCATGTGAACTCCCTTAGGCTCAATGAGTACTGCACCAACACCAAGACCATTCATATTAACAGCTCCGTCAAACATCATAGTCCATTCTTCTTCTGGGTCAGGCCCTTCAGTGTGAATAGGCTCTTCATGATCTTTTGCTTTTATGAACATGATGTCTTCATCAGGGAAATTAAATCTCATAGGCTGGTAATCATCGATGGGTTGCTCAGCAAGATAGTCAGACAATACACTGCCTTTGATAGCCTTTTGGGATGTGTACTGAATGTCGTATTCTATGAGGATCATTTTCCATCTTGCAACCCGTCCGGTAAGTGCTGGCTTCTCAAAAATGTACTTAACTGGATCCATCTTTGAGATTAATAAAGTAGTGTGGGTCAACATATACTGCCTTAGTCGGCGAGCAGCCCACGCTAAAGCACAACAAGTTTTCTCGAGCAGTGAATAACGTTGTTCACAGTCCGTAAACGTTTTACTTAGGTAGTATATTGCATACTCTTTTCGACCAGACTCGTCATGCTGGCCCAGCACACACCCCATTGACTCTTCTAATACTGTCAAGTACATGATTAGAGGTCTTCCTTCAACTGGAGGCATAAGGATTGGAGGCTCTTGTAAGTATTCCTTGATTTTGTCAAAAGCCTTCTGGCAGTCTTCATTCCACCTGACCGTTTGTTCTTTTCTTAACAGCTTGAACAAAGGCTCACAGGTTGCTGTAAGGTGGGATATGAACCTTGAAATGTAGTTCAATCTACCTAGAAACCCCCAAACTTCTTTTTCTGACTTCGGTGCAGGCATTTCTTGAATGGCTTTGACTTTATCAGGGTCAACTTCAATCCCTTTCTCACTTACAATAAATCCCAGTAGCTTACCGGATCGCACCCCGAATGTGCACTTGTTCAGACGCTTGAATAGCTTCAACAGATTCACCAGGTGGTCTTCTTCTGTAAGGGACTTGGCAATCATGTCATCCACATAACATTCAATTTCTTTGTTGATCATGTCATGGAATAATGTTACCATAGCTCGTTGATAAGTGGCACCAGCATTCTTCAGTCCGAATGGCATCACCTTATAACAGAATGTGCCCCAGGGTGTGATGAAAGTTGTCTTCTCCATGTCTTCAGGTGACATCTTGATCTGATTGTATCCTGAAAATCCATCCATGAAGGAGAATACCGAGAACTGGGCCGTATTATCAACCAATACATCAATGTGAGGTAAAGGGAAGTCATCTTTCAGGCTGGCTCTGTTCAGATCCCAGTAGTCCACACACATCCTCACCTTGCCGTCTTTCTTAGGCACAGGTACAATATTAGCAACCCACGGCGGGTAGCTGGTCACAGCAAGGAACCCGGCGTCCCACTGTTTTTGTACCTCTTCTTTAATCTTCATTTCCATATCTAAGCGAGTACGGCGCAACTTCTGTTTTACTGGCGGACAACCTTCTTTCAAAGGCAGCTTGTGCACGACAATGTCGGTGTCCAACCCTGGCATATCCTGATAAGACCAAGCAAAAACATACACATACTCCCGAAGCATGTCAATCAGTTGTTCTTTCACTGAATCTTGCAGGCAGGCCCTGATCTTAACCTCTTTCACGTCTTCTTCCGTACCAAGATTAACTGTTTCAATCTCCTCCTGATGAGGAGTGATAACCTTCTCCTCTTGTCTCAACAACCTGGCTAGCTCTTCAGGTAGCTCATAATCTTCCTCAACCCCTTCATCAGCTTGATTGATTGGGTTGTCAAAGTCATACGAAGTCATAGCAGTGTTGTTGTCGGTGCAATCTGGAGGGCACTTTCTGCATGGGTTTAGATCGGTTTATTTTAGTGATCAGTTTTATCTTATTTAGAAAAAAGTGAAAATGAAGTTATTTTATTTTGAAAAACATTTCCATTTTATTTTTGTACAAAAAGAAAAAATGAAAAACAGTGAGCGGAAAAGAAAAGACTCATTTGCAAAAGATGTCCTGATATTCATTAATTGATCTTTGCACAAAATACAAGATGGCCCGATTACAAAATGAGTCTTGACATCTTGGGCAAGATGCAAGACTTGATGCATGCTTTAAAATACTGGAAATAATAATTACTCTGCAGGAGTAACCCTTATAATTTCCTAGGAAGACCAGTTAAGGACTTGGCTCCCCGGGATCCTTGGACGTATCCAGCTCTCCAGGTTGCGGTCGCTTTCCTCCTCGTCTTCCAAATTGTTCACAGCATCCGGGGTGAGCATTCCCCCGCTGACAAACTTGGGCTCCTTTGCAGCCTCTGATTGATCATGTTGAGTTGGTCTGTAACCCAACCCAAATCGGTCTTCTTTCTTTTCCACGGGCAACATCTTGCCCCAGCCTTGGGCGGTACCTTCTTCAACAACCTTCCGGGCTTGCTGGTATGATGCTATGGAAGTTCCCAGTACAGCAGATGCTTCATTAATGTTGAGGGCCTCAAACCCCTGGCTCATGGTTTCATGGATTTCTCCATCCATTTCTATGTACTTATACGTAGCCAGATGGCTAACAAAGATGTCTTCCTCCCCACAGATGGTGATGATCTGGCCTTCCCACTCGAATTTCAACTTCTGGTGAAGGGTAGACGTAACAGCGCCAACAACGTGGATCCAGGGTCTACCCAACAGACAGCTGTAGGCCGGCTGAATGTGCATCACAAAGAAGGTAGTTTTGAAGGTCTGCGGGCCAATCATCACAGGCAGATCAATCTCTCCAAGCACTGATCTTTTAGAGCCATCAAATGCTCTCACCACCAAATTACTCGGACGTAGTGCCAAGCCATCATACTCCAGCTTCACTAAGGCTTTCTTTGGCAGAACATTGAGTGATGACCCAGTGTCCACCAGTACATGAGATAGAACATCACCCTTACATTCCAAGGTGATATGCAAAGCCTTATTATGGTTGCGTCCCTCAGTTGTTAAGTCAGCATGGGTAAATCCCAGTCCATGACTGGTATTGACATTTGCAACCACAGTTTCTAGCTGATTAACAGTAATCTCTTCCGGCACATATGTTGCGTGCAGGACTTTTAACAATGCGTTCCTGTGAGCTTCGGAACACATTAGCAGAGATAATATGGAGATTTTTTAGGGAGTTTGGTGAAGCTGATCCACCACCTTGTAATCACTTCTTTTTATGATTCTCTTGAACTCGTCTACATCTTGTTCAAAAGATGTCTTCTGAGTTTCTTTGGCAATTGGCTCTTCAGATACCACACTCTTTCCTTTCGCTTTGGTAGCAACCTCTGCTTCGACATTAGGCCTTTGTGTTTGTGAGGCAAAAAGACGTCCGCTTCTGGTGAAGCCTTCGCCTCCCCCAACATTATCAATTTGTGGAAAAGAGGTTGATGAATCCAGAGTGATTTTCTCCCTATTGCAGTAGAGATCAGAGCCATAATGCCAAGGTATGGCATTACTGCTTTCATAAGGAACGGGTCCAGGCACCGTAATGGTGACTGGACTAACTGTTGCGGAGGAAGGTACTGTAATGGTGTGCGGATCATAGTAAATTGTGACTGGTGATCTGGCAGGAGGTGCCACTGTTTGTTGTTGGAAATTGTTGCTGGGAGGAACATCTGATGGGTCATAATAGATTGTAACTGTTGAAACATCTTCATTAATTTTTGCTGGCGTTGTAGAAGATTCTGCTAATAACATGGGTGCTGACGTTGTAGAAAAAAGGGTTGTTGACATTTGATTTGTTGAAGTGATGGACGGAGCCATTGCTGATGATATTGATGAATCGGTAGGAATGATTGTTGCTGCTGTTGTAGAAGAATCAGGAATTGTTTTCAAAGGAATTGCTGGATTTGTAGGCGTCGTTGTTGAAATCTGAAGGATACCATCCTTAATAAGACCATCTATGCCGCTTCTCAAATTTTCACACCCGTTGACTGCAATGTTGCAATAACCACAACCGAGCTCACACTCGGGGAACACTTGGCACTCTAGAAGCTGAGCTTTAATTTCGACCAAAGGTGTTCGAATTTGTGCAACACCGGTGATTAAGGTAGATGGTTTGTCTTCCTCAATGGCATTAATCCTCGGCCCGCCATGATTAGGCATAGGATTTTTGTTGACATTCGGAGGAGGTGCAAAGTTGAGGGCTTTAGAATCCACCAGATCTTGAACTTTCATTTGCAGGGCCCTGCATTTTTTCGTATTGTGGCCAGGTGCATTGGAGTGAAAAGCACATCTGGCATTGACATCATAATTCTTTGGGAGGTTGAGAGGATCTGGCGGTGCCAACGTCCTTAACTCAACCAAGTTAAGCTTCAGGAGTTGTGGCAATAAGGCAGCATAAGGCATAGGGATAGGGTCAATCACCCTGTTTGCCTGTGATTGTCTTTGTTGGAAGGGTCGTTATTGTTGATTGCTATTGTTGTTGTTGTAGGTTCTCTGTTGCGGGTACTGAACTTGCTGTTGATAATGTGGTTGTTGTTGTTGTTGATATGCTGATTACTGGGGAATCATTGCTGGAATGGTAACAGCTTCTACTGATCTGTGAACATACTGAGGTCTGCCCCTGCTGGCATGAATGGCATTTATCTCACCGGTCCTTCGGGATCCCACGAAAGGCTTCCTGGGATTACTGGATGAACTTGCACCATTATCAGAAACTTTGCCCATTTTTAAAAGGCTTTCAATCCTTTCCCCAGCTATAACTACGTCAGCAAAACTGGTAGAAGAAAAGGCAGCCAATCTATCAATATATGTTCCTTGCAGAGTATTCATGAACATGTCGGCCATTTCTCTTTCCGACATGGGTGGTTGGACAGCAGCAGCAAGCTGTCTCCACCTCTGGGCATATTCTCTGAAGCTTTCTCTGGAAGACTGGGACATTCCCATCAGGAGGGTCCTGTTAGGAGCCATGTCCAGGTTATATTGATATTGTCTGATGAAGGCTTCAGCTAAGTCCTTCCAGCATCTAACAGTAGCTCTGGTCAAGTGTGAATACCACTCCCTTGAAGCCCCAGTCAGACTGTCTTCAAAGTAGAACATCCACAGCTTCTCATCCATGGTATATTCTTTAAGTCTTCCCAGGAAAGACTGCAGGTGAGTTCGTGGACAGGAGGTTCCATTGTATATCTCAAAGCACGGGGGTTTGAATTTGTGGGGAATTCTCACCCCATCCACTAGCCCCATATCCATTACATCGAAGCCCAAGGAGTTCTGAGACTCCAAAGATCTCAACTTCTCAGAAATTCCATCTAACCTTCTATCATAGACTTCATCTCCAGCTCCCATAACAGTGAATTGCTCTTCTTGGGGATCCTCTTGCAAGATTCTCCCCCCAACAGTATTTCCTTGCACATTTCCCGGGATGTTGACTTCCGGATCTAGATGAGGCCCAAATACTGGTGGATTAAAATGAGGTTGGCCCCGCTCATTGTTACTAGTTCCTCCAGTTCCAGGATGAGGTTCCTCGGGAGTTTGTCTTTCCACCAATGCCCTTAACCTCTCCTGACTCTGGGCCAAGCCAGTCATCACAGTCATGAATTGAGTCATTTGGTTCCTCATCTCCACTCTTTCATTAGCCATCTGAGTTCTGACCTCAGTCAGGTCCTGTTGTACTTGCTCCATTTGGATACCAGGAAGGTTGTTGCGAGTAGGATACCGGTGCGTACGGTTGACAGGGAACACCCGGCGACGAGCAATATTTCCTGAGATCACAACAGAGTTAGAAACAAATAAACAAAACCTACAAAACAAAACAAGGTTAGTATGCAATGCAACATGCTTATTTATTTTCCAAGATATCCGGCTTGGTTCTTGGTTTTGACCTTTCCAGACCTCGAGGAAGATGCTTGATGTTGTTAAGAAAAGAAACCCAATGAAAGCAAACTAATATATTACAAATGATGAACAATACATAGTTTGTTTTACAACACATGCCCCTGGAGGGTCAAAATACAAAAAGAGAAAAGTACATAAAATGGAAATGAACAACAAGCAAAGAAGTCAAACATCCAATCCAAACTCATCCACATTAATCTCCTTCAGAAGTGCCTCAGTTACTGGACCAGCTGGATGCTCTGTAATGGTCCTAATGAGGAGGTTCCTGGTGGCAATGGCAGTGGTCAGCTTCTTGTGCCTGTCCTGATCCTTTGATCTCTTCAATCCAGCCCTAAGCTTCAACTCTGAAATCTCCTTCTGGGCTGCCAGCAAAGCTTCCTGCTGCTTCTTTTCATTGGCCTCTAACGGTTCAATCTTGGCTTGAAATCTCTGATCTTCTTGTGTCCGGGCTTCAGTGATCCTGACCCATCTAGCCTGACTTTCTTGCAGATAGAGCTCAGTCCTAGCCTTCTGAATTTTGGCCTCCTTATAGGCATTCTTCAATATTTGCTCCCCAGCTCTTGCTTTCCTGATATAGTCCTTTGTTTTCTCAATTTTGGTAAGATGCTCCACCCTAAGCTTTTCCAACCTCTCAATGTCCAGACGACCATCACTCCTTTCCCAAAGGGTCTTCTTCAGGGCTTGAGACAGATTCTCATTCCTTTCCTTCAGCTTCTCAAATTCTTCCAGGCTGACAGTTGCTGCTGGCTGTGCTGTAGATGGTCCAGGCATATCCTCAATGGTGAAAGGAATTCCAGCAATCTGAGCTCTAGTACGGGACCAATCATAGTACTGAGCTGAAGCAACATTATTACACCTTCCAAGAATAGCCATCCCTTTTGTCTAGATGTTGTACCAAGCCCAAGATGCCTGCCTGACAACAGCTGAACTAGGTTTCACCTCACAAAATAGGGTCTCAGCTAAATCTTGCACTCTGGGAGGGTGAACCAAAGCATAGCCCAGTTGTCTTTTAAACAGCAAAGGATTGTAGTTGATGCAACCCTTTACTCCTATTAGAGGCACATTTGGGTATTGTCCACAGCTGGTAATAATGTCTTTGCCTTTGGTGCTCTGGGTGCACCATCTGATGTCATCTGAAGTCAAAGCAATGAGCCTCTTGGCCCAATTCTTCTGTTGGTGAGGGTTCAGGAAGGCATCTGACTTAGGCAGGTGTTTGAGCAGCCAGGTGTGAAACAAAGGAGCACAACATCTCACCAACTTCCCCCTTTGTTTCTCATTCCTCTGATGAATGGAGTAGTAAAAATCTCCCAGCAATGTGGGTACTGGGTCCCTTAGAAGGAAAAGATGAATGGCATTCTTGCTGACAAATTTGGGCTCATCTGCAAACAGTATAACCCAATATATGCTGAGGGCTAACAGTGCACAGACTGCCCTCCACTCTCCCAAGGAGGCCTTCAGGATGGCCTGAGAAATTAAGAAGTCCAAGTGCAAACCAGGGATTCCAGCTTTTGTTGTCATACTGTGCTCAATCAAGGCAGGCTCCAAGTATAGTGCTTTTGCTATTTCTCCATTGCTGGGAGCTGGCATCTCTGGGTTGAAGGGGATTCCACCCCTGACAGGTACTCCAATCAATGATGAAAACTCCTCCAGCAGAGGTCCTAGCTGAAAGTCTGGAAATGTGAAGCATCTCAAAGGAGGGTCATAAAACTGTAGGCAGGTGTGGATCATGCTCCTATGAGAAGGGTCAAGGTCCATAACCATATCTAGGATACCCCCATAGTGTTCTCTAAACAATGGGATGTGGTCAGGTGTGATAAGTGACTGGACCTGCCTGATGCCAGTCAACACATGCTAAAAGAAATGGTAGGAAATGTTGCTCTTCCTAGGAGTAGTCATGAATGTTGCTGAAGAAGATGAAGATATGTGTTGATGAAGATCAAGACTGGTACTAGAGATGAACCACTGATAGGCTGATGCTGGTGATGATGAGAATAGCTGAAGCAGATCACTGATGAAGCAGAGGTCTATGCAGAAGAAGGGGTCAAAACCAAGCCAAATATAATGTGGATACCCTGAAAAACAAATAAACAAATGTTAAATGATGCAAATGATGAGTATGCAAATGATATGCAAGGGTTTGTGATCAAGCTAGATCTGATTATCTGTCTTGATATAAAGCCCATGTATGTTCAATAAATCCAGATGGAGGTTCAGAAATCCAGTAACCAAGGTGGGGGACTCAAATAAAGAGTCACATGTCCAGGGTTAAATCACAAGAACTGTACAACATGAGGTACTTTTAAATAAAACAAGTAACAGGGTATGATGTGGCCAAGGGTACCTGCAAACCTGCAAACAACCCAACCCCCTCGCATGTAGTGTTCTAAAACAAGGATCCTCAGACATGGATCAGTTATGAGAAATGTAAACACTTCCAACCTGGAGGTACAATGTTTACAATAACCATAAAAGATCCTCCTCTAATTCACCTCAGTTTCTGAAGGTCATAATAAAGGTCATCCAGACTTAGCAGGCTTCCCAGATAGCCCTAGCACTACAGGAAATCTGTAGCACAGAGTTCTCAAAAAGAAACGCACATCTGAACCGTGTTTCATATTCCCGCACCAGACCGAAATGGAATGGGAAAGAACATGAACCACTCTAGCCTAGGTGTCACTCAGGTCCCAGGTATAGGACCTTAAACTCTCAATGGAACCCCACCCACCAAAACAGAAACCAGATCCATCAATGATAATGGCAGTATGAAATATGTAAAACTGTAAAGGAAAGCAATAAATAAAGCTGTACATAAAGCAGTAAATAAACCAAATAAATAAACACAATTAGCACATAACACCCCAGTAAACACAAATCAAACAAGCGCTAGGAGGAACCCACTAAAAGAACCAGAAGCCCTGGTTACAGTATAAGGTTCCCCAGCAGAGTCGCCAAGCTGTCGCTCCCACCAAAATGACACCTGGTCAGAAGGGGTACAGACGCGAAAAGATATGTGAAGTGAAATATGTGAAGTGTCAGTGTAAGAATAGGAATGAAGCTCAAGACTATGAGGCTTAAAGAATGATGCTGGAAGGAGGGGGAATATACAAAGACTTTTGTTCGATAATTGTTAAGTTATGCCTACGTATCCTCTCGTACAATGAGGAAGTCAGAACACCGTAGTTCTACCCAAAGAGACTGAAAGGAGAATTGACTGATGAACTGCTTACTTGTCTATGCTCAAGTGTATGACCTGTCTGGCTCAGGCGCAAACTGTCTTGCATTAGACGGAGGAAGCAAGTTCTCGTATGTGAGTGAAGATGATGAGAAAAGAATCCCGGAGGAGACGATTATTGTTTGTTTTGTATTTTCAGTCTTTTATTGCTTCTAGAGTTTGTCATAAGAAAATGAGCTTAAGCCTAAACCAAGAGTTAGTAAACTCATCACATCTTCCCTCTGATTATGGGTAATGAGAATACTTTAAGTATGAAGTAAACACCTCACACTTAATCACCATGATGTAGGATTAAGATCATTAACCTACTTGCATTTATTTAAGTTTTTTGGAGTTTTTGTTTAGTGTTTAGTAATGAGTTTAAGCCATAATCAAGGATTTAATGGACCCATTACACCATCCTAATAGAAGGATAATAGATGAGAACATTTAAGCTGAGGAAGGCTCCTCAACTTAATCCATGATTAGGGATTAACCTCATGACAAAACAAACCCTTTATTAAATGGATTTTAATTAATGATAAGATGAAGAAGTGATTTTTATGGTTTGTAAGACAACTTGAGGTGGACTTGTCCATTAACACCAGGGTTAGTCCTTCTTAACCAATTAAGGAAGAATTAGAACCCTAATGCAAGGCCCAAGTTACAAGCTTGATGTCTTAGTGATTATTAGATGGATTGATTAAAGGGTTTAAACACATTAAGGGTTTAACACTTAGGATTAAAGTTATACACTCCATCCTAATAGAAGGATGTAGGCATAACCCTAATCACAAAGCCTTAAAACCTTTAAGGTTTAGTCCTTGATTATGAGATGAGAAGAGAAGACTCAAAGATGACACAAAGGTAAAAGCTAAATGGGGGACTAATCAAACCCTAAATGTTATCATACTTGGAGATCCTAGGGTTTGTGAGGCTTAATAGAGAAAGAATCTTCAGGAGAAAAGCCACCAAGGAAGAAGCAGATGAAAGGAGAGAGAAGCAGAGAGAAGCAAGACAACTTGCTTCACTTAAGAAGACAAGTTGCTTGAAGGAAGAAAGGAAATGGTAAAGAGCATGAATGATCAAGCTCACTCTAATACAAAGATAAAATGCAGCAATGATGCATAAGAGAGATGAGATGAGATTGTGAGAAGTGAAGGCAAATTCACTTCCCAAAATAACTTACCACCTGAAAAGTTAGCAAAGGAAATAAAAGGAAATGAAGATGAGATGAAATGCAATGGTGCAAACCAAAGTCAGAAGCATGAACATGATGTTAATGATGCCAAGAGACGATGCAAACACATGTCAAGAGTTGTGGATGATCATACAAGGATGGGGATGCAAATGAAGCAGGTTTTGAACCATGAAAGTTCATGAAAGTTTATGAAATGATATGAATGCACAACATGGAAAATGAAAGATGCAAGGATTAAACATGATTCTAATATGTCCTAAGATGTCTTATATGTCATGTTGATGCACAAAATGCCATGGCAAGCTCTTAAATGCAAGCAAATGAAAGATGGATGCAAAGGAAGGCAAGAATTAGGGTTTATGCATAACATGCAACACAAAACTCAAAATCAGAAGCAAATGGCATGATAAAAAATTGAAAATGGGATCAAAGGAACCCTAACCCTACACAAGTTAACTGCCCAAAGGAGGAGACCTAAATCTAAACCTAATGGAAGTTATGATTTTTCTAAGTCAACTAGGGTTTCAAAGCACCTCAAAAGGAAAAATGCACATTAAATTGAAAATGGAAGATAAATTTAAACCAATTTTACCCTAAAAATTACATACTATGAAGGATGCAATGCAAGAAGAACCATTATCAAACTCTTCACGGTTAGGCAGAATGAATTTTTTCAAGTTAGGATCAAAATATTGCCTTTAAACAACTTTAATTCCAATGAAAATTGTCAAAATAGGTCAAGAACCAAAACGAAATTTGTTTTGAGAGTTTGATAATGTTTCTAAATGTTTTAAAATGCAATGTGAATTTTTTTGTGATTTTTAAATACCTAAATGCATTTTTAATTAATTAATTTCCATTAACTAATTAAAAATAAACATTTAAATGAATTAAAAATGATTTTTAATGCAAAAAATGAAAATAAAAATATTTTTGGGTTCTGAAAATTAACAAAAGGTTTGACAAACAATTTCAGAATTTTTTAATATGTTTTGCTATTTTTAAAAATTCGTGGAAGTTAAATACAATTAAAATGAAATAAAACTAAATAAATGGAAAAGTAAGCAAATCCTGAGGCTGAGATTCAAAAGGAGAGCGCGCGAATTGACTGGCGCCAGATCCTAAGGCTGTGGTCCCATCTAACCTTTTTAAAAATTAAACCTAATTAATTAACATTAATTATGAGATTAGGGTTTAATGAGACCATCCAGGCCACTGGTTCACACGCGGGAAGCAAGATCGCACACTCCAGATTCAAACTCGTCCCTAAACCCTAATTATCATTAATCACTTTCAGATGACCGGAACAGTGGTTCCGGTCATCTTCTCCGGCAAGCACAAACCCTAGTTTCTTCTACAGGTTACCAAACTCCAAATTTCTTCCACCAAAATGATCCTTTCATCAATCTAAACCTAAACCCTCATCTAAAACTCATTTATTTCACCTCACAAGCATGAATCGAAGCAAAATGTAAAACACGGGCAAATATTCAGAGACATCATACATGATGGTTTCGCAATTATTTTCAAAAGTAAATACATCCCAATGATCAGGGGAGCATGCAGAATCATAAAAGAACTTAAAACTTAGCTTCTGGGAAAAAAGTTCTTCATGTTACCTGAGATGAAGACTCTCTGGTTCTGAGCTTTCTCGACTCACCCTTTGTGCAAACCCTCTTCTTTGAACACCCTGATGATGAAATGAAGCTTAGAAAGCTTTGATAATGACTGGTTGAGGCTGTTTTGTTCTGGTGTAGCAGAAATGGAGGTCTTTGTGTGTGATGTTTCAAGCTGTTTCAGGGGGTGGATTTTGTTCTGAGGATGATTTGTGACTTGTTGGTGAAAGAAAAATGGAAGTTTGAAGGCTATGTGAAGAGTTTCGAAGAGGAGAAGTTTTGGACAGATTTTGTGCAAGCTGGATTGTGTGTGGTTTCTCGCTTGTGTGTGGTGTGTTTTATGATCCTTATACAAATCCTAAGTTATTGGAATGAGTCAGAAGACTTGACATACACTATGGGAATGGCATGGGGCAATTGGCCAAAAAGTCAATGTTAGGTGTACTTCAAGCATGGGCCATGGCAGAGGAGATCTAAAGGGTGTATCTGTCTCAGCTGAGTTTGAGGATGACCCTTGGATGGTCTATGAAGGACTACAACACTTGGATTGCAAGATAGCATGTGTTTTGCCAATTTCCAACTCTGTTCATCTTGTGCTTTTTGGCCATGGACATGTGACATCTCTTGGGAAATATGCAGAAAAATGCACCATATAATGTTGCTATGACACTTTGACATTGATTAGTGATCAAACAAAACCAAAGGAACCCTTCTTGCAAGATTTCCCTCTTTGTGATTTTCATGAAAAATGGCTTATGATTCTTCGAATTCAAGGCATGAATCTTGTAAACTCTTGGGCAATTCTGATTTTTCTAAGTTGCAATATGTTGTAATGATGCAAAGAAGTCACTTAGAGGTCTTGAAAGTGCTTAGAACTTGAATTTGCAAAAATCCCTCTTTGGTGTCAAAAGTGGAAATTTAGTGATTTTGTCTAACTTTGACAAGCCATAACTTTTGATTCAAAATGAATTAGAATGATTTCTTGTACTTTTTGAAAAGGGAATGATCCAATCTACAACTTTCATGACCAAAGTTTTCTCATTTGAAGCATTTTTGAATCAAAAAGAGGAGGTTGAAAAACTTTCCCAAAATGGCAAGTTTACTTTATAAGTCATTTTCCCAAAAAGGCAACTTTGCAAATGGCTTGAAATTCTTCAATTTTGTGAACTTCTAACATCTTATATGATCAAATAAAGATCATACACATTCAAAATGATGGAGAAACCCCTTTCGTTGGGTCATTGGGGGCCTCAGATGCCCTGATTTTGCACTGACTTGCTCAAGAAGTCACCCTGTGATCAGATGCCTTCCCCATTGAATTTCTTCATGAAAATTGATATGCATGATCCTCATAACATATAGAGACCAATAGAAACAAGTATGACAAAAAAAATTGGAGTTATGGCCTCTGAAACCAAAACCCTAATTTTAGGTTATCTGTGTAGTTAAGCCTGGCTCTGCTTCCATGCCTTTCTCAGTTCTTGTGATTCTTTGACTCCTTTGACCTTGTGAGGATATAATATGATGCTTGAACATACATGGACCCTCTTGAGATGATTGAAGACCTTTGGAGTGTCTCAGATAGCTTAGGGATGGCTCAGATCACAAACCCTAGATGCAGATGGCTCTGAATCAATGCAGTGAATCAAAAATGTAGTATGAGATGCTATGATTGAACTTATGCAATATGAAAAGAAACACAAGCCATGGTGAAATGAGTGAGGGAAAATTTGGGGTGTTTACAGAATGTTCACAAACAATAAACTCAAAACACTTCTCATAAAAGACAATAAACCAAGACACCACGTCTTCTCTTCTCATCTCATACTCTTTGGGGACGAATGCGACTTGCCTCGATAGTTCTAACAGCGATACGATAGACACCCTTGAGTTAGAGCCACTAACACCTGATCTGGAGCTATGGCAACGTCATCCCAAAAATACAAGCAAATCTCCGCCTTAGTTAGATGAACTACGGCGACTCTGATCCTCATTTTCCCGATGAGGTACGTAGGCAGTGGGGTAGGGGCCATTCGAGCACATTATTTATTTTACCTACATTTCCCCCTTTCTTTTCATTTTCTTTTGCAATTCCTTTTCTTATTTCAATTCCAGTTCCATCCAGAAATTCTTTCATTCAAACAACATTGTATTTCTCACCCTTTGAAACAGACTAACAAGCGTGGATCCCCTCAGGTACGGTGGACGGTCTAGGGAGCTAATACCTTCCCAGGTCGTAACCGATTCCCGAACCCAGATCTTTGGTTCGCAGGACCTTGTCCTTTCCTTCTTCCTCAGGTTTGTGCAACATTACCTTTCCCGTTCCTTCGAGATAAAAATGCCTGGCTGGCGACTCTACCTTTTCCACGCCACTTTCGCGTTTGTACTAAGATGAAAATCCTGGGAGCGATAGCATTTTCTTTATTTTCCTTTACCAACCCCAAGTGATAGTTTCCATCATTAGGAATCTATCACTATTTTAATTGTTTCTAGCCACTGAATAATTGTTTTAGTTTCTAAGTTTTAGCAAGTTTGGTTGATCAAGAACATTGCAACTAGGTTTTTAATTTTAATGCTTTATTGTTTAGTTATGATTTCATTTATTTATATTATGAAATTCTTCTCCTTCTACCTTTCTTTGTTTTTATTTAATATGTCTGGCTAAATCGTTAATTGTTATATAGTTGTATAACTGGAACGAATTTGATAGAATTAGGCCAATACTTCAGATTAAGTTACTTTTCACTTTCAATTTCTTAATATAAATATCTTTCGTTACGAGAGTAAGAGAGTATAAAATATTAGGATTAAGACCAAGGGAGTGTGAGATCTTAATCAGATGGCTGAAATCAGGAATTGTTTTAAGTACAGCGGAAGCGCTTTAAAATCAATTAGAACCTTTAGGTTTCCAAAACGTATTTCTAACTTGAATTGACACATAGAAAGCGCTCAAATGAACTCAGGAGTATTATAATAGGAAAGACCACGAGAGTGTGAGTTAACGACTTTTAAACCGAGAGATTTACGGAGAGATAACCTAATAAACCTTAACAAGTCGACCCTCTATTGAATTCACGAAAGCGAATCAATTACATACCGATATTCTTATTATAAATTTAACTTAATTAATTTTTCACTATCTAAAACTAAAAACATCACTCGCCTTAGCTAAACATAATAACACTTGATAGCACTAGGTTAATTATCGAGTCTCTATGGGATCAATATCTTTTATTACTATGTGATAGACTACGCACTTGCAGTTAGTAACCGTTATACCCAAAAAGTCGCGATCATCAAATCAAGATGAACCATTCAGCTGTCCTAAGTTATGCAATTCAGGTCAACCATTTGGTCCTCCTTGAGCTATGCAATTTAGGGTACCCATTCAGCCTTTTTTTAGATATGCAAATCAAGATACCATTTCGCTTATGCCTTGAGCTATGCAATTTAAGAAACCAACTAACCAGTTACAAACAACTGTTTTTCAACTTCAATCTTGGGCTTTGATCAGGAAACAAACATACTTTTTAGCTTCAATCTTTGGCTTTGATCAAGACACAAATCAAAGTTTTGAGCATCAACATCCTGTGCTTTAACCAGGATACAAATTAACCCCCTTTCCTCCTAGCTTATCCTTTTAGGAGGAACTACAATGCTCTGATCCCTCAATTCTCTTTTTGGGGGTATGTAGGCAAAAGGTGGTAAGATCTTTGTGAGCACACCAAACAAAAAACAACAATTAGGTTTCTAAACCTAAGAAAAACATTAGAAAATTATGATGATACAAAAACACAAAAACATCAATATCACCATATCAATCAGCACTCATCTCATACCCCGAACCATATAAAGAAACCCCCATCAATATCAAAAAGAACAAATTTTGAACTAATCCATAGTTTTGAAATAAGTTAAAGAATAACCCAAAACCATGTGGGCATCTGTTAAATAACATTATGCAAAGCGGGGTGAGTTTAAGATATCTTTTCTCTTCCATAACGAGCTTTATCAGGAAAAATAAGAAATTAGAAAGTAGCAATGTGGTAGTGATTAAAGACCTCAAAAATCGAGCTACAGTTATCCAAGACGGTCCCATGGAAATAACCGTGAAGAACACGGATAATGTTTTAGTACCAAAAGCACAATGGGATGAAAAAGATGAGAAAAAGTATAGCTATGATTGGAAAGCTAGAAATATGATCATTTCCTCATTGGGTAGTGATGAGTATTATAGAGTTTCACATTGTGCTACTGATAAATATATGTGGGACGCAGTTGCACCCTAATTTTTGCCCTAATTTTTTTTTCTTCGCATTATCATCTGCATCTTGCTTATAAACAAGATCGCACTGGTTGCACGGTTCTTCTCGGGTTAGGTTTATGCCTCGCAGGGGATCATCGTTGTTTTTAATTAATTTATTTGTTTATGTTTACTAACCATTAATCAAAATCCAAAATATTTTTTTGTTTCCTTTTACTAATCTTTTTCAGGAAGAGGAACCATTGAAAACGCCAAAAATAGCAGCCCTGATGCACAAGCGAAATTTCACAGAAAAAAAAAGTCGAACTTGATCCGTAAATAATTCAAATTTTTATCTGATCATGGATTTACCAAGTTAATTGATTGATTCAAAGTATTTCCAAGGTTCATGTGTTTATTTCCATGCCTTCTTCGACGTACAATAAGAATCGGGCCGAAACAACCAAGAAACCATGTTTGAATAAAAAATTCAAATTTCATCTTGGTTAACCAGTGCGAAATTTGAATTTTTTATTCAACTTCATCACCATTAAGACCATTTATTTAATTGGAATATTCTAGATCCATTGGTTTCTGATTTCTCTACATCACTTTGATCATTTCCTACCATAAACCTTCATTAATCACCACTTTTTTCCATTTCCCACCAAAATTCCAATTACCAAACCTAAATTCAAATTATCAAAGCATGCTCCATTCCACCAAATTTCCATACCTAGAGTCTTTAAATAGAAACATAATTTCATTCATTCACCATGCTTTTGATAGCCTCAAAACCTCTTGCAAAATACTCCCCCAACACCAAAATTCTCAAAAGCTCACTTTCTTTCTTTTGAAGTTATCAAGAATTCACATTAAATTCTTCACTAACTTGAGCTAAACCATCATCCTTTCATTCTTTTGTTCATCAATTTCAGTAGATCTAAACTTGTGTTGGTCCAATTTGAAGAAGTGACTTTGGTAGTTCCTCTCACTCCATAAACCCATATTCACCATCAACCTTCAAGATGTAGATCCTTGGTGCCTTTGTTCCTAGATCCTTTGGATGTTTATTTGTTGTTTGATTGCAGGGATTCCACTGTATTTAGGTTTTAAAATTCGTGCAAATTCAGATCATGATCATCAAATGTTTGAGAAAAAGTTTAAAAATGGATCATTCTAAATTTTCTGCATTTTTTCTGCTACTGGTACAATGTTAATCGGTTACCCAATTGTTTAACCGGTTAACCAGTTTAAAAACAGTGCAAATATTCAAAAATTTCTCGCGTTAACCGGTTAACCAATTGGTTAACCGGTTAACACAAGTCAAAATGGTGTTTTTGGCTTGTTTCAAGCCCCTTTTTGGTTCCTCTTTCTTCTTCTTCTTCCTCCTTTTTATTTTTACCTTGGGAAGCATTTTTTGGGAGTGATTTCTCCTTAATTTCAATGAACTTTGGATGTAGATTAGAGTAGTTAATGTTCATTAATTCAAAACTACCTTTAAGTGGATTATTCAATTCATTTAAGGTACTTTGCGTCAGTGATACATTTTCATGCTTGAATCCACCAAGATGGGTGATTGAACTTAAGGATGGAAGAATACCATAAGTGCGGCTCAATTTGATATTCACCTTTAGTTTTGTGCGGTATCGCGTTCGGATAACGATTTACATATTGTTTATCTCGCATGCATTAGCACTAACATTATGCACCTTAATTGGTGGTGGCCGGCCTCATTTGTAGGGTAATCACTTCGTAAATTACTCGTAGATTACTTAACATAGACCTAAATTTTTCCCTAATTCGGAATAAAAATCTAATTGGGTACTTTCACTTTCGTGGACCAGATCTCTTGTTGATCGCATAATCCCAAAGGGGTTAATCATATTGCATTAAGAATCGAGACTTATGAATGTTTGATGCGTAGGTGCTTTGGGTCTCCCAATCGCCTTTAAATTTCATTGAATTTGGTTCAGTTTGCCTTGATTTTGGTTACTCTTTCTTTTTGGTTGTGGTTGATTAAGTTCACCATGCCATTATTATGTGAATATTATTATACTTTTTCTATTGTTAATATTTAGATTCTTGCACTTTAATTTCTTTTGTTACTAACATTTAATTTCTTGCACTTTTATTGCCTTTATTCTATTTTGCTTTATTCATCCATATCATGTTTATTATTTGCTCTTGTTTTGTTGTTGTTTTTCCTTTTGTCCATTTGGACACAAAAACATTAATAAAGGATTAAACTTCTAAAAGACTTGTGACTTTAATTTGTGGACTCTTGGTTACTATCCTTGGCTTTGGAATGAAGATTTGGACTTAGATTCTTAGGACACATTTCCTTTGCCTTGGTCTTCATGAAGTTGGAATTTGCCTTTATTTGGCCATTTGCTAGCTTATAAGGATGGAACTCTTAATCTCATAATTTGGAATGTCATCAACTTTGGTTAGATCTTTCTTCCCTTATCTCCTTGTTTTCTTTTTTAGCATAGTCCTTTGATCTCTTCCCATTCTTTAATTTTCAAAACCTTCTCCCTTTTTCAAAGGATTCTTTCTTTTTAAATCATCACCTCTTTAATAAACCAAAACCTTGACTTTTGTCAAGTGGCTTTTATTTTTTTTCTTTTCTTTTAAAATCAATGAATCTAATCATGTTGACCTTAATTCAAAAAATAATAAGAATCAAACTCATTCAAGTTGTTTTGTGCCTTTGTGCACTTTTTTTTGTTTTCTTTAAAAAGGTGTCGATTATGAGTCATTATTCTTTAGTCTGGTGCAAGTCTCTCAATCTCCATGGTTGTAGTTTGATGTAAATGTGTCTCTTGTCATTTGTGGGGGTTTAGTGGCATACTCGTTGAGTTTATCCGAGTTGGCGCCCTCCCCATAATGATGTATGAGTCCATGCCTTCATTCTCATGGTAGATTTGTTTGGTTATCCACTTGAAGATGACAAATTTTCTTCTCTTAATAAAATTAATCATAACCCACCCTTTTCACTATTTGTACCATGAACTATCGGGTTTTGATCTTGCATTGCACTTTGTGGGTATGTAGGTATGAGGTGGTAAACCTCTCCAAACATAAAAATATTAAAAATAATTCTTTTCTCATCCCCCACTCTCATTTAACAAACCTTTTCCAAACCAAAAGCAGTAAATTTTTCAAAGGGCTCTCGTGGAGTACCACAGACATTTTGGGTGCATAAAACCTTCCCATTATGTAACCTATCCCCTTACTTGTTTCTCTGTTGTGTTTCTTTAGCTTTTTGCTTTTAGATTCATTATGATTTATTCACTTTTTTTTCCTTTTCCTCTTGGAATAAAATAAAAGCGCGGTGGCGACTCTGTTTATTTTGAGTTAAACTAGTTAATAGTTTACACTCATGATTTTACAGCTACAGAAAAATGGCGACTCTGCTGGGGAATAATTTCTAAGTGGATTCGGCCTACTTTGATTTATTTACTGTTTTGGTTTGATTTGTTTGTTATTTGTTTGTTCTGTTTCGGTTTTGGTGATCCTCTATGAGTGAGATAGATTCTAACCCAGATCTGAGTTGAACTTATGATAGGACGGCGATATTCGAAGCGATAAGCAATGGAGTAGTCCAAAGCTATATCAGTTTGATAATATCCACTCGGTTAGGCTCTCTTGGATTATCAATGTCATGATGAGTAATCATATGTGGCATTATTTTCCGACCTTGAGCTGATCATACTGAGGACCGTAAAACCCTTAACCCATCCAAGCTAATTTAGGAACGTAGTGCGGAAACTATCTGGGTGAAAACCTAAGGTGGTTGTCACGCGATACTACACTCGGAGGAGGTCTATTTTAAGAATTTTATCGGTTGGGGAGTAATTCAACGTACCGATAATATTCTAAAGATGGATGTTAACTCTGAGCACCTCTGTTAGCACCCTTTTTCGTTTTCTGCAGGTACAATGAAGACAAAACCTTAGTACTTATATGTGTGGGAGATGTTCTGCTACCTTGACTTCATGCTCGTGACTCATAACCTAGACCCGTGTGCTTTGTGTTATCTTGTTTGTGGTTGTTGCATCCAAGCATTCATTACATCATAAACATCATTACATCCATTTTTAAGGAAAACAACTCAGATTGTTGCAAATAGGGACAAGGAAAATGTTCCTTTTTGTGAAAAGTTTAAATAAAAGTTGTGATTCCCGTGCTCTCGATGTTTCATATGTTTGCAATAATTGAGTCAATTCCTTGAAAACGGAAATTAAAAAAAAAGCATTGCATTCATCATTTGCATGTGCATTTCATTGAACAAAGCTCATTTCTCCTTCCATCTTTGTACCAGTTAGTTGTTTTCTCGGCATTTGTACTGGATTCTAAGAGGTTATTGAGAGATAATGGAGAAGACAGAGAGTGTTGATCTCATGTCAAGTTTTAAGGTGATGACCAATACAATGTATGAGTCTCCTCCATAAAGCATTGGTCCACAGTTGGATGTTCCTATCCAGTCTCAATTTTTACGAGGTAGCTTGGTTGCTCAAATTGATAAAGGGGATTCCAAATTTCTGATGAATATGTCAAATCCTCAAAGTGTCCATCCTATGACAAAGCTGATTGATTCTAGATTTGTGGAACTCGAGAAAGAATGTTATGATTTCGAGGAACAGTTGAAGATGATTACAAGACTCAACGCATCTGGCTTTAATATAGAGGACATATGTCTGGTACCAGACGTTGTTATTCCTCTGAAGTTCAAGATGCCTGGTTTTGAAATATACAAGGGTGTCAGTTGTCCAAAATACCATTTGACAATGTTATGTTGGAAGATGGGCGCTCATGTCAAAGACGATAAGTTTATGATTCACTTCTTTCAAGAAAGTTTATATGGAGGATCCTTGATGTGGTATATGAAACTCAAAAGGAATCATATTCAGGCTTGGGAAAACCTATCTGTTGCTTTTGTGAAACAGTACAAGTACAATGTTGATATGGATCCAGATCGTGATCAACTCCGGGCCATGTTCCAGAAAAACAAAGAAACCTTTAAGAGGTATGCACAAAGATGGTGCAAGTTTGCTGCCCAAGTTAGTCCTCCTTTGGAAGAAAAAGAAATGACCAAGTTCTTTTTGGAAACTCTCAGTCCTTTCTATTATGAGAAGATGGTTGCTAGTGCACCCACTGACTTTGCTGAAATGGTGAACATGGGAATGAGACTAGAAGAGGGTGTCCATAAGGGACGGTTAACCAAAGAAGGGAGTTTTGCTAGATTACATAAAAAGAAAGACGGTGAAGCCAATGCTATGTTTCAAGAGAGGTATAGGAGAAACAATCAACGTCATCAGCAAGTGGCATTCGTAACTCCTGTTGCAAAGAAAGACAATGTTCAAGAGAAAGCACTATTTGATCCAATCCCAATGACTTACAGTCAACTGTGGTCCTATTTTGCTCGAAATTCGATAATGACACCTAGAAAGACCAGAGCAATGAGATCTCGTCCACCTTGGTACAACCCTGATACCAGTTGTGAGTTTCATGATGGGACGATAGGGCATCTGATTGAAGAATGCAAGGTTTTCCAATAACAGGTTCAAGAGATGATCAACAATAAAGTGCTAACCTTTAAGGAAGGAGTACCATTTATGAATAGAGTTATTTTATCCTGAAGAATCAAGAAGGTTGAGAATGTTCCTATAGTCAAGAGCTCAGACCGGGACAGACTCCTCAGATCTTTAGTTCATTTGTTGCAATATTATTTTGTAATATTTCATGATTGTCAATGTTTTGTTTGCATGTAAGAATTTATTTGTTTTGAATATTAATCATAATGCAATGAGTATATTTATCTTGAAATGATTCATTCGCTTTCGCTCATTTAATTCGTTTTCTGAATTGCAATACCAACTTCATGTCTTAACTCTTGGAGGGAGGATGATCAAGTGAAAACGCAAAATTTATGGTTGTATGCTTTTGAATAAGACCTTGTTGATGATGTAAGGCATTGTTTCAAAATCCCAAACACCAAAGATATAAGGAAGATAATCCATTGTTAACCCCTTTGAGCCTTGAAGTATGAGTTTCTTTTCTAAATGAAAAAACCCTCATCTTTAACCTTGGGGTTGGGTGGTCTTCAGTTAATTTGACCAAAGTGTCCAAATTTTAAAAGGAATGTGCGTCTAAAAGAAAACCACAATGGTTATCCCTCATCCATGAAGGAAGAAGACAGTCACAACCTTGTTTAACAAAGTCAGATAAGCCAATGTCACATGATTTGTTCAAAAAAAAGATAGAAAGAAAAAGAAAAAAAAAAGTTTGCTAAGTCAAAAAAAAAAATTGAATGACTTAGGCAAAAATTGGGGCATCCCGCTGGACGTCAAAATTCAAAAAAATTTGTCCATGGAAAAAGTTAGGGAAAATAAAATCGCGAAAAAGTGAAAAGAAAGGATTGCAAAGAAATATCGTCATCAAAAGAACAAATTTGTGTGACTACTAAGTCAAAAGCTGACAGGGTGACTGTTATTCCCTGAAAATCCTCATTGGATCTTAAATTGTCAACCTCATGGGTTCTTAAACCATTAGTTTAATTCTTTTAAGACATGAACCTTTATGTTGAATTAGCTGAATATAGGATTGAAGGACATCACGGAGATTGGGTGGGTACAAATAAATGTTTGAGCCTAAAAATCCTTTTTTCTTAAAACCGTGAACTAGACCAAGTTATAACCCTCAAAAGACCCAATTGAAGCAGGGTTTCGTTTGAAGGTGTACTTCAACGAGATAGCGTTCCTGACTCCCATGAGTTATGCTTAAAAGATCTTTGTTGGTGTTGCATATGCATTCAAAAATCAATGTCGTATCTGAACTAGTGATTCATTCACAAGGTTTTGCGACATCTTTTCAATAAAAACTTCAAGATAAACATATGTGTTGCATTAGAATTATCATTCTCATAATTAACATTTTATGCTTGCATACATTTATTTGACATCTGAAAGCTTACATATGAGCATCAGTGATGAGGTTAATCTTTTGAGGCCTGAAACTCTGAAGAGTGATTGGCAAGTTATATCAGGAATGAATATATCCAGGGGCATGTTTCCTGAAGACTTTGTTAAGTATGAGCAAGTTCGCTTTCCTAGTTGATGATTTCACCAGGGGAAACATTTGAAGACTTTGTTAGTCACAAAAGTTGACAAATTCAGTTAATTTGGGGCTGTTATGTCGAGATTCGATGAATCCCTCTAAGAGTTGAAGACACTGAGGCAAATTATCTCAAGTTTTTATGGTACAAAGTTTCCTCTTGGTGTAAAATCCTTTGTAGACCATGCAGTATGGGGAAAAAGTGATGAATTGTAGACTCAATGTTATCCTAAGCAGATTTTTGTTCTGAGAAAATAATATGTTTTCCCCATATATTCTTTAATCAGATGTTGGTCCCTGCAATGTTATTGATTGTTATAGACTTTAAAATCTAGATTGAGAGTGCATTTATTTTGCACATATAATTTGTCTCCCTAAGAAGAATCTGTTGAATTTTCCCCATTGAAGATGAATTTTATACCTCTACAACAAGTGTGTTCTCGATTAACCTCAAAAGAAGGTATTTTCTCTCCAAGAGTCTCGGCAGTATATATCTTGGATGATTTCAAATAAATATTACACTAAACCTCGGTAGAAGGTAGTTCTATTCTCTTTGATTTATCTCGGCAGAAGGTGTTTCCTCTTGTTTCTTGGTAAGTCTCGGCAGAAGATTTCCAGTTAAATTGATCAGAAGTTTTTTTCTTTCCAAGAATCTCAACAGTAGATTTCTCGGATGATTTCAAAAGAATAATCTTATAATTGATATCGGTACATGATGTTTTATTTGTAGATTCTCTGGTTAATCTCGGCAGTAGATCTCCAGCAGACTTCAACATAAGATTGTTTACTTTTCGGAATCTCGGTAGTAGATTCCATGGCTATTCTCGGCAGTAGACTTTTCCGGTTGATATCTTTTAAAATTCCCACAATGTAGCTCGACAGTAGGTTCTCCAGTTGGAATTTGTTAGAAGATTTTGTCTAAATTATTCTCTTTATTTACCTTAAGTCGTTACTTCAAATGGTATTTGGCCTGATTTATGAATGAGAAAGGATATCAATAGTGATTCCAGGGATAGTAAAATCCAGATGTGTCTAACTCGTCTCTCCCAAAGCAAGGGTTGATCTGATTGTGTCTTTATGGAACTCCTGAATAGTCCTGGCATGTTGATATTAATAATGTTTTGTGCCCCACCAGCATGAGCAAGGATTGTAAATACTCTTAATTTTGTTCCCTTCCCCCAGAAGAGTTGTTGGAAGGTATATCCTAGAAAATCCCCAGCTGAGTTTTGATCTCTTCCTCAACAGTTTACCCTTGACTTGAGAAGTCTTGGAAGTCCTCGGCCGAGTCCTTGCTCTTCAGCATGAATTGGTTGCATCCCTCTGCAGAAGTATTGGTATATCAATCAGTTTAGAGGTTTTCTTTCACCTGATGGTGGTTATTGATTTAAAATCCCTCATAACTATGATTTGCTATGATGTTAATGATAACACTAAATTTCACTGTATTTCTGACTCCGATTTCGCATGCATTTTAGGTTTTTATTGCTATTTTGTTATGTTATTACTTTGTTTTTCTTTATTTTCAGGATTTCTATGTAATCAGGGTCTAAATCGAGAAAAGGAGCGAAAAAGGAGCTTAAACGGTCAAAAATCAAGTTTTTCAGCTTTTTACACTTACGACATCCACCATGGCTGGCGCCATGGGGTCAGCCATATCGTGGCTACGTCCCAATACCAATCCACAACTGCAAGAACCCACGTTCCCCACTCTCTCCACAAAAATACACTCATGGCGGGCGCCATAGGCCTGTGGCGGGCGCCATAAGGCAAAAGTTTTTCCCTCCACTTTTTAGTGGAGGGGGCATCCTGGTCTTTTCTTACTATTAGTTTTCCTATAAATAGGGCCTTAGATTTTCGTTTTCAATCATCCAAAATTAGAATCTCTTAGGCATATATCAGTTTTAAAGTAGTAATCACTTCACATCGGGGTGTTACTACAATCGAGTGATTGAGTCTCTATACGTCTGTGTGATCGAGTTTTGGAGCACTCTGGGAGGAAGTTAATCCTGCCGACATTTTAATTCCAATTCGTATTTTATTTTTCCGCACTCGCTTTATTTTATTTTATTTCCGCATTGCTTTACTTTATTTTATTTCTGCACTCGCTTTACTTTACTTTTATTTCTTGCACTCGCTTTACTTTCGTTTATTTCACGCACTACTTTTATTTACTTTCCGCACTCGCACTAAATACTTTTATGAATAATAATAAAATGAACTTTTACTTTACCATGTCTAACTAAGTCCATAAAGGTTAGAATGTAAGGATCATAATTGAACCGGTAATCCATACAACTATTCATAGAAACACTTAAGGGCTATTTTAACTTTCAATTTAAGTTCAATTGTTTTTAACTATTTTAAAAACAACCAAAAGCACTTTGTCTAGTTCATTAGGAGTTTTTGGATTAAAAAGAAAAGAGATTTTAAAACCATTTTCGGACGCGTTAAGAAGTTTAGAGTCTGGTTCGTGAGAACCTCTTTTTTCTAAGAAATCCAGGTTAAAATACTTTTCAAATTAGTTAAGATACTATATTTCTTAAAAATAGGTTTACTACTCTAACGCAGTATGCACCTTTTTATCCGTGACAATAGGAGGGGTTGATTAGAGAGTACAACTCGTTTCTGAATACGCGAAAGCAAAAGTTCCTGTTAAATTGGTTCTTTTCAAAGTGGAAAACATTGCTCATAAGTAGTTCTATTAACAAGTACCGGATTATCAATTGGTTATGTGAATTGCATTCAAACCTGTCTTTATTAATTGTTTAAAATTATTATTCTATTTACCATTGCGCACTCTTTAAAACCATTATATTCAATTGTCTTAGATACACACCATAACAACATGTACGATAGATTGACACTTGGTCTCTATGGATTCGACAATCTTTTATATTACTCTGACGTTTTCGTACACTTGCGAAAAACACGTATCAAGTTTTTGGCGCCGTTGCTGGGGACCAATTTCGTCAAATTTCATACCCTGTAGTTATACCGTTTATACTAAGGTTGTTACTGTCGCTCCCTCGAAAAGACACCTTGTCAGATAGGGTACAGACGCGAACGGTCGGCGAAAGGAGAGAATGAAATGAAGATGAATAGAGTCACCATCTAGGCATTTTTATCCCGAAAGAAAGGTAATGCTGCATAAACCTGGAAGAAGATGGATAAGACGGTTGCGAACCAGAGAAACTGAGAAAGGGGATTGGTTACAACCTGGGAAGGTATTAGCACCAGATTGTCCGTCGTACTCGACGGGATCCACGCTTAAAAGATTGTGTTTAAAAGGGATAGGTGTGTGTTATCTGTGTGCAAAAAGCTAAAGAATGTACAAGTGTCAGTGCAAAAGATGAATTGCTCAAGAGCTGAGGCTTTTAGAAAGTATGCTGAAAGAGGGGGAAGACACAGAGACTTTTGTTCGATAACAGTTAAGTTATGCCTACGTATCCTCTCGTGCAATGAGGAAGTCAGAACACCGTAGTTCAACTCAAAGAGATTAAAAGATAAATTGACTGATGAACTGCCTGCTTGTCTATGCTCAAGTGTATGACTTGTCTGGCTCAAGTGCTAACTATCTTGCATTAGACGGAAGAAGCAAGTTCTCGTTTGTGGGTGAAGATGATGAGAAAATAATCCCGAAGGAGACAATTATCGTTTGTTTTTGTGTTTTCAATATTTTATTGTTTTTTTTGGTGTTTGTCATAAGTTAATGAGCTTAAGCCTAAACCAAGGGTTATTAAGCTCATCATATCCTCCCTTTGATTATGGATAATGAGAATACCTTAAGTATGAGATAAGCATCTCAACTCAATTACCATGATGATGTAGGATTAAGATCATTAACCTACTTGTGATTATTTAGATGTTTTTTGGGTTTTTGTTTAGTGTCAAGTAATGAGTTTAAGCCATAATCAAGGATTCATGAACTCATTACATCATCCTAATAGAAGGATAATAGATGAGCACACTTAAGCTGAGGAAGATACCTCAACTTAATCCATGATTAGGAATTAACCTCATGGCAAAACAAGCATTTATTAAAGTGGATTTTAATTAAGGGTGAGATTAAGAAGTGAGTTTTATAGTTTGTAAGACAACTTGAGGGGGACGTGTCCATTAAACACCAGGGTTAGTCCTTCTTAACCAATAAAGGAAGAATTAGAACCCTAATGCAAGGCCCAAGTTACAAGTTAATGTCTTAGTGATTATTAAGATGGATTGATTAAGAGGTTTAAACAAATTAAGGGTTTAACACTTAGGATTAAAGTTATACACTCCATCCTAAGAGAAGGATGCAGGCATAACCCTAATTCCAAAGTTCTAAAGCCTTAAAGGTTTAGTCTCTAATGATGAGGTGAGAAGAGAGACACAAAGAAGACTCAAAGGTAAAAACTAAGAGGAACTAATTAAAACCCTAATTATTATCATGCTTGGATGTTCCTATGGTTTATAAGGCTTGAGAAAGATCTTCAGAGAAGCTACCAATGGAAGGAGCAGATGAAAGGAGGAAGAAATAGATGAATAAGTTACTTACTTCATTTGAAGAAGATAAGTAACTTAGAGAAAGAAAGTGAGGGATGAATGAGCAAGCCCACTCAAAGACAAATAACAATTCAGCAAAGATGCATATTAAGAAGAGGAAGAGAAATGAGAAGTGAAGGCAAATTCACTTCTCAAGTTAACTTACCACCTGAAAATGTTAGCACAATGTGCATAAAGAAAGGAATGACATGAAAAGATGCATATGTAATGGGCAAATGCCAAAACCAGAAGCAGTCACATGATTCAAATAATGCTATGAGATGATGCAAAGGCATACCAAGTGTTATGAATGTTCATGACAAGTTCACATGTTCATGCAATGCAATGTAAGATGCAAGTATGGATGCAAAATTAGGGTTACATGAAAGGAAGAGATGCAAATGATCAAAACAGAAACACTTCACATGATAAAAATTTGCAAATGTGCTAAAAAAAACCTAATCCCATATGATATCACACCCCAAAGGAGAAGGTCCAACTCTTAACCTAAAAGAAGTTATGATTTTTCTAAGTTAACTAGGGTTTTTGGGTACCTTAAGAGGAAAAATGCAAATCAAATTGAAAATGAAAGATAAATTCATGGAAAAAATATCCTAGAAACTACATGCTACATGGAAAACAATGCAAAATGAATCATTGTCAAACCCTTCATGGTTAGGCAGAAAATAATTTTCAAAGTTAGGGTTCCAAAAAGGGAATTTTATGAACCCTAAATTCAAGAAAAATGTCAAAATTGGATCAAAACCAAAAAGAAATTTGTATGAATGGTTTGACAATATTTCTAAATTTCCTAAGATGCAATGTGAATTTGTTTGGAATTTTTAGAAACCTAAATGGTATTTTAATTAATTAATTTCCATTAATTAATTAAAATAAACATTTAAATATTTTTAAAATGATTTTTTAATGTAAAAAATAAAAATAAAAATGTTTTTGGGTGAAGAAAAATATTTGAAATAAAAATGCAGAAGGAAATATTTTTATGATTTTTCTAAGTATTTTAAATAAAATGTCAAAGAAAATGGGATTAAAATGAAATAAAAATAAAAATAAGGGGAAGTCAACTGATCCAATGCATGAGGTTTGAACTTGCTTTGACTGCGCGCACATATGAGTGGGTGAGATTGCTTCAGATTAAATAATCCTGATTAAATTAATTAATTATAATTAGAGTTAAGTGGAAGATCTTGATGTTCTTCAATGGTTGGTGACTTCTCTTCTTGTGATATTGCTTGTTCTTTTGATATCTCCTTTTGTTGTTGTGATAGATCTACTACATCATCATCATCATCCACAATAATATTATCCTCTTTCGAGGGGTTAGTCTCATCAAACAAAACATGTATGGATACTTCAATGGTAAGAGTACGTTTATTGAAAATTCTAAAAGCTTTACTTGATAGAGAATATCCAAGAAAAATACCTTCATCGGATTTCTCATCAAACTTACCAAGGTTGTCCTTACCGTTGTTGAGAACGAAGCATTTGCATCTGAATATGTGGAAGAAATATATGTTGGGTTTCCTTCCCTTGAACAACTCATAAGGGGTCTTCTTGAGAATAGGTCGAATATTGACACGGTTACTTACAAAACAAGCCATGCTAACCGCATCCGCCCAAAAATATTTAGGGAGATTCGAGTCACTAAGCATTGTCCTTGCAAGTTCCACTAGTGCCCTATTCTTCCTTTCTACAACACCGTTTTGTTGAGGAGTCCTAGGTGGGGAAAAGTTGTGAGAGATTCCATGCTCTTCACAAAAATCATCAAATGATGAATTTTGAAACTCGCCACCATGGTCGCTTCTTATGGAAACAATTGAGGGTGACTTCTCATTTTGAATTTGTTTGGCATACTTCTTGAATGCTTTAAAGGCATCACTTTTCTGAACTAAAAACAAAGTCCAAGCATATCTAGAGAAATCATCAACAATAACTAGTGCAAAAACGTTACCTCCGAAGCTTTTTGTTCTTGATGGACCGAAAAGATCCATATGTAACAATTGGAGTGGTCTTGTAGTAGATATCACTTTCTTGGTCTTGAAGGATGTTTTGTTTGCTTCCCTTTTTGACATGCGTCACAAAGCTTATCCTTGATAAACTTCATCTTTGGAAGACCATGCTTTAATAATTTATTCAAGTGATCCATGTGAATGTGAGCAATCCTCTTATGCCAAAGCCATGCATCGTTGTTGTTTGCCATTAAGCACTTCACCTTCAAGAGAGAGTCATCAAAAGAAATCATAAAAATGTTATTAAATCGTTTACCTTTTAGAAAGAGTTCATGAGTGACTTCGTGTTCTATCAAACATTCCTCCTTTGTGAAGTTGATTCGGAACCCTTAGTCACACAATTGACTTATGCTAAGAAGGTTGTGTTTAAGGCCTTCCACATAAAGGACGTCTTCGATGATTGTATGAGGAGATGCACCAATGGTTCCAACTCCAAGAATTCTTCCTTTGTTATCATCACCGTAAGTAACGTATCCTTTGGCCTTAAGTGTTAGACTTGAAAATTTGTTGATGTCGCCCGTCATATGCTTTGAACAACCGCTATCGAGATACCATTGCGTAGAAGTTGTTTTCAAGCATACCTCGTCATTTTCTTCATCGGAGTGATGTGACGCCATTAACGCCATATTTGCACATTCGTCGCTTTCCGATTCCGATGAGGAACTAACTTCATTGTCATCCCACGCGACATAAGCCTTTTTATTCTTGAAGTCCTTCTTGCCTTTGAATCCTCCTTTCTTCGCAAGTCTTGGACAATCCGGTTTTATGTGACCTTGCTTTCCACATTCATAGCATGTAACTTCTTGATTCGATGTGGATGCATCCTTCTTCCTGAAATGTTTATTCTTTTTAGGAAAAGAAGAATTATTATTTTTGTTAAAAAACTTACCAAGCTTTTTAACAAGAAGCATGAAGTTCCCATCTTCGGAGATCTCGTCATCTTTGTCATCCTTCGTGTCAATCTTCAAAGCAATTCCTTTGGACTTTTTCTCTTGACTTTCATGCTTCTCGAGCCTTCCAAGTTCCAATTCGTGCTCTTGAAGTTTCCCGAATATAGATGCGGATGTCATTGTTGAGAGACTCTTCTTCTCCGAAATTATGGTCACCTTTGGTTGCCATTCCCTTATCAAAGACCTTAGAACTTTAAACTTGAGATCGTCGTTGGTGAAGGTCTTTCCGAGTGCAATCAAATGGTTGGTTAGATGAACAAATCTTTTTTGTAAAGCCACAATAGATTCTCCGGGCTGCATGCGGAACATTTCGTATTCTTGACTTAACTTGTTAAGCCTTAATCTTTTAACTTCTGTTGTTCCTTCATGTGTTTCTACCAAAGTATCCCAAATCTCCTTCGCCGATTTCCATTGTGATACACGAAAAAATTCGTCCATACTAAGAGCACTTTGAAGTATGTTTATTGCTTTCTTCTCATTTATGATCTTTCTTTTATCATCTTCATCATACATATTCTTCAACTTCGCCGTTCCAACACCGTTGATTACATTGAAGGGATTATGCGGACCTTCTTCGATTGCTTCCCATATGCCTTCTCCTTGGGCTTCAAGATGTGCCCTCATTCTAATTTTCTAGAAATCAAAGTATTCTCCGAAGAAGAGCGGAGGCTTGTTGCTACTTCCACCATCTTTGAAAACGGGATTCGAGTTTGCGGAAGCCATAGGATCTTGTAGGAACAGGTTACCTAAACCTGCTCTGATGCCAATTGTAGAATCAGAATGTGCCTAAGAGGGAGGGTAAATTAGGTGTTATCAAAATTTTCTTGATTCTTTTTCTTAGATGGATGGATTTTGCTTTTACGGTTAAAGAACGAAAATTGTAAAGCAGAAAAGTAAAGAACACACAGAGGTTTATCCTGGTTCCCTTCACAATCCGAAGGTACATCCAGTCCCCTTTCAACACGAAAGAGATTTCCACTAGTTTTCTTTAGAACAGTACAACCTATCACACCTTCAATGGTGAGGCCTACTTTCTAGCAAACTATACAAACAAGTGTGCAAGAACAATCCTCTTGCCACACTTACCCTTATGTCCAAACAATCCTTGGAACACAAGTCACAAAATAGAAAGACACTTTCTATAGTATTGTTTTGAGTGAGAGTACAATGAAATGATATCAATAAAGATTGATCTTCTCCTATAATCAAGAATTCACTATAAATATTCAACACAAGTGTTCAAGACAAAATATGAAATATATGAACTTATGAACACTTTTGAAAGATGAAGATAATTTGAATAAAGTGAATTTGATTGTATGAAAATATTTGAATTTGTCTAGGAGGTGTTTTTTGAATTTGAAATTTTTAGAATTTATAATAGTTGAAACACCTATTCAAAAAGGTATGAAAATTTGAAAAGAATTTCTTTTGAAAAGGTATATAAACTTATGAAATAAAATCATGAAGAGGTATAACTTTAACAAAATATTTGAATTTGAAAGGAAACAATTTTTCAACATTTCTTCAGTGTTAACCGGTTAACCAAATAGGTTAATCGGTTAACGCCTATGAACGTTACCACAGAATTGAAAAATTGTTGCCGTTAACCGGTTAACCCATATGGTTAACCGGTTAACACTGTTAAAATACAGAAAAATATTTCTGTTAAAAGTGTTAAACCAGTTCCAATTTCTTTTTCAAAAAATATGCACATGTAATAAAATTATGAAGATTATGTTGAACACTTGTATATCATATTTAAGAGGTAATTATTGATATACCTAAGCCTTGAGACAAGTCTTGAAAGTGTAGCAAAAAATCTTGAATCGATCGGAAACATTCCATTGATGATGCATAGCCATGGTCTTGATCGTTTATTGTCATCTCGACTTTTTGCAATCTGGAATGAGTTTGGATAATGTTGACGTCATCAAAACAAAGAGCTTGAAGTATGCTTCTACATTCTTCCCCTTTTTGATGATGACAACCGAGCGAATTTGCGTACAAGCTTTGAGCGATCAATCATGTTCTAGACTTGCTTCTCCCCCTATGTTCAGCAGCTCCCCCTATCTAAAACAGAGGCAAAATTCTGCACAGAGAGATATTAGAAACCAAAGCTCTTCTCCCCCTTTGTCATTAGCAAAAAGGAAGAGAGGATCAAGCATAAATATGAGAAATACAACATAAAATTCAGCGTGATGCAACTTATTATGAAAGCATATATGAACACACACATATAGCAAAAAAAAACATAATTGGATTGAAACGGATAAGAGTACGAAAACATAACCGAAACAAAATCAAAATTTCCTAACAAACGTAAGACTTATAACAGAATTTTTTAAAAACTTAAACAATAAAAACAACAAGACATGCATGTTCATTCCTCTTCCGACATATCATCACTTTCATCTTCATCATCTTCACCATCTTCACTACCGGCTTCACTTTCATCTTCCTCTTCGGGTTGGTTTTGAGAACCGATAATCAATTTCCGAATACTTTTGAGAGTGCGTTGGGTTTCACGGTGGTTTTGTTAAGCTTCTCGGTGGTGTGTCATGATGGTGGTGTAGAGGAAGTCATTGGTTATGCCACCTTCGGGAATAGGAAAGGATGGAGCGGAAGAACCATCGGTATATTCATAAGAACCATCATTGCGTAACACAATTCTGGTATTCTTTACAATTTGCCGTAGCCTTCATGGCGATAAAAGGTTCCCTACCAATAACCAAGTCGGTTTGCTCAATGATTCGAGAAATGAGCCTAGCATACTGAAGTCTTGTCTTCAAAGAGAGTTGTTGCTTCAAATGATACATAATAGTGAGCATCTAATTAATCTTTACCCCTTTTTTGATAGCAAACAGAACTTGCATCTCCAAGTCGTTGATTTGAGAGTGGTTTGAATCCTTGGGCAGCAGCACATAACAAATGATATAGTGTAACAACCGATCATCAACGGTCAAATTCTTCCCATAGCATAGAGTTCTTGAAGTGCGCTGTCCCGATGTCACAACATCCTTTGGAAAACAACAGATTGAGTAATAATACTCCATTTTGTTATAGCCGGACCAAATGTCATCAATGTGATTCACACCTTTGTGGAGAAACACACCGGAAAATGGAATGTTCAAGGATGCATCCAAAGCACCTAAATCCTCCTTAATTTCACAATTCCGAACAAGAGTATGCAACTTATGTTTACCATGCCTATCCATGTTGAGAGAAAAGTTATGCATAAAGGATTGGACTAAATCCGGGTAAATTCTCCCGTTGTCAGCAACAAAATCAAGCATCCCTTGAAATTCTAGCAATGTAAGAAATTTAAATGTTGGAGGTTTGAAAGATTTCAGAAGAACATATTTACCCTTAAGCAGTGGTCTGACTCTGACTTTGAAATCCAGCCTCCTCTTCTTGGTAGACTCCATTGTTTCTACAGCTGGAGCTTCTTTTGACACAGAAGCCGGTTCCTTTCCTTTCCTTTGGGGTGCCATGAACAATGATGGAGTTAGGGTTTATGGAGGAGATAATATTTGGTGAGTTTAATGTAGTTTGAAGAGTGTTATAAAAATGTAGAGATAGTGGGTTTTAAATGAGGGTTTAAGTTGTTGAAGGTTGGAAGTTGGAAGAGGATGATAAATAGTGTTTTGGTAGTCAAAGAGTTTAAAACATGTGAAAGAGAATGAACCAAACATGCAATACATGTACTAGAGTAATATATTAAAACATAGTAAAACAAATAAAACAAAAACAATTCAAACGGACAAAAGCTGAAACCTGCGCTGGAAATCCAAGTTTTAGATGTGTTAACCGGTTAACGTAATAGGTTAACCGGTTAACGGTTAAAAAATTTGAATTTTTTGAAAAATCCAGCAGCATGTTTTAGTCTAAAAATAATCACTTTTTCACAAAAACAATTTCATAAAGTGTTAGCACTCATCAAAACGCAACTTTCGATCAAAAAAGTTTTTGAAACCGATTATTTTCGGGTATACGAAAGTGAGAAAAACGAAAAACGGCGAAATGGGAGTGCTAGCCTTTTATGACTAAAAAGTGAACAAACATACATAAAATGCAATAAAAACATACAATAAGCAATTTTAAAGTAAAGGTTAGATGTCACCTTCATTGAGAATACCAAGTTCTCGTCGAATCTTGTAAAATTGCTCTTTAGCCAACGGTTTTGTGAATATGTCGGCGAGTTGATTGTGTGTATCCACGAATGTCACATCGAAATCTCCATTTAGAACATGATCTCGAAGGAAGTGGTGTCGGATATCAATGTGCTTTGTTCTTGAATGCATGACCGGGTTCTTCGTGATATTGATGGCACTTGTGTTGTCACACCGGAGAGGGATACAACCGAGATCTATACCGAAATCGAGAAGTTGTTACTTAAGCCACAAGATTTGAGCATAACAACTTCCTGCTACAATGTACTCCGCTTTGGCCGTGCTAAGTGCAACACATGCTTGCTTCTTGCATGCCCACGACACTAGTGCATTCCCGAGAATGTGACAAGTACCACTTGTACTCTTTCTATCGGTCTTACATCCTGCATAATCAGCGTCAGAATAACCAATTAAAGAACAAGTACTACCTTTAGGATACCATAGTCCGAAGTGCGTCGTTCCTTTGAGATACTTCATGATCCTCTTCACGGCAGTGAGATGTGATTCCTTCGGATTAGCTTGAAAGCGGGCACACAAACAAACACTAAACATAATGTCAGGACGGCTCGCCGTCAAATATAAGAGTGAACCGATCATACCTCGATACTTTGTAATATCTATTGAAGTGCCGGAAAGATCTTGATCAACATACGTTCCGGATCCCATTGGAGTAGACATCTCTTTGCAATTGTCCATATCAAATCTTTTCAATAACTCCTTGCAATACTTGGATTGGTTGATGAAGATGTCATCCTTTGTTTGCTTGATTTGTAAAACAAGGAAGTAGTTCATTTTTCCCATCATGGACATCTCGAATTCGCCTTGCATCATAAGAGAGAATTCTTCGCAAAGATCTTTGTTTGTTGAACCGAAGATGATGTCGTCGACATAGACTTGAACAAGTAAGGTGTTACCCTTAAGATTCTTGATGAACAAAGTCTTGTCAACCTTTCCTTTAGTAAAACCTTTCTCACATAGGAAGTTGCTAAGGCGATCATACCAAGCCCTTGGTGCTTGCTTCAAGCCATAAAGAGCCTTCTTCAACTTGTAGACATGAGATGGGTTCTTGAAGTCTTCAAAAATGGGAGGTTGTTTGATGTAGACTTCTTCATTGATGTAACCGTTTAGGAAAGCGCTTTTGACATCCATCTGGTACAACTGAAAATTCATAGAAAAGCGTAAGCAAGTAATAATATAATTGCTTCTAACCTTGCTACTAGAGCGAATGTTTCATCAAAGTCGATTCCTTCTTCTTGGTTGTAGCCTTGTACGACCAATCTTGCTTTGTTACGAACTATGATCCCATTCTCGTCAAGTTTGTTCTTGAACACCCATCTTGTGCCTATGATATGTTTGTTGTCCGGTCTTGGTACAAGAGTCCAAACTTGGTTCCTTTCGAATTGGTTGAGTTCTTCTTGCATAGCTATTATCCATTGATCGTCGCCTAAGGCTTCATCGATTTTTGTTGGTTCAATTTGAGACACGAACGCCATGTTGAGGAAAGCATCCTTGAGATTGAGTCGAGTTGCAACGCCTTGGCTAATATCCCCAATCACTTTATCTATCAGGTGATCTCTATGAGTTCTCCATTCTTTTGGAAGATCTTGATGTTCTTCAATGGTTGGTGACTTCTCTTCTTGTGATATTGCTTGTTCTTTTGATATCTCCTTTTGTTGTTGTGATAGATCTACTACATCATCATCATCATCCACAATAATATTATCCTCTTTCGAGGGGTTAGTCTCATCAAACAAAACATGTATGGATACTTCAATGATAAGAGTACGTTTATTGAAAATTCTAAAATCTTTACTTGATAGAGAATATCCAAGAAAAATACCTTCATCGGATTTCTCATCAAACTTACCAAGGTTGTCCTTACCGTTGTTGAGAACGAAGCATTTGCATCTGAATATATGGAAGAAAGATATGTTGGGTTTCCTTCCCTTGAACAACTCATAAGGGGTCTTCTTGAGAATAGGTCGAATATTGACACGGTTACTTACAAAACAAGCCATGCTAACCGCATCCGCCCAAAAATATTTAGGGAGATTCGAGTCGCTAAGCATTGTCCTTGCAAGTTCCACTAGTGCCCTATTCTTCCTTTCTACAACACCGTTTTGTTGAGGAGTCCTAGGTGCGGAAAAGTTGTGAGAGATTCCATGCTCTTCACAAAAATCATCAAATGATGAATTTTGAAACTCGCCACCATGGTCGCTTCTTATGGAAACAATTGAGGGTGACTTCTCATTTTGAATTTGTTTGGCATACTTCTTGAATGCTTTAAAGGCATCACTTTTCTGAACTAAAAACAAAGTCCAAGCATATCTAGAGAAATCATCAACAATAACTAGGGCAAAAACGTTACCTCCGAAGCTTTTTGTTCTTGATGGACCGAAAAGATCCATATGTAACAATTGGAGTGGTCTTGTAGTAGATATCACTTTCTTGGTCTTGAAGGATGTTTTGGTTTGCTTCCCTTTTTGACATGCGTCACAAAGCTTATCCTTGATAAACTTCATCTTTGGAAGACCATGCTTTAATAATTTATTCAAGTGATCCATGTGAATGTGAGCAATCCTCTTATGCCAAAGCCATGCATCGTTGTTGTTTGACATTAAGCACTTCACCTTCAAGAGAGAGTCATCAAAAGAAATCATAAAAATGTTATTAAATCGTTTACCTTCTAGCAAGAGTTCATGAATGACTTCGTGTTCTATCAAACATTCCTCCTTTGTGAAGTTGATTCGGAACCCTTTGTCACACAATTGACTTATCTTCATTGGAGTGATGTGACGCCATTAACGCCATATTTGCACATTCGTCGCTTTCCGATTCTGATGAGCAACTAACTTCATTGTCATCCCACGCGACATAAGCCTTTTTATTCTTGAAGTCCTTCTTGCCTTTGAATCCTCCTTTCTTCGCAAGTCTTGGACAATCCGGTTTTATGTGACCTTGCTTTCCATATTCATAGCATGTAACTTCTTGATTCGATGTGGATGCATCCTTCTTCCTGAAATGTTTATTCTTTTTAGGAAAAGAAGAATTATTATTTTTGTTAAAAAACTTACCAAGCTTCTTAACAAGAAGCATGAAGTTCTCATCTTCGGAGATCTCGTCATCTTTGTCATCCTTCGTGTCAATCTTCAAAGCAATTCCTTTGGACTTTTTCTCTTGACTTTCATGCTTCTCGAGCCTTCCAAGTTCTAATTCGTGCTCTTGAAGTTTCCCGAATATAGATGCGGATGTCATTGTTTAGAGACTCTTCTTCTCCGAAATCGCGGTCACCTTCGGTTGCCATTCCCTTGTCAAAGACCTTAGAACTTTCAAGTTGAGATCGTCGTTGGTGAAGGTCTTTCCGAGTGCAATCAAATGGTTGGTTAGATGAATAAATCTTTTTTGTAAATCCACAATAGATTCTCCGGGCTGCATGCGGAACATTTCGTATTCTTGACTTAACGAGTTAAGACTTGATCTTTTAACTTCTGTTGTTCCTTCATGTGTTTCTACCAAAGTATCCCAAATCTCCTTCGCCGATTTGCATTGTGATACACGAAAAAATTCGTCCATACTAAGAGCACTTTGAAGTATGTTGATAGCTTTCTTCTCATTTAGGATCTTTCTTTTATCATCTTCATCATACATATTCTTCAACTTCGCCGTTCCAACACCGTTGATTACATTGACGGGATTATGCGGACCTTCTTCGATTGCATCCCATATGCCTTCTCCTTGGGCTTCAAGAAGTGCCCTCATTCTGATTTTCCAGAAATCGAAGTATTCGCCGGAGAAGAGCGGAGGCTTGTTGCTACTTCCACCATCTTTGAAAACGGGATTCGAGTTTGCGGAAGCCATAGGATCTTGTAGGAACAGGTTACCTAAACCTGCTCTGATGCCAATTGTAGAATCAGAATGCGCCTAATAGGGAGGGTAAATTAGGTGTTATCAAAATTTTCTCGATTCTTTTTCTTAGATGGATGGATTTTGCTTTTACGGTTAAAGAACGAAAATTGTAAAGCAGAAAAGTAAAGAACACACGGAGGTTTATCCTGGTTCACTTCACAATCCGAAGGTAAATCCAATCCCCTTTCAACACGAAAGAGATTTCCACTATTTTTCTTTAGAACAGTACAACCTATCACACCTTCAATGGTGAGGCCTACTTTCTAGCAAACTATACAAACAAGTGTGCAAGAACAATCCTCTTGCCACACTTACCCTTATGTCCAAACAATCCTTGGAACACAAGTCACAAAATAGAAAGACACTTTCTATAGTATTGTTTTGAGTGAGAGTACAATGAAATGATATCAATAAAGATTGATCTTCTCCTATAATCAAGAATTCACTATAAATATTCAACACAAGTGTTCAAGACAAAATATGAAATATATGAACTTATGAACACTTTTGAACGATGAAGATAATTTGAATAAAGTGAATTTGATTGTATGAAAATATTTGAATTTGTCTAGGAGGTGTTTTTTGAATTTGAAATTTTTAGAATTTATAATAGTTGAAACACCTATTCAAAAAGGTATGAAAATTTGAAAAGAATTTTTTTTGAAAAGGTATAAAAACTTATGAAATAAAATCATGAAGAGGTATAACTTTAACAAAATATTTGAATTTTAAAGGAAAATTTTTTTCAACATTTCATCAGTGTTAAACGGTTAACCAAATAGGTTAATCGGTTAACGCCTATGAACGTTACCACAGAATTGAAAAATTGTTGTCGTTAACCGGTTAACCCATATGGTTAACCGGTTAACACTGTTAAAATACAGAAAAATATTTATGTTAAAAGTGTTAAACCAGTTCCAATTTCTTTTTCAAAAAATATGCACATGCAATAAAATTATGAAGATTATGTTGAACACTTGTATATCATATTTAAGAGGTAATTATTGATATACATAAGCCTTGAGACAAGTCTTGAAAGTGTAGCACAAAATCTTGAATCGATCGGAAACATTCCATTGATGATGCATAGCCATGGTCTTGATCGTTTATTGTCATCTCGACTTTTTGCAATCTGGAATTAGCTTGGATAATGTTGACGTCATCAAAACAAAGAGCTTGAAGTATGCTTCTACACAAGGCATGGAAACTTGTGATTCCTTGGGAAATTTTGGTCACAATGCAATGTGTTATGTTTGTATGATGCTTAGAGAGTAATTAGAGGTCACAAAATGACTTGGTTTGTGAAATTGCAAAAAATCCTCTTTGGTATGAAAGTGAAAATTATAGGATTTTTGCCAAGTTTGCAAGGCCATAACTTGAGTTACATAATGAATTAGAACATTTTCTTATACTTTTTGAAAAGGGAATGATCCAATCTACAACTTTCATGAACAACAATTTTTCATTTGAAGCATTTTTGGTTGAGAAAGAGGAGTTTGAAAAACTTTCCCAAAATGGAAAGTTTCCATTACAAGTCATTTCCATTTTTGGTAACTTTTGGTTTAGCTCAAATTTCTTCAATTTTTTGAACTTACAAGCACTTCAATGATCAAATAAAGATCATATAACTTCAATTTGATGAAAATACCACTTTGGTTCCATTGTTGGGGGCCTCAGATGCCCAGATTTTGCTCTGACTTGCTCAAGAAGTTACCTAATGAACATATGACTTCCATATTGAATTTCTTCATCAAACTTGGTACACATGATCCTTATAACATATTAAGAACATTAGAAACAAGAATGGCCCAAAATTTTGGAATTATGGCCTCTGAAACCAAAACCCTAATTTTGGTCATCTGTGTAGTGAAAACCCTAGCTCTGCTTCCCTGCTTTCCCAGTTCATGTGATTTCTTGACTTCCTTGAACTTTGAGGGATATAATATGATGATATAACACACATAGGCCCTCTTGGGATGCTTAGAGGCCTTTTGAGTGGCTTAGATGGATCCTTGGATTGCTCAGATCATAAACCCTAAATGCATATGAACTTAAACTATGCAGATGAAATATGCAATATGAGATGGTATGTTTATGCTTATGCAAACATGAAAGATCACAAGCCATGGTGTGAAATGAGTGAGGGAAAATTTGGGGTGTTTACAGTTACCTGTCGGTCAATGCGAAAGACTCGCAGTAGCGGAAGCTTAGTAGACCCTCTAGTTGAACCTGAATGTTACGCTCGCGAACGTTTAATTTTCCATAGGATTAGGAGAACTATGGCCGAAGATCAAAACCAAAGACCTCTTAAGGACTTCGCCCAACCATAAAACGAGGAACCTTGTTCCAGTATAGTAATCCTCGTTATCCCAGCCAATTATTTTGAACTTAAAACATCCCTACTGCAATTAGTACAACAGAGACAATTTGCAGGTCTTGCTACCGAGAACCCAAACCAACATTTAAAAAACTTTCTCCAGTTAGCAAACAACTTTAAAACCAATGGAGCTCCTCCTGAGGCGATACGCTTAAGGTTATTTCCTTTTTCCCTCAGAGATAAGGCTCTATCATGGTTAGATTCCCTTCCACCCAATTCCATAACAACTTGGGAAGACCTTAGAAGAGTTTTCCTTGCTAGATATTTTCCCCTAAGTAAGACCGCTGTTCTTCGAAACCTAATAACCAGATTTACCCAAAACCAAGGAGAATCGTTGTTCGAAGCATGGGAGAGATATAAAGAGCTATTAAGAGCATGCCCACATCATGGCTTAGAGAATTGGATAATCATTCAAACCTTCTATAATGTACTTCATTATAACACTAAGATGACCATCGAAGCTGCCTCTGGTGGCGCACTGATGAACAAACCTTACCCTGAAGCTAGTGCCTTTATCGAAGATATGGCCCAAAACCATCAATCATGGGGAGTAGAAAGAGCAACAGTAGAAAAGAAGGAAGCCCAAGGAGAAATACATGAGCTAAGCTCTATAGACATGATGCAAGCTAAAATGGACGCGTTGGCCCTTAGAGTCAAACATATGTGTACAACCCCGAATAATGTAGTTGCAATTTCGTCGAATTGTGAGATATGTGGGACGCAAGGACACCAATCCGCCGAATGCAATTTGTTAAATGAGACCAACCCTGAGCAAGTGAACTACACCCAAGGGAACCCATTTTCAAACACATACAACCCTGGATGGAGGAATCACCCAAACTTCTCCTACAAAAATAATAACCCTATCCAAAATACCGCACCTCCGAGACAACAAGGTTACCAAGCCCCGAGAACAAATCAACCGATGCAACATGTACCACCAAAACCGAGCCTTGAGAAAATTGTGGTAAATTTTATCACCGCTCAAACACAACAAAACAAAGAGTTCATGAACCAAAACGTCCATGTTAACGAACTAATTACCTAGTTAGGAACCATGGTTGACCAAATTATTACTCACAACAAGATGCTTGAAACCCAGATCTCTCAGGTAGCTTTAAACCAAGCCCCTCAGACTACACTTGGAGGATAGTTCCCTGGACAACCTCAACAAAACCCGAAAGGGAAAGTAAATGCCATTACTCTACAAAGTGGAACCGCTTATAAGGAACCTTCAAACCCTAGATTAAGTGAGCCCGAAACTTCCGAGAGAAATAAAGAGAAGGAACCAGAGGAATCTGAAAACCAGGGAAGTCAAGAAAAAGGAGAAGAACCTAAAAACAAAACCTATGTACCACCACCGCCATACAAACCACCAATACCATACCCTCAAAGACTAAAGAAAACCCATATCAATAATCAGTATCAAAAATTCGTTAAGGTTATAGAAAAACTTCACGTAGAAATCCCCTTTACAGAAGCCATCACCCAAATACCTTCTTACGCTAAGTTTCCCAAAGACATACTTACAAATAAACATAGACTTGAAGATCCCAAACCCGTGGAATGTAATTCTATTTCCGAAAATAAGTTAGCAAAGAAAGATAAAGATCCTGGAAATTTTTTCATTCCTTGTATTTTGGGGAATCATGTCATCGAAAAAGCTTTTTTAGACTTAGGAGCTAGTGTGAGCTTAATGCCTTTAGCAGTTTGTGAAAGGTTAAACTTAGGAGAATTACAACCTACTAAGATGTCACTTCAATTAGCCGATAGATCCGTTAAATACCCTATAGGCATACTTGAAGACGTCCTTGTTAGGATAGGCCAGCTGTTTATACCTACTGATTTTGTTGTCATGGACATTAAAGAAGATGACGACATACCGATCCTCCTAGGTAGAGCATTCTTATCAACCGCTGGAGCCATAATAGATGTTAAAAAAGGGAAACTAACTTTCGAGGTAGGCAATGAGAAGATACAATTTGTACTTTTGAAATTCCTTATGGCACATGTAATAGGAGATGCTTGTTATGCCTTAGATATCATTGATGAATGCATTTGGGAATAAGAATAAGAAGAAGAAACTGAATCAATAAAATTGCCATCAACCCTTATTTGGGAAGATGACAGTTATAAAAAACCCTACATTGATGATAACCTTCACGAATGTTTACCTCTTACCCTAGATCATATGCCTTGCCCAATGAAACCAACCGTAAAACTTAAGGAACTGCCTAAGAACCTGAGATATGAATTTATTGATGAAGAAATTGACCATCCAGTTATAGTCAGTGCTCCCTTGGACCAAGAGGAAACAAACCAATTGTTAGATGTTTTACGAAGGTACCCCTCAGCCTTAGGATATAAGATCTCAGATCTAAAAGGAATAAGCCCATCCGTATGCATGCATCGGATTTTGCTTGAAGAAGATTCAAAACCCTCCAGAGAACACCAACGAAGAATAAATCCTATGATGAATGAAGTAGCTAAGACTGAAGTTCTTAAGTTACTAGAGGCAGGTATAATATATCTGATCTCGGACAGTAAATGAGTGAGTCATGTGCATGTAGTACCTAAAAAGGGAGGCATCACAGTCGTGCAAAACGAGAAGGGAGAACCTGTTGCAAAAAGAACTGATGGAGGTTGGCGTATGTGCATAGACTATAGAAAATTAAATAAAGCAACTAGGAAGGACCATTTCCCTTCACCATTCATAGACCAAATGTTGGAGCGCCTAGCCAGACATTCTTACTTTTGTTACCTAGATGGATATTCAGGATTCTTCCAAATACCTATTCACTCCGAAGATCAAGAAAAAACTACCTTTACATGCCGAGTTGGAACTTTTGCCTACAGAAGAATGCCTTTTGGACTCTGTAATGCCCCTGCCACTTTCCAGCGCTGCATGATGTCTATCTTTGCAGACTATCTAGATGAAATCATGGAAGTACTTATGGAAGATTTCTCAGTTTGTGGATCTGATTTCGAAAATTGCCTTATCAACCTTGAGAAAATCCTGGAAAAATGTGTGGAGGTAAACCTTGTGCTAAATTGGGAAAAGTGTCACTTCATGGTCACCGAAGGGATTGTTTTAGGACATATAGTTTCCGATAAAGGTATAGAGGTAGACAAAGCTAAAATAGAAGTCATAGAGAATCTAAAACCTCCGAAGACTATTAGGGAGATAAGAAGTTTTCTTGGACATGCCGAATTTTACCGATGTTTTATCAAGGACTTCTCCAAAATAACAAAGCCCTTAACTGGTCTTTTAATGAAAGATGCTGAATTCATCTTCGATGAAAAATGTAATGAAGCGTTTACTCTATTGAAGCAAGCTCTGATTTCGGCACCTATAATGAAACCCCCTGATTGGTCAGAACCGTTTGAGATAATGTGTGACGCTAGTGACTATGTTGTTGGATCCGTTCTAGGTCAGAGAAAAGATAAAAAGTTACACGTAATGTATTATGCCAGTAGAACCCTAGACGCTGCACAGCTCAACTATGCAACAACCGAAAAAGAGCTCCTAGCTGTAGTTTTCTCCATAGACAAATTTAGATCTTATCTAGTAGGATCCAAAATTATAGTTTACACCGACCATGCTGCCATTCGTTACTTACTAAGTAAAAAGGATGCCAAACCTAGGTTACTTCGATGGATTCTACTACTGCAAGAGTTTGATTTAGATATTTGTGATAAGAAAGGCACAAATAATGTAGTAACTGATCACCTTTCTAGGCTAGAATACCTGAAACCTGACTCAGTGCCCATAAATGACGATTTTGCCTATGATAGACTGATAACCTAACTAGAAACTATTGAAGATGATAACCCAGACCCACATGAGCCTTCTCATAAATCTTTAGCTATAAGTAATGTACCTTGGTATGCAGACTTTGTTAATTACCTAGCCGCTGACATCATACCCCTCGCTCTAAATTACCACCAGAAGAAGAAGTTCTACAGTGATGTGAGAAACTTCTATTGGGACGAACAATTTCTTTTCAAGAGAGGAAAAGATGGCATTTTCCGCCGTTGCGTTCCAGAAGAGGAGGTACATAATATAATTGAGCATTGTCACTCTGCACCCTATGGTGGACATGCAAGCACATCTAAGACATACGCCAAGATTCTTCAAGCTAGCCTATTCTGGCCTACCATGTGGCGTGATGTCGATGCTTTCATTGTCAAATGTGACAGATGCCAACGTACAGGAAATATTTCAAGACGTAATGAAATGCCTCTAAGAAATATCCAAGAAGTAGAACTCTTCGACGTATGGGGTATAGACTTTATGGGACCGTTCCCACCATCTTTAGGAAATCAGTATATCTTAGTAGCTGTTGACTACGTGTCTAAATGGATTGAAGCTATCGTCGCACCCTCGAATAACACCAGAGTAGTCATCAAATTATTTAAAAATTATATATTTCCTAGGTTTGGAACACCCCGCTTAGTCATAAGTGATGGAGGATCACACTACATATCGAGAATATTTGATAAACTTTTAAGCAAATATGGAGTTAAGCATAGAGTAGCAACACCATACCACCCACAGACTAATGGACAAGTGGATGTATCTAATATTAAGATCAAACAAATTCTTGAGAAGACTGTCTCTATATCTAGAAAAGATTGGTCGCAGAAACTTCAAGAAGCATTATGGGCCTATAAAACCGCTTTTAAAACCCCTATAGGAACAACCCCTTATCAACTACTCTATGGAAAATCATGTCACTTACCTTTTGAGTTAGAGCATAAAGCCTATAGGGACATTAAAACTTTGAATTTGGATTACCTAACTGCTGGTGAAAAACGTATCTTTGATATCCACAAATTAGAAGAGCTCAGACAATCTGCCTACGAAAATGCCATCATATACAAAGAAAGAACAAAAGCTTAGCATGACAAAAGCATCATAAGAAAATACTTCAAAATAGGAGATCTTATTCTTCTGTTTGATTTTAGGTTGCGACTTTTTCCAGGGAAGCTTCGTTCGAGATGGACTGGCCCTTTCGAAGTATCTAAGATTCTAAGATCTGGTGCTATTGAAATCAAGAACCAAACATGTAAACCATTCATCGTCAATGGATAGAGACTGAAGCCCTACGAAGGAGGTGACATTCCAACAACATACTCCAGCCATAATTTAAGTGATCCACCAAATCCTCCGAATGATGTATAAAATCCGGTCGTCAAGCTAATGACGTTAAACAAGCGCTGCATGGGAGGAAACCCATGGTTTTCTTATCTTACTTTTATTTATTTTTACTTTATTTTAATTTTTTTACTTTATTATTCTATCAGGACTAACGATTGAATGTTTTATTTGATTTCAGGACTCTTTTGCTAACCTTGTGCAGAATGCAGAACCCCGATGACATGCATGTGGCCTTCAGAGACGACGCAAAGAGAGAGCGTTACTATGTCCACATGAGACGCCCTATGGAACCTACATGGTACCCAGAACACGATTGCATGGATGCCTTGGGGATAGAGCCAAGCGTTAGATTCTTATGCCACCAACTCTAGTGGGACCAGTTCAATGACATGAACAACACTTATAGGAACTTGACTCTAGAGTTTCTCAGCTCGTTTGATTATGATCCTTGGGCTGGACCCAATGGACATGTTGTTTTCAGGTTATTCGGGACTGATTACTCTTTCTCTCACAAAGAGTTTGGTGATTTACTAGGTTTTCAGACTACTCCTAATGCTATTCCAAAGACACCAATGGGGTATTTTATGAGCAGAGAAGTGGAGAAGTTTTGGAGTAACATCTCAGGTGGAGGGAGCCAAGATCCTTCCACTCAGTTTTCTCAGGTAATCCACAACCCTGCGTTAAGGTACTTCCAGATGATTCTAGCACACTCTTCCCTCGGTTTTCCAGATACAAAGACTTTGCTGAGTGAGGAGGAGATTTTCCTACTGTTTTATGCGACTCAGTCACGCCTAAATGCTTGTGGCAACTTTTTGTTGAATAACCTTGCCAATGTCGCCAGGTCATCTGTAGGCATTATACATGTCGGTGGGATTGTTACACAAATTGCTACTTCATTGGGTTTGTCTCGCAAATTATTGCACCTCAGGACCTTCTACAACTACACGACCCTGGATGTTGACTTTTGTCTTGAAAAAGGATTGATGAGGAGGGCCTCTTTTGAGCCTAACACGTTTAGATTACTGATTGACGGCGAAGTGATACATTACTTTACATTACCTGATCCGCTGATGACCAGTGTCCACGACCCTGCTAATTGGAGTTATGCTTTAGAGGGTTATGGAGAGACTGTCGAAGAGCCAAAATCACATCCCGCCACTGAGTACACTCCTACACCTCTTTCTCCCCGAATCACTGTTATGTCTAACAATATGTCTTTGCAGCCGCCTGATATACAGACCCAGATTTATGAGCTCCGCAGGGAGACTGCCCTGCTCAAGCAGGAAGTAGCGGACTTGGCATTACAAATCGAGATATCTGATCTCACCCATGCCTCAGAGGCCGACGCTCTATATCAAGAGATTGGAGAGCTTCGGAGGGAGATAGCTGAGATTCATGGATCGGACCAGGAAGAGAAGCCTACCATGTGATCGTTTTACACTGGCATTATTACTCTAGTATTTAATATTTCATGCCTTATTTTATTTCTCACATCTCTAGACATATTTTACATTATCGCATATATTACATTTTCCACATACTTTGATTTTTATCTTATATATTATTTCGTGCACTAATACTCTTTTTTTTTATTTTTCTTTCATTTTATTTTATTTTATTTTATGTCCAATAATGAAAAAAGAACAAAAAAATATTTTTCATATTTGCCTTCATAAAAAGTATGCAAGCATTGTGCCTTAGAAGAAATAAGAAAACGCTATCCGGAACCCCCGAAGACAAAAGGTACGCGAAGCCCACAACGGGAATTAAAAAAAATTTGGCCCAAAGGCAAAATGTTCTTGTGGCACCCGCCATAGCCCTATGGCGCCCGCCACGCCGTTCCACCTTATTTTGGGGCAGATTCATCTCCCACACCTTTTTTACACTTTCAAACTTCCAAAACCCATTTTTCCAACTTCCAAAAACCCCCATTGAACCTCAATAAAGCTCCCACCATTCTCATACATTCACCATCTATAAAACCCATCCAAAATCCATTTTTATTTTCATCCACCACAAACCATAAAAATCCAACCTTGACCATTTCCTACATAAACCACTCTTCACCATATTCAACTTCTCAAGGAGCAACAACAATGGAGTTCAACGAATATCTTCTTCGCGATGGAAGACCGGGAGATAGGCAAAGGAAAATCATTCAAAGGCTTCAGAGTCGACAAATTCTCTCGACTAGGTACGTAAATGATAACTGTCTTAACTCTTTGGGTCTATATCATAGTGTTTTTCATTTATTAGATTTTCTATGCTTGCATAATATTTTTGTAAATTAGGAACCTACCTATGAGAGGCTGACAATTGAGTTTTTGAGTTCGTTAATATACACGGTCAGTCCTAACACTGCTAGCACAGTCGATACAGTTAATTTTAGACTATTTGGAATTGAATACGAATACAGTACCGGCGAATTAACAGGCTTGTTAGGAATCCCTCATAGGGAATATGCTATATGTAAGGCACCTTTGGATTCAGAATGGTCGGCCGAAGTATTTTTCTTCTGGCAGAGGTTGTCAAATACTTCAATAAATTCTTTTGAAGGAATACTTGCATCGACCATCCATAACCCGACCATAAGAGTTTTCAGATATCTTTTCGCATGTACTATTTTTGGCCGAGAGAGTCCAAATAAGGTAAACGCTAAAGAGCTTCTATTTTTGCACGAAAGTCTCACAAATACTCATATCAATCCGATCCCATTTATGTTTGCACACATGGCTTTAACTGTTAATAAAATAGGACCGATTGTTATTGGAGGACTTGTTACGTCTATTGCTCGGGCTCTTAACCTGAACAATGAGATAACTACACTTGAACCCCTACCTCCTCGCACAATTAATTTAAAATTTCTAAAAGACATGAAACTGTGCCGAACGAGAAGAGCAGGTGGTTATGAGTTGATGGTTCATGGGGTAGCTATCCGATCTTTTGCTTTACCTTGCAGTAGACGTACCGATGTACGTATTGAAAGGAACTGGACCTATGATCTGAATGCTCCACCTGTTTTGGGTCTACTTCCTCCTAATATTCCTGATGGGGAGGCACATGACACTAATGAAGAATATGAACGGAGAGAACATTCTCCCATACCTCACATGTCCCCCCATCATCCTTCATAGTCACACACCGTACCATCTTCCTCTAACCCTGTTGTCGGTGCTACTCCTGGATTCTATATCACTGAGGAGATGTGGCGTAATATGATGGCTAGAGAGGAAAGGCGAGACGACCTACTCTCTACCATTTCACAACAACTGACGAACAACATGGGATTCATGCAACAATCGTGATTGGTTTCGGATCGTGCCTACGGGAACGTTTGTCGCACCTTGACCGATATCACATCAGAGCAGGCCCGTCAGTGAGAAGTCAACTGCCTGCACCACCAACTTATGGAGGCCACTCAGGGTTCCATCCTAGGTAACCTTCGAGAGGTCCGGAGTGCCCAGGCTGCCTTATCAGCACGACTTGACCGGAGGGACCAGCAGCGTAGTAGATCTCGTTGTTCCAGACCATCACAACAGGACAGCGAGGGCACCAGTGCTCCTCCGTAGTAGTTTTCCATGTTACTCTCCTTATCTTATTTCGAAACATTGGGGATAATGTTCGATTTAAGTGTGGGAGGGGATTTTATTGCTTTCTGTTATTTTCCTTCTTAGTTATTTATTTGCTTTCTATTATTTTCCTTTTCAGTTAGTTATTTAGTTTAAGTTTTTTTAGATAATACGTGAGTTTAAGTCACCAATATAGTGTATATTTAGTACATCCTCATTTTTCCCATTTCCTTAGCCTTACCAAAAAAAATTTTAAAAAGAAAACAATGTTGTTTCACATGTTTTTGGGCTTTAAGACAGGTTTGGATTAGGATGTGGTGACTTAGGTGAACTTTTTAAAACATCAGTATCGTTCCAGCACCATAGACTTCTTGAATATAGGAATCACTTCTAAACCCCACACACCATAGCCTTTATTATCATTCAAAAATAAATTTGTCCTAAGTAGTTTATTCTAGCAGTCAGCTCCGATCTAATCATGCTCTACGTAGGGGGCCGATGAACATAAGTGAATGATCCAGTGCTAATAAAAAAGAAAAAAATGCAAACTCTGGGATAGGTGACCCTTACAAAGTCATTTAAACCGAAAAAAGAGATGAAAAAAATGTCTTGCCACAAAAAGAAAAAAATTGCAGTCACCTATTGTTAGTTGGTTCAAAGGTATCTGGCACTAAACTTGGTAGGGCGGATTATGATCCGATTCCCCGCATCTACATTTAGGTCAAATAAAACGGGTTTACACATGCTTATGTGCCAAAAACCCTATGTTTTGGATCAGAATCACTAACCGGTCACTCTACTATGAAACATGTATGGATAACGGGCTTAATGTGATTACGCCTGAATGAAAAGGACCCAAAAAGAGATGAGAAGATAGGCCTAGGTATTGTGGGATGACATGGGTTGGTTAATATAGGATTGAAGTTTATGTCAGTGTTATTATGATACCCTTGGTTCACTTAGTTAGTACTTGTCACTGCATCCTGACTTGAACTTAGAAGCCCTTTAAGCCCAAATCACGTGTTGACACCAGTTTTCTTCATTTTGAGCTTTAAATGTTTGCTTGAGGACAAGCAAAGGTATAAGTGTGGGTGGATTTGATAACACTAAATTTCACCGTATTTCTGACTCCGATTTCGCATGCATTTTAGGTTTTTATTGCTATTTTGTTATGTTATTACTTTGTTTTTCTTTATTTTCAGGTTTTCTATGTAATCAGGGCCTAAATCGAGAAAAGGAGCGAAAAAGGAGCTGAAATGCACAAAAATCATGTTTTTTAGCTTTTTACACTTACGACATTCACTATGGCTGGCGCCATGGGGTCAGCCATGACGTGGCCACGTTCCAAAACAACTCCACAACTGCAAGAGCCCATGTTCCCCACTCTCTCCACAAAAATGCACTCATGGCGGGCGCCACAAGGCAAAAGTTTTTCCCGGGGCATCCTGGTCTTTTCTTACTATTTGTTTTCCTATAAATAGGGCCTTAGATTTTCGTTTTCAATCATCCAAACTTAGAATCTCTTAGGCATATATCAGTTTTAAAGTATTAATCACTTCACATCGGGGTGTTACTACAATCGAGTGATCAAGTCTGTATACGTCTGTGTGATCGAGTTTTGGAGCACTCTGGGAGGAAGTTAATCATGTCGCCATTTTAATTCCAGTTCATTTTTTTTTTGCACTCGCTTTATTTTATTTACTTCCCGCATTGCTTTACTTTATTTTATTTCCGCACTCGCTTTACTTTACTTTTATATCTCGCACTCGCTTTACTTTTGTTTATTTCTCGCAGTCGCACTACATTTATTTACTTTCCGCACTCGCACTACATTTATTTACTTTCCGCACTCGCACTACTTTTAACTAAGTTGAAAAATAATAAAATGAACTTTTACTTTACCATGTCTAACTAAATCCATAAAGGTTAGAATGTAAGGATCATAATTGAACAGGTAATCCGTACAACTGTTCGTAGAAACACTTAAGGGCTATTTTAACTTTCAATTTAAGTTTAATTGTTTTTAACTATTTCAAAAACAGACAAAAGAGCTTTGTCTAGTTCATTAGGAGTTTTTGGATTAAAAAGAAAAGAGATTTTAAAACCATTTTCAGACGCGTTAAGTAGTTTAGAGTCTGGTTCGTGAGAACCTCTTTTTGCTAAGAAATCCAGGTTAAAATACTTTTCAACTTAGTTAAGATACTATATTTCTTAAAAATAGGTTTACTACTCTAACGCAGTACGTACCTTTTTATTCGTGACAATAGGAGGGGTTGATTAGAGAGTACAACTCGGTTATGAATACGCGAAACCGATAGTTCTTGTTAAATTGTTTCTTTTCAAAGTGGAAAACATTGCTCATAAGTAGTTATATTAACAAGTACTGGATTATCAATTGGTTATGTGAATTGCATTCAAACTTGTCTTTATTAATTGTTTAAAATTATTATTCTATTTACCATTGCGCACTCTTTAAAACCATTATATTCAATTGCCTTAGATACACACCATAACAACAGGTACGATAGATTGACACTTGGTCTCTATGGATTCAACAATCTTTTATATTACTCTGACGTGTTCGTACACTTGCAAAAAACACGCATCAGTTAACTTCTGGTATCCCCACATGGGTCGAAAATTCCAAACGTTGAGTGATGAATGATCTCCATAGATCCCCAGTAGGTCTGCATGTGATGGTTTCCAGCAGATTTCTATTTTTGATCTTTAGCAAGTTTTACATTCTTTCCCCAAGCAGAGCAAAAGTGACATGACTCTTTCCCCGAATAGAGTAGGAATAGTATGATGATTATTCCATGTAGGAGTTTGATTAAGAACACTTTTTTCTTCTGCAAGGATCGTGGAAGTTTTCCCCATCCCAGGAAGATCATTACCTTTCCTCAGTAGGGTGGTATCCCTATGCAGAGTTGATGTTTGATACTCCAATAAGCTATGTTTTTTCTTACATCATTGGTAGATCTTTATCTTGTTTCCCCCAAACAAAGTTATGAAGATATTTGTCCCCATCAGTGTTTAACAGAGACATTTCCCTCTTTCCCCAGAGTATGGAAGATTTTGAGTTGTTGAGATATCTCCGACATGTTATCCTCTCAAAGTGGAATTTCTGGTGCTATCCTTTTACGGATTCTTGAAGATTGCTTTGTGGATTGGATCCCTAGTAGATGTTTTTTTAGTATGAGTTAAGCCTTGTAGTAGGATTTTATTCCTTTGATGGCTTTTGATGTTCCCCTGCAGAATGTCAAGTTAAATCTCCAGCATGGTCCCCGGCCTTGTTGCCATCATTAGCCGAGTATCTGGTTGTTGTTGTGTTTATGTCACCCGTTGCTTACCTTTTTGTCTATTTTGTTAGCATATTCATACGCATAAGCATAACATCATTTGCTTGCATTCTTGCATGATTCTTTGTTCCCCGCTCTTTGGTGTGATCTTTCCCCACAGAGTGTGTATGTTGTCTTCCTCTCAAATTTAGAGTGTCGACCATTAAGTAGAAAGTGTTGATCCTTTCTATTTCCCCACTAGGTTTGTTTCTCATGGTTGATTTTGATTCAGTTTCCTCCCCAGTTTATTATCTGGATGGAATTTCCCCAGTTGAGATATTTTCTCCTCGGGATGAGTCTTGTTTGACCGTTTCTCTCCAATTTGTTCTTGGATTGAATTTTGGTCCCTTTTGATGAGTTAATGTTTTCTTTGGAATTAAGCTATCATTGTTTTATAGTGGGCAATATTTTCCCCAGCTTAAGTATATTACTTTGGAATTAAGCTATCAATTTTTCGATAGTGGGTAATATTACCAAATTAATCAAGCTCTTTTGCTTGTACTCCTACCCAGTAAATCTGGTAGTCGAGAGTTCTTCTTCCTACCCAGTAAAAAGGTAATAGAAGTTGTTTCCCTTTGTTGTGCTCCTACCCAGTAAATCAGGTAGTTGAGAATTTCTCTACCTAGTAAAAAGGTAGTGGAAGTTATCCCTTTTTGTTTTTCTCTTATCCAGTAAATCGATAGTCGAGTCCCTTGTATCTTCTACCCAGTAAACCGGTAGTTAATGATTCTTTTCCAACTCGGTATTCCTCCATTTGTTGGACTCGAATACTTTGTTTGGTTGTTATTCCCTGGCAGAGTGCTTACTCCCCTCGGTGAATCTTTTACCTTGATTATATCATTGAACTTTTCCCCCATGTGGAGTCGGTTATGCAGTGATTTATTTTCCTAGTAACTCTTTTGGTGTCTTTTGTTTTCCCCGGTGGGATATTTCTTCTGTGTCCCCAAGCTTTTGCTTCCCTCTAGTGGTCGTGTTTTCCCCACAACGATCTTGGGTTTGCATCTCATATTCATATCATGTTCTCTTAGGACAAAAATTTGGGTTTTATGTATTTAAGTCTCTCCCATCTTGCAGAGACGAATATGTCAATCTTCATATCTTCAGTTTTTTCTTCGCATTTTCATCTGCATCTTGCATACAAACAAGATCGCATTGGTTGCACGGTTCTTCTCGGGTTAGGTTTATGCCTCGCAGGGGATCACCGTTGTCTTCAATTACTTTATTTGTTTATGTTTACTAACCATTAATCAAAATCCAAAACTATTTCTTTTTCCTTTTACTAATCTTTTTCAAGAAGAGGAACCATTGAAAACGCCAAAAATAGCAGCCATGACGCTCAAGCGAAATTTCACAGAAAAAAGAGTCGAAGTTGATCCGCAAATAATTCAAATTTTTATTGATCAAGGATTTCCCAAGTTAATTGATTCATTCAAAGGATTTCCAAGGTTCATGTGTGTCGCTCCCACCAAATGACACCCGGCCAAGAGGGGTACAGACGCGTACGGTCGGCGGAAGAAAGAACATGAAGATGAACTAAAAAGAGTCGCCAGCTAGGCATTTTTATCCCGAAGGAAAGGTAATGCTGCATAAACCTGGGAAATATATCGACATGACGGTCGCGAACCAGAGAAACTGAGAAAGGGGGTTGGTTACAACCTGGAAAGGTATTAGCACCCAGATTGTCCGCCGTACTCGACGGAATCCACGCTTGAAAGTTTGTGTTTAAAGGGGTAGTGTCAGTGCTATTCTATGTGCAAAAGCTGTAAAAGAATGCAAGTGTCAGTGCAAAAGAAATGTGAAGTGAAATGAAAGAGTGTCAGTGCAAGAAAAGAGTATGAAGCTCAAGACTATGAGGCTTAGAGAATAATGCTGGAAGAGGGGGAATATACAGAGACTTTTGTTCGATAACTGTTAAGTTATGCCTACGTATCCTCTCGTGCAATGAGGAAGTCAGAACACCGTAGTTCGACTCAAAGAGACTGAAAGCTACATTGACTTGTGAACTGCTTGCTTGTCTATGCTCAAGTGTATGACCTGTCTGGCTCAGGTGCAATCTGTCTTGCATTAGACGGAAGAAGCAAGTTCTCGTTTGTGAGTGAAGATGATGAGAAAAGAATCCCGGAGGAGACGATTATTGTTTGTTTTTGGTGTTTTCAATCTTTTATTACTTTTTGTGTTTGTCATAAGAAAATGAGCTTAAGCCTAAACCAAGGGTTAGTAAACTCATCACATCCTCCATCTGATTAGGGGTAATGAGAATACCTTAAGTATGAGGTAAACACCTCACACTTAATCACCATGATGTAGGGTTAAGATCATTAAACTACTTGCATTTATTTAGATGTTTTTGTTGTTTTAGTTTAGTGTTAGGTAATGAGTTTAAGCCTTAATTAGAGATTTAATGGACCCATTACACCATCCTAAAAGAAGGATAATAGATGAGCACATTTAAGCTGAAGAAGGCTCCTCAACTTAATCCATGATTAGGTATTAACCTCATGACATAACAAGGCATTTATTTAAGTGGATTTTATTTAATTATAAGGTTAAGAAATGGATTTATGGTTTGTAAGACAACTTGAGGGGGACTTGTCCATTAACACTAGGGTTAGTCCTTCTTACCCAATTAAGGAAGAATTAGAACCCTAATGCAAGGCACAAGTTACAAGCTTGATGTCTTAGTGATTATTAGATGGATTGATTAAGAGATTTAAACACATCAAGGGTTTAACACTTAGGATTAAAGTTATACACTCCATCTTAAGAGAAGGATGCATGCATAATCTTAATCACAAAGCCTTAAAACCTTGAAGGTTTAGTCCCTGATTATGAGGTGAGAAGAGGAGACTCAAAGATGACACACAGGTAAAACTAATGGGGGACTAATCAAACCCTAATTCTTATCATTCTTGGGGTGTTCCTAGGGTTTATGAAGCTTGCAAGAAGATCTTCAAGGAAAAGCCACCAAGGAAGAAACAGGATGGAAGGGAGAGAAGTAGCAAGAAGCAAGACAACTTACTTCACTTAAAAAGATAAGTTGCTTGAAGAAATAAAGTGAGGAGAGAACATGAATGAGCAAGCTCACTCTAAATCAAAAGTAAAATGCAGCAAAGATGCATAAGAGAGATGAGAAGAGATTATGAGAAGTGAAGGCAAATTCACTTCTCAAACACTTACCACCTGAAAAGTTAGCAACAAGAAATGAAGTGAAATGAAAATGAGTTGAAATGCCAAGATGAAAACCAAAGTCATAATCATATCAAGATGTAAATGATGCTAAGAGATGATACAAATGGTTGTCATGAGATGTGGATGATCATACAAGTAATGAAGATGCAAATGAGACATGAAAGGAGGCATGAAAGTTCATGAAAACTTATAAAATGCAATGGATGCATAATATGGAAAATGGATGATGCAATGATCAAACATGATTTCAATATATCCTAAGATGTCTTATATGTCATGTGGATGCACAAAATGTCATGGCAAGTTCATGTATGCAAGCATATGAAGAATGAATGCAAATGAAGGAAAAGATTAGGGTTTATGAACAAGATGCAATGCAAAATCCAAAATCAGAAGTAAAACATGAGATAAAAAATTGAAAATGGAATGAAAGGTACCCTAAACCTATACAAGTTCACTGCCCAAAGGGGAAGGTCAGAAGCTAAACCCTAAAGGACTTATGATTTTTCTAAATTTGCTATGGTTTTAAGGTGCTTCACAAGGAAAAATGCAAAACAAATCAAAAATGAAAGATAAATTCATGCCAATTTTATCCTAGAAAATACATGATATGTGGGATGCAATGCAAAAAGAATCACTATCAAACCCTTCATGGTTAGGCAGAAAAGATTATTCTAATTTAGGGTCAAAAATATTGATTTTTACGAACCCTAAATCCAAAGAAAATGTCAAAATGGATCAAGAACCAAAAAGAAATTTGTATGAATGGTTTGATAATGTCTCTAAATGTGTCAAGATTCAATGTGATTTTTTGGTGATTTTTAGAAACTTAAATGGTATTTTAATTAATTAATTTCCATTAATTAATTAAAATAAACATTTAAATATTTTAAAAAGACCAATTTTATGCAAAAAATAAAATAAAAATTATTTTTAGAATGAGAAAAATATTTAAAGTCATGGTGCAAAAAATGAAAATTTTTGAATGCAATTTGCTATTTTAAATAAAATGAACAAAGAAATGAAAATAAAATGAAAATAAAATGGATTAAAATGCAAAGTATGCTGATCTGAGGGCCAGGATTCAAACCTAGGGGGCGAGAATTGAGTGCGCGCGTGATCTAGTGGTCAGAATTCAAACTGGATATTTTTGAATTAATTAATCCTAATTGTCGCTCCCACCAAATGACACCTCAGGTCAGAAGGGGTACAGACGCGAACGGTCGGCGAAAGAGAAAGAAATGAATAGAGTCGCCAGCTAGGCATTTTTATCCCAAAGGAAAGGTAATGCTGCATAAACCTAAGAAAAGATATGGATAAGACGGTTGCGAACCAGAGAAACTGAGAAAGGGGGTTGGTTACAACCTGGGAAGGTATTAGCACCCAGATTGTCCGTCGTACTCGACGGGATCCACGCTTAAAAGATTTGTGTTTTAAAGGGGTAGTGTCAGTGCAATTTGTGTATCATAGCTGGAAAGAATGCAAGTGTCAGTGTAAAAGAAATGTGAAGTGTATAAGTAAAGTGTCAGTGTAAGAACAAGAGTGAAATGCTCATGACCATGAGGCTTAAAGAATAAGGCTAGAAAGAGGGGGAATATACAGAGACTTTTGTTCGATAACTGTTAAGTTATGCCTACGTATCCTCTCGTGCAATGAGGAAGTCAGAACACCGTAGTTCGACTCAAAGAGACTGAAAGATGAATTGACTTGTGAACTGCTTACTTGCCTATGCTCAAGTGTATGACCTGTCTGGCTCAGGTGCAAACTGTCTTGCATTAGACGGAAGAAGCGAGTTCTCGTTTATGAGTGAATGAGATGAGAAAAGAATCTCGAAGGAGACGATTATTGTTTGTTTTTTGTGTTTTCAATCTTTTATTGCCTTTTGAAGTTTGTCATAAGTTAATGAGCTTAAGCCTAAACCAATGGGTTAGTAAACTCATCACATCCTCCCTCTGATTAGGGGTAATGAGAATACCTTAAGTGTGAAGTCAGTATCTCACACCTAATCACCATGATGTAGGATTAAGATCATTAACCTACTTGTAATTATTTAGATGTTTTTGTTGTTTTTGTTTAGTGTTAAGTAATGAGTTTAAGCCATAATCAAGGATTAAACAGACTCATTACACCATCCTAATAGAAGGATAATAGATGAGAATATTTAAGCTGAGGAAGGCTCCTCAACTTAATCCATGATTAGGGATTAACCTCATGACAAAACAAAGCCTTTATTAAAGTGGATTTTAGTTAATGGTGAGATGAAGAAGTGATTTTTATGATTTGTAAGACAACCTGAGGGGGACTTGTCCATTAACACTAGGGTTAGTCCTTCTTAACCAATTAAGGAAGAATTAGAACCGTAATGCAATGCCCAAGTTACAAGCTTGATGTTTTAATGATTATTAGGTGAATTGATTAAAGTATTTAAACACATTAAGGGTTTAACACTTAGGATTAAAGTTATACACTCCATCCTAATAGAAGGATGCAGGCATAAACTTAATCACAAAGCCTTAAAGCCTTTAGGGTTTAGTCCCTGATTATGAGATGAGAAGAGAGGACTCAAAGATGACACAAAGGTAAAACTAAATGGGGGACTAATAAAACCCTAATTATTATCATGCTTGGTCATTCCTAGGGTTAGTGAGGCTTAAGAGAGAAAGAATCTTCAAAGAACCACCAAGGAGAGAAGCAGATGAAAGGAGCAAAGAGAAGCAAAAAAACTTGCTTCACTTAAGAAGACAAGTTGCTTGAGGAAAGAAAATAAGATGGACAAGAATGAGCAAGCTCAATCCAATACACATACAAAATACAGCAAGAGAAGTATGAAATAGATGAAAAGAGAATGTGAGAAGTGAAGGCAAATTCACTTCTCAAACAACTTACCACCTGAAAAGTTAGCATGAGAAATGAAATGCAATGCAAATGAGATGAAATGTGATGATGCAAACCAAAACCAGGAGCAAGATCATGAAGTTAATGATGCTAAGAGATGATACAAACATGAGGCAAGACATGAGAATGATCATACAAGGCAATGGATGCAGATGAAGCATGCTTTGAACCATGAATGCACATGAAAAGTTATGAAATGCAAAGGACAAATAACATGGCAAATGAAAGATGCAATGATCAAACATGATTCTAATATGTCCTAAGATGTATTATGAATCAAATGAATGCATAAAATGTCATGGCAAGTCATGGTATGCAAGCAAATGGAAGATGGATGCAAAGGAAGGCATAAATTAGGGTTTATGATCAACACACAAAGCAAAATCCAAAACCAGAAGCAAATGACATGATAAAAATTTGAAAATGCAATCAAAGGAACCCTAAACCTACACAAACTCACTGCCCAAAGGAGGGGATCCAACTCTTAACCTAGTGAGAGTTATGAATTTCCTAAGATTGCTAGGGTTTTAAGGTACCTTGTCAAGAAAAATGCAAAACAAATTGAAAATGCAAGATCAATTCATGCCAATTTTATCCTATAAACTACATGCTATACAAGATGCAATGCAAAAAGAATCATCATCCAACTCTCAATGGTTAGGCATAAATGAATTTTTGAAGTTTGAAATAAAATATTGCCTTGAAATAAAATTAATTCCAAAGAAAATTATCAAAAGGCATCAAGATCAAAAAAGAAATTTGGTTTGAGAGTGGGACAATGTTTCTAAATGTTTTCAAATGCTATGTGAATTTTTTTGTGATTTTTAAATACCTAAAAGTATTTTTAATTAATTAATTTTCATTAACTAATTAAATATAATCTTTTAAATGATTTAAAATAATTTTTAATGCAAAAAAAATGAAATATTTTTATTTTTGTGTTCTGAAAAATAATGAAAATCTTGACAAAAATTTTCATAATTTTTAAACATATTTTGCTATTTTAAAATAAATGTGCAAAACAAATGAGATAAAATGAAATAAAAATACAAATAAAGAGAAAGTCAGCGCATCCTGAGGCTGAGATTCAAACTGGGAATGGAGGGAAAGACTGGCGCGCTATCCTACGGCTCTCATTCAAACTGGCCAGATTAAAATAAAACTCAATTAATTAGATTAATGACGTGGATTAGGGCTTTAATGACAGATCCAAGCCATTGAAACACGCGGGGAATTGACTTAGTCAACCAGATCAAGGGTCCACATTCAAACCTGGCTAACCCTAATTAATTAACCCTAATTATTATCAGGTCACCGGAGACGAGCTCCGGTCGTCTTCTCCGGTGACCTCCTTCCCTGAAAATCTCAAAAACACTCCCTAGGTCAAATCAAACCCCCCAAATCTCCAGAAATGATCCCCAAACTCCCTAGAACAAGAATCCAGCATCAAATTTTATTTATTCATCATCAACAACAAGATTCGAACAAAAACTTAAAATTGAACAAAATTTCAGAACATCCATACAACCTCAAAACTCAATCATTTTCAAAAATAAAAGGTTCAGTGTGATCAGGAGAGCATGCTTTATCATTTAGAAACAAGAAATAAGAGTTCTGGAAAAATGAATTTCCATGGCTACCTGAATCGAAGCTTTCAACCCAAGAGCTTCTGGACCAGTTCCTTGCTTCCAATCAACTCCACTGACCTCCCTCAAGTGTTTGCAAAGCTTATCTGGAGTTTATTTGGGCTAGTTTGAGAGATTGCTTGAGTTCTGTTCAAAGAGGGGAAGAAATCGTATTTGGTTTATGTGAGGTTTCAGGGATGAGTGAGGGCAGGGAAATGATCAGGGGAGTGTGCTGAGATGTTTTGTGAAGTTTGTTTTTGTGTTTGATGCTTGTGCTGTGTGATTCGAAGCAAAATGCATAAGGGGTGAGTTTCTTGAACTATGGCTTGGGGAGAGCTTCAGCATGAGTTGTGTGTTGTGTTGAGTTCCATTTTGTCCACTTATCACTCTTGGATAGGTCAGAGAGTGGGTGCTGGCCTAGGTTGATTGGTATGGGCAAGTTGTAAAAATGTCACCAACTTGTGTACTTGAGGTATGGGCTGGTTCAGTGGCTGTTTCAAGGCATGGCTCGAGTCATCTTGGTTCAAGGAGGTCCATGGAAGTCATAGTTTGTAGCTGGCACAAGTGGCTGAAGAGATTTGATCCATTTTGCAATTTTGGGGAAGTTTGGCCCCTTTTGAATTACTTGAGGTTCAAGGCATGAAACTTGGGCTTTCTTTGTGCAATTCTGACTTTTAGGTCATGTGTGATGCTTATGTAATGGTTAGAAGCCACTTTGAGGTCTCAATTTGCCTTGGCAAGTGATTTTGCAACTTTGCTTCCTTGGTGCATAACTTGAAATTATGTGATTTTTCCCAACTTTGACAAGCCATAACTTTTGATCCAAAATGAATTAGAATGAGTTCTTGTACTTTTTGAAAAGAGAATGATCCATTCTACAACTTTCATGACCAAAGTTTTCCCATTTGAAGCATTTTTGAATCAAAAAGCAAGGGTTGAAAAAGTTTCCCAAAATGGCAAATTTCCATTACAAGTCATTTTCCCAAAAAGTCAACTTTGCAAATGGCTTGAAATTCTTCAATTTTGTGAACTTCCAACATCTTCTATGATCAAATAAAGATCATACATAATCAAAATGATGATGAACACCCTTTGGTTGGGTCATTGAGGGCCTCAGATGCCCTGATTTTACACTGACTTGCTCAAAAAGTCAACTCTTGATTAGATGCCTTCCCCATGGAATTTCTTCATGAAAATTGATATGCATGATCCTCATACCATATAGAGACCAATAGAAACAAGAATGACCAAAAATTTGGAGTTATGGCCTTTAAAACCAAAACCCTAATTCTAGGTCATTTGTGCAGTCAAGCCTGGCTCTGCTCCCTTGCCATTCTCAGTTCTTGTGATTTTTTGACAGTCTTGACTTTGAGAGGATATAATATGATGCTTGAACATACATGGACCCCTTTGAAGTGATTGATGACCTTTGGAGTGGCTCAAATGGCTCTTGGATTGCTCAGATCACAAACCCTAGATGCAGATGACTTGGGAACAATGCAGTGAATCAAAAGTGCAATGTGAGATGCTATGATTGAACTTATGCATATGAAAGGATCACAAGCCATGGTGTGAATGGGTGAGGGCAAATTTGGGGTGTTTACAGCTGCCCCTATTCAAGCATGAGTTAGCTGTGCAGGATGTAAGCAACGGCTTAACAGGCAAACAAGATAACTTGTGGTTGAATACCAAAGACAATCCAAAATTTGCGCTCACGGAATGAAGAAGAAAAGGGATATAGATTGTAAAGCAAAATAAAGTATATTATAAAGTGCGGGCGATGGAGGACGACCGTCGAGCAGAGGACGACTGCTGGGGAACGAGCAATGACGGGGACGGCCGACATGCTGGGGATATAAGAGATTATGATGGGGACGGCCACCAAAATAAAGCAACAAAGATTCTCTGGGGATAAAAGGTAATAGTGAATGATGGGGACGACCATCAAGTTCAAAGTATGAATAAAACAAACGATGAGGTACGGTCATCAAAGGTGAAGGACGGTCACCTAGCAGGGGACGACTGCTCTGTTGGGGATAAGATGAGGGACAGTCATCTAAGGTGAAGGACGATCACCTGGCAAGGTACAGTTGCCAAAAGTATCGCGACATAGGACGAATGCCGGATAAAAAGGTCAACGATGGGGACAGCCATCGGATAAGCATGATGAAGGACGATCATCAAGAGGTGAAGGACGATCACCTAGCAGGGTACGGCTGCTTTCAGGGTTTATCATGACATAGGACGAATTTCAGATAACAAGATCAACGATGGGGACGGCCATCGAATAAAAATGATGAAGGACGATCATCAAAAGGTGAAGGACGATCACCTAGCAGGGTACGGCTGCTAAAATATCACGACATAGGACGAATGCCGGATAGAAAGGGGTTCCAATAATGGAGACTCCGCTGGGGAAAGGATGAGGGACGGTCATCCAAAGGTGAAGGACGATCACCGGGCAGGGTACGGCTGCCGAAAGGTATCATGACATAGGACGAATGTCAGATAGAAAAGAAGTTTTGCTGGGGACTTTGCTGGGGAAAAATAGACACGGACGAGTGTCTAATCTCATGAAGACATAAGTGTTTGGCACGGTGTATAGATTAAAGATGCGGACGAGCATCCTTAAGACTATGATACGGACGGGTATCAGGTAGAAACAAACGCTGACGCGTGTTCAGAGATGATGATACAGACGAGTATCAACTGGTTAACAAGGAACACGGACGAGTGTTGATTCTGAGGAGATTCTTCTGGGGAATGGTAGACACATACGAGTGTCTAAATTCAAGAAGACATAAGTGTTTGACACGTGTATGGATTAAAGATGCGGACGAGCATCCTTAAGACTATGATACGGACGAGTATCAGGTAGAAACAAACGCTGACGCATGTTCGAAGATGATGATACGGACGAGTACCAACTGGTTAACAAAGAACACGGACGAGTGTTGAATCTGAGGAGGTATAAGTGGTGTATACAAGATACGAACGAATATCTGTATGAGTGAAATAGGAGTAATAAGTACGAGTGGCGTACAAATGAATGTTTAACTTGCTGGGGAGAGTGACACGGACGAGTGTCAAAAGAGGAAAGTGTAATAGAAACAAGTGTATGGTTTACAAAATGTTCCAGGTATATGTTGGGGAAGGTGACACGGACGGGTGTCATGAAATCTGTATAGATATATATATCTGTGAGTGCAAAGAGGACGCTTTGGCTTTCTACTGGGGATATGACACGGACGGGTGTCAAGAAGTATCTGTAATATATAAGTGTCTGTTTGTAAAGAATGCTCGGGCGACTTTACAGGGGAATGATGACACGGACAAGTGCCAAAAGGAGTGTGTATCTGTGTTTGTGAGTGTAGGGCCAGTGTCTTGGCTTTCTGCCGGAGAATCTGGAGAGTTTTCTGTATATCTTTGATGAATTGCCAGTATTTACAAGTGTTCGGTTTGACACATGGCTTATGATTATGCAATATGTTTGATTTTTGCCGTAATGCTCTGTATTAGACGGAATGCTACGCTCTGCGGGGAGAATATGATGCGAATGCTATGATCATGCAAAGGATACTGATCAGGGATTCGGATCCCGTTGCTGCGAAGATCTTCGGTTGATCTGCTTGATGTGGACATCCCCGTTGGGGAAAGATCATTGGTAGATCTGACACATGGGACTCTGCTTGGGGATATAGGTCACTGATGGACCTATCTTCGGTAATGAGGGACCCAGCTGGGGTTTGTAGAAGCTTACTCCACTCTGTTGTGAGAACTTCAGACGTTGCTCTTCTGGATGGAGGCTGAAGCTTTGTGGGGAGATGGTTCCCTGGCTTTTGTACTTGGCTGAGGAGGAAGTAACAAATGGCAACACAGCTGGGGAAAGAGCACCTCTGGTGCTAAGATTGAGTGGATGGTGATTTTCCAGATTGCTGGGATGAAATTTTCATGCCCCATGTTTTGCCTCGAGTGCCTGCAATCCTGAAAAGACAGAGAAATGCACAAGTAATCCCGAGGTATCCCTTACTGGATCCCATCATAGGAGTTTAGACACTCCCGGGAGTAAGTATATTTCCTGCACGCACGTATTTTAGAAGAAAAGCATTTTTATTTATGCAATCAGTATCTTAAAGACATCGGACATCCTTGCAAATGAAAATAAAATGTACGAGACGAAACATGACTGAAAAAATCTGATTTTATTAATCCGAGTGCCCTGAATTTGGCCAGATACATTCAACGAAACGGATCCCCTGAAATGAGGGAATCGTTACAAATCGAAAGACAAAAAGGTGTTGGCAATGTTAATGACGCTTCAAGGAGCTTCCCTTTTGTTATGACTCGTATGACATTTGACGTTCTTCTCGTCTTGCTTTCTGAAGAAGGCTGATTCTGACCGACGCTTGAATCCTTCAAAACTTACCAAGTTGTAAGTGATACAGACGAATTCAGAATGCAATTGTTCGCTTATTCCCTTATTTTTCATGGATCGCCCTTTCGGGTTTTCAATCCATCGGGATACCCTTTTTTGCCTGAGTCGTCCAATGCGGCTTTTCGACTCAGCGGGTGTACATTTTTTTTATTTATTTCCCTTATTTTTGCCCGAGTCTTTTATTCTGTTTTTGACTCGCCGGGATGCCCTATTTTTGCCTGGACTTACATTCTGTTTTTATGTCCAGCGGGTCATTTTTATGCGAAGTATTTTTTAACTGCATCTGAATTTACAAGGGACGGGAAGTCTTCACCATCCATAATACTGAGCATGAGTGCTCCACCAGAGAAAACTTTCTTCACTACGAATGGTCCTTCATAGTTTGGGGTCCACTTGCCCCTGTGGTCTGTATGAGGAGGGAGGAGTCTTTTTCAGCACAAGATCTCCTACTTGGTACTCTCGGAGTCTGACTTTCTGATCGAAGGCTTTCTTCATTCTTTTCTGATACAGCTGCCCATGACAAATTGCAGCCAACCTCTTTTCTTCAATCAGACTCAGTTGTTAGTATCGGGACCGGACCCATTCTGCTTCATTCAATTTAACATCCATCAATACCCGCAAGGATGGTAATTCAACTTCAACAGGTAGGACTGCCTCCATACCATACACAAGTTGATACGGTGTTACCCCAGTGGATGTTCTGATTGACGTACGGTACCCATGCAAAGCAAATGGTAACATCTCATGCCAGTCCTTGTAAGTGACTACCATCTTCTGCACAATCTTCTTGATATTCTTGTTAGCTGCCTCAACAGCGCCATTCATCTTTGGCCTTTAAGGAGAAGAATTGTGGTGTTGGATCTTGAAGTCCCGACACAGTTCTGCCATCATTTTATTGTTTAAGTTGGAACCATTATCAGGAATGATTCGTTCGGGCACTCCATACCGACAGATGATATCTCTCTTCAGGAATCTGGCTACCACTTGCCTTGTAACATTTGCATAAGAAGCTGCTTCAACCCACTTGGTAAAATAGTCAATAGCAACCAGGATGAATCTATGGCCGTTTGAAGCAGTCGGTTCAATCTTGCCGATCATATCAATGCCCCACATGGCAAAGGGCCATGGTGAAGACATCACATTCAAAGGATTCGGAGGTACGTGCACTTTATCCGCATAAATTTGGCATTTATGACATTTTCTGGCATAAGCACAACAGTCTGCATCCATTGTGATCCAGTAATAGCCTGATCTTAACAACTTTTTGGCCATGGCATGCCCTCCTGCATGGGTACCAAAGGATCCTTCGTGCACCTCGTGCATCAACAAGTTTGCTTCTGTCCTATCAACGCATCTGAGGAGTACCATATCAAAGTTTCTCTTGTACAGGGAACCATCAGTATTCAGGAAGAAACTATCAGCTAGCCTTCTTAATGTCTTCTTATCATTGGAAGATGCCCCAGGTGGGTATGTCTGATCCTCCAAAAAGCATTTAATGTCATGGAACCAAGGCTTATCATCTTTAACAATTTCTGCTGAGAATACATATGCTGGTCTATCAAGTCTGGACACTGAAATCCGAGGTACGAAGTTGGCAGCTTGAACTTTGATCATGGATGAAATGGTGGCAAGAGCATCTGCAAATTGATTCTCGTCCCGAGGGATATACTCAAGCTTGACTGTTGTGAAGAAAGTCAATAACCTCCTTGTATAATCCCTGTAAGGTATCAAATAGTCCTGGTGGGTGTACCATTTGCCGTTGGTTTGATTGATTACCAAAGCTGAATCTCCGAACACAGTCAAAGTTTTGATCCTGAGGTCAATGGCTTCCTCAAGACCCATAATACAAGCTTCGTATTCAGATTCGTTGTTAGTGCAGTTAAAGGTGAGCTTTGCCTAGAAAGGCATGTGAGCTCCTTTAGGTGTAATGAGTACTGCACCAACACCACGTCCATTCATATTAACAGCCTCGTCAAACATCATAGTCCATTCTTCTTCTGGGTCAGGCCCTTCAGTGTGAACAAGCTCTTCATGATCTTTTGCTTTTATGAACATGATGTCTTCATCAGGGAAGTCAAATCTCATAGGCTGGTAATCATCAATGGGTTTCTCAGCAAGATAATCAGACAATACACTGCCTTTGATGGCTTTTTGAGATGTGTATTGAATATCATATTCTGTGAGGATCATTTGCCATCTTGCAACCCGTCCGGTAAGTGCTGGCTTCTCAAATATGTACTTAATGGGGTCCATCTTTGAAATCAACAAGGTAGTGTGGGTCAACATATACTGCCTTAGTCGGCGAGCAGCCCACGCTAAAGCACAACAAGTTTTCTCGAGCAGTGAATAACGTTGTTCACAGTCGGTAAACTTTTTTCTTAGGTAGTATATTGCATACTCTTTTCGACCAGACTCGTCATGCTGGCCCAGCACACACCCCATTGACTCTTCTAATACTGCCAAGTACATGATTAGAGGTCTTCCTTCAACTGGAGGCATAAGGATTGGAGGCTCTTGCAAGTACTCCTTGATTTTGTCAAAAGCCCTCTGGTAGTCTTCATTCTACCTGACCGTTTGCTCTTTTCTTAACAATTTGAACAAGGGTTCACAGGTTGCTGTAAGGTGGGATATGAACCTCGAAATGTAGTTCAATCTACCTAGGAACCCTCGAACTTCTTTTTCTGAATTTGGTGCAGGCATTTCTTGAATGGCTTTAACTTTATCAGGGTCAACTTCAATCCCTTTCTCGCTTACAATAAATCCCAGCAGCTTACCAGATCGCACCCCGAATGTGCACTTGTTAGGGGCAACTTCAGCTGGTACTTCCTCAGACGCTTGAATAACTTCAACAGGTTTACCAGGTGCTCTTCTTCTGTAAGGGACTTGGCAATCATGTCATCCACATAACATTCAATTTCTTTATGGATCATGTCGTGGAATAATGTTACCATAGCCCGTTGATAGGTCGCACTAGCATTCTTCAGTCCGAATGGCATCACCTTGTAACAGAACGTGCCCCAGGGTGTGATGAAAGTTGTCTTCTCCATGTCCTTAGGTGACATCTTGATCTGGTTGTATCCTGAAAATCCGTCCATGAAGGAGAATACCGAGAACTGATCCGTATTATCAACCAATACATCAATGTGAGGTAAAGGGAAATCATCTTTTGGGCTGGCTCTGTTCAGATCCCGGTAATCCACACACATCCTCACCTTGCCATCTTTCTTAGGTACAGGCACAATATTAGCAACCCACGGTGGATAGCTAGCTACAGCAAGGAAACCGGCGTCCCACTACTTTTGCACCTCTTCTTTGATCTTCATTGCCATATCTGGGCGAGTACGGCGCAGTTTCTGTTAAACCGGTGGGCAATCTTCTCTTAAAGGCAGCTTGTGCATAACAATATCGGTGTCCAACCCTGGCATATCCTGATAAGACCAAGCAAAGACATCCACATACTCCCGAAGCATCTCAATCAGTTGTTCTTTCACTGAGTCCTGTAAGCAGGCCCCGATCTTAACCTCTTTCACGTCTTCATCCGTACCAAGATTAATCGTTTCGACCTCCTCCTGATGAGGGGTGATAACCTTCTCCTCTTGCTTTAACAACCTGGCTAGCTCTTCAGGAAGCTCATAATCTTCTTCAACCCCTTCATCAGCTTGATTGATCGGATTGTCAAAGTCATACGAAGCCATAGCTGTGCTGTTGTCGGTGCAGTCTGAAAGGCATTCTCTGCAAGGGTTTAGATTGTTCATTTTAGTGATCGATTTTAATCTTGTTTAGAAAAAAGTGAAGTAAAGTTATCATTTTGGAAAACATTGCCATTTTATTTTTGTACAAAAAGAAAAATGAAAAACAGTGAGCGGAAAAGAAAAAGACTCATTTGCAAAAGATGTCCGATATTCATTGATTGATCTGTTTGCACAAAATTACAAGATGGCCCGATTACAAAATGAGTCTTGGCATCTTGGGCAAGATGCAATATTTGATGCATGCTTAAAATATACAGGAAATAATAATTACTCTGCAGGAGTAACCCTTATAATTTCCTGGGAAGACCAGTTTGAGATATGGCTCCCCGGGGTCCTTGGACGTATTCAGCTCTCCAGGTTGCGCTCATCTTTCGACTCATCTTCCAAGTTGTTCATTGCATCCGGGGTGAGCATTCCACTGCTGACAAAATTGGGCTTCTTGACAGCCTCTGATTGATCTTGTTGAGTTGGTTTGTAACCCAACCCAAATCTGTCCTCCTTCTTCTCCACAGGTAGCAGCTTGCCCCAGCCTTGGGCAGTACCCTCTTCAACAACCTTCCTGGCTTGCTGATAAGATGTCATGGAGGTTCCCAGTACAGCAGATGCTTCGTTAATGTTCAGGGCCTCAAACCCCTGGCTCATAGTTTCATGGATTTCTCCATCCATCTCAATGTATTTGTACGTAGCCAGATGGCTAACAAAAATGTCCTCTTCACCACAGATGGTGATGATCTGGCCTTCCCACTCGAATTTCAGCTTCTGGTGAGGGTAGACGTAACAGCGCCAGCGGCATGGATCCAAGGTCTACCCAACAAACAGCTGTAGGACGGCTGAATGTCCATCACATAGAAGGTAATTTTGAAGGTCTGCGGGCCAATCATCACAGGCAGATCAATCTCCCCTAGCACTGATCTCTTAGAGCCATCAAATGCTCTCACCACTAAATTACTTGGACGCAGTGCCAAGCCATCGTACTCCAGCTTCACCAAGGCTTTCTTTGGTAGAACATTGAGTGAAGACCCAGTGTCCACCAGTACATGAGATAGAACAGCACCCTTGCATTCTAGAGTGATGTGTAAAGCCTTGTTGTGGTTACGTCCCTCAGTTGTTAAGTCAGCATTGGTAAAAACTAGTCCACGACTGGTGTTGACATTTCCTACCACAGTTTCTAGCTGATTAACAGTGATCTCCTCTGGCACGTATGCTGCATGCAAGACTTTCAGTAATGCATTCCTGTGAGCTTCAGAACACATCAGCAGGGATAATATGGAGATCTTTGAGGGAGTTTGGTGAAGTTGATCCACCACCTTGTAATCACTTCTCTTTATAATCCTCATGAACTCGTCCACATCTTGCTCAAAAGATGTCTTCTGAGTTTCTTTGATAATTGGTTCTTCAGGTACCACACTCTTCCCCTTTGCTTTTGCAGCAGCTTTTGCTTCGGCATTAGGTCTCTGAGTTTGTGAGGCAAAAAGGCGTCCGCTTCTGGTGAAGCCTCCGCCTCCACCGACATTATCAATATTTGGAGAAGAAGTTGAAGAGTCCAAAGTGATTTTCTCCCCGTTGCAGTAAAGATCAGAGCCATAATGCCAGGGTATGGCATTACTGCTTTCATATGGAATTGGTCCAGGCACCGTGATGGTAACTGGACTGATTGCTGCAGAGGAGGGTATTGAAATGGTGTGCGGATCGTAGTAAATGGTGACTGGTGACCTGGCAGGAGATGCCACTGCTTGTTGTTGAAAGTTGTTGTTTAGAGGAACATTTGACGGATCATAGTAGATGGTGACTGCTGAAATATCTTCATTAATTTCTGTTGGCGTTGTAGAAGATTCTGCTGAATAAATGGGTGCTGATGTTGTAGAAGAAATGGTTGATGACATTTGATTTGTTAAAGTGATGGATGGAGCCATCGTTGATGATATTGATGAATTGGTCGGAATGATTGTTGTTGCAGTTGTAGAAGAGTCAGGAATTGTTGTCAAAGGAATTGCTGGATTTGTAGGCGCTGATGTTGTGATCTGAAGTATACCACTTTTGATAAGACCATCTATGCCTCTTCTCAAATTATCACACCCGTTGACCGAAATGTTGCAATAACCACAACCGAGCTCACACCCAGGGAACATCTGGCACTCTAGAAGCTGAGCTTTAATTTCAACCAGAGGTGTCCGAATCTGTCCAACACTGGTTATCAAGAAAGATGGCTTGTCTTCCTCAAAGGCATTAATTCTTGGCCCTCCATGATTGGGCATGGGAGTCTTGTTGACATTTGGCGGGGGTGCAAAATTGAGGGCTTTGGAATCCACCAGATCTTGTACTTTCATTTGTAAAGCCCTGCATTTTTCAGTGTTGTGACCAGGTGCATTGGAATGAAAAGCACACCGGGCGTTGACATCATAATTTCTTGGCAGATTGGAAGGATCTGGAGGCGCCAATGTCCTTAACTCAACCAAGTTGAGCTTCAGGAGTTGTGGCAATAAGGCAGCATAAGGCATAGGGATAGGGTCAATTACCCTACTTGCCTGTGGTGGTCTTTGCTGAAAAGGTCTTTGTTGTTGATTGCTGTTGTTGTTGTTGTAGGTCCTTTGTGGCGGATACTGAACTTGCTGTGGATAAAGTGGTTGTTGTTGTGGTTGATATGTTGGTTGCTGAGGAATCGGAGCTGGAATAGTGACAGCTGCCACTGATCTATGAACATACTGAGGTCTGCCCCTGTTGGCATGAATGGCATTTGTTTCACCGGTTCTTCTAGGTCCCACAAAAGGCTTCCTGGGATTACTTGACGAACTTGCACCATTATCAGAAATCTTACCCATCTTCAGAAGGCTCTCAATTCTTTCTCCAGCTATGACTACGTCAGCGAAGCTGGTGGAAGAAAATGCAGCTAGCCTATCAATATATGTTCCTTGCAGGGTATTCATAAACATGTCGGCCATTTCTCTTTCCGACATGGGTGGCTGGACAGCAGCAGCAAGCTGTCTCCACCTCTGGGCATATTCCCTGAAGCTTTCTCTGGAGGATTGAGACATTCCCATCAGAAGGGTTCTGTTAGGAGCCATGTCTAGATTGTATTGGTACTGTCTGATGAAAGCTTCATCTAGGTCCTTCCAGCATCTGATAGTAGCTCTGGTCAAGTGAGAGTACCACTCCCTTGAAGCTCCAGTCAAGCTATCTTCAAAGTAAAACATCCACAGTTTTTCATCCATGGTGTATGCTTTAAGTCTCCCCAGAAAGGACTGCAGGTGGGTTCGTGGGCAGGAAGTTCCATTGTACTTCTCGAAGCACGGGGGTTTAATCTTATGAGGAATCCTTACCCCATCCACTAACCCCATATCCATGACATCAAAACCCAAGGAGTTTTGAGACTCTAAAGATCTCAATTTCTCATCAATTTCATCAAACCTCCTGTCATAAACTTCATCCCCAGCTCCCATTACAGTAAACTGCTCTTCTTGGGGGTCTTCCTGTAAGATCCTTCCTCCAGTGGTATTTCCTTGCACATTACCCGGGATGTTGACTTCCGGATGCAGATGAGGCCCATATACTGGGGGGTTAACATGAGGCTGTCCCCTTTCATTGTTACTTGTTCCTCCAGTTCCTAGGGGAGGTTCCTCAGGGGTTTGTCTTTCCACCAATGCCCTCAACCTTTCTTGACTTTGAGCCAAGCCATTCATTACCTCCATGAATTGGGTCATTTGGTTTCTCATCTCCAACCTTTCGTTAGCCATCTGAGTTCTGACCTCTGTCAGATCTTGCTGTACTTGGTCCATTTGGATACCAGGAAGGTTGTTGCGAGTAGGATACCTGTGCGGACGGTTGAGAGGGAACACCCGACGGCGAGCAATAATTCCTGAACCACAACAGAGTTAGAAACAAATAAAGATAAAAACCTACAAAACAAAACAAAAGTTAGCATGCAATGCAGTATGCTTATTTGTTTCCAAGGTATCCGGCTTGGTACTTGGTTTTGACCTTTCCAGACCCTGAGGAAGATGCTTTGATGCTGCTTGAGAGAGAGAGAGATTTAATGAATCAAAACTAACAAATATATTACAAAGGGTGGATAATACATAGTCTGTTTTTACAACATATGCCCCTGAAGGGTCAAAAATACAACATAAAAAGGAAAAGTACATAAAATGGAAATAACAACAAGCAAATTAGTCAAACATCTAAGCCAAACTCATCCTCCTTAACCTCCTTCAGGAGTGCTTCAGTTACAGGACCAGCTGGATGCTCTGTGATGTTCCTGATGAGAAGGTTTCTGGTGGCAATAGCAGTGGTCAACTTCTTGTGCCTGTCTTGGTCCTTTGACCTCTTCAAACCAGACCTAAGGTTCAATTCTGAAATTTCCTTCTGGGCTGCCAGCAAAGCCTCCTGTTGCTTCTTTTCATTGGCCTCCAACTGCTCAATCCTGGCTTGAGTTCTCTTATCTTCTTGAGTGCGAGCTTCAGTGATCCTGACCCACCTAGCTTGACTTTCCTCTAGATAGAGATCAGTCCTAGCCTTCTGAAACTGGGCCTCTTTACAAGCATTCTTCAATATTTGCTCTCCAGCTCTTGATTTCTTGATGTAGTCCTCTGCTTTCTCAATCTTGGCCAGATGCTCCACCTTAAGCTTCTCCAACCTCTCAATGTCTAGATGACCATCACTCCTTTACCAAAGGGTCTTCTTCAGAGCTTGAGACAGATTCTCATTCCTTTCCTTCAGCTTCTCAAATTCTTCCAGGATGACAGTGGTTGGAGGTGGTACTGTGGATGGTCCAGGTGCATCCTCAATGGTGAAGGGCATCCCAGAAATCTGAGCCCTAGCATGAGACCAATCATAATACTGAGCTGAAGCCACATTATTGCATCTCCCAAGAATGGCCATCCCTTTGGTCTGGATATTGTCCCAAGCCCATGATGCTTTTCTGACAACAGCTAGATTAGGCTTTATCTCACAATACAGGGTTTCAGCCAAGTCTTGCACTCTAGGAGGGTGAACCAAAGCATAGCCCAATTGTCTCTTAAACAGCAAAGGATTGTAGTTGATGCAACCCTTTACTCCCACTAGAGGTACATTGGGGTACTGCCCACAGCTAGTGATTATGTCTCTGCCCTTGGTGCTCTGGGTGCACCATCTGATGTCATCTGAAGTCAAAGCAATAAGTCTTTTAGCCCAATTCTTCTGTTGGTGACGGTTCAGGAAGGCATCAGTCTTGGGCAAGTGTTTAAGCAGCCAAGTATGGAATAAAGGAGCACAGCATCTCACCAACTTTCCTCTTTGCTTCTCATTCCTTTGGTGAACAGAATAGTAGAAATCCCCCAGCAGTGTGGGTACTGGGTTCCTTAAAAGGAAGAGATGAATGGAATTCTTACTAATAAACTTGGGCTCATCTGCAAATAGTATAACCCCATATATACTGAGGGCTAACAATGCACAAACTGCCCTCCATTCTCCCAGGGAGGCCTTCAGGATGGCCTGAGAAGTCAGAAAGTCTAAGTGCAAACTAGGGATCCCAGCCTTTGTTGTCATGTTCTGTTCAATCAAAATAGGCTCCAAATACAGTGCCTTTTCCCACTTCTCCATTGCTGGGAGAAGTCATCTCAGGGTTGAAGGGGATACCACCCCTGACAGGTACTCCAATCATTGATGAGAACTCCTCCAGCAAAGGTCCTAACTGAAAGTTCTGGAAAGTGAAGCATCTCAAAGGAGGGTCATAAAACTGTAGGCAGGTGTGGATCAAGCTCCTCTGAGAAGGGTAAAAATCCATAACCATATCAAGGATGCCTCCATAATGCTCTCTGAATAATGGGATGTGGTCTGGAGTGATCAGTGCCTGGACCTGTCTGATGCCAGTCAGCACAGGCTCAAAGAAATGGTATGAAATGTTGCTCTTCTTGGGTGCCATGACTGCTGATGAAGAGCTGAAAACAGATGCTGATGATGAAGACTGATACTGGAGATGAGCCACTGATAGGCTGAGGATGATGATGGAGGTAGCTGAAGCAGGCAACTGATGAAGGTAACTGAAGCAGATAGCTGATGAAACAGAGGTCTATGCAGACGAAGGGGTCAAAACCAAGCCAAATACAATATGGATACCCTGAAAAACAAATAAACAAATGTTAAATGATGCAATGATGATGTATGCAAATGATATGCAAGGGTTTGTGATCAAGCTGGATCTGATAACTGTCTTGATATAAAAGGGTCCATGTATGTTTAAGAAGTCCAGGTGGAGGTTCAGAAGTCCAGTAACCAAGGTGGGGGACTCAAATAAAGAGTCACATGTCCAGGGTTAAATCACAAGAACTATCCAAAGTGAAGCATTCTTGATCAAAATAAGTATCAGGGTATGATGTTGCCAAGGGTACCTGCAAACCTGTAAACAACCCATCCCCCTCACAGGCAGTGTTCTAAAACAAGGATCCTCAGACTTGGATTAGTTATGAGAAGTGTAAACACTTCTAACCCGGAGGTACAGTGTTTACAATAACCATAAAAGATCCTCCACTAATTCACCTCAGATTCTGAAGGTCATAATAAAGGTCATCCAGACTTAGCAGGCTTCCCAGATAGCCCTAGCACTACAGGAAATCTGTAGCACATAGTTCTCAAGAAGAAACCCACATCTGAACCGTGTTTCATATTCCCGCACCAGACCGAAATCGAATGGGAAAGAACATGAACCACTCTAGCCTAGGTGTCACTCAGGTCCCAGGTATAGGACCTCAAACTCTCAATAAACCCCACCCATCAAGACAATAAACCAGATCCAGCCAGATAACAATATGACAATATGATGTATATAAAGCTGTAAAGAAAACAATAACTGTACATAAAGCAGTAAATAAAGCAAAATATACAAACATAAACAGCACATAACACCCCAGTAAACACAAATCAAACAAGCGCTAGGAGGAACCCACAAAAAGAACCAGAAGCCCTGGTTACAGTATAAGGGTCCCCAGCAGAGTCGCCAAGCTGTCGCTCCCACCAAATGACACCTCAGGTCAGAAGGGGTACAGACGCGAACGGTCGGCGAAAGAGAAAGAAATGAATAGAGTCGCCAACTAGGCATTTTTATCCCAAAGGAAAGGTAATGCTGCATAAACCTAAGAAAAGATATGGATAAGACGGTTGCGAACCAGAGAAACTGAGAAAGGGGGTTGGTTACAACCTGGGAAGGTATTAGCACCCAGATTGTCCGTCGTACTCGACGGGATCCACACTTAAAAGATTTGTGTATTAAAGGGGTAGTGTCAGTGCAATTTGTGTATCATAGCTGGAAAGAATGCAAGTGTCAGTGTAAAAGAAATGTGAAGTGTATAAGTAAAGTGTCAGTGTAAGAACAAGAATGAAATGCTCATGACCATGAGGCTTAAAGAATAAGGCTAGAAAGAGGGGGAATATACAGAGACTTTTGTTCGATAACTGTTAAGTTATGCCTACGTATCCTCTCGTGCAATGAGGAAGTCAGAACACCGTAGTTCGACTCAAAGAGACTGAAAGATGAATTGACTTGTGAACTGCTTACTTGCCTATGCTCAAGTGTATGACCTGTCTGGCTCAGGTGCAAACTGTCTTGCATTAGACGGAAGAAGCGAGTTCTCGTTTATGAGTGAATGAGATGAGAAAAGAATCCCGAAGGAGACGATTATTGTTTGTTTTTTGTGTTTTCAATCTTTTATTGCCTTTTGAAGTTTGTCATAAGTTAATGAGCTTAAGCCTAAACCAATGGGTTAGTAAACTCATCACATCCTCCCTCTGATTAGGGGTAATGAGAATACCTTAAGTGTGAAGTCAGTATCTCACACCTAATCACCATGATGTAGGATTAAGATCATTAACCTACTTGTAATTATTTAGATGTTTTTGTTGTTTTTGTTTAGTGTTAAGTAATGAGTTTAAGCCATAATCAAGGATTAAACAGACTCATTACACCATCCTAATAGAAGGATAATAGATGGGAATATTTAAGCTGAGGAAGGCTCCTCAACTTAATCCATGATTAGGGATTAACCTCATGACAAAACAAAGCCTTTATTAAAGTGGATTTTAGTTAATGGTGAGATGAAGAAGTGATTTTTATGATTTGTAAGACAACCTGAGGGGGACTTGTCCATTAACACTAGGGTTAGTCCTTCTTAACCAATTAAGGAAGAATTAGAACCCTAATGCAAGGCCCAAGTTACAAGCTTGATGTCTTAATGATTATTAGGTGAATTGATTAAAGTATTTAAACACATTAATGTTTTAACACTTAGGATTAAAGTTATACACTCCATCCTAATAGAATGATGCAGGCATAAACTTAATCACAAAGCCTTAAAGCCTTTAGGGTTTAGTCCCTGATTATGAGATGAGAAGAGAGGACTCAAAGATGACACAAAGGTAAAACTAAATGGGGGAATAATCAAACCCTAATTATTATCATGCTTGGTCATTCCTAGGGTTAGTGAGGCTTAAGAGAGAAAGAATCTTCAAAGAACCACCAATGAGAGAAGCAGATGAAAGGAGCAAAGAGAAGCAAAACAACTTGCTTCACTTAAGAAGACAAGTTGCTTGAGGAAAGAAAATAAGATGGACAAGAATGATCAAGCTCAATCCAATACACATACAAAATACAACAAGAGAAGTGTGAAAGAGATGAAAAGAGAATGTGAGAAGTGAAGGCAAATTCACTTCTCAAACAACTTACCACCTGAAAAGTTAGCATAAGAAATGAAATGCAATGCAAATGAGATGAAATGTGATGATTCAAACCTAAACCAGGAGCAAGATCATGAAGTTAATGATGCTAAGAGATGATACAAACATGAGGCAAGACATGAGAATGATCATACAAGGCAATGGATGCAGATGAAGCATGCTTTGAACCATGAATGCACATGAAAAGTTATGAAATGCAAAGGACAAATAACATGGAAAATGAAAGATGCAATGATCAAACATGATTCTAATATGTCCTAAGATGTATTATGAATCAAATGAATGCATAAAATGTCATGGCAAGTCATGGTATGCAAGCAAATGGAAGATGGATGCAAAGGAAGGCATAAATTAGGGTTTATGATCAACACACAAAGCAAAATCCAAAACCAGAAGCAAATGACATGATAAAAATTTGAAAATGCAATCAAAGGAACCCTAAACATACACAAACTCACTGCCCAAAGGAGGGGATCCAACTCTTAACCTAGTGAGAGTTATGAATTTCCTAAGATTGCTAGGGTTTTAAGGTACCTTGTCAAGAAAAATGCAAAACAAATTGAAAATGCAAGATCAATTCATGCCAATTTTATCCTATAAACTACATGCTATACAAGATGCAATGCAAAAAGAATCATCATCCAACTCTCAATGGTTAGGCAGAAATGAATTTTTGAAGTTTGAAATAAAATATTGCCTTGAAATGAAATTAATTCCAAAGAAAATTATCAAAAGGCATCAAGATCAAAAAAGAAATTTGGTTTGAGAGTGGGACAATGTTTCTAAATGTTTTCAAATGCTATGTGAATTTTTTTGTGATTTTTAAATACCTAAAAGTATTTTTAATTAATTAATTTTCATTAACTAATTAAATATAATCTTTTAAATGATTTAAAATAATTTTTAATGCAAAAAAAATGAAATAAAAATATTTTTGTGTTCTGAAAAATAATGAAAATCTTGACAAAAATTTTCATAATTTTTAAACATATTTTGCTATTTTAAAATAATTGTGCAAAACAAATGAGATAAAATGAAATAAAAATACAAATAAAGAGAAAGTCAGTGCATCCTGAGGCTGAGATTCAAACTGGGAATGGAGGGAAAGACTGGTGCGCTATCCTACGGCTCTCATTCAAACTGGCCAGATTAAAATAAAACTCAATTAATTAGATTAATGACGTGGATTAGGGCTTTAATGACAGATCCAAGCCATTGAAACGCGCGGGGAATTGACTTAGTCAACCAGATCAATGGTCCACATTCAAACCTGGCTAACCCTAATTAATTAACCCTAATTATTTTCAGGTCACCGGAGACGAGCTCCGGTCGTCTTCTCCGGTGACCTCCTTCCCTGAAAATCTCAAAAACACTCCCTAGGTCAAATCAAACCCCCCAAATCTCCAGAAATGATCCCCAAACCCCCTAGAACAAGAATCCAGCATCAAATTTTATTTATTCATCATCAACAACAAGATTCGAACAAAAACATAAAACTGAACAAAATTTCAGAACATCCATACAACCTCAAAACTCAATCATTTTCAAAAATAAAAGGTTCAGTGTGATCAGGAGAGCATGCTTTATCATTTAGAAACAAGAAATAAGAGTTCTGGAAAAATGAATTTCCATGGCTACCTGAATCGAAGCTTTCAACCCAAGAGCTTCTGGACTAGTTCCTTGCTTCCAATCAACTCCACTGACCTCCCTCAAGTGTTTGCAAAGCTTATATGGAGTTTATTTGGGCTAGTTTGAGAGATTTCTTGAGTTCTGTTCAAAGAGGGGAAGAAATCGTATTTGGTTTATGTGAGGTTTCAGGGATGAGTGAGGGCAGGGAAATGATCAGGGGAGTGTGTTGAGATGTTTTGTGAAGTTTTTTTTTGTGTTTGATGCTTGTGCTGTGTGATTCGAAGCAAAATGCATAAGGGGTGAGTTTCTTGAACTATGGCTTGGGGAGAGCTTCAGCATGAGTTATGTGTTGTGTTGAGTTCCATTTTGTCCACTTATCACTCTTGGATAGGTCAGAGAGTGGGTGCTGGCCTAGGTTGATTGGTATGGGCAAGTTGTAAAAATGTCACCAACTTGTGTACTTGAAGTATGGGCTGGTTCAGTGGCTGTTTCAAGGCATGGCTCGAGTCAGCTTGGTTCAAGGAGGTCCATGGAAGTCATAGTTTGTAGCTGGCACAAGTGGCTGAAGAGATTTGATCCATTTTGCAATTTTGGGGAAGTTTGGCCCCTTTTGAATTACTTGAGGTTCAAGGCATGAAACTTGGGCTTTCTTTGTGCAATTCTGACTTTTAGGTCATGTGTGATGCTTATGTAATGGTTAGAAGCCACTTTGAGGTCTCAATTTGCCTTCAAAAGTGATTTTGCAACTTTGCCTCCTTGGTGCATAACTTGAAATTATGTGATTTTTCCCAACTTTGACAAGCCATAACTTTTGATCCAAAATGAATTAGAATGCGTTCTTGTACTTTTTGAAAAGGGAATGATCCATTCTACAACTTTCATGACCAAAGTTTTCCCATTTGAAGCATTTTTGAATCAAAAAGTAAGGGTTGAAAAAGTTTCCCAAAATGGCAAATTTCCATTACAAGTCATTTTCCCAAAAAGTCAACTTTGCAAATGGCTTGAAATTCTTCAATTTTGTGAACTTCCAACATCTTCTATGATCAAATAAAGATCATACATAATCAAAATGATGATGAACACCCTTTGGTTGGGTCATTGAGGGCCTCAGATGCCCTGATTTTACACTGACTTGCTCAAAAAGTCAACTCTTGATTAGATGCCTTCCCCATGGAATTTCTTCATGAAAATTGATATGCATGATCCTCATACCATATAGAGACCAATAGAAACAATAATGACCAAAAAATTTGGAGTTATGGCCTTTGAAACCAAAACCTTAATTCTAGGTCATTTGTGCAGTCAAGCCTGACTCTGCTTCCATGCCATTCTCAATTCTTGTGATTTTTTGACATTCTTGACTTTGAGAGGATATAATATGATGCTTGAACATACATGGACCCCTTTGAAGTGATTGATGACCTTTGGAGTGGCTCAAATGGCTCTTGGATTGCTCAGATCACAAACCCTAGATGCAGATGACTTGGGAACAATGTAGTGAATCAAAAGTGCAATGTGAGATGCTATGATTGAACTTATGCATATGAAAGGATCACAAGCCATGGTGTGAATGGGTGAGGGAAAATTTGGGGTGTTTACAGCTGCCCCTATTCAAGCATGAGTTAGCTGTGCAGGATGTAAGCAACGGCTTAACAGGCAAACAAGATAACTTGTGGTTGAATACCAAAGACAGTCCAAAATTTGCGCTCACGGAATGAAGAAGAAAAGGGATATAGATTGTAAAGATTAGGGCTTAATGAAGCAATCTGAGCCATTCATTGCGCACGTGAAAGCTCAATCCAAGGGCTATTATTCAAACTGGGCCTAAACCCTAATTAGAGTTAATCAACTTCAGATGACCGGAACAGTGGTTCCGGTCATCTTCTCCGGCGAGACAAACTTCCAACTTCTTCCCTAGGCTAAATCAAACCCTCTAACTCTCCAGAATCACTCACCTAACAATTCTAAAAAAGAATCAATCACCAAAACAAATTTATCATGCCTCAAACACAAGATTCGAATCAAACATCAAAAACTGCCAAAATTTCAGAAGCACGATACAAGCTCATTTCTCAATCATTTTCAAAAATGAAAAGTGCAGTGTAATCAGTGAAGCATGAAGAACATTTCTATAACATGAAAAGAGAATTCTGGAAAAATTGTTCTTGATGATACCTGAGATTGAGCTTTCAGTTCTTGAGCTTTCTGGGCCTTTCTTTGGTGCAAATCAACTCCAATGGACCTCCTGAGGATGCTTTGATGCTTAGAACAAGTTTGCAATGGCTGGTTTGAAGGTTGCAAGTCTACTGCACCAAGAATCGTGTTTGTGTTTGACTGTGTTTCAGGCTATGGTGAAGGGTGGGAAATGCTCCTTAGGCCATATGGAGATGATTGGTGGAGTTTGTTTTGAGTTTTGATGGTTGAGTTGTGAGTTTCGAAAGCTTTTGAAAGTTGGAGTGATTTTGTGTATGCTGAGCAATCTGAAGTGTTAGGCTGCAATGTTGTGTGTTATAGCTTGGGTTTGATCCACATAACAAACAGTGATAGGCCAGAGAATGGGTGGTGGCTGCAGCTGATTGGTATGGGCTTCTTGCCAAAATGTCAAAAGTTTTGTACTTGGAGGTATGGGCAAGTGGCAGTCTGGGATTTGGGCATGTCCTAGTTCAGCTGAGATCAAGGAATGTTTGTGAATCAGATTTGATGAGCTGTGGCAAGTGGATGAGAAGTTTTGTACCATTTTGCAAATTCATGAAGTTTTGGCCCCTTTTGGATTTCTTCATGGGCAAGGCATGAAACTTTGAAATTCTTGGGCCAATTCTGAATTATAGGTCATGTATGATGTTTGTGTAATGGTTAGAAGTCAATTAGAGATCACAAATTGCCTTGGTATGAGTTTTTTGCAAGTTTCCCTCTTTGGTACATAAGTGAAATTTTGTGATTTTTCCCAGCTTTGCAAATCCATAACTTGAGTTCTATGATGAATTAGATCAAGTTCTTGTACTTTTTGAAAAGGGAATGATCTAATCTACAACTTTCATGACCAATAATTATTCATTTGAAGCATTTTTGAATCAAAAAGAGGAGGTTGAAAAACTTTCCCAAAATGGCAAGTTTGCATTACAAGTCACTTTCCCAAAATGGCAACTTTGCAAATGGCTTGAAATTATTCAATTTTGTGATCTTCTAACTTCTTATAAGATCAAATAAAGATCATATATACCAAAAATGATGGAGAAAACCCTTTGTTTGGATGATTGAGGGCCTCATATGCCCTGATTTTGCACTGACTTGTTCAAGAAGTCATATATTGATCAGATGCCTTCCCCATTGAATTTCTTCATGAAAATTGGTATTCATGATCCTTATAACATATAGAGACCAATAGAAACAATAATGACCAAAAAATTTGGAGTTATGGCCTCTGAAACCAAAACCCTAATTTTAGGTCAACTATGCAGTTAAGCTTGGCTCTGCTTCCATGCCTTTCTCAGTTCTTGTGATTTTATGTCTTTCTTGATCTTGGGAGGATATAATATGATGCTTGGATATACATGGACCCTCTTGAGATGATTGAAGACTCTTGGAGTGGTTCAAATAGCTCAGGGATGGCTCAGGTCACAAACCCTAGATGCATATGACTTTGAACAAATGCAGTGAAGCAAAAAATGCAATATGAGATGATATGATTGAGCTTATGCAAATGAAAAAAAAAACACAACCCATGGTGAAATGAGTGAGGGCAAATTTGGGGTGTTTACAATGTGTTTATTTTCATGCCTTCTTCGACGTACAATAAGAATCGGGCCGAAACAACCAAGCAACCATGTTCGAATAAAAAATTCAAATTTTAGCTTGGTTAACCGGTTAACCAAATGGTTAACCGATTAACTAGTGAAAAATTTGAATTTTTTATTCAAATTCATCACGATTAAGACCATTGATTTAATTGGAATATTCTAGATCCATTGGTTTCTGATTTATCTACATCACTTTGATCATTTCCTACCATAAACCCTCATTAATCACCACTCTTTTCCATTTCCCACCAAAATTCCAATTACCATACCTAAATTCAAATTACCAAAGCAAACTCCATTCCACCAAATTTCCATACCTAGAGTCTTTAAATAGAACCATAATTCCATTCATTCACCAAGCTTGTGATAGCCACAAAACGTCTTGCAAAATACTCCCCCAACACCAAAATTCTCAAAAGCACACTTTCTTTCTTTTGAAGTTATCAAGAAATCACATTGAATTCTTGACTAACTTGAGCTAAACCTTCATCCTTTCATTCTTTTGTTCATCAATTTCAGTAGATATAAGCTTGTGTTGGTCTAATTTGAAAAAGTGACTTTGGTAATTCCTCTCACTCCATAAACCCATATTCACCATCAACATTCAAGATGTAGATCCTTGGTGCCTTTGTTCCCAGATTCTTTGGATCTTTATTTGTTGTTTGATTGCAGGGATTCCACTATATTTTGGTTTTAAAATTCGTGCAAATTCAAATCATGATCATCAAATGTTTGAGAAAAGGTTTAAAAATGGATCATGCTGAATTTTCTACATATTTTCTACTATTGGTACAACGTTAACCGGTTAACCAGTTTAAAAACAGCGTAAATATTCAAAATCTGCTTGCGTTAATTGGTTAACCAATTGATTAACCGATTAACACAAGTCATAATGGTGTTTTTGGCTTGTTTCAAGCCCCTTTTTGGTTCCTCTTTCTTCTTCTTCTTCCTCCTTTTTATTTTTACCTTGGGAAGCATTTTTGGGAGTGATTTCTCCTTTATTTCAATGAACTTTGGGTGTAGATTAGAGTAGTTAATGTTCATTAATTCAAAACTACCTTTAAGTGGATTATTCAATTCATTTAAGGTACTTTGCGTTAGTGATACATTTTCATGCTTGAATCCACCAAGATGAGTGATTGAACTTAAGGATGGAAGAATACCATAAGTGCGGCTCAATTTGGTATTCACCTTTAGTTTTGTGCAGTATCGCGTCCGGATAATGATTTACATATCGTTTATCTCGCATGTATTAGCACTAACATTATGCACCTTAATTGGTGGAGGCCGGCCTCATTTGTAGGGTAATTACTTCGTATATTACTCGGCGATTGCTTAACATAGAACTAAATTTTCCCTAATTCGGAATAAAAATCTAATTGGGTACTTTCACTTTCGTGGACTGGATCTCTTGTTGATCGCGTAATCCCAAAGAGGTTAATAATATTGCATTAAGAATTGAGACTTATGAATGTTTGATGCGTAGGTGCTTTGGGTCTCCCAATCGCCTTTCAAATTTCATTGAATTCGGTTCAGTTTGCCTTTATTAATCTCTATAGTGTAAGTGTAACACCCCAAAATTTGCCCTCTTGTTTATTATTATCAACCTCGAGCCGTGTGAGCTTCATGCCCGTATCATGCCGCATATCATTGCATCGCATTTGAAAAATAAATAAATAAATAAATCATCATCCTTTGCATACGCATGAGGTGTGTGGTCGATCGAGGCTTGCCAAACATTGGAGTTCAAGAGAAAAATAATATACAAAAAATAATCCAAACCACTTCCAAGCTAACCAACCCAAAAAGGGAAGATTCAACTTTCCGACCATTTTCCTTCCACTTTCCTTCCACATTTCCTTTCATTTCTTCCCCTCTTATTTTTCCACTTCAATTTCACTCTATTTCCTTTGGATGCTTCTACCATGTTCCACAACCTTCTAGAGTATTCCATGGAATATTCCATGGAATATGAATATTCCTTCTCCAACCCTAACCCTAACTAACTACAAACCTAACTCCATTCCTAAACCTAACTCCATCTCCAAACCTAACTCCAAGCCTAGCCCCTATATAATCATTAATCACTTCAATGCAAAAGGTTCCCAATTTTTTCACTTTCTCACAATTTCTAGAATCACTTTTTCTCTCTCACTTTTCCTCCATTTCCCTTTTCACCAAAGCTTTTTTGAAGAAGCTCTTCAAGTTTCACATTGAAACTTGAAGATCTAAACTCTTAGCCTCCAACCTCCATTGAATTGTGGATTGTAGAAGAAGAAGCTACTAATTTTTGTGAATATTTCAACTTATCGGAAGTGCAAGAAGGCTCAAGCATCAAGAATGCATTTATTTTGCGGATTCGCGGTTTTCTTGGTTTTCTCTTTGATCAAGCTCTGACTCTTGCAATATTTACCGAAGCACTTCTCCGCTTCGTAGGGTGGTAATCTAAAACCATGCTAGCTTTAAGTTATTCTCTACATCTCGCCATTTCGGCATTCTTTAAGTGTTTTTCGTATTGCTTGTGATCGATTACGTTTTCGTTACATTTTGCTTGCGATTTGTGGTTTTTAATGGATTAGAAGTTAGGTTGTAGCTTGTTATAGGTTCTAGCATGTGTAAATAAGCCCTAATTGAGTAGAAATTCATGTTAACATGATTAGATGTGTGTTAGGGTTGTTTAGAAGTAAGATTGTGGCCAAAAGCACTTATTTCAAAACAATTTTTCACTTTCTGTTCAGTGTTAACCGGTTAACGCTTTGGTTAACCGGTTAACGCTTTGGTTAACCGGTTAACGCTTTGGTTAACCGGTTAACCCATGCATTTTTGGCCATTTTCAGTGATGTCTGGGATGCGTTAACAGGTTAACCGGTTAACGCTGTAGAAATTCAAAATTTTTGCTTATTTTCTTGCTTATTCTGGCTTCTTTGTGCCTCTAATGTTCATACATGCTTAGGTACTAATTTTAGGGAATTTTCTAGGTTGGTTTTGACATCTCATTCCCCCATTTCAAGTCGTTTCGACGCGTTTCCGTTTATGTTGCATATTATGTGTTTATGTTCATTTGTGTGTAATTTGACTTCTTGCATTTTGTTGCTATCTCCACACACTTTTTGTCATGTAAATAAAAATATGTTGCATTTTGTTTTTGCATCTTTTGCACAATTCGTTAACTCATTTGCATTTCATTGTATCAATATATATGTTGCATTTCACATAACCATGTATGTATGTGCATTTGGTTGCATTTGGTTACATGTTTGATCATATCATTCACATCAATTCAATTCTGAATTTTGCATTAAGCTTAGCATTCTTATTGATATATCATGTTGCATATTCATGATCAATGCTCATTATGTTCATATGCCATGTTCATGTACCATATTTTGCATACTTGTTGCATAATAAATCATATGGTGCATTCTCGCATAATCCCTAAAAAATGATCATGTTCATTCAATTATGTATGTTGATTTGTGTTCAAATGCTTATTCATAATTAATTGGTACATTTTTCATTGAGTTTGTGCATTAAAAAATGAAAATAATCAAATCTGCATTTTACATTTCATAGTTGACTTTACATGCTGTATGTTGGTTGTAGAAAGTTGCTTGTGCTTTGCCTTTTGTTTGGTAGCTATTTGTGCATTTAGGGGTTGTAGTAGGTGCTGAATTTTTGTTTTAGAAATCTTTTAGTTCTTTTAGAATTAAGATTGAGTTTAGATTGAGTCCTAGAATTTATTAGGATTTAATTGTTGTGTGTTTGCCTTATTATTTTTAATAAAATGCACACTAATCTTTATTTTGTAGGGAGGGAAAGGTATATTTCCTTATCCTTTATCCTTTTATTTTTTATGCATTTTCTTTTATGCATTTAATTTGATTTTTACCTCTATACTTGTGATTGGTAGGATTTCCCCTTTGGCTAGGACCAACTTATCTTCCTTAGGAAGTAAATTGTGTCCTTTTTTCTTCTTTCTTCTTCCTTTGCTTCCTTTGGAATAGAAAAACCTCACAAACCATTAGGATCTCCCTTTTGTGTATAATAAATAATTTAGGGTTGGTCTTAGTCCCCCTTAGTTTTTTGACCTTTTCCGATTTGGGGTGCTAATACCTTCCCAGGTCATAACCGACTCCCGAACCCAAATCTTTGGTTCGCAAGGACTCGTCCTTTCCTTCTTCCTCAGGTTTGTGCAACATTACCTTTCCAGTTCCTTCGGGATAAAAAAGTCTGGCTGGCGACTCTACCTTTTCCGCGCCACTTTCGCGTTTATACTAGGATGAAAATCCCGGGAGAGACAGCTGGCGACTCTGTTGGGGATCGAATCCAGAATCTCTGGTTTCCCTTGTAGAATCAATCCTAGAGACTGTTTGTTTTTGCTCTCTTTGGGTGTTTATCTGTTTGTTGTTGTGTGCTTTAGTTTAGCTTTACTGTTTTCATTTATAGTTTTACTTTACAGCTTTACTTTACAACTTTATTTACTACTTTCAGTATTTATTTTCACATGCATCATAAGCTGGACTGTGCTAGTCTCATTTTTTTTCTGTAGGATGGGCTTTGTTACTTTGAGATAAGCCAAATACCCGACTTGAGTTCACCTAGGATTTAGAGTGGTTCCACTTTGGCTTCATGGAATTTTGCTATGTTGGTATTAGTGAGTTCCACACCTTGACTTGCGACCTTCTCGGAAATGTATTGATGCCGAAATCTTTATGGGGCAATGCACTACCTTGATAGTTATGTGCAGTCAGGGGACCAATCATTGAGAACCTTTGTGGAAACATCCCTCTCCAGTGATGACAGTGGCATACCACATTTGTTGGCAACCACTCGCATCCGAGGGCCCACTGGGAACTTGCATAGGATGGCCTGGTTCTCTCATAGGAATCCAATTAAGGAAAACTGTTCGTATAACGATAGTATTGTACCCTTCGAGATGAATGTACTATTGTTTCTCAATGCAGTGCTTGAGTCTGAGGACTTATGAGGGATACTTATTTTCCCCGTACTCAGCTGAGACCTCCCTGGGTAGTTGTTCACGCTCTTCTCCGACAGAGATGTTATCTCCACAGGACTTCTTGGGATCGAATACATGATCATTGTGTTTCCCCACAGAGTTGGCAAAGTCTTATTACTTCCGCATCAGGAATTTCTTTCATATTCACACCAGTTCATTAACAATACTCAAGACATAACATCCCCAGTGTCATGGGGCAACATGCCGTGCAATTCAACATATGCAAAGTCCAGCCGCAGACTGGCCAAAGTCCATCTTCGGGTGGCAGATTTCAAAGTCCAGTCGCAGACTGGCCAAAGTCAATCTTCGGGTGGCAATTTTCAAAAGTCCACCCGCAGTGTGGCAAATTTCAAAAGCCTCCCGTAGTGAGCAAAAGCCTCCCGTAGTGAGCAAAAGTCTCCCGTAGTGAGCAAAAGTCCAGCCGCAGACTGGCCAAAGTCCATCTTCGGGTGGCAATTTTCAAAAGTCCACCCGCAGTGTGGCAAATTTCTAAAGTCCCCCGCAGTGGGCAAAAGCCTCCCGTAGTGAGCAAAAGTCTCCCGTAGTGAGCAAAAAGTCCACCCGCAGTGTGGCAAATTTCAAAAGTCCCCCGCAGTGGGCAAAAGCCTCCCGTAGTGAGCAAAAGCCTCCCGTAGTGAGCAAAAGTCTCCCGTAGTGAGCAAAAATCCACCCGCAGTGTGGTAAAGTATCTGAAGCCCAACCGCAGATTGGAAAAAGTCCATCCTCAGGGTGGCAAAGTATCTTAAAATTCTACCACAAGTTGATCAAAGTCCACCCACAGCGTGGCAAGTCGTTATTCGTCTAACTTCATCCAACGATACTTCACTAAGGCATTGTTGCAGCCTATCAAAGTCCACCCACAGCGTGGCAATTTCCAAAGTCCACCCGCAGTGTGGCAATGTATTTTGAAGTCCAACCGCAGATTGGCGAAAGTCCATCCTCAGGGTGGCATCATATCAAAAGGTCCACCCGCAGTGTGGCAAGCCAGTAGCCTTCTGGCATTATTCAAAGGCATCCCCCGTTTACTATTCTTCACATCATAATTATATCCAAAGCAGAGTTCATCCAATCGAGTTTATCTCCCTGTTCTTCTGCCACAGAGTGCAAATTTTCTGGTTGTTTCTAGTATTCAATCCCTGCATACTTCAAATGTCTGAAAATAACTACTATCATCCATTCACGTCTACAGTGATTGAATAGGGGCAGCTGTAACACCCCAAAATTTGCCCTCTAAAATATTACTATCTAACTGACTTATGCTTCGTTCATCGATTTCTTTCATTAGGTCATAACACTTGCCATCATACATTCTCATTGGGCTCCTAAGACATAGGATCAAGAATTCCTTTGAATTATGGTTTCCGGTTTACTTTAAAGATCTTTCATTCAATTCAAAACAAGAGTTTGAAGGTTGCTAGGGTTTATTTCCATGATCTCATGATTTCAAAAGGTGTTCGATTTAGGATATACTTGAGGTATTGATATACAATGCAAAAAAGGAAAATTTGAAACTTATTCATACCAAGTGCATCCGTGGTTGGCCTAGTCTTATTGAGTAAATCCTCATTGCGTTATCAAATTCTATTTCAATTTGAAATTCCATTATAATTCAAGGGATACATCCAAAGGCCTCAACGTCACTAATCGATATTCACATTATATTAGTAGCTGGATTTATTATTAATTGAACTTGGTTCTTATTGATAATACATTTAGTTATTATAATGATGTTTCCTTCCAAAATTCTTTTTTTTTCTCTCAACCGGTGTTCATGCCCATTTATAGAATTTTGTCTTATTCACTTTCAAATATGATCCATAAACCAATATCCGACTCATATTCGAATTCAAACATTATTCCATGCTCATTTTAAGGTCTAATTAACCTTTTTGTTTCCACTTTCAATCCAACAACCACATGAGCCAAAACCATATTTCTAGGCCCAAGTTTAATTGTTTGAGTTCAATTAGTCATTTTTTCTATTAAATCCACTTGTTAGCCCACTTAAACGCAAGTCCATATTATCTTATCTTTTTTTATCCAGATTTAATCCATGGTAACATTCAAGCTTTGTTTTCCTTCCAAAATCCATAAATAATTTTCAGAACCATTGTGTATGGCCTATCATGCTTTACTCAAATTCAGTAAAATGCTTGGTTGGAATAATCAGAAAATTGTGTACTCTTTATGTCCTGTAACTGAACTACAAAAAGGAGCAAAAGAAATAGAAAACGCAGGAAACAAATTCACAGAATTTGAACTGATATATAGCAGAAGTGCATGGCATGAGAATGATCAAAAAAATAAAATCAGTAGCACAAGATGATTTGGTTACACCAGAAAAATCCATAACAGAAAATTCAGAAGGAAATCAATACAAAACAGTTACAAAATTTCAGTTGCAATTTTTCTAACTGATTCTTAGCAAATCTTAACCGATTTTTAACTAAACTTTGGAAATAAATTTCCAGAACCATCCATAAAACTAACACCTATTTCTTCTTCAACAGCGGCCGAATCCCTTCACTGATTCTTCTTCTTCTTCTCATTCACTTCACTTCATCATTTTTTTTCACCCTTTCTTCTGACTTTTTCTTCACCACTCTTATGACTCTTGCTTGATCAGTCTTCATCTTCATCTTTACTTCTTAACAACTTCAAGAACACCTTCAATTTGTTTTCATCATTCATCATCCTCATCGTAAAACCTGCAAAAATCAATATTCACCAATCAATACAGAATTCACGGATGTGATCCAATAGTTCAGCAAGAAACAAATTCAATTCGCTCAAAGAATTGAAGCAAGAACACAAGTATTCAAGCAACATTTCAGATTCAAAGAAGAAGTATAGACTGAAGAACATCACACGAATAGAAATGGAAGAAGAACGATAGGTGAAGTCATAACGCATACCTGAAGAATTTCGCATCACTCATTGTTCAAAACAACAGAAGCGCGTTCATCTTTGCGTCCTCATCATTCATCCCTCAGTGACCATCATTCACCTTTTTCACCTCCTTCATATCTTCATTAAACTATACAACATTCTTGAAGCCTACAGCAAGAAAATCATTCACATAATACACAACGATCAACCGTGTTCGCAGCAAGGTGAATTAATAAGAGAAAAAAGATCAAGCAGAAGAGGAAGAAGATCGAATTGTAACGCATTCTATACCTGAGTGATTCACGTGCACCACAACACGAGTTCATCGCGTCATCTCTGATCATCCTCATCACCGGTGTCGCCACAGAAACCTCAAAAAGACTTCGAAGCTGCCCACCGGTCCAATCGAAGGTGTGTGAGTGTTGATTTGTGCATTCTGTTTCCTTTTGCTTCTTTGGGTTTTGCGGCTTCGATTTGGGGATTAGGTCAAAATTATTTACGAATTTGGATGGGGAAAGAAAAACAATAGGATGTTTATGTTGTGAATTTGAGACCCGAGAGAGGTTGGGGGTGATGGTGGACCGCTGGCGTCGGACAGAAACGACGCCATTTCTCTAAGCCCTATTACCGGTGGGCGTCATTCGCATCCATCAAAATCAACTCAGAGAACAGACAAGAAATCCCGTCGCTGCACCGTCCGCCGTCGTTCTCTCTCAGGTTTATTCTTCGAGTCGTTTTAAGATGGATGAAGATCAAGAGATGGAGAAGTTCGGAATGGAGAATGATTTTTAAGGTGGTAGATGGGAAGGTGTTGAGTTTTACTACCGAACGCGTAAAGAGAAGCGAACTCAAACCAGAGATGATGTTCTCTATGGAGTTTTTGCTGGTTATGAGGATGACGATGATGATTCTAGAGTTTAAGATGAGGGTGGCGATCTCGTAGAGAAGAAGGCTGAGGACGACGCGACATGGAGGAGAAGGAGGGTTAGGGTTTCGTTCCATATGATTTGGGGGATTTATGATTTATCTCCTATTTTATTTTGGTAATATTAGTTTAATTATCTAATTAATAGAAATTTTATGAATTAATGATAATCAAATCAATTAAAAGGTCATTAATCCATAATAAAATCACTGCTTGATTCCAAGGAGATGAGATAGGGATAAGATTCCCCTTGTGCTGATCCACTCACATGCGCCGCCTATCCCATAAGCTCCATGGGCCCTCATCTTCTATGGCGTTTTGGGCCTGCGGATGTGCTATCTGCACCCCCATGTTGCAGGCCTGTGTTGTTTATAACTTAGAAACATTGCTATTCTTCCCCCCTCCAAGTTCTCTTCCATTTTAATTTCTATTCTATGCCATTTCAAATTAATTCATGAACAAATATTAAAATACATACTAAAATTCTATAAAAATTATATTAGGATTTTAGGACATTTTAGAATCATGCCCAATTTTTATTTTCTAAATTCAGCCATTTTGTGATTTAATTTCGAATTTTCATTTAATTGACTTATATTGAATTTTCACTTGGACACATGAATTTGTACAATTTATTTCTATCACTTCCTGTAACATTTTGGATCCATTCTTTTTGCCATGATTAAAGGACAAATAGAAGTACCTAGAATATTTTTTGTGTATTTTTTTAGGGCATTTTTTCTACTTTTGTGGTAGTGCGATTCGTACAAAATTGTGATTAAACTTTAGTTAGATATAGGTGGTCATTTACCATAGTTAGAATTAGAATTTTTAAGAGATTTTTTAATATAGTGTTATAATCAGGTTAGAGACCTTAGGAATTTAATTTCACATTTTTTCCATGACTTTTAATATTTTTGGCATTTTAATTCATTTCCATCATATTATGCATATTCATGGTTCATATCATTCACTAACTATTCTCTTTTTTGTGCAAGGTATGTTTTCAAGGATTGGCTTATGGACTTGGATATTTTTGTGCCTCAATTATGTTTGTATGCTTTGTGATGTAATAGTGTAATACTTGTATGCTTGTATAGTTTTATAACTAGGTTAGAAAAGATAAAATAAATCGTTAGAAAACAAAATCTCAAAAGTGAAATAAATAAAGTATTCGATCCAACGTCGAGTATATTTTCAAATAAACAAATAAAAATGCATGTGACTTTAGGGTTCCTCGATTATCATTGTTCCACTCCATTAAACCAAAAGCAAGCCTTGTATGTTTCACACCATAAGTCGTGCGTCTTAGCACCACGCAATCGACCCACCTGATCCATTGTTTCATCTCATTTACATTTCATACACGTTTTCACCTACCATGACTTAGGAGGACCATATTGTTCACTATTAACTTCTTCTTACTCGCATTTGTAGTTTATTATCTCTTAGGTAGATTTAATTTCAAACCTCACTAACCATAGGTCATCCATGAATTCAACTAACTTAGGATAAGTCTAGTTTCCCCTTAGAATTTTTTCCTTTGATAACTTGGGTCTCACTTCTCATCTTAAAATAAAATAAAAAACACTTAATAAAGGAAAGGTGTACAATGCGCCACGAGCCTTAAGATATACAGGAAATGATTAGTGGAGGTCTCCTTCACTCTTCTAGGATGCTTTACAAACGTTCCATTGGGGGCGATCTTGGAAAGTATTCGCTCCAGTGTCATAGTCTTTAGTGTTGTACATTCAATAAACAAATTCAAAACATTTCTTATAAAAGACAACAAACTAAGAAGTCACGTCTTCTCATCTCATCTCATACACTTTGCGGACGAACATGACTTGTCTCGACAGTTCAAACAGCGATACGGTAAACACCCTCGAGTCAGAGTCGGTAACACCTGAGCTAGAACTATGGCAACGTCATCCTAAAAATCACAAACGAGTATAAGCCTTAGTTAGACGAACTACGGCTTCTCTGATCCTCATTTATCCCGATGAGGTACGTAGGCAGTGGGGTAGGGCCCATTCGAGCACAATCTTTCTTTTTCCCTACATTTTCCCCCTTTATTTCCATTTGTCAATTCCATTTATTTTCTCATTTCCATTTCATTCCAGATAGCTATTCTTTCATTCGAACAACATATCATTTCTCACCCTTTGAAAACAGACTTATAAGCGTGGATCCCGTCGGGTACGGCGGACGGATTGGGGTGCTAATACCTTCTCAATTCGTAACCGACTCCCGGACCCAGATATTTGGTTCGCAAGGCCTCGTCCTTTTCCTTCTTCCTTAGGTTTGTGCAACATTACCTTTCCCATTCCTTCGGGATAAAAATGTCTGGCTGACGACTCTAACCTTTCCGTCCGCCGTACCCGACAATTCAACATTCCACCCCTTCGCTTCACATTCTTATAATGCACAGAGTGGTAGAGATCACCTAGGAGAGTAGGAATAGGATTTTTTGCTATGAAAATGCGAATAGCATCAACATCCACGAAGTTTGGCATGCTCGGGAACAAAGTAATTCCATAGATACACAAAGCTAGGATCGCATTGAAGGTACTCCAACTTTTTGCCTCAGCTGCTTTGGTAGCCTCATCTAACAAGAAACTCAAATGATATCCTCGGAAGCCTCATTTGCTATCAATCCGGTCTTCCAATAATGGCTTGCTCAAATAAAGAGCAGTTGCTACATCTTTGAAGTCAGGATCTATCTTGGTCCCAAAGAATGGTGCACAGTCCTTCACGGAAACTCTCAGGATGCTCGAATACTCCTCTAATGTAGGTGCCAACACGAAATCAGAAAGTACGAAACATCTAAGCTATGGATCATAAAACTGTAGCAAGGTGTGCATCCCTCTGAAGGCATAGTCACTGATGGGCTCTATGAAATACAAAATCCACCCGTAATCCTTCTTGAAGACATTCAGAACTTCTGGAGGAGCTAAGGCCTTCACTTTGAGAATTTCTTTCACAACAGGTTGATAAACCTTGTAGGAGATAATACACTTGGTCTTCTTCTTGGATTCCATGCTCATAAATAAATACCCACAACTGGAATCAAGGAAGGGATATGCAACCCTGCAAATGAATAAATATGCGTTAGGAATGCAAGTATGCGGATGATGTGATGCAATGCAATGGCATGTGATCACTGCTGCATATACTGGGCACTGTTGTACTGTCTTCTGATTTTGCCTGAATACCGACTGTCAAGAATACCAGATCATAAGTATGTGTCGGAAGAAAACCCAAGTATCAAGAACAAGGTAGGTTGAAGGTTTAGTTTTCCTGCAAATCTGTAAACCCTTCCCAATCTCACGGGTATTGCTACTATGGGTCAACATCACGGACTCTCAAAGCCGAATAGCAATAATACGTTCACCATTTCCGAGAAATGGCACATGACCAAATCAGGGTATCGGTTTGGCATTATGTACTACTCAGGGAGGCCTCAGCTGAATTCCGGAAAAACAAGCATCCCTCATAAGTTCCCGGCTTCAAGCACTGAAGTCGAGAAACAATAGTACATTCATCCCGAAGGGTACAATACTACCGTCATACGACCAGTTGCTTTACCCAGGTTGCTACGAGAGAACAAGGTCATCCTATGCGATTTCCTAGTGGGCCCTCGGGTGCGAATGGGTTTGCCACGAAATGTGGTCTGCCACTGTCACCACTGGAGAGGGTTGTTTCCACTAAGGTCCTCGATGATCGGTTCCCAGTGTTAGCAGCTCAGGTGGGAACATTCTATGGTCTGCCTAGGCAGTATAGAACATATCCCAAGAGAGCCTGATCTGGGTGTGGGACTCGTGAAAACTACACGTGCTCAAGACCACGCAAGCCACACGACTGCCCACTCTAAATCCTATGTGTATACTCAAGCGGGGTATTTGGCTTATCTCACAATAATCCCATCCCGCCAAGGAAAACCAGAACAGCCAGTACAGTATATGCCAGTATATGCGACAGTAAAGTAAAATGCAGAAAGCTGTAAATAAAGCTGTAAAGGAAAGCGATAAACTGTAAATAAAACAGTAAAGCTAAACTAAAGCATAACAGCGAATGAATAAGCACCCAACGAAAACAGAAACAAACAAGCGCTAGGATTGACTCTCAAAGGGGAATTTTAGAATTTCTAAAGGTCCCCAGCAGAGTCGCCAGCTGTCGCTCCCGGGATTTTCATCCTAGTACAAACGCGAAAGTGGCGCGGAAAGGTTAGAGTCGCCAGCCAGACATTTTTATCCCGAAGGAATGGGAAAGGTAATGTTGCAAAAACCTAAGGAAGAAGGAAAAGGACGAGGCATTGCGAACCAAAGATCTGGGTCCGGGAGTCGGTTACGAATTGAGAAGGTATTAGCACCCCAATCCGTCCGCCGTACCCGACGGGATCCACGCTTATAAGTCTGTTTTCAAAGGCTGAGAAATGATATGCTGTTCGAATGAAAGAATAGCTATCTGGAATGAAATGGAAATGAGAAAAGAAATGGAATTGACAAATGGAAATAAAGGGGGAAAATGTAGGGAAAAAGAAAGATTGTGCTCGAATGGGCCCTACCCCACTGCCTACGTACCTCATCGGGATAAATGAGGATCAGAGACGCCGTAGTTCGTCTAACTAAGGCTTATACTCGTTTGTGATTTTTAGGATGACGTTGCCATAGTTCTAGCTCAGGTGTTACCGGCTCTGACTCGAGGGTGTTTACCGTATTGCTGTTTGAACTGTCGAGACAAGTCATGTTCGTCCGCAAAGTGTATGAGATGAGATGAGAAGACGTGACTTCTTGGTTTGTTGTCTTTTATAAGAAATGTTTTGAATTTGTTTATTGAATGTACAACACTAAAGACTATGACACAGGAGCGAATACTTTCCAAGATCGCCCCCAATGGAACGTTTGTAAAGCATCCTAGAAGAGTGAAGGAGAACTCCACTAATCATTTCCTGTATATCTTAAGGCTCGTGGCGCATTGTACACCTTTCCTTTATTAAGTGTTTTTTATTTTATTTTAAGATGATAAGTGAGACCCAAGTTATCAAAGGAAAAAATTCTAAGGGGAAACTAGACTTATCCTAAGTTAGTTGAATTCATGGATGACCTATGGTTAGTGAGGTTTGAAATTAAATCTACCTAAGAGATAATAAACTACAAATGCGAGTAAGAAGAAGTTAATAGTGAACAATATGGTCCTCCTAAGTCATGGTAGGTGAAAACGTGTATGAAATGTAAATGAGATGAAACAATGGATCGGGTGGGTCGATTGCGTGGTGCTAAGACGCACGACTTATGGTGTGAAACATACAAGGCTTGCTTTTGGTTTAATGGAGTGGAACGATGATAATCGAGGAACCCTAAAGTCACATGCATTTTTATTTGTTTATTTGAAAATATACTCGACGTTGGATCGAATACTTTATTTATTTCACTTTTGAGATTTTGTTTTCTAACGATTTATTTTATCTTTTCTAACCTAGTTATAAAACTATACAAGCATACAAGTATTACACTATTACATCACAAAGCATACAAACATAATTGAGGCACAAAAATATCCAAGTCCATAAGCCAATCCTTGAAAACATACCTTGCACAAAAAAGAGAATAGTTAGTGAATGATATGAACCATGAATATGCATAATATGATGGAAATGAATTAAAATGCCAAAAATATTAAAAGTCATGGAAAAAATGTGAAATTAAATTCCTAAGATCTCTAACCTGATTATAACACTATATTAAAAAATCTCTTAAAAATTCTAATTCTAACTATGGTAAATGACCACCTATATCTAACTAAAGTTTAATCACAATTTTGTACGAATCGCACTACCACAAAAGTAGAAAAAATGCCCTAAAAAAATACACAAAAAATATTCTAGGTACTTCTATTTGTCCTTTAATCATGGCAAAAAGAATGGATCCAAAATGTTACAGGAAGTGATAGAAATAAATTGTACAAATTCATGTGTCCAAGTGAAAATTTTATATAAGTCAATTAAATAAAAATTCGAAATTAAATCACAAAATGGCTGAATTTAGAAAATAAAAATTGGGCATGATTCTAAAATGTCCTAAAATCCTAATATAATTTTTATAGAATTTTAGTATGTATTTTAATATTTGTTCATGAATTAATTTGAAATGGCATAGAATAGAAATTAAAATGGAAGAGAACTTGGAGGGGGGAAGAATAGCAATGTTTCTAAGTTATAAACAACACAGGCCTGCAACATGGGGGTGCAGATAGCACATCCGCAGGCCCAAAACGCCATAGAAGATGAGGGCCCATGGAGCTTATGGGATAGGCGGCGCATGTGAGTGGATCAGCACAAGGGGAATCTTATCCCTATCTCATCTCCTTGGAATCAAGCAGTGATTTTATTATGGATTAATGACCTTTTAATTGATTTGATTATCATTAATTCATAAAATTTCTATTAATTAGATAATTAAACTAATATTACCAAAATAAAATAGGAGATAAATCATAAATCCCCCAAATCATATGGAACGAAACCCTAACCCTCCTTCTCCTCCATGTCGCGTCGTCCTCAGCCTTCTTCTCTACGAGATCGCCACCCTCATATTAAACTCTAGCATCATCATCGTCATCCTCAGAACCAGCAAAAACTCCATAGAGAACATCATCTCTGGTTTGAGTTCGCTTCTCTTTACGCGTTCGGTAGTAAAACTCAACACCTTCCCATCTACCACCTTCAAAATCATTCTCCATTCCGAACTTCTCTATCTCTTGATCTTCATCCATCTTAAAACGACTCGAAGAATAAACCTGAGAGAGAACGACGGCGGACGGTGCAGCGGCGGGATTTTTTGTCTGTTCTCTGAGTTGATTTTGATGGATGCGAATGACGCCCACCGGTAATAGGGCTTAGAGAAACGGCGTCGTTTCTGTCCTATGCCAGCGGTCCACCATCACCCCCAACCTCTCTCGGGTCTCAAATTCACAACATAAACATCCTATTGTTTTTCTTTCCCCATCCAAATTCGTAAATAATTTTCACCTAATCCCCAAATCGAAGCCGCAAAACCCAAAGAAGCAAAAGGAAATAGAATGCACAAATCAACACTCACACACCTTCGATTGGACCGGTGGGCAGCTTCAAAGTCTTTTGAGGTTTCTGTGGCGACACCGGTGATGAGGATGATCAGAGATGACGCGATGAACTCGTGTTGTGGTGCACGTGAATCACTCAGGTATAGAATGCGTTACAATTCGATCTTCTTCCTCTTCTGCTTGATCTTTTTTCTCTTATTAATTCACCTTGCTGCGAACACGGTTGATCGTTGTGTATTATGTGAATGATTTTCTTGCTGTAGGCTTCAAGAATGTTGTATAGTTTAATGAAGATATGAAGGAGGTGACAAAGGTGAATGATGGTCACTGAGGGATGAATGATGAGGACGCAAAGATGAACGCGCTTCTGTTGTTTTGAACAATGAGTGATGCGAAATTCTTCAGGTATGCGTTATGACTTCACCTATCGTTCTTCTTCCATTTCTATTCGTGTGATGTTCTTCAGTCTATACTTCTTCTTTGATTCTGAAATGTTGCTTGAATACTTGTGTTCTTGCTTCAATTCTTTGAGCGAATTGAATTTGTTTCTTGCTGAACTATTGGATCACATCCGTGAATTCTGTATTGATTGGTGAATATTGATTTTTGCAGGTTTTACGATGAGGATGATGAATGATGAAAACAAATTGAAGGTGTTCTTGAAGTTGTTAAGAAGTAAAGATGAAGATGAAGAATGATCAAGCAAGAGTCATAAGAGTGGTGAAGAAAAATTCAGAAGAAAGGGTGAAAAAAAATGATGAAGTGAAGTGAATGAGAAGAAGAAGAAGAATCAGTGAAGGGATTCGGCCGCCGGTGAAGAAGAAATAGGTGGTAGTTTTATGGATGGTTCTGGAAATTTATTTCCAAAGTTTAGTTAAAAATCGGTTAAGATTTGCTAAGAATCAGTTAGAAAAATTGCAACTGAAATTTTGTAACTGTTTTGTATTGATTTCCTTCTGCATTTTCTGTTATGGATTTTTCTGGTGTAACCAAATCATCTTGTGCTACTGATTTTATTTTTTTGATCATTCTCATGCCATGCACTTCTGCTATATATCAATTCAAATTCTGTGAATTTGTTTCCTGCGTTTTCTATTTCTTTTGCTCCTTTTTGTAGTTCAGTTACAGGACATAAAGAGTACACAATTTTCTGATTATTCCAACCAAGCATTTTACTGAATTTGAGTAAAGCATGATAGGCCATACACAATGGTTCTGAAAATTATTTATGGATTTTGGAAGGAAAACAAAGCTTGAAAGTTACCATGGATTAGATTTGGATAAAAAAAGATAAGATAATATGGACTTGCGTTTAAGTGGGCTAACAAGTGGATTTAATAGAAAAAATGACTAATTGAACTCAAAAAATTAAACTTGGGCCTAGAAATATGGTTTTGGCTCATGTGGTTGTTGGATTGAAAGTGGAAACAAAATGGATAATTAGACCTTAAAATGAGCATGGAATAATGTTTGAATTCGAATATGAGTCGGATATTGGTTTATGGATCATATTTGAAAGTGAATAAGACAAAATTCTATAAATGGGCATGAACACCGGTTGAGAGAAAAAAAAAGAATTTTGGAAGGAAACATCATTATAATAACTAAATGTATTATCAATAAGAACCAAGTTCAATTAATAATAAATCCAGCTACTAATATAATGTGAATATCGATTAGTGACGCTGAGGCCTTTGGATGTATCCCTTGAATTATAATGGAATTTCAAATTGAAATAGAATTTGATAACGCAATGAGGATTTACTCAATAAGACTAGGCCAACCATGGATGCACTTGGTATGAATAAGTTTCAAATTTTCCTTTTCTGCATTGTATATACATACCTCAAGTATATCCTAAATCGAACACCTTTTGAAATCATGAGATCAGGGAAATAAACCCTAGCAACCTTCAAACTCTTGTTTTGAATTGAATGAAAGATCTTTAAAGTAAACCGGAAACCATAATTCAAAGGAATTCTTGATCCTATGTCTTAGGAGCCCAATGAGAATGTATGATGGCAAGTGTTATGACCTAATGAAAGAAATCGATGAACGAAGCATAAGTCAGTTAGATAGTAATATTTTAGAGGGAAAATTTTGGGGTGTTATAGCTGCCCCTATTCAATCACTGTAGACGTGAATGGATGATAGTAGTTACTTTCAGACATTTGAAGTATGCAGGGATTGAATACTAGAAACAACCAAAAAATTTGCACTCTGTGGCAGAAGAACAGGAAGATAAACTCGATTGGATGAACTCTGCTTTGGATATAATTATGATGTGAAGAATAGTAAACGGGGGATGCCTTTGAATAATTCCAGAAGGCTACTGGCTTGCCACACTGCGGGTGGACCTTTTGATATGATGCCACCTTGAGGATGGACTTTCGCCAATCTGTGGTTGGACTTCAAAATACATTGCCACACTGCGGGTGGACTTTGGAAATTGCCACGCTGTGGGTGGACTTTGATAGGCTGCAACAATGCCTTAGTGAAGTATCGTTGGATGAAGTTAGACGAATAACGACTTGCCACGCTGTGGGTGGACTTTGATCAACTTGTGATAGAATTTTAAGATACTTTGCCACCCTGAGGATGGACTTTTGCCAATCTGCGGTTGGGCTTCAGATACTTTACCACACTGCGGGTGGATTTTTGCTCACTACGGGAGACTTTTTCTCACTACGGGAGGCTTTTGCTCACTACGGGAGGCTTTTGCCCACTGCGGGGGACTTTTGAAATTTGCCACACTGCGGGTGGACTTTTTGCTCACTACGGGAGACTTTTGCTCACTACGGGAGGCTTTTGCCCACTGCGGGGGACTTTAGAAATTTGCCACACTGCGGGTGGACTTTTGAAAATTGCCACCCGAAGATGGACTTTGGCCAGTCTGCGGCTGGACTTTTGCTCACTACGGGAGACTTTTGCTCACTACGGGAGGCTTTTGCTCACTACGGGAGGCTTTTGCTCACTACGGGAGGCTTTTGAAATTTGCCACACTGCGGGTGGACTTTTGAAAATTGCCACCCGAAGATGGACTTTGGCCAGTCTACGGCTGGACTTTGAAATCTGCCACCCGAAGATGGACTTTGGCCAGTCTGCGGCTGGACTTTGCATATGTCGAATTGCACGGCATGTTGCCCCATGACACTGGGGATGTTATGTCTTGAGTATTGTTAATGAACTAGTGTGAATATGAAAGAAATTCCTGATGCGGAAGTAATAAGACTTTGCCAACTCTGTGGGGAAACACAATGATCGTGTATTCGATCCCAAGAAGTCCTGTGGAGATAACATCTCTGTCGGAGAAGAGCGTGAACAATTCATCTGTCCTGAGTTATCACCTTTGCTAAAAATAAATTGGACTTTAGATTTGAGGACTGTGCCAGGGAATACTTCGATTATTGAGGATTATCCACTCTTATGGAGCTGCTGGGAGGAGAATGATTTATCTGAAATCTTCTAGGGGAATAGGAATTGCCTTGGATCTGTTGAGAAACCGAGATCAAGGAAAACATCTGAAGGGAAAAACTTCTGACTTTAGTGAGGATAACTTCCATTTGCCTGTTGGAGATGACAACACTGAGACACGTCCTACTGAGGAGGAAAGTTTTCAGGTTGTCTCGTGTTGGGGATCAGTTGCTTCCGTATGGATTTTACCTTAAGAGGATTTTACAAAAGACTTGGCGTCTTTAAACTCTTAGGTATCATAAAGACTGCATGAACTGGCGTAACAACTGTAAACACTCCAAATTTGCCCTCACCCCTTCACACCATGGCCTATGATCTCCTCATATGCATAAACTCAATCATAGCATCTCATACCACATTTTTGATTCACTGCATAGATTCAAAGTCATCTGCAACTAGGGTTTGTGATCTGAGCAAATCAAGAGCTTCTTGAGCCACTCCAAAGGTCATCAATCACTTCAAAGGGGTCCATGTATTTTCAAGAATCATATTATATCCCCTCAAAGTCAAGAATGTCAAAGAATCACAAGAACTGAGAATGGCATGGAAGCAGAGTCAGGTTTGACTGCACAGATGACCTAGAATTAGGGTTTTGGTTTCAAAGGCCATAACTCCAAATTTTTTGGTCATTCTTGTTTCTATTGGTCTCTATATGGTATAGGGAGCATGCATATCAATTTTCATGAAGAAATTCAATGGGGAAGTCATCTGATCAAGGGTTGACTTTCTAAGCAAGTCAGTGTAAAATCAGGGCATCTGAGGCCCCCAATGACCTAACCAAAGGGTGTTCTTCATCATTTTGATTGTGTATGATCTTTATTTGATCATAGAAGATGTTGGAAGTTCACAAAATTGAATAATTTCAAGTCATTTGCAAAGTTGACTTTTTGGGAAAGTTGACTTTTAATGAAAATTGCCATTTTGGGAAACTTTTTCAACCCTTGCTTTTTGATTCAAAAATGCTTCAAATGAAAATACTTTGGTCATGAAAGTTGTAGAATGGATCATTCCCTTTTCAAAAAGTACAAGAACATGACCTAATTCATTTTGGATCAAAAGTTATGGCTTGTCAAAGTTGGCTAAAATCACAAAAATTGAAGTTTTCTACCAAAGAGGTATTTTGCAAAATAGTTTGATCAAATGTTCTAAAGGCCTCAAATGTGTACCATTTCTTCACAACATGATCATATGACATCTAAAATTCAGAATGGGCCAAGGGATCACTCATTTTCATGACTTATGGAGCAAGAATTTTCAAAAGAAACAAAAGTGAAGCAAGTTGCAAAAACTCACTCAAGTTTGAATCCACTTGCTTGCTGACTTCATAATCAATCCTAGGGCTCTCCACACTTCTTGCTGCGCAGGACACCCCATTTGTCCTTGGCTAGCTAGTAGCCCATGCCTCTCTTACACCAATTTGACATTTTGGCAACTTGAGCCATACCAATCACAGCAGTACACATCAACTCATCTGACCAATCCCATTTGTTTATACAAACCAAAAGCAAGCCAAAGCACATAACACACAAGCCTGAAAGCACCAAGAACACAGCTCTCTCATTTTCCACCCCATTTGCAAAACTCTACGAAACACTCTCCACAAGCTGCAAACACACAAACCAACTTCACAAACAAACTCAGCATGCTTCACTGATCAAAAACCACCTATCACCATAGCCTGAAACCCTCAGAAACCAAGATACGATTTCCACCCCCCCTTGAACAGAACTTCTGTAATCTTCCAAACCAGCCATCACAAACTTCTTCAAAGCATCAAGACTTCGTCAGGAGCTCAAGAGGAGTGGTTTGCACAAAGAAAGGAGGTCAGAAAGTTGCAAACTGAGAAAGTTCAAGCTCAGGTACCTCAAGAACTTTTTTTCCAGAAATGAGTTTTTAAGTTCCTAGATTGTTCCTCATGCTTTGCTGGTCACTCTGATGTTTTTACTTTTTGAAATGGTTGAGAAATAAGCATGTATGATTGCTCTGAAACTTTTCTGCCCTAGAAATGTCTTGCTTCGATTTGCCTGATTAATGCATGAAAAATGGTTTTTGTTTGGGGGTTTTGACTTAGTTTCGAATGGGGTTTGATTCTGGGCAATTAGTTTTCATTTTCATGGAGTTTTGAGGATTTTAGCAACTTTCAGGTGAGGGTCTCGCCGGAGAAGACGACCGGAAGTCTTCTCCGGCCACCTGAAAGTGTTTAGGGTTTAATCAGGGTCATTAATATAGTTTGAATGTGGTGCGTTGATCTGTCTGACATAGTCAATTCCCGCGCGTGTTCAAGGGTCCAGATCCTTTGCTTAGCCCTAATCTCATTTAATTAAATTAATTAATTCAGATTAGTTTAATTAGGTTAGTTTGAATATCAGCCTTTGGATATGGCGCCAGTCAATGCGCGCGTTTCCAAGTTCAAACCTCAGCCATTGATCATGCTTACTTTCATTTAATTTCAGTTTTATTTTCATTTTGATTCATTTATTTTGCTCATTTATTTTAAAATAGTAAAACATTTTCAAAAATTCTGAAAATTTTTATACAACCTTTTATTAATTTTCAGAAACCAAAAACATTTTTATTTTTATTTTTTGCATTAAAAATTATTTTTAAATCATTTAAAAGTTTATTTTTAATTAATTAATGAAAATTAATTAATTAAAAATACTTTTAGGTATTTAAAAATCACCAAAAATTCATGAAACATTTAAAATCATTTAGAAACATTGTCCAACCCTCAAACCAAATTTCGTTTTTGATCTTGATGTCTTTTGACAATTTTTCATGGAATTAATTTCATTTTAAGGCATTGTTTTGATCCTAACTTTGAAAATTCATTTCTGCCTGGTCTTTAAGAGTTGGACTTTGATTCTTTTTGCATTGCTTCTTGTTTAGCATGTAGTTTATAGGATTAAATTGGCATGATTTGATCTTGCATTTTCAATTTGTTTGACATTTTTCTTGACAAGGTACCTTAAAACCCTAGCAACATTAGGAAATTCATAACTTTCATTAGGTTAAGAATTGGATCCCCTCCTTTGGACAGTGAGTTTGTATAGGTTTAGGGTTCCCTTGGATGCATTTTCAATTTTTTATCTTGATGTTTGCTTCTGGTTTTGATTTTTGTTTGTTGCATTGATCATAAACCCTAATTTGGGCTTTCTTTTGCATTCATCTTGCATTTGCTTGCATACCATGACTTGCCATGACATCTTGTGCATCCATTTGATTCAGAATACATCTTAGGACATATTAGAATCATGTTTGATCATTTCATCTTTCATTTGCCATTTTGTATGTCATTTGCATCCCATAACTTTTCATGTATGTTCATGGTTCTAAGCATGCTTCATTTGCATCCATATGTTTGTATGATCATCCTCATGCCTTGTTTCATGTTTGTATCATCTCATAGCATCATTAACATCACACTTTTGCTTCTGGTTTTGGTTTGCATCATGCCATTCCATCTCATTTTGCATTGCATTGCATTCCTTTCACTAACTTTTCAGGTGGTAAGTTACTTTGAGAAGTGGATTTGCCTTCACTTCTCACAATCTCTTTTCATTTCTCTTGTGCATCATTGCTGAATTTTTCCTTGTGTTTGAGATTGAGCTTTCTCTTTCTTCTTCTTCTTACTTTCTTTCCTCAAGTGACTTGTCTTCTTAAATGAAGCAAGTTACTTTGCTTCTCTTTGCTCCTTTCATCTGCTTCCTGGTGGTTCCTCTGAAGATCTTTCTTGTAAACCTCACAGACCTTAGGAACAACCAAGCATGACAATAATTAGGGTTTTGATTAGTCCCCCCACTTAGATTTTACCTTTGTGTCTCATTGAGTCTTCTCTTCTCACCTCATAATCAGGGACTAAACCCTAAAGGTTTTAAGGCTTTGTGATTAAGCTTATGCCTGCATCCTTCTATTAGGATGGAGTGTATAACTTTAATCCTAAGTGTTAAACCCTTAATGTGTTTAAATCCTTTAATCAATCCACTTAATAATCATCAAGACATCAAGCTTGTAACTTGGGCCTTGCATTAGGGTTCTAATTCTTCCTTAATTGGTTAAGAAGGACTAACCCTAGTGTTAATGGACAAGTCTCCCTCAAGTTGTCTTACAAACCCTAAAAATCACTTCATCATCATATCATTATCTAAAATCCACTTAATAAAGGTTTTGTTTTGTCATGAGATTAATCCCTAATCATGGATTAAGTTGAGGAGCTTTCCTCAATTTAAACATTCTCATCTATTATCCTTCTATTAGGATGGTGTAATGAGTCTGTTTAATCCCTGATTATGGCTTAACCTCATTACTTAACACTAAACAAAAACACCAAAAAACATCTAAATAATCACAAGTAGGTTAATGATCTTAATCCTACATCAAAGGTGATTAAGTGTGAGAAGCTGACTTCACACTTAAGGTATTCTCATTACCCCTAATCAGAGGGAAGATGTGATGAGTTTGCTAACCCATTGGTTTAGGCTTAAGCTCATTAACTTATGACAAACTTCAAAAGGCAATAAAAGACTAAAAATACAAAAACAAACAATAATTGTCTCCTCCGGGATTCTTTTCTCATCATCTTCACTCACAAACGAGAACTCGCTTCTTCCGTCTAATGCAAGATAGTTAGCACCTGAGCCAGACAGGTCATACACTTGAGCATAGACGAGTAAGCAGTTCACAAGTCAATTCATCTTTCAGTCTCTTTGGGTCAAACTACGGTGTTCTGACTTCCTCATTGCACGAGAGGATACGTAGGCATAACTTAACGGTTATCGAACAAAAGTCTCTGTATATTCCCCCTCCTTCCAGCATTATTCTTAGCCTCATTATCATGAGCATTTCACTCTTGTCCCTACACTGACACATCATTTATACACTTCACATTTCTTTCACACTGACACTTGCATTCTTTCCAGCCTCTTTTATACACAAAGTTGCACTGACACTACCCCCTTAAAACACAAATCTCTTAAGCATGGATCCCGTCGAGTACGACGGACAATCTGGGTGCTAATACCTTCCCAGGTTGTAACCAACCCCCTTTCTCAGTCTCTCTGGTTCGCAACCGTCTTATCCATATCTTTTCTAGGTCTATGCAGCATTACCTTTCCTCCGGGATAAAAATGCCTAGCTGGCGACTCTTTCTTTTCCTGTGAGTTCACTCCTGTGTGTTCTCACACCCTCTTTTCGCCGACCGTTCGCGTTTGTACCTCGTTTGAGCCAGTCTCATCTTTTGGGAGCGACAGCTTGGCGACTCTGCTGGGGACCCTTATACTGTAACCAGGGCTTCTGGTTCTTTTTGTGGGTTCCTCCTAGCGCTTGTTTGATTTGTGTTTAATGGGGTGTTATGTGCTATTTGTGTTTGTATATTTATTTTGTTTATTGCTTTATGTGTAGTTGTTTTATTGCTTTCTTACAGCCTTATATACATCATATTGTCATACTGTTCTGGCTGGATCTGGTTTTGTTACTTTGGTGGGTGGGGTTCTATTGAGAGTTAAGGTCCTATACCTGGGACCTGAGTGACACCTAGGCTAGAGTGGTTCATGTTCTTTCCCATTCCATTTCGGTCTGGTGCGGGAATATGAAACACGGTTCAGATATGGGTTTCTTCTTGAGAACTCTGTGCTACAAATTTTCTGTAGTGCTAGGGCTATCTGGGAAGCCTGCTAAGTCTGGATGACCTTTAGTATTGACCTTCAGAAACTGAGGTGAATTAGAGGAGGATCTTTTATGGTTATTGTAAACACTGTACCTCCGGGTTAGAAGTGTTTACACTTCTCATAAGTGATCCAAGTCTGAGGATCCTTGTTTTAGAACATCACCTGTGAGGGGGTTGGGCTGTTTTACAGGTTTGCAGGTACCCTTGACCTTAGCATACCTTGTTACTTTGTTTGAGTAAGAGTACTCCATTTTGGGACAGTTCTTGTGATTTTAACCCAGGACATGTGACTCTTTATTTGAGTCCCCCACCTTGGTTACTGGATTTATGAACCTCCACCTGGATTTCTTGAACATACATGGACTTATATCAAGGCAGTTAATCAGATCCAGCTTGATCACAAACCCTTGCATATCATTTGCATACATCATCATTGCATCATTTAACATTTGCTTATTTGTCTTTTCAGGGTATCCACATCATATATCTTGGCTTGGTTTTGACCCCTTTTGTCTGATTAGACCCCTGTTCACCAGCTATCTGTTTCAGCCACATTCATCAGCTACCTGCTTCAGTCACCTGCATCACCAGCATCAGCTTATCAGTGGCCCATCTTCTAGTATCAGTCATCATCATCAGCATCTGTTTCAGCTCTTCTTCAGCAGCATGGCACCCAAGAAGAGCAATATCTCATACCATTTCTTTGAGCCTGAGCTGACTGGCATCAGGAAGATCCAGGCCCTTATTACTCCAGACCATATACCACTATTCAGAGAACATTTTGGAGGCATCCTTGATGTGGTTATGGATTTGGACCCTTCTCAGAGGAGCTTGATTCACACTTGTCTACAGTTCTATGATCCTCCTTTGAGATGCTTCACCTTCCAGGATTTTCAGTTGGGACCCTTGTTGGAAGAGTATTCATCACTGATTGGTGTACCTGTCAGAGGTGGTGTCCCCTTCAACCCTGAGATGGCTTTTCCCAGTAATGAAGAAGTGGCAAAGGCATTGTATCTGGAACCTTGTCTGATTGAGCAGAACATGACAACCAAGGCTGGAATCTCTGGTCTACATTTGGATTTCTTGACTTCTCAGGCCATCCTGAAGGCCTCCTTGGGAGAATGGAAGGCAGTCTGTGCTTTGTTAGCCCTCAGCATATATGGGGTTATACTTTTTGCAGATGAGCCTAAGTTTATTATCAAGAATGCCATTCACCTTTTCATTCTGAGGAACCCAGTGCCCACCTTACTGGGAGATTTCTACTACTCTGTTCACTAAAGGAATGAAAAGCAAAGAGGAAGATTGGTGAGGTGCTGTGCTCCCCTGTTCCATACATGGTTGCTCAAACACTTGCCCAAGACTGATGCATTCTTGAATCCTCACCAGCAGAAGAACTGGGCTAGAAGACTCATTGCTTTGACCTCAGATGACATCAGGTGGTGCACTCAGAGCACCAAGGGCAGGGACATCATTACTAGTTGTGGGCAGTTCCCTAATGTACCTCTAATGGGAGTGAAGGGGTGCATCAACTACAACCCTCTGCTATTCAAAAGACAATTGGGCTATGCATTGGTCCACCCTCCTAGAGCACAAGACTTGGCTGAAACCCTTTATTGTGAGGTTAAGCCTAATCTAGCTATTGTCAGGCAAGCATCCTGGGCTTGGGACAATGTCCAGACCAAAGGGATGGCCATTCTTGGGAGATGCAACAATGTAGCCTCAGCTCAGTACTACGAGTGGTCTCATGCCAGGGCTCAGATTTCTGGGATGCCCTTCACCATTGAGGATGCACCTGGACCATCCACGGCACCACCTCCAGCCACTGTCAGCTTAGAGGAGTTTGAGAAACTGAAAGAGAGAAATGAGAATCTGACTCAGGCTCTACAGAAGACCCTTTGGGAGAGGAGTGATGGTCGTCTGGACATCGAAAGGTTGGAAAAGCTTAAAGTGGAGCATCTAGCCAGGATTGAGAAGTTAGAGGACTACATCAAGAAGTCAAGGGCAGGAGAGCAGATTTTGAAGAATGCCTGTAAGGAGGCTCAGTTTCAGAAGGCCAGGACTGATCTCTATCTGAAAGAGAGTCAAGCTAGGTGGGTCAGGATCACTGAAGCTCGCACTCAGGAGGATAAGAGAACTCAGGACAAGATTGAGCAGTTGGAAGCAAATGCAAGGGAGCAACAAGAAGCCCTGCTAGCAGCCCAGAAGGAGATCTCAGAGTTGAATATCAGAGCTGGTGTGAAGAGGTCAAAAGATTAGAGCAGACACAAGAAGCTAACTACTGCTGTCACCACCAGGAATCTCCTTATCAGGAACCTCACAGAACATCCAGCTGACCCTGTGACTGAAGCACTTCTAAAGGAAGTCAGGGAGGATGAGTTTGGTCTTGGTGTCTGACTTTTGCTTGTTGTTGTTTTCATTTCATGTACTTTTCTTTTCTTATGTTGTATTTTTGACCCCTCAGGGCATGTTTTGTAAAAAACAAACTATGTATCATTCACTTTTTGTAATATATCCATTAGTTTGTTTCATTTGAATCTCTCTCTCAAAGCAACATCAAAAGCATCTTCCTCAAGGGCCTGGAAAGGTCAAAACCAAATGCCAAGCCGGATACCTTGGAAACAAATAAGGATACTGCATTGCATACTAACCTTTTGTTTTGTTTTGTAGGCTTTTGTTTTGTTTGTTACCAACTCTGTTGTGGTTCAGGAACTATTGCTCGACGTCGGGTGTTCCCACTCAACCGTCCGCACAGATATCCTACCCGCAACAACCTTCCGGGTATACAGATGGACCAGGTACAACAGGACCTTACAGAGGTCAGGGCTCAAATGGCCAATGAGAGACTGGAAATGAGGAATCAGATGACCCAGTTTATGGAGGTGATGAATGGGTTGGCACAGAGCCAAGAAAGATTAAGGGCATTAGTAGAAATGCAGACTCAGGAAGACCCCCATCTAGGGACTGGTGGAACGAGCAACAATGAGAGGGTTCAGCCTCATGTCAACCCACCTGTGTATGGCCCTCATCTTCACCCAGAGATCAACATCCCTGCTAATGTACAAGGGAATGCTACTACAGGCAGAGTACTACAAGAAAACCCCCATGAAGATCAATTCACTATGATGGGAGCTGGGGATGAAGCCTATGATAGAAGGCTAGATGAAATTGCTGAGAAATTAAGATCCTTGGAGTCTCAAAACTCCCTGGGCTTTGATGTCATGGACATGGGATTAGTGGACGGGGTAAGGATTCCCCACAAGTTTAAACCTCCGTGCTTTGAGAAGTACAACGGAACCTCCTGTCCACGAACCCACTTGCAATCCTTTCTGGGGAGGCTGAAGGCATACACCATGGATGAAAAACTGTGGATGTTTTATTTCGAAGACAGTTTAACAGGAGCTTCGAGGGAATGGTACTCTCATTTGACCAGAGCAACCATCAGATGCTGGAAGGACCTGGCTGAGGCCTTCATTAGACAATACCAGTACAACTTGGATATGGCTCCTAACAGGACCCTCCTGATGGGAATGTCCCAGTCATCCAGAGAAAGCTTTCGGGAATACGCCCAGAGGTGGAGTCAGCTCGCTGCTGCTGTCCAGCCACCCATGTCGGAAAGGGAAATGGCCGACCTGTTTATGAACACCCTCCAAGGGACATACATTGATAGGTTAGCTGCCTTTTCTTCCACCAGCTTCGCGGATGTAGTCATAGTTGGAGAAAGAATTGAGAGCCTACTAAAGATGGGTAAGATTTCCGACAATGGAGCGAGATCGTCCAACAACCCCAGAAAGCCTTTTGTGGGCCCAAGAAGGACTGGTGAGACTAATGCTATCCATACCAGCAGGGGCAGACCCCAGTATGTTCATAGGTCAGTGGCAGCGGTCACTATTCCCACTCCAATTCATCCACAACCAGCATACCAACCACAGCAGCAACCCCACTACCAGCAACAAGCTCAATATCCACCTCAGAGAAATTATAACAACAACAACACCAGCAACAACAATCAGCAAAGACCTTTTCAACAGAGACCATCTCAGGCCAATAAGGTGATTGATCTGATCCCTATGCATTATGCCGCATTATTGCCACAACTCCTGAAACTCAACCTGGTTGAGCTAAGGACATTGGCACCTCCAGATCCTGCCAGTCTGCCCAGAAATTATGACGCCAGCGCCAGATGTGCTTTTCATTCCAATGCACCTGGCCACAGTACAGAGAAACGCAGAGCTTTGCACATGAAAGTACAGGATCTAGTGGATTCCAAAGCTCTAAACTTTGCACCCCTGCCAAATGTCAGCAAGAACCCTATGCCCAACCACGGAGGACCCAGAATTAATGCTATTGAGGAAGATAAGCCGTCTTTCTTGATAACCAGTGTGGGGCAGATTCGGACACCCCTGGTAGAGATTAAAGCTCAAATCCTTGAATGCCAGATATTCCCAGGGTGTGAGCTCGGGTGCGGTTATTGCAACATTTCGGTAAATGGGTGTGATAACCTGAGAAGCGGCATAAATGGTCTTATCCAGAGTGGTCTACTTCAAATCACGACATCAACACCTACAAATCCAGCAATCTCCTTAACAACAATTCCCGAGTCTTCTACAACTTCAACAACAATTGTTCCAAACAACTCTTCAATCTCATCAACAAATGCTTCATCTGTCACTTCAACGGACCAAATATCAACAACCATCTCTTCTACAACTTCAACATCCATCCAGTCAACAGTGCCTCCTACAACATCAACAACAATTAATGAAAGTGTCTCAACGGTTACAATATATTATGACCCTGCCAATGTTCCTGCCTATAACTCACAAAACTCTACTCCTGTCAGAGCACCGGTTACAATATACTATGATCCACACACTATCATGGTCCCTTCTGCGGCTGCTATCAGTCCAGTCACTATCACAGTGCCTGGGCCAGTCACTTATGAAAGCAATAATGCCATCCCTTGGCATTATGGCTCAGATCTATACTGCGAAGGACAGAAAATCACTCTAGAATCATCAACTTCTTCACCACAGGTAGACAATGTGGGGGGAGGCAGAGGCTTCACTCGAAGCGGACGTCTCTTTGCCCCGCAAATTCCAAGACCCATTGCTGAAGCAGAAGCTGCTGCCAAGGCAAAAGGGAAGGGCATGGTGCAAGAAGAACAAGTTGCTAAAGAAGCTTTAAAGACCCCTTTTGATCAAGAGGTTGATGAATTCATGAGAATCATCAAGAAAAGTGATTACAAGATAGTGGACCAGCTTCACCAGACACCTTCCAAAATCTCCATTTTATCATTGCTAATGTGCTCCGAGGCTCATCGGAACGCACTATTAAAAGTCTTGCACGCAGCTTATGTGCCAGAGGAGATTACCGTCAATCAGTTAGAGGTTGTGGTTGGAAATGTCAACGCTAGTCATGGACTAGGATTTACCAACACTGATTTGACAACGGAAGGTCGCAATCACAACAAGGCGTTGCACATTACCTTGGAGTGTAAAGGTGCAGTTCTTTCTCATGTATTGGTGGACACAGGGTCATCCCTCAATGTCCTACCTAAGAAAGCCCTTGTGAAGCTGGAGTATGAAGGATTGGCATTGCGCCCAAGTAACTTGGTAGTGAGAGCCTTTGACGGTTCTAAGAGATCAGTTCTGGGAGAAATTGAGTTGCCTATAACGATTGGCCCACAAACTTTCAAAACGACCTTCTCCGTGATGGATATACAGCCTGCCTACAGCTGTCTATTGGGTAGACCATGGATACACGCCGTTGGCGCCGTGACGTCAACCCTTCACCAGAAGTTAAAATTCGAGTGGGAGGGCCAAGTCGTTACTATTTGTGGAGAGGAAGATATCTTTGTTAGCCATCTGGCTACATACAAATTCATTGAGATGGATGGGGAGATCCATGAAACTATGAGTCAAGGGTTTGAGGCCTTGAACATAAATGAAGCATCCGTTGTACCTGGAACCTCAATGACATCTTATCAGCAAGCCCGGAAGGTTGTTGAAGAGGGGACTGCCCAAGGGTGGGGCAAGTTGCTGCCCGTAGAGAAGAAAGAGGATAGATTTGGGTTGGGTTACAAACCAACTCAACAAGATCAAGCAGAGGCTGCTAAGAAGCCCAATTTTGTCAGTGGGGGGATGCTCACCCCAGATGCCGTGAATAACTTGGAAGACGAGGATGAAAGCGACCGCAACCTGGAGAGTTGGATACGTCCAAAGATCCCAGGGAGCCAAGTCCTTAACTGGTCTTCCCAGGAAATTATAAGAGTTACTCCTGCAGAGTAATTATTATTTCCTGTATTTTTTTAAGCATGCATCAAGTCTTGCATCTTGCCCAAGATGACAAGACTCATTTTGTAATCGGGCCATCTGTAATTTTGTGCAAATAGATCAATCAATGATAATCAGACATCTTTTGCAAATGAGTCTTTTTCTTTTCCGCTCACTGTTTTTCCATTTTTCTTTTTGTACAAAAAATAAATGGCAATGTTTTAAAATGACAACTTCATTTCACTCTTTCTAAACAAGATTAAAATCAATCACTAAAATGAACAAATCTGAACCCTTGCAGAGAGTGCCTTTCAGACCGCACTGACAACAGCACGGCTATGACTTCGTATGACTTTGACAATCCAATCAATCAAGCTGATGAAGGAGTTGAAGAAGAGTTTGAGCTTCCTGAAGAGCTAGCCAGGTTGTTGAGACAAGAGGAAAAGGTTATCACTCCTCATCAGGAGGAGATCGAAACGATTAATCTTGGTACGGATGAAGACGTTAAAGAGGTTAAGATCGGGGCCTGCCTACAAGACTCAGTGAAGAAACAACTGGTTAACCTGCTTCATGAATATGTGGATGTGTTTGCTTGGTCTTATCAGGATATGCCAGGGTTGGACACCGATATTGTTATGCACAAGCTGCCTTTAAGAGAAGATTGCCCGCCGGTTAAACAGAAAATGCGCCGTACTCGCCCAGACATGGCAATGAAAATCAAAGAAGAGGTACAAAAGCAGTGGGACGCCGGGTTCCTTGCTGTAACTAGCTATCCGCCGTGGGTTGCTAATATTGTGCCTGTGCCTAAGAAGGATGGCAAAGTAAGAATGTGTGTTGACTACCGGGATCTGAATAGAGCCAGCCCGAAAGACGACTTCCCATTACCTCACATCGATGTATTGGTGGATAACACGGCTCAGTTCTCGGTGTTCTCCTTCATGGACGGATTTTCAGGATACAATCAGATCAAGATGTCACCTTAAGACATGGAGAAGACAACTTTCATCACTCCCTGGGGCACGTTCTGTTATAAGGTGATGCCATTCGGACTGAAGAATGCTGGTGCAACATATCAACGGGCTATGGTAACATTATTCCACGATATGATCCATAAAGAAATTGAATGTTATAAGGATGACATGATTGCCAAGTCCCTCACAGAAGAAGACCACCTGGTAAATCTGTTGAAGTTATTCAGGCGTCTGAGGAAGTACCAACTGAAGTTGAACCCCAACAAGTGCACATTCGGGGTGCGATCTGGTAAGCTGCTGGGCTTTATTGTGAGCGAGAAAGGGATTGAAGTTGACCCTGATAAAGTTAAAACCATTCAAGAAATGCCTGCACCGAAGACTGAGAAAGAAGTTCGGGGGTTTCTAGGTAGACTGAACTACATTTCAAGGTTCATATCTCACCTTACAGCAACCTGTGAACCTTTGTTCAAGCTATTGAGAAAAGAACAGACGGTCAGGTGGAACGAAGACTGCCAGAGGGCTTTTGACAAAATCAAGGAATACTTGCAAGAGCCTCCAATCCTTATGCCTCCAGTTGAAGGAAGACCTCTAATAATGTACTTGACAATATTAGAAGAGTCGATGGGGTGTGTGCTGGGCCAGCATGACGAGTCTGGTCGAAAAGAGTATGCAATTTAGTACCTAACCAAAAAGTTTACCGACTGTGAACAACGTTATTCACTGCTCGAGAAAACTTGCTGTGCTTTAGTGTGGGCTGCTCGCCGACTGAGGCAGTATATGTTGACCCACACCACTTTATTGATCTCAAAGATGGATCCAGTCAAGTATATTTTTGAGAAGCCAGCACTTACCGGACGGGTTGCAAGATGGCAGATGATCCTCACAGAATATGACATCCAGTACACATCTCAGAAAGCCATCAAGGGCAGTGTATTGTCTGAATATCTTGCTGAGCAACCTATTGATGATTACCAGCCTATGAGATTTGACTTCTCTGATGAAGACATCATGTTCATAAAAGCAAAAGATCATGAAGAGCCTGTTCACACTGAAGGGCCTGACCCGGAAGAAGAATGGACTATGATGTTTGACGGGGCTGTTAATATGAATGGTCGTGGTGTTGGTGCAGTACTCATTACACCTAAGGGAGTTCACATGCCTTTCTCAGCAAAACTCACTTTCAACTGCACTAACAACGAAGCTGAATACGAAGCTTGCATTATGGGTCTTGAGGAAGCCATTGACCTCAGGATCAAGACATTGACTATATTCGGAGATTCAGCTTTGGTAGTTAATCAAACCAACGGCAAATGGTACACACACCAGGATCATCTGATACCTTACAGGGATTATACAAGGAGGTTATTGACTTTCTTTACAACAGTCAAGCTCGAGTATATCCCTCGGGATGAGAATCAGTTTGCAGATGCTTTGGCTACCATTTCATCCATGATTAAAGTTCAAGCTGCCAACTTTGTACCTCAAATTTCAGTGTCCAGACTTGACAGACCAGCATATGTGTTCGCAGCAGATGTTGTCAAAGATGATAAGCCTTGGTTCCATGACATTAAGTGCTTCTTGGAGGATCAAACATACCCACCTGGGGCATCTTCCAATGATAAGAAGACATTAAGAAGGCTTGCTGGTAGTTTCTTCCTGAATACTGATGGTTCCCTGTACAAGAGAAACTTTGATATGGTACTCCTCAGATGCGTTGATAGAGCAGAAGCAGAGTTGTTGATGCATGAAGTGCACGAAGGATCCTTTGGTACCCATGCAGGAGGGCATGCCATGGCTAAAAAGTTGCTAAGATCAGGTTATTACTAGATCACAATGGATGCCGACTGTTGTGCCTACGCCAGAAAATGCCATAAATGCCAGATTTATGCGGATAAGGTGCATGTGCCTCCCAATCCTTTGAATGTGATGTCTTCACCCTGGCCCTTTGCTATGCGGGGCATTGATATGATTGGCAAGATTGAACCAACTGCTTCAAATGGCCACAGACTCATCTTGGTTGCCATTGACTATTTCACCAAGTGGGTCGAAGCAGCTTCATATGCAAATGTTACAAGGCAAGTGGTAGCCAGATTTCTGAAGAGAGATATCATCTGTCGATACAGAGTTCCCGAGCGAATCATTACTGACAATGGTTCCAACTTAAACAACAAAATGATGGAAGAGCTGTGCCGGGACTTCAAGATCCAACACCACAATTCTTCTCCTTACAGGCCAAAGATGAATGGCGTTGTTGAGGCAGCTAATAAGAATATCAAGAAGATTGTGCAGAAGATGGTAATCACCTACAAAGACTGGCATGAGATGCTACCGTTTGCCTTGCATGGGTACCGCACGTCAATCAGAATGTCCACTGGGGCAACACCGTATCAGCTTGTGTATGGTATGGAAGCAGTCCTACCAGTTGAAGTTGAGCTACCCTCCTTACGAGTACTAATGGATGTTAAGCTGAACGAAGCAGAATGGGTCCGATCCCGATACGAACAACTGAGTCTGATTGAAGAGAAAAGATTGGCTGCAATCTGTCATGGGCAATTGTATCAGAAAAGAATGAAGAGAGCCTTCGATCAGAAAGTCAGGCACCGAGAGTACCAAGTAGGAGATCTTGTGCTAAAGAGAATCCTCCCTCCTCATACAGACCACAGGGGCAAGTGGACTCCGAATTATGAAGGACCATTTGTAGTAAAGAATGTTTTCTCGGGTGGAGCACTCATGCTCAGCACCATGGATGGTGAAGACTTCCCGTCCCCTGTGAATTCAGATGCAGTTAAAAAAATACTTCGCATAAAATGACCCGCTGGACATAAAAACAGAATGTAAGTCTAGGAAAAAATAGGGCATCCCGGCGAGTCAAAAACAGAATAAAAGACTCGGGCAAAAATAAGGGAAAAAATAAAAAAAATGTGTACACCCGCTGAGTTGAAAAGCCGCATTGGACAACTCAGGCAAAAATGGGTATCCCGATGGATTGAAAACCCGAAAGGGCGGTCCATGCAAAATAAGGGAATAAGCGAACAACTGCATTCTGAATTTGTCTGTATCACCTACGACTTGGTAAACCTCGAAAGAATCAAGCTTCACTCGGAATCAGCCTTCTTCAGAAAGCAAGACGAGAAGAACGTCAAATGTCATACGAGTCATAGCAAAAGGGAAGCTCCTCGAAGCGTCACCAACATTGCCAACATCTTGCTTCTCAATTTGTAACAATCTCCTCATTTTAGGGGATATGTTTCTTTTTTTTTTCTGTACCTTGCCAATTCAGGGCATACAAATTAATAAAATCAGATTTTCGGTCATGTCTTGTCTCGTACAATTTATTTTCATTTGCAAAATGTCCGATGTCTTTAGGATACTGATTGCATAAATACAGATGTTTCTAAAGTACGTGCTTGCAGGAAATATGTTTACTCCTGGGAGTATCTGAACTCTTACGACGGAATCCAGTAAGGGATACCTCGGGATTACTTGTGCGTCCCTCTGTCTTTGCAGGATTACAGGTATTCAAAAGCGCAACATGGGGCATGTAAGCTTCATCCCAGCAAGCTGGAAAATCAACACTCACTCAGTCTTAGCACTCAAAGTGTTTTCTCCCCAGCTGAGTTGCCACTTGTTACTTCCCCAGCCGAGGTGCCAATCATTCTTCCTCCTCAGCTAAGTACGGAAGCCAGGGAACCATCTCCCCACAGAGTTTCAGCCTCTATCCAGAAGAGCAACGCTTGAAGGAATCACAACAGAGTGACGAAAGCTTCTACGAACTCCAGCTGGGTCCTTCATTTACTGGAATAAGTCTATCATTGACCTATTTCCCCAAGCAGCTACATCTCACCGGATCTACCAATGATCTCATCCCCAGCTGGGATGTCCATTTCAAGCAGATTGACCGGAGATCTTCGTGGCAGCGGGATCCGAATCCCGGATTGGTATCCTTGCATAATCATGGCATTCGCATCATATTCACCCCACAAAGCGTAGCATTCCGTCTAATACGGAGCATTACGGCAAAAATCCAACATATTGCATAATCATAAGCCATGTTCTGAATCAAACACTTGTGAATAATGACAATCCACCAACAATATACAGAATGCTCCCCAGATTCCCCCAGTAGAGAGCTAAAGCTAAAGCAGTTGCCTTACGTTCACAAACATCAGTATATACTCCTTGTGGCACCCGTCCGTGTCATATCCCCAGTAGAAGACCAAAGCGTCCTCTTTGCACTCACAGATGCTTATATATATATATATATATATATATATAATTTTCTTGACATCCGTCCGTGTCACCTTCCCCAGCACAGTAACCTAAACACTTTGTATATCAGATACTTGTGTATATTACTTTTCTCCTTTCGAGACTCGTCTGTGACATTCTCCCCAGCAAGTTAGATACCCGTCTATACACTACTCATACTTATACAGATACTCGTCCGTATTTTGTATACACCACTTATATCAGATTCAACACTCGTTCGTGTTCTTTGTTAACCAGTTGGTACTCGTCCGTACCATCACCTCAGGACATGCGTCAAGCGTTTGTTTCTACCTGATACTCGTCTGTATCATAGTCTTAAGGATGCTCGTCCGCATCTTTAATCCATACACTGTGTCAAACACTCTTGTCTTCTTGAATATAGACACTCGTCTGTGTCTACTATTCCCCGGAGGAGTCCCCTCAGATTCAACACTCGTCCGTGTTCCTTGTTAACCAGTTGATACTCGTCCGTATCATCATCTCTGAACACGTGTCAGTATTTGTTTCTACCCGGTACTCGTCCGTATCATAGTCTTAGGGATGCTCGTCCGCATCTTTAATCTATACACAAACATCCAAACACTTATACCTTTTGTTTCTTGGATATAAACACTCGTCCGTGTTTACTATTCCCCAGTAGATCGCCAGCAAGGCAAAATTTCTTTTCTATCTGACATTCGTCCTATGTCATGATAAGCCCTGAGAGCAGCCGTCCCCTGCTAGTTGATCGTCCTTCACCTCTTGATGATCGTCCTTCATCATTCTCATCCGATGGCCGTCCCCATCGTTGACCTTTTCTATCCGGCATTCGTCCTGTGTCGTGATATTCAGCAGCCGTCCCCTGCTAGGTGATCTTCCTTCACCTTTTGATGATCGTCCTTCATCATTTTATCTGATGGCCGTCCCCATCGTTGATCTTTATCTGGCATTCATCCTATGTCATGGTAAACCTTGAGAGCAGCCGTCCCCTGCTAGGTGATCGTCCTTCACCTCTTGATGATCGTCCTTCATCATGCTCATCCGATGGCCGTCCCCATCGTTGACCTTTTTATCCGGCATTCGTCCTATGTCGCGATATTTTCGGCAGTCGTACCCTGCCAGGTGATCGTCCTTCACCTTTGATGACCGTCCCTCATCATTATTTCATTTATTCTTTAACCCGATGGCCGTCCCCGTCGTGGTCCCTTTTCCTTTTCCTGATGATCGTCCTTCATCAGTTTAGCCCGATGGCCGTCCCCATCGTTGTTTACATTACTTTATGAACCTGATGGCCGTCCCCATCATTTTTACTAATCCCCATAGAATCTTATAGCTTTACATGATGGCCGTCCCCATCATAATCTCTCGTATCCCCATCATGTCGGTCGTCCCCGTCATTGCTTCGATCCCCATCAGTCGTCCTCTGCTCGACGGTCGTCCTCCGTCGCCCACACTTTATAGTATACTTTATTTTCCTTTTACAATCTATATCCCTTTTCTTCTTCATTCTGTGAGTGCAAACTTTGGACTGTCTTTGGTATTCAACCACAAGTTATCTTGTTTGCCTGTTAAGCCGCTGCTTACATCCTGCACAGCTAACTCATGCTTGAATAGGGGCAGCTGTAAACACTCCAAATTTGCCCTCACCCCTTCACACCATGGCTTATGATCTCCTCATATGCATAAACTCAATCATATCATCTCATACCACATTTTTGATTCACTGCATAGATTCTAAGTCATTTGCAACTAGGGTTTGTGATATGAGCAAATCAAGAGCTTCTTGAGCCACTCCAAAGGTCATCAATCACTTCAAAGGGGTCCATGTATGTTCAAGCATCATATTATATCCCCTCAAAGTCAAGAATGTCAAAGAATCACAAGAACTGAGAATGGCATGGAAGCAGAGTCAGGTTTGACTGCACAGATGACCTAGAATTAGGGTTTTGGTTTCAAAGGCCATAACTCCAAATTTTTTGGTCATTCTTGTTTCTATTGGTCTCTATATGGTATAGGGAGCATGAATATCAATTTTCATGAAGAAATTAAATGGGGAAGTCATCTGATCAAGGGTTGACTTTCTAAGCAAGTCAGTGTAAAATCAGGGCATCTGAGGCCCCCAATGACCTAACCAAATGGTGTTCTTCATCATTTTGATTGTGTATGATCTTTATTTGATCATAGAAGATCTTGGAAGTTCACAAAATTGAATAATTTCAAGTCATTTGCAAAGTTGACTTTTTGGGAAAGTTGACTTTTAATGAAAATTGCCATTTTGGGAAACTTTTTCAACCCTTGCTTTTTGATTCAAAAATGCTTCAAATGAAAAAACTTTGGTCATGAAAGTTGTAGAATGGATCATTCCCTTTTCAAAAAGTACAAGAACATGACCTAATTCATTTTGGATAAAAAGTTATGGCTTGTCAAAGTTGGCTAAAATCACAAAAATTGAAGTTTTCTACCAAAGAGGTATTTTGCAAAATGGTTTGATCAAATGTTCTAAAGGCCTCAAATGTGTACCATTTCTTCACAACATGATCATATGACATCTAAAATTCAGAATGGGCCAAGGGATCACTCATTTTCATGACTTATGGAGCAAGAATTTTCAAAAGAAACAAAAGTGAAGCAAGTTGCAAAAACTCACTCAAGTTTGAATCCACTTGCTTGCTGACTTCATAATCAATCCTAGGGCTCTCCATAATTCTTGATGCGCAGGACACCCCATTTGTCCTTGGCTAGCTAGTAGCCCATGCCTCTCTTACACCAATTTGACATTTTGGCAACTTGAGCCATACCAATCACAGTAGTACACATCAACTCATCTGACCAATCCCATTTGTTTATACAAACCAAAAGCAAGCCAAAGCACATAACACACAATCCTGAAAGCACCAAGAACACAGCTCTCTCATTTTCCACCCCATTTGCAAAACTCTACGAAACACTCTCCACAAGCTGTAAACACACAAACCAACTTCACAAACAAACTCAGCATGCTTCACTGATCAAAAACCACCTATCACCATAGCCTGAAACCCTCAGAAACCAAGATACGATTTCCACCCGCCTTGAACAGAACTTCTGTAATCTTCCAAAACAGCCATCACAAACTTCTTCAAAGCATCAAGACTTCGTCAGGAGCTCAAGAGGAGTGGTTTGCACAAAGAAAGGAGGTCAGAAAGTTGCAAACTGAGAAAGCTCAAGCTCAGGTACCTCAAGAACTTTTTTTCCAGAAATGAGTTTTTAAGTTCCTAGATTGTTCCTCATGCTTTGCTGGTCACTCTGATGTTTTTACTTTTTGAAATGGTTGAGAAATAAGCATGTATGATTGCTCTGAAACTTTTCTGCCCTAGAAATGTCTTGCTTCGATTTGCCTGATTAATGCATGAAAAATGGTTTTTGTTTGGGGGTTTTGACTTAGTTTCGAATGGGGTTTGATTCTGGGCAATTAGTTTTCATTTTCATGGAGTTTTGAGGATTTTAGCAACTTTCAGGTGAGGGTCTCGCCGGAGAAGACGACCGGAAGTCTTCTCCGGCCACCTGAAAGTGTTTAGGGTTTAATCAGGGTCATTAATGTAGTTTGAATGTGGTGCGTTGATCTGTCTGACTTAGTCAATTCCCGCGCGTGTTCAAGGGTCCAGATCCTTTGCTTAGCCCTAATCTCATTTAATTAAATTAATTAATTCAGATTAGTTTAATTAGGTTAGTTTGAATATCAGCCTTTGGATATGGCGCCAGTCAATGCGCGCGTTTCCAAGTTCAAACCTCAGCCATTGATCATGCTTACTTTCATTTAATTTCAGTTTTATTTTCATTTTGATTCATTTATTTTGCTCATTTATTTTAAAATAGTAAAACATTTTCAAAAATTCTGAAAATTTTTATACAACCTTTTATTAATTTTCAGAAACCAAAAACATTTTTATTTTTATTTTTTGCATTAAAAATTATTTTTAAATCATTTAAAAGTTTATTTTTAATTAATTAATGAGAATTAATTAATTAAAAATACTTTTAGGTATTTAAAAATCACCAAAAATTCATGAAACATTCAAAATCATTTAGAAACATTGTCCAACCCTCAAACCAAATTTATTTTTTGATCTTGATGTCTTTTGACAATTTTTCATGGAATTAATTTCATTTTAAGGCATTGTTTTGATCCTAACTTTGAAAATTCATTTCTTCCTGGTCTTTAAGAGTTGGACTTTGATTCTTTTTGCATTGCTTCTTGTTTAGCATGTAGTTTATAGGATTAAATTGGCATGATTTGATCTTGCATTTTCAATTTGTTTGACATTTTTCTTGACAAGGTACCTTAAAACCCTAGCAACCTTAGGAAATTCATAACTTTCATTAGGTTAAGAATTGGATCCCCTCCTTTGGGCAGTGAGTTTGTATAGGTTTAGGGTTCCCTTGGATGCATTTTCAATTTTTTATCTTGATGTTTGCTTTTGGTTTTGATTTTTGTTTGTTGCATTGATCATAAACCCTAATTTGGGCTTTCTTTTGCATTCATCTTGCATTTGCTTGCATACCATGACTTGCCATGACATCTTGTGCATCCATTTGATTCATAATACATCTTAGGACATATTAGAATCATGTTTGATCATTGCATCTTTCATTTTCCATTTTGTATGTCATTTGCATCCCATAACTTTTCATGTATGTTCATGGTTCTAAGCATGCTTCATTTGCATCCATATGTTTGTATGATCATCCTCATGCCTTGTTTCATGTTTGTATCATCTCATAGCATCATTAACATCACACTTTTGCTTCTGGTTTTGGTTTGCATCATGCCATTCCATCTCATTTTGCATTGCATTGCATTCCTTTCACTAACTTTTCAGGTGGTAAGTTACTTTGAGAAGTGGATTTGCCTTCACTTCTCACAATCTCTTTTCATTTCTCTTGTGCAGCATTGCTGAATTTTTCCTTGTGTTTGAGATTGAGCTTGCTCTTTCTTCTTCTTACTTTCTTTCCTCAAGTGACTTGTCTTCTTAAATGAAGCAAGTTACTTTGCTTCTCTTTGCTCCTTTCATCTGCTTCCTGGTGGTTCCTCTGAAGATCTTTCTTGTAAACCTCACAAACCTTAGGAACAACCAAGCATGACAATAATTAGGGTTTTGATTAGTCCCCCCACTTAGATTTTACCTTTGTGTCTCATTGAGTCTTCTCTTCTCACCTCATAATCAGGGACTAAACCCTAAAGGTTTTAAGGCTTTGTGATTAAGCTTATGCCTGCATCCTTCTATTAGGATGGAGTGTATAACTTTAATCCTAAGTGTTAAACCCTTAATGTGTTTAAATCCTTTAATCAATCCACTTAATAATCATCAAGACATCAAGCTTTTAACTTGGGCCTTGCATTAGGGTTCTAATTCTTCCTTAATTGGTTAAGAAGGACTAACCCTAGTGTTAATGGACAAGTCTCCCTCAAATTGTCTTACAAACCCTAAAAATCACTTCATCATCATATCATTATCTAAAATCCACTTAATAAAGGTTTTGTTTTGTCATGAGATTAATGCCTAATCATGGATTAAGTTGAGGAGCTTTCCTCAGCTTAAACATTCTCATCTATTATCCTTCTATTAGGATGGTGTAATGAGTCTGTTTAATCCCTGATTATGGCTTAACCTCATTACTTAACACTAAACAAAAACACCAAAAAACATCTAAATAATCACAAGTAGGTTAATGATCTTAATCCTACATCAAAGGTGATTAAGTGTGAGAAGCTGACTTCACACTTAAGGTATTCTCATTACCCCTAATCAGAGGGAAGATGTGATGAGTTTGCTAACCCATTGGTTTAGGCTTAAGCTCATTAACTTATGACAAACTTCAAAAGGCAATAAAAGACTAAAAATACAAAAACAAACAATAATCGTCTCCTCCGGGATTCTTTTCTCATCATCTTCACTCACAAACGAGAACTCGCTTCTTCCGTCTAATGCAAGACAGTTAGCACCTGAGCCAGACAGGTCATACACTTGAGCATAGACGAGTAAGCAGTTCACAAGTCAATTCATCTTTCAGTCTCTTTGGGTCGAACTACGGTGTTCTGACTTCCTCATTGCACGAGAGGATACGTAGGCATAACTTAACGGTTATCGAACAAAAGTCTCTGTATATTCCCCCTCCTTCCAGCATTATTCTTAGCCTCATTATCATGAGCATTTCACTCTTGTCCCTACACTGACAATTCATTTATACACTTCACATTTCTTTCACACTGACACTTTCATTCTTTCCAGCCTCTTTTATACACAAAGTTGCACTGACACTACCCCCTTAAAACACAAATCTCTTAAGCGTGGATCCCGTCGAGTACGACGGACAATCTGGGTGCTAATACCTTCCCAGGTTGTAACCAACCCCCTTTCTCAGTCTCTCTGGTTCGCAACCGTCTTATCCATATCTTTTCTAGGTCTATGCAGCATTACCTTTCCTCCGGGATAAAAATGCCTAGCTGGCGACTCTTTCTTTTCCTGTGAGTTCACTCCTGTGTGTTCTCACACCCTCTTTTCGCCGACCGTTCGTGTCTGTACCTCGTTTGAGCCAGTCTCATCTTTTGGGAGCGACAACAACCTTGCTGGGGAGGTAACCATTGCCAATGCGGATGAGTTTGTATCTGTCAGAAGTGCTGGACGAAATAGTTGGCTTTGACAAGTGACCACGGTATTCTAAAACTCCGGGTAAATGCTTTCGATCGTCTATCTTCGGGAAAGAATGAACTCTCGTGCTATTAGGGTGGCCTGCCCCAGTACGAGTATTTGAATAGCTTTGCACCTGACTGACTGATCTCTGCTCTTGGAGAGATCCGAATCTCGAGGTGATTGCCCCAGTTTGACTGAAGTTTGAAGAGATTGCTCGACTTAACTGCCCCGGATTGGCTAGCTCTTACCGCGACTAATTAGGAAAGTCCTTGCTCAATGAAGTTCTCTCAGAAAATTGCACCTTGACGTGACAGTCTTTCGGAAGTTTTAGACTTCTCAACTTGGCAAACTTGAGCTTCTGGATTGAATTTCCGCATGTGATCCATTTATGATGCTAAACAAATGTATGCAAGTGAGAAATGTTTATTCTTAGAATGAAAATTCTAATGCAACCCACAAGTTAAACTTGAAGTTTCGAAAATGGATCATTTAACCTTCGTGGGAAAATCACCGGTTAAGACACGACCTTATTTGGAATGAGAGTATGTACATGCAATACCATAAATGTCTTTTAGCACAACTCATAGGAGTCAGGAACGCGACCTCGTAGTAGTAGGCTCTCAAATTAAACCTGTTTCAGTTAGGACTTTTGAGGGTTGTATCGTGGCCTGGTTCACGGTTATAGAAACAAAGGATATAGGCTCGAAATTTATTTGTCCCCACCCACTCTTCGTGATGTTCTCCATTCCTATATTCAGCTAGTTTTCACAAGCATTCACCTTTCATAAAGGTTTCGCGTCGGTTGAGGAACCATTGCTGCTATTAGTTCAAACACCAATCAGGTTATTGCCGAGAGTCAGTCACTCCTCTATCTTTCGTGTCCGTGTCACACGACTTTGTTCTTATTTGAGGATCTTTCTTATGTAATCCTTTCCCGTCTTTTGCGTTATTTTGCTTTATCCCTAACTTTTGCCTGGACTGATTCTTGTGAATCTTTGATTGTGGAGTCTAGCGGGATGCCCTAACTTTTTCCTAAGTCGCTTGTTTTCAAGTTTCGACTTAGCGGGCCTTTTCTTTTCTTTTTTTTCTCTTTTTTTTTTTGCATTTTGAACAAGTCGCGTGACATTGTTTGTCTTGATTTCTTCGCGAGGGTTGTGACTGCCTCATTCTTTGGTCGACGAAGAATAACCATTGTGGTTTTCCATTTTTGGACCTTTTGACTTGGGTAACCATTGTGGTGTCGGGTCTTTGGACCTCTTGATTAGCATAGTAGAATGCAACGGATCTTCAAATACACTTCTTTGTGAAAGCCTGAACGCTTGGTCTGACTAGCTGACGTCTACCCTGCCCCTGGGTTACATGTGAGGGTTCCTTTTTTTTTTATGTGGAAAGAAACTCCTACTTCAAGGCTCGAAGGGGTTAGCAAGGGTCTATCTTCCTTATATCTCTAGTGTTTAGGGATTTGAAACAAAGCCTGTACATCGTCAACAGGGCCTTACTTGAGAGCACACAATTATAGATTTTGCGTTTTTGTTTCGTCATTCTCCTTCATAGAATTTAAGCACGACAACTGGTATTGCAATGTACACATGCAAAATTATAAGTGAATGCGAATGAATTTACTTCAAAAAAAACATGTGAGTTTTATTATTGCTAACATTCAAAAGCAAACAAATTTCATACATGTAGACAAATGTTTAGCATATAAAAGAAACTACAAATGGAAATGCAGTAAAGAAACTGAATATTGCCGTAGTTGAGGAGGCTTGGCTCCGTCTGGACCTGTCAGTCTTGGATACTTTCAACGATCAATAGCTCTTTTCACAGACTTGTAATCTTCAATTTGCAGTTGCATGCCCAACCGTGGCAGTAATACTTCCTCTTCTAGCTATTATGACTCTGACGCGAGACATCTGAAGGAAAGAGTGAAGCTGGGGAGTAAAGTTGCCCCATAAGGTTGCTCGGAAAGACCTGGCGATCTTCTGCCTACGTATCTTCATTGACTGATAACCAATGAAGAATCAGAGCGACGTAGTTCCCCTCAATAGGGATGAAAATGAACAATGAAGAAAGGCAAACACATAAATTCCATCACTGAGAGTATTTGAATACTGCTGGTGTTATTTGCTTCATGAATACCCTGGCGTCCTGGGTGATCAACTCGAAGACTTCAGCTTAACGTGAACTATCTGGTAGAATAACCGTGACACCGGTTCCATTATGACTAGGCATCGGATTCTGGAGTACATTTGGGAGAGGAGCGAAATTGATCGCCTTGGAGTCAACTAGGTCCTGTACCTTGTTATGAAAAGCCCAACATTTCTCAATACTGTGCCCCTGGGCACCTGAATGGAATTCGCACCTGGCATTAGCATCAAAATTCGGAGGTAGATTGTCGGGAGCAGGAGGTCTCATGGTATGAAGCTCAACCAGGTTCAACTTTAACAGCTCTGGGAGCAATACAGCATATGGGCATGGGACGGGGTCAAGTCTGCGGTTCCTCGCTCTTGTTCTTTCCTGAAACGGTCTCTGTACCTGTTGTTGCTGACCCTGTGGTCGTTGTTGTTGAATTTGTGGAGTAATAGTCACCGCAGCTGTTTGGTGGTAACCTTGAAAATAACTTCTGTCTCGGCCTCTATACACAGCATTCGTCTCGCCTTCTCTTCTTCTTTGGCCGTTGCCAAAAGGCTTTCTCACACCGGAAGAACTAGCAATGCTTGCATCCTGGATCTTTCCCATTTTCAGAAAATTCTCTATTCTTTCTCCAGCAATGACGATATCAGAAAAACCAATGGACGGGCAGGCGGCCAGACGATCCAAGTAAACACCTTGCAAGGTGCCCATAAACATGTCGGCCATTTCCCGATCCAGCAATGGAGGTTGAACCTGTGCGGCCAGCTCACGCCACCTCTGGGCATACTGCTTAAAACTCTCTTTAGGTCCTTGAGACAAGTTCTGCAACTGGGTGCGATTCGGAGCCATATCAATATTGTATTGATACTGCTTGAGGAATGCCTCAACTAGATCTTTCCAACTTCGAATAGAGACCCGACTCAACTTCATGTACCAGCTCAACGAAGCTCCAGATAAACTGTCTTGGAAGAAATGCATCCAAAGTTTCTCGTCATCAGTATGAGCCGATATTCTTCCAAAGTACGCATGAATGTGAGTCCTAGGACACGTGCTGCCGTTGTACTTGTCAAACGATGGTGCCTTGAACTTTGGAGGGATTCTGACTCCTGGTACTAACCCGAGACTGGTTACATCGATACCCAAGGAATTCTGACATTCCATGGCCTTGATCTTCTCTGACAGCTCTTCATACCTGCGATTGTTGATCTCATTCATGTTACCCATATCAGCATCCAGTAGGGTGAACTGGTCTTCTTGATTGTCTTCTAAACCTGCATTACGTGTTTTGGTCCTATTTGGATTAGTTTCTCCATTACGGGCAGCGTTAGAATCCACATTCTCAGCCGGTGTTCCCGTATTAACATTCCCATGAGGTTGCTCAACCATCAACCGGAGGCGCTCCTGGTTCTGGGCCATGCCGGCCATCATTTCCATGAATTGATCCATCCTCTGTCGGAGCTCATTGAGATCTGTCTGCATTCGATCAGCCATCCTTACTCGGTTTCTTTTAGTCGGGTATCGGTGAACGCGTTGACCAGCTATATTGCCTGCAATTAAATAAGTTAGAGACTCTGGGTAACCTGCAAAAACACAAGAATATGATATGCAGGAAATGAATGTTATGGCATGTCGATCCATTTTTAGGGCATCCCATCCCCTGATTCCAGTTTTGTGGGTTTGATGAAGACAGAAGCTCTTTTTTTTGCTGTAAATAACAAGCAGTGTTGATAATATAAGGTGTGTGTGTGTGGCAGACGTGCCAAACAATTCCAAGAATACGAAGACCGATGTGTTTTTGCAAATGTGTCAGATGTGTCAGTGATCATAAAGTGAGAGAACACAGAATGATGGTAAAGAGGTCTTTTTATGATAAGAACTTTGTTGATATAGTCAAAATACACAGCATGGATTCGAACAGAAGTGCAATGATAAGAAGATTCCATCAACAATCCTGATGGTAATCCTAAAACATACAAGCAAAATAGAAAGATGTCTTTGTCAATGCGATCCTCTATCTAAATCTGAGTCAATGATCGGTCCTGCCTTTGGAACTTCTACCAACTCCTTTGTCTGCACCTGGTTGTCTTCAAACCTCTTCAGCTTCTTCTGATAGCAAATCATCATCCTCTTGTAGTAATCAACTTCTTCTCGGGCCTTAGCAAGTTCTGCATCTTTTTCTCTCAACTTACCGGCCATCTCTTCGTCTTTCTCCTTTAGCTTACTCGTGATCTCTTCAGCTTAAACTTTGTCTTGTTCCTCTCTTTTGACCCTGTAAGCAGCATGTCTCTTTTTCATGTTCTCAAACATCAAGGTCTTCTGATCCAGTTGCCTCCTAGTGTCAATGTGTTCCTTGGAAGAACTTCTGGTAGCAAACTCGAACCTCTCATACCGAGCTAACTCAACCTCACACTGTTTCCTTGCAATAGCATGCCTCTCAGCATCTTCTTGAGCTTTCCACTCAATCTCGAGCCTGGCGTGGTTAGCTTTAGAAAATTCCTGACCTAACTGTGCATTCTCCATTAACAAACCGTCTCTTTCCGTCTTCATCTTGTTAAACTCTTCAATGCTAACTGTGGTAGGTTGCACAATGACCGTGGGATATAGAAGAGGCGCAGGCCCAAATGGTAACAGTAACACTTCAACCCGTTCTCTTAACCATTCTGCAAACGGTGGATACATTCGACAATTCCCTACTCCCAAAATCTTCTTCCCTCTTGTCTTCCGACTATGCCAAGCATTAGAAGCTTTCTGAGCGATGTCGAATCCATCTGTTAATTGGAAGTACAAGGACTCTGTGATGTCCACAGTGGCTGGTGGTTCCTTTAAAGCATACCCAAATTGTCTAACCGTGAGAGAAGGGTTGTAATTAATTCCCCCTTTCCTCCCGATCAATGGAACATTAGGGAATCCTCCGCAACTATGAAGAATGTCAATGCACCGCAATCCCTGATTAACCCAGACAATATCCTTTGCTTGCAAGCCCATCAATCTTTCCGACCATTCAAGAGTGTTCTTCGTCTTCTCAAAAGCTCCTGATTGTGGAAGAAAGCGTGTGAACCACTTGTAGAATACATTCGCGCAACAATTCAACATTCCACCCCTTCGCTTCTCATTCTTATAATGCACAGAGTGGTAAAGATCACCTAGGAGAGTAGGAATAGGACTTTTTGCTATGAAAATGCGAATAGAATCAACATCCACGAAGTTTGGCATGCTCGGGAACAAAGTAATTCCATAGATACACAAAGCTAGGATCGCATTGAAGGTACTCCAACTTTTTGCCTCAGCTGCTTTGGTAGCCTCATCTAACAAGAAACTCAAATGATATCCTCGGAAGCCTCCTTTGCTATCAATCCGGTCTTCCAATAATGGCTTGTTCAAATAAAGAGCAGTTGCTACATCTTTGAAGTCAGGATCTATCTTGGTCCCAAAGAATGGTGCACAGTCCTTCACGGAAACTCTCAGGATGCTCAAATACTCCTCTAATGTAGGTGCCAACACGAAATCAGAAAGTACGAAACATCTAAGCCATGGATCATAAAACTGTAGCAAGGTGTGCATCCCTCTGAAGGCATAGTCACTGATGGGCTCTATGAAATACAAAATCCACCCGTAATCCTGCTTGAAGACATTCATAACTTCTGGAGGAGCTAAGGCCTTCACTTTGAGAATTTCTTTCACAACAGGTTGATAAACCTTGTAGGATCTAATACACTTGGTCTTCTTCTTGGATTCCATGCTCATAAATCATTACCCACAACTGGAATCAAGGACGGGATATGCAACCCTGCAAATGAATAAACATGCGTTAGGAATGCAAGTATGCGGATGATGTGATGCAATGCAATGGCATGTGATCACTGCTGCATATACTGGGCACTGTTGTACTGTCTTCTGATTTTGCCTGAATACCGACTGTCAAGAATACCAGATCATAAGTATGTGTCGGAAGAAAACCCAAGTATCAAGAACAAGGTAGGTTGAAGGTTTAGTTTTCCTGCAAACATGTAAACCCTTCCCAATCTCACGGGTATTGCTACTATGGGTCAACATCACGGACTCTCAAAGCCGAATAGCAATAATACGTTCACCATTTCCGAGAAATGGCTCATGACCAAATCAGGGTATCGGTTTGGCATTATGTACTACTCAGGGAGGCCTCAACTGAATTCCGGAAAAACAAGCATCCCTCATAAGTTCCCGGCTTCAAGCACTGGAGTCGAGAAACAATAGTACATTCATCCCGAAGGGTACAATACTACCGTCATACGACCAGTTGCTTTACCCAGGTTCCTACGAGAGAACAAGGTCATCCTATGCGATTTCCTAGTGGGCCCTCGGGTTCGAATGGGTTTGCCACGAAATGTGGTATGCCACTGTCACCACTGGAGAGGGTTGTTTCCACTAAGGTCCTCGATGATCGGTTCCCAGTCTTAGCAGCTCAGGTGGGAACATTCTATGGTCTGCCTAGGCAGTATAGAACATATCCCAAGAGAGCCTGATCTGGGTGTGGGACTCGTGAAAACTACACGTGCTCAAGACCACGCAAGCCACACGACTGCCCACTCTAAATCCCATGTGTATACTCAAGCCGGGTATTTGGCTTATCTCACAATAATCCCATCCCGCCAAGGAAAACCAGAACAGCCAGTATAGTATATGCCAGTATATGCGACAGTAAAGTAAAGTGCAGAAAGCTGTAAATAAAGCTGTAAAGGAAAGCGATAAATTGTAAATAAAACAGTAAAGCTAAACTAAAGCATAACAGCGAATGAATAAGCACCCAACGAAAACAGAAACAAACAAGCGCTAGGATTGACTCTCAAAGGGGAATTTTAGAATTTCTAAAGGTCCCCAGAAGAGTCGCCAGCTGTCGCTCCCGGGATTTTCATCCTAGTACAAACGCGAAAGTGGCGCGGAAAGGTTAGAGTCGCCAGCCAGAAATTTTTATCCCGAAGGAATGGGAAAGGTAATGTTGCACAAACCTAAGGAAGAAGGAAAAGGACGAGGCCTTGCGAACCAAAGATCTGGGTCCGGGAGTCGGTTACGAATTGAGAAGGTATTAGCACCCCAATCCGTCTGCCGTACCCGACGGGATCCACGCTTATAAGTCTGTTTTCAAAGGGTGAGAAATGATATGTTGTTCAAATGAAAGAATAGCTATCTGGAATGAAATGGAAATGAGAAAAGAAATGGAATTGAAAAATGGAAATAAAGGGGGAAAATGTAGGGAAAAAGAAAGATTGTGCTCGAATGGGCCCTACCCCACTTCCTACGTACCTCATCGGGATAAATGAGGATCAGAGACGCCGTAGTTCGTCTAACTAAGGCTTATACTCGTTTGTGATTTTTAGGATGACGTTGCCATAGTTCTAGCTCAGGTGTTACCGGCTCTGACTCGAGGGTGTTTACCGTATCGCTGTTTGAACTGTCGAGACAAGTCATGTTCGTCCGCAAAGTGTATAAGATGAGATGAGAAGACGTGACTTCTTGGTTTGTTGTCTTTTATAAGAAATGTTTTGAATTTGTTTATTGAATGTACAACACTAAAGACTATGACACAGGAGCGAATACTTTCCAAGATCGCCCCCAATGGAACGTTTGTAAAGCATCCTAGAAGAGTGAAGGAGACCTCCACTAATCATATCCTGTATATCTTAAGGCTTGTGGCGCATTGTACACCTTTCCTTTATTAAGTGTTTTTGATTTTATTTTAAGATGAGAAGTGAGACCCAAGTTATCAAAGGAAAAAATTCTAAGGGGAAACTAGACTTATCCTAAGTTAGTTGAATTCATGGATGACCTATGGTTAGTGAGGTTTGAAATTAAATCTACCTAAGAGATAATAAACTACAAATGCGAGTAAGAAGAAGTTAATAGTGAACAATATGGTCCTCCTAAGTCATGGTAGGTGAAAACGTGTATGAAATGTAAATGAGATGAAACAATGGATCGGGTGGGTCGATTGCGTGGTGCTAAGACGCACGACTTATGGTGTGAAACATACAAGGCTTGCTTTTGGTTTAATGGAGTGGAAGGATGATAATCGAGGAACCCTAAAGTCACATGCATTTTTATTTTTTTATTTGAAAATATACTCGACGTTGGATCGAATACTTTATTTATTTCACTTTTGAGATTTTGTTTTCTAACGATTTATTTTATCTTTTCTAACCTAGTTATAAAACTATACAAGCATACAAGTATTACACTATTACATCACAAAGCATACAAACATAATTGAGGCACAAAAATATCCAAGTCCATAAGCCAATCTTTGAAAACATACCTTGCACAAAAAAGAGAATAGTTAGTGAATGATATGAACCATGAATATGCATAATATGATGGAAATGAATTAAAATGCCAAAAATATTAAAAGTCATGGAAAAAATGTGAAATTAAATTCCTAAGGTCTCTAACCTGATTATAACACTATATTAAAAAAAATCTTAAAAATTCTAATTCTAACTATGGTAAATGACCACCTATATCTAACTAAAGTTTAATCACAATTTTGTACGAATCGCACTACCACAAAAGTAGAAAAAATGCCCTAAAAAAATACACAAAAAATATTCTAGGTACTTCTATTTGTCCTTTAATCATGGCAAAAAGAATGGATCCAAAATGTTACAGGAAGTGATAGAAATAAATTGTACAAATTCATGTGTCCAAGTGAAAATTCAATATAAGTCAATTAAATGAAAATTCGAAATTAAATCACAAAATGGCTGAATTAGAAAATAAAAATTGGGCATGATTCTAAAATGTCCTAAAATCCTAATATAATTTTTATAGAATTTTAGTATGTATTTTAATATTTGTTCATGAATTAATTTGAAATGGCATAGAATAGAAATTAAAATGGAAGAGAACTTGGAGGGGGGAAGAATAGCAATGTTTCTAAGTTATAAACAACACAGGCCTGCAACATGGGGGTGCAGATAGCACATTCGCAGGCCCAAAACGCCATAGAAGATGAGGGCCCATGGAGCTTATGGGATAGGCGGCGCATGTGAGTGGATCAGCACAAGGGGAATCTTATCCCTATCTCATCTCCTTGGAATCAAGCAGTGATTTTATTATGGATTAATGACCTTTTAATTGATTTGATTATCATTAATTCATAAAATTTCTATTAATTAGATAATTAAACTAATATTACCAAAATAAAATAGGAGATAAATCATAAATCCCCCAAATCATATGGAACGAAACCCTAACCCTCCTTCTCCTCCATGCCGCGCCGTCCTCAGCCTTCTTCTCTACGAGATCGCCACCCTCATCTTAAACTCTAGCATCATCATCGTCGTCCTCAGAACCAGCAAAAACTCCATAGAGAACATCATCTCTGGTTTGAGTTCGCTTCTCTTTACGCGTTCGGTAGTAAAACTCAACACCTTCCCATCTACCACCTTCAGAAGCAAAAGGAAACAGAATGCACAAATCAACACTCACACACCTTCGATTGGACCGGTGGGCAGCTTCGAAGTCTTTTGAGGTTTCTGTGGCGACACCGGTGATGAGGATGATCAGAGATGACGCGATGAACTCGTGTTGTGGTGCACGTGAATCACTCAGGTATAGAATGCGTTACAATTCGATCTTCTTCCTCTTCTGCTTGATCTTTTTTCTCTTATTAATTCACCTTGCTGCGAACACGGTTGATCGTTGTGTATTATGTGAATGATTTTCTTGCTGTAGGCTTCAAGAATGTTGTATAGTTTAATGAAGGTATGAAGGAGGTGACAAAGGTGAATGATGGTCACTGAGGGATGAATGATGAGGACGCAAAGATGAACGCGCTTCTGTTGTTTTGAACAATGAGTGATGCACAATTCTTCAGGTATGCGTTATGACTTCACCTATCGTTCTTCTTCCATTTCTATTCGTGTGATGTTCTTCAGTCTATACTTCTTCTTTGATTCTGAAATGTTGCTTGAATACTTGTGTTCTTGCTTCAATTCTTTGAGCGAATTGAATTTGTTTCTTGCTGAACTATTGGATCACATCCGTGAATTCTGTATTGATTGGTGAATATTGATTTTTGCAGGTTTTACGATGAGGATGATGAATGATGAAAACAAATTGAAGGTGTTCTTGAAGTTGTTAAGAAGTAAAGATGAAGATGAAGACTGATCAAGCAAGAGTCATAAGAGTGGTGAAGAAAAAGTCAGAAGAAAGGGTGAAAAAAATGATGAAGTGAAGTGAATGAGAAGAAGAAGAAGAATCAATGAAGGGATTCGGCCGCCGGTGAAGAAGAAATAGGTGTTAGTTTTATGGATGGTTCTGGAAATTTATTTCCAAAGTTTAGTTAAAAATCGGTTAAGATTTGCTAAGAATCAGTTAGAAAAATTGCAACTGAAATTTTTTAACTGTTTTGTATTGATTTCCTTCTGAATTTTCTGTTATGGATTTTTCTGGTGTAACCAAATCATCTTGTGCTCCTGATTTTATTTTTTTGATCATTCTCATGCCATGCACTTCTGCTATATATCAGTTCAAAAATTCTGTGAATTTGTTTCCTGCGTTTTCTATTTCTTTTGCTCCTTTTTATAGTTCAGTTACAGGACATAAAGAGTACACAATTTTCTGATTATTCCAACCAAGCATTTTACTGAATTTGAGTAAAGCATGATAGGCCATACACAATGGTTCTGAAAATTATTTATGGATTTTGGAAGGAAAACAAAGCTTGAATGTTACCATGGATTAAATCTGGATAAAAAAAGATATGATAATATGGACTTGAGTTTAAGTGGGCTAACAAGTGGATTTAATAGAAAAAATGACTAATTGAACTCAAAAAATTAAACTTGGGCCTAGAAATATGGTTTTGGCTCATGTGGTTGTTGGATTGAAAGTGGAAACAAAAAGGTTAATTAGACCTTAAAATGAGCATGGAATAATGTTTGAATTTGAATATGAGTCGGATATTGGTTTATGGATCATATTTGAAAGTGAATAAGACAAAATTCTATAAATGGGCATGAACACCGGTTGAGAGAAAAAAAAAGAATTTTGGAAGGAAACATCATTATAATAACTAAATGTATTATCAATAAGAACCAAGTTCAATTAATAATAAATCCAGCTACTAATATAATGTGAATATCGATTAGTGACGCTGAGGCCTTTGGATGTATCCCTTGAATTATAATGGAATTTCAAATTGAAATAGAATTTGATAACGCAATGAGGATTTACTCAATAAGACTAGGCCAACCACTGATGCACTTGGTATGAATAAGTTTCAAATTTTCCTTTTCTGCATTGTATATCAATACCGCAAGTATATCCTAAATCGAACACCTTTTGAAATCATGAGATCAGGGAAATAAACCCTAGCAACCTTCAAACTCTTGTTTTGAATTGAATGAAAGATCTTTAAAGTAAACCGGAAACCATAATTCAAAGGAATTCTTGATCCTATGTCTTAGGAGCCCAATGAGAATGTATGATGGCAAGTGTTATGACCTAATGAAAGAAATCGATGAACGAAGCATAAGTCAGTTAGATAGTAATATTTTAGAGGGCAAATTTTGGGGTGTTACAGTAGTATATAATGCCAAATCGATTCCCTGATTTGGTCATGAGCCATTTCTCGGAAATGGTGAACGTATTATTGCTATCTGGATTTTAAAGTCCGTGATGTTGACTCGGAGTAGCGTACCCGTGAGATGGGAGGGGTTACAGATTTGCAGGAACCCTTAAACTTCCAACATACCCACTTTTCCAGCATTATTCAATATTATGACCAGGTTCCACAAGGTCCTTTGTTTTTGAGATACGGGACTTTGGTGGCACTGTTATTATGACTCTTCACCAGCACATGACTGTCTTCTCAGCACCAACATTAGACCAGTGATAGCCAGGCCTTTGATCATATGCTAGTGAATTGCATAACATCCTCTGCATGCTTGCATTACTAACACATGCTTACTCATTTGCAGGGTCGCATGTCGCATCCTCACGAACATATCATACGCATTTACTGCATGATTTGCATATTTTGCATTTTTACAGGTTATTCGGAGTTCCTAACTTATTCAACTTCAGGAAATATAGCTGGTCAAAGCGTTCATCGGTATCCAACAAAAAGAAAACGAGTGAGAATGGCTGAACGAATGCAGACTGATCTCAATGAGCTCCGACAGAGGATGGCTCAGTTCATGGAAATGATGACCGACATTTCTCAGAATCAAGAGCGTCTCAGGTTGATGGTTGAGCAACCCCATATGAATGCTAATACTGGAACACCGACTGAGAATGTGGATCCTAACGTTGCCCGTAACGGAGGGCCAAATCTAAATGGGACTGCGGCCCGTAATGAAGACACGCAAGAGGACCGGTTCACTCTACTGGATGCTGATATGGGTAATATGAACAAGGTCAACAATCGAAGGTATGAAGATATGGCGGAGAAGATTAAGGCCATGGAATGTCAAAATTCCCTGGGCATCGATGTAACTAGTCTTGGGTTAGTGCCAGGAGTCAGAATCCCTCCTAAGTTCAAGGTGCCATCATTTGACAAGTACAACGGCAGCACGTGCCCTAGAACTCACATTCATGCATACTTTGGAAGAATATCGGCTCACACTGATGACGAGAAACTTTGGATCCATTTCTTCCAAGATAGTCTACCTGGAGCTTCATTGAGCTGGTACATGAAGCTGAGTAGGGTCTCTATCCGATGCTGGAAAGATTTAGTTGAAGCTTTTCTAAAGAAGTATCAATACAATATTGATATGGCTCCAAACTGCACTCAGTTGCAGAATTTGTCTCAAGGACCCAAGGAAAGTTTTAAGCAGTATGCTCAGAGGTGGCGTGAGCTGGCCGCACAGGTTCAACCTCCATTGCTCGATCGGGAAATGGCAGACATGTTTATGGGCACCTTGCAAGGTGCATACTTGGATCGTCTGGCCGCTTTCCCGTCCATCGGTTTTGCTGATATTGTCATTGCTGGAGAAAGGATAGAAAACTTCCTGAAATTAGGAAAGATCCAGGATGCAAGCAGTGTTGGTTCTTCTGGTGTGAAAAAGCCTTTTGGAAATGGCCAAAGACGAAGAGAATGCGAGACCAATGTTGTGTATAGGGGCCGAGACAGAGGTTGTTCTCAAGGTTACTACCAAACAGCTGTAGTGACTATTACGCCACAGGGTCAACCACAACCTCAAGCTCAGCAATATCAGGCACAGAGAACAAATCAGGAAAGAACAAGAGCGAGAAACCGCAGACTTGATCCCATCCCATGCCCATATGCATGTATAGCTTCCAGAGCTGCTAAAGTTGAACATGGTCGAGCTTCGTACCATGAGAGCACCTTCTCTTGATAACCTACCTCCAAACTTTGATGCAAATTCTAGATGCAAATTCCATTCGGGGGCACAGTATTGAGAAATGTTTGGTTTTTCAGAACAAGGTACAAGACCTAATTGACTCCAAGGCGATCAATTTTGCGCCTCACCCAAATGTACTCCAGAATCCAATGCCTAATCACAACGGAGCCGGTGTCACAGTTGTTTTACCAGATGGCCCACGTTAAGCTAGAATCTTCAGGAAGCAAATAAAGCCATCAGTATTCAGATACTCTCAGCAATAGCAATTGTTTGTTTTTCTTCAATGCATTGTCTTCCCTATTAAGGGGGAACTACGTCGCTCTGATTCTTCATTGGTCATTGGTCAATGGAGATATATAGGCAGAAGATCGCCAGGTCTTTCCGAGCAACCTTATAAGACAACTTTACTCCCCAACTTTACTCTTTCCTTCAGAATTCTCGTGTCAGAGTCGGGATAACTAGAAGAAGAGGTATGATTGACATGGTTGGGTATACGGCTGAAAATTGAAGATTACAAGCATGTGAAAGAGCTATTGATCACTGAAAGTATCCAAGATTGACAAGTCTGGACGGAGTTAAGCCTCCTCAACTACGACAATATTCAGTTTCTTTACTGCATTTCCTTTTGTAGTTTCTTTTATTTGCTAAACAATTGTATACATGTATGAAATATGTTTTCTTTTGAATGTTATCAATAATAAAACTCACATGTTTTTCTTGAAGTAATTCGTTTGTCTATTTAATTTTGCATGTTTACATCGCAATACCAATTGTCGTGCTTAAACTCTATGAAGGAGAATGACGAAACGAAAACGCAAGAATATCTAATTGTGTGCTCTTGAATAAGACCCTATTGATGATGTACAGGCTTTGTTTCAAATCCCTAAACATTGGAGATATAAGGGAGATAGACCCTCGCTAACCCCCTTGAGCCTTGAAGTAGGAGTTTCTTCTCGCATTAAAAACCCTCACATGTAATCCAGGGGCAGGGTAGATTTCAGCTAGTCGGACCAAGCGTTCAAGCTTTCATAAAGGAGTGTATTTGAGGATCCATTAAATTCCACTATGCTAATCAAGAGGTCCAAAGATCAGAAACCACAATGGTTGTCTAAATCAAGAGGTCCGAAGACTGGAAGCCATAATGGTTATCCTTCATTGACCAAAGAATGAGGCAGTCATAGCCCTCGCAAAGCAATCAAGACAAACAATGTCACACGATTTGTTAAAAAAAAAAGAGAAATGAAAAGCCCGTTAAGTCGAAACTTGAAAACAAGCGACTTAGGCAAAAGTTAGGGCATCCTGCTGGACTTCACAATCTAAGATTCACAAGAATCAGTCCAGGAAAAAGTTAGGGATAAGTAAAATAATGCAAAAGCAAAAGACGAAAAGGATTACACAAGAAAGATCCTCAAACAAGAACAAAATCGTGTTGCACAGACACGAAAGACAAAGGGGTGATTGACTCCAAACAATAACCTGATGGGTGCTTGAACTGTTAGCAGCAATGGTTCCTCAACCATCACAGAACCCTTATGAAAGGTGAGCGCTTACGAAAATTAGTTGAACATAGGAATGGAGAACATCACCAAGAGGGGTGGGCACATATAAACTTCGAACCTATATCCTTTATCTCTATAACCGTGAACCAGGCCACGATACAACCCTTAAAAGTCCTAATTGAAGCAGGGTTATTTTGAGAGTGTACTACCACGAGGCCGCGTTCCTGACTCCTATGAGTTGTGCTAAAAGATACTTGTTGGTATTACATGTACATACTTTCATTTATTCAAAAACAGGGTCGTATCTTAACCAATGATTTGCTCACAAAGGTTTGCGACCCCTTTTCAAAACTTCAAGATTAACATGTGTGTTGCATTAGAATTTCCATTCTTAGAATAAACATTTTCTGCATGCACACATTTGTTTGACATCATAAAAAGCTCACATGTGGAAATTCAGCCCAGAAGCTTAAGCTTGCCAAGTTGAGAAGTCTAAAACTTCTGAAAGACAGTCACGTCGAGGTGCACTTTTCCGAGAAAGCTCCATTGAATAAGGACTTTCCCAACCAGTCATGGTAAGAGCCAACCAATCTGGGGAAATCACCTCGAGATTCATATCTCTCCTAGATAAATTAGTCAAATACTCGTACTGGGGCAGGCCACCCCAATAGCACGAGAATTCATTATTTCCCGAAGATAGATAATCAGAAGCATACATCTAGAGTTCAGAATACCAAGGCAGTTTTACGCTTAAAGGGTTTCTATGTCACCCTTTTGTCGTAACTCTTACTGACGAGTTCATTATCCAACCAACGGTTGCTCGACAAGCCAATTCTCTCATTCAGCACTTCTGAAAGCTACAAACTCATCCGCGTTGACAATGGTTACTTCCTCAGCAATGATATTATGTTAATTCATGATACCTAAGAGTTTAAAGACCCCAAGTATTTTTGTAAAATCCTCTTAAGGTAAAGTCAGGATAAAAGCAAATGATCCCTAGCACGAAACGACAAGAAGTCTTTCCTACTCAACAGGACGCGGTTCAGTTTCGTTATCCCCAGCAGACACATGGAAGTTATCCCCAGTAAAGTCGTTAAACTCTTATTCAGACGGTTTCCTTGATCTTATTTCCCAACAGATCTCAAACCAAATCCTTCTCTTCCCCAGCAGAGCAATAAGGATTATCCCTAGCAAGATTCGTCTTCCCGTAGTGAAGCACTTCTTACAAGAATCCAGAAATTCCTGGCAGTTAGCTGAATGGTTCCCTTCCCCATAGAGGTTTGGAAAATTCAGGTACACAAGAGAGTTCTCCTCAGCAGAGCCTTGACAGGTCTTCCCCCAGCTAAGTCGAAAAGTTGTCGATTCCCCAGCGAAATCCGTGGGGTGAGATTCAATCCCCAGTAGTTGAGGCATCCCCTGGCAGGGCCTTCAAATCTAAAAGTCCAATTTATTTTTGGTAAAGGTAATAAGTCAATACAAACTAGTTAAACCCTTCTCCAGCAGAAATATCGGCAACCATCTGTATTCCCCACAGAGTCAGCAAAGATTTGTTATTTCCGCGTCAAGAATTCTTTTGTACCTATCCCCCAGTGTCATGGGGGCATCATGTCATGCATTTTAACATTTGTGTGCTCAATCCAAGGTTGATATCCAAAGTCCACCTGCAGCGTGGCAACTTATCAGAAGTCCAACCGTAGATTGACCAAAGTCCATCCTCTGGGTGGCAAATTCTTAAAGTCCAACCGTAGATTGGTGAAAGTCCATCCTCTAGGTGGTAGATTTCAAAAATCCCCCATAATGGGCCAAAGTCTCCCATAGTGAGCAATCTTCCCCCGTAGTGTAGCGAATTTCTAAAGTCCCCCGTAGTGGGCAAAGAGTCGCTCCCCGAATTTCCATCCTGGTACAATCGCGAAAGTGGCGCAGAAAAGGTTAGAGTCGCCAGGCAGGCATTTTTATCCCGAAGGAACGGGAATGGTAATGTTGCACAAACCAAAGAAAGAAGAGGAAGAACAAAGGTCCTGCGAACAAAAGAGACTGGGTTCGGGAGTCAGTTACGGCCTGGGAAGGGATTAGCACCCCAGATCGTCCATCGTACCCGACGGGATCCACGCTTGCAAAGAAAATGTTTCAAAGGGTGAGAAATTGAAAGTTGCTGCAAAACTGAAACTGAAACTAGATAAGAAAGAAAAGAAAGGGGGAAAATAAAAGAGTGTGCTCGAACAGGCCCTACCCCATTTCCTACGTACCTCATTTGGACATGAGGATCAGAGACGTTGTAGTTCTCCTAACTAAGGGTGGAAAATATTGCTTGTGTCTTAAGGCTTGAACTGCCTATTTCAATGCTCAGGTGTTGCAGGCTCAGACGACGAGTGCGTAACCTTCTTGCAAAATGACAAGAGACGCTTATTGTTTGTTATTATTTTATAGAAGTCTTTTAGGAGTGTGGCACAAGAGAGTGAATTCAAGTCCGTTTCCTTGGAATGTCTACTTGCTACTACATTCCAAGGTGGAATAATAGAACAAGCACACCAAGTAAGGAGAATTTATCCAAGGAGCAAAAGGCAAAAGTCTAATGGGGAAAGACCACCTAAAGTTATCATGCAAAAGTGGTCCTAAGGTTAGTGAGGTTTCTGTAGAAGCATACTTCAAGCTCTTTGTTTTGATAAAGTCAACATTATCCATGCTCATTCCAAATTGCAAAAAGTCGTGATGACAACAAACGATCAAGACCATGGCTATGCATCATCAATGGAATGTTTCCGATCAATTCAAGATTCTGTGCTACACTTTCAAGACTTGTCTCAAGGCTTAGGTATATCAATAATTAACTCTTAAATATGATATACATGTGTTCAACATAATCTTCATAATTTCATTGCATATGCATTTTTTGTTTGAAATAAAATTGGAACTGGTTTAACACTTTTAACAGAAATATTTTTCTGAATTTTAACAGTGTTAACCGGTTAACGGCAACAATTTTCAAATTCTGTGGTAACGTTCATAGGCGTTAACCGATTAACCTATTTGGTTAACCGGTTAACACTGAAGAAAGTTTGAATAATTGTTTCTTTTTAAATTCAAATATTTTGTTAAAGTTATACCTCTTCATGATTTTCTTTCATAAGATTTTATACCCTTTCAAAAGAATTTGTTTTCAAATTTTCATACCTTTTTGAATAGGTGTTTCATCTATTATAAATTCTAACATTTTCAAATTCATAAAAAATCTCCTAGAAAAATTTCAAATATTTTCATATAATCAAATTCACTTTATTCAAATTATCTTCATCTTTCAAAAGTGTTCATAAGTTCATAATTTTCATATTTTGTCTTGAACACTTGTGTTGAATATTTATAGTGAATTCTTGATTATAGGAGAAAATCAATTTTATTGATATCATTTCATTGTACTCTCACTCAAACAATATTATAGAAAGTGTCTTTCTATTGTGTGACTTGTGTTCCAAGGATTGTTTGGACATAAGGGTAAGTGTGGCAAGAGGATTGTTCTTGCACACTTGTTTGTATAGTTTTGTTAGAAAGTAGGCCTCACCATTGAAGGTGTGATAGGTTGTATTGTTCTAAAGAAAACTAGTGGAAATCTCTTTCGGTTTGGAAAGGGGACTGGATGTACCTTCGGATTGTGAAGGGAACCAGGATAAACCTCCGTGTGTTCTTTACTTTTCTGCATTACAATTTATGTTCTTTACCCGTAAAAGCAAAATCCATCCATCTAAGAAAAAGAATCGAGAAAATTTTGATAACACCTAATTCATCCCCCCCTCTTAGGCGCATTCTGATTCTACAATTGGCATCAGAGCAGGTTTAGGTAACTTGTTCCTACAAGATCCTATGGCTTCCGCAAACTCGAATCCCGTTTTCAAAGATGGTGGAAGTAGCAACAAGCCTCCGCTCTTCTCCGACGAATACTTCGATTTCTGGAAAATCAGAATGAGGGCACATCTTGAAGCCCAAGGAGAAGGCATATGGTAAGAAATCGAAGAAGGTCCGCATAATCCCGTTAATGTAATCAACGGTGTTGGAACGGCGAAGTTGAAGAATATGTATGATGAAGATGATTAAAGAAAGATCCTAAATGAGAAGAAAGCAATCAACATACTTCAAAGTGCTCTTAGTATGGACGAATTTTTTCGTGTATCACAATGCAAATCGGCGAAGGAGATTTGGGATACTTTAGTAGAAACACATGAAGGAACAACAGAAGTTAAAAGATCAAGGCTTAACACGTTAAGTCAAGAATACGAAATGTTCCGCATGCAGCTCGGAGAATCTATTGTGGCTTTACAAAAAAGATTTGTTCATCTAACCAACCATTTGATTGCACTTGAAAAGACCTTCACCAACGACGATCTTAACTTGAAAGTTCTAAGGTCTTTGACAAGGGAATGGAAACCGAAGGTGACCGCAATTTCGGAGAAGAAGATTCTCTCAACAATGACATCCGCATCTCTATTCGGAAAACTTCAAGAGCACAAATTGGAACTTGGAAGGCTCGAGAAGCATGAAAGTCAAGAGAAAAAGTCCAAAGGGATTGCTTTGAAGATTGACACGAAGGATGACAAAGATGACGAGATCTCCGAAGATGAGAACTTCATGATTCTTGTTAAGAAGCTTGGTAAGTTTTTTAACAAAAATAATAATTCTTCTTTTCCTAAAAAGAATAAACATTTCAGGAAGAAGGATGCATCCACATCGAATCAAGAAGTTACATGCTATGAATGTGGAAAGCAAGGTCACATAAAACCGGATTGACCAAGACTTGCGAAGAAAGGAGGATTCAAAGGCAAGAAGGACTTCAAGAATAAAAAGGCTTATGTCGCGTGGGATGACAATGAAGTTAGTTCCTCATCGGAATCGGAAAGCGACGAATGTGCAAATATGGCGTTAATGGCGTCACATCACTCCGATGAAGAAAATGACGAGGTTAGTAGTAACTTTTCTATTTATGAAAATGATGCACAAGAAGTCATAGATGAACTTCTTAAGGAATGTAAGACTTTGTACAAAAATATTTCATCCCAAAAGAAGAAAATATTATCCTTAGAAGAACAAAATAAATCTTTTGAAAAATACATTGAAGATGAAAAACAAAAGATAAAGGATGAAAAACAAAGCCTTACATGTAAAAATTGTGAGTCATTGTCCTTTCAAATTGTTCAACTCAAAAGAGTTTTAGAAAGATATGAAAAAGGTCAAATTGGCTTGGAGGAAATTCTTAGGCATCAAAGATATCCAAATGATAAAAGTGGCCTAGGATATTCTAAGTTTTCCAAACCAAGCACAAGTGAAACCATTTTCGAAAAAGCTAGTGAACAAATTGTTAAGGAAAAGACTAACAATGTTAAAACTATGCATCAAATTCATAAAAAGAAAAGGATTATTAAGAAACAAAAATATGTTCCTAAATTCAAAAGTAAATTTCAACCTATTTGCTTTTATTGTGGAATCAAAAGCCATACACCTAATGCTTGCTATGTGCGCAACATTGGTGTTGCTAAAGGGCATTATGTGTGGGTTGAAAAGGGTACTAACTATAAAGGACCCAAAGCAATTTGGGTACCTAACAAAACTTGACTTTGTTTTGTAGGTATGCTTGAAAACAACTTCTACGCAATGGTATCTCGATAGTGGTTGTTCAAAGCATATGACGGGCGACATCAACAAATTTTCAAGTCTAACACTTAAGGCCAAAGGATACGTTACTTATGGTGATGATAATAAAGGAAGAATTCTTGGAGTTGGAACCATTGGTGCATCTCCTCATACAATCATCGAAGACGTCCTTTATGTGGAAGGCCTTAAACACAACCTTCTTAGCATAAGTCAATTGTGTGACAAAAGGTTCCAAATCAACTTCACAAAGGAGGAATGTTTGATAGAACACGAAGTCACTCATGAACTCTTGCTAAAAGGTAAACGATTTAATAACATTTTTATGATTTCTTTTGATGACTCTCTCTTGAAGGTGAAGTGCTTAATGGCAAACAACAATGATGCATGGCTTTGGCATAAGAGGATTGCTCACATTCACATGGAGCATTTGAATAAATTATTAAAGCATGATCTAGTTGTTGGTCTTCCAATGATGAAGTTTATAAGGATAAGCTTAGTGACGCATGTCAAAAGGGGAAGCAAACCAAAACATCCTTCAAGACCAAGAAAGTGATATCTACTACAAGACCACTCCAATTGTTGTATATGGATCTTTTCGGTCCATCAAGAACAAAAAGCTTCGGAGGTAACGTTTTTGCACTAGTTATTGTTGATGATTTCTCTAGATATACTTGGACTTTGGTTTTAGTGCAGAAAAGTGATGCCTTTAAAGCATTCAAGAAGTATGCCAAGCAAATTCAAAATGAGAAGTCACTCTCAATTGTTTCCATAAGAAGCGACCATGGTGGCGAGTTTCGAAATTCATCGTTTGAAGATTTTTGTGAAGAGCTTGGAATCTCTCACAACTTTTCCGCACCTAGGACTCCTCAACAAAACGGTGTCATAGAAAGGAAGAATAGGGCACTAGTAGAACTTGCAAGGACAATGCTTAGCGACTCGAATCTTCCTAAATATTTTTGGCGGATGCGGTTAGCACGGCTTGTTTTGTAAGTAACCGTGTCAATATTCGACTTATTCTCAAGAAGACCCCTTATGAGTTGTTCAAGGGAAGGAAACCCAACATATCTTTCTTCCACATTTTCGGATGCAAATGCTTCGTTCTCAACAACGGTAAGGACAACCTTGGTAAGTTTGATGAGAAATCTGATGAAGGTATTTTTCTTGGATATTCTCTATCAAGTAAAGCTTTTAGAATTTTCAATAAATGTACTCTTACCATTGAAGAATCCATACATGTTTCGTTTGATGAGACTATCCCCTCGAAAGAGGATAATATTATTGTGGATGATGATGATGATGATGATGTAGATCTATCACAAAAAGAGATATCAAAAGAACAATCAAAATCACAAGAAGAGAAGTCACCAACCATTGAAGAACATCATGATCTTCCAAAAGAATGGAGAACTCATAGAGATCACCCGATAGATAAAGTGATTGGTGATATTAGCCAAGGCGTTGCAACTCGACTCAATCTCAAGGATGCTTACCTCAACATGGCGTTCGTGTCTCAAATTGAACCAACGAAAATCGATGAAGCCTTAGGCGACGATCAATGGATAATAGCTATGCAAGAAGAACTCAACCAATTCAAAAGGAACCAAGTTTGGACTCTTGTACCAAGACCGGACAACAAGCATATCATAGGCACAAGATGGGTGTTCAAGAACAAACTTGACGAGAATGGGGTCATAGTTCGTAACAAAGCAAGATTGGTCGCACAAGGCTACAACCAAGAAGAAGGAATCGACTTTGATGAAACATTCGCTCCGGTAGCAAGGTTAGAAGCAATTAGATTATTACTTGCTTACGCTTGTTCTATGAATTTTCAGTTGTACCAGATGGATGTCAAAAGCGCTTTCCTAAACGGTTACATCAATGAAGAAGTCTATGTCAAACAACCTCCCGGTTTTGAAGACTGATGCGTGTTTTTCGCAAGTGTACGAACACGTCAGAGTAATATAAAAGATTGTCGAATCCACAGAGGCCAAGTGTCAATCTATCGTACCTGTTGTTATGGTGTGTATCAAAGGAAACTAAATATAGAGGTTTTAAGAAGGGTGCAATGGTAAATAAAATAATGATTTTAAACAATAAACAAAGACATGATCGAATGTAATTCACGTAATCAATGGATAATCCAGTACTTGTTAATGGAACTACTTATGGGCAGTGTTTTCTCCTTTGAAAAGAACTAATTTAACAGGAACTGTCGCTTTCGCGTATTCAGAACCGAGTTGTACTCTCTAATCAACCCCTCCTATTGTCATGGATAAAAAGGTGCGTACTGCGTTAGAGTAGTAAACCTATTTTTAAGAAATATAGTAACTTAACCAAGTTGAAAAGTACTTTAACCTGAATTTCTTAGCAAAAAGAGGTTCTCACGAACCAGACTCTAAACTTCATAACGCGTCCGAAAATCGTTTTAAAATCTCTTTTCTTTTTAATCTAAAAACTCCTAATGAACTAGACAAAACGCTTTTGGTTGTTTTTGAAGTAGTTAAAAACAATTACTTAAATTGAAAGATAAAATAGCCCTTAAGTGTTTCCACGAACAATTGTACGGATTACTGGTTTAATTACGATCCTTACATTCTAACCTTTATAGATTTAGTTAGACATAGTAAAGTAAAAGTTCATTTTATAATTTTTCATAAAAGGTAATTTAGTGCGAGTGCGGAAAGTAAATAAAAGTAGTGCGAGTGCGAGAAATAAAGTAATTTAGAGCGAGTGTGGGAAATAAAGGAATTTAGTGCGAGTGCGGGAAATAGAGGAATTTAGTGCGAGTGCGGAAAATAAACGAAAGTAAAGCGAGTGTAGAAAATAAATAAAATAAAGTGCGAGTGCGGATAATAAATGAAATTAAAGCAGTGCGAGAAATAAATAAAAGTAAAGCAATGCGGAAAGATAAAATACGAACTGGAATTAAAATGGCGGCAGGATTAACTTCCTCCAGAGTGCTCCAAAACTCGATCACACAGACAGATTACAGACTCGATCACTCGATTGCAGAAACACCCCGATGTGGAATGGTAACTGCTTTAAAACTGATATATGCCTAAAGAAATCTAAGTTTGGATGAAGAAAAATGAAAATCTAAAGTCCTATTTATAGGAAAACTAAATGCAGGAAAAAACCAGGATGCCCCCTCCACTAAATAGTGGAGGGAACTGCTTTTTGCCTTGTGGCGCCTGCCACAGGCCTATGGCGCCCGCCATGGTGCTAACAGGGAATGGAAGAGTGGGGATTGTGGGTCTTGGCAGTTGTGGAGTGGTCTTGAGACGTGGCCACGTCATGGCTGACCCCATGGCGCCCGCCGCGGTGGGTGTCGTAAGTGTAAAACGCTGAATTTCTAGGTTTTCGTCCGTTTCCACTCCTTTTTCGCTCCTTTTCTCGATTCAAGCCCCAATTACATAAAAAACCTGAAAACAAAGAAAAACAAAGTAATAATAGAACAAAATAACAATAAAAGCTAAGAATGCATGCGAAATTAGAGTCAGAAATACAATGAATTTTAGTGTGATCAAATTCTCCCACACTTAGACCTTTTCTTGTCCTCAAGCAAACATTAAAGCTCAAGAAAAAATGGTGTCAACACGTGTCTTCGGGCTAAAGGGCTTCTAAGTTCAAGTCAGGATGCAGTGACAGGTACTAACTAAGTGAACCAAGGGTACCATAGTAACACAAACACAAACTTCAATCCTATATTAACCACTCCATGTCATCCCACAATACCTAGGCCTATCTTCTTATCTTTTTGGGTCCTTTTCATTCCGGCGCAATCACATTAAGCCCGTTATCCGTACATGCTTCATAGTAGAGTGACTGGTTAGTGATTCTGATCCATAACATAAGGTTTATGGCACATAAGCATGTGTAAACCTGATTTATTTGACCTAATTGTAGTTGTGGGGGATCGGATCGTAATCCGCCCTACCAAGTTCAGTGCCAGATACCTCTGAACCAACTAACAAATAGGTGACTTGCAATTTTTTTCTTTTATTGGCAAATTTTTTTTCTTCTCTTTTTTTTTCGGTTTAAATGACTTTGTGAGGTTCACCTATCCCAGAGTTTGCCTTTTTTTTATTTGCATTGGATCATTCACTTATGTTCATCGGCCCCCTACGTAGAGCATGCTTAGGCCAGAGCTGACTGCTAGGATAAACTACTTAGGACAATTTTTTTGAATGATAATAAAGGCCATGGTGGTGGGGTTTAGGAGTGATTCCTATATTCAAGAGGTGTATGGTGCTAAAATGGTGCTGATGTTTCAAAAAGTTGACCCTAGTCACCACATCCTAATCTAAACATGTCTCAAAGCCCAAAAAACATGTGAAACAACATTGTTTTCTTTTAAAAAATTTCTGGTAAGGCTAAGGAAATGGGAAAAATGAGGATGTACTAAAAATACACTATACTGGTGACTCGTCAGACTCATGTATTATCTAAGAAAATTAAACTAAATAACTTACTGAAAAGGGAAATAACTGAAAGCAAATAATTAACTAAAAAGGGAAATGACAGAAAGCAATAAAATCCCCTCCCACACTTAAATCGAACATTGTCCCCAATGTTTCGAAATAAGATAAGGAGGGTAACCTGAAAAAACTATTGAGGAGGAGCACTGGTGCCCTCGCCGTCCTGCTGTGATGGTCTGGAACGACGAGATCTACTACGATGCTGGTCCCTCCGGTCGAGTCGTGCTGATAAGGCAGCCTGAGCACCCCGAACCTCTCGAAGGTTACCTAAGATGGAACCCTGAGTGGCCTCCACAAGCTGGTAGTGCCGGCGGTTGAACTCTCTCTGACGGTCCTGCTCTAATGAGATATCGTTCAAGGTACGACAAACGTTGTTGTAAGCACGATCCGAAACCAATCGCGATTGTTGCATGAAGCTCATGTTGTCCGTCAGTTGTTGTGAAATAGTAGAGAGAAGGCCGTCTCGCCTTTCCTCTCTAGTTGTCATATCACGCCACATCTCCTCGGTGACATAGAATCCAGGAGCAGCACCTGCAACAGGGTTAGAGGAAGATGGTGCGGTGTGTGACTGTGAAGGACTATGGGGGGACATGTGAGGTATGGGAGACTGCCCTCTCCGATCATACTCTTCATCAGTGTCATGTGCCTCCCCATCAGGAATATTAGGAGGAAGCGGACCCAAAACAGGTGGAGCATTCAGATCATAGGTCCAGTTCCTTTCATTACGTACATCAGTACATCTACTGCAAGGCAAAGCAACAGATGGGATAGCTACCCCATGAACCATCAACTCATAACCACCTTCTCTCCTCGTTCGGCATAATTTCATGTCTTTTAGAAATTTTAAATTAATTGTGCGAGGAGGTAGTGGTTCAAGTGTAGCTATCTCATCGTTCAGGCCAAGAGCCCGAGCAATAGACGTAACAAGCCCTCCAAAAACAATCGGTCCTGTTTTATTAGTAAGTAAAGCCATGTGTGCAAGCATAAACGGGACCGGATTGATATGGGTACTAGTGAGGCATCCTTGCAAAAATAGGAGTTCTCTAGCATTTACCTTGTTTGGACTCTCCCGGCCAAAAATAGTACATGCCAAAAGATATATGAAAACTCTTATGGTCAGGTTGTGAATGGTCGACGCAAGTATTCCTTCAAAAGAATTTATTGAAGTACTTGAAAGCCTTTGCCAGAAGGAAAATACCTCGGCCGACTGTCGCTCCCAAAAGATGAGGCTGGGCTCAAATGAGGTACAGACGCAAACGGTCGGCGAAAGGATGAAATGAAAAGAGTCGCCAGCTAGGCATTTTTATCCCGGAGGAAAGGTAATGCTGCATAGACCTAGAAAGATATGGATAAGACGGTTGCGAACCAGAGAGACTGAGAAAGGGGGTTGGTTACAACCTGGGAAGGTATTAGCACCCAGATTGTCCGTCGTACTCGACGGGATCCACGCTTAAAAGATTTGTGTTTAAAGGGGTAGTGTCAGTGCAATTTGTGTATAAGGAGAGCTGGAAAAGGTGTACAGGTGTCAGTGTAAAAGAAGTGCAAAGTGTAATATATACAGTGTCAGTGCAGGAACAAGAATGAAATGCTCAAGAATATGAGGCTAAAAGAATAAAGCTGGAAAGAGGGGGAATATACAGAGACTTTTGTTCGATAACTGTTAAGTTATGCCTACGTATCCTCTCGTGCAATGAGGAAGTCAGAACACCGTAGTTTGACCCAAAGAGACTGAAAGATGAATTGACTTGTGAACTGCTTGCTTATCTATGCTCAAGTGTATGACCTGTCTAGCTCAGGTGCAAACTGTCTTGCATCAGACGGAAGAAGCAAGTTCTCGTTTATGAGTGAATGAGATGAGAAAAGAATACCGGAGGAGGCGATTATTGTTTGTTTTTGGGTTTTCAGTCTTTTATTGTTTTTGAAAGTTTGTCATAAGTTAATGAGCTTAAGCCTAAACCAATGGGTTAGTAAACTCATCACATCTTCCCTCTGATTAGGGGTAATGAGAATACCTTAAGTGTGAAGTCAGCTTCTCACACTTAATCACCTTTGATATAGGATTAAGATCATTAACCTACTTGTGATTAATTATATTTTTTTGTTGTTTTTGTTTAGTGTTGAGTAATGAGATTAAGCCATAATTAGGGATTAAACAGACTCATTACACCATCCTAATAGAAGGATAATAGATGAGAATGTTTAAGCTGAGGAAAGCTCCTTAACTTAATCCATGATTAGGGATTAAACTCATGACAAAACATAGTCTTTATTAAGTGGATTTTATTTAATGATAAGATGATGAAGTGAGTTTTAGGGTTTGTAAGACAGCTTGAGGGGGACTTGTCCATTAACACTAGGGTTAGTCCTTCTTAACCAATTAAGGAAGAATTAGAACCCTAATGCAAGGCCCAAGTTACAAGCTTGATGTCTTGGTGATTATTATGTGAATTGATTAGAGTATTTAAACACATTAAGGGTTTAACACTTAGGATTAAAGTTATACACTCCATCCTAATAGAAGGATGCAGGCATAAGCTTAATCACAAAGCCTTAAAACCTTTAGGGTTTAGTCCCTGATTATGAGATGGGAAGAGAAGACTCAATGAGACACAAAGGTAGAATCTAAATGGGGGACTAATCAAAACCCTAATCATTGTCATACTTGGAGATCCTAGGGTTTATGAGGTTTACAAGAAAGATCTTTAGAGGAACCACCAAGAAGCAGATGAAAGGAGCAAAGAGAAGCAAAGTAACTTGCTTCATTCAAGAAGACAAGTCACTTAAGGAAAGAAAGTAAGGAGAAAAAGAAAGAGCAAGTTCAATCTCAAACACAAAACAAAATGCAGCAAAAATGCACTATGAGATGATAAGAAGTTGTGAGAAGTGAAGGCAAATTCACTTCTCAAAATGGCTTACCACCTGAAAAGTTAGTGAAAGAAAAGCAATGCTATGCAAAGTGAGATGAAATGGCATGATGAAAACCAAAACCAGAAGCATATATGAGATGATAATGATGCTATGAGATGATGCAAACATGAAACAAGGCATGAGGATGATCATACAAACATATGGATGCAAATGGAGCATGCTTAGAACCATGAACATACATGAAAAGTTATGAAATGCAAATGACATACAACATGGTAAATGCAAGAAGCAATGATCAAACATGCTTCTAATATGTCTTAAGATGTCTAATGGATCAAAAGGATGAACAAAATGCTATGGCAAGTCATGGTATGTGAGCAAATGCAAGATGAATGCAAATGAAAGCCCAAATTTAGGGTTCATGATCATTGCAACAAACAAAAATCAAAACCAGAAGCAAACATCATGATAAAAAATTGAAAATGCATTCAAGGGAACCCTAAACCTATACAAACTCACTGCCCAAAGGAGGGGATCCAATTCTTAACCTAGTGAAAGTTATGAATTTCCTAAGATTTCTAGGCTTTTAGGGTACCTTGACAAGAAAAAATGTCAAACAAAATGAAAATAAAACATCAATTCATTCCAATTTAGCCCTACAAACTACATGATATGCAAGACACAATGCAAAAAGAATCAAAGTCCAACTCTTAAAGGATAGGCAGAAATGATTTTTTTTTGAAGTTTGGATCAAAATAATGCTTTGAAATAGAATTAATTCCATGAAAAATTGTCAAAATGTATTAAGATCAAAAAAATAAATTTGGTTTGAGGGTTGGATAATGTTTCTAAATGATTTTAAAGGTTTCATGAATTTTTTGGTGATTTTTAAATACCTAAAAGTATTTTTAATTAATTAATTCTCATTAATTAATTAAAAATAAACTTTTAAATGATTTAAAAATATTTTTTAATGCAAAAAATAAAAATAAAAATGTTTTTGGTTTCTGAAAATTAATAAAAGTTTGTATAAAAATTTTCAGAATTTTTGAAAAGGTTTTACTATTTTTAATAAATTGAAGAAAACAAATGCAATTAAATGAAAAATAAAATGAATTTAAAATGAAAAAGGAAAAGTCAGCGCATCCAAAGGCTACGATTCAAACTAAAAGGGAGGGAATTGACCTGCGCGCGCATCTGGACGGCCCAAATTCAAACTTACGCAATTAAGACTAAACCCTAATTAATTAACCCTAATGACTTTCAGACGACCGGAACACTGTTCCGGTCGTCTTCTCCGGCCAGCCAAAAACTCTAACTCTCTCTACACGCAATAAAAATGAAATCTAACTGCCCAGAATTCATCCCCATTCAAAACCAAATCAAACCCCCCGAACAAACATCATTTTTCATTCATCAATCAGCCAAATCGAATCAAAACATTTTTAGGGCAAAAAGTTTCAGAGTATTCATACATCCTGGTTTCTCAACCATTTTCAAAAATAATCACATCCCCATGATCAGGGGAGTGCATAGAAGCATTTAAGAACTTAAAATGGAGTTTCTGGAAAAAAGTTTGAGATGGCTACCTGAACTGAAGCTTTGGTTTCTGGCACTTTCTGGCTGGTTTCTTGCTTGCAATCAACTCCACTGGACCTCCTGAGAAGCTTTCAATGCTTGTTTGAAGTTTATAATGGATGGTTTGAGAGATGGTAGAAGTTCTGTTCAAGATGGGGTGGAAATCGTGTTTGTGATTCTGGGAGTTTTAGGCAATGGTGATGGGTGCTTTGTGACCAGGAAAGTGTGCTGAGTATGTTTGTGAAGTTGGTTTGTATGTTTGTAGCTTGTACAATCAGTTTCGAATGCTTTTGCAAAATGGTGTGAAAATGAGAGAGCTGTGTTGGAGAGTGTTTCAGGCTGTTGTGTGTTATGAAAATGAAGCCTTGGGATGTGTTTGTAAGGTCTGGATTGGGCAGAGAGTTGTTGTGTCACTGTGGGATTGGTATGGCTTCAAATTGCAAAAAGTCAAGCAAGTTGTACTTGGAGGTATGGACAAGTGGCAGGCTAGGATAGGAGCATGGTTGAGTTCAGCTGAGTTTAGGGAGAACCATGGAATGATTTATGAGGTGATTCAGCAACTTGATCAAGGTTTGTGTAGTGTTTTGCAATTTTCATAAAGCTTGGCCCCTTTGGAAATTCTTGTGATTCAAGGCATCAAAATGCAAATTTCCTTGGCCCATTCTGAATTTTAGAGGTCATGTGATCATGTTGTGAAGTTTAGAAGTCCATTTGGTAGCCTTAGAACACTTGATCAAGTCATTTTGCAAAATGCCTCTTTGGTAGAAACTTTGAAATTTTGTGATTTTTGCCAACTTTGGCAAGCCATAACTTTTGAACCAAAATGAATTAGGTCATGTTCTTGTACTTTTTGAAAAGGGAATGATCCATTCTACAACTTTCATAACCAAAGTTTTTTTATTTGAAGCATTTTTGAATCAAAAAGCAAGGGCTGAAAAAGTTTCCCAAAATGACAATTTCATTAAAAGTCAAACTTTCCCCAAAAAGTCAACTTTGCAAAAGACTTGAAATTCTTCAATTTTGTGAACTTCCAACATCTTCTATGATCAAATAAAGATCATACACAATCAAAATGATGATGAACACCCTTTGGTTGGGTCATTGGGGGCCTCAGATGCCCTGATTTTGCACTGACTTGCTTGAAAAGTCAACTCTTGATCAGATGACTTCCCCAAGGAATTTCTTCATGAAAATTGATATGCATACTCCCTATACCATATAGAGACCAATAGAAACAAGAATGACCAAAAAATTTGGAGTTATGGCCTTTGAAACCAAAACCCTAATTCTAGGTCATCTGTGCAGTCAAACCTAGCTCTGCTTCCTTGCCATTTTCAGTTCTTGTGATTCTTTGACATTCTTGAATTTGAGAGGATATAATATGATGCTTGAACATACATGGACCCCTTTGAAGTGATTGATGACCTTTGGAGTGGCTCAAGAAGCTCTTGGATTGCTCAAATCACAAACCCTAGATGCAGATGACTTTGAACCAATGCAATGAATCAAAAATGTGATATGAGGTGGTATGATTGAGTTTATGCATATGAGGAGATTACAAGCCATGGTGTGAATGGGTGAGGGCAAATTTGGGGTGTTTACACCGACCATTCCGCATCCAAAGGTGCCTCACAAATCGCACCTTCCCTATGAGGGATTCCTAACAAGCCTGCTAGCTCGTTGGTACTGAATTCATATTCAATTCCAAACAGTCTAAAATTAATAGTACCGACTGTGCTAGCAGTGTTAGGACTGACACTGTATATCAATGAACTTAAAAACTCAACTGTCAGCCTCTCATAGGTAGGTTCCTGATTAACGAAAATATTATGCAAGCCTAAAAAATATAATAAATTAAAAACACTATGATAAATACCCAAAGCATTCAGACAGTTATCATCGACGTACCTAGTCGAGAGAATTTCTCGACTCTGAAGCCTCTGAATAATTTTCCTTTGCATATCACCCGGTCTTCCATCACGAAGAAGAAATCCATTGAACTCCATTATTGATTGCTCCTTAGGAAGTGAAAAATGGTAGAAAATGGTTTATGAGAGAAATGATAAAGTTTTGATTTTTATGGTTTGTGGTGGATGAAAATGAAAATGGATTTTGGATAGGTTTTATGGATGGTGGATATTTTGGAAATGGGGGAGCTTTAATGGGGTTCAAGGAGGTTTTTGAAAGTTGCAAAAATGGGTTTTTGGAGAAGGAAGGTATGAAAATGGTGAAAATGGAAGTTCAGCCCCGAAATAGGGGAGAACGCCATGGCGCCCGCCACAAGGCTAAATCCTGATGGGCCTTGGATTTTTAATCCTCCTTTGGGCCCTCTTTGCACCTTCGGTCTTCGGGGGTCTGGATAGCGTTTTCTTCTCTTTTCCAAGGCATGAGGCTTGCATATTTTTTTATGAAGACAAAAAATGAAAATATTTTTGTCTTATATATTATTTTCTTTGCTCGACAAAATAAAATAATTAAAAAATCAAAAAGAAAAGTGAAAAATCAACATTAGTGCATAAAATAATATGTATATATAAGATAAACTCAAAGTACATGAAAAAAAAAGAAAATGTAATAGATGCAATATTGTAAGATATGTCTGGAGATGCGAGAAATAAAATAAAGCATGAAAAAAAGAAAATAAATACTAGGGTAATATCGTCAGTGTAGAACGAATCATGTGGTAGGCTTCTCCTCCTGGTTTGATCCACAAATCTCAACTATCTCCCTCTGAAGCTCTTCAATCTCCTGATATAGAGCATCAGCCTCTGAGGAATGAGTGAGATCAGAAACCTGAATCTGTAATTCCAAGTCCGCTACTTCCTGCTTGAGCAGGACAGTCTCCTTACGGAGCTCATAAATCTGGGTTTGTAGATCAGGCGGCTGCAGAGACATATTGTTAGACATAACAGTGATTCGGGGAGTAAGAGGTGTAGGAGTGTACTCAGCGGCGGGAGGTGATTTCGGATCTTCGACAGTCTCTCCATAACCCTCTAGAGCATAACTCCAATTGGCAGGATCATGGACACTGGTCATCAGCGGGTCTGGTAATATAAAGTAATGTATCACTTCGCCGTCAATCAGTAATCTAAACATGTTGGGCTCAAAAGAGGCCCTCCTCATTAGTCCTCTATCAAGACAAAAGTCAACATCCAGGGTGGTGTAGCAGCAGAAGGTCCTGAGGTGCAATAATTTACGAGACAAACCCAATGCAGTAGCTATCTGTGTAACAATCCCACTGACATGTATGATGCCTACAGATGATCTGGAAACACTAGCAAGGCCCTTCAGCAGAAAGTTGCCACAAGCAACTGAGCGAGACTGAGTCGCACAAAACAGTAGGAAAATCTCCTCTTCACTTAGCAGGGTCTCTGTATCTGGAAAACCTAGGAAAGAATGCGCTAGAATCATCTGGAGGTACCTTAACGCAGGGTTGTGGATTACCTGAGAAAACTGAGTGGAAGGATCTTGACTCCCTCCACCTGATATTTTAGACCTAAACTTTTCCACTTCTCTGCTCATAAAATACCCCATCGGTGTCTCTGGAATAGCATCAGGAGTAGTCTGGAAACCTAGTAAATCACCAAACTCTTTGTGAGAGAAGGAGTAGTCAATCTTGAACAACCAGAAAACAGCATATCCATCGGGTCCAGCCCAAGGGTCATGATGAAACGAGTTGAGGAACTCAAGAGTCAAGTTCCTATAAGTGTTGTTCCTGTCGTCAAAATGGTCCCACTGGAGTTGATGGCATCAGAATCTGACACTTGGCTCTATCCCCAAGGCATCCAAGCAGTCATGGTCAGGGTACCTGGTAAGAGCCATAGGGCGTCTCATGTGGACATAGTAACGCTCTCTCTGTGCGTCGTCTATAAAGGCCACGTGCATGTCATCGGGGTTCTGCATTCTGCACAAGGTTAGCAAACAAGTCCTGAAACCACATAAAACATTAAATCGTTAGTCCTGACATAATAATAAAATAAACAAATTAAAATAAAGTAAAAATAAATAAAAATAAAAAGTACGTAAATAAGAAAAACCATGGGTTGCCTCCCATGCAGCGCTTGTTTAACGTCATTAGCTCGACGACCGATTTTTATACATCATTGGAAGGATATGGTGGATCACTCAGAGTATGACAGGTGTATGTTGTTGGGATGTCACCTCTTTCGTAGGGCTTCAACCTCTGTCCATTGACGATGAACGGTTTACATGTTTGGTTCTTGATTTCAATAGCACCAGATCTTAGGATCTTAGATACTTCGAAAGAGCCAGTCCATCTCGAACGAAGCTTTCCTGGAAAAAGTCGTAACCTAGAATCGAACAAGAGAATAGGATCGCCTATTTTGAAGTCTCTTCTTATGATTCTTTTGTCATGCCAAGCTTTTGTTCTTTCTTTGTATATGATGGCATTTTCGTAGGCGGATTGTCTGAGCTCTTCTAATTTGTGGATATCAAGGATACGTTTCTCACCAGCAGTCAAGTAATCCAAATTCAAAGTTTTGATGGCCCAATAGGCCTTATGCTCCAACTCAAAAGGTAAGTGACATGATTTTCCATAGACCAGTTGATAAGGGGTTGTTCCTATAGGGGTTTTGAAAGCGGTTCTATAGGCCCATAATGCTTCTTGAAGTTTTTGCGACCAATCTTTTCTAGATATAGAGACAGTCTTCTCAAGAATTTGTTTGATCTCCCTATTAGATACTTCCACTTGTCCGTTGGTCTGTGGGTGGTATGGTGTTGCTACTCTATGCTTAACTCCATACTTGCTTAAAAGTTTATCAAATATTCTCGATATGAAGTGTGATCCTCCATCACTTATGACTAAACAGGGTGTTCCAAACCTGGGAAATATATAGTTTTTGAATAATTTGATGACTACTCTGGTGTCGTTCGTGGGTGCGGCGATAGCTTCAATCCATTTAGACACGTAGTCAACAGCTACTAAGATGTACTGATTTCCAAAAGATGGTGGGAACGGTCCCATAAAGTCTATACCCCATACGTCGAAGAGTTCTACTTCTTGGATATTCCTCAGAGGCATTTCATTACGTCTTGAAATATTTCCTATGCGTTGGCATCTGTCACCCTTGACAATGAAAGCATGGACATCACACCACATAGTAGGCCAGAATAGGCCAGCTTGAAGAATCTTGGCGTAGGTCTTAGATGTGCTTGCATGTCCACCATAGGGTGCAGAGTGACAATGCTCAATTGTATTATTTACCTCTTCTTTTGGAACACAACGGCAGAAAATGCCATCTTTACCTCTCTTGAAAAGAAATGGTTCGTCCCAAAAGAAGTTTCTCACATCACTGTAGAACTTCTTCTTTCGGTGCTAGTTTAGATCAGGGGGTATGATGTCAGCGGCTAGGTAATTAACAAATTCTGCATACCAAGGTACATTACTTATAGCTAAGGATTTAGGAGAATGCTCATGTAGGTCTGGGTTATCATCTTCAATAGTTTCCAATTGGGCTATCAGTCTATCATAGGCAAAATCGTCATTTATGGGTACTGAGTCAGGTTTCAGGTATTCTAGCCTAGAAAGGTGATCAGCTACCACATTATCAGTGCCTTTCTTATCACGGATATCCAAATCAAACTCTTGCAGTAATAGAATCCATCGAAGTAACCTAGGTTTGGCATCCTTTTTACTTAGTAAGTAACGAATGGCAGCATGATCGGTGTAAACTATAATCTTGGCTCCTACTAGATAAGATCTAAATTTGTCTATGGCAAAAACTACAGCTAGGAGCTCCTTTTTGGTTGTTGCGTAGTTGAGCTGTACAGCGTCTAGGGTTCTACTGGCATAATAAATTACGTGTAACTTTTTGTCTTTTCTCTGACCTAGAACGGCTCCAACAGCATAATCACTGGCATCACACATTATCTCAAACGGTTCTGACCAATCAGGGGGTTTCATTATAAGTGCTGAAATCAGAGCTTGCTTCAGAAGATTAAATGGCATTCTTCTATAGGCAAAAGTCCCAACTGGGCATGTAAAGGTAGTTTTTTCTTGATCTTCGGGGTGAATAGGTATTTGGAAGAATCCTGAATATCCATCTAGGTAACAAAAGTAAGAGTGTCTGGCTAGGCGCTCCAACATTTGGTCTATGAATGGTAATGGGAAATGGTCCTTCCTAGTTGCTTTATTTAATTTTCTATAATCTATGCACATACGCCAACCTCCATCGGTTCTTTTTGCTACAGGTTCGCCCTTCTCTTTTTGCACGACTGTGATGCATCCCTTTTTAGGTACTACATGCACAGGACTCACCCATTTACTATCCAAGATCTGATATATTATACCTGCCTCTAGTAACTTAAGAACTCCAGTCTTAACTATAGTACTCATTATAGGATTTATTCTTCGTTGGTGTTCTCTAGAAGGTTTTGAATCTTCTTCAAGCAAAATCCGATGCATGCATACGGATGGGCTTATTCCTTTTAGATCAGAGATCTTATATCCTAAGGCTGAGGGGTACCTTCGTAAAACATCTAACAATTGGTTGGTTTCTTCTTGGTTTAAGGTAGCACTGACTATAACTGGACGGTTCATTTCTTCATCGAGAAATTCATATCTCAGGTTTTTAGGCAGTTCCTTAAGTTTTTCTGACGGTTTCATAGGGCAAGGCATAGGATCTGGGGTAAGAGATAAACATTCGTGAAGGTTATCATCAATGTAGGGTCTTTTATAATTGTCATCTTCCAAAATAAGGGTTGATGGCAATTTTATAGATTCAGTTTCTTCTTCTTGTTCTAATTCCCTAATGCATTCTTCGATGATATCTAAGGCATAACAAGCATCTCCTATCACAGGTGCCATAAGAAATTTTGAAAGTATAAATTCTATCTTCTCGTCACCTACCTCAAAGGTTAGTTTCCCTTTTTTAACATCTATTACGGCTCCAGCAGTCGATAAGAACAGTCTACCTAGGAGGATTGGTATGTCGTCATCCTCTTTAATGTCCATGACAACAAAATCAGTAGGTATAAACAGCTGACCTATCCTAACAGGGACGTCTTCAAGTATGCCTATAGGGTATTTAATGGATCTATCGGCTAATTGAAGTGACATCTTAGTAGGTTGTAATTCTCCTAAGTTTAATCTCTCACAAACTGCTAAAGGCATTAAGCTCACACTAGCTCCTAAGTCTAGAAAAGCTTTTTCAATGACCTGATTCCCCAAAACACAAGGAATGGAAAAATTTCCGGGATCTTAATCTTTCTTTGCTAACCTATTTTCGGAAATAGAATTACATTCCACGGGTTTTGGATCTTCAAGTCTACGTTTATTCGTAAGTATGTCTTTGAGAAACTTAGCGTAAGAAGGTATTTGGGTGATGGCTTCTGTAAAGGCGATTTCTACGTGAAGTTTTTCTATAACCTTAACGAATTTTTGATATTGATTATCGATTTAGGTTTTCTTTAATCTTTGAGGGTAAGGTATTGGTGGTTTTTAAGGCGGTGGTGGTACATAGGTTTTATTTTTAGGTTCTTCTCCTTTTTCTTGACTTTCCGGGGTTTCAGACTCCTCTGGTTCTTTCTCCTCATTTCTCTCAGAAGTTTCGGGCTCACTTAATCTAGGGTTCAAAGGTTCCTTATAGGCGGTTCCACTTCATAGAGTAATGGCATTAGCTTTCCCTTTCGGGTTTTGTTGAGGTTGTCCAGGGAACTGTCCTCCAGGTGTAGTCTGTGGGGCTTGGTTTAAAGCTACCTGAGAGATCTGGGTTTCAAGCATCTTATTATGAGTAATAATTTGATCAACCTTGGTTCCTAACTAGGTAATTAGTTCGTTAACATGGACGTTTTGGTTCATGAACTCTTTGTTTTGTTGTGTTTGAGCGGTGATAAATTTTTTTACAATTTCCTCAAGGCTCGGACTTGGTGGTATAGGTTGCATAGGTTGATTTGTTCTTGGGGCTTGGTAACCTTGTTGTCTCGGAGGTGCGGTATTTTGAATAGGGTTATTATTTTTGTAGGAGAAGTTTGGGTGATTCCTCCATCCAGGGTTATATGTGTTTGAAAATGGGTTCCCTTGGGTGTAGTTCACTTGCTCCGTGTTGGTTTCATTCAACAGATTGCATTCGGCGGATTGGTGTCCTTGCGTTCCACATATCTCACAATTCGGCGAAACTGCGGCTACAGTATTCGGGGTTGTGCACATATGTTCGACTCTAAGGGCCAACGCGTCCATTTTAGCCTGCATCATGTCTATAGAGCTTAGCTCATGTATTCCTCCTTGGGCTTCCTTCTTTTCCACTGTCGCTCGTTCTACTCCTTATGATTGATGGTTTTGGGCCATATCCTCGATAAGGGCACTAGCTTCAGGGTAAGGTTTGTTCATCAGTGCGCCACCAGCGGCAGCGTCGATGGTCATCTTAGTGTTATAATGAAGTCCATTATAGAAGGTTTGAATGATTAGCCAATTCTCTAAGCCATGATGTGAGTATGCTCTTAATAGTTCTTTATATCTCTCCCAGGCTTTAAACAACGACTCTCCTTGGTGTTGGGTAAATCTGGTTATTAGGTTTCGAAGAAGAGCAGTCTTACTTGGGGGAAAATATCTAGCAAGCAAAACTTTCCTAAGGTCATCCCAAGTTGTTATTGAGTTGGGTGGATGGGAATCTAACCATGATAGAGCTTTATCTCTGAGGGAAAAGGGAAATAATATTAAGCGTATCGCCTCAGGAGAAGCTCCATTGGTTTTGAAGGTGTCTGCTAACTGAAGAAAGTTTTTTAAATGTTGGTTCGGGTTATCAGTAGCGAGACCTGCGAATTGTCTCTGTTGCACTAATTGCAGCAGGGATAGTTTAAGTTCAAAATTATTGGCTGGGATAGCGGGGTTTACTATACTAGAACTAGGTTCCTCGTTTGATGGTTAGGCGAAGTCCTTAAGAGGTCTTCGGTTTTGATCTTCGGACATAGTTTTCCTATTCCTATGGAAAAACAAACGTGCGCGAGCGTAACGTTCAGGTTCAGCTAGAGGGTCTACTAAACTTCCGGCACTGCGAGTCTTTCGCATTGACCGATGGGTAACAACCTTAGTCTAAACGGTATAACTACAGGGTATGAAATTTGACGAAATTGGTCCCCGGCAACGGCGCCAAAAACTTGATGCGTGTTTTTCGCAAGTGTACGAACACGTCAGAGTAATATAAAAGATTGTCGAATCCACAGAAACCAAGTATCAATCTATCGTACCTGTTGTTATGGTGTGTGTCTAAGGCAACTAAATATAGAGGTTTTAAGAAGGGTGCAATGGTAAATAAAATAATGATTTTTAAACAATAAACAAAGACAGGCTCGAATGAAATTCACGTAATCAATGGATAATCCAGTACTTATTAATGGAACTACTTATGGGCAATGTTTTCTCCTTTGAAAAGAACTAATTTAACAGGAACTGTCGCTTTCGCGTATTCAAAATCGAGTTGTACTCTCTAATCAACCCCTCCTATTGTCACGGATAAAAAGGTGCGTACTGCGTTAGAGTAGTAAACCTATTTTTAAGAAATATAGTAACTTAACCAAGTTGAAAAGTACTTTAACCTGGATTTCTTAGCAAAAAGAGGTTCTCACGAACCAGACTCTAAACTTCATAACGCGTCCGAAAATCGTTTTAAAATCTCTTTTCTTTTTAATCTAAAAACTCCTAATGAACTAGACAAAACGCTTTTGGCTATTTTTGAAGTAGTTAAAAGAAATTACTTAAATTGAAAGATAAAATAGCCCTTAAGTGTTTCCACGAACAATTGTACGGATTACTGGTTTAATTACGATCCTTACATTCTAACCTTTATAGATTTAGTTAGACATAGTAAAGTAAAAGTTCTTTTTATAATTTTTCATAAAAGGTAATTTAGTGCGAGTGTGGAAAGTAAATAAAAGTAGTGCGAGTGCGAGAAATAAAGTAATTTAGAGCGAGTGTGGGAAATAAAGGAATTTAGTGCGAGTGCGGGAAATAAAGGAATTTAGTGCGAGTGCGGGAAATAAAGGAATTTAGTGCGAGTGCGGAAAATAAACGAAAGTAAAGCGAGTGCAGAAAATAAATAAAATAAAGTGCGAGTGCGGATAATAAATGAAAGTAAAGCAGTACGAGAAATAAATAAAAGTAAAACAATGCGGAAAGATAAAATACGAACTGGAATTAAAATGGCGGCAGGATTAACTTCCTCCAGAGTGCTCCAAAACTCGATCACACAGACAGATTACAGACTCGATCACTCGATTGCAGAAACACCCCGATGTGGAATGGTAACTGCTTTAAAATTGATATATGCCTAAAGAAATCTAAGTTTGGATGAAGAAAAACGAAAATCTAAAGTCCTATTTATAGGAAAACTAAATGCAGGAAAAGACCAGGATGCCCCCTCCACTAAATAGTGGAGGGAACTGCTTTTTGCCTTGTGGCGCCCGCCACAGGCCTATGGCGGCCGCCATGGTGCTAATAGGGAATGGAAGAGTAGGGATCGTGGGTCTTGGCAGTTGTGGAGTGGTCTTGAGACGTGGCCACGTCATGGCTGACCCCATGGCACCCGCCACGGTGGGTGCCGTAAGTGTATAACGCTGAATTTCTAGGTTTTCGACCGTTTCCACTCCTTTTTCGCTCCTTTTCTCGATTCAAGCCCTGATTACATAAAAAACCTGAAAACAAAGAAAAACAAAGTAATAACATAAAAAAATAACAATAAAAGCTAAGAATGCATGCGAAATCGGAGTCAGAAATACGGTGAATTTTAGTATGATCAAAGACTTCAAGAACCCGTCTCATGTCTACAAGTTGAAAAAGGCTCTTTATGGCTTAAAGCAAGCACCAAGGGCTTGGTATGATCACCTTAGCAACTTCCTATGTAAGAAAGGTTTTACTAAAGGAAAGGTTGACAAGACTTTGTTCATCAAAAATATTAAGGGTAACACCTTACTTGTTCAAGTCTATGTCGATGACATCATCTTCGGTTCAACAAACAAAGATCTTTGCGAAGAATTCTCTCTTATGATGCAAGGCGAATTTGAGATGTCCATGATGGGAAAGATGAACTACTTCCTTGGATTACAAATCAAGCAAACAATGGATGGCATCTTCATCAACCAATCCAAGTATTGCAAGGAGTTATTGAAAAGATTTGATATGGACAATTGCAAAGAGATGTCTACTCCAATGGGATCTGGAACATATGTTGATCAAGATCTTTCCGGCACTTCAATAGATATTACAAAGTATCGAGGTATGATCAGTTCACTCTTATATTTGACGGCGAGCCGTCCTGACATTATGTTTAGTGTTTGTCTGTGTGCTCGCTTTCAAGCTAATCCGAATGAATCGCATCTCACTGCCGTGAAGAGGATCATGAAGTATCTCAAAGGAACGATGCACGTCGAACTATGGTATCCTAAAGGTAGTACTTGTTCTTTAATTGGTTATTCTGACGCTGATTATGCAGGATGTAAGACCGATAGAAAGAGTACAAGTGGTACTTGTCACATTCTCGGAAATGCTCTAGTGTCGTGGGCATGTAAGAAGCAAGCATGTGTTGCACTTAGCACGTCCGAAGCGGAGTACATTGCAGCAAGAAGTTGTTGTGCTAAAATCTTGTGGCTTAAACAACAACTTCTCGATTTCGGTATAGATCTCGGTTGTATCCCTCTCCGGTGTGACAACACAAGTGCCATCAATATCACGAAGAACCCGGTCATGCATTCAAGAACAAAGCACATTGATATCCGGCACCACTTCCTTCGAGATCATGTTCTAAATGGAGATGTCGATGTTACATTCGTGGATACACACAATCAACTTGCCAACATATTCACAAAACCATTGGCTAAAGAGCAATTTTACAAGATTCGACGAGAACATGGTATTCTCAATGAAGGTGACATATAACCTTTACTTTAAAAATTGCTTATTGTATGTCTTTATTGCTTTTTATGTATGTTTGTTCACTTTTTAGTCATAAAAGGCTAGCACTCCCATTTTTCCGTTTTTCGTTTTTCTCCCTTTCGTATACCCGAAAATAATCGGTTTCAAAAACTTTTTTGATCAAAAGTTGCGTTTTGATGAGTGCTAACACTTTATGAAAAACATTTTGTGGAAAAATTATTATTTTTAGGCTAAAACATGCTGCTGGATTTTTCAAAAAATTCAAATTTTTTAACCGTTAACCGGTTAACACATCAAAAACTTGGATTTCTAGCGCAGGTTTCAGCTTCTGTCTGTTTAAATTGTTTTTGTTGTTTTTATTGTTTTCGTTTAAAAATTATGTTATAAGTCCTACGTTTGTTAGGCAATTTTGATTTTGGTTCAGTTATGTTTTCGTACTTTTATCCGTTTCAATCCAATTATGTTTTGCTATATGTATGTGTTCATATATGCTTTCATACTAAGTTGCATCATGCTGAATTGTATGATGTATTTTTCATATTTATGCTTGATCCTCTCTTCCTTTTTGCTAATGACAAAGGGGGAGAAGAGCTTTGGTTTCTAATATCTCTCTGTGCAGAATTGTGCCTCTGTTTTAGATAGGGGGAGCTGTTGATCATAGGGGGAGAAGCAAGTCTAGAACATGATTGATCGATCAAAGCTTGTACGCAAATTCGCTCGGTTGTCATTATCAAAAAGGGGGAGAATGTAGAAGCATACTTCAAGCTCTTTGTATTGATGATGTCAACATTATCCAAGCTCATTCCAAATTGCAAAAAGTCGAGATGACAACAAACGATCAAGACCATGGCTATGCATCATCAATGGAATGTTTCCGATCAATTCAAGATTATGTGCTACACTTTCAAGACTTGTCTCAAGGCTTAGGTATATCAATAATTAACTCTTAAATATGATATACAAGTGTTCAACATAATCTTCATAATTTCATTGCATATGCATTTTTTGTTTGAAATAAAATTGGAATTGGTTTAACACTTTTAACAGAAATATTTTTCTGAATTTTAACAGTGTTAACCGGTTAACCATATGGGTTAACCGGTTAACGGCAGCAATTCAAATTCTGTGGTAATGTTCATAGGCGTTAACCGATTAACCTATTTGGTTAACCGGTTAACACTAAAGAAAGTTTGAAAAATTGTTTCTTTTTAAATTCAAATATTTTGTTAAAGTTATACCTCTTCATGATTTTCTTTCATAAGATTTTATACCCTTTCAAAAGAATTTGTTTTCAAATTTTCATACCTTTTTGAATAGGTGTTTCATCTATTATAAATTCTAACATTTTCAAATTCATAAAAAATCTCCTAGAAAAATTTCAAATATTTTCATACAATCAAATTCACTTTATTCAAATTATCTTCATCTTTCAAAAGGGTTCATAAGTTCATAATTTTCATATTTTGTCTTGAACACTTGTGTTGAATATTTATAGTGAATTCATAATTATAGGAGAAGATCAATTTTATTGATATCGTTTCATTATACTCTCACTCAAACAATATTATAGAAAGTGTCTTTCTATTGTGTGACTTGTGTTCCAAGGATTGTTTGGACATAAGGGTAAGTGTGGCAAGAGGATTGTTCTTGCACACTTGTTTGTATAGTTTTGTTAGAAAGTAGGCCTCACCATTGAAGGTGTGATATGTTGTACTGTTCTAAAGAAAACTAGTGGAAATCTCTTTCGGTTTGGAAAGGAGACTGGATGTACCTTCGGATTGTGAAGGTAACCAGGATAAACCTCCGTGTGTTCTTTACTTTTCTGCTTTACAATTTCTGTTCTTTAACCGTAAAAGCAAAATCCATCCATCTAAGAAAAAGAATCGAGAAAATTTTGATAACACCTAATTCACCCCCCCTCCCCTATTAGGCGCATTCTGATTCTACAATAACTATCCTAAGAGAAAAGAAGAAGCAAAGAGAAGAAAAGAAGAGGAGAAGCTAGAGAGCAACTTACTCCTCTAAAGGAGATAAGTTGCTTCTAAAGGGGAAAGATGAAAATTGGATCACGTGATGGCATAAGGTACATCAAAAATCACAAAGCAAAAGCAACTAAAGAAGAAAAGATGAAGAGTTGAAATGTGGATAAACATCCACACTTCTCTTACCATGAGCCCCTGAAATGTTAGGAAAATTCCAGCAAGTTGATCAACACTCTCATGGAATTAGCATGCTCGAAGTTCTAGCAAACAAATATCAAACAACATGCCAAGCTTTGCCAATACATGACTTACGCGTCGAGAATATGAAAGCACATATCAACTAGCAAGCAAATCACCCTAAACTAGCATATTCAATGATCATACGATGATCCATGGCAATTAAAGCAATTAAGGGGATCAAAAAGCTCAAAACAGCTTCAAAATGACATTCTGTATCAGTGTTAACCGGTTAACGCTTTGGTTAACTGGTTAACCAGTTCAAACCTGCAGCAAAATACGCATAAAACAAGTGCATTAACCGGTTAACCAAAGCGTTAACCGGTTAACCAAAGCGTTAACCGGTTAACCAAAGCGTTAACCGGTTAAGACTTTAAAAACAACAATAAAAACCTGCAGAAAATCAGGTTAAATCCAGCTTATCCAAATAATTCCACCACAGACCAGCAATTAATTAAGCATGAAATAAATGGATCAATTCACATTAATTAACCTCATTAAGCTCATGAACATTAGCACACGGATCCGATTACAAATCAACCAATCAATTCAAGCAACACAAGCAAATACACAAGCACATGGTGAATCTAAAGCACAAGCATGCAAATAAGCTAAAATAGAGTTAGATCTGAATTTAACTAACCTACAAAGTTGATGTATGCTTTGGTAATTGTTGTTTGAGCTGGAAATGAGAGATTTTGCAGAAAACGTCATAGATCTGGTGCTAGTCCTCACACTCCATGAAAAATAAATGCAAGCAAAGGGTCTTGATGAAGGATTTTGGATCCAAAAGCACTTCTGATCGCCAAACCACATCTAAACCAAGTAGATAAACAACAAATTGATGCAAGAAAGTTATGGATGGAGGTCTAGTTCCAAGATCTACACACCTTAATGCAAAGTTATGTGATCTTCAAAGAGGAACTTTGGATTGATTTTGGAAAATTGGGAGAGAAAAGTGAGAGAATGGTGAGAGAGATCAAAATTCAGAAAATGGGAATTGAAAATTATGAGAGAGCCCTTCATTTGGTTTGGAGGGAAATGGATTAAATATGGTTTAGGTTTGGGGCCCAAAATTTTTGTTTAGGATCCAAAAAAATATGGTTTGGAATTGGCTTATAAAGTGATTAGGACCTAGCATTGGAATTAGGCTTGGATAAATGCTCTAGATCCTTCTCCTTAATTCAAAATGAATAAAAATCAGAAAATTGGAAAATTTGAGCCAAAACACATGCTGAATTTTGCTGCTGGAATTCAAAATTTGCAGCCGTTAACCGGTTAACCAAAGCGTTAACCGGTTAACGCCAAAGAATTTTGAATTCTCCCCGCTTTTGGCGGGAAACTTCCATGATAACCCGGTGCCAACCATTTGATATGATTTTGATCCTCAATCCTTTTTAGGGCTTTGAACATGGTACAGAGCTTGCATAAAAGATCCTGTGAGCTACTTGCCAGGTCACCATGCTCTTGATTTTGACTTGCAGTGCTTCAAATTTCCCAGATGACTGATCATATTCCTTATGCTAGGACATGTGAGTGCTATGCTTCATCTTTCTATGCAAGATGCTAAGGACATGACATGTTTATGGTGATTATGATATGATTATGATGCTAAACAGAAGAGGGCAAATTTAGGGTGTTACAGCTGCCCCTATTCAAGAAACTGTTAATCTGAAAAAAGGACGGTAGCACGACTATCGACAGTTCAAGATAAACTATGATTGAATACCAAGAAGACCTGAAATTTGCACTCTGCTGGAGAATGCAAGAAATGAGAAATAAACCCAACCAAATGACGCTTTGGCGACTGAAGTTGGGACGAAGCAGACGAGCTCCTTCCAAATTAGATTATTACGCCGTTTAAGAAAAACTTAGACAGACGAGTCTCTCTTCGATCAAACCTGTTACGCAAGGAAATGGACATACGAGCCCTCTTCAAGCAACCCTGTTACGCCAGGAAATGGACATACGACCCCTCTTCATACATTTTGCAATATATGACCTGAGACAAACAAATTTCCTTCGGATAAACCTGTTACGCCAGGACCGGTGATGCACTTAAGTCTGTGGGATAAATATGCATAATCAGGATAGACGAACTCTCCTCATATATTATCTGTGGATATATGGTCTAAGACAAATGAGTCTTCTTCGAGCAAACCTGTTACGCCAGGTGCGACATTAGGATTGGACGAACCCTCTTCACAAATCTTGCGTGGATAAGTGGTCTCTGAGACAAACGAACCTCCTTCGGATAAACCTGTTACGCCAGGACCGGTAACCATTTTGACGTTTAATCCCACTGTCAGGACTTTAAACCTCTTCAATACAGACAAGCATTGGATGATCATCAGGAGAACACAAACGAGTGCCATAAGTCAATGATACAAACGAATATCAGACGATGACTTAAGAAACACAGACGAGCACTTCAGGCGATGATACAGACGAGTATCAGCCACTGATATAGACGAATACCAGAAATCCAACACCGAAGAGCATTTGGAGTAGCAATACAGACGAGTACCAGAGATGATTATCAAATCAGCATATATGGATATAAGCTAACACAAATGAGTGTGAGGGAATGCAGACGAGCAACCAAACAATGCATACGAGCTCCGAAAAGGTAACAAACACAGACGAGCGCTGGAGAATGCAGACGAGCATCAAACTGACATCAAACATAGACGAGTGTTGAGGAATGCAGACGAGCATCAACATCTACCACACACAGGCGACTGCTAGGGAAGGAATACAAGCATCAAATGAGAATCAAACACATATGGGTGCCAAGAATTGTAGACGAGCATCAAACAGTTGTCACACACAGACGGGTGATAAGGAATGCAGTCGAGCATCAAACAGATGTCTGGTAAGAAACACAACTTTGCCGGGGAGAATTAAACGAAGAATAATTCACGAACGAGCGAGTGATGGGAATGTAGACGGACATCCAGCAGATATCAAACGTCAATCACGGACGAATGTTAAGGGGATGCAGATGAGCAACTATCAAACATCAAACACAGATAAGTGCTAGGAGGTGCATACGAGCATCACGCGAATTGCGAGTACCGACGAGTGCTAGGGAATGCGAACGAGAAACAAGTAAAGGGCCCTGATTGGCAACAATAATCATGGCTCTGCAGGGGAACCAGGTCAAGAGGCTTTGACGATGCTCTGTTTGGGGAGAAGAACAACTGTATGTATAATCACAAGTGCCTAAAATAAATCGGCGACTTCTCTGGGAGAATACTTCAATGGTGGGAGTAAGTCCCGATCATGAACTCTGCGGAGGATAACCATCTTCAGACTTGGCTGGGGATCATGCTTGGTCAGACCCTAGCTGGGGAGGGAATTCTGAAGATTCTGACTCTGTGGGGAAACCAGGCGCATAGTTGCTCGCTGGGGAGGACTTTGCTCGTGGAAAGATAATCCGCTTGGGGAGGAAAGCTCTTCAATTAGCCTTGGAATTCTTCTAGGGAAATTCCCACTATATCCTATTAGCTGCCTCTACCGCGCCATTCATCTTTGGCCGGTAAGGAGAAGAATTGTGATGTTGAATCTTGAAGTCACGGCATAGTTCTGCCATCATCTTTTTGTTTAAGTTGGAACCATGATCATTAATGATTCGCTCGGGCACTCCGTACCTGCAAATGATGTCTCTTTTTAGAAATCTGGCCACCACTTGATGAGTGAAATTGGCATAAGATGCTGTTTTGACCCATTTGGTAAAGTAATCAATCGCAACCAAGAGGAAACGATGACCGTTTGAAGCAGTAGGCTCTATCTTCCCGATCATGTCAATGCCCCACATAGAAAAGGGCCAAGGAGATGACATGACGTTGAGCGGGCTAGGAGGAACATACACCTAGTCTGCATATATTTGGCACTTATGGCATTTATGGGCATACAAACAATTGTCTGCATCCATTGTTAGCCAATAATACCCTGATCTCAATAACTTCTTAGCCATTGCATGTCCTCCTGCATGAGTACCGAAGGATCCCTCGTGGACTTCCTACATTAACAGGTCTACTTCGTGTCTATCCACGCATCTGAGCAAGACCATGTCAAAGTTCCTCTTGTACAGAAATCAGTCTGCATTCAAGAAGAAGCTGGCAACAAGTCATCTCAAGGTCTTCTTGTCGTTGGATGATGTCCCAACTAGGTATTCTTGTTTCTCCAGGAAAAGCTTGATGTCGAAGTACCAAGGTTTCTCATCAGACACTACATCTACAGAGAAAGCATAAGCTGGTGCGTCAAGTCTGGAAATGTCAATCCTAGGCACGTAATTCCAACACAAGACTTTGATGGACGAAGAAAGAGTAGCCAATGCATCGGCAAATTGATTCTTATCTCGTGGTATATATTGAAGCTTAACCATTGTGAAGAACGTCAACAGTCTCCTGGCATAATCCCTATAAGGAATTTAGTGTTCTTGATGTGTATACCACTTGCCGGTAATTTGGTTGATAACAAGGGCTGAATCTCCGAATATATTGAGAGTCTTAATCCGAAGATTAATAGCCTCCTTTATTCCCATTATGCATGCCTCGTATTCCGCTTCATTGTTGGTGAAACCAAAAGTAATTCTGGCGGCGAAGGGAAAGTGAACACCTCGGGAGTGATAAGAACAACACCAACTCCACGTCCGTTGATATTGAATGCCCCATCAAACATCAACTTCCATTTGGATTCAGGGTCAGGCCCATCCTCTAGAAGTGGTTCCTTGCAATATCTTACCTTGAGGTACATGATGTCCTCATCAGGGAAATCAAACTTCTTTGGCTGATAGTCATCTTCAAGCAGTTGTTGTGCAAGATAATCTGACAATACACTTCCTTTGATGGATTTCTGGGAAGTATATTGTATATCATACTCTGTTAAGATCATTTTCCACCTTGCAACCCTTCCGGTTAATGCTGGTTTCTTGAAAATATACTTGACGGGGTCCATTTTTGAGATTAGCAATGTGGTATGGGTCAACATGTACTGTCTCAGTCGGCAAGCAGCCCATGCCAAAGCGCATCAAGTTTTCTCGAGCAGTGAATAACGGGATTCACAGTCGGTAAACGTTTTGCTAAGGTAATAGATAACATGCTCTTTTCGACCAAACTCGTCGTGTTGGCCTAGAACACACCCCATCGACCCTTCTAACACAGTCAAGTACATGTTAAGTGGCTGTCCTGGAACTGGAGGCATTAGGATCGGAGGCTCCTGCAAGTATTCTTTTATCTTTTTAAAGGCTCTTTGACAGTCCTGATTCCAACTGACCGTTTGTTCTTTTCTCAACAATTTGAATATTGGCTCGCATGTGGAAGTTAGATGAGATATAAACCTGGAAATGTAGTTCAATCTCCCTAAAAACCCACGCACTTCTTTTTCTGTTTTCGGTGCAGGCATTTCATGTATTGCTTTTACTTTTGCAGGATCTACCTCAATCCCCCTCTGGCTAACAATGAAACCCATCAATTTACCAGAACGCACTCCGAAAGTGCATTTGTTTGGATTCAACCTTAATCTGTACTTTATCAATCTATCAAACAACTTTTTGAGATTGACCAGGTGCTCTTCTTCATCCCGGGACTTGGCGATCATATCGTCCACATAGCATTCGATTTCCTTGTGTATCATATCGTGGAACAAAGTTACCATAGCCCGTTGATATGTTGCCCCATCATTCTTCAATCCAAAGAGCATAACCTTATAATAGAATGTACCCCACAGGGTAATGAACGTCGTTTTCTCCATGTCTTCTGGTGCCATCTTGATCTGATTATACCAGGAGAAGCCATCCATGAAAGAAAATACCGAGAACTGAGCGGTGTTATCTACCAACACATCAATGTGAGGTAATAGAAAGTTATCCTTCGAAATTGCTATGTTTAGATCCCGATAATCGACGCACATCCGGACCTTGCCATCTTTCTTTGTTACAGGCACGATGTTAGCTACCCAAGGTGGGTAATTAGTTACAGCAAGGAACCCGACATCCCACTGCTTTTGAACTTCTTCCTTGATCTTCATAGCCATATCAGGGCTAGTTCTTCTCAGCTTTTGCTTTACAGGAGGATAGTCTTCCCTTAATGGCAGCTTGTTCACAATAATATCAGTATCCAACCCCGACATATCTTGATACGACCAGGAGGAGATAGCCATATATTCACGAAGCATATCGATCAACTCTTTCTTTACCTCGGCCTGCAGACTGGCCCCGATCTTTATCTCTCTCTCTCTCTTTACATCTTCAGACCCGATGTTGATGATCTCTATTTCTTCCTGATGAGGCTGAATTACCCTTTCCTCATGTTTCAACAACCTAACCAATTCTTTCAAGAGTTCACAATCTTCCTCAACCCCTTCATCATCTTGGTAGATAGGATTGTCGAAGTCATGCATGGTCATAGTAGGAACGTTATCACAAGAATCCGAATGATCAACACTGCACAAATGATGTGCTTATTTCTGAATTTGTTCTTTCAAAGGAGACACAAACACACAAAAACACTGGAAATAAAAACATTGCCATTTTATTTGTTTTTCTGTGAAAAATTTTAAAACGAAGAAAGAGAATGCAATTTTCTTGAAAAATATCCTTTATTTCATGGAAAAAGTAAATGCATTAAGACATGGTGGCCCTACAAATGGATCCATGCACCTTGGGCAGAATGCAGGATTTAACATGCAGTATGATAAAATGGAAACAAGAAAATTACTTTGACTACCAAGTAACTTGGACAAAATCTTCATTAGAACAGTTTCGGAGCTCCTCCCCAGGTACGCATGGGTGAATCCAATTATACACGTCGCAGTCATTATCCCCCTCTACATCTATTGCACAAACGATGTTGTAGTCGAGCATTCTAGCGCTTGTGAATGCTATGGGCTTACTGCCATGAGACCAACTGGACTGACCAGGTTGATATCTGAAACCAAACTTCTCATCCTTCCTTTCCACTTCTAACAACTTTCCCCAGCCTTGGGCACTTCCAGATTGGACTACTTCCTTATCTTGCTTGTAGGAGTAGATAGGATTCCCTTCCTTCTCACTGCTCTGAACTGCATCAATCGGAGACAAAGTACTGACATTGACTGTCTCAAAAGCTTGGAAAAGTGTCTCATGGATCTCCCCGTCCATCTCCACATATTTGAAGGTCGACAGATGACTTACGAAAATATCTTCTTCTCCGCACACAATAACAACTTGGCCGTCTACCACATACTTCAACTTCTGATGCAACTTGGATGTCACTGCGCCAGCAGCATGAATCCAAGGACGTCCCAACAGACAACTATAAGCGGGTTGAATGTCCATAATATAGAATGTACTCTTGAACACCTGAGACCCAATCTTTACCGGTAGCTCCACCTCCCCAAACAAAGATCTTCGTGACCCATCATAAGCCTTCACATTCAAATCACTGGGTCGCAAATTAATGCCATCAACATTCAGCTTCATTACGGCCTTCTTAGGGAGTACATTGAGAGAAGAGCCTGTATCTACTAGGACGTGTGATAGAATAGCACCCTTACACTCCATGTTGATGTGTAGGGCCTTGTTGTGATTACGCCCCTTGTAAGTGAGATCTCTATCCGTGAATCCCATCCCATGGTTGGCTTTCACACTGCCTACCACGACCTCCAACTGGTTAATACTTATCTCTTGTGGTACATACGCCATTTGCAAAACTTTTAGTAAAGCCTCCCGGTGAGCTTGATAACACATCAGCAACAACATAATAGATATCTTGGACGGGGTCTGATTCAGCGTGTTCAACCACCTTGTAGTCAATTTTCTTAATTATCCTCATGAATTCTTCAACTTCCTTTTTAAAAGTTCCTTGGCTAGCAGCAGGAGTTGTCACCTCTTCAGTTGTTATATGTTTACCTTTAGCCTTTACAGCAGCCTCAGCTTCGAGATCACCTCTAAGAACTCGAGGAGCAAAGAGACGCCCACTCCGAGTAAACCCAACAACTCCTCCGACATTCATGATAGTCGGGTCAATTGTCACCACTTTACTCTTCACCTTATGTCCTTCTACGTACACGTCCGAGCCATAGTGCCAAGGGATGGCTTTGTCATCGACATAAGGAACCGGTTCTGGAACAGTAATGGTAACTGGACTCACTTTTGGAACATAGATAGTCACATGCTCTCTCCGGGTAGGAACTTCAGCAGGATCAAAATAAATTATCAATGTAGACACACAATCACTTCTATTGTCAACTCTGACAAACTGTAGAGACCCCTCGTCAATCAAACACTACAGCCCAGCTTTCAACTCTCCACAACCATTAACTGTATTCGAACAATCCTCACAGTCAAAATCACAACCAGGGAATACATACCCTTTCAGCAATCTGTCTTTCACGACCAACAATGAAGTCTTTACTTCATCCACCTACAGAATCAAGTTTAACCTCTTTCCACTATCAACAGCATTTATCCTGGCCCTCCATGATTTTGAATGGGGTTTGATATAACATTTGGAGGCGGTGCGAAATTAATTGCTTTCGAGTCGATTAGGTCTTGGACCTTATGCTGTAATATCCTGCACCTCTCCGTTGAGTGCTCGGGAGCTCCTGAATGAAATGCGCATCTCGCATTAGCATCATACCCCACTGGAAGCTCTCCAGGTGGAGGTGGTGCTAATGTCCTCAACTGAACCAAATTCAAGTCTAACAATCTTTAGAGAAGAGTTGTGTATGTCATCGGGATGGCTTCAAGCACCCTGTTAGCTGGCCGAGCTTGTCTCTGTTGATAGGGTCTTTGCTGATAGTTATTATGTTGCGGTTGTTGTTGTTGTTGTTGTTGTTGCACAGGACTTGTTGGAATGGTGACAGCTGCCACCAGCCCGTAAGATCCTCTATATCCGCGGCCTCGGCCTCGACCGTACACATCATTAGCTTCTCCCTCCCTTCTTCTTAGAGGTCCACTGAAAGCCTTTCTCACACCACTTGAGCTACTTGCACCACTGTCTTGGATCTTCCCCATTTTCAGCAGAGTTTCAACCCTTTCTCCAACTATCACGATGTTGTTAAACTTTGTTGCTGAACAAGACACCAGTCTCTCAATAAACACCGCCTACAGTGTTCCCATAAACATGTCTGCCATTTCATTCTCTAACTAGGGAGGTTGCACTCGAGCAGCATGTTGACGCCGCCTCTGGGTGTACTCTTTGAACCCTTCTCTAACACTCTGAGCCATTATCTGCAACTGGGTACGATTTGGAGCCATATCCAAATTATATTGATACTACTTCACAAAGGCCCCAGCTAAATCTTTCCAGCTTCGAATATTGACCCGCTCAGCTTCATGTAGCATTCAAAGGAAGCTCCTATAAGACTATCCTGGAAATAATACATCCACAGCTTTTCATCATTTGTATGCGCACCAATCCTTCCCATAAACGACTGAAGGTGAGTCTTCGGGCAAGCTGTTCCGTTGTACTTATCAAAAGTAGGGAACTTGAACTTGTAGGGAATTCTCACCTTGTACTTGTCAAACTCTGAGATTGAATGGCGCGAATCTGCTTAGCCATTTCTTCAAACCTCCTATTCATATCAACCCCTTGGCCTTCTACATCATCCAGTAAAGTGAACTTCTCATCTTGCCCATCCATTTGCATGTTATTCACTCCATCATTGATAATAGTGACCCTGGGCTGAACCACAGGGATTTCAATGTGATGGTCGCCAGCCCCATTGCGATTACCTCCATCTGTTATCCCATTGTTCCTGACTTGATTGTTCTCCACCATCTCGCGCAACAGCTCTTGAGTTTGAACCATCCTAGCCATGAGGGTCATGAAATTGTCCATTCTTGTCCTTAAATCAGCCAGATCTGCTTGCATCTGTGCCATTTCTCTCTCTCTCTCTCTCTCTCTCTGTCTCTCTGTTCACCTTCGTAGGGTATTTGTGCACAGTTGGCTGTCTCTGAACCTTCTTAGGAGCTATAGTGCCTGAAAGTGACATGAATGTTAGAACACTGGAGAAATACCTGCCAAACAACAAACACGTTATATCCATGCAATGTAACTATTCATGTTTCCACGTCCAGGTATTAATATGCCCAAGTGCTGGTATTTTTAACAGAGAATAATCCAGATGTCTCTAGCTTTTCAAACTTTTTTGAGGAGTATTCAGGCCATGATGGCTTTTGATAAACAACTTTGCTCATTCAGAAATGGTAATTGGAAATCATCATTGTATACCATGAAGAAACTACCAACAACCAGAGTCACAAACATAAACAGAATTCCCAAAGGGTTACAATTCAATACAAAAACAAAAAGCTAAAGCAAAGACTCCCACAACAAGCCTGTAGGTAGTATGGATACAAATAACAATAAACTAAAACTCTAGGCTAAAGGAAGATTCAGGTTCCTCTTCTGCAGCCCCCACCTCTGTCTGGTTCTTCTTGACGCCTGCTCTCAGCTTAAGATGTGCAATCTCCTTCATTGCTTCCTCCAAGACTTATTGGCTATGTACCAATTGCTGAGTCTTTTCCCTTCGTATTTTGTGAACTTTTTCTACTTCTTATTTCTTGAATGTCATCTTCACTTCAAAGAACTCTTCCTTTTCTTTGTAATTATTCTGCTCCTGTTCTCTTTGGCCCTGTAACAAAGTAATGGACTGATGATCTTCTCTAAGAGTCTTCACAATCTTCTTATGCTCGCTTCTCTTTTTGACTCTATTAGACCCAGTCTCTGAAAATAAGCTTCTCTCCCAGCAAACTCCTATTCCTTAGCTTCTAAGGTAGCCTGCATCCTCTGTAGCTTTTCTTCTACTTCTTTCTTAGCGTGATTGGCACGATGATACAAGCTAGCCATTTCAGAATTCTCTACCAGAACCTTGTGCAACTGAGCTTCCAACTTCTTGTAATCTTCAAGAGAAACAGTAGTTTGTACCAGTACTTCTTTTGGATATAGTGGAGCCACAACTGAAAATGGAAGGAAGAAGGTATCAACTCTACCTTGTATCCAAGCAGCAAAAGAAGGATAAGTCTTAGGGTCTACCTTTCCGAAATATTTCTTACCCTCTTTAACCTTTGTTTCCCAAGCTTGAGATACTTGAATAACCAACGGCTCATTATCTTCAGCCGGAAAGTACAGAGTCTTAGCTATTTCTTCATCTGACCGAGGATCCTTCAGTGGATAGCCAAATTGCTTTCTAGACAGCACAGGGTTATGACTTATCACTCTCTTCCTACTTAACAAAGGCGCATAGGGAAAATCACCACACCTTGTAATAAACTCCTTTCCCACTAAACTTATACTACATCCCCAAGCTATGTCATCAGATGTTAACCCCATCAATCTTCTAGCCCACTTCTAATCTTGCTTAAGATCTTTGAACGGTCCTGACTTTGGAAGTTTCTTGGCAAACCACTCAGCAAACACCGGAGCACAACAATTCAAGTACCCTTTTCTCTTCTCATTTATGTGATGGACACCAAAGTAGAAGTCTCCCACTAATGTAGGCACCGGGTTTCCATTAATGAAAAGGGTGATAGCCTCCAAGCTTACCCATCCTTTCTCTCCTGGGAAAATACTTATCCCATATACCATTAATGCTAACAGTGCACTGAATTCTAACCACTTCCCTCCAAAAGAAAACACATGGGCTTCTGTGATAAGAAAATCCAGAGTAAATCCCTTCCCTTTACTCGGTTCGAATTCCATCTTCACCCTAAGCATACTCAGACGACAAGCACATGTAATGTCCTTGTACGGGGGCACTTCTCCGTAGCATAATAGGGAACACCATTCTTGACAGGAATCTTCAGGATGTCATAAATTTCTTCCATAGTGGGAGCCAAGACGTAGTCAGCAAACACAAAAATTCTCAACTGAGGGTCATAAAACTACAACAAAGAATGAAGACTATCTCTCTGATCCACAGTAGGTTTGTTCATGTATCCCAAGATCTTCCCATTCCGGCTTCTGAAATCATCTGAAACCTTGTCACTCATCAAGCCCACCAATTTCTGAATCTCCTCAATTTCTGGTTGCGGGAAAGTGTAATGAGCATTCCTTTTTCTGGGTATCTCTTGGACTTCTGCCATCTGGCGAAATAATGGATACTAGAACCGGGCACAATGGATGATGACCTGTAATAGAAACACAAACAGTTAATGCAAGTATGATGCGATGCAAATGCAATGCAGGCATATGATCAACAACTGGGACTGTCTGGATACGGAACACTAGATCCAAGTGACCAAGAACCAAGATCTTTTGAATAAAGCCCCTTGAACCGGAATTCAGTCTCAAATAAGTCCGGAAATCAGATATCTGAAATCCATGTAGCCGTATCAAATCATTGGACTGTACTGATAATGAGGTATGATGAGGTCAATGGTTCCTGCAAACCTGTAAACCCCTCCCAATCTCACGGGTGTGCTCCGGGTCAAACATCACGGACTCTCAAAGCCGAATAGCAATAATACATTCACCATTTCCGAGAAATGGCTCATGACCAGATCAGGGAATCAGTTTGGCATTATGTACTACTCAGGGAGGTCTCAGCGTGAGTCCGGGAAAACAAGCATCCTTTATAAGCTCCCCGCTTCAAGCGCTGGAATCGAGAAACAATAGTACATTCATCCTGAAGGGAACAATACTATCGTCATACGACCATATGATTTGACTGAGTTACTATAAAAGAACCAAGCCATCCTATGCGAGTTCCCAGTGGGCCCTCAGGTGTGGATGGGTTTGCAACAGAATGTAGTCTGCCACTATCACCACTGGAGAGGGATGTTTCCACAAGGGTCCTCAATGATCGGTCCCCAAATGCACATAACTATCGAGGTTGTGTATGACCCCAAAAAGATTCTGGCATCAATACATTTCCAAGACGGTCGCAAGTCTGGGTGTGGAACTCACTACTACCAACATAGCAAGATGCCATGAGGCCAAAGTGACTGTCCACTCTAAGTCCTAGGGTACACTCGAGCCCCGGTTACGAGCTCATCTCACAGTAACAGTTCCCTATCCCACAGAAAAAAAAGGAAACCAGCACAGCCAGACAGTCCAGTATAATATGATGCATGGAATTAAATACTGAAAATTGTAAATAAAGCTATAAATAAAACTGTAAATAAACAACAGTAAAATAAACACGCAACAGCAGACAATCAAACACGCAAAGAAACAAAATAAGCAAGCCCTAAGATTGACTCTGAAAGGGGAACCATAGATACTCTAGTTAGGGATCCCCAGAAGAGTCGCCAGCTGTCGCTCCCTGGATTTCCATCCTGGTACAATCGTGAAAGTGGCGCGAAAAAGGTTAGAGTCGCCATCCAGGCATTTTTATCCTGAAGGAACGGGAATGGTAATGCTGCACAAACCGAAGAAAGAAGAGGAAGGACAAAGGTCCTACGAACCAAAGAGACTGGGTTCGGGAGTCGGTTACAACCTGGGAAGGGTTTAGCACCCCAGATCGTCCGCCGTACCAGACGAGATCCACGCTTGCATAGAAAATCTTTCAAAGGGTGAGAAAATAAAACTGCTACAAAACTGAAATTGAAACTGGATAAGAAAGAAAAGAAAGGGGGAAAATGTAGGGAAAATAAAAGAGTATGCTCGAATGGGCCCTACCCCGCTGCCTACGTACCTCATCTGGACATGAGGATCAGAGACATCGTAGTTCCCCTAACTAAGGGTGGAAAAGATTTCTTGTGTCTTAAGGCTTGAACTGCCTATGTAAATGCTCAGGTGTTGCAGGCTCGGACGACGAGTACGTAACCGTCTTGCAAAATGACAAGTAGAAGCAAGTTCGCGGACGGAGTGAAGGTGATGAGATGAGAAATCCCGAAGGAGAGACACTTATTGTTTGTTTGTGTTTTTTAGAAGTCTTTTAGGAGTGTGGCACAAGAGAGTGAATTCAAGTCCGTTTCCATGGAATGTGTACTTGCTACTACATTCCAAGATGGAATAATAGAACAAGCACACCAAGTAAGGAGAATTTGTCCAAGACTTGTTTCCAAGGGCAAGGGCATAATTTCATTGACTTGTTGTATTTATTAAGTATTTTTTGTAATTAAAAATGAAGAAGTGTTTTTATGATTTTCCTTGACGAAGATTACTTCATGATCCGACTTGTGCATCGTGCTAGGAAAATGCACTATTCCAAGATGGAATGAATACATATTCCCCATGGAATAAGGTTATTACACAATAAGTCACTTCTTTCTTTATTAATGTTTTCTTAGTTTTTTTTGTTTATAGATGAAAAGGAGAAGAGAACCAAAGGAGCAAAAGAAAAAAGTCTAATGGGGAAAGACCACCTAAAGTTATCATGCAAAAGTGGTCCTAAGGTTAGTGAGGTTTCAACTATCCTAAGAGAAAAGAAGAACCAAAGAGAAGAAAAGAAGAGGAGAAGCTAGAGAGCAACCTACTCCTCTAAAGGAGATAAGTTGATTCTAAAGGGGAAAGATGCAAATTGGATCACATGATGGCATAAGACACATCAAAAATCACAAAGCAAAAGCAACTAAAGAAGAAAAGATGAAGAGTTGAAATATGGATAAACATCCACACTTCTCTTACCATGAGTCCCTGAAATGTTAGCAAAATTCCAGCAAGTTGATCAACACACTCATGGAATTATCATGCTCGAAGTTCTAGCAAACAAAGATCAAACAACATGTCAAGCTTTGCTAATACATGACTTACGCGTCGAGAATATGAAATCACACATCAACCAGCAAGCAAATCACCCTAAATTAGCATATCCAATGATCATACGGTGATTAATGGAAATTAAAGCAAGTAAGGGGATCAAACAAGCTCAAAACAGCTTCAAAATGACATTTTGTATCAATGTTAACCGGTTAACCAAAGCGTTAACCGATTAACCAAAGTGTTAACCGGTTAACCAGTTCAAACCTGCAGCAAAATACGCAGAAAACAGGTGCGTTAACCCGTTAACCAAAGCGTTAACCGGTTAACCAAAGCATTAATCGGTTAACACTATAAAAACAATAATAAAAACCTGCAGAAAATCAGCTCAAATCCAGCTTATCCAAATAATTCCACCACAGACCAGCAATCAATTAAGCATGAAATAAATGGATCAATTCACATTAATTAACATCATTAAGCTCATGAACATTAGCACACGGATCCGGTTACAAATCAACCAATCAATTCAAGAAACACAAGCAAATACACAAGCACATGGTGGATCTAAAGCACAAGCATGCAAATAAGCTAAAACAGAGCTAGATCTGAATTTAACCAACCTATAAAGCTGAGGTATGCTTTGGTAATTGTTGTTTGAGCTGGAAATGAGAGATTTCACGGAAAACTTCGAAGATCCGGTGCTAGTCCTCACACTCCATGCAAAATAAATGCAAGCAAAGGGTCTTGATGTAGAATTTTGGATCCAAAAGCACTTCTAATCTCCAAACCAGATCTGAACCAAGTAGATAAACAACAAATTGATGAAAGAAAGTTATGGATGGAGGTCTAGTTCCAAGATCTACACACCTTAATGCAAAGTTATGTGATCTTCAAAGAGGAACTTTAAGTGATTTTGGAAAATTGGGAGAGAAAAGTGAGAGAATGGTGAGAGAGATCAAAATTCAGTAAATGGCAATTGAAAATTATGAGAGAGCCATTCGTTTGGTTTGGAGGGAAATGGATTAAATATGGTTTAGGTTTGGGATTCAAAAAATATGGTTTGGAATTGGCTTAGAAAGTGATTAGGACCTAGCATTGGAATTAGGCTTTGATAAATGCTCTAGATCCTTCTCCTTAATTCAAAATGAATAAAAATCAGAAAATTAGAAAATTGGAGCCAAAACACATGCTGAATTTTGCTGCTGGAATTCAAAATTCGCAGCTGTTAACCGGTTAACCAAAGCGTTAACCGGTTAACCAAAACTTTAACCGGTTAACGCCGGTGAATTTTGAATTCTCCCCCCTTTTGGCGGGAAACTTCTATAATAACCCGGCGCCAACTATTTGATATGATTTTGATCCTCAATCCTTTTTAGGGCTTTAAACATGGTACAGGGCTTGCATAAAAGATCCTGTGAGCTTCTTGCGAGGTCACCATGCTCTTGATTTTGACTTGTAGTGCTTCAAATTTCCCGGATGACTGATCATATGCCTTATGCTAGGGCATGTGAGCATTATGCTTCATCTTTCTATGCAAGATGCTAAGGACATGACATGCTGATGATGATTATTATATGATGATGATGCTAAACAAAAGAGGGAAAATTTGGGGTGTTACACAAAGGTCCCCTGTAGTAGGCCAAAGTCCCCCGTAGTGGGCAAAAGTCCCCTGTAGTTGGCCAAAGTCTCCCGTAGCGAGCAACAACCTCCGTAGTGTGGCAAGAAATTGAAGTCCCCCATAGTGTGGCAGAAGTCTCCTATAGTGAGCAAAAGTCTCCTGTAGTGAGCGGAAGCCCCCGTAGTGTGGCAAAAGATTAAAGTCTCCCGTAGAGAGCAAAAGTCTCCTGTAGTGAGCAAAAGTCTCCCGTAGCAGAGCAATGTGCCCCCGTAGTGTGGTGAATTCCCAAAGCCTCCCGTAGTTGAGAAATGTTCCCCTGTAGTGTGGCGAATTTTCAAAGTCTCCTATAGCTGAGCAATGTGTCCCCGTAAAGTGGCAAGATTTCCAAAGTCCCCCGCAATGTGGCAGAGTATCCCCGCAGAGCGAGCAAAAGTCCATTCTCAGGGCGGCAAGGTATCGAAAGTCTCCCGTAGTGAGAAGAGCGCCCTCGTAGTGTGGCAAAAATAAAAGGCTCCCGTAGTGTGGCAAAGCATTCAGAAGACCACCCGTTGTGTGGCATGTCATTAATAACCCAGCAAAAGTCCACCTATAGTGTGGCAAATAAACAATCTCCCATCCTTATTCCAAAGCATTCATCAAAGTACTACCCTTCACATCTGAGTTATCCCCAAGCAGAGTTCAGATGGTTGGGTTTATTTCCCTTGTCTTCTTCCACCGAGTTCAAATTTTCTGGTTGTTTTTAGTATTCAATCCCTGCATACTTCAAACGTCTGAAAGCAACTGCTATCATCCATTCAAGTCTACAGTGATTGAATAGGGGCATCTGTAACACCCCAAAATTTGCCCTCTTATTTATTATTATCAACCTCGAGCAGTGTGTGCTTCATGCCCGCATCATTACGCATATCATTGCATCGCATTTGAAAAATAAAAATAAATAAATAAATCATCATCCTTTGCATACGCATGAGGTTGTGGTCGATCGAGGCTTGCCAAACATTGGAGTTCAAGAGAAAAATAATATACCAAAAATAATCCAAACCACTTCCAAGCTAACCAACCCAAAAAGGGAAGATTTAACCTTTTCCTCCATTTTCCTTCCACTTTCCTTACACATTTCCTTTCATTTATTCCCCTCTTATTTTTCCACTTCAATTCCACTCCATTTCCTTTAGATGCTTCTACCATGTTCCACAACCTTCTAGAGTATTCCATGGAATATTCCAAGGAATATTCCAAGGAATATTCCTTCTCCAACCCTAACCCTAACTAACTACAAACCTAACTTCATTCCTAAACCTAACTTCATCCCCAAACCTAGCTCCAATCCTAGCCCCTTTATAATCATTAATCACTTCAATGCAAAAGGTTCCCAATTTTTTCACTTTCTCACAATTTCTAGAATCACTTTTTCTCTCTCACTTTTCCTCCATTTCCCTTTTCACCAAATCTTTTTTGAAGAAGCTCTTCAAGTTTCACATTGAAACTTGAAGATCTAAAATCTTAGCCTTCAACCTCTATTGAATTGTGGATTGTAGAAGAAGAAGCTACTGATTTTTGTGAAGATTTCGACTTATCGGAAGTGCAAGAAGGCTCAAGCATCAAGAACACATTTATTTTGCGGATTCGCAGTTTTCTTAGTTTTCTCTTTGATCAAGCTCCGATTCTTGCAACATTTACCGAAGCACTTCTCCGCTTCGTAGGTTGGTAATCTAAAACCATGCTAGCTTTAAGTTATTCTCTCCATCTCGCTATTTCGACATTCTTTAAGTGCTTTAAGTATTGCTTGTGATCAATTACGTTTTCGTTACATTTTGCTTGCGATTTGTGGTTTTTAATGGATTAGAAGTTAGGGTGTAGCTTGTTATAGGTTCTAGCATGTGTAAATAAGCCTTAATTGAGTAGAAATTCGTGTTAACATGATTAGATGTGTGTTAGGGTTGTTTAGAAGTAAGATTGTGATGTCTGGTTAACCGGTTAACACATGCATTTTTGGCCATTTTTAGTGATGTCTGGGGTGCGTTAACGGGTTAACCATTTGGTTAACCGGTTAACACTGTAGAAATTCAGAATTTTTGCTTATTTGCTTGCTTATTCTTGCTTCTTTGTGCCTCTAATGTTCATACATGCTTAGGTACTAATTTTAGGGAATTTTCTAGGTTGGTTTTGACATCTCATTCCCCCATTTCGAGTCGTTTCGACGCGTTTCTGTTCATGTTGCATATTATGTGTTTATGTGGTCATTTGTGTATAATTTGACTTCTTGCATTTTGTTGCTATGTCCACACACTTTTTGTCATGTAAATAATCATGTTGCATTCTGTTTTTGCATCTTTTGCACAATTCGTTAACTCATTTGCATTTCATTGTATCAATATATATGTTGCATTTCACATAACCATGTATGTATGTGCATTTGGTTTCATTTGGTTACATGTTTGATCATATCATTCACATCAATTCAATTCTGAATTTTGAATTAAGCTTGGCATTCTTGTTGATATATCATGTTGCATATTCATGATCAATGCTCATTATGTTCATATGCCATGTTCATGTGCCATATTTTGCATACTTGTTGCATAATAAATCATGTGGTGCATTCTTGCATAATCCCTAAAAAATGATCATGTTCATTCAATTATGTATGTTGATCTGTGTTCAAATGCATATTCATAATTAATTGGTACATTTTTCATTGAGTTTGTGCATTAAAAAATGAAAATAATCAAATCTGCATTTTATATTTCATAGCTGACTTTGCATACAGGTGCTGTAAAATACATGTTGTTTGTTATGTTGTTCATGTTGTATGTGACTTTCTACATCTATCTTTACATGTTGTATGCTGGCTGTAGAAAGTCGCTTATGCTTTGCCTTTTGTTTGGTAGCTATTTGTGCATTTAGGGGCTGTAGTAGGTGCTGAATTTTTGTTTTAGCAATTTTTTAGTTCTTTTAGAATTAAGATAGAGTTTAGATTGAGTCCTAGAATTTATTAGGATTTAATTGTTGTGTGTTTGCCTTATTATTTTTAATAAAATGTACACTAATCCTTGTTTTGTAGGGAGGGAAAGGTATGTTTCCTTATCCTTTATCCTTTTATTTTTTATAAATTTTCTTTTATGCATTTAATTTGATTTTTACCTCTATACTTGTGATTGGTAGGATATCCCCTTTGGCTAGGACCAACTTATCTTCCTTAGGAAGTAAGTTGTGTCCTTTTTTCTTCTTTCTTCTTCTTTTTCTTCCTTAGGAATAGAAAAACCTCACAAACCATTAGGATCTCCCTTTTGTGTATAATAAATAACTTAGGGTTGGTCTTAGTCCCCCTTAGTTTTTTGACCTTTTCCAATTTGGGTCTTCTTCTCTCATCCTCAAACAATGTCTAAAAGACATTTAATAAAGGATTGAAATAGCCTCTTGTGTATAGCCTTATTCCATGGGGCACTCATATTCATTCAATCTTCGAATAGTATGGGCTTGTCTAGCATGATGTACAAGTCTAATCATGATACTATCTTCACCAACAATAAACTCAAAACACTTCTCATAAAAGACAACCAATAAAGACATCGCTTCTTCTCTTCTCATCTCCTAATCTTTGCGGACGAATGTGACTTGCCTCGACAGTTCAAACAGCGATACGGTAAACACCCTCGAGTCAGAGCTGGTAACACCTGAGCTATAGCTATAGCAACGTCATCCTAAAAAATACAAACAATGTTCCCGCCTTAGTTAGGCGAACTACATCGACTCTGATCCTCATTTTCCCGATGAGGTACGTAGGCAGCGGGGTAGGGCCTGTTCGAGCACATTCTTTATTTTCCCTACATTTCCCCCTTTCGTTTCGTTCTCATTTTCCAGTTCCCTTTCAGTTCCAGTTCCAGTTAGTAGTACTTTTGTACAACAACATCTTATTTCTTACCCTTTGAAACAAATAAGCAAGCGTGGATTTCGTCGGGTACGGCGGACGATCTGGGGTGCTAATACCTTCCCAGGTCGTAACCGACTCCCGAAACCATATCTTTGGTTCGCAAGGCCTCGCCTTTCCTTCTTCCTCAGGTTTGTGCAACATTACCTTTCCCGTTCCTTCGGGATAAAAATGCATGGCTGGCGACTCTACCTTTTCCGCGCCACTTTCGCCTTTGTACTAGGATGAAAATCCCGGGAGCGACAGTAAGATGCTCAGTGGATCCGGTTGCCTTCGATTTTGGTTACTCTTTCTTTTTGGTTGTGGTTGATTAAGTTCACCATGCCATTATTATGTGAATATTATTATACTATTATTATTGTTAATATTTAGATTCTTGCACTTTAATTTCTTTTGTTACTAACATTTAATTTCTTGCACTTTTATTGCCTTTATTCTATTTTTCTTTATTCATCCATATCATGTTTATTATTTGCCCTTGTTTTGTTGTTGTTTTTCCTTTTTTCCATTTGGACATAAAAACATTAATAAAGGATTAAAATTCTAAAAGACTTGTGACTTTAATTTGTGGACTTTTGATTACTATCCTTGGCTTTGGAATGAAGATTTGGACTTAGATTCTTATGACACATTTCATTTTCCTTGGTCTTCACGAAGTTGGTATTTGCCTTTATTTGGCCATTTGCTAGCTTATAAGGATGGAACTCTTAATCTCATAAGTATGAATGTCATCAAGTTTGGTTAGATCTTTCTTCCCTTATCTCCTTGTTTTCTTTTTTAGGATAGTCCCTTCATCTCCTCCCTTTTTTTAATTGTCAAAACCTTCTCCCCTTTTCAAAGGATTCTTTCTTTTTAAATCATCACCTCTTTAATAAACCAAAACCTTGACCTTTGTCAAGTGGCTTTTATTTTTTTCTTTTCTTTTAAAATCAATGAATCTAATCATGTTGAACTTAATTTAAAAAATAAAAATAATCAAACTCATTCAAGTTGTTTTGTGCCTTTGTGCACTTTTGTTTGTTTTCTTTAAAAAGGTTTCGATTATGAGTCATTATTCTTTAGTCGGGTGCAAGTCTCTCAATCTCCATGGTTGTAGTTTGATGTAATTCTGTCTCATGTCATTTGTGGGGGTTTAGTGGCATACTCGTTGAGTTTATCCGAGTTGGCGCCCTCCCCATAATGATGTATGAGTCCATGCCTTCATTCTCATGGTAGATTTGTTTGGCTATCCACTTGAAGATGACAAATTCTCTTCACTTAATAAAATTAATCATAACCCACCATTTTCACTATTTGTACCACGAATTACGGGGTTTTGATCTTGCATTGCACTTTGTGGGTACAAAGGCATGAGGTGGTAAGCCTCTCCAAACACAAAAATATTAAAAATAATTATTTTCTCATCCCCCGACTCTCATTTAACAAACCTTTTTCAAACTAAAAGCAGTAAATTTTTCAAAGGGCCCCCGTGGAGTACCACAAACATTTTGGGTGCGTAAAACCTTCCCATTATATAACCTATCCCCTTACCTGTTTCTCTATTGTGTTTCTTTAGCTTTTTGCTTTTAGATTCATTAGGATTTATTTGCTTTTTTTTCCTTTTCCTCTTGGAATAAAATAAAAGCGCGGTGGCGACTCTGTTTAATTTGAGTTAAACTAGTTAATAGCTTACACTCATGATTTTACTGCTACAGATGCATTACAAGTTTTCCCTGAGTTAATTAATGATGTCAAACTATCTAGAATCAAAACCTTAACACAAGATTTTGATCTCTTTCGCATGAACCAAGGGGAAACCATTGGGGATTTTGATCTCTTACCGCTACTCCTAATGATGTTGCTACTAACAAAATTTTGAGATGTCTCACTAGGGAATGACAATCTAAAGTCACGGCGATTAAGGAATCTAATGACCTAACAACATTGGACTTGACAACATTATTTGGCAAGCTCCAAGAGCATGAGCAAGAGCTCGTAAATCTTGAGAAACATGAAAAAGTTGAAAATAAAGAAAAGAAAGAGAAACCTAAGGACAGCGAAAAGAAGTCATTGATCTAAAGGCTTCTAGTTCAAAATCATCCACCAACGATGAGTGTGAGAGTGAGTCTAGTGATGATGATAAAGAAACGAATAAAGATATAGATCTATTTATGAGAAGGTATAATAGATACCTTAGGAAGAATGAAATTCAACATTCGGATAAACATCTCATCAACTATAGAAGGAAATCTAAATCTTCAAAGCAAGACGAAAGTAAGAATACCAAGTCAAAAGAGTCATGTTATAATTGCAGAAAATTTGGTCACTATAAATTGGATTGTCCCATGTTGAAGAAAGACAAAGGTAAATACAAGTATCACAAGGAGAATAGCATGGCTAAAAGAGCGTATATAGCTTGGGAAAGTGATAGCAAATCTTCAAGCAAAGGTAACTCAAGTGATGAGGAAGAGAAAGTCAACCTCTTTCTCATGGCTCATCAAAGGGGCAAAAAGAAAGTAAGACATGCCAAATATGATAATTTCAATAAATTGTCTTATCCTAATTTACTTAATACTTCCAGAGTTCTCCACCATGAAGCTAAATAAGCTTTTAAATGCCTAGCCTCAAATAAACATATTTTTACACATTTAGAGGCAAAGGATTCTGATTCCAAAAAGAAATTAGAAGATCTTAAGCGTTCTATGGTGGAGCCTATTAAAGAAGACAAGCGAGAATGGTTTAATTTTCCTAATTGTGAAACTTGTTGTATTTGGCAAAGAGAGGTTAAAATTCTCCAAGCCAAATTGGACAAGGTTTTACAACCAAATATGCCATTTATTATTGATCGATCTACCTTCAGAAGTAACATGAATAATCCATATCAAAAATACACTTATGTGGTGAAAGATCAAATAAGAAAATGTATCACCAAACCAAACTTGACATATCTTTATTATTTAAAGAGGGGACACACTATTGCCAAATTTAGTTTTAGAAGATTTTTAGTTCCTAAAGTCATTTTCCTATTGTTTCCTAAATGCAACCAAGATTTCACTCACACACAAGGACCTAATGAAAATTGGGCACCTCTTTCCCTTGTTTAAATTTGTAGGTGGAGTGTCTTGAGGCTACAGATATGAGATGGTTTCTCAACAGTGGGTTCTCAAGACATATGACGGGTGATACCTCCCTATTCTTTGACTTTGTGGCTAAGAAGAAATGATTTTTTAGCTATAGAGATAACAAAAATGGAGCTATACTCGGAAGAGGTACTGTAGGTAATCCCTCGTCTACTACTATCTCAAATGTCCTATTAGTTGAAGGCTTTAAACACAATCTAATTAGGATTAGCCAATTATGCTACAAAGGATATAAAGTCTCTTTTTCAAAAGATTATTGCATAATTGAACATAATGATAAAATGGGTGATTTGTTTAAGGCCTTTGTAAGTTCTATATTTTTAGGTTGGCATTAATTTTGTAAAATAAATATAGCAGCATTGTATATGTACATGACCTTTTCAAAACAAAGAAATCATAAAGCAAGTAATCCTTTTGTGCGCCCAAACATGTTGTGTTGAAATGTTTCAACATCTGGATCAACATGTCATAGAAGATGTCAAGAGAGTTCATTTGACATCATGAACTGTTGAAGATGGATTAAAGTTTCTGTTTTGGTTTCAACAGAAACAAAATATTTTGAAGATTTAAAACAATCTAATGGCGCTGATTGTAAAATATCTTGAAGACTCAAATGTGCTTTGAAGAAAAATTTCAAATATTGAATAAATATAGATTTTCTATATTTAGAGATATTTTAGGATGTTGTTTTTTTGAAGATCTTTTTGTATATTTGTAGCAGATTTTTCTACATTTTTGTAGCAGTTGTTGTTGTGATATTTTAGGCCCAAATCAAGTTTGGAATAGGTTATAAAAAGAAACCTTGTAACCTAGGTTTAGTAACCAACCGAAAATGTAATAGACATATCATCAGGGTTGTGTTCTTGTGGCAGACGTGCACAACAAGGTTTAATCTCTTGGTTGTTTTATTTGTGAGTCTCGAGGCTTTTAAGCAAGAAATGTTATGTATTCAATTGAAGCTTCTAAGAAAGGTTAAGTTATTTTCATGGAAATGTGTCTTCTAGTTTGAATTTTTGTGTAGGTAAAGAGCCGTCAATAACAGCAACTGACTATTGGGACTATAAGACATCACTGAGGTGATTGGAAGTGAGGATGGGTTTCTCATATTTAGGAGTTCCTAAGTAGAAGTTGCACGGGTAATGATTAAGTCAGAAGAATGTAAATTGTAGGTGTTTGATGAGAAGTCTTTTAATTGATACTAAATAGTGGATTTCCTTCATGGCTTGGTAGCCCCTAGAGTAGATGAGTTAGCATCGAACTACGTTAACAATTTGAATGTGTTCTTTACAGATTTCAGTTTATTTTATGCAGTATGTGTGATGAATGTCATATCAGATGTTTAAACAACCTGAAGAATGTTTAAATATGATATATCAGAATGTTAAAAATGTTGTTGTGTGTGCTTTTCCATGTTTATATGTAACATATAAGATGTCTCAACATTGTATTCGACATCTGAATCTGTCACACAAGAATTTCAGGCTTGAGGGCCAATAATGTATACATTCTTGACTTGAATGAATTATCCTAAAATGGCATCAAGTGTCTTGTCTCTAAGAGTGATGACTAATGGCTTTGCACAGACGGTTGGCGCATGTTAACTTTGATTTTCTAAATAAAATAGTCTCAAAGGATTTAGGAGTTGGTCTACCCAAAATTAAGTTTTCCAAAGATCATCTTTGTGATGCGTGCCAAATAGGGAAGAACACAAGGATCTCATTTAAATCTAAATATATTGTTTCAACTTCGAGACCGCATGATCTTCTCCATATGGATCATTTTGGACCATCTAGAAATAAGAATCTAGGTGGAAATTATTATGGGTTTGTTATTGTAGATGACTATTCAAGATTTTGTTGGACTATTTTCTTGGCTAGTAAAAGTGACACTTTTTTTGGCTTTTGAAAAGTTTACCAAGTTATCTCAAAACAAAATAAATACTCGTATTGTTACAATCCAAAGTGATCATGGAGGTGAATTTGAAAACAATCTCTTTGAGGAGTTTTGTGATAAACCTAGACTTGATTATAATTTCTCCGCTCCTAGATCTCCCCAACAAAATAGTGTTGTGGAGCGCAAAAATAGTATTTTAAAAGAGCTTGGACGAACTATGATTAATGACAATGGTCTTCCTAAATATTTTTAGGTGGATGCCATAAGTACGGAGTGTTATGTTTTTAAAAGGAAGGAAGCCAAATGTTTCACATCTCCATGTTTTTTTAAATTCTATGTATTAAATAATGGTAAGGAAAATCTAGGTAAATTTGACTCAAAAGCTGATGAAGGTATCTTCCTTGGATACTCTCAATCAAGTAAAGCTTATAGGGTATACAATAAGAGGTTACTTATTTTTTAAGAATCTATTCTTGTTTCCTTTGATGAAGCTTATCTGAAAAATGTTGGAGAAGGTATTTCTATTGATGGTGCAGGTGCTCGTTCAGAGGATATTCTTAAGGATCAAGAGTTAAAGAGTAATGAACCCTTCCTGGAAAAAATTTAGAAGGTGCCTGATCAAGAGTTATAACTTGCAACAAGGCTTACCTTATTGCTCAAGGATATAACCAAGAGAAATGCATTGACTATGAGGATACATATGCTCCATTCACAAAATTTTAAACTATATCAAATGAATGTCAAAAGTGCTTTTCTTAACAAATACATTAATAAAGAAGTTTATGTATGCCAACCTCCTGATTTTGAGAGTCATGAAAATCCTAATAATGTTTACAAGCTTAAACGTGTTTTGTATGGACTCAAACAAGCCCCTAGGGCTCGGTAAGAGCGTCTTGGCAAATTTCTACTAGATCAAAGATTTTCAAGAGGGAATGTTGATACTACTCTTTTCATTAAGCTTCAAGGAAAACATTATATCTTTTTTTAAGTTTATGTAGATGATATTATTTTTGGATCTACTAACATAAATATGGTAAAGGAATTTTCATGCTTGATGCAAGGTGAATTTGAGATGAGCTTGATAGGGGAGCTAAATTACTTCCTCAGACTTCAAATCAAACAACTCAAGGAAGAAACATTCATAAGCCAAACTAAGTATTGCAATGATCTTCTCAAGCGATTCGATATGACAAACTCCAATGCCTACAACGGTAAGTTTGGATCGGGATGAGAAAAGTAAAGACATGGATATAAAAGGTATAAAGGTTGATCAGTTCCCTCATCTATCTTACCGCATCTCGTCTAAATATCATGTTTAGTGTTTGTATCTGTGCTAGATTTCAATCATGTCCCAAGGAATCATATTTAAAATATGTCAAACGTATTCTTAGATACTTGTGTGGTACTTCTACGTTTGGACTTTGGTTTTTCTAAGGGAAGTGATTGTTCTTTGGTCGGATATTCTGATTCCGATTTTTCCGGTTGAAAATTGGATAGGAAGAGCACTAGAGGTACTTTTTATTTTTTTTCAAATTCCTTAGTGAGTTGGCATAGCAAAAAGCAAGTTTATGTTGCTTTGTCAACAACCGATGCTGAATATGTTGCGGTCGGTAATTGTTGTGCTCAAATTTTACAACTTAAATAATAATTTCTTGACTTCAATGTTAATCTTGAATGTATTCCTATTTTATGTGACAATAGAAGTGCCATTAACCTTACTAAGAATCTAGTATTGCATTCTCGCACTAAGCATATCGAAATTCGTCATTATTTCCTTAAGGATCACGTAGAGAAAAGTGATGTGGTATTTGAGTTTGTTGATAGTAAAAATCAACTTGATGATATATTTACAAAACCACTAGCTACAAAGCCTTTCTTTCATATCCATAGGGAATTCGGTGTTCTCATTATCTTCGATCTCCTATAATCTTGTTACATTGCTTGCTCTCTTTCAACACTTATTTTTGTCATGTTTATCATAAATACTAACCACAAGCTATGTGAGAGCACCACTATTCAAACTTTTTGAAAGTAATATTGTTTCTATTCATCAAGCTTGTTAAATTTACTTGTCTATGTGAACTTGATCCTTAAAAGGATGTTTCTTATCACTTATATTATGTTTGTTTAAATCTAAATCCAAAATCTATGATATATATATATATATATATATATATATATATTTGAACATGTTTTGGTGGTTTATTTATTCATATATTCGCTTCACATAACATCATGCATGAATACATGAACCTATGATGCCTTAAATTATATAATTTGGACATTTGTAGTGAAAATGTGAAAATTGAGTATTTTGGACCCTCCTTTAATCTTAGGTCCCACTAGGTCGACTGATGAGTCGGCTCATGAGTGGCCTATATGCGCTATCGGAAACTTTGAACATGATGAGTCGACTCATAAGACCTCATAGGTTGACTCATCACTAATGCAATATGTGCTATATGCTTGGAAAAACGTGTTTTGGCTTTTTATGCACCCATTTCCTAGGCTGCATCAAGTCACGTGTCGATTGAATTCACTTCATTTCATTTTTCTCTTCTCTCTTCTAAAAATATCACTCATATCATCTCTCATCTCTCTAAAACCCTAAATCCCTCTTCTCCTCAAATTTCTTCAAATCAACTTAAATGGCTTCCACAAGAGCTACTGGAAAAGATCCTTCAGAGGCTCATCTTCTCATTCAAATATTCCGCTAAATGCTTTATCTCTTCTTCTAAATGATCTCAAAGACACTTTTGATAAGAAATTCAAGGATATAAAGATCATTAAACAATATATGTATTCTATAGTTACGACTAGTCGTATGCACATCCCACATATTATTGAGATGATAGACTTTCAAGAGATTAATCATTTTTTGTCTTGTCATACTAAATACAATGTGGATATGGTTTGGGTTTTTTATACGAGTCTCGTTGTAAGTTTAAGGGTTATGAGTTTAATTTTCGAATGGGAGATAAGATGTATGATGTGAAAGACCAAGTGTGGAAATCATTATTTGGTATATCTCTTGCGTCTACTCTTGGATTTTTTATCACCGATTCTGAACATATTGATGGCTATGATTTTAGGGCAGAATTGAATGAAATGCTTAAAGACCCTTTTATTGATAGCTTTATTGAAAGTGATTTATTTCTAACATATACTACAAAAGGTAAGGTGAAATCCATTAATCGCATCTTGCATTGGATTGTCTCACATAAGCTTTTTCCTAAGAAGGGTGGATACTCTCAGATTGATATGGCTGAAGTTTATCTAATATACCATATTAAGAGTAAGGTTAAGGTAAATTGGCCCCACTATTTTGCAAGCTATATTTTTGCTCTTAAGGAGAATAAGAAGGTTTCTTTGTGTTATCCTTCACTTTTACGAGCCATTATCAACATAGCCAATATTCTTGTGGATGGAATTTCCTCTATTTCCATTTCAGATACTCAAGAGTTTCAACAAAAATCTATTAGTTTAATCGGGCACATTTGGGATCCCAAATAAACAAAGATATATATATATATATATATATATATATATATATATATATATATATATATATATATTGTTAGGGCTAGTACTGGTGGCAGAAATAATGATGAAGAAAAAGATGAAGGTATTGATAGTAATGAAGATGATGAGAATCGTGAAAAAGATGATAATGTTGAACCCATGGATGATAATGATGACAATCATGGTGATTGGTTACATGCAGTTGCTGAGAAATATATTCCATATGATAACCTGGGTTAGGGTGAATGGTAGTATACCAGATGGACTCAAAATGCAACCTCCTTCACACCTCTTTCTCCACAGTGTCCACAAGATGACAATCCAAATGTTATTGACATGCTTCAAAACATGCAGACTCAACAAAAAACCTTCAATGCTGCTCAAGATACAAGATACTCAGAATTGGAATGACAAATTGAAGAGCAAAACACCAAATTTGCCTCTTATGCATATCTTCATGCCGATCGTTACTCCGCTTTGTAATGGCAACTACAAACTCAAAGTGAAAATTTTAATGCCTTTACATCCAATGCATTGACAAGAATCAACGTTATTAGTTGTTCTCATAAAGCTCTTAGTGGGTCCTTCAACACTCTGAACACTAACTTCATTGAGTTCATCTAAATGTATAAGAGAGATCATCGTTCGGGTGTGCAACGGAGAAGAGATTCTTCACACGGGGAGAGGAGGCCTTAGGTGTCTTAGTACATTTTGCATCTCAGTTTCATTTAGTTCATATTTTCATTTTCATTTAGTGTTGTTATGTTGCTCTCTATTTATATTCTATGTCATTGGTTTGTACCTTAACTTATCTTTGCTACCTTATCTATCTTTGTGGCTTGTTTTATTTATGTTTTCACTCCTCTATTAATCTCATATTATATGTATGTTGATTAATGTGTGTCTATTGCAATGGATGTAGAATATTAATTCTCTGGTTACTTGTTTTAATCTTATCCATTTTCTCTTTTTGATGTTGTCAAAGGGGGAGAATTGGTTCATTACATGGAAAGATTGTACATGGTGTATATTTAGGGGGAGAATGCTTCTCAAAGTGCTCATTTTGTCAGAGCGTGTTCTTAAGTTTTACCATCATAAAAAAAAGGAGTATGTGAGAGCAACATATGTTTTAATGATGTCAAAACTCATATTGTATAGCACTTTGCAATTTAGCCGGTATCACCGCATTCTCGTGCATATGTGGCATCTTGTCTACCTTGCATCATTTGAGTTGCATTGGCTTCATAGTGATTGGTTTCCCATGTCAAAGTTTCTTATAAATGTAGATTTTTTTGGTGTTTAATAATTTATGAGTAGACTCATACAGGTCCACAGGTCGACTCATTTCTTCCAAAAATTCCTGGGTTGCTTCGAGTATGAACAAGTCGACTGGGGCCTTGTTATAGGTCGACTCATGGTTGGAAATTTTGAATGAGTCAACTCATAATGCCTTGTAGGTCGACTCACAGAGAAACCTTTTTTAAACATGTTCACATTGGTCTCTATATGTCGAATGGCCTGTTTGAGTGAGTCGACTCATTTTGTGGCTTTGCACCATTTTTCCTTTTTGCTGCCAATTTTTACATTCTGCTATTTTTCCTTATTTTATTAGATCATATAAATAGTTGGAGTCTCATTTTTTCATAAGCAACAAAAAAAGTGAAATATATACACATTTTCTCTCTCTCTCTCTCTCTCTCTCTCTCTCTCTCTCTCTCTCTCTCTCTTCATCTTCATCCTCTCTTGCATTCATCAACAATTATGCATAACCCTTTTTGTTGATCAAAGTGCATATGTTTATGGTGATAACGTTCAAACATAGGAAATTGTATTCTATTTGGGTTGAGAGAAGTGTAGGTTTTTCTTAAATAAAACCTTGTGGTTTTCTCCTCCTAGTTCTGGTGGATTTAGGGGTTTTGTACACATCTTTGGTTTATCAATTTAACTGAGGGAAGGGGTTTGAAGATCTGCAGGATTGTTCAAACAAATCACGGTAACTGGATGATTGTGAAGGAAGTTATGGGTTCATTCATATCGGTACAAATAAATCATGCTAGAATTTTGAAGTATCGTGGGTTCTTATAAGAAGGTAGCAACAATCGGTGGAAGACTTGATTCATCTTGAATCAAGGGGAAAAGAGGAACATAACATCTACATGAACATTTAGGATTGGTTTATGGTTACTATTTCTTCTTTATAAAAATATTGCGATAGATAATAAATATCATAATTCTATTTTTAGAATTGGGGGAAGAGGTGCCCTTAGTGAGGACGAAAGGGTAACTGCCTAAACGAATTTGGTGCATTCATCCTTTTCATATCTCTTTTAAAATTATGCACTAATTGGAATTGTGTGATATTGATAATCTCATTTTGCTAAATTGTTATGCATCTAAGGTGTTTGATAAATTGTAGCTATCACTTTGGTTGCAACTTAAGAAAAATTATGCACTATCATTTGTAGCAAAATAATACTTGTTGTTGTGTGCACACCAAGTGTTTGATAAAATTCATACCATATAATTCTATTTGTTAAGTACTCATTTTCTCCTTCCTTAACATTGTTGGAAGTAGTATTATCAATTTCTTGCATAGTTTAAGTGATTAATTAGCATTGCGTTGATTTGTTCATCTTAAGCATTCCATTTGGTTTATCTCGCATATTCGATCTTCCAATAATGAATCATTTTTAGACAAAAAAAATTCGGGAGCTTTCACGGCTTTTTCAAGTAATTTTTTAATTTGCCAAAGTTTTAAATAAGGGATCTATTCAATCCCCTTCTAGATTTGTTCCATTGTCTAACATAGACCACTGAGTTATAACCTCAAATATTGCACAACTAAGATAAGCCAATAATTTTGGAACAAGAGAATCATAAGCACAAATTGGTTTACTCTCAGCTCTTCAATATGTTTATGTGTTCATACCAACAACTTTGAAACAAAAGATACTAGTAATTGTGTTACTATAAAAGGAGACTAGAATTAGATACAAAATTACATTCATAGCTAAACCATACGAAATGGAAACCAAAAAAGTTATGAAACTAACTATCGGTTTCATATATCTTATTTTAATCCTTGAACTCTTCCATTGTATTTTACGTTGTGTGGATTTTGAACCTGCATTTTCAAAATAGTCTTACTCACTAAACAACAACAATAGATAAATAGACCAAGAAAAAGGCTTCTGTTTGGAAGAATGTTGCATATTCTATTAGTGTTGATACTAGATCGAATTTTCATAATCTTGATATGGTTAACTTGAATAATTATGTTTCAGAATTGGGAATGAGAAACTCAGTCTCTAATATATACGGAGAGCAGTCGAGAGAATAAGATATTATTCATTGCAATAATAGAATGATGGATAACTTGAATTCAAATTTGGGTTTGAAATTATGGAAGGCTATTTCGGAGCTTAGGGTAGTTGTAGGGGCTGTTGGGCGAGATTTCCATTCTAATTTGAATGTGATGGAAAGAGATGATAAATTGAGAATGTTGGAAGGGATGGAGAATTCTTAATCTTTTAAATTATTGTGGGGTCATTTAACACCAGAGGGGGTTGTAGTAGAGCAAAGAGGATAAGGATTTCCCATATTATTTATAACGGCAACACGAATATTTTTATGATTCAAGAAACTAAAATTCAAGTTATGTCAGATTTTATGGCGAGGAGTTTTTGGAGGAAGGAGATTGTTGACTATTATTTTTCAAATTCGGTTGGAGCTTTGGGAGGCTTATTGATTCTTAAGAAGGTCGGAGGCTTTGAAATATTCAAAGTTTCAAAGGAGTGGGTTTTTTGGGCATTAAGGTGAGTTGGAACAATAATCTCTATTATATAATGAATGTTTATTCATCTTGTTCAATGGTGGATAAACGTTCTTTATGGAGTCGTTTGTTGAGTTTAAAGGCTAGTATGTTAGATGGTCGTTGGATTATAGGAGCGTGTAGTTAAAAATCTAAATGAGAGGAGGGGTTTTTCGGTGGGAGGTAGGAGTTCGGAGAGGCGCGAATTTGCGGATTTTAGTTTTGAGAGTGATTTAATGGATGTTCCTTGTAAGGGAAAGAAGTTTATTTTTTATAGTGGGGATCGTAAGGTTTGTAGTAGGATTGATCGCTTTCTTGTGGATGATGGTATTATTGAAAATTGTGGGGTGGTGTAATACCCATATATAAAAGACATACATCAAAACATATTTTTCATATAAAAATTTAAGTTTGGAATTGAAATACAACAAGTTCTTAGTATCACATTGTATAAATATAACCACTACAACATAAGGTACTAGCAAAAAGACTATAAATAGTACAAGATGATCTCAAAATAAAAAGTCTAAGAACTAGATCTAGATATCTTAAAAGTCTACAGCGGAAGAACCCATCAAACAAGCAAAGATAATCAAGTAGCCTTGTCTTTACACTTTGCGGAACCTGAAGTACCTGAAACAACAACATCAACATGGGGTGAGATAAAACATCTCAGTGACTTCCATATCTTAGAGTTCTCTCAACTTTAAAAGGTTCGAAACTAAACATTACTCAAGTCGGGATAACCTAGACTTCGAGTTCTCAAAACTAGAGACATCAAATAAAATAAAACAGAGTACACACAAGGTGCTTTAAGGAATCTTTCCCCGTTAAGATTTTCGGATCCACGGATTAATTATATCGACATAAGTCATATAATTAAGTTAGGATATATCATAAGGAAGTAAACTTCCAACTTCTAACAACTACCTAGCCCGAAGACACCCTTCAAGTATCGACGCCTAACTTAACATCTTTACGGTTTTTTCGAAAAGACGGGCAAAAGTCGGGTAAAAATAATATTTTTTTGGCATCATGTGAAAGTACATAATTTTAGCTTCAAAACGATATGTTGAACACTAAGAACGGATACCCAGATAAAAAGTTATAAAAGAAAACATAATTCTATAAAAGAAAGCATAATTCAGCTTGAAAGTTATAGTTCGCGGAGCAAACTCAGAGAAATTCATACAGTTCGCTGCACGAACCCTGTTCGCGGGGCGAACATAGAGAAATTCTGCTAAAAATAACTACGGGAAACCCTTCTCAAAACCCCCAATTTCACAAAAATGCACCAAACATGAGGAATCCAAACACAAATATACCTATAATCATGTACTAAACATCATACTTAGTTTTAATCGAGATTTTAACCGTTTAATCTTTCGATTTCAAGCTTTCTACCAAAATCTCTAAAAACTCATAATCCTAAAACTCATCCAAAAGTCATAACAAAAGTATCTAACTATGAACCCACCTCGAGAGATGAAGATTGACGGAAGGAATGAGCCGATTCGACGGACGGATGATGGAGAAAGATGAATTTGAAGCTTAGGGTTTCCCTTCTTCTTCTTCTTCTTCTTCTCTTTTCTCTTCTTTTCTTCTTTTCCCTTTTATTTTCTTTTTTTACCAACTTCTTTTTTCTCTCATTTTCTTTCTATATAAACAATTATATAAAAACTTATATTTTACCAATGTGTCCAAAAATAGAGAGTATCCAAAAATGTCTCTTAAGGCTCAAATTAATAAAATCTCTGTAATAAATAATATCAGTTAACCAAATTTAAATTTCGTTTACTATAAATGGTTTTTCATTAAAATTCTTAGAATAAACCGAAATCCTATTGACCTTAAATAATATTACCCGGAGAGTTAAATAAATTACGGGATGTTACAAGTGGTTTGTCAATTTATTGGTCCCGGGGATATTTCGGATCATTGTCAGATTTGGTTTATGGCGGATAACTCTAATTGGGGTCTAAAACCTTTTAGAGTTAACAACTCATGGTTTGATCATAAAGATTTCATTTTATTTGTGGAGATTCAAGGTAGAGGTTACTTTGTTATTAAGGAGAAATTGTGTCTTTTTATAGGAAGACTCAAATGGCAAAATTCTAATATCTTTGGCAAGATCGATTTGGATATTGAAGAAGATGGTTACCATTATTAATAATTGTCATACCTTGGGTGAGACCCTCTTTTAGGATTTGGAGGACGAGGTGATGGAGGACAAAAGGAAGGCTACTAGTAGATTTTGGTTGAATCTAAAGATCAAGGAGAATATGTTAATTCAAAAATCAAGACTTGTGTGGCTTAAAGAGGGGGATTCCAATAGTATATTTTTTCGTCGAGCCTTGAAGGAAATAAGGAGGAGAAATTTCGTTGGATCTTATAATTCGGTTAATGGAAGTGTGCATCCGGTGGAGGTGGTTAAAGAGGAGGTTTGAGGGCATTTTTCTTCTAAATATTTGGAGCCGAATTTTGATAGGCTGGTTCTAGAAGATATTCTTTTTAATCATCTTAGTGATTCCAATATGGTTTCACTTGAGGGGATTTTTAATCATCTTAGTAGTGGAAGGTTTGAGGGGCTTGGTGAAAAAGGTCAATTGAATTGGGGAATTTTAAGGGTTTTAATTTTGATGGTAACTGTTTTATGGATATTCTTCAATTTGCGGATGACACTTTATTAATCGAGGATGGTAGATGGAAACACATTTTGGCTATAAATGTTGTTTTGAGGGGCTTTGAGTTAGTTTCGGGTTTGAGAATTAATTTTCACAAAAGAAAAATTATAGGGGTGAATATTAATGCTAACTTTATGGATTTGGATTCCTATTTTCTCTCTTGCAGGAAAGAAGATAGCTCTTTCATTTTATTGGGTATTCTGGATAGAACGTTTTTTTTACAAAGTTTCATTGTGGTCGGGATTGTTGTTGAATTTGAAGAAGAGGTTATTTAGTTGGAAAAATCGTTTTCTCAGCTTTGGGGGAAAAATAACGCTATTAAAATCGGTTCTTTCTAACCTTTCCATTTTTATGATCTCGATTCAAAGTAACTTTATTTGGGGTGGTTCGGAAGAAATTTGTAGAATTCATTGGGTGGGTTGGAATGATGTTTGTCTCCTTATTAAGGTCGACAGTCTTGACATGAGAAGAATTGATGATTTTAATGTAGCTTTTCTCCATCAATGGAGGTGGAGAATTTTGTCGGAATCTAACTCTCTTTGGATTAATGTTTTGAAAGCTAGGTACGGTGATATTCATTTGAAAGTGGTCTGTGGAGAAGGTGCTATAGTAAAAGATAGTCATGTATCAAAGTGGTGGAGGGATATTATTAATTTGAGGAATTATTTTCTGGAAGAATATTTTTGTCTAATTGCAAATTTTCTATCAGTAACGAATTTTATACTTCCTTTTGGCACTCTTGTTGGTTTCTTGATAAACCATTTAAATATTTTTTTCCGCTGGCTTACGAAGCTTCTCGTCTTAAAGTGGTTTCGGTAGCTTGTATGGGAGGTTATATCAGAGAAAGTGGGTGTGAGGGGATTTCGGTGAAGGAGGTTGCTTAATGGGGTGGTGGCTTCGGAATTTATGGAGTTGGCCAACATGCTTGGTGGAGTTGGTCCTTACTTTGGGGGCGTGGATTTGGTATCGTGGTAACCTAATTCCGGGACTGTTTTTCCGGTTAATAATTTTCGGCATTATTTGGGTAATATTCAAATTCCTTTTGGTCCTTACGATAATTTTTTCGATGCTTTTTCTTATGTATGGAAGACGGGTGTTTCTTCTAAAGTTAAGGCTTTTGTTTGTAGGTGTTTTATTAATAGAATTCCAACAAAGGAAGCATTATCTTTAGAGGATGTTCTTTTCCTAATAATAATTTTTGTTGTGCTTTATGTGGTCATTTTAGCGAATCGGTAAATCACTTATTTTTGGGGTGTGGCATTTCAATGTTGGTGTGGATGGAAGTGGGTGATTGGATCGGTTTTAACTACTTGGTTGCTTCTAATATGAAAGAAAGTTTTTTTTGGGCAGTATCATTTTGGTAAATGAAAGAAGTTGATGAGAGGTAAGGAGAGTATTGTTTGGATGACAACTTGTTGGAGTTTGTGGCTTTTAAGGAATATATATATATATATATATATATATATATATATATATATATATATATATATATATATATTGTTTTTTCTCCCACATCCTAAATTTGATTGCTCCATCCATGATTAATGTCTATAAGAAGGATGATACGAGTAAACGAGCTATGATGTTGTATTGTACGAGCTGTAAGCCTAAAGTGCCTAGGTATGTGACTAAAATTATGGAAGGGCCCTCCAGAGATCGAGCACGAACAAGGTGATGGTTGACAAAGTGAGGAGGAAGGTGTACCTGTCAGGCACTCCAATACTAAAGTGAGTATTCGGTACAACTGGACATTCAACATGTAATGGTCTTGCCCTTGGTCCAACTGCCCCTATCTTTCAAGAGATAATGATAGACAATTGGGTGACGTGGCAGGTGATGAGGAGACGTGATCTCCCCATCATTAGTTCAATAGATAAAGTGTTTGCCCGACGTGTCAAGCACCTGCTCGGACAGTTGGAAGTCTGTCCAACGATGTAGAAAGCTTGCCCGACTGAATGAGTCTCTGCCCGACATGTTGGACCATGGTCCAACAGTGTCCTTGAGGCCCATCCGGAACATAAACCATTTCTCTATTGTTGTTTCTAAGTATGTGGATATGAAATCTAAGGGTATTGAGAAACAAAATGTTGTGTTTAAGTCATTGGATGTGAAATCTAAGGATATTGAGAAGACTAACGATGTGCTTAAAGTACATGCTCTTTTATGGAGAAAGCAAATATTTTTCATGATCAAAGTCTTGTAATTTCCATAGGTAATGATCCTTATAATGTGATGAAAAATGAAAACATACATCAAACTCACATTTGTCTATATCACAAGAAAAACTAAAATACGACAAACCAATTAACCCTTAGAATAATTAAAACATTTATTGAGTTCTAATACAAGAATCAGAGGATAGTTCATGATGCAATATTCTATCTAATAATCTAATAGAGTTTATGTACTCTTTTGGATATGCTGTGTATAGAGTCGACACTTACAAACGCCTTCGAGACAAATCTGTATGAAAGGCGGCTTGCACATGTCATCTGGACATTCACCATGTAAATAACATTTTCTTCTTGGATAAGACCATATTGGATGCTCAAAACACATTACCAAAAATAATAGAGAAAGAAAGATAATCTTAACAAAAATAAAGTTAATAATATTAACCATATTTTTGCTAAATTGCAAGAATCAAACTAAATGTTTTTATCACTTTATAGTAGTTTTTCTTATCACTTCATAAAAGTTTATATATTGTGTATGTTTCTTCAACATACTTAGTGAACAGGCTAGGAAAAACAAGGCAATCATATATTTTTTCTTATTTATTATTTTATAATTAACCTTTTATGATATTGCTTAGGCATATTTCATATTTCAATATATCTATAATTTCTCAAAAGAGCAAGAAAGTTTCATAATTGATAATGAAGTATTTTAGAATTTTTTATTGAAAACCCCTTAGTAACAATCTAAATTTAAGCACCTAATAAAATAAATTACTTAGCAAGTCACTCCATTGGGTAATTTTCCTTAAAAATTAAATATATATATTTTTATTTTATATTTAGTTGGATAAAATATTTTGTTTTAGGTAAAACATATTAAGTTGGAGAAAACTTTGTTAACTTACAAGTCCTCTAAGTTAGAATCCATGGTGCTGAGGTTTGTAGCAGCCCAAATTGTCTATAATAGGGAAGGAAAATGCTTAATAGTAAGAAAATGTGAAAATAAAAAATGTAAGAATAAATCTCAACAATTTATTATCACCACTACCCTATGATCTCTATTAAAAAAGAAGTTAAATTTAAAATCAATTTAAAATTAACCTCTAAAATAATGATATGTGTACATTCTTACATTTCTTCTTCAAATTCATTCGTACTAAATAGAATTGCTCAATAGAGAATTTAGGAATCAGTTCTCCTTGTTAATGAAACCATATGAACCATATTTTCACTATATTTCATGAATTAGACTAAATGTTTTTATCACTTTATAGTAGTTTTTCTTATCACTTCACAAATGTCAATATATTGTGTTTGTTTCTTCAACATACTTAGTAGACAGGCTAAGAAAAAAAAGGCAATCATATTTTTTAGTATTTTATAATTAACCTTTTATGATATTTCTTAGGCATATTTCATATATCAATATATCTATAAAAGGGGCAAGAAAAGTTCATAATTGATAATGAAGTATTTTAGAATTTTTGATTGAAAATCATTTATTTAAGCAAGTGATTCTAATAGAGAACTAAGGTTTTTCGAATCTGATTACAAAAAATCGGGTCAAAATTAGACTCAAGAAAAACAAAAAGAAATTGATATCCGATTGTTTCTATGGAATAAAAAACAACGGGATTTTACAAAAATCATAGAAGTTACAATTGAGTTTAACAATTTCTCCTATCAAAGACCATTTCCAAGCCGTGATTTTGATGTTCCAAACAATGTCAATGACATTCCAACTATGGCTCTTAAAGATGATCTCATTCCTAGCTAACCAAATATTCCAATTAGTCGCCAATCAAATCACACTAGTATAGCGGTAAAATCATGAGTGTAAGCTATTCGTTAACTTAACTCAAAGTAAACAGAGTCGCCACCGCGCATTTATTTAATTCCAAATGGAAAAGGAAAAAAAGAGCGAATAAAACCTAATGAATCTAAAAGCAAAAAACTAAAAGAATCGAGCAGAGAACGGGTAAGGGGATAGGTTACAAATTGGGAAGCTTTTACGCACCCAAAATGTCCATGGTACTCCACGGGAGCCCTTTGAAATATTTATTGCTTTTTTGGTTTTAAAATGGTTTGTTTGAAAAGATATTGAAGAAATGATAAGAGAAATGTTTTTTTTAAGATTTTTGTGTTTGAAGAGACGATCGTCACATGCCTATGTACCCATAAAGTGCAATGCGAGATCAAAACCTCGTAGTTCATGGTAAAAATTGTGAAAAGAAACAATGTGTTGAATTGATTTTAAAATGTAAAGATAAGTCGTCATTCTTTAGAGAATAATTCTGCTAGAAAGAATGAATCATATCTAAACATAAAAATGGTGAAAGAAAGTTTCTGTAACACCCATATAATATATATCTAGAATAATATCATACAGTGTTAATTTTTGGTACTGGCATCATCATAAATACCTACTAGTATGATTCACATTCTCGTCCAATTCTAAAACTATACAAATATGGCACAAGACATGGAAATCATACTAAAATAAAAGCTAAGAACAATACAATATCCATTATTGTACAAAGATACAAAAATACACATCGGAAGACTAAACTAAGCTTAACTTGAAACATCTCGAGCATAGCTCCACTCGTAAATCAAACCTGCATAGGAATCTGAAAAGCAACAACAATAGTAGGGTGAGATAACAACATCTCAGTGGGTTCCCTATCTTAGAGTTCTCTCGACTCTAAGGGTTCTATCAAAACCTAACCCAAGTCTTTATTCGGGGAAAACGACCTTGAGTTCACACGCCTCACTCTCGCTGGAAACACATCCAAGAGTTCTACAAATCCTACTATCACTAGCTAGGATACTACCTTTTTACTTCCCATAGGACTCGGTGTAACACCCATCTCAAGCCTAAGGTCACTTCTCCATAAGGAAACAAAACAAGATGGAATATCCATTTAACATTCTCGACACTTCACGTGGGACTCAATGTAATACCCACCTCAAGCGTAAACCATGCTTCTCGTGGGACTCAATGTAATACCCACCTCAAGACTTATTATTTTCTTCCCATGGGATTCAGTGTAATACCCACCTCAAGACTTATCATTTGCTTCCCGTAAGACTCAGTGTAATACCCACCTCAAGACTTATCATTTGCTTCTCGTGGGACTCAGAGTAATACCCACCTCAAGACTTATCATTTGCTTCCCGTGGGACTTAGTGTAATACCCACCTCAAGACTTATCATTTGCTTCCCGTGGGACTCAATTTAATACCCACCTCAAGACTTATCATTTTCTTCCCGTGGGACTCAGTGTAATACCCACCTCAAGACTTATCATTTTCTTCCCGCGGGACTCAGTGTAATACCCACCTCAAGACTTATCATTTGCTTCCCGTGGGACTCAGTGTAATACCCACCTCAAGACTTATCAGACGATACCGCGTATAAAGCATCATGGATTCGCAACAACCTAGGATGAACCTAACCATCTCACAAGTCATACCATCTAACAATTTCTAGTTACAATACTAGGCCGCACTATTGGTTTATGGTGAGATTTCCTAACTCTTCCTCCATCCTTGATACTTTTGGTTATATAGTTTTCAAAAACATATAACTCTAACACTCTAGTCTAATTATCATCATTAAACTAATCTCATTGTCTCTATTTCCACCAATTCTCACGATTATCGCATATTTTCACAACTTGCGCATCTAATATAATTACCACAATTTCTTAACTAACATAATTACGGTTAATCGGAAAATTCAGGTAAAAGTCGGGTAAAAATAACATTTTTTGGCATCAAAAGATATTTCACGTTTTTAGCTTCGAATGGATATGTGGAACGCTAAAAACGGATACCCAGATCAAAAGTTATGAATTAAATATCAAAATTGAAACCTACAGGTCTCGCTGAGCGAGCTCCTTCTCGCTGAGCGAAAATCGCCTTGGAACTTTCGCTGAGCGAGGTATGCTCGCTAAGCGAGCTACATCAGTTCAGGAAGTTCCAGCCTTACAGGAAAACACTTCTCCCACACCAAATCTCTTCCAAGCATCAACCAATGCAGAAAAACATAATCAAACATGTTCATAAACATCATACGAGTAATTTAGTTAGGTTTTAGCCGAGTTTTAACCGTTAATCCATTATTTCTCAAGATTTCTACCAAAAACCCTAAAACTCTTAAACTCCAAAACTTGACCAAAAACTAAAATAAAAGTATCTAACTACGAACCCACCTCGAGAGTTGAAGATTGGCGGAAAGAATGAGCCAATTCGATGGACGGATGATGGAGAATGATGGATTGAAGCTTCAATGTTCACTTCCTCTTCTTCTTCTCTTCTCCTTTCTTTATCTCCCTTTCTTTTCTTTCTTTCCAATTCTCTTACTAACTTTCTCTCTTTTCTTTTTTCCTTTTATAATACTTAACTTATTTTCCTTATTAACCAAACAAATTCTATCTATCAATTAGTAATATTAATGGGTTCAATTTGAGAGTATCCAAAAATGTCTCTGAACTGAATATTTAATAAAGCATCTGTTTCAGATGATACTAATTAATCTTAATTAATATTATCCAGAGCGTTAATTAAATACGGGGTATTACATCCTCCCCTCCTTGAATGGAAATTCGTCCTCGGATTTCCTTTACTCATCCACAACAATAGTTTACATCGCTATCTTAGATCCATACTTATCAATAATTCTCTTACATATCCTGACATTCTCAAATTCCAATTTGACTCCGCGACTCAAATCCTCGTTTCTCAATAAAATCAAACCTCGCGTCCTTACTCATACGCGCGCTTCCAATATCGGGTTAACTTATAAGTTACTATTTCTGTAACTTATTTGTTGCTTCATGCTGAACACTTAGTCTCATTCTTCATTCGGAGATGACATACCGGTCTAATTCTTTTCATTGAATCACAACATAGAATATAACACTCCAGCTTCATTCCGTAACATTCAACACTTGACAATCTCTACAAGATACCTTGGTGAAATCTTAATCACATTCAATTTCCAACGAAACTCTTATTACAAACTTTCAATTATTAAAACCATTTCAAAAGTTTCCAAACGACTTCTTTAGCAATTCCACTTGGTCTTATACCATAATTGTAATCATTTACATCGGACGATTCATCCTATCGGTATCTTACCATAGACAACCTACTCAGGACAAGGTTCCCTTCGACACTTATAAATAAATCATCTCAAATTCTCATAATCTAACTGGACTCTTTTATCTATCTCCTTTCATCATGCTTCAAAAGCCTAACAGTGGAGATACCAAAAATTCTCAAGCAATACCAAGTATTCGATATTCATCGAAGAAAACACTTATCCATCGGAGCTCTCATCAACCAAGAGAATAAGAACTTGTAAACATGTGACAGTAGAACAATTCACTTGTCTACTACACAATTGACAACATTGGTCCAAACTCTCTAATAACAAGGATGTAGGGTTGCACTGCTGCAAACACAACCAATACAATTCCCATTTCCATTCAAAACTCGAAGCAATTCATCCAATTAAACTTAACCAATATGACCATGATCACAATGCTTCATATCGATTCTCTTTATAAAATTTCCATTCATTCAAGGTTTATGTTGACATAAAGTCTCCATTAATAACATCGCAATCACGCCATAAAACTTACAACAACCAGCGAAACACCAACACCAAACTCAAATCATCCCTATTACACTTGCAGGTTTCCATAACACTTGCCTTCTAAATACAATATTCCGTTTACTAACCGTTTTGGATCACACAAAACATATCATTCGAATTCACTTCTCTCAAGGGTCTTGTTCCTTAAACGACCGGATATACATGCTTAACTTTGTGACATCATCTTTTATTCACACAATAATTTAGATACTAAAACATTTCCGGAAAGACCAACACTTCACAAATCTCTTATAACTTCTCAATTTAGGTTCTTAGTAGTCACAATAACAATACGCTAAAAATTCAGATCATTTACTGTTTACCAATCCTGCTCAAAAGGTAATTCAATACTTTAACCTCTGATACTTTGAACGAAAGCCAAAACAGACTTACAATTCAGAAAGTACCATTCTCTAAAGTCTTCCACAAAAGTTATATGTCAAATCGATTACCTATCCGAGGCTAAACGGTCAAACACAACTAAACTTGCTCCTCTTGCTAATAAATAATCCAACTCGGAATTATCCATCTAGTCCATACTAACTTGTAATATGATTCTCACTTGCAGTCTCTAAATAGGTGCAACAATCATTGACCATCCACAACCCAAGATAACACAAACGGGCACAACATGCAGATTATACTCTCTAACAAACGACAAAGTAGAAATACCATTTTGTAACAGTCACAATACGAATACTCGACTGAATAGTCCGATTCCATTCTTATAATGACGCTAGTAGGAATCGACCAGGACAACATCTAAGGGTTTTAGCTACAAGATAATGCTTGGTTTGTTCGTAAACAAAATCCGACACCCAATCCTTATCGAGTAAAACAAAGCATAACAAAGGACATCTTGTCCCTACTATACAACTTTGTCCCCTCACTCTAATTCCTTGCAAGAATTAGTATCAACAACAACATTAATAACCTCACCAGGGCATAATCCAAATACTTTCGATTATTCACAAACACATGATTTTTGCCTTACACCTGAAGACTGAGGTAAATCACTCATCTGAAGAGCCTAGTTGTCTATGCTTACATATTAACCTGGGTTTCCTTACCCTCTATCAAACATTGCATAGAAAGTTTCTGAAATTCTGGGATCAGGTATGTGATGTCGAATCAGATGTTTAAACACTTGAAGACATAAACAAAACTTAAAGTGCTGGTAAATTAAATAACACAGGAAATTGTTAACCCAGTTCAGTGTATCTCCACACTTACATCTGGGGGCTACCAAGCCAGGAAGGAAATCCAATATAAGTAATATTAATTCTGAATTAAACCAACCAGTTTAATCCTTCACTTAATATCTACCCAAGGCAATTTCTACCTAAGTCACAACTTAGATATGAGTATCTACTCACTCCCCCTCAATCACACAGTGATCTTTTACAATGATTAATAAAATTGAAGTCACACTTCAAATACAACAGCTTGATCTTACTTAAAAGTTTCAATCAAGACACAATACACATTTTTCTTAAAAGCTCATAAAGTGATAAAACAATTAAAACCTGCTATTAAACACAAACACCCTTTACAGTCTTCTTAATTTCGTACTCTATTCTGAGAGTTTATGTTCCTTAAATAAATGCTTGGCTTTTGGGCTTTTTACAAATTATCCAGTCCTGATAAATCCCATTGTCATCACCTTGAATTAGGGTTAGTTAGTTTGTTACCTCCTTGATTCAAGGTGAGTTAGTTATTTTGTTGCACTGAAGTCAGATAACTAAGCTCCCTAAAGATGCTCCTTGGAGTGCTTATCTATTCACAATTAATTCCAGATAAATTCTCCTGAATTTACTCACTTCTGTTATGCATCATTTAAGTCTGGTAGTAGGTTTACGATGTCACAACATCTGGTGTGACATCCTGATGTCTGAACTAAATTCATTAACAGTTACTCTGTTTGTCAATGTCACAACATCTGGTGTGACATCCTGAACTAAGTTCAACACTTCTTGTTTGTCAAAAATTCTGCCAATTCATAACATCTACAAACTTCCCCTTTGGCTAATTTTTGGCTAACACAATCTTCTGGTTTTATCAGAGTGCAGCAGAGTTCTTTTCTGTTGAACCATGTGAGAGCTAATAATTTGCTCCCCCTCAATCCTGTATGTATACTGCTGTGACTTGTTTAACAGACTTTGATATATCAATGAGCATTAAAAAAAAAAACTTAGTTCAGAAGACAGAAAGTTAACATCAACATTGTTCATTAATAGCAGCAGGCATTCAGTACACTTCTCCCCCTTGTTAGACAGAAATTGGGGCCAAACATTACATAAGCAGAGAAAAAAAACATTCAAAATTTCAAAACAAAGTTACTATGTAGAACAGACAATTCAGTTTCCATCACACCCAACTTCACTCAGACTCATCATACTCAATATCTTCTTCATCCTCAGACTCAGCATCAGATCCATCAGCATTCTGAGCACCCTCTTCCAGCTCTAGCCTTTGAATTATTTCCTCAAGCTTTTTCTTCCTTGCATCCAGCTCTTTGCAAGTTGTCTTGAGCTCTGCAATCAGGGCTGCTTTGGATATAGGAGTCTTGACATTTGATGGTCCAACAGATGTCCCACTGGGAGCTTCAACATCTGCAACATGATGGCTCAGGAATAGTTTGTAGTGGAAGGACAGTGGACTCTCCCTCTTTCTGACAGAATCCTTATCAGTAAGGATGCCTGGATATTGGTTAAGAATTATTCCACACAGCAGAGAGGGAAAAGCTATTGGAAGCTTGGTTGCTGATGTTCCTGCATGCTGTAGGGTTTGATCAAAGATGTAAGCCCCATAGTCCAAATTTGTTTGGGTGCCTACAGCACATATGAATCTTCCCAGTCCAGTAGCTATAGAGGAAGTGTGGTTGGTGGGGACCCAGTTGACAGTTCCAATCTTGTGCAGCATAGCATACTTTCTTGTTAGCAGGCTGACAGACAGTTTGCCTTTGACTGGCCATGACTTGACCTGGTTGGCAGTGATGATCTTGCAGACTTGGTTGTCAGATTTGCCCAACTCATTTGGCCCATCAGTTTCTCTCCCTAGGTAATGATTTATAACCCTAGGAGAAAAATCAACACATCTCCCCCTCACATATACCTTCCTGAAATCTTTTGATTTTCCATCAGCACACCCTTCTTGCAGATTAACTATGAACTCTTTGACCAGCAGTTCATAACAGGGAGAAAAATTGGAAACAGTCTTGAATAAGCTAGCATTGGATATTAAGTCTATTACCTCAGTGCACTCCAAAGCAATGCTTCCCAGCTCTCTTTCCAGAGCCACCCTTTTTTGGTAGACATACTTCCATTTGCTCACACTAGAGACATGATGGAAGGACACATTGTCCAGAGGAGCTTCAGGAACAGCAGAGGCAGACCTGGGAGGTGCTGGCTTCTTCCTTGGTTGGGATGTTGGGACATCCTCCTCAACATCTGAGTCAGGTGGAGTTGTAGCTTTCCTCTTCTGGGTGCTTACCTTACTCCATTGCTTAGTAGGTCCAAAGGCAACTTTGACTTTGTCCTTCTTTGGAGTTGATTGTTTCTCTTCAGGAGTTGCATGTGCAGCAGGATTCTTCTCCTTCCTAGCCCTAAGCCTCTTGGCTATGCTATGGTTAATAGATGCAATGATCTCTGTGTCAGAGTCATCATCTAGGTTTTCAGCAGGTGGAGGTTGGGAAGCCTCTTTTTCAGCAGTTTGATCAACAGAAGCTTGATCATCAGTGGCTTTATCATCAGTTGCTTGATCATTTGAGGCTTTTTCATGGCCATCAGAAGCTTCAACATTTCTTGGGACATCCTGTTGAGCAGGTATCTCCTCTTCAGCCTGGTTGTTTGGTTCTTCTTGTGGAGCAGGCATGCTGTTCAGGGGAACAGATACCTCACGCACCACTCTTTGTTCAGAAAGGATCTTGTTCATAAGATGTTTGATGGATGCATCCACATAGTCAGAAGCTTTGGGGGTGCTTGTAGATGAAGGAGTCCCCTTGCTTTTGCTGAAAACAGGCTCCTTTGCTCTTTTTACATTGGGAGTTCTAGGTTTTTGAGCAATAGGGACACTTCCTCTGATTTCGTCTATAGGAGTAGCATCCATTGGTACTATAGAGATTGGAGTTGCATGCACTACATCTTCTTGATTGAGAACCTCATCAATGAAGTTAGGGTTTTGATGTTGAGACATTTTTCGAATGTAGTGGAAGAGGAGTTAGGTTTGATTGATTTTGATGAGCTTAGAAATTCAGCTTTAGCATGCAAATCGTTTGGTGGAGATAGTGAGGAGGTGAGGAGCTGAGAGAACGTTTGTGCATTTATAGAATCAATTGCTATTGGAATTTTTAAGAGTGGAATACACAGAGTTATTGACCAGACTGATACTGCCATATGGTGATCATGCCACACGATGTCATGAGACATGCTGGCACTTCTCCATAACTGCTATATTTCACATAAGCAGATTCCCAATTTACTCCTTAGGTTTTCAAATTGGGTAGCATCCAAAGCCTTAGTAAATATGTCAGCCAATTGCAGATCTGTGGCTACATGTTCTAATGTGATCACCTTCTCTTCCACAAGATCTCTAATGAAATGATTTCTGATGTCTATGTGCTTAGTTCTGCTGTGTTGGATTGGATATTTAGAGATGTTAATAGCACTTAAGTTGTCACAGTACAATGTCATGACATCTTGTGGGACATTGTATTCTGTGAGCATTTGCTTCATCCATACCAACTGTGAACAACTGCTACCAGCTGCAATATATTCAGCTTCAGCAATGGATAGGGACACACAATTTTGTTTCTTACTGAACCAAGAAATTAAATTGTTCCCTAGAAAGAAGCATCCTCCTGATGTACTCTTTCTATCATCAGCACTTCCAGCCCAGTCAGCATCACAAAAGCCAGTGAGAATTGGTTCACAGCTATGAGAGTACATTATGCCATAGTCACATGTACCATTAACATATTTCAGGATCCTCTTAACCTGGTTTAGATGACTTACTTTTGGCTCAGCTTGATACCTTGCACACACACCTACTGCAAAGGCTATATCTGGTCTGCTAGCTGTCAGATATAGTAGGCTTCCAATCATGCTTTTGTATAAGCTTTGGTCCACATTCTCACCCTTGTCATCCTTTGTCAGCTTTAAATGAGTGGGGGCAGGTGTTCTCTTGTGACTTGCATTGTCCATCCCAAACTTCTTGACAGTGTTCTTTGCATACTTGCTTTGGGATATGAACATGGAGTCCTCCATCTGCTTGATTTGCAGTCCAAGGAAGTAGGTTAGTTCTCCTACTAGGCTCATCTCAAACTCAGATTCTATTTGATTAACAAAATTTTTAACCATCTTGTCTGACATCCCACTAAACACTATGTCAGCCACATATATCTGAGCAATCATGACCTTTCCCTCTTCATCCTTCACAAACAAGGTTTTGTCTATTCCACCTTTCCTGTACCCATGTTTAATGAGAAAAGTAGTTAGTCTTTCATACCATGCTCTTGGGGCTTGCTTTAGACCATACAGAGCCTTTCTTAGCTTGTATACATGATCTGGACAGCTTGGATCAACAAATCCCTTAGGCTGCTCCACATATACTTCCTCATTAAGGTACCCATTTAGAAAGGCACTTTTAACATCCATCTGAAATAGCTTGAACTTTAGGATACAAGCAATTCCTAGAAGTATTCTGATTGATTCAAGCCTTGCTACTGGTGCAAAGGTTTCATCAAAGTCTACTCCCTCAATTTGTGTGTATCCTTGAGCTACAAGTCTAGCCTTGTTTTTTGTAACAACTCCCTACTCATTTGACTTGTTCTTGTACACCCACTTAGTGCCAATCACATTAATGTCATCAGGCCTAGGAACAAGATCCCATACTTCATTCCTTGTAAACTGGCCTAATTCTTCTTGCATAGCAGAGATCCAGTACTCATCATTCAGAGTTTCCTTGATGTTTTTAGGTTCTATCTTTGAAACAAAGCAGGAGCCTGAAATCATCTCTCTTGATCTAGTGATGACACCACTGTTGGGATCACCAATTATCAGATCTTTAGGATGATCTTTCTGGATTCTGATGGAGGGAGGGTTGTTGGATTGCTCTGACCTTTCCTCAGTTAAAGTGAAACCAAGATTATCACTTTCTATTTTAACTTCAGTTTGATTGTCAGCAGATGTTCCAACATCATCAGCAACATCTGCAGAGGCATCATCGATAATCACATTTATTGACTCCATTATAACCTTGGTTCTGGAGTTAAATACTCTATAAGCTCTGCTATTTATGGAGTATCCAAGAAAAATCCCTTCATCAATTTTAGGGTCCATCTTTCTTCTTTGATCCCTATCAGCCAGAATGTAACACTTACTTCCAAACACATGAAAGTACTTGACTGTAGGTTTTCTTCCCTTCCAGACTTCATAGATGGTGGATAAGTTCCCTTTCTTAGTGTGACTCTATTGTGGATGTAGCATGATGTGTTCATAGCTTCAGCCCAAAAGTACAGGGGTAACTTTTTAGCATGAATCATGGCTCTAGCTGACTCCTGAATAGTTCTGTTTTTCCTTTCAACAATCCCATTCTGTTGAGGGGTGATAGGAGAAGAATACTTATGATTGATCCCTTCTGAAGAACAGAAGTCTGAGAATTTTTATTCTCAAACTCCTTTCCATGATCACTTCTTATTCTGACCACACAGCTTGCTTTTTCTCTTTGGATTCTATGGCACATATCCTTAAAAACATCAAATACATCAGACTTCTCTTTAATGAAGCTTATCCATGTATATCTTGAGAAGTCATCAACAACCACATAGGCATATCTTTTTCCACCAAGACTCTCAACCTGCATTGGTCCCATAAGATCCATATGCAGTAATTCCAAAACTTTGGAAGTTGTCAGATGTTGGAGCTTTGGGTGTGACATCTTGCTTTGCTTGCCTATTTGACATTCACCACACACTTTACTTTCATCAATCTTCAGTCTTGGAATTCCTCTTACAGCCTCCATAGATATGATCTTCTTTATTCCTCTGAGATGGAGATGACCCAGTCTTTGGTGCCACAGCTTCACTTCTTCTTCTTTGGCTAAGGAACAAGTTGATGTGAGGCTGAAATCTTGAGGTTCCCACATATAGCAGTTGTCTTTTGATCTGGCTCCTCTCATGACAACCTTGTGTTCTTTATCAGAAACTATGCATTCAGTTTTGGTAAAGTTTACACTGTAACCTTGGTCACATAATTGACTTATGCTGATCAAGTTAGCAGTTAATCCTTTTACCAGCAGCACATCATCTAGACTTGGTACACCTGGGCAGTCCAAGGTCCCAACTCCCTTGATTTCCCCCTTTGCTCCATCTCCAAAGGTTACATATCTGGATGAGTGTGACTTTAAATCTACCAGCAGATTCTTCAGTCCAGTCATGTGCCTTGAGCAGCCACTGTCAAAGTACCAGTCTTCCTTAGCAGATACTCTGAGAGATGTATGAGCTATAGAGGCAACAACCTTCTTGGACCATTTGTGCCTGTTGTGAGGTTTCCTTTGATGCATCTGCCCTGTGTAGTGTTCATCTTTAGAGTTCCAAGGTTGTCTGTTGAACTTGTTCTTGGGCATGTATTTGTAGCTTTGATCAGCATGAAGACTAGCTTTAGGTACCCACACTTTCTTGGTGACCTCTGTCTTCTGCTTAGGTGGTTGCTGAGACCTCTAATTTGGATATCCATGCAGCTTGTAGCAAAAAGGTTTGATGTGACCAAACCTTCCACAATGATGGCATCTCCATCTTTGATATTTCTTTTTCATCATGTTCTTGTCATGATGTTGAGACATCTGCTTGGACATCTTGTTTGACTTCATGGGATTTGGAGTTATTTGGCTGGTGCTAACCTTAAAGTTTTGAGCTTTATTAAATCCCAGCCCAGTCCTATCCCCTGAGTGCTTGTTATTGTTGAGAATGACATCCAGTGTGTTTGAGCTACTGTTCAGCATTCTGACAGATTTTGACATATGCTCCATTTTGGAGTTGAGTAGGCTGGCTCCACTTTTCAAATTGTCAATGATCTCTAGATCACTTGCCTTTTCAGCCTTTAATTCCTCAATTTGCTTCTTCTGCTGTATATTCTCCATGCATACTTCAATGCTCCTTTTACACAGCATCCTGTAAGATGCTTCAAGCTCTTCAAATGTCAGCTCCTCATCATTGGATCCTCCTTCAGTTTCACATACTCCAGCTAGAGCTGTGATGTGCTTTGCAGATTCTTCTTCTGACTCACAGCCTGAGTCTTCATCTGACCAGGACACAGAGAGACCTTTCTTTTGCTTCTTTAGGTAGGTTGGGCATTCATTTCTGATGTGTCCATACCCTTCACATCCATGACATTGGATCCCTTTTCCTTGGTTAGTCTTCTCATCATAATTTGACCTTCTATTAGTGTCATAAGGTCTTTTATTCTCAGAGGTTGAGTTTCTTCCACTTGGTCTGGGCCTGTTTTCCATTCTTTTGAGAATTTTGTTGAATTGTCTTCCAAGCATAGAAATTGTTTCTGATAAGTTGTCCTCAGAGTCTGCTTCATGATTTTCTTATTCTTTATCATTATTTGAGACCAGGGCTATGCTTTTGTTTTTCTTCACAATTGTATCATTCATTCCCATCTCAAAGGTTTGAAGGGAACCAATGAGCTCTTCAACCTTCATTGTGCAGATGTCCTGAGCTTCTTCTATTGCAGTAAACTTCATGTCAAATCTTTTTGGCAGTGATCTGAGAATCTTCCTTACCAACTTTTCATCACTCATCTTCTCTCCCAAGGCACTAGAAGTATTAGCAATTTCAAGGATGTTCATGTAAAACTCATGAATGGTCTCATCTTCCTTCATCCTCAAGTTTTCAAACTTGATGGTGAGAAGTTGAAGTCTTGACATCTTCACCTTTGATGTTCCTTCATGAGTGGTTTTGAGAGTGTCCCAAACATCCTTCGCCAGCTCACAGTGATGCACAAGTCTAAATATGTTCCTGTCAATGCCATTGAATAAGGCATTTAAGGCTTTGGAATTTCCAAGTGCTGAATCTTCTTCCTCCTTGCTCCACTTTTCTTCAGGCTTCAACACTTTTGTCCCATCCTTATTGTCTTGGACAGGGTGCTCCCATCCTTTGTTGACTGCTTTCCAAGCCCTGCTATCAAGAGATTTTAAGAATGCTACCATTCTTGGCTTCCAGTAGTTATAGTTGGATCCATCCAATATAGGTGGTCGATTCACATATCCTACATCTCTGTCCATGTTCCCAAAATTTGCAGTCCCTAGATCTCACCCAGTTAAATAGGCAGGGTGCCTGCTCTGATGCCAATTGAAATTCTGGGATCAGGTACGTGATGTCGAATCAGATGTTTAAACACTTGAAGACTTAAACAAAACTTAAAGTGCTGGTAAATTAAATAACACAGGAAATTGTTAACCCAGTTCAGTGTATCTCCATACTTACATCTGGGGGCTACCTAGCCAGGAAGGAAATCCAATATAAGTAATATTAATTCTGGAATTAAACCAACCAGTTTAATCCTTCACTTAATATCTACCCAAGGCAATTTATATCTAAGACACAACTTAGATATGAGTACCTATTCACTCCCCCTCAATCACACAGTGATCTTTTACAATGATTAATAAAATTGAAGTCACACTTCAAATACAACAGCTTGATCTTACTTAAAAGTTTCAATCAAGACACAATACACTTTTTGCTTAAAAGCTCATAAAGTGATAAAACAATTAAAACCTGCTATTAAACACAAACACCCTTTACAGTCTTCTTAATTTCGTACTCTATTCTGAGAGTTTCTGTTCCTTAAATAGATGCTTGGCTTTTGGGCTTTTTGCAAATTATCCGATCCTGATAAATCCCACTGTCATCACCTTGAATTAGGGTTAGTTAGTTTGTTACCTCCTTGATTCAAGGTGAGTTAGTTATTTTGTTGCACTGAAGTCAGATAACTAAGCTCCCTAAAGATGCGCCTTGGAGTGCTTATCTATTCACAATTAATTCCAGATAAATTCTCCTGAATTTACTCACTTCTGTTATGCATCATTTAAGTCTGGTAGTAGGTTTACGATGTCACAACATCTGGTGTGACATCCTGATGTCTGAACTAAATTCATTAACAGTTACTCTGTTTGTCAATGTCACAACATCTGGTGTGACATCCTGAACTAAGTTCAACACTTCTTGTTTGTCAAAAATTCTGCCAATTCTTAACATCTACGGTTTCCATAGTTCTCTATCTGTATCAAGAACGATCCGATTTGGTACTCACATCAAAATGTATGCATTCTAGAAAAATCCAATTTTTCCAAAACTTAACAATGATAATCAGTCACTACCAGGAGGGTAACTGATCAAATCAGTATGATCCAGTACTCCTAGTAACTGAAATAGATTTAGAAACACAATTATGTAACCGGGTAATACCCAGAGGACAATCCGATTACTTAGTGCAAAAGCAAACTTCTGACCTTCTTTGTTACCCAAACCTCTCAAATTTATTCCAATCACATCCAAAAGTTACGACCATACTAAACGACGATTCCACACAAAAGTAATCATACCACTAGAGCCTTAATGAGCGAACCATCACTGCTTACACTTTTCAACCTTAGTCTTAACAATAACTTAACAATTCCACCATACAATTGTCTAACATACCTTCCGTTATCACTGTCTCATATTGTGTTGCTAAGAACGTTTCCATACCATATCAACTTGACGCTCTGCGGTAATCTCCTTACATCCAAACATAATTCATCTTACTAGAGTTCTCCCAAAACCAAGGTGCTTACTCTAACACTTAACATAACTTCATCCGGTCCATACCAAATTTTCCTCATGATACTGAACAAGGCTTACTCTCTCTCCTGCATTATACATTATACCATTCCTTAGGTAATTCAACATTTCCGAATTGATCCCTTACTAAAATATAACACCTTGATGTATTACTCTAAATTCGGAGCTTCCGTCATAGCCGGATATACAACTCTAGTCTTATATCTTCCGTTCGGGGTATACTTGTCTCCCTAGAAACGTGTTATCACGTCCTAATGTTTCTTCCCAAGTTTTGCCACAACTTTAGGTTCCCAAACGATTATGAAAATTATTCACTCGCAACTCCTATCCATTTGCAAGGTATTATCCAAATACATTCCTTGAAGTACCCTCGCTCATCCAAGATGCCACTACGATCTTAGGTCCAAAACACTAACAATTAACTCATTCCAGAACCTTAAGTCACACGTTCCATAAACATCTTCTCTTCTCGTGAAATGAAACTTCTCAACACTTTTATCCGTTCAAGTGACCAACACTGATCTACTAGTGACTTTACTTATTCTATAGGACACCGACCACTCATCCTGTAGATACTTGTAACTTTCAGTCACTATCTATTCTAAAGGATTTCTCGAACAACATACTACTCTGCAACTCCATGTTATAGGAAGTAGAACTCTTATGAAGACTCCAACTGAGCTTACCAAAGTCACCCTTTGCTAACTTTTGGCTTGAATCTACTCTCACAACACAAGTTACGACAATACTGCATAGTCCTCATGGTTGCACAACCATGATCTTGCATATCACATAAATAGCATTGGGTTGATCAGACCCAATACTACATAGTAATATATCAAGAATCATGTCGGCCAGACACACTTAAGAGGCAGGAAAGATTTACTTATGATGTTTCAAGGCTAGGTCGAGGATACGACCTGCTCTGATACCAACTCTAACACCCATATAATATATATCTAAAACTATACAAATATGGCACAAGACATGGAAATCATACTAAAATAAAAGCTAAGAACAATACAATATCCATTATTGTACAAAGATACAGAAATACACAGCGGAAGACTAAACTAAGCTTCACTTGAAACATCTCGAGCATAAGTTCACTCGTAAATCAAACCTGCATAGGAACCTGAAAGGCAACAACAATAGTGGGGTGAGAAACAACATCTCAGTGGGTTCCCTATCTTAGAGTTATCTCGGCTCTAAGGGTTCTATCAAAACCTAACCTAAGTCTTTATTCAGGGAAAACGACCTTGAGTTCACTCGCATCACTCTCGCTGGAAACACATCCAAGAGTTCTACAAATCTTACTATCACTAGCTAGGATACTACCTTTTTACTTCCCATTGGACTCGGTGTAACACCCATCTCAAGCCTAAGGTCACTTCTCCATAAGGAAACAAAACAAGATGGAATATCCGTATAACATTCTCGAAACTTCACGTGGGACTCAATGTAATACCCACCTCAAGCGTAAACCATGCTTCCCGTGGGACTCAATGTAATACCCACCTCAAGACTTATTATTTGCTTCCCGTGGGACTCAGTGTAATACCCACCTCAAGACTTATCATTTGCTTCCCGTAAGACACAGTGTAATACCCACCTCAAGACTTATCATTTGCTTCCCGTGGGACTCAGAGTAATACCCACCTCAAGACTTATCATTTGCTTCCCGTGGGACTTAGTGTAATACCCACCTCAAGACTTATCATTTGCTTCCCGTGGGACTCAGAGTAATACCCACCTCAAGACTTATCATTTGCTTCCCGTGGGAATTAGTGTAATACCCACCTCAAGACTTATCATTTGCTTCCCGTGGGACTCAATTTAATACCCACCTCAAGACTTATCATTTTCTTCCCGTGGGACCCAGTGTAATACCCACCTCAAGACTTATCATTTGCTTCCCGTGGGACTCAATGTAATACCCACCTCAAGACTTATCATTTGCTTCCCGTGGGACTCAGTGTAATACCCACCTCAAGACTTATCCGAGGATACTGCGTATAACGCATCATGGATTCGCAACAACCTAGGATGAACCTAACCATCTTACAAGTCATACCATCTAACAATTTCTAGTTACAATACTAGGCTACACTATGGGTTTATGGTGAGATTTCCTAACTCTTCCTCCATCCTTGATACTTTTGGTTATATAATTTTCAAAAGCATATAGCTCTAACACTCTAGTCTAATTATCATCATTAAACTAATCTCATTGTCTCTATTTCCGTCAATTCTCACGATTATCGCATATTTTCATAACTTCACAACTAACATAATTACTACAATTCCTTAGCTAACATAATTACGGTTAATCGGAAAAGTCGGGTAAAAGTCAGGTAAAAATAACATTTCTCGGCATCAAAAGATAGTTCATGTTTTTAGCTTCGAATAGATATGTGGAACACTAAAAACGGATACCCGGATCAAAAGTTATGAATTAAATATCAAAATTAAAACCTACAGGTCTCGCTGAGCGAGCTCCTTCTCGCTGAGCGAAAATCGCATTGGAACTTTCGCTGAGCGAGGTATGCTCGCTGAGCGAGCTACACTAGTTCAGGAAGTTCCAGCCTTACAGGAAAACACTTCACCCACACCAAATCTCTTCCAAACATCAACCAATGCAGAAAAACATAATCAAACATGTTCATAAACATCATACGAGTAATTTAGTTAGGTTTTAGCCGAGTTTTAACCGTTAATCCATTATTTCTCAAGATTTCTACCAAAAACCCTAAAACTCTTAAACTCCAAAACTTGACCAAAAACTAAAATAAAAGCATCTAACTACGAACCCACCTCGAGAATTGAAGATTGGCGGAAAGAATGAGTCGATTCGATGGACGAATTATGGAGAATGATGGATTGAAGCTCCAGGGTTCACTTCCTCTTCTTCTTCTCTTCTCCTTTCTTTATCTCCCTTTTCTTTTCTTTCTTTCCAATTCTCTTACTAGCTTTCTCTCTTTTCTTTTTTCCTTTTATAATATTTAACTTATTTTCCTTATTAACCAAACAAATTATATCTATCAATTAGTAATATTAATGGGTTCAATTTTAGAGTATCCAAAAATGTCTCTGAACTGATTATTTAATAAAGCCTCTATTTCAGATGATACTAATTAATCTTAATTAATATTTTCAGAGCGTTATTAAATACGGGGTATTACATCCTCCCCTCCTTGAATTGAAATTCGTCCTCGGATTTCCTTTACTCATCCACAACAATAGTTTACATCACTATCTTAGATCCATACTTATCCATAATTCTCTGACATATCCTGCCATACTCAAATTCCAATTTGACTCCGCGACTCAAATCCTCGTTTCTCATTAAAATCAAAACTTGTGTCCTTACTCCTACGCGCGTTTCCAATATCGGGTTAACTTATAAGTTACTATTTCTGTAACTTATTTGTTGCTGCATGCCGAACACTTAGTCTCATTCCTCACTCGGAGATGACATACCGGTCTAATTCTTTTCATTGAATCACAACATAGAACATAACACTCCGGCTTCATTCCGTAACATTCAACACTTGTCAATCTCTACAAGATACCTTGGTGAAATCTTAATCACCTTCAATTTCCAACGAAACTCTTATTACAAACTTTCAATTATTAAAACCATTTCAAAAGTTGCCAAACGACTTCTTTAGCAATTCCACTTGGTCTTATACCAGAATTGTAATCATTTACATCAGACGATTCATCCTATCGGTATCTTACCATAGACAACCTACTCAGGACAAGGTTCCCTTCGACACTTATAAATAAATCATCTCAAATTCTCATAATCTAACTGGACTCTTTTATCTGTCTCCTTCCATCATGCTTCAAAAGCCTAACAGTGGAGATACCACAAATTCTCAAGCAATACCAAGTATTTGATAGTCATCGAAGAAAACACTTATCCATCGGAGCTCTCATCAACCAAGAGAATAAGAACTTGTAAACATGTCACAGTAGAACAATTCACTTGTCTACTACACAATTGACAACATTGGTCCAAGCTCTCCAATAACAAGGACGTAGGGTTGCACTGCTACAAACACAACCAATACAATTCCCATTTCCATTCAAAACTCGGAGCAATTCATCAAATTTAACTTAACTAATCTGACCATGATCACAATGCTTCATATCGATTCTCTTTACAAAATTTCCATTCATTCAAGGTTTATGTTGACATAAAGTCTCCATTAATAACATCGCAATCACATCATAAAACTTACAACAACCAGCAAAACACCAACACCAAACTCAAATCATCCCTAGTACACTTGCGGGTTTCCATAACACTTGCCTTCTAAATACAATATTCCGCTTACTAGCCGTTTTGGATCACACAAAACTTATCATTCGAATTCACTTCTCTCAAGGGTCTTGTTCCTTAAATGACCCGATATACATGCTTAACTTTGGGACATCATCTCTTATTCACACAATAATTCGTATACTAAAACATTTCTGGAAAGACCAACACTTCACAAATCTCTTATAACTTCTCAATTTAGGTCCTTAGTAGTCGCAATGACAATACGCTAAAAATTCAGATCATTTACTGTTTACCAATCCTGCTTGTAACACCCCAAATTTTCCCTATTCATTTTAAGCATCATATCACATCATATTCATCATGTACCTATCATTTTCTTAGCATCCTAGCATGGAAAGATGAGGCATAACATTCTTCATGTCCTAGCATTAGGCATATGATCATTTGTGGAGGTTCTTGAGGCATCACAAGCTATGACAAGGGTCCCAATGGTTTTGTACAAGTCATATGAGGGGTCTACGCTCCATTTACAAGATCAAGTTCATTTGCAAAAGCTCAGAAGATTGCATGATCATCAGAGATTCCAGGATAGGGCAAAGCTCCGGCACAAGGCACCTAAACTAGGGTTTGAGATTCAAGCATCAAAACCTCACAACTTTGGCCATTTCATTTGGGCAAAGTATTTTATATGTAAAGAGGATCCTAGGTACCAATTTTCATGAGAAAATTCCATGTGGAAGTCAGGAAATTCTTCAGTTGTTTGCAGATGAAGTAATTGGTCAACTGTGCCTTTAAAAAGTCAATTGTGTGATTTCAAGGGGTCCAAGCCACTTTTTCTTTCCAAGGGGGGTCCTTACAATGTTATAAGAGGTTTGGGATGTTCAAAGATCAAGAATCATGAATATTTGAAGGGTTTTTCAAAAATGGTACAAAGTTGGTTTTTGGAAATTTCCAATTTTGGCAACTTTTGCCCTAATTTTCAAGTGAGCTTAACATGATCAAAAAATTTTCAAATGGACCAAAGTCAAACATGAAAGTTGGATATTAAGGGCTCCCATTTTCAAAAAGTACAAGTACATTTTCATGGGATTCATGGTTTTCTCTCTAGGCTCTTCGAAAATTTCACTAAAACTAGGGCAAATTCAAAAATTCCATGCATGCACAAAAGCAAAAATGTTCAAAACTTATTTTAAAGACTTGGTATGGTTCAATTTTGTTTCCAATGATAAAACACATTACATTTGGATCATTTTGCTCCAAGGAAATTCACAAATTTGTGCACAATAAGAATGGCATTACACAAGTGGATATTTTGCAAAATTATGAGGAAAGTGTGATAGCTTTGATCTAAAGGCCAGAATTGGTTGGATTATAATCAAGGGTAGGATTTGCATTGCCCATGTGCTGAGAGGCCAAGGAAAGCATGAGGAGTGCATGCTTTCACACCAAATTGCAAATTTTGCAAAATCACCAAATTCTATTGATTCACACGTGCAAACCTTTTCATTCTTTCAGCATTGGATTGTGAGGTCATACTTAAGAAGCTAGGGTTTCAGAAAGCTCCATCACTCTCTCATTCTCTCATTTCCAATTTTATCCACAACTTGCATTTTCTCTCATTTCTCATCACACACTAGCTCAATCTCAAAACAAATTGTGGATTCTTGATCAATGCAAGCTAAGGATCATTAATCCCACAATCTTTCAAGCTCTCTCTCAAGATCAACAACCTTGCCATTTTAGGGCAGGTGTTGGCAAAGCTTCAGATCCAGCCATCTTCAAGACTTTAGATGCATTTATTTTGCATCTAGAGTGAGTGTAGAGTGATTTGCATCCATCATTTGGCTTTCTATCTCATTATTTCCAGATCTGCAACTCAGGTATGCCTTGGATTCTTCACCTCTAAAAATGAAATTGATTATGTGTTTTGTAATCCTTGATGTACACTAAGCATTCTGCGACTTATAGTTTTGGAAATGGTGCATTATAGTGTGAGATATTTGAATTCAATGTTTCTTGGTCACACTTGTTTTGGTTCGATCCAGATGAGTCTTTGAGTTTTAGACTTTTTTAATGTCATTTTTGAAATCAGAGCCTATCATTTAGTGGATCTGGAGTTTTATGTTCATTTATTTTGTTGTTTGTGCTTCTGGTATAAATTTCGGTGTCGGAGCCCTAGCTCCGGTCACCGGAAACTGGAAATGAGAGCTAGGGTTTGCGCAGTGAAGAAGATGAGTCCAGAGCGCTCAAATCTTGCCCTCACACATCCCAGATCCTGCCACGTTGCCCTAGAACCCCTCCTCCCAGTCACGTGAATACTAATTTCATTTTAATTCCACATGTTTCTCAGCACACAATAGCTCCCATGCGTCTTCACCTCTGGGCCAATAGTCCTTGCCATGTCATTTAATGAAAAGTGTACAGCACACGTCTGATTGATCCAAAGGCCTAGTTATTTTCCATTCTTTTCCTTCTGATTTTCCACCTTATTTGCCATAAGCCTGCGCAGCTAATGGGCCCTCCATGCTATTCAAACCCCCTCAGCTTCTAAGCCCAGCTCATTTACACGCAAATCCTGACTATTTGCACCCCATTCTATTATTTCATATTTTATTTCTTTTTCATTTTTATTTCTTTTATCCATTTTGATTTCTAATTATTTAAAATACTTCTGGTCATTAAAAAATTCCCAAAATATTCATGAGTCTTCTTTTGAGTTTCTTTTATTTTTCTACATTTTTATTTTCCATTTTTTCCTAATTTCCACGTGTCATATTAATTTCCTCTTTCATTTAATTCTTTTTAATCCTTTTTTGAGTACACTGCTTTGTTCATTTTCCATAGGTCTCATTATTTTGGGTTTCTTGTTCATTCTTTTTGCTCTGGATTCCTAAGATGGTGTAGTTTATGTGTGATTTTTCCCCTGATTTTTAGAAATTTATTCCTTGGGTCTTGGTCCTTTGACTTGTGTTGGAAGTTATTAACCCTAGTTTGTGTTTAAGCCTCCATTTGACCTAGTTTGCTTCTGAATCTTTCCAAATCCTTTTGGCTCATTGTTATACCATGTTTGAAGATCATTTGGCTTCAGTTGTGGAATTTTTAGATGCATTGTTGATTTAATTTGAATTTTTTCTTGAACCTTGTCCCATTTTGCGTCTTTTTGGTCTCTAGCTCTCTTATAAGCTTAGAAGGGCACTTGTGCCAACTTCTTCTTCTCATTTGGATTTTTTTGGGGTATGGGTTCCTTCCTGGTCCTAGCTTAGGGTTTGTGTCTTAGAATCTTTTGTGTTTTGCTTACCTTTTGTGTTCTTTCTTTCTTAAGTGTATTCACTTCATCTCTTTACTTCTTTCACTCCATTATGTGATTGTTTGGTCTTGTGTACCTCTTCTCTTCATCTTGTTTGCTTCTTAAGACCTTCTTTGCTTTGTTTTGGTTCTGTTTGTGTGCATTGAGTCCATTTTTGTGCATCTTTGCCTTGCATCTTTCTTAAGTTTACATAAGTTTGCATTTGTTTCATGTTGCATCATGATAACTTGTATGCTTCATCTCTCATTCTTTTGAGTTGCATTTGCATTGAGCATATGTACATATCATTTCACTTCTGTTTGTATGATGATGGCATGTTATTTTGTTCATTTCATTTCACTTGTATGCATGTTACTAACCTTGCAGGGGCTATGGTAAGTGTGAGGTGTGGAAGTTGAGTTCCACATCTCCAAATCTCATCTTCTTCTTATTATTTCTTTATTGACTAACCCTTTGCTTGTTGGGCTTAGGCCTTTCTCATCTCATCTTTCTCTTCTTCTTCTTCTCTTCTTCTTTTCTTTCTTCTTTAGGATAGAAAACCTCACTAACCTTAGGATATCCATGCATGATAACACTTAGGATTCCTTAGTCCCCCATTAGAATTTTGCCTTTGTGATCCTTTTGGTTCTTCTTCTCTTCTCATCTCATAACCATAAAAAACATCTTAATAATGTTTGAAGTAATACCTTGAGCAATAGCTATATCCCATGAGGTGTGCTTGTAGTCTTCCCATCTTGGGATAGTACAAGCTTACCTTGTGATGCACAAGTCTGATCAAGGTATCTTCTTCACCAAGAAAACCATAAAAAACACTTCTTCACTGTAAATACCAAAAACACTTAACAAGTTAATGAGTTAGTGAGCTTAGGCCCTAATCTTTGGGTTCAAGTTTTGGGGATCTTCTCCTTACTTGAGTGTGCTTGTTCTATTATTCCATCTTGGAATGTAGTGACAAGTGCACATTCAATGGAAAAGAGCTTGAGTTCACTTCCTTGTGACACACTCATAAAAGCTTCATAAAAAAACACAAACAAACAATAAGCGTCTTTCTTTCGGGAATTCTTTCCTCATCTCATTCGCTCTGTACGCGAACTTGCTCCTACTTGTCACTTTGCAAGACGGTTACGCACTCGTCGTCCGAGCCTGCAACACCTGAGCAGTGACATAGGCAGTTCAAGCCTTAATTCACAAGCAATTTCCTTGCCACCCCTAGTTAGGGGAACTACGGCGTTTCTGATCCCCATTATCCTGATGAGGTACGTAGGCAGCGGGATAGGGCCCGTTCGAGCACAATCTTTATTTTCCCTACATTTTTTCTCTTTATTCTCTTATTCAGTTCTTTTCCAGTTCCAGTTTCTTTTCATTTTCATTTCTTTGCAGCAACTTTCATACCCTCACCCTTTGAAATAGTTTCTTTTGCAAGCATGGATCTCGTCGGGTACGGCGGACGATCTGGGTGCTAATACCTTCCCAGGTCGTAACCGACTCCCGAACTCAGTCTCTTTGGTTCGTAGGACCTGTGTCCTTCCTCTTTTTTCTTCTGGTTTGTGCAGCATTAGCATTCCCTTTCTTTTGGGATAAAAATGCCTGGCTGGCGACTCTTTTCTTTTCCGCGCCACTTTCGCGTTTGTACCAGAATGGAAATCCGGGGAGCGACACTGCTCAAAAGGTAATTCAATACTTTAACCTCTGATACTTCGAACGAAAGCCAAAACAGACTTACATTTCAGAAAGTACCATTCTCTAAAGTCTTCCACATAAGTTATGTGTCAAATCAATTACCTATTCGAGGCTAAACGGTCGAACACAACTAAACTTGCTCCTCTTGCTAATAAATAATCCAACTCGGAATTATCCATCTAGTCCATACTAACTTGTAATATGATTCTCACTTGCAGTCTCTAAATAGGTGCAATAATCGTTCACCATCCACAATCAAAGATAACACAAACGGGCACAACATGCAGACTATACTCTCTAACAAACGACGAAGTAGAAATACCATTATGTTATAGTCACAATACGAATACTCGACGGAATAGTCTGATTCCATTCTTACAATGACGCTAGTAGGAATCAACCAGGACAACATCAAAGGGTTTTAGCTACAAGCTAATGCTTGGTTCGTCCGTAAACAAAATCCGACACCCCATCCTTATCGAGTAAAACAAAGCAAAACAAAGGACATCTTGTACCTACTATACAACTTTGTCCCATCACTCTAATTCCTTGCAAGAATTAGTATCAACAACAACATTCATAACCTCACCAGGGCATAATCCAAATACTTTCAATTATTCACAAACACATGATTTTTCCCTTACACCTGAAGACTGAGGACAATCCGATTACTTAGTGCAAAAGCAAACTTCTGACCTTCTTTGTTACCCAAACCTCTCAAATTTATTCCAATCACATCCAAAAGTTACGATCATACTAAACGAAGATTCCACACAAAAGTAATCATACCACTAGAGCCTTCATGAGCGAACCATCACTGCTTACACTTCTCAACCTTATTCTTAACAATAACTTAACAATTCCACCATACACTTGTCTAACATACCTTCCGTTATCACTGTCTCATATTGTGTTGCTAATAAAGTTTCCATACCATATCAACTTCACGCTCTGCGTTAATCTCCTTACACCCAAACATAATTCATCTTACTAGAGTTCTCCCAAAACCAAGGTGCTTACTCTAAAACTTAACATAACTTCATCCGGTCCATACCAAATTCTCCTCAGGATACTGAACAAGGCTTACTCTCTCTCCTGCATTATACCTTATACCATTCCTTAGGTAATTCAACATTTCCGAAATGATCCCTTACTAAAATATAACACCTTGTTGTATTACTCTAAACTTGTAGCTTCCGTCATAGCCGGATATACAACTCTAGTCTTCTATCTTCCGTTCGGGATATACTTGTCTCCCTTGAAATGTGTAATCACGTCCTAATGTTTCTTCCCAAGTTTTGCCACAACTTTAGGTTCCCAAAGGAAAATGAAAATTATTCACTCGCAACTCCTATCCATTTGCAATGTATTATCCAAATACATTCCTTGAAGTACCCTCACTCATCCAAGATGACACTACGATATTATGTCCAAAACACTAATAATTAACTCATTCCAGAACCTTAAGTCACACGTTCCATAAACATCTTCTCTTCTCGTGAAATGAAACTTCTCAACACTTTTATCCGTTCCAGTGACCAACACTGATCTACCAGTGACTTCACTTATTCCATGGGACACCGACCACTCACAGGTCGGTAGCAGCTGTTACCATCCCAGCTCCAGTTCCACAACAACCTTTATATCCTCAACAACAACAACCTCGCTATCAACAACCATCTCATTTTCCGCAACAGAGAACCTACAACAACAACAATAGCAACCAACAACAGTGTCCCTTCCAACAGAGGCCATCTCAGGAAAATAGGGTGATTGACCCTATCCCTATGCCTTATGATGCTTTATTGCCACAACTCCTGAAGCTCAACCTAGTTGAGTTAAGGACATTGGCACCACCATATCCTCTCAATCTCCCAAAGAATTATGATGTCAACGCCAGGTGTGCCTTTCACTCCAACGCACCTGGTCACAATACTGAGAAATGCAAAGCATTACAGATGAAGGTGCAAGATCTAGTCGATTCTAAAGCTCTCAACTTTGCACCTCCTCTGAACGTCAACAGAAATCCTATGCCTAATCATGGAAGGCCTAGGATTAATGCCATTGAAGAGGACCAACCATCTACATTGATTGATAATGTTGCACAGATTCAAACACCACTGGCTGAAGTCAAAGTTCAACTTTTAAGATGCCAAGTGTTCCCAGGCTGTGGGGCCTGCTGTGAATTGTGTAAGACAGCTAGTAATGGTTGTGAGAAGCTAAGGATTGGCATAGATGGCCTTATCCAAGATGGGATTTTGCAAATTACTTCAACAACTCCTTCAACAACTTTTGTTTCAGCAACACTGGATCCACCTACATCACCAACAATTATCCCTTCAGCAACAAATTCTCCTACAACAGCAACAACAATCATTCCTACCGACTCATCAACATCACCAACAATTACTCTGTCCATCACATCAACAAGTCAAAAATCAACAGTTGTTTCTTCTATAACATCAACATCCATTTTATTAATAGAATCTTCTACAATGCCAGCAAAAATTAATGAAGATGTTTCAACAGTTACAATCTACTATGACCCATCAAATATTCCTCCCAGCAGCAATTTCCAACAACAAACTGTGGCACCCCCTGCCAGATCACCAGTCACGATTTACTACGATCCGCACACTATTAAAGTACCTTCCTCTGCAGCAATCAGTCAGGTCACCATTACGGTGCCTGGACCAGTTCCTTATGAAAGCAGTAATGCCATACCTTGGCATTATGGCTCTGATCTCTACTGAAACGGGGAGAAAATCACTCTGGATTCATCGACCTCTTCTCCACGAATTGATAATGTTGGGGGAGGCGGAGGCTTCACCAGAAGCGGACGCCTTTTTGCCTCACAAACACAAAGACCTAATGCTGAAGCAGAAGCTGCTGCCAAGGCAAAAGGAAAGAATGTGGTATCTGAAGAACTAACTGCCAAAGACACTCAGAAGACATCTTTTGAGCAAGATGTAGACGAGTTCATGAGAATAATAAAAATGAGTGATTACAAGGTGGTGGACCATCTTCACCAAACACCCTCCAAAATCTCCATATTATCACTGTTGATGTGTTCCGAGGCTCACATGAACGCATTGTTGAAAGTCCAGCACGCAGCATACGTGCCGGAGGAGATTACTGTTAATCAGCTAGAAACTGTGGTTGCAAATGTCAACACCAGTCATGGACTGGGCTTTACCAATGTTGACTTAACAACGGAGGGACGCAACCATAACAAGGCTTTGCATATCACCTTGGAATGCAAGGGTACTGTGTTGTCTCATGTATTGGTGGACACTGGATCGTCACTCAATGTTCTACCAAAGAAGGCTTTAGTGAAGCTGGAGTATGATGGCTTGGCATTGCGTCCGAGTAATTTGGTGGTAAGAGCATTTGACGGCTCTAAAAGATAAGTGCTTGGGGAGATTGATCTACCTGTGGTGATTGGCCCGCAGACTTTCAAAACTACCTTCTTTGTGATGGACATACAGCCGGCCTACAGTTGTCTGTTGGGTAGGCCCTAGATCCACGCCGCTGGCGCTGTTACGTTTACCCTTCACCAGAAGTTAAAATCCGAGTGGGAAGGCCAAATCATCACCATCTGTGGGGAGGAGGACATCTTTGTTAGCCAGCTGGCTACGTATAAGTACATAGAAATGGATGGAGAGATCCATGAGACCATGAGTCAGGGGTTTGAGGCCCTTAATATTAATGAAGCATCTGCTGTGTCTGGGACTTCCATCACATCATATCAACAAGCCTAGAAGGTTGTTGAGGAGGGTACCGCCCAAGGCTGGGGCAAGCTGCTGCCAGTTGAGAAGAAAGAAGACCGATTCAGGTTGGGTTACAGACCAACTCGACAAGATCAACCAAAGGCTGCAAAGGAGCCCAAGTTTGTCAGCGGGGGAATGCTCACCCCGGATGCTGTGAATAGTTTGGAAGATGAGTCAGAAGACGAGCGCAACCTGGAAAACTGGATACGTCCAAGGATCCCGGGGAACCATGTCTCAAACTAGTCTTCCCAGGAAATTATAAGAGTTACTCCTGCAGAGTAATTATTATTTCTTGTCCTTAAGATGCATCAAGTCCTGCATCTTTCCCAAGATGTCAGGGCTCATTTTGTAATCGGGCCATCTTGTATTTTGTGCAAATGATCAATTAATGAATATCAGGACATCTTTTGCAAATGAGACTCTTTTTTCTCGTTCACTGTTTTTCATTTTTCATTTTTTGTACAAAAATAAAATGGCAATATTTTTCAAGATAATAACTTCATTTTCACTTTTTCTAAACAAGATAAAACTGATCACTAAAATGAACAAATCTAAACCCTTGCAGAGAATGCCCTCCAGACTGCACCGACAACAACACCGCTATGGCTTCGTATGACTTTGGCAATCCAATTAATCAAGCCGATGAAGGAGTTGAAGAAGATTATGAGCTACCTGAAGAATTAGCCAGGTTGTTGAGACAAGAAGAGAAGGTTATCACTCCTCATCAGGAGGAAGTTGAGACGGTTAATCTTGGTACAGAAGAAGATTTGAAAGAAGTGAAAATCGGGGCCCGTCTGCAAGATTCGGTAAAAGAGCAACTTATTGACATGCTTCGGGAGTATGTGGATGTTTTTTCTTTGTCTTATCAGGATATGCCAGGTCTAGATACCGACATTGTTATGCACAAGCTTCCTCTAAAAGAAGACTGTCCTCTAGTAAAACATAAGCTGCGCCGTACTCGCCCGGATATGGCAATGAAGATAAAAGAAGAGGTACAAAAACAGTGGGACGCCGGTTTCCTTGCTGTAACTAGCTATCCTCCGTGGGTTGCTAACCTCGTACCTGTGCCTAAGAAAGATGGTAAAGTGAGGATGTGTGTGGACTATCGTGATCTGAACAGAGCCAGCCTGAAAGATGACTTCCCATTACCTCACATTGATGTATTGGTCGATAATACGGCTCAGTTCTCGGTGTTCTCCTTCATGGATGGATTTTCAGGATATAACCAGATCAAGATGTCACCTTAAGACATGGAGAAGACAACTTTCATCACACCCTGGGGCACATTCTGTTATAAGGTAATGCCATTCGGATTGAAGAATGCTGGTGCCACTTATCAACGAGCTATGGTGACATTATTCCATGACATGATCCATAAAGAAATTGAATGTTATGTGGATGACATGATTGCCAAGTCCCTCACAGAAGAAGACCACCTGGTGAATCTGTTGAAGCTATTCAAGCGTCTGAGGAAGTACCAACTGAAGCTAAACCCCAACAAATGCACATTTGGGGTGCGATCCGGTAAGCTGCTGGGATTTATTGTAAGTGAGAAAGGGATTGAAATTGACCCTGATAAAGTCAAAGCCATCCAAGAAATGTCTGCACCGAAGACTGAAAAAGAAGTTCGGGGATTCCTAGGTAGATTGAACTACATTTCACGGTTCATATCTCACCTTACAGCAACCTATGAGCCTTTGTTCAAGTTGTTAAGGAAAGAACAAACAGTCAGGTGGAATGTAGACTGCCAAAGGGCTTTTGAAAAAATCAAGGAATACCTACAAGAGCCTCCAATCCTTATGCCACCGGTTGAAAGAAGACCTCTAATAATGTACTTGACAGTATTAGAAGAGTCAATAGGGTGTGTGTTGGGCCAACATGACGAGTCTGGTCGAAAAGAGTATGCAATATACTACCTAAGCAAAAAGTTTACCGACTGTGAACAACGTTATTCACTGCTCGAGAAAACTTGTTGTGCTTTAGCGTGGGCTGCTCGCCGACTAAGGCAGTATATGTTGACCCATCCTACCTTATTGATTTCAAAGATGGATCCAGTCAAGTACATATTTGAGAAGCCAACACTTACGGGAAGGGTTGCAAGATGGCAAATGATTCTGACAGAATATGACATTCAGTACACATCTCAGAAAGCCATCAAAGGCGGTGTATTGTCTGACTATCTAGCTGAGCAACCCATTGATGATTACCTGCCTTTGAGATTTGACTTCCCTGATGAAGACATCATGTTCCTAAAAGCAAAAGATCATGAAGAGCCTATTCACAATGAAGGGCCGGACCCAGAAGAAGAATGGACTATGATGTTTGATGGGGCTGTTAATATGAATGGTCGTGGTGTTGGTGCAGTACTCATTACACCTAAGGGAGTTCACATGCCTTTCTCGGCAAAACTCACTTTTAACGGCACTAACAACGAAGCTGAATATGAAGCTTGTATCATGGGTCTTGAGGAAGCCATTGACCTCAGGATCAAGACTTTAACTGTATTCGGAGATTCAACTCTGGTAATCAATCAGACCAATGGATAATGGTACACTCACCAGAGGCATCTGAAACCTTACCGGGATTATACAAGGAGGTTACTCACATTCTTCACAACAGTGAAACTTGAGTATATCCCTCGAGATGAAAATCAGTTTACAGATGCTCTGGCTACCATTTCTTCCATGATCAAAGTTCAAGCTGTCAACTTTGTACCTAGGATTTCAGTGCTCAGACTTGACAGACCAGCATATGTATTCTCAGTAGACCTTGCTAAAGATGATAAGCCTTGGTTCTATGACATCAAATGCTTCTTGGAGGATCAAACATACCCACCTAGGGCATCATCCAATGATAAGAAGACACTAAGAAGGCTAGCTAGTAGTTTCTTTCTGAATGCTGATGGTTCCTTGTACAAGAGAAACTTTGACATGGTACTTCTCAGATGTGTTGATAAGACAGAGGCAAACTTGTTGATGCACGAGGTGCACGAAGGATATTTTGGTACCCATGCTGGAGGGCATGCAATGGCTAAAACGTTGTTAAGATCAGGCTATTATTGGATCACGATGGATGCAGACTGTTGTTCTTATGCTAGGAAATGCCATAAATTCCATATTTATGCAGATAAAGTGCATGTACCTCCCAATCCTTTGAATGTGATGTATTCACCTTGGACCTTTGTCATGTGAGGCATTGATATGATTGGCAAGATTGAACCGACTGCTTCAAATGGCCACAAATTCATCCTGGTAGCCATTGACTATTTTACCAAGTGGTTGAAGTAGCTTCCTATGCAAATGTCACCAGGCAATAGGTAGCCCGATTCCTGAAGAGAGACATCATCTGTCGGTATGGAGTACCCGAGCGAATCATTACTAATAATGGTTCCAACTTGAACAACAAAATGATGGCAGAACTGTGTCGGGAGTTCAAGATCCAACACCACAATTCTTCTCCTTATAGGCCAAAGATGAATGGCGTTGTAGAGGCAGCTAACAAGAATATCAAGAAGATTGTGCAGAAGATGGTGGTCACCTACAAAGACTGGCATGAAATGTTACCATTTGCCTTGCATGGGTACCGTACCTCAATCAGAACATCCACTGGGGCAACACCGTATCAGCTTGTGTATGGCATGGAGGCAGTCCTACCTGTTGAAGTTGAATTACCTTCCTTGCGGGTATTGATGGATGTCAAACTGAACGAAGCAGAATGGGTCCGATCCCGATACGAACAACTGAGTCTGATTGAAGAGAAGCGATTAGCTACAATTTGTCATGGGGAGCTATATCAGAAAAGAATGAAGAAAGTTTTCGATCAGAAAGTCAGACTTCGGGAATACCAAGTAGGAGATCTTGTGCTGAAAATACTCCTTCCTCCTCATACAGACCACAGGGGCAAGTGGACTCCGAATTACGATGGTCCATTCATAGTAAATAAAGTTTTCTCCGGTGGAGCACTGATGCTCAGTACTATGGATGGTGAAGATTTCCTGTCCCCTGTGAATTTAGATGCAGTTAAAAAATACTTCGCATAAAATGACCTGCTGGACATAAAAACAGAATGTAAGTCCAGGCAAAAATAGGGCATCCCGACGAGTCAAAAAAAGAATAAAAGACTCGGGCAAAAATAAGGGAAAATAAATAAAAAATGTACACCCGCTGAGTTGAAAAGCCGTATTGGACAACTCAGGCAAAAATGGGTATCCCGGTGGATTGAAAACCCGAAAGGGCGATCCACGCAAAATAAGGGAATAAGCGAACAACTGCATTCTGAATTCGTTTGTATCACTTACAACATGGTAAACTTCGAAGGGTTAAAGCATCAATCAGAATCAGCCTTCTTCAGAAAGCAAGATGAGAAGAACGTCAATGTCATACGAGTCATAGCAAAAGGGAAGCACACGGAAGCGTCATCAACATTGCCAGCACCTTTCTGTTTCTCAATTTGTAACAATCTCCTCATTTCAGGGGATTTGTTTCTTTGACTGTACTTGCCAATTCAGGGCACACAAATTAATAAAATCAGATTTTCAGTCACATTTCGTCTCGTACATTTTATTTTCATTTGCAAAAATGTCCGATATCCTTAAATTACATTCTTACAGGAAATATATTTGCTCCCGGGAGTGTCTAAACTCCTATGATGGAATCCAGTAAGGGATACCTTGGGGTACTTGTACGTTTCTTTGTCATAACATGACTGCAGGTGCTCAAAGTGCAACATGGGGCATGAAAGCTTCTCCCCAGCAAGCTGCCAAATCATTATTGCCTCAGCACATCTTCTAAACTGCACCTGGAAATGCTCTTTCCCTACCAGATTTGTTAGACACCACTTCTCCAGTACTTTCTTCAGAGCAGCATCAGAAGGTGCTCATTCTCGCCAGCTGAGTTGTTAGATATCATCATCCTCAGCAGAATCCCCACAGAAATTTAGGAAGATCGTTCAGTGATCATTCTTCCCCAGCTAAGTGTTAGACAAGGAACCATCTCCCCGTAGAACTCCAGCCTCTATCCAGAAGAGCAATGTCTGAAGATCTCACAACAAAGTGACGGAAGCTTCCACAGACCCCAGCTAGGCCCCTCGTTACCAAGATAGGTCTATCAGTGACCTATTTCCCCAAGCAGAGTCATATATATCAGATCTACCAATGATCTCATGCCTAGTTGGGATATTTCTTTCAAGAAAGATCAATCAGAGATCTTCACAGCAACGGGATCCGAATCCCGGATCGGTATCTTTGCATAATCATAGCATTCACATCATATTTTCCCCCAAAGCATAGCATTCCGTCTAATACGGAGCATTACGGCAAAAATCAAACATATGGCATGATCACAAGTCATGTTTTGAATCAATCACCTGTGAATATTATTTTTCCATCAGCAATTTGTATAAAAACTCACAGTCCCAACAGAAAGCCAAAGCGTCCCTTTGCACACTCAAATGCAGATACAAGCTCCTTTTGGCCCTCGTCTGTGTCATCATTCCCCAGTAAAGTCACCCGAACGTTCTCTACAAACAGATATTTATACATTCCATTGACACCCGTCCGTGTCACCATTCCCCAGCATGGTTACATAAACACTTATTGTAAACCAAACACCTGTTTATAACACACTTTTTCGACACCCGTCCGTGTCATTTTATACCCCCACAGATCTTCAGATTATCTTTTACACTCATAAGTTCATAACTTATACACTTCCTCCTATGACACTCTTCTGTGTCATACTCTCCCCAGCATATTGAACACTCGTCTGTGTCTCACTTGTGCTTACTCTTTCTACTCATACAGATACTCGTTCGTATCTTGTATACACCACCCATCTTTCTCAGATTCAACACACGTCCGTGTTCTTTGTTATCCAGTTGATACTCGTCCGTATCATCATCTCTGAACATACGTCGGCGTTTGTTTTTACCGATACTCGTCCATATCATAGTCTTAAGGATGCTCGTCCGCATCTTTAATCTACACACAACGTCAAACACTTATACCTTTCCTTTCTTGAATGTAGACACTCGTCTGTATCTACCATTCTCCAGAAGAGTCCCCAACAAATCCCTAGTAAAAACAAAATTTCTTTTTTCTATCTGACATTCGTCCTATCTCATGATACTTTCGGCAGCTGTACCCTTCCAAGTGATCGTCCTTCACCTTTTGATGATCGTCCTTCATCATCCCCCCAGCGGAGTCTCCATTATTGGAACCTTTTTCTATCCGACATTCGTCCTATGTCGCGATATTTTAGCAGCCGTACCCTGCTAGGTGATCGTCCTTCATCTCCTGATGATTATCATTCATCATGCTTATCCGATGGCCGTCCCCATTGTCGACTTTTTCTATCAGACATTCGTCTTATGTCGTGATACTTTCGGCAACCGTACCTTGCCAGGTGATCGTCCTTCACCTTGGATGACCGTCCCTCATCCTTATCCCCAACAGAGCAACCGTCCCCTGCTAGGTGATCGTCCTTCACCTTCGATGATCGTCGCTCATCATTTATTTCTCCAACTTGATGGTCGTCCCCATCATTGACTTTACCTTTAATCCCCATAGAATATTGTTTCTTTATCTGATGGCAGTCCCCATCATGATACCTCCATTTCCCCAGCATGTCGGCCGTCCCCGTCATTGCTTTATCCCCGGCAGTCGTCCTCTGCTCGACGGTCGTTCTCCGTCGCTCGCACTTTATAATCATACTTTTCTTCCTTTTACAATCTATATCCCTTTTCTTCTTCATCCAGTGAGTGCAAATTTTGGACTGTCTTCGGTATTCAACCACAAGTTATCTTGTTTGTATAATAAGCCGTCGCTTACATCCTACACAGCTAACTCATGTTTGAACAGGGGCAGCTGTAAACACCCCAAATTTGCCCTCACTAAGTTCACACCATGGCTTGTGATCTTTTTATTTGCATAAGTTCAATCATATCATCTCATATTGCATTTTTACTTCACTGCATAGGTTCAAATTCATCTGCATCTAGGGTTTGTGATCTGAGCAAACCAAGGGTCATCTGAGCCACTCCAAAGGTCTTAAATCATCTCAAGAGGGTCCATGTATGTTCAATCATCATATTATATCATCCCAAGATCAAGGAAGTCAGAAAATCACAAGAACTGAGAAAGGCATGGAAGCAGAGCCAAGTTTAACTGCACAGATGACCTAAAATTAGGGTTTTGGTTTCAGAGGCCATAACTCCAATTTTTTTGGTCATTCTTGTTTCTATTGGTCTCTATATGTTATAAGAATCCTACACACCAATTGTCATAGAGAAATTCAATGGGGAAGGCATCTGATCAATATATGACTTCTTGAGCAAGTCAGTGCAAAATCAGGGCATCTGAGGCCCCCAATCATCCAACCAAAGGGTCTTGTCCATCATTTTGGGTGTATATGATCTTTATTTGATCTTAGAAGAGGTTATAAGTTCACAAAATTGAAGAATTTCAAGCCATTTACAAAGTTTCCATTTTGGGAAAGTAACTTGTAATGCAAAATTGTCATTTTGGGAAAGTTTTTCAACCTCCTCTTTCTCAACCAAAAATGCTCCAAATGAAAAATTCTTGGTCATGAAAATTGTAGATTGGATCATTCCCTTTTCAAAAAGTACAAGAAATTGATCTAATTCATCCTATAACTAAAGTTATGGCCTTGCAAAGTTGGGAAAAATTACTAAATTTTCACTTATGCACCAAAGAGGGAAACTTACAAAAACTCATGCCAAGGCAAAATGTGACCTCTAATTGACTTCTAAGCATTACACAAACATGATACATGACCTAAAACTCAGAATTTCCCAAAGAATCACTCATTTTCATGCCTTGATCATCAAGTAATTTAAAAGGGGCCAAAACTTCATGAATTTGCAAAATGGTACAAATCTTGATATCCACTTGTGCCAGCTCCTCAAATCAGTTTCCATGGACCTCCCTAAAGCCAGCTGACTCGAGCCATGCCTCTAAGCCAGCCTGCCATGAGCCCATACCTCAAAGGACACCTAACCTTGACTTTTTGCAAAAGGGACCATACCAATCAGCATAGGCCACACCAATTACACGGGCCTATCACAACTTGATAAGTGGACCAAAAGCAACTCAACACACACAAGAATCAGGCCTGAAACCTCAGCATTCCATAGTTCAAAGAAACTCTCCCTCTTGCATTTTCTATCGAATCTCACTACTCAGCCACAAAAACATGGAACTTTTTCCACCATTCATCTCCACATTCATCACTGATCATTTCCCACCCTTCATTTTGCCTTGAAAGCCACTATACACAAAACACGATTTTCACCTCCCTTGACCTGAGCTTCACTGACTTTCAAATAGAGGCCATATAAACTCCAACCAAGCATTGCAAACTCTTCAGGGGGACCATTGGGGGTGATTTGAAGCAAAGAACTGTCTAGAAAGCTGCAAACTGAAGAAGCTCAAGCTCAGGTACCTCAAGAACTTTTTTTTCTAGAAATGAGTTTTTAAGTTCCTAGATTGTTCCTTATGTTTTGCTGATCACTCTGATGCTTTTACTTTTTGAAATGGTTGAGAAATAAGCCTGTATCGAAGCTCTGAAACTTTTCCAGATTTTATGTTTTGATCCATATCTTGAGTTGTAAGTTATAGAACTTTGTTTTGATGCTTGATTCGTGTTCAGGGTGATTAGGAGATGTGATCTGGAGCTTTAGAGATCTTGATTTTGCCTAGAGAAGAAGTTAGGTTTTGTATTTTCCAGAGAAGATGACCGGAACCACTGTTCCAGTCATCAGAAGTGGATTAGGGTTTAATTAAGTTTAGGGCTCAGTTTAAACGTAGGCCCTTAGATTCAGTTTCCCGCGCGCCATGAACGGTCCAGATCATGTGTTTATGCCCTAATCTCAATTAATTAGATTTAATTAGGATTAAGACAATTTAATTCCCATAAATGATCTGAGCCCTCCATTCACGCGCGTGTCAACTCCCTCCCTTTTTGTTCAAATGCTGACCATTGGATCTGTTGACTTTCCATTAAATTCATTTATTTTCATATTTTTGTCATTTGTTTTGCATAATTATTTTAAAATACATAGAAAATCCAAAAAAATATTTTCTTTTTGCATTTTTATTCTAAATAATTTTCTTAACATAAAAACAATTTTTATTTTATTTTTTACATTTTTAGACTATTTTAAAAATATTTAAATGTTTATTTTAATTGATTAATGAAGATTAATTAATTAAAATAGCATTTAGGTTTCCAAAAATCACCAAAAAATTCAGAAAACATTTCCAAACATTTACAAACATTTACAAACTCACAACACAAATTTCTTTTTGGTTTTGATCATACTTTGGCAATTTTCATTTGAATTAGGGTTCTTTAATTTGAATATTTTTAACCCTAACTTCAAAAATTCATAACTTTTGATCCAAGTTGAGTTTGTGAATGGTACTTTTTGCATTGTGTTATGCATCCTTTCAAGCATCTAAAAACATTTTTGTTTAATTTTTATAATGCATTTTCAATTTGTTTGGTATTTTACCTTTAGGATCACCCTTAAAGCCTTAGGAACTTAGAAAAATCATAAGTCCTTTAGGGTTTAGCTTCTGACCTTCCCCTTTGGGCAGTGAACATGTATAGGTTTAGGGTCTCTTTGATTCCATTTTCAATTTTTTATCTCATGTTTTGCTTCTGATTTTGAATTTTGCATCTCATGTTGTGCATAAACCCTAATTTGCATCTTCATTTGCATCCATCTCACATAAACTTGCATACATGAACTTGCCATGACATTTTGTGCATCCACATGACATATAAGACATCTTAGGACATATTGAAATCATGTTTGATCATTTTATCATTCACTTGCCATGTTTTGTTTTCATTTTATGTCATATGCATTCATGAACTTTCATGCTTCTTACATGTTTCATTTGCATTCTCATCTCTTGTATGATCATTCACATATCTTGACATACATTTGCATCACCTCTTAGCATCATTTGCATCATGAATATTCTTCTGGTTTTGGTTTGCATCCTTGCATTCATTTCATTTCATTTCCTTTTACTAACTCTTCAGGTGGTAAGTTACTTTGATAAGTGAATTTGCCTTCACTTCTCACAATCTCTTCCCACCACTCTTATGCATTCATTGCTGCATTTTGTATTTATATTAGAGTGAGCTTGCTCATTCATGTTCCTTCCTCACTTTCTTTCTTCAAGCAACTTATCTTCTTAAGTGAAGTAAGTTGACTTGTTTCTTCTGCTTCTCCTCCTTCTTCTGCTTCTTCCTTGGTGGCTCTTCTTGAAGATCTCTTGCAAGCCTCATAAACCCTAGGAATACCCAAGCATGATCACATATAGGGTTTGTTTAGTCCCCCATTAGTTTTACCTTTGTGTCATCTTTTGTGTCTTCTCTTCTCATCTCATAATCAGGGATTAAACCTTTAAGGTTTTAAGGCTTTGTGATTAAGGTTATGCCTGCATCCTTCTCTTAAGATGGAGTGTATAACTTTAATCCTAAGTGTTAAACCCTTAATGTGTTTAAATCTCTTAATCAATCCATATAATAATCATCTAAGACATCAAGCTTGTAACTTGGGCCTTGCATTAGGGTTCTAATTCTTCCTTAATTGGTTAAGAAGGACTAACCCTAGTGTTAATGGACAAGTCCCCCTCAAGTTGTCTTACAAACCATAAAATCCACTTTTTAATCTTACCATTAACTAAAATCCACTCTAATAAAGGCTTTGTTTTGTCACGAGGTTAATCCCTAATCATGGATTAAGTTGAGGAGCCTTCCTCAGCTTAAATGTTCTCATCTATTATCCTTCTATTAGGATGGTGTAATGAGTCCATTAAATATTTGATTATGGCTTAAACTCATTACTTAACACTAAACAAAAACACCAAAAACAATCACAAGTAGGTTAATGATCTTAATCCCACACCATGGTAATTAAGCTTGAAGTGTTTACTTCACACTTAAGGTATTCTCATTACCCCTAATAAGAGGGAGGATGTGATGAGTTTACTAACCCTTGGTTTAGGCTTAAGCTCATTAACTTATGACAAACACAAAAATCAATAAAAGATTGAAAACACAAAAAACAAACAATAATCGTCTCCTCCGGGATTCATTTCTCACCTCATTCACTCACAAACGAGAACTTGCTTCTTTCATCTAATGCAAGACAGTTTGCACCTGAGCCAGACAGGTCATACACTTGAGCATAGATAAGTAAGCAGTTCACAAGTCAATTATCTTTCGGTCTCTTTGAGTCGAACTACGGTGTTCTAACTTCCTCATTGCACGAGAGGATACGTAGGCATAACTTAACCGTTATCGAACAAAAGTCTCTATATATTCCCCCCTCTTCCAGCATTATTCTTTAAGCCTTATTGTCTTGAGTATTGCACTCTCTTCTTGCACTCACACTCCTTTTATTCACTTCACATTTCTTTTGCACTGACACTTGTACATTCTTTTCCAGCTTTTGCACACAAATAGCACTAACACTACCCTTTTAAACACAAACTTTCAAGCGTGGATACCGTTGAGTACGACGGACAATCTGGGTGCTAATACCTTCCCAGGTTGTAACCAACTCCCTTTCTCAGTTTCTCTGGTTCGCGACCGTCTTATCCATCTTTTCTTAGGTTTATGCAGCATTACCTTTCCTTTGGGATAAAAATGCCTAGTTGGCGACTCTTTTCACTTCATCTTCATTTCTCTCTTTCGCCGACCGTTCGCGTCTGTACCCTATTTGACCAGGTGTCATTTGGTGGGAGTGACATGGGGCCATATTGTAATTTTGTGAAAATGAATTATCAATGAATATCGGACATCTTTTGCAAACAAGTCTCTTTTCCGCTCATTGTGTTTTCATTCTTTACTTTTGTACAAAATAATAAAATGGAAATGTTTTCAAAATAAATAACTTCATTTTTCACTTTTTCAAAATAAAGATTAAAATTGGTCACTAAAACGAACAAATCTCAACCCTTGCAGAGAGTATCCTCCAGATTGAACCGACAACAGCACCGCTATGACCTTGTATCACTTCGACAATCCAATTAATCAAGCTGATGAAGGGGTTGAAGAAGACTATGAGTTACCTGAAGAGTTAGCCAGATTGTTGAGGCAAGAAGAGAAAGAGATTACTCCTCATCAGGAGGAGGTTGAAACAATTAATCTTGGTACCGAGGAGGAATTGAAAGAAGTGAAGATTGGGGCCGGTCTGCAAGCCTCAGTAAAAGAACAGCTTATTGACATGCTTCGAGAATACGTCGACGTCTTTACTTGGTCCTATCAAGACATGCCAGGTCTAGATACAGATATTGTTATGCTCAAGCTGCCCTTGAAAGAAGATTTCCCTCCAATGAAACCGAAGCTACGCTGTACTCGTCCGGATATGGCCATAAAAATTAAGGAAGAAGTACAAAAATAGTGGGACGCCGGTTTCCTTGCTGTAACTAGTTACCCACCGTTGGTCGCTAATATTGTACCAATACCTAAGAAGGATGGCAAAGTACTGATGTGTGTGGATTACCGGGATCTGAACAAAGCTAGCCCGAAGGATGATTTCCTATTACCTCACATTGATGTATTGGTCGACAACACAACTCAGTTCTCGGTGTTTTCCTTCATGGATGGTTTTTCTGGGTATAATAAGATCAGAATGTAACCCGAAGACATGGAGAAAACAACCTTCATCACACCGTGGGGCACATTTTGTTACAAGGTAATGCCTTTTGGACTGAAGAATGCCAGCGCAACATATCAACGGGTTATGGTAACACTATTCCACGACATGATCCATAAAGAAATTGAATGCTACGTGGATGACATGATTGCCAAGTCCCTTACAGAAGAAGATCATCTGGTAAATCTGTTGAAGTTGTTCAAGCATCTGAGAAAATATCAGCTGAAGTTGAAGTTCCGGTAAGCTGCTGGGATTTATCATAAGTGAAAAGGGAATTGAAGTTGATCCTGACAAAGTCAAAGCCATTCAGGAGATGCCTGCACCTAGGACTGAAAAGGAAGTTCGGGGGTTCTTAGGTAGATTGAACTAAATATCAAGGTTCATATCTCACCTCACTGCAACCTGTGAGCCCCTGTTCAAATTGTTAAGAAAGGAACAAACGGTCAGGTGGAACGAAGATTGTCAGAAGGCTTTTGACAAAATCAAGGAGTACCTGCAAGAACCTCCGTTTCTTATGCCTCCAGTTGAAGGAAGACCTCTGATAATGTACCTGACAGTATTAGAAGGATCAATGGGGTGTGTGTTGGGCCAGCATGACGAGTCTGGTCGAAAAGAGTATGCAATATACCACCTAAGCAAAAAATTTACCGACTGTGAACAACGTTATAAACTTCTCGAGAAAACTTGTTGTGCTTTAGCGTGGGCTGCTCGCCGACTAAGACAGTATATGTTGACTCACACTACCTTGTTGATCTCAAAGATGGACCCCATCAAGTACATATTTGAGAAGCCAACACTTACCGGAAGGGTTGCAAGATTGCAAATGATCTGAACAGAATATGACATTCAGTACACATCTCAAAAGGCCATCAAAGGCAGTGTACTGTCTGATTATCTAGCTGAGCAACCCATTGATGATTACCAACCCATGAGATTTGACTTCCCTGATGAAGACATCATGTACCTAAAATAAAAAGATCATGAAGAGCCTGTTCACACTGAAGGGCCTGACCCAGAAGAAAAATGGACAATGATGTTTGATGGGGTTATCAATATGAATGGTCGTGGAGTTGGTGCAGTGCTCATTACACCTAAAGGAGTTCATATGCCTTTCTCGGAAAAACTCATATTTGCATGCACTAACAATGAAGCCGAATATGAAGCTTGTATCATGGGTCTTGAGGAAGCCATTGACCTCAGGATCAAGACATTGAATGTGTTTGGAGATTCGGCTTTGGTAATCAATCAAACCAACGGCAAATGGTACACTCACCAAGAGCATCTGATTCCATACCGCGACTATACGAGGAGGTTATTGACTTTCTTCACAATAGTCAAACTTGAGTATATCCCTCGAGACAAAAATCAGTTCGCAGATGCTCTAGCTACCATTTCTTCCATGATCAAGGTTCAAACTGCCAATTATGTGCCTCAGATTTCGGTATCTAGACTAGACCGACCAGCATACATATTCTCCGTGGACATTGCAAAAGATGACAAGCCGTGGTTCCATGACATTAAATGCTTCTTGGAGGATCAAACATACCCACCTGGGGCATCATCCAATGATAAGAAGACATTAAGAAGGCTGGTTGGTAGTTTCTTCCTTAATGCTGATGGTTCATTATACAAGCGAAACTTTGACATGATACTTCTCAGATGTGTTGATAGGAAAGAAGCAGACTTGTTAAGATCAGGTTACTACTGGATCATAATGGATGCAGATTGTTGTGCCTATGCCAGGAAATGCCAAAAATGCCAGATCTACGCAGACAGAGTGCATGTGCCTCCAAATCCTTTGAACATGATGTCTTCACCTTGGCCCTTTGCCATGTGGGGCATTGACATGATTGGAAAGATTGAACCGACTACTTCAAATTTCCACAGATTCATCCTGATAGCCATTGATTACTTCACCAAATGGGTTGAAGCAGCTTCGTATGCGAACGTCACTAGACAAGTGGTAGCCATATTTCTAAAGAGAGATATCATCTGTCGATATGGAGTACCTGAGCGAATCATTACTGATAATGGTTCCAATTTGAACCACAAAATGATGGGAGAACTGTGTCGGGACTTCAAAATCCAACATCACAACTCTTCTCCTTACAGGCCAAAGATGAATGGCGTTGTTGAGGCAGCTAACAAAAACATCAAGAAGAATTTGCAGAAGATGGTGGTTACTTACCAAGACTGGCATGAGATGCTACCATTTGCTTTACATGGGTATCGAACCTCAATCAAAACATCCACTGGGGAAACACCTTATCAACTTGTGTATGGTATGGAAGCTGTCCTACCTGTTGAAGTTGAGCTACCCTCCTTACGGGTACTGATGGATGTAAAGCTGGACGAAGCAGAATGGGTCCGATCTCGGTACAATCAATTGAATCTGATCGAAGAAAAGAGATTAGCTGCAATCTGTCATGGGCAATTATATTAGAAAAGGATGAAGAAAGCCTTCGATCAGAAAGTCGGGCTTCGGGAATACCAAGTGGGAGATCTTGTGTTGAAAAGACTTCTTCCTCCTCATACAGACCACAGGGGCAAGTGGACTCCAAATTACGATGGTGCATTCATAGTAAAGAAGGTTTTCTTCGGTGGAGCACTGATGCTCACTACTATGGATGGTGAAAATTTCTTATCCCCTGTGAATTCAGATGTAGTTAAAAAATACTTCGCATAAGGTGACCCGCTGGACATAAAAACAGAATGTAAGTCCAGGCAAAAATAGGGCATCCCAGCGAGTCAAAAACAGAATAAAAGACTCGGGCAAAAATAAGGGAAAAATAAAAAAATGTACACCCGCTGAGTTGAAAAGCCGCATTGGACAACTCAGGCAAAAATGGGTATCCCGGTGGATTGAAAACCCGAAAGGGCGATCCACACAAAATCAGGGAATAAGCGAATAACTGCATTCTAAATTCGTCTGTATCACTCACATCACGACAAGCTTCGAAAGGATAAAGCGTCATTCAAAATCAACCTTCGTCAGAAAGCAAGATGAGAAGAACGTCAAGGTCATACAGGTCATAGCAAAGGAAGTTCACTGGAACGTCGTCGTCAACATTGCCAATACTTTTATTTTCTCAATTTATAGCAATCTCCTCATTTCAGGGGATTTGTTTCTTTGACTGTACTTGCCAATTCAGGGCACCCGGATTAATAAAATCAGAATTTTCAGTCACATATCTTTTTGTACATTTTTGTTTCGTTTGCAAAATGTCCAATATTCATAATAAGTACTTGCATAAAACAAATGAGCCATTTTTAATAAATGCTTGCGGGAAATATTTTTACTTTCAGTAATATCTAATTCCTATGACGGAATCCAGTAAGGGATACCTTGGGATACTTGTGCGTTTCTCTTGTCTTAACAGATTGCAGGTATTCAACACGCAGCATGGGGCATGCCAAACACACTTCCCCAATATACTTCTCCCCCAAGCAATATCTGGAATGCTTTTCCCCAGCAGAGTTGTCAAAGCCTCCTCATCCCCAGCACAGGTCTGCTCAACAGGAGCATCCCCAGCCATTCTCCCCACAGAGTTTCCATCCTCTCCCCAAAAGAGTAATGCCTGAAACTCTTACACAACAAAGTGACGGAAGTTTCCTTCTCCCCAGTTGAGTTCTCGTTACAGGATAGATTTATCAATGATCTATTTCCCCAAGCAGAGCTATATCTAAACAGATCTACCAATGATCTCTTCCCCAGCTGGGATATTCTTCCAAGCAGATCAGCCAGAGATCTTCGGTGGGATCCGAGTCCCGGATCGGTTTCTCTTTTGCATAATCATAGCATTCGCATCATAAATCACCTAAATAAGCGTAGCCTTCCATCTAATACGGAGCATTACGACAAAAATCAAACATTTGCATGATCACAAGCCAGGTTCGAGCCAGTCACTTGCAATTACTATCAATATCTCATCAACAATATATGAAACCCACATCCTTTGCAAGTAAAAGCCAAAGTGTCCCCTTTGCACTCTCCAACACAAATGCCTGTTTATATATACTCTTTCGACATTCGTCCGTGTCATATCATTCCCCTGCAGATATAAACCAAAACATCCTTTTTGCATTCTCAAATACAAATACCTATACATACCTTTTTGACACTCGTTCGTGCCACTTCTCCCCAGCACGGTTGCCAAAACACTTGTTGCAAACCAAGCACTTATTTATAACACACTCCTTTCGACACTCGTCTGTGTCATCCTATCCCCACAGGTCGCCGGAACACCTTTTACACTCTCACATACAAACATTTGTTCATAACTTACACATTCTCTTATGGCACCCGTCTGTGCCATACTTTCTCCAGCAAGTTAAACACTCGTTCGTGTCTTGCTCATACTTCACCAACAAATCCGTACTCACTTATACAAAAGCCTTTGATACTCGTTTGTATCTTGTATATATATATATCACTCCTCAACAAATTCAACACTCGTCCGTGTTCTTTGTTAACCAGTTGGTACTCGTCCGTATCATCATCTCTGAGCACGCGTCAACATTTTTTTCTACTGATACTCGTCCGTATCATGGTACTAAGGATGCTCGTCCGTGTCTTTAATCTATACACAGTGTCAAACACTTATACTTTTACCCTTAAGCGTAGACACTCGTTCGTGTTTACCATTCCCCAGTAGGTCACCAACAGAACAACTTCCTCCTATCCAACATTTGTCCTATGTCGTGATACTTTCGGCAATCGTCCCTTTCCAGGTGATCATCCTTCACCTTTGGATGACTGTCCCTCATCCTTTCCTACAGCGGAGTCTCCATTATTGGAACCCTTTTCTATCCGACATTCGTCCTATGTCGTGATATTTTAGCAGCCGTCCCCTGCTAGGTGATCGTCCTTCATCATTTTTATCTGATGGTCGTCCCAATCGTTGATCTTGTTATCCGACATTCTTCCTATGTCGTGATAAACCCTGAGAGCAGCCGTACCCTGCTAGGTGATCGTCCTTCACCTCTTGATGATCTTCCTTCATCATGCTTATCCGATGGCCGTCCCCATCTTCGACCTTTTCTATCCGACATTCGTCCTATGTCATGATAAAGAACAGTCGTCCCCTGCTAGGTGATCGCCCTTCACCTTTGATGACCGTCCCTCATCAATATTTCATTTATTCTTTAAACCCGATGGTCGCCCCCATCATTTTTTACTTTACTTTGCAAACGTGATGACCGTCCCCATCATTGCCTTTGCTTTAATCCCCAGAGAATCTTGTTTCCTTACCCGATGGCCGTCCCCGTCGTGGTCTCTTTATTTCCCTAGCTTGTCGGCCGTCCCCGTCATTGCTTTACTTACCGCTTTATCCCCAACAGTCGTCCTCTACTCGATGGTCGTCCTCCATTGCCCTTATTTAATAATTATACTTTACTACCTTTTGCAATTTATATCCCTTTTCTTCTTCTCCCCAGTGAGTGCAAATTTCGGACTGTCTTTGGTATTCAACCACAAGTTATCTTGTTTGTCTGATAAGCCAGACGCTTACACCCTGCACAGCTAACTCATGTTTGAATAGGGGCAGCTGTAAACACCCCAAATTTGCCCTCACTCATATTCACACCATGGCTTGTGATCTTTCATTTTTTCATAAGCATAAGCATATTACCTCATATTGCATATTTGTTTCATCTGCATAGTTCAAGTTCATCTACATCTAGGGTTTGTGGTCTGAGCAATCCAAAGATTCCATCTGAGTCACTCCAAAGGCCTCAAGGCTTTCCAAGAGGGTCCATGTATGTTCTATCATCATATTATATCCCTCAAAGTTCATGGAAATCAAGAAATCACAAGAACTGGCAAGGCATGGAAGCAGAGCTAGGGTTTTTCAATGCACATATGACCAAAATTAGGGTTTTAGTTTCAGAGGCTTTAACTCCAAATTTTTGGGCCATTCTTGTTTCTAATATTCTTAAGATGTTATAAGGATCATGTGTACCAAGTTTGATGAAGAAATTCATTGTGGAAGTCATCTGTTCAGTGGGTAACTTCTTGAGCAAGTCAGAGCAAAACCAGGGCATCTGAGGCCCCAACCAATGGAACCAAAGGGGTATTTTCATAAAATTGAGGTAATACGATCTTTATTTGATCATTGGAGTGCTTAGAAGTTCACAAAATTGAATAAATTTGAGCTAAACCAAAAGTTGCCAAAAATGGAAATGACTTATAATGGAAACTTTCCATTTTGGGAAAGTTTTTCAACCTCCTTTTTCTTGATCAAAAATACTTCAAATGAAAAATTCTTGGTCATGAAAGTTGTAGATTAGGTCTTTCCCTTTTCAAAAAGTACAACAACATGTTTTAATTCATTATGGAACTTAAGTTATGATCCTTCAAAGTTGGCAAAAATCCTATAATTTTCAAGAATGCACCAAAGAGGATTGTTTGCAAAACCACATGCCAAGGCTTCTAATGAATTCTAACATGCTCAAATGTGACATAACATGATCAAGCAACATTAAAATATCAGAATTGGTCCAAGAATTATGCATTTCCATGACTTGAACTTCAAGAAATTCCGAAAGGGCCAAAACTCCTCAAAATTGAAAAATGGTGCAAGTTTTTCTATCCACTTGTGCCAGCTCATAAAATCTGCTTCCATGGTCCTCCTTGAACTCAGCTGAGGCCAGACACCCTATGCAACCAGGCCTGCCATGACCCATACCTCAAGTACAACCAAGCTTGACTTTTTGCAAATGAAGCCATACCAATCAGCATAGCCCACAACAACTCTTCTGACCTATCACAGCTTCACATACATGCCCTAAGGATCACATTTCATAACATCTTGAAGCTGGAATCATCCCACACATTCAAATTCACAAAATCCTCAAGAAACCTTATTTCTTCGAAACTCCAAAACCAGCCATCAAAACTTCAAGCAAACTTCACCAATCACCTCCATACATCCTTTAGATCATTTCCCAACCATTAAACAAGCTTGAAACCTCAAGAATCAAAAACACGATTTCACCCCCCTCTGAACTGAAACTTCAAAAACAGCCCAAATAAATTCATTCCATGCATCAAAGCATCCTCAGGATGTCCATTGGAGTTGATTGACACCAAGGAGAGGCCCAGATAACTCAGATTGAGAAAGCTCAAGCTCAGGTATCATCAAGAACAAATTTTCCAGAACTTGTATTTTTTGTTATAGAAATGTTCTTCATGCTTCACTGATCACACTACACCTTTTACTTTTGAAAATGATTGAATATTGAGCCTGTATCGTGCTTCTGAAACTTTTGCAGTTTTTATGTTTTGATTCGAATCTTGTGTTTGATGCAATATAAATGTGGTTTGAGGGTTGATTCTTGTTTAGAATGATTAGGAGAGTGGATTTGGAAAGTTAGAGCTCCTAATTTGGCCTAGGGAAGAAGTTGGGATTTTGGTTTTGACGGAGAAGATGACCGGAGCTTGCTCCGGTCACCTGAGAGTCATTAGGGTTTGTAATTAGGGTTTAGTTGCCCAGTTTGAATTATGGCCGTAGGATGGTGATTAGCGCGTAAATGTATGGCCTAGATCATTTCAGTTAACCCTAATTCTCAATTAATTAAATTAATCAAATAATTAGCTCAGTTTGAATCTCCACCCTTGGATCTGGCGTGCAGTCAATTCCCTCTCTTTTTCTTTTGAACCTAGACCACTGGATCAACATACTTCCTCTTTTATTCATTTTTATTTCATTTTTCTTCATTTTTCTTGCATTTTATTTTAAAATACTTAGAAAAATCCCAAAAATATTTCCTTTTGCATTTTTGTTTCAAATATTTTTCTTAATCAGAAAATGATTTTTATTTTATTTTTTGCAAACAAAAAGTATTTTTAAAATATTTAAATGTTTATTTTAATTAATTAATTTAATTTAATTAATTAAAATAACATTTAGGTTTCAAAAAATCACCAAAAAACTCATGTTGCATCTTAACACATTTAGAAACATTTTCAAACCCCTCATACAAATTTCTTTTTGGTTTTGATCATCATTTGACAATTTTCTTTGAATTTAGGGTTCATAAAATCATATTTTTAACCCTAACCTTTGAAAAAATATTTTCTTCCTAAGATGGTTCTTTTTGCATTGTTTTACACATATCATGTAGTATCTAGGATATTTTTGGCATAGATTTATCTTGCATTTTCAATTTTTTTGGCATTTTACCTTGAAGATCACCCAAAAAACCCTAGAACCTTAGGAAATTCATAACTCGTTCTGGATTTAGCTTCTGACCTCCCCCTTTGGATGGTAACCTAATATAGGTTTAGGTTTCCTTTGAGTGCATTTTCAATTTGTTATGATGTCATTTGCTCCTGTCTTTGCCATTTGCATCTCATCCTTTCATGTAACCCTAATTTTGCATCTTCACTTACATCTTACATTGCATTGCATGAACATATGAACTTGCCATGCCATTATAAGCATTTGTATGCCATCTTAGACATCTTAAGACATTGCTTGAACATTGCTTGATAATTTATTCATACACTTTCTATGCTTTGCACCCATTTCATTTCATAAACATCCACGTGTTTACATGTTTCCTACATGCTTCATTTGCATTCATTCTCTTATATGATCACACATATGCATCTTGTATGACTTTGCATCATATCATAGCATCATTCACATCATGTGTATGCTTCTGGTCTTGGTCTTTGCCCTTACATATGCATCATTTCATTTCATCTTTTTCCTTATGCATCTTGTGCTAACTTTTCAGGTTAATGGTAAGTTTGTGTGGGAGGTGGATTTGTCTTCACTTCCCACCTCTTCTCATACTTTCATATTGCATCCTTGCTGCATTTTTGTTTGTCTTTGAGTGGGCTTACTCACTTTTGTTCCTCTTCCTTTCTTTCTTCAAGTTACTTATCTTCTTAGGAAGTAAGTAACTTATTCTTCTACTTCCTCCTCTTTTCATCCTGCTTCTCCTTGGTGGCTTCCTTGAAGACTTCTCCTTTTAAGCCTCACAAACCCTAGGACTTCCAAGCATGATAACTTTATAGGACTTATTAGTTTCCATTAGACTTCTTCCCTTGAGTCTTCTTTGTGTCTCTTTTCTCATCTCATCATTAGAGACTAAACTCTTAAAGTTTTAGGACTTTGGAATTAGGGTTATGCTTGTATCCTTCTCTTAGGATGGAGTGTATAACTTTAATCCTAAGTGTTAAACCTTTAATTTATTTAAACCTCTTAATCAATCCATCTAATAATCACTAAGACATTAACTTGTAACTTGGGCCTTACATTGGGGTTCTAATTCTTCCTTTATGGTTAAGAAGGACTAACCCTAGTGTTTAATGGAAAAGTCCCCCTCAAGTTGTCTTACAAACCATAAAAATCATTTCTTAATCTCATCCCTTAATTAAAATCCACTTAATAAAGGCTTTGTTATATAATGAATTTAGTCCCTAACCATGGATTAAGTTGAGGTATCTTCCTTAGTTTAAGTGTTCTCATCTTTTATCCTTCTATTAGAATGGTGTAATGAGTTCACTAATCTGTGATTATAGATTAAACTCACTACTTAACACTAAACAAAAACCCAAAAAACATCTAAATAATCACAAGTAGGTTAATGATCTTAATCCTACATCATCATGGTAATTAAGTTGAGATGCTTATCTCATACTTAAGTATTCTCATTATCCCTAATCAGGGAGGATATAATGAGTTTACAAGCCCTTGATTTAGGCTTAAGCTCATAATCCTATGCAAAACACCAAAAACAATAAAAAACTGAAAACACAAAAACAAACAATAATCGTCTCCTTCGGGATTCTTTTCTCATCACACTCATTCACAAACGAGAACTTGCTTCTTCCGTCTAATGCAAGACAGTTAGCACTCGAGCCAGACGAGTCATACACTTGAGCATGGACAAGCAAGCAATTCATAGTCAATTCTTCTTTCAGTCTCTTTGAGTCAAACTACGGTGTTCTGACTTCCTCATTGAACGCGAGGATACGTGGGCATAACTTAACAGTTATCGAACAAAAGTCTCTGTGTCTTCCCCCTCTTTCAACATTCTCTTTTAAGCCTCATTCCTGAACATTTCACTTCACCTTTTGCACTGACACATGTACATTCATTCTTAGCTTTTTCACACAGATATCACATACACTACCCCTTTTAAACACAAACTTTTAAGCGTAGATCCCGTCGAGTACGACGGACAATCTGGGTGCTAATACCTTCCAAGGTTGTAACCAGCCCCTTTCTTAGTTTCTATGGTTCACAACCGTCTTATCCATATCTTTCTAGGTTTATGCAACATTACCTTTCCTTCGGGATAAAAATGTCTCGCTGGTGACTCTATTCAGTTCACCCTCATCATCTCCTTTCGCCGACCGTTCGCGTATGTACCCTATCTGACCCGGTGTTTTTTCGGGGAGCGACACCTATCTTAACCGGGATATCTTCTAATATGCCTACTGGATATTTGATGGATTTGTCGACTAACTAAAGAGACATCTTAGTAGGTTACAATTCTCTTAGTTTTAATCTTTCACAAACCGCTAGGGGCATTAAACTGACACTGGTTCCTAAGTGCAGGAAAGCTTTATCTATGACATGATTCCCCAAAATACATTGTATGGAGAAATTTCTAGGATCTTTGTCTTTTTTGGAAAGATTGTTCTCGGAAATGGAATTACACTCCACTGGTTTTGGATCTTCAAGTCTATGTTTGTTGGTAAGGATGTCTTTCAGGAATTTAGTATAAGATGGTATTTGGGTGATGGCTTCTATGAAAGGAATCTCAACATGGAGTTTTTCTATCATTTTAATAAATTTTTGGAATTGATCATTGATCTTGGTTTGTTTGAGTCTTTGCGGATAGGGTATTGGTGGTTTGTATGGCGGGGTGGTACATAAGTTTCGTCTATAACTTCTCCTTTATCTTGATCTTTTTGTTATTTAGTTTCTACTGGTTTCCCGACTTCGCCCATGGGTGTAACACTTTTCTTAGAATTTCCAAGTTCATTTAATGTTGGGTTAAGTGGTATATCATAAGCGGTACCACTTCGTAGGGTAATGGCGATAGCTTGCCCATGAGGGTTTTGTTGAGGTTGTCTAGGAAATTGTCCTCCAGAAGTAGTCTAGGGTGCTTGTTATAGGGCAACCTGGGAGATTTGGGTTTCAATCATCTTATTGTGTGTGGCTATTTGGTCTATCTTAATTCCTAGTTGGGTGATCATTTCGTTTACATTGATATTCTGATTTAAAAAATCTTTATTTTGATGGCTTGTGCGGTCATAAAGTTTTCCAACACTTTCTCAAGATTTAGCTTTGGTGGCACAACTCGCATAGGTTGGTTTGGTCTAGGTTCTTGAAAAATGGGTGGTATCGGAGGTGCAGAGTTTTGGATTGGGTTATTATTTTTATAGGAGAAGTTTGTGTGATTCCTCCATCCAGGTTTATAAGTGTTTGAGAATGGGTTACATTGGGTGTAGTTGACTGGGCCTGGGTTGGTCTCGTTTAACATATTGCAATCTGCTGATTGGTGACCTTTAGTTCCACATAGTTCGCATTCTAGCGAAACTGTTGCTGCAGCGGTCAGGTTTGCATACATATGATCAAGTTTAAAGGTCAGAGCATCCATTTTGGCTTGCATCATGTCCATAGAGTTTATCTCATGTATACCTCTTTGGGTTTCTTACTTTTCCAATGTTGCCCTTTCTGTCCCCCATTGATAATGGTTTTGGGCCATGTCTTCAATGAGAGCACAAACTTCGGGGTAAGGTTTGTTCATCAGAGCACCACCTGCGGCAGCGTCGATGGTCATCTTGGTGTTATAATGAAGCCCATTATAGAAGGTGTGTATGATCAACCATTGTTCCAAACCATGGTGTGGGCATGTCCTTAGTAGGTCTTTATATCTTTCCCAAGCTTCAAAGAGTGATTCTCCTTGGTTTTGAGTAAATCTGGTTATTTGGCTCCGGAGAACAGTTTTCTTACTTGGGGGAAAATATCTAGCAAGGAATACTCTCCTAAGGTATTCCCAAGTTTTTATGGAATTAGCTGGAAGGGAATCTAACCAAGTACGGGCTTTATCTCTGAGGGAAAAGGGAAACAGTCTTAAACGGATCGCCTCAGGGGTAGCACCGTTGGTTTTGAAAGTATCTGCCAACTGGATAAAAACTTTTAGGTATTGGTTTGGGTTTTCTTAAGGCAGACCTGCGAATTGGTTTTGCAGTACTATTTGCAAAAAGGAAGGTTTTAGTTCAAAATTATTAGCTGGTATGGTAGGGTTAACTATACTAGAGCTCGGTTCTTTGTTAGAAGTGTTAGACGATAGCGCGGATCTAGAAGGGGGATTGAATAGACCCCTTTTTAAAATTTATCTTTTCAAAATTAAGTTGAAAGAGAATAGCGGATGTTTCCCGGAAAATCGTCTAGTTCAAATTTGAAGTCACTGGAGATCGGATATGCGTAAAACTCAATTGGAATGAAATGATGACTAGATGAATTAATATTTCACAAATGATACACTTGAACATTTAACACTTGATAAAACTATTCTTAACAATTATTGGAGAAGAAATCAAGCACAAAGATATTGATTTTGTGTGATTGAGCTTTTTATCAAACACTTGGAGTGCACACTCCAAAGGCAATTTTGTTGTATCAACTAGTGCAGAATTTTACTCACTCTAATTAACACTTTTGAGTGAAGCAATTTATCAAACACCTTGTTTGCACTAATTTGATGCACCCGAATTTTCAAGCACACAATATCAATATGAACAAAAGTAAAATGCGAGAAATAATAAGAACACAAGGAATTTGTTGAGGCAGTTCCTTCGTTGTCCTCGCTCGAAGTACTCTGCCCCCAATTCGAAATTGAATTGGGCAATTTTATTAAATCGCAATTGTTTTACAAGAATTGAAATGAATAACCAAAAAACCAAACCACGTTGAATGTGCTGTCAAATCTTCTTCTTGTCCCTTGATCCAAATTAGAATCAAGTCTTCCACGCGTGTCGAGAGAGCCTCCGATTAATTGCTCCCTTCAAACTTTGAGCACGGCTGAGTTTCTCCCACACTTGTGAAACCACAAAGACCTTCGAAATCCTCCGTCTACCGTGATATGAGAGAACGATCCACTTGATCTTCAATCTACCTCACTCGGATGAATCTACGACCGATCGATGTGTGCAAAACCCCCAAATCTTCAATGATCTTGGAGGATAAAACCCTACGGAGTTTTCCAAGGAAAACCCACACACTTTAAACCCAATCTGAAATTCTGATTCATGATTGAACGTTTTCTTCAAAATGTACACCAAGATCGAACAAAGATTGTTGTGTGTAATTGTTTGATTGATGCAAGAATGAAGAAGATGAAGAGAGTTATCTGTATATCTTTCACTTTCCTTGTTCAACTTCTCAAAAGAAATTAAGTAGCTATTTATATTGGTTTGAGAAAATGAATCATAAGAGAGGGAAAAATAAATGAAAAAATGAGTCAGCACAGTAATGAGCCGACTCAAATCATTAAATGAGCCGACTCAAACTTACAGATGAGTCGACCAAAATCAACAGAGAGGCAGCCTGTTGAGACCCTTGGAAAATGAGAAGAGAAAACTTCTTGATGAGTCGACTCATGAGGGATTTTGAGTCGGCTCATCCATACTCATGAGTCGACCAAAATCATGCACCAGGCAGCCTGTTTGGACCCGTGCGTTTGCCACCATTTTACACTTGAATGAGTCGGCTCATAAAGGGTTGTGAGTTGACTCATCCACACTTATGAGTCGACCAAAATGATGTATCAGGCAGCCTGTTTGGACCCGTGCATTTGTCATCATTTTAACACTGAATGAGTCGGCTCATTGATGAATTTGAGTCGACTCATTCAGTATGTTTTTCCAAAAATGTCAATCCTTCATTTTTCATTTTGAACCTGTCAATCTTTCGAAACATGCCAAGTTTTTGACACATTAAAACCATGCCATGTCACACAAACTCCCGCTTTTTGATGATTGCAAAAACTTGATGAATTAATCGCCAAACACCCCCTAATTATGTGACTCGATCTTATATACATTGATCTCAATATCATCTCCCCCTTTGACAACATCAAAAAGAAGAGAAAACATATGAGTGAATTGAATAATAAAGATAGTAAGCTGAATTAAATGTCAATTTGAGAAGCCAATTGCGATAGAACCACACATTCACAAACACACAATTTGGAAAGGCGAGTAAAAATAATAATAAACAAAAACAATGGGATTAACGAGAAATAAAAGTTCATTCAAACAAACAAAGCAAAAATTACATAAACCAAAATAATATTCATGACAATTACATATGATACAACTATTCTCTCAAGGGTGTGGATAACGATCCGTAGTGGAAGGGTAGCGGCGATGATAGGTGATGGGTTGTGAATCATCCATGTCATTTTCCGTGAACTGAAGAAAACTACTGTTTAGCGAGTTAAAGGCAGTGTCCTGAGCAACCAAGTGATCCTAAAATGCAGTATACCTAGTGTCTTGAACAGATGCGTACTCAGCAAAGGCGGTGTCTTGCACAGTTAAACGCCTCTCTAACTCGGTGTATCTCTCAGCCTGAGTGTTGTAGTAAGCCTGCTGTTGAAGTTGCATGTTTTGGAGCATCACCATTATTCTCGATGGATCATCTTGTTGCGGTTGAGATGGAGGAGGAGAGGGAGGAGCAAAACGAGTAGTGGTGTTAGTCCACCCGGTGTTTTGCCATTCACCCCGGCCTTGATTTTCATAGGAGTCATTTGATGGTATGCCATGCCACTCTTTATTGTCAGCGGGCAAGTCTTCATTCGGAATCTCATTTTGTTCAGGTTGATCTTCAGGATCATCTCCATCAGAATTATCTTCAAGTGGTTGATTTTGATCACCTCTTCCCACATACTGATACCGGCGTTCTTGAGAGTCCCATATGTGACCCATAAGGCTTAGGGTCTTTTCCTGGAACCAATTTGTATCCGGAACGGACACCAAAGGGACATCAAAACCAACAACCTCAGCTTTGTCGATAATCTTCTGAATAATGGAAGGATAAGCAAGATCAACGCCTTTCTTTTCCTTTAAGGCAAAAATGTGACTCGCAAAATAGTGAGGCCAGTTGACTTTGACCTTGTTGCGAAGAATATAAACCAAATGCACTTCACTCATATCAATACGAGAGAAGCCACCTTTCTTAGGCCGTAAGTTGTGGGCAACAATCCAATGAAGGATACGATCCACCGGCTTAACTTTTCCAGTAGTAATGGTATTCGGAAACAATTCAGAATTAACATCGAAATCAACAAAAGGTTCTTTAAGCATACCATTGAGTTCAGTACGGAAGATGTAGTTTTCAACTTGAGAAGTATCTGTCATCAAAATGCTAGCTTCTTCAGGATCAATACGAAATAAATCTTTCCACACTTGAGCATTGACCGCAAACATTCTAGAGCCCATTCGGAAATTGAATTCAAAACCCTTAAAAGTGCCAACCAACCCAGCATAGAACATCTTAACCAAATCCTCATTGTAGTCAACATGACAAGATAGAAAAGGATTGATACCTTGGAATTCCATAAGTTCAATGATGTGGGGAATGTGCATTTGAGTAGCAGTTGTTCTTGAGTAGACATATTGAGGAATTACTTTTCTGTTCTTGAATTTCTTGTTGTAGACTTCAACCAGATCAGAGGGAAGAAGAGACGGTGCACTAACAGGAAGAGATGATTGAGAAGAGGAGCCACGGGACCTTTTCCCTATAATTTTTGAAGCCATTTTTGAAAGAAAATGAAGCTTTGAGAGAGATATGAGGGTTGGAGTAAGATGATGGATACTTGAGAGAATATGAGAATGTTATGTGTTGGTAATGATAATATGAAATGATAATGAGTTTTTAATAAAAAATAATAAAATAAATCATAAATGGAAAGGGAAAAGTGGATGGGTGCATTGATGTGCCGACCTAGGGAGGCTAAATGGCAGGCGGCGCGTCTTTTCAAGACATCCACACGTCAGTCGAGGTGTCAGTGAGCCGACTCAAATTCATCAATGAGTCGACTCAATTTGAATTTGAAATGAGTGGCTCAAAGGAGCATATAGGTCGACACAGAAGAGTCCATGAGCCGACTCATGAGTCGGCCTGTTGGGACCCGGCAATTTTCAACACCACATTTCACCAAAAACCACTTAAAATACCTCAAAATATGAAAACAACTTCATGTATGCAAATTATTTGTCAAGAAATCACTCATAATCCACTAGAATAGAAGAAATAGATTAATTTACAAACACAATACATGCCCCACATTCTTACTAAATACATATATCAAGAATGAATTAAGGTAACTAAGTAAATAGTGATATTACCTCGAGTATATGGGAGATGAATGAAAGATAATACTTCATAATAGGATGTGAGAGACAAGTGAAGTTAACTCAAAGAATAATATATAATCAAAACAATGATTAATAAGATCTATCCGATATGTCAAGAACACCAAGTTTCATACGGATAAAGAAGAAAGGATCGGTAGCGAGTGGTTTTGTAAAAATATCGGCTAGTTGATTTACACTATCAACATGCTCAAACACCACATCACCTTTCTCTACATGATCCCTAAGAAAATGATGCCTGATTTCAATATGTTTAGTGCATGAATGAAGAATAGGATTCTTGGTAAGATTAATTGCACTAGTATTGTCACACAAGATTGGAATTTTTTTGAGAGATATTGAAGTCGAGTAATTGTTGTTTTAGCCATATTATTTGGGTACAACAATTTTCCGGCTGCAATATACTCCGCCTCTGCAGTGGATAAGGCAACAAAAACTTGCTTTTTGCTATGCCAACTGACAAGACAGTTTGAAAAGAAATGACAAGTTCCACTAGTGCTTTTCCTATCCACTTTGCAACCGGCAAAGTCGGAATCGGAAAAACCTACCAAGGAACAATCACTACCCTTAGGATACCATAAACCAAACTTAGACGTACTACAAAGATACCTAAGTATGCGTTTAACTGATTTTAAATGTGATTCCTTAGGGCAAGATTGAAACCTAGCGCACATACATACACTAAACATAATATCGGGACATGATGCGGTAAGATAAAGAAGAGAACCAATCATACCTCGATACCTTTTTATATCTACATCCTTACCTTTTTCATCACGATCAAGACTTGCCGCCGTAGGCATTGGTGTATCAATAGACTTGGATTTTGTCATATCAAACCTCTTGAGCAACTCATTGCAATATTTAGTTTGACTTATGAAGGTTCCATCTTCAAGTTGTCTAATTTGAAGTCCGAGGAAGAAATTTAACTCCCCCGTCATACTCATCTCAAACTCACCTTGCATAGAACTTGAAAATTCTTTAACCAACTTCATATTAGTAGATTCAAAAATAATGTCATCTACATATACTTGAACTATTATAGAATTTTTTCCTTCACGTTTAATAAAGAGAGTAGTGTCAACCTTTCCTCTTGAAAATCCTTGATTGATTAAAAATTTGCTTAGGCGCTCATACCAAGCTCTAGGAGCTTGTTTGAGACCATATAAAGCACGTTTTAGTTTGTAAACATGATTTGGTTTTCCAGAGATTTCAAACCCAGGAGGTTGACACACATAAACCTCTTTGTTTATATATCCGTTAAGGAAGACACTCTTAACATCCATTTGATAAAGTTTAAAGTTTTGTGAACATGCAAATGCAAGTAAAAGGCATATAGCTTCAAGGCGGGCAACATGAGCATAAGTTTCCTCATAGTCTATGCCTCCCTCTTGGTTATACCTTGAGCAACAAGACGAGCCTTGTTGTGAATGATAGTTCCGTTTTCATCCAATTTGTTCCTAAAAACCCATTTGATGCCAATTACACGATGATTTAATGGAGCTGGAACAAGGTCCCAAACCTCATTTCTTTTAAATTGATTTAGTTCCTCTTGCATAGCTTGGAACCAATTTTCATCAAGTAAGGCTTCTTTGACATTCTTAGGCTCAATTTGAGATATGAAGGCATGATAAAAACAAAAGTTACTTAGCCTTGATCTAGTAATGACACCCTTTGAGATATCTCCAATGATGTTATCGATAGGATGATCTTTTGATGTCTTCCATTCCAATGGTAGATCATTTTGAAGGGATGCTTGAGCTTCATCTTTGAGACTAGACACATCAACCGGCTCCTTATTAACAAAATCCAGAAAGGGTTCAACACGAGAAACATCAATGTCTTTAACAATCTCACTAGAGGAGGCACCTGCACCAATAACACCACTACCTTTTTCGACAACATTTAGATAAGCTTCATCAAAAGATACATGTACAGATTCTTCAACTATAAGCAACCTTTTATTGAATATTCTATATGCTTTGCTTGAATTAGAGTATCCAAGGAAGATGCCCTCATCCGCCTTTGAATCAAATTTACCAAGACTTTCTTTTCCATTATTTAGCACAAAACATTTGCAACCAAAAACATGAAGATGTGACACATTAGGCTTTCTTCCTTTTAATAGTTCATAGGGAGTTTTGTTTAGAATAGGTCGAATAGTGATCCTATTCAAAACATAGCAAGCGGTGCTAATACATCGACCCAAAAATATTTAGGAAGACCGCTATCATTAATCATAGTTCTTCCCAATTCCTCCAACACATGATTTTTACGTTCCACAACACCATTTTGTTGTGGTGTTCTAGGAGCGGAGAAGTTATGATCAATGCCATGGTTTTCACAAAAAATTTCAAAGAGATGATTTTCAAACTCACCTCCATGGTCACTTCTAATAGTTACAATGTTTGTGCCAAGTTTATTTTGAGATAATTTGGCAAAAGTTTAAAAGCCGAAAAGGTATCACTTTTACTAGCTAAGAAGATTGTCCAACAAAATCGAGAGTAGTCGTCAACAATAACAAAACCATAATAGTTCCCTCTTATACTTTTGATTCTAGAAGGACCAAAAAGATCCATGTGTAGAAGTTCAAGAGGTCTAGAAGTAGAGACTAGATTTTTTGATTTAAAAGATATCTTAGTTTGCTTTCCCATTTGGAAAGCATCACAAATATGACTTCTAGTGAACTTTATGTTAGGCAAACCGACTACTAAGTTTTTGGACACAACCTTATTTAGCAAGTCAAAGTTGATATGAGCTAAACGTCTATGCTAAAGCCAAGACTCTTCATTTTTGGAAATAAGACATTTAGGATCACTCAAGGTCATCAAATTCAAATCAAGCATATAAACATTGTTAACCCTCAGGCCTTTAAACACATCCTCTTTGTTGTCATTGTGTTCAATTATGCATCCTTCTTTAGAGAAAGAGACATTATATCCCTTATCACATAATTGACTAATGCTAACAAGGTTATGTTTAAGACCCTCAACTAAAAGGACATTAGAGATAGATGTAGAAGAGGGATTACCTACACTACCTTTACCGAGTATAGCTCCCTTGTTGTTATCACCATAGGTAACAAAGCCCTTCTTCTTAGCCACAAAGTCATAGAATAGGGAAATATGACCTGTCATATGTCTTGAGCATCCACTATCAAGAAACCACCGTTTCTCCATAGTCTCAAGACACTCCACCTGTATGATTAGACAAGAGAGAAAGGTACCCAATTTTCCTTGGGTCCTAGAGTGTGAGTGAAAATTTTGTTGCTTTTAGGAAACCATTGAAAAATGCCTTTTGGGCCAAGTATCTCCTAAAACGACATTTCGCAATTATATGACCTTCCTTGCAACAATAGTGACATTTCAAGAATGGTTTTGGTTTGCATTGACTATTTTGATCCTTCACAACATAGGTATATTTTAGATATGGATTATTCATTGATTCCCTAAAGTTTGAAAGATCAATAGTAAATGTCATTTTTGGTTGTGACAATGATGCGTGTTTTTCGCAAGTGTACGAACACGTCAGAGTAATATAAAAGATTGTCGAATCCACAGAGACCAAGTGTCAATCTATCGTACCTGTTGTTATGGTGTGTATCTAAGGCAACTAAATATAGGGGTTTTAAGAAGGGTGCAATGGTAAATAAAATGATAGTTTTAAATAATAAATAAAAGACAGGCTCGAATGTAATTCACGTAATCAATGATAATCCAGTACTTGTTAATGGAACTACTTATGGGCAGTGTTTTCTCCTTTGAAAAGAACTAATTTAACAGGAACTGTCGCTTTCGCGTATTCAGAACCGAGTTGTACTCTCTAATCAACCCCTCCTATTGTCACGGATAAAAAGGTGCGTACGGCGTTAGAGTAGTAAACCTATTTTTAAGAAATGTAGTATCTTGACTAAGTTGAAAAGTATTTTAACCTGGACTTCTTAGCAAAAAGAGGTTCTCACGAACAAGACTCTAAACTTCCTAACGCGTCCGGAAATCATTTTAAAATCTCTTTTCTTTTTAATCTAAAAACTCCTAATGAACTAGACAAAGCGCTTTTGGCTGTTTTTGAAATAGTTAAAAACAATTACTTGAATTGAAAGATAAAATAGCCCTTAAGTGTTTCCACGAACAATTATACGGATTACTGGTTTAATTACGATCCTTACATCCTAACCTTTATGGAATTAGTTAGACATGATAAAGTAAAGGTTCTTTTTATAATTTTTCATAAAAGTAATTTAGTGCGAGTGCGGAAAGTAAAGTAAGGTAGTGCGAGTGCGGAAAGTAAATGAATTTAGTGCGAGTGCGGAAAATAAAGGAATTTAGTGCGAGTGCGGATAATAAACGAAAGTAAAGCGAGTGCGGGAAATAAATAAAATGAAGTGCGAGTGCGGATAATAAAGACGGTAAAGCATGCGAGAAATAAATAAAAGTAAAGCAATGCAGAAAAGTAAAATACGAGCTGGAATTAAAATGGCGGCAGGATTAACTTCCTCCAGAGTGCTCCAAAACTCGATCACACAGACAGATTACAGACTCGATCACTCGATTACAGAAACACCCCGATGTGGAATGGTAACTGCTTTGAAACTGATATATGCCTAAAGAAATATATGTTTGGATCCAGAAAAACGAAAAACTAAAGTCCTATTTATAGGAAAACTAAATGCGGGAAATGACCAGGATGCCCCTCCACTAAAAAGTGGAGGGAACTGCATTTTTGCCTTGTGGCGCCCGCCACAGGCCTATGGCGCCCGCCATAGTACTAATAGGGAATGGAAGAGTGAGGATCGTGGGTCTTGGCAGTTGTGGAGTGGTCTTGAGACGTGGCCACGTCATGGCTAACCCCATGGCGCCCGCCACGGTGGGTGCCGTAAGTGCAAAACGCTGAATTTCTAGGTTTTCGTCCGTTTCCACTCCTTTTTCGCTCCTTTTCTCGATTCAAGCCCCGATTACAATAAAAACCTGAAAACAAAAGAAAACAAAGTAATAACATAACAAAATAACAATAAATGTTAAGAATGCATGCGAAATCGGAGTCAGAAATACGGTGAAATTTAGTGTGATCAAATTCTCCCACACTTAAACCTTTGCTTGTCCTCAAGCAAACATTAAAGCTCAAGAAAATATGGTGTCAACACGTGTCTTTGGGCTAAAGGGCTTCTAAGTTCAAGTCAGGATGCAGTGACAGGTACTAACTAAGTGAACCAAGGGTACCATAGTAACACAAACACAAACTTCAATCCTATATTAACCTCTCCATATCATCCCACAATACCTAGGCCTATCTTCTCATCTTTTTGTGTCCTTTTCATTCAGGCGCAATCACATTAAGCCCGTTATCCATACATGCTTCATAGTAGAGTGACCGGTTAGAGATTCTGATCCATAACATAAGGTTTCTGGCACATAAGCATGTGTAATCCTATTTTATTTGACCTAATTGTAGTTGCGGGGGATCGGATCGTAATCCGCCCTACCAAGTTCAGTGCCAGATACCTCTGAACCAACTAACAATAGGTGAATTGCAATTTTTTTTCTGTTTTTTTTGTGGCAAAATTTTTTTTTTTCTTCTCTTTTTTCGGTTTAAATGACTTTGTGAGGGTCACCTATACCAGAGTTTTGCCTTTTTTTCTTTTTATTAGCACTGGATCATTCACTTATGTTCATCGACCCCCTACGTAGAGCATGCTTAGGCCGGAGCTGACTGCTAGAATAAACTACTTAGGAAAATTTTTTAAATGATAATAAAGGCCATGGTGGTGGGGTTTAGGAGTGATTCCTATATTCAAGAGGTCAATGGTGCTAAAATGGTGCTGATGTTTCAAAAAGTTGACCTAAGTCACCACATCCTAATCTAAACCTGTCTCAAAGCCCAAAAAACATGTGAAACAACATTATTTTCTTTTTGAAATTTTTCTGGTAAGGCTAAGGAAATGGGAAAAAATGAAGATGAACTAAAAATACACTATACTGGTGACTCGTCAGACTCATGCATTATCTAAGAAAATTAAACTAAATAACTTACTGAAACGGGAAATAACTGAAAGGAAATAATTAACTAAAAAGGGAAATGACAGAAAGCAATAAAATCCCCTCCCACACTTAAATCAAACATTGTCCCCAATGTTTCGGAATAAGATAAGGGGGGTAACCTGGAAAAAAAACTACTGAGGAGGAGCACTGGTGCCCTCGCCGTCCTGCTGTGATGGTCTGGAACGACAGGATCTACTACGATGCTGGTCCCTCCGGTCGAGTCGTGCCGATAAGGCAGCCTGAGCACTCCGGACCTCTCGAAGGTTACCTAAGATGGAACCCTGAATAGCCTCTACAAGCTGGTAGTGCCGGCTGTTGAACTCTCTTTGACGGTTCTGTTCTAATGAAATATCGTTCAAGGTACGGCAAACGTTGCTATAAGCACGATCCGAAACCAATCATGGTTGTTGCATGAAGCTCATGTTGTCCGTCAGTTGTTGTGAAATAGTAGAGAGAAGGCCGTCTCGCCTTTCCTCTCTAGCTGTCATATCACGCCACATCTCCTCGGTGACATAGAATCCAGGGGCAGCACCTGCAACAGGGTTAGAGGAAGATGGTGCGGTGTGTGACTGTGAAGGACGATGGGGGGACATGTGAGGGATGGGAGATTGCTCTCTCCGATCATACTCTTCATCAGTGTCATGTGCCTCCCCATCAGGAATATTAGGAGGAAGTGGACCCAAAACAGGTGGAGCATTCAGATCATAGGTCCAGTTCCTTTCAATATGTACATCAGTACGTCTACTGCATGGTAAAGCAACAGATGGGATAGCTACCCCATGAACCATCAACTCATAACCACCTTCTCTCCTCGTTCGGCACAATTTCATGTCTTTCAGAAATTTTAAATTAATTGTGCGAGGAGGTAGTGGTTCAAGTGTAGCTATCTCATCGTTCAGGCCAAGAGCCCGAGCAATAGACGTAAAAAGCCCTCCAAAAACAATCGGTCCTGTTTTATTAGTAAGTAAAGCCATGTGTGCAAGCATAAACGGGACCGGATTGATATGGGTTCGTGAGGCATCCTTGCAAAAATAGGAGTTCTCTAGCATTTACCTTGTTTGGACTCTCCCGGCCAAAAATAGTACATGCCAAAAGATATCTGAAAACTCTTATGGCCGGGTTGTGAATGGTCGACGCAAGTATCCCTTCAAAAGAATTAATTGAAGTACTTGAAAGCCTTTGCCAGAAGGAAAATACCTCGGCCGACCATTCCGCATCCAAAGGTGCCTCACAAATCGCACTTTCCCTATGAGGGATTCCTAACAAGCCTGCAAGCTCGTTGGTACTGAATTCATATTCAATTCCAAACAGTCTAAAAATAACAGTACCGACAGTGCTAGCAGTGTTAGGACTGACAGTGTATATCAAAGAACTCAAAAACTCAATTGTCAGTCTCTCATAGGTAGGTTCCTGATTAACGAAAATATTATGCAAGCCTAAAAAATCTAATAAATTAAAAACACTATGATAAATACCCAAAGCATACAGACATTTATCGTCGACGTACCTAGTCGAGAGAATTTCTCGACTCTGAAGCCTCTGAATAATTTTTCGTTGCCTATCACCCGGTCTTCCATCACGAAGAAGAAATCCATTGAAATCCATTGTTTATTGCCCCTTAGGAAGTGAAAATGGTAGAAAAATGGTTTATGAGAGAAATGATAAAGTTTTGATTTTTATGGTTTGTGGTGGATGAAAATGAAAATGGATTTTGGATAGGTTTTATGGATGGTGGGTATTTTGGAAATGGGGGAGCTTTAATGGGGTTCAAGGAGGTTTTTGAAAGTTGCAAAAATGGGTTTTTGGAGAAGGAAGGTATGAAAATGGTGGAAAATGAAGTTCAGCCCCGAAATAGGGGAGAACGCCATGGCGCCCGCCATGGGCTTGTGGCGCCCGCCACAAGGCTATTTCCTGGGCCTTGGATTTTTTTAAATCCTCCTTTGGGCCTTCTTTGCACCTCCGGTCTTCGGGGGGGTCTGGATAGCGTTTTCTTCTTCTTTTCAAGGCATGAGGCTTGCATATTTTTTTGTGAAGACAAAAATGAAAATATTTTTTTCTTATATTTTTTTTTCTTTGCACGACAAAAATAAAATAATTAAAAAAATCAAAAAGAAAAGAGAAAAATTAACATTAGTGCATAATATGTATATATAGGAGGAATTCAAAGTACATGAAAAAAAGGAAATATAATAGATGCAATAATGTGAGATATGTCTAGAGATGCGAGAAATAAAATAAAGCATAAAAGGAAATTAAATACTAGGGTAGCATCGTCAGTGTAGAATGAATCATGTGGTAGGTTTATCCTCCTGGTTTGATCCACGAATCTCAGCTATCTCCCTCTGAAGCTCTTCAATCTCCTGATATAGAGCATCGGCCTCTGAGGCATGAGTGAGATCAGAAACCTGAATCTGTAATTCCAAGTCCGCCACTTCCTGCTTGAGCAGGGCAGTCTCCTTACGGAGCTCATAAATCTGTGTTTGTAGATCAGGCGGCTGCAGAGACATATTGTTAGACATAACAGTGATTCAGGGAGTAAGAGGTGTAGGAGTGTACTCAACGGCGGGAGGCGATTTCGGCTCTTCGACAGTCTCTCCATAACCCTCTAGAGCATAACTCCAATTTGCAGGATCATGGACACTGGTCATCAGCGGATCTGGTAATGTAAAGTAGTGTATCGCTTCACCGTCGATCAGTAATCTAAACATGTTGGGCTCAAAAGAAGCCCTCCTCATCAGTCCTCTGTCAAGACAAAAATCAACATCTAGGGTGGTGTAGCAGCAGAAGGTCCTGAGGTGCAATAATTTTCGAGACAAACCCAATGCAGTAGCTATCTGTGTAACAATCCCACAGACATGTATGATGCCTACGGATGATCTGGCAACACTAGCAAGGCCCTTCAACAGAAAGTTGTCACAAGAAACTGAGCGAGACTGAGTCGCACAAAACAGTAGGAAAATCTCCTCTTCACTTAACAGGGTCTCTGTATCTGGAAAACCTAGGAAAGAATGCGCTAGAATCATCTGGAAGTACCTTAATGCAGGGTTGTGGATTACCTGAGAAAACTGAGCGGAAGGATCTTGGCTTCCTCCACCTGATATTTTAGACCAAAACCTTTCCACTTCTCTGCTCATAAAATACCCCATCGGTGTCTCTGGAATAGCATCAGGAGTAGTCTGAAAACCTAGTAAATCACCAAACTCTTTGTGAGAGAAGGAGTAGTCAATCCCGAACAACCTGAAAACAGCGAGTCCATCGGGTCCAGCCCAAGGGTCATGATGAAACGAGTTGAGGAACTCAAGAGTCAAGTTCCTATAAGTGTTGTTCCTGTCGTCAAATTGGTCCCACTAGAGTTGATGGCATAAGAATCTGACGCTTGGCTCTATCCCCAAGGCATCCATGCAGTCATGGTCAGGGTACCTGGTAGGAGCCATAGGGCGTCTCATGTGGACATAGTAACGCTCTCTCTGTGCGTCGTCTCTAAAGGCCACGTGCATGTCATCAGGGTTCTGCATTCTGTACAAGGTTAGCAAACAAGTCCTGAAAGCACATAAAACATTCAATCGTTAGTCCTGACATAATAATAAAATAAACAAATTAAAATAGAGTAAAAATAAATAAAAAGTACATAAATAAGAAAACCATGGGTTGCCTCCCATGCAGCGCTTGTTTAACGTCATTAGCTCGACGACCGATTTTTAAACATCATTGGAAGGATATGGTGGATCACTCAGAGTATGGCAGGTGTATGTTGTTGGGATGTCACCTCCTTCGTAGGGCTTCAACCTCTGTCCATTGATGATGAACGATTTACATGTTTGGTTCTTGATTTCAATAGCACCGGATCTTAGGATCTTAGATACTTCGAAAGGGCCAGTCCATCTCGAACGAAGCTTCCCTGGAAAAAGTCGTAACCTAGAATCGAACAAGAGAACAGGATCTCCTATTTTGAAGTCTCTATTTATGATTCTTTTGTCATGCCAAGCTTTTGTTCTTTCTTTGTATATGATGGCATTTTCGTAGGCGGATTGTCTGAGCTCTTCTAATTTGTGGATATCAAGGATACGTTTCTCACCAGCAGTCAAGTAATCCAAATTCAAAGTTTTGATGGCCCAATAGGCCTTATGCTCCAATTCAAAAGGTAAGTGACATGATTTTCCATAGACCAGTTGATAAGGGGTTGTTCCTATAGGGGTTTTGAAAGCGGTTCTACAGGCCCATAATGCTTCTTGAAGTTTCTGTGACCAATCCTTTCTAGATATAGAGACAATCTTCTCAAGGATTTGTTTGATCTCCCTATTAGATACTTCCACTTGTCCATTGGTCTGTGGGTGGTATGGTGTTGCTACTCTATGCTTAACTCCATACTTGCTTAAAAGTTTATCAAATATTCTCGATATGAAGTGTGATCCTCCATCACTTATGACTAAACGGGGTGTTCCAAACCTGGGAAATATATAATTTTTGAATAATTTGATGACTACTCTTGTATCGTTCGTGGGTGCGGCGATAGCTTCAATCCATTTAGACACGTAGTCAACGGCTACTAAGATGTATTGATTTCCAAAAGATGGTGGTAACGGTCCCATAAAGTCTATACCCCATACGTCGAAGAGTTATACTTCTTGGATATTTCTTAACGGCATTTCATTACGTCTTGAAATATTTCCTGTGCGTTTGCATATGTCACACTTGACAATGAAAGCATGGACAACACGCCACATAGTAGGCCAAAATAGGCCAGCTTGAAGAATCTTGGCGTAGGTATTAGATGTGCTTGCATGTCCACCATAGGGTGCAGAGTGACAATGCTCAATTATATTATTTACCTCTTCTTCTGGAACACAACGGCGGAAAATGCCATCTTTACCTCTCTTGAAAAGAAATGGTTCGTCCCAATAGAAGTTTCTCACATCACTGTAGAACTTCTTCTTCCGATGGTAGTTTAGATCAGGGGGTATGATGTCATCGGCTAGATAATTAACAAAGTCTGCATACCAAGGTACATTACTTATAGCTAAGGATTTATGAGAATGCTCATGTAGGTCTGGGTTATCATCTTCAATAGTTTCTAGTTGGGTTATCAGTCTATCATAGGCAAAATCGTCATTTATGGGTACTGAATCAGGTTTCAGGTATTCTAGCCTAGATAGGTGATCAGCTACCACATTATTAGTGCCTTTCTTATCAAGGATATCCAAATCAAACTCTTGCATAATAGAACCCATCTAAGTAACCTAGGTTTGGCATCCTTTTTACTTAGTAAGTAACGAATGGCAGCATGGTCGGTGTAAACTATAATCTTGGCTCCTACTAGATAAGATCTAAATTTGTCTATTGCGAAAACTACAGCTAGGAGCTCTTTTTCGGTTGTTGCATAGTTGAGCTGTGCAGCGTCTAGGGTTCTACTGGCATAATAAATTACATGTAACTTTTTGTCTTTTCTCTGACCTAGAACGGCTCCAACAGCATAATTACTGGCGTCACACATTATCTCAAACGGTTCTGACCAATCAGGGGGTTTCATTATAGGTGCTGAAATCAGAGCTTGCTTCAGAAGATTAAATGCTTCAGTACATTTTTCATCGAAGATGAATTCAACATCTTTCATTAAAAGACCAGTTAAGGGCTTTATTATTTTGGAGAAATCCTTGATAAAACGTCGGTAAAATCCGGCATGTCCAAGAAAACTTCTTATCTCCCTGATAGTCTTCGGCGGTTTTAGATTCTCTATGACTTCTATTTTTTCTTTATCTACCTCTATACCTTTTTCGGAAACTATATGTCCTAAAACAATCCCTTCGGTGACCATGAAATGACATTTTTCCCAATTTAGCACAAGGTTTACCTCCACACATCTTTCCAGGATTTTCTCAAGGTTGATAAGACAATTTTTGAAATCAGATCCACAGACTGAGAAATCGTCCATAAATACTTCCATGATTCCATCTAAATAATCTGCAAAGATAGACATCATGCAGCGTTTGAAAGTGGCAGGAGCATTACAGAGTCCAAAAGGCATTCTTCTATAGGCAAAAGTTCCAACTGGGCAAGTAAAGGTAGTTTTTTCTTGATCTTCGGGGTGAATAGGTATTTGGAAGAATCCTGAATATCCATCTAGGTAACAAAAGTAAGAGTGTATGGCTAGGCGCTCCAACATTTGGTCTATGAATGGTAACGGGAAATGGTCCTTCCTAGTTGCTTTATTTAATTTTCTATAATCTATGCACATACGCCAACCTCCATCGGTTCTTTTTGCTACAGGTTCGCCCTTCTCGTTTTGCACGACTGTGATGCCTCCCTTCTTAGGTACTACATGCACAGGACTCACCCATTTACTGTCCGAGATCTGATATATTATACCTGCCTCTAGTAACTTAAGAGCTTCAGTCTTAACTACAGTACTCATTATAGGATTTATTCTTTGTTGGTGTTCTCTGGAAGGTTTTGAATCTTCTTCAAGCAAAATCCGATGCATGCATACGGATGGGCTTATTCCTTTTAGATCAGAGATCTTATATCCTAAGGCTGAGGGGTACCTACGTAAAACATCTAACAATTGGTTTGTTTCTTCTTGGTTCAAGGTAGCACTGACTATAACTGGACGGTTCATTTCTTCATCAAGAAATTCATATCTCAGGTTTTTAGGCAGTTCCTTAAGTTTTACGGTTGGTTTCATAGGGCAAGGCATAGGATCTGGGGTAAGAGATAAACATTCGTGAAGGTTATCATCAATGTAGGGTCTTTTATAATTGTCATCTTCCAAAATAAGGGTTGATGGCAATTTTATAGATTCAGTTTCTTCTTCTTGTTCTAATTCTCTAATGCATTCTTCGATGACATCTAAGGCATAACAAGCATCTCCTATCATAGGTGCCATAAGAAATTTTGAAAGTATAAATTCTATCTTCTCGTCACCTACCTCAAAATTTAGTTTTCCTTTTTTAACATCTATTACCGCTCCAGCAGTCGATAAGAACGGTCTACCTAGGAGGATTGGTTTGTTGTCATCTTCTTTAATGTCCATGACAACAAAATCAGTAGGTATAAACTGCTGACCTATCCTAACAGGGACATCTTCAAGTATGCCTATAGGGTATTTAACGGATCTATCGGCTAATTGAAGTGACATCTTAGTAGGCTGTAATTCTCCTAAGTTTAATCTCTCACAAACTGCTAAAGGCATTAAGCTAACACTAGCTCCTAAGTCTAGAAAAGCTTTTTCGATGACCTGATTCCCCAAAACACAAGTAATGGAAAAATTTCCGGGATCTTTATCTTTCTTTGCTAACCTATTTTCGGAAATAGAATTACATTCCACGGGTTTCGGATCTTCAAGTCTACGTTTATTTGTAAGTATGTCTTTGAGAAACTTAGCGTAAGAAGGTATTTGGGTGATGGCTTCTGTAAAGGGGATTTCTACGTTAAGTTTTTCTATAACCTTAACGAATTTTTGATATTGATTATCGATTTGGGTTTTCTTTAATCTTTGAGGGTAAGGTATTGGTGTTTTGTATGGCGGTGGTGGTACATAGGTTTTATTTTTAGGTTCTTCTCCTTTTTCTTGACTTTCCGGGGTTTTAGATTCCTCTAGTTTCTTCTCTTCATTCCTCTCAGAAGTTTCGGGCTCACTTAATCTAGGGTTTAAAGGTTCCTTATAAGCGGTTCCACTTCGTAGAGTAATGGCATTTGCTTGCCCTTTCGGGTTTTGTTGAGGTTTTCCAGGGAACTGTCCTCCAGGTGTAGTCTGTGGGGCTTGGTTTAAAGCTACCTGAGAGATCTGGGTTTCAAGCATCTTATTATGAGTAATGATTTGATCATCCTTGGTTCCTAACTGGGTAATGAATTCGTTAACATGGACGTTTTATTTCATGAACTCTTTGTTTTGTTGTGTTTGAGCAGCGATAAAATTTTTTACAACTTCATCAAGGCTCGGACTTGGTGGCACAGGTTGCATAGGTTGATTTGTTCTTCGGGCTTGGTAACCTTGTTGTCTCGGAGGTGCAGAATTTTGAATAGGGTTATTATTTTTGTAGGAGAAGTTTGGGTGATTCCTCCATCCAGGGTTATATGTGTTTGAAAATGGGTTCCCTTGGGTATAGTTCACTTGCTCAGTGTTGGTCTCATTCAACAGATTGCATTCGGCGGATTGGTGTCCTTGCGTTCCACATATCTCACAATTCAGCGAAACTGCGGCTACAGTGTTCGGAGTTGTGTACATATGTTCGACTTTAAGGGCCAACACGTCCATTTTTGCCTGCATCATGTCTATAGAGCTTAGCTCATGTATTCCTCCTTGGGCTTCCTTCTTTTCCACTGTTGCTCGTTCTACTCCCCATGATTGATGGTTTTGGGCCATATCCTCGATAAGGGCACTAGCTTCAGGGTAAGGTTTGTTCATCAGTGCGCCACCAGCAGCAGCGTCGATGGTCATCTTAGTGTTATAATGAAGTCCATTATATAAGGTTTGGATGATTAACCAATTCTCTAAGCCATGATGTGGGCATGCTCTTAATAGCTCTTTATATCTCTCCCAGGCTTCGAACAACGACTCTCCTTGGTGTTGGGTAAATCTAGTTATTAGGTTTCGAAGAAGAGCGGTCTTACTTGGGGGAAAATATCTAGCAAGGAAAACTTTCCTAAGGTCGTCCCAAGTTGTTATTGAATTGGGTGGAAGGGAATCTAACCATGATAGAGCTTTATCTCTAAGGGAAAAGGGGAATAATCTTAAGCGTATCGCCTCAGGAGAAGCTCCATTGGTTTTAAAGGTGTGTGCTAACTGAAGAAAGTTTTTTAAATGTTGGTTCGGGTTATCAGTAGCGAGACCTGCGAATTGTCTCTGTTGCACTAATTGCAGCAGGGATGGTTTAAGTTCAAAATTATTGGCTGGGATAGCGGGGTTTACTATACTGGAACTAGGTTCCTCGTTTGATGGTTGGGCGAAGTCCTTAAGAGGTCTTAAGTTTTGATCTTCGGCCATAGCTCTCCTATTCCTATGGAAAAACAAACGTGCGCAAGCGTAACGTTCAGGTTCAGCTAGAGGGTCTACTAAACTTCCGGCACTGCGAGTCTTTCGCATTGACCGGTGGGTAACAACCTTAGTCTAAACGGTATAACTACAGGGTAGGAAATTTGACGAAATTGGTCCCCGGAAAAGGCGCCAAAAACTTGATGCGTGTTTTTCGCAAGTGTATGAACACGTCAGAGTAATATAAAAGATTGTCGAATCCACAGAGACCAAGTGTCAATCTATCGTACCTGTTGTTATGGTGTGTATCTAAGGCAACTAAATATAGGGGTTTTAAGAAGGGTGCAATGGTAAATAAAATGATAATTTTAAATAATAAATAAAAGACAGGCTCAAATGTAATTCACGTAATCAATGATAATCCAGTACTTGTTAATGGAACTACTTATGGGCAGTGTTTTCTCCTTTGAAAAGAACTAATTTAACAGGAACTGTCGCTTTCGCGTATTCAGAACCGAGTTGTACTCTCTAATCAACCCCTCCTATTGTCACGGATAAAAAGGTGCATACGGCGTTAGAGTAGTAAACCTATTTTTAAGAAATGTAGTATCTTGACTAAGTTGAAAAGTATTTTAACCTGGACTTCTTAGCAAAAAGAGGTTCTCACGAACCAGACTCTAAACTTCCTAACGCGTCCGAAAATGTTTTTAAAATCTCTTTTCTTTTTAATCTAAAAACTCCTAATGAAATAGACAAAGCGCTTTTGGCTGTTTTTGAAATAGTTAAAAACAATTACTTGAATTGAAAGATAAAATAGCCCTTAAGTGTTTCCACGAACAATTATACGGATTACTGGTTTAATTACGATCCTTACATCCTAACCTTTATGGAATTAGTTAGACATGATAAAGTAAAGGTTCTTTTTATAATTTTTCATAAAAGTAATTTAGTGCGAGTGTGGAAAGTAAAGTAAGGTAGTGCGAGTGCGGAAAGTAAATGAATTTAGTGCGAGTGCGGAAAATAAAGGAATTTAGTGCGAGTGCGGATAATAAACGAAAGTAAAGCGAGTGCGGGAAATAAATAAAATAAAGTGCGAGTGCGGATAATAAAGAAAGTAAAGCAGTGCGAGAAATAAATAAAAGTAAAGCAATGCAGAAAAGTAAAATACAAACTGGAATTAAAATGGCGGCAGGATTAACTTCCTCCATAGTGCTCCAAAACTCGATCACACAGACAAATTACAGACTCGATCACTCGATTGTAGAAACACCCCGATATGGAATGGTAACTGCTTTGAAACTGATATATGCCTAAAGAAATCTAAGTTTGGATCCAGAAAAACGAAAAAATAAAGTTCTATTTATAGAAAGATTGTCTGCATTTTTGCCTTGTGGCGCCCGCCACAGGCCTATGGCGCCCGCCATAGTACTAATAGGGAATGGAAGAGTGGGGATCGTGGGTCTTGGCAGTTGTGGAGTGGTCTTGAGACATGGCCACGTCATGGCTAACCCCATGGCGCCCGCCACGGTGGGTGTCTTAAGTGCAAAACGCTGAATTTCTAGGTTTTCGTCCGTTTCCACTCCTTTTTCGCTCCTTTTCTCGATTCAAGCCCCGATTACAATAAAAACCTGAAAACAAAAAGAAAACAAAGTAATAACATAACAAAATAACAATAAAATCTAAGAATGCATGCGAAATCGGAGTCAGAAATACGGTGAAATTTAGTGTGATCAGACAACTTGTCTAGTTTGGCTTGAAGAGTTTTGACTTCCTTTTGCCAAACGTGATTCACAACCATGAAATTTATGTCATTCTCGTTTGTCTTCTACTATAGATTCTACCATTTATTCCTTAAGAGCTTTCATAGCATTTTCACTATCTGAAACCTTGCTTTCTAAATGTGCAAAAATTCTTTTATCGGATGCAATGCGCTTGAAAGCTTCTTTAGCTTCTTGATGGAGAATACTAAACGTACTAAGCAAATCATTATAAGACAATTTTTCAGAATAATCATATTTAGCATGTCTTACCTCTTTCTTTCCTTTCTTATGAGCCATGAGGAAAAGATTTACTCTCTCTTCCTCATCGCTTGAGGTATCTTTGCTAGACGACTCACTATTGCTTTCCCAAGCAATACATGCTCTTCTAGCCTTGTTGCCTTTTCTTTGATATTTGTCTTTTGCCTTGTCTTTCTTTAACATAGGGAAATCCGGTTTGTAATGTCCCGGTTTTCCACAGTTGTAACAAGATCCCTTGCCTTTAGTACTTTTAACATACTCTTGCTTGGAAGGATTAGATTTTCTTCGATAGTTGATGAGACGCTTGTCCGAATGAGAAATCTCATTCTTTTTGAGATACCGATTGTATCTTCTTACGAATAAGCCCATATCTTCATTTGATTCGTCTTCATCATCACTCGTATCACTCCCACTATCTTTATTTGTGGAGGATTTTGAGGAAGAAGCTTTTAATGCAATAGACTTATTCTTCTTCTCATGATCTTTATTTTTCTCGATCTTTTCTTTCTTTTCTCTTCATGCTCATTTAAGTTTAAGAGCTCTTGTTCGTGCTCTTGTATTTTTCCAATGAGAGTGGTTAGTTCCAAAGTTCTTATGTCATTGGCTTCTTTAATTGCCGTAACTTTTGGCAACCATTCCCTAGTAAGACATCTCAAAATCTTGTTAGTTGCAACATCATTAGGAGTAGTTTTACCAAGAGCATTTAATCGATTTGTCAAGTGAGAAAATCTTTTTCCCATTTCACCAACGGTTTCCCCTTGGCTCATGTGAAAACGATCAAACTCTTGTTGTAGAGTATTAATTCGAGCAAGCTTAACATCATCGGTTCCTTCATGGGCAACTTGTAAGGCTTACCACATAGCTTTAGCCGATGTGTGATGAGAAACTCGAAAATATTCATCAGCTCCCAAGGAAGCTATAAGTATGTTTCGAGCTTTCCAATCGTAGCTATATTTCTTTTCATCATTATCATCACATTATGCTTCCGGTTTCTCAATTTGGACATTATCCGGTCCGGCCATGGTTATTTGAAAAGGGCCTTCTTGGATAACTTTCCAAATTTTTCTACCAACAGAGTTGATATGGATACGCATACAATCTTTCTAGTGACTATAGTTTTCTCCGGTAAAAACTGGAGCTCTATTGTATGCCCCCGTTGGATCGTTGTCCATTTTCCAATAAGTTGTATGTGAAGCACTAGATGAACCGGTGCTCTTGTTACCACTTGTTAGACGATAGCGCGGATCTAGAAGGGGGGTTGAATAGATCCCTTTTGAAAATTTATCATTTCAAAATTAAGTTGAAAGAGAATAGCGGAAGTTTCCCAGAAAATCGTCTAGTTCAAATTTGAAGTCACCAGAGATCGGATATGCGTAAAACTCAATTGGAATGAAATGATGACTAGATGAATTAATATTTCACAAATGATACACTTGAATATTCAGCACTTGATAAAACTATTCTTAACATTGATTGGAGAAGAAATCAAGCACAAAGATATTGATTTTGTGTGATTGAGCTTTTTATCAAACACTTGGAGTGCACACTCCAAAGGCAATTTTGTTGTATCAACTAGTGCAGAATTTTACTCACTCTAATTAACACTTTTGAGTGAAGATATTTATCAAACACCTTGTTTGCACTAATTTGATGCACCTGAATTTTCAAGCACATAATATCAATATAAACAAAAGTAAAATGCGAGAAATAATAAGAACACAAGGAATTTTTTGAGGCAGTTCCTTCGTCGTCCTCGCTCGAAGTACTCTGCCCCCAATTCGAAATTAAATTGGACAATTTTATTAAATCGCAATTGTTTTACAAGAATAGAAATGAATTAACCAACAAACCAAACCACGTTGAATGTGCTGTCAAATCTTCTTCTTATCCCTTGATCTAAATTAGAATCAAGTCTTCCACGCGTGTCGAGAAAGCCTCCGATTAATTGCTCCCTTATTGCAAGAATACACGATTCTTCAAACTTTGAGCACAGCTGAGTTTCTCCCACACTTGTGAACCCACAAAGACCTTCGCAATCCTCCGTCTACCGTGATATGAGAGAACGATCCACTTGATCTTCAATCTACCTCACTCGGCTGAATCTACGACCGATCAATGTGTGCAAAATCCCCAAATCTTCAATGATCTTGGAGGATAAAACCCTACGGATTAAGCAGCTATTTATATTGGTTATGTGTATATCTTTCACTTTCCTTGTTCAACTTCTCGAAAGAAATTAAGCAGCTATTTATATTGGTTAGAGAAAATTAATCATAAGAGAGGGAAAAATAAATGAAAAAATGAGTCAGCACAGTAATGAGCCGACTCAAATCATTAAATGAGCCGGCTCAAACTTACAGATGAGTCGACCAAAATCAACAAAGAGGTAGCCTATTGAGACCCGTGGAAAATGAGAAGAGAACACTTCTTGATGAGTCGACTCATGAGGGATTTTGAGTCGGCTCATCCATACTCATGAGTCGACCAAAATCATGCCCCAGGCAGCCTGTTTGGACCCGTGCGTTTCCCACCATTTTATACTTGAATGAGTCGGCTCATAAAGGGTTGTGAGTCGACTCATCCACACTTATGAGTCGACCAAAATGATGTATCAGGCAGTCTGTTTAGACCCGTGCATTTGTCATCAATTTAACACTGAATGAGTCGGTTCATTGATGAATTTGAGTCGGCTCATTCAGTATGTTTTTCCAAAAATGTCAATCCTTCCTTTTTCATTTTGAACCTGTCAAGCTTTCGAAACATGCCAAGTTTTTGACACATTAAAACCATGCCATGTCACACAAACTCCCCCTTTTTGATGATGGCAAGAACTTGATGAATTAATCTCCAAACTCCCCATGATTATGTGACCCGATCTTATATACATCGATCTCAATACCATCTCCCCCTTTGACAACATCAAAAAGAAGAGAAACCATATGAGTGAATTGAACAATAAAGATAGCAAGTTGAATTAAATGTCAATTTGAGAAGCCAAGTGCGATAGAACCACACATTCATAAACACATAATTTGGAAAGGCGAGTAAAAATGATAATAAACAAAAACAATGGGATTAACGAGAAATAAAAGTTCATTCAAACAAACAAAGCAAACATTACATAAACCAAAATAATATTAATGACAATTACATATGATGCAACTATTCTCTCAAGGGTGTGGATAACGATCCCTAGTGGAAGGGTAGCGGCGATGATAGGGGATGGGCTGTGAATCATCCATGTCATTTTCCGTGAACTGAAGAAAACTATTGTTTAGTGAGTTAAAGGCAGTGTCCTGAGCAACCAAGTGATCCTGCAATGTAGTATACCTAGTGTCTTGAGCAGATACGTACTCAGCAAAGGCGGTGTCTTGCACAGTTAAACGCCTCTCTAACTCGATGTATCTCTCATCCTGAGTGTTGTAGTAAGCCTGCTGTTGAAGTTGCATGTTTTGGAGCATCACCATTATTCTCGATGGATCATCTTGTTGCGGTTGAGATGGAGGAGGAGAGGGAGGATCAAAACGAGTAGTGGTTTTAGTCCACCCGGTGTTTTGTCATTCACCCCAACCTTGATTTTTATAGGAGTCATTTGATGGTATGCCATGCCACTCTTCATTGTCAGCGGGTAAGTCTTCATTCGGAATCTCATGCTGTTCAGGTTGATCTTCAGGATCATCTCCATCAGAATTATCTTCACGTCGTTGATTTTGATCACCTCTTCCCACATACTGATACCGGTGTTCTTGAGAGTCCCATATGTGACCCATAAGGCTTAGGGTCTTTTGCTAGAACCAATTTGTATCCGGAACGGACACCAAAGGGACATCAAAACCAACAACCTCAGCTTTGTCGATAATCTTCTTAATAATGGAAGGATAAACAAGAGCAACGCCTTTCTTTTCCTTTAAGGCAAAAATGCGACTCGCAAAATAGTGAGGCCAGTTGACTTTGACTTTGTTGCTAAGAATATAAACCAAATGCACTTCACTCATATCAATACGAGAGAAGCCACCTTTCTTGGGCCGTAAGTTGTGGGCAACAATCCAATGAAGGATACGATCCACCGGCTTAACTTTTCCAGTAGTAATGGTATTCGGAAAAAATTCAGAATTAACAACGAAATCAACAAAAGGTTCTTTAAGCATACAATTGAGTTCAGTACGGAAGATGTAGTTGTCAACTTGAGAAGTATCTGTCATCAAAATGCTAGCTTCTTCAGGATCAATGCGAAATAGATCTTTCCACACTTGAGCATTGACCGCAACATTCTAGAGCCCATTCGAAAATTGAATTCAAAACCCTTAAAAGTGCCAACCAACCCCGCATAGAACATTTTAACCAAATCCTTATTGTAGTCAACATGACAGGATATAAAAGGATTGATACCTTGGAAGTCCATAAGTTCAATGATGTGGGGGATGTGCATTTGAGTAGCAGTTGTTCTTGAGTAGACATATTGAGGAATTACTTTTTTGTTCTTGAATTTCTTGTTGAAGACTTCAACCAGATCAGAGGGAAGAAGAGACAGTCCACTAACAGGAAGAGATGATTGAGAAGAGGGGCCACAAGACCTTTTCCCTGTAGTTTTTGAAGCCATTTTTGAAAGAAAATAAAGCTTTGAGAGAGATATGAGGGTTGGAGGTAGATGATGGAAACTTGAGAGAATATGAGAATGATATGTGTTGGTAATGATAATATGAAATGATAATGAGTTTTTAATAAAAAAGAATTAAAGAAATCATAAATAGAAAGGGAAAAGTGGATGGGTGCATTGATGTGCCGACCTAGGGAGGCGAAATGGCAGGCGGAGCGTCTCTTCAAGACAGCCACACGTCAGTCGAGGCGTCAGTGAGCCGACTCAAATTCATCAATGAGTCGACTCAATTTGAATTTGAAATGAGTCGGCTCAAAGGAGCATATAGGTCGACTCAGAAGAGTCCATGAGCCAACTCATGAGTCGGCCTGTTGGTGTGTCTTCTTCTTATGGCTTACCCTATGGTGGCCTCCATGGAGGGTGTCATGTGTGCAATTCCTTCAAAAGTTGGCTCTTTGCTCGTTTTTCTTTGTTTCTTCGCGAATGGACCTGGAAACACCTATGATCCGAAGAAAAAAAATACAAGCATAATACAAGAAAATGGTAATAAAATTACTAACAAACATGCACAATCAGAGTAAATAATACAGTGTTATTCAGTGTTATCAAATACACCAAAAAGATCATGCATCAACATAAATTTCAAAACCCTAACTCCCAAATTCCAAGCAATTTTCCGCCAAAGCTATGACTAACTTGGAACCCACCTCTTAGGAAGACGATGATGATGAAATTCACATGATTCCTTATTTTTCTTTTCTTAATCCAAGCCTTTGCTTTTCTTCTTTAATTCTTCTTTCTTTTGCTCTCTTACACCAAAATTATTAAATGAATGGTATGAGACGAAGGGGAATGATATGTAGAATGATATTTTGTTATTTAGTGGACAATTGACCATTTTCCCTTGCCATTATCTCATTTTCTCAAAAATTCTATTTATCAAGTTTACCAAAATGTTCTCATTTATCAATTAATACAGATTAAGGGAATTGGTCAAGAATTGGTCTCATCTAAGTTCAATAATTACTTAATTTGTCCTAACTAACATAGAATATAGTATTTAAGAGGATATGGCATATTACAGAATACATGACCATATCTTTTCAGCTTCCCAACTTATCATTTGTGGCAACAATAATCTCAACAGAACATTCATTGCAGCCTTTTGGAAAAACCCATTATACTTTGATTTATAAAGATCGTTTTACTTTTACATAAACCTAAATTTATTCCCCTTATGGTTTCTTCTACTCTCATTTCTCCCCCTTGAAAAGATGTAATCCTCTCCATTATCATCAACCATAAACACTTTCACCTTTGTAAAAACCTTTGTTCTAACCTCTATTTGGACTTCATCCAAGGTGATAAAGGTCATCCTTAATATAAAAAATAATAATCTTTCTAATTTTTAGAGGATTTATAAAATGAAATCAACAAGAGTGGAGACATGTCCTTATTGTCAATCTTCACTTCAATATTTTACAAGTGATCGCTAATTTTCTCGAACCATGACAATTCCTTCATAATGGAATTTTATTCCCTCATTCTAATATTTTTTAGTTTCACATAAAGTTTTGTTATGACCCACTACATCTAGACTTTGAAGGTGAGAAAAACACACAAGAAAGGAGTGTTGAAATGTGTTTTGCAAAACTACTGACTTCTGAACCAGAGTTCACATTTAAAAACTAGGTTCAAAATCTAGTTAATAGGTGTAGTGGAAATAGTTAATAGAAGTAAAGTAAAAATGCAAATAACATATAGTACTTATCTTGGTTCCTCTCCCAACTGAGAGTACTATAGTCCCCTTGTCAGACAAGAGATTATCCACTATACTCAACCAAATTAACACTTGCTTATACACACATGTATAAGACATTCACTTGTTTAGAGCTTGTGTCTAAGACTCTTCTCAACCACCTCCTGATCGAGTCTTCTTGCTTGAACCTCCTGTCTAAGACTTCCACCCTTTCTTAGAGCTTGTTCCAAGACTTTACCTTTGCTTAGAGCTCGTGTCTAGGACTTTACAGTTTAGTGAAGGATAATTACAACAACAATACCTTATAACAATCAATGGTGTTTTACTATATAACATGCGATTACAAAAACTCTTAAGCTACATAAGAATTATAATTCTTCTAGCAGATTCAACTTCTGATAACAGTGGATTGTATATATCAAATAGTAGTTGTAGCGTTTATTCTTGAGTTGATCTTCATTGTTTTTTCTCCTTTTATAGTAGAGAAAATATAATCGTTGAAGCCTTGCCAAAATATATAATCAGAACAGATCTTGTAGTACATCTTCTTTTTCAATAAAGTAAGTGTTGGAACTTTCAGAATTAAGTTATCCGCTGAACATGGTCATTACCAGAGGTTTCTTTAATACTTTAAGTACAACACAACCTGCAGAAGTAATGTCAATAAATCTCGAGTCTCGTGTTAGAAAGAACTGAATTGACACTACTCAGTATCAAAAGTAACATCACGCTTCTGATCCTGAGATGTACCATAAACAATACTCTGACCAGACCCTTCAATAGTGACTGATTAGAACCGAACCAAAGTCATTTCTACAATATAATTAGTCACACCAAAGTAAACATGCATTTGTACATAAAAACCAACGAATTAGGAAACCTAATTGTTTTTCAAATATTTTGTTATCATCAAATCTATACGAAAGATTCATGGTATGAACCAAACTTGTTTCAATAGACTTCCCTCAACAATTTTATCTTGAAGATAGAAATAGAGGTACTCTTTGCGTTTTCCATCATCTTTATCTCTCTACATATGTTAGACTTTCCAAAAACAATGTCTCTGTATTCTTTTTTAATCGAAATTTTGCGCATCTTCATATTTCACGCCCTAAAATTGTTGTCTAAAAATATATGAATGCCTCATTTAGTATTCTTGGTACTCATGGTGGGTGCCACTTGTTGATGGATGTTTGAAAAATACAGTTATTCAAGCAACCAAAAACAATAGTATGTAGATCAAATCACAATACAAACTGCCTGTGCCTAAGAAAGACGGTAAGGTAAGGATGTGTGTTGACTACCGGGACCTGAACAGAGCCAGCCCGAAAGATGATTTCCCATTACCTCATATTGATGTATTGGTGGATAATACGGCTCAGTTCTCGGTATTCTCCTTCATGGACGGATTTTCAGGATACAACCAAATCAAAATGTCACCTGAAGACATGGAGAAGACAACATTCATCACACCCTGGGGCACGTTCTGTTACAAGGTGATGCCATTCGGGTTGAAGAACGCTGGTGCAACATATCAACGGGCTATGGTAACATTATTCCACGATATGATCCATAAAGAAATCGAATGTTATGTGGATGACATGATTGCCAAGTCCCTCACAGAAGAAGACCACCTGGTAAATCTGCTAAAGCTATTCAAGCGCCTGAGGAAATATCAACTGAAATTGAACCCCAACAAGTGCACATTCGGGGTGCGATCTGGTAAGTTGCTGGGTTTTATCGTAAGCGAGAAAGGGATTGAAGTGGACCCTGATAAAGTCAAAGCCATTCAAGAAATGCCTGCACCGAAAACTGAGAAAGAGGTTCGGGGGTTTCTGGGTAGATTGAACTACATTTCAAGGTTCATATCTCACCTTACTGCAACCTGTGAACCTTTGTTCAAACTGTTAAGAAAAGAACAAACGGTCATGTGGAATGAAGACTGCCAGAAGGCTTTTGGCAAGATCAAAGAATACCTGCAAGAGCCTCCAATCCTTATGCCTCCAGTTGAAGGAAGACCTCTGATAATGTACCTGACAGTATTAGAAGAGTCGATGGGGTGTGTGCTGGGCCAGCATGACGAGTCTGGTCGAAAAGAGTATGTAATTTACTACCTGAGCAAAAAGTTTACCGACTGTGAACAACGTTATTCACTGCTCGAGAAAACTTGTTGTGCTTTAGCGTGGGCTGCTCGCCGACTGAGACAGTATATGTTGACCCACACTACCTTATTGATCTCAAAAATGGACCCAGTTAAGTACATTTTCGAGAAGCCAGCTCTTACCGGACGAGTTGCAAGATGGCAAATGATTCTCACGGAATATGACATCCAGTACATCTCTCAGAAAGCCATTAAGGGCAGTGTACTATCTGAATATCTTGCTGAGCAACCTATTGATGACTACCAGCCTATGAGATTTGACTTCCCTGATGAAGACATCATGTTCATAAAAGCGAAAGATCATGAAGAGCCTATTCACACTGAAGGGCCTGACCCGGAGGAAGAATGGACTATGATGTTTGATGGGGCTGTTAATATGAATGGTCGTGGTATTGGTGCAGTACTCATTACACCTAAGGGAGTTCACATGCCTTTCTCGGCAAAGCTCACCTTCAACTGCACTAACAACGAAGCTGAATACGAAGCTTGCATTATGGGTCTTGAGGAAGCCATTGACCTCAGGATCAAGACTTTAACTGTATTCGGAGATTCAGCTTTGGTGGTTAATCAAACCAATGGCAAATGGTACACACACCAGGATCATCTGATACCTTACAGGGATTATACAAGAAGGTTGTTGACTTTCTTCACAGCGGTCAAGCTTGAGTATATCCCTCGAGACGAAAATCAGTTTGCGGATGCTCTGGCTACCATTTTGTCAATGATCAAAGTTCAAGCTTCCAACTTTGTGCCTCAAATCTCAGTGTCCAGACTTGACAGACCAGCATATGTGTTCGCAGCAGATGTTATTAAAGATGATAAGCCTTGGTTCCACGACATTAAGTGCTTCTTGGAGGATCAGACATACCCACCTGGGGCATCTTCCAATGATAAGAAGACTTTGAGAAGGCTCGCTGGTAGTTTCTTTCTGAACACTGATGGCTCCTTATACAAGAGAAACTTTGATATGGTACTCCTAAGGTGTGTTGATAGGGCAGAAGCAGACTTATTAATGCACGAGGTACACGAAGGATCCTTTGGTACTCATGCGGGAGGGCATGCCATGGCTAAAAAGTTGCTAAGATCAGGTTATTACTGGATCACAATGGATGCCGACTGTTGTGCTTATGCCAGAAAGTGCCACAAATTCCAGATCTATGCAGATAAGGTGCATGTGCCTCCCAATCCTTTGAATATAATGTCTTCACCCTGGCCCTTTGCTATGTGGGGCATTGATATGATTGGCAAAATTGAACCGACTGCTTCAAATGGCCACAGATTCATCCTGGTCGCCATTGACTATTTCACCAAGTGGGTTGAAGCAGCTTCATATGCAAATGTTACGAGGCAAGTGGTAGCCAGATTTCTGAAGAGAGATGTCATCTGCCGGTACGGAGTTCCCGAGCGAATCATTACTGATAATGGTTCCAACTTAAACAACAAAATGATGGCTGAGCTATGCCGGGACTTCAAGATCCAACATCACAATTCTTCTCCTTATAGGCCAAAGATGAACGGCGCTGTTGAGGCAGCTAATAAGAATATCAAGAAGATTGTGCAGAAGATGGTAGTTACATACAAAGACTGGCATGAAATGCTGCCATTTGCCTTGCATGGGTACCGCACGTCAATCAGAACATCCACTGGGGCAACACCGTATCAACTTGTGTATGGTATGGAAGCAGTCCTACCTGTTGAAGTTGAGCTACCCTCCCTACGGGTATTGATGGATGTTAAGCTGAACGAAGCAGAGTGGGTCCGATCCCGATACGAACAACTGAGTCTGATTGAAGAGAAAAGATTGGCTGCAATTTGTCATGGGCAGTTGTATCAGAAAAGAATGAAGAGAGCCTTCGATCAGAAAGTCAGGCACCGAGAGTACCAAGTAGGAGATCTTGTGTTGAAGAGAATCCTCCCTCCTCATACAGACCACAGGGGCAAATGGACTCCAAATTATGAAGGACCATTTGTTGTAAAGAAAGTTTTCTCTGGTGGAGCACTGATGCTCAGCACCATGGACGGTGAAGATTTCCCGTCCCCTGTGAATTCAGATGCAGTTAAAAGATACTTCGCATAAAGAATGACCCGCTGGACATAAAAACAGAATGTAAGTCCAGGCAAAAATAGGGCATCCCGGCAAGTCAAAAACAGAATAAAAGACTTGGGCAAAAATAAGGGAAATAAATAAAATGTGTACACCCGCTGAGTTGAAAAGCCGCATTGGACAACTCAGGCAAAAATGGGTATCCCGATGGATTGAAAACCCGAAAGGGCAGTCCATGCAAAATAAGGGAATAAGCGAACAACTGCATGCTGAATTCGTCTGTATCACTTACAACTTGGTAAGCTTCTGAAGGATCAAGCCTCTTTCAGAATCAACCTTCTTCAGAAAGCAAGACGAGAAGAACGTCAAAAGTCATACGAGTCATAGCAAGAGGGAAGCTCCTTCAAAGCGTCGTCAACATTGCCAGCATTTCGTTTCTCAATTTGTAACAATCTCCTCATTTCAGGAGATATGTTTCTTTGACTGTATCTTGCCAATTCAGGGCACATGAATTAATAAAATCAGATTTTTCAGTCATGTTTCGTCTTGTACATTTTTGTTTGCAAAGAATGTCTGATGTCTTAAGAAAAACTGATTGCATGAATACAAATGTTATCTTTAAAAATAAAGAAAATAAAACGCGTGCTTGCAGGGAATATACTTACTCTCAGAAGTGTCTAACTCCTATGACGGAATCCGGTAAGGGATACCTCGGGATTACTTGTGCGTTTCTTGTCTTTGCAGGATTGCAGGTATCCGAAGCGCAACATGGGGCATGGAAGCTTCATCCCAGCAAGCTGGCAAATCAACACTCACTCAGCCTCAGCATTCCAAGTACTTTCTCCCCAGCTGAGTTGCCGCTTATTGCTTCTCCCAACCGAGCTGCTAACCATTCTTCCTCAGTCAAGTACAAAAGCCAGGGAACCACTTCCCCACAGAGTTTCAGCCTCTAGTCAGAAGAGCAATGTACGAAGGAATCGCAACAGAGTGAAGAAAGCTTTTACAAACCCCAGCTGGGTCCCTCATTACAGGAATAGGTCTATCGTTGGCCCACCTCCCCAAGCAGAATCATTTCATCAGATATACTAACGATCTTGTCCCCAGCTGGGATGTTCACTTCAAACAGACCGACCAGAGATCTTCACGACAATGGGATCCGAATCCCGGATTGGTATCTTTTGCATAATCATAGCATTCGCATCATATTCACCAAACAAAGCGTAGCATTCCGTTTAATACGGAGCATTACGGCAAAAATCAAACATATAGCATAATCATAAGTCGTGGTCTGAATCAAACACTTGTGAATATTATCAACCCATCAACGATATACAGAATACCCCCCAGATTCCCCAAAAAAAGCAGTTGCCTCACATTCACCAATAAAATCCTTGTGGCACCCGTCCGTGTCATCATTCCCCAGTAAAGTCGCCCGAGCGTTTCTTTACAAACAAACACTTATATATTACAGATACCTCTCGACACCCGTCCGTGTCATATTCCCAGCGGAAAGCCAAAGCATCCCCTTTGCACTCGCAGATATATATATACATAACTTCCTTGACATCCGTCCATGTCATTTTCCCCAGTACAGTAATGTAAACACTTTGTATACCGGATACTTGTTTATACTATACTCTTCTCCTTTTGACACTCGTCTGTGTCACACTCTCTCCAGCAGGTGGAACACTCAAATATATATTACTCATACTTTTCACTCTCATCATACTTATACAGATGCTCGTCCGTGTCTTGTATACACCGTTTATATCCCCGCAGATTCAACACTAGTCCTTGTTCTTTGTTAACCAGTTGATACTCGTCCGTATCAACATCTCAGAACATGTGTCAAGCGTTTGTTTCTACATGATACTCGTCCGTATCATAGTCTTAAGGATGCTCGTCCGCATCTTTAATCCATACACCGTGTCAAACACTCTTGTCTTCTTGAATATAGATACTCGTCTGTGTCTACTATTCCCCAGAGGAGTCCCCTCAGATTCAACACTCGTCCGTGTTCTCTGTTAACCAGTTGATACTCGTCTGTATCATCATCTCTGAACACGCGTCAGTATTTGTTTCTGCCCGATACTCGTCCGTATCGTAGTCTTAGGGATGCTCGTCCGCATCTCTAATCTATACACAAACATCTAAACACTTATACCTTTTGTTTCTTGGATATAAACACTCGTCCGTGTTTACTATTCCCCCAGTAGATCGCTAACAAAGAAATTTCTTTTTATCTGGCATTCGTCCTATGTCATGATAAACTTTGAGAGCAGCCGTACCCTGCTAGGTGGTCGTCCTCCACCTCTTGATGGTCGTCCTTCATCATGCTCATCCGATGGCCGTCCCCATCGTTGATTTTCTATCCGACACTCGTCCTGTGTCGTGATATTTAGCAGCCGTCCCCTGCTAGATGGTCGTCCTCCACCTTTTGATGATCGTCCTTCATCATTTTATCCAATGTCCGTCCCCATTGTTGATTTTGGTTATCTGACATTCGTCCTATGTCATGACAAACCTTGAGAGCAGCCGTCCCCTGCTAGGTGGTCGTCCTCCACCTCTTGATGTTCGTCCTCCATCATGCTCGTCCGATGGCCGTCCCCATCGTTGACCTTTCATCCGGCATTCGTCCTGTGTCGTGATATTTTTGGCAGCCGTACCCTGCCAGGTGATCGTCCTTCACCTTGGATGACCGTCCCTCATCCTTATCCCCAACAGAGCAGCCGTCCCCTGCTAGGTGATCGTCCTTCACCTTTGATGACCGTACCTCATCATCTGTTCATTTCATTTATTCTTTAACCCGATGGCCGTCCCCGTCGTGGTCCCTTTCCTTTTAACCCGATGGCCATCCCCATCGTTGGTTGCTTTACTTTATGAACTTGATGGCTGTCCCCGTCATGTCTCATCAATCCCCAGAGAATCCTACAATTTATTTGATGGCCGTTCCCATCAAAACCCCTCTTATCCCCAGCATGTCGGCCGTCCCCGTCATTTCCTTATTTTCCGCACTTTTCCAGCATGTCGACCGTTCCCGTCATTGCTCTTTACCCAGCAGTCGTCCTCTGCTCGACGGTCGTCCTCCGTCGCCCACACTTTACAATATACTTTATTTTTCTTTTACAATCTATATCCCTTTTCTTCTTCATTCTGTGAGTGCAAATTTTGGACTGTCTTTGGTATTCAACCACAAGTTATCTTGTTTGCCTGTTAAGTCGTGGCTTAATACCTGCACAGCTAACTCATGTTTGAATAGGGGCAGCTGTAAACACCCCAAATTTGCCCTCACCCATTCACACCATGGCTTGTGATCATTTCATATGTATAAACTCAATCATAGCATCTCACATTACATTTTTGATCCACTGCATAGATTCTAAGTCATCTGCATCTAGGGTTTGTGATCTGAGCAATCCAAGAGCTTCTTGAGCCACTCCAAAGGTCACCTAACACTTCAAAGAGGTCCATGTATGTTCAAACATCATATTATATCCTCTCAAAGTCAAGAATGTCAAAGAATCACAAGAACTGAGAATGGCATGGAAGCAGAGCCAGGTTTGACTGCACAGATGACCTAGAATTAGGGTTTTGGTTTCAGAGGCCATAACTCCAAATTTTTTGGTCATTCTTGTTTCTATTGGACTCTATATGGTATAGGGATCATGCATATAAATTTTCACGAGGAAATTCAATGGGGAAGGCATCTAATCAAGAGTGGACTTCTTGTACAAGTCAGTGCAAAATCAGGGCATCTGAGGCCCCCAGTGACCCAACCAAAGGGTGTTCTTCATCATTTTGATTGTATATGATCTTTATTTGATCATAGAAGAAGTTGGAAGTTCACAAAATTGAAGAATTTCAAGTCTTTTGCAAAGTTGACTTTTTGGGAAAGTTTGACTTTTAATGAATTTGCCATTTTGGGAAACTTTTTCAACCCTTGCTTTTTGATTCAAAAATGCTTCAAATGAAAAAACTTTGGTCATGAAAGTTGTAGAATGGATCATTCCCTTTTCAAAAAGTACAAGAACTTGACCTAATTCATTTTGGATCCAAAGTTATGGCCTTGCAAAGTTGGATAAAATCATTGAAATTTCACTTTTGCACAAGATGGAAAAATTGCAAAACCTCATGCCAAGGCCAAAGATGACTTCAAAGTGACTTCTAATATTCATACAAACACAATGCAATGCCTAAAATTCAGATTGGCCCAAGAAATTTCTCATTTTTCATGCCTTGATTTTCAAGTATCATAAGCCATTCTTCATGAAAATCACAAAGAGGGAAGTCTTGCAAGAAGGTTTCCTTTGGTTTTGTTTGGTCTCTAATCATTATCAAAGTGTCATAACAACATTATGTGATGCATTTTGCTGCATATTTCTTAAGAGATGTCACATGTTCATGGCCAAAAGTCACAAAATGTCACAAGTTGCCAAAATGCAAAACACATGCTATCTTGCAATCCCAATGTTGCAGTCCTTCACAAACCATCCAAAGGTCCTCCCTAAAGCTGGCTGAGGCAATCCAAACACAGAGATCTCCTCTGCCATGGCCCATACCCCCAAGTACAACTTACTTGACATTTTGGCAACTTGAGCCATACCAATCACATCAGTCCACATCAGCTCCTTTGGCCTATCACACTTGTTTATACAAACCAAAAAGCAAGCCATTTGAAAAAAAAACACAGGCCTGAAAACACACAATCTAACTTGCACAAGTTCTGTCCCAAACTGCTTCTCTGAGTTTTTTCTTCACACAGCCAAGAAACCTCAACTTTTCCTTTCACCAACAAGTCACAAATCACCCTTTGAACAAGAACCACCCCCTGAAACAGCTTGAAACATCACACACAAAGACTTCCATTTCTGCTACACCAGAGCAAAACAGCCATAACCAGCCATTCTCAAAGCTATCCAAGCTTCATTTCATCATCAAGGTGTTCAAAGGAGAGGGATTGCACCAAGTTCGAGGCCAGAAAGTTCCACAGTTCAAAGCTCCAGTTCAGGTATCATCAAGAACATTTTTTATAGAAATGTAATCTCTTGTTATAGAATGATAGAGTTTGTTTCACTCATCATGTTAAGCTTTGAAATACTGAAAATGGTTGAGAAATGAGTGTTTATGCATGTTTTGAAGTTTTTGCAGTGTTCTTGATTTTGCTCAAATCTTGTTGTTGATGCATTATAAATGTGATCTTATGATTGATTCATGTTTGGTGTGGGTAGAGGATGAAATATGGAGACTTAGAGCACTTAACACAGCCTAAGGAATGAGTTTGCTTCTGAATTTTTGAAAAAAACAGCAGAATGAATCGATTCATTCCAGCATGAATCAATTCAAAACAGCATAATGAATCGATTCATTCCAGCATGAATCAATTCAAAACAGCATAATGAATCGATTCATTCCAGCATGAATCAATTCAAAACAGCATAATGAATCGATTCATCCCATTATGAATCGATTCATTCTCCTGTTAACCAAAATTAATTCATTTTGTTTGTATTTTATTTGCATGAATTTTTAAAAATAGCAAAACACTTTGAAAAATTCTGAAATTTTTTGTCAAACATTTCATTAATTTTCAGAACCCAAAAATATTTTTATTTTTATTTTTTGCATTAAAATTTATTTTTAAATAATTTAAATGTTTATTTTTAATTAATTAATGAAAATTAATTAATTAAAAATACATTTAGGTATTTAAAAATTACAAAAAAATTCACATTGCATTTTAAAACATTTAGAAACATTATCAAACTCTCAAAACAAATTTATTTTTGGTTCTTGACCTATTTTGACAATTTTCATTGGAATTAAATTTGTTTAAAAGCAATATTTTGATTCAAACTTGGAAAAATCCATTCTGCCTAACCATTGAGAGTTTGATGATGGTTCTTCTTGCATTGCATCCTCCATAGCATGTAGTTTATAGGATAAATTTGGTTTGAATTTATCTTGCATTTTAAATTTGTTTGGTATTTTTCTTTGTGAGGCATCCCAAAACCCTAGTAATCTTAGAAAAATCACAACTCTCACTAGGTTAAGAGTTAGATCCCCTCCTTTGGGAAGTGAACTTATATAGGTTTAGGGTACCTTTGATCCCATTTTCAATTTTTTATCTCATGTCTTGCTTCTGATTTTGAATTTTGCATCTCATGTTGTACATAAACCCTAATTTGCATCTTCCTTTTGCATCCATCTTGCATTTGCTTGCATACCATGACTTTCCATGACATTTTGTGCATCCATTTGATTCATAACACATCTTAGGACACATTATAACCATGTTTGATCATTGCATCTTTCATTTGTCTTGTTGTATGTCATTTGCATTTCATAACTTTTCAGGTGTTTTCATGGTTCAATACATGCCTCATTCGCATCCATATGCTTGTATGATCATTCTAATGCCTTGCCTCATGTTTGCATCATCCTTTAGCATCATTAACATCATACTCATGCTTCTGACTTTGGCATTTGCCCATCCATATGCATTGTTTCATCTCATTTCATCCCATATGCATCTTGTACTAACTTTTCAGGTTAATGGTAAGTTTGTTTGGGAGGTGGATTTGCCTTCACCTCCTACCTCTTCTCACCTCATCATTTTACATCCTTGCTGCATTTTTACTTGTCTTTGAGTGAGCTTGCTCACTTGTGCCTCTCTTCCCTCTTTTCTCTTCTCATCTTATCCTTTTTCTATCTTGCTTCTCCTTGGTGGCTTCCTTGAAGATTTCTCTTGTTAACCTCACAAACCATAGGAACAACCAAGCATGACAATAATTAGGGTTTTGATTAGTCCCCCCATTTAGCTTTTACCTTTGTGTCTCATTGAGTCTTCTCTTCTCATCTCATAATCAGGGACTAAACCCTAAAGGCTTTAAGGCTTTGTGATTAAGCTTATGCCTGCATCCTTCTATTAGGATGGAGTGTATAACTTTAATCCTAAGTGTTAAACCCTTAATGTGTTTAAATCCTTTAATCAATCCATCTAATAATCATCAAGACATCAAACTTGTAACTTGGGCCTTGCATTAGGGTTCTAATTCTTCCTTAATTGGTTAAGAAGGACTAACCCTAGTGTTAATGGACAAGTCCCCCTCAAGTTGTCTTACAAACCATAAAACTCACTTCTTCATCATATCATTAAATAAAATCCACTTAAAAAAGGCTTTGTTTTGTCATGAGTTTAATCCCTAATCATGGATTAAGTTGAGGAGCTTTCCTCAGCTTAAACATTCTCATCTATTATCCTTCTATTAGGATGGTGTAATGAGTCTGTTTAATCCCTGATTATGGCTTAACCTCATTCCTTAACACTAAACAAAAACAACAAAAACATCTAAATAATCAACAAGTAGGTTAATGATCTTAATCCTACTCCATGGTGATTAAGTGTGAGAAGCGGACTTCACACTTAAGGTATTCTCATTACCCCTAATCAGAGGGAGGATGTGACGAGTTTACTAAATCCATTGGTTTAGGCTTAAGCTCATTAACTTATGACAAATCCAAAAGCAATAAAAGACTGAAAACTCAAAAACAAACAATAATCGTCTCCTTTGGGATTCTTTTCTCATCTCATTCACTCACAAACGAGAACTTGCTTCTTCCGTCTAATGCAAGACAGTTTGCACCTGAGCCAGACAGGTCATACACTTGAGCATAGACAAGTAAGCAGTTCACAAGTCAATTTATCTTTCAGTCTCTTTGGGTCGAACTACGGTGTTCTGACTTCCTCATTGCACGAGAGGATACGTAGGCATAACTTAACAGTTATCGAACAAAAGTCTCTGTATATTCCCCCTCCTTCTAGCTTTATTCTTATAGCCTCATGATCTTGAGCATCTTATTCCCTTTCTTACACTGACACTGTGCATTTATACACTTCACTTCTTTTACACTGACACCTGTACATCCTTTTCCAGCTCTTTTATACACAGATTGCACTGACACTACCCCTTTAAAACACAAATCTTTTAAGAGTGGATCCCGTCGAGTACGGCGGACAATCTGGGTGCTAATACCTTCCCAGGTTGTAACCAACCCCCTTTCTCAGTCTCTCTGGTTTGCAACCGTCTTATCCATATCTTTCTAGGTCTATGCAGCATTGCCTTTCCTCCGGGATAAAAATGCCTAGCTGGCGACTCTTTTCATTCCCTGTGAGTTCACTCCTGTGTGTTCTCGCACCTCCCTTCGCTGACCGTTCGCGTCTGCACCCCATTTGACCCGTCCTCATCTTTTGGGAGCGACAATAGGCTTCATCCCCAGCTCCCATCACAGTGAATTGATCCTCTTGGGGGTCTTCTTGTAATACTCTGCCCGCAGTAGCATTTCCTTGCACATTAGCAGGGATGTTGATCTCTGGATGAAGATGAGGCCCATACACTGGTGGATTAACATGAGGCTGAACCCTCTCATTGTTGCTCGTTCCTCCAGTCCCTAGATGGGGTTCTTCTTGGGTCCGCCTCTCTACCAATGCTCTTAATCTCTCTTGACTTTGAGCCAAGCCATTCATCACCTCCATGAACTGGGTCATCTGGTTTCTCATCTCCAGTCTCTCATTGGCCATTTGAGTCCTGACCTCTGTAAGGTCCTGCTCTACTTGGTCCATTTGTATACCCGGAAGGTTGTTGCGAGTAGGATATTTGTGCGGACGGTTGAGTGGGAACACCCGACGGCGAGCAATAATTCCTGAATCACAACAGAGTTAGTTACAGACAAAACAAAACCTACAAAACAAAACAGAGGTTAGTATGCAATGCAGTATGCTTATTTGTTTCCAAGGTATCCGGCTTGGAATTTGGTTTTGACCTTTCCAGACCCCTGAGGAAGATGCTCTGATGTTGCTCAGGAGAAAGAAACTCAAATGAAACAAACTAATGAATATATTACAAAAGGTGAATCATACATAGTTTTTTTTTTTTTTACAATACATGCCCCTGAGGGGTCAAAATACAACATAAAAAAAGAAAAGTACATGAAATGAAAGCAACAACAAGCAAAAGACAGACACCAAGACCAAACTCATCTTCCTTAACTTCCTTCAGAAGTGCTTCAGTTAACGGATCAGCTGGATGCTCTATGAGGTTCCTGATAAGAAGATTCCTTGTGGTGATAGCAGTGGTCAACCTCTTGTGCTTGTCTTGTTCTTTTGACTTCTTTAACCCAGCCCTAAGCTTCAATTCTGAGATCTCCTTCCGGGCTGCTAGCAGAGCCTCCTGTTGCTTCTTTTCATTAGCCTCCAACTGCTCAATTTTGTCCTGAGTTCTCTTATCTTCCTGAGTGCGAGCTTCACTGATCCTGACCCACCTAGCTTGACTTTCTTTCAGATAGAGATCAGTCCTAGCCTTCTGAAACTGGGCCTCTTTACAGGCATTCTTCAAAATCTGCTCTCCAGCCCTTGACTTCTTGATGTAGTCCTCAGCTTTTTCAATCCTGGCTAGATGCTCCACCTTAAGCTTTTCTAACCTTTCAATGTCCAGACGACCATCACTCCTCTCCCAGAGGGTTCTCTTCAGGGCTTGAGACAGATTCTCATTCCTTTCCTTTAGTTTCTCAAACTCTTCCAGGCTGACAGTGGCTGGAGGTGGTGCTGTGGATGGTCCAGGTGCATCCTCAATGGTGAAAGGCATCCCAGAAATCTGAGCCCTAGCATGAGACCACTCATAATACTGAGCTGAGGCCACATTGTTGCATCTCCCAAGAATGGCCATCCTTTTGGTCTAGATGTTGTCCCAAGCCCAGGATGCTTGCCTGACAACAGCCAGATTAGGCTTAATCTCACAATAAAGTGTTTCAACCAAATCTTGTACTCTAGGAGGGTGGACCAATGCATAGCCCAATTGTCTTTTGAATAGCAGAGGGTTGTAGTTGATGCAACCCTTCACTCCTATCAGAGGTACATTGGGGAACTGCCCACAACTAGTAATGATGTCCCTGCCTTTGGTGCTCTGGGTGCACCACCTGATGTCATCTGAAGTCAAAGCAATAAGTCTCCTAGCCCAATTCTTCTGTTGGTGAGGATTCAAGAAGGCATCAGTCTTGGGCAAGTGTTTGAGCAGCCAGGTATGGAACAGGGGAGCACAACATCTTACTAACCTTCCTCTTTGCTTCTCATTCCTTTGGTGAACAGAGTAATAGAAATCTCCCAATAAGGTGGGCACTGGGTTCCTTAGAATGAAAAGGTGGATGGCATTCTTGCTGATAAACTTGGGCTCATCTGCAAAAAGTATAACCCCATATATACTGAGGGCTAACAATGCACAGACTGCCTTCCATTCTCCCAAGGAGGCCTTCAGGATGGCCTGAGAAGTGAGAAAATCCAAGTGTAGGCCAGGAATTCTAGCCTTTGTGGTCATGTTCTGCTCAATCAGAATAGGTTCCAAATGTAGTGCCTTTGCCACTTCTTCGTTGCTGGGAGAAGACATCTCTGGGTTGAAGGGGATATCACCCCTGACAGGCATTCCAATCAAAGTCGAGAACTCCTCCAGCAAAGGTCCTAGCTGAAAGTTCTGGAAAGTGAAGCATCTCAAAGGAGGATCATAGAACTGCAGGCAAGTGTGAATCAAACTCTTCTGAGAAGGGTCTAAGTCCATAACCATATCAAGGATGCCTCCATAATGTTCTCTGAATAATGGGATATGGTCTGGAGTAATGAGTGTCTGGATCTGTCTGATGCCAGCCAGCACAGGCTCAAAGAAGTGATATGAAATGTTGCTCTTCTTGGGTGCCATGGCTGCTGATGAAGAGCTGAAACAAATGCTGATGATGAGGACTGATATCTGGAGATGAGCCACTGATAGGCTGAGGATGGTGATGGAAGTAGCTGAAACAGGCAACTGATGAAGAAAGCTGAAGCAGGTAACTGATGAACAGGGGTCTATGTAAATGAAGGGGTCAAAACCAAGCCAGATAATATGTGGGTACCCTGAAAAACAAATAAACAAATGTTAAAATGATGCAATGATGATGTATGCAAATGATATGCAAGGGTTTGTGATCAAGCCGGATCTGATTATCTGTCTTGATATAAGTCCAAGTATGTTCAAGAAGTCCAGATGGAGGTTCAGAAGTCCAGTAACCAAGGTGGGGGACTCAAATAAAGAGTCACATGTCCTGGGTTAAATCACAAGAACTGTCCAAAGTGAAGTATTCTTAAACACAATAGGTAATAGGGTATGATGTGGCCAAGGGTTCCTGCAAATCTGTAAACAGCCCAACCCCCTCACAGGTGGTGTTCTAGAACAAGGATCCTCAGACTTGGATCAGTTATGAGAAGTGTAAACACTTCTAACCCGGAGGTACAGTGTTTACAATAACCATAAAAGATCCTCCTCTAATTCTCCTCAGTTTCTAAAGGTCATAGTAAAGGTCATCCAGACTTAGCAGGCTTCCCAGATAGCCCTAGCACTACAGGAGACCTGTAGCACAGAGTTCTCAAGAAGAAACCCATATCTGAACCGTGTTTCATATTCCCGCACCAGACCGAAATGGAATGGGAAAGAACATGAACCACTCTAGCCTAGGTGTCACTCAGGTCCCAGGAATAGGACCTTAAACTCTCAGTAGAACCCCACCCACCAAGACAGAAGAACAGATCCAGCAATGATAATGACAGTATGAAATATGAAAAACTGTAAAGAAAGCAATAAATAAAGCTGTACATAAAGCAATAAATAAAGCAACTATATAAACACAATTAGCACATAACACCCCAGTAAACACAAATCAAACAAGCGCTAGGAGGAACCCACAAAAAAACCAGAAGCCCTGGTTACAGTATAAGCTTCCCCAGCAGAGTCGCCAAGCTGTCGCTCCCACCAAAATGACAACCGGGGTCAGAAGGGGTACAGACGCGAACGGTCGGCGAAAAGAGAAATGAATGAATAGAGTCTCCAGCTAGGCATTTTTATCCCGAAGGAAAGGTAATGCTGCATAAACCTAGAAATATATGGATAAGACGGTTGCGAACCAGAGAGACTGAGAAAGGGGGTTGGTTACAACCTGGGAAGGTATTAGCACCCAGATTGTCCGTCGTACTCGACGGGATCCACGCTTGAAAGATTTGTGTTTTAAAGGGGTAGTGTCAGTGCTTATCTGTGTATAAAAGAGCTGGAAAAGGATGTACAGGTGTCAGTGTAAAAGAAGTGAAGTGTATAAGTGAAGTGTCAGTGTAAGGAGAGAGTATGCTCATGATTATGAGGCTTAAAGAATAATTGTTGGAAAGAGGGGGAATATACAGAGACTTTTGTTCGATAACTGTTAAGTTATGCCTACGTATCCTCTCGTGCAATGAGGAAGTCAGAACACCGTAGTTCGACTCAAAGAGACTGAAAGATGAATTGACTTGTGAACTGCTTGCTTGTCTATGCTCAAGTGTATGACCTGTCTGGCTCAGGTGCAAACTGTCTTGCATTAGACGGAAGAAGAAAGTTCTCGTTTGTGAGTGAATGAGATGAGAAAAGAATCCCGGAGGAGACGATTATTGTTTGTTTTTGAGTTTTCAGTCTTTTATTGCTTTTTGAAGTTTGTTATAAGTTAATGAGCTTAAGCCTAAACCAATGGGTTAGTAAACTCATCACATCCTCCCTCTGATTAGGGGGTAATGAGAATACCTTAAGTGTGAAGTCAGCATCTCACACTTAATCACCCTGATGTAGGATTAAGATCATTAACCTACTGGTAATTATTTAGATGTTTTTGTTGTTTTTGTTTAGTGTTAAGTAATGAGACTAAGCCATAATCAGGGATTAAACAGACTCATTACACCATCCTAATAGAAGGATAATAGATGAGAATGTTTAAGCTGAGGAAGACTCCTCAACTTAATCCATGATTAGGGATTAACCACATGACAAAACAAATCCTTTATTAGATGGATTTTAGTTAATGATAAGATGAAGAAGTGAGTTTTATGGTTTGCAAGACAACTTGAGGGGGACTTGTCCATTAACACTAGGGTTAGTCCTTCTTAACCATTTAAGGAAGAATTAGAACCCTAATGTAAGGCCCAAGTTACAAGCTTGATGTCTTGATGATTATTAAGTGAATTGATTAGAGAATTTAAACACATCAAGGGTTTAACACTTAGGATTAAAGTTATACACTCCATCCTAATAGAAGGATGCAGGCATAAGCTTAATCACAAAGCCTTAAAACCTTTAGGGTTTAATCCTTGATTATGAAGTGAGAAGAGAAGACTCAAAGATGACACAAAGGTGAAAGCTAAGTGGGAGGGACTAATCAACCCTAATTGTTATCATGCTTGGAAGTCCTAGGGTTTGTGAGGTTTAAGAGAAAGATCTTCAAAGGACCACCAAGGAGGGAAGTAGATGAAAGGATCAAGAAGCAAAGAGAAGCAACACAACTTGCTTCACTTAAGAAGACAAGTTGCTTGAAGAAAGAAGGTAAAATGAACAGGGAGGAGCAAGCTCACTCCAATACACATACAAAAATGCAACAATGATGCACAAAGGAGATGAAAAGAAAATGTGAGAAGTGAAGGCAAATTCACTTCTCAGAGTACTTACCACCTGAAAAGTTAGCACCAAAGAAAGAAATAAAGTGAAAATGAAATTAATGCTGAGATGCAAGCCGAAACCAGAAACATGTTCATGATGCAGAAGAGGTTACAAGATGATATGAATGATCATACAAGTGAAAACGAACAAAAGATAACTAACTAAATTAAAATGAAATTAATTAATGGAAGGATTAACAAATTAACTAATAACTTTATCTTATATAACTAGTTAATATAAGTGTTTTCTTTTTTCTTCATATTTTTATTTATATAATTATTGACTAAATTTAATTAACAAAACAATTGAAATAAGTTATTTACTATGAATATTTTTCAGAATGCTATTTTTTTCTTAAAAAAAGAAATACTAGAAAACAAAACCTAAAAGAATTTGGAATAAAATATTAAAAAAGGTTATGTAAGGCTTAATAAGCAAAAACAGAAGGTGTTGCAAAAAACCCACAACAATGAGGCCCAAAAGGGGCGCTGGATCCGGCTAAAACCGGTCGGGTCAAGCCAACCTGGATCCGGCCCGGTAGCTTTCTAAAAGGGGGAAAAATCTAGGGTTTGAAACAGCCTCTCTTGTCCATATTCTAAGTTCAGTAACAAACAAAAAGAGAAAAAACAATGGCGTTAACCGGCCGCTCACGAACCTCTCCACATCGCCCTCATCTCTCGATCTCTGTTCTTCTTTATTTCCAAAAGTTTGAAACCTCACCGCACATGGCAAACCGAAACCTAACCCTAAACTAAAACCCTAAGCCTTAATCTCAAAACAATCAACAGTTTTCATTTTACATAGCAGCTTTATGAAAGAAAATAAGACCAGGTATACACAAAGGGGAGAAAACTACCTCTGATGAAGAACGACGATTCGATCTTGCTTCAAGGTATGCCTCCCTTGCTCCTTCAATATAGTCTTCTTCTCTTCCCCCTTCTTTGACCTCTCAGCTTCTTGTTGATGTTGATTATGTGAATCGAATGAGGGTCCCAGCTTTTCTTACTTAGAGTTTCGACATGAGACTCTGAGAAGATTCGTGATTTTGTTGAGTTTTTAGTGTAAAGTTCTGGATATCCTCTTTGTAGAAAATGTTATTGGTTTCTCACTTTCTGAATTGAATGGTGGCTAGGGTTTTTTCTTCTGTGTTGTATTCGGTTTTTGAAACCCTCTTTATATTTTTGCAAAATTAGGGTTTCGAAATTGAAATCAACTGAAGTATTTTCACTTTGGCTATGTTTTGTTTCTTCTTTTTTTGCATCAGAGCTTTTCTTTCCTATTCTGTGAAAGTTCTGGTTCTACCACTCTGTTTATGCTCCTGCTTGGCTTTTGTCTGCTTATACCTTTTCACTGCATCCTTGTTAACTTAGTTTTGTTTGATTTTGAAATGAACTGAATGATTTCTATCCGAATTGGATTAGTTACCCCTTTTTTTACTGTCGTAAACTCATTTTTCACTGCTTGTTACCTTGTTAACCGTTGTGGAAATTTCAATTTTTGCAGGGTCAAATTGTGAGAACCATTACCATCTCCAAGACCTGAGCTTTGGGACCATCTTCCTTTGATTTGCCCACCTGGATGGGAGCCATGGCAAATCCTAAAAGATCCATGGAAGATGGGAGGGAGAGGTTTATGCGACTCGAAGTATTGGATATCGTTGATTATCAGATGAAAGAGAGCTAGCTTCAGACTTTTCATCGCGAGCTACATAGCTGGGATGCCCAATTAATATTCTTCCATGATCCATCTCAACTGAGTCCAATGACGCCTAACTTTCGCAAAGAAGACCGTCTTCAAAAAATAGCATACAAATACAATTGTTGTTCATGAAGAAAAGGGTCTCAACTTCCTGAACCAAACAGAGCTGATCCCGAACCTGCTCGATTGTTCATACCCTTATCAATGACCCTCTGGAATCCATGGTTGCAACCGGATGCAATCTCAGCAGGTACTACAATATCAATGTTCGGATTCTGTTTGAGCAATTTCATTTCCTTATTCTTGTTTAACAATATGCTCCTAACTCTTTGTCTTCCACCGAGAACCACAATCATTGCAAGGTGCACGAAATGGAAGTGTGGTGGAGATTTGTAAAGTTAGAGGTATTGAGGAGGTGTCGCTCCCGATAAATGGGAGATGAGCCCAGATAAAGGTACAGACGCGAACGGTCGGCGAAAGAGGGATGTGAGAACACACAGGAGTGAACTCACAGGGAATGAAAAAAGTCGCCAGCTAGGCATTTTTATCCCGTAGGAAAGGTAATGCTGCATAGACCTAGAAAGATATGGATAAGACGGTTGCGAACCAGAGAGACTGAGAAAGGGGGTTGGTTACAACCTGGGGAGGTATTAGCACCCAGATTGTCCGTCGTACTCGACGGGATCCACACTTAAAAGATTTGTGTTTTAAAGGGGTAGTGTCAGTGCAATTTGTGTATAAAAGAGCTGGAAAAGGATGTACAGGTGTCAGTGTAAAAGAAGTGTAAAGTGTACATGAGAAGTGTCAGTGTAAGAATAAGAGTGAAATGCTCATGATAATGAGGCTAAAGAATAAGGCTAGAAGGGGGGGAATATACAGAGACTTTTGTTCGATAACTGTTAAGTTATGCCTACGTATCCTCTCGTGCAATGAGGAAGTCAGAACACCGTAGTTCGACCCAAAGAGACTGAAAGATGAATTGACTTGCGAACTGCTTGCTTGTCAATGCTCAAGTGTATGACTTGTCTGGCTCAGGTGCAAACTGTCTTGCATTAGACGGAAGAAGCAAGTTCTCGTTTATGAGTGAAGATGATAAGAAAAGAATCCCGGAGGAGACGATTATTGTTTGTTTTTGAGTTTTCAGTCTTTTATTGCTTTTGAGAGTTTGTCATAAGAAAATGAGCTTAAGCCTAAACCAATGGGTTAGTTAACTCATCACATCTTCCCTCTGATTAGGGGTAATGAGAATACCTTAAGTGTGAATTCAGCTTCTCACACTTAAACACCCTGATGTAGGATTAAGATCATTAACCTACTTGTGATTATTTGGATGTTTTTGTTGTTTTTGTTTAGTGTTAAGTAATGAGATTAAGCCATAATCAGGGATTAAACAGACTCATTACACCATCCTAATAGAAGGATAATAGATGAGAATGTTTAAGCTGAAGAAAGCTCCTCAACTTAATCCATGATTAGGGATTAAACTCATGACAAAACAAAGTCTTTATTAAGTGGATTTTAATTAATGATAAGATGATGAAGTGATTTTTAGGGTTTGTAAGACAACTTGAGGGGGACTTGTCCATTAACACTAGGGTTAGTCCTTCTTAACCAATTAAGGAAGAATTAGAACCCTAATGCAAGGCCCATGTTACAAGCTTGATGTCTTGGTTGATTATTAAGTGAATTGACTAAGGGATTTAAACACATTAAGGGTTTAACACTTAGGATTAAAGTTATACACTCCATCCTAATAGAAGGATGCAGGCATAAGCTTAATCACAAAGCCTTAAAGCCTTTATGGTTTAGTCCCTGATTATGAGATGAGGAGAGAAGACTCAAAGAGACACAAAGGTAAAAACTAAATGGGGAACTAATCAAAACCCTAATCATTGTCATGCTTGGTTGTTCCTAAGGTTTGTGAGGTTTAAGAAAGAAATCTTCAATGGAACCACCAGGAAGCAGATGAAAGGAGCAAAGAGAAGCAAAGTAACTTGCTTCACTTAAGAAGACAAGTCACTTGAGGAAAGAAAGTAAGAAGAAGAAGAATGAGCAAGCTCAATCTCAAACACAAAACAAAATGCAGCAATGATGCATAAGAGAGATGAAAAGAAAATGTGAGAAGTGAAGGCAAATTCACTTCTCAAAGTTGCTTACCACCTGAAAAGTTAGTGAAAGAAATGCAATGCAATGCAAAATGAAATGAAATGGCATGATGCAAATCAAAACCAGAAGCATGTGAATGATGATAATGATGCTATGAGATGATGCAAACATGAAACAAGGCATGAGGATGATCATACAAACATATGGATGCAAATGGAGCATGCTTAGAACCATGAACATACATGAAAAGTTATGAAATGCAAATGACATACAACATGGAAAATGAAAGATGCAATGATCAAACATGCTCCTATTATGTCTTAAGATGTCTAATGAATCAAATGGATGCACAAAATGCTATGGCAAGTCATGGTATGCAAGCAAATGCAAGATGAATGCAAAAGGAAGCCCAAATTAGGGTTTATGATCAATGCACCAAACAAAAACCAAAACCAGAAGCAAACATCAAGATAAAAAATTGAAAATGCATTCAAAGGAACCCTAACCCTACACAAACTCACTGCCCAAAGGAGGGGTCCTAACTCTTAACCTAATTAGGGTTATGAATTTCCTAAGATTTCTAGGGTTTTAGGGTACCTTGACAAGAAAAATGTCAAACAAATTGAAAATGCAAGATCAAATCATGCCAATTTAATCCTACAAACTACATGATATGCAAGACACAATGCAAAAAGAATCAAAGTCCAACTCTCAATGGTTAGGCAGAAGTGAATTTTCAAAGATTGGATCAAAATAATGCTTTGAAATGAAATTAATTCCATGGAAAATTGTCAAAAGACATCAAGATCAAAAAAGAAATTTGGTTTAAGGGTTGGACAATGTTTATAAATGATTTTAAAGGTTTCATGAAATTTTTGGTGATTTTTAAATACCTAGAAGTATTTTTAATTAATTAATTCTCATTAATTAATTAAAAATAAACTTTTAAATGATTTAAAAATATTTTTTAATGCAAAAAATAAAAATAAAAATGTTTTTGATTTCTGAAAATTAATAAAAGTTTGTACAAAAATTTTCAGAATTTTAAAAATTGTTTTGCTATTTTAAATAAATTATAGAAAACAAATGAAATAAAAAGAAAAATAAAATGAATTAAACTGAAAAAAGAAAAAGTCAGCACAATCAATGGATGACATTCAAACATACACGCGCGGGAGTGGACTTGGCGCGCATCTGGACGGCCAAGATTCAAAATTCGCTAATTATGATTAGTGCCCTAATCTGAACCCTAAACAAAATCAGGTGACCGGAACAGTGTTCCGGTCATCTTCTCCGATCAACCAAAACTCAATCTCCCTTTCCAGGCCATTTTAGAAGCTCTAACTCTCCAGAAATCATCTCTTACCCACCCCAAACACGAATCAAGCATAAAATCATGTTTAACTTCAAACACAAACACGAATCGAATCAAAGAAGTTTTTAGGTCAAACTTTCAGAACATCGTAACATGCTTATTTCTTGCTCATTTTCAAAAGTAAATAGATCCCCATGATCAGGGCAACATACAGAACAACATTCTAACAAGAAATTAAAGTTCTGGAAAAATTGTTCATCAGGCTACCTGAGATGGAGCTTTCGATTCAGGAGCTTTCTGGTTGTTTCTTTGGCTCAAACAAGTCCCAATGATCCTCCTTAGAAGCTTTTGACACTTAGTTGGAGTTTATGTGGCCTATAGAGAAAGTTGGCAGAAGCTCAGGTCAAGTGTATGTTGAAATCGTGTTTTTGATTCAGGGAGTTTCAGGCTATGGTGAGGGGTGGTTTGTGATCAGTGAAGTGTGTTGAGATTGTTTGTGAAGTTTGTTTTTGTGTTTGAGGCTTGTGGAGAGTGTTTCGAAGGAAAATGCAAGTTGGAGAGATTTTGTGAATCCTGTCTTGTGGGAGGTTTCATCCTTGTGTGTCCTATGAAAATGAAGCCTTGGGATGTGTTTGTAAGGTCTGGATTGGGCAGAGAGTGGTTGTGTCACTGTGGGATTGGTATGACTTCAAATTGCAAAAAGTCAAGCAAGTTGTACTTGGAGGTATGGGCAAGTGGCAGGCTAGGACAGGAGCATGGTTGAGTTCAGCTGAGTTTAGGGAGAGCCATGGAATGATTTATGAGGTGATTCAGCAACTCGATCAAGGTTTGTGTAGTGTTTTGCAATTTTCATAAAGCTTGGCCCCTTTGGAAATTCTTGTGATTCAAGGCATCAAAATGCAAAGTTCCTTGGCCCATTCTGAATTTTAGAGGTCATATGATCATGTTTTGAAGTTTAGAAGTCCATTTGGTAGCTTTAGAACACTTGATCAAGTCATTTTGCAAAATGCCTCTTTGGTAGAAAACTTCAAATTTTGTGATTTTAGCCAACTTTGACAAGCCATAACTTTTGATCCAAAATGAATTAGGTCATGTTCTTGTACTTTTTGAAAAGGGAATGATCCATTCTACAACTTTCATGACCAAAGTTTTTCCATTTGAAGCATTTTTGAATCGAAAAGCAAGGGTTGAAAAAGTTTCCCAAAATGGCAATTTCATTAAAAGTCAAACTTTCCCAAAAAGTCAACTTTGCAAATGACTTGAAATTCTTCAATTTTGTGAACTTACAACATCTTCCATGATCAAATAAAGATCATACACAATCAAAATGATGAAGAACACCCTTTGATTGGGTCATTGGGGGCCTCAGATGCCCTGATTTTACACTGACTTGCCTGAAAAGTCAACTCTTGATCAGATGACTTCCCCATTGAATTTCTTCATGAAAATTGATATGCATACTCCCTATACCATATGGAGACCAATAGAAACAAGAATGACCAAAAAATTTGGAGTTATGGCCTTTGAAACCAAAACCCTAATTTTGGGTCATCTGTGCAGTTAAACCTGGCTCTGCTTCCATGCCATTTTCAGTTCTTGTGATTCTTTGACATTCTTGACTTTGAGAGGATATAATATGATGCTTTACCATACATGGACCCCTTTGAAGTGATTTATGACCTTTGGAGTGGCTCAAGAAGCTCTTGGATTGCTCAGATCACAAACCCTAGATGCAGATGACTTTGAACCAATGCAAAGAATAAAAAAAATGTGATATGAGATGGTATGATTGAGTTTATGCATATGAGGAGATCACAAGCCATGATGTGAATGGGTGAGGGCAAATTTGGGGTGTTTACAGGAGGACATTGAAAAAGGGCACAGAAACTACCAACAAGAATGTTACCAACAATGGTTTGCCTGAAAACTTCTACTCCAAGAACATCTGCGATTATCTCCTCAGTTTCCTTGTCAAGATCGGTGTGAGCGAGGGCCACGTAGTCATTACGTGCAATTAAGTTCTCTAGAGCAGATAGTTTTTCTTCTATCCTCTGAACAACAACTTGATCAGGTAGACTGTTTCTCAAATGTTGAAGTTCTTGGTCTGTGGTGGTATGGGGCAAGAGAAGTCCATTCTTGTTTCCAACCCAAAGACAACCAAAAATGCAGGTACCAGCAACAGATGTCTTCACCACAGGGATAACACCAGATAGCTCAGATTCAAATACACTGTAGAAGCCTTCCGAACCTCCAATGGCAACCAAACAATATGCATTTGTAAGTTTAGAGAAAGCTCTAATATCACAATTATTCTCAAACTGAATTCTAGTTGCCATGACTGATGGAAATCTTGAACTCAAGTACTCAAATGGAAGATCTGATGTGGTGTTAAGGTGGGGACGGTGGAGAATACGGCGGTGACCGAGAAGAGGCTGACGTGTTGGTTTAAGAGAATGTGGATCAAAAGAGAAATTGAACAAATCATCTCTGATTGAATTCTTGTCGCGAGGATTTTCTGTATATTCTGAGATTGGAGAATGTAAATTCATGTTTTCAGTCTATAGGGCTTGTGAAAGGATGTACTGAAGCTGATGGTGAAGGAACGGATGTATCCAGTTCAGGTGTGCCTCACTCTATAGGGCTTTCCCAATTTATTTTCGTTATTCTTCTCCCTTCTTGCTGTGATCTGAATTTCTATGTTGTGGCTGTTTGATGTTGTTATCTGCTTGAAGATGATGGTGGTGATGTTGAAGTTTAGCAGGCTGGTGTAGTATTGAAAGGATTAAGGAACGAATTTGAAACGGATTGATGAGAGTTTGCTGAAAAATTAATGAGGAATGAGGAATGGATTCTGAAATGGTTAAAGGTTGGTGAGATAGAGTAGAGAGGTTGAAGGTTGAGATTGTTGAATGGAGAAATATCAGGATGAGGATGGTTCTTGATTAGTGAGATTTTTGAATTTTTGTTGTTGAAGATGTGTAATTGAAATCCTTTTTCTTCTTCTGTATGCTGATTCTGATACGCAGACCATTGAACTGAAATTTTGAAGGTTTTTGTTTTGCAGGTTATGGAAAAGGTGATTTGATGAAGATGAACAATTGAGAGTTTTAGGAGACTCTTCTTGCTGAAGATTGAAGAGGAGTTTTTTTTGAGAGAGATGAAGAGTGATTGGTGAAAAAATGGAGGCTCTTGATGGATATTGTTGAGGGTTAGTGAGACGAAGGTTGAAGAGAGCTAGGGAAAAATGAATTCGGTTTCTTGTGAAAGTTGAAAAAGATTCCCCAAAAATGTGAAGGTTCCCTTGGAGATTAATTAAGAGATTTTTTGCTCTCTGTTCTCTTTTTTTTCTTTTTCTGTTTCATAACTTGTCTGTTGTAATCTCTTTGGACTTTGTTGATGGCCTTGTTCAGTTGTTAACAAAAACTTTATGCATTTTAATCCTTCAATATAATTTGTCTTTTACTGCTTTTCAACTCCAGTTGCCTTGCAAATGTACCAATCAAGATCTCAATGTTTTGTAAAACTTGGAAAATATCAATGCTACCATGCTTGAGAACGGTGCACCTTAACTAACACACAGCAACATAAAATGAATCACGACTCCAAAAAAACGTGCATCCAAATCCAACATAATCCAAATCCAACATAATCCAAACCCAACACAATACCATGAAATGCCCATGCAATGCCGTTTGAATCCAAGTCCAACATGATACCATGAAGTGTCTTTTCTCCTTTCTTTTTTTTTTGAAACCAATGAATCAAATCCAATAAGCCATCCTTCTTAAGTTTCGAAACCAATGAACCAAGGAAGTCACACTTATTATTTTTTCTTAACAAGAGTGCAATAAGTTTAAACCCATGGCCTATCAATTTATTGAAAATAAATTCAAGATAACTTAAAACCACTTTGAAACTTTAGCGTGGATGGTGGAAGAAACTTTGAGGAATGAGTGACCGCGTTAAGGGATTCAATGAAAAATGCAAGGTGGGGGGCTTTGTGTAGGCTGACCTGCGTGTGTGTTCAGGCTCCAAGACGTTGTGAAATGGTTTGCGGGAAACGTGTTTGTAAGGTCTTTGATTGGTAAGAATAGCTGGTGTGGCACAGGCCTATGGATCAGATCATGGGGATTGCAACAAGTGGAGGCATAGCCACATGGGCTTTTGCAAATTGGTACAAGTCTGGCCCCTTTGTGATCACTTGAAGCATAAGTAGTGAAACTTGGAGAATCTTTGGTGCATTCAGAATTTAAGGCCATGGTTTATGCTTGCGTGATGATTAGAGGTCGCATTGAAGTCACATAAAGGCTTGCCATGAGAATTCGCAAGTTCTCCAATACAAGGCAGTTTTGCAAAACGGCTCGAAATTCTTCAATCTTGTGAACTTCTAACATATTCTATGATCAAATAAAGATCATACACGTTCAAAATGATGGAGAAAACCCTTTAGTTGGATGATTGGGGGCCTCAGATGCCCTGATTTTGCACTGACTTGCTCAAGAAGTCATCTTTTGATCAGATGCCTTCCCCATTTAATTTCTTCATGAAAATTGGTATGTATAATCCTTATAACATATGGGGACCAATAGAAACAAGAATGACCAAAAAAATTGGAGTTATAGCCTCTGAAACCAAAACCCTAATTTTAGGTCATCTGTGCAGTTAAGCTTGGCTCTGCTTCCCATGCCTTCCTCAGTTCTTGCGATTTTTGACTTTCTTGATCTTGGGAGGATGTAATATGATGATTGAACATACATGTGCCCTTTTGAAATGATTGAAGCCCTTTGGAGTGGCTCAAATGGCTCTTGGATTGCTCAGATCACAAACCCTAGATGCAGATGATTTAGAATCAATGCAGTGAATCAAGAATGTGGTATGAGATGCTATGATTGAATTTATGCATATGAAAAGATCACAAGCCATGGTGTGAATGGGTGAGGGAAAATTTGGGGTGTTTACAGCTGCCCCTATTCAAACATGAGTTAGCTGTGTAGAATGTAAGCGATGGCTTAACAGGCAAACAAGATAACTTGTGGTTGAATACCAAAGATAGTCCAAAATTTGCACTCACAGAAGAAGAAAAGGGATATAGATTGTAAAAGAAAATAAAGTATATTTATAAAGTGCGGGGACGGAGGACGACCGTCGAGCAGAGGACGACTGCTGGGGAAGGAGCAATGACGGGGACGACCGACACGCTGGGGAAATAAGAGATTGTGATGGAGACGGCCATCAAAATAAAGTGACAAAGACTCTTTGGGGAATATAGGTAAGAATAAATGATGAGGTATGATCATCAAAGGTGAAGGACGATCACCTAGCAGGGGGCGGCTGCTCTGTTGGGTATAAGATGAGGGACGGTCATCTAAGGGTGAAGGACGATCACCTGGCAAGGTACGGTTGCCAAAAATATTGCGACATAGGACGAATGCCGGATAAAAGGTCGACGATGGGGACGGTCATCGGATAAGCATGATGAAGGATGATCATCAAGAGGTGAAGGACGATCACCTAGCAGGGTACGGCTGCTCTCAGGGTTTATCATGACATAGGTCGAATGTCAGACAACAAGATCAACGATGGGGACGGCCATCGGATAAAATGATGAAGGACGATCATCAAAGGGTGAAGGACGATCACCTAGCAGGGTACGGCTGCTAAAAATATCACGACATAGGACGAACGTCGGATAGAAAAGGGTTCCAATAATGGAGACTCCGTTGGGGAAAGGATGAGGGATGGTCATCCAAAGGGGAAGGACGATCACCTGGCAGGGTACGGCTGCCGAAAAGGTATCATGACATAGGACGAATGTCAGATAGGAAAGGAAAAGTTCACTGGGATTTGTTGGGACAAGTAAACACAGACGAGTGTCTACATCCAAGGAATGAGAGGTATGAATGAAACTCCGATAAGTGTTTAACTCGCTGGGGAGGGTGACACGGACGAGTGTCAAAAGGTATATTATAAACAAGTATATGCTTTACAAAGTATTCAGGTAGCTATGTTGGGGAAAGTGACACGGACGGGTGTCAGGGAATCTGTACAAACATACGTATCTGTGAGTACAAAGGGGATGCTTTGGCTTTCTGCTGGGGATATGACACCGACGGGTGTCAAGAAGTATCTGTAATATGTAAGTTTCTGTTTGCAAAGAATGCTCGGGTGACTTTACTGGGGGATTGATGACACGGATGAGTGCCAAAAGGAGTGTGTATTTGTATTTGTGAGTGTAAGGCCAGTGCTTTGGCTCTCTGGTGGGGAATTTTGGAGAGTTTTCTGTATGCCGTTGATAGATTGTCAGAACTTACAAGTGTTTGATTCAGAACATGGCTTATGATTATGCAATATGTTTGATTTTTGCCGTAATGCTCCGTATTAGACGGAATGCTACGCTTTGTGGGGAAAAATATGATGCGAATGTTATGATTATGCAAAGGTAACGGCCCGGGATCCGGGTCCCGTTGCTGAGGAGATCTCTGACTGATCTGCTTGAAGTGAACATCCCAGCTGGGGATGAGATCATTGGTATATCTGACATATGGGACTCTGCTTGGTGATATAGGTCACTGATAGACCTCTCTTTGGTAGTGAGGGACCCAGCTGGGGTTTGTAGAAGCTTTCTTCACTCTGTTGTGAGATCTTCGGACGTTACTCTTCTGGATAGAGGCGGAAGCTCTGTGGGGGAGATGGTTCCCTGGCTTTTGTACTCGGCTGGGGAGAAATGAGGACTGGCAACTCAGCTGGGGAGAGAACACCTCCGGTGCTAAGACCAAGTAGATAATGATTTGTCAGCTTACTGGGGTGGAGCTTTCATGCCCCATGTCGTGCTTCGAATACTTGCAATCCTGAAAAGACAGAGAAATGCACAAGTAATCCCAAGGTATCCCTTACTGGATTCCATCATAGGAATTTAGGCACTCCCGGGAGTAAGTATATTTCCTGCACGCACATATTTTTGGAAGATAAGCATCTGTATTTATGCAATTAGTATCTTAAAGACATCGGACATTTTGCAAACGAAAATAAAATGTACAAGACGAAACATGACTGAAAAATCTGATTTTATTAATTCATGTGCCCTGAATTGGCAAATACAGTCAAAGAAACAAATCTCCTAAAATGAGGAGGTTGTTACAAATTGAGAAACAAAAGATGTTGGCAATGTTGATGACGCTTCGGGGAGCTTCCCTCTGGCTATGACTCGTACGACATTTGACATTCTTCTCTTCTTGCTCTCTGAAGGAGGCTGACTCTGAAAGGAGCTTGGTCCTTTTGAAGCTTAACAAGCTGTAAGCGATACAAACGAATTCAGAATGCAGTTGTTCGCTTATTCCCTTGTTTTGCATGGATCGCCCTTTCGGGTTTTCAATCCATCGGGATACCCATTTTTTCCTGAGTCGTCCAATGCGGCTTTTCAACTCAGCGGGTGTACATATTTTTTGTTTATTTTCCTTATTTTTGCCCGAGTCTTTTATTCTGTTTTTGACTCGCCGGGATGCCCTATTTTTGCGTGGACTTACATTCTGTTTTTATGTCCAGCGGGTCATTTTCATGCGAAGTATTTTTTAACTGCATCTGAATTCACGGGGGACGGGAAGTCTTCACCATCCATAGTACTGAGCATGAGTGCTCCACCGGAGAAAACTTTCTTTACTACGAATGGTCCTTCATAGTTCGGAGTCCATTTGCCCCTGTGGTCTGTATGAGGAGGGAGGAGTCTTTTCAGCACAAGATCTCCTACTTGGTACTCTCGGAGCCTGACTTTCTGATCGAAGGCTTTCTTCATTCTTTTCTGATACAACTGCCCATGACAGATTGCATCCAATCTCTTCTCTTCAATCAGACTCAGTTGTTCATATCGGGATCGGAGCCACTCTGCTTCGTTCAGCTTAACGTCCATTAACACCCGTAAGGAGGGTAATTCAACTTCAACAGGTAGGACTGCCTCCATACCATACACAAGCTGATACGGTGTTTCCCCAGTGGATGTTCTGATTGACGTACGGTATCCATGCAAGGCAAACGGTAGCATTTCATGCCAGTCTTTGTAGGTGACTACCGTCTTTTGTACAATCTTCTTAATATTCTTGTTAGCTGCCTCTACAGCGCCGTTCATCTTTGGCCTGTAAGGAGAAGAATTGTGGTGTTGGATCTTGAAGTCCCGACACAGCTCTGCCATCATTTTGTTTTTTAAGTTAGAACCATTATCAGTAATGATTCGCTCGGGCACTCCATACCGACAGATGATATCTCTCTTCAGAAATTGGGCTACCACTTGCCTTGTAACATTTGCATAGGAAGCTGCTTCGACCCACTTGGTGAAATAGTCAATAGCAACCAGGATGAATCTGTGGCCATTTGAAGCGGTCGGTTCAATCTTGCCAATCATATCAATTCCCCACATGGAGAAGGGCCAGGGTGAAGACATCATATTCAAAGGATTGGGAGGCACATGCACTTTATCCGCATAAATCTGGCATTTGTGGCATTTTCTGGCATAGGCACAACAGTCGGCGTCCATTGTGATCCAGTAATATCCTGATCTTAGCAACTTTTTAGCCATGGCATGCCCTCCAGCATGGGTACCGAAGGATCCTTCATGCACCTCGTGCATCAGCAAGTCTGCTTCTGTTCTATCAACGCATCTGAGGAGTACCATATCAAAATTTCTCTTGTACAGGGAACCATCAGTATTCAGGAAGAAACTACCAGAAAGCCTTCTCAATGTCTTCTTATCATTGGAAGATGCCCCAGGTGGGTATGTTTGATCCTCCAAGAAGCATTTGATATCGTGGAACCAAGGCCTATCATCTTTGACAACATCTGCTGCAAATACATATGCTGGTCTGTCAAGTTTGGATACTGCAATTTGAGGTACAAAGTTGGCAGTTTGAACTTTGATCATGGATGAAATGGTGGCAAGAGCATCTGCAAATTGATTCTCGTCCCGAGGGATATACTCAAGCTTGACTGTTGTGAAGAAAGTCAATAACCTCCTTGTATAATCCCGGTAAGGTATCAGATGATCCTGGTGGGTGTACCATTTGTCGTTGGTTTGATTGATTACCAAAGCTGAATCTCCGAATACCGTTAAAGTCTTGATCCTGAGGTCAATGGCTTCCTCAAGACCCATAATGCAAGCTTCGTATTCAGCTTCGTTGTTAGTGCAGTTAAAGATGAGTTTTGTCGAGAAAGGCAAGTGAACTCCTTTTGGTGTAATGAGTACTGCACCAACACCACGACCATTCATATTAACAGCCCCGTCAAACATCATAGCCCATTCTTCTTCTGGGTCAGGCCCTTCAGTGTGAATAGGCTCTTCATGATCTTTTGCTTTTATGAACATGATGTCTTCATCAGGGAAGTCAAATCTCATAGGCTGGTAATCATCAATAGGTTGCTCAGCAAGATAATCAGACAATACACTGCCCTTGATGGCCTTTTGAGATGTGTACTGGATGTCATACTCTGTGAGGATCATTTGCCATCTTGCAACCGTCCGGTAAGTGTTGGCTTCTCAAATATGTACTTAACTGGGTCCATCTTCGAGATCAACAAGGTAGTATGGGTCAACATATACTGTCTCAGTCGGCGAGCAGCCCACGCTAAAGCACAACAAGTTTTCTCGAGCAGTGAATAACGTTGTTCACAGTCGGTAAACTTTTTGCTTAGGTAGTATATTGCATACTCTTTTCGACCAGACTCGTCATGCTGGCCCAGCACACACCCCATTGACTCTTCTAACACTGTCAAGTACATTATCAGAGGTCTTCCTTCAACTGGAGGCATAAGGATTGGAGGCTCTTGTAAGTATTCCTTGATTTTGTCGAAAGCCCTCTGGCAGTCTTCATTCCACCTGACCGTTTGTTCTTTTCTTAACAGTTTGAACAAAGGTTCACATGTTGCTGTAAGGTGAGATATGAACTGCGAAATGTAGTTCAATCTACCCAAGAAACCCCGAACTTCTTTCTCAGTCTTCGGTGCAGGCATTTCTTGAATGGCTTTAACTTTATCAGGGTCAACTTCAATCCCTTTCTCGCTTACAATAAATCCCAGCAGCTTACCGGATCGCACCCCGAATGTGCACTTGTTGGGGTTTAACTTCAGTTAATATTTCCTCAGACGCTTGAACAGCTTCAACAGATTCACCAGGTGGTCTTCTTCGGTGAGGGACTTGGCAATCATGTCATCCACGTAACATTCAATTTCTTTGTGGATCATGTCGTGGAATAACGTTACCATAGCCCGTTGATAAGTAGCACCAGCATTCTTCAGTCCGAATTGCATCACCTTGTAACAGAACGTGCCCCAGGGTGTGATAAAAGTTGTCTTCTCCATATCCTCAGGTGACATCTTGATCTGATTGTATCCTGAAAATCCGTCCATGAAGGAGAATACCGAGAACTGAGCCGTATTATCAACCAATACATCAATGTGAGGTAAAGGGAAATAATCCTTCGGGCTGGCTCTGTTCAGATCCCGGTAGTCCACACACATTCTCACTTTGCCATCTTTCTTAGGCACGGGTACAATATTGGCAACCCACGGCGGATAGCTAGTCACAGCAAGGAACCCGACGTCCCACTGCTTTTGTACCTCTTCTTTAATCTTCATTGCCATATCTGGGTGAGTACGGCGCAATTTCTGTTTAACCGGCGGGCAGTCTTCTTTTAAAGGCAGCTTATGCATGACAATATCGGTGTCCAACCCTGGCATATCCTGATAAGACCAAGAAAACACATCCACATATTCACGAAGCATGTCAATCAGTTGTTCCTTCACTGAGTCTTGTAGGCAGGCCCCGATCTTAACTTCTTTCACGTCTTCTTCCGTACCAAGATTAACCGTTTCGACCTCCTCCTGATGAGGAGTGATAACCTTCTCCTCTTGCCTTAACAACCTGGCTAGCTCTTCAGGAAGCTCATAATCTTCTCCAACCCCTTCATCTGCTTGATTGATTGGATTGTCAAAGTCATACGAAGCCATAGCTGTGCTGTTGTCGGTGTAGTCTGAAAGGCACTCTCTGCAAGGGTTTAGATTGTTCATTTTAGTGATTGATTTTAATCTTTGTTTAGAAAAAGTGAAGTAAAGCTATCATTTTGGAAAACATTGCCATTTTATTTTTGTACAAAAAGAAAAAAATGGAAAAACAGTGAGCGGAAAAGAAAAAGACTCATTTGCAAAAGATGTCCGATATTCATTGATTGATCTGTTTGCACAAAATTACAAGATGGCCCGATTACAAAATGAGTCTTGTCATCTTGGACAAGATGCAAGACTTGATGCATGCTTAAAATATACAGGAAATAAAAATTACTCTGCAGGAGTAACCCTTATAATTTCCTGGGAAGACCAGTTTGAGATACGGCTCCTGGGGTCCTTGGGCGTATCCAGCTCTCCAGGTTGCGCTCAGCTTCCGACTCATCTTCCAAGTTGTTCACTGCATCCGGGGTGAGCATCCCCCCGCTGACAAAACTGGGATTCTTAGCAGCCTCTGATTGATCTTGTTGAGTTGGTTTGTAACCCAACCCAAATCTGTCCTCCTTCTTCTCCACCGGCAGCAGCTTGCCCCAGCCTTGGGCAGTCCCCTCTTCAACAACATTCCTGGCTTGCTGATAAGATGTCATGGAAGTACCAAGTACAACAGATGCTTCATTAATGTTTAGGGCCTCAAACCCTTGGCCCATGGTTTCATGGATCTCTCCATCCATCTCAATATATTTGTACGTAGCCAGATGGCTAACGAAAATATCTTCTTCACCACAGATGGTGATGATCTGGCCCTCCCACTCGAATTTCAGCTTCTGGTGAAGGGTAGACGTAACTGCGCCAGCGGCATGGATCCAAGGTCTACCCAACAAACAGCTGTAGGCCGGCTGAATGTCCATCACATAGAAGGTAATTTTAAAAGTCTGCGGGCCAATCATCACGGGAAGATCAATCTCACCTAGCACTGATCTCTTAGAGCCATCAAATGCTCTTACCACCAAATTACTTGGACGTAATGCCAAGCCATCATATTCCAGCTTCACCAAGGCTTTCTTTAGTAAAACATTGAGTGAAGACCCAGTGTCTACCAGTACATGGGATAGAACAACACCCTTGCATTCTAGAGTGATGTGTAAAGCCTTGTTGTGATTACGTCCCTCAGTTGTTAAGTCAGCATTGGTGAAGCCCAGTCCATGACTGGTGTTGACATTTGCCACCACAGTTTCTAGCTGATTAACAGTGATCTCTTCTGGCACGTATGTTGCGTGCAGGACTTTCAGTAATGCATTCCTGTGAGCTTCGGAACACATCAGCAAGGATAATATGGAGATATTTGAGGGAGTTTGGTGAAGCTGATCCACCACCTTGTAATCACTTCTCTTTATAATTCTCATAAACTCGTCTACATCTTGTTCAAAAGATGTCTTCTGAGTTTCTTTGATGATTGGTTCTTCAGGTACCACACTTTTCCCCTTTGCTTTTGCAGCAGCTTCTGCTTCGGCGTTAGGTTTTTGCACTTGTGGGGTAAAAAGGCGTCCGCTTCGAGTGAAGCCTCCGCCTCCCCCAACATTATCAATTTGTGGAGTGGAGGTTGAAGAATCCAAAGTGATCTTCTCCCTGTTGCAGTAGAGGTCAGAGCCATAATGCCAAGGTATGGCATTACTGCTTTCATATGGAACTGGTCTAGGCACCGTGATGGTAACTGGACTGACTGCAGCAGAGGAGGGTACTGAAATGGTGTGCGGATCGTAGTAAATGGTGACTGGTGCTCTGGCAGGAGATGTCACTGTTTGTTGTTGAAAGTTGTTGTTTGGAGAAACATTTGATGGGTCATAGTAAATGGTGACTGCTGAGATATCTTCGTTAATTTCTGTTGGCGTTGTAGAAGATTCTGCTGAATAAATGGGTGCTGATGTTGTAGAAGAAATGGTTGTTGACATCTAATTTGTTGAAGTGACAGATGAAGCATTTGTTGATGAGATTGAAGAATTGTTTGGAATAATTGTTGTTGCAGTTGTAGAAGACTCAGGAATTGTTGTCAAAGAGATTGCTGGATTTGAAGGTGCTGACGTTGTGATTTGAAGTAGGCCGCTCTGGATAAGACCATCTATGCCGCTTCTCAAGTTATCACACCTGTTTACCGAAATGTTGCAATAACTACAACCGAGCTCGCACCCGGGGAACATCTGGCATTCTAAGAGCTGAGCTTTAATTTCTACCAGAGGTGTCCGAATCTGCCCAACACTGGTTATTAAGAAAGACGACTTATCTTCCTCAATAGCATTAATTCTTGGTCCTCCATGGTTGGGCATGGGATTCTTGTTGACATTTGGCGGGGGTGCAAAGTTTAGAGCTTTAGAATCTACCAAATCTTGCACTTTCATTTGTAAAGCCCTGCATTTCTCGGTATTGTGGCCAGGTGCATTGGAATGAAAAGCGCACCGGGCGTTGACATCATAGTTTCTTGGCAGATTGGAAGGATCTGGCGGTGCCAATGTCCTTAATTCAACCAAGTTGAGTTTCAGGAGTTGTGGCAATAAAGTGGCATAAGGCATAGGGATAGGGTCAATCACCCTATTTGCCTGTGATGGTCTCTGCTGAAAGGGTCTTTGCTGTTGATTGTTGTTGTTATTGTTGTTGTAGTTTCTCTGTGGTGGAAACTGAACTTGCTGTTGATAATGTGGTGGTTGTTCTTGTGGTTGATATGTTGGTTGCTGAGGAATCGGAGCTGGAATAGTGACAGCTGCTACTAATCTATGATCATACTGAGGTCTGCCCCTGCTGGCATGGATGGCATTCGTCTCACCAGTCCTTCGGGGTCCCACAAAAGGTTTCCGGGGATTACTGGATGAACTTGCACCATTATCGGAAATCTTGCCCAACTTCAGAAGGCTTTCAATTCTTTCTCCAGCTATGACTACGTCAGCGAAGCTGGTGGAAGAAAAGGCAACTAGCCTATCAATATATGTTCCTTGCAGAGTATTCATGAACATGTCGGCCATTTCTCTTTCCGACATGGGTGGCTGGACAGCAGCAGCTAGCTGCCTCCACCTTTGGGCATATTCCTTAAAGCTTTCCTTGGAGGATTGAGACATACCCATCAGAAGGGTCCTGTTAGGGGCCATGTCTAGATTATATTGGTACTGCCTGATGAAAGCTTCAGCTAAGTCCTTCCAGCACCTGATAGTAGTTCTGGTCAAGTGAGAGTACCACTCCCTTGAAGCCACAGTTTCTCATCCATGGTGTATGCCTTAAGCCTTCCCAGAAAAGACTGCAAGTGAGTTCGTGGACAGGAAGTTCCATTGTACTTCTCGAAGCACGGTGGTTTAAACTTGTGGGGAATCCTTACCCCATCCACTAAACCCATATCCATGACATCAAAGCCCAGGGAATTTTGAGACTCCAGGGATCTCAATTTTTCAGCAATTTCATCGAGCCTTCTGTCATAGGCTTCATCCCCAGCTCCCATCACAGTGAATTGATCCTCTTGGGGGTCTTCTTGTAATACTCTGCCCGCAGTAGCATTTCCTTGCACATTAGCAGGGATGTTAATCTCTGGATGAAGATGAGGCCCATACACTGGTGGATTAACATGAGGTTGAACCCTCTCATTGTTGCTCATTCCTCCAGTCCCTAGATGGGGTTCTTCTTGGGTCTGCCACTCTACCAATGCCCTTAATCTCTCTTGACTTTGAGCCAAGCCATTCATCACCTCCATGAACTGGGTCATCTGGTTTCTCATCTCCAATCTCTCATTGGCCATTTGAGTCCTGACCTCTGTAAGGTCCTGCTGTACTTGGTCCATTTGTATACCCGGAAGGTTGTTGCGAGTAGGATATCTGTGCGGACGGTTGAGTGGGAACACCCGACGGCGAGCAATAATTCCTGAATCACAACAGAGTTAGTTACAGACAAAACAAAACCTACAAAACAAAACAGAGGTTAGTATGCAATGCAGTATGCTTATTTGTTTCCAAGGTATCCGGCTTGGCATTTGGTTTTGACCTTTCCAGACCCCTGAGGAAGATGCTCTGATGTTGCTCGGGAGAAAGAAACTCAAATGAAACAAACTAATGAATATATTACAAAAGGTGAATCATACATAGTTTGTTTTTGTTTTTTTTACAATACATGCCCCGGAGGGGTCAAAATACAACATAAAAAAAGAAAAGTACATGAAATGAAAGCAACAACAAGGAAAAGTCAGACACCAAGACCAAACTCATCTTCCTTAACTTCCTTCAGAAGTGCTTCAGTTACTGGATCAGCTGGATGCTCTGTGAGGTTCCTGATAAGAAGATTCCTGGTGGTGATAGCAGTGGTCAACCTCTTGTGCCTGTCTTGTTCTTTTGACCTCTTTAACCCAACCCTAAGCTTCAATTCTGAGATCTCCTTCCGGGCTGCTAGCAGAGCCTCCTGTTGCTTCTTTTCATTAGCCTCCAACTGCTCAATTTTGTCCTGAGTTCTCTTATCTTCCTGAGTGCGAGCTTCAGTGATCCTGACCCACCTAGCTTGACTTTCTTTCAGATAGAGATCAGTCCTAGCCTTCTGAAACTGGGCCTCTTTACAGGCATTCTTCAAAATCTGCTCTCCAGCCCTTGACTTCTTGATGTAGTCCTCAGCTTTTTCAATCCTGGCTAGATGCTCCACCTTAAGCTTTTGTAACCTTTCAATGTCCAGACGACCATCACTCCTCTCCCAGAGGGTTCTCTTCAGGGCTTGAGACAGATTCTCATTCCTTTCCTTTAGTTTCTCAAACTCTTCCAGGCTGACAGTGGCTGGAGGTGGTGCTGTGGATGGTCCAGGTGCATCCTCAATGGTGAAAGGCATCCCAGAAATCTGAGCCCTAGCATGAGACCACTCATAATACTGAGCTGAGGCCACATTGTTGCATCTCCCAAGAATGGCCATCCCTTTGGTCTGGATGTTGTCCCAAGCCCAGGATGCTTGCCTGACAACAGCCAGATTAGGCTTAATCTCACAATAAAGTGTTTCAACCAAATCTTGTACTCTAGGAGGGTGGACCAATGCATAGCCCAATTTTCTTTTGAATAGCAGAGGGTTGTAGTTGATGCAACCCTTCACTCCTATCAGAGGTACATTGGGGAACTGCCCACAACTAGTAATGATGTCCCTGCCTTTGGTGCTCTGGGTGCACCACCTGATGTCATCTGAAGTCAAAGCAATAAGTCTCCTAGCCCAATTCTTCTGTTGGTGAGGATTCAAGAAGGCGTCAGTCTTGGGCAAGTGTTTGAGCAGCCAGGTATGGAACAAGGGAGCAGAACATCTTACTAACCTTCCTCTTTGCTTCTCATTCCTTTGGTGAACAGAGTAATAGAAATCTCCCAGTAAGGTGGGCACTGGGTTCCTTAGAATGAAAAGGTGAATGGCATTCTTGCTGATAAACTTGGGCTCATCTGCAAAAAGTATAACCCCATATATACTGAGGGCTAACAATGCAAAGACTACCTTCCATTCTCCTAAGGAGGCCTTCAGGATGGCCTGAGAAGTGAGAAAATCCAAGTGTAGGCCAGGAATTCCAGCCTTTGTGGTCATGTTCTGCTCAATCAGAATAGGTTCCAAATGTAGTGCCTTTGCCACTTCTTCGTTGCTGGGAGAAGGCATCTCTGGGTTGAAGGGGATATCGCCCCTGACAGGCATTCCAATCAAAGATGAGAACTCCTCCAGCAAAGGTCCTAGCTGAAAGTTCTGGAAAGTGAAGCATCTCAAAGGAGGATCATAGAACTGCAGGCAAGTGTGAATCAAACTCCTCTGAGAAGGGTCTAAGTCCATAACCATATCAAGGATGCCTCCATAATGTTCTCTGAATAATGGGATATGGTCTGGAGTAATGAGTGTTTGGATCTGTCTGATGCTAGCCAGCACAGGCTCAAAGAAGTGATATGAAATGTTGCTCTTCTTGGGTGCCATGACTGCTGATGAAGAGCTGAAACAAATGCTGATGATGAAGACTGATATCTGGAGATGAGCCACTGATAGGCTGAGGATGGTGATGGAAGTAGCTGAAACAGGCAACTGATGAAGAAAGCTGAAGCAGGTAACTGATGAACAGGGGTCTATGTAAATGAAGGGGTCAAAACCAAGCCAAATAATATGTGGGTACCCTGAAAAACAAATAAACAAATGTTAAAATGATGCAATGATGATGTATGAAAATGATATGCAAGGGTTTGTGATCAAGCCGGATCTGATTATCTGTCTTGATATAAAGTCCAAGTATGTTCAAGAAGTCCAGATGGAGGTTCAAAAGTCCAGTAACCAAGGTGGGGGACACAAATAAAGAGTCACATGTCCTGGGTTAAATCACAAGAACTGTCCAAAGTGAAGTATTCTTAAACACAATAGGTAACAGGGTATGATGTGGCCAAGGGTTCCTGCAAACCTGTAAACAGCCCAACCCCCTCACAGGTGGTGTTCTAGAACAAGGATCCTCAGACTTGGATCAGTTATGAGAAGTGTAAACACTTCTAACCCGGAGGTACAGTGTTTACAATAACCATAAAAGATCCTCCTCTAATTCTCCTCAGTTTCTGAAGGTCATAGTAAAGGTCATCCAGACTTAGCAGACTTCCCAGATAGCCCTAGCACTACAGGAGACCTGTAGCACAGAGTTCTCAAGAAGAAACCCATATCTGAACCGTGTTTCATATTCCCGCACCAGACCGAAATGGAATGGGAAAGAACATGAACCACTCTAGCCTAGGTGTCACTCAGGTCCCAGGAATAGGACCTTAAACTCTCAGTAGAACCCCACCCACCAAGACAGAAGAACAGATCCAGCAATGATAATGACAGTATGAAATATGAAAAACTGTAAAGAAAGCAATAAATAAAGCTGTACATAAAGCAATAAATAAAGCAACTATATAAACACAATTAGCACATAACACCCCAGTAAACACAAATCAAACAAGCGCTAGGAGGAACCCACAAAAAAACCAGAAGCCCTGGTTACAGTATAAGCTTCCCCAGCAGAGTCGCCAAGCTGTCGCTCCCACCAAAATGACAACCGGGGTCAGAAGGGGTACAGACGCGAACGGTCGGCGAAAAGAGAAATGAATGAATAGAGTCTCCAGCTAGGCATTTTTATCCCGAAGGAAAGGTAATGCTGCATAAACCTAGAAATATATGGATAAGACGGTTGCGAACCAAAGAGACTGAGAAAGGGGGTTGGTTACAACCTGGGAAGGTATTAGCACCCAGATTGTCCGTCGTACTCGACGGGATCCACGCTTAAAAGATTTGTGTTTTAAAGGGGTAGTGTCGGTGCTTATCTGTGTATAAAAGAGCTGGAAAAGGATGTACAAGTGTCAGTGTAAGAGAAGTGAAATGTATAAGTGAAGTGTCAATGTAAGGAGAGAGTATGCTCATGATTATGAGGCTTAAAGAATAATTGCTGGAAAGAGGGGGAATATACAGAGACTTTTGTTCGATAACTGTTAAGTTATGCCTACGTATCCTCTCGTGCAATGAGGAAGTCAGAACACCGTAGTTCGACTCAAAGAGACTGAAATATGAATTGACTTGTGAACTGCTTGCTTGTCTATGCTCAAGTGTATGACCTGTCTGGCTCAGGTGCAAACTGTCTTGCATTAGACGGAAGAAGCAAGTTCTCGTTTGTGAGTGAATGAGATGAGAAAAGAATCCCGGAGGAGACGATTATTGTTTGTTTTTGAGTTTTCAGTCTTTTATTGCTTTTTGAAGTTTGTTATAAGTTAATGAGCTTAAGCCTAAACCAATGGGTTAGTAAACTCATCACATCCTCCCTCTGATTAGGGGGTAATGAGAATACCTTAAGTGTGAAGTCAGCATCTCACACTTAATCACCCTGATGTAGGATTAAGATCATTAACCTACTGGTGATTATTTAGATGTTTTTGTTGTTTTTGTTTAGTGTTAAGTAATGAGACTAAGCCATAATCAGGGATTAAACAGACTCATTACACCATCCTAATAGAAGGATAATAGATGAGAATGTTTAAGCTGAGGAAGACTCCTCAACTTAATCCATGATTAGGGATTAACCACATGACAAAACAAAGCCTTTATTAGATGGATTTTAGTTAATGATAAGATGAAGAAGTGAGTTTTATGGTTTGCAAGACAGCTTGAGGGGGACTTGTCCATTAACACTAGGGTTAGTCCTTCTTAACCATTTAAGGAAGAATTAGAACCCTAATGCAAGGCCCAAGTTACAAGCTTGATGTCTTGATGATTATTAAGTGAATTGATTAGAGAATTTAAACACATCAAGGGTTTAACACTTAGGATTAAAGTTATACACTCCATCCTAATAGAAGGATGCCGGCATAAGCTTAATCACAAAGCCTTAAAACCTTTAGGGTTTAATCCTTGATTATAAGGTGAGAAGAGAAGACTCAAAGATGACACAAAGGTGAAAGCTAAGTGGGAGGGACTAATCAACCCTAATTGTTATCATGCTTGGAAGTCCTAGGGTTTGTGAGGTTTAAGAGAAAGATCTTCAAAGGACCACCAAGGAGGGAAGTAGATGAAAGGATCAAGAAGTAAAGAGAAGCAACACAACTTGCTTCACTTAAGAAGACAAGTTGCTTGAAGAAAGAAGGTAAAATGAATAGGGAGGAGCAAGCTCACTCCAATACACATACAAAAATGCAACAATGATGCACAAAGGAGATGAAAAGAAAATGTGAGAAGTGAAGGCAAATTCACTTCTCAGAGTACTTACCACCTGAAAAGTTAGCACCAAAGAAAGAAATAAAGTGAAAATGAAATTAATGCTGAGATGCAAGCCGAAACCAGAAACATGTTCATGATGCAGAAGAGGTTACAAGATGATATGAATGATCATACAAGTGAAAACGAACAAAAGATAACTAACTAAATTAAAATGAAATTAATTAATGGAAGGATTAACAAATTAACTAATAACTTTATCTTATATAACTAGTTAATATAAGTGTTTTCTTTTTTTTCATATTTTTATTTATATAATTATTGACTAAATTTAATTAACAAAACAATTGAAATAAGTTATTTACTATGAATATTTTTCAGAATGCTATTTTTTTCTTAAAAAAAGAAATACTAGAAAACAAAACCTAAAAGAATTTGGAGTAAATATTAAAAAAGGTTATGTAAGGCTTAATAAGCAAAAACAGAAGGTGTTGCAAAAAACCCACAACAATGAGGCCCAAAAGGGGCGCTGGATCCGGCTAAAACCGGTCGTGTCAAGCCAACCTGGATCCGGCCCGATAGCTTTCTAAAAGGGGAAAAAATCTAGGGTTTGAAACAGCCTCTCTTGTCCCTATTCTAAGTTCAGTAACAAACGAAAAGAGAAAAAACAATGGCGTTAACCGGCCGCTCACGAACCTCTCCACATCGCCCTCATCTCTCGATCTCTGTTCTTCTTTATTTCCAAAAGTTTGAAACCTCACCGCACATGGCAAACCGAAACCTAACCCTAAACGAAAACCCTAAGCCTTAATCTCAAAACAATCAACAGTTTTCATTTTACATAGCAGCTTTATGAAAGAAAATAAGACCAGGTATACACAAAGGGGAGAAAACTACCTCTGATGAAGAACGACGATTCGATCTTGCTTCAAGGTATGCCTCCCTTGCTCCTTCAATATAGTCTTCTTCTCTTCCTCCTTCTTTGACCTCTCAGCTTCTTGTTGATGTTGATTATGTGAATCGAATAAGGGTCCCAACTTTTCTTACTTAGAGTTTCGACATGAGACTCTGAGAAGATTCGTGATTTTGTTGAGTTTTTAGTGTAAAGTTCTGGATATCCTCTTTGTAGAAAATGTTATTGGTTTCTCACTTTCTGAATTGAATGGTGGCTAGGGTTTTTTCTTCTGTGTTATATTCGGTTTTTGAAAACCTCTTTATATTTTTGCAAAATTAGGGTTTCGAAATTGAAATCAACTGAACTATTTTCACTTTGGCTATGTTTTGTTTCTTCTTTTTTCGCATCAGAGCTTTTCTTTCCTATTTTGTGAAAGTTCTGGTTCTGCCACTCTGTTGATGCTCCTGCTTGGCTTTTGTCTGCTTATACCTTGTCACTGCATCCTTGTTAACTTAGTTTTGTTTGATTTTGAAATGAACTGAATGATTTCTATCCGAATTGGATTAGTTACCCCTTTTTTTACTGTCGTAAACTCATTTTTCACTGCTTGTTACCTTGTTAACCGTTGTGGAAATTTCAATTTTTGCAGGGTCAAATTGTGAGAACCATTACCATCTCCAAGACCTGAGCTTTGGGACCATCTTCCTTTGATTTTCCCACCTGGATGGGAGCCATGGCAAATCCTAAAAGATCCCTGGAAGATGGGAGGGAGAGGTTTGTGCGACTCGAAGTATTGGATATCGTTGATTATCAGATGAAAGAGAGCTAGCTTCAGACTTTTCATCGCGAGCTACATAGCTGGGATGCCCAATTAATATTCTTCCATGATCCATCTCAACTGAGTCCAATGACGCCTAACTTTCGCAAAGAAGACCGTCTTCAAAAAAATGCAGACAAATACAATTTTTGTTCATGAAGAAAAGGGTCTCAACTTCCTGAACCAAACAGAGCTGATCCCGAACCTGCTCGATTGTTCATACCCTTATCAATGACCCTCTGGAATCCATGGTTGCAACCGGATGCAATCTCAGCAGGTACTACATTATCAAAGTTCGGATTCTGTTTGAGCAATTTCATTTCCTTATTCTTGTTTAACGATATGCTCCTAACTCTTTGTCTTCCACCGAGAACCACAATCATTGCAAGGTGCACGAAATGGAAGTGTGGTGGAGATTTGTGAAGTTAGAGGTATTGAGGAGGACATTGAAAAAGGGCACAGAAACTAACAACAAGAATGTTACCAACAATGGTTTGCCTGAAAACTTCTACTCCAAGAACATCTGCGATTATCTCCTCAGTTTCCTTGTCAAGATCGGTGTGAGCGAGGGCCACGTAGTCATTACGTGCAATACAGTTCCCTAGAGCAGATAGTTTTTCTTCTATCCTCTGAACAACAACTTGATCAGGTAGACTGTTTCTCAAATGTTGAAGTTCTTGGTCTGTGGTGGTATGGGGCAAGAGAAGTCCATTCTTGTTTCCAGCCCAAAGACAACCAACAATGCGGGTACCAGCAACAGATGTCTTCACCACAGGGATAACACCAGATAGCTCAGATTCAAATACACTGTAGAAGCCTTCCGAACCTCCAATGGCAACCAAACAATATGCATTTGTAAGTTTAGAGAAAGCTCTAATATCACAATTATTCACAAACTGAATTCTAGTTGCCATGACTGATGGAAATCATGAACTCAAGTACTCAAATGGAAGATCTGATGCGGCGTTAAGGTGGGGACGGTGGAGAATACGACGGTGACCGAGAAGAGGCTGACGTGTTGGTTTAAGAGAATGTGGATCAAAAGAGAAATTGAACAAATCATCTCTGGTTGAATTCTTGTCGCGAGGATTTTCTGTATATTCTGAGATTGGAGAATGTAAATTCATGTTTTCAGTTTATAGGGCTTGTGAAAGGATGTACTGAAGCTGATGGTGAAGGAACGGATGTATCCAGTTCAGGTGTGCCTCACTCTATAGGGCTTTACCAATTTATTTTCGTTATTCTTCTCCCTTCTTGCTGTGATCTGAATTTCTATGTTGTGGTTGTTTGATGTTGTTATCTGCTTGAAGATGATGGTGGTGATGTTGAAGTTTAGCAGGCTGGTGTAGTATTGAAAGGATTAAGGAACGAATTTGAAACGGATTGATGAGAGTTTGCTGAAAAATTAATGAGGAATGAGGAATGGATTCTGAAATGGTTAAAGGTTGGTGAGATAGAGTAGAGAGGTTGAAGGTTGAGATTGTTGAATGGAGAAATATCAGGATGAGGATGGTTCTTGATTAGTGAGATTTTTGATTTTTTGTTGTTGAAGATGTGTAATTGAAATCCTTTTTCTTCTTCTGTATGCTGATTCTGATACGCAGACCATTGAACTGAAATTTTGAAGGTTTTTGTTTTGCAGGTTATGGAAAAGGTGATTTGATGAAGATGAACAATTGAGAGTTTTAGGAGACTCTTCTTGCTGAAGATTGAAGAGGAGTTTTTTTGAGAGAGATGAAGAGTGATTGGTGAAAAAATGGAGGCTCTTGATGGATATTGTTGAGGGTTAGTGAGACGAAGGTTGAAGAGAGCTAGGGAAAAATGAATTCGGTTTCTTGTGAAAGTTGAAAAAGATTCCCCAAAAATGTGAAGGTTCCCTTGGAGATTAATTAAGAGATTTTTTGCTCTCTACTCTCTTTTTTTTCTTTTTCTGTTTCATAATTGTCTGTTGTAATCTCTTTGGACTTTGTTGATGGCCTTGTTCAGTTGTTAACAAAAACTTTATGCATTTTAATCCTTCAATATAATTTGTCTTTTACTGCTTTTTAACTCCAGTTTCCTTGCAAATGTACCAATCAAGATCTCAATGTCTTGAAAAACTTGGAAAATATCAATGCTACCATGCTTGAGAATGGTGCACCTTAACTAACACACAGCAACATAAAATGAATCACGACTCCAAACAAACGTGCATCCAAATCCAACATAATCCAAATCCAACATAATCCAAACCCAACATAATACCACGAAATGCCCATGCAATGCCGTTTGAATCCAAGTCCAACATGATACCATGAAGTTTCTTTTCTCCTTTCTTTTTTTTTTTGAAACCAATGAATCAAATCCAATAAGCCATCCTTCTTAAGTTTCGAAACCAATGAACCAAGGAAGTCACACTTATTATTTTTTCTTAATAAGAGTGCAATAAGTTTAAACCCATGGCCTATCAATTTATTGAAAATAAATTCAAGATAACTTAAAACCACTTTGAAACTTTAGCGTGGATGGTGGAAGAAACTTTGAGGAATGAGTGACCGAGTTAAGGGATTCAATGAAAAATGCAAGGTGGGGGGCTTTGTGTAGGCTGACCTGCGTGTGTGTTCAGGCTCCAAGACGTTGTGAAATGGTTTGTGGGAAACGTGTTTGTAAGGTCTTTGATTGGTAAGAATAGCTGGTGTGGCACAGGCCTATGGATCAGATCTTGGGGATTGCAACAAGTGGAGGCATAGCCACATGGGCTTTTGCAAATTGGTACAAGTTTGGCCCCTTTGTGATCTCTTGAAGCATAAGTCGTGAAACTTGGAGATTCTTTGGTGCATTCAGAATTTAAGGCCATGGTTTATGCTTGCGTGATGATTAGAGGTCGCATTGAAGTCACATAAAGGCTTGCCATGAGAATTCACAAGTTCTCCAATACAAGGCAGTTTTGCAAAACGGCTCGAAATTCTTCAATCTTGTGAACTTCTAACATCTTCTATGATCAAATAAAGATCATACACGTTCAAAATGATGGAGAAAACCCTTTGGTTGGATGATTGGGGGCCTCAGATGCCCTGATTTTGCACTGACTTGCTCAAGAAGTCATCTTTTGATCAGATGCCTTCCCCATTGAATTTCTTCATGAAAATTGGTATGTATAATCCTTATAACATATGGGGACCAATAGAAACAAGAATGACCAAAACAATTGGAGTTATGGCCTCTGAAACCAAAACCCTAATTTTAGGTCATCTGTGCAGTTAAGCTTGGCTCTGCTTCCCATGCCTTCCTCAGTTCTTGAGATTTTTGACTTTCTTGATCTTGGGAGGATGTAATATGATGATTGAACATACATGGGCCCTTTTGAAATGATTGAAGCCCTTTGTAGTGGCTCAAATGGCTCTTGGATTGCTCAGATCACAAACCCTAAATGCAGATGATATAGAATCAATGCAGTGAATCAAGAATGTGGCATGAGATGCTATGATTGAATTTATGCATATGAAAATATCACAAGCCATGGTGTGAATGGGTGAGGGCAAATTTGGGGTGTTTACAGGTTGAACTACATGTCTCGGTTCATATCTCATCTAACTGCCACGTGCGAACCAATATTCAAATTGTTAAGAAAAGAGCAAACGGTCAGGTGGAACGATGATTGCCAAATTCATTTCAACAACAATTCCCTGCTATTCTCACCCCACCTCATTTCATTTTTAATTTCTTTTCTTTTTATTTTCTTTTATTTCCATTTTGCTTTCTAATTATTTAAAATACTTCCAATCATCAAAAAATTCCCAAAATATTCATGAGTGTCCAATTGAGTTTTCTTTAATTTTCTATATTTTCATTTTTCATTTTTTCTTAATTTCCATGTGGCAATTAATTCCTCATTTCAATTAATTCATTTTTAAGTCCTTTTTGAGCAATCTTCCTTGTTCTTTTTATTCAGTTCAGTTATTTTCTTTTGCAGCAGCTTTCATACCCTCACCCTTTGGAACAGTTTCTTTTGCAAGCGTTTATCCCGTCGGGTACGGCGGACGATCTGGGTGCTAATACCTTCCCAGGTCGTAACCGACTCCCGAACTTAGTCTCTTTGGTTCGCAGGACCCGTGTCCTTCCTCTTCTTTCTTCTGGTTTGTGCAGCATTACCATTCCCGTTCCTTCGGGATAAAAATGCCTGGCTGGCGACTCTATTCTTTTCCACACCACTTTCGCGTTTGTACCAGGATGGAAATCCGGGGAGCGACAGGCAGAAGTCATAAAAATTCCAAGGAAAAAGAATGTTCACTATACTTTTCTTCATCCTGAAGTCAGAAGTGTTCAGAAATTAGCAGGTCTGATGAATGACCAAGTCTTGGGAAATTTCAGAAAGAGATATGGCCAGATATTGAAGTATGTGGACAAACCCATTGCAGACCAGAAGGACAGTTTGCATACCTTGCTTCAGTTTTATGATCCCCTGCTGCGGTGCTTTGTGTTTGCAGACTACATCCTAGCTCCTACCTTGGAGGAGATTGCCAGCATTCTGAATGTTCCAGTCAGAGACACCTTGCCTTTCTATGGGTCTGAGGTGGTGCTTAAGGAAGAGGACATAGCCAAAGTTTGTTGTTTACCAGCTGCTACAGTCAAGAAGGCTCTGAAGGATAGTGAAGGCAAAGGACTCCCTTGGAGTGTGCTCATACCAGAGGCTGAGGAATATGCTAAAGAAGGTAAATGGGGTGACTTTGGTGCTTTGCTGGCTTTGATGGTGTACGGGTCTAGCTTGTTCCTGGGAGAGAAAGAATTTGTAAGCTTAGAAGTGATCTCTATCTTTGCTAAAGGCAATCCTGTGCCAACTCTGTTGGGTGATTTCTACTACAGTGTTCATTACCGGAATGAGAAAGGTAGAGGTGGACCAGTGGGTTGTTGTGCTTCATTGTTTGCTGAGTGGTTTGCCAGACAATTGCCAAAATCAGGTGCTTTCAAGGAGATGAGGGATGAGTGGAGATGGTCTAGAAGGCTGATGGGGTTAATTGCTGAGGATATAGCTTGGGGATATGACAGAGATCTGCTAGGAAAAGAATTGCTGGTCAGCTGTGGAAGATTTGTTGGAGTGACTTTGCTGGGAAGGAAGGGTGTGATCGGTTATCATCCAACATTAGCCAGGAAGAAATTTGGTTACCCTTTGAGAGATCCACCACAGATGGAAGATTTTGCTGAGTATTTGTATTTTCCTGTGGAAGGAAACAAGGAGTTAGTTCTACAAGTATCTCAAGCTTGGGATCATAGAGTGAGGAAGGGTAAGAAAGACTTTGGTAGAGTAGATCCCAAGACGTATCCTCCTTTTGCTACATGGTTGCAGAAACATGTAGAAGAAATGCTCATGCCTTTCTCAGTAGAAGCTCCACTTTATCCCAAAGAAGTGTCAAGCCAAAGTATTGTCTCCCTTGAAGAGTACAAGAAATTGGAAGCTCAGCTACATGAAGTTCGAGTGGAGAATGCTGAAATAGTTAACCTGTACCATCTTGCCAACCGGGCCAAAAATGAAGCAGAGGGAAAGCTGCAGAAGATCCAAGCCTCTTTGGAAGCTAAAGAGAAGGACTTTGCTGGAAGGGAAGCTCACTTTCAAAGGATGGGCATGATGGAAGCAAAAAGAGAAGCGGAACGCAAAAAGACTTTGAAAACTCTCAAGGAAGCTCGCCAGTCCATTGTTTGGTTGCAAGGCCAAAGGGAGGAGGAGCAAAAGAAGTTCAAAGAAAAAGAAGAGTTTTTCGAGGTGCAAATGGCCTTCAAGAAGGAAGAGGTGGAGCAAGTTCACAACATACAGAGGGAAAAGACTCGGCAGTTAGCACAAAGCCAGTTAGCCTTGGAGGAGGCACGGAAAGAGATTGAAGAGCTCAAGCTGAGAGAAGGTGTAAAGAAGAGCAGAGCAGAGGTGGCTGCAGAGGAGCCTGGGTCGCTAGTTTAGTTTATTTTTGATTCAGATTACCTACAGACTTGTTGTAGGAGTCTTGCTTTATTTTTTTTGTCTTTTATTCATGTAATGGGTTATCCATGATATACAGTGTTAATATGCAAATTATCATTTCTGAATATGCAAGGCTTGTTGTCTGATACTGCTAATATCTGAACATTCTTAAAAGAGAAAGTCTGAAAGTTAATACTCAAAGTGGATGTCTGGAGCAAATACCAGAACTGGGGCATGAAAATGCTTAAAACTTGGGAACATGAGCAGTTACATTGCATGCATATGACGTGTTTGTTTGTTTTGCAGGTAGTGCTTTAGTTTCTAACGTTCTTGTTGTTTCAGGCACTATAGCTACCAGGAAAGTGCGAGAACAGCCAGTCGTACACAGATATCCCACAAGAGTCAACAGAGAAAGAGTCATGGATCAAATGCAAGCTGATTTAGCTGACTTGAGGTTGAGGATGGACAATTTTATGACCCTTATGGCTGGAATGGGTCAGAATCAGGAACGTCTGCGGGAGTTGGTTGAAAATAGTCAAGCCAGGAACAACGGTACTGCTGATGGAGGTAATCGTAACGGTGCAGGCGCCCATCAAGGTGAAATCCCTGTAACACAGCCAGGGGTTACCATTATCAATGATGGACTGAACAATGTACAGATGGACGGTCAAGACGAACAGTTCACTATGCTGGACGAAACTGAAGGCCAGGGGGCTGAAATGAACAGGACGTTTGAGGAGATGGCAGAACAGATCAAGGATATTCAATCTCAGAACTCTTTGGGGTTCGACATTACTGACTTGGGCTTGGTTCCAGGGGTTAGAATCCCTTACAAGTTCAAGGTCCGGACTTTCGAGAAATACAACGGCACAACGTGTACAAAGACTCATCTTCAGTCCTTTGTAGGAAGGATTGCTGCCCACACTGATGATGAAAAGCTATAGATGTACTGTTTCCAAGACAGCCTGGTTGGGGCCTCCTTGGAATGGTATATGAAGCTAAGTAGAGTCAACATTAAGAGCTGGAAGAACCTGGCAGAGGCTTTCGTGAAGCAATACCAGTATAATTTGGACATGGCTCCAAATCGCACTCAACTGCAAAACATGTCTCAAACTGCTAAGGAGGGGTTTAAAGAATATGTTCAAAGGTGGCGTCAGCTTGCTGCCAGAGCGCAACCACCACTGCTGGAGAATGATATGGCTGATGTTTTCATGGGGATATTGCAAGGAGTGTTTATCGAAAGATTGGCGTCTTGTTCGGCTACCAAATTCAATGATATAGTAATTGCTGGAGAGAGGGTCGAGACTTTGTTAAAGATGGGAAAGATTCAGGATACAAGTGCGAGTAGTTCGAATGGAGTAAGAAAAGCTTTCAGCGGACCCCCGAGAAGAAGGGAAGGTGAAACCAATGCTGTGTTTGGCCGAGGACAGGGCCGAGGATATAGAAGATCATATGAGCAAGTGGCAGTAGTCACTATCCCTGTCAATCCTTTGCAGCAGGTACAACCTCAGCAACAACAACAACAGCAGCCGCAACGTAACAACTATCAACAAAGACCTTATCAGCCAAGGCAGACTCGCTCGGCTAATAGGGTGCTTGAAGCAATTCCCATGACATATGTTGCATTGCTGCCGAGATTGCTGGACCTGAATTTGATACAACTGAGGACTTTGGCACCACCATCACCTGGAGAGCTTCCAGTGGGGTACGATGTCAATTCTAGACGCTCTTTCCATTCAGGGGCACCCGGGCACTCAACTGTGAAGTGCAGGGCGCTACAACACAAAGTTCAAGATTTGATCGACTCCAAGGCGATTAACTTTGCACCACCACCAAATGTTACTTCAAACCCTATTCCGAACCACGGAGGGGCTAGAATAAATGTTGTTGAGGGTGGTGAGAAGTTATGTCTAATTCTGAGCATAGAAGAAGTGAAGACTCCGCTGTTGGTAGTGAAGGAGAGGTTGCTGAAAGGACAGGTGTTTCCGGGATGCAGTTCTGATTGTGAAAAGTGTGTGAGTTCAGTGAACGGTTGTGAAGACCTGAAGATGGGATTGCAGAATCTGATTGATGAAGGATCATTGCAGTTTGACAAAGTTGATAATGAAGTTGATGATTTGTCCACTATAACCATTTTCTATAATCCAGCTGAGATGCCTGCTAGAAGAGAACCTGTGACCATTTATGCTCCTGAAATTAGTCATGTGACTATCATTGTGCCTGGGCCTGTTCCTTATACAGATGATAAATCCATCCCATGCCATTACGGCTCAGATGTGTACGTGGAAGGATAGAAAGTGGAGAGTAAGTCTATTGTTATTGACCCGACTGTAGTGAACGTCAGAGGGGTTGGAGGTTTTACGAGAAGTGGTCGTCTATTTGCTCCCCCAGTTCTAAGAGGAGATACTGAGGCTGAGGCTTCGGCAAAGGATAAAGGGAAGCAAACAACGACTGAAGAAACAATAACTCCTACTGTTGGACAGGGTACCTTTGAGAAAGAAGTGGAGGAATTTATGCGCATAATTAAAAAGAGTGATTATAAGGTGGTCGAAAAGATGAACCAGACGCCATCCAAAATATAAATTTTGTCTTTGTTGATGTGTTCTCCTGCACATAGAGAAGCCTTGCTGAAAGTGTTGCAGATGGCCTATGTTCCTCAAGAAATAACTGTTAATCAACTGAAAGATGTAGTGGGCAGTGTTAATGCAAGCCACGGGATGGGCTTTACAGATATAGACCTTACGTCAGAAGGCCGTAACCATAACAAAGCACTACATATTACTATGGAGTGCAAGGGTGCTGTTTTGTCGCATGTCCTTGTTGATACAGGCTCTTCTCTTAATGTACTTCCGAAGAAAGCACTAATGAAGCTCAATGTTGATGGTATCGTCTTAAGACCTAGTGATTTGATAGTCAAAGCTTTTGATGGGTCCAGAAGATCAGTGTTTGGAGAAGTTGAGTTACTTGTGAAAATAGGGTCTCAAGTATTCAAAAGCACCTTCTATGTCATGGACATTCACCCCGCGTACAGCTGCTTGTTGGGACGCCCATGGATTCATGCTGCCGGAGCTGTAACTTCCACTCTGCATCAAAAGCTCAAGTATGTGGTTGATGGCCAAGTAATCACAGTGTGCAGAGAGGAAGACATCTTTGTGAGCCACTTATCAACTTTAAAATATGTGGAGATGGACGGAGAAATCCACGAGACTCTGTGTCAGGCCTTCGAAGCAGTTAATGTCAGCATTTTGACTCCTCTAGAGAGAAGCAGTGAGAAAGAAAGAACCTCCATTCACTCCTACAAGCAGGCAAAAGATGTGGTTCAGTCAGGAAGTTCCTAAGGCTTGGGCAAATTGTTGGAATTGGAAAAGAAAAACGACAAGTTTGGTTTGGGATATCAGCCTAGTGGGTCTACTTGGTCTCCAAGTAGTAAAGCCATTACTTTTACAAGCGATGGGATGCTCGACCACAACCATATTTGTGCAACTAATGATGAAGAGGGAGAAAGTGATGGTGACTGGGACAACTGGATTCATCTGTGTGCACCCGGAGAGGAGCTGAAGAACTGGTCTGCTGAAGATATCGTCCAAGTTACCTGGCACTCAGAGTAATTTATTTGTTTCCTTTTCTTATCATGCTGCATTGTCAAATCCTGCACTCTGCCCAAGGTGCTAGGATCCATTGTATGGGCCACCATGTTTGTTATGCACTTATTTTACCATGAAATAAAGGACATTTTCAGACAAATTGTGTTCTCTTTCTTTGTTTTGAATTTTTCACAAAAATATAAAAAAATGGCAATGTGTTTTTCCTTTTTGTTTTTTTTGTATTTGCGTCTCTTTTAAAAAATGAGCAGATTCTGAAATAAGCACATCATCTGTGCAGTGTTGATCATCCGGATTCCATTGATAACGTTCCTGCTATGACCACACATGACTTTGACAATCCTGTCTACCAAGCTGATGAAGGGGTTGAGGAAGACTGTGAACTCCCTGAAGAATTGGTCAGATTGTTGAAACAAAAGGAGCGAGTTATTCAGCCTCATCAGGAAGAAATTGAGATCATCAACATCGGCACTGAAGATGTGAAGAAAGAGATCAAGATTAGGGCCAGTCTGCAGGCCGAAGTAAAGAAAGAGCTGATTGGTATGTTGCGTGAGTATGTGGATATCTTCACCTGGTCGTATCAGGATATGCCAAGGTTGGATACCGACATTGTCGTGCATAAATTACCATTGAGAGAAGGATGTCCTCCTGTGAAACAAAAGTTGAGAAGAACGCGTCCTGATATGGCGATGAAGATCAAGGAGGAAGTTCAGAAGCAATGGGATGCCGGATTCCTTGCCGTAACTAGTTACCCACCTTGGGTAGCTAACATTGTACCTGTACCAAAGAAGGACGGCAAGGTCCGGATGTGTGTTGACTACCGGGATCTAAACAGAGCGAGCCCAAAAGATGACTTTCTGTTACCTCACATTGATGTGTTGGTAGACAACACTGCTCAATTCTCGGTATTTTCCTTCATGGATGGCTTCTCCGGATATAATCAGATTAAGATGGCACCGGAAGACATGGAGAAAACAATTTTCATTACCCTGTGGGGTACATTCTGCTATAAGGTCATGCCCTTTGGTTTGAAGAATGCCGGGGCAACGTATCAGCGGGCTATGGTCACATTGTTCCACGACATGATACACAAGGAGATAGAGTTCTATGTGGACGATATGATTGCTAAGTCCCGAGACGAAGAAGAGCATCTGGTCAATCTCAAGAAGCTGTTTGATAGAATGATAAAATATAAGCTGAGGTTGAATCCAAACAAGTGCACTTTCTGAGTGCGTTCCGGGAAACTGCTGGGTTTCATTGTTAGTCAGAAAGGAATCGAGGTAGATCCTACAAAAGTAAAAGCAATTCAAGATATGCCTGCACCGAGAACAGAAAAAGAAGTGCGCGGGTTTTTAGGGAGGTTGAACTATATTTCCCGGTTTATATCTCATCTAACTGCCACGTGTGAACCAATATTCAAATTGCTAAGAAAAGAGCAAACGGTCAGGTGGAATGAGGACTGCCAAAGAGCTTTTGACAAGATAAAAGAATATTTGCAGACACCTCCAATTCTAATGCTTCCAGTTGAAGGAAGACCTTTAATCATGTACTTGACTGTGCTAGATGGGTCAATGGGGTGTGTTCTAGGCCAACATCACGAGTCTGGTCGAAAAGAGTACGCTATTTATTACCTTAGCAAAAAGTTTACCGACTATGAATCTCGTTACTCACTGCTCAAGAAAACTTGTTGTGCTTTGGTATGGGCTGCTCGCCGACTGAGACAGTACATGTTGACTCATACCACACTGCTAATTTCCAAAATGGATCCTGTCAAGTACATCTTTGAGAAACCAGCGTTAACCGGAAGGGTTGCTAGGTGGCAAATGATCTTAACAGAATATGACATACAATATACTTCTCAGAACGCCATCAAAGGAAGTGTATTGTCAGATTACCTTGCACAACAACCTCTTAAAGATGATTATCATCCAATGAAGTTTGATTTCCCTGATGAGGACATCATGTACCTCAAAGCAAACGATTGCGAGGAACCACTTCCGGAGGAGGGGCCATACCCTGAATCCAAATGGAAGTTGATGTTTGATGGGGCAGTCAATATCAACGGACGTGGAGTTGGTGTCGTTCTTATTACTCCTGAAGGTGTCAACTTTCCCTTCGCTGCCAGAATTACTTTTGGCTGCACTGACAATGAAGCGGAATACGAGGCGTGCATAATGGGAATAGAGGAGGCTATTAATCTTCGGATTAAGACCCTCAATATATTCAGAGATTCAGCCCTCGTTATCAACCAGATTACCGGCAAGTGGTATACGCATCAAGAGTATCTAATTCCTTACAGGGATTATGCCAGAAAACTGTTGACGTTCTTCACGACAGTTAAGCTTCAGTACATACCACGTGATGAAAATCAATTTGCCGACGCATTGGCCAATCTTTCTTCGTCTATCAAAGTCTTGTGTTGGAATTATGTGCCCAAAATTGACATTTCCAGGCTTGACGCACCAGCTCATGCTTTCTCTGTAGACGCAGTGTCTGATGAGAAACCTTGGTATTTTGATATCAAGCTATTCCTGGAAAAGCAAGAATACCCAGGTGGGGCATTATCCAACGACAAGAAGACCTTAAGGCGACTTGCTGCTAGCTTCTTCTTGAATACAGACGGGGTTTTGTACAAGAGAAACTTTGACATGGTCTTGCTCAGATGCGTGGATAGACACGAAACAAGCCTGCTAATGCAGGAAGTCCACGAGGTATCTTTCGGTACCCATGCAGGAGGGCATGCTATGGCTAAGAAATTGTTTAGATCGGGGTACTTTTGGATGACAATGGATGCAGACTATTGTTCATACGCCCGTAAGTGCCACAAGTTCCAGATTTATGCAGACAAGGTGCATATTCCTCCAAGCCCGCTCAATGTCATGTCATCTCCTTGGCCCTTTTCTATGTGGGGCATTGACATGATCGGGAAGATAGAGCCTACTGCTTCAAATGGTCATCGCTTCATCTTGGTTGCGATCGATTACTTCACTAAGTGGGTGGAAGCAGCATCTTATGCCAATGTCACTCGTCAAGTGGTTGCCAGATTTTTGAAAAGAGACATTATCTGCAGATACGGAGTGCGCGAAAGAATCATTACTAACAATGGTTCTAATTCAACTACAAGATGATGGCAGAATTGTGTCGGGACTTTAGGATCCAGCATCACAATTCTTCTCCTTACCGACCGAAGATGAATGGTGCGGTAGAGGCAGCAAATAAGAATATCAAGAAGATTGTGCAAAAGATGGTTGTCACTTACAAATATTGGCATGAGATGTTACCATTTGCACTGCATGGGTACCGAACGTCAGTTAGGATGTCAACTGTGGCAACTCCCTTCTCATTGGTATACAGTATGGAGGCAGTCTTGCCTGTTGAAGTGGAGATTCCTTCATTGCATGTGATGATGGATGTGAAGCTTGATGAGGCTGAATGAGTGCGTGCTCGTTACAATCAGCTATGTCTAATTTAGGAAAAGAGATTAGCGGCTATCTGTCATGGCCAACTTTATTAGAGGAGAATGAAGCGAGCATTTGACCAACGAGTACGTACTCGGGAGTATCAAGTGGGAAAGCTTGTGCTCAAGAGGATTGTTCCTCCAGGTTCAGATTGCAGGGGCAAGTGGACCCCAAACTACGAAGGACCATTCATAGTGAAGAAAGTTTTCTCAGGAGGAGGTTTGATGCTCACCACTATGGATGGAGAAGATTTCCAATCCCCTGTTAACTCGGACGCAGTTAAAAAATACTTCGCATAAAAAGACCCGTTGGACATAAAAACAGAATTAAAGTCCAGGCAAGAAAGGGGCATCCCGGCGAGCTAAAAACTGAATAAAAAACTCGGGAAAAAGTTAGGGAAAATAAATATAAAAAAATGTACACCCGCTGAGTTGAGAAGCCACATCGGACAGTTCAGGCAAAAAAGGGTATCCCGGTGGATTGAAAACCCGAAAGGGCGATCCATGCAAAATAAGGGAATAAGCGAACAACTGCGATCCAAGTAATCTGAACCAAATCATCGTTTCATACAACCTGACAATATCAGAAGGATAGAAATCAGTCCCCTCATCTTCTCAGAAAGCAAAGGCAAGAATGGAGAGTTTTGAAGACATGCTGGTCATAGCAAGAAGAGAACTCATTGGGATGTCGTGCCCATTGCCATTAGGATAGTTTATTTTCTCAATTTTATGGTAGCTACCTCTTTCCAGGTGGTTGCTTCCTGATGTAAATCTTTTCCTATTCATAGGCCTTTCAATAAAAAGAATATTCAGTTAAAAAGTTATGTTGTGTTTATTTTTGTTTTCAAAATGTCCTGAATTTTTTGGCAAAAATAGCATTGCATTCAAAACATGGTGATAATTTGAAATAAAAATGACATTGCAGGGAAACATTTGAAATCTTCTTTGAGTGTCGGGTGGCGATGGATGAACAGATCATACCATGCAAGTCCCCGGGGCACATATGTGTTTTCTGTTGTTGCAGGTTTTGCAGGATGGCGTCACATTCTCCCAAGCAGCATTTTCCCCAGCTAAGTCTTGGCAGGTAGCCCAAGCAGTTTATCTTCCCCAGTGGAGTGTGCCCAGCAGGCAGGGAGGCTTATTCCCCACAGAGTTCATCTATCAGAGCTCTTTTCACTAACAAAGATATCTGAGGAAGCATTCCCCAACACTCGTCTGTGTTCATACTTTATTGCCGCTCGTCTGCATTTCTCAGCACTTGTCTGTGATATTACTTTGGTATTGCTCGTTTGCTTTCCCCAGCAGTGGCCCATGATTACTTTGTTGTTGCTCGTCTGCACTTTCCAACACTCGTCTGTGTTTGATATCTAATACACTCGTCTGTGTTTTATCTAAGTACTTTATAATGATCCTCGTATGGATGTATACAAAGACTTGTTTTTTGAAAATTTGTTTGAAATGTGAAGTGTAAAAATATTTTGAAATGTGTGAGCAAGTAATTAAGAGGAACCTACCCTATATTAAGTCTTTACTGTTCTTATGTTCTTTCAATGGTAAGACTATCCCTATTATTAAGGAATATGTAGTCATTACCTTGGATGTAAGAAGGGACATGTGTAGGGACATTTGAATATAGGCAATTGCAAGGTGTCTTTAGCAACTCGTAGGGACTTATCATCTTTTATTTGAAGGGACAAGATCATTTATCGTAGGCAACCTCAAAGGGACTTGACCTTTAAAACTGTAGGGACTTGATGATATTTATGAAGGGACTTTGCTTAAGACACCCTACTTGACCTTTTGTATAAGGCAACTGAGAGGAAACCCTAGGAAGTGCAAGATGGCGATCAAAGATCGACTTACGTGTGTGCGTGTTTATTTTCAAGTATTTATCTTTTAAAATTAATTTTCTAAGTTAATTTTAATTACAAGTATGTTATTCACACCCTAGAATTACTAACCATACAGTAAATACATTCATAATAAAAATAAAGCAAAAATATAAACCTAAACTATTACAAAGCTTTGGGACAATTACAATATAATCGAGAAATACGATAACGATAAATAATAATAAGCAATAATAAATAATAATAATAAGAGTGAAGATGAATGGTTTGAAAATATAAAAATAAGAAGAAAAAAAAATTCATATTAGGAGGTATTTTTAATATTTTAATAAATAAAATAGTATTTTAATAATAATAAATAAATACTAAATTATATACATATTTAATAAATGATTAATGATTAATTATGATTTGTGAAAATATTAAGTTAAATTCTAAAGTTAAGAAAATATTAGGGTTAGGGTTAGGGTTAGAAAAATTAGGGTTATGCCTTATTAAAAAGAAATTAGGGTTTTTAACTATTAATTTAAACATAATTAATTTATTTACCAAATATATACAATAATATAAATATATAATGAAACAAATATAATTAATTTAATTTTTTGAGAAAATAAATTGTGAATTAAAAAAATATAAGTTTTTTATATAAAATAATATGAACATTTTATTTTAAGAATTATTATTTAGGAAATTAATTAAATTAAACAAATATAAAATAAACAAAAATAATGAAAAAAATTGAGAAAATAAACATTCCTGGGGCTGGGATTCGAACCCAGGCCCTAGGCTTCAATCTTCCAGTCCCACAACCACAACCACTAGGCCAAGCGCGTCCTTGTGTCATGATACAGGTAGTATTCCTTTTATAATAACCCTGTAAAAATTAAATAAAATGCAGCAAAACAAAATGGCTTGGGGGGAATCGAACCCAGGACCATTACATTCATAAGCAAACACACAAACCAGCTGAGCCACATGGGGCGCGTTCAACATAGAATCAACAACAAAACATTTTATATTAAAACAAATATTTGAATATGATTTTGGCGCCAGCCAGCTTCATCTTCTCCAATTTTCCTGCGAATTCACCTGCGTTTTCCTCTACAAATTTACCTGCGAATCCAGCTTCGTAGGTTTTCCTAGCTTGCTTCAATGATCATCAAACCTGTAATAATTCATCAAATTGAAAGCACCAATGCATTCTATACAACAAACCTAGTTCAATTATGTTTTTAGAATTCATTTATATTTGGTTAATCGTGAAACCCTAATTCGAAGCATGGAACCCTAACAATGGTGTCCTTGCGGTTTGGCCATGAAACTCTAATTAAATTGTCCAGAAACGTTCCTGAGCTTATCACAAACACAAAACAATCATCAAACACAATTTATAATGCACAAATAATAGAAAACGAAAAAATCATAAATGTGCAATAACATTGATTCGATTTATGCATTTTGTGATGCTATGGATGAAGGTGATGATGGGGATACGATCAGAGAGTCTCAAGGAAGCTAAAGCAAACTTTACTTTTCCTTGAAAGTGCCTCTAAGTTCTGTCGCTCCCCGGATTTCCATCCTGGTACAAACGCGAAAGTGGCGCGGAAAAGGAATAGAGTCGCCAGCCAGGCATTTTTATCCCGAAGAAAGGGAATGGTAATGCTACACAAACGGGAAGAAAGAAGAGGAAGGAAATAGGTCCTACGAACCAAAGAGACTGTGTTCGGGAGTCGGTTACGACCTGGGAAGGTATTAGCACCCAGATCGTCCGTCGTACCCGAGGGGATCCACGCTTGCAAAGAAACTGTTTCAAAGGGTGAGGGTATGAAAACTGCAGCAAAGAAATGAAAAGAAAAGAAACTGGAACTGGAAAAGAACTGAATAAGAAAACAAAGAGAAAAAATGTAGGGAAAATAAAGATTGTGCTCGAACGGGCCCTACCCTGCTGCCTACATACCTCATCAGGATAATGAGGATCAGAGACGTCGTAGTTCCCCTAACTAGGGGTTCTAAAAGGAAGTTGCTTGTGAATTAAGGCTTGAACTGCCTATGCTATTGCTCAGGTGTTGCAGACTTGGACGACGAGTGCGTAACCGTCTTGCAAAATGACAAGTAGGAGCAAGTTTGCGTACGGAGTGAATGAGATGAGAAAAGAATTCCTAAAGGAAAGACGCTTATTGTTTGTTTGTGTTTTTTTATGAAGCTTTTATTGAGTGAAAGTTTGCATAGGTAAGTGTAACTAAGTCTTACTCAAATGGGATGTGTATATCTCACATCATCTCGAAATGGAATGCGCAAGAGGCACACCTATCTATGGAGGAAATCCCCAAAGCTAGTCCCACAAGTGAAGGCTTAAGCACACTGGACTATTACCATTATTAAGTATTTTTTGTGGTTTTTTTGTTAAGAACTGTTTTTTAGCTTTTCTTTGTGAGGTACTCATGCTAAGACCTATCCACCACGAGTGATGACTCACACCTCGCCCCGAAACGGAACGCGTGCAAGTATCTCATAGAAAAGTCTCATGTCACATGAAAGTACTCAACCTTTATTAAGTGGATTAGAATTGAGTTTGAAGATGAGAAGAGAAAGCACCAAAGGATCACAAAGGAAAAAATTCTAAAGGGGGACTAAATAATCCTAAGTGTTAACATGCATGGATGTCCTAAGGGTTAGTGAGGTTTCTATCCTAATGAAGAGGGAAAGAAGAAGAGAAGAAGAATAAGAGATGAGATGAGAAAGGCCTAAGCCCAACAACAAAAGAGTTAGTACAAATAAACAAATAAGAGAAGATGAGAATTGGAGATGTGGAACTCAATTCCCACACCTCATACTTACCATAGCCCCTGCAAGGTTAGTCATAAGCATACAAATGAAACACAATGAGTAAGATAACATGCTAACATCACACAATCAGAAGTGAAATGGTATGAACAAATGCACAATGCATATGCAACTTAAAATAATGAGAGAAGAAGCTTATAAGCAAAAGATGCAACATGAAACACATATGAAAACAAATGCACACTTGTAAAATATGCAAAGCAAAATGCACAAGATATGGACATAATACCCAAGATCAGAACCAAAACAAGATGGAGAAAGACTTAAGAAGCCAACAAGATGAAGAGAAGAAAGGTACAAGACCAAACAATTGCAAAATGGAAGTGAAAGAAGCAAGGAAGAAGTGAAAGCACTTAAGGAAACAAATGACTTAAAGAAAGAAGCAAGACACAAAATTCCAAAGACACAAACCCTATCCTAGGACCAGGAAGGTCCCCACACCCCAAAAGAACCCCAAATGAGAGAAGAAGTTGGCACAAGTGCCCTTCTAAGCTTATATGAGAGCTAAAGGTTCAAAGGAAGCAAAATGGGACAAGGTTCAAGGCAAACTTCACATCAAATCAAACACGCATCTAAAAATTCCACAATTCAAGCCAAATGATCTTCAAACATAGTGTAATAATAAGCCAAAAGGGTTTGGTAAAATTCAGAAGCAAAACAAGTCAAATGGAGGCAAGAGCACAAGCTAGAGTTACAAACTTACATCACAAGTCACAGGACCAAGACCCAAAAAATAAGATTCTAAAAATCAAGAGAAAAATCACATGAAAAGTAAAATGTCTTAAGAATCCAGATCAAAAAGAATGGGATCAAAATTCAAAATATTGAAGAGTATGGTAAATGGACAAGGCAGTGTGGTCAAAATGAACTTAAAAGGAAGTCAATGGAAATAATGAATTAATTCAGACACGTGGACATGGAAAAAAATAAAATAAAAAATATACGAAAATAAAAGAGACATTAAATAATGTTCATGATTTTTTTGGGATTTTTTGGATGAAAGGAACTATTTTAATAAAATAGAAATCTAAACTGAATAAAAGAAATATAAAATGGAAAAAGAAAATAAAAGAAATGGATAGGAGGTGTATATAGTAAGGAGGCTGCGTGTAAATCAATTGGGCCTGAGGACATGGGGGTGCAAAGAGAAAAGCTGAGGGCCCATTATGGCGCAGGTGTATGAGTTTTATGGTGGTATTTTTGTGAAATTAAATGGAAAAAAGCAGGGAGCCTTGGATGGATCAAACGAACACAAAGGAGCTTTCATTAATTGAGTTGGCAGGATGCTGGATGGTGATTGGTGAGACGCATGTTAGTTATGATATGTTGTGCCACATTTTGAATTAAATGAAATAACAAAAGAACATAAGAGACGGAGAGGATATAGGGCTAGGTGGCAGCGTATGGTGCGCAGGATGGAAGGATCTAACGGCACATGTTCATCTTCAACCTAGCAAACCCTAAACAAGAACACAAGCAGATTCCGGTGACCGGAGCTAGGGCTCCAGCACCGGAACTTATGACAGCACCACAAACCAACAAATAAATGGAAAAGAAAAGCCCAGATCCACTAAATCAACCCCCCTGAACAAGAATATGGCATCAAAAACTCCTATAAGTCAAAGGATCAACGAGATCGAACAAAACAAAGTAGCACCATCAAACTTGAAACTCACACAACTTATGCTATGATGCACCAATTTCAAATCCAAAAAGTGCAGAATCATCAGTGAAGATCAAATAACACAAAGCAACACATTAATTCCATTTCCAGATCACAAAGTTTCAAGCCATACCTGAGGTGAAGATCTTGGTATAATGAGATATAAAGCCAAGGAATAGATGAAAATCAATCCACTTACTCCCTAGATGCAAAATAAATGCATCTAAGGTCTTGAAACAAGCTGGATCTGAGGTTTCAAAGCAAGTTGCCCTGAAATGGCAAGCTGGCTAAACTTGAGAATAAGCTTCAATGAGGGAGTGTTTAATGATCCTGAGCTTGCCTAGATTACAGATCCACAATTGGTTTGGAGTTTGGATGCTTGGGTGAAGAGGAATGAGAGAAAATGCAAAGTTGCATGAAGTTTGTGAATGAGAGAATGAGAAAGATCTGAGGCTTCCTAAACCCTAATTGCTCTTTTTTTGACCTCACAAGGCAATGTTGAAAGAATGAATTGAAATGCACGAATCAATCATGAGAAAAGTGTGAATTTGCATAATTGGCAACATGTGAGATAAGCATGTTATGCTCATGCTCTCTTTGGGCCTCTCAGCACATGTGCAAGGCATTTACCACCCTTGATTCAAATCCAATCAATCCTGGCCTTTAGATTCAAGCATCACACTTATTTCATGACTTTTGCCAATTTGCATGTTTTGGAGGGATTTTCTCATAATGCACGAAAATGTGATTTTCTTTGGAGAAAATTGGTTCAAATGGGATTTATTTTAAGTTTGAAACACAATTGAACCAACACCAAGTCACACAATTCAGTTTTGAGGCCTTTTGCATTTGGTGCTTTCATGAAAAGTTGAAATTTGCCCTAGAATCATCAAATTTTCGAAGGACATATAGGGAGATCTAGGAATCCTATGAAAATGTACTTGTACTTTTTGAAAATTGGAGCACTTACTCTTCAACTTTCATGTTTGACTTTGGTCCATTTGAAGAATTTTTGATCATGTTAAGGCCATTTGAAAATTAGGGCAAAAGTTGCCAAATTTGGAAATTCCTTAAAACCAACTTTGTACCATTTTTGCAAAACCCTTCAAATCTCCATGATTCTTGAACTTTGATCATTCCAAACGTCTTATAACATTTTAAGGACCCCTCTTGACCAAAAAATTAGGGTTAGACCCCTTGAAATTGCACAATTGACTTTTTCAGGGCACAATTGACTTTTTACTTCATCTGCAAGCAACTGAGGCATTGTCTGACTTCCACATGGAAATTTCTCATGAAAATTGACACCTAGGATCCTCTTAACATATAGAAGACTTTGCCCAAATGAAATGGCCAAAGTTGTGAGGTTATGGTGCTTGAATCACAAACCCTAATTTGGGTGCCTTGTATAGGAGCTTTGCCTTGTCCTGAGATCTCTGATGATCATGCAATCTTCTGAGCTTTTTCAAATGGACTTGATCTGGTAAATGGAGTGTAGACTCACCATAGGACTTGTATACAACCATTGGGACCCTTTTCATGGCTTGAAATGCTTCAAGGACCTCCCCAGATGACCATATGCTTGATGTTAGGACATGAGAGATGTTATGCCTCATCTTTCCATGATATGATGCTAAGAAAATTATATGAGTATGATGAATATGATGTGATATGATGCCTAAAATGAAGAGGGAAGATTTGGGGTGTTACAAGTTCAAGTCCAAATCCGAATGATCATCATAACCAACTGTGAAAAGGAAAGCAAGCTGTGAATGATGATCATTAAAAAGATTTGGGGTGTTACAAGTTCAAATCCGAATGTCACTTTTTTTGTGAAAATTGAAACTTTGTTCTTACTCTTGGAGGCTTCAAATTTCGTCCCCTAGCATTGTATCATATTCATAGTATTATAGTGAATGAATTTAGGTCATAAAACTTGTCTATTCTTTAGGCTTTTGGATAACTTGAGATTGAAGAAAGATATGATTCAAATATTGAAAAAAATCTCACCAAACCTTTCTATTTTAGGCTAGCACGAATTTGCTTGATTCCAATCATCTTTAAATGACTTTTAAGATTTTCTAGAAGAAGAATCTCATTCAAATATTGAGTTTTCATATTTTATTTTGATTTTAAATGATTTTAAATGAATAAAATCAAAATAAATAAAATAAAAATAATAAAAATCTGAATAAATGATTTTTGGTTCGTGCATGATGTCATGGTAGTGATTGGGTCATAAAAATGCAAGCCCATGTGGAAAGAATTGGTTCTAAGATCCCATTTGCTCAATAAACCCCTAAACAATTTCCCAACTTTGCAAAGACACAAATACCTCAATTTTAAGGCTATGTAGGTGTTCTTGGACATTTTGGAAAGCTTAAAGAGTCCTCTAACAAACCTCTTTAGTTTCATGTCCATATCCTTTACCAATATCAAGTTATGCCCTTTGGAAGATGTTGACTTTTTGTTGACTTTTAAAATGACCTATAATGTCTTAGCTCATACCTTCCAAATGAAGCATTTTTAGGCTTGGCTTGTGAGGCACAAAGTTGTAGAGAATTCAATTTCCTTGAAAATGAGATTTGGATGGAAAATTCCTGATGAAGCATGTGAAAGTTATGGTTTGTCAAAGTTCAGTTGACTTTTCCTACGAAAACCCTAATTTAGAAACTCCTGATTCTTGATGATCTGAAATCTCCTTGATGAATCATGATCAACCCTTGATAAAATGATGAATTTTACTTCATAAACTTGATGTTGGCAAAAAATCATGAAGTTTGACTTTGGTTTGATCACAGTTGACCTCAGTTTGACTTTTTAACCACTTTGACTAATTTTTGCATATCTGATCATCTGACTGAGCAAACCTTTTGGGAAAGCCTTGAAACTTGACATAGGGATTATTGAAGACATGTAGGATGTTATGAAGCTCACTTGAGGTCTTGAAAGTCCATTTATCCTGATGAAATCTAAAACCCTAGTTTAGGATGCATTGCTTAGGAGGATGCACTGTCTGAGGGGATTGTCAAACTTTCTGACTAATTGTGAACCTTGTGAACCTTGTGAACCTCTTGGGAAACCTTGGAACATATTGTCTTGACTAGCGGAGGGCAAGTTTTGGGGTGCAATAGCAACTTGTAAGGCTTCCCGCATAGCTTTAGCCGATGTGTGATGAGAAACTCGAAAATATTCATCGGCTCCCAAGGAAGCTATGAGTATGTTTCGAGCTTTCCAATCATAACTATATTTCTTTTCATCATTATCATCCCATTGTGCTTCCGGTTTTTCAATTTGGACATTATCCTGTCCGGCCATGGTTATTTGAAAGGGGCCTTCTTGGATAACTTTCCAAATTTTTCTATCAACAGAGTTGATATGGACGCGCATACAATCTTTCCAGTGACTATAGTTTTCTCCGGTAAAAACTGGAGCTCTATTGTACACCCCCGTTGGATCGTTGTCCATTTTCTGATAAGTTGTATGTGAAGCACTAGATGAACCGGTGCTCTTGATACCACTTGTTAGACGATAACGCGAATCTAGAAGGGGGGTTGAATAGATCCCTTTTCAAAAATTATCTTTTCAAAATTAAGTTGAAAGAGAATAGCGGAAGTTTCCCGGAAAATCGTCTAGTTCAAATTAGAAGTCACCGGAGATCGGATATGCGTAAAACTCAATATGAATGAAATGATGACTAGATGAATTAATATTTCACAAATGATTCACTTGAATAATCAGCACTTGATAAAACTATTCTTAACAATGATTGTAGAAGAAATCAAGCACAAAGATATTGATTTTGTGTGATTGGGCTTTTTATCAAACACTTGGAGTGCACTCTCCAAAGGCAATTTTGTTGTATCAACTAGTGCAGAATTTTACCCATTCTAGTTAATACTTTTGAGTGAAGCAATTTATCAAACACTTTAAATGCAATAATTTGATACACCAGAATTTTCAAGCACACAATATCAATATGAATAAAAGTAAAATGCGAGAAATGAATAGAACACAAGGAATTTGTTGAGGCAGTTACTTCGTCGTCCTCGCTCGAAGTACTCTGCCCCCAATTCGAAATTGAAATGGGCAATTTTATTAAATCGCAATTGTTTTACAAGAAGAGAAAAGAATTAACCAACAAACCAAACCATGTTGAATGTGATGTCAAATATTCTTCTTGTCCCTTGATTCAAAGTAGAATCAAGTCTTCCACGCGTGTCGAGAAATCCTCCGATTAATTGCTCCCTTATTGCAAGAATACACGATTCTTCAAACTTTGAGCACTACTGAGTTTCTCCCACACTTGTGAACCCACAAAGACTTTCGCAATCCTCCGTCTACCGTGATATGAGAGAAAGATCCACTTGATCTTCAATCTTCTTCACTCGGCTGAATCTACAAACAGTCAATGTGTGCAAAACCCCTAAATCTTCAATGATCTTGGAGGATAAAACCCTTCGGATTTTTCCAAGGAAAACCCACACACTCTAAACCCAATCTGAAATTCTGATTCACAATTGAACGTTATCTTCAAAGCATACACAAAGATCAAACAAAGATTGTTGTGTGTAATTGTTTGATAGATGCAAGAATGAAGAAGATGAAGAGAGCTATGTGTATATCTTTCACTTTCCTTTTTAAAAAACCCCTCAAAAGAAATTAATCAGCTATTTATATTGGTTAGAGAAAATGAACATAAGAGAGGAAAAATAAATGAAAAAATGAGTCAACACAGTAATGAGTCGACTCAAATCATTAAATGAGTCGGCTCAAACTTACAGAAGAGTCGACCAAAATCAACAGAGAGGCAGCCTATTGAGACCCGTGGAAAATGAGAAGAAAACACTTCCTGATGAGTCGAATCATGAAGGGTTTTGAGTCGGCTCATCCTTACATATGATTCGACCAAAATGATGCACCAGGCAGCCTGTTTGGACCCATGTGTCGCTCCCACCAAAATGACAACCCAGGTCAGAAGGGGTACAGACGCGAACGGTCGGCGAAAAGGGGATGAGAACACACAGGAGTGAACTCAAGAGAAAAGAAAAGAGTCTCCAGCTAGGCATTTTTATCCCGGAGGAAAGGTAATGCTGCATAGACCTAGAAAGATATGGATAAGACGGTTGCGAACCAGAGAGACTGAGAAAGGGGGTTGGTTACAACCTGGGAAGGTATTAGCACCCAGATTGTCCGCCATACTCGACGGGATCCACGCTTAAAAGATTTGTGTTTTAAAGGGGTAGTGTCAGTGCAATTTGTGTATAAAAGGACTGGAAAAGGATGTACAGGTGTCAGTGTAAGAGAAGTGTGAAGTGTATAAATGAAGTGTCAGTGTAAGAACAAGAGTATAATGCTCAAGACTATGAGGCTTAAAGAATGATGCTAGAAGGAGGGGGAATATACAGAGACTTTTGTTCGATAACTGTTAAGTTATGCCTACGTATCCTCTCGTGCAATGAGGAAGTCAGAACACCGTAGTTCGACTCAAAGAGACTGAAAGATAAATTGACTGATGAACAACTTGCTTATCTATGCTCAAGTGTATGACCTGTCTGGCTCAGGTGCTAACTGTCTTGCATTAGACGGAAGAAGCGAGTTCTCGTTTGTGAATGAATGAGGTGAGAAAAGAATCCCGAAAGAGACGATTATTGTTTGTTTTTGTGTTTTCAGTCTTTTATTGCATTTTGGAAGTTTGTCATAAGCTAATGAGCTTAAGCCTAAACCAATGGGTTAGTAAACTCATCACATCTTCCCTATGATTAGGGGTAATGAGAATACCTTAAGTGTGATGTCAGTGTCTCACACTCAATCACCATGGTGTAGGATTAAGATCATTAACCTACTTGTGATTAGTTAAATGTTTTTGTTGTTTTTTTTAGTGTTAAGTAATGAGATTAAGCTATAATCAAGGATTTAATGGACTCATTACACCATCCTAATAGAAGGATATTAGATGAGCACATTTAAGCTGAGAAAGACTCCTCAACTTAATCCATGATTAGGGATTATCCTCATGACAAAACAAAGCCTTTGTTTGGTGGATTTTAATTAATGGTAAGATTAAGAAGTGATTTGTATGGTTTGTAAGACAACTTGAGGAGGACTTGTCCATTAACACTAGGGTTAGTCCTTCTTAACCAATTACGGAAGAATTAGAACCCTAATGCAAGGCCCAAGTTACAAGCTTGATGTCTTGGTGATTATTAAGTGAATTGATTAGAGGATTTAAACACATTAAGGGTTTAACACTTAGGATTAAAGTTATACACTCCATCCTAATAGAAGGATGCAGGCATAAGCTTAATCACAAAGCCTTAAAGCCTTTAGGGTTTAGTCCCTGATTATGAGATGAGAAAAGAAGACTCAAAGAGACACAAAGGTAAACGCTAAGTGGGGGACTAATAAAACCCTAATTGTTATCATGCTTGGTCATTCCTAGGTTTTGTGAGGCTTAAGAAGGAAATCTTCAAGGAACCACCAAGGAGAGAAGCAGATGAGAGGAGCAAAGAGAAGCAAAACAACTTGCTTCACTTAAGAAGACAAGTAGCTTGAAGAAAGAAGGTAAGATGAACAAGAATGAGCAAGCTCAATCCAAAGCACAAGATAAAATGCAGAAATGATGCATAAGAGGGATGAAAAGAGATTGTGAGAAGTGAAGGCAAATCCACTTCTCAAAACAACTTACCACCTGAAAAGTTAGTAAGGAAATGAAATGTAATGCAAAATGAGATGAAATGTGATGATGCAAACCAAAACCAGGAGCATAAACATGATGTTATTGATGCTAAGAGATGACGCAAACATGAGGCAAGGCATGAGAATGATCATACAAACATATGGATGCAAGAGAAGCATGCTTTGAACCATGAATGTTCATGAAAAGTTATGAGATGCAAAAGACATATAACATGGCAAATGAAAGATGCAATGATCAAACATGATTCTAATATGTCCTAAGATGTATTATGAATCAAATGGATGCACAAAATGTCATGGCAAGTCATGGTATGCAAATAAATGGAAGATGGATGCAAAGGAAGGCATGAATTAGGGTTCATGATCAACACACAAAGCAAAATCCAAAACCAGAAGCAAGTGACATGATAAAAATTTGAAAATGCAAACAAAGGAACCCTAGACCTATACAAACTCACTGCCCAAAGGAGGGGATCCAACTCTTAACCTATGGAAAGTTATGAATTTTCTAAGATTGCTAGGGTTTTAAGGTACCTTGTCAAGAAAAATGCCAAACAAATAGGAAATGCAAGATCAATTCAAATAAATTTTATCCCATAAACTACATGCTATGCAAGATGCAAAGCAAAAATAATCATTGTCCAACTCTCAATGGTTAGGCAAAAATGAATTTTTGAAGTTTGAAACAAAATATTGCCTTGAAATGAAATTAATTCCAAAGAAAATTATCAAAAGGAATCAAGATCAAAAAAGAAATTTGGTTTGGGAGTTGGACAATGTTTCTAAATGTTTTTAAATGTTACATGAATTTTTTTGTGATTTTTAAATACCTAAAAGTATTTTTAATTAATTGATTTTCATTAATTAATTAAAAATAAACTTTTAAATGATTTAAAAATAATTTTTAATGCAAAAAATAAAAATAAAAATATTTTTGTGTTCTGAAAAATAATGAAAACCTTGACAAAAATTTTCATAATTTTTAAACATTTTTTTCTATTTTAAATTAAATGTACAAAATAAATCAAATAAAATGAAAAAAAAAAAAAAAAAAAGAGAAGTATGCACAATGAACGAACCAGATTGATTCTGGGCAGGAAAAGATTGACTTGGCGCCACATCCAATGGCCCAAGTTCAAACCTGGCTAAACCTGATTTTAAAATTAATTAAACTGAATTAATTAAGTTAATTGAGGATTAGGGTTTCTAATGATGCATCCTGACCATTCAAACACGCGCGGGTCAACCCTGGTCAAACCATCCTACGCTCCACATTCAAACTACAATTAATGACACAGAGTAGGGTTAATGATTCTCAGGTGGCCGGAGAAGACTTCCGGTCGTCTTCTCCGGCGAACCAAAACCCTAGATTTCGCTACAGGTTACTGAACAAGCAATTTCTTCCACAGAAATGATCCTCTCCCCAATCTAAACCTAACCCCTCTTTCAAAAATCATTTATTTTCATTAACAAGCCTGAATCGAAGGGAAACACGAAACACGAGCAAACTTTCAGAGTGACATGAAATGGTCATCTCTTACTTATTTTCAAATCTAAATACATCCAGATGATCAGTGCAACATGTAGATTCAATTTGTAACAAGAAAATGGAGTTCTGAGAAAAAAGTTCTTGAGCTATACCTGAGATGGAGACCTTCAAAAATGAGCTTTCTGAGCCTTTCCTTTGTGCAAACCACCTCCAATGGTCCCCCTTGTGCTAATGGCAAGCTTGAATGGAGTTTAAACTAGCTATTTTGAGAGGTTCAGTTCTGGTGTATCAGAAAATGAGGTTCTTGTGTGTGCTGTTTCAGATCATTGTGAGGGGTGGGATTTGTTCTATGGATGATTTCTGGTTGATTGGTGAAGGAATTATTGAAGTTTGATGGCTGTGTTGTGTGATTCGAAGAAGGAAAGGTTTTGATAGTTTTTGGAGTGTGCTGCAATGTGTGTGTTTCAGGCTTGTGTATCTTATGTTTTATGATCCTTAGGTGATCCATAAACTATCCCAACAAATCTGGAGAGCAGGTATGCACTGTGGGATTGGTATGGGATGATTGGCCCAAAAGTCATGTTTTGTGTACTTGCAGCATGGGTTGTGGCAGAGGCAGTCTAGAGGCTTGTCCTGCCTCAGCTTGAGTCAAGGATGGCCCTTGGATGGCTCATGAAAGACTGCTGCATTTGGATCATGAGTTGGGAGGGTTCTTGCAACTTGGCCACTTGGTACATTTCATGACTTTTGGCTATGTGAATGTGAGAAAACTTGCTGAATTGTTGGTGAGGCATGCTTTATTAGGTCATGGCAAAGTCTTGAAATCAGTAAGAGGTCAAACAAACCCTTTGAGAATCAATTTGCAAGAAATCCCTCTTTGCACTTTCATGAAAAATGACTTATGGTTATGTGAAAATCAAGGCATAGAAATTGAAAATTCTTTGGGCCAATTCTGATTTAGGTCATGCATTGCATTGGTATGATGATTAGAGGTCACATTGAAGTCACATAAAGGCTTGCCATGAGGAATTGCAAGTTTTCCATTTTGTGCAAAAGTGAAATTTCAATGATTTTATCCAACTTTGCAAGGCCATAACTTTTGATCCAAAATGAATTAGAATGAGTTCTTGTACTTTTTGAAAAGGGAATGATCCATTCTACAACTTTCATGACCAAAGTTTTTCCATTTGAAGCATTTTTGAATCAAAAAGCAAGGGTTGAAAAAGTTTCCCAAAATGGCAAGTTTCCATTACAAGTCATTTTCCCAAAAAGTCAACTTTGCAAATGGCTTGAGATTCTTCAATTTTGTGAACTTCTAACATCTTCTATGATCAAATAAAGATCATACATGATCAAAATGATGATGAACACCCTTTGGTTGGGTCATTGAGGGCCTCAGATGCCCTGATTTTGCACTGACTTGCTCAAAAAGTCAACTCTTGATTAGATGCCTTCCCCATGGAATTTCTTCATGAAACTTGATATGCATGATCCTTATAGCATATAGAGACCAATAGAAACAATAATGACCAAAAAATTTGGAGTTATGTCCTTTGAAACCAAAACCCTAATTCTAGGTCATCTGTGCAGTCAAACCTGGCTCTGCTTCCATGCCTTTCTCAGTTCTTGTGATTTTTTGACATTCTTGACTTTGAGAGGATATAATATGATGCTTGAACATACATGGACCCCTTTGAAGTGATTGATGACCTTTGGAGTGGCTCAAATGGCTCAGATCACAAACCCTAGATGCAGATGACTTAGAAACAATACAGTGAAGCCAATATGCAATATGAGATGCTATGATTGAACTTATGCATATGAAGAGATCAAAAGCCATGGTGTGAATGGGTGAGGGAAAATTTGGGGTGTTTACAGCTGCCCCTATTCAAACATGAGTTAGCTGTGTAGGATGTAAGCAACGGCTTAACAGGCAAACAAGATAACTTGTGGTTGAATACCAAAGACAGTCCAAAATTTGCACTCACAGAATGAAGAAGAAAAGGGATATAGATTGTAAAAGAAAATAAAGCATGATTATAAAGTACGGGCGACGGAGGACGACCTTCGAGCAGAGGACGACTGCTGGGGAAAGAGCAATGACGGGGACGACCGACATGCTGGGGATATAAGAGATTATGATGGGGACGGCCATCAAGTAAAGCTATAAGATTCTCTGGGGATTAGAGGTAAGAATAAATGATGAGGTACGGTCATCAAAGGTGAAGGACGATCACCTAGAAGGGGACGGCTGCTCTGTTGGGTATAAGATGAGGGACGGTCATCTAAGGGTGAAGGACGATCACCTGGCAAGGTACGGTTGCCAAAAATATCGCGACATAGGACGAATGTCGGATAAAAAGGTCAACGATGGGGACGACCATCGGATAAGCATGATGAAGGACGATCATCAAGAGGTGAAGGACGATCACCTAGCAGGGTACGGTTGCTCTCAGGGTTTATCATGACATAGGGCGAATGTCAGATAACAAGATCAACGATGGGGAAGGCTATCGGATAAAATGATGAAGGACGATCATCAAGAGGTGAAGGACGATCACCTAGCAGGGGACGGCTGCTAAAAACATCACGACATAGGACGAATGTCGGATAGGAAGAGGTTCTAATGAATAGAGACTCCGCTGCGGGAAAGGATGAGGGACGGTCATCCAAAGGTGAAGGACGATCACCTGGCAGGGTACGGCTGCCGGAAAGGTATCATGACATAGGACGAATGTCAGATAGAAAGGTAATAATTTAACAAGTTTCGTTGGGGATTTCGCTGGGGAAAAGTAAACACGGACGAGTGTCTATATCCAAGAAATGAGAGGTATAATTGTTTGGGTACTGTGCATAGACGAAAGATGCGGACGAGCATCCTTAAGACTATGATACGGACGAGTATCAGGTAAAAACAAAAGCTGACACATGTTCAGAGATGATGATACGGACGAGTATCAACTGGTTAACAAAGAACATGGACGAGTATCAATTCTGTGGGGACTCCTCTGGGGAATAGTAGACACAGACGAGTGTCCAAATTCAAGAAGACATAAGTGTTTGACACGGTGTCTAGATTAAAGATGCGGACGAGCATCCCTAAGACTATGATACGGACGAGTATCAGGTAGAAGCAAACACTGACACATGTTCAGAGATGATGATACGGACGAGTATCAACTGGTTAACAAAGAACACAGACGAGTGTCGAATCTGAGGGGATACGAGTGGTATATACAAGATACGGACCGTACGAGTGAAGCATGAGTAAAGTGGTGTACAGATGAGTTTCTAACTTGCTGGGGAGAGCGACACGGACGAGTTTCACAAGGAGAAAGGTGTGGTATAAGGTTTCCCCAAGTATTTAGGTGACTATGCTGGGGAAGGTGACACGGACGGGTGTCTGAAGAAGTGTATTGAATATGTACAAATATATATGATTACAAAGAGTCTAAGTAACTGTACTGGGGGAGGTGATACAGACGAGTGTCAAGGATTGGTATGTATATGTATCTGTGAGTGCAAAGGGGACGCTTTGGCTTTCTATTGGGGATATGACACAGACGGATGTCAAGAAGTATCTGTGATATGTATAAGTGGTTTGTTTGTAAAGAAAGCTCAGGTGACTTTACTGGGGAATCATGACACGGACGGGTGCCAAAAGGAGTGTGCATTTGTATTTGTGGGTAAATGGCAAATGCATTGGCTCTCTGCCAGGGAATCTTGGGGAGTTTTCCGTATACCGTTGATGGATTGTAAGTTTTCACAAGTGTTTGATTTAGATCATGGCTTATGATTATGAAATATGTTTGATTTTTGCCATAATGCTCCGTATTAGACGGAATGCTACGCTTTGTGGGAAAATATGATGCGAATGCTATGAACATGCAATGGTAACTGATCCGGGATTCGGATCCCGTTGCCGCGAAGATCTCTGGCCGATCTGCTTGAAGTGGACATCCCGGCTGGGGATGAAATCACTGGTAGGTCTGTCATGTATGACTTTGCTTGGGGAATAGGTCATTGATAAACCTATCTCATTAATGAGGGACCCAGCTGGGGTTTGTAGAAGCTTTCTTCACTCTGTTGTGATTCCTTCACGCGTTGCTCTTCCGGGTGGAGGTTGACACTTTGTGGGGAGATGGTTCCCTGGCTTTTGTACTTGGCTGAGGAGGAATAATAAATGGCAACTCAGCTGGGGAGAAAGCACCTCCGGTGCTAAGACTGAGTAGATATTGATTTGCCAGCTTGCTGGGGTGAAGCTTTCGTGCCCCATGTTGTGCTTTGAATACTTGCAATCCTGAAAAGACATAGAAACGTACAAGTAATCCCGAGGTAAACCTTACCGAATTCCATCATAGGAGTTTAAACACTCCTGGGAGTAAGTATATTTCCTGTAAGCACGTATTCTTTAGAAGGGAAACATCTGTATTTATGTGATCAGTATCTTAGAGACATCGAACATTTTTTGCAAATGAAAATAAAATGTACGAGACGAAACATGACTGAAAATATGATTTTATTAATTCATGTGCCCTGAATTGGCAAGATACAATCAAAGAAACGGATCCCTTGGAATGAGGAGATCGTTACAAATTGAGAAACAAAAAGGTGCTGGCAATGTTGATGACGCTTCAAGGAGCTTCCCTTTTTGCTATGACTCGTATGACATTTGACGTTCTTCTCATCTTGCTTTCTGAAGAAGGTTGATTCTGACCGACGCTCCAACCTTTCAGAACTTACCGGTTGTAAGTGATACAGACGAATTCAGAATGCAGTTGTTCGCTTATTCCCTTATTTTTGCATGGATCGCCATTTCGGGTTTTCAATCCATCGGGATACCCATTTTTGCCTGAGTTGTCCAATGCGGCTTTTCAACTCAGCGGGTGTACATTTTTTTATTTATTTTCCCTTATTTTTGCCCGAGTCTTTTATTCTGTTTTTGACTCGCTGGGATGCCCTGTTTTTGCCTGGACTTACATTCTGTTTTTATGTCCAGCGGGTCATTTTCATGCGAAGTATTTTTTAACTGCATCTGAATTCACAGGGGACGGGAAGTCTTCACCATCCATAGTACTGAGCATGAGCGCTCCACCGGAGAAAACTTTCTTTACTACGAAGGGCCCTTCATAATTCGGAGTCCACTTGCCCCTGTGGTCTGTATGAGGAGGGAGGAGCCTTTTCAGAACAAGATCTCCTACTTGGTATTCTCGGAGCCTGACTTTCTGGTCGAAGGCTTTCTTCATTCTTTTCTGATACAGCTGCCCATGACAAACTACAGCCAATCTCTTCTCTTCAATCAGATTCAGTTGTTCGTATCGGGACCGGACCCACTCTGCTTCGCTTAGTTTAACATCCATCAGTACCCGTAGGGAGGGTAATTCAACTTCAACAGGTAGAACTGCTTCCATACCATACACAAGCTGATATAGTGTTGCCCCAGTGGATGTTCTGATTGACGTTCGGTACCCATGCAAGGCAAATGGTAGCATCTCATGCCAGTCTTTGTATGTGACTACCATCTTTTGCACAATCTTCTTGATATTCTTATTAGCTGCCTCAACAACGCCATTCATCTTTGGTCTGTAAGGAGAAGAATTGTGGTGTTGGATCTTGAAGTCCCGACATAGCTCTGCCATCATTTTGTTGTTTAAGTTGGAACCATTGTCAGTAATGATTCGCTCGGGAACTCCATACCGACAGATGATGTCTCTCTTCAGGAATCAGGCTACCACTTGCCTTGTAACATTTGCATAAGAAGCTGCTTCAACCCACTTGGTAAAATAGTCAATGGCTACCAGGATGAATATTTGGCCATTTGAAGAAGTTGGTTCAATCTTGCCAATCATATCAATGCCCCACATGGCAAAGGGCCAGGGTGAAGACATCACATTCAGGGGATTGGGAGGCACATGCACTTTGTCCGCATAAATCTGGCATTTATGACATTTTATGGCATAAGCACAACAGTCAGCATCCATTGTGATCCCGTAATAGCCTGATCTCAACAATTTCTTGGCCATGGCATGCCCTCCTGCATGGGTACCAAAGGATCCTTCGTGCACCTCGTGCATCAACAAGTCTGCTTCTGTTCTATCAACGCATCTGAGGAGTACCATATCAAAGTTTCTCTTGTACAGGGAACCATCAGTATTCAGGAAGAAACTACCAGCTAGCCTTCTTAATGTCTTCTTATCATTGGAAGATGCCCTAGGTGGGTATGTTTGATCCTCCAAGAAGCATTTAATTTCATGGAACCAAGGCTTATCATCCTTTACAATGTCTGTTGCAAATACATATGCTGGTCTGTCAAGTCTTTGTACTGAGATCCGAGGTACAAAGTTGGCAGCTTGAACTTTGATCATGGATGAAATGGTAGCCAGAGCATCTGCAAACTGATTCTCGTCCCGAGGGATATACTCAAGTTTGACCGTTGTAAAGAAAGTCAATAACCTCCTTGTATAATCCCTGTAAGGTATCAGATGATCTTGGTGTGTGTACCATTTGCCGTTGGTTTGATTGACTACCAAAGCTGAATCTCCGAATACGGTCAAAGTCTTGATTCTGAGGTCAATGGCTTCCTCAAGACCCATAATACAAGCTTCGTATTCAGCTTCGTTGTTAGTGCAGTTGAAAGTGAGCTTTGCCGAGAAAGGCATGTGAACTCCCTTAGGTGTAATGAGTACTGCACCAACACCACGACCATTCATATTGACAGCCCCATCAAACATCATAGTCCATTCTTCCTCCGGGTCAGGCCCTTCAGTGTGAACAGGCTCTTCATGATCTTTTGCTTTTATGAATATGATGTCTTCATCAGGGAAGTCAAATCTCATAGGCTGGTAGTCATCAATGGGTTGCTCAGCAAGATAATCAGACAATACACTGCCTTTGATGACTTTCTGAGATGTGTACTGAATGTCGTATTCTGTGAGGATCATTTGCCATCTTGCAACCCGTCCGGTAAGTGCTGGCTTCTCAAAAATGTACTTAACTGGGTCCATCTTGGAGATCAATAAGGTAGTGTGAGTCAACATATACTGCCTTAGTCGGCGAGCAGTCCACGCTAAAGCACAACAAGTTTTCTCGAGCAGTGAATAACGTTGTTCACAGTCGGTAAACTTTTTGCTCAGGTAGTAAATTGCATACTCTTTTCGACCAGACTCGTCATGTTGGCCCAGCACACACCCCATTGACTCTTCTAAAACTGTCAAGTACATTATCAGAGGTCTTCCTTCAACTGGTGGCATAAGGATTGGAGGCTCTTGTAAATATTCCTTGATCTTGTCAAAAGCCCTTTGGCAGTCTTCGTTCCACCTGACCGTTTGTTCTTTTCTTAACAGCTTGAACAAAGGTTCACAAGTTGCTGTAAGGTGAGATATGAACAGTGAAATGTAGTTCAATCTACCTAGAAACCCCCGAACCTCTTTTTCAGACTTCGGTGCAGGCATTTCTTGAATGGCTTTGACTTTATCAGGGTCAACTTCAATCCCTTTCTCGCTTACAATAAAGCCCAGCAGCTTACCAGATTGTACCCCGAATGTGCACTTGTTGGGGTTCAACTTCAGTTGGTACTTCCTCAGACGCTTGAATAACTTCAGCAGATTTACCAGGTGGTCTTCTTCTGTGAGGGACTTGGCAATCATGTCATCCACATAACATTCGATTTCTTTATGGATCATGTCGTGGAATAACGTTACCATAGCCCGTTGATAAGTTGCACCAGCATTCTTCAATCCGAATGGCATCACCTTGTAACAGAATGTGCCCCAGGGTGTGATGAAAGTTGTCTTCTCCATGTCTTCAGGTGACATCTTGATCTGATTGTATCCTGAAAATCCGTCCATGAAGGAGAACACCGAGAACTGAGCCGTATTATCAACCAATACATCAATGTGAGGTAATGGGAAGTCATCTTTCGGGCTGGCTCTGTTCAGATCCCGGTAGTATACACACATCCTTACCTTGCCATCTTTCTTAGGCACAGGTACAATATTAGCAACCCACGGCGGGTAACTGGTCACAGCAAGGAAACCGGCGTCCCACTTCTTCTGTACCTCTTCCTTGATCCTCATTGCCATATATGGGCGAGTACGGCGCAATTTCTGTTTTACCGGCGGGCAGTCTTCTCTTAAAGGCAGCTTGTGCATGACAATATCGGTGTCCAACCCTGGCATATCCTGATAAGACCACGCAAAAACATCCACATACTCTCGAAGCATATCAATCAGTTGTTCTTTCACTGAGTCTTGTAGGCAGGCCCCGATCTTAACTTCTTTCACATCTTCTTCCGTACCAAGATTAATCGTTTCGACCTCCTCCTGATGAGGAGTGATAACCTTCTCCTCTTGCCTTAAAAACCTGGCTAGCTCTTCAGGAAGCTCATAATCTTCTTCAACCCCTTCATCAGCTTGATTGATTGGATTGTCAAAGTCATACGAAGTCATAGCTGTGCTGTTGTCGGTGCAGTCTGAAAGGCACTCTCTGCAAGGGTTTAGATTGTTCATTTTAGTGATCGATTTTAATCTTGTTTAGAAAAAGTGAAATGAAGTTTTCATTTTGGAAAACATTGCCATTTTTATTTTTGTACAAAAAGAAAAATGAAAAACAGTGAGCGGAAAAGGAAAAAGACTCATTTGCAAAAGATGTCCGATATTCATTGATTGATCTGTTTGCACAAAATTACAAGATGGCCCGATTACAAAATGAGTCTTGTCATCTTGGGCAAGATGCAAGACTTGATGCATGCTTAAAAATACAGGAAATAATAATTACTTTGCAGGAGTAACCCTTATAATTTCCTGGGAAGACCAGTTTGAGATATGGCTCCCCGGGGTCCTTGGACGTATCCAGCTCTCCAGGTTGCGCTCATCTTCCGACTCATCTTCCAAGCTGTTCACTGCATCCGGGGTGAGCATTCCCCCGCTGAAAAAACTGGGCCTCTTAGCAGCCTCTGATTGATCTTGTTGAGTTGGTTTGTAACCCAACCCAAATCTGTCCTCCTTCTTCTCCACAGGCAGCAGCTTGCCCCAGCCTTGGGCAGTACCTTCTTCAACAACCTTCCTGGCTTGTTGATAAGATGTCATGGAGGTTCCTAGTACAGCAGATGCTTCATTAATGTTCAGGGCCTCAAATCCCTGGCTCATAGTTTCATGGATCTCTCCATCCATCTCAATGTACTTGTACGTAGCCAGATGGCTAACAAAGATATCTTCTTCACCACAGATGGTGATGATCTGGCCTTCCCACTCGAATTTCAGCTTCTGGTGAAGGGTAGACGTAACAGCGCCAGCGGCATGGATCCAGGGTCTACCCAACAAACAGCTGTAGGCCGGCTGAATGTCCATCACATAGAAGGTAATTTTAAAAGTCTGTGGGCCAATCATCACAGGCAGATCAATCTCCCCAAGCACTGATCTCCTAGAGCCATCAAATGCTCTCACCACCAAATTACTTGGACGCAATGCCAAGCCATCATACTCCAGCTTCACTAAGGCTTTCTTTGGTAGGACATTGAGCGATGACCCAGTATCCACCAGTACATGAGATAGAACAGCACCTTTGCATTCTAGAGTGATGTGTAAAGCCTATTGTGGTTACGTCCCTCAGTTGTTAAATCAGCATTGGTGAAACCCAGTCCATGACTGGTATTGACATTTTCCACCACAGTTTCTAACTGATTAATAGTGATCTCCTCAGGCACGTAAGCTGCGTGCAAGACTTTCAATAATGCATTCCTGTGAGCTTCAGAACATATTAACAGGGATAATATGGAGATCTTTGAGGGAGTTTGGTGAAGCTGATCCACCACTTTGTAGTCACTTCTCTTTATAATCCTCATAAACTCGTCTACATCTTGTTCAAAAGACGTCTTCTGAGTTTCTTTGATGATTGGTTCTTCAACTATCACACTCTTCCCCTTTGCTTTTGCAGCAGCTTCTGCTTCGGCGTTAGGTCTTTGCAATTGTGAGGCAAAAAGGCGTCCGCTTCTGGTGAAGCCTCCGCCTCCCCCAACATTATCAATCTGTGGAGAAGAAGTTGAAGAGTCCAAAGTGATTTTCTCCCCGTTGCAGTAGAGGTCGGAGCCATAATGCCAAGGTATGGCATTACTGGTTTCATATGGAACAGGCCCAGGCACCGTAATGGTAACTGGACTGACTACTGCAGAGGAGGGTACTGAAATAGTGTGCGGATCGTAGTAAATGGTGACGGGTGACCTGGCAGGAAGTGCCACTGTTTGCTGCTGAAGGTTGTTGTCAGGAGGAACATTTGAGGGATCATAATAAATGGTGACTGCTGAAATATCTTCATTATTTTCTGTTGGCGTTGTAGAAGATTCTGCTGAATAAATGGGTGCTGATGTTGTAGAAGAGATGGTTGTTGACATCTGATTTGTTGAAGTGATGGACGGAGCCATTGTTGATGATATTGATGAATTGGTCGGAATGATTGTTGTTGCAGTTGTAGTAGAGTCAGGAATTGTTGTCAAAGGGATTGCTGGATTTGTAGGCACCGTTGTTGAGATCTGAAGTATACCACTTTTGATAAGACCATCTATGCCGCTTCTCAAATTATCACACCCGTTGACTAAAATGTTGCAGTACCCACAACCGAGCTCACACCCGGGGAACATCTGGCACTCTAGAAGCTGAGCTTTAATCTCGACCAGAGGTGTCCGAATCTGTCCAACATTGGTGATTAAGAAAGATGGCTTATCTTCCTCAATGGCATTAATTCTTGGTCCTCCATGATTGGGCATGGGATTCTTGTTGACATTTGGAGGGGGTGCGAAGTTGAGGGCTTTAGAGTCCACCAGATCTTGTACCTTCATTTGTAAAGCCCTGCATTTCTCAGTATTGTGGCCAGGTGCATTGGAATGAAAAGCACACCGGGCGTTGACATCATAATTTCTTGGAAGATTGGAAGGATTAGGAGGTGCCAATGTCCTTAACTCAACCAAGTTGAGCTTCAGGAGTTGTGGCAATAAAGCAGCATAAGGCATAGGAATAGGGTCAATCACCCTATTTGCCTGTGATGGTCTTTGCTGAAAAGGTCTTTGTTGTTGATTGCTGTTGTTGTTGTTGTAGTTTCTTTGTGGCGGATACTGAACTTGCTGTTGATAGTGTGGTTGTTGTTGTGGTTGATATGCTGGTTGCTGAGGAATTGGAGCTGGAATAGTGACAGCTGCTACTGATCTGTGGACATACTGAGGTCTGCCCCTGTTGGCATGAATAGCATTAGTCTCACCGGTTCTTCTAGGTCCCACAAAAGGCTTCCTGGGATTACTAGAAGAACTTGCACCATTATCAGAAATTTTTCCCATCTTCAGAATGCTTTCAATTCTTTCTCCAGCTATGACTACGTCAGCGAAGCTGGTGGAAGAAAAGGCAGCTAGCCTGTCAATATATGTTCCTTGCAGTGTATTCATAAACATGTCGGCCATTTATCTTTCCGACATGGGTGGCTGGACAGCAGCAGCAAGCTGTCTCCACCTCTGGGCATATTCCCTGAAGCTTTCTCTGGAGGTCTGAGACATTCCCATCAAAAGGGTCCTGTTAGGAGCCATGTCCAGGTTGTATTGGTACTGCCTGATGAAGGCCTCGGCTAGGTCCTTCCAGCATCTGATTATAGCTTTGGTCAAGTGAGAGTACCATTCCCTTGAAGCCCCAGTCAAACTGTCTTCAAAGTAAAACATCCACAGTTTTTCATCCATGGTGTATGCCTTAAGTCTTCCCAGAAAAGACTGCAAGTGGGTTCGTGGACAGGAAGTTCCATTGTACTTCTCGAAGCACGGGGGTTTAAACTTGTGGGGAATTCTTACCCCATCCACTAACCCCATATCCATGACATCAAAACCTAGGGAATTTTGAGACTCCAGAGATCTCAGCTTTTCAGCAATTTCATCAAACCTCCTGTCATAGGCTTCATCCCCAGCTCCCATTGCAGTAAACTGCTCCTCTTGGGGGTCTTCTTGTAAGATCCTTCCTCCAGTAGTATTTCCTTGCACATTACCCGGGATGTTGACTTCCGGATGTAGATGAGGCCCATATACTGGTGGATTAACATGAGGCTGACCCCTTTCATTGTTACTTGTTCCTCCAGTTCCCAGATGGGGTTCTTCTGGGGTTTGCCTTTCTACCAATACCCTCAACCTTTCTTGACTTTGAGCCAAGCCATTCATTACTTCCATGAACTGGGTCATTTGGTTTCTCATCTCCAGCCTTTCATTAACCATTTGAGTTCTGACCTCTGTCAGATTTTGCTGTACTTGATCCATCTGGATACCAGGAAGGTTGTTGCGAGTAGGATACTTGTGCGGACGGTTGAGAGGGAACACCCGACGGCGAGCAATAATTCCTGAACCACAACAGAGTTAGAAACAAAATAAAGTAATGACAAAGCCTACAAACAAAACAAAAGTCAGTATGCAATGCAGTATGCTTATTTGTTTCCAAGTTATCCGGCTTGGCACTTGGTTTTGACCTTTCCAGACCCTGAGGAAGATACTCTGATGTTGCTTGAGAGAAAAAGAACTCAGTGAAACAAACTAACAAATATATTACAAATGGTGAATCATACATAGTCTGTTTTTACAACATGTGCCCTGAAGGGTCAAAATACAACATAAAAGTAAAAATACATGAAATGGAAATAACAACAAGCAAAGAAGTCAAACATCTAATCCAAACTCATCCTCCTTAACCTCCTTCAAAAGTGCTTCAGTTACAGGACCAGCCGGATGCTCTGTAATGTTCATGATAAGGAGGTTTCTGGTGGCAATAGTAGTGGCCAACTTCTTGTGCATGTCTTGGTCCTTTGACCTCTTCACACCAGCCCTAATCTTCAATTCTGAAATCTCCTTCTGGGCTTCTAGCAGAGCCTCCTGTTGTTTCTTCTCAATGGCCTCTAACTGCTCAATCCTGGCCTGAGTTCTCTTATCCTCTTGAGTGCGAGCTTCAGTGATTCTGACTCACCTATCTTGACTTTCTTTTAGATAAAGATCAGTCCTAGCCTTTTGAAACTGGGCCTCTTTGCAGGCAAAATTTGCTCTCCAGCTCTTGATTTCTTAATGTAGTCCTCTGCTTTCTCAATCCTGGCTAGATGCTCCACCTTAAGCTTTTCCAACCTCTCAATGTCTAGACGACCATCACTCCTCTCCCATAGGGCCTTCTTTAGAGCTTGAGACAGATTCTCATTCCTCTCCTTCAGTTTCTCAAATTCTTCCAGGCTGACAGTGGCTGGAAGTGGTACTGTGTATGGTCCAGGTATATCCTTAATGGTGAAAGGCATCCCAGAAATCTGAGCTCTAACATGAGACCATTCATAATACTGAGCTGAAGCCACATTATTGCACCTCCCAAGAATGGCCATCCCTTTGGTCTGGATGTTGTCCCAAGCCCAGGATGCTTGTCTGACAACAGCTAGATTAGGTTTTATCTCACAGTACAGGGTTTCAGCCAAGTCTTGCACTCTAGGAGGGTGAACCAAAGCATAGCCCAATTGTCTTTTAAACAACAAAGGGTTGTAGTTGATGCAGCCCTTCACTCCTATTAGAGGTACATTGGGGAATTTCCCACAGCTAGTTATTATGTCCCTGCCTTTGGTGCTATGGGTACACCATCTGATGTCATCTGAAGTCAAAGCAATAAGTCTCTTAGCCCAATTCTTCTGTTGGTGAGGATTCAGGAAAGCATCAGTCTTGGGTAAGTGTTTGAGTAGCCAAGTATGAAATAGAGGAGCACAGCATCTCACCAACCTTCCTCTTTGCTTTTCATTCCTCTGGTGAACATAATAATAGAAATCTCCCAGCAATGTAGGCACTGGGTTCCTCAAAAGGAAGAGATGAAGGGCATTCTTGCTGATAAACTTGGGCTCATCTGCAAATAGTATAACCCCATATATACTAAGGGCTAACAATGCACAAACTGCCCTCCATTCTCCCAAGGAGGCCTTCAGGATGGCCTGAGAAGTCAGAAAGTCCAAGTGTAGACCAGGGATCCCAGCCTTTGTGGTCATGTTCTGCTCAATCAAAATAGGTTCCAGGTGCAGTGCTTTTGCCACTTCTCCATTGCTGGGAGAAATCATTTCTGGGTTGAAGGGGACATCACCCCTGACAGGTACTCCAATCAAAGATGAGAACTCCTCCAGCAGAGGTCCCAACTGAAAGTTCTGGAAAGTGAAGCATCTCAAAGGAGGGTCATAAAACTGTAGGCAAGTGTGGATCAAACTCCTCTGAGAAGGGTCCAGGTCCATAACCATATCAAGGATGCCTCCATAATGCTCTCTGAATAATGGGATATGGTCTGGAGTGATAAGTGCCTGGACCTACCTGATGCCAGTCAGCTCAGGCTCAAAGAAATGGTATGAAATGTTGCTCTTCTTGGGTGCCATAACTGCTGATGAAGAGCTGAAACAAATGCTGATGATGAAGACTGATACTGGAGATGAGCCACTGATAGGCTGAGGCTGATGATGAAAGTAACTGAAGCAGGCAACTGATGAAGATAGTTGAAGCAGATCACTGATGAACAAAGGTCTATGCAGATGAAGGGGTCAAAACCAAGCCAGATGTAATATGGATACCCTGAAAAACAAATAAACAAATGTTAAAATGTTGCAAATGATGAGTATGCAAATGATATGCAAGGGTTTTTGATCAAGCTGGATCTGATTACTGCCTTGGTATAAGTCCATGTATGTTTAAGAAGTCCAGATGGAGGTTCAGAAATCCAGTAACCAAGGTGGGGGACTCAAATAAAGAGTCACATGTCCAGGGTTAAATCACAAGAACTGTCCAAAGTGAAGCATTCTTAAATAAAACAAGTATCAAGGTATGATGTGGCCAGTGGTACCTGCAAACCTGTAAACAGCCCAACCCCCTCACAGGTGGTGTTCTAGAACAAGGATCCTCAGACTTGGATCAGTTATGAGAAGTGTAAACACTTCTAACCCGGAGGTACAGTGTTTACAATAACCATAAAAGATCCTCCTCTAATTCACCTCAGTTTCTGAAGGTCATAGTAAAGGTCATCCAGACTTAGCAGGCTTCCCAGATAGCCCTAGCACTACAGGAAATCTGTAGCACAGAGTTCTCAAGAAGAAACCCACATCTGAACCGTGTTTCATATTCCCGCACCAGACCGAAATGGAATGGGAAAGAACATGAACCACTCTAGCCTAGGTGTCACTCAGGTCCCAGGTATAGGACCTTAAACTCTCAATAGAACCCCACCCATCAAAACAAAACCAGATCCAGCCAGATGACAATATGACAGTATGATATATAAAGCTGTAAAGAAAGCAATAAATAATTGTACATAAAGCAAAAATAAATACAAATATACAAACACAATTAGCACATAACATTCCAATAAACACAAATCAAACAAGCTCTAGGAGGAACCCACAAAAAGAACCAGAAGCCCTAGTTACAGTATAAGGTTCCCCAGCAGAGTCGCCAGGCTGTCGCTCCCACCAAAATGACAACCCAGGTCAGAAGAGGTACAGACGCGAACGGTCGGCGAAAAGGGGATGAGAACACACAGGAGTGAACTCAAGAGAAAAGAAAAGAGTCGCCAGCTAGGCATTTTTATCCCGGAGGAAAGGTAATGCTGCATAGACCTAGAAAGATATGGATAAGACGGTTGCGAACCAGAGAGACTGAGAAAGGGGGTTGATTACAACCTGGGAAGGTATTAGCACCCAGATTGTCCGCCGTACTCGACGGGATCCACGCTTAAAAGATTTGTGTTTTAAAGGGGTAGTGTCAGTGCAATTTGTGTATAAAAGGACTGGAAAAGGATGTACAGGTGTCAGTGTAAGAGAAGTGTGAAGTGTATAAATGAAGTGTCAGTGTAAGAACAAGAGTATAATGCAAAAGACTATGAGGCTTAAAGAATGATGCTAGAAGGAGGGGGAATATACAGAGACTTTTGTTCGATAACTGTTAAGTTATGCCTACGTATCCTCTCGTGCAATGAGGAAGTCAGAACACCGTAGTTCGACTCAAAGAGACTGAAAGATAAATTGACTGATGAACTGCTTGCTTATCTATGCTCAAGTGTATGATCTGTCTGGCTCAGGTGCTAACTGTCTTGCATTAGACGGAAGAAGCGAGTTCTCGTTTGTGAATGAATGAGGTGAGAAAAGAATCCCGAAGGAGACGATTATTGTTTGTTTTTGTGTTTTCAGTCTTTTATTGCTTTTTGGAAGTTTGTCATAAGCTAATGAGCTTAAGCCTAAACCAATGGGTTAGTAAACTCATCACATCTTCCCTCTGATTAGGGGTAATGAGAATACCTTAAGTGTGAAGTCAGTGTCTCACACTCAATCACCATGGTGTAGGATTAAGATCATTAACATACTTGTGATTAGTTAAATGTTTTTGTTGTTTTTGTTTAGTGTTAAGTAATGAGATTAAGCCATAATCAAGGATTTAATGGACTCATTACACCATCCTAATAGAATGATAATAGATGAGAACATTTAAGCTGAGAAAGACTCCTCAACTTAATCCATGATTAGGAATTATCCTCATGACAAAACAAAGCCTTTGTTTGGTGGATTTTAATTAATGGTAAGATTAAGAAGTGATTTTTATGGTTTGTAAGACAACTTGAGGAGGACTTGTCCATTAACACTAGGGTTAGTCCTTCTTAACCAATTAAGGAAGAATTAGAACCCTAATGCAAGGCCCAAGTTACAAGCTTGATGTCTTGGTGATTATTAAGTGAATTGATTAGAGGATTTAAACACATTAAGGGTTTAACACTTAGGATTAAAGTTATACACTCCATCCTAATAGAAGGATGCAGGCATAAGCTTAATCACAATGCCTTAAAGCCTTTAGGGTTTAGTCCCTGATTATGAGATGAGAAAAGAAGACTCAAAGAGACACAAAGGTAAAAGCTAAGTGGGGGACTAATCAAACCCTAATTATTATCATGCTTGGTCATTCCTAGGTTTTGTGATGCTTAAGAAGGAAATCTTCAAGGAACCACCAAGGAGAGAAGCATATGAGAGGAGCAAAGATAAGCAAAACAACTTGCTTCACTTAAGAAGACAACTTGCTTAAAGAAAGAAGGTAAGATGAACAAGAATGAGCAAGCTCAATCCAAAGCACAAGATAAAATGCAGCAATGAGGCATAAGAGAGATGAAAAGAGATTGTGAGAAGTGAAGGCAAATCCACTTCTCAAAACAACTTACCACCTGAAAAGTTAGTAAAGAAATGAAATGTAATGCAAAATGAGATGAAATGTGATGATGCAAACCAAAACCAGGAGCATAAAAATGATGTTATTGATGCTAAGAGATGTTGCAAACATGAGGCAAGGCATGAGAATGATCATACAAACATATGGATGCAAAAGAAGCATGCTTTGAACCATGAATGTTCATGAAAAGTTATGAGATGCAAAAGACATATAACATGGCAAATGAAAGATGCAATGATCAAACATGATTCTAATATGTCCTAAGATGTATTATGAATCAAATGGATGCACAAAATGTCATGGCAAGTCATGGTATGCAAATAAATGGAAGATGGATGCAAAGGAAGGCATGAATTAGGGTTCATGATCAACACACAAAGCAAAATCCAAAACCAGAAGCAAGTGACATGATAAAAATTTGAAAATGCAAAAAAAGGAACCCTAGACTTATACAAACTCACTGCCCAAAGGAGGGGATCCAACTCTTAACCTATGGAAAGTTATGAATTTTCTAAGATTGCTAGGGTTTTAAGGTACCTTGTCAAGAAAAATGCCAAACAAATAGGAAATGCAAGATCAATTCAAATCAATTTTATCCTATAAACTACATGCTATGCAAGATGCAATGCAAAAAGAATCATTGTCCAACTCTCAATGGTTAGGCAGAAATGAATTTGTGAAATTTGAAACAAAATATTGCCTTGAAATGAAATTAATTCCAAAGAAAATTATCAAAAGGCATCAAGATCAAAAAAGAAATTTGGTTTGGGAGTTGGACAATTTTTCTAAATGGTTTTAAATGTTACATGAATTTTTTTGTGATTTTTAAATACCTAAAAGTATTTTTAATTAATTGATTTTCATTAATTAATTAAAAATAAAATTTTAAATGATTTATAAATAATTTTTAAAGCAAAAAATAAAATAAAAATATTTTTGTTTTCTGAAAAATAATGAAAACCTTGACAAAAAGTTTCATAATTTTTAAATATTTTTTGCTATTTTAAATTAAATGTACAAAATAAATCAAATAAAATGAAAATTAAAATTAAAAAAAAAAAAAGAGAAGTATGCACAATGAACGAACCAGATTGATTCTGGGCAGGGAAAGGTTGACTTGGCGCCATATCCAATGGCCCAAGTTCAAACCTGGCTAAACCATATTTTAAAATTAATTAAACTGAATTAATTAAGTTAATTGAGGATTAGGGTTTCTAATGATGCATCCTGACCATTCAAACACGCGCGGGTCAACCCTGGTTAAACCATCCTACGTTCCACATTCAAACTACAATTAATGACACAGATTAGGGTTAATGATTCTCAGGTGGCCGGAGAAGACTTCCGGTCGTCTTCTCCGGCGAACCAAAACCCTAGATTTCGCTACAGGTTACTGAACAAGCAATTTCTTCCACAGAAATGATCCTCTCCCCAATCTAAACCTAACCCCTCTTTCAAAAATCATTTATTTTCATTAACAAGCCTGAATCGAAGGGAAATACGAAACACGAGCAAACTTTCAGAGTGACATGAAATGGTCATCTCTTACTTATTTTCAAATCTAAATACATCCAGATGATCAGTGCAACATGTAGATTCAATTTGTAACAAGAAAATGGAGTTCTGAGAAAAAAGTTCTTGAGCTATACCTGAGATGGAGACCTTCAAAAATGAGCTTTCTGAGCCTTTCCTTTGTGCAAACCACCTCCAATGGTCCCCCTTGTGCTAATGGCAAGCTTGAATGGAGTTTAAACTGGATATTTTGAGAGGTTCAGTTCTGGTGTATCAGAAAATGAGGTTCTTGTGTGTGCTGTTTCAGATCATTGTGAGGGGTGGGATTTGTTCTATGGATGATTTCTGGTTGATTGGTGAAGGAATTATTGAAGTTTGATGGCTGTGTTGTGTGATTCAAAGAAGGAAAGGTTTTGACAGTTTTTGGAGTGTGCTGCAATGTGTGTGTTTCAGACTTGTGTATCTTATGTTTTATGATCCTTAGGTGATCCATAAACTATCCCAACAAATCTGGAGAGCAGGTATGCACTGTGGGATTTGTATGGGATGATTGGCCCAAAACTCAAGTTTTGTGTACTTGCAGCATGGGCTGTGGCAGAGGCAGTCTAGAGGCTTGTCCTGCCTCAGCTTGAGTCAAGGATGGCCCTTGGATGGCTCATGAAAGACTGCTGCATTTGGATCATGAGTTGGGAGGGTTCTTGCAACTTGGCCACTTGGTACATTTCATGACTTTTGGCTATGTGAATGTGAGAAAACTTGCTGAATTGTTGGTGAGGCATGCTTCATTAGGTCATGGCAAAGTCATGAAATCAGTTAGAGGTCAAACAAACCCTTTGAGAATCAATTTGCAAGAAATCCCTCTTTGCACTTTCATGAAAAATGACTTATGGTTATGTGAAAATCAAGGCATAGAAATGGAAAATTCTTTGGGCCAATTCTGATTTTAGGTCATGCATTGCATTGGTATGATGATTAGAGGTCACATTGAAGTCACATAAAGGCTTGCCATGAGGAATTGCAAGTTTTCCATTTTGTGCAAAAGTGAAATTTCAATGATTTTATCCAACTTTGCAAGGCCATAACTTTTGATCCAAAATGAATTAGAATGAGTTCTTGTACTTTTTGAAAAGGGAATGATCCATTCTACAACTTTCATGACCAAAGTTTTTCCATTTTGAAGCATTTTTGAATCAAAAAGCAAGGGTTGAAAAAGTTTCCCAAAATGGCAAGTTTCCATTACAAGTTATTTTCCCAAAAAGTCAACTTTGCAAATGGCTTGAGATTCTTCAATTTTGTGAACTTATAACATCTTCTATGATCAAATAAATATCATACATGATCAAAATGATGATGAACACCCTTTGGTTGGGTCATTGAGGGCCTTAGATGCCCTGATTTTGCACTGACTTGCTCAAAAAGTCAACTCTTGATTAGATGCCTTCCCCATGGAATTTCTTAATGAAACTTGATATGCATGATCCTTATAGCATATAGATACCAATAGAAACAAGAATGGCCATAAAATTTGGAGTTATGGCCTTTGAAACCAAAACCCTAATTCTAGGTCATCTGTGCAATCAAACCTGGCTCTGCTTCCATGCCTTTCTCAGTTCTTGTGATTTTTTGACATTCTTGACTTTGAGAGGATATAATATGATGCTTGAACATACATGGACCCCTTTGAAGTGATTGATGACCTTTGGAGTGGCTCAAATGGCTCAGATCACAAACCCTAGATGCAGATGACTTAGAAACAATGCAGTGAAGCCAATATGCAATATGAGATGCTATGATTGAACTTATGCATATGAAGAGATCACAAGCCATGGTGTGAATGGGTGAGGGAAAATTTTGGGTGTTTACACCGTGCGTTTGCCACCTATTTACAATTGAATGAGTCGGCTCATAAAGGATTTTGAGTCGACTCATCCACACTCATGAGTCGACCAAAAATGATGCATCGGGCAGCCTGTTTGGACCCGTGCGTTTGTCATCAATTTAACACTGAATGAGTCGGCTCATTGATGAATTTGAGTCGGCTCATTCAGTATGTTTTTCTAAAAATGTCAATCCTTGCTTTTTCATTTTGAACCTCTCAAGCTTTCAAAACATGCCAAGTTTTTGACACATTAAAACCATGCCATGTCACACATCATATTCTCTTTTCTTCGTTTCTTTTGGATTGTAGATTTGTTAGAATCTGAGAAAATATTTGTTATCACCCTTTTTATTTATTAAGTTGTTATTGATTTAGTTGTTATTATAATTTAAAGCAATTTAATTTTGTTTTATTCCCAATAAAAACCTGGTCCCCTTTTCCTTTTATTTATTATTCTTATCTAATTTTATATATTTATTTTTTACTATATTTATTTCAGAATTGATTAAGTAGGTTTTCTTCTTAGGCTTTTGTCGTTCCTTGGATTTCCATCCTGGTACAAACGCGAAAGTGGCGCGGAAAAGGGTAGAGTCGCCAGCCAGGCATTTTTATCCCGAAGGAACGGGAATGGTAATGCTTCAAAAACCGAAGAAAAGAGAGGAAGTAAAAAGGTCATGCGAACCAAAGAGACTGGGTTCGGGAGTCGGTTACGACTTGGGAAGGTATTAGCACCCCAGATCATTCGCCGTACTCGACGGGATCCATGCTTGCAAAGAAAATGTTTCAAAGGGTGAAGGAACTGAAAGCTGCTGCAAAAGAACTGAAAACTGGATCTGGAAAAGAAAAGAAAAAGGGGGAAAATGTAGGGAAAAATAAAAGAGTGTGCTCGAACGGGCCCTACCCCGCTGCCTACGTACCTCACTGGCCATGAGGATCAGAGTCACCGTAGTTCCCCTAACTAGGGGTGGAAAATTTGCTTGTGTTTTAAGCTTGAACTGCTTATGTCAATGCTCAGGTGTTGCAAGCTCGGACGAAGAGTGTGTAACCGTCTTGCAAAGTGATAAGTAGCAGCTAGTTCGCGTTCAGAGTGAAGGTGATGAGAAGAGAAGTCCTGAAGGAAAGACGCTTATTGCTTGTTTGTGTTTTTTAGAAGACTTTTAGGAGTGTGGCACAAGGAAGTGAACTCAAACTCTTTTCCATGGAATGTGTACTTGCTACTACATTCCAAGATGGAATAATAGAACAAGCACACCAAGTAAGGAGAACTTATCCAAGACTTCTTTCCAAAGATTAGGGCCTAAGCTCACTAACTTATTTGAAATTATTAAGTATCTTAGTGATTAAGTGAAGAAGTGTTTTTTAGGATTTTCTTGATGAAGATGACCTCATGATCAGACTTGTGCATCATGCTAGACAAGTGTATTATTCCAAGATGGAATAAGGCATCATGCTAGACTTGTGCATCATGGAATAAGGCTATTGCACATGAGATCATTTCAATCCTTATTAAATGTTTTTTTTAGGTTTTTTGTTTGAAGATGAGAAGAGAAAGAGAACCAAAGAGGATCTTAAAGGTAAAAGTCTAATGGGGAAAAACTAATCCTAATATTAGCATGCTTGGATAATCCTAGGTTAGTGTGGTTTGATGTCTATCCTAATGAAGAAGAAGGAAAGAAAAGGAAGAAGAGAGGGAGAAAGCTAGAGAACTACTTACTCCTCTAAAGGAGATAAGTTGCTTCTAAAGGGGGAAGAAGGAGGATTGAAACAAAATATGGCATAAGGCACATCAATTATTACAAAATAGAAAACAAAGTAAAAGAAGAGATGAAGAATTGAAATGTGGATAACATCCATACTTCACTTACCATGAGCCCCTAAAATGGTTAGTAGCATAACCAAAGAGTAAGACAAAAACAAATAAAATCAAATGAGATACACATGAATAAAATATCATGCCGATACATCACAACCAGAATTGAAATATCACTCTCAAGTGCCAAGATCAAGCATACAACATAAGATGAGAAGTGGATCAATCAAACCACAACAAAACAACAGAAGCTACCATGAAAGAAACAAAAGCAAACATGGAATAGAAAAGATCACACAAGCTACACATGCTTCACAATCATCAAGACCAGAATCACATCAACAAAAGAATATGCACAAACAACCCAAAAGACGAAAGAAAGGTTCATACAAGTTCAAACACAAACAATATAAGAATGGAGAGTGAAGTGAACATGTGCATAAGTGTAAGGACAAACACAAACCAAATTAAGGCATAAGTATCATGTGAAAAACCAGGGACCTAATCATGTTAATATGTGCCTAAGAAGCATAAGCAAGCATGGGGAAGAAGCACACAACCTCAATCATAAACATCAAAGAGAAGGGATGAACAAAGGAAGTGAGGTGAACATGCATACATTTGTGAGAAACTTTAAAGACGAGTAACAAAGAAAATTCTCAAAGATCACAAACTAAGCAAGGGCCAGGGATCAAACCTCATATAAAAAGACCTCTAATATAAGAGTTGGCACAAGTGCCCTCCTAGCCCAAGAAATAAGCATGCTAGCAAGAAGAAGCAAAATTAAGGCAATCTCTCATGAAAATTCAAATCAAATCACAAACTCATGCAAAAATTATGCAAATAAGCACAAGTATTCATTAATCAAGTGATAACATCATGTCAAAAGAGAAAAGTCAGAATCATAAGAAAACTAGGTCGAAGGACCTCAAGAACACCAATTAGGGTTTTGAAACTTTAAGCTCAAGTCAACTATCAAAAATATTCACACAAGCTTCTAAAAATCAGAAGAAAAATCATCCACAAACTATACCTTGATATGAATCAAATACAAAAAGAACCAACTGCAAATTCAAATTTATGATCAAGATATAAAATCTACAAGTCAGCATGTATTTAAAATGAATTAAAAACAAATAATAAAAGTGGAAATTAATTCCAACGTGGAAAATGAAAATAAATGGAAAATAAAAATATCAAAAATTAAAGAAAATTAAAAGAATTATTCATGATTAATTTCAGAATATTTGTGAACATTTAACAAGTCAAAAATCCAAGTGATTAGCGCCTGTGTGTATGATACTTAAGGTGAGGTGCCACACAACTTGAAATTAAAACCTAAATGAAGTCACGTGCATGGGATGTGGTAATTTTTATGTGCTGGCCAATTATGGTGCGTTCAGATTAAAGATCTAACGGCTACTGGATCATCTTCTTCATTCAAATATTCAAACATCATTCCAGAATTCGGCGACCGGAGCCCTAGCTCCGGCGCCGAAAAATTCAAAGTCAAGAACAAATAATCATAGAAATGGATGCCAACCTCCAGATCTAATAATTCAAACACGTAGAACAAGAATATGAGCTTAGATTTTTCACTGGATCAAAAGATAATGCAAATCGAAGACAAACAGTTTCAAACATCAAACTTAAATTCAACACAACATGCTCATTTCTTACTCAAATAAAAATCTAAACACATCACAATCATCAGCATAGCACGTAGATCACATTGCAAGCATCTAATTTCAAATCCAGATCTAAAAATTCCAGAGCATACCTGAGGTTGAAGATCCTTCAAAACACCAGGAAAAGACTCCTCCAGCTGCAGATCCACTCCTTCTAACTTCTATTTGCAAAATAAATTCAAAAGAAGCCTTGAAACCTCCTAGATCTTGAGATTCGACACCAACTGCACTTGAATGGCACTTGATGAAATCTGAGGATTCAGCTTCAATGAGTGGTTGATTTGTGATCCTTAGAGCTCAAGGATGAAGAATATGGAAAGAGATTTGAGAATGAGAGCCTGAAGACAGAGATTCAAAGGCTTTTATTTTTGTGCATAAAACTTTGAAGTTGATGAATGAGAGAGAGCTAGGGCTGAAGTTTGTGTGCAATAGCTTTTATATGATCCATGTATCACACTGATTAGGGTTTTTGAAAGGATGCACGTGAGAATCTTGAGGTTGAGGTGATTTTGCAAATTGGAATGAGAATTGTGATCTCCTCATTTGGTCGTACGTTTCCCTCTCTCTTTGCACATGCTGGTCATGCTTGATTCACCAATTCAAAAGTAATTTAATCCTGGCCATTGAATGCTTGAGTCATGCATTGTGAATGATCTTGCATTTTTGCACTTTATGAAACATTCACTTATCCATACACGAATTCCATGACTTTTGTTGAGCCAAATGATCTTAGAGAAATGCAATGTGATGTTATGATCAGAATTGGTACATGGGATAACCAAATAATGAGTTACAAAGCAATTTGCAAAGTTATAGAAACTTGCATTTCATGTAAACCCTAAAAATGTGTGACTTTTGATTGGCCATAAATTTCAAACCATGAGGGCTATGAACATGTTCTTGTACTTTTTAGAAATGGGAGATCATACTATACCACTTTCATGTTCAATGAAAATTCATTTGGAGTCATTTTGGTCATGAAAGAATGCCTTGAAGATTAGGGCAAAACTTACCAAATTTGGAATGTTTAGTTACATGCCATATGCCAAAAATGGAAACCCTTGCCAAAACCCTAAATTCTTGATTTTTGACTTTGCTAAACCTCTTCTATGACCTTAAGAATATCCCTTGGCTTGAAAAATGGGATTGGAACCCTTGAATTGTCACAGTTGACTTTTCAAATAATCAGTTTGACCAATTTCTTCTTATGCAAGCAACTGATGAAATATCTTCCTTCCTCAATGAATTTTCTTACCAAATTTCATCCATAGAATTTTCATATCATATGAAGGACTTTGCCCACAAGAAATGGCCAAAGTCTCAAAGAATCCCTGCTTGAACATGAAACCCTAATTTGAGGACGATTTGTGTAGGAGCTTGCCCTTCCTTGGATCATCTGATAATCTCCCAACCTTCTGGGCTCTTGTAGAGGATCTTGAGCTTGTACATGACCTAGAGACACTTCATGGGACTTGGGTAAGGTCACTTGACTTCTTACTTTGACTTGTAAGGCTTCAAATGCACCAATGATTGATCATATGCCCAATGATAGAACATGGGTATGTTATGCTTCATTTTTCTATGCAAAAATGCTAAGGATATGCCATGTTTATGATGATTATGACATGATAAAGATGCTAGAAAGAAGAAGGAAAATTTGGGGTGTTACAGCTGCCCCTATTCAAGCAACTGTTAATCTGAAGAGGACGATAGCACGACTATCGACCATTCAAGATAAACTGTGGTTTAATACCAAGAAGACCTGAAATTTGCACTCTGCTGAAGAATGCAGAAAATGGGAAATTAAACCCAACACTCTGGGTGACTGAAGTGAAGACAAGAAGACGAGCTCTTTCCAAACCAGGTGAGAAACACCTAGATAGACGAGTCATCCTCAAGCAAACCTGTTACGCCAGGAACTGGACATACTTGCCCTCTTCAAGTAAACTTGTTATGCCAAGAACTGGACATACGAGCCCTCTTCATGCATTTTACAAAAATGCATGACTTGAGATAGACGAACCTCCTTCGGATAAACCTGTTACGCCAGGACCGGTGATGCACTTAAGTCTGTGGGATAGACATGCATAATCAGGATAGACGAACCTTCTTCATATATTCTCTGTAGATATATGGTCTAAGACAGACGAGCCTTCTTCAAATAACTTGTTACGCCAGGTGCAACATTAGGATTTGACGGACCCTCTTAACAAATCTTACATAGATATGTGGTCTCCGAGACAGACGAACCTCCTTCGGATAAACCTGTTATGCCAGGACCGGTAACCATTTTGACGTTTAATCCCACCGTCAGGACTTCAAACCTCTTCAACACAGACGAGTATTGGATGATCATCAAGAGAACACAGACGAGTTCCATTAGTCAATGATACAAACGAATACCAGACGATGATCTAAGAAACGCAGACAAACGCTTCGGGCGATGATACAGACGAATATCAACCATGGATACAGACAAATACCAGAAATCCATCACAGACGAGCATTTGGAGTAGTAATACAGACGAGTACCAGAGATCCACCACAGACGAGCATTTGGAGTAGCAATACAGACGAGTACCAGAGATCCAACATAGACGAGCATTTGGAGTAGAAATACAGACGAGTATCATAATGATTATCAAATCAGTACATATGGATATAAGCTAACACAGACGAGTGTGAGGGAATGCAGACGAGCAACAAGCAGATATCAAACACAAACGAGTGTTGGGAAATGCAGACGAGCAATAAGCAAATATCAAACACAGACGAGTGTCGGGGAGTGCAAACAAGTAGTACACAATATCAAACACAGACGAGTGCTGGGGAGTGCAGACGAGCATAACACAATATCAAACACATATGAGTGCTGGGGAGCACAAACGAGCAGAACAAGTGTCTGACTGGAAGCAAGAATCACAACTCTGCAGGGGAGAACTAGATCAAGAAGCTTCAACACTTAACTCTGGCTGGGGAGATGAACACCTGTCTATGTCCTCACATTAGCCAAAAATAAATTGGTGAATTCTCTGGGGAATATTGCCATGATGGGAGTAAATCCCAAACATGAACTCTGTGGGGGAAATCAAGTGTTCAGCTGTCTGCTGGGAATACTTCACTTGTGGAAAGATAAACCGCTTGGGGATAAGAAAAATTCAATTAGCTTTGAAGTTCTGCTGGGGATTCCACTTGCTTTAATTTAGCTGGGGAATATTCTCTGCTTGGGTAGATATAACACCATCCTGCAACAACAATATACACACATGTGCCCCAGGGATTTACATGGTATGATATGTTCATCCATTGTCACCCGACACTCAAAGATAATTTTAAATGTTTCCCTTTAATGTCATTTTTTTTGGAAAATCACCATGTTTCAGATGCAATGTTCTTTTTGCCAAAAATTCAGGACATTTTTGCAAACAAAGTAAACAAAACACAACACAGCTTTTGACGGAATATTCATTCATTGAGAAGCCTCTGAATAGGCAAAGTTTTACATTAAGAAGCAACTACCTGGAAAGAGGTAGCTACCATAAAATTGAGAAAAAGAAACTATCCTAATGGCAATGTACCCGACATTCCAATGAGTTTCCTTCCTGCTATGACCAACATGTTTTCAAAACTTTCCGTTCTTACCTTTGCTTTCTGAAGAAGATGAGGGGACTGATTCCTACCCTTATGATATTTCCAGACCGCATGAAATGGTTCAGATTACTTGGATCGCAGTTATTCGCTTATTCCCTTGTTTTGCGTGGATCACCCTTTCGGGTTTTCAATCCACCGGGATACCCTTTTTTGCCTGAGCTGTCCGATGTGGCTTTTCAACTCAGCGGGTGTACACATTTTATTTATTTATTTTCCATAACTTTTTCCCGAGCTTTTTATTCTATTTTTAGCTCGCTGGGATGCCTTTTTCTTGCATGGACTTTAATTTTGTTTTTGTGTCCAACGGGTCTTTTTATGCGAAGTATTTTTTAACTGCGTCCGAGTTAAAAAGGGATTGGAAATCTTCTCCATCCATAGTAGTGAGCATCTGTGCCCCACCTAAGAACATTTTCTTCACTATGAATGGGCCTTCGTAGTTTGGGGTCCACTTGCCCCTGTGATCTGACCCTGGAGGAATAATCCTCTTGAGTACAAGCTCGCCTACTTGATACTCTCGAGTACGTACTCGTTGGTTGAATGCACGCTTCATTCTCCTATGATAAAGCTGACCATGACAGATAGCCGCTAATCTCTTTTCCTCAGTTAGACACAACGGGTTATATCGAGCACGTACCCATTCAACCTCATCAAGCTTCACATCCATCATTACACGTAAAGAAGGAATTTCTACCTCAATAGGAAAGACTACCTCCATGCCATACACCAAGGAGAAAGGAGTTGCCCCGGTTGACGTCCTGACTGACGTTCGGTACCCATGTAGTGCGAATGGTAACATCTCATGCCAATCTTTGTAAGTGACAACCATCTTCTGCATAATCTTCTTAATATTCGTATTAGCTGCCTCTACCGCGCCATTCATCTTTGGCCGGTAAGGAGCAGAATTGTGATGCCGAATCTTGAAGTCCTTACACAGTTCTGCCATCATCTTGTTGTTCAAATTGGAACCATTATCAGTAATTATTTGCTCGGGCACTCCGTATCTGCAAATAATGTCTCTTTTCAGAAACCTGGCTACCACCTGGCAAGTGACATTGGCATAAGATGTTGCTTCAACCCATTTGGGGAAATAATCGATCGCAACCAAGATGATGTTATGACCATTTGAAGCAGTAGGATCTATCTTCCCGATCATGTCAATGCCCCACATAGAAAAGGGCCAAGGAGATGACATGATGTTGAGCGGGCTAGGAGGAACATGCACCTTGTCTGCATATATCTGGCATTTGTGGCACTTACGGGCGTAAGAACAACAGTCTGCATCCATTGTTAGCCAATAGTACCCTGACCTCAATAACTTCTTAGCCATAACATGTCCTCATGCATGAGTACCGAAGGATCCCTCATGGATTTCCTACATTAATAGGCCTGCTTCGTGTCTATCCATGCATCTGAGCAAGACCATGTCAAAGTTCCTCTTATACAAAACTCCGTCTGCATTCAAGAAGAAGCTAGCAGTAAGTCGTCTCAAGGTTTTCTTGTCATTGGATGATGCCCTAGCTGGGTATTCTTGTTTTTCCAGGAAAAGCTTAATATCAAAGTACCAAGGTTTCTCATCAGACATTGCGTCTACAAAGAAAGCATAAGCTGGTGTATCAAGCCTGGAAATGTCAATCCTGGGAACATAGTTCTTACACAAGACTTTAATGGACGAAAAAAGAGTAGCCAATGCATCGGCAAATTGATTCTCATATCATGGTATATATTGAAGATTAACCGTTGTGAAGAACGTCAACAGTCTTCTGGCATAATCCCTATAAGGAATTAAGTGTTCTTGATGTGTATACCACTTGCCGGTAATCTGGTTAATAACGAGGGCTGAATCTCCGAATATATCGAGGGTCTTAATTCGAAGATTAATAGCCTCCTCTATTCCCATTACACACGCCTTGTATTCCGCTTCATTGTTGGTGCGACCAAAAGTAATTCTGGCAGCGAAGGGAAAGTGAACACCTTCGGGGGTGATAAGAACAACACCAACTCTGTGTCCATTGATATTGACTGCCCCATCAAACATCAACTTCCATTGGATTCAGGGTCAGGCCTCTCCTCCGGAAGTGGTTCCTCGCAATCTCTTGCCTTGAAGTACATGATGTCCTCGTCAGGGAATTCAAACTTCATTGCCTGGTAATCGTCCTCAAGCGGTTGCTGTGCAAGGTAATCTGACAATACACTTCCTTTGATGGCTTTATGGGAAGTATATTGTATGTCATACTCTGTTAATATCATTTTCCGCCTTTAAACCCTTCCGGTTAATGCTAGTTTCTCGAAAATATACTTGACAGGGTCCATTTTTGAGATTAGCAGTGTGGTGTGGGTCAACATGTACTGTCTCAGTCGGCGAGCAGCCCATTCCAAAGCACAACAAGTTTTCTCGAGCAGTGAGTAACAGGATTCACAGTCGGTAACCTTTTTGCTAAGGTAATAAATAGCATGCTCTTTTAGACCAAACTCGTCGTGTTAGCCTAGCACACACCCCATCGACTCTTCTAACACAGTCAAGTACATGATAAATGGATGTCCTGGAACTGGAGGCATTAGAATCGGAGGCTCCTGAAAATATTCTTTTATCTTTTCAAAGGCTCTTTGACAGTCCTCATTCCACCTGACCGTTTGTTCTTTTCTTAACAATTTGAAGATTGGCTCGCATGTGGCAGTTAGATGAGATATAAACCGTGAAATGTAGTTCATTCTCCCTAAAAACCCACGCACTTCTTTTTCTGTCTTCGGTGCAGGCATGTCTTGTATTGCTTTTACTTTTGCAGGGTCTACCTCGGTTCCCCTTTGGCTAACAATAAAACCCAACAATTTACCGGAACGCACTCCAAAAGTGCATTTGTTTGGATTCAACCTCAATCTATACTTTATCAACCTGTCAAACAACTTTTTGAGATTGACCAGGTGTTCTTCTTCGTCCCGAGACTTAGCAATCATATCGTCCACATAGCACTCAATTTCCTTGTGTATCATGTCGTGGAACAAAGTTACCATAGCCCGTTGATACGTTGCCCCAACATTTTTCAACCCAAAGGGCATAACTTTATAACAGAATGTACCCCACGGGGTAATGAATGTTGTTTTCTCCATGTCTTTCGGCGCCATCTTAATCTGATTGTACCTGGAGAAGCCATCCATGAAAGAAAATACCGAGAACTGAGCAGTGTTGTCTACCAGCACATCAATGTGAGGTAATGGAAAGTCATCCTTTGGACTTGCTCTGTTTAGATCCCGATAATCGACGCACATCCGGACCTTACCATCTTTCTTTAGTACAGGCACAATGTTAGCTACCCAAGGTGGATAACTAGTTACGGCAAGGAACCCGACATACCAATCAACTCCTTCTTTACCTCGGCCTGCAGACTGGCCCCAATCTTTATCTATTTCTTTACATCCTCAGACCCGATGTTGATGATCTCTATTTCTTCCTGATGAGGCTGAATGACCCTTTCCTCTTGTTTCAACAACCTAGCCAATTCTTCTGGGAGTTCACAATCTTCCTCAACCCCTTCATTAGCTTGGTAGATAGGATTGTCGAAGTCATGCATAGTCATTGCAGGAACGTTATCACAGGAATCCGAATGATCAACACTGCACAAATGATGTGCTTATTTCAGAATCTGTTTTTTTTTCAAAAGAGACGCAAACACACAAAAAACACAGAAAAAGAAAACATTGCCATTTTATTTGTTTTGTGAAAAAATTAGAAATGAAAGAAAGAGAACACAATTTGCTTGAAAAATGTCATTTATTTCATGGAAAAAGTAAATGCATTAAAAGCATGGTGGCCCTACAGATGGATCTATGCACCTTGGGCAGAGTGCAGGATTTGACATGCAGTATGATAAAAATGGAAACAAAGAAAATTACTTTGACTACCAAGTAACTTGAAAAAAATCTTCAGCAGACCAGTTCTGGAGCTCCTCCTCAGGTGCACATGGGTGAATCTAGTTATCCAAGTCGCAGTCACTATCCCCCTCTTCATCTGTTGCATAAATGTTGTTCTAGTCGAGCATTCTAGAACTTGTGAACGTTATGGACTTACTTCCCTGAGACCAGCTAGACCCACTAGGTTGATATCCAAGACCAAACTTGTCATCTTTCTTTTCTACTTCTAACAGCTTGCCCCAGCCCTGGGCGTTTCCGGATTGGACTACTTCGTTAGCTTGCTTATAGGAGTAGATAGGAGTCCCTTCCTTCTCATGGCTTTGAACTGCAGCAACTAGAGACAAAGTACTAACATTAATTGTCTCAAAAGCTTAGCAAAGTGTCTCATGGATCTCCCCGTCCATTTCCACATACTTGTAGGTCGACAGATGACTTATGAAAATATCCTCTTCTCCGCATACAGTAACAACCTGGACGTCTACCACATACTTTAACTTTTGATGGAACGTGGATGTTACTGCATCAGCAGTATGAATCCAAGGACGCCCGAGCAGAAAACTATAAACGGGTTGGATATCCATAACATAGAACGTGCTCTTGAATACATGAGACCCAATCTTTACCGGTAGCTCTACCTCCCCGAACACAGACCTCCATGACCCATCAAAGGCTTTCACAATCAAATCACTGGGTTGTAAAACAATGCCATCAACATTCAGCTTCATTAAGGCCTTCTTAGGGAGCACATTGAGAGAAGAGACTATATCTTCCAAGACATGTGATAGAATAACACCCTTACACTCCATGGTGATGTGTAAGGTCTTGTTGTGATTACGTCCCTCGGAAGTGAGATCTCTATTTGTGAATCCAAACCCATGGTTGGCATTCACACTGGCTACCACGACCTCCAACTAGTTAACAGTTATCTCTGTGGTACATATTCCATTTGCAAAACCTTTAGCAAAGCCTCCCGGTGAGCCTGGGAACACATTAACAACGACAAAATGGATATCTTGGATGGGGTTTGGTTCAGCTGCTCAACCACCTTAGAGTCACTTTTCTTAATTATTCTCATGAATTCCTCAACTTCTTTTTCAAAAGTTCCCTGACTAGCAGTAGGAGTTATCACCTCTTCGATCACTATTTGTTTACCCTTAGTTTTTGCAGCAGCTTCAGCTTCAGGATCACCTCTAAGAGTTTGAGGAGAAAAGAGACGCCCACTCCGAGTAAACCCACCAACGCCTCCGACATTCACAACAGTCGGGTCAATTGTCACCGCTTTACTTTCCACCTTCTGACCTTCTACTTACACGTCTGAACCATAGTGCCAAGGGATGTCCTTGTCATCAACATAAGGAACCGGTCCCAAAACAGTAATGGTTACTGGACTCACTTTTGGAACATAGATAGTCACAGGCTCCCTCTGGGCAGGAACTTCAGCAGGATCAAAATAAATTGTTACTGTAATCACACAATCACTTCTATTGTCAACCCTGTCAAACTGTAGAGACCCCTCATCAATCAAACACTGCAACCCAACTTTCAAATCCCCGCAACCATTAACTGAATTCATGCAACCCTCGCAGTCAAAACCACAACCTGGGAATACCTGCCCTTTCAACAATCTGTCTTTCACCACTAACAACGAAGTCTTCACTTCATCCACATTCAAAATCAAGTTCAACCTCTCGCCACCATCAACAACGTTTATCCTGGCCCCTCCATGATTTGGAATGGGGTTTGATGTAACATTTGGAGGCGGTGCGAAGTTAATTTCTTTCGAGTCAATCAAGTCTTGGACCTTATGATGTAATGCCCTACACTTCTCTGTTGAGTTCCCGGGAGCTCCTGAATGAAATGCGCATCTTGCATTATCATCATACCCCACTAGAAGCTCTCTAGGTGGTGGTGGTGCTAATATCCTCAACTGAACTAAATTCAAATCTAACAATCTCTGGAGTAGTGTTATGTATGTCATTAGGATGGTCTCAAGCACCCTGTTAGCTGGAAGAGCTTGTCTCTGTTGATAGGGTATTTGCTGATAGTTATTTCGTTGTGGTTGTTGTTGTTGCTGCTATTGTTGTGGTTGTTGCACATGACTTGTTGGAATGGTGATAGCTTCCACCTGCTCGTAAGATCCCCTGTATCCACGTCCCCGGCCTCAGCCTTACACAACATTAGTTTCTCCTTCCCTTCTTCTTGGAAGTCCGTTGAAAGCTTTTCTAACACCGCTTGAGCTACTTGCACCACTGTCTTGGTTCTTCCCTATTTTCAGCAGAGTTTCAACCCTTTCTCCAGCTATCACAATATCATTAAACTTTGTTGTTGAACAAGACGCCAGTCTCTCAATGAACACCCCATGTAATGCTCCCATAAACATGTCTACCATTTCATTCTCTAACAAGGGAGGTTGTACTCGAGCAGCAAGCTGACGCCACCTCTGGGCGTACTCTTTGAACCCTTCTTTGGCACTCTGAGACATTGTCTGCAACTGGGTATGATTTGGAGCCATATCCAAATTATACTGATATTGTTTCACAAACGCCTCAGCTAAATCCTTCCAGCTTCGAATATTGACCCTGCTCAACTTCATGTACCATTCCAAGGAAGCTCCTACAAGACTATCCTGGAAGTAATATATCCACAACTTCTCATCATCTGTATGCGCAACAATTCTTACCACAAAAGACTGAAGATGAGTTTTCGGGCAAGCTGTTTCGTTGTACTTATCAAAAGTAGGGACCTTGAACTTGTAGGTGTCGCTCCCACCAAATGACACATGGTCGGAAGGGGTACAGACGCGAACGGTCGGCGAAAGGAGATGAGAACACACAAGGGTGAACTCAGAAAGAAAATAGTCACCAGCTAGGCATTTTTATCCCGAAGGAAAGGTAATGCTGCATAAACCTAAGAAAAGATGGATAAGACGGTTGCGAACCAGAGAATCTGAGAAAGGGGGTTGTTTACAACCTGGGAAGGTGTTAGAACCCAGATTGTCCGTTGTACTCGACGGGATCCACGCTTGGAAGATTTATGTTTTAAAGGGGTAGTGTCTGTGCAATCTGTGTATCAAAGCTGGAAAGAATGCAAGTGTCAGTGTAAAAGAAATGTGAAGTGTATAAGAGAAGTGTCAGTGTAAGAACAAGAGTGAAATGCTCAAGACTATGAGGCTTAAATAATAAAGCTGGAAGGAGGGGGGATATACAGAGACTTTTGTTCGATAACTGTTAAGTTATGCCTACGTATCCTCTCGTGCAATGAGGAAGTCAGAACACCGTAGTTCGACTCAAAGAGACTGAAAAATAAATTGACTTGTGAACTGCTTACTTGTCTATGCTCAAGTGTATGACCTGTCTGGCTCAGGTGCTAACTGTCTTGCATTAGACGGAAGAAGCGAGTTCTCGTTTGTGAGTGAATGAGATGAGAAAAGAATCCCGAAGGAGACGATTATTATTTGTTTTTGATATTTTCTGTCTTTTATTGCTTTTTGGTGTTTGTCATAAGAAAATGAGCTTAAGCCTAAACCAAGGGTTAGTAAACTCATCACATCCTCCCTCTGATTAGGGGTAATGAGAATACCTTAAGTATGAAGTAAGCACCTCACACTTAATCACCATGATGTAGGATTAAGATCATTAACCTACTTGTGATTATTTAAATATTTTTGGAGTTTTTGTTTAGTGTTAGGTAATGAAAGCCACAATCAAGGATTTAATGGACTCATTACACCATCCTAATAGAAGGATAATAGATGAGAACATTTAAGCTGAGGAAGGCTCCTCAACTTAATCCATGATTAGGGATTAACCTCATGACAAAACAAAGCTTTTATTAAATGGATTTTAGTTAATGGTAAGATGAAGAAGTGAATTTTAGGGTTTGTAAGACAACTTGAGGGGGACTTGTCCATTAACACTAGGGTTAGTCCTTCTTAACCAATTAAGGAAGAATTAGAACCCTAATGCAAGGCCCAAGTTACAAGCCTGATGTCTTAGTGATTATTAGATGGATTGATTAAAGGATTTAAACACATTAAGGGTTTAACACTTAGGATTAAAGTTATACACTCCATCCTAATAGAAGGATGCAGGCATAAGCTTAATCACAAAGCCTTAAAACCTTTAGGGTTTAGTCCTTGATTATGAGATGAGAAGAGAAGACTCAAAGATGACACAAAGGTAAAAGCTAAGTGGGGGACTAATCAAATCCTAAATGTTATCATGCTTGGTTATACCTAGGGTTTATGAGGCTTAAGAAAGAATGAGATCTTCAAAGGCCACCAAGGAGGAACAAGATAGGAAAGAGATGAGATGAGAAGAGAAAAGAGGGAAGAGAGGCACAAGTGAGCAAACTCACTCAAAGACAAGTAAAAATGCAGCAAGTATGTAAAATGATAAGGTGAGAAGAGGTAGGAGGTGAAGGCAAATCCACCTCCCAAACAAACTTACCATTAACCTGAAAAGTTAGTACAAGATGCATAAGGGAAGAAATGAGATCAAACAATGCATATGGATGGGCAAAGGCCAAAGTCAGAAACATACACATGATGCAAATGATGTCAAGAGATGGTGTAAAGTCATACAAGATGCATATATGTGAGCATACAAGAGAATGGAGGTATATGGAGCATACTTTGAACCATGAAAGTTCATGAAAGTTTATGAAATGCAATGAAAGTATGACATGTCAAATGAATGATACAATGATCAAACATGATTCTAATATGTCCTAAGATGTCTTATGAATCACGTGGATGCACAAAATGTCATGGCAAGTTCATGTATGCAAGCAAATGGAAGATGGATGCAAATGAAGACAAGAATTAGGGTTTTCATACAATATGCAATGCAAAATTCAAAAGTCAGAAGCAAATGACAAGATAAAAAATTGAAAATGGGATCAAAGGAACCCTAACCCTACACAAGTTCACTGCCCAAAGGAGGAGACCTAAATCTAAACCTAATGGAAGTTATGATTTTCTCAAGTTAATTAGGGTTTCAAGGCACTTCAAAAGGGAAAATGCTTATCAAATTGAAAGTGCAATATAAATTCAAACCAATTTTACCCTAAAAACTACATGCTATGAAGGATGCAATGCAAGAAGAACCATTATCAAACTCTTCATGGTTAGGCAGAATGAATTTTTTCAAGGTAGGATCAAAATATTGCCTTTAAACAACTTTAATTCCAATGAAAATTGTCAAAATAGGTCAAGAACCAAAAAGAAATTTGTTTTGAGAGTTTGATAATGTTTCTAAATGTTTTAAAATGCAATGTGAATTTTTTGGTGATTTTTAAATACCTAAATGCATTTTTAATTAATTAATTTCCATTAACTAATTAAAAATAAACATTTAAATGATTTAAAAATAATTTTTAATGCAAAAAATAAAAACAAAAATATTTTTGGGTTCTGAAAATTAATAAAAGGTTTGACAAAAAAAATTCAGAATTTTTTAATGTATTTTGCTATTTTTAAAAATTCGTAGAAATAAAATATAAAACAAATAAAATAAAAATGAATTTAAAAGGAAAATGAGAAAGTCAAATGATCTGAAGGCCCAGATTCAAACTCAAGGTGGCGGGAATTGACTTAGCGCGCAAACGAACGGCTGGAATTCAAACTCACTTAATTATGATTAAGCCCTAATCCTGAGCCCTAATCACTCTCAGATGACCGGAACAGTGTTCCGGTCATCTTCTCCGGCCAGCCAAAACTCCTATCTCACTCAATACGCATCAAAACTTCATCAAAATCTCCAGAATCAACCCTTAAACCTCACTGAATCTAAACCCCACCCCAAAAATCATTTATTTTCCATGAATCAAGAGAATCAAATCAAAACGCATTTCACGGGCAAAGTTTCAGAACAACATAACATTCTCAAAACTCAATCATTTTCAAAAATAAAAGCATCAACATGATCAGGGCAACATGAGGAACAAGTTTATAACCTGAAATCAAGCTTCTGGAAAATTTGTTCTTAAGGTTACCTGAGGTGAAGCTTTCAACCCTGGAGCTTTTTGGCTGCTTCTTTGGCCCAAGATGCCTTTAATGAACCTCCTGAGAAGTTTGCAATGCTTGTTTGGAATTCCTTATGGCTGGTTTATGAGATTGATGAAGTTCTAACCAAGGGGAGTGGAAAATCGTATTTCTGTTTGTGGGCTTTTCAGGGCAAATTGATGGTTGGGAAATGATCAGAGGATCATGTTGAGTGATTCTGTGAAGTTTGTTTTGAGGTTTTTTGCTTGTGTATTGAGTTTCGAAAGAAAATGCATAAAGAGGGATTTTGGAGAATGCTGTGTTATGGGAGGTTTCAGCTTCCAAGATTGTGTGAGAAATGATCCATGAGGCATGTATGTGAAGCTGTGATTGGTCAGAGTAGTTGGTGTGGCTCAGGTTGATTGGTATGGTCCATTTTGCCAAAAGTCAATGTTAGGTGTCCTTTGAGGTATGGATCATGGCAGGCCAAGGACAATGGGGTGTCCTGCGCAGTAAGGATCAAGGGCAACCATGGAATTCAGATTGAGGCCAATTAGCAAGTTTGTGAGGAGTTGTGGGAGGTTTTGCAAATTTCACTATGTTTGGCCCTTTTGAAGTTTCTTAATGATCAAGGCATGAAAATGAGCAATTCTTTGGTGCATTCTGAATTTTAGGTCATGACTTATGTTTGTGTAATGCTTAGAAGTTGATTTGAAGTCACAATTGGCCTTGGCATTATGTTTTGCAACTTTCCTCCTTTGGTGCATAAGTGAAATTTCATGATTTTTCCCAACTTGGCAAGGCCATAACTTTTGATCCAAGATGAATTAGAATGAGTTCTTGTACTTTTTGAAAAGGGAATGACCCAATCTACAACTTTCATGACCAAATTTTTCTCATTTGAAGCATTTTTGAATCAAAAAGAGGAGGTTGAAAAACTTTCCCAAAATGGGAAGTTTACATTACAATTCACTTTCCCAAAAAGGCAACTTTGCCAATGGCTTGAAATTCTTCAATTTTGTGACCTTATAACACCTTCTATGATCAAATAAAGATCATACACATTCAAAATGATGGAGAACACCCTTTGGTTGGGTCACCGGGGGCCTCAGATGCCCTGATTTTGTACTGACTTGCTCAAGAAGTCATCTCTTGATCAGATGCCTTCCCCATTGAATTTATTCATTAAAATATATATGCATGATCCTCATAACATATAGAGACCCATAGAAACAAGAATGACCAAAAAATTTGGAGTTATGGCCTCTGAAACCAAAACCCTAATTCTAGGTCATCTGTGCAGTTAAACCTGGCTCTGCTTCCATGCCTTTTCTCAGTTCTTGTGATCCTTTGACTTTCTTGACCTTGTGAGGATACAATATGATGCTTGAACATACATGGACCCCTTTGAAGTGATTGATTACCTTTGGAGTGGCTCAAATAGCTCTTGGATTGCTCAGATCACAAACCGTAGATGCAGATGACTTAGAACCAATGCAGTGAAAAAAAATGCAACATGAGATGATATGATTGTACTTATGCAAATGAAAAGTATCACAAGCCATGGTGTGGAATAAGTGAGGGCAAATTTGGGGTGTTTACAGCTGCCCCTATTCAAACATGAGTTAGTTGTGCAGGATGTAAGCAACGGCTTAATAGGCAAACAAGATAACTTGTGGTTGAATACCAAAGACAGTCCAAAATTTGCACTCACTGAAATGAAGAAGAAAAGGGATATAGATTGTAAAAGGAAGTAAAGTATGACTATAAAGTGCGGGCGACGGAGGACGACCTTCGAGCAGAGGGCGACTGCTGGGACAAAGAAACAATGACGGGGACGACCGACATGCTGGGGAAAATGCGGGAAATAAAGCAATGACGGGGACGGCCGACAAGCTGGGGACATAAGAGATTATGATGGGGACGGCCATCAAGTAAAGAAATAAGACTTTTCTGGGGATTAAAGGTAAATGATAGGGACGACCATCGGGCTTGAAGAAATAAATGATGAGGAACGGTCATCAAAGGTGAAGGACGATCACCTAGCAGGGGACGGCTGCTCTGTTGGGGATAAGGATGAGGGACGGTCATCCAAGGTGAAGGACGATCACCTGGCAAGGTACGGTTGCCAAAAGTATCATGACATAGGATGAATGCCGGATAAAAAGGTCGACGATGGGGACGGCCATCGGATAAGCATGATGAAGGACGATCATCAAGAGGTGAAGGACAATCACCTAGCAGGGTACGACTACTCTGAGGGTTTATCATGACATAGGACAAATGTCAGATAACAAGATCAACGATGGGGACGAACATCGGATAATATGATGAAGGACGATCATCAAGAGGTGAATGACGATCACCTAACAGGGGACGGCTGCTAAAAATATCACGACATAGGACGAATGCCGGATAGAGAAGGGGTTCTAATAAGTAGAGACTCCATTGGGGATGATGAAGGACGATCATCAAGAAGGTGAAGGACGATCACCTGGTAGGGTACGGCTGCCGAAAATATCATGACATAGGACGAATGTCAGATAAAAAGGAAAAAGTTCATCAGGATTTGCTGGGGACTCTTCTGGGGAATAGTAGACACAGACGAGTGTCTAAATTCAAGAAGAGAAGGTATAAGTGTTTGACACGGTGTATAGATTAAAGATGCGGACGAGCATCCTTAAGACTGTGATACGGACGAGTATCAGTAGAAACAAACGTTTGACGCATGTTCAGAGATGATGATACGGACGAGTACCAACCGGTTAACAAAGAATACGGACGAGTATCTGTATGAGTGAAAAGCGATGAGTGAGACACAGACGAGTGTTTAACTTGCTAGGGATAGTGCGACACGGACGGGTGTCGTAAAAAGTGTATAAATTCTGAACTGGAGTGTAATCTGTGGGGATAGGATGACACGGACGGGTGTCAGGGAATTGCGTAGGTATATGTAAACATGTACTTGTGAGTGCAAAGGGGACGCTTTGGCTTTCTACTGGGGGTATGACACAGACGAGTGTCAAGAAACATCTGTAATGTATAAGCATCGGTTCGCTCGGGCAATTTTACTGGGGAATGATGACACGAACGAGTGCCAAAAGGAGCATGTAACTGTATTAGTGGGTGTAAAGGGAATGCTTTAATATTCTGCCGGGGAGTTTGAGAGGTATTTTGTATATTGTTGATGGAATATCAGTATTTACAAGTGTTCAGCTCGACACATGGCTTATGATTATGCAATATGTTTGATTTTTGCCGTAATGCTCCGTATTAGACGGAATGCTACGCTCTGGGGAAAAATATGATGTGAATGCTATGATCATGCAAAAGATACCAATCCGGGATTCGGATCCCGTTGCTATGGAGATCTCTGGCTAATTTTCTTGAAGTGGATATCCCAGTTGGGGATGAGATCATTGGCAGATCTGACATATCCGACTCTGCATGGGGAAATAGATCACTGATAGACCTATCTCAGTAATGGGGGACCCAGCTGGGGTTTGTGGAACTTTCGTCACTCTGTTGTGAGATCTTCAGGCGTTGCCCTTCTGGATAGAGGTTGAAACTCTGCGGGGAGATGGTTCCCTGTCTTTGCACTTGGCTGAGGAGGAATGATGACTGGCAACTCAGTTGGGGAGAAAGCTCCCCCGGTGCTAATTGGAAGATAGACTGAGTAGATAATGATTTGACAGCTTGCTGGGGAGTTGTTTTTCGTACCCCATGTTGCGCTTTGAACACCTGCAATCCTGTATGACAAAGAAACGTACAAGTATCCCGAGGTATCCCTTACTGGATTCCATCATAAGAATTTTGACACTCCCGAGAGTTAATATATTTCCTATAAGCATGTAATTTAGAAAAGACGTATATGTATTTATGCAATCAACATCTTAAGGACATCGGACATTTTGCAAATGAAAATAAAATGTACGAGACGAAATATGACTGAAAATCTGATTTTATTAATTTGTGTGCCCTGAATTGGCAAGATACAGTCGAAGAAATAGATCCCCTGAAATGAGGAGATTGTTACAAAACGAGAAAACAAAAAGATGTTGGCAATGTTGACGACGCTTCAAGGAGCTTCCCTTTGCTATGACTCGTATGACATTTGACATTCTTCTCATCTGGCTTTCTGAGGGAGGCTGATTCTGACCGATGTTTTAACCTTTCGAAGCTTACCATGTTGTAAGTGATACAAACGAATTCAGAATGTAGTTGTTCGCTTATTCCCTTATTTTGCGTGGATCGCCCTTTCGGGTTTTCAATCCACCGGGATACCCATTTTTGCCTTAGTTGACCAATGCGGCTTTTCAACTCATCGGGTGTACATTTCTTTATTTATTTTCTCGTATTTTTGCCCGAGTCTTTTATTCTGTTTTTGACTCGCCGGGATGCCCTATTTTTTCCTGGACTTACATTCTGTTTTTATGTCCAACGGGTCATTTTTACGCGAAGTATTTTTTAACTACATCTGAATTTACAGGGGACAGGATGTCTTCACCATCCATAGTACTGAGCATCAGTGCTCCACCGGAGAAAACTTTCTTTACTATGAACGGACCATCATAATTCGGAGTCCACTTGCCCCTGTGGTCTGTATGAGGAGGGAGGAGTCTTTTCAGCACAAGATCCCCTACTTGGTACTCTCGGAGCCTGACTTTCTGATCAAAGGCTTTCTTCATTCTTTTCTGATACAGCTGCCCATGACAAATAGCATCCAATCTCTTCTCTTGGATCAGACTCAGTTGCTCGTATCGGGATCGGACCCATTCTGCTTCATTCAGTTTAACATCCATTAGTACCCGCAAGGAGGATAATTCAACTTCAATAGGTAGGACTGCTTCCATACCATACACAAGCTGATACGACGTTGCCCCAGTGAATGTTCTGATTGACGTTCGGTACCCATGTAAGGCAAACAGTAGCATTTCATGCCAATCTTTATAGGTAACCACCATCTTCTGCACAATCTTCTTGATATTCTTGTTAGCTGCCTCAACAGCGCCATTCATCTTTGGCCTGTAAGGAGAAGAATTGTGGTGTTGGATCTTGAAGTCCCGGCATAGTTCTGCCATCATTTTATTGTTCAAGTTGAAACCATTATCAGTAATGATTCGCTCAGGCACTCCATACCGACAAATGATATCTCTCTTCAGAAATCTGGCTACCACTTGCCTTGTAACATTTGCATAAGAAGCTGCTTCGACCCATTTGGTAAAATAATCAATGGCTACCAGGATGAATCTGTGGCCATTTGAAGCAGTCGGTTCAATCTTGCCAATCATATCAATGCCCCACATGGCAAAGGGCCAGGGTGAAGACATCACATTTAGAGGATTCGGAGGCACATGTACTTTATCTACATAAATCTGGCATTTATGGCATTTCCTAGCATAAGCACAACAGTCTGCATCCATTGTGATCCAATAATAGCCTGATCTTAACAACTTTTTAGCCATAGCATGCCCTCCAGCATGGGTACCAAAGGATCCTTCGTGCACTTCGTGCATCAACAAGTCTGCTTCTGCCCTATCAACGCATCTGAGAAGTACCATATCAAAGTTTCTCTTGTACAGGGAACCATCAGTGTTCAGGAAGAAACTACCAGCTAGCCTTCTTAATGTCTTCTTATCATTGGAAGATGCCCCAGGTGGGTATGCTTGATCCTCCAAGAAGCACTTAATGTCATGGAACCAAGGCTTATCATCTTTAACAACATCTGCTGAGAATACATATGCTGGTCTGTCAAGTCTGGATACTGCAATTTGAGGCACAAAGTTGGCAGCTTGAACTTTGATCATGGATGAAATGGTAGCCAGAGCATCCATAAACTGATTCTCGTCTCGAGGGATATACTCAAGCTTGACCGTTGTGAAGAAAGTCAATAACCTCCTTGTATAATCCCGGTAAGGTATTAGATGATCTTGGTGGGTGTACAATTTGCCGTTGGTTTGATTGATTACTAGAGCTGAATCTCCGAACACGGTCAAAGTCTTGATCTTGAGGTCAATGGCTTCCTCAAGACCCATAATACAAGCTTCGTATTCGGCTTCATTGTTAGTGCAGTTGAAGGTTATTTTTGCCGAGAAAGGCATGTGAACTCCCTTAGCTGTAATGCGTACTGCACCAACACCACGACCATTCATATTAACAGCCCCGTCAAACATCATAGTCCATTCTTCCTCCGGGTCAGGCCCTTCAGTGTGAACAGGCTCTTCATGATCTTTTGCTTTTATGAACATGATGTCTTCATCAGGGAAGTCAAATCTCATAGGCTGGTAATCATCAATGGGTTTCTCAGCAAGATAATCAGACAATACACTGCCTTTGATGGCCTTTTGGGATGTGTACTGAATGTCATATTCCGTGAGGATCATTTGCCATCTTGCAACCCGTCCGGTAAGTGCTGGCTTCTCAAAAATGTACTTAACTGGATCCATCTTTGAGATCAATAAAGTAGTGTGGGTTAACATATACTGTCTTAGTCGGCGAGCATCCCCCGCTAAAGCATAGTAAGTTTTCTCGAGCAGTGAATAACGTTGTTCACAGTCGGTAAACTTTTTAGTTAGATAGTATATTACATACTCTTTTCGACCAGACTCGTCATGCTGGACCAGCACACACCCCATTGACTCTTCTAATACTGTCAAGTACATGATTAGAGGTCTTCCTTCAACTGGAGGCATAAGGATTGGAGGCTCTTGTAAGTATTCCTTGATTTTGTCAAAGGCCCTCTGGCAGTTTTCGTTCCACCTGACTGTTTGTTCTTTTCTTAACAACTTGAACAAAGGCTTACAGGTTGCTGTAAGGTGAGATATGAACCTCGATTGTAGTTCAATCTACCTAGAAACCCCCGAACTTCTTTTTCTGACTTTGGTGTAGGCATTTCTTGAATGGCTTTGACTTTGTCAGGGTCAACTTCAATCCCTTTCTCACTTACAATAAATCTCAGCAGCTTACCGGATCGTACCCCGAATGTGCACTTGTTGGGGTTTAACTTCAGTTGGTACTTCCTCAAACGCTTGAATAGCTTCAACAGATTTACCAGGTGGTCTTCTTCTGTGAGGGACTTGGCAATCATGTCATCCACATAACATTCAATTTCTTTGTGGATCATGTCATGGAATAATGTTACCATAGCCCGTTGATAAGTGGCACCAGCATTCTTTAGTCCGAATGGCATCACCTTATAACAGAACGTGCCCCAGGGTGTGATGAAAGTTGTCTTCTCCATGTCTTCAGGTGACATCTTGATCTGATTATATCCTGAAAACCCATCCATGAAGGAGAACACCGAGAACTGAGCCGTATTGTCGACCAATACATCAATATGAGGTAATGGGAAATTGTCTTTCGGGTTGGCTCTGTTCAGGTCCCGGTAATCCACACACATCCTCACCTTGCTGTCTTTCTTAGGCACAGGTAAAATATTAGCAACCCACGGCGGATAGCTGGACACAGCAAGGAACCCGGTGTCCCACTGCTTTTGTACCTCTTCTCTTATCTTCATTGCCATATCTGGGCGAGTACGGCGCAGCTTCTATTTTACTGGTGGGCAATCTTCTTTCAGAGGCAGCTTGTGCATGACAATGTCGGTGTCCAACCCTGGCATATCCTGATAAGACCAAGCAAAAACATCCACATATTCTCGAAGCATGTCAATCAGTTGCTCTTTCACTGAATCCTGCAGGCAGGCCCCGATCTTAACCTCTTTCACGTCTTCTTCCGTACCAAAATTAAACGTTTCAATCTCCTCCTGATGAGGAGTGATAACCTTCTCCTCTTGCCTTAACAACCTAGCTAGCTCTTCAGGTAGCTCATAATCTTCTTCAACCCCTTCATCAGCTTGATTGATCGGATTGTCAAAGTCACACAAAGTCATAGCAGTGTTGTTGTCGGTGCAGTCTGGAGGGCACTTTCTGCAAGGGTTTAGATCGGTTTATTTTAGTGATCAGTTTTATCTTTATTTATTTAGAAAAAGTGAAAATGAAGTTATTTTATTCTGAAAAACATTGCCATTTTACTTTTGTACAAAAATAAAAATGAAGAATAGTGAGCGGAAAAGGAAAAGACTCATTTGCAAAAGACGTCCGATATTCATTGATTAATCCATTTGCACAAAATTACAAGATGGCCCGATTACAAAATGAGTCTTGACATCTTGGGCAAGATGCAAGACTTGATGCATGCTTTAAAATACAGGAAATAATAATTACTCTGTAGGAGTAACCCTTATAATTTCCTGGGAATACCAATTAAGGACTTGGCTCTCCGGGATCCTTGGACGTATCCAGCTCTCCAGGTTGCGGTCACTTTCCTCCTCGTCTTCCAAATTGTTCACAGCATCCGGGGTGAGCATTCCCCCGCTGACAAACTTGGGCTCCTTTGCAGCCTCTGATTGATCTTGTTGAGTTGGTTTGTAACCCAACCCAAATCGATCTTCTTTCTTCTCCACGGGAAACAGCTTGCCCTAGCCTTGTGCGGTACCTTCCTCAACAACCTTCTGGGCTTGCTGATATGATGTCATGGAGATTCCCAGTACAGCAGATGCTTCATTAATGTTCAGGGCCTCAAACCCCTGGCTCATGGTTTCATGGATTTCCCCGTCCATTTATATGTACCTATACGTAGCCAGATGGCTAACAAATATGTCTTCCTCCCCACAGATGGTGATGATCTGGCCTTCCCACTCGAATTTCAGCTTCTGGTGAAGGGTAGACGTAATAGCGCCAGCGGTGTGGATCCAGGGTCTACCCAACAGAAAGCTGTAGGCCGGCTAGATGTCCATCACAAAGAAGGTAGTTTTGAAGGTCTGCGGGCCAATCATCAGAGGCAGATCAATCTCTCCAAGCACTGATCTTTTAGAGCCATCAAATGCCCTCACCACCAAATTACTCGGACGCAGGGCCAAACCATCATACTCCAGCTTCACTAAGGCTTTCTTTGGTAGAACATTGAGTGATGACCCAGTGTCTACCAGTACATGAGACAGGACAGCACCCTTGCATTCCAAAGTGATATGTAAAGCCTTGTTGTGGTTACGTCCCTCGGTTGTTAAGTCAGCATTGGTAAAGCCCAGTCCATGACTGGTGTTGACATTTGCCACCACAGTTTCTAGCTGATTAACGGTAATCTCCTCTGGCACGTATGCTGCGTGCAGGACTTTCAACAATGCGTTCCTGTGAGCTTCAGAACATATCAACAGTGATAATATGGAGATTTTTGAGGGAGTTTGGTGAAGCTGATCCACCACCTTGTAATCATTCCTTTTTATGATTCTCATGAACTCGTCTACATCTTGTTCAAAAGATGTCTTCTGAGTTTCTTTGGTAATTGGCTCTTCAGGTGCCACACTCTTTCCTTTTGCTTTGGCAACAGCTTCTGCTTCGACATTAGGTCTTTGAGTTTGTGAGGCAAAAAGGCGTCCGCTTCTGGTGAAGCCTCCGCCTCCCCCAACATTATCAACTTGTGGAGAAGAGGTTGATGAATCCAGAGTGATTTTCTCCCCATTGCAGTAGAGATCAGAGCTATAATGCCAAGGTATGGCATTACTACTTTCATAAGGAACGGGTCCAGGTACCGTAATGGTGACTGGACTGACTGCTGCGGAGGAAGGTGCTGTAATGGTGTGCGGATCGTAGTAAATTGTGACTGGTGACCTGGCAGGAGGTGCCACCGTTTGTTGTTGGAAATTGCTGCTGGGAGGAACCTCCGATGGGTCATAGTATATTGTAACTGCTGAGACATCTTCATTGATTTTTGCTGGCGTTGTAGAAGATTCTGCTAATAAAGTGGATGCTGATGTTGTAGAAGAAATGGTTGTTGAATTTTGACTTGTTGAAGTGATGGATGGAGCCATTGCTGATGATATTGATGAATCGGTATGAATGATTGTTGCTGCTGTTGTAGAAGAATCAGGAATTGTTGTTAAAGGAATTGCTGGATTTGTAGGCGCCGTTGTTGAGATTTGAAGGATACCATCCTTAATAAGACCATCTATGCCGCTTCTCAAATTTTCACACCCGTTGACTGCAATGTTGCAATACCCACAACCGAGCTCACACCCGGGGAACACTTGGCACTCTAGAAGCTGAGCTTTAATTTCGACCAAAGGTGTTCGAATTTGTGCAACACTGGTGATCAAGGTAGATGGTTTGTCTTCCTCAATGGCATTAATCCTCGGCCCGCCATGATTAGGCATAGGATTTTTGTTGACATTTGGAGGAGGTGCAAAGTTTAGGGCTTTAGAATCCACCAGATCTTGGACTTTCATTTGTAAGGCCCTGCATTTTTCAGTATTGTGGCCAGGTGCATTGGAGTGGAAAGCACACCTGGCGTTGATATCATAATTCTTTGGGAGATTGAGGGGATCTGGTGGTGCCAACGTCCTTAACTCAACCAAGTTAAGCTTCAGGAGTTGTGGCAATAAAGCGGCATAAGGCATAGGGATATGGTCAATCACCCTGTTTGCCTGTGATGGTCTTTGTTGGAAGGGTCGTTGTGGTTGAATGCTATTGTTGTTATTGTAGGTTCTCTTGCGGATACTGAACTTGTTGTTGATAATGTGGTTGTTGTTGTTGTTGATATGCTGATTGCTGAGGAAACGGAGCTGGAATGGTGACAGCTGCTACTGATCTGTGAACATACTGAGGTCTGCTCCTGCTAGCATGAATGGCATTTGTCTCACCGGTCCTTCGGGGTCCCACGAAAGGCTTCCTGGGATTATTGGATGAACTTGAACCATTATCAGAAATTTTGCCCATTTTTAATAGGCTTTCAATCCTTTCACCAGCTATGACGACATCAGCAAAGCTGGTAGAAGAGAAGGCAGCCAGTCTATCAATATATGTTCCTTGCAAAGTATTCATGAACATGACGGCCATTTCCCTCTCTGACATGGGTGGCTGGACAGCAGCAGCAAGCTGTCTCCACCTCTGGGCATATTCTCTGAAGCTTTCTCTGGAAGATTGAGACATTCCCATTAGGAGGGTCCTGTTGGGAGCCATGTCCAGGTTATATTGATATAGTCTAATGAAGGCTTCGGCTAAGTCCTTCCAGCATCTAATAGTAGCTCTGGTCAAGTGTGAATACCACTCTCTTGAAGCCCAAGTCAGACTGTCTTCAAAGTAGAACATCCACAGCTTTTCATCCATGGTATATTCTTTAAGTCTTCCCAGGAAAGACTGCAGGTGAGTTCGTGGACAAGAGGTTCCATTGTATTTCTTAAAGAACGGAGTTTGAATTTGTGGGGAATTCTCACCCCATCCACTAGCCCCATATCCATTACATCGAAGCCCAAGGAATTTTGAGACTCCAAAGATCTCAACTTCTCAGCAATTTCATCTAACCTCCTATCATAGACTTCGTCTCCTGCTCCCATGACAGTAAATTGCTCTTCTTGGGGGTCTTCTTGTATGATCCTCCCCCCAGCAGTATTTCCTTTCACATTTCCCGGGATGTTGACTTCCGGATCTAGATGAGGTCCAAATACTGGTGGATTAACATGAGGCTGGCCCCACTCATTATTACTAGTTCCTCCAGTTCCAGGATGAGGTTCCTCGGGAGTTTGTCTTTCTACCAATGCCCTTAACCTTTCTTGACTCTGGGCCAAGCCAGTCATTACAGCCATGAATTGAGTCATTTGGTTCCTCATCTCCACTCTTTCATTAGCCATCTGAGTTCTGACCTCAGTCAGGTCCTGCTGTACTTGCTCCATTTGGATACCAGGAAGGTTGTTGCGAGTAGGGTACCGGTGCGTACGGTTGACAGGGAACACTCTTCTGCGAGCAATGTTTCCTGAGATCACAATAGAGTTAGAAACAAAATAATAATAAAACCTACAAAACAAAACAAGGTTAGTATGCAATGCAGTATGCTTATTTGTTTTCCAAGGTATCCAGCTTGGTTCTTGGTTTTGACCTTTCCAGACCTCGAGGAAGATGCTTGATGTTGTTGAGAAAAGACACCCAATGGAAGCAAACTAATATATTACAAATGGTGAACAATACATAGTTTGTTTTACAACACATGCCCCTGGAGGGTCAAAATACAACAAAAAGAAAAGTACATCAAATGGAAATGAACAACAAGCAAAGAAGTCAAACATCCAATCCAAACTCATCCTCCTTGACTTCCTTTAGAAGTGCCTCAGTCACTGGACTAGCTGGGTGCTCTGCAATGGTCCTAATGAGGAGGTTCCTGGTGGCAATGGCAGTGGTCAGCTTCTTGTGCCTGTCCTGGTCCTTTGATCTCTTCAATCCAGCCCTAAGCTTCAACTCTGAAATCTCCTTCTGGGCTGCCAGCAAAGCTTCATGCTGCTTCTTTTCATTGGCCTCTAACTGTTCAATCTTGGCTTGAATTCTCTGATCTTCTTGTGTCCGGGCTTCAATGATCCTGACCCACCTAGCCTGACTTTCTTGCAGATAGAGCTCAGTCCTGGCCTTCTGAATCTTGGCTTCTTTACAGGCATTCTTCAATATTTGCTCCCCAGCTCTTGCTTTCCTGATGTAGTCCTCTATTTTCTCAATCTTGGCCAGATGCTCCACCCTAAGCTTCTCCAACCTTTCAATGTCCAAATGACCATCACTCCTTTCCCAAAGGGTCTTCTTCAGAGCTTGAGACAGATTCTCATTCCTTTCCTTCAGCTTCTCAAATTCTTCCAGGCTGACAGTTGCTGCTGGTTGTGCTGTAGATGGTCCAGGTATGTCTTCAATGGTGAAAGGCATTCTAGTAATTTGAGCTCTAGTACGGGACCAGTCATAGTACTGAGCTGAAGCAACATTATTACACCTTCCAAGAATAGCCATCCCTTTTGTCTGGATGTTGTCCCAAGCCCAGGATGCTTGTCTGACAACAGCTGAATTAGGTTTTACTTCACAATACAGGGTCTCAGCTAAATCTTGCACTCTAGGAGGGTGGAACAAAGCATAGCCCAGTTGTCTTTTAAACAGCAAAGGATTGTAGTTGATGCAACCCTTTACTCCTATCAGAGGTACATTTGGGTATTGCCCACAGCTGGTGATAATGTCCTTGCCTTTGGTGCTCTGGGTGCACCATCTAATGTTATCTAAAGTCAAAGCAATGAGCCTCTTGGCCCAATTCTTCTGTTGGTGAGGGTTCAAGAAGGCATCTGATTTGGGCAGGTGTCTGAGTAGCCAGGTGTGAAACAAAGGAGCACAACATCTCACCAACCTCCCTCTTTGTTTCTCATTCCTCTGATGAATGGAGTAGTAAAAATCTCCCAGCAAAGTGGGTACTGGGTTCCTCAGAAGAAAAAGATGAATGGCATTCTTGCTGACAAATTTGGGCTCATCTGCAAACAATACAACCCCATATATGTTGTGGGCTAACAGTGCACAGACTGCCTTCCATTCTCCCAAGGAGGCCTTCAGGATGGCCTGAGAAATCAAGAAGTCCAAGTGCAAACCAGGGATCCCAGCCTTTGTTGTCATACTTTACTCAATCAAGGTAGGCTCTAGGTACAATGCTTTTGCTACTTCTCCATTGCTGGGAGCTGGCATCTCTGGGTTGAAGGGAATTCCACCCCTGACAGGTACTCCAATCAATGATGAAAACTCCTCCAACAGAAGTCCTAGCTGAAAGTCTGAAAATGTGAAGCATCTCAAAGGAGGGTCATAAAACTGCAAGCAAGTGTGGATCATGCTCCTCTGAGAAGGGTCAAGGTCCATAACCATATCCAAGATACCCCCATAATTCTCTCTAAATAAAGGGATGTGGTCTGGTGTGATAAGTGAGTGGACCTGCCTGATACCAGTCAACACAGGCTCAAAGAAATGGTAAGATATGTTGCTTTTCTTAGGAGTGGTCATGAGTGCTGATGAAGAGCTGAAGACAAGTGTTGATGAGGATCAAGACTGATACTGGAGATGAGCAACTGATAGGCTGATGTTGGTGATGATGAAGATGGATGAAGCAGATAACTGATGAAGCAGAGGTCTATGCAGAAGAAGGGGTCAAAACCAAGCCAGATATAGTGTGGATACCCTGAAAAACAAATAAACAAATGTTAAATGATGCAAATGATGAATATGCAAATGATATGCAAGGGTTTGTGATCAAGATGGATCTGATTATCTGTCTTGATATAAGCCCATGTATGTTCAAAGAAGGTCCAGATGAAGGTTCAAAAATCTAGTAACCAGGGTGGGGGACTCAAATAAAGAGTCGAATGTCCAGGGTTAATCACAAGAACTGTCCAAAATGAGGTACTCTTAAACCAAATAGTAACAGGGTATGATGTGGCCAAAGGTACCTGCAAACCTGTAAACAGCCCAACCCCCTCACAGGTAGTGTTCTAAAACAAGGATCCTCAGACTTGGATCAGTTATGAGAAGTGTAAACACTTCTAACCCGGAGGTACAGTGTTTACAATAACCATAAAAGATCCTCCTCTAATTCACCTCAGCTTCTGAAGGTCATAATAAAGGTCATCCAGACTTAGCAGGCTTCCCAGATAGCCCTAGCACTACAGGAAATCTGTAGCACAGAGTTCTCAAGAAGAAACCCACATTTGAACCGTGTTTCATATTCCCGCACCAGACCGAAATGGAATGGGAAAGAACATGAACCACTCTAGCCTAGGTGTCACTCAGGTCCCAGGTATAGGATCTTAAACTCTCAATGGAATCCCCACCCACCAAAACAGCAAACCAGATCCAGCAATGATAATGACAGTATGAAATATGAAAGACTGTAAAGGAAAGCAATAAATAAAGCTGTACATAAAGTAGTAAATAAAGCAAACAAATAAACACAATTAGCACATAACACCCCAGTAAACACAAATCAAATAAGCGCTAGGAGGAACCCACAAAAAGAACCAGAAGAAATGGTTACAGTATAAGGATCCCCAGCAGAGTCGCCAAGATGTCGCTCCCACCAAATGACACATGGTCGGAAGGGGTACAGACGTGAACGGTCGGCGAAAGGAGATGAGAACACACATGGGTGAACTCAGAAAGAAAAGAGTCGCCAGCTAGGCATTTTTATCCCGAAGGAAAGGTAATGCTGCATAAACCTAAGAAAAGATGGATAAGACGGTTGCGAACCAGAGAATCTGAGAAAAGGGGGTTGGTTACAACCTGGGAAGGTGTTAGCACCCAAATTGTCCATCGTACTCGACGGGATCCACGCTTGGAAGATTTATGTTTTAAAGGGGTAGTGTCTGTGCAATCTGTGTATCAAAGCTGGAAAGAATACAAGTGTCAGTGTAAAAGAAATGTGAAGTGTATAAGAGAAGTGTCAGTGTAAGAACAAGAGTGAAATGCTCAAGACTATGAGGCTTAAATAATAAAGCTGGAAGGAGGGGGGATATACAGAGACTTTTGTTCGATAACTGTTAAGTTATGCCTACGTATCCTCTCGTGCAATGAGGAAGTCAGAACACCGTAGTTCGACTCAAAGAGACTGAAAAATAAATTGACTTGTGAACTGCTTACTTGTCTATGCTCAAGTGTATGAGGGGGACTTGTCCATTAACACTAGGGTTAGTCCTTCTTAACCAATTAAGGAAGAATTAGAACCCTAATGCAAGGCCCAAGTTACAAGCCTGATGTCTTAGTGATTATTAGATGGATTGATTAAAGGATTTAAACACATTAAGGGTTTAACACTTAGGATTAAATTTATACACTCCATCCTAATAGAAGGATGCAGGCATAAGCTTAATCACAAAGCCTTAAAACCTTTAGGGTTTAGTCCTTGATTATGAGATGAGAAGAGAAGACTCAAAGATGACACAAAGGTAAAAGCTAAGTGGGGGACTAATCAAATCTTAAATGTTATCATGCTTGGTTATACTCAGGGTTTATGAGGCTTAAGAAAGAAAGAGATCTTCAAAGGCCACCAAGGAGGAACAAGATAGGAAAGAGATGAGATGAGAAGAGAAAAGAGGGAAGAGAGGCACAAGTGAGCAAACTCACTCAAAGACAAGTAAAAATGCAGCAAGGATGTAAAATGATAAGGTGAGAAGAGGTAGGAGGTGAAGGAAAATCCACCTCCCAAACAAACTTACCATTAACCTGAAAAGTTAGTACAAGATGCATAAGGGAAGAAATGAGATGAAACAATGCATATGGATGGGCAAAGGCCAAAGTCAGAAACATACACATGATTCAAATGATGTCAAGAGATGGTGCAAAGTCATACAAGATGCATATATGTGAGCATACAAGAGAATGGAGGTATATGGAGAATACTTTGAACCATGAAAGTTCATGAAAGTTTATGAATTGCAATGAAAGTATGACATGTCAAATGAATGATGCAATGATCAAACATGATTCTAATATGTCCTAAGATGTCTTATGAATCATGTGGATGCACAAAATGTCATGGCAAGTTCATGTATGCAAGCAAATGGAAGATGGATGCAAATGAAGACAAGAATTAGGGTTTTCATACAATATGCAATGCAAAATTCAAAAGTCAGAAGCAAATGACAAGATAAAAAACTGAAAATGGGATAAAAAGGAACCCTAACCCTACACAAGTTCACTGCCCAAAGGAGGAGACCTAAATCTAAACCTAATAGAAGTTATGATTTTCTCAAGTTAATTAGGGTTTCAAGGCACTTCAAAAGGGAAAATGCTTATCAAATTGAAAGTGCAAGGTAAATTCAAACCAATTTTACCCTAAAAACTACATGCTATGAAGGATGCAATGCAAGAAGAACCATTATCAAACTCTTCATGGTTAGGCAGAATGAATTTTTTCAAGTTAGGATCAAAATATTGCCTTTAAACAACTTTAATTCCAATGAAAATTGTCAAAATAGGTCAAGAACCAAAAAGAAATTTGTCTTGAGAGTTTGGTAATGTTTCTAAATGTTTTAAAATGCAATGTGAATTTTTTGGTGATTTTTAAATACCTAAATGCATTTTTAATTAATTAATTTCCATTAACTAATTAAAAATAAACATTTAAATGATTTAAAAATAATTTTTAATGCAAAAAATAAAAACAAAAATATTTTTGGGGTCTGAAAATTAATAAAAGGTTTGACAAAAATTCAGAATTTTTTAATGTATTTTGCTATTTTTAAAAATTCGTAGAAATAAAATATAAAACAAATAAAATAAAAATGATTTAAAAGGAAAATGAGAAAGTCAAATGATCTGAAGGCCCAGATTCAAACTCAAGGGGGCGGGAATTGACTTAGCGCGCAAACGAACGGCTGGAATTCAAACTCACTTAATTATGATTAAGCCCTAATCCTGAGCCCTAATCACTCTCAGATGACCGGAACAGTGTTCCGGTCATCTTCTCCGGCCAGCCAAAACTCCTATCTCACTCAATACGCATCAAAACTTCATCAAAATCTCCAGAATCAACCCTTAAACCTCACTGAATCTAAACTCCACCCCAAAAATCATTTATTTTCCATGAATCAAGAGAATCAAATCAAAACGCATTTCACGGGCAAAGTTTCAGAACAACATAACATTCTCAAAACTCAATCATTTTCAAAAATAAAAGCATCAACATGATCAGGGCAACATGAGGAACAATTTTAAAACCTGAAATCAAGCTTCTGGAAAATTTGTTCTTAAGGTTACCTGAGGTGAAGCTTTCAACCCTGGAGCTTTTTGGCTGCTTCTTTGGCCCAAGATGCCTTTAATGAACCTCCTGAGAAGTTTGCAATGCTTGTTTGGAATTCCTTATGGCTGGTTTATGAGATTGATGAAGTTCTGACCAAGGGGAGTGGAAAATCGTATTTCTGTTTGTGGGCTTTTCAGGGCAAATTGATGGTTGGGAAATGATCAGAGGATCATGTTGAGTGATTTTGTGAAGTTTGTTTTGAGGTTTTTTGCTTGTGTATTGAGTTTCGAAAGAAAATGCATAAAGAGGGATTTTGGAGAACGCTGTCATATGGGAGGTTTCAGCTTCCAAGATTGTGTGAGAAATGATCCATGAGGCATGTATGTGAAGTTGTGATTGGTCAGAGTAGTTGGTGTGGCTCAGCTTTATTGGTATGGTCCATTTTGCCAAAAGTCAATGTTAGGTGTCCTTTGAGGTATGGGTCATGGCAGGCCAAGGACAATGGGGTGTCCTGCGCAGTAAGGATCAAGGGCAACCATGGAATTCAGATTGAGGCCAATTAGCAAGTTTGTGAGGAGTTGTGGGAGGTTTTGCAAATTTCACTAAGTTTGGCCCTTTTGAAGTTTCTTAATGATCAAGGCATGAAAATGAGCAATTCTTTGGTGCATTCTGAATTTTAGGTCATGAATTATGTTTGTGTAATGCTTAGAAGTTGATTTGAAGTCACAATTGGCCTTGGCGTGAAGTTTTGCAACTTTCCTCCTTTGGTGCATAAGTGAAATTTCATGATTTTTCCCAACTTTGCAAGGCCATAACTTTTGATCCAAGATGAATTAGAATGCGTTCTTGTACTTTTTGAAAAGGGAATGATCCAATCTACAACTTTCATGACCAATGTTTTCTCATTTGAAGAATTTTTGAATCAAAAAGAGGAGGTTGAAAAACTTTCCCAAAATGGCAAGTTTACATTACAAGTCACTTTCCCAAAAAGGCAACTTTGCCAATGGCTTGAAATTCTTCAATTTTGTGAACTTATAACACCTTCTATGATCAAATAAAGATCATACACATTCAAAATGATGGAGAACACCCTTTGGTTGGGTCACCGGGGGCCTCAGATGCCCTGATTTTGTACTGACTTGCTCAAGAAGTCATCTCTTGATCAGATGCCTTCCCCATTGAATTTCTTCGTGAAAATTGATATGCATGATCCTCATAACATATAGAGACCCATAGAAACAAGAATGACCAAAAAATTTGGAGTTATGGCCTCTGAAACCAAAACCCTAATTCTAGCTCATCTGTGCAGTTAAACCTGGCTCTACCTCCATGCCTTTTCTCAGTTCTTGTGATCCTTTGACTTTCTTGACCTTGTGAGGATACAATATGATGCTTGAACATACATGGACCCCTTTGAAGTGATTGATGACCTTTGGAGTGGCTCAAATAGCTCTTGGATTGCTCAGATCACAAACCCTAGATGCAGATGACTTAGAACCAATGCAGTGAAAAAAAATGCAACATGAGATGATATGATTGTACTTATGCAAATGAAAAGTATCACAAGCCATGGTGTGGAATAAGTGAGGGCAAATTTGGGGTGTTTACAGTAAGGAATTCTCTCCCCTAGCACTAAGCCCAGATCAGTGATGTCAAACCCCAGAGAACTCTGAGATTGAATGGCGCAAATTTGCTCAGCCATTTCTTCAAATCTCCTATTCATGTCAATTCCTTGGCCTTTCGCCTCATCCAGCAAAGTGAACTGCTCGTCCTGCCCATCCATCTGCATGTTATGCACTCCATCATTGATAATAGTGACCCTTGGTTGCACCACAAGGATTTCAACATGACGGGCACCAGCCCCATTGCGATTACCTCCATCTGCTGTCCCATTATTCCTGGCTTGATTATTCTCCACCATTTAGCATAAGAGCTCTTGAGTTTCATCCATCCCAGCCATGAGGGTCATGAAGTTGTCTTTTCTTGTCCTTAGGTCAGCCAGATCCGCTTGCATCTGATCCATTGCTTTCTCTCTGATCATCAGTAGGCTTGTTCATGTAACCCAAGATCTTCCTATATCGGATTTTGAAATCATCTGAAACCTTGTCACTCATCAAGCCCACCAGTTTCTGTATACTCTCAATTTCTGGTTGCAGGAAAGTGTAATAAGCATTCCTTTTTCTGGGTATCTATTGGACTTCTGTCATCTGGAGAAACAATGAATACCAGAACTAGGTACAATGGATAAATGATAACCCGAAATGGAAACACAAACAGTTAATGCAAGTATGATGCAATGCAAATACAATACAGGTATATGATCAACATCTGGGACTGTCTGGATATGGAATATTGGACCCAAGTGACCAAGAACCAAGATCCTCTGAATAAAGCCCCATGAATAAGAATTCAATCTCAAATAAGCCCCAAATCAGATATCAAATGACTTAAGAACTCCAAAATCCATGTAGCCATATCAAATCATAGAACTGTACTAGTAATGAGGTATGATGAGGTCAAGGGTTCCTGCAAACCTGTAAACCCCTCCCAATCCCACAGGTGTGCTCCGGGTCAAACATCACGGACTCTCAAAGTCGAATAACAATAATACGTTCACCATTTCCGAGAAATGGCTCATGACCAAATCAGGGAATCGGTTTGGCATTATGTAATACTCAGGGAGGTCTTAGCGTGAGTCCGGGAAAACAAGCATCCCTTATAAGTCCCCAGCTTCAAGTGCTGAAATCGAGAAACAATAGTACATTCATCCCGAAGGGTACAATAATATCGTCATACGACCAGATGCTTTGACTGAGTTCCTATAAGAGAACCAGGCCATCCTATGCGAGTTCCCAGTGGGCCCTCGGGTGTGAATGGATTTGCCACAAAATGTAGTATGCCATTGTCACCACTGGAGAGGGATGTTTCCAAAAAGGTCCTCAATGATCGGTCCCCAGATGCACATAACTATCGAGGTCGTGTAATGATCCAAGAAAGATTCATGCATCAAACCATTTCCAAGACGGTCGCAAGTCTAGGTGTGAAACTCACTACTACCAACTTAGCAAGATGCCATGAAGACAAAGTGGATGTCCACGCTAAGTCCTAGGGTACGCTCGAGCCTTAGTTACGAGCTCATCTCTCAGTAACAGTTCCCAATCCCACCAACAAAGTAAACCAGTACAGCCAGACAGACCAGTATAATATGATGCATGAAAATAAATATTGAAAACTGTAAATAAAGCTGTAAATAAAAATGTAAATAAATAACAGTAAAATAAACACACAACAACAAACAATCAAACACGCAGAGAAACAGAAACACGCAAGCGCTAGGAGAGACTCTCAAGGGAACCAGAGATACTCTGGTTTGGAAGTCCCCAACAGAGTTGCCAGCTGTCGCTCCCTGGATTTCCATCCTGGTACAAACGCGAAAGTGGCACGGAAATGGGTAGAGTCGACAGCCAGGCATTTTTATCCCGAAGGAACGGGAATTGTAATGCTGCACAAACCGAAGAAAAGAGAGGAAGGACAAAGGTCCTGCGAACCAAAGAGACTGGGTTCGGGAATCGGTTATGACCTGGAAAGATATTATCACCCCAGATCGTCCGCCGTACCCGACGGGATCCACGCTTGCAAAGAAACCGTTTCAAAGGGTGAAGGAACTGAAAGCTGCTGCAAAAAACTGAAAACTGGATCTGGAAAAGAAAATAAAAAGGGGGGAAATGTAGGGAAAATAAAAGATTATGCTCGAACGGGCCCTACCTCGGTGCCTACGTACCTCACTGGCCATGAGGATCAGAGTCGCCGTAGTTCCCCTAACTAGGGGTGGAAAAATTGCTTGTGTTTTAAGGTTGAACTGCTTATGTCAATGCTCAGGTGTTGTAGGCTCGGACGAAGAGTGCGTAACCGTCTTGCAAAGTGACAAGTAGTAGCAAGTTCGCGTTCAGAGTGAAGGTGATGAGAAGAGAAGTCATGAAGGAAAGACGCTTATTATTTGTTTGTGTTTTTTAGAAGTCTTTTAGGAGTGTGGCACAAGGAAGTGAACTCAAACTCTTTTCCATGGAATGTGTACTTGCTACTACAATCAAAGATAGAATAATAGAACAAGCACAAAAAGTAAGGAGAACTTATCCAAGACTTGTTTCCAAAGATTAGGGCCTAAGCTCACTAACTCGTTGAAATTATTAAGTATCTTAGTGATTAAGTAAAGAAGTGTTTTTTAGGATTTTCTTGATGAAGATGACCTCATGATCAGACTTGCGCATCATGCTAGACAAGTGTATTATTCCAAGATGGAATGAATACATATGCCTCGTGGAATAAGGCTATTGCATAGGAGACCACTTCAATCCTTATTAAATGTTTTTTTAGATTTTTTGTTTGAAGATGAGAAGAGAAAGAGAACCAAAGAGGATCTTAAAGGTAAAAGTCTAATGGGGAAAAACTAATCCTAATATTAGCATGCTTGGATAATCCTAAGTTAGTGTGGTTTGAAGTCTATCCTAATGAAGAAGAAGGAAAGAAAGGGAAGAAGAGTGGGAGAAAGCTAGAGAACAACTTACTCCTTTAAAGGAGATAAGTTGCTTCTAAAGGGGGGAGAAGGAGAATTGAAACAAAAGATGGAATAAGGCACATCAATGATTACAAAATAGAAAACAAAGTAAAAGAAGAGATGAAGAATTGAAATGTGGATAACATCCACACTTCACTTACCATGAGCCCCTGAAATGGTTAGTAGCATAACCAAAGAGTAAGACAAAAACAAATAAAATCAAATGAGATCCACATGAACAAAAGAACATGCCAATACATCACAACTAGAATTGAAATGTCACTCTCAAGTGCCAAGATCAAGCATACAACATAAGATGAGAAGTGGATCAATCAAACCACAACAAAACAACACAAGCTACCATGAAAGAAACAAAAGAAAACATGGAATAGAAAATATCACACAAGCTACACATGCTTCACAATCATCAAGAACAGAATCACATCAACACAAGAATGTGCACAAACAACCCAAAAGACCAAAGAAAGGTTCATACAAGTTCAAACACAAACAATATAAGAATGGAGAGTGAAGTGAACATGTGCACAAGTGTAAGGACAAACACAAACCAAATCAAGGCATAAGCATCATGTGAAAAACCAGGGACCTAATCATGTTAAGATGTGCCTAAGAAGCATGAGCAAGCGTGGGGAAGAAGCACACAACCTCAATCATAAGCATTAAAGAGAAGGGATGAACAAAGGAGGTGAGGTGAGCATGCATACATTTGTGAGAAACTTTAAAGACGAGTAACAAAGAAAATTCTCAAAGCTCACACACTAAGCAGGGGCCAGGGATCAAACCTCATATAAAAATACCTCTAAACATCCTATAGGAGTTGGCACAAGTGCCCTCATAGCCTAAGAACTAAGCATGCTAGCAAGAAGAAGCATAATTAAGGCAATCTCTCATGAAAATTCAAATCAAATCATAAACTCATTAAAAACTTATGCAAATAAGCACAAGTGTTCATTAATCAAGTGATAACATCATGTCAAAAGTGCAAAGTCAGAATCATAAGAAAACTAGGTCAAAGGACCTCAAGAACACCAATTAGGGTTTTGAAACTTCAAACTCAAGTCAACTATCAAAAATATTCACACAAGCTTCTAAAAATCAGAAGAAAATCATCCACAAACTACACCTTAATATTAATCAAATAAAAAAAGAACCAACTGCAAATTCAAATTGATGATCACAATATAAAATCCACAAGTCAGCATGTATTTAAAATGAATTAAAAACAATTAATAAAAGTGGAAATTAATTCCTACGTGGAAAATGAAAATAAATGGAAAATAAAAATATCAAAAATTAAAGAAAATTAAAAGAACTTGTCATGATTTATTTTAGAATTTTTGTGAATATTTAACTATTTTTAAAAATTAGAAACCAAACTGAAATAAAAATGAAAAGAAAATAAAAGATCAATGAAGGAGGGGTGCAGTCAGTAAGGGGTTTAGTTCAAATCAATCGGGCTTAGTAAAATAGGGGGTGCAATTAGCAGCTTGAGCCCAACCAATCCAGCGTGTCTCAACCATTCTTATGGTTTAATTCAAATAATCAGGAAAAAAAACAAGACCAAAGGATCAAAGCAACGCACCAGATCAAGTCCATAATCAAACGAAGTCAAAAATCCAAATGATTAGCGCGTGTGTGTATGATACTTATGGTGAGGTTCCACACAACTTGATTAATTCATAAATTAAAACCTAAATGAAGTCATATGCAGGGGAGGTGGTAATCTTTATGCGCTGGCCAATTATGGTGCGTTCAGATTAAAGATCTAACAGCTACTGAATCATCTTCTTCATTCAAACATTCAAACATCATTCCAGAATACGGCGATCGGTGCCCTAGCTCCGGCGCCAGAAAACTCAAAGTCAAAAACAAATAATCACAGAAATGGATGCCAACCTCCAGATCCAATAATTCAAACACGTAGAACAAGAATATGAGCTTAGATTTTCCACTGGATCAAAAGATAATGCAAATCGAAGACAAACAGTTTCAAACATCAAACTTAAATTCAACACAACATGCTCATTTATTACTTAAATCAAAATCTAAACACATCAGATTCATCAGCATAGCACGTAGATCACATTGCAAGCATCTAATTTCAAATCCAGATCTAAAAATTCCAGAGCATACCTGAGGTTGAAGATCCTTCAAAACACCAAGAAAAGACTCATCCAGCTGCAGATCCACTCCTTCTAACTTCTATTTGCAAAATAAATGCAAAAGAAGCCCTGAAACCTTCTAGATCTTGAGATTCAACACCAACTGCACTTGAATGGCACTTGATGAAATCTGAGGATTCAGCTCCAATGATTCGTTGATTTGTGATCCTTAGAGCTCAAGGATGAAGAATATGGAAAGAGATTGGAGAATGAGAGCCTGAAGAGAGAGATTCGAAGGCTTTTGTGTTTATGCATAAAACTTTGAAGTTTATGAATGAGAGAGAGCCAGGGCTGAAGTTTGTGTGCAATAGCTTTTATATGATCCATGTATCACACTGATTAGGGTTTTTGAAAGGATGCACATGAGAATCATGGGGTTGAGGTGATTTTGCAAATTGGCATGAGAATTGTGATCTCCTCATTTGCTCGTGTGTTTCCCTCTCTCTTTGCACATGCTGGTCATGCTTGATTCACCAATTCAAAAGTGATTTAATCCTGGCCATTGAATGCTTGAGTCATGCATTGTGAATGATCTTGCATTTTTTGCACTTTATGAAACATTCACTTATCCATACACAAATTCCATGACTTTTGTTGAGCCAAATGATCTTAGAGCAATGCAATGTGATGTTATGATCAGAATTGGTACATGGGATAACCAAAGAATGAATTACAAAGCAATTTGCAAAGTTATAGAAACTTGCATTTCATGTAAACCCTAAAAATGTGTGACTTTCGATTGGCCATAAATTTCAAACCATGAGGGCTATGAACATGTTCTTGTACTTTTTAGAAATGGGAGATCATACTATACCACTTTCATGTTTAAGGAAAATTCATTTGGAGTCATTTTGGTCATGAAAGAATGCCTTGAAGATTAGGGCAAAACTTACCAAATTTGGAAAGTTTAGTTACATGCCATATGCCAAAAATGGAAACCCTTGCGAAAACCCTAAATTCTTGACTTTTGACTTTGCTAAACCTCTTCTATGACCTTAAGAACATCCATTGGCTTGAAAAATAGGATTGGAACCCTTGAATTGTCACAGTTGACTTTTCAAATAATCAGTTTGACCAATTTCTTCTTATGCAAGCAACTGATGAAATAACTGCCTTCCTCAATGAATTTTCTCACCAAATTTCATCCATAGCATTATCATATCATATGAAGGACTTTGCCCACATGAAATGGCCAAAGTCTTAAAGAATCCCTGCTTGAACATGAAACCCTATTTTGAGGACCATTTGTGTAGGAGCTTGCCCTTCCTTGGATCATTTGATAATCTCCCAACCTTCTGGTCTCTTGTAGAGGATCTTGAGCTTGCACATGACCTAGAGACACTTCATGGGACTTAGGTAAGGTCACTTGACTTCTTGCTTTAACTTGTAAGGCTTCAAATGCACCAATGATTGATCATATGCCCAATGCTAGAACATGGGAATGTTATGCTTCATTTTTCTATGCAAAGATGCTAAGGATATTCCATGTTTATGATGATTATGACATGATAATGATGCTATAAAGAAGAGGGAAAATTTGGGGTGTTACAGCTTTTTACGTTATTTTGTTAATCTCAGCCCATTTGCTAATACTAACTTACACCCCACAATCTATTTTTCTACAATAAAAATCTGGTCCCCTTTTCCTTTTATTTATTATTCTTATCTAATTTTATATATTTATTTTTTACTATATTTATTTCTGAATTGATTAAGTAGGCTTTCTTCTTAGGCTTTGTATGTTATTTTGTTAATCTCAACCCATTTGCATATACTAACTTACACCCCGCAATCTATTTTTCTACATAGGCCTTTATCATTTTTTTCTCACTTTTATTACATTGTTAAGTAGCATAATGATTCTTTTTAACAGTCCTTTTAGTAGTGTCTTCAAATAAAAATCTAAAAAAGTTTCGGTAGTAGTTTAAGTTTATTTATTTTCTTAATTTTTTAATTGGTTAATTAATTTTTTAATCAGTTAATTAATTTTTTAATCTAGACTTAGATTTTAATTTAAATTTATTAGGTTTATCTTAGTTTCTTAAATTTAAAATAGAAAAAATATAGTTTGATAGTATAATTTATTAGTATTTTTTTGAAATTCTAAAAAAAAATATTTTTGGTTTAGATTAAATTACTTTTTAGTTTTGTTAGTTTAGTTAATCAAGTTTAATTTAGTTCTAGGATTTTTTATTAGTTTAGTTGTATTTAGATTAATTAGTAATTAATTTATTTTTTAGAATACTTTAATATCATATATAATATAATTATAACATATATTAAAAACTCAGAAAATATTTTAATTTGTTTATTTACCTTCATTTAGTTTATTCAAATTTGTATATTTTAGTTTAGTTAGTTTATTATTCTATGTATTAAAAAATACAAAAAAAATATTTATATTATTCATTTCCTTGTTTATTTTTATTAAATGTTTATTTCTTTATCTAATTTTTTAATCGTTTCCATCATATATAAAAAAAATGACAAAAAATATTAGATAGTTATGCTCTTTCGATTTTATTTGTTCTCGACTTTGGTGACCCGATCCAAGGGAAAAGGATATTGTGTTGACTTTTTGTTATTAGATAGCCATTAATCTCTATTCATTTTGTACAAATTTCAACTCTTTTCAACTTCAAAACTTTTTAATCAAATAACGAAAGAACTGAACTTTTGGAATCTCGCATTCCTTGGGTTCTTGGATGGTCGCTCTTGAGGCTAGCCCTTGGGTTGTGATTCATTCGAACTTTCGTTTTCTAAAATACTTAAACTTTTTCTTAATTAAACAACGAAAGAACTGAGCTTTTGGAATCTCGCATTCCTTGGGTTCTTGAATGATCGCTCTTGAGGCTAGCTCTTGGGTTGTGATTCATTCAACCTTCCGTCCCTAAAAAATTTAATTCTTCATTCAAATCATTTTATAAGAGATGGTCATTAATATCTTCACTTTTACAATCAATTTTTCCAAGATTTTCAAATCAAGCTTGCTCCTTTTGTCGTCTTAATTCTTAAACTCTTTTTACCCGTAGTTTTCCGAACTACGGCGCTCTGACTTTCCCATTGCACTAAGGAATATGTAGGCACAAGGCTTTAATCCTTGGCAAGAAGACTTTTATTTTTATTTCATTTTCTTTTCCACCTTTGTCCATCTTTTTTAAGTTCCCATCTTATAGCAAACAAATATTAACAATAACACAAATATTTTCAAGAAGTTTCCGTAGAGTACTACAAATATTTAGGATGCTAATACTTTCCCTAAGTATAACCAACCCCCGAACCTTAGATTCTCCTTAAATTAGGGTTTTTTGATCTTTTTCCCTTTCCCTTGGATAAATTAAAGTTCAGTGGTGAATTTACATGATTTGCGATACAAGTTAACTCAATAACTTGATATCTGATTCTCACCGCGACAGACCTCAAGGTGGTTTTTAGGGTTTTTCATGTGTCCAAATTTTCCACTTTTGCAAAATGGCTTCTAAGTGACTTGTATTGGTTCCAACTTGATAAGTTCAGTTCATAAAACCAAAGTAAACTTCATTTCAGCAAAATTGACCTTTGAATCATGTTATTACATGGATTATTTCTCACATATTTCATGATGTACAATTTTGCATAATGATTCAAATCTCTCAATTCATGCACAATCAAAGCCCAAACTCAATTTCTTACTTATTAGTACACAAAGTGTGAGAAATGTATGCACATGGTAAGGACCATGCACGTGGGATTCACTACAAACACCACAAATTGTATTTTTGCAAATTCCTCTAAATCTCATTAACCACGCATCCAATGGATCCTTAACCAGAGTTAGACTCAAAAATCACCACATATAAGCTCTTAACCCCACTGGTTAGAGCTAGGGTTCAGTCATTGTTCAATTTTCAAGAAACTGCACCAAATCTTCTCTTCTTTGAATCTCATCATCCATAATGTTTCCTTGGGATTTTTCTTCATATTCTTGATCAGTGAAATTCATAGAACACAAATCATCCATTGGTTAAAGCTCAAAGCAAGGTTTTCTTCATATTCAAATTTGGAATTTGCTTATTCAAATCTCAATATCCAGGAAAAATCCAAGCTCTAATTTCATTTATTTTGCAATTAGAGGTTCAAAGGAGCTGATCTGCAGCTCTTAGATGGTTTTCTAGGAGTATTTTCATTGCTGCAAGCTTCAGTTAACATCCAGATTCATGCTCATAGATCTTGATTTTCTTGTGATCATACAAATATACTTAGATTTGAAAATGGATGTGTAACATGAAAGTATTATGGATTTGAATTTTTTAGATCCAAACTTCTTTTCTTCGATTTGAGTTGTGTGTGCATTGTATGATGAAATTAATGTCATATTTAAACTCAACATCAAAAATGGAGTAGAATTGTGGTAGAGTTCATAATTTCTGGAGTTTTTTCATGTTGAGCTTGCCGGAGATGGTGACCGGAGCTAGGGCTCCGACACCTGGTTATCTTTCAGTTGATCGGAGGTCTCAAGGTGGAAAATAAAATCAGGACCATCCATTTCTTTGATCTGCAGGCTGATAATGAGCCAGCGTATTAAAATTGTTTGTAGCCTTGCATGTGACTTTATGTTTTACAATTATTCCGTTAGTTTGCTTCCCTAGGCATGTTGTAATGTGCACGCGATCTGAACCATTGATCTTGTTTACTTTATGTTTTGATTGACATGATAGCATGCGTATGATTGATCATGTAGTGTGAATGGAATCAACTTTGTTGAATGATGAATATAATAAGTTGTTGACCATGCTGATTGACTTACGTGAATGGACACTACAAGAAACAACAACTTTAGCGTCGGCCAATAAGCCCTCGCTACCACAACAAAAACCGACACTATACTGGTTTAGCGTCGGCTTAGCGTGGGGGTCGGGGCCGCCTTTCCAGAGTTGGAAGTTAATAGTATTAGCGTCGGCTATATGTGGGGACACTCTTTAGCGTCGACTCTTTATGTGACACTAGAATGCCACTACTTCTTGACCCCAAATGCGCAGCTAATTCATCAATTAGCGTCGGCTACGGGACGACGCTACAGATTTCCAGCTGTCATTTTTTAATTGGATTGCCTGTCAGGTTGGTCAACATATTATTATACCCTAGCGTCGGCTCATAGGCCGCCACTACATTTTTTAGACACCCAATTATATTAACTTAGCGTCGGCCAAGTGGCCGCCACTACATATTTTAGACACCTCATTATTTTATCATAGCGTCGGCCACGTGGCCGCCACTACATTTTTTAGATACCCAATTATTTTATCTTAGCGTCGGCCACGTGGCCGCCACTACATTTTTTAGACACCCAATTATTTTATCTTATCGTCGGCCACGTGGCCGCCACTACATTTTTTAGACACCCAATTATTTTATCTTAGCGTCAGCCACGTGGCCATCACTACATTTTTTAGACACCCAATTATTTTATCTTAGCGTCGGTCACGTGGCCGACACTAAATTATTTAATCGGCAGGTTTTATTTGTAATCATCACCTTCCCTAACTCAATACCTGTTTATTATTAATTCAAACCGGTTTATCATTTTAACTCTAACAGGCCAATGGCATTGCAAAAAAAATCATCAATCAACAATTCAAGTGATCCAAAATACACCATGTCATTCTAATGAGTTTTAAGATAAACCAACATGTTATTCTAATGAGTTCTAATGAGTTCTAAAATACACCAACATCAAAATACTAATCAGTTCCAAAAAAAACCAACATCAAAATTCTAATCAGTTCCAAAATACAACATCAAAATATCAACACATAAAACAGGTCCTAAACAATCTAAACACTAATCATGTTTGTTGAAACCCCCTTCCCCTTGAGCCCAAGCTATTCTGAACATGTTTATTGTTTTTGTCACACCTCTCTGGCTAGTTGCTTCTCATTTTCATTTTATTTTCATATGGTTTCTACATTTTATTTTTAAATTCATTTCTGATCATCCAAAAATAATAGAAAAATCATGAACCACATTTTCACATTTAACTAATTTTTAATATTTTTTATTTCTGATTTTAATCATTTTTCATTATAGTTTGAAAATTTTCTTTTATTTTCTTTTTGAATTGTTTTCTTCTTGATAGTTCTACTTCAAACTTTTATCTTGTATAGTTCATTAAACATTTTTCAACTCTTCTTTTTGAATTCATTCATTAACATCCTAAAATACCTAAAAACATTTTTTTCACATTTTTAAAATCATTTTACATTGCTTTTTGGTCCTTACCTTTTGCATCTTTGTTCTCTGATCCTTATGCAACTTTAACCTATTGTTTGAGGTGGTTTGGTTTCGATTTTTTGATTGATATTTTTAAAAGTAAATAGCCTCTGACCCAGGTCATTTGAGGTAAATTTTTATAATTTTTGAATATTTTTTAATGTGTGTTTGATTGCTTGTGATTGAAGGTACTTTTCATGATCATTTCTTGTCATCACTTAACCCTAATTGCTTGAAGGCATTTAAGCCATTGTGTGAGGTTACTTGTTTTGTTTGTTTAGATGCTCATAAGTCTCCTATAATCATTTATAGGTCCATTGTGGTTTGTGTTTACCTTTTGCTTGATTTTATGCGTCTTTGTTCAATTTTGACCTATTTCTACCATGTCTTCATCCCTTAATGCTTCTCATGCTTGTTTGTGTGCCTCTAATATGTCCATATCTTCATCTCATTTGCATTACACATCAAGTATCCTACTGAATTCATGCATAAGCATCCACATTTGTATGTCATGTTGCATCTTTTGTCTTACATCTTAAGTATGAATCATCCTTTCCTTATGTGACATTCTTTTGCATGATTGTTAAACTGCTTTGACTTGTTTGCTATGGACATTTTACATGTTCATATATGCATCTTTAACATGTCATCTGGGTCATATGCTACTGACTTTCATTATCTCATGTTCATCTTTGCTTCTTTGACTTTCATCTTGAATTATGTTTTCTTCTTACATGAACACGTGATTGTCTTCCTCTCCTCATCTCTCATTCTCTCATGAATTAACTCATGCACTTGGGTATGCTCATTTAGGATCACATTAGGCAGTCTAATATGACATGGAATTCTGACTTTGATGTTTCTCATGTGTTTTATTCTATGTTAGGCCTCTTTTGCATTCTTACTTCTTCATTTGTGACTTTTTGAATTCCTTTGCCTCTTTGATGCTTCTTTGAACTTGTTTTTCTTGGTTTGAGCTATTTGAGCTACTTTAAATTCATTTGTGATTTGGTTCTGACTTGTAAGGTTCATAGGACTTTATATCTTTCCCATTTATTTTCCTTGTGTGATTGGCTTCCATTTCATGCCTTATGAACTTTTGTGTTTCATTTGCTAACATTTTATGGGCTTTGGTAAGTCTTAGGAGTGTGATTATGCTTCCAAATTCCAACTTTTTCTCTCTCTCTTTTACATTTCAACCTTATGTTTGTTTAAGCATTCAAGTTTTTTTTCACAACTCTCACTCATCCCTCTTAGAAGTAACTTAACTTCCATCTTGGAAGTAAGTTATCTTCTAATATTTCTCTCTCTTCTTCTTCTTATTCTTCTTCTTCTTCTTCTCTCTTATTCTCTTCTCTTCTTCCTCTATTAGGATAGGCATCTTGAACCTCAATGACCTTAGGATATCTAAGCATGACAACTTATTTAGGATTGTTTAGTCTCCCTTAGATCTTTTACCTTGTGAGTCTCTTTTGGTGTCTTCTCTTTCTCATCTTAAAACAAAATCTAAAAAACACCTAATAAAGATAAGGATGAATACATGGGATTCATAGATATGTCTCTTCTTCTTTATATATTTTAAGGCTTGGGACGCCATTGTTGAAAATGGATTTCTGAGTTTTTTGGAAGTTGAAAGACTGAAGAAGAAAAAGAGAAATATGAAAGAAAATTTCTTTGAAAGCGTAAAAGTTTAAAATGGTCTTTGGGAGGCTATTTATAAAATTTCTTTAGGAGTACTAAAAGGTTTCATAGACCTTTGATCATATTAACTAGATTTTACCTAGTGAGACATGTGTCATGTTAGAGATACAAGCATGGACTCTTAGATGATGGCGCGGATCTAGAAGGGGGGTTGAATAGATCCCTTTCAAAATTTTACATTTCAAAAATATTTGAAAAATGTTTTGCGGAAGTTTCCCCAGAAAACTCGTCTAAAACTAATAAAGTCATTGGTGATCGGATATGCGTTTAGAAACCGAATGGGAAGTAAAGAATAATAAAACGCTTAATACTTTGCAACCAAATCACTTAAATTCAGCTTATTTGATAACCCACTTCCAACAATAAATTAATAGAGAAGAAATAAGCTCAAGATAAATGAATGTGTGTGGTTTGACTTTTTCACAAACACTTGGTGTGCAATCACACAAAGTGTTATTTTTATGTTGAACTTAGTGCAGAATTTTCACAATAATGCTATCAAATATTGATAGCAATTTCTCAAATAGGTAGTGTGCACCAATTCAACCTAACCAGAATTTTTCAAACTACACACAATTAAATTATGCATAAAATATAAGAATGAAGCAATAAAGGAACACGAGAGATTTGTTTAGGCAGCTCCTTCACCGTCATCGCTAGAAGTACTTTGCCCCCAATTCTCAACTGAATTGGGCAATTTCATTAATATTACAATTTTTTTACAAGAAGAAAATTGAAACAACAAACCAATCCGAGTTGCAAATGTTGAGCACACTTCTTCTTTTCCCTTGATTCGAGAAGAACCAAGTCCTTCACGCGTGTCGAGAAAGCCTTCAGTTAACTGCTCCCTTCTTGTAAGGATATACAATCCTCCAAACTTTGAGCATGGCTGAGTTTCTTCAACACTTGTGAACCCACAAAGATCTTCGTAATCATTCGCCTATCGTAATATGAAAGAACGATCCACTTGATCTTCAATCTACCTCACTCGGCTAAATCTACGAACGATGATTATGTGTAAAACCTCCAAATCCTCTTTGATCTTAGAGGCGAAAACCCAAAGGTTTTTACAAGAAAAACCCACATCTTTTAAACCCAATCTGAAATCCCTATTTCACAATTGAACGTTATCTTCTTAATTTGTACCTTGATCGACAAAGATTGTTGTGTGCGACTGTTGATTGATGCGAATAAGAAGAAGATGAAGAGAATAGTGTGTATCTATTTCACTTTTCTTGTTAATCTCTCAAAAGAAATGAAAACAACTATTTATATTGGTTAGACAATAATAAAATATAGAAAGAAAAAATTAATATAAAAAAATGACAGCAACAGAAATGAGTCGGCTCAAAGGAAAGGTTGAGTCAGCTCAACAGAACATTTAAGTCAGCTCAAAATAAGGCTCACTCAGCCTGTTGGGACCCGAGATATTTCAAGAGGAAACACCTTAATTGAGTCAGCTCAAAACAAGCTTTGAGTCGACTCAAATCATCTGAGCTAAATGAGTCGGCTCAACAGACCATTTGATTCGGCTCATTTAGTTGAAATTTCTCCAAAATAAGTTTTACCACATAAGATCCTTGAGTCCCCACATAATTTCAGTCATACCAAGTTTTTGACTATTTCAAAACCTACATTGTGTCTCACAAACTCCCCCTTTTTGATGATGGAAAAAACTTGATGAAATTTGTGATGAGCTATGTTATCATGTGTTACGAAGCCCCCCTAAATATATTCCACCACCATTCATAACCAATGTTTCAATCTACACAATATCTCCCCCTTTGACAACATAAAAAAAAGAGAGATCGATTATTAACCAATATTAAATAACAATAACCATACTATGAGAATACCAATTGCAATGAAATCCAACCATCCACAAACATACAATAGGGTATGAAAAGATAAGCGGTAAGTAAATAAGCACACAAAAGATAATGAACCAACAAACTTTAAGTAAGCATTATCTAGTAGCAATGAACAAATAAAGATCCCATACAAATGTAATAAAAGTAAGCACACAAAAAAAAACGCTAATGAATATGAAATGTGATGTAATGAATCTCTCAATGCCTAGGACCATGACCCCGTTGTGATGGGTAACCATGATGATAGGTTACTTGTTGAGGCTCATCCATATCAGCTCCTGTAAAGTGAAGAAAACTCTTATTGAGTGTATTGAAGGAGTTTGCAAGGGAAACATTTGAACCATGAACTCCATTAATCCGAGCCAAGGATGTAGAAGCAAAAGTCTCAAAAGTAGTGTCTTGAACAGCCAGATGTTCTTGCAATGCGGTATACCGAGTGTCTTGAACAGTTACATAGTCAACAAATGCCTCACCTTGGTCAGTTATCCTTTGTTCCAATGCATTGTAGCGCTCGGTTTGAGTGTTGTAATAGTTTTGTTGTTGAAGTTGCATATTCTGGATCAGAGTTATAATACCATAGGTGTTGTTTTGAGGAGGGTGAGGAGGAGGAGATGAAGGAGCAAACAAAGTAGCTATTTGAGTCCATCCCGTGTGTTTCCATTCTCCCCAGCCTTGGTTTTCATATAGTGCAGAATCATCTGATGGAGCAAGATACTAGTCTTCATTATCAACAGGAGGTTCATTAACATTCATGTCCTTAATATTTTTCTCTTCTTATTCTTTAGCATCATCTTCATCCTCATGATCATGCCAGTTCCAGCCCTATGAAGATACTTGTACCTCTTCTCCTTATGATCCCATATATGACCCATTATACTAAGTGTCTTTTATTGAAAACAATTATGTTCAGAAACAGATATCATAAGTAAACCTCCAATAACAATTTCTGCTTTGTTAATAATAGCTTGAATGATGGAAGGGTACACAAGAGCTACGCCTTTCTTTTCATTAAGAGCAAAGATACGACTTCCAAAATAGTGTGGTCAGTTGACTTTAATCTTATTCTGAAGTATGTAAATGAGATGAACTTCAGCCATATCAATCCGCGAGAAACCTCATTTCTTGGGACGCAAATTATGCGACACAATCCAGTGAAGAATATGATCGTAGGCAGAACTTTTCTGGTTGTTGTAGATGTTGGAAACAATTCACAATTAATAGAAGCTTCAATGAATGATTCCTTTAACATCCCATTTAATTCCTTACAAAACTCATAGTTGTCAACTTTAGCAGAGCCATTCATAAGAATAGTTTCAACTTCAGGATCAATACCAAAAATATGTTTCCAAACTTGAGCAGTGACAACAAACATTCTATCACCCATACGAAAATTGTAAGCAAACCCCTTAAATTTACTAACAAGACCAGCATAAAACATTTTTATCAATTCCTCATTATACTCCTCATGACAGGCTAAAAGTGGATTGATATCTTGAAAATCAATCAAATCAACGATATGAGGAATATGCATCTGATTTGCAGTTCTTTTGGAATAGACATACTGAGGCACAATCTTCCTATTCTTGAATTTCTTATCATAAGTTTCTCTTAAATCAGATGGAAGAAGAGAAAGTGCAGTTACCGATAAAGAAGATTGAGATGATGAGCCCCTTGACCTGTTTCCTTAGTTCTTGCAGCCATGTTTGGAGAAGATGAAAAGAATGAAGCTTTTTGAGAGAAAGGGGTTTTAGGGTTCTTTGAAGGGAATGAGAGAATATGAAATGAATATGATATGAAGAAATGTGCATTATGAGTTAAAATGATTAAATGTCATAAAGAAATTCAAAATCAATCATAAAATGCTTGGGAAGACAAAAGGTGTCGACCTAGAGCCTTTAAAATTCAGTCATCGCGTGTTTTCAATGCGTACTAGTTAGTCAAATTAGAAATGAGCCGGCTCAAACATGACAGTGAGTCGGCGCAATTAAAAATTTAAAATAAGCTGACTCAAATCAAGTAAGAGGTCGACTCACAAGGGTCCATGAGCCGACTCATGAGTCGACCTGTTGGGACCCGAGTGTTTAGGTTCAAAAATCTCACCAATTTTCAACAAAAATTCACCATATCATCATAAAATCATATTACATTGCAACCAATTGACATGAAAACTACTATTTTGATATAATGATCAATATAAGAGATAAATAAGAGCACAAACAAAAACACACACATATACACACATTTATTTGTTTTATATCATAGATGAAACACACATATTAAAGATCAATCAAGTGGCTAGAGACAAAATATAATGGGAATGATATTACCTCGAGAATAAGAATATGTAAGATGGATACTCACAAGTAACACTTCAATAAACGAGTTGTTAGTGAAGAATTTTATTAAGACAAACAATAATATATGACAACCATATTTAAGATTAAGATCGATCCGAAATGTTAAGAACATCAAGTTCCCTACAAATATGAAAGAAATATTCAGTGGCAAGTGGTTTTGTAAAAATGTCGGCAAGTTGATTTAAACTATCAACATGTTCAAATACCACATCTCCTTTCTCTACATGATCCCTAAGGAAGTGATGTCTTATTTAAATATGCTTAGTGTGTGAGTGTAGGATCAGATTTTTGGTAAGGCTAATTTCACTAGTGTTGTCACGCATAATTGAAATAATCTTAAGAGTAATATTGAAGTCAAGTAATTGTTGTTTTAGCCACAAATTTTGGGCACAACAATTTCCGGCCGCAACATATTCCGCCTCCGCAGTTGACAAAGCAACAGAGACTTGCTATTAGCTATGCCAACTTACAAGAGAGTTAGAAAAGAAATGACAAGGACCACTAGTGCTTTTCTTATCTACTTTGCAAACGGCAAAGTCGGAATCGGAAAAACCTACCAAAGAACAATCACTACCCTTAGGATACCAAAGGTCAAACTTAGAAGTACCAAAAAGATATCTAAGAATGCTATGTGTTTCCTTAGGGAAAGCTTGAAATCTAGCATACATGTACACACTAAACATAATATATGGACGAGATGCGGTAAGATAAAGAAGAGATACGATCATACCTCGATACCTTTTAATATCCACATCCTTACCATTTTCATCACGATCGAGACTCGCTGCAGTAGGCATTGATGTATCAATAGGTTTTGAATTTTTCATATCAAACCTTTTGAGAAGTTCATTGCAATACTTTGTTTGACTTATGAAAGTGCCATCTTCAAGTTGTCTAATTTGGAGTCCGAGAATGAAGTTAAGCTCCCCCATCATACTAATCTCAAATTCACCTTGCATAGAACTTGAAAACTCCTTGACTAACTTCATATTAGTAGACCCAAATATAATGCATCTACATACACTTGTACTAGTATTGAGTGATTTCCATCTCGTTTAATAAAAAGAGGGTAGTATCAACTTTTCCTCTTGAAAAACCTTGATTAATAAAAAATTTACTAAGGCATTCATACTAAGCTCTATGAGCTTGTTTGAGACCATACAATGCACGTTTAAGCTTGTAAACGTGATTTGGCTTTTCATGGTTTTCAAATCCGGGAGGTTGACAAACATACAATTCTTCATTTATGTATCCGTTAAGGAAAGCACTCTTAACATCCATTTGATATAGTTTGAAATTTTGTGAGCATGCCAATGCAAGTAAAAGGCGTATAGCCTCGAGTCGGGAAACAGGAGCATAAGTTTCCTCATAGTCTATGCCTTCCTCTTGGTTATACCCTTGAGCAACAAGACGGGCCTTGTTGCGAATAATGATACCATTTTCGTCCATCTTGTTCCTAAATACCCATTTTGTGCCAATTAATCGATGATCTCGCGGAGGTGGAACAAGGTCCCAAACCACATTTCTTTTAAACTGATTGAGTTCCTATTGCATAGATAAAAACTATTTTTCATCGAGTAATAGTGAGTATCTATTTCACTTTTCTTGATTGATGCAAAGAAGAAGGAGATGAAGAGAATAATGTGTATCTATTTCACTTTTCTTGTTAACCTCTCAAAAGAAATGAAAACAACTATTTATATTGGTTAAACAATAATAAAATATAGAGAAAAAATATTAATAAAAAAAATGACAGCAACAGGAATGAGTTGGCTCAAATGAAAGGTTGAGTCGGCTCAACAGACCATTTGAGTCGGCTCAAAATAAGGCTAACTCAGCCTGTTGGGACCCGAGAGATTTCATGAGGAAACACCTTAATTGAGTCGGTTCAAAACAAGCTTTGAGTCGACTCAAATCATCTGAGCTAAATGAGTTGGCTCAACAGACCATTTGAGTCGGCTCATTTAGTTTAAATTTCTCCAAAATAAGTTTTACCACATAAGATCCTTGAGTCCCCACATCATTCAGTCATACCAAGTTTTTGACTATTTCAAAACCTACAGCATGTCTCATATGGACGATAGCAGTTATAAAAGGTAATGATGGTTTATGATGTAGTGGGTCTCGAGGAGATGTTTCCAGATATGGCCATTATGACCATGACACCACTGAAGCGGTTAAAATGAACTTGAATAGTTTTCTTTTAAGACGTAGAATGTTCAGTTTTGATGAACACTTACAAAGTGTTAAAAGAAGGCGTCGAAATGATGTAGTCAAAAAATGACCTTTTCTCTCATATCGTCGAAAGAGACATTTTTGGGGGGCAATTTGTTAGCTTCTAATTTCAACACTTGTGATTGAGTCTGAAATGTTAATGCCAAGTATTAAGCCTTTTTTAAAGGTTTAAAGGCCTTCGACTAGAATAATCATTAAGAAACCTTGTCGAAGCCCAATTGGCACAAAAGAAAAGAACGAGTCTTGGACTTAGAAATATTTATAAGTATTTGAACTTTGTTGTGAAAGCGAATTCTATTGAGAGCATTCGACGCATGGAATTCGAAATCAAATAAAGGAGGGGATTTGTTGTTATCCATTAGCGAACAAGAAAAGTGGCACACATCCAAAACATGAAGACATGCAAGGCGCCATTTGTCATTATCTTAGTGAATAAGTCGTTAATGTCAGTTATTTAGTTTATTATAAATAAAAGTCTTAGAAATAGGATTCAGGGGTGGTCAATTTGTACTAGTAACTCAAATCAAAACTCAAAGTACTAGGGTAGAGAAAAGTGTTGTGTGAGAATGTCTGTGATGAACATCACCATTTATCTTTCAAATGCAATCTAAGTGTTTTCTTTAAAGATGTTTCTCTATTTTGTGCAAGTTACATTTCGGCAGTTTTATTAAGTCCTTAACACATTTTAAACTTCCTTTTGATTCCAGCCATTTATTTTCCTTTAGACTTCAGCCTTTTATTTAATCTTCTTGATTTAAACAGTTTTTTGTGCATTCCTTTATTGTTTATCTTTTACTTGAATTTTTTAAACAATTTACTTATGAATACTGTCAAAGCGTTCATTACATTTTTCTAGACTTTAAATAATTAACATCTATAACACATGTCCTAGGATCAATCTGATCGATCCAGTAAGTTACTAGAAACTTTGGTGTTTTTAGAAGATCAGCGGTTGTTTACTAATTTTCACGGAATACAGTTCGACGAATGTCGCATACACGAATATGTTGTCAAAGACAGAATTATGGCACATGAGATTGGGCCATGTCAGTGAGAGAGGCCTGGTCGAACTAGGGAAACAAAACCTGCTAAGTGGTGACAAAGTCGAGAAATTGGAGTTTTGTGAACCTTGTGTATTTGCTAAATCATGTAGGGTGAAATTTAACAAAGGTAAACAAAGAATACATGGATCCCTTGATTAAATCCATGTCAATCTTTGGGGGCCTGCAAGGAATCCTTCACATTCAAGTGCAAGGTATTTTCTATCCATAGTTGATGATTCTTTTAGAAATTTAAGGGTATTCATTCAGAATACTAACGATGAAAGTTTTGAGAATCTCAAGAATTGGAAGGTCTTGGTCGAAACTCAAACTGGTAGAAATGTCAAGAGGTTCAGAACTGACAATGGCCTTGAATTTTGCAATGAAGTTTTCGACAGTGTATTGAGTCTGGGATTGCAAGGCATAAGACTGTAGCAGGTACTCCTCAGCAAAAAGGTCTAGCTGAGAGATTCAATCGAACAATTCTTGAAAGGGTTAGATGCATGTTGGTTAGTACTGGATTCAAGATGGTGTTTTGGGATGAGGTTGTTTCTATAACAACATATCTGATAAACAGATGTCCTTCGACTGCATTAGATATGAAGACATTTGAAGAAGTTTGGTCAGGACATCCACCAGATCTTGACAAACTGAGAGTATTTGGCTGCATAGCATATGCTCACATTAGGCAAGATAAGGTCGAACATAGAGCTCTGAAATGCATGTTCATGGGATACCCTGAAGGAGTCAAAGCTTATAGGCTATGGTTCATAGAGTTAGGTCACAAGAGGTGTATCACCAATCGAGAAGTAGTTTTCAATGAAGCTGAGAAGAGACTTGGTTATGCGGATCTTATAGCTTATGCTTTAATCTCTGCAAGTGAGGTTCTAGACAAAGAACCTATAGACTATAAGGTAGTTATGAGGAGTCAAAATAAGACTGAATGGCAGAAGGCCATGGATGATGAGATGAAATATCTTCATGATAAAAACACACGGGAACTAAACGAAAAACCCATATTAGTAAGTTGTAAATGGATTTTCAAAGTTAAGGAAGGAATCAAAGGAGTGGCGTCGAATAAATACAAGGAAAGGCTGGTTACAAGAGGTTTCACTTAGAAAGAAGGTGTCGACTTCAATGATATGTTCTCTCCTCTTGTGAAGCACATGGCCATTCGAATGTTGCTTACCATGGTGGCAAGTTCGATCTTGAACTGGAACAAATGGATGTGAAAATTGTGTTCTTATATGGTGATCTTGATGAAACAATCATAATGAGACAAATTGAAGGGTATGTCGAAGAGGGGAAATAAGGGTATGTGTACAAATTAAAGAGATCCTTATATGGTCTAAAACAATCTCCTCGACAGTGGAATAGGAGATTCGACAAGTTCAGGCACACATAAGTTTCATCAGAAGTTTGTTTGACCATTGTGTTTACTTCCGATTTCGACCTGGTAATTCATTTGTTATTTTTTTCTTTATGTGGATGATATTCTAATAGCAAGCAACAATGTCGAAGATGTAAAGAGGGTGAAGGTTGAACTAAATAAGGAGTTTGACATGAAGAATCTGGGAGATGCGTCCAAGATTCTTGGGATTGACATCCGAAGAGATAGAAAGCAATTGAAATTATGCTTATCTCAAGAAGCATACCTACAGAAGATTCTCGAAAAGTTTGGTATGTTGAATTCAAAGCCTGTTGTGACTCCGACAACCCCTCAATTCGAGTTGAGTATAGATCAGTGTCCTAGTACTGATGTCGAAATAAATTATATGGATATAATTCCATACGTTAATATAGTAGGTTATTTGATGTATATTATGGTCTATATTAAACCCGACATAACATATGCAGTAAGTCTTGTAAGTACGTACATGGTGAATCCTTGAAAGGCTCACTGTCAACCACTGAAGCGGAATATATCGCCCTAACTGAAGTTGTGAAGGAAGCATTGGGGCTTGAAATTTTTGCAAAGGAGCTAAAACTTCAAGGTCAAGTTATCACGGTTAAATGTGATAGTCAAAGTGTAACACACTTGTTGAAGAATTCAGCCTATCATGAGTGAACCAAGCACATTGATGTGAGTTTGCATTTCGTTAGAGGGGTAATCGAGCGTGGAGAAGTCCAAGTGTTGAAGGTTTTGACAGATCATAATGTTGTTGATATGATCACCAAGACGTTGTCCAGTTGCAAGTTTTCCCACTATATGTAGTTGATAATGCTGCATGAAGAAAAAACTAGTTTTGTTTTCTTATTGATATAGAGTTTGGTCCAATGTGGAGATTTGTGAAATATTGCATCGAACTCTAATACGAGAGAGATTTAACATGAAGTCGATGTTGGTTCACATGCTAGTGCATAACTTATACATACTATAGTCGAAGTCAGTTCTGGTATGTATATCTAATTAGGCCTTGTGTTATGGATCATATTGTTTAAGTTAGCTTGTACCCTAAGTTATCTTGTAATGGATAATTGTTAAAAAAAACCCATTAGATTAGTATGTTAGTTTTCTTATAAATAACATACTAGTCTTTCATCTTTTGAATAAGGAAAAATAGGAAGATAAAATCTTAATTCAAAAGTGAGAGAGATTATTTGTTATTCTTGTATATTTGTACTCTTGTTTCAAGAGAAAAAAAAGAATAACATTTTATAATCAATCCTTGGTTACCTTAAACTCTAACTCATGTGGGTTTTTTAATCACAAAAAAATCTATTATATTTTGTTTTTAAGGTATCCGATTCACTAACTCCTTAAAATTTTTCTAATTCGGTGTTTTAATTTGAGTTGTTACTACATGACTTTTCATCAATTCCAAGATAAATTATTAGAAATTATGGATTTTTTCATGCTTTCTTGAGAAATTAACGATAAATTGGAATCTGATATATACATCAACTATATCCCCACCATCAAAGGCTATAAAATCTAAATAATAAATTGGTAAAAATAATTATGATTAGTTAGTTTTTTATACCTATATACTAAGTATGTTGAAGGAACAAATACAATATATATTTATAAAGAGATGATAATTAAAACACATGTGATTTGATTCTCACTGTTTAGAAAAAAATATGTTGAAAATTATCAAATTTGTTAATATTAGAATTATCTTTCTTTCCCTATTTCTTTTTGTGATGAATACTGAAGGTGAATTTCCAGGGCAGTATAAACGTAATTGGACTAAACCTTGTTCTCTACATTCTGATTGTTCACTTGACATGTGTAAGCCTCCTTTCAAACCAGCATGTTTAGAGTACATGTGTATGTGTCGATTCTTTAATATTGAAAACTAAGAAGAGTACATAAACTCTTTGTTAGAATATTTCATATGTTATTCTTTAGTTATTTTCTTGATACACAATAAAAATTGTTATGGATTTGTTTTTATAGACGATGGTAACAAAATATCTTCAATAGTTAAGTTTAAAATTAGTTTTAATGTTATTTCTACTCAAGAAATCTACATCATCATTCCCACATTTAAACTAATATTGTTATTATATATTCATCAATATTCCATTGTTAATTTTAATTTTAAATCTTCATCCCAAACATAAAAGTTATTGTTGTGCTTGGCTAAAAAAAATTCACTTACAAATTTTAAGACCAAGGTATACGGGTTAAGACACATGGAAGGAAGGTTTAGTTTCATTGGAAGAAATAAAATCACATGATAATACATGCAAGTATGGGTGACAAACAAGCATGTTCGTCCTTTTTAGACCTGTTCTAGAAAAAAAATAGGATGGAGCAAGGAGGACATAGTTGAAGGTGTCTGGGTATTACATCTTTTAAATTTAAAAAGACAAAAAAAAATTATACTATTCTTCACTCCTGTAAAAGTCTGGAAAAAAAAACAAGATGGAACAATACATGCACATTATACGGTGCGATAAAAACATAACACACATCGAGGAATCCCCTCTCGAGAATATATATAAGAGAAAATGTAGATATAATTGTCAAAATGAAAAAGATCAACCTAAGAAGAAGAAACACCTTCTTTCGAATTTTGACTCATGATAGACACCATTTCCTTTGCCTACAGAAAATAGTATGTTGTGAAAATACAGGTGACAAAAAAGAAAATGTGACTTTTCAAGAAAGTGTGGAACTGGCTCCTTGGTGATCTCATGATGACTTGCCAAAAATATATAATAATTACTATCATCGAAAAGGAATATGAACACATTTAAGGAGTGAGTTCCCAATGACTTCAATGACACCTCCTGGCATTCGACTCAAGGCGGGTGACGTCCGAAAAGAAAAGAAAACTAATACAGAGGCCTCACACTATAAAGTATAAGCCATGGTTTGGGAGACAATTGTTTTGCGTTGGCCAGAAGGCTCAACAAGTGTGACCCTTGGAGTGAAAAAATCCACTAAGTCACATGTAGGGTAAGAGTGTTATCCTGGGTCAGACCTCAGGCGATCCAAAGTCAGGATCCATCCAACGATTATCTGTATCCTATGCCTGAAGATCAACGAGAAATTATAATTGATCCATTATATAAGAAGGAAACACATATTTCCACGTACATTTCAAATTCAAATTTCATTCATACATCTTACTCACATACTAACTTGATATTGTAATGCCAATGTTACAGGTCATCCCATATCTCACTGTATCAAAAACTCAAGTCCATAGTTGCATCTTGCGACCTCCAATCTCTGATCAATTCTGATTTCCTAGCATAACACTCTCAAATGCGTCATTGTATTATGAAAAAAAATTATAATGCAATCCTTTAAATAATATGCATCACAAAAAACTATATATTTTATTTAAATAAATATGAAAAATAAAATCCCTCTTTATAATTTATGAAGCTTTTTTTATAAGTAATATACATCTAGCGGAATTCGAATCTAAGACCTTGAAAGAAGATTACTCTCAAAGCTCCAGCCTTCATCGCTAGGTCGCATACACACACAAATAATTTATGACCATAAGTATTGAACTGATTTGCCGAGTAATTTCTCTTATTACGTATTTAAATTTAGTATCTTATTATGTGGCTTTTCTTCAATTCCAAAATAAATTATTATCAATTAAGATTTTTTTCACGCTTTCTTTAAGAGATTAAGATAAATTGGAATATATATATATATATATATATATATATATATATATATATATATATATATATATATATATATATATATATATATATATATTGAAATCAGATACCTTATAAACAAAGTATAATAGGTTTCTTTATGATCAAGAAACTCACAAGGGTTAGGGTTTAGGGTAACCAAAGATAACAAGGATTGGTTATAAACTGCTATTCTTTTCTTTCTCTTGAAACAAGATTACAAGTATACAAGAATAACAAATAACCTCTCTAACTTTTGAATTAGGGTTTTATCTTCCTATTTTCCTGTATTCTAAAGATGAGAGACTAGTATGCTATTTATAAGAAAACTAACACACTAACCTAATGGGCTTTTTAAAAATTAATAATTTCAAGCTAACTTAGGGTACAATTTAACTTAAACAATTGGATCCATAACACAAGGCTCAATTTGACAACAACATGCGAACGAACTTCAATGACATGCTAAACCTAGAGTTTGTTCCAATACCTCACAAATCTCCACCTTGGAACAAACTCTATAACAACAAGAAACAAACTAACTTTCTTCATGGAGCTTTATCAACTGTATACAGTGGAAAAACTTGCAACTGGGAAACGTCTTAGTGATCATATCAGCAACATCAAGATCGGTCAAAACCTTCAACACTTGGACTTCTCCACACTCGTTTGACCCTTCGTCATTGTTGCTTGCTATTAGAATATCATCCACATAAAGCGAAAAAATAAAAAATAAATTACGCACACAAAATCTGAAGTAAACATAGTGGTCAAACTAACTTTTGATGAAACTTATGTGTGCCATGAACTTGTCAAATCTCCTTTTCCACTGTCGAGGAGATTGTTTCATCCCATATAAAGATCTATTTAGTTTGCACAAATACTCTTCTTTCCCCTCTTTGACATACCCTTCAGGTTGCCTCATCAGGATTGTTTCATCAAGATCACCATACAAGAACAAAGTTTTCACATCCATTTGTTCCAGTTCAAGGTCGAAATGGGCCACCATGGCAAGCAATATTCGAATGGACTTGTGCTTCAAAATAAGAGAGAACACATCATTGATGTCGAAACCTTTTTCTGAGGGAATCCCCCTGTAACTAACCTTGCCTTGTATCTCTTCGGCGCCACTCCTTCGATTCCTTCTTTAACTTTGAAAATCCATTTACAACTGACTAACCTGGCTCCAACAGGTTTTTTGATCAGTTCACATGTGTTGTTTTCATGAAGAGATTTCATCCTATCATCCATGGCCTTCTGCCATTCAGTCTTATTTCGACTCCTCATAACTTCCTTATAGTCTCTATGTTCTTCGTCTAGAATCTCACTTGTAGAGATTAAAGCATAAGCTATAAGATCTACATAACCAAGTCTATGAGGTGGCTTGATGACTCTTCTCGACCTGTCTCATGCCAACAAGTAGTCATTATCAATCTCCTCATCTTCAAAAAAATCTTATGCTTCTTCTTCGAATTCATCTAGGTCATGCATTTCAGCATCACTATGCTCCAGCTCAACAGGAATTTCTCCCTATTCCAGCTTTTCATCAACATCATCAATTTTCTTGAAAGTCGTCTCAACTTCATTGAAAACTACATCTCGACTAGTGATACATCTCCTATGACCTGGCTCTAGGCATCATAGCCTATAAGCTTTGACTCCTTCAGGGTATCCCATGAATATGCATTTTAGAGCTCTAGGTTCGACCATGTCTTGTCTAATGTGAGCATAGGCCACACAACCAAATACACTCAGTTTGTAGATATCTGGTGGATGTCCCGACCAAAATTCTTTAGGTGTCTTCATATCTAATGCAGTCGAAAGACATTTGTTTATCAGATATATTGTTGTCGAAATAACCTCGGCCTAAAACATCTTCTTAAATCATGCATTAACAAACATGCATTTAACCCTTTTGAGGATTATTCGATTGAATCTCTCAGCTAGACAATTTTATTGAGGAGTACATGCTACAATATTATGCCTTGCAATCCTAGACCCGACAAAATAATTATCGAAAGCTTCATTGCAGAATTCAAGGCCATTATCAGTTCCCAACCTCTTGGCCTTTGTGCCAGTTTGAGTTTCGACCAGAACCTTCAAACTCTTGAAATTCTCAAAAGTTTCATCCTTAGTCTTCTGAATGAATACCCATAACTTTCTGGAATAATAATCAACTATGGATAGAAAATACCTTGCACCTGAATGGGAAGGATTCCTTGTATGGCCCCAAAGATCAGCATGGATGTACCCTAGGGATCCATATTTTCTTTGTTTACCTTTGTTAAACTTCACCCTACAAGATTTACCAAATACACAAGGTTCACAAAACTCCAACTTCTCGACTTTGTCACCACCTAACAGGTGTTGTTTCCCCAGTTTGACCAGGTCTCTCTCACTGACATGGCCCAATCTCATGTGCCATAATTTTGTCTTCGACAACAGTTTCGTGGATGCAACATTTGTCGAACCACTTACAACTTCAGCCTCAAGGGTATACAAGCCTTGTTTCTTTACGCCTCTCAAGATTTCCTTCGACCCCTTCATGACTCTTAGGATATTTTTCTCTCCTTTAAAAACATATCCCTTCTTGTCTAATTCACAAAGAGAAACCATATTTCTCTTCATGTCAGGTACATACCTAACTTCATCCAATAGCCTTATTGACTCATCATGAAGCTTGAGTCTCACAAATCCAATACCTGTAATTTTGCAAGCTTTATTGTTTCGCAGCAACACTTTTCCACCATTTTGATCACATAATTCCTCGAAGAAATCTTTGTTTGGAGTCATGTTCCAAGTGCAATTTGAATCCATAATCCACTTTTTTTTTGAGCCGCCACTTGAAACCACAAAAATATCAGATGATTCAAAATCATCTTGAACAATGGTTACGTTGCCATTATCGTTACCTCCATGATCTTTCAGGCATTCATGGCTCACCTTTCAAATGTGACCTTTCTGCTTACAATGATAATATCAAACACTAGATGTTTCACCACCACAAGACTTCTGATGACTTTTATGCTTCTTCTTGTCGAACTTACCATCCTTTTGAAAGAATTTTTCCTTAACGACCAAACTTTCACCAACCGTCGAAGGTTTATGCTCCTTTCATTTATTCAAGTCCTTAGAGTACAAGGCAGATTGAACATCTTCAAAGGTCAGGGATTATGTTCCATACAATATGGTTTCTTTAAAGGGAGCATGTGTTCTGGGCAAAGTGCATAACAATAACAATGTTTGATCTTCATTATCGGTCTTCACATCAATATTTTTCAAGATCAAGAATCAGCTTGTTGAACATATCCAACTGCTCAGCCAACATTTTGTCTTCACTCATCTTGAATGAATACAAAACTTGCTTCAGGTAGTGTCGATTCACCAACAATTTGGTCATGTACAAACCTTCAAGTTTCAACCATAACCCTGACGCTGTTGTCTCCTTTCATATTTGTCGAAGAACCTTATCACCAAGGCTCAACAATATTGCGTTGTGTGCTTTCTCAATTATGTCCGTCTTTTCAGTTGTCATTAGCGCAATATTGATGGTCGCCTCTCCCTTCAACGCTTCCAAGCAACCTTGCTGAACAAGTAGGACTTTCATCTTCAAGCGCCATAGATCGAAGTCGTTCACACTGGTGAACTTTTCAATATCATACTTTGTTGAAGGCATCTTCTCCACACTCACCGCACCAATTTATTGTGAATCAGATACCTTAGAAACAAAGTATAATAGGTTTCTTTATGATCAAGAAACCCACAAGTGTTAAGGTTTAGGGCAACCAAAGATAACAACAATGATTGGTTATAAACTGCTATTATTTCCTTTCTCTTGAAACAAGATTACAAGTATACAAGAATAACAAATAACCTCTCACTTTTAAATTAGGGTTTTATCTTCCTATTTTCCTTTATTCTAAAGATGTGAGACTAGTATGTTATTTATAAGAAAACTAACATACTAACCTAATAGGTTCTTTTTAACAATTTTTCATTATAAGCTAACTTAGGGTACAAACTAACTTAAACAATTGGATCCATAACACAGAGTCCAATTTGACAACAGCATGTGAACGGACTTCGATGACATGCTAAACCAAAAGTTCGTTCAAATATCTCACAATATACTTTTACTGTATCCCAACGATGAAATAATAATAATAATAATAATAATAATAATAATAATAATAATAATAATAATAATAATAATAATAATAATAATAATACAAAATTTGTAAAAAGAAAAGAATTATGATTATTTAGTTTTCATATCTATTTATTAAGTAAATTGAAGGAGCAAAACTCAATATATATTATGTTGACGTTTATAAAGTGATTATAAAATATATTTGATTTGATTCTCGCTGTTAGATAAAATATGTTTATAGTTATCAAATTTGTTTATGTTAAAATTATCTTTCTTTCTCTATTTCTTTTTTCCTATGAATATCGATAGCCTTGAGAATGAACATGATTTTTACTTTTCAAAATAAGTGATATTGAGATACTTTGTCAGGCTCATGGAGTAGAAAAATCTTAGGTGTTTTGTTTTTAGACTTTCTCCTTTTGAGAAATGAAGTTGGTAACACTTGGAGAGTAATTTTTTAAATGTAAATTTTATGTATGATTAAGATTTTTGTAGTACTAAAAATATTGTATGCTACTGATGACAATGGATCAAAGTTGGCAGAAGTTCAAACTATACTTATTGTCGTAATGAAAGAGTTATGAGAGGTGAGAATTCATCACATGTATACTCTAAGATTCAAGTTCGTTTGATGAAATGGAGAAATGTGATTATTTTTTATATGTGTATGTATAATGCTGTAGGAGTTATGATTGTTCGGGTAGTTTTGACTTATACTTATTTTACAATAGTGAAGGCATATGCAGCTGGAGGAGAACTCTTGAAGAGGATATGTGATGCTTGACGGTTTAACGAAGATCAAGTTAATAACTTTTGTAAGAAAAGTTGCAGGGGTGGAAAGGCTTATAGTATTTTCTGTGTTTATTGTTCTAGCTATATTGAGTTAAAGAGTTTGGATCACGTGTTTGTTGTTGGAAACAATATGCACCCACAAATTGATGAAATACAATCAGAATTAAGGTTTTTAAACGAATTGGTGAAAGTGAACCTCTTTCGAATTCATTGCCTGAAATCGTTTTAGATAATTTTACAGGTATTATTTGATAGTTATCTCATTCTTTACCTACCAACACAATTCATAGGATGGTTTTATTTTGTTGTATGGGCTGGATAATTGGTGTGTGGTTTAATAGCTGCCAATTTGATGCTTCTGATGAATAACTTCGTATATAATTTCACTATAATGGATGCTTCTAACAAAAAATAATATAAATATTTGGAGGAGAAAAGAGAGCAGTTAAATGTCAGAAATCCACCAAAACCTATGAATAATTTCATTCAATTTTGATAAGCAAGATTATTATTAATCACGCATGACAGTGAAAAGAAAGAAAAAGAACGTTGGAGAAGAAGATGAACATTTTCTGCAGAGTTTAAAAATCGTGGAAATTTTCTTATTCACTTGCAACTTCAAATTGCGTGAATACAATGTTATGAGTTCTTATTTATAAAAGAAGGGTTACTCCCTATTTATAGATTTAGGTTAGCTTTCTCCCCAAATCAAAGCCCAAAAACTATAAAAGCTCAAAATGTTTAACACTACTAAAATAGGCGTAAGTCAAAATCCTCTGTGAAGCAACATGCTTCGACACTTCGACACACTAACACAACTCGACACACACTACATGATTCGACACACCCTTGTTTCTGTCAAGCTAAACTGCTTCGACACAAGGAATTACATTTTCAACACATCACCTAATTCATTGTGTCTAAGCTATATACATTCACCATAAACCTTAACTTCTTGAACACTTCGACCTACACTTCTTTCGTCATAATATATGTAAGTTGATTCTCAGTTATGCAATGTTCCAAATTCATTTTCCCATCTGCTACATGCTCTCAAAGATATTGAAACCTCATTTTGATGTGTTTGTTTCGTCCATGTGCTATCGAATTCTTCTCCAGATTGATAGCTAACATGTTATTGATCTTCATGGTAATTGTTTCATGACTTTTGTAATATCTTCGACCAGATCCACAACCATGTTGTTTAACATGCATAAATAGAATCAACTATGTATTCTGCTTCGCATGATGACAATTCCACTACTGGCTCCTTTCTCGAACTCCAAGAAACCGGTGCACCACCTAACATAAACACATATCCAACTGTGGATTTTTTATCCTCAGCATCATTATATCAACTTGAGTTAGTGTACCTCACTATCTTGCATTATTTCCCTTCATAAGCTACAAGAAATAAAATTCCATAGTCGAGAGTTCCTTTCAGTTACCTTAGTATCCTCTTTGTTGCTGCTAGGTGTGATACAATTGGCTTCTGCATGAATCTATCTATCATGCCCACATTGTATAATAGACTAGGCCTTATGTGACAAAGGTATCTTAGTGACCCAATAAGTCTTCTATATTGGTTTGGGTCGACGTCATCTTCATTTGAATCTTTCGATAGTTGCAATCTGGGTTCAACTGGATTCGAAGTTGGGTTGTGTTGCACCCCAAAATTTGCCCTCCACAAGACAAGAATTTGTGTACTAAGAGGTTCACAAGGTTCACAAGGCTCACAAGACATCTCATGAGGTTCACAAGGTTCACAATTAGTCAGAAAGTTTGACAATTCCCTAAGACAATGCATCCTCCTAAGCAATGCATCTTAAACTAGGGTTTTGACTTTTATCAGGCTAAATGGTCTTCCAATACTTCAAGTGAGCTTCATAGCATCCTATATATGTTCAAGAATCCCCATGTCAAGTTTCAAGACTTTCCCAAAAGATTTGCTCAGTCAGATGATCAGATAGGTTAAAATCAGTCAAGGCAGTAAAAAAGTCAAACTGAGGTCAACTGTGGTCAAACCAAAGTCAAACTTCATGATTTTTTGCCATAATCAATTATATGAATTAAAATTAATCATTTGATCAAGGGTTGATCATGATTCATCAAGGAGATTTCAGATCATCAAGAATCAGAAGTTTCTAAATTAGGGTTTTTTCAAGAAAAGTCAACTGAACTTTGACCAGTCATAACTTTCACATGCTTCATCAAAATTTTTCCATCCAAAGCTCATTTTGAAGGAAATTTAATTCTCTACAACTTTGTGTCTCACAAGCCAAGCCCAAAAATGCTTCATTTGGAAGGTATAAGCTAAGACATTATAGGTCCTTTTAAAAGTCAACAAAAAGTCAACAACTTCCAAAGAGCATAACTTGAGAATGGTAAAAGATATGGACATGAGACCAAATAGGTTGATTAGATGACTCTCTAAGCTTTCTAAAATGTCCAAGAACACCTTCATAGCATTAAAATTGAAGGATTTGTGCCCTTGCAAAGTTGGGAAATTTATGAAGCAAATAAGGCCTTAAAACTAATTTTTGCTAAATGAGCACACCAAATTGCCATCCAATCTTTATAATGTCATCAAGCACGACCCAGCCCATGCATTTTCTGATTTTTTATATTTTATTTGATATTTATTTGAATTTTATTCATTAAAATACAAATTAAATTAAAATAAAAATATGAAAATCATATATTTGGAAGAGATTATGATTCTAGAAGGTCATAAACACCATTCAAGACTAATTGATCACATCCAAATTCGTGCTAGACCAAGATAGTAAGAATATATTGGATTTTTTGACATTTTTGGATAAGAGATTTCTTCATAATCAAGCAATCAATTGTCATCATTACAAAGCCCATAAATCCATGACTTTTTGACCTAATTTTCATCTCTATATATACTTGAAGACATCCCAATCACAAGGACACGAAATTCTGCCTCCAAGGATACTCTCCAAACTTCAAAAAATTCAAGAACAAACTCACATTCGGTTTGCAAGATTAAGGTAGTTACAAGGCCAAATTATGATGGAAATAGCTTCCTAGAAACATTTAGAGTGCATTGGGATCATCATATTCATCAAACGCCTCATATATCATGGAAACTGAATTCATGTTCTTCACTTTCTTTTTCGATTTTCGATTTCACTTATTTAACCATTATAAATCGTTTTTGTGCTTCTAATCTTGTTTGTTGCTGTGTATGGATGATTTATGGGCAAAGGAATCGATGTTTTGATGCGCGGATATTCCCACACCATTGTTAGGGTTTAAAAACTTTAAATTAGGGATTCCGTTTAGACGCGATTTCTGATGGAATTGACTGCATAATTGGATTCACAAGTCCTCTATTGATAGGTTTATACCATTGGGACAAATTTATCTTGTGCATATAACATTTTTTGATTTGCAGGACCTCTAGTGACGCATGAAAATCGTCACTAAAAGTTGTTGTGACGGAAGAACTGTAGGTAAAGCCTAATGCGACGGCCAGAAGAAGAAGATGGTCTTGGCGCGCGTTTCTAATTTTTGGAATTTGTTTTATTTTATAATATTTGTTTTCCGTTTCTAATCACACACAAGCGTGTGTCCCAGTGGTTGAGACTCTGTGTTGGTAAGCTTAGGGGGCGAGTTCGATCCCAGGCTTCCCCCCCCCATTCTCTTTTTGCGCCTATTTTCTTTCTTCTTTTTATTTTCTTATTTAAATTATTATTTATTATATTAGATTAATTAGTTAAATAATTATAATTAATAGAAACTTAATTAGAATAACCACCATTAATTTTTTCTTTTATAAATAAAATTTCACAAATAAATATTAATTTGTTTTTCTTACATAATATATTTTATAAATATTTTTTTAGTTTTTTTTATCAAACATATTAATTTAATTAGAATTTAATCACGTCCTGATTTCTTTACTAACCCTGATTTATTTTATTTTTTCTAATCTTGATAATTATTGTTTTATTTATATATTGTTCAATTATTTATTTATTTCTCGTTTTAATTTAATTACTAGAAAAATGTATAGGCGTATATCAAAAAATGTAATTTATGTTCGTCGATCATTATGTATCTGCCCCAAAGCGATGTAATAGCGTAGATTTATTTTCTTGCCCTTTTATTTATGCCATTTAATTGTGTGGTTAGTAATTTTAGGGTGTGTATAACATATTTGTAATTAAAATTAACTTAGAATCACTAATTTAATAAGATAAATATATGAATATGAACACTCACACACGTAAGTCGATCTTGGATCGTCATCTCACTTCTTAAGGATATCCCTCATGTTGCCTAAATCAAAAGGTCAAGTAAGGTGTCTAAAAGAAAGGTCTCTTCTCCTAAAAAATCATCTAGTCCATTTATGATTATAAGATCAAGTCCCTTCGATGTTGCCTTCGTAAATGATCTTGTCCCTTTCGAATAAAAGATCATAAGTCCCTTCGTATTGCTAAGACACCTTACAGTTGCCTAAACACAGATGACCCTACGTTTGTCCTTTAACATCCAAGGTAATGACTACCTATTCCTTAATAATAGGGATAGTCTTACCATTGAAAGAACATTCAAGAACAGTAAAGATTTAATCATAGGGTAGGTTCCTCTTAAGTTACTTGCTCACCTCTTCAAAAATATTTCATTACACTTCACATTTTCAAACAATTTTCAAAACAAAGTCCTTACATATATCCATACAAGGATCATTATAAAGTACTTAAGAAAATTTTTAATCACACACTACACTCTTGCAAACAAACAAAGTGAGCTAAGTAACTAAGAGCCCATGGATAACCATGGATATAAAGGGTGCTAACACCTTCCCTTTGTATAACCTACCCCCCGAACTCAAGTCTTTTAAAATAGGTCTTTCATGTTCTTTTATGTCCTTTCCTTATGGATAAAATAAAAGTCAGTGGCGACTCTTGCTATCCGCAACATTTATAGAAAGTCAGTTCTCCCACCGTGTTACAGAACTGGCGACTCTGCTGGGGACTTAATAAAAGAGGGGTACCCTTAGGAATTAGATCACTTTAAAATTGTTTGCCTTGTTTTCTTTATACTTATCTGTTGGGTGTTCTTATGTGTGAAAGATCCTAACCCGGATCTAGTGTACCTTAGGTAAATGGTAATAGACCAAGGAAACTGTACGGCGTATACCGATATGGTTGATCTGGTGGCCATAGTTAGTGTGACTTCTTGGTTGGTGCTTATGTTACTTAAGTCAAGTTGAGGATAATATGAGGCTTCCATATGTTGTTAATACACTAACTAACTTTTAAAACCCTAGTTATCCCATCTTGGCCTTTAGAAAAGTAGTGAGATAACCGGTTTTGGTGAAGACTGAAGTTGGTTGATACTCGATACTACGCTCATTGAGATCCTAAACTTGGAGGGTTTTGGTTGGCAAGTAAGTTGCCTACTGAACAACCACCCTTGTGAAGGATCAATAATATTGAGATCCCTTAGAACCTGTTTACTTTATAGGACAGGATGAACCAACTAACTTCAGGGGAGGGTATTTACCTTTAAACCTCATGCAAGCCTTCAAACCTAGGGCTATTGTGTGACTTGTTTGTGTGTGCCACATGTTTGTGATTGAGCATAACATCATAGCATCATCATGCATCATAAGCATAGCATTTTCACTAACCATTTCAAGGAACAAAGAATTTATCTTTGTTCTTTGTTGCATGTCATGGCTTCGGCTCGTAGGAATACTATCCGGATCAACTTTATAGGGATACCTCCTAAGCTTAAGGAATTGGTTTCTCAAGTTTCTGAAAACTCCCAGTTCATCAAGAGGCATGGTCACCTACTGGACTTAGTCACTTCAGGGTTCAATGAAGACATGATGAGTGTTCTGTTTCAGTTCTTTGATCCTAAACATCACTGTTTCACATTCCCCGACTATCAGTTGGTTCCTACAATGGAAGAGTTCTCCAAGCTTCTGGGTATACCTATTCTTGATCAGAAACCTTTCACAGGCTTAGAGAAAGAGCCTAAACCTGAAGTCATTGCTGCAGCTCTACATTTGAAGAAATCAGACATTATCCTAGAAACAAGGAGTGGAGTTAAGGGTATTCTTGCTAAGGTATTGATGGAGAAAGATCAAGTGTTCCTGAAGGCTATGAGTTATGATGCTTTTGAGGAGATCTTGGCCCTATTGATCAATGGCTTAGTGTTGTTCCCCAATCCAGATCAGTTCATAGACATACACGTCATCAACATATTTCTGACTCGCAATCCAGTGCCTACATTACTTGGAGACATCCTACATTCTCTTCATACCCGTACTACGAAGGTACGAGGAACTCTGATGTGCTGCATACCTTTGCTATCTAGGTGGTTTATTTCTCACCTTCCTCGATCAGTGATGAAGAATGAACAAGGGTTCAGGTGGTCTAAGAGGATTATGTCACTCTCTCATTCAGATATTCATTGGTGCTCTCGATCTATGGAGAATGTTACTATCATTGACCATTGTGGGGAGTTTCCTAATGTGTCACTCCTTGGCCTAAGAGGGGGCATTACCTACAACCCTTCCTTAGAGTTACGTCAGTTTGGTTATGCTCGGAGTGATGGTCCTCATGACATGTTGATTCAGGGTATTGTGTTTGACTGTAAAGTGAACAAGGTTGACAGCAAGACTCTGGAACCAAAGTACATTATTCCTATGGAAGCTTATCTCAGATGGGTGCGATCTCGTGCTCAGACTCTTATGATGCCATATCCTGCCATCCTGCCAGTTACTATGGAGCCTGTTGCTGAAGGAGATACTTCTTATACCATCCTTCACCCAGACATGCCCACTGACATGGAAGACTTACAGAGGTCCTGGATCCAGTTGAAAGAGCAAAGGGATACTTTTGAGACTCATTACAAAGCAAGTCAAGAAAGAATCCTGGAGCTAACAAAACAACTTCACGAGGAGCGGAATCTCAACTCATACCTCAACACAAAGAGGAAACGTCCATGGGAGACTTAAAACCCCATTTTTTGTACTTATTTTCATTTTATTGTAAGCCCAAGGGGCAAACAAATTTATTACTAATAAAAGTTTACTTTCTGGTTGTTTAAATAAATTTAAATCCTGCGGTCCTTGAAAACATTGCATACGCATTTATACACCATATCATTGCATCACAGGTTTCTTATGTACATGTATCTTATCTTCTCGCTGTTTATTTAAAGCAGAAATGGCTCTTGAGCAGACAGTCAAAGATCTCCAGGCACATAATGCACAATTCCAGGAGCTGATCCTGAACTTGTCCAAGGGACAGGACGAATTGAAGACACTGCTGGCCAAGAAGAATAAGAAGACTAGAAGGTCAGGAGGCCTTATCAATATGGGAAGAAGGTTCAGAGGTCCTGTCAAGACCAAGGAACAGGTTGAAGATTATAAGTCTGAAGAGTCTGAGAAAGAGGGAGGCAGTCTCCATAATACAATGGGGGATTCTGATTCTGAAGCAAATTACTATCATGATCCTAATGAAGATAAGTTCAAGATGCTGGCGGATAGAATGGATGCTATGGAATTGCAAAAGTCTTCTGGGCTGGATTTTGAAGATCTGAGTTTGATATCTGGATTGGTTATACCCATTGGTTTCAAGGTCCCTGCTTTTGTAGTATATGATGGTGTTTCATGTCCCAAGCTGCATCTAAGGTCCTATGTCCGGAGGATCCAACCCCATACTGCTGATAAGAAGTTGTGGATCCATTTCTTCCAAGAGAGCTTGTCTGGAGCTCAATTGGAATGGTACTATCAATTGGAGAGTGTCAACATTCGTGATTGGAATGATCTTGCTGAGGCCTTCTATAGGCAATATCAATACAATGCTGATCTAGCCCCTACTCGCATGCAACTACAAAGCATGTCTATGGGTGCTAAAGAGAATTTCAAGGAGTATGCCCAGAAGTGGAGAGACTTGGCTGGTAGAGTACAACCTCCTCTAACTGACAGTGAGTTAGTGGACATGTTTATGAGTACGCTGAATGGTCCTTTTTATAGTCATCTCATTGGAAGCTCATCATCTGGCTTCACTGAGTTGATAATGATGGGAGAGCGTGTAGAAAGTGGCATAAGAAGTGGCAAAATACAGGTGGGTGCCTCTTCATCAAGTACTGCAAAGAAGACCCCTAGCGGGAAGAAGGAGTCAAATGCTGTTTATGGTCAACCTGGTCGTAATAGGAGTCATCAATCTGTGAGTGCAGTTCACATCTCCAATCCTACTCCTGCAGCACCAGAGCCACCACAGGGCAATCAGCAGAGGCCTAGAAGACAGTTCACCAAGATCAACATGTCACTGGCCCAAGCCTTGCAAACTTGTTGAAAGGGGAACTCATTACTTTGAAGGACCCTCCTCAGAATTCTAATGTTACCTCTCCTAGGTACAATCCTAATGCACGATGTGCATATCATTCAAATTGTCAGGGACATGATACCAACAATTGCTGGATATTGAAGAACAAGATTCAGGATATGATTGATGCTGGAGAGATTGAGTTTGACCCTCCTGGTACCCCAAATGTGATTACTGCTCCCATGCCAAATCATGAGAAGACTGTCAATGCTATTGATGAAGTTTCACATATTTCCTCAGTTGCAGATGTGACTACACCATTGTCTGTTATTAAGAAGAAGTTAGTACAAGCTGGGTTCTTTCCAGGTTGTAATAAAGATTGTTTCTATTGTGCTTATAAACCGGATAGCTACTGGAAGTTGAAGGATGGTATTCAATGCCTCATGGACATTTACATCATATTGTTTGAGAGGACACCTTCTGTGGAGAGTATGGTTGAACATATAACTTAAGGTGCAAAGGTTGAAGAGGTGGATATGGTTGATAAAGTGCCAGTGAGGATTACTTCCAAGGGCCCTGTCAAGATTACTCATAAGGGTCCAATTAAGATTACTGCTGAAGGCCCTGTGAGGACTGTTGCTGAGGCTAGGATAGCTCCTATGATTATTACCACTCCTGGTCCTATTCCGTATACTTCTGATAAAGCTATACCTTGGCATTACGGTTCCGATGTTTATATCCATGGTGTTAAACAGGAACCCTTAGCTGATACACCTGATGCTGATGAAAACCTTGATGTTGATAATATTGCTGGATCTAGTAAGATCACGAGAAGTGGAAGAATTTTCTCTCCTCCGACCACCTCCAAGAATACAGTTACTCCAACTACTACCTCCACTGCTGCAACAAACACTGATGCCCGGGGCAAAGGTCCAGTTATAGAACCTGTGCCAATTGAGACCCCAACTGCTGATGATCTTTCTAAGCAAATGGAAGAAGTACTAAAGATCATTCGCAAGAGTGACTATGATATTGTTGATCAATTGGGGCATACTCCCTCCAAGATTTCCATGTTGTCTTTATTGTTGTGTTCTGAGGCTCATGCTAAAGCCTTGATTAAATTCCTGAAGACTGCTCATGTACCAAATGAAATTTCTGTAGATCAATTTGAGAATTGTGTTGCACACCTGACCTATGATAATGGGTTAGGCTTTTCTGATGCTGATTTGACTCCTGCCAAGAGGGATCATAACAGGGCTTTACATATCTCTATTGAATGTAAGGGCACTACCCTGTCACATATGTTAATAGACAATGGTTCTTCCCTGAATGTGCTGCCCAAAGAGGTTCTGAACAAGCTTAGTCCTGAAGATGATGTGTTAAGACCAAGTAATATAGTGGTGAAGGCCTTTGATGGCTCAAGAAGAGTGGTGCACGGAGAAATAGATCTCCCAATAAAAGTAGGTTCTCAAGTCTTCAATGCTACCTTTTATGTAATGGATATTCGTCCTTCGTACTCTTGTTTCCTTGGGCGCCCCTGAATCCATGGGGCAGGTGCTGTGACCTCCACTTTACATCAGAAGTTGAGATATCCAGTCAAGGGAAAGGTTGTCACTGTTTACAGAGAGGAAGGATATATGATTAGCCATGTGAACACATTTAAATATCTTGAAGTGGAAGGGGAATATGTTGAGACTCCGTGCCAGACATTCTAAGTAGTTCCTTGGGTTGTTCCTACTGCTGAAGCTCCTCCTGATTTCAAAAGAGTTCCTGTAGTTACCAGAGTACCTCCAACAATGGCCTCCCTCAAAGATGCTAGAGCTGTGTGTCGCTCCCGGGATTTTCATCCTAGTACAAACGCGAAAGTGGCGCGGAAAGGTTAGAGTCGCCAGCCAGACATTTTTATCCCGAATGAATGGGAAAGGTAATGTTGCACAAACCTGAGGAAGAAGAAAAGGACAAGGTCCTGCGAACCAAAGATCTGAGTTCGGGAGTCGGTTACGACCTGGGAAGGTATTAGAACCCCAGATCGTCCGTCGTACCCGACGGGATCCACGCTTGCTTGTTTGTTTCAAAGGGTGAGAAATAAGAATGCTGCTGAATAAAACTACTAACTGGAATGGAATGAGAAATGAGAAAGGAACTGAAATAAGAAAATGAGAATAAAAAGGGGGAAATGTAGGGAAAATAAAGAATGTGCTCGAACGGGCCCTACCCCGCTGCCTACGTACCTCATCGGGATAATGAGGATCAGAGTCGACGTAGTTCGCCTAACTAAGGCGGGAACTATTTGTTTGTGTTTTTTACAGCTGGAACTGCGTATGCCTATGCTCAGGTGTTGCAGGCTCGTCTGGTACGAGTGCGTTTACCGTCTTGCATGTGTGACAAGTCGTCGCGAGTTCGCGTTGTGAGTGAATGAGATGAGAAAAGAAGTTCCCGCAGGATAGTCGCTTGTTATTTGTTTTTGGTCTTTTAAGAGAAGTATTTTGAATTTATTTGTTTTATGAAACAATCCCTTGATGAGACTTGTACATCATGATAGACGAGCTTACACCACTCCAAGATGGAATGAATGCAAGTGCTTCATGGAATAAGGCTATACACAAAGGATCCTTTCATTTATTTGTTAATTGTTTTTTTGGATTTTTGTTTGAAGATGAGAAGAGAATAACTCAAATTGCAAAAGGACAATATCTAATGGGAACTAAGACACAACCCTAATTTATTTATATGAAAAAGGGAGATCCTAATGGTTAGTGTGGTTTTTTAATCCTAATGGAAAAAACTAGAAACTACTAGAATTCAACTTACTTCCTAAGGAAGTTAAGTTGATTCTTAGAACAATGGGGAAGCCTATACAAGTTATAAGGTCAAATGATAAGGCAAAAACAATAAAATTGGACATAAGAAATAAAATTCTAAAAATGCATTTAAAGGCATGAATTAAAAATAGTCCTATTTTATTTATTCTAATCCTAATTAAAAGGGAACTTTAACCTATATTCTAAATCAAAGTTAAGCCTAATATTCATTCTAAAAAATCCAAATTAAAACTAACCTAAGTCTATATTAAATTCTAAAACTAACTCTAATCTAAACCATTTTTTGTTGGCCTTCATTTACATAGCCTAAACTAATAGGAAATACACATAACTAAGCCTAAGAATTAATATCCTAAAAAATAGCTAAACTTCTGGAAAAATTATGGAATTAAATCTATAGGGTCCTAAAATTACATATAACATTGTGTCAAAAGGAATCCTAAAAATTCAGAATATAACTAGGCCTAAAACTTGATTATTTTCAGCTAGAAATTAATCCCTAATTACTAAGGAATTAGCCTCTAAAACCTAAGACAAAATATCCTAAAAAATCTAAAAAAATTATCCTAAGTACTTTTATTAGTCATCTAACTACAGTAAAAAGAATGGGCTAAAAAAGTTATTGGAAATTAACAAAATAAAATGAACAAAATAAAGTGCAATTAAAGGAAACTCAATAAGGAACATCCTCATGAAAAATTCAATATAAAACCAAAAATAAAGCAAAACTAGAAAAATAAAATTCTAATCAGTTCTAATATGAATTAAAAAGGTACTTGAATTTTTAGGGAATTTTTCTATGACTTTTCTATTTTATTTGTATCATTTTCTAATCATATCAAACTAAAAGAATACAAAATCTAAAATAAAGATGGGGGTACCATAAGCACATCTTCTCTAGTTGTTTTCGAAAAGGGCCCAATACGGGGGTGCAGAAAGCATAACTGATAAGGCCCACGCACAGGTTTGAGGGGAGTGCATTCAGCAAGTTTTTTTTTAGTTATTTCTTTGGTGGGCTTAGAGATAGGGTGCAAATAGCATACGGAAAAGGGCCCAATTCGCAGGAAGGGTGAGGGAGGTGTATACAGCAGGCTCATTATGCTTGTTTTCTACTATGGGCTGAGACAGGGGTGGCAATAGAAAAAAACATAAGTCCAATCTTTAACGGTACAAAACCAAGGACTTAATACAACTTAAACCACATTAACACACTTAAACTTACCCTTAATTTCCATTAACTCAAATTAATAACTTCCCAATTTATAAAAAAAGAAATAAATGAATAAGATAAAACGTAAACAAGAAAAAGGGGAAAATGGGAATTCTGAAAACCCTAGTTCTTTCTCCTATCCTCTCCGCCGCCGAATCCCCACCATATCCATCTTCTTCAACCTCTAACGCTTCCTTCTTCTCCTCCGAGCTCATCATCCTCGCACCTTTCTCCCTATCAACACCATCTTCTTCTAAAACAACTAAATTACTCTATCTTAAGCCCTAAAATGGCCCGACCTAATCCTTCTTCTTCAACCTCTAACGCCGCCGGAGAAACTCCTAGCCACCGCCTGACCTTCGTCTTCATCCCGTCACCTCCTCCAAACTCAACATCAAAACCGAAATGAAGCAACGACTCGATTCTCCGAACAACCTCTCAATCTAAACCTTCTCCTCGGCCTCAACCATTAACGACCTAACGCCGCCATCAATCTCAACTTGAAGCTAAGTTACCGACAACGAAACGCCAAATCCTTCCTTAAAATCAAGATTACCTTAGCCTAACCCTAAATACACACCGAACTTCAAAACTCACCCAAGAAACTCGGCCAACGCCGCAAATACGACTACAACCTTCACTGTGAAAACGATTCGGAATCGTACCTTGCGACTCGAAGCTGTGGAATTCGTATCCGTGAAGCTGCCGCGACGATTATTCCGTCTCTGATTATTCCGTCTCTGATTAACAACCTTCTTGCGACTACAACCTTCTTGCGTGCCTTCTGAATTCGAGCCTTGTTGTTATGAGTTGATCCTTGATATACGAATTCTTGTTGAATTGTATGTGTTCTTGCAGTTATATGAACTCGCGGTGACTCCTGATGCAATCCATGGGTGCAGGTGGTAGTAGCTTGTTAAAGGTATTGGTGATGGAAGCCTGAATGCGATGCCGACCGGTTGAAGATGGGGGAGGATGAATATGCCGTGACTTTGGAGTTGTAGGTGATGGTTGGGATGGATGAAGCTGTGAGAGGAAATGAAGGAAGAATGGTGATGAGATGAATGAATCCTGGAACAAGAGTTCAAGAGAGCTTGAAGAAAGGATTAGGGAGAGATTGAGGAATTGTATGGAGAAATTGGAGAAGAGAATGGTTGAAGAGAGGGAGAATTGGATGAAGGGTTCTGAAAATTGTGTAAGAAGCTGAGATGAAGGAACCGATTCTGATTTATAGAGTCCGAAGGAAGACTCTGGAAACTTCAGGTATAGTCAGTTAGAATTCTGTTACTAAGTTAGTTACTTTTCTGTTGTGGTTGTTAGAGTGTAACCGAATTCGGTTTTTTTTTTGTGATTTTTTCCAATTAGCTGAATATATACCTCTGAGTTTTCTCTGTTAACTTTGTTTTTTTCTTGGTTAATATAGGTTGTTGGTGAAAGATGATGGAGAAGTTGGACTGACATTGTTGATGAATGTTACGATGAACACAATGCTGAGATATGATTGAAATCGAGAGATTGATGAAACTGTGCTTGGTTCTGAATTGTTGTTGATAGGGTGAGTTTGTGAATCTTCGAACTCTTGCCTTATTGTTAGATTCAATCCTCTTCTTCTACTCTTTCTCGTGTGTGAATTTGAGTTGGCTGCAAGTTTGTTATAATTGATATTTATTTTGATTTCTGTTTCGAATTGTTATGTTGAATTGAGTTTTGTGGTTTCTGCTATTGAATGGTGCAATATGGAATCACAGGATCATTGGATCGTTGCTGAGATATTTTCGACGTCAACATTGTCGAAACCAGACTACTTGCTCTTGTATGGCCCTGAACCAATCTGAATTGTGACGGTGGATTTGAAGGCTTGGATGGTAGAGGTCAGAAACATGAGGCTAAGGATTTGGTTACGGTAATTGAAACTTGAAGATGGATCCAGGTTGATAATTACCGAGGCTTTGTCAAAAGTCAGTGCCTGCATTTTCTTCTCTTCGCTGTTTTTTCGGTTGGCCTGCTGTTAATTCTTTTCTTCTAATTTCTTCGTGATAATCATGCAGGCCGTTGCGGAAAGCATTGAAGACACGAAGGGATTGACGAAGATTTGGGGTGTTGATGGTGAGATGGAAGCACTGTGCACAGGAACTCAGCCACTCCTAACATGAGCTTTAGCTCGTGACGTGAATTTTCCATGCCACGGCAAGTTGGAAACTGACTGAGGGCGGTAGACGGCGGAAATGAACATTCCGACGATGGCCCGATAAGTAACTCAGTTGCGTGTGTGAGAGAGGGAGCAATTTGTGAGAAAGTTTCATAATCACTCTGTTATTTTTCCTTGTAATAGAACTTATAGGAATTTTCTTTTTTTAACTTATTCTGAATTTCCTGGTGCAATCTTGTAACCCAAAACTGGACTTTATCATTGTAATTGATTCTTTCTTGGATTTTACTTCTCCTCCTTCTTCTTCTTTTTTTGGGTCACCATTGAGCATCAATGTTGTATACTCATGGCAGAATAAAATAAATTTATTTGGCTTATTGATTCCTTTGACTGCTACTCACATTTTCGAACACCAGCAGGGGACTTGATATATATTGATATTCCCTTTTTTTCCTTTCAATTTTTTTAAAAAGAAGAAATTGACTAAGAGAACTTTGTGAATTTCAAAAGTGAATATGACTATGATGTGAACTAACAAATGATCTTGGCTTAAAAACATACATGGGTTTTGGTTTAAACAAACATAGGGGTTTCGGAAATGGGATCTGAATTCCACAAAATGACTTATGACAGGGATAGGTAAATGAATTTAGTAACAAATATAGATTTGGATAGTAAAATGGATCGAGGATGAATTTGGATAAATGGGCTTGAAAAAATGGTTAGAAATGAAATATATTTGAATTCGAATGACACTCTCCAAATAGACCATAATTGCTCACTTTTCATCCTCGATTCGAACCTCATTCTTGAACCAAACGCTGATGTTACAATGAATCCAAATATCAATAATCCATGAACCATCCTCCTGTTAAAATCACTTAGAAATCCCGAACTTGAATGCATATCTCTATCAAATCATCCCAAATCGGGCTTCAACATTAAGAACCTCAGTTAATGGCAAACCATAATCCCATAATCCATGACACACTTTCCAGCGAAATAGACACCACAAAACAATGGAACAACCTGACTCTTCAGAGGACACTGATCTCATGCCTTAATAGCCAATGAAATGCATGACCGTGAACATTAATGACCTAATGAAAAATGCAGATGAATGCAAAAAGATAAGCCAATAGAGAGAATGAATATGAGGGCAAATTTTGAGGTATTACACTGTGGTTGAAGAAGGTGGTTGTACTATGTGGGGTCAACTTCCTGACATTCCTTACAAGTCTGACAAGTTTGGTTTGGGTTTCACTGCAGAGTCCCAGAAGGCTGTTCGTCGTGCTCGTGTTGTTCGTATCACCAATCAAGGGATTATGAAAGATCAGATCAATGTTGTGGGTGACTATGATGAAGACTACAACCTGGATGATTGGATTTTTCCTACTGTGGGTGATGGGCTCAATAATTGGAAGGCTAAAGACGTTATTCCAATCTCCTTTAGTCAGGAGTAAATACTATTACTGTGTTGTTATTTTTAAGTTTGTAATTTTTGAACAATTGAACTCTTAAGCCTTGTGCCTTACTCGGGGCACAATGGTATGCTTGTTTCGGGATGTCATTTTATTTGCATACTTCATTCAATAAAAATCAGTGGACGTTTCGTTTTCGTAAATATTGTGCTCCTTGTCTTTCTTTTCTTTTATTTTTGTTTTATCAGCTATGTGTTCTTACACACACCCACATCACTAAAATGCAGATCCTCATCCACTCTGGATCCTGTTGATAACAATTCTACTATTGCCAATTATAATTTCGAGAATCCGATCTATCAAACTGAAGATGGAAAGGAGGACGATTGTGAAGTACCTGTAGAGCTTGCTAGGTTATTACAACAAGAAGAGAAGGCTATACAGCCACATGAAGAGCCAATCGAAGTTGTGAATCTGGGAACTGAAGAAAACAGGAAAGAGGTCAAGATATGGGCTGAATTAGAGGATGGTATTAAGAGCAGATTGATTCAGATGTTACATGATTATGTGGAGATCTTTGCTTGGTCCTATGAAGATATGCCAGGGTTGGATACAGACATTGTGGTTCACCGTTTACCGGTAAAAGAAGATTGTCGTCCAAAGAAGCAGAAGGTTCGTCGCATGCGTCCTGAAATGTCAGAGAAGATTAAGGCAGAGGTGATGAAACAGTTTGATGCAGGGTTCTTAGCTGTGACTTCTTATCCTCAATGGGTTGCAAATGTGGTACCAGTGCCTAAGAAAGATGGTAAGGTACGTATGTGTGTAGATTACAGGGATTTGAACAAGGCCAACCCCAAAGATGAATTTCCATTTCCTCATATTGATGTTCTGGTAGACAACACTGCTCAGCATAAGGTATTCTCTTTCATGGATGGTTTCTCTGGTTACAATCAAATTAAGATGGCACCTGAAGATATGGAGAAGACAACATTTGTTACACAGTGGGGCAATTTTTGTTATAAAGGGATGCCATTTGGTTTGAAGAATGTCGGGGCAACATATCAGCGTGCTATGGTGGCTTTGTTTCATGATATGATTCATCATGAGATAGAGGTATATGTGGATGATATGATAGACAGGTCCCAGAATGAAGAGCAACATCTTGATCATCTGCATAAGTTGTTTGAAAGGTTGAAGAAATACAAGTTGAGATTGAACCCAAACAAATGTACTTTTGGAGTAAGGTCTGGTAAACTCTTGGGTTTCATCGTCAGTGGAAAAGGTATTGAAGTAGACCCTGCAAAAGTGAAAGCTATACAAGAGATGCCAGCTCCCCGTACTGAGAAGGAAGTTAGAGGTTTCTTGGGACAATTGAATTACATTGCAAGATTTATTTCCCAATTAACTGCTACCCGTGAGCCAATCTTCAAGTTGTTGAAGAAAGATCAGGTAATGGAATGGAATGATGAGTGCCAGACAACATTTGATGAAATTAAGAGATATCTTCTAGAACCTCCCATTTTGATGCCACCAGTTGATGGAAGACCCTTGATTATGTACTTAACAGTGTTAGACAACTCAATGGGGTGTGTGTTGGGGCAACATGACGAGTCTGGTCGAAAAAAGCAGGCAATATACCACCTTAGCAAAACGTTTACCGACTGTGAAACAAGATACTCACTGCTCGAGAAAACTTGCTGCGCTTTGGCATGGGCTGCTCGCCGACTAAGACAGTATATGTTGACTCATACTACCTTATTGATTTCGAAGATGGATCCAATCAAGTACATATTCGAGAAACCTTCTCTCTCCGGACGAATAGCAAGATGGCAAATGATCTTAACAGAATATGATATACAGTACACTACTCAGAAGGCAATTAAAGGAAGTGTTGTAGCTGATCATTTGGCTCATCAAGCAGTGGATGATTATCAGTCAATCTGATGAATACATTATGATTATTACCAAAGAACCTGGACAATATGATGGACCTGAACAAGGATCCCGATGGACTATGGTTTTTGATGGAGCTTCTAATGCACTTGGTAATGGTGTTGGTGTTGTGATCAGTTCCCCTGAAGGTTTTCATACCCTGATTACTGCAAGACTTTGTTTCTATTGTACCAATAACATGGTTGAGTATGAGGAATGTATCCTGGGTATCAAAGCTGCCATTGATATGAAGATTCAGTTCCTAGATGTATATGGAGATTCAGCCCTGGTAGTAAGTCAGATCAAAGGATATTGGGATATCAAGCATGATAATCTCATTCCTTACAGAGAGCATGTTTTGTCTTTGATCCCATATTTTGAAGAGATTACTTTTAGACATATTCCACGAAGAGAGAATCAGTTGGCAGATGCATTAGCCACCATGGCGTCCATGTTTGAGATTAGCTGGGATGATGAAGCTCCCAAGATTACTATTGATAGATTTGAGAAGCCTGCATACTGCAATGAGATTGACACTGAAGAAGCAGAAGGGAAACCTTGGTTCTATGACGTGAAAAGATATCTTGAAGCCCAGGAGTTCCCTGAAGGGGCATCTGTCAAAGATAAGAAGTTTTTGAGGAGGTTTTCTGCTAAGTTCTTTTTGAGTAATGACATTTTGTACAAACGCAATCATGATTCAACTCTGCTTCGTTGTGTGGATAAGAAGGAAGCAACTGAGATTATGGAAGATATGAATGATGGGATCTTTGGCACTCATTCTAGTGGTCATACCATGGCAAAGAAGATATTGAGAGCAGGTTACTGTTGGTCTACCATGGAAGCTGACTGCTATCAACATTCTAGAACATGTCATAAGTGTCAAATCTATGCTGATAAAGTACATATACCTCCATCTCCATTGAATGTGTTGACTGCTCCTTGGCCTTTTGCTATGTGGGGCATTGATATGATTGGTGAGATCAAACCTACTGCTTCTAATGGGCATCGTTTCATCCTGGTTGCTATTGATTACTTTACTAAGTGGGTGGAGGCAGCTTCATTTGCATCTGTTACTAAGAATGTGGTGGCCCGATTTATTAAGAATAATCTCATATGTAGGTATGGCATCCCTGAAAGGATTATTACTGACAATGGCTCTAATCTGAACAACACTATGATTACTGATCTCTGCACGCAGTTCAAGATTAAGCATCATAACTCTTCTCCGTATCGTCTGAAGATGAATGGGTCAGTAGAGGCTGCTAATAAGAACATTAAGAAGATTCTACAGAAGATGACAGTCACTTATAAATATTGGCATGAGATGTTACCATTTGCTCTTCATGGTTATCGTACTACAATACGTACTTCAACAGGGGAAACCCCATTCTCCTTAGTATATGGTATGGAAGCAGTTATGCCCATTGAAGTTCAGATCCCCTACTTAAGAATTATGAAGGATGCAGGCTTGGATGAAGATGAGTGGATTCAGACTCGACTTGACCAGATAAATTTGATTGATGAGAAAAGGTTAGCAGCTGTTTGTCATGGTCAAATGTACCAGAAACGGATGATCCAGGCTTTTAATAAGAAGGTTAAGCCAAAGGTATATCAGGCTGGTGACTTGGTAATCAAGCATATCATATTACCACAGGGTGATCCTAGGGGCAAATGGACTCCTACATATGAAGGACCATTTGTGGTCAAAACAGTATTCTCGGGAGGTGCCATGATGCTTACTACTATGGACGGTGAAGACTTCCCACAGCCTGTAAACGCAAACATAGTTAAAAAATACTACGCATAAAAAGAGACCCGCTAGGTTGACTGGCCTAGGCAAAAATAAGGGCATCCCGGCGAACCAAAAGGGTTCGGGCAAAAATTAGGGATATATATATATAAAATGTACACCCGGCAAGTCGAAAACGTAAAAAGGCGGCTTGGGCAAAAAAGGGTATCCCGGTGGATTGAAAACCTGAAAGGACAATCCAGGCAAAAGTTAGGGATTAAAGCGTATGACTATGTCTCGTTTGGATCACCCATGTAAACTCCAACCAATTGTGCTACTTAATTCAAGCTCGAACAGATAAAGATAAATCCAATCGTTTTCGTCTCAACAACAGAAGATGAGATACTTGAAGATAATGGCAATAGTAGAATTGAAACTCAGTAGGATTGTTTCCCACATAGCTGTTTTCTTTGTTTTGTAAAAATCTTACGACGAATTCCTCTTACTAGGATTTCTGTCTCCTTGTACAAACTTGCCTATGTATAGGTCACTTTGTGATATAAATAAAATTTCATCTTTGAATCTAGATTTACTTTTACCCTGTTTACATAAGCGAAACGTCCATTGGTTGTGTTTGAATGTATGTATGCTTTTGAATATGATTGATGTTTACCAAAAATGCATAAAAATGCAGTAATAGTATTTAATAAGGACGAACGAGGGAAGGAATTCAACGAAGATTCGTCGGTTCATCCCCACCAAACAACTACAAATCCCCAGTACGACAAATCTACCATCATAGATACTTCAAGATACATCTCCCCTTGAATTTATGTCCATCTCTTTTATCCTTAGTCGGGATACTCAGGAACTTATTCCTTCAATAAAGGTACGACGAACGAAGACGGGAGTTTATGAATACAATACTATCAAACAAGACGGGAACGAGTTTCTCATATTCTTCAGCAACGAATCAGGATTTATTTTCCCTAGCCAGCAATTGTTATACAAAGATATTCAGACGCTTTAGGCTGCATGATTTATACATACATAATTTACATCATATCATAACATACATATCCATAAATGCATAATACATTTACATAGATGCACCATGCTATGCATGCATACATATTGCATAAACTAACATTCTCCTTGCAGGATAGTTATATGCAGATAAAACAGCATCAACAATTCACAACAGGTCAGAAATGATCCATACATTACTCAAGATGTCCTCAGAGGGTAGGCAAACGGTCTGTACCAAGATCCATTCCCTAATCTAGGATATTTTCAGGAGACTTGATCCTGACACTTTTTGTCCTCGGAGAGTAGGCAAACGGTCTGTAAAAAGATCCATTCCCTAATCCAGGATATTTCCAGAAGATTTCATCTATCTGGTCTTGAATAGCAGGCAAACGGTCTGTACAAAGATCTATTCCCTGGTTCAAGATATTTTCAGAAGAACTAATCCTGACGTTCTTTTGTCCTCGGAGAGTAGGCAAACGGTCTGTAAAAAGATCCATTCCCTAATCCAGGATATTTCCAGAAGATTTCATCTATCTGGTCTTGAATAGCAGGCAAACGGTCTGTACAAAGATCCATTCCCTGGTTCAAGATATTTTCAGAAGAACTAATCTTGACGTTCTTTTGACCTTGGAGAGTAGGAAAACAGTCTGTAAAAAGATCCATTCCCTAATCCAGGATATTTCCAGAAGATTTCATCTATCTGGTCTTGAATAGCAGGCAAGCGGTCTGTACAAAGATCCATTCCCTGGTTCAAGATATTTTCAGAAGAACTAATCCTGACGTTCTTTTGACCTTGGAGAGTAGGCAAACGGTCTGTAAGAAGATCCATTCCCTAATCCAAGATACTTCCAGAAGAGATAATCGTCACGAAGATTTATTTCAGCTGGCCCATTCAACAATTAAAATCATGTTGCATAAATGATTCAGAGGCGGCCTATACGAAGACCTAGTACTGATGTCCAGTATCAACATAAAGACATCATCACATCCTGATACTTTAGATGGCATCTCTAAGCCCATCTCCAGTTCTTCCAAGTGGAATATTCAAGCCCACTCAAGCATATACAATTAATCATCAGTGTTACTTTACGCACCGGCGAGTGCAAATTTTTGGGCTTTTGTGTTTAATCCCCTTCAACCTTCCAGGTCACGACTGGCACATATACCAATCTAACCCCTCAGGTTTCAGAAAATTGAACAGGGCCAGCTGTTGCTCCCCAAAATTTTCCCTCCACAAGACAAGACTTTGCGTACTAAGAGTTTCACAAGGTTCACAAGGCTCACAAGACATCTCATGAGGTTCACAAGGTTCACAATTAGTCAGAAAGTTTGACAATTCCCTCAGATAATGCATCCTCCTAAGCAATGCATCTTAAACTAGGGTTTTGACTTTTATCAGGCTAAATGGACTTCCAATACTTCAATTGAGCTTCATAGCATCCTATATATGTTCAAGAATCCCCATGTCAAGTTTCAAGACTTTCCCAAAAGATTTGCTCAGTCAGATGATCAGATAGGTTAAAATCAGTCAAGGCAGTCAAAAAGTCAAACTGAGGTCAACTGTGGTCAAACCAAAGTCAAACTTCATGATTTTTTGCCAACATCAATTATATGAATTAAAATTAATCATTTTATCAAGGGTTGATCATGATTCATCAAGGAGATTTCAGATCATCAAGAATCAGGAGTTTCTAAATTAAGGTTTTTTCAAGAAAAGTCAACTGAACTTTGACCAGTCATAACTTTCACATGCTTCATCGAATTTTTTCCATCCAAAGCTCATTTTGAAGGAAATTGAATTCTCTACAACTTTGTGTCTCACAAGCCAAGCCCAAAAATGCTTCATTTGGAAGGTATAAGCTAAGACATTATAGGTCCTTTTAAAAGTCAACAAAAAGTCAACAACTTCCAAAGAGCATAACTTGAGAATGGTAAAAGATATGGACATGAGACCAAATAGGTTGGTTAGAGGACTATCTAAGTTTTCTAAAATTTCCAAGAACACCTTCATAGCATTAAAATTGAAGGATTTGTGCCCTTGCAAAGTTGGGGAATTTATGAAGCAAATAAGGCCTTAAAACTAATTTTTTGCTAAATGAGCACACCAAATTGCCATCCAATCTTTATAATGTCATCAAGCACGACCCAGCCCATGCATTTTCTGATTTTTTTTATATTTTATTTGATATTTATTTGAATTTTATCATTAAAATACAAATTAAATTAAAATAAAATATGAAAATCATATATTTGGAAGAGATTATGATTCTAGAAGGTCATAAACACCATTCAAGACTAATTGATCACATCCAAATTCATGCTAGACCAAGATAGTAAGAATATATTGTATTTTTTGACATTTTTGGATAAGAGATTTCTTCATAATCAAGCAATCAATTGTCATCATTACAAAGCCCATAAATCCATGACTTTTTGACCTAATTTTCATCTCTATATATACTTGAAGACATCCCAATCACAAGGACACGAAATTCTGCCTCCAAGGATACTCTCCAAACTTCAAAAAATTCAAGAACAAACTCACATTCGGTTTGCAAGATTAAGGTAGTTACAAGGCCAAATTATGATGGAAATAGCTTCCTAGAAACATTTAGAGTGCATTGGGATCATCATATTCATCAAACACCTCATATATCATGGAAATCGAATTCATGTTCTTTACTTTCTTTTTCGATTTTCGATTTCACTTATTTATCCATTATAAATCGTTTTTGTGCTTCTAATCTTGTTTGTTGCTGTGTATGGATGATTTCTGGGCAAAGGAATCGATGTTTTGATGCGCGGATATTCCCACACCATTGTTAGGGTTTAAAAACTTTAAATTAGAGATTCCGTTTAGACGCAATTTCAGATGGAATTGACTGCATAATTGGATTCACAAAACCTCTTTTGATAGGTTTATACCATTGGGACAAATTTATCTTGTGCATATAACATTTTTTGATTTGCAGGACCTCTAGTGACGCATGAAAATCGTCACTAAAAGTTGTAGTGACGGAAGAACTGTAGGTAAAGCCTATTGCGACGGCCAGAAGAAGAAGATGGTCTTGGTGCGCGTTTCTAATTTTTGAAATTTGTTTTATTTTATAATATTTGTTTTCCGTTTCTAATCACACACAAGCGTGTATCCCAGTGATTGAGACTCTGTGTTGGTAAGCTTAGGGGGCGAGTTCGATCCCAGGCTTCCCCCCCATTCTCTTTTTGCGCCAATTTTCTTTCTTCTTTTTATTTTCTTATTTAAATTATTATTTATTAGATTAGATTAATTAGTTAAATAATTATAATTAATAGAAACTTAATTAGAATAACCACCATTAATTTTTTCTTTTATAAATAAAATTTCACAAATAAATATTAATTTGTTTTTCTTACATAATATATTTTATAAATATTTTTTTAGTTTTTTTTATCAAACTTATTAATTTAATTAGAATTTAATCACGTCATGATTTCTTTACTAACCCTGATTTATTTTATTTTTTCTAATCTTGATAATTATTGTTTTATTTATATATTGTTCAATTATTTATTTATTTCTCGTTTTAATTTAATTACTAGAAAAATGTATAGGCGTATATCAAAAAATGTAATTTATGTTCGTCGATCATTATGTATCTGCCCCAAAGCGATGTAATAGCGTAGATTTATTTTCTTGCCCTTTATTTATGCCATTTAATTGTGTGGTTAGTAATTTTAGGGTGTGTATAACATATTTGTAATTAAAATTAACTTAGAATCACTAATTTAATAAGATAAATATATGAATATGAACACTCACACACGTAAGTCGATCTTGGATCGCCATCTCACTTCTTAAGGATATCCCTCATGTTGCCTAAATCAAAAGGTCAAGTAAGGTGTCTAAAAGCAAGGTCTCTTCTCCTAAAAAATCATCTAGTCCCTTTATGATTATAAGATCAAGTCCCTTCGATGTTGCCTTCGTAAATGATCTTGTCCCTTTCGAATAAAAGATGATAAGTCCCTTCATATTGCTAAGACACCTTACAGTTGCCTAAACACAGATGACCCTACGTTTGTCCTTTAACATCCAAGGTAATGACTACCTATTCCTTAATAATAGGGATAGTCTGACCATTGAAAGAACATTCAAGAACAGTAAAGATTTAATCATAGGGTAGGTTCCTCTTAAGTTACTTGCTCACCTCTTCAAAAATATTTCATTACACTTCACATTTTCAAATAATTTTCAAAACAAAGTCCTTATATATATCCATACAAGGATCATTATAAAGTACTTAAGAAAATTTTTAATCACACACTACACTCTTGCAAACAAACAAAGTGAGCTAAGTAACTAAGAGTCCATGGATAACCATGGATATAAAAGGGTGCTAACACCTTCCCTTTGTATAACCTACCCCCCGAACTCAAGTCTTTTGAAATAGGTCTTTCCTGTTCTTTTATGTCCTTTCCTTATGGATAAAATAAAAGTCGGTGGCGACTCTTGCTATCCTCAACATTTATAGAAAGTCAGTTCTCCCACCGTGTTACCGGTTGCAATCTTGCATCTCAAATCTCTTGAGTATTTCGTCTGCATATCTTCTTTGGTGCATCATCAAAACTCTACCACTCTTGTAGAATTCAATATCAAGGAAATATGAGAGATTTACCAAGTTTGACATTTCAAACTCCTTACATAGCTCATGTTTAAAGTCTTCGATCTCCTTCTTGCAACTTCGTGTTATCAGCATGTCGTCGACATAGGGACATAGTATAAGTAATTCACTCTTGTTTCTTCTTACATATACTTCATGCTCAATTGTACACTTCATAAATTCCTTCTCCCTTAGAAACCTGTCAATATTCTTATTCCAAACACTTGGAGTTTGCTTAAGTCCATACAGGGCTTTATACAGCTTGTACAACATAAACTTCTTCATCTAAGGGGTCATTCAGGAATGCACATTTCACATCCATCTGACATTTGTGTCAATTGCTCATATTTATTATACCAACAACCAACCTAATTGTTTAGATCCTAGAAACGGGTGCAAAAACTTCGTCGAAGTTGATTCCTTCCTTCTGAAGAAATTCTTTTGCCACAAGCCGTGCTTTGTGTCGAGTTACTTCTCCTTTGGGATTCAATTTCACCTTATATACCCACTTTACAACAATTTCCTTCTTGTCTTGGGGAAATTCAACAAGTGACCAAGTTTTGTTGACTTCGATGGACTCTAGTGTAAGAACAAAAGTTGTTTATGTATTCCATCACTATGTTTTGATGATTACAATGGAGTATTTATGAAAGAACCATTTTACGTTTTGATGTTTGTTAAAGTGCAGATCATGAATATTACATATATTAATATCAAACAAACATTATGAATGAATACGCAAATGTTAATATGTGAAGTTACTATGTGTAACATTAGTCGCAATCATTCTGAAGAAGCAAGGGTTCTTTTGAATCTGAACACAATCAGAAAGATCCCAGGATGAGGTTGTTGCGTTGGCAATGCTCTTGTGGATGTTTTTCTAAACGGGGTTCTGATCAGAAAGAAAAGCAAAGCTTCTGAAACTAATCTTCTGAAGAACTAAGTTCTGAAGATTCTGATGACTTGAAGTTCTTAAGACTTAACGTCTGAAGACCAAGTACTTGAAAGATTCTGAAGAATTATAAGTTCTGAACATTAAGGTTCTGAAGAACTAAGTGCTGAAGACTTTGAAGACAATGTTCTATTTGAACAAAGTTCTGAAGACTCTAAGTCTTGAAGTTCTGAAGATCATAGGTCTCAAGCCAAGTACTGAAGTTCTAAAGAACGTAGTTCTATGTGAACAATTTCTGAAGACTAAAGACTTAGGTTCTCTGAAGACCCAAGCATCATTGTCTCTAGCTCATACTTCATTCATTGATTTATAATCAGAAGCCTCTGAAGTTCAGATGACAATGTTATCGTTGGCAAGGATAGTACACAGTACGATAATGCTTTATCCCAATACATCTCCACTAACTTTGAATTTTAGAAAAGGACAATACATGGTTGTACTTTTTTATTCCTTGTGTAATGGATTACTTAGTAGCCGAATTGCATTGTAATAGCTCTTTTATGTTTGGCTATAAAAGGAAAACATCATGTGCTTTGTGATGTTGTTGGTTCCGTGAATCTAATCATTGATGGCCCTGATAGGATCCCAACTGTAGATGTCTTGAATTGGCAAAATTTTTGACCAACAAGAATTATTGAATTCAGTTCAGAATGTCCTATCAAATGTTGGGACATTATCAAACAGAGTATGTGAACTTATTTCAGGATGTCTTACCAGATGTTGGGACATTGTATCAATGACTTAAGTTCAGTTTTTCAGGATGTCCCAACAGATGTTGAGACATCTCAAACCTGCTTCCAGAATTAATTATTGACTAACTAATCAGAGATATTTAAGGAGAGTTATCTGGAATTAATTAATGATGGATAAAAACAGAACAAGGCGCATCTGTAGGGAGTTTTATATTGAAGATTCAGATTAAAACAGAAGACCTAAATCACCTAGAATCTAGGAAGTAACAAACCCTAAATTCAAGGTGGAAGCTGCATGTGCATTAGGGCTGGATCATCCTACAGAAAGCCCAAATTACAGATACCTATTTAAGCAACAGAAACTCATAGAATTGAGTACGAATTTCAGAAGATCAAATAGGGTGTCTAGTGTTTTTAATAGCAGGTGTTTTAATTGTACCACTTGATGAGCTTTTAAGCATAAGTGCATTTGTGACTTGATTGAAACTGTTAAGTAAGATCAAGCTGTTTTGTTTGAAGAATGTCTTCAATTTTATTAAACTTGTAAACTTGATCACTGTGTGATTGAGGGGGAGTGAGTAGGGTACTCTTATCTAAGTTGTGACTTAGGTAGAAATTGCATTGGGTAGTTATTAAGTGATAGATTAAACAGAGAGGTTTAAGTCTAGAATTAATATTACTTATAGTGGATTTCCTCCTGGCTTGGTAGCCTCCAGATGTAAGTGTGGTTATACACTGAACTGGGTTAACAAACTTCTGTGTTGTTTACTTTTCTTGCTATTTAAGTTTTGGTTAAATCTGTCAAGTGTTGGGACATCTCTTAGGATATCTCATACCTGATCACAGAATTTCAATTGGCATCAGAGCAGGCACCCTGCCTGTTTATACTGGGTGAGATCTAGGGAATACAAATTCTGTAACATGGACAGAGATATAGGGTCAGTAAATAGACCACCTATTCTGGATGGATCTAATTATGACTACTGGAAGCCAAGAATGATTGCATTCTTAAGATCACTTGACAACAGGGCATGGAGAGCAGTCAACATTGGATGGGATTATCCTGTCCAAGATACCAAAGATGGATCAAAAGTGCTGAAACCTGAAGAAGAATGGAGTAAGGAAGAAGAAGATTCAGCACTAGGCAACTCAAAGGCCTTAAATGCTTTATTCAATGGCATTGATAGGAACATCTTCAGACTTGTACATCATTGTGAGCTAGCCAAAGATGTATGGGATACTCTCAAAACAACTCATGAAGGAACATCAAAAGTAAAGATGTCAAGACTTCAACTCCTCACTACAAAATTTGAAAACTTGAGAATGAAGGAAGATGAGACAGTTCATGAATTCTACATGAACATTTTAGAAGTAGCTAATACTTCTGGAGCCTTGGGAGAAAAAATGACTGATGAAAAGCTTGTAAGAAAAATCCTCAGATCTTTGCCAAAAAGATTTGACATGAAAGTCACAGCAATAGAAGAAGCTCAAGACATATGCTCTATGAAAGTTGAAGAACTCATTGGTTCCCTTCAAACTTTTGAGATGGGAATGAAAGACACAAATGTTAAAAAGAACAAAAGCATAGCCTTGGTGTCAAATACTGATGAAGAAGAAGATGATGAATCAGAAAATGATAAAAGTTTATCAGACAACCTTGCTATGCTTGGAAGACAATTCAAACAGATTCTCAGAGGAATGGAAGGCAAATCCAAACCCAGTGGAAGATACACAAACTCCTCTGAGAACAGGAGATCTTATGATGCTAACAGAAGGTCAAATTATGCTGAAAAGACCAGTCAAGAAAAAGGAGTCAAATGCCATGGATGTGAAGGATATGGACACCTTAGGAATGAATGTCCTACCTACTTAAAAAGGCAAAAGAAAGGACTCTCTGTAACCTGGTCTGATGAAGACTCAGGAGGTGATTCAGAAGAGGAATCAGCTAAGCATATCACTGCTTTAGCTGGATTATGTGACTCTGAAAGTGAATCCAGTGATGGAGAACTTACTTATGAAGAACTTGAGCAAGCATTCAAAGATCTATATAAAAGAAGCTCTGAAATATGCAGTGAGGTTATAAAGCTAAAGAAGCAGAATAAGGCATTAGAAGATGACAAAGCAAATGATCAGGAGATCATTGACACCTTAAAAAGTGAAGTAAGTCTTCTCAACTCCAAGTTGGAACATATGTCCAAATCTGTTAGAATGTTGAACAGCAGCTCAAATACACTGGATGTGATTCTCAACAACAATAAGCACTCAGGGGATAAAAGTGGACTAGGATTTAACAGAGTAAATAAAGATGAAGCTAGCTCCAGCAAAACAACTTCAAAATCCATACAGTCTAACAAGATGTCCCAACAGATGCTTCAACATCAGGAAAAGAACACAAACATAATGTTCCAACAGATGTCTCAACATTCTGAAAAGAACAAAATGAAGAAGAAGTATCAAAGATGGAGATGTCATCACTGTGGAAGATTTGGACATATCAAACCTCATTGTTATAAGTTGCATGGATATCCAAATCAGATGTATCAGCAACCTTCCAAAAAGAAAATAGAAGTTACTAAGAAAGTGCTGCATAAACATCAAAGAAATCAGCAACCTCCTAAGCAGAAGACAGAAAACATCAAGAAGGTATGGAAACCAAAAGCTAGCCCTAAAGCTGATCAAAGCTACAAGAACAAGATCAAAAATCAAGCTTGGAGATCAGCTGATAAACAACACACAGGGCTGAGGCATCAAAAGAAATCTCAACTCATCTGGTCAAAGAAAAGTACTGCATTCATAGCACATACATCACTAAGAGTATCAGCTAAAGAAGACTGGTACTTTGACAGTGGATGTTCAAGACACATGACTGGATTAAAGAATCTGCTAGTAAACTTAAAATCACATTCATCCAGGTATGTGACATTTGGAGATGGAGCTAAAGGAGAAATCAAGGGAGTTGGAACCTTGGATTGTCCAGATGTTCCAAGACTAGATGATGTGCTGCTAGTTAAAGGTTTAACTGCTAACCTGATCAGCATAAGTCAATTATGTGATCAAGGGTACAGTGTAAACTTTACCAAAACTGAATGCATAGTGACTAACAAAGAACAAGAGGTTGTCATGAAAGGAGCCAGATCTAAAGACAACTGTTACATGTGGGAATCCCAAAATCTCAGTCTCACTTCAACTTGCTCTTTAGCTAAAGAAGAAGAAGTGAAACTATGGCACCAAAGACTAGGTCATCTTCATTTCAGAGGCATAAAGAAGATAATATCTATGGATGCTGTAAGAGGTATTCCTAAACTGAAGATTGATGATGGCAAAATATGTGGTGAATGTCAAATAGGCAAGCAAACCAAGATGTCCCATCCAAAGCTCCAACATCTGACAACTTCCAAAGTTTTGGAACTTTTACATATGGATCTGATGGGACCTATGTAGGTTGAAAGTCTTGGTGGTAAGAGGTATGCCTATGTTGTGGTTGATGATTTTTCAAGATATACATGGATAAATTTCATCAAAGAAAAGTCAGATGTATTTGATGTATTCAAAGAATTATGTCAAAGATTGCAAAGGGAAAAATCCAGCCGTGTGATCAGAATAAGAAGTGATCATGGAAAAGAATTTGAGAACCAAAAGTTCTTAGATTTCTGCTCTTCAGAAGGAATCAACCATGAATATTCTTCTCCAATCACTCCTCAACAGAATGGGATTGTTGAAAGGAAGAATAGAACCATTCAAGAATCAGCAAGAGCTATGATCCATGCTAAAAAGTTACCTCTGTACTTTTGGGCTGAAGCTATGAACACTGCCTGTTACATCCATAACAGAGTTACTTTAAGGAAAGGAACTTTGTCCACAATATATGAAGTCTGGAAGGGCAGAAAACCCACAGTTAAGTACTTCCATGTTTTTGGAAGTATCTGTTATATTCTGGCAGATAGGGAGCAAAGAAGAAAAATGGATCCTAAAAGTGATGAAGGGATTTTCCTTGGATACTCCATAAACAGCAGAGCATATAGAGTATTTAATTCTAGAACCAAGGTTATCATGGAATCCATAAATGTAATAATTGATGATGCTCCTACAGATGTCCCAGAAGATGTTGGAACATCTGCTGATATCAAGATTGAAGCTGAAGAAAAGAATGATCATTATAACTTCACTCAAACTGATACAAGAACAGAAGAATCCAGCAAACCTCCCTCCATCAGAATACAGAAGGATCATCCCAAAGATCTGATAATTGGTGATCCCAACAGAGGTGTGAGCACTAGATCTAGAGAAGTGATTTCAGGTTCTTGTTTTGTTTCCAAAATAGAACCTAAAAACATCAAGGAAGCTCTTACTGATGAATACTGGATTTGTGCCATGCAAGAGGAATTAGGTCAATTCACAAGGAATGAAGTGTGGAATCTTGTTCCTAGACCTGATGACATAAATGTGATTGGAACAAAATGGGTGTATAAGAACAAGTCAAATGAACAAGGAGTTGTTACAAAGAACAAAGCTAGACTTGTAGCTCAAGGATACACTCAAATTGAAGGAGTAGACTTTGATGAAACCTTTGCACCAGTAGCAAGGCTTGAATCAATTAGACTACTTTTGGGAATTGCTTGTATCTTGAAGTTCAAGCTATTTCAAATGGATGTGAAAAGTGCCTTTTTAAATGGCTATCTTAATGAAGAGGTATATGTAGAACAGCCTAAAGGATTTGTTGATCCAAGCTGTCCAAATCATGTATACAAACTAAAGAAGGCACTTTATGGTTTGAAGCAAGCTCCAAGGGCTTGGTATGAAAGACTGGCCACATTTCTTATTAAGCAAGGATACAGAAAAGGTGGAATTGACAAAACCCTGTTTGTTAAAGATGAAGAAGGGAATGTCATGATTGCTCAAATATATGTTGATGATATTGTATTTGGTGGGATGTCTGAAAGGATGGTCAAACATTTTGTCAAGCAGATGGAATCTGAATTTGAAATGAGCCTAGTAGGAGAGTTAACCTACTTTCTTGGTCTGCAAATAAAGCAAATGGAAGACTCAATGTTCATCTCTCAAAGCAAGTATACCAAGAACATAGTCAAGAAATTTGGAATGGAAAATGCTACTCATAAGAGAACTCCTGCCCCCACACATTTGAAGCTGACTAAAGATGAAAAGGGTGAGAGTGTAGATCAAAGCTTATACAGAAGCATGATTGGAAGCTTGCTATACTTAACTGCTAGCAGACCTGACATAGCATTTGCAGTAGGTGTATGTGCAAGATATCAAGCTGATCCAAAAGTCAGTCATCTCAATCAAGTCAAGAGAATTCTTAAATATGTTAATGGTACTTGTGACTATGGCATATTGTACCTTCATGGATGTAAACCAATTCTCACTGGCTTTTGTGATGCTGATTGGGCTGGAAGTGCAGATGACAGAAAAAGCACTTCAGGAGGATGCTTTTTTCTAGGAAACAATTTGATTTCTTGGTTCAGTAAGAAACAAAATTGTGTATCCTTGTCTACAGCTGAAGCTGAATATATAGCAGCTGGAAGCAGTTGTTCTCAGTTGGTTTGGATGAAGCAAATGCTCACTGAGTACAATGTCCCACAGGATGTCATGACATTGTACTGTGACAACTTAAGTGCAATCAACATATCAAAGAATCCTATCCAACATAGCAGGACCAAGCATATTGATATCAGACATCATTTCATCAGAGATCTTGTAGAAGAAAAGGTGATTTCATTGGAACATGTAGCTACAAATTTGCAGTTAGCTGATATCTTTACCAAAGCATTGGATGCTACACAATTTGAGAACTTAAGGGGCAAACTTGGAATCTGTTTATGTGATATTTAGCAGTTAATGAGATGTGCCAACATGTCATATGACATTGTATGGCATAAGTTCCAGATGGCAAAACCAGTCTGGACAAGATCCTTGGGAATTCCATCTCTAATCATTTGCACTGTAACGGCTACTTATTTAGTAACTGTTTATAATCAGCTATCAAGATTATCATTATACTATCACAAGCGAATCACATTAACCAGCTATTCTCCAGAAATTATAAACCCTAAAGCTTTTCTTCCATCTTCCTCAACAATGTCTCAAAACCCTAACACAACTGAAGAAGTTCTCAACAAAGAAGACGTAGTTCATGCCACTCCCATCTCTGTGGTACCAATGAAATCAACTCCATTGGACGAACTCAGAGGAAGTGCTTCTCACACTAAAAAGCCAAGAACTCCAAAGAGAGCTAAAGATCAAGTTTGCAGCAAAGCCAAAGGAGGCATTCCTTCACCTGCTAACATGCCCCCAAAATCTTCAGATTATGTGGATGATTCCATCAAGGAGATTGTCACCCAAATTCTGTTTGAACAAAGAAAGGTGAGTCGAATTTCTATTCCTCTAAACACCATGCATGCACCTCAAGAAGAACAAGCTCAAGCTGCAGAGGACACTCCTGCAGAACAAGATGTCCCAATAGATGTTGGAACATCTGAAGATGAGAAAAAGAACTCATCTGATGCTGATTTGGAACAAACTGAGGACCAAAATAAGGCCTCAAATGAAAATGATGAAGAAGTCTCTGAGGATCAGACCAAAGCCTCAAATGAAGATCAAATCCCTGCTGATCAACCAGCTGAAGAGGAGACTGCTCAATCTCCTCCAGTGGTAAACCTGGAGCAGGACTCTGATACAGAGATCATAGCCTCTGTTAGACCTAGCATAGCCAAAAGGCTCAGGTCCAGGAAAGGAAAGATGCAAGCTGAAGCTGAAATTCCTGAGAAGAAGAAAGCCTCCCCAAAGAAAGGCAAAGCTAAAGCTACTTTTGGGCCAACAAAACAATGGAGTAAAGTTCAACCTCAGAAAAGAAAAGTTGTCACTCCATCAGACTCAGATGTTGAATCAGATGTCCCAACATCTCCTCCCAAAAAGAAACCAGCACCTTCTAGGGCCTCATCTGCTGTTCCAGAAGCCCCCTTGGACAACATATCATTCCATCATGTCTCTAGTGTCAACAAATGGAAGTTTGTGTACCAAAGAAGGGTTACCTTAGAAAGAGAACTGAGCAGCAATGCACTTGAGTGCACTGAACTGATTGACCTCATCTCTGTTGCAGGACTATTCAAGACAGTCTCAGATCTCTCTCCCTGCTATGAACTTCTTGTCAAAGAGTTCATTGTTAATCTTCAGGAGGATTGCTCCAATGGTAAGTCCTCTGAGTTTCAAAAAGTTTTTGTTAGAGGTAAATGTGTAGAGTTTTCTCCTCAAATCATCAATCAGTACCTAGGAAGAGAAACAGATGGACCCAATGAGCTAGGTAAGACAGATAACCAAATCTGCAAGGTTATCACTGCAAACCAGGTCAAGGCATGGCCTGTGAAGGGAAAGCTCTCTGTGAGCATGCTTACAAGAAAATATGCTATGCTGAACAGGATTGGTACAGCTAACTGGGTGCCTACCAATCACACCTCTTCAATCTCCACTGGCCTGGCAAGGTTCATTTTTGCTGTGGGAACTCAGACCAAGCTGGACTATGGAGCTTACATTTTTGATCAAACCCTGAAGCATGCTAGTTCTTCTGCAACAAAGTTACCAATAGCTTTTCCTTCATTGCTATGTGGCATAGTATTAAGCCAATATCCTGGGATTCTAACTGAGAAGGACACTGTCTACAAGAGAGAAAGCCCCCTGGCTTTTCACTACAAGTTATTCCTCAGTCATCATGCTGCAGATGTTGAAGCACCTTCTGGGACATCTGCAGGTCCTTCAACTGCTAAGACTCCAATCTCCAAGAAGGCTCTAATTGCTGAGCTCAAAAGCACATGCAAAGAACTTGAAGCAAGGAAGCTAAAACTTGAAGAAATCATCCAAAGGCTGGAGAGTGGAGAAGATCAAAAAGCTGGCTCTGATGAAGAAAGTGAAGCTGATGAAGAAACAGAAGTTGAGGAAGAAACTGAGAGTGATGAATCTGAGTGATCAATGTATGTGAGGCAAATGTAATGACAGCAATGTATTTCTGGAATAGTGTCTTTGGCCCTAAATTTTGTGTCTACCAAGGGGGAGAACAACAACAAATTGTAATTGCTGTTTAAGTATGAAAAAAAAAAAAATCTGTTTGTTTGCTTCTGAACTGAATAAGTTTTTTTTCTGTTGCAACAATATTGGATACATATATGTTTGAGGGGGAGTAATCTCAAATAAGAATCAACAGAAAAAGTAATGCTATACTCTGATAAAAAGAACTTCTGCTGCACTCTGAAAACCAGAAAAGATGTTAGCCAAAAATTAGCCAAAGGGGGAGTTTGTAGATGTCTTGAATTGGCAGAATTTTTGACCAACAAGAATTATTGAATTCAGTTCAGAATGTCCTATCAAATGTTGGGACATTATCAAACAGAGTATGTGAACTTATTTCAGGATGTCTTACCAGATGTTGGGACATTGTATCAATGACTTAAGTTCAGTTTTTCAGGATGTCCCAACAGATGTTGAGACATCTCAAACCTGCTTCCAGAATTAATTATTGACTAACTAATCAGAGATATTTAAGGAGAGTTATCTGGAATTAATTAATGATGGATAAAAACAGAACAAGGCGCATCTGTAGGGAGTTTTATATTGAAGATTCAGATTAAAACAGAAGACCTAAATCACCTAGAATCTAGGAAGTAACAAACCCTAAATTCAAGGTGGAAGCTGCATGTGCATTAGGGCTGGATCATCCTACAGAAAGCCCAAATTACAGATACCTATTTAAGCAACAGAAACTCATAGAATTGAGTACGAATTTCAGAAGATCAAATAGGGTGTCTAGTGTTTTTAATAGCAGGTGTTTTAATTGTACCACTTGATGAGCTTTTAAGCATAAGTGCATTTGTGACTTGATTGAAACTGTTAAGTAAGATCAAGCTGTTTTGTTTGAAGAATGTCTTCAATTTTATTAAACTTGTAAACTTGACCACTGTGTGATTGAGGGGGAGTGAGTAGGGTACTCTTATCTAAGTTGTGACTTAGGTAGAAATTGCATTGGGTAGTTATTAAGTGATAGATTAAACAGAGAGGTTTAAGTCTAGAATTAATATTACTTATAGTGGATTTCCTCCTGGCTTGGTAGCCTCCAGATGTAAGTGTGGTTATACACTGAACTGGGTTAACAAACTTCTGTGTTGTTTACTTTTCTTGCTATTTAAGTTTTGGTTAAATCTGTCAAGTGTTGGGACATCTCTTAGGACATCTCATACCTGATCACAGAATTTCACCAACTATTATTGGTTTGCTGAAATTAAATCTGGTTGATTATTTACAAAATGAATATTCTTCTATGTGAAATAATCAAGGATATAACCATTTGGTTTATGAGTTGAGGTTGATTGATATAACCAAAAGGTTTTCTAAACATACATACAACTAAGTTGTCAAATTGTTTCTAAACCATGATGTTGATGTTTTCATACAATCAAATAAGGTTGATGATAAACAAATATGACATTGGAAGATGCTGCAAAGAGTTTGGTTGAATATGCAGCTCTTCCAGTTGATTACTCTTTGACAACAATCTGCTGAAAGCAGGGAGATCTTGAATTCATAATGTATTTAACTTCATATGTTGCAGAAGACTTGTAAAGTCACATAAGACAATGATGATGATCATGGAAGCTTCAACTACAAATCAACTACTAAAGTGATCATTGGATTGAAGAAGAACATTGGTTGCTGTCCAAAAATGTTCTTAAAGTGAATCAAGACGAAGATTTCCTTCTTGTGCCTCAATGGAGATCAAGCTAGCAAACATTTTGAATAAGAAGAAAACTTAAACCTTCAAGTGCTCATTGAAGAAACAACTTGAAGAAGCAGAAGACAACACAGCAAAGCAAGAATAAAATGTAATATTCTTAGTGTATATTTAGGTTCTTCTGATGTACTTAAGTGAGTTTACAATCTGCTTATTAAGAATCACAACTTTTGTAAACAGCTCTTTCCCTAAAGGACCTGGTGAAGGCCAGAACTTTAGGAAGGAACACAAATTAGTTTCTAGTGCATTCATAAAACTATGTGTTCTGATGAGATATTTTGGAGCTAAGGTTCTGGTGGAACTCGGAACATATGGTTCTGGAGCCTGAAATCATGACATGTGGTGTTGTGCAGTTAGTCACGGCAGGTTGCCACGTAGGAAGTCACATATGTTCTTTGTAGTTAGTCACAGTTGTAGGCCGTGCAGAAAATCCTGGAAGACGTTCGAGTGGGTCAGTGGATGTTATATCTAGTTGGATCCCTGAACGGTTCATTGAGTGAGTCACAGTGTTGTTGTGCAATTGTAATCATGGATTTGGTTATAGTGGATTAAGTCCTTGTTTAAGGTGAAATCACCTTGGCGGATGGACTGAACTAGCTTAACAAGTTCTAAAGTGAATCGGGATATATTGTGTGTTATTTACTCTTTCTTTATGCTTTAGATTATTTATGCTTCCACAACGCATGCATAGCATAGCTTGATGTAACTCATCAAAGTGTAAAAAGTAGTCAAAAGTGAAAACCTCAATTCAATCCCCCCATTTCTTGTGTTTTTCTCACACCTTCATCTAGTTCCTCATTCATTGCTTTCGACATCTGTATAGAAAGCATAATGTACCAGCTCACCTTCATCATCAACCACATCATCTTATGTAATCACACATTCTTGTCGAACATTTCTTTTGACTTCACTAGATGGTTCTTCACATATGATTCTAATTGAATATTTCTTAACATTATCACTCCAATCCTATTCCTTAAGCTCATTTATGATAACGTCTTTGTTGATCACTACTTGTTTATTCAATGGGTCAAACAACTTGTATCCTCTAGTCGAATGATATCCTATTAGGATCATTTGACTCGACTTATCATCAAGCTTTCTTCTTCAACTAATTTGAAACATGTCTATTTGCTATATATCCAAATACTTGTATATGACTCAAGATATGCTTGACACCATACCAACATTCTTATGGCGTGATTCCTAATAGCTTCTTCTTCGAACATCTGTACAAAATATATGTTGCATTCGACACAACTTCTCCTCATAGTTCTTTGGGTAAATGTTTTTCATTCCACATACTTCACACCATGTTCATGATGGTTCAATTCTTCCTTTCTGCAGTTCCATTCTATTCAGGAGTGTATGGTGGCACCACCTCATGCACAATCCTTTCTTTCTCACATAATGCATTGAAATCTTTTGAAACATACTCTCCACCACCATCAGTCCTTTGAATATTTAGCTTTTAACCACTTTGTCTTTCGACCATAGGTAAGTCCATAGTTTTCGACTGAAATCATCTATGAATGTGACAAAGTATTTGTTACCTCTAATCGAATCCACTTAGATAGGACCACACACATCAGAGTATATGACTTCAAGAATTACCTTCGACCTGCTTCTTGCATCCTTGCTGAAGTTGTTTTTGTGTTGCTTTGCCTGCAAACATTCTTCACATACTTCACTTGGATGTCGATTTTTGGTGACCATGAAACCATATTTCTTTTCTTCAAATCTCTGATGTCTTTGAAATTGAGATGGTCAAGTCTAAAATTCCATATTTATTCATCTCTTCTGGTTATAGTTGCAAGGCACTTATGCTCCATCACATTATGTTAAATATTGAGGGTTCTATTTTGAGACATTGGAGCCTTCAAGATCAACCTCACATATGCGTCGAGAACTTTCATCATCTTGTCTTCAATCGACAAATTTTAGTTCTTTTCGACCAATTTCCTTATACTGGGTGTAGCTCGATTTTTGTGGTCTTTTTGACCAAGTCCATATCTTAAACTCACCCCACTTTGCATAATGTTATTTAACAAATGCCCACATGGTTTTAGGTTCTTCTTTAGCTTATTTCAACCTTGGATTAATGCAAAATTTGTTCTTTTTGATATTGATGGTGGTTTATTTGATATGGATTTAGGTATGAGATGAGTGATGTTTGATAGGGTGATGTTGATGTTTTTGTATTTTTGTATTATCATGATTTTATGATGTTTTTTTTAGGTTTAGAAACCTAATTTTTGTTTTTGTTTGGTGTGCTCGCAAAGATCTTACGACCTTTTGCCTAAGTACCCCTAAAAAGAGAATTGAGGGATCAGAGTATCGTAGTTCCTCCTAAAAGGCTAGAGCTAGGAGGAAAGGGGTTGATTTGTATCCTGGTTAAAACATAGGATATTGATGCTTAAAATTTTTCATTTGTGTCTTGATCAAAGCCCAAGATTGAAGCTGAAAAGTCTGTTTCTTACTTGATCAAAGCCCAAGATTAAAGCTAAAAGTTTGTTTGTGTCCTGATTAAAGCCCAAGATTGAAGCTTAAAGAAACAATTGTTTGTAACTGGTATGTTGGTTGCTTGAATTGCATAACTTAGAGAATAAGCCGAATGGTATCTTGATTTGAATAGCTCAAGAAAGGCTGAATAGGTACCCTGAATTGCATAGCTCAAGGAGGACTAAATGGTTGACCTGAATTGCATAACTCAGGACAGCTGAATAGGTTATCTTAATTTGCATAACTCAAGAAAGGTTGGATGTTAAAGCCCAAGAGGAGGATGAGGAAGGATGAGTATCATCTAAGCCTAAGAGAAGGCACCTTTAAAAGTCCCGAGGGTCCTTGAATGAAGCCCAAGAGGAGGCTATATTTTACCCTAGTTTGGTTCTAGTTATTCAAAGGTTAGGTCTGGTGACAGTAACTCGATTGCTGAGATTCTAGCAGAGATGCATATATAAATAGTAAATATACATGCAAATCGATAAAAGGTGTCAGTGAATGAGTTTAACAACTTTTAGTATGTCTTTGCTATGGTTTGAGTATTCTTAAGTTGTTTTATTAAGAATGAAGCTGGGTGTTACTCTTGGAAGCAGAGGCCCAAAATCCCGAGGGAGAAAAAATACAGATGTTTTTTTACATTGTATTCTCTTTGTCATTAAGAAGTTTATTATTATCTTTGCTTTAGTATGAGGTAAAGAAAGATAATTTTGGAAAATAGTCTATTCTAAGCATGCAACAACAGTTTAAGATAACAACGATAAGTTAGAAAAAGGGAGGTGGCTTAGAAGCCAATAATAGGGCTTAAACATAAGGATGCCTATGGAATTTGTTTTGTTGATTAATTATATGATTATTTCAAACACAGAGTAGGAATTTGGTGTTGAAAAGATGCCTACATGATGATGCCTATGAAGGTATTTCGTACACGGAGTAGGACTCATGATTCCTATGAAGGTATTTCGCGGTGGTTTTCGCGATGATGCGAGTTGAGTGATCTGACTTCTTATTCTGACACGGTGATTCGCAGTTGTGAAGTCATGTTCTTCTGAAGCTCCCTCGTCTTCTTGCAATTTACAGTGGCCTCAAGGGTTTTGCGGCACAGTTTTGATGAGGTAATCTTAAATATTCTTTGATTTTATTTGAGTTCTATCCTGTAAACAAAAACTTGGTAGTTAGAGTTTGACAAATAAAATTGAAAATTGATGAGTATGATGAAATTAATTGAAATTCTTAATTTGAAAATTGTTATTGAAAATGATTGATGAAATTGAGATGAAATTGAGTTGATGAAGATTCATAGTTGTGTTGTTGATTGTAGAACTTTGCGATGTCGGCGTCAGTGGAAGTTACAACAGTAGAAGAGCTTGATGAGCAAGAACAAGGAGTAGAAAGAGATTTGAGAGGATGAGGAAGGCACCAGTAGCTAGAGATTTGAGAGGATGAGGAGGGCGCCACCCCCTTGCTAGTTTTTCGATGAGAATTCCTCTTTGATTTTCTACTTTGCTTCTATATTTTCTTATGGTGTTCCTCTGTAATTCTCTCTTTTCTCTCTATTTTTTCTATGAAACTCTATGCTCTTCTGAATTTCTCTCCCTCTCTCAGAACTTCTTTCTACTCATTGTTGTTAAAGCTTGTTAAGACAAGCTTGGTCAGATTTTTTAAGAGGATTCAAACCTCAATTTATAAGGGAAATTTCCTTAGGGCTCAAGTTTGATAACTTAGGGCTTAAGCAAAGATTGATGAGTTGTTGAATTCATCATTATATAAGGATAAAAATTCTGATTTTTTCATGTGGCACTGTAGGATTAATGATGAATTTGCAGGGTATATGCTTATTTGATGATGAATTGAAGAAAATTGATGATGAAGAAACATGTGTTATAAGCTGAGTCATAGCAGAGTTTGTTTTATGTCTCTGCAGCTTAAAACAAAATCTCTTGTAGTTGTAGGTTCCTGACTAAATTTTGTGCAAAAATTCTATCTGTAACTATGAATGCTATCTGGTTTGTTAATTAGCAGATTAATGTTGTTTCTAGTTTTGAATGTATCAATGAGAAACAAACTTAGTTAGCAGGAAATATTTATCAGTTAGCAGGGAATTCATATGTAATAAAAAATGTTTCTAACATGTATAATAAACATGTATTGTTATTTTAGCAGAAAAATGTCTCTAATACATAAATGTGAAAAACATATATACATATTAAAAAAAAGATTGTTAATATTATTGTTTCAAAAAATCGATATATATATATATATATATATATATATATATATATATATATATATATATATATATATATATATATATATATATATATATATATATATATATATCTGTGTGTGTGTGTGTGTATTTTCAAAAGAAAAATTTGAATGTGTATATATATTTTCAAAATATGAACAATAATTATAAATAGTAAAAACTAATATGTATATATATATATATATATATATATATATATATATATATATATATATATATATATATATATATATATATATATATATATATATATATATATATATATATTATGAGAAATGAAAACAATTGATCATAGTCATTAATTTAAATTTTTTTAAAATCAACGGATTACATTAATTTCTCTTTCCATAGTAAATAAGTTACGAGAATTGATGATTATAGAAAGAGAAATTAATGTAGTCCATTGAATTCAAAAAATTGAAAATTAATGGCTATGATTAATTGTTCTCATTTCTCATGATAACTAAGTGTTCTCACTTGAGTCGTCTCCATATATATATATATATATATATATATATATATATATATATATATATATATATATATATATATATATATATATATATATATATATATATATATATATCTGTGTGTGTGTGTGTGTGTGTTATTTTTTTTTCTAAAAATGAATTAATTAAGGCACACATATTTTTATTCTTTTATGGTAAAAAAGAAAAGAAACAAAGTTTATTAAAAGTAGAAGAAAAGATGAAAAATATATATAATCATAGATATATTTTTTTTTTTGTTTTTTTTTTGTAAAATAAAGCATAAAGTAGAAATTGGGTAAGATGACTGAAAATTTTTTAAAATCCACACAATATATATGATATAATGCGCAAATGAAGCGAAAATAACAACAATGAAAAATGTCAAAATTTAGGATATGAAAGATGCCCTTATTAAATTTTTTTACCTGAAGATATGAATGATGAAAACATTCATAGATTAAAGGTAAAAGAGAATTAAATATCAAAATATCCGAAATTTTATGTGTGAATGCAGATGATATGATATGAATGCAATACATGAGACTTGTAGAAATGACTTCAAATAAAACTGATGATGAGTCTTGGATTGCATAGCGCAAAACGAGCTGAATTGATTATCTATCGGGGCTTATACGAAAGCTTGACGAATGTAATATCTTGATTTTCACAGCTCAAGATAGGCTGAATTGAGTATCCTGATTTGCATAGCTCAGGAAAGGTTGAATTGATATAGAGGTTCATGTTGTCAAAACTTGAATACTAACTTTCTATCCAAGAAATAATTTGAGATAAGAATATTTATCACGTGGAATAAATGTTAATGATTATGCAAATGTAAATTCAAACATAATTATGAATGTATGAATGTATGTGTATGTTGACAAAACAGACACGACACACACGTTGATAATTGTAAAATAGAGAATACTAGGCCGATCCGGAGATGGTAATATCATTGTTTCCTGGTTTGATTGCTTATTATAGAGGGGAATTCCTACTGCTTTTGATATCTAGAGACATGGCTCTGCAGGGAGACATAAGTTCATCCTTGTGGGATATTCCAGAAGTTTGGTTACTTTTGAAGCAACTAAATGATTTCCTTTTACATTCATATACCAAGGAAAATTGAAAATTTTATTTTGAAAAATAAAAGTGAAGTGAATTCATTTTAATGTAAATAAAAAAAGATAACTAATTTTTAAAAATGTCATTTTGTAAAGCAGATAAACAAAATGACATTTAGGCAAAGTATTTACAAAGTAGAAAATGGTAATTCTAGATAGTTTTTTTCACTTTTAGGCGAAGTATTTATTGACTACATTGACATTTGTAGGATAAATGAATTCCTCACTGTCCATTGTTGCGAGTATCAGGGCACCGCCTGAGAAGGCTTTCTTGACCACATAGGGGCCGTCATAATTCAGTGTCCATTTTCCCGAGAATTGGTGAGAAATGATTCGATTTTCTTAAGTATGATATATCCTTATTTGAAGACACAAGGTCAAACATTCTTATCGAATGCTCTCATCATCTGTTGCTGATATAACTGACCATGACAGGGGGCAGTAATTCTCTTTTCTTCTATCAGATTGAGCTCTTCGAATTTGCTTTGGCACCACTCAACCTGTGAGTTTAGCCTCTATTAATATTCTTAAGGATGGTATCTCAACTTCTATGGGGAGCAATGCTTACATGCCATATACTAGTGAGAAAGGAGTTTCCCCTATTGAAGTGCGAACGAAAGTTCGATATCCATGAAGTGCGTAAGGGAGCATCTTGTGTCAATCCTTGTATATTACGACCATCTTCTTGATAATTTTCTTGATATTTTCAAAAGCTTCCTGGAAGTCTTCTATCCAGTCATGACTTTGATTCTTCCGCAGAAGTTTGAATATTGGAACACATGTCGTGGTCATGAGGAATATGAATCTTGAGATGTAATTGAGACGTCCCAGGAATCTTTAAACCTGTTTCTCCATTTTTGGAATTGGAATTTCTTGAATAGCCTTGACTTTGTCAGGATCGACTTCGGTTCCTTTTTTACTGACGATGAATCCTAGGAGCTTTCCTGATCGGACACCAAAGGTGCACTTGTTAGGATTGAGTCAGAGTTGATATTTTCTCAGATGTTGGAACAATTTTTATATATTTTCAAGGTTTTCCTTTTTAATCTTCGACTTGGCGATCATGTCGTCGACGTATACTTCAATCTCTTTATGCATCATGTCATGAAAGATAGTTGTCATTGCCCTTTGATAGATATCATCAACGTTCTTTAATCCGAACGAAATTACTTTGTAACAGAAGATGCCTAGGGTGTGATGAAAGATGTTTTCTCCATGTCTTCGGGTGCCATTTTTATCTGGAGGTAGCCCGAAAATCCATCCATGAAGGAAAATACTTTGTACTTTGTTGTGTTGTCTATTAACATGTCGATATGCGGTAAAGGGAAGTCGTCCTTTGGACATGCTTTGTTGATATCCCTGTAGTCTACACACATTCTGACTTTTCCGTCCTTCTTTGGTACTAGCACAATGTTTTCCAACCATTGAGGATATTCTGAAGTGGCGATAAATCTTGCGTCAATTTGCTTCTATACCTCTTGCTTTATTTTAATAGCCATATCTGAATGAGTTCTCCTCAATCTATGCTTGACTAGCGAGCATTCTAGCTTGAATGGTAAATGATGTTCCACGATATCGGTATCCAATCCTGGAATGTTCTGGTAGGACCAAGAAAATACATCAGGAAATTCTTTGATTAGTGAGATCAAGCTTTTCCTTTCAGCCGAACTGAGTAGTGCGCCGATCATGGCTTTCTTTCTTTCCTGTTCTGAACCCAAGTTAATTGTTTCCAACTGTTCTTTCTAAGTAGTCTGGAGATCTTTTCTAGAATTTCATTGTCATCTTCCTCTTCAGCTTCGAATACCGGGAACTCAAAGTTGGGAGAAGACATTGGATCACGTATTTCAATAGGGTTTAAAATAGCTAATATGTGCGATGATGATATCGAGAAAACACATTTAGAGAATGCAAAAGAAAGTTTATGCAGATTAGTTTTGAAAATCATTTGTTTTTTATTTTTTATTGTTATTTTTAGGGATTACCATTTTCTGAAAAAACATAAAGAGAAAACAACAACAAGTGCGGAAATACAGAATGACGTTTTATTTATGATTTGTCGATTCTTGAAACACACAACCCTATAAAACAAACCTCTGTCACTTTGTGCTAAGTGAAGAGGATATTTACAGCAAGCCTTATAAAACATTCCTTGTCATCCGGGTAAGATGAAAGGTCAAAATAAAACTAAGTAATTACTTTGGAATGTGAACGATGTTTGGGACGTCAATAGAGACCCAATCGTAACAAACTCCGTTGGAGATGCAGAAGTCAGAAACTTGTCTTCCCGGAGTAGCTTTTGTAATGACATTAATTTTTAGTGAAGGAGGATCTATAGAGTCTTCCTTGCATGCAACTTGGTCGTGCAAGCAATTGTCATTTGTTTCTTCATTGATGCTCTTAGGAGAGTCTTCCCATCCAATTGATTGGATGTCTTTGATATCAATGTGAGAACTTGTGGGAGTAGTGTACTTTACGAGATAATCATATTTTTAACTTGGTTGTCCTAAGGTGTACCATGTTTCTGTGGGAGTTGATGAGTCATCTTGAGTAATGACATTCACTTCTGGTGGTGCAAAGTTGAGGAAGTATTGTCCTGCAATCCTTGCAAATTCATCGAGATACTGCTGCAGGTCTCCTGGATTTTCCTTATGAGATTCCCATATGGGTAGATCGTCCATCAAGTCTTCGAATGTACAATCAAAGTTGTTTGTCATTGGAGTTTCTTGCAATGAGTTGTGAGGAGTAATGTAACACCCTTCTACCCCAAAGAAATTTACTTAGATTAATATCAGAGTACAACCACAAGAAGGGCATCATATATATATATATATACATATATATATATATACATATATATTATATATATATATCAAAAACATCATTCATACAATGTCCTGTCCGGTAACATGGGCTAATCAACTTAAAATTCAATTCTTCAATATTCTTCAAAATAAAATTAACATCATAAAGTAAAAGAGAATTTTCTCCAAATAACATAATACGAAAACAGGTTTAGTAACTAAAACCCCAACCCGGTGTTACATGACACAGAGCAGGACACAAGACTCCAAAACCACTCCTAAAGTAATAACGGACACGCTCTGAGACTCTGAAAAACTCCTCTTTCACTTCAATGCTATTCTTTATCATCTGCAAGTTACCCACATAAGAGAAAACATTTCCAAGCAGGTAGGGTGAGTAATCATAATTCATTATAAATATACGAGAACATGGAATATAAATAAATCAGCATAATCAATATCATAACAACATCAACAACAAAATTCAGCAACAAATACCATCATAACACATTCCAAAGAAAATGCAAATTCAACCATCATGAAATGCACAATATACATGTGGTACCAATTTCTCTGTGAGATGGATACATGATCATCAACCCTCCATAATGGAGCACACCGTAATCATCGAATCACTTTAATCCACACAATAGGATTGAAGCTACCAAATATGCCGAAGGCCCATCATGAATGTCATGAAATACAATGATGCTTTACTCAGTAAAAATCACCGAAAAATCAAATGTGCATCATTCATTTTATATTCATAAAATAAATCATCAAACAGTCATATATTTCACTATATCCTCAGTCGCCTCTTATATCCTTCTTCTAAAATTCTCTTCTAAATTCTAGGAATACCCGGAACACATACTCTATCCTGGAATCTCAAAAATCCATCATCATCAATTTGGAAGTCACCTTCATTACCTTGATCGGCCAACGTCAATTGATCAACTAATTTCAAATCAGATTTCTGACCCTCACGAACCTCCTCCAAAATTCCACTAGTCAGTTTTAACATACCCAACTTCACACTATCTGTAGTAGTTTCACATAATAAGCTCATGTCTCTGAATTTCTCAATCATCTCAAGTTCTCTCACCATAAGCATCGAAATATACAACGACTTCCTACTCAAAGTATCGGCCACTACATTTGCCTTACCAGGACGGTAATTCAAATCAAAATCAAAATATTTTAATAATTCAAGCCACCGTCTCTGCCTCATATTTAACTCTTTCTGATCAAATAAGTACTTTAAACTTTTGTGATCACTGAATACTTCAAATTTTGAACCACACTTATAGTGCCTCCAAATCTTAAGCACAAAACCACAGCCGCCAACTCTAAGTCGTGAGTAGGATAGTTCCTCTCATGAACTCTTAACTGTCTAGAAGCATAAGAAACCACCTTATTATCTTGCATCAAAACTCCACCAAGACCCATCTTGGAAGCATCACAATAAACCATGAAGGACTCATCTGGATTCGGTAAAACAAACCTCGGTGCATTCGTCAACATCTTCTTGAGTTCCACAAAACTTTCTTCGCAAGAGACATCCCACACATACGCCTGACCCTTCATATTCAATTGCGTCAATAGTAAAGCTATCTTAGAAAAACCTTCAATGAACTTACGATAGTAACCAGCCAATCCAAGAAAACTACGAATCTCCGTAGCAGACTTCAGAGTCTCCCACTATAATACCGCTTCAATCTTTGAAGGATCCACAGAAATTCCACCACTTGATAATTTAGCATACAATTTCTTTTCTCTAAATACCTGTAAGACAATCTTCAAATGCTCGACATGTTCTTCATCTGATTTAGAATATACCAAGATATCATATATGAAAACCACCACGAATTTATCAAGATACTCATGGAAGATCCTGTTCATATATTCCATAAACACAACAGGCGCATTAGAAACTCCAAACGGCATCACAGTATACTCGTAATGACAATATCTCGTCCTAAAAGTAGTCTTAGGAATATCATCAGCATTAACTCGAATCTGATGATAACCCGACCTCAGATTAATTTTACTGAACACACAACCACCTACCAGCTGATCCATCAAATCATCAATCCTCGGAAGTGGGTATTTATTCTTGATAGTTACTTTATTCAACTATCGATAATCGACACACAACCTCATGATACCATCTTTCTTCTTAACAAGCAAAACCAGAGTACCCCATGGAGAAACACTAGTTCTAATGAATTTCTTCTCTAGCAATTCTTCTAATTGCTTCTTCAATTCATTCAACTCAGAAGCAGACATTCTATAAGGAGCCATCTAGACAGGACTCATACCCGGTACTAAGTCTACAAAAAAATCAATTTCATGTTCCGGAGGTAAGTCACTTATATCATCAATAAACACATCTTGAAATTCATCAACCACAGGTAACTCTACACTGACAGCTTTATCATCAACTTGTAACGATGCAAACACCGCAAACATCAAAGCTTAATCTAATAAAAGTCCATCCACTTTCTTAGCAGATAAGAACATCAATTCGCCATTCTCGCACAACTCAGGAAACTTCACAGTCTTACTATAACAGTTAATATGGACATAATTGAATTCCAACCTGTTCATACCAAGGATAACATCGATTTGGTGCAAAGGTAGGCACACCAAATCCATCACAAAATTCTTCTCATTAATTGTCAGAGGACACTTCAAACAAACAAGTATGGTAGTCACAGAACCATTAGCAAGAGTCTCTATTATCATAATTTCATTCATATTAGACAACTTTAAACCCAATCTATTAGCACACTCAAGAGAGATAAATAAATGTGTAGCTCAAGTGTCAATAATAGTAATCAACTCAACATTATTAATCAAATAAGTACCTCTGATCAAGTTATCTTTCTTCGGAACCTCTGAACCAACGAAAGCAAAAACTCTCCCAGCATTCTGAGTAGTAGCAGCAGTCTTCTTTGGTTTCTGGCATTACGCACTGATATGCCCATGTTCACCGCAATTTTAACAGGTTGGACCCTCATTAGGACAATCGCCAACCTTATGCCCAAGCTTACCAAAACGATAACATTTCAGAACTCTGGCGGTGCACACACCGGCCTTATAACCCGCCTCTCCACATTTGTAACACTTGAAAGTTACATTAGCAGCTCCCCTACTTTGCTTCTTTTCATCTGATGCCTTCTGTTTCCCTTTATCACCGGTAGTCGCATAAGGTTTCCCTCTAAACTGACATTTGTCTTTCTTCTCACTCAGCTACTTGTAGTGAGTGGAGCGAGTTCGGCTATCCTCATCATAAATACGACTCTTATCTACCGACTCTGCATATCTGCGAATCTATTGGCATCCAATTACCTTCTTGATTTCAAGTCTCAGCCCATTCTCGAACTCAAGGCACTTAGAAAGTTCAACATCTGCCCTGTTGTAGTTAGGACAAAACTTCACCAGCCTTTCAAATTTGGCAGCATACTCTGCCACCGTCATGTTCCCTTGCTTCATTTCAAGGAACTCTACCTCCAACTTACCACAAGCATCTTCAGGAAAATACTTCTTAAGGAACTGTGCCTTAAACACAGTCCAAGTCACCATAGCACCCTCATCATCCAAACGCTAACGAGTATTATCCCACCAGTCTTCAGCTTCCTTAGACAACATATGAGTCCCGAATTGCACCTTCTGCGCGTCATCACATGCCATCACCCTGAAAATTTTCTCAATAGCCTTGAGCTACTTTTGCACACTTGGCGGTTCATGAGTTCCTTGAAACACAGGTGGTTTATTCCTCTGAAACTTCTCCAAGGTACGAAACTCATCATGCACATTGTTACGAGCAATAGTCTAAGCAAGAGCTACAATAGCATCAGAGAGAGCACACGTGTTGTTTCCATCCATTATGCACAACACTCACCATATTAGAAAAGAATAATCGTTAATAAATAACGACTGACAACAGACTAACAACAACAAGACTTGGCTGGACAAACCGACCTTCTCTGATATCACAAATGTTACACCCTTCTACCCGAAAGCAATTTACTTAGATTAATATCAGAGTACAACCACAAGAAGGGCATCATATATCTATCAAAAACATCATTCATACAATGTCCTGTCTGGTAACATGAGTTAATAATCAATTTTACCAAATATAAAATTTATTTCGCAACAGAATCAACTTAAAATTCAATTCTTCAATATTCTTCAAAATAAACTTCAATCCATCAAGAGTTAACATCATAAATTAGAAGAAAATTTTCTCCAAATAACATAATAATAAAACAGGTTTAATAACTAAAACCCCAACCCGGTATTACATGACACATAGAAGGACACGAGACTCCAAAACCAATCCTAAAGTAATAATGGACACTCTCCGAGACTCTAAAAAACTCCTCTTGCAATGCAAAGCTATTCTTTATCATCTGCAAGTTACCCACATAAGAGGCAATATTTCCAAGCAGGCAGGGCGAGTAATCATAATTCATTATAAATATAAGAGAACATGGAATATAAATAAATCAGCATAATCAATATCATAACAACATCAACAACAAAATTCAGCAACAAACACCATCATAACACATTCCAAAGAAAATGCTAATTCAACCATCATAAGATGCACAATATGCATGTGGTACCAATTTCTCTGTGAGATGGATACATGACCATCAACCCTCCACAAGGGAGCACACCGTAATAATCGATTCACTTCAATCCACGCAATGGGATTGAAGCTACCAAATAGGTCGGAGCCCCACCGTTAATGTCATGAATTGCAATGATGTGTTACTCCGTAAAAATCACCGAAAAATCAAATGTGCATCATTCATTTCATATTCATAAAATCAATCATCAAACAATCATATATTTCACTACTTTACACCTTTAAAATCTCCATTCCCCATCAACTTCAATTCATCAAAACAGAGACCAATTGCGGTAAAATTTTAAGGCAATTTTAATCGTTTTCCAAAAATAATCAGTTCTGAAAATGTCTCATTTTTCTCATTTCCATTCATCAAAATAAAGTTCATTTTGTGCTCTTTCTGAAGCTTCAAACGGAATGCAAATCGGACTTACGGTTTAAAAGTTATGGATTTTAAAAGATTAAAATTTGCCACCAATACAGTGTTAACCGGTTAACCCATAGCGTTAACCGGTTAATGCCTGCGTATTTTCAAAAAAAACACCAAATTTTCACTGGTTAACCAGTTAACCCATAACATTAACCGGTTAACACATGCGTAGCATCAATTCTCTGTTGTTTTATGCAGACAACACCAAAAATCCCCAAAATCCCCATTACAGTTTTTATCTCCTTATGCCCCAAAACTCCTTCAATTCATAAATCAAATGCATACAAAAACAAAGCAACAAATCATATATCAAACCTTTGATTCTAACTCATTTTATCTACTCCAATTCATCAAATTATACTCCTAAATTCAATCTAATTCAAAAATCCTAAAACTCCCAAAAATTCACACAAACCTAATCTACTCATATACCAATTCCTATATAATTATAATAGATTATGAAAACATCCCATACCTTAGAGAATTCCGCTGATTGACACTCTTCTCCAAGGTTCTTCACCACTTCTGACTTTGAGCTTCTTCTCATTCCTTTCATCAGAGCTCTTTACTAAAAACACGATATAAGTGAGATTTTGATCGTGTAATCCCTTTTGATAAATCTATCCCAGTTTATGCTTTTCCCAACTTAACCTTACACTTTTCACATAAAGACCACCTTACCATTTTCTTTAAATATTTATAATAATAATAATAACAAATAGCATAATAATACACTATTTATTTTTATTATGTAAAAATACTCTTTTTCTCCCAAAATTCTCCACATTTACCCAAAACTTCCAATCCTTTCTAAATCAATCAATAATTAATTAAATAATTAAATTTAGATTTTCGGGGCGTTAAAATGTAACAGGTACTTCGGAGATTTCTCTTTTCTCTATTTCTGGCATACACTTTGAAGTGGAGATCGTCAAGTCCAATGTCTTACGCGCCTCGTCCTGAGAAATGTATTCTTCCTCATTAAAGTATGTTTTACATTCGTCATCAAGATCTTTGGAACTTTCCGAATTATTTTCCTCGATGGTATGAACCTCTTGAGAGATTGGGTGAAGGAAGCCTCCACTGTGGAAAAAGATTTTAATAGGACCAAACTTTATGTCCTTTGTTGTAGGTTTTATTTCTACTAAAGAATAATAAGGACCTTTTATGGATTCTTTGTTGACGGGAATTACGACTTGACCCTGGCCTTTGATATTGTTGTTTTACAGGGCTTGAAGAGCATCTTTGTAGGAAGTGATTGATGTTCCTATTTCTGAATGATACTCGTTGTTGACAGAGAGAGCTTGGAACTGAGTTCCAACGACGTCTTCTGGCTCCAAATACGAGAATAAGGATAAATGGCTAACAATCAGGGCTCTTTTCCTGAATATTGTTACCAATTTATTATTCTTCACAAACTTCAATTTTTTATGAAGTGTGGAGGTCACAACCCTTACTTCATAAATCCATGGTCGGCCAAGTAAACAATTGTATTTCGCACGGATGTCCATGACTTAAAATGTAATTTGGAAGGTGTGAGGTCCAATTGTTATGGGAATATATACTTTTTTTATAACTGATTTTCGAGATCCGTCAAATGCTTTGACTACCACCTCAATTTTTCTCATATGAGGACCTTGAATAGTCAATCTTGTGAGAGTGGACATTGGCATTTTGTTCAGAGATGAACATGTGTCTACGAGTACGCTGAATAGAGCATCGTAACCGCAGTTTATAGTAATGTTTAATGCCATATTGTGATTCTTGCCTTTTTTAGGAAGATCATCATCGGTAAATTCCAAATTGTTGAAATTAGTGATGTTGGAGGCAATACCGTCGAATTAGTTCACGGTTACATTTGGTTCTGCGAAGGCTTGCTCAAGAACCTTTTTTAATGCTTCTCGGTGAGCTTCTGAGCTGAGCATAAGTGATAACACTGATATTCTTGAAGGAGTTTGTAGTAATTGATCTATAATGTTATAATCGCTTCTCTGGATGAGCCTAAGGATTTCATCCTTATCCTTTATTGCAGGCTGTGGATTACTTGTCTAACCCACTAGCGGGTCGATGACCTCAGCTTGAGGTTCCTTTCCACTTGCAGTTTCTTCAACTCCTCGTTTGAATATTCATCCACTTCTAGTGACTCTATTGATATCAGCGACGCTGACAAAAGATGATAGGGGTTAGACGAGCCTTTTGGCTGTCGAAAGTAACCTCTATCGATGCTGACTTGTGAATATTTCCACTTTCAAAGGGAACTTCCAAGCATTTCTTTTCTTCGGTCAAATGGATTATATTGAGAATCTCTTCGTCGGTTTCACAATCCATAAGTTTGACTGTTGGAACTTCCTGTATCATGTTAATGAGCAAATACTCTTGTAGACAAGTAACACCTTGCTATATTTGATCTTGGAGATCCATGTGTACTATGATACATCCTTGTTTATCCGTTGAGAAGACCTCACAATTTTCATAATTGTGAGGTGGCAAAAGATTGTATCCATTTAGTATATGATGCATCTTAACTCTGTCTGAATCTTGTATTCTGGCGTCAAAAGTTTATCTTCTAGCCGGAGTACAATTGTCGAGACTAATCTGACCAGTTTCTTCATCCATGTAAATTGGAAGGCACCAATGTTCCAATAAAGCTTGAAGTGCTCTTTGTATTTTCGAACATCCTTGATTACTTTCAGAGCAACCTCTGCAATTTTGATAATCGTGCATTCATAAAAATCTAAGTCTGACGTGTTTGGAGTGCAATTTGACTAAACTAGTATTCATTATGAAAATGCCGAAGACTTGAACCATGTTTATCAGAGGATCATTCACTTCACGGTAATCTTGAATCCATCCTAAATCCATTTGTCGTTGAAGGGCTTCCTGTAAAAAAGAGCACCCTTGATCATTTGTTGAGAAGATGGAGCAACTTTGATAGTATTGTCGTGGCAAATTATGATGTAAACTTTGTATATAATGCATTGTAACCAGATTGACATTTATTGCTCAGGTGTCAAAGTTTTGAACAATTCTTGGAGGATGATTAAGAAAATTGACTCCTCGAATTTCCTGATCTTAAACCCAGTTAACCGACGATTTCTCATATTACTGTAACGAATTTATTTGAACATTTGGATTAGTATCTCTGAAAGATAAAACTCCATTCCTGACAAGTTTCAAGACGCCGTACTTCAAAGCTAGGTAATTTTAAATATTATGCCCTTTACCTCTTTGATGATAAGAACATGATTGATCAGCTTTATGCCATGGAGGGGGATCAGCAGGAATCGCAATAGGAGTCATAGGCTGAATATTCCCCTTGCTTAGTAAAATTGGAAACAAATCAACATATGTTGTAGGTATAGGGTCAATTGTTGGAGCCCTGGGATACCCATCATTGTTAAATTGTGGCTGAGCCTGTTGAGGAGGCTGATACTTTTGTTGATTAGGAGAGTTTCGAGCGATATGAGGTTGATACATCGGAGATACAACTAAGATAATAACAGGAGATACCATCACCACTTGACGAGGTGAAAATATTTGTCTTTGTTTACCCAGAGATATGTTACTGATGTCTTGTTCCTTTTTCTTCTAAAAGGAACTTCCATATCTTTTGTTTGAACTTGAAGGTTCAACGTATTTTGGTAAACATCATTCTCTAACTGCCTCTTATAAGCATACTCCCATGTTTACCATCTCAATAAAATCATTGGACGCGCTTGCAACCATTCATTAATAGTAGAATGAACTCAATGTCTTGAGGAAGATTTTTATAATTTCTTTATCTCTAAGAGAAGGAGAAGTTGGAAGAGCAGTTTCACGCCATCTTTGCGCGTACTCTTTGAAGGTTTCATTGCCCTTCTTAGATATTGCTCTGAGTTGGTCCCGATCAGGAGCCATATCCAAATTGAATTTATACTATTCAGTGAAAGCATTTCCGAGATCTCAGAAAATGTTGATATTTGTACGATTAAGCTTCGTGTACCAACGAAGCGCTGCCCTAGTTAAGTTATCCTGAAAGTAGTGAATCAATAGCTTTGGATTGACCGTTTGAGTGGACATCTTCCGGACGTACATTATTAAATGACTTTGAGGGAAATAATCACCCTTGTATTTCTCAAAATTCTGCACTTTGAATTTGTGTGGTATTTGAACATTTGGGACCAAGCATAGATCTGTTGCATTGCTTCCAAATATATTGTGTCCTCTGAGAGACTACAATTCTTGTTGCATCGCTGCAAACTGTTTCTTGAATTCGTCCATCCTTTCGTTGATTCCTCCCACTTCACTTGGAGTAGGAGAGTACCTTAAGTTTTCCGAGGTGATGTGTACCAGTGGAGATGGTACAACTTGTACTGCAGTTGGAACTTCAGATACCAGGAGTTTGTAACTTCCTGGTATGACATTCTTTGCTAGTGCATCTTGAAAAGTTCGAAGTTTGTAAACTTTAAACTGAGATGGTCTTGCGGAATTCCTCAATTCTTCAACTAGTCGGGGATTATATCTTTCCAGGATAAAACCAGGTGGAATGCCCCACGGACAAACCTTTGCAATCTCATACCTTGGATCCTTATATGATATCTCTTTAATCGGTGTAGACACGACTTTAGAGATCACTATTCTCTGGTGAAGATTTTGAGCTACAGTCAGAGCTTCGACCATTTTTTTGATCCTTTCCATAGTTGAATTCACATTAGAGAGCTCCTCTTTCAGCTTTTTGTTCTCTTCCTTGAGGTCTTCCATTCTTTTCTGGCGACCGGCCTGAGTATTGTACAAATGAGACTGTTCAACTTCTAAAATAAGTATAAAATTAGACTCGATGAAAGAAAATTGCAAATGATGCAAATGATGAATGATAATGCAATGATTAAAAATATTATTTGTTAATTTTCTCCTTTATTAAAAGAAAGAACTGATTGAACAAACTGTTTCACAGTATCATACATAAATTTTTATTGAATTGAAACAAGTTACATCCACAATACATTATTCTAATGCTGGAAAGAAAGTTTAAAACTCTAAAGATCACTTTGTTGGGACTTTAGTTTCTTGGAAATCTGTTTTCTGTCTCTTAAGTAGGACTTCTTCCAGATCTTCAGTTCTTTTCCATGTATAGAAGGTTTTGGCGTTGCCTTGAACATGTAGTTTTTCCTCTTTCTCTCTGATGTGGTACTCAAATACCTCAATGAGGTCATCCTTTTCTTTCAGGAGACTCTGAATTTTGACATTCTCTAGATTGAGAATCTGATAATTGTTTTTCCAAGAGTCTCTCTCCCTCTATATTTTGTTGAAAGATATCTAAAGCTTCTCTGCATCATTCATGAAGTAGAGAAAAATTTCCTTCAGTGGAAGCACCCCTTTCGAGGGTAAGGAATCCTCAGTTTCAATGCTCTGGTGTCACTTTCGGGATTTTCATCATAGTATAAATGCGAAAGTTACGTGGAAAAGGTAGACTCGCCATCCAGGAATTTTTATCACGAATGAGTGGGAAATGTAATGTTTCACAAACCGAAGGAAAGGAAAGAACAAGGTCTTGCGAACCAAAGATACTAGGTTCGGGAGTCGGTTACAAACTGGGAAGGTATTAGCACCTCAGATCGTTCGTCGTACTCGACGGGATCCACACTTGTTAGTGTGTTTCAAAAGGTAAGGAATAAAACTACTTCTGAATAAAAACCGTTACTGGAACTAGAATGAAAGAGAGAAAAGGTATGGGAAAAATGTAGGGAAAATAAATAATGTTCTTGAATGGGCCCTACCCTACTGCCTATGTATCTCATGGGAAATGAGAATCAGAGTCGACGTAGTTCTCCTAACTAGGGAGGATAAATGTTTGTGTTTTTAGATTGAAATGCTTATGTCAATGCTCAAGTGTTGCAGACTCATTTGAAATGAGTGCGTTTACCATCTTGCAAAGTGACAAGTATGAGCAAGTTCTTACGTTCAGAGTGAGTGAGATGAGAAAGGAATTCTCAAAGGAAAGACGATCATTGTTTGTTCAGTGTTTTTAGAAGCTTTTTCTCTGTGGTTTGCACCGGTAAGTATTCAAGTCTTATTCCTAAAAGCTCCAAGTAAGGAGAAAATCCCCAAGACTTGGTTCCAAAGAATAAGGCTCAATAACACTACCCAATTAGCCTTTATTAAGTGTTTTACCTTTTGAAATAAAGAAGTGATTTTTAGGTTTTTATTTATGAATGTAACCTCATGATTAAATTTGTGCATCATGCTAGACAAGCTTACATTGTCCCAAGATGGAATAGATGCAAGTTCCCCATGGAATAAGCTCATACACACAAGATTACTTCAACCATTATTAAGTGTTTTTTTTTACTTTTTGTTTGAAGATTAGAGAGAGAAACAAAAGGGAACCAAAGGTAAAAGTCTAATGGGGGACTAATAATCCTAAGAGTTGTCATGCATAGGTATTCCTAGGTTAATGTGGTTTCAACTCTATCCTAATAAAGAAAAAGGAGAGATAAGAAAGAAGAAGAATAAGATAAGAATAAGTTAGAAGACAACTTACTTCTCTAAAGAAGCTAAGTTGTTTCTAAAGCGGAAGTGAAGAAGTTAAGCAAGCAAAATACCAAGTGCCAAGGCAATCACAACTTGAAAGCATAAAGATATGAAGGAAGAAGTTGTATATGGGATACCCTCCCACACAAATTACTTACCACAACACCCTACAAAATAAAGGATAGCTAAACATATTGCATATTGAAGACATAATGAAATAAAAGCCAAGTATTAATCAACTTAATCAAGGAATGACATTAAGAGTTCATTAAGGCTAAGTCCTAAACAAAAGGGATCCTAAATAACCAAAGACCTATAAAGTCAGTAGCTAAACCCTACTAAGGTTCTCTAAGGTTATAAGATCAAACAAAAACAAACTATGCCCAAACTAGGCACTAAACACCAAAGAAGTTCAAAGTGAAGTTAGATAAAGAAGATTGAATGATTATACAAGATGAACATGTACTAAAGCATGGTTAAATGTCAAATTCATAACCTAACATCAATTATAAGTGTCATATAATGCATAGGAATGTGCATGAAAAGAATGAGAATAAATTCTCATGTATAATAGCTTAGATGGAGAAGAAGTGAGGAGAAGTAAACAAGTTGTTTAATAAGAAAATACTTAAATTGTAACACAAGTCAAACATGAACAAGGAAAGAGGGATCTCAAGTATAAAATTCAGAATCTAGAAGGTATGTTGAAATGAAGATTAGAGGCATAAATTAACCACAAGTGAGCAAGTAGAAGTCATATTAGGGTTAAAGGAGAGGGAAGTTTGAATTTGAGGTAAACATGTTCAAAGAAGTACCATATGAAGTGAATGGCATTTTGAAGGGATGGGATGAGATAAAATCAGAATTAAACATCTCATGAATTGTAAATTAAGGTCATGGCATGGCAACAAAAATCATATCACATACTAAGAAGAATCAAAGATGGAAGAAGGTGGAGAAGTAGGTCAAAGAAGCATTTGTGAACAAAAATGGAACTTGTAAGTCAAGCAAGCTAAAACTTCAAATGGAGGATCTATAACTGAACACAAAGGACCTATAAATGTCTAATGGTGACTTAGGATACCAAGAAAGAGATCCTAATTGGATTGAATAAATTCCTTCCTCAAACTAGGTTAAAAAGAGGGGAGAAAGAGTCACACAAATTTACTGGAGAAGCAAGGCCCCAGACAAATAGTTATGATCATGAAAAAAAGTGAAATTAAGTGTCCAAGGACTTCATCTAGAAGGTCATAAAAAGTCACTTAGGGTTTCAAGGGGTTAGGCTCAAAGAAGAGAATCAAAAGAATACACAAAATGATCTTAAAAATAAGGAAAAAATGTTTTTCAAAACCTTGACATGTCCTATGAATAACGAAAAAATAATGGAGTGAAAATGTTATTCGGAGTGGAAGAAATAAATTTGACAAGGTAAGGTGTGCATGAAAAGGAGAAATCAAAAAGAAATTAAAAGAAAATTCAATTCAGAAACTAAAATGAAATAAAAAATGGAAAACAAAATTTGCTAAAATTTTACAAAATTATGAGATCACTCATGAATTTTTGTGGAATTTTTATGAACCTCTAACTATTTTTAAAAATCAGAAATCAAAATGATATAAAAAATAAATATAAAATGGAATTGAAATGAACATGGGTGTGAAAAGAAACTCAAACACGTTCAGAATGGAACCAGGCCAAGAACTAGGGTGCCAAAAGCAATAAAGGCCCAAAGGCGTATCTCATAAAGTCACAGGTCAACAAAATTAACTTAACCTGTATCCAATGGATTAATCTAAGGGACCATGTCCAGTCAACTAAATGAAAGTAGGAAGAATCAACGCGCAAGGTTAGTCCAACAAAGGTATGCACATCCTATGGTTCATATGAATGGCTCAAATCCAAGAGTATGCAAGATCAATGGTTGGGAGAAGGGGATCACACAACACACAAGCCCATGATGCACATGGTGAAAGTCAAAGGTTAGTGAAATTCTGGTATGACAGACTCAGATGTCGAATATGATGTTGAGACATCTTATCTGTTACTTATAAACATGGTAAGGCATACATATCAGTACTTAAATAATTCTGATATATCAGAGTCAAACATGCTTCAGGATGTTGGGACATCTGATAGGACATTCAGTTCAGGTACTGCATAAAACATAAAAGATATAAAGAACACAGCAGAATTGTTAACCCAGTTCAGTGTATCTCCACACTTACATCTGGGGGCTACCAAGCCAGGAGGAAATCCACTATAAGTAATATTAATTCTAGACTTAAACCACCCAGTTTAATCTTTCACTTAATATCTACCCAATGCAATTTCTACCTAAGACACAACTTAGATATGAGTACCAACTCACCCCCCCTCAATCACACAGTGATCTTTTACAATGATTAATAAAATTGAAGTCACACTTCAAACACAACAGCTTGATCTTACTTAGAAGTTTCAATCAAGACACAATACTTCTCTTGCTTACAAGCTTCGAGAATCACAAGTGAAACAGCCACAATAGAGTTACTTGTTACGCACGGCTGACACAAGAACACAACCCTAATAATGTTTACATTTTCGGTTGATTGGGTTAATTCTAAACTAGGTTACAGGGTTTCTTTTATAACCTATTCCCAACTTCATTTGGGCCTAAACAATCACAACAATAGCTGCTACAAATATGCAGAAAAAATCTGCTACAAATATTCCAAAAGATCTTCAAATCTAAAATATCTCCAGAATATTCTGCATAATTCAGATCTGATAAATCCCACTGTCATCACCTTGAATTAGGGTTAGTTAGTTTGTTACCTCCTTAATTCAAGGTGAATTAGTTATTCTGTTATACTGAAATCAGATAACTAATCTCCCTAAATATGCGCCTTGTATTGCTTATCTCTTTCCAATTAATTCCAGATAGATTCCCCTGAATTTACTCAGTTCTGTTAGTCATTAATTAATTCTGGTAGCAGGTCTGAGATGTCACAACATCTGTTGGGACATCCTGAAAAACTGAACTTACTTCATTTACTGATACAATGTCACAACATCTGATGTGACATCCTGTAAACTGAACTAATTCCATTAACTGATACAATGTCCTAACATCTGGTGTGACATCCTGATATCTTGACTTAAGTTCATTAACTGTTACTCTGTTTGACAGTGTCACAACATCTGGTGTGACATCCTAAACTAATTTCAAAACTTCTTGTTTGATATCTATATGTAACATATGACAGTAATGTTGTCATGACAGTTGCAGATGTTTCAACATTTTCTTTGACATCTGTCATGACATTTGCAGATGTTTCAACATCTTCTTTGACATCTGTCTGTAACATATGACAGTAATTCTGTCATGACATTTGCAGATGTTTCAACATCTTCTTTGACATCTGTCTGTAACATATGACAGTAATTTTGTCATGACATTTGCAGATGTTTCAACATCTTCTTTGACATCTGACTGTAACATATGACAACATCTGTTGGGACATCCTGAATTAAGTTCTTATACTCTGTTTAATAATGTCCCAACATCTGATAGGACATTCTGAACTAAATTCAACATCTTCTTTGAAACTTCCACATTTATCTGTGCCACCATGTCAGGACATCATGTTTGACATGTTCTTCCAGAGTCTATACCATGTTAGTATGGAACTTCATATTCAACATTTTCCAGCCATATTAGTTTTACCAAACATAATGCCAATCATAGTATAATAGCATTAACAATCTCCCCCTTTGGCTTATTTTGGCTAAAACTAATTTACATACAGGTGTAGTAGTACCTTATGTAGAAGTTCCTTAACATCACATCTTCATATCAGACCTCACACTATTACTTCTCCCCCTTTTTAGCCATAAAAAGACAAAGGTACCATAAAAATAGAGGTATATAATCTCCATAAGCTTGAAACACACACAAGCTTCACAATTCCTCAAGAATCAAACATAAACTGCAGAGAGCAGCTTTATATAATATAGCCTTCTAGACTCTTAGGATTCTCCTTATCTGGTTAAGGTATTACTCCCCCTTAACACCACAAAATCAAGTGCACATACTTGTAACACACTCCCCCTATCTAGGATACTCCATGCTTCTCTGTACATTAATGAAAGGAAAACATAAGACGCATCTTCATGTCTTCAAGAGCTCCCCCTCTGTTCAATTCCCAATTGAACACATTCACTTCTTGTACCAAAACATACCTGATTCCTTTCTGGGTTTGTAGTTACCACAGACTACACAAGATGAACATCTTCTAGCACACAGGTTCTTGACATTAAGCCTTTACACACCAAAGGCCATACAATCCAGAAAAAAAACACATCCAAACTAATTATGACATTAGAATGAATGTCCACAAACAAACTTCCAAGCAATCAATACCTGATATACGTCAGTCTCTTCTACATGTTTCTTCCAATATAGATCATCTACTTCATCATTCTCCCATATGATTAGGTAGTCTAATAATAGAAACCATGTAGATAAACACCCCAGATAATGTACTAACACTTAGAACATTTTTCATACACCAAGACCTTATCACCATGATCCTAGATGTGCTCCACCAACTGGACTTACTATAGCATAGTAATCCAAGAACTGAAAATCTTCAACTACACTGTGCCACCAGTTAGAATCAGAAATCCAGAAAGAGTGATAAACTCTCATCCACCTTCAAGAAGAATAAATCCTCTTGAGTCTTCAACTCATCACTCCTCTGCCCAAGAGCAATTGTTTCCAAGACAATCCTCAAGAACAACCAGCTGCCACACTCTGATTATCTTGATTCTTCGAATCCACTTTAAAGATCAACCAATTACCATATTTTGATAACCTCCTTTATGAATCCTCATATGAAAAAGCCAATTGCCACTTTTGTCTTCTTCACGTTTATAATAAATCTTCCAAGGATATCCTGATCAATAAAGTTGATCTTCACCAAGCTGTCAAGATAAAAGGCCTTATGAAGCATTCAATCCCTATAGATCATTTTATCTTGATTTATGTGTCACTTCACCAATTAGACTCTGATGTTGAACTAGATGTTTAAACATTATTAGCCCACATCCATCTGTTAAATTTAGGTCCTTCTTCTGCCACTTGAAAGAACCTCCTTCCTTTATAGAACAAGAGTTCCATGCTCTCATAGACTTGATTTATCCATCAAGTTTGAGTAAACAACCTCCATTCTATTGGTTTTGCAAAAATTCCTACCGATAACACATATTGATGAGAAACTTCAATGTTTCTCCAAAGTCTTCAAACCTGCCACTGTCTGATTATTCAGAAGAAATAGTTAAGGACTACACCTCATAACTATACCAAGGATGCCACCTTTCCTTGAGTAAGGCAGTCTTAACAAATTTATGATATCCCGACCTATCTTAACTCCATGATGAGCATTCTGGACTACACCTAGATCAGAAATAAACCAATCCAAGTAGTCATCAAGATTATGATATGTTCATGGTCTTTCATCTCCATCTTCAGAATCAATAATATCCAGACTAGTTCTTGCCAATAAACTTTCCAGAAATACATAACTCCTGTCACACAAGACTGAAGCCAATGCTACAACTTATGCAATACCTCTCCCATGATTCTGCACAAACTCCGATGATAAGATGTTCCAACATCTTTTTGAACATCACCAATCTTGAATCACAAGGATAATCAATCAAATATTTGTGAACTCCACAAACAACAATTGATCTTAAATCCTTGTATAATACCTTATCAGATAGTTCTACACAATCTGATCTTTTAATTTTGTAGGATTTTAAGGATAGCTCTAGATAAGATTAGCAAGATCTCCTCATGTCATGGATAAACAATACTCCAGCTGAGCATAAACTCCACTAATTCTCAATTTCACACCCCTGATGAACATACAAAGAGCACAACTGATAAATATCCACACTTGATTTTATATTCCAAAACAGATGCTCTTAGTTTGCTTGCTACAAAGGGTTCATACTGCCACTATCCATGACTAGTATTAGAAGAGACTACCAGTTCAACAACCATTCTGATCAGACTTCCCAATCTCACATTCTTCCCTTGCTTCTAGCAATTGTTGGTCACATTGCTAGCTTTAATCATGACCAAATTCATGCATTTATCACCCACATTTGTAGATACATTTAGAAGCTTTTTCATCTTCAGATTCATCATCAGATTCATCAGTATTCTGAGCAACCTCTTCCAGCTCCAGCCTTTGAATTGCTTCCTCAAGCTTTTTCTTCCTGACATCCAGCTTTTTGCAAGTGTTATTCAGATCTGCAATCAAGGCAGCTTTGGATATGGGATTCTTTGCTTTTGAAGGTCCAGCAGATGTCCTAGTGGAAGCTTCAACATCAGCAGCATGATGGCTCAAGAAAAATTTGTAATGGAAGGCCAGAGGACTTTTTCTTTTGCAGACTGAATCCTTCTCAGTGAGGATACCTGGATACTGGCTTAGTATGATTCCACATAGCAGAGAGGGAAAAGCAATGGAAAGATTTGTTGCTGATGTTCCTGCATGCTTTTGGGTTTGATCAAAGATGTAAGCCCCAAAGTCCAGCTTTGTTTGGGTGCCCACAACATATATGAATCTGCCCAATCCAATTGCTATTGAAGAAGTATGGTTGGTAGGGACCCTGTTTACAGTGCCAATCCTATGCAGCATTGCATACTTCCTTGTTAGCAAGCTAACAGAAAGTTTTCCCTTTGACTGGCCAAACTTTGACTTGATTTGCAGTAATGACCTTGCACACCTGGTTATCTGTCTTACCCAGCTCATTAGGTCCATCAGATTCTTTTCCTAGATAATGGTTGATAACTCTAGGAGAGAATTCCACACATCTCCCTCTTACATAGACCTTTTTGAATTCATCTGATTTACCTTCAGCACAGTCCTCTTGTAGGTTGACACTGAATTCCTTGACTAGCAGCTCATAGCAAGGTGAAAAGTTTGATACTGTTTTGAATAAACCAGCAGAAGAAATTAGGTCCATTACCTCAGTGCACTCAAGTGCATTGCTTCCCAGCTCTCTTTTAAGTGCTACCCTTCTTTGGTATACAAATTTCCATCTGCTCACACTTGACACATGATGGAATGAAACTTTGTCCAAAGGAGCTTCTGGAATAGCAGAGGTGGACCTTGAGGGTGCTGGTTTCTTCTTTGGTTGGGATGTTGGAACATCCTCTTCAACATCTGAATCTGGTGGAGTTACAGCTTTCCTCTTTTGGGTATTCACCTTGCTCCATTGTTTAGTAGGACCAAATACCACTTTGGCCTTGTCTTTCTTTGGAGTAGGCTGCTTCTTTTCAGGAGTTGAATGTCCTGCAGTCTTCTTTTCCTTTCTAGCCCTAAGCCTTTTGGCTATGCTAGGTTCCACAGAAGCAATGATCTCTGTGTCAGAGTCATTATCTAAGTCTTCAACATGTAGCATAGATGCCTCCTCTTCCAAGTTAGGAGTAGGTTCCAAACATATGTGATCATCACACATTTGTCTAGCACCCAAAGCATCCATCATGTTAGCAGGATATCACACCAGTTTCCTTCTTCTGGAACACAAAACTAAGCTTGGTTCTGAAACATTATTGCTTTCAAGATTACTATCTTTTCTTCAATCAGCTCCAACTGAAGTGCTATAACATTATGAAAGATACTTTGCACACATACAATAGACAGTAGCATCTCAAGGAGTATTCAGCTTCATAGCTTCAGAAATCCAAAAAAAAACAATCTTTTAGGTCTTTGATTCAACATTTACCATAAAATGTTGATGTGTAGTGTGGTGTCAAGCCATTAGGATTGACATATCAATTCAGCTTCTTTCTTGATGAAACTTCTTTCAGTTCATGATTTAGACAATCATAAACATGTATCTTCACAAGAGAGATTTTCTCCAGCTATACCTAAACAACATAGGACACCATAACCAGGAAGAATATCCTCATTAGGTCACCATAAATAAGCTTAAGAGATAACTTATCAAGATTTTCACTCCCGCATGAAAGATTTGATAATTATACTCTTTTGTTTTGGCTCCAACCTCTTCTTTCATCAAGAACCACAACATTCTGAACTAAGTGTTCTCCAGTTCACAGAAAACAAAATACAAGCCTCCTTCAAATATAGAATTCTCTGAACCAAGATGTCAGGACATTCTGTTTGACATCATAGCTACACAGCAATTCACCAGCAAATTTCCAGCCCTGATAACACCAGACTGGTCCAATATACACCATATGATGAATAGTCCATCCTCCACTTCTAGGGACCATTCAAACGCCAATATGAACCTCTCAAGTTCCAACAGCATTTCATTATATCATCCTTCTTCCTTTACCATGAACTAGAAAGTATCCCCCTTAGATCTCATCCAGAAACAGACCAGGATGCCTGCTCTGATACCAATTGAAATTCTGGTATGACAGACTTAGATGTCGAATTTGATGTTGAGACATCTTATCTGTTACTTATAAACATGGTAAGGCATACATATCAGTACTTAAATAATTCTGATATATCAGAGTCAAACATGCTTCAGGATGTTGGGACATCTGATAGGACATTCCGTTCAGGTACTGCATAAAACATAAAAGATATAAAGAACACAACAGAATTGTTAACCCAGTTCAGTGTATCTCCACACTTACATCTGGGGGCTACCAAGCCAGGAGGAAATCCACTATAAGTAATATTAATTCTAGACTTAAACCACCCAGTTTAATCTTTCACTTAATATCTACCCAATGCAATTTCACTTAATATCTACCCAATGCAATTTCTACCCAATGCAATTCCTACAAGTGAGCAAGTAGAAGTCATATTAGGGTTAGAGGAGAGGGAAGTTTGAATTTGAGGTAAACATGTTCAAAGAAGTACCATATGAAGTGAATGGCATTTTGAAGGGATGGGATGAGATAAAATCAGAATTAAACATCTCATGAATTGTAAATTAAGGTCATGGCATGGCAACAAAAATCATATCACATACTAAGAAGAATCAAAGATGGAAGAAGGTGGAGAAGTAGGTCAAAGAAGCATTTGTGAACAAAAATGGAACTTGTAAGTCAAGCAAGCTAAAACTTCAAATGGAGGATCTATAACTGAACACAAAGGACCTATAAATGTCTAATGGTGATTTAGGATACCAAGAAAGAGATCCTAATTGGATTGCATAAATTCCTTCCTCAAACTAGGTTAAAAAGAGGGGAGAAAGAGTCACACAAATTTACTGGAGAAGTAAGGCCCCAGACAAATAGTTATGATCATGAAAAAAAGTGAAATTAAGTGTCCAAGGACTTCATCTAGAAGGTCATAAAAAGTCACTTAGGGTTTCAAGGGGTTAGGCTCAAAGAAGAGAATCAAAAGAATACACAAAATGATCTTAAAAATAAGGAAAAAATGTTTTTCAAAACCTTGACATGTCCTATGAATAACGAAAAAATAATGGAGTGAAAATGTTATTCGGAGTGGAAGAAATAAATTTGACAAGGTAAGGTGTGCATGAAAAGGAGAAATCAAAAAGAAATTAAAAGAAAATTCAATTCAGAAACTAAAATGAAATAAAAAATGGAAAACAAAATTTGCTAAAATTTTACAAAATTATGAGATCACTCATGAATTTTTGTGGAATTTTTATGAACCTCTAACTATTTTTAAAAATCAGAAATCAAAATGATATAAAAAATAAATATAAAATGGAATTGAAATGAACATGGGTGTGAAAAGAAACTCAAACACGTTCAGAATGGAACCAGGCCAAGAACTAGGGTGCCAAAAGCAATAAAGGCCCAAAGGCGTATCTCATAAAGTCACAGGTCAACAAAATTAACTTAACCTGTATCCAATGGATTAATCTAAGGGACCATGTCCAGTCAACTAAATGAAAGTAGGAAGAATCAACGCGCAAGGTTAGTCCAACAAAGGTATGCACATCCTATGGTTCATATGAATGGCTCAAATCCAAGAGTATGCAAGATCAATGGTTGGGAGAAGGGGATCACACAACACACAAGCCCATGATGCACATGGTGAAAGTCAAAGGTTAGTGAAATTCTGGTATGACAGACTCAGATGTCGAATATGATGTTGAGACATCTTATCTGTTACTTATAAACATGGTAAGGCATACATATCAGTACTTAAATAATTCTGATATATCAGAGTCAAACATGCTTCAGGATGTTGGGACATCTGATAGGACATTCAGTTCAGGTACTGCATAAAACATAAAAGATATAAAGAACACAGCAGAATTGTTAACCCAGTTCAGTGTATCTCCACACTTACATCTGGGGGCTACCAAGCCAGGAGGAAATCCACTATAAGTAATATTAATTCTAGACTTAAACCACCCAGTTTAATCTTTCACTTAATATCTACCCAATGCAATTTCTACCTAAGACACAACTTAGATATGAGTACCAACTCACTCCCCCTCAATCACACAGTGATCTTTTACAATGATTAATAAAATTGAAGTCACACTTCAAACACAACAGCTTGATCTTACTTAGAAGTTTCAATCAAGACACAATACTTCTCTTGCTTACAAGCTTCGAGAATCACAAGTGAAACAGCCACAATAGAGTTACTTGTTACGCACGGCTGACACAAGAACACAACCCTAATAATGTTTACATTTTCGGTTGATTGGGTTAATTCTAAACTAGGTTACAGGGTTTCTTTTATAACCTATTCCCAACTTCATTTGGGCCTAAACAATCACAACAATAGCTGCTACAAATATGCAGAAAAAATCTGCTACAAATATTCCAAAAGATCTTCAAATCTAAAAACTCCTAAAATATCTCTAAATATAGAAACCTATATTTTTCAATATTTGTCTTCAATTAAAATTGAGTCTTTAAGATCTTTTAAATCAGCACCCTTTAAATCAGCGCCACATATGATTGCATAATATCTCCAGAATATTCTGCATAATTCAGATCTGATAAATCCCACTGTCATCACCTTGAATTAGGGTTAGTTAGTTTGTTACCTCCTTAATTCAAGGTGAATTAGTTATTCTGTTATACTGAAATCAGATAACTAATCTCCCTAAATATGCGCCTTGTATTGCTTATCTCTTTCCAATTAATTCCAGATAGATTCCCCTGAATTTACTCAGTTCTGTTAGTCATTAATTAATTCTGGTAGCAGGTCTGAGATGTCACAACATCTGTTGGGACATCCTGAAAAACTGAACTTACTTCATTTACTGATACAATGTCACAACATCTGATGTGACATCCTGTAAACTGAACTAATTCCATTAACTGATACAATGTCCTAACATCTGGTGTGACATCCTGATATCTTGACTTAAGTTCATTAACTGTTACTCTGTTTGACAGTGTCACAACATCTGGTGTGACATCCTAAACTAAGTTCAACACTTCTTGTTTGATATCTATATGTAACATATGACAGTAATGTTGTCATGACAGTTGCAGATGTTTCAACATTTTCTTTGACATCTGTCATGACATTTGCAGATGTTTCAACATCTTCTTTGACATCTGTCTGTAACATATGACAGTAATTCTGTCATGACATTTGCAGATGTTTCAACATCTTCTTTGACATCTGTCTGTAACATATGACAGTAATTTTGTCATGACATTTGCAGATGTTTCAACATCTTCTTTGACATCTGACTGTAACATATGACAACATCTGTTGGGACATCCTGAATTAAGTTCTTATACTCTGTTTAATAATGTCCCAACATCTGATAGGACATTCTGAACTGAATTCAACATCTTCTTTGAAACTTCCACATTTATCTGTGCCACCATGTCAGGACATCATGTTTGACATGTTCTTCCAGAGTCTATACCATGTTAGTATGGAACTTCTTATTCAACATTTTCCAGCCATATTAGTTTTACCAAACATAATGCCAATCATAGAATAATAGCATTAACAGTTAGCAAGGTTGGAAGTGGAGTCACGTGGAAGAGAGGGTGTTCATTAATGTAGTGTTACATTGTCGAGCGCATGATCAAAATAAATCAACGGTTGTGTTATAATTTTATCCTAAAACCCTAATTGATCCTCATCGGCCGGAAAAGGACCTACGGTCATCTTCTCCAGCCATATCCGGTGACCTGCAAACCCTAATCTTCCCATAAATGCATCATATTTATATCAATCAAAAGTTGAGATTGCCTACATTCCAAATCTAACAATCAAATCCACAAATGAATCACACACAGCAAGAATCAAAAAATTTATTTTTGCCCTAAAAATCTTCAAGTGCCTCTAAAAGACCTAATTACTAACCAGAAGTAGTTCGTTCTTGTTATTAAGCTCAAATTAAGAATAAAATGGTCTTAGAACCATGAAACTGAAGCAAAGTAAGTTGAAGAAATTTCAAACCTGAATCTGCAGAAACTTGAATCAAACAAAGAAAACCAGAGGTCCTAAGCTTGTTCTTGAGCTTCAAAGAGCAAAATAAATGCTCTATAACCTTGAATCTTGCAAAGAATGGGAGAAAAATCAAATCTGATCTTGAACTTGCACTTGAAGAATAGCTTGATTCTTCATGGATCTTGATCAGAGCATGTTAATGATGATTGATTGATGAAGATTATGATGAGAAGTGATGAAATTCGTGTGAAATCAAAGGATTTGCATAGAGAGAAATTTGTGAGTCTTTGATGAAAATGTGAGAGAATCTGAGAGAATGATGAAGTCTCTTCAAAAATATGTTATGGAGCTCTTTTATATCATGAGTTAAAGCTTAACTACCATTGTTGATAGTTGCAACCATGGTTAGTGGTGTGAGGTTCAAAAATGAGGTGTGTGCACCAATGCCAAAGGGCAAATGAGAAGGAGCTCGAATTTGATCATGTACATGGAGCTTTATGATGCTTATGGTGAGGTGTTAATGAAGAGTGATGGTGATGTGATTTGATCTAGCTCATTTATTGGTGGCATAAGCTTCCTTGTTTTGAATTTTCACCATCTTCATGCATGGTCATGCATGTGTATGTAACATGTAAGTGTTTGTGGGCACAAATGAGGTAATGGATGAATGGTGAGATGATCATGCGTGAACCATAAGTCAGCAAGACAAGACTCTCAATCAAAATTTCCAAAAGAGGAAACCAATGCACCAATGTAATATGGATGTTTGCCAATGTATATCTCTCATGTTAGTGGATGAAAATGCATAGTCTTGGAGGAAAATGATCAAGGGCATTTGATACAACATGTTTGTAGTTGAAATTAAGATATAAAGAAGTCTCTAAGATGGTGAAATTTTACTTGAAACACAAGCAAACAAATATGGCACATGGGCGTGTGAAGTGTGCATCAGGCCTGGCCTTGAAGCTTAGAATGTCCTCTTTCAAACAGTCCAAGTGGAATTTTCGATAAACAGTATGCCATGAATGAGAAATCATTTTATTCATTTCTACATGATTTATACCATTAAGAAAGAAGAAACCAGATAATGAAAGGTTGTTTGATATGTCCTTCAAGCAATATTCCAATTGTCGTCTGGCAAGAATATGGTTGTAACTAATTCCCCCACGAGTACCGAGAAGACGTGCATTGGGAAACTTTCTACAACCGTCAATAAGCACTCAAATATCATAATAAGGACAATACCAAGTCATATCCTTATAAGTAAGAGATATGATCCTTTGAGACCATCTTCGCTTCTTGTAACACCCAAATACACCCACGGTAATAATCATAAAAATCAAAGTAAAATTTTCAATAAAAATGTTTGAGTGTCACAATTCAACTAAACATCATAATAAGCTCAATGATATGTTTTTAAATGAAATCGTTTTATTTGCAGCGGAAAATAATAAAATTGAAATTCCAGTCTCGTAAGACAGTACACAAGGTTTGCTTAAATAAAATAAATGATACAAGATCGCCCGTCACCCCCAAATTTACGTATCAGAGCTGACATCCTAAGACATGAAGCACACCGACTTCACAGACCACCACTCGACTCGTCCTACTCACCTGCACATTACCTACAAAGGGTAACAATTAAATAGAAGGGGTGAGATAACTTACATCACAAAGGAGAATATAATAAGGATTGAGAAGCATCAAACAATAAAACATCACCCAATAACAACGATATTACTTCATCATATATATATATAACAATCTAATACATACTTATCAACAACATTCTCGCAACAATAATCATTATGCAATAAGACTCGACTCTATGCATACGGTACCGACTCCGATCTCTATTTCAAGATCCAATTCCCGTCGGAACTCCCGACCCTCTTTCGTGGTCCAGTATGACCCCTATTTCATGGTCACACCCTTATCCCCTATTTCATGACAATGTACGATCCCTATTCCATGACCGTACCAACATCACAATAACGACATACTCCACCGTAGTATGTTAATCATCATGCAACATGTAACTCAATACTAATGACATACATACATTACTATACACAACAACTACATCTCACATCACAACATCACTAGCTACTACCAACATCATACATGACTTAGCACATAACAACATCAATCCACTTTATTCTTCACAACGCAATAACAACACATCGCATGTGAACATAAGCCATACACAATTGTATATCTATATACATACATATCATCACATCAACAACCAAACTAATAGCATAATCATCGTGTTTAAATTCAATTTATATTATCGTCCCCTTACATTATATGTACAACTTCCTTATCATTATCACCGATTATAAAACCATTACGGATCATCAAAATCACATGAATCCACAAAAACAGAGGGCTGACACGGCTCCCGTGTCACAGGACACAACCCGTGTCATGGAAACACGCCCAAAGTTCCCAAAACCCAACTAAAAACCATCAACAGTTGTCTGACACGGCCGCCCGTGTCGCCTGACACGGCCCGTGTCAGGCCCACTGTAACCAAAATTCTGCCTTCCTCCATCCAGGGGGCTGACACGGCCACCCATGTCAGGCTACGACCAAAAATACCTTTTCTTTCTATCATTTCCTGCTGCAATTTTGTGTTCAAAACTCCCAAATCAGTCATTCAAACGAAAGACTTGCATCAAAATGATTAAATAATATTCATATTTCAACACCTAACCATTATAACCATTCTAATTCTTCACTTCATCTATTCTAATTCATTGTATATGATTATTATCCCATTCTTCAATCTCTACACATCAACCTACCCAAACCCTATTATAAAACCCTTAGAGACGGAAGAAATCACACCCTTACCTTGGAATTGACGAATAATCTTTTTCCTCGTGGGTTCTCCTTCACACTCTAGCCTTCACCTTCTTCTTCTCTCAACTTCTCCTGAGCATTCTTTGTTCTCTTTTCACGATTCCCTTTTTCTCTCTCTTTCCTTATTCCTACTTAACCCTCAAGACCCAACCTATTAACTTCCTCATTTACCCTCACCAATTTCCTCAATTGACCACCTTACCCCTTAACCTCTTATTATTCTAATTATTTGATTTATTAGTAATAATAGCATTATCCATCATAATATAATCCCTCAAATTAATAATAAAATCAATCGTATGCTATTCTTTCACACGTCAACATTATAATTCAATTAAAATAATTAAAATATAATTTGGGGCATTACAACTCTCCCCCACTACAAAGGTTTTCGTCCTCAATAACTCACCTCAAGTAAAGAGATCCGGGTAAGACTCCTGCATCTTGCTTTCAAATTCCCAAGTCATGTGTCCACCGGAAGCTCCTCCCCAAACTACCTTCACGAGGGCTATCTCTTTTCCTCGTAATTGTTTTACCTCCCGATCCTCAATTCATTTTGGTAAAGTTTTAACTGTAAGATTATCTCTTACCTCCACCTCATCCATCGTTATCACATGTGATGGATCTGGAACATACTTCCGAAGCTGTGAAAGATGAAACACATCATGCAAATTAGACAATCTTGGTGGCAATGCCACCCTATAAGAAACAGGTCCAATTCTTGCCGATATTTGGTACGGTCCGATAAACTTAGGAGTAAGCTTCCTGGACTTCAAAGCTCTTCCTACACCGGTCACTGGAGTAACTCTCAAAAATACATGGTCTCCTTCTTGAAATTCAAGGTCTTTCCTTCTCTTATCATGGTAACTCTTCTGCCTACTCTGTGAAGTCTTCATCTTATCTCGAATCAACTTCACCATTTCAGTAGTCTATTTCACAATCTCAGGTCCAAACACCACATTGGTGCCAACACAAAGGTGTCTATAAACACCCCATATTTTCCCTCACTAATTTCACACCATGGCTTGTGATCTTTTCATGTGCATAAGTTCAATCATATCATCATGTTGCATTTTTGCTTCACTACATTGGTTCAAAGCCATCTGCATCTAGGGTTTGTGATCTGAGCAATCCATGAGCTATCTGAGCCACTCCAAAGGCCTTTAATCATCTCAAAAGGGTCCATGTATGTTCAATCATCATTTTATATCCTCCCAAGATCAAGAAAGTCAAAAAATCACAAGAACTGGCAAAGCATGGAGGCAGAGCCAGGTTTAACTACACAGATGACCTAAAATTAGGGTTTTGGTTTTAGAGGCCATAACTCCAATTTTTTGGTAATTCTTGTTTCTAATGGTCTCCATATGATATAAGGATCATACATACCAAGTTTGATGGAAAAATTCATTGTGGAAGTCATCTGATCACTGGGTAACTTCCTGAGCAAGTCAGAGCAAAATCAAGGCATCTGAGGCCCCCATCAATGGATCCAAAGAGGATTTTTCATCAAAATGAAGTTATATGGTCTTTATTTGATCATTGAAGTGCTTAGAAGTTAAAAAATTTGAAGAAAAATGAGCAAAACCAAAAGTTACCAAATATGGAAATGACTTGTAATGTAAACTTTCCATTTTGGGAAAGTTTTTCAACCTCCTCTTTCTCAACCAAAAATGCTTCAAATAAAAAATTATTGGTCATGAAAGTTGTAGATTGGATCATTCCCTTTTCAAAAAGTACAAGAACAAGATCTAATTCATTTTGGAACTCAAGTTATGGCTTTTCAAAGTTGGCAAAAATCACATAATTTCATGTTTCATGCCAAAGAGGGATTTTTGCAAAACCTCATGCCAAGCTATTTTATGACTTCAAATTGACTTCTAATCATCATACAAAATTTGTGCAATGCCTAAAAGTCAGAATTGGCCCAAGAATTTCCAAATTTCATGACTTGCATATGAAGAAATTACAAAAGGGGCCAAACTTCATGGAATTTGCAAAATGACACATAAACTTCCATCCACTTACTGATTTGCCTCAATCTCATTTCCATGGTTCTCCTTGATCACAACTGCACCAGACATGCCCTTGTCCTTGGCCTGAACTTGCCCATACCTCAAAGGACACATAACCTTGACTTTTTGCAAAACAAGCCATACCAATCACACTATGCCATTACCAACTTTCTGACCAATCACATTTGTTTATACTAATCAAATGCAAGCCAAACATAACAAGAACATAGCCTGAACTCTCTCACAAGTCAACATACACAAAAACCTCCCTCTTTGCATTTTCATTTGAAACTCTCAGCAAACTCCACAAAACTTAAAACTTCTTCCACCATTCATCTCAGCTTCACTCACTGATCATTTCCCACCCTTCATTTTTCCCTAAAAGCCACCATACAAAAAACGCGATTTCCTCCCCCCTTTGAACTGAACTTCATCAAACTCACAAACCAGCCACAAAAAACTCCAACCAAGCATCAAAGCTTCTTCACGGAGGTCATTGGAGGTGTATTGAGGCAAAGAAGCAGCCTGAAAGCTCTAGGGTTGAAAGCTCCATCTCAGGTAGCCATGTGAAAACATTTTTCCAGAACCTTTATTTTAAGTTCTTAATTGGTTGAGTTTGATCCCCTGAGTGTAATGAACTTTGAATTATTGAAAATGGTGAAGAAATAAGGATGTATGGTCTGTCTGAAAGTTTTGCAATTTTTGTTCTTGGCTTCGAATCTTGTTAATGGCTGAAAATAAATTCTGTTTGAGGGTGGATTTAGGTTTAGGGGAGTGAGAGGAACGAATCTGGAGCTTTAGAGCTCCAGAAATGGCCTGGGGAGTGAGATTGAAATTCTCAGGGAAGGGTGTGGCCGGAGAAGATGACCGGAGGTCATTTCCGGCCACCTGAAAGTCATTAATGTTTAATTAGGGTTTAGGGGTGAGTTTAAACGTGAGCCGTAGGATCCAGCTTACCTGCGCGTGTGAATGGCCAGGATTCAGTGTTAAAACCCTAATCTTATAATTAATATTAATTAATTAGGCTTAATTTTAAAAAATGCCAGATTGAACCACAGCCTTAGGATTGCGCGCGCAGTCAACCACAAACCCCCAACTTTGAATCTGGATCTTTGGATCAGATTACTTTTCCATTTAATTTGTTTTATTTCATTTTGTTTCTATTTAATTTGTACATTTTATTAAAAATAGTAAAAAGCATCAAAAAATTCTGAATTTTTTTATTAAACCTTTAATTAATTTTCAGAACCCAAAAATATTTTTATTTTTATTTTTTGCATTAAAAATTATTTTTAAATCATTTAAATGTTATTTTTAATTAGTTAATGAGAATTAATTAATTAAAAATACCTTTAGGTATTTAAAAATCACAAAAAAATTCAGGGAGCATTTTCAAACATTTAGAAACATTTACAAACTCACCACACAAATTTCTTTTTGGTTTTGATCATACTTTGACATTTTTCAATTGAATTAGGGTTCTTAAACATGAATATTTTTAACCCTAACTTCATAAATTCATAACTTTTGAACCAAATTGAGTTTGTGAATGATTCTTTTTGAATTGTGTTATGCATGACTTCAAGCTCCTAAAAACATTTTTGTTTCATTTTATAATGCATTTTTAATTTGTTTGGCATTTTACCTTTAGGATCACCCTTAAAACCCTAGAAACTTAGAAAAATCATAAGTCCTTCTAGGTTAAGCTTCTGACCTCCCCCTTTGAATGGTGACCTAGTATAGGTTTAGGGTTCCTTTGAATGCATTTTCAATTTTTTATCTTATGATTTGCTTCTGTTTTTGAGTTTTGCATCTCACATGTTCATATAACCCTAATCTTGCATCTTCACTTGCATTCCTCTTGCATATGCTTGCATTCATGAACTTGCCATGACATTTTATGCATTCACATGACATATAAGACATCTTAGGACACATTAGAACCATGTTTGATCATTGCATCATCCATTTGCCATGTTTTGTTTTCATTCATTCCATGTGCATTCATGAACTTTCATGCCTCTTATATGCTTCATTTGCATTCCCATCCTTTGTATGATCATCTTCATCTCATGACATACATTTATATCATCTCTTTGCATCATTAGCATCATGAACATGCTTCTGGTTTTGGTTTGCATATTTGCATTTCATTCCATTTCCATTTCATTTCATTTTGCTAACTTTTCAGGTGGTAAGTGTTTTGAGAAGTGGATTTGCCTTCACTTCTCCTAATCTCTTCTCATCTCTCTTATGCATTCATTGCTGCATTTTACTTTTGTATTAGAGTGAGCTTGCTCATTCATGTTCCCTCCTCACTTTCTTTCTTCAAGCAACTTGTCTTCTTAAGTGAAGTAAGTTGTCTTGCATCTTTCAACTTCTCCTCCTTCCATCCTGCTTCTTCCTTAGTGGTTTTTCCTTGAAGATCTCCTGCAAGCCTCATAAACCCTAGGAACACCCAAGCATGATGACAATTAGGGTTTTATTAGTCCCCCCATTAGTTTTACCTTTGTGTCATCTTTGTGTCTTCTCTTCTCATCTCATAATCAGGGACTAAACCCTTAAGGCTTTAAGGCTTTGTGATTAAGGTTATGCCTGCATCCTTCTATTAGGATGGAGTGTATAACTTGAATCCTAAGTGTTAAACCCTTAATTTGTTTAAATCCTTTAATCAATCCACTTTAATAATCACTAAGACATCAAGCTTGTAACTTGGGCCTTGCATTAGGGTTCTAATTCTTCCTTAATTGGTTAAGAAGGACTAACCCTAGTGTTAATGGACAAGTCCCCCTCAAGTTGTCTTACAAACTATAAAATTCAATTCTTAATCTTACCATTAACTAAAATCCACTTTAATAAAGGTTTTGTTTTGTCATGAGGTTAATCCCTAATCATGGATGAAGTTGAGGTATCTTCCTCAGCTTAAATGTTCTCATCTATTATCCTTCTATTAGGATGGTGTAATGGGTCCATTAAATCCTTGATTATGGCTTAAACGCATTACTTAACACCAAACAAAAACTCCAAAAAAACATCTAAATAAATACAAGTAGGTTAATGATCTTAACCCTACATCATGGTGATTAAGTATGAGGTGTTTACTTCATGCTTAAGGTATTCTCATTACCCCTAATCAGAGGGAGGATGTGATGAGTTTACTAACCCTTTGGTTTAGGCTTAAGCTCATTTTCTTATGAAAAACACAAAAAGCAATAAAAGATTGAAAACTTCACAAACAAACAATAATCGTCTCCTTCGGGAATCTTTTCTCATCATCTTCACTCACAAACGAGAACTTGCTTCTTCCGTCTAATGCAAGACAGTTTGCACCTGAGCCAGACAGGTCATACACTTGAGCATAAACAAGTAAGCAGTTCAAAAGTCAACTTATCTTTCAGTCTCTTTGAGTCGAACTATGGTGTTCTGAATTCCTCATTGCACGAGAGGATACGTAGGCATAACTTAACAGTTATCGAACAAAAGTCTCTGTATATTCCCCCTCTTCCAGCATTATTCTTTAAGCCTCATAGTCTTGAGTTTTGCACTCTTTCCTTGCACTGACACTTTTTCATTTCACTTCACACTTCTTTACACTGACACTTGTATTCTTTTCCAGCTTTTTACACACAAAATAGCACTGACACTACCCCTTTAAACACAAGTCTTTCAAGCGTGGATCTTGTCGAGTACGACGGACAATCTGGGTGCTAATACCTTCCTAGGTTGTAACCAACCCCCTTTCTCAGTTTCTCTGGTTCGCAACCGTCTTATCCATTTCTTTCCAGGTTTTTGCAGCATTACCTTTCCTTCGGGATAAAAATGCCTAGCTGGCGACTCTTTTCAGTTCATCCTCATGTCCCTCTTTCGCCGACCGTTCGCGCTTGTACCGGGATGCAAATCTTTGGGAGCGACAGCTTGGAGACTCTGCTGGGGACCCTTATACTGCAACCAGGGCTTCTGGTTCTTTTTTGTGGGTTCCTCCTAGCGTTTGTTGGATTTGTGTTTAATAGGGTGTTATGTGTTATGTGTGTTTATTTGTTTTGCTTTATTTATTGCTTTATGTACAACTTTATTTATTGCCTTCTTTACAGTATTATACATATTTCATATTGTCATTGCTGGATCTGGTTTTCTGTTTTGGTGGGTAGGGTTCCATTGAGAGACTAAGGTCCTATACCTGGGACCTGAGTGACACCTAGGCTAGAGTGGTTCATGTTCTTTCCCATTCCATTTCGGTCTAGTGCGGGAATATGAAAAATGGTTCAGATGTGGGTTTCTTCTTGAGAACTCTGTACTACAGATTTGCTGTAGTGCTAGGGCTATCTGGGGAGCCTGCTAAGTCTGGATGACCTTTATTATGACCTTCAGAATCTGGGGTGAATTAGAGGAGGATCTTTTATGTTTATTGTAAACACTGTACCTCCGGGTTAGAAGTGTTACACTTCTCATAACTTATCCAAGTCTGAGGATCCTTGTTCTAGAACATTACATGTGAGGGGGTTGGGTTGTTTACAGGTTTGCAGGAACCATTGGCCACATCATACCCTGTTACTGTTTTGTTTAAGAATACTCCACTTTGGACAGTTCTTGTGATTAACCCTGGACATGTGACTCTTTATTTGAGTCCCCCACCGTGGTTATTGGATTTCTGAGCCTTCATCTGGACTTTTGAACCTACATGGACTTTATACCTAGGCAGATAATCAGATCCAGATCTTGATCACAAACCCTTGCATATCATTTGCATATATCATCATTGCATCATTTAACATTTGTTTTTTTTTCCAAGGTATCCACCTCATTATATCTTGGTTTTAGTTTTGACCCCTTCTTCTGCTTAGACCTCAGCTCCAGATATCTTCTTCAGCATCTGCTTCAGTTATCTCCATCATCACCTGCATCAGTCTGTCAAAGACTTACCTTCAGCTCCTCAGTCAGTAATCTTCATCAGCATTTGACTTCAGATTCTTCAGCAGCACTCATGGCTACCCCCAGGAAGAGCAACATATCTTATCACTTCTTTGAGCCTTCTTTGACTGGTATCAAGCAGGTCCAGTCACGTATCACACCTAACCACATCTCACTGTTCAAAGACCATCATGGGGGTATTTTAGACATGGTTATGGACCTTGATTCTTCTCAGAGAAGCATGATCCACACATGCTTGCAGTTCTATGACCCTCCACTTAGGTGCTTCACCTTTCCTAACTTCCAGATGGGGCCTCTGTTGGAAGAGTTTTCTTTGTTGATTGGAGTACCTGTCAGAGGAGGAATTCCCTCTAATCCATAGATGAATGCTCCCAGAAGTGAAGTGATAGCAAGGGCATTGTACTTGGAGCCTGCCCTTATTGAGCAAAATATGACAACAAAAGCTGGGATTCTTGGTTTACATTTGGATTTCTTGATTTCTCAGGCCATCCTGAAGGCCACCTTGGGAAAATGGAGGGCAGTCTGTGCACTTTTAGCCCTCAGCATATATGGGGCTATTTTGTTTGCAGATGAGCCCAAATTTGTTAGTAAGAATGCCATCCATTTGTTTCTTCTGAAGAACCCAGTGCCTACATTGCTAGGGGATTTTTACTATTCCATCCACCAGAGGAATGAAAAACAAAGAGGGAAGTTGGTCAGATGCTGTGCTCCCTTGTTCTAATTTTGGTTACTCAGACACCTGCCTAAATCAGATGCTTTCTTGAACCCACATCATCAAAAGAATTAGGCCAAGAGAGTCATTGCTTTAACCTCAGAGAATATCAGATGGTTAAGAGACAATTGGGATATGCCTTAGTTCACACTCCCAGAGGACAGGATTTAGCTGAGACCCTATACTGTGAAGTGCAACCTAATTCAGCTGTTGTCAGGAAAGCTGCCTGGGCTTGGGACAACATCCAGAAAAAGGGGGTAGCTATTCTTGGAAGATGTAACAATGTTCCTTCAGCTCAGTACTCAGACTGGTCTCGTACTAGAGCTCAGATCACCAGGATGCCTTTTACCTTGGAAGACACACCTGGGCCATCCACAGTACAGCCTGCAGTAACAATTTGCTTGGAGGAATTTGAAAATTTAAAGGAAAGGAATGAGCAGCTATCTCAAGCCCTAAAGAAGACTCTTTGGGAGAGAAGTGACGGTCGTCTGGACATTGAAAGATTGGAAAAGATCAGGATTAAGCATCTGACCAAGATTGAAAAGACAGAGAACTACATAAGGAAAGCAAGGGCTGGGGAACAGATATTGAAGAATGCCTGCAAGGAGGCCAAGATTCAGAAAGCTAGGGCTGAGCACTATCTGCAAGAGAGCCAGGCTAGGTGGGTCAGGATCACCGAAGCCCGTGCACAAGAAGACCAGAAGACTCAGGCCAAGATTGAGCAGCTGGAGGCCATTGAGAAGAAGCAGCAGGAAGCTTTGTTTGCTGCACAGAAGGAGATATCAGAATTGAAGCTCTGGGCGGGGCTAAAGAGCTCCAAATATCAGGACAGGCATAAGAAGCTGACTACTGCCATTTCCACTAGGAACCTCCTCATTAGGACCATTACAGAGCACCCAGTTGGTCCAGTGACTGAGGCACTCCTGAAGGAGGTCAAGGAAGATAATTATGGATTGGATGTCTGATTCCTCTTTCCTTGTTGTTCTTTACTTTTGATGTACTTTTCCTTTTGTTGTATTTTTGACCTCCATGGGCATGTATTGTAAAACAAACTATGTATTGTTCATCATTTGTAATATATTTAGTTTGTTTTTATTGGGCTTCTTTTCTCAACAACATCAATCATCTTCCTCGAGGTCTGGAAAGGTCAAAATCAAGAACCAAACCGGATACCTTGGAAAACAAATAAGCATACTGCATTGCATACTGACTTTTTCTTTGTTTCGTAGGTTTTGTTTATTATTATTGTGTCTAACTTTGTTGTGATCTCAGGAAACATTGCTCGTCGCCGAGTGTTCCCTGTCAACCGCACACACCGGTACCCAACTCGTAACAACCTTCCAGGCATTCAGATGGAACAAGTACAGCAGGACCTGAATGAGGTCAGAAATCAGATGGCAAACGAAAGAGTGAAGATGAGAAACCAGATGTCTCAGTTTATGGCCGTCATGACTGGCTTAGCCCAGAGCCAAGAAAAACTGAGAGAGCTGGTAGAAAGACAGACACCTGAGGAACCTCACCTTGGGACAGGAGGAACCAACAATAATGAACAGGGGCAGCCTCGTATTGACTCACCAGAGTATAGGCCTCATTTGAATCCGGATGTTAATATCCCGAGAAACGTTCAAGGTAATACTACTGGGGGCAGAATCCTGCAAGAGGATCCCCAAGAAGAACAATTTACTGTTATAGGGGCTGGAGATGAGGTATATGATAGAAGATTGGATGAGATTGCTGAAAAGTTAAGATCTTTGGAATCTCAGAATTCTTTAGGCTTTGACGTGATGGATATGGGGCTGGTAGATGGGGTGAGGATTCCCCACAAATTCAAACCCCCTTGCTTTGAGAAATATAATGGTACCTCCTGCTCGCGTACCCATCTGCAATCTTTCCTAGGAAGGCTCAAGGCTTATACCATGGATGAGAAGTTATGGATGTTCTATTTTGAGGACAGTCTAACTGGAGCTTCAAGAGAATGGTATTCGCATTTGACAAGGGCCACTATAAGATGTTGGAAATACTTAGCCGAAGCCTTCATCCGGCAATACCAGTACAACCTAGACATGACTCCCAATAGAACTATTCTAATGGGCATGTCTCAGTCTTCAAGGGAAAGCTTCCGGGATTATGCTCAGAGGTGGAGACAGCTCGCTGTTGCTGTCCAGCCACCCATGTCAGAAAGAGAGATGACTGCCATGTTTATGAACACCTTGCAGGGAACTTATATTGATAGACTTGCTGCTTTCTCTTCCACCAGTTTTGCCGATGTAGTTATAGCTGGCGAGAGAATTGAAAGTCTTTTGAAGATGGGCAAAATCTCCGACAATGGTGAAAGTTCCTCCAGCAACCCCAGAAAACCTTTTGCAGGACCCCGAAGGGCGGGTGAAACAAATGCTATCCATACAAGCAGGGGAAGACCCCAATATTCCTACAGGTCAGTAGCAGCTGTTACCATCCCAGCTCCGGTGCCACAACAACCATTATATCCTCAACAATAACAACAACAACATCACTATCAGCAACCATCTCATTTTCCGCAACAAAGAACCTACAACAACAACAATAGCAACCAACAACAGCGCCCTTTTCAACAGAGGCCATCTCAGGCAAATAGGGTAATTGACCCTATCCATATGCCTTATGCTGCCTTATTGCCACAAGTCCTGAAGCTTAACCTGGTTAAGTTAAGGACGTTGGCACCACCGGATCCTCTTAATCTCCCGAAGAATTATGATGTTAATGCCAGGTGTGCCTTCCACTCCAACGCACCTGGTCACAATACATAGAAATGCAGAGCCTTACAAATGAAGGTTCAAGATCTGGTCGATTCCAAAGCTCTCAATTTTGCACCTCCTCCTAATGTTAACAGAAATCCTATGCCTAATCATGGTGGACCCAGGATTAATGCCATAGAGGAAGATCAACCATCTGCACTGATAGACAATGTTGCACAGATTCAAACACCACTGGCAGAAGTCAAGGATCAACTCTTAAGATGCCAAGTGTTCTCGGGCTGTGGGGCCTGCTGCGAATCGTGCAAAACTGCTATTAATGGTTGTGAGTGTCGCTCCCCGGATTTCCATCCTGGTAAAAACGCGAAAGTGGCGCGGAAAAAGAATAGAGTCGCCAGCCAGGCATTTTTATCCCGAAGAAAGGGAATGGTAATGCTGCACAAACCAAAAGAAAAGAAGAGGAAGGACACGGGTCCTGCGAACCAAAGAGACTGATTTCGGGAGTCGGTTACGACCTGAGAAGGTATTAGCACCCAGATCGTCCCCCGTACCCGACGGGATCCACGCTTGCAAATGAAACTGTTTCAAAGGGTGAGGGTATGAAAGCTGCTGAAAAGAAAATAAAAGAACTAGATAAAGGAACTGAGAAAGAGACTGGATGAGAAAACAAAGAAAAATGTAGGGAAAATAAAGATTGTTCTCGAACGGGCCCTACCCCGCTGCCTACGTACCTCATTAGGATAATGAGGATCAAAGACGCCGTAGTTCCCCTAACTAGGGGTAACAAGGAAATTGCTTGCGAATTAAGGCTTGAACTACCTATGCCATTGCTCAGGTGTTGCAGACTCGGACGACGAGTGCGTAACCGTCTTGCAAAATGACAAGTAGGAGCAAGTTCGCGTACGGAGCGAATGAGATGAGGAAAGAATTCCCGAAGGAAAGACGCTTATTGTTTGTTTGTGTTTTTTATGAAGCTTTTATGAGTGTGTCACAAGGAAGTGAACTCAAGCTCTTTTCCATGGAATGTGCACTTGTCACTACATTCCAAGATGGAATAATAGAACAAGCACACTCAAGTAAGGAGAAGATCCCCAAAACATGAACCCAGAGATTAGGGCCTAAGATCACTAACTCATTAACTTATTAAGTGTTTTTGGTATTTACAGTGAAGAAGTGTTTTTTATGCTTTTCTTGGTGAAGAAGATACCTTGATCAGACTTGTGCATCACAAGGTAAACTTGTACTATCCCAAGATGGGAAGACTACAAGCACACCTCATGGGATAAGGCTATTGCTCAAGGCATCACTTCAAACATTATTAAGTGTTTTTTATGGTTATGAGATGAGAAGAGAAGAAGAACCAAAAGGAACACAAAGGCAAAATTCTAAAGGGGGACTAAAGAATCCTAAGTGTTGTCATGCATGGATATCCTAAGGTTAGTGTGGTTTTCTATCCTAAAGAAGAAAGAAGAATAAGAGAAGAAGAAGAAGGAAAAGATATGAGAAAGGCCTAAGCCCAACAAGCAAAGGGTTAGCACAATAAATAAATAAGAAGAGAAGATGAGATTTGGAGATGTGGAACTCAACTTCCACACCTCACACTTACCATAGCCCCTGCAAGGTTAGTAACATGCATACAAGTGAAATGAAATGAACAAAATGACATGCCAACATCACACAAACAGAAGTGAAATGATATATACAAATTCTCAATGCAAATGCAACTCACAAAAATGAGGAATGAAGCATACAAGCAAATTATGAGACAAGATGAATCACATGGCAAACAAATGCACACTTATGAAGATGCAAAGCAACAATGCACAAACATGGACTCAAGGCTGTAAACACCCCAAATTTGCCCTCACTCATTTCACCATGGATTTTGATTCTTTTCATTTGCATAAGTTCAATCATACTATCTCATATTACATTTTTGCCTCACTGCATTGGTTCAAAGTCATCTGCATCTAGGGTTTGTGATCTGAGGCATCCCTGAGCCATTTGAGCCACTCCAAGGGCTTCAATCATTTCAAAAGGGCCCATGTATGTTCAATCATCATACTATATCCTCCCAAGATCAAAAAGCCTAAAAATCACAAGAACTGAGGAAGTATGGAAGCAGAGCCAAGCCTAACTGCACAGATGACCTAAAATTAGGGTTTTGGTTTCAGACGCCATAACTCCAAATTTTTTGGTCATTCTTGTTTCTATTGGTCTCTATATGTTATAAGGATCATGAATACCAATTTACATGGAAATATTCAATGGGGAAGGCATCTGACCAAGAGATGACTTCTTGAGCAAGTCAGTTCAAAATCAAGGCATCTGAGGCCCCCAATCATCCAACCAAAGGGTTTTCTCCATCATTTTGAATGTGTATGATCTTTATTTTATCATGGAAGAAGTTAGAAGTTCACAAAATTGAAGAATTTCAAGCCATTTGCAAAGTTGCCATTTTGGGAAAGTGACTTGTAATGCAAACTTGCCATTTTGGGAAAGTTTTTCAACCTCCTCTTTTTGATTCAAAAATGCTTCAAATGAAAAATTCTTGGTCATGAAAGTTGTAGATTGGATCCTCCCATTTTCAAAAAGTACAAGAAATTGATCTAATTCATTCTAGAACTAAAGTTATGGCTTTGCAAAGTTGGGAAAAATCACTTAATTTTCACTTTTGTGCCAAAGAGGGAAACTTGCAAATTCTTGTACCAAGGAAATTTGTGACTTCTAATTGATGTCTAAGCTTTACACAAACATCATACATGACTTAAACTTCAGATTGGCCCAAAAATTTCTCAAGTTCCATGCCTTAAACTCCAAGAATTTCAAAAGGGGCCAAAGTTGGACAAAATTGAAAAATGCTCCATAACTCTTCATCCACTTGAGCCAGCTCACTAAATCAGTTTCCATGGACCTCCCTAAAGCCAGCTGACTTGAGCCATGCCCCTAAACCAGCCTACCACTTGCCCATACCTCCAAGTACAACTTTCTTGACTTTTTGCAACATGAGCCATACCAATCACACTGCTCCACAACAACTCTCTGCCCAATCAGAACCTCATATGTGGACCTCAAGCAAGACATTACACACAACAAGCAAGCCTGAAACTCCAAGAACTAAGCACACTCAAAAATCCCCAACTTTGCAAAAACCTTCGAATCTCTTGATTCAACCATCAAACCTTCAAATTTCTTTCACCATTCAACTCCATAAACCTCACTGACCATTTCCCAACCATCATTTTGCCCCAAAACCTCCACAATCAAAAATACAATTTTCACATTTCACAAACTGAACTTCTGCCATTTTCATTTTGAGGCAATATAAACTCCAACTAAGTATCACAAACACTTGGGGAGGATCATTGGAGCTGGTTTGAAGCAAGGAACTGGCCAGAAAGCACCATTTTCGAAAGCTTCAGTTCAGGTATCATCAAGAACTTTTTTTCCAGAAACCTGATTTTATGTTCTTAGATTGTTCTCCATGCTTCACTGATCACACTGCACCTTTTGGTTTTGAAAATGATTGAATATTAAGCATGTATGAAACTTCTGAAATTTCTGTGATTTTTTCCGTTTTGCTTCGAATCTCTCTGATCATGTGAAATAAATCCTGTTTGATGATTGATTCTTGTTTAGAATGGGGTGGGGATCATTTCTGGAGAGTTAGAGAGCTTAGGGTTGCGTATTGAGTGAGATTGTAGAAATGGATGGCCGGAGAAGATGACCGGAACACTGTTTCGGTCACCTGAAAGTAATTAGGGCATCAGATTAGGGTTTAATCATAATTAGCGTGTTTGAATTCTGGCCCTTGGATGACGCGCGAAGTCAATTCCCTCCATCCTAAGTTTTAACCTGGGCCCTTGGATTGGCTGACTTTCTCTTTTTCTCATTTAATTTAATATTTATTTCATTTGTTTTGCATTTAATTTCTACGAATTTTAAAAAATAGTAAAATACATCAAAAAATTCTGAAAATTTTTATTAAATATTTTAATAATTTTCAGAACCCAAAAATATTTTTATTTTTATTTTTTGCATTAAAAATTAATTTTAAATCATTTAAATGATTATTTTTAATTAGTTAATGAGAATTAATTAATTAAAAATACATTTAGGTATTTAAAAATTCCAAAATAATTCACATTGCATTTTGATACATTTAGAGACATTATGAAACTCTTCAAACAAATTTCTTTTTGGTTCTTGACATATTTTGACATTTTTCCTTGGAATTAAAGTTCTTAAAAGGCAATATTTTTGTTCTAACTTAGAAAAATTCATTCTGCCAAACCTTAAAGAGTTTGATGATGGTTCTTTTTGCATTGCATTATTCATGTCATGTAGTTTCTATGATAAAATTGGTTTGAATTTATATCTAATTTTCAATTTCTGGTGCATTTTTCCTTTTGAAGTGCCTTAAAACCCTAGCCAACTTGAGAAAATCATAACTCCCATTAGGTTAAGAGTTGGGTCCCGTCCTTTGGGCAGTGAACTTATGTAGGGTTAGGATTCCTTTGATCCCATTTTCAATTTTTTATCTTACCATTTGCTTCTGATTTTGAATTTTTCTTTGTGTCTTGTGCATAAACCCTAATTTTTACTTTCATTTGCATCCATCTTCCATATGCTTGCATATATGAACTTGCCATGACATTTTGTGCATTCACTTGACTCCTAAGACATGTTAGGACACATTAGAATCATGATAAGTCATTTCTTCATCCATTTGCCATGTTATACCTCCATTGCATTTCATAAACTTTCATGAACCTTCATGGTTCAAAACATGCTCTATTTGCATCCTTATCCTTGTATGATCATCCACAACTCTTGACTTGTGTTTGCTTTATCTCTTAGCCTCATTACCATCATGTTTATGATTCTGGTTTTAGTTTGCATCATTGCATTCATTTCATTTTCATTTCATTTTCACTTCCTTTTGCTAACTTTTCAGGTGGTAAGTGTTTGAGAAGTGAATTTGCCTTCACTTCTCACAATCCCTTCTCATCTCATAATCAAGGACTAAACCTTAAAGGTTTTAAGGCTTTGTGATTAAGCTTATGCCAGCATCCTTCTATTAGAATGGAGTGTATAACTTTAATCCTAAGTGTTAAACCCTTAATGTGTTTTAAATCCTTTAATCAATCCGTATAATAATCACTAAGACATTAAGCTTGTAACTTGGGCCTTGCATTAGGGTTATAATTCTTCCTTAATTGGTTAAGAAGGACTAACCCTAGTGTTAATGGACAAGTCCCCCTCAAGTTGTCTTACAAACCCTAAAATCCACTTCTTAATCTTACCATTAACTAAAATTCACTTTAAAGGCTTTGTTTTGTCATGAAGTTAATCCCTAATCATGGATTAAGTTGAGGAGCCTTTCTCAGCTTTAATGTTCTCATCTATCATCCTTCTATTAGGATGGTGTAATGGGTCCATTAAATCCTTGATTATGGCTTAAACTCATTACATAACACTAAACAAAAACAACAAAGATATCTAAATAATTATAAGTAGGTTAATGATCTTAATCCTACATCATGGTGATTAAGTGTGGGGTGTTTACTTCATACTTAAAGTATTCTCATTACCCCTAATCAGAGGGAAGATGTGATGAGTTTACTAACCCTTGGGCTTAAGCTCATTTTCTTATGACAAACTCCAAAAGCAATAAAACACTGAAAACACCAAAAACAAGCAATAATCGTCTCCTCCGGGATTCTTTTCTCATCATCTTCACTCACAAACGAGAACTCGCTTCTTCCGTCTAATGCAAGACAGTTAGCACTCGAGCCAGACGAGTCATACACTTGAGCATAGACAAGTAAGTAGTTCACAAGTCAATTTATCTTTTAGTCTCTTTGTGTCGAACTACGGTGTTCTGACTTCCTCATTGCACGAGAGGATACGTAGGCATAACTTAACAGTTATCGAACAAAAGTCTCTGTATATTCCCCCTCCTTCCAGCATTATTCTTTAAGCCTCATAGTCTTGAGCTTCATTCATTTCTTACACTGACACCCATCTTGTTCACTTCACACTTCTTTTACACTGACACTTGCATTCTTTTCCAGCTTTTACACACAAAATAGCACTGACACTACCCCTTTAAACACAAACTTTCAAGCGTGGATCCCATCGAGTACGGCGGACAATCTGGGTGCTAATACCTTCCCAGGTTGTAACCAACCCCCTTTCTCAGTTTCTCTGTTTCTCAACCGTCTTATCCATATCTTCCTAGGTTTATGCAGCATTACCTTTCCTTCGGGATAAAAATGCCTAGCTGGCGACTCTTTTCATTCCTTCTCTTTCGCCGACCGTTCGCGTCTGTACCCCTTCTGACCAGGTGTCATTTGGTGGGAGCGACAGCTTGGCGACTCTGCTGGGGAACCTTATACTGTAACCAGGTCTTTTGGTTCTTTTTGTGGGTTCCTCCTAGCGCTTGTTTTATTTGTGTTTACTGGGGTGTTATGTGCTAATTGTGTTTATTTATTTACTTTATTTATTGCTTTATGTACAGCTTTATTTATTGCTTTCCTTTACAGTTTTTCATATTTCATACTGTCATTATCATTGCTGGATCTGGCTTCTGTTTTGGTGGGTGGGGTTCCATTGAGAGTTTGAGGTCCTATACCTGGGACCTGAGTTACACCTAGGCTAGAGTGGTTCATGTTCTTTCCCATTCCATTTCGGTCTGGTGCGGGAATATGAAACACGGTTCAGATGTGGGTTTCTTCTTGAGAACTTTGTGCTACAGATTTCCTATAGTGCTAGGGCTATCTGGGAAGCCTGCTAAGTCTGGATGACCTTTATTATGACCTTCAGAATCTGAGGTGAATTAGAGGAGGATCTTTTATGATTATTGCAAACACTGTACCTCCAGGTTAGAAGTGTTTACACTTCTCATAACTGATCCAAGTCTGAGGATCCTTGTTTTAGAACATTACATGTGAGGGGGTTGGGCTGTTTACAGGTTTGCAGGAACCCTTGGCCACAACATACCCTGTTGCTGTATTGTTTAAGAGTACTCCACTTTAGACAGTTCTTGTGATTAACCCTGGATATGTGACTCTTTATTTGAGTCCCCCACCATGGCTACTGGATTTCTAAGCCCTCAATCTGAACTTTTGAACATACATGGGCCTATATCAAGACAGATAATCAGATCCAGCTTGATCACAAACCCTTGCATATCATTTGCACATATCATCATTGCATCATTTAACATTTGTTTATTTGTTTTTCAGGGTATCCATATCATATCTGGTTTGGTTTTGACCCCTTCTTCTGCATAGACTTTTGCTTCATCAGTTATCTGCTTCAGCTATCTTCATCATCACCAGCATCAGCCTGTCAGTGGCTCATTTCCAGCATCAGTCTGTGATCTTCATCAGTACCTATCTTCATCTTTTTTCAGTAGCACTCATGACTACTCCCAGGAAGAGCAACATATCCTACCATTTCTTTGAGCCTGTGTTAACTGGTAACAGGCAGGTCCAGTCACTCATCACACCTGATTATATCCCTTTGTTTAGAGAGACTTATGGAGGTATCCTGGACATGGTTATGGACCTTGACCCTTCTCAGAGGAGCATGATCCACACCTGCTTACAATTTTATGACCCTCCTTTGAGATGCTTCACCTTTCCAGACTTTCAGCTAGGGCCTCTGCTGGAAGAATTTTCCTTATTGATTGGAGTACCTATCAGGGGTGGAATCCCTTTCAACCCAGAGATGCCAGCTCCCAGAAATGAAGAGATAGCAAAGGCATTGTACTTGGAGCTTGTCCTGATTAAGCAAAGCATGACAACAAAGGTTGGGATCCCTGGTTTGCATTTGGACTTCTTGGTTTCTCAGGCCATCTTGAAAGCTTCATTGGGAGAATGGAGGGAAGTTTGTGCACTGTTAGCCCTCAGCATATATGGGGCTATATTATTTGCAGATGAGCCCAAATTTGTCAGCAAGAATGCCATCCATCTGTTTCTTCTGAAGAACCCAGTACCCACACTGCTGGGAGACTTTTATTATTCCATCCATCAGAGGAATGAGAAACAAAGGGGGAAGTTTGTGAGATGTTGTGCTCCTTTGTTTTACACCTGGCTGCTCAGACACCTGCCTAAGTTAGATGCCTTCCTGAACCCTCACCAACAGAAGAATTAGGCCAAGAGGTTCATCGCCTTGACTTCAGATGATGGTGCACCCAGAGCACCAAAGGCAAGGACATTATCACCAGCTGTGGACAATACCCAAATGTACCTCTGATAGGAGTGAAGGGTTGCATCAACTACAACCCCTTACTGTTTAAGAGACAACTAGGTTATGCCTTGGTCCACCCTCCCAGAGGGCAAGATTTAGCTGAGACCCTGTATTGTGAAGTGAAACCTAATTCAGCTATTGTCAGGCAAGCATCCTGGGCTTGGGATAACATCCAGACAAAAGGGATGGCTATACTTGGAAGGTGTAATAATGTTGCTTCAGCTTAGTACTATGACTGGTCCCGTACTAGAGCTCAAATTACTGGAATGCCTTTCATCTTGGAGGACCTACCTGGACCCTCTACAGTATAGCCAGCAGCAACTGTCAGCCTAGAAGAATTTGAGAAGCTAAACGAAAGAAATGAGAACCTATCTCAAGCTTTAAAGAAGACTCTTTGGGAAAGGAGTGATGGTCGTCTGGACATTGAGAGATTGGAGAAGCTTAGGATGAAGCATCTTGCCAAAATTGAGAAGATAGAGGACTACATCAGGAAAGCAAGATCTGGGGAACAAATATTGAAGAATGCCTGTAAAGAAGCCAAGATTCAGAATGCTAGGACTGAGCTCTATCTGCAAGAGAGTCAGGCTAGGTGGGTCAGGATCACTGAAGCCCGTACACAAGAAGACCAAAAGACTCAGGCCAAGATTGAACAGTTAGAGGCCAATGAGAAGAAGCAGCAGGAAGCCATGTTGGCAGCCCAAAATGAGATTTCAGAGTTGAAACTCAGAGCAGGATTGAAGAGATCAAAGGACCAGGACAAGCATAAGAAGCTGACCACTACCATTGCTACCAGGAACCTCCTCATCAGGACCATTACAGAGCACCCAGCTGGTCCAGTGACTGAGGCACTCCTGAGGGAGGTCAGAGAGGATGAGTTTGGACTGGATGTCTGATTCTTTGTTTATTGTTATTTCCATTTGATGTACTTTTCCTTTTATTGTATTTTGACCCTCCATGGGCATGTGTTGTAAAACAGACTATGTATTGTTCACCATTTGTAATATATTTTAGTTTGTTTCCATTTGGGATTTTCTCTCAACAACATCAAGCATCTTCCTCGAGGTCTGGAAAGGTCAAAACCAAGAACCAAACCGGATACCTTGGAAAACAAATAAGCATGCTGCATTGCATACTAACTTTTCCTTTGTTTTGTAGGTTTTGTTTATTATTTTGTTTCTAACTTTATTGTGACCTCAGGAAACATTGCTTGTCGCCGAGTGTTCCCTGTCAATCGCGCGCACCGGTACCCGACTCGTAACAACCTTCCCGGTATTCAAATGGAACAAGTACAGCAGGATCTGACTGAAGTCAGGAATCAAATGGCTAATGAGAGAGTGGAGATGAGAAATCAAATGTCTCAATTCATGGCAGTAATGACTGGCTTAGCCCAGAGTCAAGAAAGATTAATAGAGCTGGTGGAAAGACAAACTCCTGAGGAGCCTCATCTTGGAACAAGAGGAACTAGCAACAATGAACAGGGTCAGCCTCATATTGATCCACCAGTATTTGGACCTCATCTGGATCCAGAAGTTAACATCCCGAGAAATGTGCCAGGTAATACTGCTGGGGGAAGAATCTTGCAAGAGGATCCCCAAGAAGAACAATTTACTGTTATGGGGGCTGGAGATGAAGTATATGACCGGAGATTGGACGAAATTGCTGAGAAATTAAGATCTTTGGAGTCACAGAATTCTTTGTGCTTCGATGTGATGGATATGGGACTGGTGGATGGGGTGAGAATTCCCCACAAATTCAAACCCCCTTGCTTTGAAAAGTACAATGGTACCTCCTGTCCTCGCACTCATCTGCAGTCTTTCCTGGGAAGACTCAAAGCGTATACCATGGATGAAAAGTTGTGGATGTTCTACTTTGAAGACAGTCTGACTGGGGCTTCAAGAGAATGGTATTCACACTTGTCTAGAGCCACCATAAGATGCTGGAAGGATTTGGCTGAAGCTTTCGTCCGTCAATATCAATACAACCTGGACATGGCTCCCAATAGGACTCTCCTAATGGGAATGACTCAGTCTTCTAGAGAGAGCTTCAGGGAATATGCCCAAAGGTGGAGACAGCTTGCTGCTGCTGTCCAACCACCCATGTTAGAGAGGGAAATGGATGACATGTTCATGAATACATTGCAAGGGACCTACATTGATAGATTGGCTGCCTTCTCCTCTACCAGTTTTGCTGATGTGGTCATAGCTGGTGAGAGGATTGAAAGCCTTTTAAAGATGGGTAAAATTTCCGACAGTGGTGCAAGTTCATCTGGAAATCCCAGAAAGCCTTTTATGGGACCCCGAAGGGCAGGTGAAACAAATTCCGTTCATGCAAGCAGAGGCAGGCCCCAGTATGTGCACCGTTCAGTAGCAGCAGTTACCATTCCAGCCTCGATCCCTCAACAACCAGCATATCCTCAACAACAACAACCACATTATCAACAACAAGTTCATTATCCGCAATAGAGAACCTACAACAACAGCAATAATAACCAACAATAGCGTCCTTTCCAGCAAAGGCCATCACAAGCAAACAGGGTAATTGACCCAATCCCAATGCCGTATGCTGCACTCTTACCACAACTCCTGAAGCTCAACCTGGTTGAGTTAAGGACATTGGCACCTCCAGATCCTCTTAATTTGCCAAAGAACTATGATGCCAATGCCAGGTGTGCATTTCACTCAAACGCACCGGGGCATAATACTGAAAAATGCAGGGCCTTACAGATGAAAGTCCAAGACCTGGTGGACTCAAAAGCTCTCAACTTTGCACCTCCCCCAAATGTCACAAGGAATCCAATGCCTAGTCACAACGGGCCTAGGATTAATGCTATTGAGGAAGGCAAACTATCTACCTTAATCACCAGTGTTGCACAAATTCGAACACCTTTGGTTGAAATCAAAGCTCAGCGTTTAGAATGCCAAGTGTTCCCCGGGTGTAAGCTCGGTTGTGGGTATTGCAATATTGCAGTCAATGGGTGTGAAAGGCTGAGAAACGGCATATATGGTCTTATTAAGGATGGTATCCTTCAGATTACGACAACAGCGCCTACAACTCCAACAATTCCTTCACCGACAATCACAGGCACTCCTACAACGTCAGCAACCATTGTTCCAACGGATTCTACTATAACTCCAACAACCGCTCAATCAATCATTTCAATGGATACAAGTTCAGTCACCATTCCTGCTAACACTTCAACCCCCATCCAGTCAACAGTACCTTCTACAACATCAGCAGCAATTGATGAAAGTGTCTCAACGGTTACGATATACTACGATCCCGCAAATATTCCTACCAACAACTCACAAAATTCCACTCCTGTCAGAGCACCAGTTACCATATACTATGATCCACACACCATTGTGGTCCCTTCTGCAGCTGCTATCAGTCCGGTCACTATCACAGTTCCTGGGCCAGTTCCTTACGAAAGTAATAATGCCATCCCTTGGCATTATGGCTCAGATCTATACTGCGAGGGGCAGAAAATCACTTTAGAATCAATAACTTCTTCACCTCAGATTGACAATGTGGGGGGAGGCGGAGGCTTCACTAGGAGCGGACGTCTCTTTGCCTCACAAATTCCAAGACCCATTGCCGAAGCAGAAGCTGCTGCTAAGGCAAAAGGGAAGAGCATGGTGCAAGAGGAACCAGTTGCTAGAGAAGCTTTGAGGAATCCTTTTGATCAAGAGGTCGATGAATTCATGAGAATCATAAAGAAAAGTGAATACAAGGTGGTAGACGAGCTTCACCAAACACCTTCCAAAATCTCCATACTATCATTGCTAATGTGCTTCGAGGCTCATCGGAACGCACTATTAAAAGTCCTGCACGCAGCTTATGTGCCGGAGGAGATTACCGTTAATCAGTTAGAGGTTTTGGTTGGAAATGTCAACGCTAGTAATGGGCTAGGATTTACCAACACTGATTTGACAACGGAAGGTCGCAATCACAACAAGGCTTTGCACATTACCTTGGAGTGTAAGGGTGCAGTTCTTTCTCACGTACTGGTGGACACAGGGTCATCCCTCAATGTCCTGCCCAAGAAAGCCCTTGTGAAGCTGGAGTATGATGGATTGGCATTACGCCCGAGCAACTTGGTAGTGAGAGCCTTTGATGGTTCTAAAAGATCAGTTATGGGAGAGATAGAATTACCAATAATGATTGGCCCACAGGTTTTCAAAACGACCTTCTTTGTGATGGATATACAGCCTGCCTATAGCTGTCTATTGGGTAGACCATGGATACACGCCGCTGGTGCCGTGACATCAACCCTTCACCAAAAGTTAAAATTCAAGTGGGAAGGCCAAGTCATTACCATTTGTGGGGAAGAGGATATCTTTGTTAGCCAGCTGGCTACCTTCAAATACATTGAAATGGATGGGGAGATCCATGAAACCATGAGCCAAGGGTTTGAGGCCCTTAATATTAATGAAACATCTGTTGTGCTTGGGACCTCCATCACATCATATCAGCAAGCCCAGAAGGTTGTTGAGGAAGGTACCACCCAAGGCTGGGGCAAGTTGCTGCCCATGGAGAAGAAAGAAGACCGATTCGGGTTGGGTTACAGACCAACTCGACAAGATCAATCAGAGGCTGCAAAGGAGCCCAAGTTTGTTAGCGGGGAATGCTCACCCCGGATGCTGTGAATAGCTTGGAAGATGAGTCAGAAGACGAGCGCAACCTGGAAAGCTTGATACGTCCAAAGACCCCGGGGAGCCATGTCTCAAACTGGTCTTCCCAGGAAATTATAAGGGTTACTCCTGCAGAGTAATTATTATTTCCTGTATTTTGAAGCATGCATCAAGTCCTGCATCTTGCCCCAGATGTCAGGACTCATTTTGTAATCGGGCCATCTTGTATTTTGTGCAAAGATCAATTAATGAATATCAGGACATCTTTTGCAAATAAGTCTTTTCTTTTCTGCTCACTGTTTTTCATTTTTCATTTTTTGTACAAAAATAACATGGCAATGCTTTTCAAAATAAATAACTTCATTTTCACTTTTTCTAAATAAGATAAAACTGATCACTAAAATGAACAAATCTAAACCCTTGCAGAAAGTGCCCTCCAGACTGCACCGATAACAACACTGCTATGACTTTGTATGAATTTGACAATCCAATCAATCAAGCTAATGAAGGGGTTGAAGAAGATTATGAGCTGACTGAAGAGCTAGCCAGGTTGTTAAGGCAAGAGGATAAGGTTATCACTCCTCATCAGGAGGAAGTTGAGACAGTTAATCTTGGTACAGAAGAAGACTTGAAAGAAGTTAAGATCGGGGCCTGCCTGCAAGATTCAGTAAAAGAGCAGCTGATTGATATGCTTCAGGAATATGTGGATGTTTTTTCTTGGTCTTATCAGGATATGCCAGGGTTGGACACCGACATTGTCATGCACAAGCTGCCTATGAAAGAAGACTGCCCACCGGTAAAACAGAAGTTGCGCCGTACTCGCCCAGATATGGCAATGAAGATAAAAGAAGAGGTACAAAAACAGTGGGATGTCGGTTTCCTTGCTGTAACTAGCTATCCGCCGTGGGTTGCTAATATTGTACCTGTGCCTAAAAAGGATGGCAAGGTGAGGATGTGTGTGGATTACCGGGACTTGAACAGAGCCAGCCCGAAAGACGATTTCCCTTTACCTCACATTGATGTATTGGTCGACAATACGGCTCAGTTCTCGGTGTTCTCCTTCATGGACGGATTTTCAGGATACAATCAGATTAAAATGTCACCTGAAGACATGGAGAAGACAACTTTCATCACACCCTGGGGCACATTCTGTTATAAGGTGATGCCATTCGGACTGAAGAGTGCGGGTGCCACTTACATACGGGCTATGGTAACATTATTCCATGACATGATCCACAAAGAAATTGAATGTTATGTGGATGACATGATTGCCAAGTCCCTTACAGAAGAAGACCACCTGGTGAATCTGTTGAAGTTATTCAAGCGTCTGAGGAAGTATCAATTGAAGTTAAACCCCAACAAATGCACATTCGGGGTGCGATCCGGAAAGCTGCTGGGATTTATTATAAGTGAGAAAGGGATTGAAGTTGACCCTGATAAAGTCAAAGCCATTCAAGAAATGCCTGCACCGAAGACCGAAAAAGAAGTTCGGGGGTTATTAGGTAGGTTGAACTACATTTCAAGGTTCATATCTCACCTCACAGCAACTTGTGAACCCTTATTCAAGCTGTTAAGAAAAGAACAAACGGTCAGGTGGAACGAAGACTGCCAGAGGGCTTTTGATAAAATCAAGGAATACTTACAAGAGCCTACGATCCTTATGCCTCCAGTGGAAGGAAGACCTCTAATCATGTACTTGACAGTATTAGAAGAGTCAATGGGGTGTGTGCTGGGTCAGCATGACGAGTCTGGTCGAAAAGAGTATGCAATATACTACCTAAGCAAAAAGTTTACCGACTGTGAGAAACGTTATTCACTGCTCGAGAAAACTTGTTGTGCTTTAACGTGGGCTGCTCGCCGACTGAGATAGTATATGTTGACCCACACTACTTTATTGATCTAAAAGATGGACCCAGTCAAGTACATTTTTGAGAAGCCAGCACTTACCGGACGGGTTGCAAGATGGCAAATGATTCTCACTGAATATGACATTCAGGACACATCTCAGAAAGCCATCAAGGGCAGTGTATTGTCTGATTATCTCGCTGAGCAACCCATTGATGATTACCAGCCTATGAGTTTTGACTTCCCTGATGAAGACATCATGTTCATAAAAGCAAAAGATCATGAAGAGCCTATTCACACTGAAGGGCCTGACCCAGAAGAAGAATGGACTATGATGTTTGATGGGGCTGTCAATATGAATGGTTGTGGTGTTGGTGCATTACTCATTACACCTAAGGGAGTTCACATGCCTTTCTCGGAAAAACTCACCTTTAACTGCACTAACAACGAAGTTGAGTACGAAGCTTGTATTATGGGTCTTGAGGAAGCCATTGACCTCAGGATAAAGACTTTAACTGTGTTCGGAGATTCAGCTCTGGTAATTAATCAAACCAACGGCAAATGGTACACCCACCAAGATGATCTGATACCTTATCGGGATTATACAAGGAGGTTGTTGACTTTCTTCACAATAGTCAAGCTTGAATATATCCCTCGAGATGAAAATCAGTTTGCAGATGCTTTGGCTACCATTTCGTCCATGATCAAAGTTCAAGCTGCCAACTTTGTGCCTCGGATTTCAGTGTCCAGACTTGATAGACTAGCATACGTATTTTCAGCAGATGTTGTTAAGGATGATAAGCCTTGGTTCCATGACATTAAGTGCTTCTTGGAGGATCAAACATACCCACCTGGGGCATCTTCCAATGATAAGAAGACATTAAGAAGGCTAGCTGGTAGTTTCTTCCTGAATGCTGACGGTTCCTTGTACTAGAGAAACTTTGATATGGTACTTCTCAGATGTGTTGATAAGGCAGAGGCAGACTTGTTGATGCACGAAGTGCACGAAGGATCCTTTGGTACCCATGCTGGAGGGCATGAAATGGCTAAAAAGTTGCTAAGATCAGGCTATTACTGGATCACAATGGATGCAGACTGTTGTGCCTATGCCAGGAAGTGTCATAAATGCCAAATTTATGCAGACAAAGTGCATGTGCCTCCAAATCCCCTGAATGTGATGTCTTCACCCTGGCCCTTTGCCATGTGGGGCATTGATATGATTGGGAAAATTGAACCGACTGCTTCAAATGGCCACAGATTCATCCTGGTAGCCATTGACTATTTTACCAAGTGGGTTGAGGCAGCCTCTTATGCAAATGTCACCAGGCAAGTGGTAGCCCGATTCCTGAAGAGAGACATCATCTGTCGGTATGGAGTGCCCGAACGAATCATTACTGATAATGGTTCCAACTTAAACAACAAAATGATGGCAGAACTGTGTCGGGACTTCAAGATCCAACACCACAATTCTTCTCCTTACAGGCCAAAGATGAATGGCGCTGTGGAGGCAGCTAAAAAGAATATCAAGAAGATTGTGCAGAAGATGGTGGTCACCTACAAAGACTGACATGAAATGCTACAATTTGCCTTGCATGGGTACCGTACGTCAATCATAACATCCACTGGGGCAACACCGTATCAGCTTGTGTATGGTATGGAGGCAGTCCTACCTGTTGAAGTTGAATTACCCTCCCTGCGGGTACTCATGGATGTCAAGCTGAAAGAAGCAGAATGGGTCCGATCCCGATACGAACAGTTGAGTCTGATCGAAGAAAAGAGATTAGCTGCAATCTGTCATGGGAAGTTGTATCAGAAAAGAATGAAGAAATCCTTCGATCAGAAAGTCAGGCTTCGAGAATACCAAGTAGGAGACCTTGTGCTGAAAAGACTCCTTCCTCCTCATACAGACCACAGGGGCAAGTGGACTCCGAATTATGATGGTCCTTTCATAGTAAAGAAAGTTTTCTATGGCGGAGCACTGATGCTCAGTACTATGGATGGTGAAGACTTCCCGTCCCCTGTGAATTCAGATGCAGTTAAAAAATACTTCGCATAAAATGTCCCGCTGGACATAAAAATAGAATGTAAGTCCAGACAAAAATAGGGCATCCCGGCGAGTCAAAGACAGAATAATAGACTCGGGCAAAAATAAGGGAAAATAAATAAGAAAAATGTACACCCGCTGAGTTGAAAAGCCGCATTGGACAGCTCAGGCAAAAATGGGTATCCCGGTGGATTGAAAAATCGAAAGGGCGATCCACGCAAAATAAGGGAATAAGCGAACAACTGCATTCTGAATTCGTCTATATCACTTACAACACGACAAGCTTCGGAAGGGTAAAGCATCGTTCAGAATCAGCCTTCTTCAGAAAGCAAGATGAGAAGAACGTCAATGTCATACCAGTCATAGCAAAGGGAAGCTCACTGAAGCATCGTCGACATTGCTAGCACCTTTTTGTTTCTCAATTTGTAACAATCTCCTCATTTCAGGGGATCTGTTCCTTTGACTGTACTTGCCAATTCAGGGCACCCAAATTAATAAAATCAGATTTTCAGTCACATTTCATCCTGTACATTTTATTTTCATTTGCAAAATGTCCGATGTCCTTAAAATATTGATTGCATAAATACAGATGCGTCTTTTCTAAAGTTACATGCTTACAAGAAATATATATTTGCTCTCGGGAGTGTCTAAACTCCTATGATGGAATCCAGTAAGGGATACCTCGGGATACTTGTACGTTTCTTTGTCATAACGGGATTGTAGGTGTTCAAAGCACAACATGGGACATGAAAGCTTCTCCCCAGCGGGCTGCCAAATCATTACTTACTCATCACATCTTCCAAATAGTACCAGAGATGCTTCTCCCCAGCAGAATCCTTACAGAACTTTAGGAAGATCGTTCAGTGATCATTCCTCCCCGGCCAAGTGTTGGACAGGAAACCATCTCCCCGCAGAGTCTCAGCCTCTATCCAGAAAAGCAATGTTGAAGATTTCACAACGAAGTGACAAAAGCTTCCACAGACCCCGGCTGGGCCCCTCATTACCAAGATAGGTCTATTAGTGACCTATTTCCCCAAGCAGAGTCATATATATCAGATCTACCAATGATCTCATCCCCATTGGGATACCACTTCAAGCAAATCAGCCAGGATCTTCACAGGAACGGGATCCTAATCCTGGATCGGTATCTTTGCACAATCATAGCATTCACATCATATTTCCCCCCAGAGCGTAGCATTCCGTCTAATATGGAGCATTACAGCAAAAATCAAGCATATTGCATAAATCACAAGTCAGGTTCGAACCAGTCACCTGTAAATACTGACAATACCACATCAGTGATACACAAATACCTCTCAAACCCCAGCAGAAAGCCAAAGCGTCCCCTTTGCACTCTCAAAATACAGATACATGCTCCTTTTGGCACTCGTCCGCGTCACCATTCCCCAGTAAATTCGCCCGAATGTTCTCTACAAACAAATATCTATACACTCCTTAGACACTCGTCTGTGTCTACCACTCCCCAGAAGAGTTCCCAGCAAAACACTAGTAAAAAGAAAATTTCTTTTCTACCTGACATTCGTCCTATGTCTTGATTTTTTTAGCAGCCGTACCCTGCTAGGTGATCGTCCTTCACCTTTTGATGATCGTCCTTCATCATTCCCAGCGGAGTCTCCATTATTGGAACCCTTTTATATCCGACATTCATCCTATGTCGCGATATTTAGCAGCCGTCCCCTGCTAGGTGATCGTCCTTCACCTCTTGATGATCGTCTTTCATCATTTTATCCGATGGCCGTCCCCATCGTTGATCTTGTTATCTGACATTCGTCCTATGTCATGATAAACCCCGAGAGCAGCCGTACCCTGCTAGGTGATCGTCCTTCACCTCTTGATGATCGTCCTTCATCATGCTTATCCGGTGGTCGTCCCCATCGTCGTCTCTTTCTATCCGACATTCGTCCTATGTCATGATACTTTCGGAAGCCGTACCCTGCCAGGTGATCGTCCTTCACCTGAGATGACCGTCCCTCATCTTACCCCCAACAGAGCAGCCATCCCCTGCTAGGTGATCGTCCTTCACCTCTGATGACCGTCCCTCATCATTTTTCTTAACCTGATGTTCGTCCCCATTGTTTACCTTTAATCCCCAGAGAATCTTGTTACCTTACCTGATGGCCGTCCCCATCATGATGCCCCTATTTCCCCAGCATGTCGGTCGTCCCCGTCATTACTTTATCCCCAGCCGTCTTCCTCCGCTCGACGGTCGTCCACCGTCGCCCGCACTTTAAAATCATACTTCACTTCCTTTTACAATCTATATCCCTTTTCTTCTTCATTCAGCGAGTGCAAATTTTGGACTGTCTTTGGTATTCAACCACAAGTTATCTTTTTTGTCTGTTAGGCCGTCGCTCACATCCTACACAGCTAACTCATGTTTGAATAGGGGCAGCTGTAAACACCCCAAATTTTCCCTCACTCATTTCACCATGGCTTGTGATTCTTTTCATTTGCATAAGTTCAATCATACTATCTCATATTACATTTTTGCCTCACTGCATTGGTTCAAAGTCATCTGCATCTAGGGTTTGTGATCTGAGGCATCCCTGAGCCATTTGAGCCACTCCAAGGGCTTCAATCATTTCAAAAGGGCCCATGTATGTTCAATCATCATACTATATCCTCCCAAGATCAAAGAAGCCTAACTACACAGATGACCTAAAATTAGGGTTTTGGTTTCAGAGGCCATAACTCCAAATTTTTTGTTCATCCTTGTTTCTATTGGTCTCTATATGTTATAAGGATCATGTATACCAATTTTCATGGAAAAATTCAATGGGGAAGGCATCTGACCAAGAGATGACTTCTTGAGCAAGTCAGTGCAAAATCAGGGCATCTAAGGCCCCCAATCATCCAACCAAAGGGTTTTCTCCATCATTTTGAATGTTTATGATCTTTATTTGATCATGGAAGAAGTTAGAAGTTCACAAAATTGAAGAATTTCAAGCCATTTGCAAAGTTGCCATTTTGGGAAAGTGACTTGTAATGCAAACTTGCCATTTTGGGAAAGTTTTCAACCTCCTCTTTTTGATTCAAAAATGCTTCAAATGAAAAATTCTTGGTCATGAAAGTTGTAGATTGGATCCTCCCATTTTCAAAAATTACAAGAACTTGATCTAATTCATTCTAGAACTAAAGTTATGGCTTTGCAAAGTTGGGAAAAATCACTTAATTTTCACTTTTGTGCCAAAGAGGGAAACTTGCAAATTCTTGTACCAAGGAAATTTGTGACTTCTAATTGATGTCTAAGCTTTACACAAACATCATACATGACTTAAACTTCAGATTGGCCCAAAAATTTCTCAAGTTCCATGCCTTAAACTCCAAGAATTTCAAAAGGGGCCAAAGTTGGACAAAATTGCAAAATTCTCCATAACTCTTCATCCACTTGAGCCATCTCACTAAATCAGTTCCCATGGACCTCCCTAAAGCCAGTTGACTTGAGCCATGCCCCTAAACCAGCCTGCCACTTGCCCATACCTCCAAGTACAACTTTCTTGACTTTTTGCAACATGAGCCATACCAATCACACTGCTCCACAACAACTCTCTGCCCAATCAGAACCTCATATGTGGACCTCAAGCAAGACATTAAACACAACAAGCAAGCCTGAAACTCCAAGAACTCAGCACACTCAAAAATCCCCAACTTTGCAAAAACCTTCGAATCTCTTGATTCAACCATCAAACCTTCAAATTTCTTTCACCATTCAACTCCATAAACCTCACTGACCATTTCCCAACCATCATTTTGCCCCAAAACCTTCACAATCAAAAATACGATTTTCACATTTCACAAACTGAACTTCTGCCATTTTCATTTTGAGGCCATATAAACTCCAACTAAGTATCACAAACACATGGGGAGGATCATTGGAGCTGGTTTGAAGCAAGGAACTGGCCAGAAAGCACCCTTTTCGAAAGCTTCAGTTCAGGTATCATCAAGAACTTTTTTTGCAGAAACCTGATTTTAAGTTGTTAGATTGTTCTCCATGCTTCACTGATCACACTGCACCTTTTGGTTTTGAAAATGATTGAATATTAAGCATGTATGAAGCTTCTGAAATTTCTGTGATTTTTTCCGTTTTGCTTCGAATCTCTCTGATCATGTGAAATAAATCCTGTTTGATGATTGATTCTTGTTTAGAATGGGGTGGGGATCATTTCTGGAGAGTTAGAGAGCTTAGGGTTGCGTATTGAGTGAGATTGTAGAAATGGATGGCCGGAGAAGATGACCGGAACACTGTTCTGGTCACCTGAAAGTAATTAGGGCATCAGATTAGGGTTTAATCATAATTAGCGTAGTTTGAATTCTGGCCCTTGGATGACGCGCGAAGTCAATTCCCTCCATCCTATGTTTGAACCTGGGCCCTTGGATTGGTTGACTTTCTCTTTTTCTCATTTAATTTAATATTTATTTCATTTGTTTTGCATTTAATTTCTACGAATTTTAAAAAATAGTAAAATACATCAAAAAATTCTGAAAATTTTTATTAAATCTTTTAATAATTTTCAGAACCCAAAAATATTTTTATTTTTATTTTTTGCATTAAAAATTATTTTTAAATCATTTAAATGATTATTTTTAATTAGTTAATGAGAATTAATTAATTAAAAATACATTTAGGTATTTAAAAATTCCCAAAAACTTCAAATTGCATTTTGATACATTTAGAGACATTATCAAACTCTTCAAACAAATTTCTTTTTGGTTCTTGACATATTTTGACATTTTTCCTTGGAATTAAAGTTCTTAAAAGGCAATATTTTTGTTCTAACTTAGAAAAATTCATTCTGCCTAACCTTAAAGAGTTTGATGATGGTTCTTTTTGCATTTCATTCTTCATGTCATGTAGTTTCTAGAATGAAATTAGTTTGAATTTATATCTCATTTTCAATTTATGGTGCATTTTTCCTTTTGAAGTGCCTTAAAACCCTAGCCAACTTGAGAAAATCATAACTCCCATTAGGTTAAGATTTGGGTCCCCTCCTTTGGGCAGTGAACTTATGTAGGGTTAGGGTTCCTTTGATCCCATTTTCAATTTTTTATCTTACCATTTGCTTCTGATTTTGAATTTTTCTTTGTGTCTTGTGCATAAACCCTAATTTTTGCTTTCATTTGCATCCATCTTCCATATGCTTGCATATATGAACTTGCCATGACATTTTGTGCATTCACTTGACTACTAAGACATGTTAGGACACACTAGAATCATGATAAGTCATTTCTTCATCCATTTGCCATGTTATACCTCCATTGCATTTCATAAACTTTCATGAACCTTCATGGTTCAAAACATGCTCCATTTGCATCCTTATCCTTGTATGATCATCCACAACTCTTGACTTGTGTTTGCTTTATCTCTTAGCCTCATTACCATCAAGTTTATGATTCTGGTTTTGGTTTGCATCATTGCATTCATTTCATTTTCATTTCATTTTCACTTCCTTTTGCTAACTTTTCAGGTGGTAAGTGTTTGAGAAGTGAATTTGCCTTCACTTCTCACAATCCCTTCTCATCTCATAATCAAGGAATAAACCTTAAAGGTTTTAAGGCTTTGTGATTAAGCTTATGCCTGCATCCTTCTATTAGGATGGACTGTATAACTTTAATCCTAAGTGTTAAACCCTTAATGTGTTTTAAATCCTTTAATCAATCCATATAATAATCACTAAGACATTAAGCTTGTAATTGGGCCTCGCATTAGGGTTCTTATTCTTCCTTAATTGGTTAAGAAGGACTAACCCTAGTGTTAATGGACAAGTCCCCCTCAAGTTGTCTTACAAACCATAAAATCCAATTCTTAATCTTACCATTAACTAAAATTCACTTTAAAGGCTTTGTTTTATCATGAGGTTAATCCCTAATCAGGGATTAAGTTGAGGAGCCTTTCTCAGCTTTAATGTTCTCATCTATCATCCTTCTATTAGGATGGTGTAATGGGTCCATTAAATCCTTGATTATGGCTTAAACTCATTACATAACACTAAACAAAAACAACAAAGACATCTAAATAATTATAAGTAGGTTAATGATCTTAATCCTACATCATGGTGATTAAGTGTGGGGTGTTTACTTCATACTTAAAGTATTCTCATTACCCCTAATCAGAGGGAAGATGTGATGCGTTTACTAACCCTTGGTTTAGGCTTAAGCTCATTTTCTTATGACAAACTCCAAAAGAAATAAAAGACTGAAAACACCAAAAACAAGTAATAATCGTCTCCTCCGGGATTCTTTTCTCATCATCTTCACTCACAAACGAGAACTCGCTTCTTCCGTCTAATGCAAGACAGTTAGCACTCGAGCCAGACAAGTCATACACTTGAGCATAGACAAGTAAGCAGTTCACAAGTCAATTTATCTTTTAGTCTCTTTGGGTCGAACTACGGTGTTCTGACTTCCTCATTGCACGAGAGGATACGTAGGCATAACTTAACAGTTATCGAACAAAAGTCTCTGTATATTCCCCCTCCTTCCAGCAGTATTCTTTAAGCCTCATAGTCTTGAGCTTCATTCATTTCTTACACTAACACCCATCTTGTTCACTTCACACTTCTTTTACACTGACACTTGCATTCTTTTCCAGCTTTTACACACAAAATAGCACTGACACTACCCCTTTAAACACAAACTTTCAAGCGTGGATCCCGTCGAGTACGGCGGACAATCTGGGTGCTAATACCTTCCCAGGTTGTAACCAACCCCCTTTCTCAGTTTCTATGGTTCACAACCGTCTTATCCATATCTTCCTAGGTTTATGAAGCATTACCTTTCCTTCGGGATAAAAATGCCTAGCTGGCGACTCTTTTCATTCCTTCTCTTTCGCCAACCGTTCGCGTCTGTACCCCTTCTGACCAAGTGTCATTTGGTGGGAGCGACAAAGGCACACAACCAGAACCAAAACAATGCAAAGAAGAGCTTAAGAAGCTAACAAGATGAAGAGAAGATCCACACTAGACCAAACAATCACAAAATGAAGTGAAAGAAGTAAGGAAGTGAGATGAAAACACTTAAGAAATGAAAGGACTTAAAAGGTAAAAAACACAAAATTTCTAAGACACAAACCCTAAGTCAAGACCAGAATGGAACCCATACCTCAAAAGGACCCCAAATGAGAAGAAGAAGTTGGCACAAGTGCCATTATAAGCTTATAAGAGAGCCAATGATCACAAAGAAGCAAAATAGGACAAGGTGAGAACAAAAATTCAAATTAAATCAACCAAGCACCTAAAACTTACACAACTCAAGACAAATGATCCTCAAACATGATATAACAATGAGCCAAAAGGATTGGGAAAAATTCAGAAGCCAAGTAGGTTAAATGAAGGCATAAACACAAACAAAGGTTAATAACTTCCCACACAAGTCAAAGGACCAAGACCCAATGAATAAATTTCTAAAAATCAGGGGAAAATCACATAAGAACTACCTCATCTTAGGAATCCAGAGCAAAAAGAATGTACACAAAACTCAAAATAATGAAACCTAGGGAAAATGAACAAGGCAGTGTGCACAAAAGGGAATTAAAAAGAAATTAATTGAAATGAGGAAATAATATGACACGTGTATATAAGAAAAAATGGAAAATAAAAATGTATAAAATTAGGGAAAACTTAAATGAAGACTCAAGAATTAATTTGGAATTTTTGGATAATCGAAGGTATTTTAAATAAATGAAAACCAAAATGGAATAAAGAAAATAAAAGAGAAGAAAAATAAAATAAAAGCAAGCTGAGAGGGGTGCGAATAGCCAGGATTTCAGTTGAATTGAGTTGGGCTTAGAAGATGAAGGTGTGTGAAATGCAAGACTGAGCCCATTAAGCTGCGTTGGTTCATATTAGCTAGTGTGGAAAATCATGAATAAATTGGAAAATACGTGAGCCTTTGGATGGATCTGACGGGTGCTGTGCAAGACCTCATTAATTGACGTGGCTCTTTGGCTCATGGTAATTAGTGTAAGGTGCGCAGCATGGTGAATTAAAATGAAATTAAAACATCACGTGGCTGGGATGGTGTGCTTCAAGGTGTGGTGTCAAGATCTGGGACGCTGGAAGGGCAGATCTGAGGGCCGGAAGACCTTCTTCTTCGTTGCCAAAACCCTAATCAACAAATGCAGTTTCCGGTGACCGGAGCTAGGGCTCCGGCTCCGGAATTCATACCAGATGCGTAAACAACAACATAAATAAACAAAATGCTCCAGATTGGGTAATTGAGGGATGCTGAATTCAAAAATGGTGATGAAAAATGCAATGGATCATTGGATGCTACGGATCGAGCAAAAACAGGTTGCACCATGAAAAATGAAACTCAAATAACTCACTCAATAATGCACTAAAATAGAAACCAATACTTGCAGCAAACTCAGTGAACATCAAGGATTAATATGCACATCAACATTTTCATTTTCAGAGGTGAAGAATTTGAAGCTTACCTGAGTTGCAGATCTGGAAATAATGTGATAGAAAACCAGATGATGGATGTAAATCACTCTACACTCACTCTAGATGCAAAATAAATGCATCTAAATCCTTGAAGATGGCTGGATCTGAAGCTTTGCTAACACCTGCCCTGAAATGGTAAGGTTGTTGATCTTGAGAGAGAGCTTGAATGATGGTGTGATTAATGATCCTTAGCTTTCACTGATCAAGGATCTATCACTGGTTTTTGAAATGAGCAAGTGTATGATGAGATATGAGAGAAATTGCAAATTGTGCAAGAAGTTGGAAATGAGAGAATGAGAGATAGATGAGCAATTTTGAAACCCTAGCTTGTTAAATATGAAGTCACAAACCAATGCTGAAAAGATTGTGAAGTTTGCACGTGGGAATGAGGAGGAATTGTGATTCTTGCAAATTTTGAAAATTGTGAGGGAAGCATGCACTCCTCATGATTTCCTTGGCCTTTCAGCCCATGTGCAATCCAAATCCATCCCTAGATTATAATCCAACAAGTCCTGGCCCTTAGATCAAAGTTGTCACACTTTCTCCATGATTTTGCAAAATATCCACTTTTGAAGCAACTTTCTTGTGGTGCACGAATTTGTGACTTTCTTTGGAGAAAAATGATCCATCTGCCTTGTATTTTAACATTGGAAACATAATTGATCCATACTAAGTCTTGAAAATAAGTTTTGAAACTTTTTTCTTTTGGTGCATGCATGGATTCTTTGTTTTGCCCTAATTTACACCAAATTTTCGATGGCCTTTTAGAAAAAACCATGAATCCCATGAAAAAGTACTTATACTTTTTGAAAATGGGAACCCTTAATCTCCAACTTTCATGTTTGACTTTGGTCCATTTGAAGAATTTTTGATCAAGTTAAGCTCACTTGAAATTTAGGGCAAAAGTTGCCAAATATGGAAATTTCTCAAAACCAAGTTTGTGCCAATTTTGCAAAAACCCTCAAAACTCCATGATTCTTGAACTCTGAACATTCCAAACCTCTTATAACATTGTAAGGACACCCCTTGGCAAGAAAAAGTTGGTTGGACTCCTTGAAATCACACAGTTGACTTTTTAAAGGCATAGTTGACCAATTACTTCATCTGCAAGCAACTGAAGAATTTCTTGATTTCCACATGGAATTTTCTCATGAAAATTGGTACCTAGGATCCTCTTGACATATAGAAGACTTTGCCCAAATGAAATGGCCAAAGTTGTGAGGTTTTGATGCTTGAATCTCAAACCCTAGTTTAGGTGCCTTGTGTAGGAGCTTTGCCTTATCCTGGATTCCCTGAGGATCATTCAACCTTCTGAGCTTTTATGAATGGACTTGAACTTGTAAATGCAACATAGACCCCTCATAGGACTTGTACAAAACCATTGGGACCCTTGTCATAGCTTGTGATGCCTCAGAGGCTCCACAGATGATCATATGCCTAATGCTAGGTCATGAAGAATGTTATGCCTCATCTTTCCATGCTAGGATGATAAGAAAATGATTTGTTCATGATGAATGTGACGTGATCTGATGCTTAAAATGAAGAGGGCAAATTTGGGATGTTACAGCTTCCCCTATTCAAACAGTAGTTAATCTGAAAAGGACGGTAGCACGGGCTATCCACCGTTCAAGATAAACTGTGGTTGAATACCAAGAAGACCTGAAATTTTCACTCTGACGGAGAATGCAAAAAACTGGGAAATAAACCCAACCAAATGACGCTTTGGTGACTGAAGGGGAGAAAAAGAAGACGAGCTTCTTCCAAGTTGAAACTGGTATCTGGAATGAGAACACTTTGACAAATGAGTCTTCTTCAAACAATCCTGTTACGCCAGGAACTGGACACACGAGTCCTCAAACACTTTGCAAAAACATATGACTTGAGACAGACGAATCTCCTTCGGATACACCTGTTACGCCAGGACCGGGATGCACTAAAGTCTGTGGGATAGACATGCATAGGCAAGGTAGACGAACCTTCTTCATATATTATTCGTGGATATATGGTATAAGACAGACAAGTCTTCTTCGGAAAATCCTGTTACGCCATGACCGGTAACCATTTTGACATTTATTCCCACAGTCAGGATTCTAAACCTCTTCAATACAGACGAGTATTGGGTGATCATCAAGACAACACAGACGAGTGTTATACAGTCAATAATACAAACGAGTATCAGGCGATGATCCAAGAAACACATACGAGCGCTTCAGGCAATGATACAGACGAGTATCAGCAACTCGTATAGACGAATACCAGAAATTCAAATACAGAAGAGCATTTGGAGAAGCAATACAGAAGAATACCATGATAATCAGCAAACCCTCACAACAGATATAAGCTAAACACAGACGAGTGTTGGGGATGATACAGACGAGTATCCAAACAAAGAAGACGAGCTTCAAACAAATAATAAACACAGACGAGTGCTGGAGAATGCAGACGAGCAACCACAAATATAAGATACCAAACACAGACGAGTGTTGGAAAATGCATACGAGCAACAGAAAATACTGGATACCAAACACAGACGAGTGTTGGAAAATTGCAGATGAGCAATAACAAAGATCAAATATCAAACACATACGAGTGCTGGAAATTGCAGACGAGCAATAGCAAGGTAATCATAGACCATTTCTGGGGAAATCAAACGAGCAATACCAAAATTATAACGCAGACGAGTGTTGAAAGATGCAGACGAGCAACAATAAGGCATGAACACAGACGAGTGTTAGAGAATTGGAGACGAGCAACCAAACAAATCTCTGATTTGCCACAAGAGTTACAACTCTACAGGGGAAGACAAGTCAAGAGGCCTGGACACCTAACTCTGACTGGAATGATGAATACCTGACTGTATCATCATTTTAACCAACAGGATGGCACTTTGCTGGGGAATATTTCACTGACGGAAGTGAAAAATAAAATATGAACTCTATGGGGAAGGATCATCTTCAGACTTGGCTGGGAAAGATGCTTCAACAATGTTGTGGCTGGGGAGAGCATTCTGCTAATTTTGAGCTCTGTGGGGACATCAGGCATTCAGCTTCCTGCTGGGCATACTCCACTGGGGAAGAATAAATTGCTTGGGCTACCTGCCAAGGCTTAGCTGGGGAAGAATTTCTGCTTGGGAGAATGTGACGCCATCCTGCAACCTGCAACAACAGAAAACACAAGTGCGCCCCGGGGACTTGCGTGGTATGATTTGTTCATCCATCGTCACCCGACACTCAAAGAGGGTTTACAGTGTTTCCCTGCATGTCATTTTCTTTTCAAATTATCACCATGTTTTAATGCAATGCTATTTTTTTGCCAAAAATTCAGGACATTTTGCAAACAAAAATAAACACAACACGACTTTTTGACTGAATATTCTTTTTATGGAAAGGCCTCTGAATAGGCAAAGATTTTACATCAGGAAGCAACCACCTGGAAAGAGGTAGCCACCATAAAAATGAGAAAAGAAACTATCCTAATGGCAATGGGCACGACATCCCAATGAGTTCCATTTCTACTATGACCAGCATGTCTTCGAGACTCTCCATTCTTGCTTTTGCTTTCAGAGAGGATGAGTGGACTGTTTCCCATCCTTCTGATATTGTCAGGTTGTACGAAACGATTATGTGGTTCAGATTACTCGAATCGCAGTTGTTCGCTTATTCCCTTGTTTTGCGTGGATCGCCCTTTCGGGTTTTCAATCCACCGGGATACCCTTTTTTGCCTGAGCTGTCCAATGTGGCTTTTCAACTCAGCGGGTGTACACATTTTTTTTTAAAATTTATTTCCCTAACTTTTTCCCGAGCTTTTTATTCTGTTTTTAGCTCGTTGGGATGCCCTTTTTTTGCCTGGGCTTTAATTCTGTTTTTGTGTCCAGCGGGTCTCTTTATGTGAAGTATTTTTTAACTGCGTCCGAGTTAACAGGGGACTGGAAGTTATCTCCATCCATAGTGGTGAGCATCAGTGCTCCTCCTGAGAAGACTTTCTTCACTATGAATGGTCCTTCGTAGTTTGGGGTCCACTTGCCCCTGTGATCTGAACCTGGAGGAACGATCCTCTTTAACACAAGCTCTCCCACTTGATACTCTCGAGTACATACTCGTTGGTCGAATGCACGCTTCATTCTCCTCTGATAAAGCTGACCATGAGAGATAGCCGCTAATCTCTTTTCCTCAATTATACATAGCTGATTGTAACGAGCACGCACACATTCAGCCTCATCAAGCTTCACATCCATCATCACACGCAATGAAGGAATCTCTACTTCAACAGGCAGGACTGCTTCCATACCATACACCAAAGAGAAGGGAGTTGCCCCAGTCGACGTCCTGACTGACGTTCGGTACCCATGCAACGCGAATGGTAACATCTCATGCCAATCTTTGTAAGTGACAACCATTTTCTGCACAATCTTCTTGATATTCTTGTTTGCTGCTTCTACCGCACCATTCATCTTTGGTCGGTAAGGAGAATAATTGTGATGTTGAATCTTGAAGTCCCGACACAAGTCTGCCATCATCTTGTTGTTGAGATTAGAACTATTGTCAGTAATGATCCTTTCGGGCACTCCGTATCTGCATATGATATCTCTTTTCAGAAATCTTGCCACCACTTGACGAGTGATGTTGGCATAAGATGCTGCTTCAACCCATTTTGTGAAGTAATCAATCGCGACCAAGATGAAGCGATGACCATTTGAAGCAGTAGGCTCTATTTTCCCGATCATGTCAATGCCCCACATAGAAAAGGGCCAAGGAGATGACATGATGTTGAGCGGGCTTGGAGGAACATGCACTTTGTCTGCATATATCTGGAAATTGTGGCATTTATGAGCGAATGAACAACAGTCTGCGTCCATTGTCATCCAGTAATACCCCGATCTCAGCAATTTCTTAGCCATAGCATGCCCTCCTGCATGGGTACCGAAAGATCCCTCGTGGACTTCCTGCATTAACAGGCTTGCTTCGTGTCTATCCACGTATCTGAGCAAGACCATATTGAAGTTTCTCTTGTACAAAACCCCGTCTGTGTTCAAGAAGAAGCTAGCAGCAAGTCGCCTCAAGGTTTTCTTGTCATTGGAAGATGCCCCAGCTGGGTATTCTTGCTTTTCCAGGAATAGCTTGATATCAAAATATCAAGGTTTCTCGTCAGACATGGCGTCTACAAAGAAGGCATGAGCTGGAGCGTCAAGCCTGGAGATGTCAATTCTAGGCACATAGTTCCAACACAAGACTTTTGTAGACGAAGAAAGAGTGGCCAATGCGTCGGCAAACTGATTTTCATCACGTGGTATGTACTGAAGTTTAACTGTTGTGAAGAACGTCAACAGTTTTCTAGCATAATCCCTGTATGGAATTAGATGCTCTTGATGCATATACCACTTGCCGGTAACTTGGTTAATGACGAGGGCTGAATCTCCGAATATATCGAGGTTCTTAATCCGAAGATTAATAGCCTCCTCTATTCCCATTATGCATGCCTCGTATTCCGCTTCATTGTTGGTGCAGCCAAATGTAATTTTGGCAACGAAGGGAAAGTGAACACCTTCGGGAGTGATAAGAACGGCACCAACTCCACGTCCATTGATATTCACTGCCCCATCAAACATCAGCTTCCATTTGGATTCAGGGTCTGGCCCCTCCTCCGGAAGTGGTTCCTCGCAATCGTTTGCTCTGAGGTACATGATGTCCTCATCAGGGAAATCAAACTTCATTGGCTGATAATCATCTTCAAGAGGTTGCTGTGCAAGGTAATCCGATAATACACTTCCCTTGATGGCTTTCTGAGAAGTATATTGGATGTCGTATTCAGTTAAAATCATTGGCTACCTAGCAACCCTTCCGGTTAACGCTGGTTTCTCAAAGATGTACTTGACAGGATCCATTTTTGAAATGAGCAGTGTGGTATGAGTCAACATGTACTGCCTCAGTCGGCGAGCAGCCCATACCAATGTGCAGCAAGTTATCTCGAGCAGTGAGTAACGAGATTCACAGTCGGTAAACTTTTTGCTAAGGTAATAAATAGCATACTCTTTTCGACTAGACTCGTCATGTTGGCCTAGAACACACCCTATTGACACTTCTAGCACGGTCAAGTACATGATTAAAGGTCTTCCTTCCACTGGAGGCATAAGAATTGGAGGCTCCTGCAAATATTCTTTTATCTTGTCAAAAGCTCTTTGGCAGTCTTCGTTCCACCTGACCGTTTGCTCTTTTCTTAGCAATTTGAATATTGGTTCGCACGTGGCAGTTAGATGAGATATGAACCGAGAAATGTAATTCAACCTCCCTAAAAACCCGCGCACTTCTTTTTCTGCTCTCGGTGCAGGCATATCTTGAATTGCTTTTACTTTAGCAGGATCTACCTCAATTCCTCTTTGACTAACAATGAAACCCAACAGTTTCCCGGAACGCACTCCAAAAGTGCATTTGTTTGGATTCAACCTCAGCTTGTACTTGATCAGTCTATCAAACAGCTTCATCAGGTTGACCAGATGCTTTTCTTCGTCTCAGGACTTAGCAATCATATCGTCCACATAACACTCAATCTCCTTGTGTATCATGTCATAGAACAATGTGACCATTGCCCGTTGATAAGTTACCCCAGCGTTCTTCAAACCAAAGGGCATGACCTTATAGCAGAATGTACCCCACGGGGTAATGAATGTTGTCTTCTCCATGTATTCCGGCGCCATTTTAATCTGATTATATCCGGAGAAGCCATCCATGAAGGAAAATACCGAGAATTGAGCAGTATTGTCTACCAACACATCAATGTGTGGCAACGGAAAGTCATCCTTTGGGCTCGCTCTATTCAAATCCCGGTAGTCGACGCACATCCGGACCTTTCCGTCCTTCTTTGGTACAGGTACAATGTTAGCTACCCAAGGTGGGTAACTAGTTACAACAAGGAAACCGGTATCCCATTGCTTCTGAACCTCCTCTTTGATCTTCATCGCCATGTCAGGACGAGTTCTTCTCAACTTCTGTTTCACAGGAGGACAATCCTCTCTCAAAGGTAGCTTATGCACAACGATGTCGGTATCCAACCCTGGCATATCTTGATATGACCAAGCAAAGATATCCACATACTCTCGTAGCATACTGATCAGCTCTTTCTTGATGTCGGCCTGCACACTGGCCCCAATTTTGATCTCTTTCTTTACATCTTCACTACTAATGTTGATGATCTCAATTTCTTCTTGATGAGGCTGAATAACCCGTTCCTCTTGTTTCAACAATCTGACCAATTCCTCAGGGAGTTCACAGTCTTCCTCAACCCCTTCATCAGCTTGGTAGACAGGATTGTCTGTCGCTCCCACCAAATGACACCTGGTCAGAAGGGGTACAGACGCGAATGGTCGGCGAGAGAGGAGATAACGAAAAGAGTCGCCAGCTAGGCATTTTTATCCCGAAGGAAAGGTAATGTTGCATAAATCTAAGAAAAGATATGGATAAGACGGTCGCGAACCAGAGAGCATGAGAAAGGGGGTTGGTTACAACCTGGGAAGGGATTAGCACCCAGATTGTCCGTCGTACTCGACGGGATCCACGCTTGAAAGATTTGTGCTCAAAGGGGTAGTGTTAGTGCTATCTGTGTATCAAAGCTAGAAAGAATGCAAGTGTTAGTGCTGGAAGAAAGTGGAGTGAAATATGTGGAGTGTCAGTGTAAGGACATGAGTATGAAGCTCAAGACTATGAGGCTTAAAGAATAATACTGAAAGGAGGGGGGGGAATATACAGAGACTTTTGTTCGATAACTGTTAAGTTATGCCTACGTATCCTCTCGTGCAATGAGGAAGTCAGAACACCGTAGTTCGACTGAAAGAGACTGAAAGATAAATTGACCTGTGAACTGCTTACTTGTCTATGCTCAAGTGTATGACCTGTCTGGCTCAGGTGCAAACTGTCTTGCATTAGACGGAAGAAACAAGTTATCGTTTGTGAGTGAATGAGATGAGAAAAGAATCCTGAAGGAGACGATTATTGTTTGTTTTTGTGTTTTCAATCTTTTATTGCTTTTGGATTTGTCATAAGTTAATGAGCTTGAGCCTAAACCAAGGGTTAGTAAACTCATCACATCCTCCCTCTGATTAGGGGTAATGAGAATACCTTAAGTGTGAAGTAAGCACCTCACACTTAATCACCATGATGTAGGATTAAGATCATTAACCTACTTGTGATTATTTAGATGTTTTTGTTGTTTTTGTTTAGTGTTAAGTAATGAGTTTAAGCCATAATCAGGGATTTAATGGACTCATTACACCATCCTAATAGAAGGATAATAGATGAGAACATTTAAGCTGAGGAAGGCTCCTCAACTTAATCCATGATTAGGGATTAACCTCATGACAAAACAAAGCCTTTATTAAAGTGGATTTTAGTTAATGGTAAGATTAAGAAGTGGATTTTATGGTTTGTAAGACAACTTGAGGGGGACTTGTCCATTAACACTAGGGTTAGTCCTTCTTACCCAATTAAGGAAGAAATAGAACCCTAATGCAAGGCCCAAGTTACAAGCTTGATGTCTTAGTGATTTATTAGATGGATTGATTAAAGGATTTAAACACATTAAGGGTTTAACACTTAGGATTAAAGTTATACACTCCATCTTAATAGAAGGATACAGGTATAAACTTAAACACAAAGCCTTAAAACCTTTAGGGTTTAGTCCTTGATTATGAGGTGAGAAGAGAAAACTCAAAGATGACACAAAGGTAAAACTAATGGGGGACTAATCAAACCCTAATTGTGATCATGCATTGTTATACCTAGGGTTTATGAGGCTTAAGAGGAGAAATCTTCAAAGAGCCACCAAGGAGAGAAGCAGATGAAAGGAGAAAGAAACAGGGAGAAGCAAGACAATTTGCTCCACTTAAGAAGACAAGTTGCTTGAAGGAAGAAAGTGGGAGAGAACATGAATGAGCAAGCTCACTCTAATACACATACAAAATGCAGCAATGATACATAAGAGAAATGAGAAAAGATTGTGAGAAGTGAAGGCAAATTCACTTCTCAGAACAACTTACCACCTGAAAAGTTAGCAAAGAAAAGGAAATGAAATGAAAATGCAAAGGATGCAATGATACAAACCAAAACCAGGAGCATAAACATGATGTCAATGATGCTGAGAGATGATGCAAACACAAATCAAGAGTTGTGGATGATCATACAAGGATGAAGATGCAAATGAAGCATGCTTTGAACCATAAAGGTTCATGAAAGTTTATGAAATGATATGAACAAATAGCATGGCAAATGAAAGATGCAATGATCAAACATGATTCTAATATGTCCTAAGATGTCTTATATGTCCTAAGGATGCACAAAATGTCATGGCAAGTTCTTGAATGCAAGCAAATGAAAGATGGATGCAAGGGAAAACAAGAATTAGGGTTTATGAACAACATACAACACAAAAATTCAAAACCAGAAGCAAATGACATGATAAAAAATTGAAAATGGGATCAAAGGAATCCTAACCCTACACAAGTTCACTGCCCAAAGGAGGAGACCTAAATCTAAACCTAATGGAAGTTATGATTTTTCTAAGTCAACTAGGGTTTCAAAGTACCTCACAATGAAAAATGCAAAACAAATTGAAAATGGAAGATAAATTCAAACCAATTTTACCCTAGAAACTACATGCTATGAAGGATGCAATGCAAGAAGAACCATCATCAAACTCTTAATGGTTAGGCAGAGTGAATTTTTTCAAGTTAGGATCAAAATATTGCCTTTAAACAACTTTAATCCCAATGAAAATTGTCAAAATTGGTCAAGAACCAAAAATAAATTTGTTTTGAGAGTTTGATAATGTTTCTAAATGTTTTGAAATGCAATGTGAATTTTTTGGTGATTTTTAAATACCTAAATGCATTTTTAATTAATTAATTTTCATTAACTAATTAAAAATAAACATTTAAATGATTTAAAAATGATTTTTAATGCTAAAAATAAAAATTAAAATATTTTTGGGTTCTGAAAATTAATGAAATGTTTGACAAAAAAAATCAGAATTTTTTAATGTGTTTTCCTTTTTTTAAAAATTCGTGAAAGTTAAATGAAAAAGAAATGAAATAAAATTAAAATAAAAGAAAGTATGCCAAGGGAGAGGTCCAGATTGAATCTGGGCTTGGGGAGTTTGACCTGGCGCGCATCTGGACGGCCCAGGTTCAAACTTCCCTAAACTTTATTAAATAACTAATTAATCCTGAGTTAATTAATTAATGAATGATTATGGCTTAATGAGCCATCTGGACCATCCAATGCGCGCGGGAAAGACTAATCTCACGGCCTACATTCAAACTCCTCTTAATTACATAGTTAAACCTAATTAGGGCTAATCAAACTCAGACGGCCGGAACAGTGTTCCGGTCGTCTTCTCCGGCGAACCAAAAACCCTAGCTTCCTCTACAGGTCAACAAACTTCAAATTTCTTCCACCAAAATGATCCTCTCATCAATCTAAACCTAAACCCTCAATCAAAATCCATTTATTTCACCTCACAAGCATGAATCGAAGCAAAATATAAAACACGGGCAAATGTTCAGAGTCATCATACATGTTGGTTTCGCACCCATTTTCAAAAGTAAACACATATTCATGATCAGGAGAACACATAGTATCATAAAAGAACTTAAAAAATAGCTTCTGGGAAAAAAGTTCTTCATGTTACCTGAGATGAAGCCTCTCTGATTTTGAGCTTTCTGGACTTTTCCTTTGTGCAAGCCTGCTTCCTTGAACCTCCTGATGATGGAATGAAGCTTAGAAAACTTGGGGAGTGGCTGGTTTGAATGTTTCAGCTCTGGTATAGCAGAAATGGGAGTTTGTGTATGTGGGGATTCAAGCTGTTTGAAGGGGTGATTCTTGTTCTATGAGTGATTTGTGACTTGTTGGTGAAAGAAAAATGAAGGTTTGATGGCTGAGGAAGGAGTTTCGAAGGAGAGAAGTTTCGGACAGATTTTGTGCAAGCTGGATTGTGGGAGGTTTCTGGCTTGTGTGTGGCTTGCTTTATGATCCATAGCACTTCCCTAAACTATTGGAAGAGGTCTGAGGAAGTGACTTGCACTGCGGGAATGGCATGGGGAAATTGGCCAAAAAGTCAATGTTAGGTGTACTTGAGGCATGGGTTGTGGCAGAGGCTATTTTAGGGTTTCTCTGGGCTCAGCTGCCTTCAAGGAGGGTCATGGGATGAACTGATGTGAGCTGGAATGGATGAAGGGTGAGATCTCACATGTTTTGCAATTTTGCAACTTGTTACACTTTGTGATTTTTGGCCAAGGACATGTGACATCTCTTGGGAAATATGCAGCAAAATGCACCATACAATGTTGATATGATACTTTGATAATGATTAGAGACCAAACAAAACCAAAGGAACCCTTCTTGCAAGATTTCCCTCTTTGTGATTTTCATGAAAAATGGTTTATGATACTTGGACATCAAGGCATGAGAATGAGAAATTTCTTGGGACAATCTGAATTTTAGGCATTTCATTGTGTTTGTATGAAGACTAGAAGTCACTTTGAAGTCACCTTTGGCCTTGGCATGAGGTTATGCAACTTTCCCTTTTTGGTGCAAAAGTGAAAATTTCATGATTTTCCCAACTTTGCAAAGCCATAACTTTTGATCCAAAATGAATTAGAAAGATTTCTTGTACTTTTTGAAAAGGGAATGATCCAATCTACAACTTTCATGACCAAAGTTTTCTCATTTGAAGCATTTTTGAATCAATAAGAGGAGGTTGAAAAACTTTCCCAAAATAGCAAGTTTACATTATAAGTCACTTTCCCAAAAAGGCAACTTTGCAAATGACTTGAAATTTTCCAATTTTGTGAACTTCTAACATCTTCTATGATCAAATAAAGATCATACACATTCAAAATGATGGAGAACACCCTTTGGTTGGGTCATTGGGGGCCTCAGATGCCCTGATTTTACACTGACTTGCTCAAGAAGTCATCTCTTGATCAGATGCCTTCCCCATTGAATTTCTTCATGAAAATTGATATGCATGATCCTCATAACATATAGAGACCAATAGAAACAAGAATGACCAAAAATTTTGGAGTTATGGCCTCTGAAACCAAAACCCTAATTTTAGGTCATATGTGTAGTTAAGCCTGGCTCTGTTTCCATGCCTTTCTCAGTTCTTGTGATTCTTTGACTTTTTTGACCTTGTGGGGGATATAATATGATGCTAGAACATACATGGACCCCTTTGAAGTGATTGAAGACCTTTGGAGTGGCTCAAATGGCTCAGGAATGGCTCAGACCACAAACCCTAGATGCAGATGACTTTGAATCAATGCAGTGAAGCAACAGATGCAATATGAGATGCTATGGTTGAACTTATACACATGAAAATATCACAAGCCATGGTGAAATGAGTGAGGGCAAAGTTGGGGTGTTTACATTGTCAAAGTCATGCGTGGTCATAGCAGGAACGTTATCAGTGGAATCCGGATGATCAACACTGCACAGATGATGTGCTTATTCAGAATCTGCTTATTTTGAAAAAGAGACGCTAACACAAAAACAAAAAGAAAAAACACATTGCCATTTTTATATTTTGTGAAAAGTTTAAAAACAAATAAAGAGAACACAATTTTTCTGAAAATGTCCTTTTATTTCATGGTAAAATAAGATGCATACAAAACATGGTGGCCCAATACAATAGATCCTAGCATCTTGGGCAGAATGCTGGATTTGACAATGAAGTATGACAATAAAGAGGAAACAAAATGAATTACTCTGAGTGCCAGGTAACTTGGACAATGTCTTCAGCAGACCAGTTCCTTAGCTCCTCTCCGGGCGCACACGGGTGAATCCAGTTGTCCCAGTCACCATCACCATCCCCATCTTGGCTTGTTGCACAAATCTGGTTGCGGTCGAGCATCCTAGCACTTATAAACGTAATGGCTTTACCACTTGGAGTAGATCCATCAGGCTGATACCCCAAACCAAACTTGTCGTCTTTCTTTTCTAGCTCCAGCAATTTGCCCCAGCCTTGGGCACTTCCTGACTGAACTACCTCTTTTGCCTGCTTGTAGGAATGGATGGATGTACCTTCTTTCTCACTGCTCTTCTCTACAGGAGTCAAGATTCTGAAGTTGACTGCTTCGAAGGCTTGACATAGAGTCTTATGGATCTCTCCATCCATCTCCACATACTTGAATGTTGACAAATGGCTTACGAAGATGTCTTCCTCTCCGCATACTGTGATCACTTGGCCATCAACCACATATTTGAGCTTCTGATGCAGGGTGGAAATAACAGCTCCAGCAACATGAATCCATGGGCGTCCCAACAAGCAGCTGTACGCAGGCTGAATGTCCATGACGTAGAAGATACTTTTGAAGACTTGAGAACCTATTTTCACCGACAACTCAACTTCTCCAAAAACTGATCTTCTCGACCCGTCAAAAGCTTTGACAATCAAATCACAGGGCCTCAGGACTTTACCATCAACATTGAGCTTGATTAATGCCTTCTTCAGAAGCACATTAAGGGAAGAACCTGTATCAACATGAACATGTGACAACACAGCACCCTTGCACTCCATAGTGATATGTATTGCTTTGTTATGGTTTCGGCCCTCTGACGTGAAGTCTGTGTCTGTAAAGCCCAGCCCGTGGCTTGCATTAACGCTGCCCACAACAGCTTCAAGTTGATTGACAGTGATTTCTTGAGGAACATAGGCCATTTGCAGCACTTTCAATAAGGCCTCTCTGTGTGCGGAAGAACACATCAGCAGTGAGAGAATGGATATCTTGGAAGGTGTCTAGTTCAACTGCTCGACCACCTTATAATCACTCTTTTTAATGATCCGCATAAATTCCTCGACCTCTTTTTCAAACGTACCCTGCCCAGCAACAGAAGTAGTTGATTCATCAGTCACAACTTGCTTTCCTTTGGCTTTTGACGAAGCCTCAGGCTCAGGATCCCCTCTCAGCACAGGGGGAGCAAATAGACGACCACTTCTTGTGAAACCCCCGACCCCTCCGACGTTCTCTACAGTCGGGTCAACAACAACAGACTTGCTCTCAATCTTTTGTCCAGCTACGTACACGTCTGAGCCGTAATTCCATGGAATGGCTTTATCGTCTGTATATGGAACAGGCCCAGGCACGGTGATAGTCACAGGACTAATCTCAGGAGCATAAATGGTTACGGGCTCTCTTCTGGCAGGCATCTCTGCTTCATCATAGAAAATGGTTATTGTTGACACATCATCAGCTTCATCAGCAACCTTGTTAAACTGCAAAGATCCTTCATCAATCAAACTCTGCAATCCCATCTTCAGATTCTCACATCCATTCTCAGCATTCAAACATTCCTCACAAACAGAATTGCATCCTGGAAACACTTGACCTTTCAGCAACCTCTCATTTACTACCAATAGAGGAGTCTTCACTTCTTCAATACTCAGCATAAGACTTAACTTATCACCATCCTCAACAGCATTGATTCTTGCCCCTCCGTGATTCGGAATAGGGTTCGAAGTAACATTCGGCGGTGGTGCGAAGTTGATTGCTTTGGAGTCTATCAGGTCTTGAACTTTGTGCTGCAGCACCCTGCACTTCTCAGTCGAGTGCCCAGGTGCTCCGGAGTGGAAAGCGCATCTTGCATTGACATCATAACCTACTGGAAGCTCTCCAGGTGGTGGTGGTGCCAAAGTTCTCAGTTGACTCAGATTCAAATCCAGCAGTCTTGGTAGTAAAGCATCATAAGTCATGGGGATCGCCTCAAGCACCCTATTAGCCGGGCGAGTCTGCCTTGGCTGATAAGGTCTCTGTTGGTAGTTGTTACGGGGTGGTTGTTGTTGTTGTTATTATTGATGTTATTGTATCTGTTGCACAAGAGTAGAAGGAATTGTGACTGCTGCCACATGCTCATATGGTCTTCTGTAACCTCGGACCCGGCCTCGGCCAAATACAGCATTGGTCTCCCCTTCTCTTCTTCTAGGAGGTCCATTGAAAGCTTTTCTTGCTCCATTTGAGCTGCTCACGCTTGTATCTTGGATCTTCCCCATCTTCAGCAAGGTCTCAACCCTCTCTCCAGCAATTACAATGTCATTGAAGTTAGTGGCAGAACTGGACGCCAATCTTTCAAGAAACACACCCTGCGATGTCCCCATAAACATGTCAGCCATCTCGTTCTCCAGCAGCGGTGGTTGCACTCTAGTAGCAAGCTGACGCCACCTCTGAGCATATTCTTTGAAACCCTCCTTAGCAGTCTGAGACATGTGCTGCAATTGAGTGCGATTTGGAGCCATGTCCAAATTATACTGGTATTGTCTCATAAAAGCTTCTGCCAGGTCTTTCCAGCTATTGATATTGACTCTGCTAAGCTTCATATACCATTCCAGAGAGGCCCCGACCAAGCTGTTCTGGAAATAGTACATCCAGAGTTTTTCATCATCGGTGTGAGCAGCGATCCTCCCTACGAAGGACTGAAGATGGGTCTTCGGGCATGCAGTGCCATTATATTTCTCAAAGGTTGGGACCTTGAACTTGTAAGGGATTCTAACCCCTGGAACCAAGCCCAAGTCTGTTATGTCAAATCCCAAAGAACTCTGGGATTGAATAGCTCTAATTTGTTCTGCCATTTCCTCAAACTTCTAGCTCATCTCAGCCCCCTGACCTTCAGCTTCGTTCAGCAGAGTGAACTGTTCGTCCTGTCCGTCCATTTGCACATTATTCAGCCCATCATTGATTATAGTAACCCCTGGCTGTGTTACAGGGATTTCCACTTGACGTGCGCCCGCGCCATTACGATTACCATCAGCAGTGGTGTTGTTCCTGGCTTGATTCTCAACCAATTCCCGTAGACGCTCTTGATTCTGACCCATGCCTGCCATCAAGGTCATGAAATTATCCATTCTCAGTCTCAAATCTGCTAAGTCAGCTTGCATCTGGTCCATGACTCGCTCTCTGTTGACCTTTGTTGGATATCTGTGTGCGACTGGCTGTTCCCGAACTTTTCTGAAGCACTGCCTGAAACACAAAAGCTGTTAGATACTGAAGCACTACCTGCAAAACAAACAAACAAGTTATATGCAATGCAATGTAACAGATCATGTTTCCAATTTTAAGCATTTGCATGCCCCAGTTCTGGCACCTACTCCAGACAGTCACTTTCAATATTAACTTTCAAGCTTTCTCTTTGATGAGTGTTCAGATATTAGCAGTATCAGACAAACGAGTCTTGCACATTCAGAAATGATAATTTGCACATTAACACTGTATATCATGGACAAACCACTGCCGGCCAAAAGTTAAAGCATACACAAAAAAATTCCCCTGAGGGTTACAAGCCAATACATGAATAAAAGACAACAGAAAATTAGCAAGACTCCTACAACAGGCCTGTAGGTAGTCTGATAAAATAAACTAAGCTAAAGACCCAGGCTCTGCCACCTCTGCTCTGCTCTTCTTGACACCCGCTCTCAGCTTGAGCTCTTCAATCTCTTTCCTTGCTTCCTCCAAGGCTAACTGGCTTTGTGCTAGCTGTTGAGTCTTTTCCCTCTGGATGGTGTGGACTTGCTCCACCTCTTCCTTCTTGAAGGCCATTTGCACTTCAAATAACTCTTCTTTCTCTCTGAACTTCTTCTGCTCTTCCTCCCTTTGGCCTTGCAACCAAACAATGGATTGACGAGCATCCTTGAGAGTCTTCAAAGTCTTTTTGCATTCGGCTTCTCTTTTATCCTCCATCAGACCCAACCTGTGGAAGTGAGCTTCCCTTCCAGCAAAGTCTTTCTCTTTAACTTCCAAGGAGGATTGGATCTTCTGCAGCTTGTCTTCTGCTTCATTCTTGGCCCTGTTGGCATGATTGTACAGGCTTACCATTTCAGCATTCTCCACTCGCACTTCATGCAGCTGAGCTTCTAGCTTCTTGTACTCTTCAAGGGAAACAGTATCACTCTGGCTTGGAACTTCTCTGGGATAAAGAGGAGCTTTTACTGAGAAAGGCATGAGAACTGCTTCTACATGTCTTTGCAACCATGCAGCAAATGGTGGATACGTCTTGGGATCAACTCTGCCAAAGTTTTTCTTAACCTTCCTTATCCTGTGAGCCCAAGCTTGGACTTCTTGTAGAAACAACTCCTTGTTTCCTTCCACAGGAAAACACAAAGACTCAGCAAACTCTTCCATCTGTGGAGGATCTCTCAAAGGATAACCAAACTGCTCCCTGGCTAATGTTGGATGATAACTGATGACACCCTTCCTTCCCAGCAAAGGCACTCCAGCTAACCTTCCACAACTGACCAGCAACTCTTTACCTAGCAGATCTCTATCATATCCCCAAGCAATATCTTCAGTAGTTAATCCCATCAACCTTCTTGACCATCTCCACTCATCACTCATGTCCTTGAAGGTACCTGATTTTGGCAATTGTCTGGCAAACCACTCAGCGAATAATGAAGCACAGCAGCAAACTGGACCACCCCTACCCTTCTCATTCCTGTAATGAACACTGTAGTAGAAGTCACCCAACAGAGTAGGCACAGGATTGCCTTTTGCAAAGATTGAGATCACCTCCAAGCTTACAAATTCCTTCTCTCCTAGGAACAAGTTGGACCCATACACCATCAAAGCTAGCAAAGCACCAAAGTCATTCCAATTAACCTCTGTAGCATATCTCTCTACCTCTGGGACTAGCACACTCCAAGGGAGTCCTTTACCTTCATTATCTTTTAGAGCCCTCTTGACTGTAGCTGCTGGCAAACGACAAACTTTGGCTATGTCTTCTTCTTTAAGCACAACCTCAGACCCATAGAATGGCAATGTCTCTCTGACTGGAACATTCAGAATGTTGGAGATCTCTTCCAATGTAGGAGCTAAGATGTAACCTGGAAACACAAAGCAACGCATCAGAGGATCATAAAACTGCAACAAGGTATGCAAACTGTCCTTCTGGTCTGCAGTGGGCTTGTCCACAAACTTCAGTATTTGGCCATATCTTTTCTTGAAATTGCCTAAGACTTGGTCATTCATCAGACCTGCTAATTTCTGAACACTTCTAACTTCAGGCTGAAGAAAAGTATAGTGAACATTCTTTTTCCTTGGAACTCTTCTGATTTCTGCCATGGAGATAAGATTTACCAGAACTGGGAGCTGATTATGAACAATGACCTGAAAAATGGGAAACATAAACAATTAATGCAAGAATGATGCAAATGCAATGCAATGCAGGCATATGATCAACTGGGACCATCTGGATACTGGACACTGAACACAAGGGCCCTCTGATCAACTGACAAACCAAAAGTCCTCTGAGTCACAACTTTCTGATAGAAGATCTCAGAACCACAGTACAAAGAAAACCAGTACCAAGAAAACCAGAACACCAGAACCATAGGACCATAGATCAGAAATCATGATAAGGACCACTGAATATGAGGATATGTAGAGGCCAAGGGTTCCTGCACACCTGTAAACCCCTTCCCAATCTCATTGGTAGGCTCCCGGTCAGACAACACGGACTCTCAAAGCCGAATAGCAATAATACTGTCACCATCTCTGAGAAATGGCTCATGACCAAATCAGGGAATCGGTTTGGCATTATATACTACGCAGGGAGGCCTCAGCTGAGTCTGGGAAACAAGGTCATCCTATGTAAGTCCCAAGTGGGCCCTCGGATGTTAATGGGTTTGCCACACAATGTGGTCTGCCATTGTCATCACTAGAGAGGTATGTTTCCACAAGGTTCTCAATGATCGGTCCCCAGTTTCACATAACTGTCAAGGTTATGAAATGAGAGAGGAAGATCCCCAAATCAAGACATTTCCAAGACAATCGCAAATCTGGGCGTGGAACTCACTACTACCCCCATGACAAGATCTCATGAGGCCAAAGTGGAACCACTCTAAGTCCTAAGGTGCACTCGAGCCGTGGTAATGAGCTCATCTCTCAGGAACAATATCACCCATCCCACCAAACAGAAAACCAGTCCAGACAGTCCAATATATATACATGATGCAGAAAATAAATACTGAAAACTGTAAATAAAGCTGTAAATAAAGATGTAAACAAACAACAGTAAAATACAACAAGCCACAGCAAATAAGCATCACCCAAAGAAACAAAAACAACCAAGCGCTAGGAGAGACTCACAGGGGAACCAGAGATTCTGGGTTCGTTCCCCAGCAGAGTCGCCAGCTGTCGCTCCCTGGATTTCCATCCTGGTACAAATGCGAAAGTGGTGCGGAAAAAGAATAGAGTCGCCAGCTAGGCATTTTTATCCCGAAGAAAGGGAATGGTAATGCTGCACAAACCATAAGAAAAGAAGAGGAAGGACACGGGTCCTGCGAACCAAAGAGACTGAGTTCGGGAGTCGGTTACAACCTGGGAAGGTATTACCACCCAGATCGTCCGCCGTACCCGACGGGATCCACGCTTGCAAAAGAAACTGTTTCAAAGGGTGAGGGTATGAAAGCTGCTGCAAAGAAAAGAAAAGAACTGGATAAAGGAACTGAGAAAGAGACTGGATGAGAAAACAAAAGAAAAATGTAGGGAAAATAAAGATTGTGCTCGAACGGGCCCTACCCCGCTGCCTACGTACCTCATCAGGATAATGAGGATCAGAGACGCCGTAGTTCCCCTAACTAGGGGTAACAAGGAAATTGCTTGTGAATTAAGGCTTGAACTGCCTATTCCATTGCTCAGGTGTTGTAGAATCGGATGACGAGTGTGTAACCGTCTTGCAAAATGACAAGTAGGAGCAAGTTCGCGTACGGAGTGAATGAGATGAGGAAAAAATTCCCGAAGGAAAGACGCTTATTGTTTGTTTGTGTTTTTTATGAAGCTTTTATGAGTGTGTCACAAGGAAGTGAACTCAAGCTCTTTTCCATGGAATGTGCACTTGTCACTACATTCCAAGATGGAATAATAGAACAAGCACACTCAAGTAAGGAGAAGATCCCCAAAACTTGAACCCAGAGATTAGGGCCTAAGCTCACTAACTAATTAACTTATTAAGTGTTTTTGGTATTTACAGTGAAGAAGTGTTTTTTATGCTTTTCTTGGTGAAGAAGATACCTTGATCAGACTTGTGCATCACAAGGTAAACTTGTACTATCCCAAGATGGGAAGACTACAAGCACACCTCATGGGATAAGGCTATTGCTAAAGGCATCACTTCAAACATTATTAAGTTTTTTTTTTATGGTTATGAGACGAGAAGAGAAGAAGAACCAAAAGGAACACAAAGGCAAAATTCTAAAGGGGGACTAAAGAATCCTAAGTGTTGTCATGCATGGGTATCCTAAGGTTAGTGTGGTTTTCTATCCTAAAGAAGAAAGAAGAAAAAGAGAAGAAGAAGAAGGAAAAGAGATGAGAAATGCCTAAGCCCAACAAGCAAAGGGTTAGCACAATAAAGAAATAAGAAGAGAAGATGAGATTTGGAGATGTGGAACTCAACTTCCACACCTCACACTTACCATAGCCCCTGCAAGGTTAGTAACATGCATACAAGTGAAATGAAATGAACAAAATGACATGACAACATCACACAAACAGAAGTGAAATGATATATACAAATGCTCAATGCAAATGCAACTCACAAGAATGAGGAATGAAGCATACAAGCAAATTATGAGACAAGATGAATCACATGGCAAACAAATGCACACTTATGAAGATGCAAAGCAACAATGCACAAACATGGACACAAGGAACACAACCAGAACCAAAACAATGCAAAGAAGAGCTTAAGAAGCTAACAAGATGAAGAGAAGATCCACACTAGACCAAACAATCACAAAATAAAGTGAAAGAAGTAAGGAAGTGAGATGAAAACACTTAAGAAATGAAAGGACTTAAAAGGTAAGCAAACACAAAATTTATAAGACACAAACCCTAAGTCAAGACCAGAATGGAACCCATACCCCAAAAGGACCCCAAATGAGAAGAAAAAAATGGCACAAGTGCCCTTCTAAGCTTATAAGAGAGCTAATGATCACAAAGAAGCAAAATGGGACAAGGTGAGAACAAAAATTCAAATTAAATAAACCAAGCACCTAAAAACTCCACAACTCAAGACAAATGATCCTCAAACATGATATAACAATGAGCTAAAAGGATTGGGAAAAATTCAGAAGCCAAGTAGGTCAAATGAAGGCATAAACACAAACAAAGGTTAATAACTTCCCACACAAGTCAAAGGACCAAGACCCAATGAATAAATTTCTAAAAATCAGGGGAAAATCACATAAGAACTACCTCATCTTAGGAATCCAGAGCAAAAAGAATGAACACAAAACTCAAAATAATGAAACCTAGGGAAAATGAACAAGGCAGTGTGCACAAAAAGGAATTAAAAAGAAATTAATTGAAATGAGGAATTAATATGACACGTGTATATGAGAAAAAATGGAAAATAAAAATGTATAAAATTAGGGAAAACTTAAATGAAGACTCAAGAATTAATTTGGAATTTTTGGATAATTGAAGGTATTTTAAATAAATGAAAACCAAAATGGAATAAAGAAAATAAAAGAGAAGAAAAATAAAATAAAAGCAAGCTGAGAGGGGTGCGAATAGCCAGGATTTCAGTTGAATTGAGTTGGGCTTAGAAGCTGAGGGGGTGTGAAAAGCAAGACTAAGCCCATAAAGCTGCGCTGGTTCATATTAGCTAGTGTGGAAAATCATGAATAAATTGGAAAATACATGAGCCTTTGGATGGATCTGACGCGTGATGTGCAAGACCTCATTAATTGACGTGGCTCTTTGGTGAATGGTGAGTGGAGGACTCATGGTAATTAGTGTGAGGTGCACAGCATGGTGAATTAAAATGAAATTAAAACATCACGTGGCTGGGATGGTGTGCTTCAAGGTGAGGTGTCAAGATCTGGGACGCTGGAAGGGCAGATCTGAGGGCTGGAAGACCTTCTTCTTCGTTGCCAAAACCCTAATCAACAAATGCAGTTTCCAGTGACAGGAGCTAGGGCCCCGGCACCGGAATTCATACCAGATGCGCAAACAACAACATAAATAAACAAAATGCTCCAGATTGGGTAATTGAGGGATGTTGAATTAAAAAATGGTGATGAAAAATGCAATGGATCATTGGATGCTACGGATCGAGCAAAAACAGGTTGCACCATGAAAAATGAAACTCAAATAACTCACTCAATAATGCACTAAAATAGAAACCAAGACATGTTGCATACTCAGTGAACATCAAGGATTAATATGCACATCAACATTTTCATTTTCAGAGGTGAAGAATTTGAAGATTACCTGAGTTGCAAATCTGGAAATAATGTGATAGAAAACCAGATGATGGATGCAAATCACTCTACACTCACTCTAGATGCAAAATAAATGCATCTAAAGCCTTGAAGATGGCTGGATCTGAAGCTTTGCCAACAGCTGCCCTGAAATGGCAAGGTTGTTGATCTTGAGAGAGAGCTTGAATGATGGTGTGATTAATGATCCTTAGCTTGCACTGATCAAGGATCTATCACTGGTTTTTGAAATGAGCAAGTGTATGATGAGATATGAGAGAAATTGCAAATTGTGCAAGAAGTTGGAAATGAGAGAATGAGAGAGAGATGAGCAATTCTGAAACCCTAGCTTGTTAAATATGAAGTCACAAACCAATGCTGAAAAGATTGTGAAGTTTGCACGTGGGAATGAGGAGGAATTGTGATTCTTGCAAATTTTGCAAATTGTGAGGGAAGCATGCACTCCTCATGCTTTCCTTGGCCTTTCAGCCCATGTGCAATCCAAATCTATCCCTAGATTATAATCCAACAAGTCCTGACCCTTAGATCAAAGTTGTCACACTTTCTCCATGATTTTGCAAAATATCCACTTTTGAAGCAACTTTCTTGTGGTGTACGAATTTGTGACTTTATTTGGAGCAAAATGATCCATCTGCCTTGTATTTTAATATTGGAAACATAATTGATCCATACCAAGTCTTGAAAATAAGTTTTGAAACTTTTTGCTTTTGGTGCATGCATGAATTCTTTGTTTTGCCCTAATTTACACCAAATTTTCGAAGGCCTTTTATAACAAACCATGAATCCCATGAAAAAGTACTTGTACTTTTTGAAAATGGGAACCCTTAATCTCCAACTTTCATGTTTGTCTTTGGTCCATTTGAAGAATTTTTGATCATGTTAAGCTCACTTGAAATTTAGGGCAAAAGTTGCCAAATATGGAAATTTCTCAAAACCAAGTTTGTGCCAATTTTGCAAAAACCCTCAAAACTCCATGATTCTTGAACTTTGAACATTCCAAACCTCTTATAACATTGTAAGTACACCCCTTGGAAATAAAAAGTTGGTTGGACCCCTTGAAATCACACAGTTGACTTTTTAAAGGCACAGTTGACCAATTACTTCATCTGCAAGCAACTAAAGAATTTCTTGATTTCCACATGGAATTTTCTCATGAAAATTGGTACCTAGGATCCTCTTGACATATAGAAGACTTTGCCCAAATGAAATGGCCAAAGTTGTGAGGTTTTGATGCTTGAATCTCAAACCCTAGTTTAGGTGCCTTGTGTAGGAGCTTTGCCTTATCCTGGATTCCCTGAGGATCATTCAACCTTCTGAGCTTTTGTGAATGGACTTGAACTTGTAAATGCAACATAGACCCCTTATAGGAATTGTACAAAACCATTGGGAGCCTTGTCATAGCTTGTGATGCCTCAAGAGCCTCCACAGATGATTATATGCCTAATGCTAGGTCATGAAGAATGTTATGCCTCATCTTTCCATGCTAGGATGTTAAGAAAATGATATGTTCATGATGAATATGATGTGATATGATGCTTAAAATGAATAGGGTAAATTTGGGGTGTTACAGTGAGATGCTAAGGTTTGGCATAGATGGCCTCATCAGAGACGGAATTTTGCAGATTACCACAACGGCTCCTTCAACAACTCTTTCTTCAGCAACAATAGATCCTCCTACAACCGCAACAGCAATCATTCCTACTGATTCATCAACAACACCATCAATCACTCTGTCCATTATTTCAACAAGTTAAAGTTCAACAACTTTTTCTTCTATAACGTCAGCACCCATGTTATCAACATAATCTTTTACAACACCAACAAACATTAATGAAGATGTCTCAATGGTCACAATCTACTATGACCCAGCAAATATTCACAACAATAACAATTTCCAAACTGTGGCACCTCCTGCCAGATCTTCGGTCACTATTTACTACGATCTGCACACCATCACAGTTCCTTCCGCTGCAGCGATCATCCCAGTTACTATTACGGTACCTGGGCTTGTTCCTTATGAAAACAGTAATGCTATACCTTGGCACTACGGCTCTGATCTCTACTGCATTGGGGAGAAAATCACTCTGGATTCATCGACCTCTTCACCACAAATTGACAATGTTGGGGGAGGCGGAGGCTTCACCAGAAGCGGACGCCTTTTTGCCTCACAAACCCAAAGACCTAATGCTGAAGCAGAAGTTGCTGCTTAGGCAAAAGGAAAGAATGTGGTATCTGAAGAGCCATCTGCCAAAGACACTCATAAGACATCTTTTGAACAAGATGTAGACGAGTTCAAGAGAATCATAAAAAGGAGTGATTACAAGGTGGTGGACCAGCTTCACCAAACACCCTCCAAAATCTCCATATTATCACTGTTAATGTGTTCCGACGCTCATAGGAACGCATTGTTGAAAGTCCTGCATGCAGCATACGTGCCGGAGGAGATTACTGTTAATCAGTTAGAAACTGTGGTTGCAAATTTCAACTCCAGTCATGGACTGGGATTTACAAATCCTGATTTAACAACGAAGGGGCGCAACCATAACAAGGCTTTACACATCACCTTGCAATGCAAGGATGCTGTTCTTTCTCACGTACTGGTGGACACTGGGTCTTCCCTCAATGTTCTACCAAAGAAAGCCTTAGTGAAGCTGGAGTATGATGGCTTGGCATTGCGCCCAAGTAATTTGGTGGTGAGAGCATTTGATGGCTCTAAAAGATCGATGCTGGGAGAGATCGATTTACCTGAGTTGATTGGCCCGCAGACTTTTAAAACTACCTTCTTTGTGATGGGCATACAGCCGGCCTACAGCTGTCTGTTGGGTAGACCCTGGATCCACGCCGCTGGCGCTGTTACGTCTACCCTTCACCAGAAGTTAAAATTCGAGTGGGAAGGCTAAATCATCACCATCTGTGGGGAGGAGGACATCTTTGTTAGCCAGATGGCTACGTATAAGTACATAGAAATGGATGGGGAGATCCATGAGACCATGAGTCAGGGGTTTGAGGCCCTTAACATCAATGAAGCATCTGTTGTGTCTAGGACTTCCATCACTTCATATCAACAGGCCCGGAAGGTTGTTGAGGAGGGTACCACTCAAGGCTGGGGCAAACTGCTGCCAGTTGAAAAGAAAGAAGACAGATTCGGGTTGGGTTACAGACCAACTCGACAAGATCAACCAGAGGCTGCAATGGAGCCCAAGTTTGTCAGTGGGGGGATGCTCACCCCGGATGCTGTGAACAGTTTGGAAGATGAGGAAGTAGACGAACGTAACTTGGAAAGCTGGATACGTCCAAAGATCCCGGGGAACCAAGTCTCAAACTGGTCTTCCCAGGAAATTATAAGAGTTACTCCTGCAGAGTAAATATTATTTCCTGTCTTTAAGCATGCATCAAGTCCTGCATCTTGCCCAAGATGTCAGGGCTCATTTTGTAATCGGGCCATCTTGTATTTTGTGCAAACGATCAATTAATGAATATCATGACATCTTTTGCAAATGAGTCTCTTTTTTCTCGCTCACTGTTTTTCATTTTTCATTTTTTGTACAAAAATAAAATGGAAATGTTTTTTCAAAATAATAACTTCATTTTCACTTTTTCTAAGCAAGATAAAACTGATCACTAAAACGAACAAATCTAAACCCTTGCAGAGAGTGCCCTCCAGACTGCACCGACAACAACACCGCTATGACTTCGTATGACTTTGACAATCCGATTAATCAAACCGATGAAGGGGTTGAAGAAGATTATGAGTTACCTGAAGAATTAGCCAGGTTGTTAAGACAAGAGGAGAAGGTTATCACTCCTCATCAGGAGGAAGTTGAGACGGTTAATCTTGGTACGGAAGAAGACTTGAAAGAAGTTAAAATCGGGGCCCGTCTGCAAGATTCGGTGAAAGAGCAACTTATTGATATGCTGGGGGAGTATGTGGATGTTTTTGCTTGGTCTTATCAGGATATGCCAGGTCTGGACACCGACATTGTTATGCACAAGCTGCCTCTAAAGGAAGATTGTCCTCCAGTAAAACAGAAACTACGCCGTACTCACCCTGATATGGCCATGAAGATAAAAGAAGAGGTGCAAAAATAGTGGGACGCCGGTTTCCTTGCTGTAACTAGTTACCCGTCATGGGTTGCTAACATTGTACCTGTGCCTAAGAAAGATGGTAAAGTACGGATGTGTGTGGATTACCGGGATCTGAACAGAGCTAGCCCGAAAGATGACTTCCCATTACCTCACATTGATGTATTGGTCGACAATACGGCTCAGTTCTCGGTGTTCTCCTTCATGGATGGATTTTCAGGATATAACCAGATCAAGATGTCACCTGAAGACATGGAGAAGACAACTTTCATCACACCCTGGGGCATATTCTGTTATAAGGTAATGCCATTTGGACTGAAGAATGCTGGTGCCACTTATCAACGAGCTATGGTAACATTATTCCATGACATGATCCATAAATAAATTGAATGTTATGTGGATGACATGATTGCCAAGTCCCTCACAGAAGAAGACCACCTGGTGAATCTGTTGAAGCTATAAAAGCGTCTGAGGAAGTACCAATTGAAGTTAAACCCCAACAAATGCACATTCGGGGTGTGATCTGGTAAGCTGCTGGGATTTATTGTAAGTGAGAAAGGGATTAAAGTTGACCCCGATAAAGTCAAAGCCATCCAAGAGATGCCTGCACCAAAGACTGAAAAAGAAGTTCGGGGGTTTCTAGGTAGATTGAACTACATTTCAAGGTTTATATCTCATCTTACTGCGACCTGTGAGCCCTTATTCAAGTTGTTGAGAAAAGAACAAACGGTCAGGTGGAATGAAGATTGCCATAAGGCTTTTGACAAAATCAAAGAATACTTACAAGAGCCTCCAATCCTTATGCCGCTAGTTGAAGGAAGACCTCTGTTAATGTACTTGACAGTATTAGAAGAGTCAATGGGGTGTGTGTTGGGCCAACGTGACGAGTCTGGTCGAAAAGAGTATGCAATATACTACCTAAGCAAAAAGTTTACCGACTGTGAATAACGTTATTCACTGCTCGAGAAAACTTGTTGTGCTTTAGCGTGGGCTGCTCACCGGCTAAGGCAGTATATGTTGACCCACACTACCTTGCTGATCTCCAAGATGGACCCAGTCAAGTATATATTTGAGAAGCCAGCACTTACCGGAAGGGTTGCAAGATGGAAAATGATTCTGACAGAATATGACATTCAGTACACTTCTCAAAAGGCCATCAAGGGCAGTGTACTGTCTGACTATCTGGCTGAGCAACCCATTGATGATTACCAGCCAATGAGGTTTGACTTCCCTGATGAGGACATCATGTTCCTAAAAGCAAAAGATCATGAAGAGCCTGTTCACACTGAAGGGCCCGACCCAGAAGAAGAATGGACAATGATGTTTGATGGGGCTGTCAATATGAATGGTCGTGGAGTTGGTGCAGTGCTCATTACACCTAAAGGAGTTCACATGCCTTTCTCGGCAAAACTCACCTTTAACTGCAATAATAATGAAGATGAATACGAAGCCTGTATCATGGGACTTGAGGAAGCCATTGACCTCAAGATCAAGACTTTAACTGTATTCGGAGATTCGGCTCTAGTAATCAATCAGACCAACGGCAAATGGTACACCCACCAAGAGCATCTGATTCCCTACCGGGACTATACGAGGAGATTACTGACTTTCTTCACCACAGTCAAACTTGAGTATATCCCTCGAGATGAAAATCAGTTTGCAGATGCTCTAGCTACCATTTCATCCATGACTAAAGTTCAAGCTGCCAACTTTGTGCCTCGGATTTCAGTATCCAGACTTGACAGACCAACATACGTATTCTCAACGGATCTTGTTAAAGATGATAAGCCTTGGTTCTAAAACATCAAATGCTTCTTGGAGGATCAAACATACCCACCTGGGGCATCTTCCAATGATAAGAAGACATTAAGAAGGCTAGCTGGTAGTTTCTTCCTGAATACCGATGGTTCCTTGTACAAGAGAAACTTTGACATGGTACTTCTCAGATGTGTTGATAAGGCAGAAGCAAACTTGCTGATGCACGAGGTGCACGAAGGATCTTTCAGTACCCATGCAGACTTGCTGGAGGGCATGCAGTGGCTAAAAAGTTGTTGAGATCAGGCTACTATTGGATCACAATGGATGCAGACTGTTGTGCTTATGCCAGAAAGTGCCACAAATTCCAGATTTATGCAGACAAAGTGCATGTTCCTCCGAATCCTTTGAATGTGATGTCTTCACCCTGGCCCTTTGCCATGCGGGGCATTGACATGATTGGAAAGATCAGGCCGACTGCTTCAAATGGCCACAGATTCATCCTAGTAGCCATTGACTATTTTACCAAGTGGGTTGAAGCAGCTTCATATGCAAACGTCACCAGGCAAGTGGTAGCCCGATTCTTGAAGAGAGACATCATCTGTCGGTATGGAGTGCCCGAGCGAATCATTACTGATAATGGTTCCAACTTGAACAACAAAATGATGGCAGAACTGTGCCGGGACTTCAAGATCCAACATCACAATTCTTCTCTTTACAGGCCAAAGATGAATGGCGCTGTGGAGGCAGCTAACAAGAATATCAAGAAGATTGTGCAAAAGATGGTGGTCACATACAAAGATTGGCATGAGATGCTACCATTTTCCTTGCATGGGTACCGTACATCAATCAGAACATCCACTGGGGCAACACCGTATCAGCTTGTGTATGGTATGGAAGCAGTCCTACCTGTTGAAGTTGAATTACCCTCCTTGCGGGTATTGATGGATGTCAAATTGAATGAAGCAAAATGGGTCTGATCCCGGTACAATCAGCGGAATCTGATCGAAGAAAAGAGATTAGCTGCAATCTGTCATGGGCAGTTATATCAGAAAAGAATGATGAAAGCCTTCAATCAGAAATTCAGGCTTCGGGAATACCAAGTAGGAGACCTTGTGTTGAAAAGACTCCTCCCTCCTCATACAGACCACAAGGGCAAGTGGACTCCGAATTATGATGGTCCATTCATAGTGAAGAAAGTTTTCTCTGGTGGACCACTGATTCTCACTACTATGGATGGTGAAGACTTCCTGTCCCCTGTGAATTCAGATGTAGTTAAAAAATATTTTGCATAAAATGACCCGCTGGACATAAAAACAGAATGTAAGTCCAGGAAAACATAGGGTATCCCGGCGAGTCAAAAACAGAATAAAAGAATCGGGCAAAAATAAGGGAAAAATAAAGAAAAATGTACACCCGCTGAGTTGAAAAGCCACATTGGACAGCTCAGGCAAAAATGGGTATCCCGGTGGATTGAAAACCCGAAAGGGCGATCCACGCAAAATAAAGGAATAAGCGAACAACTGCATTCTGAATTCGTCTGTATCATCCACAACATGGCAAGCTTCGAAAGGTTGGAGCATTGGTCAGAATCAACCTTCTTCAGAGAGCAGGATGAGAAGAACGTCAAAAGTCATACGGGTCATAGCAAAGGGAATCTCACTAAAGCGTCATCAACATTGCCAGCACCTTCTTGTTTCTCAATTTGTAACGATCTCCTCATTTCAGGGGATCTGTTCCTTTGACTATATTTGCCAATTCAGGGCACCCAAATTAATAAAATCAGAATTTCAGTCACATTCCGTCTTGTACACTTTATTTCATTTGCAAAATGTCTGATATCCTTGATATAACGTTTGCATAAAAACAGATGTGTCTTTTCTAATCACATGCTTGTAGGAAATATATTACTTACTCCCGGGAGTATCTAAACTCCTATAATGGAATCCAGTAAAGGATACCTCGGGATACTTGTACGTTTCTTTGTTATAACAGGATTGCAGGTATTCAAAGCGCAACATGGGGCTCAAAAGCTTCTCCCCAGCAAGCTGCCAAATCATTATTTCCTCAACATATCATCTAAACAGCACCAGAGCTTCTTTCTCCCTATTAGAGCAGCCAGACATCACTTCTCCAACATTTCCTTCAGAGCAGCATCAAAAGGTGTTCATTTCCCCAGCTGAGTTGTCAGATGTTATCATCCTCAGCAGGATCCATACAGAAATCTCTAGGAAGATCATTCAGTGATCTTTCTCTTTCCCAGCCGAGTGTTAGACAGGGAACCATCTCCCCACAGAGCTCCAGCCTTTATCCAGAAGAGCAATGTCTAAAAATCTCACAACAAAGTGACGAAAGCTTCCACAGGCCCCAGCTGGGCTCCTCACTACCAAGATTGGTCTATCAGTGGCCTATTTTTCCAAGCAGAATCATCTATATCAGATCTACCAACGGTCTCATCCCCAGCTGGGATATCTTTTCAAGCAGATCAGTTAGAGATCTCCGCAGCAACGGGATCCGAATCACGGACCGGTATCTTTGCATAATCATAGCATTCGCATCATATTTCCCCACAGAGCGTAGCATTCCGTCTAATACGGAGCATTGCGGAAAAAATCAAACATATTGCATAATCACAAGTCATGTTTTGAATCAAACACCTTTATATACCAACATTCCTTCAGCAATGTGTATAAGGACTCACAGTCCCAGCAGTAAGCCAAAGCATCCCCTTTGCACTCACTAATACATATTAATATATACTCTTTTTTGACACTCGTCCGTGTCACATCATCCCCCTGCAAATATAAACCACAAACAGACATCTATACACTCCTTTGACACTCTTCTGTGTCACCTTTCCCCAGCATGGTTGCCTAAACACTTATTGTAAACCAAACACTTGTTTATAATACACTTCTTTCGACACCCGTCCGTGTCATCTTATACCCACATATTATTAGATTATCTTTACACTCATAAGTTCATAACTTATACACTTTCTCTTATGATACTCGATCCTGCCATACTTTCCCCAGCAAGTTGAACACTTATCTGTGTCTCACTCATGCTTATTTTTCACTCATACAGATGCTCGTCCGTATCTTGTATACACCACTTATCTCTCCTCAGATTCCACACTCATCCGTGTTCTTTGTTAACCAGTTGATACTCGTCCGTATCATCATCTCTGAACATGTGTCAGCGTTTGTTTCTACTGATACTCGTCCATATCATAGTCTTAAGGATGCTCATTCGCATCTTTAATCTATACACAATGTCAAACAGTCATACCTTTCCTTTCTTGAATGTAGACACTCGTCTGTGTCTACCATTCCCCAGAAGAGTCCCCAGCAAATCCCCAGTAAAAAGCAAAACTTCTTTTTTATCTGACATTCGTCCTATGTCATGATACTTTCGGCAGCCGTACCCTGCCAGGTGATCGTCCTTCACCTTTGGATGATCGTCCCTCATCCCTTCCCCCAGCGGAGTCTCCATTATTGGAACCCTTTTATATCCGACATTCGTCCTATGTCGTGATATTTTAGCAGTCGTACCCTGCTAGGTGATCGTCCTTCACCCTTTGATTATCGTCCTTCATCATTTTATCTGATGGCCGTCCCCACCGTTGATTCTGTTATCTGACATTTCGTCCTATGTCATGATAAACCCCGAGAGCAGACGTACCCTGCTAGGTGATCGTCCTTCACCTCTTGATGATCGTCCTTCATCATGCTTATCTGATGGCCGTCCCAATCGTCGACCTTTTCTATCCAGCATTCGTCCTATGTCATGATACTTTCGGCAACCGTACCTTGCCAGGTGATCGTCCTTCACCGTAGATGACCGTCCCTCATCTTTATCCCCAACAAAGCAGCCGTCCCCTGCTAGGTGATTGTCCTTCACCTTTGATGACCGTCCCTCATCATTTATTTCTTCAACCCGATGGTCGTCCCCATCATTGTTTACCCTTACTTTACAAACCTGATGGTCGTCCCCATCGTTGACTTTACTTTTAATCCCCATAGCATCTTGTCCCTCTACCTGATGGTCGTCCCCATCATGATACCTCCCTTTCCCCAGCATGTCGGCCGTCCCCGTCATTGCTTTATCCCCGACAGTCGTCCTCTGCTCGACGGTCGTTCTCCGTCGCCCGCACTTTATAATCATACTTTATTTCCTTTGACAATCTATATCCCTTTTCTTCTTCACCCAGTGAGTGCAAATTTTGGACTGTCCTTGGTATTCAACCACAAGTTATCTTGTTTGTATGATAAGCCCGTCGCTCACATCCTGCACAGCTAACTCATGCTTGAATAGGGGCAGCTGTAAACACCCCAAATTTGCCCTCACTAAGTTCACACCATGGTTTGTGACCCTTTCATTTGCATAAGTTCAATCATATCATCATGTTGCATTTTTGCTTCACTGCATTGGTTCAAAGCCATTTGCATCTAGGGTTTGTGATCTGAGCAATCCATGAGCTATCTGAGCCACTCCAAAGGCCTTTAATCATCTCAAGAGGGTCCATGTATGTTCAATCATCATTTTATATCCTCCCAAGATCAAGAAAGTCAGAAAATCACAAGAACTGGCAAGGCATGGAGGCAGAGCCAGGTTTAACTACACAGATGACCTAAAATTAGGGTTTTGGTTTCAGAGGCCATAACTCCAATTTTTTTGGTCATTCTTGTTTCTAATGGTCTCCGTATGATATAAGGATCATACATACCAAGTTTGATGGAAAAATACATTGTGGAAGTCATCTGATCACTGGGTAACTTCCTGAGCAAGTCAGAGCAAAAACAAGGCATCTGAGGCCCCCATCAATGGATCCAAAGAGGATTTTTCATCAAAATGAAGTTATATGGTCTTTATTTGATCATTGAAGTGATTAGAAGTTCACAAATTTGAAGAAAAATGAGCAAAACCAAAAGTTGCCAAATATGGAAATGACTTGTAATGTAAACTTTCCATTTTGGGACAACCTCCTCTTTCTCAACCAAAAATGCTTCAAATAAAAAATTATTGGTCATGAAATTTGTAGATTGGATCATTCCCTTTTCAAAAAGTACAAGAACAAGATCTAATTCATTTTGGAACTCAAGTTATGGCTTTTCAAAGTTGGCAAAAATCACATAATTTCATGTTTCATGCCAAAGAGGGATTTTTAAAAAACCTCATGCCAAGCTATTTTATGACTTCAAATTGACTTCTAATCATCATACAAACTTTGTGCAATGCCTAAAAGTCATAATTGGCCCAAGAATTTCCAAATTTCATGACTTGCATATGAAGAAATTACAAAAGGGGCCAAACTTCATGGAATTTGCAAAATGACACATAAACTTCCATCCACTTGCTGATTTGCCTCAATCTCATTTCCATGGTTCTCCTTGATCACAGCTGCACCAGACATGCCCTTGTCCATGGCCTGAACTTGCCCATACCTCAAAGGACACATAACCTTGACTTTTTGCAAAACAAGCCATACTAATCACACTATGCCATTACCAACTTTCTGACCAATCACATTTGTTTATACTAATTAAATGCAAGCCAAACATAACAAGAACATAACCTGAACTCTCTCACAAGTCAGCATACACAAAAACCTCCCTCTTTGCATTTTCATTCGAAACTCTCAGCAAACTCCACAAAACTTAAAACTTCTTCCACCATTCATCTCAGCTTCACTCACTGATCATTTCCCACCCTTCATTTTTCCCTAAAAGACACCATACAAAAAATGTGATTTCCTTCCCCCTTTGAACTGAACTTCATCAAACTCACAAACCAGCCACAAAAAACTCCAACCAAGCATCAAAGCTTCTTCAGGGAGGTCATTGGAGGTGTATTGAGGCAAAGAAGCAGCCTGAAAGCTCTAGGGTTGAAAGCTCCATCTCAGGTAGCCATGTGAAAACATTTTTCCAGAACCTTTATTTTAAGTTCTTAATTGGTTGAGTTTGATCCCCTGAGTGTAATGAACTTTGAATTATTGAAAATGGTGAAGAAATAAGGATGTATGGTCTGTCTGAAAGTTTTGCAATTTTTTTTCTTGGCTTCGAATCTTGTTAATGGCTGAAAATAAATTCTGTTTGAGGGTGGATTTAGGTTTAGGGGAGTGAGAGGAACGAATCTGGAGCTTTAGAGCTCTAGAAATGGCCTGGGAGTGAGATTGAAATTCTCAGGGAAGGGTGTGGCCGGAGAAGATGACCGGAGGTCATTTCCGGCCACCTGAAAGTCATTAATGTTTAATTAGGGTTAGGGGTGAGTTTAAACGTGAGCCGTAGGATCCAACTTACCCGCGCGTGTGAATGTCCAGGATTCAGTGTTAAAACCCTAATCTTATAATTAATATTAATTAATTAGGTTTAATTTTAAAAAATGCCAGATTGAACCACAGCCTTAGGATTGCGCGCGCAGTCAACCACAAACCCCCAACTTTGAATCTGGATCTTTGGATCAGATTACTTTTCCATTTAATTTGTTTTATTTCATTTTGTTTCTATTTAATTTGTACATTTTATTAAAAATAGTAAAAAGCATCAAAAAATTCTGAATTTTTTTATTAAACCTTTAATTAATTTTCAGAATCCAAAAATATTTTTATTTTTATTTTTTGCATTAAAAATTATTTTTAAATCATTTAAATGTTATTTTTAATTAGTTAATGAGAATTAATTAATTAAAAATACCTTTAGGTATTTAAAAATCACAAAAAAATTCAGGGAGCATTTTCAAACATTTAGAAACATTTACAAACTCACCACACAAAGTTATTTTTGGTTATGATCATACTTTGACATTTTTCAATTGAATTAGGGTTCTTAAACTTGAATATTTTTAACCCTAACTTCAAAAATTCATAACTTTTGAACCAAAGTGAGTTTGTGAATGATTCTTTTTGCATTGTGTTATGCATGACTTCAAGCTCCTAAAAACATTTTTGTTTCATTTTATAATGCATTTTTAATTTGTTTGGCATTTTACCTTTAGGATCACCCTTAAAACCCTAGAAACTTAGAAAAATCATAAGTCCTTCTAGGTTAAGCGTCTGACCTCTCCCTTTGAATGGTGACCTAGTATAGGTTTAGGGTTCCTTTGAATGCATTTTCAATTTTTTATCTTATGATTTGCTTCTGTTTTTGAGTTTTGCATCTCACATGTTCTTATAACCCTAATCTTGCATCTTCACTTGCATTCCTCTTGCATATGCGTGCATTCATGAACTTGCCATGACATTTTATGCATTCACATGACATATAAGACATCTTAGGACACATTAGAACCATGTTTGATCATTGCATCATCCATTTTCCATTTTTTGCTTTCATTTAATTCCATGTGCATTCATGAACTTTCATGCCTCTTATATGCTTCATTTGCATTCCCATCCTTTGTATGATCATCTTCATCTCATTACATACATTTATATCATCTCTTTGTATCATTAGCATCATGAACATGCTTCTGGTTTTGGTTTGCATCTTTGCATTTCATTCCATTTCCATTTCATTTCATTTTGCTAACTTTTCAGGTGGTAAGTGTTTTGAGAAGTGGATTTGCCTTCACTTCTCCTAATCTCTTCTCATCTCTCTTATGCATTCATTGCTGCATTTTACTTTTGTATTAGAGTGAGCTTGCTCATTCATGTTCCCTCCTCACTTTCTTTCTTCAAGTAACTTGTCTTCTTAAGTGAAGTAAGTTGTCTTGCATCTTTCTGCTTCTCCTCCTTCCATCCTACTTCTTCCTTGGTGGTTTTTCCTTGAAGATCTCCTGCAAGCCTCATAAACCCTAGGAACACCCAAGCATGATGACAATTAGGGTTTGATTAGTCCCCCCATTAGTTTTACCTTTGTGTCATCTTTGTGTCTTCTCTTCTCATCTCATAATCAGGGACTAAACCCTTAAGGCTTTAAGGATTTGTGATTAAGGTTATGCCTGCATCCTTCTATTAGGATGGAGTGTATAACTTTAATCCTAAGTGTTAAACCCTTAATGTGTTTAAATCCTTTAATCAATCAACTTTAATAATCACTAAGACATCAAGCTTGTAACTTGGGCCTTGCATTAGGGTTCTAATTCTTCCTTAATTGGTTAAGAAGGACTAACCCTAGTGTTAATGGACAAGTCCCCCTCAAGTTGTCTTACAACCTATAAAATTCACTTCTTAATCTTACCATTAACTAAAATCCACTTTAATAAAGGTTTTTTTTTGTCATGAGGTTAATCCCTAATCATGGATGAAGTTGAGGTATCTTCCTCAGCTTAAATGTTCTCTTCTATTATCCTTCTATTAGGATTGTGTAATGGGTCCATTAAATCCTTGATTATGGCTTAAACCCATTACTTAACACCAAACAAAAACTCCAAAAAACATCTAAATAAATACAAGTAGGTTAATGATCTTAATCCTACATCATGGTGATTAATTATGAGGTGTTTACTTCATGCCTAAGGTATTCTCATTACCCCTAATCAGAGGGAGGATGTGATGAGTTTACTAACCCTTTGGTTTAGGCTTAAGCTCATTTTCTTATGACAAACACAAAAAGCAATAAACGATTGAAAACTTCAAAAACAAACAATAATCGTCTCCTTCGGGATTCTTTTCTCATCATTTTCACTCACAAACGAGAACTTGCTTCTTCCGTCTAATGCAAGACAGTTTGCACCTGAGCCAGACAGGTCATACACTTGAGCATAGACAAGTAAGCAGTTCAAAAGTCAACTTATCTTTCAGTCTCTTTGAGTCGAACTACGGTGTTCTGATTTCCTCATTGCACGAGAGGATACGTAGGCATAACTTAACAGTTATCGAACAAAAGTCTTTGTATATTCCCCCTCTTCCAGCATTATTCTTTAAGCCTCATAGTCTTGAGCTTTACACTCTTTCCTTGCACTGACACTTTTTCATTTCACTTCACACTTCTTTACACTGACACTTGTATTCTTTTCCAGCTTTTTACACACAAAATAGCACTGACACTACCCCTTTAAACACAAGTCTTTCAAGCGTGGATCCCGTCGAGTACGACGGACAATCTGGGTGCTAATACCTTCCCAGGTTGTAACCAACCCCCTTTCTCAGTTTCTCTGGTTCGCAACCGTCTTATCCATATCTTTCTAGGTTTATGCAACATTACCTTTCCTTCGGGATAAAAATGCCTAGCTAGCGACTCTTTTCAGTTCATCCTCATGTCCCTCTTTCACCGACCGTTCGCGCTTGTACCGGATGCAAATCTTTGGGAGCGACAGTCCTACATCTTCGACCATACAAAGCTTCAAACGGTGTCATCCCGATACTGGAATGATAACTATTATCATAAGTAAATTTAATCAATGGCAAATGACTATCCCAAGCACCCCCTTGTTCAAGTACACAAGCTCTCAACAAGTCCTCCAAGGATTGTATCGTCCTCTCCGTCTCTCCGTCAGTCTAAGGATGATAAGCTGAACTCAGCTTTAATTTCGAACCCAATGCCTCCTATAAACTCTCCTAAAACCTAGAAGTGAACCGCAAATCTCTATCTGATACAATATTCAAAGGTATCCCATGCAACTTCACAATCACCCCAACGCATATTTCTGCCAGCTTTTGCAAAGAATAGTTAATACCAATCGGTATAAAATGTGTTGACTTTGTCAACCTGTCAACGGTCACCCAAATAGCATCATGTCCTCTTGGAGTAGTAGGAAACCCCGTAACAAAATCCATTGAAATACTATCCCATTTCCACTCGGGAATATTCAACGGTTGCATTAAACCAGCAGGCTTTTGATGTTCCACTTTCGGCTTCTGACAAGTCAAGCACGCATACACAAACTGAGCCACATCGCGCTTCATACCAGGCCACCAAAATATCTTCTTTAAATCATGATACATTTTCGTCGCTCCTGGATGAATGCTCAAGCCACTCCTGTGCCCTTCTTCTAGAATCATTCTCTTCATGTCAAGGTCATCAGGGATACAATTACGATCTCGAAATCTAAGTACTCCCTGTTCATCGAATAAGAACTCATTATTTCCAACTCATTCATCACTAACCATTAGATCTACCAGTTTCGCATCTGACTTCTGGCCCTCTCGGACACGATCAAGAAAATCATTGTTGACCTTTAACATACCCAACATCACACTATGAGGTGTTTGTTCAGAAACCAAATTGATATCTCGAAATTGTTCAATCAAATCCAACTCTCTTGCCATCTTAGCTGACATATGCAATGTTTTTTGACTCAAGGCATCAGCTACCACATTAGCCTTACCTGGGTGGTAATTCAAACTAAAATCGTAATCCTTCAAAAATTCCAACCAGCGTCTCTATCTCATATTCATCTCTTTTTAATCAAATAAATATTTTAAACCCTTATGATCACTATATACTTAGAACCTCGAACCATACAAATAGTGTCTCCAACTCTTTAACACAAATATGAAGGCTTCCAACACTAAATCATGCGTAGGATAATTCCGGTCATGAATCCTCAGCTGGCGCGAAGCATACGCCAAAACCTGACCATTTTGCATCAAAACTCCTTCTAAACCCATCAAAGAAGAATCATAATAAACTACAAATGTTTCATCTATTTTTGGCAAAATTAAAACCGGCGCAGTAGTCAACTTCTTCTTCATCTCAATAAAACTCTTCTCGCATTGAGAATCCCACACAAACGCTTTATTCTTACAGGTCAATTGGTTCCATGGAAGTTCCAATTTCGAAAATCCCTCAATAAATCTTCGTTAATAACCCGCTAATCCCAAGAAACTTCTAATTTTTGTCACCGACTTCGGAGTCTCCCATTGAAGTACTGCATCTACTTTGGATGGATCCACATCAATCCCTCTTTCCGAAATTACATGACCAAGGAAACTCACCTCTTTCAACCATAATTCACACTTTGATAATTTAGCATACAATTTCTTCTCTTTCAATACCTGCAACACTATTCACAAATATTCCGCGTTCTCTTCTTCTGACTCAGAGTAAATTAGTATGTCATCTATAAAAACAACAACAAAATGGTCCAGATATTCGTGGAAGATCCGATTCATATACTCCATGAATACACCAGGTGCATTAGTAACTCCAAATGGCATCACTACATATTCATAGTGTCCATACCGAGAACTAAAGGCAGTCTTCTGAATATCTTCATCTTTCACTCTTATTTGATGGTAACCCGATCTCAAATCAATTTTACTAAATACACGAGCACCCACCAACTGATCCATCAGATCATCTATCCTTGGAAGCGGATACTTATTCTTAATCGTCACCTTATTCAATTGCCGGTAGTCAATGCACAGTTTCAAACTACCATCCTTCTTCTTTACCAATAGTACCGGTGCTCCCCACGGTGATACACTCGGTCATACAAATTTCTTTTCCAATAGTTCCTCTAACTGTTTCTTCAACTCAGATAATTCAGAAGTCGACATACGATAAGGTGCCATCGAAATAGGTCTCGTTCCTGGCACAAGGTCGATATTTAATTCCACCTCCCTTTTTGGCGGCACATTTATAACATCGTCTGGAAACACTTCCGGAAAATCTCTTACCACTTTCATTTCACTAATTGTTATATTATTCTCCATCGACAACGAAGCAAACAGCGCCAGAACTTACACTTCATCATCCATAAGATCTTTCAGTTCTCGTGCAGATAAATAACCAGCTTCTTCTTCCTCTTCACCAGGAGTAAGAAACTGAACCGACTTACTGAAACAGTTAATATGAACATGGTTGTATTCCAACCAAGTCATACCTAAAATCACATCCATACCCTTCAACGGCAAACAAATCAAATCTACACCAAAGTCCTTACCATAAATAGATAGCGGATAGTTCAGGCATACGAGGGAAGTAGTTAACGACCCATCATCAGGAGTCTCAATAACCATCTCTCCGTTCATCAGAGAAATTAAAAGTCCTAGTCGCCTCACACAATCAATTGAAATGAAACAGTGTGTTGCACCAATGTCAATCATAGCAATCAAAGGAAAATTATTAATATGACAAATACCTCTGATTAGATAATCTTCGCTGGGAGTCTGTGTCCCTGTCAGAGCGAACACCTTTTCTCCAGTTACAATTTTCTTGGGCTTCTGACAATGCGTACTAATATGACCTTTCTCTCCATAGTTGTAGCAAGTAACCATTTCGTCTTGCATTCAGCAATCAAGTGTCCAAGCTGACCACACTTTAAACATTTCTTCACGTCGCTCGTGCACTCGCTGACACGATGACCCATCTCACCACATCTATATCATTTAAGTGAAGCAGGAGCACCTCCCCCACTTGGCCTTTTACCATCCTTTTGTTTCTACTTACCTTTATCGGTAAGGGCTGCATAAGGTTTTCCACGATACATTGGTTGTTTCCCTCTACTCTCAGCTAGACCTCTGAAATGTTCGGATCGAGCCTTGATATCTTCCTCGAAGATTCTGCAGTAATCCATTAAATCTGGAAACCTTCGAATTCTCTGGTAGCCAATCGCCTGCTTAATCTCAGGCCTCAAACCATTCTCGAACTTGATGCATTTCAAGAACTCAACAGTCGCCTCACTATAATGAGGATAGAACTTCACCAGATCAGTAAACTTAGCAGCATACTCAGGATAGAACTGCATTGCTTCAGCTCTAAACACTCAATTTCCTTCTTTCCCCGAACATCTTCAGGAAAATACTTCCTCAGAAATTCCCTATTAAACACCGTCCAGGTGTCTGCTTCACCAACCGCGTCCAATCATTGACGAGTGCCAACCCACCAATCATCGAGCTCAGCTACCAGTTTGTGTGCACCCAGCCGCACCTTGCTTCCTTCTGAACACTCCATGACTCTGAAAATTCTTTCAATCTCCTTGAGCCAATCATGTGCTCCATCAGGATCATACTGTCCCTTGAATGTTGGCGGATCATTCTTCCTGAACTCATCATTTTCATGATCCCCAACATTCCTTGGATTTTGCACAGCTTGTTCCATTGCTTTCATAACAGCGGCAAGTGCAACATCATTTCTCCCAGCCATTCTAAACCTGTCATACAACAATAATCCAACGATGGTTTATAATCAAGAGTAACAATCACAATATTCATACTAACAACGACATCATAACTCATTACTCAACGACTCAACTACTTGGTCGGACGGGCCAACCTGCTATGATACCACTTTGTAACACCCAAATACACCCACGGTAATAATCATAAAAATCAGAGTAAAATTTTCAATAAAAATGTTTGAGTGTCATAATTCAACTAAACATCATAATAAACTCAATGATACATTTTTAAATGAAATCGTTTAATTTACAGCGGAAAATAATAAAATTGAAATTCTAATCTTGTAAGACTGTACACAAGGTTTGCTTAAATAAAATAAACGAGACAAGATCGCCCGACACCCCTAAACTTACATATCAGAGCTGACATCCTAAGACGTGAAGCACACCGACTTCACAGACCACCACTCGACTCGTCCTGCTCACCTGCACATTACCCACAAAGGGTAACATTTAAACAGAAGGAGTGAGATAACTTACATCACAAAGGAGAATATAATAAATATTGAGAAACAACAAACAATAAAACATCACCCAATAACAATCTAATACATACTTATCAACAACATTCTCGCAACAACAATCATTATGCAATAAGACTCGACTCTATGCATGTGGTACCGACTCCGATTTCTATTTCAAGATCCAGTTCCAGTCGGAACTCCCGACCCCTCTTTCATGGTCCAGTATGACCCCTATTTCATGGTCACACCCTCGGCCCCTATTTCATGACCACAGACGATCCCTATTCTATGACCGTACCAACATCACAGCAACGACATACTCCACCGTAGTATGTTAATCAACATGCAACATGTCACTCAACACTAATGGCATATATACATTACTTTACTGCTGCGATTTTGTGTTCAAAACTCCCAAATCAGTCATTTAAACGGAAGACTTGCATCAAAATGATTAATTAACATTCATATTTCAACACCTAACCATTATAACCATTCTAATTATTCACTTCATCTATTCTAATTCATTGTATATGATTATTATCTCATTCTTCAATCTCTACACATCAATCTACCCAAACCCCATTATAAGACCCTTAGAGACGGAAGAAATTCCACCCTTACCTTGGAATTAACGAATAATCTTCTTCCTCGCGGGTTCTCCTTCACGCTCTAGCCTTCACCTTCTTCTTCTCTCAACTTCTCCCGATCGTTCTTTGTTCTCTTTTCACGATTCCCTTTTTCTCTCTTTTTCCTTATTTCTACTTAACCCTCAAGACCCAATCTATTAACTTGCTCCTTTACCCTCACCAATTTTCTCAATTGATCACCTTACCCCTTAACCTCTTATTATTCTAATTATCTAATTTATTAGTAATAATAGCATTATCCATCATAATATAATCCCTCAAATTAATAATAAAATCAATCAATCGTATGCTATTCTTTCACACGTCAACATTATAATTCAATTAAAATAATTAAAATATAATTTGGGGCGTTACACTTCTCTCTATTATCCTTGAAGACATCAGACTTTGGTAGGTGAGAAATAAACCACTTATAGAGAAGAGGCGCACAACATACAATCTCGCCATCACCTTTGGAGGTCCTAAGATGAATATAGTGATACGTGTCTCCAAGCAAAGTAGGCACCGGATCTCTCTTCAAGAAAATATGAATAGAATTCTCATCGACAATACCATCTAAATTGGGAAACAAGACAATCTTGTAGATAAGCAAAGCAAGAATAGCCTCAAATGCATCCTTATGATCCAAAGTAATAGAGGTATAAGCTTTCCCTATTAAGAACTTGGCATTAATACCACAAACATTCCCTTTTGGAAGAAACTTCCCACTGAGATCAGACTCCTTAAGAAAAAGGGTTTTGGTGATGACCTTGGTTGTAAGCTCCTTTTCTAAACCACTAAAAAGAAACTCTTCGTCCAAAATAGGAAAACTCGTAAAATGAGAGTACTCCTCCAATGTCGGCACAAGCTGATAATCAGGAAAGGTGAAGCAATGATGAAAAGGATCATAGAACCAAACCAAGGTAGGGAGAATACCCTCTAGTATATCGGTATCCAAGATGAACATAATATTTCCATAACATTTCTAGAACCCATCGGTATCAACCACTAAAGCGCCAAGCTTTCTCAACTCTACCAGATTAGGACTTTTGAAACTGTACTTTTATGTATTCCTCCTTTCAAAATTCATAACCATATACATCTCAAATTTTTGCAAAGGTATCTATAATTCCCTTGAAATCTTGAGAACAATGCACATGTATGCATGAGTGCATGTATGCAACAACCAGAAACAAGACCACACAAAGCACACAGTCTTAGGTTCCGAGTCACGAGCATGAAGTCAAGTGTATAAGGACACCAACTCACACAGGTATGTACTAAGGTTTTGTTTTCATTGTACATGCAGAAAACCAAAAGGGTGATAACAGAGGTGCCTGGAGTTAGAAGCCATCTGTAACACCCCAAAATTTGCCCTCTTATTTATCACCATCTAGTTGGATTTGTGCTTCATATTCATGCTCATTACTTAATTAGTTCATCAAACACCGCATACTTTTGTTGGTGTAAGTTTTCCAATAGGATCAATTCTCCCTAAATAATTAGGATGTTCTATAGAGTTGAGCCTCCGCTGAAGGGATTCAATTGGGTTTGTCATGGAATTAGGTTTGCAGGCTTATAATTGTCATGTGCATATGTTCATCAAGGTTCATCATGCAAAGCTTGTCTTTCAATAGATCCAAGGAGCATGAATTAGGGTTTCAAGCTTTTATGTTCGAGTTTGGCAAGACACTTCAACTAAGGATCACATGATTAGGGTTTGGATCTAAAGTATCCTCAAAATAGGAATTTTCATAATAACATCATGGTTTATGGATTCAAGGTGAATGGTTATTCATTCATCCATTCAAGACTTATTTTAAATGGACAAACTTATCTCATGACCAAAGTTATTTGTACTTATCTATGGTTACATGTTCATTAAGATGTGATGCAAATGGTAAATTGGAAGCATTCAAGATTAAATCAAGTCATCCACATATAAGGTGGGTATTTCAAGATTTAAAAGGAGAAAAAGGATGAGTTAATGGCTTCTTGTATAACAATCGTGGTTGCAGGTGTAAACACCCCAAATTTGCCCTCACTCATTCACACCATGGCTTGTGATCTTTTCATTTGCATAATTTCAATCACATCACATCATATTGCATTTTTGCTTCACTGCATTGATTCTAAGTCATCTGCATTTAGGGTTTGTGATTTGAGCCATCCCTGAGCCATTTAAGCCACCCCAAAGGTATTAAATCATCTCAAGAGGGTCCATGTATGTCCAAGAATCATATTATATCCTCACAAGGTCAAGGAAGTCAAAGAATCACAAGAACTGAGAAAGGCATGGAAGCAGAGCCAGGTTTAACTACACAGATGACCTAGAATTAGGGTTTTGGTTTCAGAGGTCATAACTCCAAATTTTTTGGTCATTCTTGTTTCTATTGGTCTCCATATGTTATTAGGATCATGCATATCAATTTTCATGAAGAAATTCAATGGGGAAGGCATCTGATCAGGAGATGACTTCTTGAGCAAGTCAATGCAAAATCAGGGCATCTGAGGCCCCCAATGACCCAACCAAAGAGGTTTCTCCATCATTTTGAATATGTGTGATCTTTATTTGATCATAGAAGATGTTAGAAGTTCAAAAAATTGAAGAATTTCAAGCCATTTGCAAAGTTGCCTTTTTAGGAAAGTGACTTATAATGTAAACTTGCCATTTTGGGAAAAGTTTTTCAACCTCCTTTTTTTGATTCAAAAATGCTTCAAATGAAAAAACTTTGGTCATGAAAGTTGTAGATTGGATCCTCCCATTTTCAAAAAGTACAAAGAACTCATCCTAATTCATTTTAGATCAAAAGTTATGGCTTGGCAAAGTTGGCAAAAATCACATAATTTCATGTTTTACACCAAAGAGGCATTTTGCAAAATGGTATGATAAGGCATTCTAAAGGCTTCAAATGTGCACAAACACTTCACAACATGCTCATGTGACCTCTAAAGATCAGAATTGGCCTAAGAATTATGCATTTTGGTGCCTTGAACTTCAAGAATTTCCAAAGGGGCCAAAGTTGGACAAATTTGCAAAACCACCCATAAGCTTCAATCCACTTGATGCATTACCTCAAGACTGATTCTATGGACATCCTTAATCCATGCTGAGCCAAGACAAGCCAAGAGCCAGCTGCAAAACCAGCCCATACCTCAAGTACACAAACTTTTGACATTTTGGCAACTTGCCCATACCAATCACCATAGGCCACCAACAACTCTCTGACCTATCCAAACATGATACATGGACCAAAAGCAACTCAACACACCACACAACACAAGCTGAAGCCTCTCATAACTCAACATTCACCAAAATCCTCTCTTATGCATTTTTCTTCGAAACCCATCACACAAGCCTCAAACCTCAAAACAAACTCCATAGAACAACTCACCATGACCCTCTGATCATTTCCCAACCATCACTTTGCCCTGAAACCACCCATATCAAAAACACGATTTCCCTCCCCCATTGACCTGAGCTTCTACAAACTTCACATAAAGGCCATTTAAACTCCAACCAAGCATCACAAACTCTTCAGGAGGATTATTGGAGCTGATTTGAAGCAAAAACCTGGCCAGAAAGTACCAAAAGTGAAAGCTCCAGTTCAGGTGAGCTCAAGAACATTTTTTCCAGAGCTTTGATTTCTTGTTATAGAATGATTCTATGAGTTGCACTGATCATCCTGATGTGTTTGGTTTTGAAAATGGCCAAGAAATAAGCATGTACTGACTGTCTGAAACTTTGCCCGTAAAAACGATTTTGTTTGTTTCTCTTGATTCATGAAAAATAAGTGATTTTTGTTGTGGGGTTTATGTTTAATGATGTTCAAGGGTTGATTCTGGAGAGTTTGATGAAGTTTTAATGCGTATTGAGTGAGATTGAAAAATGGTTGGCCGGAGAAGATGACCGGAACACTGTTCCGGTCATCTGAAACTCATTAGGGCTCAGGATTAGGGTTAATGACATAATTAAGTGAGTTTGAATTCTGGCCGTTGGATAGCGCGCGTAGTCAATTCCCGCCCCCTTAGGTTTAAATCCCGGCCTTTAGATTAGCTGACTTTCTCATTTTCTCATTAATTTCATTTTATTTTTATTTGTTTTGTATTTAATTTGTACGAATTTTTAAAAATAGCAAAACACATTAAAAAATTCTGAATTTTTTTGTCAAGCCTTTTATTAATTTACAGAACCCAAAAATATTTTTATTTTTATTTTTTGCATTAAAAATAATTTTTAAATCATTTAAATGTTTGTTTTTAATTAGTTAATGGAAATTAATTAATTAAAAATGCATTTAGGTATTTAAAAATCACCAAAAAATTCACATTGCATTTTAAAACATTTAGAAACATTATCAAACTCTCCAAACAAATTTATTTTTGGTTCTTGACCTATTTTGACCTTTTTCATTGGAATTAAATTTATTTAAAGGCAATATTTTGGTCCTAACTTAGAAAAATTCATTCTGCCTAACCATGAAGAGTTTGATGATGGTTCTTCTTGCATTGCATGCTTCATAGCATGTAGTTTCTAGGGTAAAATTAGATTGAATTTATCTCTCATTTTCAATTTAATAAGCATTTTTCCTTTTGAAGTGCCTTGAAACCCTAGTTGACTTGAGAAAATCATAACTTCCATTAGGTTAAGAGTTAGGTCCCCTCCTTTGGGCAGTGAACTTATGTATGGTTAGGGTTCCTTTGATCCCAATTTCAATTTTTTATCTTGTCATTTGCTTCTGATTTTGAATTTTGTGTTGTATGTTATGTATAAACCCTAATTTGTGCTTTCATTTGCATCCACCTTTCATATGCTTGCATTCAAGAACTTGCCATGATATTTTGTGCATCCACATGACTTCTAAGACATCTTAGGACATTTTAGAATCATGTTTGATCATTGCATCTTTCATTTGTCATGTTGTGCATTCATTCCATTTCATGAGCTTGCATGAACTTTCATGATTCAAAACATGCTCCATTGACATCCTTATGCTTGTATGATCATTCTCATCTCTTGTCTTGTGTTTGCATCAACTCTTAGCATCATCAACATCATTTTTATTCTTCTGGTTTTGGTTTGCATCTTTGAATCTTTTGCATTTTCATTTCATTTCATTTTCTTTGCTAACTTTTCAGGTGGTAAGTTGTTTTGAGAAGTGAATTTGCCTTCACTTCTCACAATCCCTTCTCATTTCTCTTGCATCATTGCTGCATTTTATCTTTGTATTAGAGTGAGCTTGCTCATTCATGCTCCTTCTCACTTTCTTTCTTCAAACAACTTGTCTTCTTAAGTGAAGCAAGTTGTTCTGCTTCTCCTTTCTTCCCCTCATTTCATCTTGTTCCTCCTTGGTGGCCTTTGAAGATCTCTTCTCTTCTCTTAATCAAGGACTAAACCCTAAAGGTTTTAAGGCTTTGTGATTAAGCTTATGCCTGCATCCTTCTATTAGGATGGAGTGTATAACTTTAGTCCCAACTGTTAAACCCTTCATGTGTTTAAATCCTTTAATCAACCCACCTTAATAATCCCTAAGACATCAAGCTTGTAACTTGGGCCTTGCATCAAGGTTCTAATTCTTCCTTAATTGGTTAAGAAGGACTAACCCTAGTGTTAATGGACAAGTCCCCCTCAAGTTGTCTTACAAACCATAAAATCCACTTCTTAACCTTATCATTAACTAAAATCCACTTTAATAAAGGCTTTGTTTTGTCATGAGGTTAATCCCTAATCATGGATTAAGTTGAGGAGCCTTCCTCATCTTAAATGTTCTCATCTATTATCCTTCTATTAGGATGGTGTAATGGGTCCATTAAATCCCTGATTATGGCTTAAACTCATTACTTAACACTAAACAAAACTCCAAAACATCTAAGTAAATTCAAGTAGGTTAATGATCTTAATCCTACACCATGGTGATTAAGTGTGAGGTGCTTACTTCATACTTAAGGTATTCTCATTACCCCTAATCAGAGGGAGGATGTTATGAGTTTACTAACCCTTGGTTTAGGCTTAAGCTCATTTACTTATGATAAACCTCAAAAAGAAATAAAAGATTGAAAACATAAAACAAACAATAATCGTCTCCTCCGAGACTCTTTTCTCATCTTATTCACTCACAAACGAGAAATCGCTTCTTCCGTCTAATGCAAGACAGTTTGCACCTGATCCAGACAGGTCATACACTTGAGCATAGACAAATAAGCAGTTCACAAGTCAATTTACCTTTCAGTCTCTTTGAGTCGAACTACGGTGTTCTGACTTCCTCATTGCACGAGAGGATACGTAGGCATAACTTAACAGTTATCGAACAAAAGTCTCTGTATATTCCCCCTCCTTCTAATATTATTCTTTTAGCCTCATTATCTTGAGCTTTGCACTCCTGTTCTTACACTGACACTTCACATATTTTACTTCACTTTCTTTTAGCACTGACACTTGCATTCTTTCCAGCTTTGATATACAAATTGCACTGACACTACCCCTTTAAAACACAAATCTTTCAAGAGTGGATCCTGTCGAGTACGGCGGACAATCTGGGTGCTAATACCTTCCCAGGTTGTAACCAACCCCCTTTCTCAGTCTCTCTGGTTCGCGACCGTCTTATCCATCTTTTCTTAGGTTTATGCAGCATTACCTTTCCTTCGGGATAAAAATGCCTAGCTGACGAGTCTTTTCTTTCTGAGTTCACCCTTGTGTGTTCTCTCCTTTCGCCGACCGTTCGCGTCTGTACCCTTTCTGACCGTGTGTCATTTGGTGGGAGCGACAGCTTGGCGACTCTGCTGGGGACCCTTATCTTGTAACCAGGGCTTCTGGTTCTTTTTGTGGGTTCCTCCTAGCGCTTGTTTGATTTGTGTTTACTGGGGGTGTTATGTGCTATGTGTGTTTATTTCTTTTTGCTTTATTTACTGCTTTATGTACAACTTTATTTATTGCTTTCTTTACAATTTTGTATATTTCATACTGTCATTATCATTGCTGAATCTGGTTTGCTGTTTTGGTGGGTGGGGTTTTCATTGAGAGTTTGAGGTCCTATACCTGGGACCTGAGTGACACCTAGGCTAGAGTGGTTCATGTTCTTTCCCATTCCATTTTGATCTGGTGCGGGAATATGAAACACGGTTCAGATGTAGGTTTCTTCTTGAGAACTCTGTGCTACAGATTTCCTGTAGTGCTATGGCTATCTGGGAAGCCTGCTAAGTCTGGATGACCTTTTATTATGACCTTCAGAAGCTGAGGTGAATTAGAGGAGGATCTTTTATGGTTATTGTAAACACTGTACCTCCGGGTTAGAAGTGTCTACACTTCTCATAACTGATCCAAGTCTGAGGATCCTTGTTCTAGAACACTACCTGTGAGGGGGTTGGGCTGTTTACAGGTTTGCAGGTACCCTTGGCCACATCATACCCTGTTTTTGTTTTGTTTAAGAGTACTCCACTTTGGACAGTTCTTGTGATTAACCTTGGATATGTGACTCTTTATTTGAGTCCCCCACCTTGGTTACTGGATTTCTGGACCTCCATCTGGACTTCTTGAACATACATGGGCCTTATATCAAGACAGATAGTCAGATCCAGCTTGATCACAATCCTTGCATATCATTTGCATACATCATCATTACATCATTTAACATTTGTTTATTTGTTTTTCAGGGTATCCACATCATATCTGGTTTGGTTTTGACCCCTTCTTCTGCATAGACCTTGGCTTCATCAGTTATCTGCTTCAGCTATCTTCATCATCACCAGCATCATCCTGTCAGTGGCTCATCTCCAGTATCAGCCTTGATCTTCATCAACACCTGTATTCCTCCTCTTCATCATTTATGACTACTCCCAGGAAGAGCAACATATCCTACCGCTTCTTTGAGCCTGTGCTGACTGGCATCAGGCAAGTCCAGTCACTTATCACTCCTGACCACATCCCATTGTTCAGGGAACACTATGGAGGTATCATGGATATGGTTATGGACCTGGACCCTTCTCAGAGGAGCATGATCTACACATGCTTGCAGTTCTATGACCCTCCTTTGAGATGCTTCACATTCTCAAACTTTCAGTTAGGGCCTCTGCTGGAAGAATTTTCCTCATTAATTGGAGTACCTATCAGGGGTGGACCTCCTTTAAACCCAGAAATGACTTTTCCCAGCAATGGAGAAGTAGCAAAAGCACTGTACCTGAAGCCTGCCTTGATTGAACAAAGCATGACAACAAAAGCTGGAATTCCTGGTTTTCACTTGGACTTCTTGATTTCTCAGGCCATCTTGAAGGCTTCATTGGGAGAGTGGAGGGCAGTTTGTGCACTGTTAGCCCTCAGCATATATGGGGTTATACTGTTTGCAGATGAGCCTAAATTTGTCAGCAAGAATTCCATTCATTTGTTTCTTCTAAGGAACCCAGTACCCACATTGTTGGGAGATTTCTATTACTCCATTCATCAGAGGAATGAGAAACAAAGGGGGAAGTTAGTGAGATGTTGTGCTCCTTTGTTTCACACCTGGCTGCTCAGACACCTACTTTGTCAGATGCTTTCTTGAACCCTCACCAACAGAAGAATTGGGCCAAGAGGCTCATTGCTTTGACTTCAGATGATATTAGGTGGTGCACCCAGAGCACCAAAGGCAAAGACATTATCACCAGTTGTGGGCAGTACCCAAATGTACCTCTGATAGGAGTACAAGGTTGCATCAACTACAATCCTTTGCTGTTTAAGAGACAACTGGGCTATGCTTTGGTACACCCTCCAAGAGTGCAAGATTTAGCTGAGACCTTGTATTGTGAAGTGAAGCCTAATTTAGCTGCTGTCAGACAAGCATCCTGGGCTTGGGACAACATCCAGACAAAAGGGATGGCTATTCTAGGGAGGTGTAATAATGTTGCTTCAGCTCAGTACTATGATTGCTCCCGTACCAGAGCTCAGATTACTGGAATGCCTTTCACCATTTAGGATATACCTGGACCATCTACAGCACAGCCAGCAGCAACTGTCAGCCTGGAAGAATTTGAGAATCTGAAGGAAAGGAATGAGAATCTGTCTCAAGCTTTGAAAAAGACCCTTTGGGAAAGGAGTGATGGTCGTCTAGACATTGAGAGGTTAGAAAAGCTTAGGGTGGAGCACCTTGCCAAAATTGAGAAAATAGAGGACTATATCAAGAAAGCAAGAGTTGGGGAACAAATATTGAAGAATGCCTGTAAAGAGGCCAAGTTTCAGCAGGCTAGGACTGAGCTCTATCTACAAGAGAGTCAGGCTAGGTGGGTCAGGATCACTGAAGCCCGAACACAAGAAGACCAGAAAACTCAAGCCAAGATTGAACAACTAGAGGCCAATGAGAAGAAGTAGCAAGAAGCTTTGTTGGTAGCCCAGAAGGAGATTTCAGAGCTGAAGCTTAGGGCAGGGTTGAAGAGATCAAAAGACCAGGATAGGCACAAGAAATTGACCACTGCCATTGCCACCAGGAACCTCCTCATTAGGACCATTACAGAGCACCCAGCCGGTCCAGTGATTGAGGCACTCCTGAAGGAGGTCAAGGAGGATGAGTTTGGACTAAATGTTTGACCTCTTTGCTTGTTGTTCATTTCCATTTGATGTACTTTTCTCTTTTTTTGTATTTTGACCCTTCAGGGGCATGTGTTGTGAAACAAACTATGTATTTGTTTATCATTTGTAATATATTAGTTTGCTTTCATTGGGTTTCTTTTCTCAAACAACATCAAGCATCTTCCTCGAGGTCTAGAAAGGTCAAAACGAAGAACCAAACCGGATACCTTGGAAAACAAATAAGCATACTGCATTGCATACTAACCTTGTTTTGTTTTGTAGGTTTTTGTTATTATTTGTTTCTAATTTTGTTGTGATCTCAGGAAACATTTCTCGTCGCCGAGTGTTCCCTGTCAACCGCACGCACCGGTACCCTACTCGCAACAACCTTCGTGGTATTCAAATGGATCAAGTACAGCAAGATCTGACTGAGGTCAGGAATCAGATGGCTAATGAGAGAGTGGAGAGGAATCAGATGTCTCAATTCATGGTTGTAATGACTGGCTTGGCCCAAAGTCAAGAAAGATTAAGAGAGCTGGTGGAAAGACAAACTCCTGAGGAACCTCATCTTGGGACAGGAGGAACTAGCAACAATGAAAGGGGTCAGCCTCGTATTGATCCACCCGTATTTGGACCTCATCTGGATCCAGAAGCTAACATCCCAAGGAATGTGCAAGGAAACACTGCTGCAGGAAGGATCTTGCAAGAAGATCCTCAAGAAGAGCAGTTTACTGTTATGGGAGCAGGAGATGAAGTCTATGACAGGAGGTTAGATGAAATTGCTGAGAAGTTGAGATCTCTGGAGTCTCAGAATTCCTTGGGCTTCGATGTAATGGACATGGGGCTAGTGGATGGGGTGAGAATTCCCCACAAATTCAAACCCCCGTGCTTTGAAAAATACAATGGAACCTCTTGTCCACGAACTCATTTGCAATCTTTTCTGGGAAGATTAAAAGCCTATACTATGGATGAGAAGCTGTGGATGTTCTACTTTGAAGACAGTCTGACTGGGGCTTCAAGAGAGTGGTATTCGCACTTGACCAGGGCTACCGTTAGATGCTGGAAGGACTTAGCTGAAGCCTTCATCAGGCAATATCAATACAATCTGGACATGGCTCCTAACAGGACCCTTCTAATAGGAATGTCTCAATCTTCCAGAGAAAGCTTCAGGGAATATGCCCAAAGGTGGAGACAGCTTGCTGCTGCTGTCCAACCACCCATGTCGGAAAGAGAAATGGCCGACATGTTCATGAATACGTTGCAAGGAAAATATATTGATAGACTGGCTGCCTTTTCCTCCACCAGCTTTGCTGATGTCGTCATAGCTGGTGAAAGGATTGAAAGTCTATTAAAAATGGGCAAGATTTCTGACAGCGGTGCAAGTTCATCCAGTAATCCCAAGAAGCCTTTTGTGGGACCCCGAAGAGCCGGTGAGACCAATTCCATTTATGCAAGCAGGGGCAGACCTCAGTATGTTCACAGATCAGTAGCAGCTGTTACCATTCCAGCTCCGATTCCTCAACAATCAGCATATCCTCAGCAACAACCTCACTATCAGCAACAATCTCATTTTCCACAGCAGAGAACCTACAACAAAAACAACAGCAACCAACAACAGCGTCCATTCCAACAAAGACCGTCACAGGAAAACAGGGTGATTGACCCCATCCCTATGCCTTATGCTGCCTTATTGCCACAACTCCTGAAACTTAATTTGGTTGAGTTAAGGACGTTGGCACCACCCGATCCCCTCAATCTCCCAAGGAATTATGATGTCAACGCCAGGTGTGCTTTCCACTCCAATGCACCTGGTCACAATACCGAAAAATGCAGGGCCTTACAAATGAAAGTCCAAGATCTGGTGGATTCTAAAGCCCTCAACTTTGCACCTCCCCCGAATGTCAACAAAAATCTTATGCCTAATCATGGAGGGCCGAGGATTAATGCCATTGAGGAAGACAAACCATCTACCTTGATCACCAGTGTTGCACAAATACGAACACCTTTGGTCGAAATTAAAGCCCAGCTTTTAGAATGCCAAGTGTTCCCCGGGTGTGAGCTCGGCTGTGGGTATTGCAACATTGCGGTCAACGGGTGTGAAAGGTTGAGAGACGACATAGATGGTCTTATCAAGGATGGTATCCTTCTGATTTCAACAACGGCGCCTACAAATCCAGCAATTCCTTTAACAACAATTCACGATTCTTCTACAACAACAGCAACCATCATTCCTACCGATTCATCAATATCATCAGCAATGACTCCGTCCATCACTTCAACAAATCAAATATCAACAACCCTTTCTTCTACAACATCAACATCCATGTTTTTAGCAGAATCTTCTACAACGCCAGCAAAAATTGACGAAGATGTTTCAACAGTTACAATCTATTATGACCCATCAAATGTTCCTCCCAGCAGCAATTTCCAACAACAAATCATGGCACCTCCTACCAGATCACCAGTTACAATTTACTATGATCCGCAAACCATTACGACACCCTCCTCGGCAGCAATCAGTTCGGTCACTATTACGGTGCCTGGACCCGTTCCTTATGAAAGCAGTAATGCCATACTTTGGCATTATGGCTCTGATCTCTACTGCAACGGGGAGAAAATAACTCTGGATTCATCAACCTCTTCTCCACAAATTGATAATGTTGGGGGAGGCGGAGGCTTCACCAGAAGCGGACGCCTTTTTGCCTCACAAACACAAAGACCTAATGTTGAAGCAGAGGCTGCTGCCAAAGCAAAAGGAAAGAATGTGGTACCTGAAGAGCCAACTCCCAAAGAAACTCAGAAGACATCTTTTGAACAAGATGTAGTCCAGTTTATGAGAATCATAAAAAGAAGTGATTACAAGGTGGTGGACCAGCTTCATCAAACTCCCTCTAAAATCTCCATATTATCACTGTTGATGTGTTCTGAAGCTCACAGGAATGCACTATTGAAAGTCCTGCACGCAGCATACGTGCCAGAGGAGATTACTGTTAATCAGCTAGAAACCGTGGTTGCAAATGTCAACACCAGTCATGGACTGGGCTTTACCAATGCTGACTTAACAACAGAGGGACGCAACCATAACAAGGCTTTACATATCACCTTGGAATGCAAGGGTGCTGTTCTATCTCATGTAATGGTGGACACTGGGTCATCACTCAATGTTCTACCAAAGAAAGCCTTAGTGAAGCTGGAGTATGATGGCTTGGCATTGCGTCCGAGTAATTTGGTGGTGAGAGCATTCGATGGCTCTAAAAGATCAGTGCTTGGGGAGATTGATCTGCCTGTGTTGATTGGCCCGCAGACCTTCAAAACTACCTTCTTTGTGATTGACATACAGCCGGCCTACAGCTGTCTGTTGGGTAGACCCTGGATCCACGCCGCTGGTGCTGTTACGTCTACCCTTCACCAGAAGTTAAAATTCGAGTGGGAGGGTCAAATCATCACCATCTATGGGGGAGGAGGACATTTTTGTTAGCCAGCTGGCTACGTATAAGTACATAGAAATGGACGGGGAGATCCATGAAACCATGAGCCAGGGGTTTGAGGCCTTGAACATTAATGAAGCATCTGTTGTACTGGGAACTTCCATAACATCGTACCAGCAAGCCAGGAAGGTTGTTGAGGAAGGTATCGCCCAAGGCTGGGGCAAGCTGCTGCCCGTGGAAAAGAAAGAAGACCGATTTGGGTTGGGTTACAAACCAACTCAACAAGATCAACCAGAGGCTGCAAAAGAGCCCAAGTTTATTAGCGGGGGAATGCTCACCCCGGATGCTATGAACAACTTGGAAGATGAGTCGGAAGATGAGCGCAACCTGGAAAGCTGGATACGTCCAAGGACCCCGGGGAGCCATGTCTCAAACTGGTCTTCCCAGGAAATTATAAGGGTTACTCCTGCAGAGTTATTATTATTTCCTGTATTTTAAAGCATGCATAAAGTCTTGCATCTTGCCCAAGATGTCAAGACTCATTTTGTAATCGGGCCATCTTGTATTTTGTGCAAAGATCAATTAATGAATATCAGGACGTCTTTTGCAAATGAATCTTTTCTTTTTCGCTCACTGTTTTTCATTTTTCACTTTTTGTACAAAAATAAAATGACAGTGTTTTTCAAAATAAACGACTTCATTTTCACTTTTTTCTAAATAAGATAAAACTGATCACTAAAACGAACCAATCTAAACCCTTGCAGAAAGTGCCCTCCAGATTGCACCGACAACAACACTGCTATGACTTCGTATGACTTTGATAATCCAATCAATCAAGCTGATGAAGGGGTTGAAGAAGATTATGAGTTACCTGAAGAGCTAGCTAGGTTGTTAAGGCAAGAGGAGAAGGTTATCACCCCTCATCAGGAGGAAGTCGAGACGGTTAATCTTGGTACGGAAGAAGACGTGAAAGAAGTTAAGATCGGGGCCTGCTTACAAGATTCAGTAAAAGAGCAACTGATCGACATGCTTCAAGAATATGTGGATGTTTTTGCTTGGTCTTAACAAGATATGCCAGGGTTGGACACCGACATTGTCATGCACAAGCTACCTCTGAAAGAAGACTGCCCACCAGTAAAACAGAAGTTGCACCGTACTCGCCCAGATATGGCAATGAAGATAAAAGAAGAGGTAGAAAAGCAGTGGGACGCCGGTTTCCTTGCTGTGACTAGCTATCCGCCGTGGGTTGCTAATATTGTACCTGTGCCTAAGAAAGATGGCAAGGTGAGAATGTGTGTAGATTACCGGGATCTGAACAGAGCCAGCCCGAAAGATGACTTCCCATTACCTCACATTGATTTATTGGTAGATAACACGGCTCAGTTCTCGGTATTCTCCTTCATGGACGGATTTTCAGGATACAATCAGATCAAGATGTCACCTGAAGACATGGAGAAAACAACCTTTATCACACCCTGGGGCACATTCTGTTATAAAGTGATGCCATTCAGACTGAAGAATGCTGGTGCCATTTATCAATGGGCTATGGTAACATTATTCCATGACATGATCCACAAAGAAATTGAATGTTATGTGGATGACATGATTGCCAAGTCCCTCACAGAAGAAGACCACCTGGTGAATTTATTGAAGTTATTCAAGCGTCTGAGGAAGTACCAATTGAAGTTAAACCCCAACAAATGCACATTCGGGGTGCGTTCCGGTAAGCTGCTGGGATTTATTGTGAGTGAAAAGGGAATTGAAGTTGACCCTGACAAATTCAAAGCCATTCAGGAAATGCCTGCACCGAAGTCAGAAAAAGAGGTTCGGGGGTTTCTAGGTAGATTGAATTACATTTCAAGGTTCATATCTCATCTTACAGCGACCTGTGAGCCTTTGTTCAAGCTGTTAAGAAAAGAACAAACGGTCAGGTGGAACGAAGACTGCCAGAGGGCTTTTGACAAAATCAAGGAATACCTACAGGAGCCTCCAATCCTTATGCCTCCCGTTGAAGGAAGACCTCTAATCATGTACTTGACAGTATTAGAAGAGTCAATGGGGTGTGTGCTGGGCCAACATGACGAGTCTGGTCGAAAAGAGTATGCAATATACTACCTAAGCAAAAAGTTTACCGACTGTGAACAACGTTATTCACTGCTCGAGAAAACTTGCTGTGCTTTAGCGTGGGCTGCTCGCCGACTAAGGCAGTTTATGTTGACCCACACTACCTTGTTGATCTCCAAGATGGATCCAGTCAAGTACATTTTTGAGAAGCCATCACTTACCGGACGGGTTGCAAGATGGCAAATGATCCTCACAGAATATGATATTCAGTACACCTCTCAGAAGGCCATCAAAGGCAGTGTATTGTCTGATTATCTTGTTGAGCAACCCATTGATGATTACACGCCTATGAGATTTGACTTCCCCGATGAAGACATCATGTTCCTAAAAGCAAAAGATCATGAAGAGCCTATTCACACTGAAGGGCCTGACCCAGAAGAAGAATGGACTATGATGTTTGATGGGGCTATTAATATGAATGGTCGTGGTGTTGGTGCAGTACTCATTACACCTAAGGGAGTTCACATGCCTTTCTCGGCAAAACTCACCTTTAACTGCACTAACAACGAAGCTGAATACGAAGCTTGTATTATGGGTCTTGAGGAAGCCATTGACCTCAGGATCAAGACATTGACTGTGTTCGGAGATTCAGCTCTGGTAATTAATCAGACCAACGGCAAATGGTACACCCACCAAGATCATCTGATACCTTACCGGGACTATACAAGAAGGTTATTGACTTTCTTCACAACAGCCAAGCTTGAGTATATCCCCCGAGATGAAAATCAGTTTGCAGATGCTCTGGCTACCATTTCATCCATGATCAAAGTTCAAGCTACCAACTTTGTGCCTCGAATTTCAGTATCCAGACTCGACAGACCAGCATACGTGTTCTCAGCAGATGTTGTTAAAGACGACAAGCCTTGGTTCCATGACATCAAGTGCTTCTTAGAGGATCAAACATACCCACCTGGGGCATCATCCAATGACAAGAAGACATTAAGAAGGCTAGCCGGTAGTTTCTTCCTGAATACTGATGGTTCCTTGTACAAGAGGAACTTTGATATGGTACTCCTCAGATGCGTTGATAAGACAGAAGCAGACTTGTTGATGCACGAGGTGCACGAAGGATCTTTTAGTACCCATGCTGGAGGACATGCAATGGCCAAAAAGTTGTTAAGATCCGGCTATTACTGGATCATAATGGATGCAGACTGTTGTGTCTATGCCAGGAAATGCCATAAATGCCAGATCTATTCGGATAAAGTGCATGTGCCTCCCAATCCTTTGAATGTGATGTCTTCACCTTGGCCTTTTTCCATGTGGGGCATTGATATGATTGGCAAGATCGAACTGACTGCTTCAAATGGCCACAGATTCATCCTGGTAGCCATTGACTATTTTAACAATTGGGTCGAAGCAGCTTCTTATGCAAATGTTACCAGGCAAGTGGTAGCCCGATTTCTGAAGAAAGATATCATCTGTCGGTATGGAGTGCCCAAGCGAATCATTACTGATAATGGTTCCAACTTGAACAACAAAATGATGGCAGAACTAGTCCGGGACTCCAAGATCCAACACCACAATTCTTCTCCTTATAGGCCAAAGATGAATGGCGTTGTAGAGGCGGCTAACAAAAATATCAAGAAGATTGTGCAGAAGATGGTAGTTACCTATAAAGACTGGCATGAAATGCTACCATTTGCCTTGCATGGGTACCGTACATCAATCAGAACATCCACTGGGGCAACACCGTATCAGCTTGTTTATGGTATGAAGGCAGTCCTACCTGTTGAAGTTGAGTTACCCTCGTTGCGGGTACTGATGGATGTTGAACTGAATGAAGCAGAATGGGTCCGATCCCGATACGAACAACTGAATCTGATTGAAGAGAAGAGATTAGCTGCAATCTGCCATGGGCAGCTGTATCAGAAAAGGATGAAGAAAGCCTTTGATTAGAAAGTCAGGCTTCGGGAGTACCAAGTAGGAGATCTTGTGCTGAAAAGACTCTTCCCTCCTCATACAGACCACAGGGGAAAGTGGACTCCGAATTATGATGGTCCGTTCATAGTAAAGAAAGTTTTCTCTGGTGGAGCACTGATGCTCAGTACTATGGATGGTGAAGACTTCTTGTCCCCTGTGAATTCAGATGCAGTTAAAAAATACTTCGCATAAAATGACCCGCTGGACATAAAAACAGAATGTAAGTCTAGGCAAAAATAGGGCATCCCGGCGAGTCAAAAACAAAATAAAAGACTCGGGCAAAAATAAGGGAAAATAATCAAAAAAAATATACACCCGCTGAGTTGAAAAGCCGCATTGGACAACTCAGGCAAAAATGGGTATCCCGGTGGATTGAAAACCCGAAAGGGCGATCCACGCAAAATAAGGGAATAAGCGAACAACTACATTCTGGATTCGTCTGTATCACTGCAAACTTTGAAAGGATAAAAGCATCGGTCAGAATCAACCTTCTGCAGAAAGCAAGATGAAAAGAACGTCAAGGTCATACGAGTCATAGCAAAAGGGAGGCTCCTTGAAGCGTCATCAACATTGCCAACACCCTTTTGTTTCTCAATTTGTAATGATTCCCTCATTTCAGGGGATCCGTTTCTTTGACTGTATCTTGCCAATTCAGGGTACAAATTAATAAAATCAGATTTTCAGTCATATTCCGTCTCGTACATTTTATTATCATTTGCAAAATGTCTGATATCCTTGATATAATGATTGCATAAATACAGATGCGCCTTTTCTAATCACATGCTTACAGGAAATATATTTTCTCTTGGGAGTGTTCAAACTCCTATGACGGAATCCAATAAGGGATACCTCAGGGTACTTGTGCGTTTCTTTGTCTTAACAGGATTGCAGGTGCTCAAAGTGCAACATGGGGCATGGAAGCTTCTCCCCAGCAAGCTGCCAAATCATTATTTTCTCAGCACTTCTTTCGCCACCAGAGCTGCTTTCTCCCCAGCTGAGTTGCCAGTCATCATTCCTCCTCAGCCAAGTGTTAGACAGGGAACTATTATTCCCGCAGAGTTTCAGCCTCTATTCAGTAGAGCAATGCCTGAAGATCTCACAACAAAGTGACGAAAGCTCCTGCAGACCCCAGCTGGGTCCCTCATTACCAAGATAGATCTATCAGTGACCTGTTACCCCAAGCAGAATCATCTCATCAGATCTATCAATGATCTCATCCCCATCTGGAATACCCACTTCAAACAGATCGACCGGATCTTCATAACAATGGGATCCGAATCCCAGATCGGTATCTTTTCATAATCATAGAATTCGCATCATATCTTCCCCCAGAGCGTAGCATTCCGTCTAATACGGAGCATTACGGCAAAAATCAAACATATTGCATAATCATAAGTCATGTGTCGAACCAAACACCCGTAAATACTGACATTCCATCAAAAATATACAAAATACTTCTCAAACTCCCCGGCAGAATATCAAAGCATTTCCTTTACACTCACAAATACAGATACATGCTCCTTTTTGCACTCGTCCGTGTCATCACTCCCCAGTAAAGTTGCCCGAACGTTCTCTACAGACAGATACATATATATACAACTCCCTGACACCCGTCCGTGTCACCTTCCCCAACATGGTTGCCCGAACTCTTTGTAAACCAAATACTTGTTTATAATACACTTCTTCCGATACCCGTCCGTGTCGTACTCTCCATAGTAAGTTGGACATTCATTGATGTCTCGCTCATCATTTTTTAGCTGATACAGATACTCGTCCGTATCTTGTATACGCCACTTATATCCCCTCAGAGTCGAAACTCGTCTGTGTTCTTTGTTAACTAGTTGGTACTCGTCCGTATCATCATCTCTGAACATGCGTCAAGCGTTTATTTCTAATGATACTCGTCCGTATCATAGTCTTAAGGATGCTCGTCCGCATCTTTAGTCTATACACAGCGTCAAACACTTATACCTTAGACACTCGTCTGTGTCTACCTTTCCCCAGAAGATTCTCTAGCAAACTATCTCCTTTTTATCTGACATTCGTCCTATGTCATGATATTTCCGGCGGCCTTACCCTGCCAGGTGATCGTCCTTTACCTTTTTGATGATCGTCCTTCATCATCCCCAGCGGAGTCTCTATTCATTAGAACCCCTTTCTATCCGACATTCGTCCTATGTCGTAATATTTCCAGCAGCCGTCCCCTGCTAGGTGATCGTCCTTCACCTCTCGATGATCGTCCTTCATCATTTTATCCGATGTTCGTCCCCATCGTTGATCTTGTTATCTGACATTCGTCCTATGTCACGATAAACCCCAAGAGCAGCCGTACCCTGCTAGGTGATCGTCCTTCACCTCTTGATGATCGTCCTTCATCATACTTATTCGATTGCAGTCCCCATCGTCGACCCCTTTCTATCCGACATTCGTCCTATGTCGTGATATTTCCAGCAGCCGTCCCCTGCTAGGTGATCTTCCTTCACCTCTCGATGATCGTCCTTCATCATTTGATCTGATGGTCGTCCCCATTGTTGATCTTGTTATCTGGCATTCGTCCTATGTCACGATAAACCCCAAGAGCAGCAGTACCTTGCTAGGTGATTGTCCTTCACCTCTTAATGATCGTCCTTCATCATGCTTATTCGATGGCAGTCCCCATCGTCGGCCTCTTTCTATCCGGCATTCGTCCTATGTCGTGATACTTGTGACAGCCGTACCCTGCCAGGTGATCGTCCTTCACCTTAGATGACCGTCCCTCATCTTTTCCCCAACAGAGCAGTCGACCCCTGCTAGGTGATCGTCCTTCACCTTTGATGACCGTTCCTCATCATCTATTTCTTCAACCCAATGGTCGTCCCCATCATTTACCGTTAATCCCCAGAGAGTTTTATTACTTTCCCCAGCATGTCGGTCGTCCCCGTCATTGCTTCATTCTCGGCAGTCGTCCTCTGCTCGACGGTCGTCCTCCGTCGCCCACACTTTATAAATCCTACTTTATTTCCTTTTACAAATTTTGGACTGTCTTTGATATTCAACCACAAGTTATCTTGTTTGCCTGTTAAGCCGTTGCTTACGTCCCGCACAGCTAACTCATGTTTGAATAGGGGCAGCCGTAAACATCCCAAATTTTCCCTCACTCATTCACACCATGGCTTGTGATCTTTTCATTTGCATAATTTCAATCACATCACATCATATTGCATTTTACTTCACTGCATTGATTCTAAGTCATCTGCATCTAGGGTTTGTGATTTGAGCCATCCCTGAGCCATTTAAGCCACCCCAAAGGTCTTCAATCATCTCAAGAGGGTCCATGTATTTCCAAGCATCATATTATATCCTCACAAGGTCAAGGAAGTCAAAGAATCACATGAACTGAGAAAGGCATGGAAGCAGAGCCAGGTTTAACTGCACAGATGACCTAGAATTAGGGTTTTGGTTTCAGAGGCCATAACTCCAAATTTTTTGGTCATTCTTGATTCTATTGGTCTCCATATGTTATGAGGATCATGCATATCAATTTTCATGAAGAAATTCAATGGGGAAGGCATCTGATCAGGAGATGACTTCTTGAGCAAGTCAGTGCAAAATCAGGGCATCTGAGGCCCCCAATGACCCAACCAAAGAGGTTTCTCCATCATTTTGAATGTGCGTGATCTTTATTTGATCATAGAAGATGTTATAAGTTCACAAAATTGAAGAATTTCAAGCCATTTGCAAAGTTGCCTTTTTGAGAAAGTGACTTATAATGTAAACTTGCCATTTTGGGAAACGTTTTTCAACCTCCTCTTTTTGATTCAAAAATGCTTCAAATGAAAAAACTTTGGTCATGAAAGTTGTAGATTGGATCCTCCCATTTTCAAAAAGTACAAAGAACTCATCCTAATTCATTTTAGATCAAAAGTTATGGCTTGGCAAAGTTGGCAAAAATCACATAATTTCATGTTTTACACCAAAGAGGCATTTTGCAAAATGGTATGATAAGGCATTCTAAAGACTTCAAATGTGCACAAACACTTCACAACATGCTCATGTGACCTCTAAAGATCAGAATTGGCCCAAGAATTATGCATTTTGGTGCCTTGAACTTCAAGAATTTCCAAAGGGGCCAAAGTTGGACAAATTTGCAAAACCACCCATAAGCTTCAATCCACTTGATGCATTACCTAAAGACTGATTCTATGGACATCCTTAATCCATGCTGAGCCAGGACAAGCCAAGAGCCAGCTACGAAACCAGCCCATACCTCAAGTACACAAACTTTTGACATTTTGGCAACTTGCCCATTCCAATCACCATAGGCCACCAACAACTCTGTGACCTATCCAAACATGATACATGGACCAAAAGCATCTCAACACACCATACAACACAAGATGAAGCCTCTCATAACTCAGCATTCACCAAAATCCTCTCTTATGCATTTTTCTTCGAAACCCATCACACAAGCCTCAAACCTCAAAACAAACTCCATAGAACAACTCACCATGACCCTCTAATCATTTCCCAACCATCACTTTGCCCTGAAACCTCCCATATCAAAAACATGATTTCCCTCCCCCATTGACCTGAGCTTCTGCAAACTTCACATAAAGGCCATTTAAACTCCAACCAAGCATCACAAACTCTTCAGGAGGATTATTGGAGCTGATTTGAAGCAAAAACCTGGCCAGAAAGTACCAAAAGTGAAAGCTCTAGTTCAGGTGAGCTCAAGAACATTTTTTCCAGAGCTTTGATTTCTTGTTATAGAATGATTCTATGAGTTGCACTGATCATCCTGATGTGTTTGGTTTTGAAAATGGCCAAGAAATAAGCATGTACTGACTGTCTGAAACTTTGCCCGTAAAAATGATTTTGTTTGTTTCTCTTGATTCATGAAAAATAAGTGATTTTTGTTGTGGGGTTTATGTTTAATGATGTTCAAGGGTTGATTCTGGAGAGTTTGATGATGTTTTGATGCGTATTGAGTGAGATTGAAAAATGGTTGGCCGGAGAAGATGACCGGAACACTGTTCCGGTCATCTGAAAGTCATTAGGGCTCAGGATTAGGGTTAATGACATAATTAAGTGAGTTTGAATTCTGGCCGTTGGATAGCGCGCGTAGTCAATTCCCGCCCCCTTAGGTTTAAATCCTGGCCTTTAGATTAGCTGACTTTCTCATTTTCTCATTAATTTCATTTTTTTTATTTGTTTTGTATTTAATTTGTACGAATTTTTAAAAATAGCAAAACACATTAAAAAATTCTGAATTTTTTTGTCAAGCCTTTTATTAATTTCCAGAACCCAAAAATATTTTTATTTTTATTTTTTGCATTAAAAATCATTTTTAAATCATTAAAATGTTTGTTTTTAATTAGTTAATGGAAATTAATTAATTAAAAATGCATTTAGGTATTTAAAAATCACCAAAAAATTCACATTGCATTTTAAAACATTTAGAAACATTATCAAACTCTCCAAACAAATTTATTTTTGGTTCTTGACCTATTTTGACCTATTTCATTGGAATTAAATTTATTTAAAGGCAATATTTTGGTCCTAACTTAGAAAAATTCATTCTGCCTAACCATGAAGAGTTTGATGATGGTTCTTCTTGCATTGCATGCTTCATAGCATGTAGTATCTAGGGTAAAATTGGTTTGAATTTATCTCTCATTTTCAATTTAATAATCATTTTTCCTTTTGAAGTGCCTTGAAACCCTAGTTGACTTGAGAAAATCATAACTTCCATTAGGTTAAGAGTTAGGTCCCCTCCTTTGGGCAGTGAACTTATGTAGGGTTAGGGTTCCTTTGATCCCAATTTCAATTTTTTATCTTGTCATTTGCTTCTGATTTTGAATTTTGTGTTGTATGTTATGCATAAACCCTAATTTGTGCTTTCATTTGCATCCACCTTTCATATGCTTGTATTCAAGAACTTGCCATGAAATTTTGTGCATCCACATGACTTCTAAGACATCTTAGGACATTTTAGAATCATGTTTGATCATTGCATCTTTCATTTGTCATGTTGTGCATTCATTCCATTTCATGAGCTTGCATGAACTTTCATGATTCAAAACATGCTCCATTGACATCCTTATGCTTGTATGATCATTCTCATCTCTTGTCTTGTGTTTGCATCAACTCTTAGCATCATCAACTCTTAGAATTGTATGAGTTTTTGTGAGTTTTAGGGGTTGTGACTTAGGTTGAATTTACGATGCCTAATTGAGGAAATTGGAGTAAATAAAATGTGTTAAAATCATGTAATTGATGTGTGAATTGATGTCTCGATGTTGGTTGTATTTGATTGATGCTGTAAATGAGTTTTGGAAGGATTTGGGATGAAAATCGTATGAAAATTTGGGGGTTTTTGGTGCTAATTTCGTAACAGCAGAAAAGCTGCTGGAAAACGTGCGTTAACCGGTTAACGCTATAGGTTAACGGTTAACCATTTAAAAATTGGGATTTTCTGAAAACGTACAGGCGTTAACCGGTTAACGCTATGGGTTAACCGGTTAACACTGTGTTGATGGCAAATTTTGAAATCTTTAAAAATTCGTAACTTTTTAACCGTAAGTCCGATTTGCATTCCGTTTGAAGCGTAGGAAAGAGAATAAAATAATCTTTGTTTTGATGAATGAAAATGAGAGAAAACGATGTAATTTTCTGAACGGAGTTTTTAGGGAAATGATTAAATTACATTATATTTTTACCGGGTTCGGGTTATGTCTTGATGAGTTGAGGTAGCTAATGAAATGAGGTTTTGACGTGTTATTACAATGGAAATATATGATTAATCGATGTTGAGTTGTTGATATGAATTGAATGATGCGCAATTGATTTCTCGATGAATTTTACGGTGTAACGCATCATTTCATTTCATGATATTCACGATGGGGCTTCGATCTATTTAGTAGCTTCAATCCCATTGTGTGGATTGGAGTGTCTCGATGATTACGGTGTGCTCCCTTATGGAGGGTTGATGGTCATGTATCCATCTCGCGATGAAATTGGTACCACATGCATAATTGCATATCATGATAGTTGGAATTGCATATGTCTGGATGAATTCACGATTGAGTTGTTATTGCTGAATTTTTATAATGTGTTCATGAATGTGTTGTTGTTGCTGAATTATATGGTTGAAGATGTTATGACATGCTTATGCTAATTTATTTATATTCCATATTCTAATATATTTATGATAAATTATGATTATTCACCCTGCCTGCTTGGAAATGTTGTCTCCTATGTGGGTAACTTGCAGATGATAAAGAATAGTCTCGCACTGCAAGAAGATTTGTTCAGAGTCTCGAAGTGTACCTTATATTACTTTAGGAGTGGTCTGGAGTCTTGTGTCCTGCTCTGTGTCATGTAACATCGGGATGGGGTTTTATTTATTAGACTTGTTCTAGTGATATTATTATTTGAAGAATATTTCCTTTATTTTATGATGTTAAAACTCTGGATGATTAATGTTATGTGCATGAAATAAAATATTGAGTTTTGAATTATGAATTTTAATTTCCGCTGCAAAATGTTATATGTTATTCTTGGTTTAACTAACCCGTGTTACGGGACAGGACACTGTTATTTTGATGTTTTTCGAAGAAATGTATTACCCTTCTTGTTGATTACTCTGATATTATTCTAAATATTTTGTTTTGGGTAAAAGGGTGTTACATTGTGCCCACAACTGCTCAAAATGGGGTTGATTGAGTGTCGCGAGTTAACTCCTCCTTCTGGTAAACTTCACCAAGGTTGGAATCTCTATGCCTACTGTGTTTTTCACTCTGGAGCTCCTGGACATGATGTTAATGATTGCAAGGTGTTAAAGCATCAAGTGCAAGATTTAATTGATGAAGGAGTAATAACTTTTGGACTAACCGGGCGGGAAGTGCCGCAAGTTGACGCATGCAGTAATACAAAAGAGGTGGTCAACTTTCTTTCTTCTAGAATCATTACTCAAGCCAAGTCTTCAAAGAGGTTACATCAACAACCTTCATTCTCTCCTTGGCCGAGTATGAGTAAGAGAGTGCAGGGGCATGTTATGCGCTAAAAGCAATATCAATAACAAAATGATCAACCACAACCTCGGGGTCAGTGATCGGTAAAATAGCAAGTGTACTATTTTATCGATGTTGTTATAAATGGGAAAAAGCCAGTGTCGATCTCTTGAGCATTGCACAGTGAATTAAGTTTATTTTTCGAATCGATTTCAATTGAACAAAACCTTGATTGGTGGTTTGTTTTGAGTCAAAATTATAAAAGAAAGAAAACAGGTAAATAGACAAGTAAAAGTTGTATGAATACAAGAGTAATGCCCGAAGGGTGTATAATTGGCAAAGTAATGACTAAATCGTTCGTTGAATTTAAAAAGTTATGTTTCACCCTAATCTTTCCCTATGTCATAAATTATTTTCCAAAATTCCTTTTAAGAAAAACCTTTGGTATTCTTCCTTGGCCCTAATTCCTCAGAGACCAAGGAAGAACATCAAGCAATAGTTCTGAAATAAAAACACGTTTTCACAAGGTATTCTACTTCCTTAGAAATATCTACTATGATAAAAGCTATGCAACTAGGTTGGGGTGGTTGGTTTGGCCAATCCCTAACTATGATCAATTATCGATTTTTCCAAAAAAGACAAAGCATTAAGAATGTTTCATACAATAAAGATAAAGGTTCAAACATTCAAACTCATATAAGAAACTTAAAAGTCATTACAAAAGCATATCAGGGACACCCCCTGGCATTGGGGCGGTTTATCCGTGCATGTTCATAACAAAAATAAAAACAACATCAAGAAAAAGAGATATTACAATAATATATGGATCGGTTGGATCGTCAATTGCTTCCGGTTTTGATCGATCCTTCTTCTCCCCGAATTTCTCTTTTTGTCTCTCTCAATCATAAAATAATAAAATATAATGTAATTCGTTTTCAAACCATATTGTGCCTAGTATAACAAATCACCAATTACACCGTGAAATGTCCAAACTGCCCTCCGAGAATTTTCAAGTCAACATACACTAAAAGATAACATTTTGTTTGCTTCCAAATTCCCTGACACGGGCCGTATCAGGCGACACTGGTGACCGTGTCAGGTTGTTGATCCACTTAAGCACACGCATCATCTTTAGGGGCCATGACACAGGCACCCGTGTCATGCTTCTGATTTGCTTCCCAACATCTTTGAGGCCTCCTTATTGTGGACCTCTTGACACGGGCTGTGACAGGTCACACGGGCACCCGTGTCAGGCTTCTGATATATCCTTTTCAACCTTTTTCTGCACTCGGAAGTCTTCACAATGGCGTCTGATTACCAGCTTATCGCGAGCCTGAAAACACATTTAAAAAACAACCAAATCACACGCACCAATAGTAAAAATGATAAAAATAACGAAACATGACCTGCTTGAAAAACAAATATGAAATCCAAGATGAAAACAAAACCAAAAGACTCAAAAACAAATGCACATATACGAAACGAACGAAATAAACAGTTTGAAATATACTGCTAAAGACCGCTGATCAGTCAGCAACAACAGGCACAAAGACCAGTTCAGCAAAGTACAAAAGAAATGGAACGGAAAGTTGACCCTATCGCATTTCCGTATGTTGTATTGCTTCAAGAGTTACTTAAATTGAACCTGGTTGAACTCCGTACCATGAGGGCTCCTTCTCCTGACAATCTACCACCAAATTTTGATGCAAACTCCGGGTGCAAATTCCATTCGGGTGCCCAGGGGCACAATATTGAGAAATGCTGGGCTTTTCGGAATAAGGTACAAGACCTAACTGACTCCAAAGCAATCAATTTTCTCCCTCACCCAAACATACTTTGAAACCCAATGCCTAATCACGGTGGAGTCGGAATGAACCTTGTGAATGAAGGTGCAAAGGTTGTTACACCAGATGGTTGGTTCTTAAGCTGAAATCTTCGAATTAATCACCTAGGCTGCAAGGGTATCCGCTGAAGCGAATAAATCCAGAAGTATTCAAATACTTTCAGTAATGGAAATTGTGTGTTTGTCTTTCTTCATTGCATTTTCATCCCTAGTTGTGAGCAACCCTTTACTTTTGTTTAGTTTTATAAGATAGAAAATTATATGTTTTTGTGTTTATTATGCATTTGTCTACTTGTTAAGATTGTACAAATTTATGTTTTTGACCTATACTATGTTTTAATGTCAATACTAAAAGATTTCGATTGGTACATACATTAAAAGGAATCATAATTTTTTTACTTAAGTATGTATTGATACATACGATCTTTGTATCGACACATTATTCGTTATACTTCACAAAATTGTTTTTTACTTCAGTATGTATCGATACATACGATCTATGTATCAATTCATGTTCCTTTTATGTTTCTATAAACAGGTTATGTATCGATCCATACGTATAATGCATCGATACATGCTTTATTTCTGTTTCTGGAAATAAGCTTTGTATTGATACATTTGTGTTATGTATCGATTCATGCTTTGATTAATTCTCTGTATTTATTCAAGGCTTCAGTATGCATCGATGCATACATTATTGTATCAACTCATATCAGTTATAAAACTAACATGTATCGATACATACGTGGTTTGTATCGATACATAATTCTGTTTTTCTTCTAATAGCTTCTGTTTTGATATAAAAGGCTATGGGAGTTCTGTCTTTTTAGTGCAACGAATTCTTAGGTGAAAATTGAAGAACACAGTCGAAGGAAGTTTGGTGTGCATCAATTTGTGAGCAGATTTAGAGACCTGAAAGATACTTCATCTTCATCCCTTTCTCAATCACTTTGATTCAATAACATCAACATATAATCATTCTTGTTCTGTGGATTAGAGGATCAAGGAGATAACGTTCAGCGGAACGACCAAGGATCTAGCTGAGTTGAAGGTTTGAAGGGGGTTTCGAGGAAAACCCATTTGGTTTGTCCTTCAAGAACGGGCGTGTTCTTGAGGGTTTGTTAGTCATGTTTGCAGAACAGATTCAACCGCAACGTAGGGTTTGGAAATTGGGTTATTTCGCAAACAAATCGTAGAACCGGTGAATTGTTCGCAGTACTTTCAGGGAATTCTTGATTGCACTCAGATCAAGTGAAGGTTCATACAAGGGGAAGATCTTCGTGTTTATATTTTTGGTTTTGTATTGTAAACTTGTAAACAACGAATTCACATTATTGATATAACAAAGTCTCAATTTCGGTTTGAAATTGAGAGGGATACATCCCCGCACGCAAGGACGATAGTGGGGAACTTCCTTACTAAATCTTTGTGCATTGTATTCGTTCTCTATCTCTTTACGTTTTGAACAAGTGTCTAATTCAGTTTTCATATCGTGTCTTTACGTTTCATGATACAATAGTGGTAAGAAAGCTTTTATCAAATCACCATTATTGTTAATCATTGAATACATACACGCCAAGTGTTTGACAAAACTGTTTGCTGAGTTTTGTTCATTGGAAATAGAATTTAGTGATTAGTGCATTTCATATGTTTTAATCGTGTGTTAATAAGTCTTTGTCATCCTAATATAAATCCAGCATTTATTCGCGGGTCCGGTTTTCTTGTAGCTGGTCCAGAATAGACGGAAGTCGATTCGGGATCGTAATTTTCTGCTAATTTTCAAAAACTCTGAAAAGTATTTTTAAATCCTTGTTATCAAGGAGGTGATCTATTCACCCCCATGTCGATCACTAGCCACACCGTCTAAGAAGTGGTATCAGAGCATCAGTTCGCTGGTGCTTTGTGGCTGCCTGTAACGATATGGATTCTGAAGCAAAAGGGGCGTATAATAGAGCTCCTGTTTTCAACGGTGAAAATTATGGCTACTGGAAAGACTGCATGCGAGTTCACATAAATTTTGTGGATAGGCGCATATGGACTGCCATTCAAAATGGTCCTTTTCAAATTACCATGACGAATGCGGCAGGCGCCATAGTTCCTAAACCAGAAGATGATTAGGATGAGAAAGATGAGAAAAAGTGGTCAAGTGATTGGAGAGCTCGAAATATGCTAATTTCAGCACTTAGTGCTGATGAGTATTATTGGGTATCCCATTGCTCGATAGCTAAAGAGATGTAGGATGCCTTAGAAATTGCCCATGAGGGTACTACTGAAGTAAAACAGTCCTGTATTACACACTTAATCATGAGTTTGACCTCTTTCGCATGAAACAGGGAGAATCTATCTCCGACATGCAAAAGAGATTCGTTCATCTCATCAATCGTTTGAATCCACTTGGAAAACCTGTTTCCAATGAAATAGCTACGAATAAAAATCTCAGATGTCTTAGCAGGGAATGGCAACCTAAAGTAACAACTATTAAGGAAGCCAACGATCTCACGACACTTACGACTACAACTTTGTTTGGAAAGCTGGAAGAACATCAACAAGAACTAGAAAGTCTTGAAAAAATTGAGAATAAGAGTAAAAAGGGAAAGGAGAAGAATAAAGATAAAGAGGGTGAGAAGAAGCCAATAGCTCTTGTGGCATCTAACTCAAAGTCCTCACAGAAAGAGCAAAGCAACAATGATTCTAGTAGTGACAAAGATTCGGGTGATGAGGAAATGAGACTTTTTGTTAGGAGATATAATAGATTCATTCGAAATAATGGAATCAAACATTTCGACAAAAATCTCATGAATTTTCGAAGACAATCTATAGATTCAAAACAGGAAGAGAATAAGAAGAATAAAGGAAAGGGATCTTGTTTTAATTGTGGTAAATCTGAACATTACAAGACAGATTGTCCTATGAAGAAAAAGGATAAAGGAAAAGCTCCACCAAAAAGGTACAACAAACAAAGAAGAGCTTATATTGCTTGGGAAAGTGATAGTGATTCATCAAGCACACAAAGTTCAAGTGATAGTGATGAAACCACAAATTTGTGTCTTATGGCTCACACCAATTACCATTCCTACCACAAGAAGAAAAACCATGATAAAAAGGTAAAACAAGCATACTATAATAACTTTTCTTCTATGTCTTTTTCTGAACTGAAAATAGCTTTTGAAAAACTGCATAACAAAGTTGTAGATGCGTTTAAGAGATTATCTTCCAATAAACAAAGTTTTTCATTTTTGGAAGGTAAAGTATACAAAGCTGAAAAAGATTTAGAAATTTTGAAAGCAAGTATTTCAGAAAATTCAAAAGATATTGACATTAATGGTTGTAATAAACTTAGTTATTATGAAGCTTGTCATATTTGGCAACAAGAGGTTAACACTCTTAAGGTCAAGTTGGAAAAAGCTTTACAACCTAAGGTTACTTATGTCGTTGATTCTAGGTTGTTTAAGAAGTCATTAAATCCACCATATGCAAAATACTCTTTTATTCCAAAGGATTTAATGAACATAAATAAACAACATCATCATCATGGTTTATGTCATTATTGTTATCGTGCTGGCCATACCATTGAAAAATGCAAGTTTAGGAGATTTCTTTTTCCTAAAGGTATTTATCAATGGAAGCCTAAAGGCAACCATGTTACCACTTACCCACTTGGACCTAATGAAAATTGGGTACCTATTTCTCTCTTTTGATATTGTAGGATGAATGTCTTGCATCCGTAGATAGAAGATGGCTTCTAGATAGCGGGTGTTCAAGGCACATGAAGGGTGACATATTACTTTTTATTGACTTCAAAGAAAAGAAGAAGGGATATATTACTTATGGAGACAATAACAAAGGAGCTATGCTTGGTAAAGGTAGTGTAGGTAATCCCTTTACCACTACTATTTCTGATGTCCATCTTGTAGAGGGACTTAAACACAATTTGTTAAGAATTAGTCAATTGGCGACAAGGGTTATAAGGTGTATTTCACAAACACTTGCTGCATAATTGAACATGCTGAACAAAATGTTGTGTTTAAGGGAGTAAGAGTAAACAATATCTATATGCTTGATCTTTTGGATGCATCTTTAACAAGCACTAAATGTCTAGTTACCTTGAATGATGATTCTTGGCTTTGGCATAGACGTTTAGCCCATGTTAATTTCGATTTGCTCAATAAGGTTGTATCTAAGGATCTAGTAATCGGTCTTCAAAAAATAAAATTTTCAAAAGACCACCTATGTGATGCATGCCAAATGGGAAACAAACAAGGGTCTCTTTTTAAATCTAAAAATATAATTTCAACTTCAAGACCCCTTGAGCTTCTCCATATGGACCTCTTTGGACCTTCTAGGACAAAGAGTTTAGGGGGAAATTACTACAGTTTTGTAATTGTTGATGACTATTCTAGATTTACTTGGACTATATTCCTTCATAGAAAAGATGAAACTTTTTCTGCTTTTAAGAGTTTTGCAAAACTGTCCCAAAACAAAATGAATTCTAAAATAGTTACAATTCGAAGCGATCATGGAGGTGAATTTCAAAACTATCTCTTTGATAAGTATTGTGACAAGTATGGCATTGAGCATAACTTTTTAGCTTCTCGAACTCCACAACAAAATGGTGTTGTGGAGCGCAAAAATCGCGTTTTAGAGGAATTGGCAAGAACAATGCTAAATGAGGGTGGATTACCAAAATATATTTTGGGCTGATGCAATTAGCACAAATTGTTATGTTTTAAACATAATTTTAATTCGTCCTATTTTAAATAAAAACCCTTATGAAATTTTAAAAGGAAGAAAGCCAAACTTGTCTCATCTTCACGTATTCGGTTGTAAGTGTTTTGTTTTGAATAATGGTAAGGAAAATATTCGGAAGTTTGATGCAAAAGCGGATGAAGGTATCTTTCTTGGATACTCACAATCAAGTAAAGCATATAGAGTATATAATAAGCATTTACTTTCTGTTGAAGAATCTGTCCATGTTTCTTTTGATGAGTCTTATCTGAAAAGTGTCGGAAAAGGTATTTCTTTTGATGACCCAGGTGTATCTATAGAAGACATACTCAAGGAAGCTGTTACGGAAATTGATCAATCCATAACAGTTGCCAATGGGAAGGAGGAAGATACTAGTCATGAAAAAGATAAGGAAGAAGGGACAGCTGAGGTGAATGACCTTCCACCAGCTTGGGGATCTTCAAAAGACCATCCCATTGACAAAATTTTGGGATACATTTCAAAGGGAGTATTGACTCATTCTAAGATAAGTAACTTATGTTCTCACTTCGCTTTTGTTTCATAAGTAGAACCTAAAAATGCCAAAGAGGCCTTGATTGATGAATTTTGGCTAATGGCCATGCAAGAAGATCTTAATCAATTTAAAATAAATGGCATTTGGGAACTTGTTCCTCGTCCGCGAGATCATCATATCATAGGTACTAAATGGGTTTTTAGGAATAAGCTTGCTAAAAATGGAGTGATAACTAGGAACAAGGCACGATTAGTAGCACAAGGGTATAACCAAGAGGATGGCATAGACTATGAGGAAACTTATGCTCCAGTTGCTCGCCTTGAAGCTATACGTCTCTTGCTTGCTTATGCGTGTTCTAAGAATTTAAGTTTTACCAAATGGACGTAAATAGTGCATTTCTAAATGGTGTCATAAATGAAGAGGTATATGTCTCACAACCTCCTGGTTTTGAGAATTCTGAATATCTATATTATGTTTACAAATTAAAACGACCATTGTATGGTCTTAAGCAAGCCCCTAGGGTTTGGTATGAAAGACTTAGCAAATTTCTACTTGATCATGGATATTCAAGAGGTAAAGTGGATAATACACTCTTCATTAAACACAAAGGGAAGCACATTCTTTTAGTTCAAGTTTATGTAGACGATATAATTTTTGGTTCAACTAACATACACTTGGTCGAAGAGTTTTCTAACGTTATGCAGGGGGAGTTTGAGATTAGTCTTATGGGGGAGCTAAATTACTTCCTATGCCTCCAAATAAAGCAGCTTGATGAAGGTACAACAGTGTGTCAAACAAAATACTGTAGAGAACAGCTCAAGCGCTTTGGAATGAATGACTCAAAATCAATCGACACCCCTATGCCTACCAATGGGAACCTTGACAAAGATGAATATGGTAAGAATGTAGATGTCAAAAAGTATAGAGGTATGATTGGATCTCTCTTGTATCTTACTGCTTCTAGGCCTGACAACATGTTTAGTGTTCGTCAAGCGTAAATTTAGATATCTTCATGGAACATCTAAATATGGGTTTTGCTATTCGAAAGGAAGTGATTGTAGCTTGGTAGGTTACTCCGATTCTGATTTTGCTGGCTGCAAATCAGATAGGAAAAGCACTAGTGGTACATGTCACTTGTTTTCAAACTCTTTGGTAAGTTGGCATAGCAAAACGCAAGTATCTATGGCGTTGTGAACTGCAGAGGTTGAGTATGTTGCAACCGCTAGTTGTTGCGCTTAGATTTTGTGGCTAAGACAACAACTATAAGACTTTGATATACAACTCAAATGTATTCCAATAAAATGTGATAACACTAGTGCCATTAATCTTACTAAGAATCTTGTTTTACACTCACGCACTAAACACATAGAGATTAGACATCACTTTCTTCGCGATCATGTTGAAAAAGAAGACGTTGTATTTGAGCAAGTTGATACTAAAAACTAACTTGCTGACATTTTCACTAAACCTTTAGCAACATAACCATTCGTCGTGAATTAGGGATTTTAGATCTCTCCTCATTGGTGTCTTAAGCTTGTTTGATCTTATTTATATATGTCTCATTTTATTTGTTGAGATTTGATTTTAGACTTCATTCAAATTTCACAAGGTTACATCAACTGAGGTAATATTATTCCTTTCTATATCTTGTTGAAATTGTGTGATTGATGTATATTAGAACAAATTTTCTATGATCATTTATATGTACTTCTTTACATATATTGTTTGATCATTAATGATTGTTTTGTGAATTATACTTGAGCATCATCATCCTGACATGATTCATAATTCATCTCCACTGGTCTGCTAAAAAATTAATCAAAATCTGGTTTAGCATCAGTATGTATCGATACAACAAAGGTATGTATCAATACATTCATACTTTGTATCGATGAATCTAGTTATGAGTCGATCTATGTTCTGATTATTTCACATTTTTCAAACTGGTTACAATATGTATCGATACATACGCTTTTTGTATCGATACAAAGTTCGTATTATTTCACATTTTTCAAATTAGTTACAGTATGTGTCGATACATTTTCACTTTGTATCGATGCATAGGAACTTTTAAAAACCAAAATTCGTCAAATGGATCGATTCATTACTACTTGTATCAATGCATACTGATTAATTTTCGTTAAATACCTTTTAATTAATTTTTTGAATCGACACATCAGCAGCAGTTACAACATTTATAGCAGTTTTAAACATTTTTAACCTTCTTCTTCATCTCATAACATACTGCATCCTGCGGCTAACCCTAAAAACCTCCATACCTCTTCATCTCCAAACCCTAATTTCATCATCATGCCTCCAAGAACAATTCCTGCTAGGCCAAGGGGTAAAGGTAAAGCAAAAGAACATGTTGGTCCTTCACATCAGTCGCCTCCTCCTCCAGAAATTCCTCTAAATGCATTGACTCTCCTTCATCCTGCCATTGTTGATGAGTTTGAGGAAACTTTCAAGACAAGGTTAGTGATGAAACCCCATGTATTTAATACAAATGACGCTCTCTCTCTGCATTTGAATGAGGTTGCTGATCTGATTAATGCACAAACTCTTGGGTCTTTTTTGACGGCTAATGATGATTATCATAAGGATTTCATCCGTGCTTTTTATGTTGGCCTTCAATCTGGTAGAGGATATATGTTTAAGTGTTCAATTGGAACGAGAACCTACTCTTTTGAAGCTGTTGATGGGTACAAAGTGTTCTAAATTCCGTTTTCGACGTCGGGGTTCAAGTCTTGGCATGACCAGAAATTTGACACTGAATTTAAAATTAAGGAGTATATTGCATCTATACTGAAATTGGAAAGACCTCTGGGTGAGGATGAGCAAGTTACATCTGGCATGATTAAGAGCATTCCTAGGATACTTCATTGGATTGTCTCACACATTTTGCGTCTAAGGTCCGGTGGACATTCTAGGTTGGACAAACCAGATATCCATCTTTTGTATCTTCTGCAAAATAAGGTTCCGTTGAATTGGCTTAACTATTTTGTGAAACGCTTTTTTCTTACGCGTAACAGTTCCAAGAACATTGCTCTTGGATATGATGCTCAGATTATGCGTATCATCAAATCTTGGAATATTGTCATGTCTTTGGTTCCTCTCATTTCTCCTTCCACTGCTCAAGAGTTCAATAGTGCTACTTTATCGCATATGGGATATCGATGGGACTCGGAGCATAAATGTCTCTACTTAATCGAAAGAGGATCCAGAACTCGAGTGTACACCTTTGATGTGCCTTCTGAATAAGTGTTTGTGGCTGAAGATCAAAGGGATGAAGAAATGCAGGATGTTAATGAAGAAAATGTGTCTGACGCAATTGCTGGTTGGGGTGAATGGGTGCCACAAAGGTGGTCTCCAACCAACTATGAACCTGACCCAACGGTTCCTCCATTCACTGATTCTATATCCTTTCTACTCCTCCTGCATACCTATCTCATATGTTTGAGAAAATGGAGATTGCAAATCAGACCCGTCATGAAGAAGCACGTGCTTGGCACGTTCAACAAACTGAGTGGCACAACAAGCATCGTGAGTGGCATGATAAGCACACTCAAATGTACCATAACCAACATTCATGGCATATAGAATTGGTCAAGTGACATCAAGTCTTCTACAATGAAATGTCTGGTTTTATGGATGATTTTTGTTCTCATCCTGGCATCATGGACAGGCTTAGAAGTGTTGAAGTTCTGAATTGGTTTAGGCGTTAGAGTTTCAAGGGCCAAAATCCTGATGAGATGCCTCCTCCACCGCCTCCACCAAGCTTCAGAGATCCTGATAGAGCTGATGAGTAGTCCTGTGGAGGCCATAACCCTTTGTAGCCATAATCATATCTTTGCATTGCATTTCATTTTATCATCATGTTGCTTTAGTTTCTTTTGATTTATTGTTCAAACTTTGTATCTTTTTGGTTTTGATTTTGTAATTAAAATACTTCTTAACTATTCAATGCTTATTTCCATTTTCCTTTTGTTTAATTGTGTTGTTTTTGCCGTTCTTTTTCATTATTTACGAGTGATTCTTTCATGTTAAGCTTCTTTCTTGGTGATTGTTTAGCTTCTATATCAATATTGCTGGTTATTGCTACATCTTTCTTGCTTCAAATAGATTGTTTTCTCTTCTTCTTTTTGATGTTGACAAAGGAGTAGAAGAAAGAAATGAAGATGTTGACATGTTGACATCTATGCACAAACTCAAGGGGAGTGTTTTACACATCTTGCTAAAATTTGCCATCATCAAAAAGGGGGAGTTTGTGAGCAACCCTTTACTTTGGTTTAGTTTTGTATGATAGCAAATTATATGCCTTTGTGTTTATTGTGCATTTGTCTACTTGTTAAGATTGTACAAATTTATGTTTTTGACCTATACTATGTTTTAATGTCAATACTAAAAGATTTTAAGTGGTACATACATTAAAAGGAATCATAATTTTTTTTACTTAAGTATGTATCGATACATACGATCTTTGTATCGACACATTATTCGTTATACATCACAAAATTGTTTTTGGCTTCAGTATGTATCGATACATTTCATCTTTGTATCAATACATGTTCCTTTTATGTTTCTATAAACAAGTTATGTATTGATCCATACGTATAATGCATCGATACATGCTTTATTTCTGTTTCTGGAAATAAGCTTTGTATCGATACATTCGTGTTATGTATCGATTCATGCTTTGATTAATTCTCTGTATTTATTCAAGGCTTCAGTATGCATCGATGCATGCATTTTTGTATCAACTCATATCAGTTATAAAACTAACATGTATCGATACATACGTGGTTCGTATCGATACATAATTCAGTTTTTCTTTTAACAGCTTCTGTTTTAGATATAAAAGGCTATGGGAGTTCTGTTTTTTTAGTGCAACGAATTCTTAGGTGAAAATTGAAGAACATAGTCAAAGGAAGTTTGGTGTGCATCAATTCGTGAGCAGATTTAGAGACCTGAAAGATACTTCATCTTCATCATCTTCTCAATAACTTTGATTCAAGAACATCAACACATAATCATTCTTGTTCTGTGGATTAGAGGATCAACGAGATAACGTTCAGCAGAACGATCAAGGATCTAGCTGAGTTGAAGGTTTGAAGGGGGTTTCGAGGAAAAACCATATGGTTTATCCTTCAAGAATGGGCGTTTTCTTGAGGGTTTGTTAGTCATGTTTGCAGAACAGATTCAACCGCAACGTAGGATTTAGAAATTGGGTTATTTCACAAACAGGTCGTGGAACCGGTGAATTGTTCGCAGTACTTGCAGGGAATTCTTGATTGCGCTCAGATCAAGTGAAGGTTCATACAAGATAAATATCTTGGTGTTTAGATTTCTGGTTTTGTATTGTAACCCTATAAACAACGAATTCAGCATTATTGATATAACAAAGTCTTAATTTCGATTTGAAATTGAGAGGGAGACGTACCCACACACGAGGTAAAAAGTGTGGAACTTCCTTACCAAATCTCTGTGTATTGTATTCTTTCTCTATCTCTTTACGTTTTCAACAAGTTTGTAATTCAGTTGGCGTATCGTATCTTTACTTTTCATGATACAATAGTGGTAAGAAAGCTTTTATCAAATCACCATTATTGTTAATCGTTGAATACATACACACCAAGTGTTTGACAAAACTGTTTGCTGAGTTTTGGTCATTGGAAATATAATTTAGGTCATTGGTCATTTGACAAAACTGTCTACAATTAGGTTTTCTGCTGCAATGTTCTACTGCTCAGCAATCTACAGTTCGGCAATCGGTCGTTTGACGGCTAGATTCTGTTACTCGACAATCCACAATTCTACCATCCACCGATTTTAAGGTATGTTTTTGCTTTGGTTTTCACACTATGATTTGGTGTATCTCACTTTTGTTGTTGTATCTCACCATGTTGTTTCATTTAATTCTACAATCCACCATGTTTTTCACAGTATGAATTTTATTGTTGTTTATCGGCAGATTCGTAGCAGTTTCTTTAACTAAAGTGTTGGATTCATAACCCTCTTTTCTAGCTGGTGAGTCTTTCCTTATCTTTATAGTTGTTTGATTCATAAGTATAGAACCTCAATTCGTGATGCACATCAACTATTCGACGAAATGCATATTGAACTGTGTTTGACTTATATTCACTTATTTTTTCTTAATCTCAAATCAAACTTGAAGCTTCCTAGTTTTATGAGACTTTTCCTATTATTCTTATGTTTATCACTAGATAGAAACATGGTTTTACCTATATTAAGCATTAAATAATCAACCACTAAAGACTGTTGTTGAAGTTTTGGCATCAATGTTTGTTGTAGTATCACTGTGTATGTGTGTTTTGATATGTGGTGTAAGTTGTTGATCTGCTGCAAGTAGGGGTTTGTATGTGTGTTCTAGAATTGGTTGGAAGGAGAGACTAGAAGACACTAGTTAAATATATAGGCTTTATTGGATATTACTTAATAAAGCAAATACTAACCATAATTATACCTAAGTATTAATAACACTAATTATTCCTCGGAGCAAGTTCTTGATAGACTCTTTCACCTTTTCGATTTTCATCGTTCCAACGTCTTGTGGTACTGGTTTACTAATGACACTATGGAGCTGTTGAAAAAGGTCTTTGAGTAACTCTTCCATCTTGTAAGATTGAGAGAGATTAACCCAAGCATGAATCCTGAAACGTTTCTTGACTTTTGGATCATCACAGACTTGTTTTTCCAATGTTGTTTTCCCTAATCCTCCCATTCCATAGATTGAAATCACATCTCTATTTGGTTCATATTTGAAATGAAAATCACACACTTACTTTTTTGGTTGTTCAGTTCCAACTAAATCAACTTCCTCTAGAAAAAGAGCATCACCTGTTGGAATCAATATCAATAAGTGCACATACATGATACATTTAAATAAACTATATTAGCTATTTATTAAAGTTAAATGTTTTAAAAAATATCTTTAATAAATTAACATATATTATAGATTCTAAGATAGGATGGTTTAGTGAGTAAACAAATAGAATGGTTTGGTTTCTGCACAAAAGTATGATTATTATTGTAAGTTATTTTCTATCCATGAGTTTTGATTGAATACTTATATCTTTAGTCTAAATAAAGACAAAATTTAAATTTATTTTAAAATAATACTAACTTAAACTATTTATTGAAAATGAATATTCATATACAAACCTTGAATATTCTTAAGAGTTTGATCTTCGGGAACATAAATTTTCTCAAGGGTACTCTTGATCTTACTCTCCCATATGGAGACAAGCTCGTTGAAAGTCACAAAGTTGCCATGAGGCCTAAATTAGTATACTGTTTTGCTCAAAGTTCTTGTATCATCCACAGTTTTTATGGTAAATGTTCCAATATCTTCTTCCTTCACATATACTCTTGTACAACATGAGCCAATTGTATTTTCAAAATCAATTATGGCTGATGTAATCAATCAAAGACTAAAGATCGATGTTTACCTACCATGTTTCTGTTTCCAAGAATGATCACTTTGTCTCTGGGAGGAGCTGTGACATTTTGTTGAACTAATGTTGTGAGGAAGTATCCGGCGAAGGTGTTGGAGCTGACGTAAGTGTAAGGAATTCTAGAGGCTTCAACGGCTCTTCGGATTTTTGCCTTTTGGTCGAAGAAGCTGGTTACAGGCTCAACAGCATGGTGACGATTAACGTCCATCCCGAATTCAGATGGGAGAAACCTCTGATAATAATACGGTGAAATGTTTAGTATAAGAATTTGTATGGTGCATCAAAAAAAAGTATACTGAGTTTTAAATCAACTTCCAATAGCAAAAGAGCATCACCTGTTGGGGTCAATATCTATAAGTGCACATACATGATACATTTAAATAAACTATATTATCTATTTATCAAAGTTAAATTTTTAAAAAAATATCTTTAATAAATTAACATATATTATAGATTCTAAGATAGGATGGTTTAGTGAGTAAAAAAATAGAATGGTTTGGTTTCTGCACAAAAGTATGATTATTATTGTAAGTTATTTTCTATCCATGAGTTTTGGTTGAATACTTATATCTTTAGTCTAAATAAAGACAAAATTTAAATTTATTTTAAAATAAAATAATAATAAAAGATAATATAGTAAATATATTATGTATTGAAAAATTCATGTATGCAAAAAGCATGATGAAAAGTACTACCTTGACTATCCAGCCTTGATGAAAGCCTTTGACTTCAGCCTGAACCTACACCAGACATGATTGGACGTCCATTAGAGAGAACTTCAACTTTGGATTTGATTCCTTGTATATCTGACGCTATTTTGTGCCTAGCTCCCAGGGTCTTGAGGGCAAAAACCATCCTATGAATAACAAAATATTTGTTTCTTTGTTGATGTTTGCTTCCTTGTTGATGATCAACAAGTCGAATACTGTATTCATCTATAACATCTTCCATATGACTTTACCAATCGATTTGATGCATACGGCCTAAGAGTAAGAGTGTAGTGCAAGCAATGCTTTATAGAAAATTGATGAATGATTAGTGAAGTCATTCCAAAATTTAATGAGTAAATAATAGTAGTAGTATATATGTATTGTATAAATGCTTTAAAATAATAATAATTTAAAACTATATATATATATATATATATATATATATATATATATATATATATATATAATGAGACGCCCAGACTAATGACAACTAACAAGTTCTTGGTATTGTATAAGTATTTCTAAATTCAAGTTAAATAAAATAAAAAATTGAAATTAGAGAAGAAATGCATAGTTTACTGAGTAAAATATATTATTTTAGATGAAATTATTTAACAAGCTTCTAATGTTAAAATTAAAGAATTATTAAGCATAAAAAACAATATGAAAAATTACGTTGATTAAGTTTTTTAATAATAGTTATTGATATTTATGTATTAATATAAATAATTTGTATATATAGGCTTTATTGGATATTACTTAATAAAGCAAATACTAACCATAATTGTACCAAAGTATTAATAATACTAGATACAATAGATTATAATACTAATTATTTTGTTATATATCATAATTATACACCGACATTTGGATCTTCACATTTGATTATTGAAGCTCTAAAATGAGACAAGTCAAAATTTTGGTTTAAATCACAAGTGACATCTAATCCTTGTTTTAACTTCAAATTTGTCTCGCCGTCCAAATTCATTGTCTCAATATAACTGACTGCATCCTCATAACTTGAGGAAAGAAGTACTAGGTCTGCAGGGAAGAATTAATCATTTATTATCTTTACTATATGTCCCACCCTGATATTCTTCCATTCAGTATATTCAAATGTTCCATGACCTTTATGCACTTTAACTCTTCTATTGTTCACCTCAATATCTTGTGATTGAAGTAAGTAAATTAATTATACATGTGATATGGTGTGATGTCTTTTGGCGATTTCATTGAATTTGTAATCTGTGTGCAAAAACTTTAAACGACACTAGTTTTAAAATGGAGGGAGTATTATTTGGTTGTTTTTTCTCCTAAAATGGGTATGTTTGTAACGAGCTAAAAGTTTAATAAACTTTACTTAGGAGGGTTGTTAGAAGATATGAAAACACCTTATAGCATCTTTGATACTATCGTAGAATATCTTAGATTATTTGATAGGGTTTTATTCTAATATTAGATTACCTCTTATGGTTAGTTTCATATATATTAGTTATTATCATGTTTTGTTTCTCTGTTTCAGAATTTAAAGTTTTCAAATAATAATCAAACCATGTTCGTAATTCAATGTTTATTTTTTCTTTCCCCCTTTATCCGAGACTACTTACAGAATGATGATTTATAGTCCAACTAGTTTGATGAGTGATTATGACTTGTTCTTGGATTTTACAATTGAAAACATCACTACGTTGAGTTTTGTTGAAAGAAATCTTTGTTTGAAACACATTGAATACTAAAATGGTTTAATATGTGTTTAGTTCTTGTAATATACACTTCATGTGCTACTATTGTATTACAAATGAAATATATGACAACATATTATTTATATTATACCGTAAAGTAATCTAAGCCTACCTTAAAGTACACTATTTGTTTATTTCTTCAGTCACCAACATAAGATCTCATTCTTAGTGGTCTAAACAATAGCTACATTTTCGGTGTACATTTAGCTTAGTATTTGACATGCCTCTTTCTAATTATACTTACAAAAAATATTTATTTTTTTTGCAGAAATTAAAAGAAGAGTCATATAAATTTCATTGGACTAGTTTTTGTTGTCGAATAACTATTGAAGTAAGTACTTATTATATACTCATCTTATCATGTTTGAACATTTAAATTATGTTACACATTTATATTATTTTTACTATATATAGTTTTTGTCATCTTTTATTTTACATTTAGGACTGCTCATGATTTAATAGTCTTTAATTTAAGATTCAATGTCTTGATTTCTTTTGTAGTCATGGCAATTGATAAATCATGGATTGACAAACCACAAGACACGCTTGAATATGAAAATGGATTAATTAATTTTTTGAATTTTGCATTTCACCATAAATCTATTGATGGTCTTAAGATAAAGTGCCCATGTTCAAAATGTGGTTTCAAGAAGTGGGGAACATGGGATGAGGTTTATGTACACCTCAAAAATAGACCTTTTCCAAAAAATTACAAAGTTTGGAACTGGCATGGTGAAGGGTCAAGTATAAATGAGCCTGAAGTAGTTGAAAGAGTACATGTCATAGAAGATACCTTCCAATCAAAAAATGAAATGGAAAACATGGTCCATGATGCATTTGGATTTACCCAAAGTAGTCAGAATAATCTTGATCCATCTTCTGAGCACAACCGTGAAGGGTGTAACTCGATGCGGGGTGAAGATAAAGTCGAGTTTCTTGAGTTGTTAAAAGATGTTAATCAACCATTATATGAAGGGTGTACAAACTACTCAAAGTTGTCATTTCTAATTAAATTGTATCATATAAAATGCTTGTGTGGAATAAGTGATAAAGCAATGACTATGATTATAGAGTTATTAGAAGACGTGTTTGTAGATGCCAAAATTCCTGTTTCATTCTACGAGGCTAAGAAAATCATCACCAAACTTTGTCTTGATTATACCAAGATAGATGCTTGCCCAAATGATTGTATGTTATATTGGGGTGAAGAAAATCAAGACTTAGAAGAATGCAAATGATGTAAGACATCTAGGTGGAAGGATGACAAGAAGAAGCAATCTGCAAAGATACTACGCTACTTTCCACTAAAGCCAAGATTGCAAAGACTTTTTATGTGTTCTAAAACTGCAGAGTCTATGAGATGGAATGCATTGGAAGCTAATCAAGATGGTATAATGAGACATCCTAGAGATTCTGAGGCTTGGAAAACATTTGACATACTTCATCCAGAATTTGCTACGGATTCTCGAAATGTATGACTCGGCCTAACCACTGATGGCTTTAACCCTTTCGGAGTGATGAGTACAAACTACAATATTTGGCCAGTGGTTCATATCCCATACAATCGCCCTCCTTGGGAATGCATGAAGCAAACATCAACAATCCTTTCCATGATCATTCCTGGAAAACAAGCACCGGGAAATAATATAGATGTGTACCTACAACCTCTCATTAAAGAGTTGAAAGAAATGTGGTATGATGGAGTTCAAACATTAGATTCATCAAAAAATGAAATGTTTATGATGAAGGCAGCTTTGATGTGGACTATTAGTGACTTTCCAGGGCTTAGCACTTTATCAGGATGGAACGCACACACTAAGCTTGCTTGCCCCACTTCTAACAATGACACTGATAGTTTTAGATTAAAGAATGGTGGGAAATGGTGTTTTATGGGTCATCGTCGTTTTTTAGAAAAAGGTCATAAATTTAGATTGAATCGGTCTCATTTTAATGGAAAAGTTGAGCAAAGAGATGCCCCTGCTACTTTGTTAGGGAAAGACATCTTGAATCAACTATAGGGAGTAAATGTTACCTTTGGAAAAGTGTTAGAATCTAAAGAAAAAGATGGAGGTAAAAGAAAACGCAAAAAAAAAACTATTGAAGATGGACCGAGACAATGGAGGAAGAAAAGTGTATTTTTTGATCTTCCTTATTGGGAGTCCAATTTATTGCGCCATAATTTAGATGTTATGCACATTGAAAAAAATGTATGTGATAATGTTGTATACATTTTGCTCAATGAAATTGGGAAATCAAAAGATAATCAAAAAGCTCGTGAGGATCTTAAATTAATGGGTATAAGGAAGGATATTTGGCCAGATAATAATAAAAGATTTCGCCCATCTTTGTTTACAATGTCAAATTCAAAGAAAGATGTATTCCTACGAACTATGAAAAATACTATTTATCCTGATGGATACTCAAGTAACATTTCTAGGTGTGTTGACATCAACAATCGAAAACTTTTTGGGATGAAAAGCCATGATTGTCATGTTCTTATGGAGAAAATACTACCTATTGCTATACGAAATATCCTACCAGACAATGTGACTGCAGTGTTAATGGAGTTTTGTTCATTCTTTCGTCAATTATGTGCCAAGAGTTTAAGTCACTTGGATCTCGATAGACTCCAATCTCGAATCATTCTCAATTTTTGTCACTTAGAAATGTTATTTCCTCCTTCATTCTTTACAATCTTGGTTCATTTGACTTATCATCTTGTTGAAAATGAAAATGGATTAATTAATTTTTTGAATTTTGCATTTCACCATAAATCTATTGATGGTCTCAAGATAAAGTGCCCATGTTCAAAATGTGGTTTCAAGAAGTGGGGAACATGGGATGAGGTTTATGTACACCTCAAAAATAGACCTTTTCCAAAAAATTACAAAGTTCGGAACTGGCATGGTGAAGGGTCAAGTATAAATGAGCCTCAAGTAGTTGAAAGAGCACATGTCATAGAAGATACCTTCCAATCAAAAAATGAAATGGAAAACATGGTCCATGATGCATTTGGATTTACCCAAAGTAGTCAGAATAATCTTGATCCATCTTCTGAGCACAACCGTGAAGGGTGTAACTCGATGCGGGGTGAAGATAAAGTCGAGTTTCTTGAGTTGTTAAAAGATGTTAATCAACCATTATATGAAGGGTGTACAAACTACTCAAAGTTGTCATTTCTAATTAAATTGTATCATATAAAATGCTTGTGTGGAATAAGTGATAAAGCAATGACTATGATTATAGAGTTATTAGAAGACGTGTTTGTAGATGCCAAAATTCCTGTTTCATTCTACGAGGCTAAGAAAATCATCACCAAACTTTGTCTTGATTATACCAAGATAGATGCTTGCCCAAATGATTGTATGTTATATTGGGGTGAAGAAAATCAAGACTTAGAAGAATGCAAATGATGTAAGACATCTAGGTGGAAGGATGACAAGAAGAAGCAATCTGCAAAGATATTACGCTACTTTCCACTAATGCCAAGATTGCAAAGACTTTTTATGTGTTCTAAAACTGCAGAGTCAATGACATGGAATGCATTGGAAGCTAATCAAGATGGTATAATGAGACATCCTAGAGATTCTGAGGCATGGAAAACATTTGACATACTTCATCCAGAATTTGCTACGTATTCTCGAAATGTATGACTCAGCCTAACCACTGATGGCTTTAACCCTTTCGGAGTGATGAGTACAAACTACAATATTTGGCCAGTGGTTCATATCCCATACAATCGCCCTCCTTGGGAATGCATGAAGCAAACATCAACAATCCTTTCCATGATCATTCCTGGAAAACAAGCACCGGGAAATAATATAGATGTGTACCTACAACATCTCATTAAAGAGTTGAAAGAAATGTGGTATGATGGAGTTCAAACATTAGATTCATCAAAAAATGAAATGTTTATGATGAAGGCAGCTTTGATGTGGACTATTAGTGACTTTCCAGGGCTTAGCACTTTATCAGGATGGAACGCACACACTAATCTTGCTTGCCCCACTTCTAACAATGACACTGATAGTTTTAGATTAAAGAATGGTGGGAAATGGTGTTTTATGGGTCATCGTTGTTTTTTAGAAAAAAGTCATAAATTTAGATTGAATCGGTCTCATTTTAATGGAAAATTTGAGCAAAGAGATGCCCCTGCTACTTTGTTAGGGAAAGACATCTTAAATCAACTATAGGGAGTAAATGTTACCTTTGGAAAAGTGTTAGAATCTAAAGAAAAAGATGGAGGTAAAAGAAAACGCAAAAAAAAAAAACTGTTGAAGATGGACCGAGACAATGGAGGAAGAAAAGTGTATTTTTTGATCTTCCTTATTGGGAGTCCAATTTATTGTGCCATAATTTAGATGTTATGCACATTGAAAAAAATGTATGTGATAATGTTGTATACATTTTGCTCAATGAAATTGGGAAATCAAAAGATAATCAAAAAGCTCGTGAGGATCTTAAATTAATGGGTATAAGGAAGGATCTTTGGCCAGATAATAATAAAAGATTTCGCCCATCTTTGTTTACAATGTCAAATTCAAAGAAAGATGTATTCCTACGAACTATGAAAAATACTATTTTTCCTGATGGATACTCAAGTAACATTTCTAGGTTTGTTGACATCAACAATCGAAAACTTTTTGGGATGAAAAGCCATGATTGTCATGTTCTTATGGAGAAAATACTACCTATTGCTATACGAAATATCCTACCAGACAATGTGACTGCAGTGTTAATGGAGTTTTGTTCATTCTTTCGTCAATTATGTGCCAAGAGTTTAAGTCACTTGGATCTCGATAGACTCCAGTCTCGAATCATTCTCAATTTTTGTCACTTAGAAATGTTATTTCCTCCTTCATTTTTTACAATCTTGGTTCATTTGACTTATCATCTTGTTGGTGAAGCAAAACTTGGAGGTCCAGTACACTATCGTTGGATGTATCCTATTGAAAGGTGATCAATTTACTTCTTCTTAGGGTTATTCTTGTATCTCCCCTTTAAGCGATTCACAATTGCTAATTTTAAACCACTTTTCTAGGTACTTGGGCTACTTGAAATCCTACGTTAGGAATAAGGCACAACCCAAAGGTTCTATTGCTGAAGGATACCTTGCAGAAGAGGTTCTCACATTTTGCTCTCAATATATAGATGAGATTGAGACTCGAATCAATAGACCTGCACATGTTGATGATTGTCCTAATGAAAGAGATTCATGCCACAAATCTACAATTTTTTCACCTATAGGTAGGGCAGTAGGAGCATTCTCAACCTTTGATCTATCAACCATGGAGAAAACTCAAGCACATCGATATGTGTTGTTAAATTGTCCCCAAGTCAAACCTTATATTGAGTGAGTACCTCAAAGATTTTTAAATGATGTCGAGTTCAGTATATATGATATTAATCATCTTAAATTAATATAAATTATGTATGTAGTGAATTTAAGGAGTACTTACGGATACAGTCTAAGAGGCGAAGGCAGTCAACAACAGAGATAGAGAAAATGATTAGTAAAAGATTTTATTGTTTGGTTTCCTCAAAGGGTTTGTTAAATCTCACATAACCTTTGCTTATGTTTTTATGGATGTTTATAGAATTATGTAAATTACTAAATCAGTTTTTTGGTTTCAATTTAGATTATGAACCCCGACATATCAAATATGGTGTCAGATGATCTCAAGTATCTTGCAAAAGGCCCAACAATACAAGCTAGAAGATATTCTGCATTTAATATTAATGGATTCAAATTTCGAACCTTAACACGAGAGCATGGGTTGAAAACCCAAAATAGTGGTGTTTATTTAACATCTTCAACATCATGTGTTGCTAGTTGTCGCTCCCGGGATTTTCATCCTAGTACAAACGCGAAAGTGGCGCGGAAAGGTTAGAGTCGCAAGCCATACATTTTTATCCCGAATGAATGGGAAAGGTAATGTTGCACAAACCTGAGGAAGAAGGAAAGGACAAGGCCTTGCGAACCAAAGATCTGAGTTCGGGAGTCGGTTACGAATTGAGAAGGTATTAGCACCCCAATCCGTCCGTCGTACCCGACGGGATCCACGCCTGCTTGTTTATTTCAAAGGGTGAGAAGTAATATGCTGCTGAATAAAACCGCTAACTGGAATGGAAATGAGGAATGAAAAAGGAATAAGAAGAGAAAATGGAAAGAAAGGGGGAAATGTAGGGAAAATAAAGAATGTGCTCGAACGGGCCCTACCCCGCTGCCTACGTACCTCATCGGGATAATGAGGATCAGAGTCGACGTAGTTCGCCTAACTAAGGCGGGAACTATTTGTTTGTGTTTTTTATGCTGGAACTGCGTATGTCTATGCTCAGGTGTTGCAGGCTCGTCTGGTACGAGTGCGTTTACCGTCTTGCATGTGTGACAAGTCGCCGCGAGTTCGCGTTGTGAGCGAATGAGATGAGAAGAGAAGTTCCCGCAGGATAGTCGCTTGTTATTTGTTTTTGTCTTTTAAGAGAAGTATTTTGAATTTGTTTGTGAATATTCTCATACTAAGACCTATCCATCGCGGTGAGTATTTTTACCTCGCCCCGAAACAGGACGCGTATAAACACTCCGCAACAAAGTCTCGTGTCATACAAGATTGTTCGTTTTTTTTTATTAAGTATTTTATTGCTTTTCTTTATGAGATGAGAAAGAATGACTCAAGTTGCAAAAAGGACAAACTAAGGGGACTAAGACACAACCCTAATTTTATTTGTTTATTTACAAGAGAGGTCATATGGTTAATGAGTTTTTCTAATCCCAATGAGAAAAAAGAAAAGAGGAAAAAAGAGTTAGAAACTAACTTACTTCCTAAGGAAGTTAAGTTGTCTCTAAGAAAAGGGAAAGCCTAAAAGCAAAGCATAAGGTGCTAAGGCAAACACAATTAAAATTCATAAGATATAGGAATGAAGTAATGCTTACCTCAATCTTCCCCCCTACAAAACAAAAGTTAGCATGACAATGCATATTGAAAGTAAAATCAAAGCATGAAAGCGATTAAGTACCATAAACGTCCTAGAATGGAACTAGGGTTGAAAATAAGACCTAAGTCAAAAGGTGAAGGTACCTAAAGGTTACATGACTTCTAAAGTCAGTAGCTACATGTTATAGGTTCCTAAGTATGCTAGGATACCTCACAAGATCAAACTATGTCAAACTATGTACAAAAAGTTCACCTAAGTTCACATAAATGCAAATTAGGGTCATGGATGAAGTATGAAGACATATGGCTTACAAACATGAATTAATACATAAAATTAACATAAAAGTCAGTAGTGAATGCTTATGAATGAGGATGCATGAATATACAATCATGGATGCAATGGATTAGGCATATGGGGCAAGAAGAAGAAGATGTGAGATGAAATGGAACAAACATCGCATAAGATCGCAAATGATGCAAACTAAGGAAGAATGACATGTGAATATGAATGAAATGATTATGGACCAGTAGCATACAAGTTATGATATGCAATTAGAATGAATTGATAAGCATTAATTATTTCCACACAATTCAAGTTATTATTTAGAGGAGAAGAGAAACTAGTTTAGGTTAAGGTTAGTTCACATAAGTATGCACTTTAAAGCACCAAAACAAACCAAATGAGTATGGTTCAAAAAAAGACCCATGACTGGAATTAAAGACATAAAAATGACCTATAATCAACTCCTAAAAGCTACCAAAAATTCCTTCAAGAAAATGGCATGAATGCCTTCTCATCATTTAGGTTATACAACAAATAGACACATGAATCAACCTAGGATCTAGGTGACATGGAAAAATAGCAAAAAGCCTTTAAAAATTATGAAATTAAATCCCTGGAATGATATAGTGATTATCTTACATTTTCCAAAAGGATTCTACAAAATTATGCACCAAAATGCTAAAACAATTCCTTGACTAGAAAGGTAACAAAACATGATCACCAAAAAACAACTCCACAAAGTGGATCAAAAAGGGCACTAAAAATTATGAAAAAAATGCCTAATGAGAATCAAAATGTCACCAATTAAAGTGATTAATCACAAACAAAAAATAGGTTTCACACCTATGGGGAAAAATCGATTTCGGTCCCTTATGCCAAAACATTCCTTTTTAGGACAGCTCATGAACTAAAATCCAAATTAATTATTAAAACCACCCAAATCTGGAAACAAAAAATATGACAAATTAATTAAGAGGATGAGGATCACTCATGAATGTTTCCAGAATTTTATCTCACCTAAAACTATTTTTAATAATTGCAACGAAATGGGCAAAAAAGTGGATTTTAAGGGGAAGTGAAAGGAAGCGATCCTAATGGTTCTTAACCTAATCCCTAAGTTCCGAAATCGATACGTATCAACATAAATCACATATATATCCAATGCCTCAGGTGGGAGGGCTCAATATGCATCTTAAGTTATATGGTCCTAAGCCGCATACAACATAATGATGCTTAAAAGTGGAGAATCGAAATTACTTACTTGATCGAAGTGCCGATTCTTCACATAAAAGAAATCCGGAAAAAATCCCCAAGCAAGGTCTTGTAGTCTCCTATGAGCAAAATAAATTCCCATCTTCCATATTGGCTTTGTGATGCCTCACCATACTCGAAATCGATGCGATATCGATCAAAAAGACATGAACACTTTAATTCAAAATTAGTGCTAAACACTAATTAAAATTATCACAAAAAATTCTAATTAAAAAAATTTCAATAAATGGATTAAAATATCAACCAACATAAATTAATTAACAACAAAAATTAATAAAGCACAAATTATGTATAAATTTCTAAGAAAAAACATAGACAAGAACGCAAGGGGTGAGACAAGGAATCTTGTGGTGCTGATAAGCATTTCCGTAGGCCCAAACCCAGAAGGCCCATGCACAGGAGGGGGTGCATAAGTGATTCGGGTGTGCAAATAGAAGCCCACAGATTCTGAGGCCCAATTTGAATAGGTTAGTGCAGGGGGGTGTAAGCATGAAAACGAAAGTGTGGAAAAGAAATCCATGGGGTTTGGGCCCAAAATACATCCTCATGAAACCCTAATCTCACCATGTATAACGACTGAAATAAAGAACCCTTGAGAACATGTTCTTAAACATGTCTCCGCCGCAACCCTTTCTTCTCCACAACCACCGTCGTCCGTTCATCATCTTACAGCCTCCGTCGTTACCCTCACCTTCAGAGCAAATCACAACCTCTCATCTCAAAATCTCCCGTTCGGCTTCGACCGTCATGAATCCTCCGCTCCTTGATTCTTCTTCGACCCAACAAACCTCGCCGGGACCTCCTTCGACCTTGTGACACCGGTGACATCCTTCTTCTTCTCTATATACATCGGCGTCGGCTAAAACTTTGACGACGACCGCATCTTCCACCGGCGCCATTCATTCTTGCTTCTCCTTACCTCCTTCATCGCTCTCCGTCTTTGATGCTTCGAAAGTTGTTGCCGAAACCATGACAACCACCGAGTCGCTCACCTTCTCCGTTCACATCTTCGCTTCTCCCGTTTCCGTTAACATCATCACATCGTCGAAGCTTCTCCCACCAACCAAATCAGCCTCGCTAGTGATGCTTCAACGATGCGTATAGTTTCCAACACTGCAAGTTGTGCGAACTTGAAACAAGGCGGATCCGATCGATTCTGGGACTCCATCTTACTTGTGAATCTTGTGCAAATTGAACTGATGACAACAAGAGTGATGGACGCCGAGTTTAAATCTGAACCGATAGGATTTGGCTACGGAGGATATCCAAGACCGAATCTTCTTCTTCAGGTATCTTGTTACTCTTTTTCCGTGTGTTACGACATTCCTTCTTCTACTTTGTGAACTCCAAATCTGAAAGTGTTGCCCTTGTTGAACTTGTGTTGCTGTCGATGCGTTATTGATGGCGTGTTCTTGATGTGAATGGTTATTGCAGGTTGAATCTTTGATGACTACGACGAAGTGAAAAATGAAGATCATTTGAAAGATTTGAAGATAGAGAAATCGATTTTGAAGGTCGTCAAGAAACGAGAGCTGAAGATTGATGAGGATTGGTGAGAGATTGATGACTGATGAGGCCAAGGTTGCGGTTTGCTGGAGAGGAGAGTGGAGGTTTTCTGAGTTTGAGTCCATTTGAGATTGAACGGTGAATCATGATTCAATGAAGATGATGGTGCTACATCTTAAGCTCAAGAAACATGCCAATACTTTGCCGTTCTCACTCACTTAGCCTCCGCGAAGAACACCTCGTTGAATCCTCCATGGAAGATTTTCTATACCATTGCTCATACCGACACAGTACAAGAAAACGTGCGAAAGGGGAGGAATACGAACGTTACCGATCAGATTGTGTGATTCAGGTATGCGAACATCCCTTTGTTCTCGCTAGATTTTGCTTCTTTATTGATGTTCTTCTTCTTGTGAATTTCCATAGAGCATTGAATTCGTTCACAGAGAGATGATGCTATGGTGACGATGGCCTTGAATTGTTGTTGTGTTGATGATTCTGCAGAGCTTCACAACAGGGTGATCCTTAACAAATTCTATGAGAAGCAGAAGTTTGTGATGCTGTTAGATCTTGACTGCAGATGGGTGCTTAGAGTTCTTGCCACGAAAATTGAAGGGTGATTGTTATAGCAGGTTTTCGAGGATGGTGAAGGTGATGTTGAAGTTTGTAGAGATTGGAGAAGGTTTTTTGGTGAAGATCCTCATGAAGATCCTTTTCTGAGTTTTTTTTTTCTTTGTTATATCCAACTGGGGTTTTTTATCCGATTTTTTTCTCTTTTTGCTCATAACTGAATTGGTGTTTATAACTGAATTCAGTTATATTATTCTGCTGAATTCAGTTTTCTTGTACATGAAATTTTTTATGCTAAGACTTTGAGATTCAAACCATCTTTTCTAGTTCTGAATTTTTTTATCAAATTTTGTATCATTATTATTTTCCAATGTTTTATTGTCAAAACTAACATAAGGAAAGTGGGCTTGGAAAGAAGAAAAAGGATGGACTCAAAATATTGACATAAGCTGTGAAAAAAAATAAAATAGAATCGGAGTATATACAAAAAGGCTTTGGTAATCGGTGAACATAGGTTTCATTGTGACTACAAAAAAAAGTAATGGGCTTAGTAAACATATGAATGGACGACCATTTTTCTTTTATGGTTTATGGAACAAAGATAATAATGATGCCAAGCTCGAAAATATGAGCTTAGAAAGGTGGTCAAATGGTTTTACAAATGACTTGGATTTAGTACTTGTAAAGAATATGAGAATTGGATTTAAGAAAAACGGTTCAACATGAATTAAATTGAATCAAAAAATGGATAAGGAAACGATAAGGGTTTGTATTTGAAATGGATATCGATGACTTGAATTTGAATTTGAATGACGCCATCCAAATAAACCATAATTGTGCCCTTTCCGTCCTTAATTCGAATCAAATTACTTGAACCAAAAACTTTGGCATCATGATGCATCCTAAAACCAATGCCTCGAACCATGTTTCTCGAATCACTTGGGAATGACATAGGCGCACAAATATTTCTTAATTCACACTTCATTGTTTGAATGACCAGCAGGATCAGTCTGAGATGTTGAAGAGAAATAAACTCTTAATTCACCTTGTTAACATCAACTCTTTTGAATAAACCTCTGAATAAAGAATGAACCTGGAGCTTGATAATCATCTGAATAGGGAAATTCTCCTAATGTTTGGAGATCAACCTCTGTCTTAACCTCGAATGCACTAGCCAGATGAATCACCTTTGAATAGGGAAATTTGAGTCACCAAAAAATGTTTGATCCCATGCCTTATGAATCCATGAAATGCATGATTATGATGTTATGACCTAATGGGAAATGCAGATGAATACGAAGCGATAAACCAGTTAAGGTAAAAAGAGTGAGGGCAAATTTTGAGGTATTACAGCTGCCCCTATTCAATCAACTGCAGACTTGAATGGATAATTGCAACAGCTTTTAGACGTTCAAGGTATGGAGTGATTGAATACTAGAATAAAACCTGAAAATTTGCACACTGAGGGCAACAGAAATGCCATCTTCCCATTTATTATATTTTTTAATTTTTTGATTTTGACCTCTGAATAGGTAGCGGGGAAAGAACCAGGTGGAAATATGTTGGGAAGAATGCCATCCTCGAATGACAACTCACACGGGATCCTAGGATCCAATACTAAAATCTTCTTCGAATAGAAACACAATGGTATACCGGCCGCAGGCCATAACCACCAACAACAAAGACTGACCTCGGACAGACTTTGCAAACGAGACGAACTGACCTCAATCAATAAGCTCAAAAAGTGAACTACTATCCTCGAATAATAGCCACAACAACAAAAACAAGACCAACCGCAGAAGGACTTGAAGAAAAAGAAATGCCATCCTCGAATGACAAATCAAAAGATCCTCGGATCTAACACGAAACCATCCTCGAATGGAAACGCAAAGGTATACCAGCCTCGACTGATAACCAAACACAAAGCTGACCTCAGACAGACTTTGCAAAAGAGACAAACTAACCTCGATCAATAAGCTCAAAATGTGAACTACTATCCTCGAATAATAGCCACACACAACAAGACCAACCTCGGAAGGACTTGAAGAAAAGAAATGCCATCCTCGAATGACAATCCAAAAGATCCTCGGATCTAACACGAAACCATCCTCGAATGGAGACGCAAAGGTATACCAGCCTCGACTGATAACCAAACACAAAGCTGACCTCAGACAGACTTTGCAAAAGAGACAAACTGACCTCGATCAATAAGCTCGAAAAGTGAACTACTATCCTCAAATAATAGCCACACAACAAGACCAACCGCAGATGGACTTGAAGAAAAGAATGCCATCCTCGAATGACAATCCAAAAGATCCTCGGATCTAACACGAAACCATCCTCGAATGGAGAAGCAAAGGTATACCAGCCTCGACTGATAACCAAACACAAAGCTGACCTCAGACAGACTTTGCAAAAGAGACAAACTGGCCTCGATCAATAAGCTCGAAAAGTGAACTACTATCCTCTAATAATAGCCACACAAAACAACAACAAGACCAACCTCGGAAGGACTTGAAGAAAAGAATGCCATCCTCGAATGACAATCCAAAAGATCCTCGGATCTAACACGAAACCATCCTCGAATGGAGACGCAAAGGTATACCAGCCTCGACTGATAACCAAACACAAAGCTGACCTCAGACAGACTTTGCAAAAGAGACAAACTGACCTCGATCAATAAGCTCGAAAAGTGAACTACTATCCTCGAATAATAGCCACACAAAACAACAAGACCAACCTCGGAAGGACTTGAAGAAAAGAATGCCATCCTCGAATGACAATCCAAAAGATCCTCGGATCTAATACGAAACCATCCTCGAATGGAGACGCAAAGGTATACCAGCCTCGACTGATAACCAAACACAAAGCTGACCTCAGACAGACTTTGCAAAAGAGACAAACTGACCTCGATCAATAAGCTCGAAAAGTGAACTACTATCCTCGAATAATAGCCACAACAACAAGACCAACCTCGGAAGGACTTGAAGAAAAGAAATGCCATCCTCGAATGACAAATCAAAAGATCCTCGGATCTAACACGAAACCATCCTCGAATGGAGACGCAAAGGTATACCGGCCGCAGGCGGTAACCAGAAACAAAGAAAATAGGACAAGATGGAACGGGATCGTTGTACATAAACGAGAGCCCAAGCAAACAGGACCGTTGTACAAAACGGGAACCTGTGACGCGACTGTTTTACTTAAACGGAGACGCGAACAAATGAGACTGTTGTACTGAAACAAGACTCAAAGACGAGACCATTGTACTTAAATGGAGACTCGAAAGGAACGGGATCGTTGTACTTAAACGAGAGCCCAAGATGCGACCGTTGTACTGAAACGGAGACGCGGAAAAATGAGACTGTTGTACTGAAACAAGACTCAAAGACGAGACCATTGTACTTAAATGGAAACCCGAAAGGAATGGGATTGTTGTACTTAAACGAGAGCCCAAGATGCGACCGTTGTACTGAAACGGAGACGCGGAAAAATGAGACTGTTGTACTGAAACAAGACTCAAAGACGAGACCATTGTACTTAAATGGAGACTCGAAAGGAACGGGATCGTTGTACTTAAACGAGAGCCCAAGATGCGACCGTTGTACTGAAACGGAGACGCGGAAAAATGAGATTGTTGTACTGAAACAAGACTCAACTGGGGATAACAACAAGACCTGGTAGAAGTAACCACCTTGGGAAATGAAGTTGTATTTTGTGGGGAAAACTTCAATCCAATTGGAGATGTAACGGGTCTTATACCTCAAAACTGGCCCATGCTGGTATGCATATGTTTGGATTTTATGGCGTAATGCTCCATAATGATGGAAATACTATGCTTTAGAGGATGCAAATGCAATGATGATTACTGGATGCAAATGCAAATGCAAAGGGGTCTCCCGATGAGGAGATAATAGATATCCCAGATGGCATGACTGGGAGGAACTGATGATCACTGCATTGATCTGATTGATCCTTGTGAGGAGAAGACAACTCTGCGGGGAAGGCTGTCAATGATATACCGGCTCTGAACTGCCGCCATTGCCAAAAATAAATTGGACTTTGAGATTGGAGAGCCAAGACCCTGCTGGAGAAGGGCTATTCTTGAACTCTGATGGGGAAATGAAGACCTCCTAACTTGGCTGCAAACCGAAGGCATGACACTGCTGAGGAAGAAATTGCTGGGGAGGAATGACACTCCCTATACTGCTAAGAATTTCCCCTGTATCGAGGGGAAGTCTCTGCTTGGGGAGGACACCAACTTTCTGTTTCCTTATTGAGAGAAATTTCAACTTCCACATTACCGGGGATGACGGGTGGTGTCAATGATAAAGCTTCCCGCTGAAGATAAGAGCTCAAGTTGCCACTTGCTGGGGATAAGAGATAAATCCTCTCATGTTGTGAATGAGAGATGGAATGCGTCTCATGCTGGGGATGAGAGACAATGACCCTTCCTCTCAAGAAGTAACCTTCCATGATACTTGCTAAGGAACCTTGATCGATGAAGTCCGTAGACGAAACAACTCTTGCAGTACTGTGCTGACAATGGCTTTGCCCCTAGCCTTGGGTTGATAAATTGCATACTAATCATGATTGAACAATGGTTCTCAGAAATTTTCAACTCGCCTCAGACTAAGGTCCATCGGGAGAAAATGTCCCAAGAGGATTTTACAGAAAACATGACATACGAAATGCCTCAGTGTCTTCAAACTCTTGGAGAGATTCGTTGGATCTCGAAATAACTGCCCCAGACTGCATGGCCTGTGCAAGAATTTTGCCTCACAAGGATTCATGAAAAACCTCATATCACCGTGAGATATTCTGCCTCAGTATTATGAACTCTGGGCAGGTGCTTTGGATTTATCGTCTTCGGGAAAAAGCGACTTCTCATGCTCTTGTGGTGGCCTGCCCCGGTACAAGTCTTGAAGTGATCACCTCTAAATGACTGTGATTTGAAGAAAACACCCAGATCAACTATTCTTTGAGAGATTGGATCTCGAAGTAACTGCCCCAGTTTGGCTAAAATTTGAATGTATGCCTCAGACTAATGGCTCTTTGAGAGATTTGAATCTCGAAGTGATTGCCCCAGATTAGTTGGCTCTTACCAGGAATGTAGGGAAAGTCCCTACTCGATGGAGTTTTCTTAAAAAGTGCACCTCGACAGATTGTCCTTCGGAAGTTTCAGACTTCTCAACTTGGCAAGATTAAGCTTCTGGACTGAAGTTTCGTATGTGAATTTTTATGATGTCCAACAAATATATGCAAGCAGAAAATGTTTATTCTAAGAATGAAAATTCTAATGCAACACACATGTTAATTTTGAAGTTTTACTGAAAAAGATGTCGCAAACCTTTGTGAGCGGATCACTGGTTAAGATACGACATTAAATTTTTTTTTGAATAATAGAAAGCATGCACATGCAACACCAACAAAGATCTTTCAACACCACTCATAGGAGTCAGGAACGCGGTCTCGTGGTAGTACGCTCTCAAAAATAACCCCGTTTCAGTTAGGACTTTTGAGGGTTGTATCGTGGCTTGGTTTACGGTTATAAAAACAAAAGATATAGGCTCGAAGTTTATTTGTGCCCACCCATCTTCGTGATGTTCTCCATTCCTATGTTCAGCTAGCTTTCACAAGCGCTCACCTCTCAAAAAGGGTTTTATGATGGTTGAGGAACCAATGACACTAACGGTTTTAAACACCAATCAGGTTGTTGTTTGGAGTCAGTCACCCCTTCGTCTTCCGTGTCTGTATCACACGACTTTGTTCTTGTTTAAGGATCTTTCTTGTGTATTCCTTTTCTTCTTTCGCTTTTGCATTATTTTGATTATCCCTAACTTTTTCCTGGACTGATTCTTGTGAATCTTTGATTGTGAAGTCCAGCGGGATGCCCTAATTTTTTCCTAAGTCACTTGTTTTCAAGTTTCGACTTAGCGGGCTTTTTCATTTCTTTTTTTCCAATTCTTTTTTTGAACAAATCGTGTGACACTGTTTGTCTTGAATGCTTTGCGAGGGTCGTGACTGTCTCACTCCTTTGTTGTTGAGGAATAACCATTGTGGTCTCCGGTCTTTGGACCTCTTGATTTGGTACAACGAAAGGTAATGGATCCTCAGATTTGCACTCCTTTTTAAAATTTGAATGCTCGGTCAAACTAACTGACGCCTACCCTGCCCCTGGGTTAAGTGCGAGGGTTTTTTCATGCAAAAAGAAACTCCTACTTCAAGGCTCAAATGGGTTGGCGAGGGTCTATCTCCCTTATATCTCCGGTGTTTAGGATTTGAAACAATGCCTGTACATCGTCAACAGGGTCTTTCTCAAAAGCATACAATTAAAGTTTTTTGCGTTTTCATTCCGTCATCCTCCTTGATAGAGTTTAAGCACAACAGTTGGTATTGCAATGCACATACACAAAATCATGAGTGAATACGAATGGATTACTTCAAGAGAAACATGTGCATTTTATTATGGTTATCATTCAAAAACAAATAAATTTCTTGCATGCATACAAATATTTAAACAAACAATATAAACTACAAATGAAAATACAGTAAAGAAGCTGAACATTGCCATCATTGAGGAGACTTGACTCCGTCTGGACTTATTGCTTCTGAAGATGTCCTTGCAAACTAGGATGCCAATTTGATAAGGAGATTTCAATATGTGAGAGACTTTCTGGCATGATGACCTTTGAGTCGATCAAATTTTGCACTTTGTCTTCACCTTTGCCTCTGAAACACTTGCAATCTTCAATTAAAAAGGCCAGGTGCCCCAGAATGATAGCCATACTTGGTATTGAAACCCCAAAGGAAGCTTTGTCGGAGATGATCCTGATGCGGCTAGCTCAAACAATTTGAATCTGAGAAAATGAGGAGACTTGTTGCGTGTACAACTTCGGAATATGATCAGACTTCTTCTCGAGTTGTTCTGGCCTTTACCCATATACCTTGGTCCTAGGACTCTCTTAGGAAGCTGAGGTTGGATGCTGACAATGACATCTGGAAGGGAAGAGGTTGATAAATGAAGTTGATAAATAAAGTTGCTCAGAAAGATCTCATGTGATCTCCTGCCTACGTATCTCCATTGACCAATGGAGAATCAGAGCAGCGTAATTCCCCTCAATAGGGATGAAAATAACTTCGTTCAGAATTTCCATAACCAAGCTAATCTGAGTCTTCATCTGGTTGACTTCCTCTTTCAATAGTTTCTGATTCTGAAATAAAGCTTGTACCTCGGCCCTGAATTGCTCCAGTTGGGTCTTCCTTCGGTTACCTTCGCCCGGAGTTGCTATATACCTCGATGACTGTGATTCAAGTTGTCCATTGTGAAGGGAAATCAAGTCAGGAAAATAATTTGTCTCTGAACACCTGTCAAGAATGCAAGGATGTATGCAAATGCCATGTTCAATTATTTCTGAGGAATCTATCTGCTTTGATTCAAGTTTTGGTACAGAAAAATCCAACAGCATGATTCAGATATGTGATCCTCTGAAATAACTGAACATGTATGCAGAAATGCTATGATGTCATGTATGCAACAGACGTGTGATCAATGGTGTGATGTTGGTGCCGGTGTTGAGAAATGAGTCAAGTGTCTGAATACAACCACAATAGCAGCACCATCTTTGTATAGAACCCCATAATTGAGAACCCAATAACTGTAGAACTGGATCACATAATTGAATAGTCACTGATGGTGTTGAAGCTGAACAACGAGCCCAGTGTCTGTGGAGAGTCATAATAACAGTCACAATATCAGGGTCACAATGGTAATCACAGTAACAATCTCTCTGAATAGAAATCCCGGATCTCAGAATCAAAGAACCATATAGCACCAGATAATATCATAAAACAACACTGGCAAAGCGGGTATGTTGAAGTTTAGGGTTCCTGCAAACCTGTAAACCCCTCCCAATCTCACGGGTGTGCTACTCGGGTCAACATCACGGACTCTCAAAGCCGAATAGCAATAATACGTTCACCATTTCCGAGAAATGGCTCATGACCAAATAAGGGAATCGGTTTGGCATTATGTACTACTCAGGGAGGCCTCAGCTGAATTCCGGAAAAATAAGCATCCCTCATAAGTTCCCGGCTTCAAGCACTGAAGTCGAGAAACAATAGTACATTCATCCCGAAGGGTACAATACTACCGTCATACGACCGGTTGCTTTAACCAGGTTCCTACGAGAGAACAAGGGCATCCTATGCGATTTCCTAGTGGGCCCTCGGGTGCGAATGGGTTTGCCACGAAATGTGGTCTGCCACTGTCACCACTGGAGAGGGTTGTTTCCACTAAGGTCCTCGATGATCGGTTCCCAGTGTTAGCAGCTCAGGTGGGAACATTCTATGGTCTGCCTAGGCAGTATAGAACATATCCCAAGAGAGCCTGATCTGGGTGTGGGACTCGTGAAAACTACACGTGCTCAAGACCACGCAAGCCACACGACTGCCCACTCTAAATCCTATGTGTATACTCAAGCCGGGTATTTGGCTTATCTCACAGTAACTCCCATCCCGCAGAAAAAATGAAAACCAGCACAGCCAGACAGTCCAGTATAATATGATGCATGGAAAATAAAATACTGAAAGCGGTAAATAAATGCGGTAAAGTAAAGCTGTAAAGTAAAACCGTAAATGAAAACAATAAAGCTAAACTAAAGCACACGGCAGCAAACAAATATACACCCAAAGAAACAAAATTAAATAGGCGCTAGGATTGACTCTACAAGGGAAACCGGAAGAATCAGGTTAGGTCCCCAGCAGAGTCGCCAGCTGTCGCTCCCGGGATTTTCATCCTAGTACAAACGCGAAAGTGGTGCGGAAAGGTTAGAGTCGCCAACCATACATTTTTATCCCGAATGAATGGGAAAGGTAATGTTGCACAAACCTGAGGAAGAAGGAAAGGACAAGGCCTTGCGAACCAAAGATCTGAGTTCGGGAGTCGGTTACGAATTGAGAAGGTATTAGCACCCCAATCCGTCTGTCGTACCCGACGGGATCCACGCTTGCTTGTTTGTTTCAAAGGGTGAGAAGTAATATGCTGCTGAACAAAACCGCTAACTGGAATGGAAATGAGGAATGAAAAAGGAATAAGAAGAGAAAATGGAAAGAAAGGGGGAAATGTAGGGAAAATAAAGAATGTGCTCGAACGGGCCCTACCCCGCTGCCTACGTACCTCATCGGGATAATGAGGATCAGAGTCGACGTAGTTCGCCTAACTAAGTCGGGAACTATTTGTTTGTGTTTTTTATGCTGGAACTGTGTATGTCTATGCTCAGGTGTTGCAGGCTCGTCTGGTACGAGTGCGTTTACCGTCTTGCCTTGTGTGACAAGTCGCTGCGAGTTCGCGTTGTGAGTGAATGAGATGAGAAGAGAAGTTCCCGCAGGATAGTCGCTTGTTATTTGTTTTTGTCTTTTAAGAGAAGTATTTTGAATTTGTTTGTGAATATTCTCATACTAAGACCTATCCATCGCGGTGAGTATTTTTACCTCGCCCCGAAACAGGACGCGTATAAACACTCCGCAACAAAGTCTCGTGTCGTACAAGATTGTTCGTTTTTTTATTAAGTATTTTATTGCTTTTCTTTATGAGATGAGAAAGAATGACTCAAGTTGCAAAAAGGACAAACTAAGGGGACTGAGACACAACCCTAATATTATTTGTTTATTTACAAGAGAGGTCATATGGTTAATGAGTTTTTCTAATCCCAATGAGAAAAAAGAAAAGAGGAAAAAAGAGTTAGAAACTAACTTACTTCCTAAGGAAGTTAAGTTGTCTCTAAGAAAAGGGAAAGCCTAAAAGCAAAGCACAAGGTGCTAAGGCAAACACAATTAAAATTCATAAGATATAGGAATGAAGTAATGCTTACCTCAATCTTCCCCCCTACAAAACAAAAGTTAGCATGACAATGCATATTGAAAGTAAAATCAAAGCATGAAAGCGATTAAGTACCATAAACGTCCTAGAATGGAACTAGGGTTCAAAATAAGACCTAAGTCTAAATGTGAAGGTAAGAAGAAGAAGAAGAAGATGGGGCAAGAAGAAGAAGATGTGAGATGAAATGGAACAAACATCGCATAAGATCGCAAATGATGCAAACTAAGGAAGAATGACATGTGAATATGAATGAAATGATTATGGACCAGTAGCATACAATTTATGATATGCAATTAGAATGAATTAATAAGCATTAATTATTTCCACACAATTCAAGTTATTATTTAGAGGAGAAGAGAAACTAGTTTAGGTTAAGGTTAGTTCACATAAGTATGCACTTTAAAGCACCAAAACAAACCAAATGAGTATGGTTCAAAAAAAGACCCATGACTGGAATTAAAGACATAAAAATGACCTATAATCAACTCCTAAAAGCTACCAAAAATTCCTTCAAGAAAATGGCATGAATGCCTTCTTATCATTTAGGTTATACAACAAATAGACACATGAATCAACCTAGGATCTAGGTGACATGGAAAAATAGCAAAAAGCCTTTAAAAATTATGAAATTAAATCCCTGGAATGATATAGTGATTATCTTACATTGTCCAAAAGTATTCTACAAAATTATGCACCAAAATGCCAAAACAATTCCTTGACTAGAAAGGTAATAAAACATGATCACCAAAAAACAACTCCACGAAGTGGATCAAAAAGGGTACTAAAAATTATGAAAAAAATGCCTAATGAGAATCAAAATGTCACCAATTACAGTGATTAATCACACACAAAAAATAGGTTTCATACCTATGGGGAAAAATCGATTTCGGTCCCTTATGCCAAAACATTCCTTTTTGGGACAGCTCATGAACTAAAATCCAAATTAATTATTAAAACCACCCAAATCTGGAAACAAAAAATATGACAAATTAATTAAGAGGATGAGGATCACTCATGAAATTTTCTAGAATTTTATCTCACCTAAAACTATTTTTAATAATTGCGACGAAATGGGAAAAAAAGTGGATTTTAAGGGGAAGTGAAAGGAAGCGATCCTAATGGTTCTTAACCTAATCCTTAAGTTCCGAAATCGATACGTATCAACATAAATCACATATATATCCAATTCCTCAGGTGGGAGGGCTCAATATGCATCTTAAGTTATATGGTCCTAAGCCGCATACAACTATAATGATGCTTAAAAGTGGAGAATCGAAATTACTTACTTGATCGAAGTGCCGATTCTTCACATAAAAGAAATCCGGAAAAAATCCCCAAGCAAGGTCTTGTAGTCTCCTATGAGCAAAATAAATGCCCATCTTCCATATTGGCTTTGTGATGCCTCACCATACTCGAAATCGATGCGATACCGATCAAAAAGACATGAACACTTTAATTCAAAATTAGTGCTAAACACTAATTAAAATTATCACAAAAAATTCTAATTAAAAAAATTTCAATAAATGGATTAAAATATCAACCCACATAAATTAATTAACAACAAAAATTAATTAAAGCACAAATTATGTATAAATTTCTAAGAAAAAACATAGACAAGAACGCAAGGGGTGGGACAAGGAATCTTGTGGTGCTGATAAGCATTTCCGTAGGCCCAAACCCAGAAGGCCCATGCACAGGAGGGGGTGCATAAGTGATTCGGGTGTGCAAATAGAAGCCCACAGATTCTGAGGCCCAATTTGAATAGGTTAGTGCAGGGGGGGTGTAAGCATGAAAACGAAAGTGTGGAAAAGAAATCCATGGGGTTTGGGCCCAAAATACATCCTCATGAAACCCTAATCTCACCATGTATAACGACTGAAATAAAGAACCCTTGAGAACATGTTCTTAAACATGTCTCCTCCGCAACCCTTTCTTCTCCACAACCACCGTCGTCCGTTCATCATCTTACAGCCTCCGTCGTTACCCTCACCTTCAGAGCAAATCACAACCTCTCATCTCAAAATCTCCCGTTCGGCTTCGACCGTCATGAATCCTCCGCACCTTGATTCTTCTTAGACCCAACAAACCTCGCCGGGACCTCCTTCGACCTTGTGACACCGGTGACATCCTTCTTCTTCACTATATACATCGGCGTCGGCTAAAACTTTGACGACGACCGCATCTTCCACCGGCGCCATTCATTCTTGCTTCTCCTTACCTCCTTCATCGCTCTCCGTCTTTGATGCTTCGAAAGTTGTTGCCGAAACCATGACAACCACCGAGTCGCTCACCTTCTCTGTTCACATCTTCGCTTCTCCCGTTTCCGTTAACATCATCACATCGTCGAAGCTTCTCCCACCAACCAAATCAGCCTCGCTAGTGATGCTTCAATGATGCGTATAGTTTCCAACACTGTAAGTTGTACGAACTTGAAACAAGGCGGATCCGATCGATTCTGGGACTCCATCTTACTTGTGAATCTTGTGCAAATTGAACTGATGATAGCAAGAGTGATGGACGCCGAGTTTAAATCTGAACCGATAGGATTTGGCTACAGAGGATATCCAAGACCGAATCTTCTTCTTCAGGTATCTTGTTACTCTTTTTCCGTGTGTTACGACATTCCTTCTTCTACTTTGTGAACTCCAAATCTGAAAGTGTTGCCCTTGTTGAACTTGTGTTGCTGTCGATGCGTTATTGATGGCGTGTTCTTGATGTGAATGGTTATTGCAGGTTGAATCTTTGATGACTACGACGAAGTGAAAAATGAAGATCATTTGAAAGATTTGAAGATAGTGAGATCGATTTTGAAGGTCGTCAAGAAACGAGAGCTGAAGATTGATGAGGATTGGTGAGAGATTGATGACTGATGAGGCCAAGGTTGCGGTTTGCTGGAGAGGAGAGTGGAGGTTTTCTGAGTTTGAGTCCATTTGAGATTGAACGGTGAATCATGATTCAATGAAGATGATGGTGCTGCATCTTAAGCTCAAGAAACATGCCAATACTTTGCCGTTCTCACTCACTTAGCCTCCGCGAAGAACACCTCGTTGAATCCTCCATGGAAGATTTTCTATACCATTGCTCATACCGACACAGTACAAGAAAACGTGCGAAAGGGGAGGAATACGAACGTTACCGATCAGATTGTGTGATTCAGGTATGCGAACATCTCTTTGTTCTCGCTAGATTTCGCTTCTTTATTGATGTTCTTCTTCTTGTGAATTTCCATAGAGCATTGAATTCGTTCACAGAGAGATGATGCTATGGTGACGATGGCCTTGAATTATTGTTGTGTTGATGATTCTGCAGAGCTTCACAACAGGGTGATCCTTAACAAATTCTATGAGAAGCAGAAGTTTGTGATGCTGTTAGATCTTGACTGCAGATGGGTGCTTAGAGTTCTTACCACGAAAATTGAAGGGTGATTGTTATAGCAGGTTTTCGAGGATGGTGAAGGTGATGTTGAAGTTTGTAGAGATTGGAGAAGGTTTTTTGGTGAAGATCCTCATGAAGATCCTTTTCTGAGTTTTTTTTTTCTTTGTTATATCCAACTGGGGTTTTTTATCCGATTTTTTTCTCTTTTTGCTCATAACTGAATTGGTGTTTATAACTGAATTCAGTTATATTATTCTGCTGAATTCAGTTTTCTTGTACATGAAATTTTTTATGCTAAGACTTTGAGATTCAAACCATCTTTTCTAGTTCTGAATTTTTTTATCAAATTTTGTATCATTATTATTTTCCAATGTTTTATTGTCAAAACTAACATAAGGAAAGTGGGCTTGGAAAGAAGAAAAAGGATGGACTCAAAATATTGACATAAGCTGTGAAAAAAAAAAATAGAATCGGAGTATATACAAAAAGGCTTTGGTAATCGGTGAACATAGGTTTCATTGTGACTACAAAAAAAAGTAATGGGCTTAGTAAACATATGAATGGACGACCATTTTTCTTTTATGGTTTATGGAACAAAGATAATAATGATGCCAAGCTCGAAAATATGAGCTTAGAAAGGTGGTCAAATGGTTTTACAAATGACTTGGATTTAGTACTTGTAAAGAATATGAGAATTGGATTTAAGAAAAACGGTTCAACATGAATTAAATTGAATCAAAAAATGGATAAGGAAACGATAAGGGTTTGTATTTGAAATGGATATCGATGACTTGAATTTGAATTTGAATGACGCCATCCAAATAAACCATAATTGTGCCCTTTCCGTCCTTAATTCGAATCAAATTACTTGAACCAAAAACTTTGGCATCATGATGCATCCTAAAACCAATGCCTCGAACCATGTTTCTCGAATCACTTGGGAATGACATAGGCGCACAAATATTTCTTAATTCACACTTCATTGTTTGAATGACCAGCAGGATCAGTCTGAGATGTTGAAGAGAAATAAACTCTTAATTCACCTTGTTAACATCAACTCTTTTGAATAAACCTCTGAATAAAGAATGAACCTGGAGCTTGATAATCATCTGAATAGGGAAATTCTCCTAATGTTTGGAGATCAACCTCTGTCTTAACCTCGAATGCACTAGCCAGATGAATCACCTTTGAATAGGGAAATTTGAGTCACCAAAAAATGTTTGATCCCATGCCTTATGAATCCATGAAATGCATGATTATGATGTTATGACCTAATGGGAAATGCAGATGAATACGAAGCGATAAACCAGTTAAGGTAAAAAGAGTGAGGGCAAATTTTGAGGTATTACACTAGTAGTGCTGATACAAACTTTAGAGAAGCAGATTTGTTATATTATGGAAATTAGAAGATATCATTGAGCTTAAATACTATGGACGATTTAAAGTTACTCTATTCATATGTAAATGGGCTGACACCACTAGGGATAGAGGGTACAAAAAAGATTCATGGGGTTTTAGATCCGTTAATTTTTCAAGAAGTATTCACACAGGTGATCGTGAAGAACATGATCTATTATGTAAATGATGAGATAGATAAAGACTGGAGCATTGTTGTTCATTTGAAACCAAGAGACTTATATGATATGGGAGATCAAATAGATATTGAAGTTTGTCCTAAGCAAAACTTGGATCAATTTTTTGGAGACTCTGATGATTTGTCTTTGATAAGGGAGGATCTAGATGATGAACTAATAAGTGAGGGGCATGTTAATGATTACATTGATGGAGATGAGAATATGTCAGAATAAGAGCAATGATTATATGTAAGTGATAAACTTATGTCATAATAACATCTATAAAAAATTTGGCCTTCAAATTTCCAAGTTTGTCTTTTGGATGCGACTGTCTTTGTCACACCCCAAATTTTACCCCTAATCGCTCATATCATAATCATACTTTTATCGCATTTTTTGCAGGGATTTTTCCCGATTTATTTTCTGTTGCTTTCTTCTCATTTTCTAGCTTCCATTTTAATTTAATTTATTTATGACCTTTTAATTCATTTTCGTATTTTTAATTTTAATTTCTATTTTCGTTCTATTTATAAATTCCTATTTTTAAAATTTTATTTCAATTTCCATTTTTTTAGTCCAATTTTCAAAATTTTCTAAACTTATTTGCTATTTTCTTTTCATTATCAAGTCCTCATTCTTAAATTAATTTTTATTTCATTTTCAAATTTTAGTTTCTAAATTTATTTTCTATTCTTCAACTTTTAATTTTATTCCATTTTCAAGTTTCTACTTCTAATTTCAATTTCTAATTTATTTTTTAGTTTACTTTTCTTTTAAGATTTCATTTTTAATTTAATTCCAATTTCTTTTTTATTATTATTCATTTTAGTTCCAAGTTTATTTATTTAAGTTTATAAGTTATTTTTAATTTTTTAAGTTTCATTCTTTTTTAATTCATTTCTAACTTAAGTATTATATTTAGATTCTAATTTAAAACTCTAATTTCCAATATTAAGTGCCAAGTATAAACAAGCTTTAGTGTAAATAATTAAATTTATTCCATAATATTTGTTTTGTTACAATTACATATACATAGAAAATTACAAGAAAAGAATACAAAAAAATTCTGCACTACAATACAAATGCAGCCTGCTCCAAATCAGCCCCACAGCAAGCATGCAGCCACCAACAGCTGCATTTTCCTGCTCCACTCCACTGCTGCAAAATTCAGCACTTGTCTCCCTTCCTCCAACCCTTCATTTGCAAGCAACAAGGACAACAAAATCAACTCAAATCAGCCTCTAAAACATACCATAAAACAACACAACTACACACCAGTTCAGCACCCCAAACACACTGTTATATTATAAAACTCAGCCTTAAAATACAACATAAAAACAACCCTCAAAGCAGTCCCAAAACACACTGTTATCAACCAAAAACTCAGCTCTCAAACTCACCAAAAATCCAGCACTTTTTACACACAAACAGTTCACAAAACCCACTCAAAACAACCCAAACAACCAAAAAATAGCATCAAAAATCCAGCCAACAAAAAAACTTCAAAGAATCAAAAAGAAACAACAAACAACAGCAGGAGTAGAGGCTCACCACTTGTGGATCTTCACCCCGATAACATTCGGGCGGTAATCTTTCTCTTTTCCTTTACTTCACCTTTCTCTTCAACATTTTGTACATATTTAGTTTTTTTTTAAAAAAACCTGCATACACCAAAACAAGCTCTGTGTTAAAACTCCAAAATACTTAAAACTTTTTTAAAGAAATTAATTAATGATACTTGTAAATAAAGAGAAAACAGAACCAAAACAAACCTCAGTTAACCGTCACTTATCCCTTCAGCCTCCCCCTTCAAATCTCACAGCCTAAACCCTTTCAAAACCATCAGCCATCCTCCACCTTCACCGAATCCAAAACCTGCAAAATTCAAGAAAAAAACATCGTTGTTTTTACCATCATCACCATCCGCTGGAAACTCAGCCATGAACAACCTTCAGTTTACACCACGGAAAACTAACCTGTGAAACCTGTGAAACAATCACACCGCCGCGGCCAGCCCCAATACACGTCCATAAAACAACTCACCAAAACTCTTCCTTCCGCCTTCAGCCGACCACATCCAAACACAGCAACACCATCATCCAATTTCCAATCCCTAATCTCAAAACATAAAGCCTTAAACCTCCGCCGCTAACTCTTAAACCCAAACGCGAACACCGAACTTGAACTACTGAAAACTCAGAACTATGAGTAAAACCATCACCACCAGCCATCAGACATCAACGACCTCAGTTTTCTATGAAAAAACATCAACCTTCACAACTCCTTTATCCGAACACAGCAGCACGAGAACCGAAATCGTTGCTTTCTTCTTCACCAACCAAACCGTTTCACCTGAAGCCACCGTCCTTCCCCACCAAGGTTCTCTCAACCAGCCTAAACCACCATCAAACACAAACTGAAACACAAATCCGCGGCACAAACCAGAACGTCACAAGCCAGACCGAAAACCTTTCAATCCACCCAATCCAACACAGAATAAACCAACCTCAAATCAGCCATTAACAAACCTTTCCGCAATCCACTCTTCAGATCACTCAAACGCGAACTCACAAAACCACACTAACAAAACCGCTGCCTCCAATCAAAACCTGCGAACACACCTTCATCACTCTTTAACCTCAACCTTATTATTAAACTCTTGCTTCAACCTCTGTTACGTCAAAACAGCAAACATTTCACTCTTCTCATAAGACTTCACTATTCCATTCATCAATACACAGCCATTGTAAAACAACAGCAGCTTCCTCTCTAAAAAAAAAACATCACACAAAACCAATCAATCTTAAAGCCACAAAACTTACATCAACTATAACCACTCCCCAACACTTCAAACCACCGCACCACCATCCACCTTCTCCCTCATGAAATCGCACCGAAACACGCTATTGAAACCTTCACCTTTTCAAATCCGTTGAACCGAACCATAAACTCAAGAACCTGAAAAATCTTCAACACTTTCATTTTTTTACCACCACCCTTTCAACAAGCCCACAAAAAAAAACCAGCCGAATCCGAACCGCTAGCCACCATTTTCAATATCCCTTCAAACTGTAACACCAAAACCCAAGTGCAGCAACCTTCACCCATTAAAGCACAATAAAAAAACCTCACTGCCAAACAATATCACCACCTTCACGCATCTCTCCACCCCTTTTTACGAAACAGAAACGCAGTTGAAATCATAAAAAAAGGACTCACCTGTCAAAACGAACTCGCAGCCAAATCACCCATCACCACCGCAAATCGCGCATCAGCCCTCACCATCTCATAATCACCACTGCATCCATAAATGACCTCCGCTAAACCACATAATCACCACTTTGAACCTTCAACCGCATACCTCAACCCAGTCGGCAGTCCTTCCATTTTTTTATCACCACCACTGAAAAAACACCGCAAACAACAATCATCACCACCATTTAAACCCAGCCGCATAAACCTTTCACAAGATACACTCATCAAAACAGACCCAAACCCTTACCGCCGCCGGCCCTTAACCGACAACACCATCAAACCTCCTGCATCAAACTGTGAACACAACAAACAAAAAACAGAATAAGAGGAAAGAAGGATCAAAAACAAGTCTGGAACCTCAAAAGCCACCACAAGCTTACCTTAAGATTCAAAATCACCACTCAAACCGCCGTTAACCCCTTTCCGTAAACCATCTCCCACCACTGATCCACAAAGATCCCATGAACAAAATCAAACCGAAACCCTCCGCTGTGAACCACGATTTGAGATCGAGAGAAACAACCGGGTAACCACCGCGCCGGAGAGAGACGAGACCCACCGGCCACTGCCATGAACTGCCGCGAGAGAGACAGAGAATGAGACCCGCGAGAGAGAGAGCTGCGAGAGAGACAGTGAAATCCGAGCAACACCTTCACTTCCGCCCATAACCCAAACCTTCTGCCCTCTTCTTCAACCGAACCGCCGAAGCCATCACCAGTTACCTCATTTTCCTTCGTTCTTCGATCCGTTTCTGTGAAATGGAAAGAAACACTTCTGCGTTTTCTTTTTTTTTTTATGAACAGAACAATAACATCTTTTTCTTTTTTTTATTATTCTATTTTTATTTACTGAGTTAAGTTAAACCTTTGGTGGGTTGGGCATTATAGCCCGTTATCTTTGTTCTTTAGACCTTGTAAACACAACACGCACCCTTTTTTTTTATACATTTATTTATGTTTTTTAACCTTTTTTTGTTGAGCTTGGCTCACCTGTCTTACTACATACATATCTTGGTTGTTGCATTAAACCCCATATTTTTTAATTTTCATTATTTTGTTAGAAGTTAGTTTTTTTATATATATAATTTATTTCTTTTATTTTAATTCGTTTAATATTTATCTTTTGTTTAGAAAAATGACTAAAAAATATATTTGTTATCAATCTCTTAATTTTGTTTATTGGGGCCGATGATATTACAAAAATCACGATAAATCATTTTCGATTGATCGTGACCAATATGAGGCCATGTTTTTTTTTATTATTCTTTTCATTCCATTTAATTCATTTATTTATTCTACTTAGTTTATTTAATTTATTTATTTCTATTTCATAACTCATTTCATTTATTATTAATTATTTATCTCTCGCGTTTTTACACCATATTAATTTAATTTCCAAAAATAATAAATTCCTTGGTCCAACGCCAAGTTCACTCCACATACACTCACACACGTAAGTCGGTCGCTTACGATCGCCATCTGCACAGTCTTTACACTTCACAGCTTTTAACTTAAGCAAATTGTCGCACTACGTTTGTTTTCCACCCCCGCATTCTCGATCCATATATCGAGCCATAGCCTGGTTACTAAGCCTTGTACCTCGCATTTTCCACTTACTTTATTTGCTGTCATTTATTTTTGCAAGTAGCAGCCTTTGCCTAGTCTTAGGAGCTTGCACCCTTTGTCTATATTTGTTTTTGCTTTTCAATCCAAAAGGGAAAGACTCCTGCAGTTGACTCAATGTCATAGGAAGTTTAGCAATCCCTAGTTCCATTTTGACCTTAGCAATTAGGTCCATCATCCTTAGGTCCTTAGCCATTAGGTCCTTATCTTTTATTTTATAACTTTTTGTGACTTTGTTAAGTCACGTGAGTGTTTGCCATAACACTTACCTTCCCCCGCGAACCTTGAGCGTAACCAAGTGTTCGTTAATCCTTAGGAGAACTACGAGTGCTCTGATTCTATACCCGATACGTAGGCATCGATGCGATGTTGTGCGAGCACCATTAGAAATAAAAACCTTAGGTTCCCATAATTTTAGCAAGCAATAAACAACAAAAATACAAATATTAACAAGAGGTTCCCGTAGGATACTGCGGATGCTTAGGATGCTAACACCTTCCCTAGGTATAATCAACCCCCGAACCTAGTTTCTCTTCATTTAGGGTTTTTACGATCTTTTTCCCTTTTCCCTTTGGATTAAATTAAAGTCAGTGGTGAACATAAAAGTTTTACGATTCAAGCTCACTTAATAGCTTGGTATCCGATTCTCACCGCAACAGAAATGGCGACTCTGCTGGGGATATCTATTTTTGAGGGTTAAGCCCACCTTGTATATTTGTATATTTGTTGTTGTATTGCTTGTTATTATTTTTGGATTTTTGGGTGTTCCATGTGTGGTGAGATAAGTCCTAACCCGGACTTGAGTGCAAATAAGTTAGGACGGTGGTATATTCAAGAAGGCTTGTAGGGAGTTGAGTCCCGACCAAGTTGACTTGAGACACCACCACTCAGCGGAGGCCTCCTCGGATGTAGTTTTGTTGATCGAGTTCAGTCGTGAAAACATTACTATATTCGACTTGAGAGCCATTAATGCTGAGGACCGTAGAACATTTACCCCCACTTGGCCTTTTTAGGGATGTAGTGCGATGACTATGAGGGTGTAAATCCGAAATAGTTGATACGCGATACTGCACTCGGATGAGACTCTCTTGAGAATATTACTGATTACCAAGTCGAGTTGGGAAGTCGGTAATATCCGAAAGATGGGACAGTGATTCTGGGAACTTTTAGAACCCGTTTTACAGGTACAAATAAACCCATAGTACATACCTTTTGGGAGGGTTGAACCTTTGACCTCATGCAAGCTTTGAACCTAAGCCTTGTTTGTGTTTGTTGCATTCACGCATCATGAAGCATCATTTTTACCATTTATTCAAGGAACTCAGGAACTCTATCTTTGCAAATATCATAGGTATCATCATGGACTTTGGAAGAAGAAAGACTGTCAAGTACACATTCAAAACTCCCAAACTTGAAGACCTAAGGAAATTAAGAGATTTGGTTTTGGATCAAGAAGCCTTCATGGAGAAGCATAGGAGACTTTTAGCTTTGCTTAAGACTGATTGGGATGGAAGGTTGCTCTCTGTGATGCTCCAGTTCTATGATCCTCTCTACCATTGTTTTACGTTCCCTGATTACCAATTGGCGCCTACTTTGGAAGAGTATTCAGTTTTGGTGGGATCACGTGTCAAGGATGAGTTTCCATTCCCTGTTCTAGAGAAGGACCCTGAAGAAGCGGAGATTGCAAAGGCGACATATTTGAGTGTTCCTGAGGTCAAGGCAAATATGACCTATAAAGGAAAGATTTTTGGATTCCCTACAAAGTTTCTGATAGAAAAGGCCAAGAATTTTGTTGATGTGAAGGATATGAAAGCTTTTGAGGCGACTTTTATTCTGCTGATATATGGAGTGCTGTTTTTCCCAAACTTTGAAGACTTTGTCGACCTGAACGCCATCAAGATATTTCTGAAGAAGAACCCGGTCCCTACTTTGCTCGGAGACACCTACCATTCCATCCATCTGAGGAATCACCATAAGGGAGGGATGATTACTTGTTGTGCATCATTGCTGTACGAGTGGTTTATTTCGCACTTGCCTAAGTCATCTTCATTTTGGAACCTTAAGGATGGTTTGTGGTGGTCACAAAGGATCATGTCTCTTACCCACTCTGACATTAGCTGGTACAATCGTGTTTATGATGGAATGTTGATTATTGATAGCTGTGGTGATTTTGCTAATGTGCCTCTTCTTGGCACTAAGGGAGGAATCAGCTATAATCCGGTTTTGGCTCGCCGTCAACTCGGGTATCCGTTGAAGGACAAACCTAAGAGTGTTGAAGTGGAAGGAATTTTCTTTAAGGAGGACGAAGAACCAGAGCTCAAGAAACAGATTATGCAAGCTTGGAAGTACATCCATAGGAAGGGGAGGAGTAGCTTGGGAAAGCCGAATTGTGTTTCTATGGAACCCTATCTCCAATGGGTACGAGATAGGGCAATCAGTCTGAAGATGCCTTACCCTCGCCAGGATCCTATGACCTTCAAGAAACCCATTCTGGTCTTTATGGATGATGCAGAGAAGCTGAAGATTGATTTGGAGAAAGAGATTCGAGAGAAGAATGCATGGAAGAATCGTCATCAGATCATCAGTAGTGAGAATGAGGAACTTAGAAGACAGCTGAAGATGAAGGAAGAAGAAGAGCTCTCCAGCAAGAAAAGGAAAGCACAGGAGGATCTGTTGTCCTCCAGCACTCAAGAGGACACTTCTTGGAAGTCGATCGTGGATCAGCTTATGCTTGAAAGGGCTCAGATGAAGGCACAAATCGAGAAGCTCAACTTGAGGCTTTTAGGAGAATCTCCTTAGGACTTTGTCTTTATCTTTATTAAACTTTGTTTGGGATTTTTGAAAGTGTACTCAAGACTTTGTATCACTTTTTGAATTTAATGAAATCATATCCCTTGATTATTATGTGTTCCTTGGTATTTGCAAATTGTTTCTTAAGTTCCTTGAATAAAATTTCATTTTTGCATTGCACCCATACATTTGGCATTGCATTTGCATTTTTTTTCATGAAACTCATTCCCGTCATCTGCTCTCGATTCAGCTTTCACACTGAGGCTCTCACGCAAATACTACACTCGAGCTCAAGCCAGAAAGAGGATGGCTGAAAGAGACGTAGAGATGGACAGAGTTAACGAAGAGCTTTCTGATATTCGTGGAGATATGGGTCAGATGATGGAAATGTTGCAAGTCATTCGAGCGAAGATGGATACCCAACGGACTGTGGTGTCAGAAATTGTTACTGCAACGACTGAAGTTGTCACTGCAACGACCGAGCCTACCCCTGTGACCTGGTCTCCTTTTGGGTTCCCTCCTGGTTTTTTCCCTCCTCCTCAAGGTTTTGCTGCTCAGAGTGTTATTCCCTCTTCTTCAGGATTTGCTGCTCAGGGTTTCTTCCCTCCTTCTCAAGGTTTTGCTACTCAGAGTTTTATACCTCCTTCCCAGGGATTTGCTGCTCAGGGTTTCTTTCCTTCGCCCCAAGGTTTAGCTTCTCAAAGTTTCGCACCTCCCTCTCAGGGCATGGCATTTCCGTTTCAAGGTTTTGTGCCCCCTCCTCAAGGGTTTGCTGCTCAACAAACTGTTCCTGTGACTAATGAAGAGAATCATGCAGTTGCCAATTTTACACAGGACATTGTGCACACCCGTGCCCAACCGTATTTTAATGACCATCAGGGGTATGAAGCGCCAGATATGTCTGAAAACGGAGATGAGAAACATGTGAAAATGCAAGAGAATTTTGATACCCTTGAAAAAAGATTAAGAGCGATTGAAGGTGACCAGATCTTTGGTGCTGCTGCAAGAGAAATGTGCCTGGTGTCTGGATTGGTAATACCTCCGAAGTTCAAGATACCCACCTTTGATATGTATGAGGGTGCAACTTGTCCTAAGAACCATCTTTTGATGTACTATCGGAGAATGGCTGCTCAGGTAGACAATGATAAGTTAATGATCCACTGCTTTCAAGACAGCCTGAAGGGAATCTCCTCTAAATGGTATTTGACGCTTGACCAGTCAAAGATTCGTAGTTTCCAAGACTTGGCCGATGCTTTCATCCAACAATATAAATACAATATGGACCTCGCTCCCGATAGGAGGCAATTGCTAAGCATGTCCCAGAAAGAGTCTGAATCCTTTAAAGAGTATGCTCAAAGGTGGAGAGGGACCGCTTCTCAAGTAGAGCCCCCATTGACTGAAAAAGAATTAGCTGACTGGTTTGTTGACACTGTGCGACCAGAATTCTATGAGAGAATGGTGGGGAGTATAACTGCTAGTTTCTCTGATTTAGTGGCTGTGGGAATCAAGGTAGAACTCGGTTTGAAAAGTGGAAAGATGAGTAGTGCATCTGGCAGTTCTAGCACTAGTAGTGGAAATATTGGCAAGAAATTTACCAATAACTTCCACAAGAAGAAGGAAGGTGAGACAAATGCGATAATGGCAGGTCAAAGAAGAAATCCGCTGTGGCAGAGACCTTCACCTATGGCTCAACAGCAATATGCTCGCCAACAGCAGTATGCTCATCAACAACAGTATGCCCAACATCCTTATGTAGCGGCGGTTCAACCAGCATTTAATCCACAAGTCCCCATGTATCGGCCAACTCAAGCAGTACCGATGTACCAACAAGCGGCTCCAATGATTCAACCTTATCAACCAATGATCAACAATCCGGGCTATCAACAAGCACCCAATGCTTCAGCCTACCAGCAGAGGACTCCAGCTCCTCATTCAAATCCCAATTTTCAGAACAGAAGACCAGGTGGAAGGCCTCCTAATCCTCGAATCCCTATAACTTATACTGAGTTATATCCTTCACTGCTGAAGAAGGGTTTGGTTACTCCCAGGCCTTTGGGTCCTCCACCAAGTCCGCTTCCACCAAATTACAACCCAAATGCTCACTGTTTATTCCGTGAAGGTGCCCCGGGGCACGATTTGGAGGGTTGTTATGCTTTGAAGTACATAGTGAAAGATTTGATGGAGAAGAACATTCTGTCATTTGGGAATACTGGTCCGAATGTCAAAGATAATCCTTTACCCAAGCATGGGTCTATAAATGCTATTGTTGATGAGTCCGAAGAAGGTTTGATTTTCAATGCCACCGAGATCAAGACCCCGCTCAGAGACTTCCATGCGAAGTTAGTAGAGGCGGGTATACTAAAGAGTTGTCATCAGAATTGTGAAGGTTGTGTTGATAGTCCGAAGGGATGTGAATCGGTCTTAAAAGATGTTCAAGATTTGATTGATGAAGGTGTCTTACAAGTGAGTGGTCATATGAAGAGGAATGAGGTGGCGGTGATTGAACCCATTTTCAACTTGCCGGAATCTAATTCTACCTGGGTGCCAGTGTTCAACTTGCCTGAATCTTCAGGAGTTCAACCTATCCTCAATACTCCAGAATCTGTGGTGCCAATTTTCAATATACCTGAGCCAAGATTTGAACAAAGGAGTAACTCTTTCCGTTACGAAGACACTAAAGCAGTTCCTTGGAAGTACGATACAGGGAAAGTTCATCAGAAGATTGATAAAGCTGGTCAGAAGGAAGGTTCAAAGGTTGCAAGTGCTGACATAGCGGGGGCAGGTCATTTGACCCGTAGTGGTCGTGTTTATACCCAGCAAGCCAATACGGCTCCGCCTAAAGAAGTCATACCAGCTGTTATCAACAAAGATAAAGAGGTAGTCTTGGGGGAAGAAGATGCCGAATTTCTCAGAATCATAAAGAAGAGTGATTATAAGGTGATTGATCAGCTGCATCAAACGCCTTCCAAAATATCTATCCTATCACTGCTTATGCATTCTCCGGCTCATCGAAGTGCGCTTCAGAAGTTGCTAGCTCAAGCACATGTTACGCATGATATAACAGTGAACCAGTTTGACGGAGTCATTGCCAATATCACTGCGTGTAACAACCTCAGTTTCAGCATGGAGGATCTTCCGAAGGAGGGCTTGGACCACAACCGTGCGCTCCACATATCAGTGAAATGTCAAGAGGATACTTTAGCAAGAGTTCTTGTAGATACAGGATCTTCACTGAATGTTTTGCCGAAAAGAACACTTGCTAAATTATCTTATCAAGGGGCAGAGATGAGGCCCAGCGCACTGATTGTAAAAGCATTTGATGGGTCAAGAAGGACTGTCATTGGAGAAGTAGACCTACCAATCCTGATCGGGCCACAGGTCTTCAAAATCACTTTCCAGGTTATGGACATCAATCCTAACTATAGTTGCTTGCTGGGAAGACCTTGGATCCATGCGGCTGGGGCAGTCACTTCTACCCTACATCAAAAGATGAAGTTTGTAGTCAATAACAAGCTGGTAACCGTGTCTGGGGAAGAAGACCTCATGGTTAGCAACCTTTCATCCTTTACCTATATTGAGGCTGATGAAGATGCTTTGGAAACTTCTTTCCAAGCTCTTGAGATAGCCAATGCTGTCCTTTTGGAAGTAGAGGAACCAAAAGGGAAGGGTATCCCATCTTTTGCATCGCTGAAGAGTACCATTTCCACCATTGAAGAAAGAAGCTATGAAGGTTGGGGTGATGTCATCGAAGTCAAGCAGAAGCTAGATCGTTGCGGGTTGGGTTACAAACCAACTCATGTGAAGGAAGGAGCATCAACCTCCGCTAAAGGCCGTCTGAAGACCATCCAAGAAGTGTTTTCCAGTGCTGGTTATCAGGTCAACGCAATTGATGGGAGTTTCTGAAGATGAAGATGTGAATCACTTGGTGTATCAGTGTGAAGAAGCCTTGGACAATTGGGAGGCAGTCGAGATCCCAGAGTTTTTTCCATTGTCAAAGTAATTTGTTGTTTTTCAATGTTTTCAAGTTCCCTAGCCCTGCCCAAGGCTATGGGAGTATTTTGTAGGGCCCCTTCTCATTTTTAAAGTTATTATCAATGAAGGCATTTTGTTAAACTCTTATTTTGATCAATTTACTGTTTTTCTCTCTTTTCACTTTTAAAAGAAAATGGCAATCTTTCAAAACCAATATAAAATAAAAAGCTTTTTTCTCTTGCATTTCTCTATTTTCCACTTTTAATAAAAGCAAATCATTATCATATGCAGAATAAACGAAAACCCTGTTGAATCCAATGACTCTACATTCTCTCCTAACTTTGATTCGCCCATCTACCAAGCGGAAGATGAAAGTGAGGAAGATTGTGACATTCCCGAAGAACTGGCAAGATTGGTTGAGAATGAGCACACAGATCTTCAGCCACATAAGGAGCAGGTAGAGACCATAAATCTTGGCACTGATGAAGACAAGAAGGAAGTCAAGATTGGTACAACACTTGGGGCAGACATCAGAGAAAGATTGGTCAAGCTTCTCAGAGAATATGTAGATGTGTTTGCATGGTCGTATCAAGATATGCCCGGCTTAGACACAGACATAGTGGTCCACAAGTTACCTCTTCGACCAGATTGTCTTCCTGTAAAGCAAAAGCTTCGAAGAACAAGACCAGACATGGCTCTGAAGATTCGAGAAGAGGTCAAAAGACAGTTTGATGCTGGATTCCTCGCAGTTGCAAAGTACCCTGAGTGGGTAGCTAATATTGTGCCAGTCCCTAAAAAGGATGGCAAAGTCAGAATGTGCGTGGACTACAGGGATTTGAACAAAGCCAGTCCGAAAGACGATTTCCCTCTTCCGCATATTGATACCTTGGTTGACAACACTGCTAAATTTGCTGTTTTCTCCTTCATGGATGGGTTTTCAGGATACAACCAGATCAAGATGGATCCTGACGATATGGAAAAGACTACATTCATCACACCATGGGGCACTTATTGTTACAAGGTTATGCCATTTGGTCTCAGAAATGCAGGAGCCACTTATCAGAGGGCAATGGTCACCCTTTTCCATGATATGATGCATAAAGAGATAGAAGTTTATGTGGATGATATGATTGCCAAATCACAGAGTGAGGAGGATCATTTGAATCATCTCTTGAAGTTATTTGAGCGTCTCAGAAAGTTCCAACTGCGATTGAATCCAGCTAAGTGTACTTTTGGTGTCCGATCAGGAAAGCTACTTGGTTTTATTGTTAGTCAGCAAGGAATTGAAGTAGATCCGGACAAGGTCAGAGCAATTCAAGAGATGCCAGCTCCCAAGACAGAAAAGCAAGTCAGAGGCTTCCTCGGAAGATTGAACTACATCTCCAGATTCATCTCCAACATGACAGCTACATGTGAGCCTTTATTCAAGTTACTCCGGAAGAATCAAGCAATTGAGTGGAGTCCTGATTGTCAACTGGCTTTTGAGAAGATTAAGGTTTATCTGCAAGAACCTCCTATCTTGATCCCACCTACTCCAGGGAAGCCTCTTTTCATGTATCTGACTGTGCTCGAGGGATCTATGGGTTGCGTGTTGGGCCAACAAGATGAAACTGGTCGTAAGGAGCACGCCATTTATTACTTAAGCAAGAAGTTCACAGACTGTGAGAGCAGATACTCACTTTTAGAGAAGACTTGCTGTGCCTTGGCATGGGCGGCCAGACGCCTCAGGCAGTACATGATTTGTCACACTACCTTGTTGATCTCGAAAATGGATCCAATAAAGTACATCTTTGAGAAGCCTGCTTTGACTGGAAGGCTCGCCCGTTGGCACATGTTGTTATCCGAATACGACATCCAATATGTAACCCAGAAGTCTATCAAGGGCAGTGTTTTATCTGAATACCTTGCTGATCATCCTGTCGAAGATTATGAACCTCTGAAATTCGATTTCCCGGACGAAGACATTATGTTGATAAAGGACTGCAAAGTTCCAGATCCAGATGAAGGTCCCGAGCCAGGTTCTCGTTGGAAGATGATGTTTGATGGTTCCTCTAACTACATGGGGCATGGTGTAGGAGTTGTTTTGATGAATCCTGATGGTGGTTACACTCCCTTCACGGCTAGATTGTGTTTTGAATGTACAAACAACATTGCCGAGTATGAAGCGTGTGTTTTAGGTATCGAAGCTGCAATCGATACTAGAATCAAGATTCTGGATGTATATGGAGACTCAGCTTTAGTAATTTACCAAGTCAAAGGTGAATGGGAGACCCGTGACGAGAAGTTGATCCCATACCGTGCCCACATTGTGGAATTGATCAAATACTTTGATGAAGTCACTTTCCATCATGTTCCAAGGGCAGAGAATCAAATAGCAGATGCTTTGGCTATGTTGGCCTCTATGTTTCAAGTCAGATTTCTCAATGAAGCTCCACTCATTACAATCGAGCGAAGAACTGCACCAGCCTACTGTCTACTGGTCGAAGAAGAAACCGATGAGAAACCGTGGTTCTACGATATCAAGAACTACTTGCAAAATCAAGAGTACCCAGTTGATGCAACAAATCTAGACAAGAAGACTTTAAGAAGATTGGCGTCCAAGTTTTTCCTCAGCAACAATGTGCTCTACAAGAGAAATCATGATATGGTTCTGCTCAGATGTGTGGACAAGCGCGAAGCAGACTTATTGATCAGGGAAATACATGAAGGATCATTTGGAACACATGCCAATGGACATGCCATGTCCAGGAAGATTTTGAGAGCTGGATACTTCTGGTTGACCATGGAATCAGATTGTTTCAAGTATGCCAGGAAGTGTCATAAATGCCAGATTTATGCCGACAAGGTGCACGTACCTCCAACACTTTTGAATGTTCTGTCATCGCCTTGGCCTTTCTCAATGTGGGGCATTGACATGATAGGCGCAATCGAGCCTAAAGCTTCCAATGGCCATCGGTTTATCTTGGTTGCAATCGATTACTTCACCAAATGGGTAGAAGCAGCTTCCTACGCCAATGTGACAAAGCAAGTGGTTACCCGTTTCATCAAGAACCAAATTATCTGCCGTTATGGAATCCCAAGCCGAATCATCACAGATAATGGGACCAATTTGAACAACAAAACAATGAAAGAGCTGTGTGAGACATTCAAGATTGAACATCATAACTCTTCTCCGTATCGTCCGAAGATGAATGGAGCTGTTGAAGCTGCAAATAAGAACATCAAAAAGATTCTGCAGAAGATGGTAAAAACTTACAAAGATTGGCACGAGATGTTACCATATGCTTTACACGGATACAGAACATCAGTGCGCACTTCAACAGGGGCAACCCCTTTCTCTCTGGTGTATGGGATGGATGCAGTTCTCCCTATTGAAGTAGAGATACCATCTTTGAGAATCTTGATGGAAACCAAACTGGAGGAAGCTGAGTGGGTCCAAAGCAGGTTTGACCAACTGAACCTCATTGATGAGAAGAGAATGACCGCCATGTGCCATGGCCAGTTGTACCAAAAGCGCATCAAGAGAGCATTTGACAAGAAAGTCCGTATCCGAGAATTCAAGGAAGGAGATCTTGTACTCAAGAAAATCTTGCCAGTCCACAAAGACATGCGTGGAAAGTGGAGTCCTAACTATGAAGGCCCATATGTTGTGAAGATGGCATTCTCCGGAGGTTCCTTAATCCTTACAACTATGGATGGTGAACAGCTGAAGCACCCGGTGAATTCTGATGCAGTCAAAAAATATTATGCCTAAATAAAACCTGATAGGTCGAAAACCAGAAATGGCGACCTAGGCAAAAATGGGTATCCCGGTGGATCAAAACCTATGAAGGAGATCCAGGCAAAAGTTAGGGGTAAAAATAAAAAATAAGAGCTCGCTAAGTTGAAAACCCGAAAGGGCGGCTTAGGCAAAAAAGAGCGTCCCGGTGGATTGAAAACCCGAAAGGGCGGTCCAGGCAAAAGTTAGGGACAAAGGCATTTGACTGTATCAGATGGTGCTTACCATCACTGAAGAATCATACTGGAAGATCGATCCAATTGCTCTCGTCGGAAGCAAGGTGTCGGGCAGTCTTAGTTATTAGGGATTGTAGTGGTCGTTGGATTCAATGTAGACCTTTCCCCATTGCCATTTTCAAACTGTAATTTTCTCATGGAGTTTTTGCCATTGGCAAGCTACCACTCTTGAATAAATACAAACTTTGCCTATGAATTTTGTTGTTCAGCTTCTTATTCTCTTTTGTTATGCAAAATGCCATCATTTGATTACAATTTAACTTTGAAAATGACAAGTTTTTTTTTTAGAAAATGTTTTTTGAAAGCGCTTGAAAACTTTTAAGTTTCTTTGACTTTGGAAAATTAAAAAAATCTTCTGTTTCCCCAAGAAGTCCTGGTTTGCAACAACACCTTTATACTATTATTACAGAAATCTCCATAGAAGTTCAAAACTGATAACACTCTTGGATGGATCCTTGGACCAAGCATGATTTCCAAGTTCGAAGACATTTCCTCAGTGTTGTTCATTATTGCTCATCTGAGTATTGGTGTTGAGAGCCTACTCCTCTTTGAGTCTTGTCATAACTCTTTGTCTCTTTTGAGTCAACATTTGCATATCATGATCATTCGCATCATGCTCAATCATGCGCATTTGGCATTAGCATTTATCTTTCCCCAGTTGTCGTCTGTCTACCTCCAAGTCCAGGTATCTTTAGTGTTCGATTTGAGAACTCATTGTTGTTGGTACCCGAAGTGATTTACTATTTGTTATTGTCCCCAGTAATTGCTGGTGCCCCCGTGGACTTCTATTTGTGTTTGGCATTTGTCGTTATGACCACCGTGTCTCCTTGAAGTCCAATTGTCATTGGCACAATTTTTTTAAGTAGATCCTGAAACCTTTTGCTTAAATCCAAGTCAATTTGATTTTGTACATACTTGTACCTTTCTCCTGATGGTTCCTGAAGGAATTTCCAGAGGATGGATGTCTTATTTTATTTGAAAACTCCAACATGTTTTGTTGTTACTTCTTTTGCGTTAGCCGGTCGCTTAGAGCCGTTGATTCATTTTTTGGGTGATCTCCATTCTATCCCCAATGCTAGCTGGTCGCATAGAGCCACTACTAAATCACTGTGATTTCCTTCCTTATCCTCAGTGTTGGCAGTTACATTCGAACCTGCTAATTTACCATTTTGAATAATTTGACTACTTTGTTTTTATCATTCTTAGTGTCAACCGGTTTTTTCAACTTGTTGCGCATTCACTTTGAGTGTATCTTGGCTTTCTTTTGTAGTGTCAATAGGTTTCGAACCTATGGCGTTTCCATTTCGTTTATTTTTGTTATTCTTGGTGTCAGTTGGTCGCATCGAGCCGCTGCGCATTCACCTTGAATTTTGTGCCATTCCTATTTCCCGTGACAGTTGGTCGCATTGGGCCACTGCACATTCTTTTAGGATGACCAAATTGTTGTATTCTTAGTGTCAGTTGGTCGCATAGAGCCGCTGCGCATTCACTTCGAATATTATGTTATCATTTTCAGTGACAGTTGGTCGCATCGAGCCGCTGCACTTTCCCTTTGACTGTTTATTTTGTTGTATTCTTAGTGTCAGTTGGTCGCATCGAGCCGCTGCGCATTCACTTTGAATATTATGTTATCATTTTCAGTGACAGTTGGTCGCATCGAGCCGCTGTGCATTCACTTTGAATGTTTATTTTGTTTCTATTCATGGTGTCAGTTGGTCGCATCGAGCCACTGCGCATTCACTTTGAATATTATGTTTATCGTTTTCAGTGACAGTTGGTCGCATCGAGCCGCTGCACTTTCTCTTTGAATTTTGTGTCCTATTTCTATTCATGGTGTCAGTTGGTCGCATCGAGCCGCTGCGCATTCACCTTGAATAAGCTTTCTGTTATTCTTAGTGTCAGTTGGTCGCATCGAGCCGCTGCGCATTCACTTTGAATATTGTGTCGTTTCTATTTTCCAGTGCTAGCAGGTCGCATAGAGCCGCTGCACATTTCTTTGAATGTTTATTTTGTTGTATTCTTAGTGTCAGTTGGTCGCATCGAGCCGCGGCGCATTCACTTTGAATATTATGTTCATTTGTTCCCAATAACAGTTGGTCGCATGGAGCCACCGCACATTCTCTTTGAATTTTGTGTCCTATTTTTTATTCGTGGTGTCAGTTGGTCGCATCGAGCCGCTGTGCATTCACTTCGAATATTGTGTTTACCATTCCCAATGATAGTTGGTCGCATTGAGCCACTGTGCAGTCACTTTGGATTTCATTTTGTTTTGTCTGTGTTCGTTTGATCCAATGATTTGGATTTCTTATGTTCCCGTCTTTTGGTTATTCTTAGTGTCGACAGTTACACTTGAACCTGTTGATTTATCACTCTGAATATTTCCCGTTTTGTTTGTCATCCCCAGTGTTTGTCATCCCCCAGTGAGTCTTGGTTTGTGGTCGTCGACATTCTCATTCTGATCATTCATACCATAATCATCATTTCATTGCATAAGAGTTGCAGAGTTAGATAGTTTTGTAGTTCAGCATAACATTGCATTTAGGGGCAAAATTTCCGGTTATTTCTGTATTTAAATACCTTTCACCATGATCGCCTGAGTGACTATCGTCATTCCCGCCATCTGGTAAAGTTATTTAAATAGGGGCAACTGTCACACCCCAAATTTTACCCCTAATCGCTCATATCATAATCATACTTTTATCGCATTTTTTGCAGGGATTTTTCCCGATTTATTTTCTGTTGCTTTCTTCTCATTTTCTAGCTTCCATTTTAATTTAATTTATTTATGACCTTTTAATTCATTTTCGTATTTTTAATTTTAATTTCTATTTTCGTTCTATTTATAAATTCCTATTTTTAAAATTTTATTTCAATTTCCATTTTTTTAGTCCAATTTTCAAAATTTTCTAAACTTATTTGCTATTTTCTTTTCATTATCAAGTCCTCATTCTTAAATTAATTTTTATTTCATTTTCAAATTTTAGTTTCTAAATTTATTTTCTATTCTTCAACTTTTAATTTTATTCCATTTTCAAGTTTCTACTTCTAATTTCAATTTCTAATTTATTTTTTAGTTTACTTTTCTTTTAAGATTTCATTTTTAATTTAATTCCAATTTCTTTTTTATTATTATTCATTTTAGTTCCAAGTTTATTTATTTAAGTTTATAAGTTATTTTTAATTTTTTAAGTTTCATTCTTTTTTAATTCATTTCTAACTTAAGTATTATATTTAGATTCTAATTTAAAACTCTAATTTCCAATATTAAGTGCCAAGTATAAACAAGCTTTAGTGTAAATAATTAAATTTATTCCATAATATTTGTTTTGTTACAATTACATATACATAGAAAATTACAAGAAAAGAATACAAAAAAATTCTGCACTACAATACAAATGCAGCCTGCTCCAAATCAGCCCCACAGCAAGCATGCAGCCACCAACAGCTGCATTTTCCTGCTCCACTCCACTGCTGCAAAATTCAGCACTTGTCTCCCTTCCTCCAACCCTTCATTTGCAAGCAACAAGGACAACAAAATCAACTCAAATCAGCCTCTAAAACATACCATAAAACAACACAACTACACACCAGTTCAGCACCCCAAACACACTGTTATATTATAAAACTCAGCCTTAAAATACAACATAAAAACAACCCTCAAAGCAGTCCCAAAACACACTGTTATCAACCAAAAACTCAGCTCTCAAACTCACCAAAAATCCAGCACTTTTTACACACAAACAGTTCACAAAACCCACTCAAAACAACCCAAACAACCAAAAAATAGCATCAAAAATCCAGCCAACAAAAAAACTTCAAAGAATCAAAAAGAAACAACAAACAGCAGCAGGAGTAGAGGCTCACCACTTGTGGATCTTCACCCCGATAACATTCGGGCGGTAATCTTTCTCTTTTCCTTTACTTCACCTTTCTCTTCAACATTTTGTACATATTTAGTTTTTTTTTAAAAAAACCTGCATACACCAAAACAAGCTCTGTGTTAAAACTCCAAAATACTTAAAACTTTTTTAAAGAAATTAATTAATGATACTTGTAAATAAAGAGAAAACAGAACCAAAACAAACCTCAGTTAACCGTCACTTATCCCTTCAGCCTCCCCCTTCAAATCTCACAGCCTAAACCCTTTCAAAACCATCAGCCATCCTCCACCTTCACCGAATCCAAAACCTGCAAAATTCAAGAAAAAAACATCGTTGTTTTTACCATCATCACCATCCGCTGGAAACTCAGCCATGAACAACCTTCAGTTTACACCACGGAAAACTAACCTGTGAAACCTGTGAAACAATCACACCGCCGCGGCCAGCCCCAATACACGTCCATAAAACAACTCACCAAAACTCTTCCTTCCGCCTTCAGCCGACCACATCCAAACACAGCAACACCATCATCCAATTTCCAATCCCTAATCTCAAAACATAAAGCCTTAAACCTCCGCCGCTAACTCTTAAACCCAAACGCGAACACCGAACTTGAACTACTGAAAACTCAGAACTATGAGTAAAACCATCACCACCAGCCATCAGACATCAACGACCTCAGTTTTCTATGAAAAAACATCAACCTTCACAACTCCTTTATCCGAACACAGCAGCACGAGAACCGAAATCGTTGCTTTCTTCTTCACCAACCAAACCGTTTCACCTGAAGCCACCGTCCTTCCCCACCAAGGTTCTCTCAACCAGCCTAAACCACCATCAAACACAAACTGAAACACAAATCCGCGGCACAAACCAGAACGTCACAAGCCAGACCGAAAACCTTTCAATCCACCCAATCCAACACAGAATAAACCAACCTCAAATCAGCCATTAACAAACCTTTCCGCAATCCACTCTTCAGATCACTCAAACGCGAACTCACAAAACCACACTAACAAAACCGCTGCCTCCAATCAAAACCTGCGAACACACCTTCATCACTCTTTAACCTCAACCTTATTATTAAACTCTTGCTTCAACCTCTGTTACGTCAAAACAGCAAACATTTCACTCTTCTCATAAGACTTCACTATTCCATTCATCAATACACAGCCATTGTAAAACAACAGCAGCTTCCTCTCTAAAAAAAAAACATCACACAAAACCAATCAATCTTAAAGCCACAAAACTTACATCAACTATAACCACTCCCCAACACTTCAAACCACCGCACCACCATCCACCTTCTCCCTCATGAAATCGCACCGAAACACGCTATTGAAACCTTCACCTTTTCAAATCCGTTGAACCGAACCATAAACTCAAGAACCTGAAAAATCTTCAACACTTTCATTTTTTTACCACCACCCTTTCAACAAGCCCACAAAAAAAAACCAGCCGAATCCGAACCGCTAGCCACCATTTTCAATATCCCTTCAAACTGTAACACCAAAACCCAAGTGCAGCAACCTTCACCCGTTAAAGCACAATAAAAAAACCTCACTGCCAAACAATATCACCACCTTCACGCATCTCTCCACCCCTTTTTACGAAACAGAAACGCAGTTGAAATCATAAAAAAAGGACTCACCTGTCAAAACGAACTCGCAGCCAAATCACCCATCACCACCGCAAATCGCGCATCAGCCCTCACCATCTCATAATCACCACTGCATCCATAAATGACCTCCGCTAAACCACATAATCACCACTTTGAACCTTCAACCGCATACCTCAACCCAGTCGGCAGTCCTTCCATTTTTTTTATCACCACCACTGAAAAAACACCGCAAACAACAATCATCACCACCATTTAAACCCAGCCGCATAAACCTTTCACAAGATACACTCATCAAAACAGACCCAAACCCTTACCGCCGCCGGCCCTTAACCGACAACACCATCAAACCTCCTGCATCAAACTGTGAACACAACAAACAAAAAACAGAATAAGAGGAAAGAAGGATCAAAAACAAGTCTGGAACCTCAAAAGCCACCACAAGCTTACCTTAAGATTCAAAATCACCACTCAAACCGCCGTTAACCCCTTTCCGTAAACCATCTCCCACCACTGATCCACAAAGATCCCATGAACAAAATCAAACCGAAACCCTCCGCTGTGAACCACGATTTGAGATCGAGAGAAACAACCGGGTAACCACCGCGCCGGAGAGAGACGAGACCCACCGGCCACTGCCATGAACTGCCGCGAGAGAGACAGAGAATGAGACCCGCGAGAGAGAGAGCTGCGAGAGAGACAGTGAAATCCGAGCAACACCTTCACTTCCGCCCATAACCCAAACCTTCTGCCCTCTTCTTCAACCGAACCGCCGAAGCCATCACCAGTTACCTCATTTTCCTTCGTTCTTCGATCCGTTTCTGTGAAATGGAAAGAAACACTTCTGCGTTTTCTTTTTTTTTTTATGAACAGAACAATAACATCTTTTTCTTTTTTTTATTATTCTATTTTTATTTACTGAGTTAAGTTAAACCTTTGGTGGGTTGGGCATTATAGCCCGTTATCTTTGTTCTTTAGACCTTGTAAACACAACACGCACCCTTTTTTTTTATACATTTATTTATGTTTTTTAACCTTTTTTTGTTGAGCTTGGCTCACCTGTCTTACTACATACATATCTTGGTTGTTGCATTAAACCCCATATTTTTTAATTTTCATTATTTTGTTAGAAGTTAGTTTTTTTATATATATAATTTATTTCTTTTATTTTAATTCGTTTAATATTTATCTTTTGTTTAGAAAAATGACTAAAAAATATATTTGTTATCAATCTCTTAATTTTGTTTATTGGGGCCGATGATATTACAAAAATCACGATAAATCATTTTCGATTGATCGTGACCAATATGAGGCCATGTTTTTTTTTATTATTCTTTTCATTCCATTTAATTCATTTATTTATTCTACTTAGTTTATTTAATTTATTTATTTCTATTTCATAACTCATTTCATTTATTATTAATTATTTATCTCTCGCGTTTTTACACCATATTAATTTAATTTCCAAAAATAATAAATTCCTTGGTCCAACGCCAAGTTCACTCCACATACACTCACACACGTAAGTCGGTCGCTTACGATCGCCATCTGCACAGTCTTTACACTTCACAGCTTTTAACTTAAGCAAATTGTCGCACTACGTTTGTTTTCCACCCCCGCATTCTCGATCCATATATCGAGCCATAGCCTGGTTACTAAGCCTTGTACCTCGCATTTTCCACTTACTTTATTTGCTGTCATTTATTTTTGCAAGTAGCAGCCTTTGCCTAGTCTTAGGAGCTTGCACCCTTTGTCTATATTTGTTTTTGCTTTTCAATCCAAAAGGGAAAGACTCCTGCAGTTGACTCAATGTCATAGGAAGTTTAGCAATCCCTAGTTCCATTTTGACCTTAGCAATTAGGTCCATCATCCTTAGGTCCTTAGCCATTAGGTCCTTATCTTTTATTTTATAACTTTTTGTGACTTTGTTAAGTCACGTGAGTGTTTGCCATAACACTTACCTTCCCCCGCGAACCTTGAGCGTAACCAAGTGTTCGTTAATCCTTAGGAGAACTACGAGTGCTCTGATTCTATACCCGATACGTAGGCATCGATGCGATGTTGTGCGAGCACCATTAGAAATAAAAACCTTAGGTTCCCATAATTTTAGCAAGCAATAAACAACAAAAATACAAATATTAACAAGAGGTTCCCGTAGGATACTGCGGATGCTTAGGATGCTAACACCTTCCCTAGGTATAATCAACCCCCGAACCTAGTTTCTCTTCATTTAGGGTTTTTACGATCTTTTTCCCTTTTCCCTTTGGATTAAATTAAAGTCGGTGGTGAACATAAAAGTTTTACGATTCAAGCTCACTTAATAGCTTGGTATCCGATTCTCACCGCAACAGTCTTGAATGATAGTTACGGTTAACCAATTCTATTCACTCAGCTTTCATATGTAGAAATGACCGGTAAAATAATGAGGTAATGTCTTACTATGGTGGATTTGTACTTTTAGTGTGGTAGAGAGGGGGGCTGACTTACAAAATTAGCACTTTAACAATATATATATATATATATATATATATATATATATATATATATATATATATATATTACACTTCCCGAATATCATGTTAATACTACCATTTAGAGTAGTATAATATTTCAACATAAAAACCTGAATGTAATATCCTATTATTAATCTGCCAGTTATTTGATCATAGTGCGATTTTGGGTTGTTGTGGAAATAATGTGCAATTAAACGTCACCTGCACTTGACCCAGAAAAGCGGTCATATATTATTAAAAATGCTTTCATTTTAGGGCCAAAATCACTCTAATATTCATGTGCTGATGACCTTTTATTTTAATTAATTATGGGGATTGTTTGAGTAACTTGACATTTAATAATGCCTGCAATGAATCCAGATCATATTGTTGTATACCCTCCAATTTCTTGATGTGATGTACCTCCTACATTATAAATTAATCATATCATATGTTACTTCTCCTAACCTCTCTAATCTAAACTATGTAAAGTTTTGCTTTTTTATATTTGACTAAATACATAAAGTAGTACCGACAATTAACTTATAAAAAATTCTAGTAGATTAACAATATTTGTAGTTTTACTTATCATGTTATTTTATATGCAGCAATGCCAAAGTCAAGGAGGATTAAAATTTTTCTTAAATTAGCTAATCAAGTATCCTCACAACCTTCACAAGAAAGTGTCGAAGGTTCTCATCTTAAAGCTAATATATCATCTCAATTACCTAATCAAACATCCTCACAACCTTCACAACAAAGTAATGAATTTTCTCATCTTAGAGATAATGTATCATCTCAATTCCCTAACCAAACATCCCCACATCCTTCACAACAAAGTGCTGAAAGTTCTCAAGTTAGAATTGATGTATCATCTCAATTACCTAACAAATCATCCTCACAACCTTCACAACAAAGTGCTGAAAGTTCTCATCTTAGAGCTAATGTATCATCTCAATTACCTAACCAAACATCCTCACAACCTTCACAACAAAGAGCTGAAAGTTCTCAACATAGAAGCGGTCGAGCATCTACCCATTATTGGCTTGTAGATGCACTAGGTATAATATGCTGAAACTTTATAATCTAGTCGTGTGTTATACTTTTTATTATATATTTTTTTGCTTTTACTCATATAAGCTTTTATATCTTATAGATAAAGAGCATGGTACAATTCAAAAATTGTGTTTGACTTGTAAGGATGTAAACGACATGCCAAATAATTTGAGTATTATTGTGAAGTTTGATGAATTTCATTCACCAATTGGTGAGGCTGCCGGCTTACTTGCTGGAGTATGTGGACTAGTAGCAACAAATAGTCTATTTTTTCCTATAGGTTTTGATAACTGGTTTGACATGCCTGGGGATTATTTTGATGAACAATGGAAAACCCTTTTTGAGGTAAATTAATTTTAATTTTACATATTTATTGAGAGTTTGCATTTGTAATATTGTATGTAACTAACATTCATTTTATTTTGAAGCCTCAGTTTTGCTTTAAGGAACATGAAGATTTAGCTAAAAGGTATATTGGTAATTATAATTATTATATGCTTATGGACCAACAACAACGATGACCTCGAAAACTTGCTTTTGTTTGTTTCCTTTCATTTATTGTTTCATTTGTTGTTGTTGTTGTTTATAATAAAATCAAAAGCTATGTTAAATCCAATTAAGGGTATCTTTGGATTGAGGGTGATATAATTAATTGTGTAGATGAATTAGGACTTATGAACAAAGTTTTGTTTTTAATTAATATAAAAATAATGTTTTCATTTTTGTATTAGTAAAATATATAATATTTTAGTTTTGAAATTTATTTATAAATTACAGTCTTTGTAAGATATAACTTTTATCCTATAAATATAAGTGAGATAACTGATTAAAGAACCTATTACAAAAGATAAATTCAAACTTTATAAAAAGTAGCCTGGTGTAATATTTAGAATCACTTATTTCTCCTTAAAAGTGGACCTAAACACCACTTCTCTATTCACGAACACGTCTTAGGCTTGGTTGGTTTCTAGAAGAGTTGTAGTATGGTGGTAGTTACCATAATTTTGATTTATCAGCACTCCGTGCAAGCCAAACAGAAGCACAATGTTTGGTACCCATGTGATGTGACTTGTTACAATGGTAATAATAAAGAAAATGCTTCAAAATAAAAATAATTATTTGAGTATAACTAAAATTGATTTAGGGTCTATTATTTAAACTCACAGGCGACACAAACGATTGATCAAAGTGATTGATGTCATTTTTTATTATGAAATTTTATAGTAATTGCGGTTTGAATTGCAGGAAAATTGCTTAGCTTGAGCGCTAGCCATACTCAACCTATAGATGAATTTAATTTCAGAGTAGAAAATATTTGTACCGATAGAATGAAATTTGTGTGATAATATCACATATTTGTTCTTTTTTTTCCTTTATTTTTGATACTTTTTCCATTTGATGATATATCCTATTTAATAATTCTATATTTCTATAGTGATTAGTTTTAATATAATAATTGTTATGTTTTTTGTAGGCTTCTGAAGCAAGAAATGAACCTTCATCACCCTGTGACATAAGAAGATCATCAGATGCAAGCAATACACAGGAAGAAAATCATCAGAGTCCTTCTAAGGATATATGATTTTTATGGCACTTTTATGTTCTAAACCTTGTTTTTTTAGAATAACTTGAGATACGAGATACAAAAAATGTTGGTCATTTTTATATTTTAATATTTCAGGAATAAATTGTGATACATATATCAAACATTAAAAGTTTCTATTTAATTTTGAAAACTTTAATCAATAACACCTAGTTGTTTTTTGTTTGTTTTTTATGTTGGGTTTCTTTTGTTTATTTTCTTCATTATGATAAAGAGAGTGATAGAGTATGTCAAAATGTCCAAATGATATTTTATTCCTAAAAGTGGTGTTGTGAACAATATGATAGTTTTGAACCACCACTAATTTCAAAAAATAGCCGCCACTTTAAACTATGTATATTACGACAGTTTGCACGACGTTTAATTATTAACCGTCGTTATTTTCATTGCGGCAGCCAAATTAACGACGTTTTGAAAAACGTCATTTTTGTGAATTGTGGGGGTTGAAACCGCCATAATTTTCTTAAGTTAATCGCCACAATTTACACTTTTTTTTTGTAGTGTCTTACTCTGCTGATTGTTTCAGGAAATATTGCTTGCAGGAGGGTCTTTCCTATCAATCGCATCCATAGATATCCAACTCGACACAACCTTCCGAGTCTACAAATGGATCAGCTACAACAAGAACTGACAGATGTGAGGACTCAGATGACTGATGTGAGGACAGAAGTAAGGACCCAGATTGTAAACACCCCAAATTTGCTGTCTCTTTTTCTCACACCATGGCTTGTGATCTTTTCATATTGCATTTGCATAAGCATATCATCTCACATTGCATATTTGTTTCACTACATAAGTTGCACAATTAGGGTTTGTGATCAGGAGAATCCAAAGAAGTGACCTGAGCCATATCAAAGGCCTTGAAGCTTGTCAAGAACGTCCATGTGTGTTCTATGATCATAATATGCTCCACAGGGTTTTTAAACGTCAAGAGATCACAAGCATTGCAAGGGTGTTCAAGCAGACTGAGGAGTTCCTACACAGATAACCTAGAATTAGGGTTTTGGGTTTGAGGCCCTTAACCTCAAATTTTTTGGTCATTCTTGATTCTAATGGTCTTTATATGTTATGAGGATCATGTGTTCCAAATTTGAAGAATAATTCATTATGGAAGTCATCTGATCAACTGAATAACTTGTTGTGCAAGAAAAGTCAAAATCAGGGCATCTGAGGCCTCCAACAAGGGCATCAAAGGGTCATCTTCATCATTTTGAGGTTCTATGACTTTTATTTGATCTTAGAAGTGGTTAGAAGTTCACAAGATTGAATAATTTTGAGCCATTTGCAAACTTTCCATTTTTGGACATGACTTGTAATGAAAACTTTCCATTTTGGGAAAGATATTCAAACTCCTCTTTCTTGATCAAAAAGGCTTCAAATGAAAAATCTTTAAACATGAAAGTTGTAGATTGGATCTTCCCATCTTCAAAAAATACAAGAACTCCTCTTGATTCATTCTAGAACTCAAGTTATGGTGTTTCAAAGTTGGCAAAAATCTTATAATTTTCAAGTATGCGCAAAAGAGGGAATTTTGCTAATTTGATTTCCAAGACTTCTAATGACCTCTAATCCACTTCTAAGTACCATAACATGTTCATACAACATTGCAAGATCAAATTTGTGCCTTGGATCACAAGAAATCATGCCTTATTCTTCAAGAAAATCCAAAGTTGTGAAAATGCAAAAGTCTTGCTATCTCATGAATCAAGTGGTACAGATCATCAAATTCAATCCAAAGGACCTCCACAAACTCAGCTGATCCAAGACAAGCCAAAGATCCAACTCTGTCCCAGCCCATACTTATGGTACAAACTTTTGACTTTTTTGCAAAACCTCCCATACCAATCAACCTGTACCACACCAACTATCTGAACCAATCACAATGCTTTATACAAACCCTTAGCACTCCAAAGAACACAACACACAAGCTCAGAACCTCTCATACATTCAGAATCACAAAAATCCTCAAAATCTTGAGCTCTTCGAAACTCATTCCACAAGCATCATAACTCAAATCTCTCTTCACCATTCAATCATACATCACTCAAGGATCACAAAGCACCCTTCACAATGGCTTAAAAGACACTGAATCACAAACACGAGTTCTGCTTCGTCATAACTGGAGCATACAAAGGAGGCCATTCAAGCCTGTTCTAAGCATTCCATTTACTCAGTGGAGGTCATTGGATTTTGATTGCACAAAGAAAGAGGCCAGAAAGCTCGGGTTTGGAAAGCTCCAGCTCAGGTAGTCATCTCAAAACATTTTTTCCATAACCCTCATTTTAAGTTACAAATTTATTCTATGTGCTCTCCTGATCATCATGATATGCTTACTTTTGAAAATGGTTGAGAAATAAGGATATATGAAGCTTCTGAAATTTTAACCCTAAAACTTGTTTGATTCGATTCTCTTTGTATGTGCATGATAAATTGTTTTTGTTGCTGGATTCATGTTATATGTTGTTTCATGATTGATTATGGAGGTTTTGAGAGCTTGGGGTGGTGTTTTGAGGGATTAAGGTGAGAAAGCGCGCCGAAGAAGACGACCGGAGCTCTTCTCTGGTCGCCTGAAGGTCATTAGGGATAATCTCATTTAATTGTCCAGTTTGAATATTGACCCTTGGATCTGATCTTAATTAAGCGCACGTGTGGCCCAGATTAACCATTAAACCCTAAAACCTAATTAATTAGATTAATTAATTTAAATTAGTCAGGTCAGATGTTGATTCTCAGATCACGCGCCAAACCACATTTTGAACCCCATCCATCAGATTGCCCTAACCCAGGTCCAATTGACTCACGCCCTCAGCCTTAGATCCTCTCATCTCTCAATCTGAACCGTCCCTTTGGCATACTTTTTAATTTTCTTGCATTTTTATTTTACACATTTATTTAAAATAGTAAATTAATTTCTAAAATCATGAAACTTTGCATTTTCATTTCAAATATTTTTCAAAACTCAAACATTTTTATTTTTAATTTTTGCATTAAAAATGTATTTTTAAATCATTTAAATGTTTTATTTAATTAATTCATTCATTTTAATTAATTAAAAATACATTTAGGTATTTAAAAATCACCAAAAAAATTCATGAAGCATTCTTAGACATTTAGAACAATTTACAAACTCATCACACAAATTTCTTTTTAGGTTTGATCACATTTTCACAATTTACTTTGAATTAGGGTTTCTAAAATTGCCTATTTTCTAACCCTAACTTAGAAAAATCATTTCTGATCAACCAAGATGAGTTTGCATTTGGTTCTTTTTGCATTCTTTCACACATTGCATCACCTATCTAGGTTATTTAACTCATAACTTTGCATTGCATTTTCAAATTGTTTGGCATTTTTCATGAAGAACCACCCAAAAACCCTAGTTAACTTAGAAAATTCATAACTTCCTTTAGGTTTAGCTTCTGACCTCCATCTTTGGGGAGTGATCTTGTGTGTGTTTAGGGTTTGTTTGAGTTCATTTTCAAATTTTTATCATGATGTATGCTTCTGTTGTGACCATGTGCATCTCATAGATTCATAAAACCCTAATTTTCTAAGTTAATTTGCATTCATCTTTGCATATCTCAATCATATGAACTTGCCATGACATTCCATGCTCTTGTATGCCATCTTTAAATATTGCTTGATCATTTCTTCATTCATTTGGTATGCTTTTCATTCATTTTTCTTCTTGTGTATCCATGTGTTTCTAAGCTCCTAATATGTTTGTTTTGCATCTCATCCTTTGTATGATCATTCATATGCATCATGTATGACTTTGCATCATCTCATGACACATTTACATTGCATGATTGCTTCTGGTCTTGGTCATTGCATCATTACTTGGTGCATTTCATTTCATTTCTTTCCTTATGCATCTCATACTAACCTTTCAGGGGCTCATGGTAAGTTGATTAGGTTGTGGATGTGCATCCACATCCAACCTTCTTCTTATCTCTTCATTTGCATATTTTATTTGTCTTTGAAGTGAACTTGCTTCACTTGTGCTCTCTTACTCCTATCTCTTTCTTTTAGGTTACTTATCTTCTTCAGGAAGTAAGTAACCTATTCCCTTTCTTCTTCTCTTTTCATCTTCTTCTCTTCCTTGGTGGCCTTCTGAAGACTTCTCTTTAAGCCTCACAAACCATAGGAACATCCAAGCATGATAACTTTTAGGGTTGTATATAGTCCCCCCCAGCTTTTTACCTTTGAGTCTCCTTGAGTCTCTCTTCTCATCTCATAATCAGAGGCTAAACACTTAAAGCTTTAGGACTTTGAATTAAGGTTATGTTTGTATCCTTATCTTAGGATGGATTGTATAACTTTAATCCTTAGTGTTAAACCTTTAATTTGTTTACACCTTTTAATCAAAACACCTAATAATGATCAAGACTTAAGCTTATAACTTGGGCCTTATATTAGGGTTACACCTCTTCCTTTTGGTTAAGAGGGACTAACCCTAGTGTTTAATGGACAAGTCCCCCTCCAGTTAGTCTTACAAACATAAAATCCACTTCTTAATCTCACCCTTTAATTAAAATCCACTTTAATAAAGACTTGTTATCTAATGAATTTATTCCCTAACCATGGATTAAGTTAAGGAGTCTTCCTCAGCTTAAATGTTCTCATATATCATCCTTCTCTTAGGATGGTGTAATGAGGTCACTAATCTTTGATTTGAGATTAAACTCATTACTTAACACTAAACCCCAAAGCACTTAATAATTACCAAAGTAGGTTAATGATCTTAATCCTATATCATCATGGTAATTAAGTTGAGATCTTCATCTCATGCTTAAGTAGGCTCATTATCCCTAATCAGGGAGGATATAATGAGTTTACAACCCTTGATTTAGGCTTAAGCTCATTATCTTATGCAAAACACCAAAAAACAATAAAAAACTGTAAACACAAAAACAAATAATAAATGTCTCCTCCGGGATTCTTTTCTCATCATACTCACTCTGAAAACGAGAACTCGCTTCTTTCGTCTAATGCAAGATAGTTAGCACTCAAGCCAGACGAGTCACACACTTGAGCATAGACAAGTAAGCAGTTCAGAACAAATCATCCCAGTCTCTTTGCACGAAAGGATATGTAGGCATAACTTAACAATTATTGAACAAAATTCTCTTTGTCTTCCCCCTCTTCTCCTCCCAATTTCTCTTTCCTTAGCCTCAGTTTTGAGTATTCACTTTCTTTTGCACTGACACTCTGTACATTCATTCTTTCCCATGCTTTTAAACACAGTCAACATATACACTATCCCCTTTTAAACATAATCAGGTAAGCATGGATCCCGTCGAGTACGAAGGACGATCTGGGTGCTATTACCTTCCTAGGTCGTAACCAACCCCCTTTCTCAGTTTCTCTGGTTCACAACCGTCTTATCCATACCCTTCCAGGTTTATGCAGCATTACCTTTCCTTCGGGATAAAAATGCCTAGCTGGCGACTCAATTCAACCTCAACCTCCAACATCGCCAACCGTTCGCGTTTGCACCGGGACGAAAGTCCCGGGAGCAACAGCTTGTCGACTTCACTGGGGAATCAAGATGTAACCAGGGCTTTTGGTTCTCTTGTGGGTTTCTCCTAGCGCTTGTTTGTTTGTGTTTATTGGGGGTGTCATGTGCTATTTGTGTTTATGCTTTTGCTTTATTTATGGCTTTCTGTATAACATTATTTATTGCATTTACTTTATCGCTTTCATTTACTGTTTTATGCATTTCATTTATTATTATCATATCATGTGCTGGATTTTCTGGTTTGCTTTGGTGGGAGGGGTATTCTAGTGAGAAAGGTCCAACACAAAGGCCCGAGTGACACACCTATGATTAGAGTGGCTTCATATTCTTTCCCATTCCATTTCTTACTGGTGCGGGAATATGAAAACACGGTTCAGACATGGGTTTCTTTTTGAGAACTCTGTGCGACGGATTTCCTGTAGTACTAGGGCTATCTGGGAAGCCTGCTATGTTTGGATGACCTTTTTAGATGACCTTCAGCATCTGAGGTGAATTAGAGGTGGATTCTTTATGATTAGGGTAAACACTGTACTTCCGGGTTAGGAGTGTTTACACTTCTCATAATAGATATGAACCTGAGGATCCTTGTTCTAGAACAATACCTGTGAGTGGGTTGGGTTGTTTACAGGTTTGCAAGAACCCTTGGCCTCATCATACCCTGTTATTGGAATGTTATAATGTTGTACTATTTTGGACTGATCCTTTGAAACCCTGGACTTTTGACTCTTTATTTGAGTCCCCCACCTGGTTACTGGTTCTCAGACCTTCATCTAGAATTCTGAACACTCAAGGACCCTAACAAAGGCAACTGACAATCCAGCACCTGATCACAAACCCTTACATATCATTCAGCATACATCATATTGCATCATTTAACATTTGTCTATTTGTTTTGTAGGGTATTGTAACACCCCAAATGTGCCCTCTTCTTTTTAGCATTATCATCATATCATAATCATCATCAGCATGTCATATCCTTAGCATTTTGCATAGAAAGATGAAGCATAACACTCGCATGTTCTAGCATAAGGCATATGATCGATCATCCGGGAAATTCAAAGTACTGCAAGTCAAAATCAAGAGCATGGTGACCTGGAAAGAAGCTCACACGATCTTTTATACAAGCTCTATATCATGGTCAAAGCCCTAAAAAGGATTGAAGATCCAAATAATATCACAACGGTTGGCGCCAAGTTATTTTGGAAGTTTCCCACAAAAAGGAGGGAGAATTCAAAATTCACTGGCGTTAACCGGTTAACGCTCTGGTTAACCGGTTAACGGCTGCGAATTTTGAATTCCAGCAGCAAAATTCAACATGTGTTTTTGGCTCCAATTTCCAAATTTCTGGTTTTTATTCATTTTGAATTATGGAGAAGGATCTAGATCATTTACCAAGCCTAATTCTAATGCTAGATCCTAATCACTTTTCCAAACCAAAATTTTGGGCCCCAAACCTAAACCATATTTAATCCATTTCCCTCTAAACCAAGAGTGGGCTCTCTCATAATTTTCAATCCCCATTTTCTGAATTTTGATTTCTCTCACCATTCTCTCACTTTTCTCTCCCAATTTTCCAAATCACTCAAAGTTCCTCTTTGAAGATCACATAACTTTGCATTAAAGTGTTTAGATCTTGGAACTAGACCTCCATCCTTAGCTTCTTTGCATCAATTTGCTAGTTTCACTACTTGGTTCAGATCTGGTTTGGAAATTAGAAGTACTTTTGGAGCCACAATTCTGCATCAAGATCCTTTGCTTGCATTTATTTTGCATGGAGTGTGAAGCTTAGCACCGGATCTTCGAAGTTTTCCGCGAGATTTCTCATTTCCAGCTCAAACAACAATTACCAAATCATACCTCAGCTTTGTAGGTTGGTTAAGTTCAGATCTAGCTCTGTTTTTAGCTTATTTGCATGCTTGTGTTTAGATCCACCATGTGCTTGTGTATTTGCTTGTCTTGCTTGAATTGATTCGTTGATTTGTAACCGGATCAATGTGCTAATGTTCATGAGCTTAATGAGGTCTGATTAATGTGAATTGATCCAACTATTTCATGCATAATTGATTGCTGGTTTGTTGTGGAATTATTTCGATAAGCTGGTTTTGAGCTGATTTTCTGCAGGATTTGTTGCTGTTTTCACAGTGTTAACCGGTTAACGCTTTGGTTAACCGGTTAACGCACTTGTTTTTTGTGTTGTTTTCTGCAGGTTTGAACTGGTTAACCGGTTAACGCTTTGGTTAACTGGTTAACACTGAAGTAGAGTGCCATATTTGAGCTATTTTGAGCTTGTTTAAATCCCTTACTTGCTTTAATTGCCATGGATCATTGTATGATAATTGAATATGCTAGTTTAGGGTGATTTGCTTGCTGGTTGATGTATGCTTTCATGTTCTCGACGCGTAAGTCACGTATTTGCAAAGCTTGATATGTTGTTTGATCTTTGTTGGTTTGAATGTTGAGTATGCTAATTCCATGATTGTGTTGAATATTTGCTGGAATTTTTCTAACATTTCAGGGGCTCATGGTAAGAGAAGTGTGGATGTTCATCCACATTTCAACTCTTCACCTCTTCTTTTAATGTGCTTTTTGCTTTGTGATTTTGATGTGCCTAATGCCATCATGTGATCCAATTTGCATCATCCCCCCCTTAGAAGCAACTTATCTCCTTTAGAGGAGTAAGTTGTTCTCTAGCTTTCTTCTCCTCTTTTTTTCTTCTCCTTTGGTCTTCTTTTCTCTTAGGATAGATTTCAAACCACACTAACCTTAGGACCACTTTTTGCATGATAACTTTAGGTTTAGTCTTTCCCCATTAGACTTTTGCCTTTTGCTCCTATGGTTCTTTCTCTCCTCATCTTCATACAAAAGCATAAAACACATAAATAAAGAAAGAAGTGACCTCTTGTGTAATAGCCTTATTCCATGGGGCATATGTATTCATTCCATCTTGGAATAGTGCATTTGTCTAGCATGATGCACAAGTCAGATCATGAAGTCATCTTCGTCAAGAAAAACCATAAAAACTACTTCTTCATTTTTAATCACTAAAACACTTAATAAGTTCAACAAGTCAATGAACTTAGGCCCTTGCCCTTGGAAACAAGTCTTGGATAAATTCTCCTTGCTTGGTGTGCTTGTTCTATTATTCCATCTTGGAATGTAGTAGCAAGTACACATTCCATGGAAAAGAGTTTGAGTTTATTCTCTTGTGCCAAACAAATAAAAAACTCATAAAAAACACAAACAAACAATAAGCGTCTCTCCTTCGGGACTTCTTTTCTCATCTCCTTCACTCCATACGCGAACTTGCTCCTACTTGTCACTTTGCAAGACGGTAACGCACTCGTCGTCCGAGCATGAAACACCTGAGCATTGACATAGGCAATTCAAGCCTTAATTCACAAGCAACCCTTTCCACCCCTAGTTAGGGGAACTACGGCGACCCTAATCCTCATTGTCCAGATGAGGTACGTAGGCAGCGGGGTAGGGATCGTTCGAGCACACTCTTTTATTTTCCCTACATTTTTCCCCTTTCTTCTCTTTTCTTTTCCAGTTTGAGTTTCATTTTTGCAGCAACTTTCATTTCTTCACCCTTTGAAACAGATTTCTTTGCAAGCGTGGATCCCGTCGGGTATGGCGGACGATCTGGGGTGCTAATACCTTCCTAGGTCATAACTGACTCCCGAACCCAAATTCTTTGGTTCGCATGACATGTGTCCTTCCTTTTCTTTTCTCTAGTTTGTGCAGCATTACCATTCCCGTTCCTTCGGGATAAAAAAGCATAGTTGCCGACTCTACCTCTTTCCGCGCCACTTTCGTGTTTGTACCAGGATGGAAATCCAGGGAGCGACAGCTGGCGACTCTGCTGGGGATCAAACCCAGAATCTCTGGTTTCCCCTTGAGAGTCTATCCTAGCGCTTGCATGTTTCTGTTTCTTTGCGTGTTGATTGTTTGCTACTGTGTGTTTATTTTACTGTTGTTTATGTACAGTTTTATTTACAGCTTTATTTACAGTTTTCAGTATTTATTTTCATGCATCATATTATACTGGACTGTTTGGCCGCTGGTTTCCTTTTTTTCTGTGGGATTGGGAACTGTTACTGAGAGATGAGCTCGTAACCGGGGCTCGAGTGCACCCTAGGACTTAGAGTGGACAGTCACTTTGGCTTCATAGCATCTTGCTATGTTGGTAGTAGTGAGTTCCACTCCCATACTTGTGACCGTCTTGGAAATGTATTGATGCCGGAATCTTTTTGGGGTCATTCACAACCTCGATAGTTATGTGCATCTGGGGACCGATCATTGAGGACCTTTGTGGAAACATCCCTCTCTAGTGGTGACAGTGGCAAACCACATTCTGTGGAAAACACATTCGCACCCGAGGGCCCACTGGGAATTTGCAAAGGATGGCCTGGTTCTTTTATCGGAACTCAGTCAAAGCATCTGGTCGTATGACGGTAGTATTGTACCCTTCGGGATGAATGTACTATTGTTTCTCGATTCCAGCGCTTGAGCTGGGGACTTATAAAGAATGCTTGTTTTCCCGTACTCACATTGAGGCCTCCCTGAGTAGTACATAATGCCAAACAGATTCCCTGATTTGGTCATGAGCCATTTCTCAGAAATGGTGAACGTATTATTGCTATTCGGCTTTGAGAGTCCGTGATGTTTGACCCGGAGCACACCTGTGAGATTGGGAGGGGTTTACAGGTTTGTAGGAACCCTTGACCTCATCATACCTCACTGCCAGTACAGTTCTATGATTTGATATGGCTACATGGATTTTGGAGTTTTTGAGTCATCTGATATCTGGTTTTGGGACTTATTTGAGATTGAATTCCGGTTCAGGGGGCTTTATTCAGAGGATCTTGGTTCTTGGTCACTTGGGTCCAATGTTCCATATCCAGATAGTCACAGTTGTTGATCATATGTCTGCATTGCATTTGCATCACATCATCCTTGCATTGATTGTTTGTGTTTCCATTATAGGTTATCATTTATCTATTGTACCCAGTTCTGGTATTCATTATTTCTCCAGATGACAGAAGTCCATGAGATACCCAGAAAAAGGAATGCTCATTACACTTTCCCGCAACCAAAAATTGAGAGTATTCAGAAACTGGTGGACTTTATGAGTGACAAGGTTTTAGATGATTTCAGAAGCCGGTATGGGAAGATCTTGGGTTACATGAACAAGCCCACTGTTGATCAGAGAAATAGCCTTCATTCTTTGTTGCAGTTTTATGACCCTCAATTGAGAATTTTTGTGTTTGCTGATTACGTCTTGGCTCCTACAATGGAAGAGATTTCTGACATCCTGAAGATTCCTATCAAGAATGGTGTTCCTTATTATGCTGCTGAGAAGTGTCCCCCGTAAAGGGACATTGTAGGTGCCTGTCATTTGAGTATGCTTCGAGTGAAGATGGAGTTGGAAGCTAGCAAGGGGAATGGATTTGTTATGGATTTTCTTATCACAGAAGCTCACGTGTTTGCTTTAGGAGGGAAGTGGTTAGAATTTCGTGCACTATTAGCATTAATGGTATATGGTACAAGTCTGTTCCCAGGAGAGAAAGGATGGGTAATCTCGGAGGCTATCACCCTTTTCATTAAAGGAAACTCGGTGCCTACATTAGTGGGAGACTTCTACTTTGGTGTCCATCATAGAAATGAGAAGAGAAAAGGGTACGTGAATTGTTGTGATCCATTGTTCACCGAGTGGTTTGATAAGAAGCTTCCAAAGACAAGACCGTTCAAAGATCTTAGGCAAGATTGGAAGTGGGATAGAAGATTGATGGGGTTAACATCTGATGATATAGATTGGGGATGTAGCAGAAGCTTAGTGGGGAAGGAGTTTATTACAAGATTTGGTGAATTTCCCTATGTGCCTTTGTTAGGTAGGAAAGGGGTGATAAGTCATACCCTTGTGTTTTCTAGAAAACAATTTGGTTATCCATTAAAGGATCCTCCATCAGATGAAGAAATATCTAAGACTCTGTATTTTCCGGCTGAAGATAATGAGCAGTTGATTATCCAAGTATCTCAAGCTTGGGAAACAAAGGTTAGGGAGGGTAAGAAAGAATTAAGAAAGGTGGACCCTAAGACTTATCCCTCTTTTGCTTCTTGGATACAAGGAAGGGTTGATATCTTCTTCCTTCCATTCTTAGTTGAGGCTCCAATATGTCCAAAAGAGGTACCGGTACAAACCATTGTTTCTCTTGAAAATTATAAGAAGTTGGAAGCTCAATTGCACGAGTTACAGATAGAGAATTATGAAATGTCTACCTCGTATCACCGTGGCAATTGTCGCTCCCAAAGATTTGCATCCCGATACAAGCGCGAACGGTCGGCGAAGAGAGAAATGAAATGAACTGAATAGAGTCGCCAGCTAGGCATTTTTATCCCGAAGGAAAGGCAATGCTGCATAAACCTAGAGAAAGATATGGATAAGACGTTCGTGAACCAGAGAAACTTAGAAAGGGGGTTGGTTACAACCTGGGAAGGTATTAGCACCCAGATTGTCCGTCATACTCGACGGGATCCACGCTTAAAAGATTGTGTTTAAAGGGGTAGTGTATGTGCTATTTGTGTGCAAAAGCTGGAAAATAACGTACAAGTGTCAGTGCAAAAAGGTGAATGCTCAGGAACTGAGGCTTTCAAAAGAATGTTGAAAGAGGGGGAAGACACAGAGACTTTTGTTCGATAACTCTTAAGTTATGCCTACGTATCCTCTCGTGCAATGAGGAAGTCAGAGAACACCGTAGTTCGACTCAAATAGACTGAAAGATAAATTGACTGTGAACTGCTTACTTGTCTATGCTCAAGTGTATGACTCATCTGGCTCGAGTGCTGACTATCTTGCATTAGACGGAAGAAGCAAGTTCTCGTTTGTGAGTGAAGATGATGAGAAAAAGAATCCCGAAGGAGACGATTATTGTTTGTTTTTGTGTTTTCAGTTTTTTATTGTTTTTGGAGTTTGTCATAAGTTAATGAGCTTAAGCCTAAATCAAAGGCTTGTAAACTCATTATATCCTCCCTGATTAGGGATAATGAGAATACTTTAAGTATGAGATAAGCATCTCAACTTAATTGCCATGATGATGTAGGATTAAGATCATTAACCTACTTGTGATTATTTAGATGTTTTTGGGTTTTGTTTAGTGTTAAGTAATGAGTTTAAGCCATAATCAATGATTAGTGAACTCATTACACCATCCTAATAGAAGGATGATAGATGAAAACACTTAAGTTGAGGAAGATACCTCAACTTAATCCATGATTAGGGATTAAATTCATGACAAAACAAACCTTTATTAAATGGATTTTAATTAAAGGGGTAAGATTAAGAAGTGAATTTTATGATTTGTAAGACAACTTGAGGGGGACTTGTCCATTAAACACTAGGGTTAGTCCTTCTTAACCATAAAGGAAGAATTAAAACCCTAATGTAAGGCCCAAGTTACAAGCTAATGTCTTAGTGATTATTAGATGGATTGATTAAGAGGTTTAAACAGATTAAGGGTTTAACACTTAGGATTAAAGTTATACACTCCATCCTAAGAGAAGGATGCAGGCATTACCCTAATTCCAAAGTCCTAAAACCTTAAAGGGTTAGTCTCTAATGATGAGATGAGAAGAGAGACTCAAGGAGACTCAAAGGTAAAAACTAAGGGGGACAAATCACAACCCTAATTATTATCATGCTTGGAAGTTCCTATGGTTTGTAAGGCTTGAGAAATATCTTCAAGGAAGCCACCAAGGAAGAAGAAGTTGAAAGGAAGATGAGAAAGAAGAGCAAGTTACTTACTTCATTGAAGAAGATAAGTAACTTGAAGAAAGAAAGGGAGAGAAAAACAAGTGAGCAAGCCCACTCAAAGACAAACAAATTCAGCAAAGATGCAATATGGAAGAGATGAGAAGAAGTGGGAGGTGAAGGCAAATCCACCTCTCAAACAACTTACCATTAACCTGAAAAGTTAGCACAAGATGCATAAGGAAAGAAATGAAACAATGTATATTCAAAGGTAAAGACCAAAACCATAAGTATGTACATGATGCAAATGATGCTATGAAATGGTGCAAAGACATACAAGATGTAATGGTGTGATCATACAAGAGAATGAATGCAAATGAAGCATGTAGGAAGCATGTAAACACATGGATGTTTATGGAATGAAATGGATGCAAAACATAGCAAATGTATGAATAAATGATCAAGCAATTTATTAAGATGTCTACGATGGCATACAAATGCTTAGAAAGGCATGGCAAGTTCACATGTTCATGCAATGCAATGTAAGATGCAAGTAAGGATGCAAAATTAGGGTTACATGAGAGGATGAGATGCAAATGGAAAAGACAGAAGCACATGATATCATAAAAAATTGAAAATGCACTCAAAGGAACCCTAAACCTATACTAGGTTACCATCCAAAGGGGGAGGTCAGAAGCTAAACCTAGAAGGAGTTATGAATTTCCTAATTTTCTAGGTTTTTTTTGGGTGATCCTCAATGTAAAATGCCAAACAAATTGAAAATGCAAGATAAATTCATGCCAAAAATATCCTAGATACTACATGATATGTGTAAAACAATGCAAAAAGAACCAACTTCAAACCCTTCATGGTTAGGCAGAAAAGATTTTTCAAAGGTTAGGGTTTAAAATGTGATTTTATGAACCCTAAATTCAAAGAAAATTGTCAACATGAATTTTTGGGTGATTTTTTAGAAACCTAAATGCTATTTTAATTAATTAAATTCAATTAATTAATTAAAATAAACATTTAAATATTTTAAAAATATAATTTTTATGCAAAAAATAAAATAAAAATCATTTTTGGGTTAAGAAAATTATTTGGATCAGAAACGCAAAAGGAAAATTTTTTTGGGATTTTTCTAAGTATTTTAAATAAATTCGAGAAATAAAATACTAAGAAAAATAAATTAAAAATAAAAGTATGCTAAATGAGAGGCTGAGATTGCAAGTTGGATGATCCAGGGGTCAGGAAGCAAAGTCCACGTGACTTGAGGTATTCAGATCCTAAGGCCATGACTTAATCCTATCACTTAAATGAAATCCAATGGTTGTGTTTTAATCTGACCTAATTTAATTAATTAATTAGGTTTAGGGTTTTAATGATCCATCCTGACCCTTCAAAACATGCGGCAAGCACTCATCTAACGGTCCAAATTCAAATTCACTTAATCACCTGAGATTAGCCCTAATTAACTTCAGACGGCCGGAACAGTGTTCCGGTCGTCTTCTCCGGCAGGGTCCCTACCTCATCTCTCTCCCCAGGCCATAAAAAGCTCCCCAAATCTCCAGAAATGATCCCCAAGCATCATAGAACAAGAATCCAACAACACATTTCATTTATTTTGCATCATGATCAAGATTCGAACAAAAACATAAAAATGGATAAAATTTCAGAACACACATACACAGTCAATTCTCAACCATTCTTCAAAAATAAAAGTTCATTGTGATCAGGAGAGAAAACTCTATCATTTTGTAACTAAAGAAATGATTTCTGGAAAATGTTTCAAGAAGGTACCTGAGATGAAGCTTTGCCAATGGAGCTACTTGGGCCTTCTTCTTGATGCAAACACCCTCCTCTGATCACCCTTGAGCTTCTTTGATGCTTTGCTAGAGTGTATGTGGCCTTTTTATGAAGTTCAGTTTTGGGGGATGGAAAATTGTATTTGGTGTATGGTGTGTTTCAGGCCATTTTAATGGTTGGGTTTTGTTCTATGAGTGATGCCAAGTTGAATGGTGAAGTTTGCTTGATGTTTTAATGGTTGGTTTATGATTTTCGAAGAGATGAAGTTTTAGAGGGATTTTTGTGTTCTTGAGTTGTGTTCAGTTTCAGGCCAATGTGTTATGTGTTATGGCTTGAATAATGTCCACATATCATGTCTTGATAGGTCAGAAGAGTTGATGTGGGCTATGCTGATTGGTATGGTGTGAAATGCAAAAAGTCACGGTTGGTTGTACTTGAGGTATGGGCACATGGCAGGTCTGGATTTGGGCATGGCTTGGCTCAGCAGAGATCAAGGGAAGCTTGTGGATCAGATTTGGCATGCTGACACAAGTGTATGGAAAGATCTATAACATTTTGCAATTTTGAGAAGTTTTGGCCCTTTTGAAATTTCTTGAAGTTCAAGGCATGAAAATGCATAATCCTTGGGCCAATTCTGATCAAAATGAGTTGTACTATGATGATATGATGTTTAGAGATGCATTAGAGGTCAAGAAATGGCTTGGCAAGTGGTTTTGCAAAAAATCCTCTTTGGTGCATTCTTGAAAATTATAGGATTTTTGCAACTTTGAAGGATCATAACGTGAGTTCCATAATGAATTAGAACATGTTCTTGTACTTTTTGAAAAGGGAAAGACCTAATATACAACTTTCATGACCAAGAATTTTTCATTTGAAGCATTTTTTATTAAGAAAGAGGAGGTTGAAGAACTTTCCCAAAATGGAAAGTTTCCATTACAAGTCATTTCCATTTTTGGCAACTTTTGGTTTAGCTCAAATTTCTTAAATTTTGTGAACTTCCAAGCACTTAAATGATCAAATAAAGATCATAAAACTTCAATTTCATGAAAATACCCCTTTGGTTCCATTGTTGGGGGCCTCAGATGCCCTGATTTTGCTCTGACTTGCTAAAGAAGTTACATAATGAACATATGACTTCCACAATGAATTTCTTCGTCAAACTTGGTACATATGATCCTTATAACATCTTAAGGACAATATAAACAAGAATGGCCCAAATATTTGGAGTTGAGGCCTCTGAAACCAAAACCCTAATTTTGGTCATCTATGCAGTGAAAACCCTAGCTCTGCTTCCATGCCTTGCCAGTTCTTGTGATTTATTGACTTCCTTGAACTTTGAGGGACATAATATGATGATTGAACACACATGGACCCTCTTGGAACACTTTGAGACCTTTGGAGTGGCTCAGATGGATTCTTGGATTGCTCAGATCACAAACCCTAGATGCAGATGAACTTGAACTAAAACAAATATGCAACATGAGGTAGTATGCTTATGCTTATGCAAACATGAAAGATCACAAGCCATGGTGTGAAATGAGTGAGGGAAAAGTTGGGGTGTTTACACCAATCACGCTAAGCAAGAAGCAGAAGAAAAATTACAGAGGATGTAGGCTACCTTAGAAGCTAAGAAAAAGGAGTTTTCTGGGAGAGAAGCTCATTTTCAGAGATTGGGTCTAACAGAGTCAAAAAGAGAAGCGGGGCATAAGAAGATTGTGAAGACTCTTAGAGAAGCTCTTCAGTCTATTACTTCGTTACAGGGCCAAAGAGAATAGGAGCATAAGAGGTACAAAGAAAAGGAAGAGTTCTTTGAGGTGCAGATGGCATTCAAGAAATAAGAGGTAGAACAAGTTCACAAAATACGAAGGGAAAAGACTCAGCAATTGGTACAGAGCCAGCAAGCCTTGGAGGAAGAAATGAAGGAGATTGCGGATCTTAAGTTGAGAGAAGGTGTCAAGAAGAACCGGATAGAGGTAGGGACTGCAGAAGAGGGGCTTGATTCTTCTTTTTAGCCTAGGTTTTTAGTTTATTGATGTTTGTATCTAGACTACCTGCAAGCTTGTTGTAGGAGTATTGCTTTATCTTTCTGTTTTTCATATTGAATTGTAACCCTTATGTTTATGTCTATGACTCTGTTTGTTGGTAGCTTGTTCATGTTATGTAATGATATTTTCCAGTTACCGTTTCTGAATGAGCAAAGATGTTTGTCATAAGCCATCAGGGCTTGAATACTCCTCAAAAGGATTTGAAAAGCTAGTTTCCAAAAAGTCATCTGGAGTATTTTCTATCAAAATACCAGAACCGGGGCATATTAATGTCTGGATGTGGAAACATGAATAGTTACATTGCATGCATATAACGTGTTTGTTTGTTTTACAGGTAGTTCATCAGTGTTCTAACATTTATGTCGCTTTTAGGCACTATAACTCCCAAGAAGGTTCAAAGACAGCCAACTGTGCATAGATACCCTACAAAGGTGAACAGAGAGAGCCATGAAACAGATGCAAGCGGATCTGACTGATTTAAGGACAAGAATGGACAATTTCATGACCCTCATGGCTGGGATGGGTCAAACTCAAGAGCGGTTGCGCGAAATGGTGGAGAACAATCAAGATAGGAACAATAGGACAACAGATGGAGGTAATCGCAATGGGGCTGGCGCCCGTCATGTTGAAATCCCTGCGGTGCAACTAGGGGTCACAATTATCAATGATGGAGTGAATAACATGCAGATGGATGGGCAGGACGAGCAGTTCACTTTTCTGGATGAGGCGGAAGGCCAGGGAATTTAAATGAATAAGAGGTTTGAAGAAATGGTTGAGCAAATTCGTGCCATTCAGTATCAGAATTCTCTAGGGTTTGACATCACTGATCTGGGCTTAGTGCCAGGGGTGAGAATTCCCTACAAGTTCAAGGTCCCTATTTTTGAAAAGTACAACGGCACGGCGTTCCCGAAAACTCACCTTCAGTCCTTTGTGGGAAGGATTGTTGCGCATACAGATGATGAGAAGTTGTGGATGTATTACTTCCAGGATAGTCTTGTAGGAGCTTCCTTGGAATGGTACATGAAGCTGAGTCGGGTCAATATTCGAAGCTAGAAGGATTTAGCTGAGGCGTTTATGAAACAGTATCAGTATAATTTGGACATGGCTCTGAATCGTACCCAGTTGCAGACAATGTCTCAGAGTGCTACCGAAGGATTCAAAGAGTATGCCCAGAGGTGGCGTCAGCTTGCTGCTTGAGTGCAACCTCCATTGTTAGATAATGAAATGTAAAATATGTTTATGGGAACACTGTAGGGGGTGTTTATTGAGAGACTGGCGTCATGTTCAGCGACCAAGTTTAATGATATTGTGATATCCGAAGAAAGGGTTTAAACTCTGCTGAAAATGGGGAAGATCCAAGACAGTGGTGCAAGTAGCTCAAGTGGTGTCAGAAAAGCTTTCAATGGACCTCCAAGAAGAAGGGAGGGAGAGACTAATGTTGTGTATGGCCAAGGTCGGGGCCGTGGATACAAGGGATCTTACGAGCAGGTGGTAGTTGTCACCTTTCCAGCATGTCCTGTGCAACAGCAACAACAACATCAACAGTTGTAATGCATTAACTATCAGCAAAGACCCTATCAACAGAGGCAAGCTTGTCCAACTAACAGGGTGCTTGAGGCTATCCCTATGACATACACAACTCTGCTCAAGAGATTGTTAGATTTGAATTTGGTACAGTTGAGGACATTAGCACCACCTCCACCTAGAGAGCTTCCAGTGGGGTATGATGCTAATGCAAGATGCACATTTCATTCAGGAGCTCCCGGGCACTCAACGGATAAGTGCAGGGCATTATAACATAAGGTTCAAGACTTGATTGACTTGAAAGAAATTAACTTTGCACCGCCTCCAAATGTTACATCAAACCCCATTCCAAATCATGGAGGGGCCACGATAAATGCTGTTGATGGTAGCGAGAGGTCGAACTTGATTCTGAACATGGATGACGTGAAGACTTCGTTGTTGGTCGTGAAAGATAGATTGCTAAAAGGGCAGGTATTCCCAGGTTGTGATTTTGACTGCGAGGGTTGCATGAATTCAGTTGATGGTTACGGAGGTCTGAAAGCTGGGCTGCAGTGTTTGATTGATGAGGGGTATCTACAGTTTGACAGGGTTGACAATAGAAGTGATTGTGTGTCTACAATAACGATTTATTTTGATCCTGCTGAAGTTCCTGCCCGGAGAGAGCCTGTGACTATCGATGTTCCAGAAGTGAGCCCAATGACCATTACTGTTCCGGGACCAGTTCCCTATGTTGATGATAAGGCCATTCCTTGGTATTATGGCTCAGACGTGTACGTAGAAGGCCAGAAGGTGGATAGTAAAACAGTGACAATTGACCCGACTGTTGTGTATGTCGGAGGAGTTGGTGGGTTTGCACGTAGTGGGCGTCTCTTTGCTCCTCAAGTTCTTAGAGGTGATCCCGAAATTGAAGCTGCTGCAAAGGCTAAGGGTAAGCAGATGGTGTCTATAGAGGTGACAACTCCTCCTGCTAGTCAGGGCACTTTTGAAAAAGAAGTTGAGGAATTCATGAGAATAATTAAGAAAAGTGACTATAAGGTGGTTGAACAGTTGAATTAGACCCCGTCCAAGATATCCATTCTGTCGTTGTTAATGTGTTCCCAAGCTCATCGGGAGGCTTTGCTGAAAGTGTTGCAAATGGCGTATGTACCACAAGAGATAACAGTCAACCAGTTGGAGGTTGTGGTAGCCAGTGTAAACGCCAGCCATGGGTTGGGATTCACAGATAGAAATCTCACTTCTGAGGGACGTAATCACAACAAATCCTTACACATCACCATGGAGTGTAAGGGTGTTGTTCTATCACGTGTCTTGGTAGATACAAGATCTTCTCTCAATGTGCTCCCTAAGAAGGCCCTCATGAAGCTGAATGTTGATGGAATTGTTTTGCGACCCAGTGATTTGATTGTAAAAGCCTTTGATGGGTCACAAAGATTTGTGTTCGGAGAGGTGGAGCTACTAGTAAATATTGGGTCTCAGGTATTCAAGAGTACATTTTATGTTATGGATATTCAACCCGCTTATAGTTGTTTGCTGGGATGTCCTTGGATTCATGTTGCTGGCGCAGTAACATCTACGTTGCATCAGAAGTTGAAGTATGTGGTAGACGACCAGGTTGTTACTGTATGTGGGGAAGAAGATATTTTCGTAAGTCATTTGTCGACCTTCAAGTACGTGGAAATGGACAGGGAGATCCATGAGACACTTTGCCATGCTTTTGAGACGGTTAATGTCAGTACTTTGTCTCCGGTTGCTGCTGTTCAGAGCAATGAGAAGGAAGGGACTCATATCTACTCCTACAAGTAAGCTAAGGAAGTGGTCCAATCCGGAAATGTCTAGGGATGGGGCAAGCTGCTAGAAGTGAAAAAGAAAGATGAAAAGTTCGGTCTCGGATATCAACCTGGTCAGTCCAGCTGGTCTCATAGAAGTAAGCCCATAACGTTCACTAGCACTGGAATGCTCGACTACAACATCGTTTGTGCAACAGATGCAGATGGGGATAGTGACTGCGACTTGGATAACTGGATTCACCCATGAATTTCTGGGGAGGAGCTCCGGAACTGGTATGTTGAAGATTTTGTTCAAGTTACTTGGCAGTCAAAGTAATTTTCTTGTTTCCATTTTTTATCATACTGCATGTCAAATCCTGCACTCTGCCCAAGGTGCATGGATCCATCTGTAGGGCCACTATGTTTTAATGCATTTACTTTTTCCCATGAAATAAAGGACATTTTTCAAGAAAATTGTGTTCTCTTTATTTCGTTTTAAAGTTTTTCATAAAAAACAAATAAAATGGCAATGTTTTTCTTTTTCCTGTATTTTTGTGTGTTTGCGTCTCTTGAAAAAGAAACAGATTCTGAAATAAGCACATCATTTGTGCAGTGTTGATCATTCAGATTCTTGTGATAATGTTCCTGCTATGACTATGCATGACTTCGACAATCCTATCTACCGAGCTGATGAAGGGGTTGAGGAAGACTGTGAACTCCCGGAAGAGTTGGTTAGGTTGTTGAAACAAGAGGAAAGGGTCTTTCAGCCTCATCAGAAGGAAATATAGATCATCAACATCGGGTCTAAGGATGTAAAGAAAGAGATCAAGATTGGGGCCAGTCTGCAGGCCAAGGTAAAAGAGGAGTTGATTGGTATGCTACATGAATATGTGGATATCTTCGCTTGGTCGTATCAAGATATGCCAAGGTTGGATAATGACATCGTTGTGCGCAAGCTGCCACTAAAGGAAGATTGTCCTCTAGTAAAGAAAAAACTGAGAAGAACTCGCCCTGACATGGCTATGAAGATCAAGGAGGAAGTTTAAAAACAGTGGGATGTCGGCTTCCTTGCTGTAACTAGTTACCCACCTTGGGTAGCTAATATTGTGCCTGTACCAAAGAAGGATGGCAAGGTCCGGATGTGCGTTGATTATCAGGATCTAAACAGAGAAAGTCCAAAGGATTACTTTCCATTACCTCACATTGATGTGTTGGTAGATAACACCGCTCAATTCTCGGTATTTTCTTTCATGGATGGCTTCTCCCGGTGCAATTAGATTAAGATGGCACCGGAAGACATGGAGAAAACGACGTTCATTACCTCGTGGGGTACATTCTGTTATAAGGTTATGCCCTTTGGATTGAAGAATGTTGGGGCAATGTATCAACGGGCTAAGGTGACTTTGTTCCATGATATGATACACATGGAAATCGAATTCTATGTGGACGATATGATAGCCAAGTCTTGGGACGAAGAAGAGCACCTGATCAATCTCAAGAAGCTGTTTGACAGGTTGATAAAGTATAGATTGAGGTTGAATCCAAACAAGTGCACTTTCGGAGCGCGTTCCGGTAAATTGTTGGGTTTTATTGTTAGCTAAAGGGGAATCGAGGTAGATCTTGCAAAAGTAAAAGCAATACAAGATATGCCTGCACCGAAAATAGAAAAAGAAGTGTGTGGATTTTTAGGGAGATTGAACTACATTTCTCGGTTTATATCTTATCTAACTTCCACATGCGAGCCAATATTTAAATTGTTAAGAAAAGAACAAACGGTCAGGTGGAATGAGGACTGTCAAAGAGCATTTGAAAAGATAAAAGAATATTTGCAGGAGCCTCCGATTCTAATGCCTCCAGTTCCAGGACGGCCGCTTATCATGTATTTGACTGTGTTAAAGGGTTGATGGGGTGTGTTCTAGGCCAACATGACGAGTCTGGTCGAAAAGAGCATGCTATTTATTACCTTAGCAAAACGTTTACCGATTGTGAATCCCATTACTCACTGCTCGAGAAAACTTGATGCACTTTGGCATGGGCTGCTCGCCAACTGAGACAGTACATGTTAACCCACACCACATTGCTAATCTAAAAAATAGACCATGTCAAGTATATTTTCGAGAAACCAGCATTAACCGAAAGGGTTTCAAGGTGGCAAATGATATACAATATACTTCCCAGAAAGCCATCAAAGGAAGTGTATTGTCAGATTATCTTGCACAACAACCTCTTGAAGACGACTATCAGCCAATGAAGTTTGATTTCCCTGATGAGGACATCATGTACCTCAAGGAAAAAGATTGCGAGGAACCACTTCCAGAGGAGGGGCCCGACCCTGAATCAGAATGGAAGTTGATGTTTGATGCGGTAGTCAATATCAACGGACGTGGAATTGGTGTTGTTCTTATCACTCCCAAAGGTGTTCACTTTCCCTTTGCTGCCAGAATTACTTTTGGCTGCACCAACAACGAAGCGGAATACGAGGCGTGCATAATGGAAATAGAGGAGGCTATTATTCTTCGGATTAAGACCCTCGAGGTATTCGGAGAATCAGCCCTCGCTATCAAACAGATTACCGGCAAGTGGTATACACATCAAGAACATATAAATCCTTATAGGGATTATTCCAGAAGACTATTGATGTTCTTCACAACGGTTAAGCTTCAGTACATACCACGAGATGAGAATCAATTTGTCGATGCATTGGCTACTCTTTCTTCGTCCATCAAAGTTTTGTGTTGGAACTATGTCCCTAGGATTTATATTTCGAGGCTTGACGCACCAGCTCATGCTTTCTTTGTAGACACAGTGTCTGATGAGAAACCTTGGTACTTTGATATCAAGCTCTTCCTGGAAAAACAAGAATACCCAACTAAGGCATCATCCAACGACAAGAAGACCTTGAGACGACTTGCTGCTACCTTCTTCTTGAATGCAGATGGTGTTCTGTACAAAAGGAACTTTGACATGGTTTTTCTCAGATGTATGGATAGACACGAAGCAGGCCTGTTAATGCATGAAGTCCACGAGGGATACTTCGGTACTCAAGCAGGAGGACATGCTATGGCTAAGAAGTTGTGGAGATCAGGGTACTATTTGCTAACAATGGATGCAGATTGTTGTTTGTACACCCGTAAGTGCCACAAGTGCCAGATATATGCAGACAAGGTACATGTTCCTCCTAGTCCGCTCAACATCATGTCATCTCCTTGGCCCTTTTCCATTTGGGGCATTGACATGATCGGGAAGATAAAGCCTACTGCTTCAAATGGTCATCGTTTCATCTTGGTTGCGATTGATTATTTCACCAAGTGGGTTGAAGCAGCATCTTATGCCAATGCCACTCGTCAAGTGGTAGCCAGATTTCTAAAGAGAGACATCATTTCAGATACGGAGTGCCCGAGCGAATCATTACTGATAATGGTTCCAACTTAAACAACAAGATGATGACAGAACTGTGCTGGGACTTCAAGATTCAGCATCACAATTCTTCTCCTTACCGACCAAAGATGAATGGTGCGGTAGAGGCATCTAACAAAAATATTAAGAAGATTGTGTAGAAGATGGTTGTCACCTACAAAGATTGGCATGAGATGTTACCATTTGCGTTGCATGGGTACCGAACGTCAGTCAGGACGTCAACAAGGGCAACTCCTTTCTCCTTAGTATATGGCATGGAAGTTGTCTTACCTGTGGAAGTATAGATTCCTTCATTACGTGTGAATATGGATGTGAAGCTTGATGAGGCTGAATGGGTACGTGCTCGATATAATCAGTTGTGCCTAATTAAGGAAAAGAGATTATCGGCTATCTGTCATGGTCAGCTTTATCAGAGGAGAATGAAGCGAGCATTCGACCAACGAGTATGTACTCGAGAGTATCATGTAGGTGAACTTGTACTCAAGAGGATCATTCCTCTAGGTTCAGATCACAAGGGCAAGTGGACTCCAAACTACGAAGGCTTATTCATAGTAAAGAAAGTTTTCTCAGGTGGGACACTGATGCTCACTGCTATGGATGGAGAAGAATTCCAGTCTCCTGTTAACTCGGACGCAGTTAAAAAATACTTCGCAGAAAAAGACTCGTTGGACACAAAAACATAATTAAAGTCCAGGCAAGAAAAGGGCATCTCAGCGAGCTAAAAATAGAACAAAAAGTCGGGCAAGAGTTAGGGAAAAATAAAGAAAAAATGTACACCTGCTGAGTTGAAAAGCCACATCGGACAACTCAGGCAAAAAAGGGTATCCCAGTGGATTGAAAACCCGAAAGGGCGGTCCACGCAAAACAAGGGAATAAGCGAACAACTGCAATCTGGGTAATCTGAACCAAATCATCGTTTCAAACAGTCTGATAATATCAGAAGGGTAGGAATCAGTCCCCTCATCTTCTTCAGAAATCAAAGGCAAGAACAGAGAGTCTTAGGACATGCTGGTCATAGTAAGAAGGAAACTCATTGGAATGTCGTGTACATTGCCATTAGGATAATTTCTTTTCTCAATTTTATGGTAGCTACCTCTTTCCAGGTAGTTGCTTCCTGATGTAAAACTTTGCCTATTCAGAGGCCATTCAATGAATAAATATTCAGTCAAAAGTCGTGTTGTGTTCTGTTTGTTTTGTTTGCAAAAATGTCCTGAATCTTTTTTTGTAAAAAAGAACATTGCATATGAAACATGTTGATTTTTCTGAGAAAATTGACATTTGCAGGGAAACAATTAAAATTGTCTCTGAGTGTCGGGTAACAATGGATGAACAGATCATACCATGTAAATCCCCGGGGCACATGGGTGTATACTGTTGTTGCAGGTTTTATAGGGCGATGTGGTATTTCTCCAAGCAGAGAGTGCCCCCGACTGAGCTATAACAAGTGGAATCCCCAGTAGAACTTCAAAGAGGTGTCCTCCCCAAGTGGCAGTAGTTCTTCGCAAGAAAGACATGGTTATTCCCAGTAGAGCAGAGAATGCTCCCCAGCTGAACAGTTCTCACCTCCGGGCGGAGTCTTTGTGGGCTATTGCCCAGCAGGCAGCTGAATGCCTAATTCACCACAGAGTTGTAACTGTCAGAACTCGTTCCCTATCAAAGGTTATTTGACCAAGTATTCCCCCAGCCGGGTCGGAAGTTCGTCATTTCCTCACTGAGTTTCACGATTGGTACACAACCATCATTGAAATATCACCAGCGAGTCCGCCAATTTATTTTTGGCCAGTGGGACAGAGTAATGCAGACATATGTTCACATTTCATTCCTCAACCAAGTATTGCCAGGACATCTTGGAAATTTCCGCAAGCGGAGTATCTTTCCACGAGTGGAATTATCCCCAGCGAGCAGCCGTGCGCCTGATTTCCCCACAGAGTCAGAATTTTCAGAATTCTCTCCCCAGCTAGAGTCTTGACCAAGCATTCCCAGCCAAGTATGAAGGCGGTTATCCCTCGCAGAGTTCATGATCGGATTTACTCCCATCGTTGAAATATTCCCCAGAGAAGTCGCCAATTTATTTTTGGCCGTTGTGATGATACAAACAATTACTCATCTCCCCAACCAAAGTTAAGCACCGTCAAAGCCTCTTGACCTAGTTCTCCCCTGCAGGGTCGTGATTATTATTTCCAATCAAGGCATGTCATTTGATGCTCGTCTGCATTCTATGGCACTCATTTGTGTTTGATACCTACTGGATGCTCGTCGGCGTTCTTTAGCACTCGCTCGTTTGTGAATTATTTTTCTTTTGATCCTCCCTGGTAGAGTTGTGATTCTTGTCAGGCATCTGTGTGTTGGCTCGTATGCACGCCCTAACACTCAGTTGTGCTGGATGTTTGTTACTCGTCTGCATTTCCCAACATTCGTCTGCGTTGGAAATCTGTTTGATGCTCGTTTACATTCTCATCACTCGTCTGTGATGGATGTTTGTGTATTGCTTGTATGAATTCCTCAGCACTCGTGTGTGTTTGATATTTTCTTGTTGCTCGTTTGCATCGTCCCAACACTCGTCAGTGTTTGATAGTTGTTTTTGATAGTGAGGGGAGTAGAGAAGATCGTGAGGTGGCAGTGCCGGGATTGCCTTGCGAGGGGCCCGGGCTGTTACAAAAAAAGGCACTAATGTAACACCCCATTTTCTAACCGCGAATATAACTGAAATCAGAGTATAAAAACTTTCCACAAAACGGGATATCACATTTTCAACTATAAACAAATTTCAACTTAAGGAAGTCATACTTAATACATAGTACTTTTCATAATAACATAAAACAACTTTAGTTTACTAAAATAAATAAACTTCATAAAACCTTACGCAGCGGATTCACATCACAACTCATAGTATTTTTATTCCACTTAATAACAACTCTAAAATAAGAAATAAGCAACTCTAAGTTCTTCAACTAAATAAAATTTGGCAATAATAAAAACACGCGTCAATCCCACCCCTGAGTGCTACGTATCAGAGCGACTGACCACCGACTCGACTAATGGTAACCGACTACTTCTCAGGATTACCTGCACATTGTCACATGAGGACAACATTCAATAGAAAGGGTGAGTTACAATAATTATAAGCAGTATATGAAAAACAATATAATGACAAAGGATCGTAAACAACCACTACACACAAATTACATCAAATGTCAACACAACAAATCAACAATAATGCAACCTTAATGAGACTCGACTAATTATGCATGTGGTACCATTCGGAGTAACTCCCAACTTAAAAATCTGCCAATTTATCGAGGCATCAAGGCATAAGTCTTCAACTTTCAACTTTAATTGCCAATCCAGGCCAACGTGGTGTGAGCAACGACTCCGACAATGCACATGACTTAAATGATATACACGACTTAACCCAGACAACATAACAACAATAACAACACGACCACTTTTCCAAATTAATCAACTTATATTCAGCTTTGGCTTTAAAGCCTACAACATAATAACTTTAAGACTGTCCGCAACCGGAACAACTTACCGACATCAATTGTACCTGTAACACAACTTTATGACATAATTTCAACAAAAACAACACATCAAAATCAACAATAATATTACCCGACTTATCCCGATAAATTTCATTAAATTCCGAGGAATTAAGTTTTCCGCCTAATTCGGCTAAAACAACGAACTCAGTATTGTTTTTAACATTTTGAGGTTAATGCAACCCTTTAATAAATCCTGCCAAAAATTCAGTATTATCAGATTCCAATGTTATGAAAAGAGTGCCTGCAAAAATCGGTTTTCTGTCAAAAATTCTAAACTCCCCTACTGTTAATTTGTTCTGCCTCATCACACTAATAGGTAAGCTCTGTATAAAATTACTCAATGCAGGTTCTAATTTAGTTAACGAAAATTATGACGTTACTATTTAATAATATTTCCACTATTCCTAAATTATTAATTAATCTTAAATAATTCACCTAATTATACTAACTATTAATTAATTATGAAAGGAAAAATTGAACATAACCAAAAACAAATGGTGGCTACAGGACCCCCTATAGGCCTGCGCCACCTCACAACCCTCATTACCCCTGGCCAGCGCCCCTATGTCACGCCTGCGCCATGCTTCTATGAAGCTTGATGGCCTGCGCCATCACCATGGATACATCCATGGCCTGCGCCATGCTTCTAAGGGTGTGTGGGGCCCACCCTCCCAAAGTGGCCCCTTACCTACAATTATACATAATTTGTTTCTACTGCCAATTAACATGATAATTGCTTCTAATTGATTATAATACTAATTAACATAATAATTGCTTCTAATTGTTTCTAATACCAATTAACATAATAATTGCACTATTTAGTTCTAATTTTATGTATATTCACAAAAAATTCAGCAACCTTGTAATACCACATGAACACAAATTATTGATGAAATTTCCATAACAATCTAACAAGCGACGAAACGTATCAACCTAACTACCCAATCAAAATATTGGATTTCATATCCGATTATAATAATTGAACCCACCCTTACCTTAGATTGGATTGGAAGTTGTTCTTACGGTTGGATTCCGGAATTTGCTTCTCCTTCTCTCAAGTTCGTGCAGTAGTTTCCAATTCCTCTTTTTCTTCCTTAATTTTTTAACTTCCCCCTTTTTGTCTCTTTTTGTTTCTTATATCTTATATTATTTTTATTTTAATAAACTAATAACTATTATAATCACTAATGGGCATAACATAACACCCCATTATTTTACTAATTCAAACACGGTTTCAAGCCCACTACTTAAAATAACACAATAACTATTATAATTAATTCTAATAATATTTTCTACGGTTTTCGACTAATTTTTCCGACTTAACGACTTAATTTACCATAATGCCAAATCAACCGAATAATAATTAATGACTAAGTATTTAATCGATTAAATTCCAATTATCAACCAAATGGTTCACACAAATCCGACAACATATCTAACAATACCTGAAGAATATTATATATTGTATTCCACAACTTATATCAACTAAATTAATCAAATTCGACTTAAACAAACTTATAATTATCAACGTAATATTCCTATATTTTGGAAATCAAATTAAATCAATGCGACTTAACACCACATACCACAATTATATTTAATTAAATAATTAATTAAATAAACGGGCGTTACAACTCTCCCCCACTTAGAATATTTTCGTCCTCGAAAATTTATCCGATTCAAATGCTCCAACTACTTATTCCATCCAACTAATCAACTCTCATATTCAAAGGCAACCCACATATACCACAAACAATAATACATAACTTCGATGTCAAGCACGAAACGAAGAACTCTCAAGGAATACGCTCGACAACTATCAACACGATACAACGAGTAACCAACTTAAAACTTAGGACACATCAACACAAGAACACACAACTTAAACATAACATATAATACAACCAAGCTACTAACCTCGTTGTCATTCGTGTACAATGACGACACCACACCACGCGCTCGCTGCGCACTCTGATTAAGTTTACCAATTTTAACCCCCGCTTACAATCACCAAAATCATCATATTAACAAAGCCTCCAACTTATTCCTCATAATTTTCATCCTAATAGGTATTTTAACTCTTTCGTAGTTACTGAATACTTCCAACTTAGACTCATAAGACATACCTCTTAACGTCCAACACACTTACTACCGCGACTACTTCGAAATCTTAGATAAGATATACTTCTACTTCTCAGTCATCCTCAACATAATTACAACTTTGCCAACATGCCTGTCAAATCATGGTCTTACATTTTCATAGACTTTCCTCTTAAATACACAACATCATTACAACAACATAAGGTATTTGGTTCCCACGAATTCTCACAAGATAACTCATACCCTTCACTTCCGACTAAATCAATCCACCGAATACTTGATTTCGTACTCATATCGATACAACCTTTCATAATTCTTATCCGAGTCAATACAACCAAACAACTCTTCTTGTTCCAATAAAAAATCGTACTATAATAGTCCAACTTAAAATTTCGCTTCTTCTAATACTTTGCAACTTAACCTTGTCTGACATTCTTATCAAATCATCCTTTTACATATCCACATACTTCCCTTTCTAATCATCTTAAGAAAACTTCAAATCTCAAGCGAATTACTCCCTCACTAACCAACATTCCAATTATTCAGAGTTCAACTACGAGTTTCCTTATTACAGCTCAATCCAAATGCAATTTCATACTTCCCTCTTAAATTCCAACTAATACTCTCATATAATAACTTGCATCAACAAAACAAACAATACTAAAGCACTCGACTTGACTCCAACCAATTCGACGTACATACTATACTAGTTGACATGACACATCTATCCATCAATTATGATTCCGCCTACTATCAACAATAGATTAAGGGTGATCAGTTCCTTAATTTGTTGATAGACATTCGGCAACCATAACATAGGCATCAATCATCATTACCCAATGCCATAGCGTACTTCAACTTGTGCCCAGAGTCCGTAAGCATAATACTCCGCCAACTCTCTACGACTTATCAACTTCTTCTTAGTCCCCTTAATTCCAACTTCATCAACGATACACAACATCCAAAAATCCAATACACATTCTCTCATGTACACACATGGTACCACACGACTTTCAATATCCATCAAACACCGGAGTCGTTACAACAAGTACCATCCAAAACTGTTTGTTCCAATTACAACTTTCATCCAAGTTAAAATATTTAACAACACTAATCAACTTCCATCTTTCTCCCAACATCACCATCTTCTAGAATAGGCACTTTAATTGTCCTCATTCAACATAAATCGTATCTTTATGCATTCTTCGATACCAACATTTCATTATTTAATAACATTTTTATCTTTCCAAATTTTCAGCAATAGACGTTCAACTTCGAACACAAATTATCTCTTCCAATCATGACTTTCATCCAAATTATAATTCTTAACAACACAATTCAAACATCTGCCTTCCTCTCGACATTACTTCTATCTAACATCAGCACTTTAATCATCCTCATTACATATTTATTCATTCTCTGAATACTTATGCATTCCCTCTAATACCAATATCTTATTATTTTTCCAACATTTTCATCTTTCTAAAATTTCCAGCAACACACGCTCCACTTCGAACGCAATTATCTTCTCCAATACAGACCTCCAAATCACAAAATTATATTCTAACATGAAGAAAAATTTGTGCAGATTCCAGAACATCAAGAATCGCTCGAATTCGACTTACGAGTAAAAAGTTATCCCCATCACAATGGGACTGGTCAACAATTTTCGTATGCAGAATTTCCAAAATCAGCAGCAGACCCAACTATTAAAACCTACTTATCTCCCTCATTACAAACCTCCTGAATGCATATCTTATATGCAAACTGTAGGAAATTTCGTAAGCTTTCCAAAAATTCTAGAACCGCTTCAATCCGAATCACGGTTAAAACGTTATACCACTTCTCGTGACAGCTGCTCCAAGATTGCAAAAACCAGAATTTTTGAGATTGATGAATGTAAATTCCACCTCTCTCCATCTTAATTCCATGTTCTACCACAAATCTTGCTCTACACCTAACTTCGAAATTTACTCGACTTTAATCCACTACACTCAAGGCATAGCAATCTACCGACTTGATCTTTCAACTTAATTCATCAACTTGTCTTTTTATTTGGAATAAATCCTTCTTTCTTAAACAATCTCCATCCATAAATCCACGTACTTCTCAACCCGACCGATATGAATTCATGAATCCATGCTCTCACCGGTCCGCAACGTCTCTCCAACAACCTTGCACTCTTGCAATCAACATCAACTTGAACCAACTCCGACATTCTAACAACAGTCCGGGAGTCAAGCTTCTCCCCCACTTAATTCCAACCAACACCTGTAGACAACGACTAGAAACTAACAAGTACCGACAATGTTTCACACACATGTCGCTTACTAAGGAATCAACAACGCTAGACAACATTGGCCGGACGGACCGACCTGCTCTGATACCACTAATGTAACACCCCATTTTCTAACCGCGAATATAACTGAAATCAGAGTATAAAAACTTTCCACAAAACGGGATATCACATTTTCAACTATAAACAAATTTCAACTTAAGGAAGTCATACTTAATACATAGTACTTTTCATAATAACATAAAACAACTTTAGTTTACTAAAATAAATGAACTTCATAAAACCTTACGCAGCGGATTCACATCACAACTCATAGTATTTTTATTCCACCTAATAACAACTCTAAAATAAGAAATAAGCAACTCTAAGTTCTTCAACTAAATAAAATTTTGCAATAATAAAAACACGCGTCAATCCCACCCCTGAGTGCTACGTATCAGAGCGACTGACCACCGACTCGACTAATGGTAACCGACTACTTCTCAGGATTACCTGCACATTGTCACATGAGGACAACATTCAATAGAAAGGGTGAGTTACAATAATTATAAGCAGTATATGAAAAACAATATAATGACAAAGGATCGTAAACAACCACTACTCACAAATTACATCAAATGTCAACACAACAAATCAACAATAATGCAACCTTAATGAGACTCGACTAATTATGAATGTGGTACCATTCGGAGTAACTCCCAACTTAAAAATCTGCCAATTTATCGAGGCATCAAGGCATAAGTCTTCAACTTTCAACTTTAATTGCCAATCCAGGCCAACGTGGTGTGAGCAACGGCTCCGACAATGCACATGACTTAAATGATATACACGACTTAACCCAGACAACATAACAACAATAACAACACGACCACTTTTCCAAATTCATCAACTTATATTCAGCTTTGGCTTTAAAGCCTACAACATAATAACTTTAAGACTGTCCGCAACCGGAACAACTTACCGACATCAATTGTACCTGTAACACAACTTTATGACATAATTTCAACAAAAACAACACATCAAAATAAACAATAATATTACCCGACTTATCCCGATAAATTTCATTAAATTCCTAGGAATTAAGTTTTCCGCCTAATTCGGCTAAAACAACGAACTCAGTATTGTTTTTAACATTTTGAGGTTAATGCAACCCTTTAATAAATTCTGCCAAAAATTCAGTATTATCAGATTCCAATGTTATGAAAAGAGTGCCTGCAAAAATCGGTTTTCTGTCAAAAATTCTAAACTCCCCTACTGTTAATTTGTTCTGCCTCATCACACTAATAGGTAAGCTCTGTATAAAATTACTCAATGGAGGTTCTAATTTAGTTAACGAAAATTATTACGTTACTATTTAATAATATTTCCACTATTCATAAATTATTAATTAATCTTAAATAATTCACCTAATTATACTAACTATTAATTAATTATGAAAGGAAAAATTGAACATAACCAAAAACAAATGGTGGCTACAGGACCCCCTATAGGCCTGCGCCACCTCACAACCCTCATTACCCCTGGCCAGCGCCCCTATGTCATGCCTGCGCCATGCTTCTATGAAGCTTGATGGCCTGCGCCATCACCATGGATACATACATGGCCTGCGCCATGCTTCTAAGGGTGTGTGGGGCCCACCCTCCCAAAGTGGCCCCTTACCTACAATTATACATAATTTGTTTCTACTGCCAATTAACATGATAATTGCTTCTAATTGATTATAATACTAATTAACATAATAATTGCTTCTAATTGTTTCTAATACCAATTAACATAATAATTGCACTATTTAGTTCTAATTTTATGTATATTCACAAAAAATTCAGCAACCTTGTAATACCACATGAACACAAATTATTGATGAAATTTCCTTAACAATCTAACAAGCGACGAAACGTATCAACCTAACTACCCAATCAAAATATTGGATTTCATATCCGATTATAATAATTGAACCCACCCTTACCTTAGATTGGATTGGAAGTTGTTCTTACGGTTGGATTCCGGAATTTGCTTCTCCTTCTCTCAAGTTCGTGCAGTAGTTTCCAATTCCTCTTTTTCTTCCTTAATTTTCTAACTTCCCCCTTTTTGTCTCTTTTTGTTTCTTATATCTTATATTATTTTTATTTTAATAAACTAATAACTATTATAATCACTAATGGGCCTAACATAACACCCCATTATTTTACTAATTCAAACACGGTTTCAAGCCCACTACTTAAAATAACACAATAACTATTATAATTAATTCTAATAATATTTTCGACGGTTTTCGACTAATTTTTCCGACTTAACGACTTAATTTACCATAATGCCAAATCAACCGAATAATAATTAATGACTAAGTACTTATTCCCGATTTAATCGATTAAATTCCAATTATCAACCAAATGGTTCACACAAATCCGACAACATATCTAACAATACCTGAAGAATATTATATATCGTATTCCACAACTTATATCAACTAAATTAATCAAATTCGACTTAAACAAACTTATAATTATCAACGTAATATTCCGATATTTTGGAAATCAAATTAAATCAATGCGACTTAACACCACATACCACAATTATATTTAATTGAATAATTAATTAAATAAACGGGCGTTACACTCGTCTGTATTGCTACTCCAAATGCTTGTCTATGTTGAATTTCTGGTATTCGTATATATCAGTGGCTGATATTCATCTGTATCATTTCCTGAAGCGCTCGTTTACGTTTCTTAGATCATCATCTGATATTCGTTTGTATCATTGACTTACGACACTCGTCTGTGTTCTCTTGATGATCATCCAATACTCGTCTGTGTTAAAGAGGTTTGAAGTCTTGATGGTGGGATTAAACGTCAAAATGGTTACCGGTCCTGGCGTAACAGGTTTAGCCGAAGGAGGTTCGTTTGTCTCAGAGACCACTTATCTACGAAAGATTTGTGAAGAGGGTTTGTCCAATCCTAATGTCGCACTTGGCATAATAGTTTATCTAAAGAAGACTCGTTTGTCTTAGACCATATATCTATGGAGAATATATGAAGAGGGTTCATTTATCCTGATTATGCATGTCTATCCCACAGACTTAAGTGCATCGCCGGTCCTGGCATAACAGGTTTATCCGAAGGAGGTACGTCTATCTCAAGTCATATGTTTTTGTAAAATGTGTAAAGAGGGCTCGTATGTCCATTTCCTGGCGTAACAAATTTAGTTGAAGAGGGCTTGTATGTCCATTCCTGGCGTAACAGGGTTGCTTGAAGAGGGCTCGTATGTCCAATTCTTGGCGTAACAGGTTCGCATGAAGAGAGACCCATCTGTCTAGGTTTTTCTTATCTAACGTAACAGTTCAATTTGGAAGGAGCTCGTCTGCTTTTTCCTCAATTCAGTCATCCAAAGCGTCATTTGGTTGGGTTTCTTTCCCAATGCTTGCATTCTCCAGCAGAGTGCAAATTTCCCATCTTCTTGGTATTCAACCACAGTTTATCTTGAACGGTCGATAGCCGTGCTACTGTCCTCTTCAGATTAACAGTTGCTTGAATAGGGGACTTTGTAACACCCCAAATCTGCCCTCTTCTTTTTAGCATTATCATCATATCATAATCATCATCAGCATGTCATATCCTTAGCATTTTGCATAGAAAGATGAAGCATAACACTCGCATGTTCTAGCATAAGGCATATGATCGATCATCCGGGAAAGTCGAAGTACTGCAAGTCAAAATCAAGAGCATGGTGACCTGGCAAGAAGCTCACATGATCTTTTATACAAGCTCTATATCATGGTCAAAGCCCTAAAAAGGATTGAAGATCCAAATCAGATCAGAACGGTTGGCGCCGGGTTATTTTGGAAGTTTCCCACCAAAAGGATGGAGAATTCAAAATTCACTGGCGTTAACTGGTTAACGCTTTGGTTAACCAATTAACGACTACGAATTTTGAATTCCAGCAGCAAAATTCAGCATGTGTTTTTGGCTCCAATTTCCAATTTTCTGATTTTTATTCATTTTGAATTATGGAGAAGGATCTAGATCATTTACCAAGCCTAATTCCAATGCTAGATCCTAATCACTTTCCCAAACCACATTTTTTGGATCCCAAACCAAAATTTTGGGCCCCAAACCTAAACGATATTTAATCCATTTCCCTCCAAACCAAGAGGGGGCTCTCTCATAATTTTCAATTCCCATTTACTGAATTTTGAATTCTCTCAACATTCTCTCACTTTTCTCTCCCAATTTTCCAAATCACTCAAAGTTCCTCTTTGAAGATTACATAACTTTGCATTAAAGTGTGTAGATCTTGGAACTAGACCTCCATCCTTAGCTTCTTTGCATCAATTTGTTGGTTTCACTACTTGGTTCATATCTGGTTTGGAGATTAGAAGTGCTTTTGGAGCCAAAATTCTTCATCAAGATCCTTTACTTGCATTTATTTTGCATGGAGTGTGAAGCTTAGCACCATGTGCTTGTGTATTTGCATGTCTTTCTTGAATTGATTGGTTAATTTGTAACCAGATCCGTGTGCTAATGTTCATGAGCTTAATAAGGTGTGATTAATGTGAATTGGTCCAACTATTTCATGCATAATTGATTGTTGGTCTGTTGTGGAATTATTTGGATAAGCTGGATTCAGCTGATTTTCTACAGGATTTGTTGCTGTTTTCACAGTGTTAACCGGTTAACGCTTTGGTTAACCCGTTAGTGCACCTATTTTCTGCAGGTTTGAATTGGTTAACCGGTTAACGCTTTAGTTAACCGGTTTAACACTGAAGCAGAGTGCCATATTTGAGTTATTTTGAGCTTGTTTAATCCCCTTACTTGCTTTAATTCCCATGGATCATTGTATGATCATTGAATATGCTAGTTTAGGGTGATTTGCTTGCTGGTTGATGTATGCTTTCATGTTCTCGAGGCGTAAGTCATGTATTTGCAAAGCTTGGCATGTTGTTTGATCTTTGTTGGTTTGAACGTTGAGTACGCTAATTCCATGACTGTGTTGAATATTTACTGGAATTTTGCTAACATTTCAGGGGCTCATGGTAAGAGAAGTGTGGATGTTCATCCACATTTCAACTCTTCACCTCTTCTTTTAATGTGCTTTTTTCTTTGTGATTTTGATGTGCCTAATGCCATCATGTGATCCAATTTGCATCTTCCCCCCTTAGAAGCAACTTATCTCCTTTAGAGGAGTAAGTTGTTCTCTAGCTTTCTATTCCTCTTCTTTTCTTCTCATTTGGTCTTCTTTTCTCTTAGGATAGAGTTCAAACCACACTAACCTTAGGACCACTTTTTGCATGATAACTTTAGGTTTAGTCTTTCCCCATTAGACTTTTGCCTTTTACTCCTTTGGTTCTTTCTTTCCTCATCTTCATACAAAAGCATAAAACACATTAATAAAGAAAGAAGTGACCTCTTGTGTAATAGCCTTATTCCATGGGGCATATGTATTCATTCCATCTTGGAATAGTGCATTTGTCTAGCATGATGCACAAGTCGGATCATGAAGTCGTCTTCGTCAAGAAAAACCATAAAAAATACTTCTTCATTTTTAATCACTAAAATACTTAATGAGTTCAACAAGTCAATGAACTTAGGCCCTTGCCCTTGGAAACAAGTCTTGGATAAATTCTCCTCGCTTGGTGTGCTTGTTCTATTATTCCATCTTGAAATGTAGTAGCAAGTACACATTCCATGGAAAAGAGTTTGAGTTCATTCTCTTATGCCACACAAATAAAAAACTCCTAAAAAACACAAACAAATAATAAGCGTCTCTCTTTCGGGACTTCTTTTCTCATCTCCTGCGCTCCGTACACGAACTTGCTCCTACTTGTCACTTTGCAAGACGGTAACGCACTCGTCCTCCGAGCCTGCAACACCTGAGCATTGACATAGGCAGTTCAAGCCTTAATTCAAAAGCAACCCTTTCCACCCCTAGTTAGGGGAACTACGACGACTCTGATCCTCATTGTCTAGATGAGGTACGTAGGCAGCATGGTAGGGCCTGTTCGAGCAAACTCTTTTATTTTCCCTACATTTTCCCCATTTCTTCTCTTTTCTTTTCCAGTTTCAGTTTCAGTTTTGCAGCAGCTTTCATTTCTTCACCCTTTGAAACATATTTCTTTGCAAGCGGGGATCCCGTCAGGTACAACGGACGATCTGGGGTGCTAATACCTTCCCAAGTCATAACCGACTGTCGAATCCAGATTCTTTGGTTCGCAGGACCTGTGTCCTTCCTTTTAATTTATTTGGTTTGTGCAGCATTACCATTCCCGTTCCTTCGGGATAAAAATTCCTTGCTGGCGACTCTACCTCTTTCCCTGCCACTTTCGCGTTTGAACCAGGATGAAAATCGAGGGAGCGACAGGTATCCACCTTCCTTTTGGTTTGGTTTTGATCGTTCTTCTGCTCAGCTTATCTTCTTCAACACTTCTTCAGCTATCCTCTTCAGTTGTCTCCTTCAGTATGGATTCAACCAGGAAAAGCAACATCACCTACCACTTATTTGAGTATCCTCTAGCAGGCATCAGACAGATACACGCTCTTATCACCCCTGATCATGTTCCCTTATTCAAAGAGCATTATGGTGGGATCCTGGACATGATCATGGACTTTGCCACATCACAGAGGAGCATGATTCACACCTGTCTTCAGTTCTATGACCCTCATCTATGTTGCTTCACTTTCCCAGATTTTCAGATTGGTCCTTTGCTGGAAGAGTATTCTATGTTATTGGGTGTCCCTATCAGAAGAGGAATCCCTTTCAACCCTGAAATGACCCCTCCAAAAAATTAAAACATAGCTAAGGCACTACATCTGGAAGTAGCTATTATTAATGAGAACCTAACTTCTAAGGCTGGAATCCCAGGCCTTCATCTGGATTTCTTGATCACTCCGGCTACAAAGCAAGCTGCAGTAGGGAATTGGGAGACTGTGTGTGCTCTTTTGCTTCAACCTCTTGATTCCCCAGAGGTATGGAAGGTCAAAACCAAAGAACCAAACCAGGATACCCTCTGAAGACAAATAGACATACTGCATTGAATGCTAACCTCATCCTCATTTGTTTTGCAGGTATTTTGTTGTTGTTTTCTTACTTTTCTACTTGTTTTAGGAAATATTGCTCGCAGGAGGGTTATTCCCGACAATCTCATCCACAGATATCCAACTAGACACAACCTTCTGAGTCTACAAATGGATTAGTTACAGCAAGAACTGACAGATGTAAGGACTTGGATGACTGATGTGAGGACAAAAGTGAGGACTCAAATGAATCAATTCATGGCTGTGATAAGTGGGCTAGCACAGAGCCAGGAAAGATTAAGGGAGTTAGTTGAGCGGCAAACTCCAGAAGATAACCATGCAGGCACTTGAGGTACTAGTAACAACGCGCGCGATCAGCCTCAAAAAAATCCACCAAAGTTTGGGCCCCACGTCAACCCTGAAGTCAATGTTATTGGAAATACCCAGAGAAACATTGGAGATCGTGTTCTACAGGAAGATCCACAGGATGAGCAGTTTACAGTGTTAGGTGCATGGGCTGATGAAGTTTATGATCGTCGTCTGGACGAGATATCATAGAAGTTAAGATCCTAGGAATCTCAAAACTCTTTGGGATTTGATGTGATGGATATGGGCCTAGTTGAAGGAGTAAGGATTCCTCACAAGTTCAAACCTCCATGCTTTGAAAAGTACAATGGTACCTCCTATCCTCGTACCCATTTACAATCTTTTCTGGGAAGATTGAAAGCGTATACCATGGATGAGAAATTGTGGATGTTTTACTTTGAAGACAGTTTAGTCGGGGCATCCAGAGAGTGGTATTCACACCTATCAAGGGCTACTGTCAAAAACTGGAAGGACTTAGCCGAGGCCTTTATACGCCAATATCAGTATAACCTGGATATGGATCCCAATAGGACCCTCCTGACAGGTATGTCTCAATCTTCAAGAGAAAGTTTCCGTGAATACGCTCAAAGGTGGAGACAACTCGCTGCCGCTGTCCAGCCACTTATGTCTGAAAGCGAAATGGCTGATATGTTTATGATCACCTTACAAGGAACATATATTGATAGACTTGATGCCTTCTCTTCTACCAGTTTTGTTAATGTGGTTGTAGTGGGAGAAAGAATTGAAAGCCTATTGAAAATGGGTAAAATTTATGAAAATGGTACTAGCTCCAACAACGCAAGGAAACCATTCTCCGGACCCAGAAGAACAGGAGAGGCTAATGCAGTGCATGTTAATAGAGGTAGGCCCCAATAATTTCAAAGATCAGTGGCCGCAGTCACCATTCCTTCTCCAGCACCTCAGCAACAACAGTATCCTCAGCAACAACAGTTTCCACAACAACAACAAAGATCTTACAACAGCAACAATCAGCAGCAGCGTCCTTTCCAACAAAGGCCGTATCAAACTAACAGGGTGATCAATCCCATCCCGATGCCCTATGCAACCTTACTCCCACAGCTATTGAAGCTTAATCTAACTGAACTAAGAACATTGGCTCCACCAGATCCTCTGAATCTTCCAAGGAATTATGATGTCAATGCCAGATGTGCTTTTCACTCCATTGCACATGGCCATTCAACATAGAAATGCAGGGCCTTGCACATGAAAGTCCAAGATCTGATTTATTCTAAAGCTTTGAATTTTGCACCTCCAACAAATGTCACAAAGAATCCAATACCCAATCATGGTGCGCCTAAGATCAATGCCATTGAAGAGTACCAACATCTTTTCTGATTGATGACATTGCAAGTATTCAAACACCACCGGCCGAAGTTAAAGCTCAGCTATTTAAGTGCCAAGTGTTTCCGGGATGTGTGGCCCATTGTGAAGCTTGCAAAGTTTCTACCAATGGTTGTGCAAATCTGAGAAAGGGTATCAGCAATCTTATCCAAGAAGGCATCCTGCAGATCACATCAACGATTCCATCTTCTACAACTGCAACAAAAATCCCTCCTACAACACCAGCAAAAATTATCTCAACAGAGTCTACTACAACAACAACAACCATCAATGACGACATCTCAACAGTCACCATTTACTATGATCCTGCAACGATCCATGTTCTGGATTCTCTCAACAACGATTATCAGCAGCATTTTAATCAACAGTCTCATCAACAACTTCCTACACCTGTGTCATCTCAAATCAGATCTCCTGTCACCATCTACTATGATCCACAGACTGTCACAACTCCTTCTTCCGCAACAATCAGTCCGGTTACCATCACGTTACCTGGACCAGTTCCCTATGACAGCAGTAGTGTCGTGCCCTGGAACTATGGTTCAGATCTCTACTGCAATGGAAAGAAAGTTACTCTTGATTCTTCCACTTCTACACCACAGATTGATAATGTAGGAGGAGGCGGAGGCTTCATTCAAAGCGGACGTCTCTTTGCTTCAAAGTTTCCTAGAGTTAATGCTGAAGCAGAAGCTGCTGCCAAAGCTAAAGGCAAGAATGTGGTGCTAGAAGAACCAGCTGCAAAAGAAACTCAGAAGACACCTTTTGATCAGGATGTAGACAAGTTTATGAGGATTATCAAGATAAGTGACTACAAGGTTGTGGATCATCTCCACCAAACACCCTCCAAGATCTCCATTCTATCTCTGCTCATGTGTTCCGAAGCTCACCGGAATGCACTTCTCAAAGTCTTGCACGCAGCTTACGTGCCTGAGGAGATTACATTTAATCAGTTAGAAACGGTGGTTTCAAATGTCAATACTAGTCATGGACCAGGTTTCACCAATGTTGATCTGACCACGAAGGGATGTAACCACAATAAGGATTTACATATCACCTTGGAATGTAAATGTGCTGTACTTTCTCATGTCTTGGTTGACACTGGGTCATCACTCAATTTCTTACCAAAGAAAGCCTTAGTCAAGCTAGAATATGATGGTCTTACACTTCGCCCGAGCAACCTAGTTGTGAGAGCCTTCAATGGTTCTAAGAGATCGGTTCTCGGAGAAATAGAGTTGTCTATGGTAATTGGCCCACAGACTTTCAAAACTATCTTCTATTTGATGGACATTCAGCCTGCCTACAGGTGTTTGTTGGGTAGACCTTGGATTCATGCCGCTGGCGCAGTAACGTCTACCTTTCACCAGAAGTTAAAATACGAGTGGGAAGGACAAATTATCACCATCTGTGGAGAGGAGGACATCTTTGTCAGTCACTTGGCTACTTACAAGTATATAGAGATGGATGGAGAGATCCATGAAACAATGAGTCAGGGTTTTGAAGCCCTCAATGTCAATGAAGCAACAACTGAAGTATCGGGTACTTTAATTGATTCTTATAAACAGGCTCGGTAGGTGGTTGAAGACGGGAATGCCCAAGGCTGGGGAAAGCTGTTGCAAGTTCAGATAAAGGAAGATAAGTTCGGGTTGGGTTACAGACCATCCCGACAAGCTCGAGAGGAGGATGCTGAAGCTCCCAAATTTGTAAGTGGGGGAATGCTGACCCCAGATGCTATCAACAATGTGGAAGACGAGACTGAGAGCGACTACAACCTGGAAAACTGGATCCGTCCAAGAGTCCCGGGCCAACAAGTCCTCAATTGGTCTTCCTAGGAAATTATAAGGGTTACTGCTGCAAAGTAATTATTATTTCCTGTTTTAAGCATGCATCAAGTCATGAATCTTGCCCAAGGTGTCAGGACTCATTTTGTAATAGGGCCATTTATGTATTTTGTGCAAATTGAAATTAATGAACAATGGACATCTTTTTGCAAACAATCTTTTCGCTCACTGTCTTTTCATTTTTCTTATTTTCGCACAAAACAATAAATGGCAATGTTTTTCTTAATAATAATTTCATTCACTTTTTCTAAATAAGATAAAATCAATCACTAAAATGAACCAAATCTCAACCCTTGCAGAGATAGCCCTCCAAATCGCACCGACATTGACACTGCTATGACCTCGTATGACTTCGACAAACCGATTAATCAAGAAGATGAAGGGGTTGAAGAAGACTATGATTTGCCTGAAGAGTTAGCTAGGTTGTTGAGACAAGAGGAAAAGGTGATTGCTCCTCATCAGGAGGAGGTTGAGACTATCAATCTTGGTACCGAGGAAGATGTGAAAGAGGTGAAGACTGGGGCCAGTCTGCAAGCTCTAGTGAAAGAACAACTCATCAGTATTCTTCGAGAATATGTCGATATGTTTGCTTGATCTTATCAAGATATGTCGGGCTTGGATACAGATATTTTCATGCACAAACTGCCATTGAAAGAGGATTGCTTACCGGTCAAACAGAAGTTGTGCTGTACTCGCCCAGACATTGCCATGAAAATCAAAGAGGAAGTACAAAAGTAGTGGGACGCTGGTTTTCTTGCTGTAACTAGTTGCCTGCCGTGGGTTGATAACATTGTACCCGTACCTAAGAAGGATGGCAAGGTACGTATGTGCATGGATTACTGGGATCTGAACAGAGCTAGCCCGAAATATGACTTCCCATTACCTCACATTGATGTATTGGTGGATAATACAACTCAGTTCTCGGTATTTTCCTTCATGGACGGATTTTATGGATACAATCAGATCAAGATGTCACCTGAAGACATGGAGAAGACAACATTCATCACACCCTGTGGCACGTTCTGCTACAAAGTAATGTCGTTTGGTCTGAAGAACACTGATGCAACATATCAACGGGCTATGGTAACATTATTCCACGACATGATCCATAAAGAAATTGAGTGCTATGTGAATGACATGATTGCCAAGTCCCAAACAGAGGAAGAGCATTTGGTAAAACTATTGAAACTTTTCAAGCGTCTGAGAAAGTATCAGCTAAGGTTGAACCCCAACAAATTCACATTTGGGGTACGTTCTGGTAAGCTACTGGGTTTTGTTGTAAGTGAAAAAGGAATTGAGGTTGATCCCGATAAAGTCAAAGTTATTCAGGAAATTCCTGCACCTAAGACTGAGAAAGAAGTTCGATGGTTCTTAGGTAGATTGAACTACATCTCAAGGATCATATCTCATCTCACTGCAACCTGCGAACCTTTGTTCAAGCTGTTAAGAAAAGAGCAAATAGTTAGGTGGAACGATGACTGTCAGAGAGCTTTAGACAAGATCAAAGAATATCTGCAAGAACCTCTAATTCTCATGCCTCCAGTCGAAGGAAGACCTCTAATCATGTACCTGACAGTATTAGAAGAGTCGATGGGGTGTGTGTTGAACCAGCATGACGAGTCTGGTCAAAAAGAGTATGTAATATACTACCTAAGCAAAAAGTTTACCGACTGTGAACAACGTTATTCATTGCTCGAGAAAACTTGTTGTGCTTTAGCGTGGGCTGCTCGCTGACTAAGACAGTATATGTTGACTCATACTACCTTATGGATCTCAAAGATGGATCCAGTCAAGTACATATTTGAGAAGCCAGCACTTACCGGAAGGGTTTCCAGGTGGAAAATGATTCTAACAGAACATGGCATTCAGTACACCTCCCAGAAAGCCATCAAGGGCAGTGTATTGTCTAACTATCTGGCCGAGCAGCCCATTGATGATTACCACCCTATGCGATTTAACTTCCCTGATGAAGACAACATGTTCTTAAAAGCAAATGATTGTGAATAGCCTATTCACACTGACGGGCCTGACCCAGAAGAAGCTTGGACTATGATATTTGACGGGGAAGTTAATTGCAACGGTCGTGGGGTTGGTGCAGTGCTTATTACACCTAAAGGGGTTCATATTCCTTTCTCAGCAAGGCTCAACTTTGCCTGCACTAACAACGAAGCAGAATACAAAGCTTGTATCATGGGTCTTGAGGAAGCCATTGACCTCAGGATCAAAACCTTGAATGTATTCAAAGATTCAGCTTTGGTAATCAACCAGACCAACGACAAGTGGTACACTGATCAGGAGCATCTGATTCCCTACCGTGACTATAAGAGGAGATTGTTGACCTTCTTCACAACAATTAAGATGAGAATCAGTTTGTAGACGCTTTGGCTACCATTTCATCAATGATTAAAGTACAGGTCGCCAATTATGTACCTCGAATTTTGGTATCCAGACTGGACAGACCGACATATATATTCTCTGTGGACATTGTCACTGATAACAAGCCTTGGTACCATGACATCAAATGCTTCTTGGAAACTCAGACATACCCACCTAGGGCATCGTCAAACGATAAGAAGACATTAAGAAGGCTAGCCGGCAGTTTCTTCCTCAATATTGATGGATCTTTGTACAAGCGAAACTTCGACATGGTCTTGCTCAGATGTGTTGACAAGAAGGAAACAGACGTACTGATGCACGAAGTACATGAAGGTTCTTTCGGTACCCATGCCAGAGGACATGCAATGGCAAAGAAGTTATTAAGATCGGGTTACTACTGGATCACAATGGATGCAGACTGTTGCGCCAACACCAAAAAATGCTACAAATGCCAGATCTACGCAGATAAAGTGCACGTGCCTCTGAATCCTTTGAATGTAATGTCTTCACCTTGGCCCTTCTCCATGTGGGGCATTGATATAATTGGAAAGATTGAACTGACTGCTTCAAATGGTCACAGATTCATCCTGGTAGCCATTGATTACCTCACCAAATGGGTTGAATCAACTTCGTGTGCAAATGTCACCAGGCAAGTGGTAGCTCGATTTCTGAAAAGGGATATCATCTGTCTATATGGAGTTCCCGAGCGAATCATTACTAATAATGGTTCCAATTTGAACAACAGGATGATGGCAGAACTTTTCCGGGACTTCAAAATTCAACATCACAACTCTTCTCCTTACAGGCCAAAGATGAATGGCGTTGTTGAGGCTGCTAACAAGAATATTAAGAAGATTGTGCAAAAGATGGTAGTCACCTACAAAGACTGGGACAAAATACTACCATTTTCCTTGCATGGGTACCGAACCTCTATCAGAATATCTACTGGGGAAACACCTTATCAGCTTATGTATGGTATGGAAGTTGTCCTACCTGTTGAAGTTGAAGTACCCTCCTTACGGGTAATGATGGATGTGAAACTGGATGAAGCCGAATGGGTCTGATCTCGATATAATCAACTGAGTCTGATTGAAGAAAAGAGATTAGCAGCCATCTACCATGGGCAGTTATATCAAAAGCGAATGAAGAAATCCTTCGATCAGAAAGTCAAAACTTAGGAATACCAAGTGGGAGAGCTTGTTCTGAAAAAACTTCTCCCTCCTCATACAAACCATAGGGGAAAATGGACACCAAACTATGAAGGCACATTCATAGTAAATAAAGTTTTCTATTGTGGGGAACTAATGCTAACTACTATGGATGGCGAGGACACTGATGTTTAGATGCAGTTAAAAAATACTTCGCATAAAAGACCCGCTGGACATAAAAACAGAATGTAAGTCCAGGCAAAAATAGGGCATCCCGGCGAGTCAAAAACATAATAAAATACACGGGCAAAAATAAGGGAAAAATTAAAAAAATGTGTGTACACCCGCTGAGTTGAAAAGCCACATCGGACGGCTCAGGCAAATATGGGTATCCCGGTGGATTGAAAACCCGAAAGGGCGATCCACCCAAAAATTTGGGAAAAAGTGAACAACTGCATTCTGAATTCGTTTGTATCACTCACAACATGGCAAGCTTCGAAAGGATAAAGCGTCAGTCAGAATCAACCTTCTTCAGAAAACAAAATAAGAAGAGAGTCAAGGTCATACAGGTCATAGCAACACCTCTGGTAGAAATTAAAGCTCAGCTTCTAAAATTCCAGATGTTCCCCGGGTGTGAGCTCGGTTGTGGTTATTGTAACATTTCGGTCAACGGGTGTGATAACTTGAGAAGCAGCATAGATGGTCTTATCAAAAGTGGTATACTTCAGATCACAACAACGGCGCCTACAAATCCAGCAATCCCTTTGACAACAATTCCTGACTCTTCTACAACTGCAACAACAATCATTTCGACCAATTCATCAATATCATCAACAATGGCTCCGTCCATCACTTCAGAAAACCAGATGTCAACAAACATTTCTTCTACAACATCAGCACCCATTTATTCAGCAGAATCTTCTACAACGCCAACAGAAATTTCAGCAGTCACCATTTACTATGATCCATCAGATGTTCCTCCAAACAACAACTTTCAGCAACAAATAGTGGTACCTCCTGCCAGATCACCGGTCACCATTTACTACGATCCGCACACCATTTCAGTACCTTCCTCCACAGCAGTCAGTCCAGTTACCATCACGGTGCCTGGACCCGTTCCATATGAAAGCAGCAATGCCATACCTTGGCATTATGGCTCTGACCTCTACTGCAACGGGGAGAAAATCACCCTGGACTCTTCAACCTCTTCTCCACAAATTGATAATGTTGGGGGAGGCGGAGGCTTCACCAGAAGCGGACACCTTTTTGCCTCACAATTGCAAAGGCCTAATGCCGAAACAGAAGCTTCTGCCAAAGCAAAGGGGAAGAGTGTGGTGACTGAAGAACCAATCATCAAGGAAACTCAGAAGACATCTTTTGAGCAATATGTAGACGAGTTTATGAGAATCATAAAGAGAAGTCACTACAAGGTGGTGGATCAGCTTCACCGAACTCCCTCAAAGATCTCCATATTATCCCTGCTGATGTGTTCTGAAGCTCACAGGAATGCATTACTGAAAGTCTTGCACGCAGCATACGTGCCAGAGGAGATCACTGTTAATCAGCTAGAAACTGTGGTGGCAAATGTCAACACCAGTTATGGACTGGGCTTTACCAATGCTGACTTAACAACTGAGGGACGTAACCACAACAAGGCTTTACACATCACTCTAGAATGCAAGGGTGTTGTTCTATCTCATGTACTGGTGGACACTGGGTCTTCACTCAATGTTCTACCAAAGAAAGCCTTGGTGAAGCTGGAGTATGATGGCTTGGCATTGCGTCCGAGTAATTTGGTGGTGAGAGCCTTCAATGGCTCTAAAAGATCAGTGCTTGGGGAGATTGATCTGCCTGTGATGATTGGCCCACAGACTTTTAAAATTACCTTCTATGTGATGGACATTCATCCGGCCTACAGCTGTTTGTTGGGTAGACCTTGGATCCATGCCGCTGGCGCTGTTACGTCTACCCTTCACCAGAAGCTGAAATTCGAGTGGGAAGGCCAGATCATCACCATCTGTGGGGAAGAAGACATCTTTGTTAGCCATCTGGCTATGTACAAGTACATTGAAATGGATGGAGAAATCCATGAAACCACGAGCCAGGGGTTTGAGGCCCTGAACATTAATGAAGCATCTGCTGTACTGGGCACCTCCATGACGTCTTATCAGCAAGCCAGGAAGGTTGTTGAAGAGGGTACTGCCCAAGGCTGGGGCAAGCTGCTACCTGTGGAGAAGAAGGAGGACAGATTTGGGTTGGGTTACAAACCAACTCAACAAGATCAATCAGAGGCTGTCAAGAAGCCCAACTTTGTCAGCAGGGGGATGCTCACCCCGGATGCTGTGAACAACTTGGAAGATGAGTCGGAAGATGAGCGCAACCTAGAGAGCTGGATACGTCCAAGGACCCCGGGGAGCCATATCTCAAACTGGTCTTCCCAGGAAATTATAAGGGTTACTCCTGCAGAGTAATTATTATTTCCTGTATATTTTAAGCATGAATCAAGTCTTGCATCTTGCCCAAGATGTCAAGACTCATTTTGTAATCGGGCCATCTTGTAATTTTGTGCAAACAGATCAATCAATGAATATCGGACATCTTTTGCAAATGAGTTTTTTTCTTTCCCGCTCACTGTTTTTCATTTTTCTTTTTGTACAAAAATAAAATGAAAATGTTTTCCAAAATGATAATTTCCTTTCACTTTTTCTAAACAAGATTAAAATCGATCACTAAAATGAACAATCTAAACCCTTGCAGAGAGTGCCTTTCAGACTGCACCGACAACAACACAGCTATGACTTCGTATGACTTTGACAATCCAATCAATCAAGCTGATGAAGGGGTTGAAGAAGATTATGAGCTACCTGAAGAGCTAGCCAGGTTGTTACGGCAAGAGGAGAAGGTTATCACTCCTCATCAGGAGGAGGTCGAAACGATTAATCTTGGTACGGATGAAGATGTGAAAGAGGTCAAGATCGGAGCCTGCTTACAAGATTCAGTAAAAGAGAAACTGATTGACATGCTTCGTGAATATGTGGATGTGTTTGCTTGGTCTTATCAGGATATGCCAGGGTTGGACACCGATATTGTCATGCACAAGCTACCTTTAAAAGAGGACTGCCCGCCAGTAAAACAGAAACTGCGCCGTACTCGCCCAGATATGGCAATGAAGATCAAGGAAGAGGTACAAAAGCAGTGGGACACCGGTTTCCTTGTTGTAACTAGCTATCCACCGTGGGTTGCTAATATTGTACCTGTGCCTAAGAAGGATGGCAAGGTGAGGATGTGTGTGGATTACCGGGATCTGAACAGAGCCAGCCCGAAAGATGATTTCCCTTTACCTCACATTGACGTATTGGTTGATAATACGGCTCAGTTCTCGGTATTCTCCTTCATGGACGGATTTTCAGGATACAATCAGATTAAGATGTCAACTGAAGACATGGAGAAGACAACTTTCATCACCCCCTGGGGCACGTTCTGTTACAAGGTGATGCCATTCGGACTGAAGAATGCTGGTGCAACTTATCAACGGGCTATGGTAACATTATTCCATGACATGATCCATAAAGAAATTGAATGTTATGTGGATGACATGATTTCCAAGTCCCTCACAGAAGAAGATCACCTGGTAAATCTGTTGAAGCTATTCAAGCGTCTGAGGAAGTACCAACTGAAGTTAAACCCCAACAAATGCACATTCGGGGTGCGATCTGGTAAGCTGCTGGGATTTATTGTAAGTGAAAAAGGGATTGAAGTTGACCCTGATAAAGTCAAAGCCATCCAAGAAATGCCTGCACCGAAGACAGAAAAAGAAGTTCGGGGGTTCCTAGGTAGATTGAACTACATTTCAAGGTTCATATCTCACCTTACAGCAACCTGTGAGCCTTTGTTCAAATTGTTAAGAAAAGAACAAACGGTCAGGTGGAACGAAGATTGCCAGAGGGCTTTTGACAAAGTCAAGGAATACTTACAAGAGCCTCCAATCCTTATGCCTCCAGTTGAAGGAAGACCTCTAATCATGTACTTGACAGTATTAGAGGAGTCAATGGGGTGTGTGTTGGGCCAGCATGACGAGTCTGGTCGAAAAGAGTGTGCAATATACTACCTAAGCAAAAAGTTTACCGACTGTGAACAACGTTATTCACTGCTCGAGAAAACTTGCTATGCTTTTGCGTGGGCTGCTCGCCGACTAAGGCTGTATATGTTGACCCACACTACCTTGTTGATTTCAAAAATGGATCCAGTTAAGTACATTTTTGAGAAGCCAGCACTTACCGGACGAGTTGCAAGATGACAAATGATCCTCACAGAATATGACATCCAGTACACATCTCAGAAGGCCATCAAGGGTAGTGTATTGTCTGATTATCTTGCTGAGAAACCCATTGATGATTACCAGCCTATGAGATTTGACTTCCCTGATGAAGACATCATGTTCATAAAAGCAAAGGATCATGAAGAGCCTGTTCACACTGAAGGACCTGACCCAGAAGAAGAATGGACTATGATGTTTGACGGGGCTGTTAATATGAATTGTCGTGGTGTTGGTGCAATACTCATTACACCTAAAGGAGTTCACATGCCTTTCACGGCAAAGCTCACCTTTAACTGCACTAACAACGAAGCTGAATACGAAGCTTGTATTATGGGTCTTGAGGAAGCCATTGACCTCAGAATCAAGACTTTAACTGTGTTCGGAGATTCAGCTCTGGTAATTAATCAAACCAACGGCAAATGGTACACCCACTAGGATCATCTGATACCTTACCGGGATTATACAAGGAGGTTATTGACTTTCTTCACAACAGTCAAGCTTGAGTATATCCCTCGAGATGAAAATCAGTTTGCAGATGCTTTGGCTACCATTTCATCCATGATCAAAGTTCAAGCTGCCAACTTTGTGCCTCAAATTGCAGTATCCAGACTTGACAGACCAGTATATGTATTTGCAGCAGATGTTGTTAAAGATGATAAGCCTTGGTTCCACGACATTAAGTGCTTCTTGGAGGATCAGACATACCCACCTGGGGCATCTTCCATTGATAAGAAGACATTAAGAAGGCTAGCTGGTAGTTTCTTCCTGAATACTGATGGTTCCATGTATAAGAGAAACTTTGATATGGTACTTATCAGATGCGTTGATAGGACAGAAGCAGACTTGTTAATGCGCGAGGTGCACGAAGGATCCTTTGGTACCCATGCAGGAGGGCATGCAATGGCCAAAACGTTGTTAAGATCAGGCTATTACTGGATTACAATGGACGCGGACTGTTGTGCATATGCCAGAAAATGTCATAAATGCCAGATTTATGCGGATAAAGTGCATGTACCTCCGAATCCTTTGAATGTGATGTCTTCACCCTGGCCCTTTGCCATGTGGGGCATTGATATGATTGGCAAGATTGAACCGACTGCTTCAAACGGCCACAAATTCATCCTGGTTGCTATTGACTATTTTACCAAATGGGTTGAAGCAGCTTCCTATGCAAATGTTACAAGGCAAGTGGTAGCCCGATTCCTGAAGAGAGACATCATTTGTCGGTATGGAGTTCCCGAGCGAATCATTACTGATAATGGTTCCAACTTGAATAACAAAATGATGGCAGAACTATGCCGGGACTTCAAGATCCAACACCACAATTCTTCTCCTTACAGGCCAAAGATGAATGGCGCTGTTGAGGAAGCTAATAAGAATATCAAGAAGATTGTACAGAAGATGGTGGTCACCTACAAAGACTGGCATGAAATGCTACCGTTTTCCTTGCGTGGGTACCGTACGTCAATCAGAACATCCACTGGGGCAACACCATATCAGCTCGTGTACGGTATGGAGGCTGTCCTACCTGTTGAAGTTGAATTACCCTCCCTACGGGTACTAATGGATGTTAAGTTGAATGAAGCAGAATGGGTCAGATCCCGGTATGAACAACTGAATTTGATTGAAGAGAAGAGATTGGCTGCAATCTGTCATGGGCAGCTGTACCAGAAAAGAATGAAGAAAGCCTTCGATCAGAAAGTCAGGCTCCGAGAGTACCAAGTAGGAGATCTTGTGCTGAAAAGACTCCTTCCTCCTCATACAGACCACAGGGGCAAGTGGACTCCGAATTATGAAGGACCATTCGTAGTAAAGAAAGTTTTCTCTGGTGGAGCACTGATGCTCAGCACTATGGATGGTGAAGACTTCCCGTCCCCTGTGAATTCAGATGCAGTTAAAAAATACTTCGCATAAAAATGACCCGCTGGACGTAAAAACAGAATGTAAGTCCATGCAAAAATAGGGCATCCCGGCGAGTCAAAAACAGAATAAAAGACTCGGGAAAAAATAAGGGAAAATAAATAAAACAATGTACACCCGCTGAGTTGAAAAGCCGCATTGGACAACTCAGGCAAAAAGGGGTATCCTGATGGAATGGAAACTCGAAAGGGCGATCCATGCAAAATAAGGGAATAAGCGAACAACTGTACTCTGAATTCATCTGTATCACTTACAACTTGGTAAGCTTCGAAAGATCCAAGAGTCAGTCGGAATCAGCCTTCTTCAGAAAGCAAGACGAGAAGAGCGTTAAATGTCATACGAGTCATAGCGAAAGGGAAGCTTCTTAAAGCAGCATCAATATTGCCAACATCTTTTGTTTCTCAATTTGTAACAATCTCCTCATTTTAGGGGATTTGTTTCTTTGACTGTATCTTGCCGATTCAGGGCACATGAATTAATAAAATCAGATTTTCAGTCATGTTTCGTCTCGTACATTTTATTTTCATTTGCAAGAATGTCCGATGTCTTTAAGATACTGATTGCATAAATACAGATGCTTTCTCCTCTAAAAAAAAATATACGTGCTTGCAAGAAATATACTCACTCCCAGGGGTGTCTAACCTCTTATGATGGAATCTGGTAAGGGATACCTCGGGATTACTTGTGCATTTCTCTGACTTTTCAGGAATGCAAGTATTCAAAGCACAGCATGGGGCATGAAAAATTCATCCCAGCAAGCTGGCAAATCATTATCTACTCAGTCTTAGCACCGGAGGTGCTTTCTCCACAGCTAAGTTGCCATTTGTTATTTCCTCCTCAGCCAAGTGCAAGAGCCAATGAACCATCTCCCCACAGAGGTTCAGCCTCTATCCAGAAGAGCAACGCCTGGAGATCCCACAACAGAGTGAAGAAATCTTCTACAAACCCCCAGCTGGGTCCCCCATTACCAAAGATGGGTCTATCAGTGACCTATTTTCCCCAAGCAGAGTCATATATGTCAGATCCATCAATGGTCTCATCCCCCAGCTGGGATGTCCAATTCAAGCGGATCAACCAGAGATCTTCGCGGCAACGGGATCCGAATCTCGGGTCGTTATCTTTGCATAATCATAGCATTCACATCATATTTTCCCCACAGAGCGTAGAATTCCGTCTAATACGGAGCATTACGGCAAAAATCAAACATACTGCATGAACATAAGCCATGTTCTGAATCAAGCACTTGTAAATACTGACAATCCAGCAACAATATACAGAAAACTCCCCAAATTCCCCGGCAAAAAGCCAAGGCATTTGCCTTACACTCATAAATACAAATGCACACTCCTTTTGGCACTCGTCCGTGTCATCATTCCCCAGTAAAGTCGCCCGGGCATTCTTTACAAACAGACACTTATATATATTGCAGATACTCCCTGACACCCGTCTGTGTCATATCCTTAGTAGAAAGCCAAAGCATCCTCTTTGCACTCACAGATACATATATCTATACAAACTCCCTGACGCCCGTCTGTGTCACCTTCCCCAACATAGATACCTGAAACATTTTTGTAAACCATACACTTGTGTATATTACACTTTCCTCTTTTTGACACTCGTCCGTGTCACTCTCCCAGCAAGTTAAACACTCATCTGTACGCCACTCGTACTTATTACTCCCGTTTCACTCATACAGATACTCGTTCGTATCTTGTATACACCACTTATACCTCCCCAGATCCGACACTCGTCCGTGTTCTTTGTTAACCCGTTGGTACTCGTCCGTATCATCATATCTGAACATGCGTCAAGCGTTCGTTTCTACCTGATACTCGTCCGTATCATGGTCTTAAGGATGCTCGTCCGCATCTTTAATCCATACACGTGTCAAACACTTATGACACTCGTCTTTGTCTACTATTCCCCAGAAGAGTCTCCATTATTGGAACCCTTTTCTATCTGACATTCGGCAGCCGTCCCCTGCTAGGTGATCGTCCTTCACCCTTTGATGATCGTCCCTCATCATTTTATCCGATGGTCGTCCCCATCGTTGATCTTGCTATCTGACATTCGTCTTATGTCATGATACCTTCAGAGCAGCCGTACCCTGCTAGGTGATCGTCCTTCACCTCTTGATGATCGTCCTTCATCATGATTATCCGATGGCCGTCCCCATCGTCGACCTTTTTATCCGGCATTCGTCCTATGTCGCGATACTTTTGGCAACCGTACCTTGCCAGGTGATCGTCCTTCGCCTTAGATGACCGCCCCTCATCTTATCCCCAACAGAGCAGCCGTCCCCTGCTAGGGGATCGTCCTTCACCTTTGATGACCATACCTCATCATCTGTTTTTACCCATAATCCCCAGAGAGTCTTATATCTTTGCTTGATGGCCTTCCCCATCACAATCTCTCATATCCCCAGCTTGTCGGCCATCCCCGTCACTACTTTATTTTCCGCATCTTCCCTAGCATGTCGGTCGTCCCCGTCATTGTTCTTTCCCCAACAGTCGTCCCCTGCTCGACGGTCGTCCTCCGTCGCCCGCACTTCATAATATACCTTATTTTCTTTTACAATCTATATCCCTTTTCTTCTTCATTATGTGAGTGCAAATTTTGGACTGTCTTTGGTATTCAACCACGAGTTATCTTGTTTGCCTGTTAAGCCGTTGCTTACATTCTACACAGCTAACTCATGTTTGAATAGGGGCAGCTGTAAACACCCCAAATTTGCCCTCACCCATTCACACCATGGCTTGTGATCTTTTCATATGCATAAGTTCAATCATAGCATCTCATATTGCATATTTGCTTCACTACATTGGTTCAAAGTCATCTGCATCTAGGGTTTGTGATCTGAGCAATCCAAGAGCCATTTGAGCCACTCCAAAGGTCATCAATCACTTCAAAGGGGTACATGTGTGTTCAAACATCATTTTGTATCCTCACAAAGTCAAGAAAGTCAAAAAATCACAAGAACTGAGAAAGGCATGGAAGCAGAGCCAGGTTTAACTACACAGATGACCTAGAATTAAGGTTTTGGTTTCAGAGGCCATAACTCCAAATTTTTTGGTCATTCTTGTTTCTATTGGTCTCTATATGGTATAGGGATCATTCATATCAATTTTCATGAAGAAATTCCATGGGGAAGGCATCTGATCAAAGGTTGACTTCTTGAGCAAGTCAGTGCAAAATCAGGGCATCTGAGGCCCCCAATGACCCAACCAAAGGGTGTTATTCATCATTTTGAGTGTGTATGATCTTTATTTGGTCATAGAAGATGTTAGAAGTTCACAAGATTGAAGAATTTCAAGCCATTTGCAAAGTTTCCTTTTTGGGAAAATGACTTGTAATGGAAACTTGACATTTTGGGAAACTTTTTCAACCCTTGCTTTTTGATTCAAAAATGCCTCAAATGAGAAAACATTGGTCATGAAAGTTGTAGAATGGATCATTCCCTTTGCAAAAAGTACAAGAACTCATTCTAATTCATTTTGGATCAAAAGTTATGGCTTGTCAAAGTTGGACAAAATCACATAATTTCAAGTTATGTACCAAAGAGGCAAAGTTGCAAAACCTCTTGCCAAGGCAAAATATGACTTCAAACACACTTCAATACATCACAACATCATAGTACATTGCTTCTAGGTCAGAATTGCCCAAGGAATTGCAAGATCACATGCCTTGAACATCAAGATTTCACAAAAGGGCCAAAACTTCACATATTTGCAAAACACCCTATAACTTATTTCCCACATGCTGAATTGTCTCAAGGATGAATTTGTGGACCTCCTTGAAGTCAGCTGCACATGGACATGCCCAAAGGCCAGATCTAAACTTGCCCATACCTCAAGTACACAAGTTGTTGACTTTTTGCAAGAAGGCCATACCAATCACAATAGGGCACAACCACTCCACAGACCTATCACAAGTTGATATGTGGGCCAAATGCTGTTGATAACACACAACAACACAAGCTGAAACCTCAGATTGCCATAGTTATCAAAAATCCTCCAACTTGCAAAACCTTTCGAATCTCTCAGCTCACCCAACCAATCTTCAAACCAACTTCACCATTGATCTCAAGATGACTCACTGACCACAAACCAACCATTGAAACAGCCAAAAACTTCACATAAACCAAACACGATTTCTGACCAGTTGGCTTGCAAACTCTCAAATCAGCTAAAAGAAATTCCTTCCAAGCATCAAAACTTCATCAGGAGTTCAAGGGGAGTGGTTTGCACAAAGAGAGGAGGCCCGAAAGTCCATAACTGAGAAAGCTCAAGCTCAGGTACCTCCTCGAAACATTTTTCCAGAACTCTTATTTTTTGTTTCAAAATGATTAAGCATGCTTCACTGATCACACTGAACTTGGAATTATTGAAAATGGTTGAGAAATGAGACTGTATTGCTTGTCTGAAATTTTTTCCATATTTATGTTCTTCTTTGAATCATGGGATTGAGTGAAAAGAAATGAGTTTTGAACGTGGATTCAGGTTCAGGGGGGTGAGGGGAGTTGATTTGGAGCTTTAGAGCTCCAGAAATAACCTAGGGAGTGAGTTTGAGATTTTCAGGGAAGGGGGTCACCGGAGAAGACGACCGGAGCTCGTCTCCGGTGACCTGAAAATGATTAGGGTTTGTTAATTAGGGTTAGCCAGGTTTAAATGTGGGGCGTTGGATCAGGGCTTCCCACGCGTGTTAGATGGTTTGGATTTGTCATTAAAACCCTAACCTTTGATTAATTAATTAAAATCCTGTTTAATTAATTTATAAAACAAATTAGCCAGGTTTGAATCTGGGCCTTTGGATCTGGCGCGCAGTCAACCAATCCAAGCCCAGATCAAATCCTGGCCTTCCCCTTTGCATACTTTCATTTATTTATATTTTTATTTTATTTTTATTCATTTGTTTTGCATATTTATTTTAAAATAGTTAAAATCATTAAAAAATTATGAAAATTTTTGTCAAGGGTTTCATGAATTTTCAGAACACAAAAATATTTTTATTTTTACTTTTTGCATAAAAAAATTATTTTTAAATCATTTAAATGTTTATTTTTAATTAGTTAATGGAAATTAATTAATTAAAAATACATTTAGGTATTTAAAAATCACAAAAAAATTCATATAGCATTTAGAAACATTTAGAAACATTGACCAACTCTCAAACTAAATTTCTTTTTTGTTCTTGATGCCTTTTGATCATTTTCATTGGATTTAATTTCATTTTTAGGCAATATTTTGTTTCAAAATTCAAAAATTTCTTTCTGCCTAACCATTGAGAGTTGGAGAATGATTCTTTTTGCATTGAATCTTGTATAGCATGTAGTTTATAGGATAAAATTGGTTTGAATTGATCTTGCATTTTCAATTTGTTTTGCATTTTTCTTGACAAGGTACCTTAAAACCCTAGCAATCTTAGGAAATTCATAACTTTCATTAGGATAAGAGTTGGATCCCCTCCTTTGGGCAGTGAGTTTGTATAGGTTTAGGGTATCTTTGATTGCATTTTTAATTTTTTATCATGTCATATGCTTCTGATTTTGAATTTTGCTTTGAGTGTTAATCATAAACCCTAATTTGTGCCTTCCTTTGCATCCATTTCTCATTTGCTTGCATCTAATGACTTGCCATGACATTTTGTGCATTCACATGATTCATAATACATATTAGGACATATTAGAGTCATGTTTGATCATTGCATCTTTCATTTTCCATCTTGTATGTCCATTACATTTCATAACTTTTCATGTATGTTCATGGTTCAATACATGCCTCATTTGCATCCTTATGCTTACTTCATCATTCTCATTGCCTTGTCTCATGTTTGTATCATCTCTTAGCATCATTGACATCATACTTATGCTTCTGGTTTTGGTTTGCATCATGGCATTGCATTTCATTTGCATTGCATTTCATTTCTTTTACTAACTTTTCAGGTGGTAAGTTGTATTGAGAAGTGAATTTGCCTTCACTTCTCACAACCTCTTTTCATCTCTCTTATACATCATTGCTGCATTTTATCTTGTGCTTTGGAGTGAGCTTTCTCATTCATGTTCATCTTACTTTCTTTTTTCAAGCAACTTGTCTTCTTAAGTGAAGCAAGTTATTTTGTTTCTCTTTGCTTCTTTCTCCTTTCATCTGCTCCCCTCCTTGGTGGCTCTTTGAAGATTCTTTCTTTCTTGCAAACCTCATTAACCCTAGGATCTCCAAGCATGACAACAATTAGGATTTGATTAGTCCCCCATTTAGTTTCACCTTTGTGTCATCTTTGAGTCTTCTCTTCTCATCTCATAATCAGGGACTAAACCCTAAAGGCTTTAAGGCTTTGTGATTAAGCTTATGCCTGCATCCTTCTATTAGGATGGAGTGTATAACTTTAATCCTAAGTGTTAAACCCTTAATGTGTTTAAATCCTTTAGTCAATTCACTTAATAATTATCAAGACATCAAGCTTGTAACTTGGGCCTTGCATTAGGGTTCTAATTCTTCCTTAATTGGTTAAGAAGGACTAACCCTGATGTTAATGGACAAGTCCCCCTCAAGTTGTCTTACAAATCATAAAAATCACTTCTTCATCTTATCATTAACTAAAACCATCTTAATAAAGGCTTTGTTTTGTCATGAGGTTAATCCCTAACCATGGATTAAGTTGAGGAATCTTTCTCAGCTTAAATGTTCTCATCTATTATCCTTCTATTAGGATGGTGTAATGAGTCCATTAAGTCCTTGATTATGGCTTAATCTCATTACTTAACACTAAACAAAAACAACAAAAACATCTAAATAATCACAGGTAGGTTAATGATCTTAATCCTACATCATGGTGATTAAGTGTGAGATGCTGACTTCACACTTAAGGTATTCCCATTACCCCTAATCAGAGGGAGGATGTGATGAGTTTACTAACCCTTGGTTTAGGCTTAAGCTCATCAACTTATGACAAACTTCAAAAAGCAATAAAAGACTGAAAACACAAAAACAAACAATAATCGCCTCCTCCGGGATTCTTTTCTCACCTCACTCACTCATAAACGAGAACTTGCTTCTTCCGTCTAATGCAAGACAGTTTGCACTTGAGCCAGACAGGTCATACACTTGAGCATAGACAAGTAAGCAGTTCACAAGTCAATTCATTTTCAGTCTCTTTGAGTCGAACTATGGTGTTCTGACTTCCTCATTGCACGAGAGGATACGTAGGCATAACTTAACAGTTATCGAACAAAAGTCACTGTATATTCCCCCTCCTTCCAGCATTATTCTTTGAGCCTCATAGTTTTGAGCTTCTTACTCTTGTTCTTACACTGACACTTCTCTTACACACTTCACACTTTCTTTTGCACTGACACTTGCATTCTTTCCAGTTTTGATACACAAATTGCACTGACACTACCCCTTTTAAAACACAGATCTTTTTAAGCGTGGATCTCGTCGAGTACGGCGGACAATCTGGGTGCTAATACCTTCCTAGGTTGTAACCAACCCCTTTCTCAGTCTCTCTGGTTCGCAACCGTCTTATCCATGTATTTCTAGGTCTATGCAGCATTACCTTTCCTTCAGGATAAAAATGCCTAGCTGGCGACTCTATTCATTTCATTTCCTCATTTCGCCGACCGTTCGCGTCTGTACCCCTCTTGGCCATGTGTCATTTGGTGGGAGCGACACCAGGACTTTATGTTCCCTATTAGAGTTGCCAGTTCCTCCCTAGCGGAGTTGTCGAAGCCTCCTCATCCCCAGCATGAGTCTCTTCAACAGAAGCCTCCCCAGCCGAGATCCCCACAGAGTTCCTTAGGAAGATCGTTCGGTGATCTTCTCTCCCCACAGATCGGCCAATGATCTCTTTCCCCAACGAAGTTCTCCCTCTAGAAAGATCGCCCAGAGATCTTTCTCCCCGTAGGATCTGGATCTCGGATCGGTTCTCTCATTTTGCATAATCATAGCATTCACATCATTTTCCCCCAAAATAGGCGTAGCATTCTGTCTAATACGGAGCATTACGGAAAAAATCAAACATTTGCATGATCATAAGCCAGGTTCGAGCCAATCACCTACAAACATCAGAATCACTTCACCAGTAATATACAAAACTTATCCCCCGCAGACAAAGTCAGAATACTTTTTACACTCTCAATACAGATATTTTTTCATACGTGTACATATTCTTTTTGACACTCGCCCGTGTCATACTTCCCAGCAAGTCAAACACTCGTCTGTGTCCCTTGCTCAATCTTTTTTACAGTCGTCCATGTCTTGCACATATTTCCCCAGCAGGTCAAACACTTGTACACACTTATACACAATCCTCTAATACTCGTCTGTATCTTATATGTATCATCTCCTCAGCAGATCAACACTCGTCTGTGTTCCTTGCTTAACCGATTGATACTCGTCCGTATCATCATCCTTAAACACGTGTCAATGTTTGTTTCTATCGATACTCATCCGTATCGTGGTCCTAAGGATGCTCATCTGCATCTTTAGTCTATACACATTGTCAAACACTTATACCGTTTATTTTAAAGCGTAAGCACTCGTCCGTGTTTACCATTCCCCAGTAAGTCACCAACAAAACAACTTTTCTATCCATTCGTGATATTTTCGGCAGCCGTCCCCTGCCAGGTGATCGTCTTTCACCTTTGGATGACCGTCCCCCGTCCTTTCTCCTAGTGGAATCCCCATTGTTGGAACTTTCTATCCGGCATTCGTCCTATGTCGCGATACCTTTTTAGCAGTCGTCCCCTGCTAGGTGATCGTCCTTCATCTTATGATGATCGTCCCTCATCATATATTAGATGGCCTTCCCCATCGTTGATCTTTGTTATCCGACATTTTTCCTATGTCGAGATAATCCTCAACAGAGCATCCGTACCCTTGTAGGTGATCTCCCTTCACCTCTTGATGATCATCCTTCATCATGCTTATCCGATGGCCATCCCCATCGTTGATCTTTTCTATCCGGCATTCGTCCTATGTCGTGATATTTTCAGCAGCCGTCCCTTACTACGTGATCGTCCTTCACCTTTTAATGACCATCCTTCATCATTATTTCATTTATTCTTTTACCCGATGGTCGTCCCCGCCGCGGTTTATTTACCCTTTAACCTGATGGTCGTCCCCGTCAGTGTTTTCCTCATTTCTTTAATCCCCAGAGAGTTTTATTTCTTTAACCGATGGCCGTCCCCGTCGTGGTCATTTCCTTTATCCTGATGATCGTCCTTTATCAGTTTACCCGATGACCGTCCCCGTCGCGGTCTCTTTATTTCCCAGCATGATGGTCGTCCCCGTCATTGCTTTACTTACCATTTTCATCCCCAACATTCATCCTCTGCTTGATGGTCGTCCTCCATCGTTTTCATTTGATACTCATACTATACTTCCTGTTACAATTTATATCCATTTCCTTCTTTTAATAAAGAGTGCAAATTTCGGACTGTCTTGGTAGTCAACCACAAGTTATCTTGTTTGTCTCTTAAGCCAGGCGCTTACACCCTACACAGCTAACTCATGCTAGAATACGGGCAGCTGTAAACACCCCAAATTTTCCCTCTCTTTTTCTCACACCATGGCTTGTGATCTTTTCATATTGCATTTGCATAAGCATATCAACTCACATTGCATATTTGTTTCACTGCATAAGTTGCACAATTAGGGTTTGTAATCAGGAGAATCCAAAGAAGGTATTTGAGCCATCTCAAAGGCCTTGAAGCTTGTCAAGAAGTTCATGTGTGTTCTATGATCAAAATATGCTCCCCAAGGTTCTTAAAAGTCAAGAGATCACAAAGCATTGCAAGGGTGTTCAAGCAGACTGAGCAGTTCCGACACAGATAACCTAGAATTAGGGTTTTAGGTTTGAGGCCCTTAACCTCAAATTTTTTGGCCATTCTTGATTCTAATGGCCTTTATATGTTATAAGGATCATGTGTACCAAATTTTATGAAGAAATTCGTTATGGAAGTCATCTGATAAACTGGATAACTTGTTGTGCAAGAAAAGTCAAAATCAAGGCATCTGAGGCCTCCAACAATGGCATCAGAGGGTCATCTTCATCAATTTGAGGTTCTATGATCTTTATTTGATCTTAGAAGTGGTTAGAAGTTCACAGGATTGAAGAATATTGAGCCATTTGCAAACTTTCCATTTTTGGACATGACTTGTAATGAAAACTTTCCATTTTGGGAAAGATTTTCAAACTCCTCTTTCTTGATCAAAAAGGCTTCAAATGAAAAATATTTAAACATGAATGTTGTAAATTGGATCTTCTCATTTTCAAAAAGTACAAGAACTCCTCTTGATTCATCCTAGAACTCAAGTTATGGTGTTTCAAAGTTGGCAAAAATCTTATAATTTACAAGTATGTGCCAAAGAGGGAATTTTGCAAATTTGATTTCCAAGACTTCTAATGACCTCTAATCCACTTCTAAGTACCATAACATGTTCATACAACATTTCAAGATCAAATTTGTGCCTTGGATCACACGAAATCATGCCTTATTCTTCAAGAAAATCCAAAGATGTGAAAATGCAAAAGTCTTGCTATCTCATGAATTAAGTGGTACAGATCATCAAATTCAATCCAAGGGACCTCCACAAACTCAGCTGATCCAAGACAAGCCAAAGAACAAGCTCTGTCCCAGCCCATACTCATGGTACAAACTTTTGACTTTTTTGCAAAACCTCCCATGCCAATCAACATGTGCCACACCAACTCTCTGAACCAATAACAATGCTTTATATAAACCCTAAGCACTCCAAATAACACAACACACAAGCTCAGAACCTCTCATACATTCAAAATCACAAAAGTACTCAAAACCTTGAGCTCTTCGAAACTCATTCCACAAGTATCAAAACTCAAATCTCTCTTCACCATTCAATCATACATCACTCAAGGATCACAAAGCACCATTCACAATGGCTTAAAAGACACTGAATCACAAACACGAGTTCTGCTCCATTAGAACTGGAGCATTCAATGGAGGCCATTCAAGCCTGTTCTAAGCATTCCATTTACTCAAGGGAGGTCATTGGAGTTTGATTTCACAAAGAAAGAGGCCAAATAGCTATGGTTTGGAAATTGATTCTATGTGCTCTTCTGATCATCATGATATGCTTATTTTTGAAAATGGTTAAGAAATAAGGATGTATGAAGCTTCTGAAAGTTTAACCCTAATACTTGTTTGATTAGATTCTCTTTGTATGTGCATCATAAATTGTTTTTGTTGTTGGATTCATGTTCGATGGTGTTTAATGATTGATTCTGGAGGTTTTGGGAGCTTGGGGTGGCGTTTTGAGGGATTTAGGTGAGAGAGCGCGTCGGAGAAGATGATTAGAGCTCTTCTCCGGTCGCTTGAAGGTCATTAGGGCTAATCTCATTTAATTGTCCAGTTTGAATACTGACCATTAAACCCTAAAACCTAATTAATTAGATTAATTAATATAAATTAGTCAGGTTAGATGCTGACCCACAAATCACGCGCCAAACCACATTTTGAACCCCAGCCATCAGATTTCCTTACCCCAGGTCCAGTTTACTCACGCCCTCAGCCTTATATCCTCTCATCTCTCAATTTGAACCGTCCCTTTGGCTTACTTTTTAATTTTCTTTAATTTTCATGCATTTTTATTTTATACATTTATTTAAAATAGTAAATTAATTTCTAAAATCATGAAACTTTGCATTTTCATATCAAATATTTTTCAAAACTAAAAAAAAATTATTTTTAATTTTTGCATTAAAAATGTATTTTTAAATCATTTAAATGTTTTATTTAATTAATTAATTCATTTTAATTAATTAAAAATACATTTAGGTATTTAAAAATCACCAAAAGAATTCATGAAGCATTCTTAGACATTTAGAACAATTTACAAACTCATCACACAAATTTCTTTTTAGGTTTGATCACATTTTCACAATTTACTTTGAGTCAGGGTTTCTAAAATTGCCTATTTTCTAACCCTAACTTAGAAAAATCATTTCTGATCAACCAAGATGATTTTGCATTTGGTTCTTTTTTCATTATTTCACACTTTTTATCTACTATCTAGGTTATTTAACTCATAACTTTGCATTGCATTTTCAATTTGTTTGGCATATTTCATGAAGAACCATCCAAAAACCCTAGTTAACTTAGAAAATTAATAACTCCCTTTAGGTTTAGCTTCTGACCTCCATCTTTGGGGGAGTGATATTGTGTGTGTTTAGGGTTTGTTTGAGTTCATTTTCAAATTTTTATCATGATGTATGCTTCTGTTGTGACCATGTGCATCTCATACATTCATAAACCCTAATTTTCTATGTTCATTTGCATTCATCTTTGCATATCTCAATCATATGAACTTGCCATGACATTCCATGCCCTTGTATGCCATCTTAGACATCTTAAGACATGTTTGAACATTTCTTTATCATTTCTTCATTCATTTGGTATGCTTTGCATTCATTTCTTTTCATGTGTATCCATGTATTTCTAAGCTCCTAGCATGTTTGTTTTGCATCTCATCCTTTGTATGATCATTCATATGCCTCATGTATGACTTTGCATCATCTCATGACACATTTACATTGCATGATTGCTTCTGGTCTTAGTCATTGCATCATTACTTGTTGCATTTCATTTCATTTTTTCCTTATGCATCTCATACTAACCTTTCAGGGGCTTATGCTAAGTTGATCAGGATGTGGATGTGCATCCACATCCAACCTTCTTCTTATCTCTTAATTTGCATATTCTATTTGTTTTTGAAGTGAATTTGCTTCACTTGTGCTCTCTTGCTCCTATCTCTTTCTTTTAGGTTACTTATCTTCTTCAGGAAGTAAGTAACGTATTCCCTTTCTTCTTCTCTTTTCATCTGCTTCTCTTCCTTGGTGGCCTTCTGAAGACTTCTCTTTAAGCCTCAAAAACCATAGGAACATCCAAGCATGATAATTTTTAGGGTTGTATATAGTCCCCCCTAGCTTTTTACCTTTGAGTCTCCTTGAGTCTCTCTTCTCATCTCATAATTAGAGGCTAAACACTTAAAGCTTTCGGACTTTGAATTAGGGTTATGCCTATATCCTTATCTTAGGATGTAGTGTATAACTTTAATCCTTAGTGTAAAATATTTAATTTGTTTACACCTTTTAATTAAAACACCTAATAATGATCAAGACTTAAGCTTGTAACTTGGGCCTTATATTTGGGTTACATCTCTTCCTTTTGGTTAAGAGGGACTAACCCTAGTGTTTAATGGACAAGTCCCCATCAAGTTAGTCTTACAAACATAAAATCCACTTCTTAATCTCACCCTTTATTTAAAATCCACTTTAATAAAGGCTTGTTATCTAATGAATTTAGTCCTAACCATGGATTAAGTTGAGGAGTCTTCCTCAGCTTAAGTGTTCTCATCTATCATCCTTCTCTTAGGATGGCGTAATGAGGTCACTAATCTTTGATTGGAGATTAAACTCATTACTTAACACTAAACCCAAAAACACTTAATAATTACCAAAGTAGGTTAATGATCTTAATCCTATATCATCATGGTAATTAAGTTGAGATCTTCATCTCATGCTTAAGTAGGCTCATTATCCCTAATCAGGGAGGATATAATGAGTTTACAACCTTTGATTTAGGCTTAAGCTTATTGTCTTACGCAAAACACCAAAAAACAATAAAAACCGAAAACACAAAAACAAACAATAAACGTCTCCTCCGGGATTCGTTTCTCATCACACTCACTCTGAAAACGAGAACTCGCTTCTTCCGTCTAATGCAAGACAGTTAGCACTCGAGCCAGACGAGTCACACACTTGAGCATAGACAAGTAAGCAGTTCAAAACAAATCATCCCAGTCTCTTTGAGTCGAACTACGGTGTTCTGACTTCCTCATTGCACGAGAGGATACGTAGGTGTCGCTCCCAGGATTTTCATCCTAGTACAAACGCGAAAGTGGCACGGAAAAGATAGAGTCGCCAGCCATGCATTTTAATCCCGAATTAATGGGAAAGGTAATGTTGAACAAACCCGAGGAAGAAGGAAAGGACAAGGCCTTGCGAACCAAATATCTGGGTTCGGGAGTCGGTTATGACCTGGGAAGGTATTAGCACCCCTGATCGTCCGTCGTACCCGACGGGATCCACGCTTCTTTGCTTGTTTCAAAGGGTAAACGAATATAACTGCTACTGAACAAAAGAACATCTAACTAAAATGGGAATGGAAATGAGAAAGGAACTGGAAAAGAGGATGGAGAGAAAGAGAGAAATGTAGGCAAAATAAAGAATGTGCTCGAACGGGTCCTACCCCGCTGCCTACGTACCTCATCGGGAAAATGAGGATCAGAGTCGACGTAGTTCACCTAATTAAGGAAAGAACTATTTGTTTATGTTTTTTATATGTTGGAACTGCGTATGTCTATGCTCAGGTGTTGCAGGCTCATCTGGTACGAGTGCATTTACCATCTTGCATGCGAGACAAGTCGTCACGAGTTCTCCTTGAGAATGAATGAGATGAGAGGAGAAGTTCTCGCAGGAAAGCCGCTTATTTTTTTGTTGTTTGCTTTTTAAAAGTTTTGTATGAATTTGGCACAAGGAAGTGAATTCAAACTCTTTTCCATGGAATGTGTACTTGCCACTACATTCCAAGATGGAATAATATAACAAGTACACCAAGCAAGGAGAATTTATCCAAGACTTGTTTCCACATATAAGGGTCTAAGTTCACTAGCTTGTTGAACTTTATTAAGTTTTTGCAGCTTTTGTAAAGAAAAGTCTTTTATGTTTTTCTTTGTGAAACAACCCGTTGATAATACTTGTGCATCATGCTAGACAAGCTTACACCAATCCAAGATGGAATGAGTGCAAGTGCCTCGTGGAATAAGGCTATACACAAGGGATCCTTTCATGCATATGTTAAGTCTTTTTGGATTTGTTTGAAGATGAGGATAGAAGACTCAAAAGGAAAAGGTCAAAGCTAATGGGGGACTAAGAAACAACCCTAAGTACTCTTATTATGTACAAGTGGGATCCTATGGTTAATGAGATTCTCTAACCTAATGAGAAGAAAGAACAAGTTAGAATTCAACTTACTTCCTAAGGAAGTTAAGTTGAATCTAAAGAGAGAAAAAGGGAACCTATGAACAAGGCACAAAGTGTCAAGGCAAGGCAAACAAATGCATAAGAGATAAAGAATGAAGTGATTACCTCATCTTACCCCCCTACAAAACAAGAGTTAGCATGACAATTCATATTGAAAGCATAAAAAAATGGCAAACTTCACACAAGAACTCACACTAACTTAGGAAAGATGTTAGTGCACTCCTATGGTCAATACCTAAGCCTAAAGCATCTTATAAGGTAACATACCTAAAAAGTCAGTAGCTAAACCAATTCCAAAGTTTCTAAAGCTACAAAGGTAGACAACCTCAAACTATGCCCTAAAAAGAATCTAAACCCTAATGAGATCTAAGGTAAAGTTACATGGGGAAACCTAAAGGATTAAGTAACCTAAAAAGGCTTAAACCCTAAAGTGAATGGAAAATTCAGGGACTAATCATCTTATCAAATTCTCCTAACGGGTCATGCTACAAGAGATGAAGAGACCTAAGTAAGAGAAATGCAAACTATATGAATGATGGTGTGAACATGATAGAGAATGCAAGTGAAACTTCAAAGAGAAGAAAGATCTTAAGGTAAGACTCAATCATGAACAAAAGGGTTTGAAATCCCCATACAAAAACTAGGGACCTAACATGTATTCAAGATGGAAATTAAAATCACAAATAATGGCAAATGAAATGGCAAGAAGTTATCTAAAAACTAGGTATCTCAAATTAGGTTTTTTTGACTTTCTTAATGGGAAATGAAACATAAAAAGGTGCAAAGCTTTATACATGTGAAGTGAATATAGAGGAATGACCTAAACATGTTTTTAAGACACAAAACAAGACTTGGACAAATTTATTTGGAGTATTTGAGAGGTTTTGAGTGTTTAAGATGAGGGATGAAGAAGAATTTGGTTTAAATGGGGACAATGGTGGCTTAAGGTTCAAGTAAACCCTAAAAATAAAGGTAAAGACTCAAGGATGGCTTCCAATGTTAAAGGACCTATAATATGACTCACAAGAACCAGAAACAAGACCTTAGACTAATGGCATGAATGCCTTATTCATTTGAAGTAAGAGAATACAACATGAAGGACCAAAAATGGCTTAGACATCAAACAATTCAAGAAAAAAACCAAATGACCTTAAAAATTTATGAAAGTTGACCACTCAATACAAAATCCATAGAGTAGGTTATGTGCAAATATATCTCATTAAAATTCATCTTTTTGGATGGTTAATGGAAGGGTAGGACTCAATTAGGGCTTTTGAACATACAAGTGAAAGAATGGACTCAAAAAGCACCTAAACATGACCTAAAAATCTAGAGAAAAATATTTTGGGAATGTTCGATGAGTTATTTGGATAATGCAAAAATAATGGCACATTTATCATACATAGTTTGGGAGAACAAAAATGTACAAGTTTATTGGTCAAAAATGAGAAAACAGTTAAAGGGGAAATTAATTCTGATCTAAAAAATGAACAAAAATAAAATCTAAAATTATGGAAAATTAAAGAATATTATGAAGAGTGTCCATGAATTATTTTGGAATTTTTGCAGGCATTTTGCTATTTTTAAAAATAAGAAACGAAACTGAAATGAAATAATAAAAATAATTAAAAGAAATAAACTAAGATGGGCCTTAGGGGTGCAAAGAGTGAAGAAAAACACATGAATGGGCCTAAGCCAAATACGCAGGGGGTGTAAAAAGCACCGTGAAGACTTTATGTTGACTTTGGTCATGTGAATGGCATGAGTTCATTTATGTGCTGGCACTTTCATGAGAGTTGGATCAGATGGAATCAATGGTTGGGACTTAAAGTTGGAAATAATTAGGGTTACTGTTAAGATGACTGGAGATGAATTCCGGTCATCTTCTCCGGCCAGCCTCCGGTAGGGAAAACGCAAATCATCACATAAATGAAATCTAAAACCATGGAAAGATTCGCCTTTCATCACTGATCATAAATCTACCCTCACAATTCACTTAGGGTTCCTAAAATAACCAAATCGAAGACAAACAAAATGACCTATGAAACTGAAACTACACACCTAGGGTGTCTATCAACTAGCCAGATACTCCAATGCTCCTATTGAGATTTAATCACCATGAAACCAATTTAAACAGGAAATTCGAAAAATCAAAGTTTCAGAGCATACCTGAATTGCAGAGGTATTATAATGTTGCTAGAAGGCCAAAGAGGAGGTTCCTTGAGTTGCTTGATCTTGCTCTAACACAACAAGAGTGAAATAAACACTTTGTACCTTGTGAATCTTGATGATTCAAAGAAAGTGCAGTGAAGTGTGAGATTTTGCAGTGGAGATTTCTTGATGATTTGTGATGATCAAGCCATGGAGATGAAGCTACACACTATGCAAATGATGAATTGAGGTAGATTGAAACTAAACTGATGGTGATTGAAGATCCTGGATCCAAATTGCAGTGTAATCTCAAAGATGCAGTAGCATATCCATGAGGAATCCAACTATGGAGATTATGCTTGAGATGATGCTGATGATAGCTTGATGTAGAGTGGATCAAGGAGATTGAGAATAGATCTTCCTCGAAGCCAAGTGCAGTGAAGATGCAGAGAGAACTTTGATGATTTTCTATGGTGTGAATTGAACAAAATGGTGAGAGACCTTCAAAATGCACTGCATTATTCTCTTTATAGAACCTTTGACCAATGATCAGAATCTATAACCATGGTTAATTAGCCTGGTTAACTGAGTTAAGTTGGTTGCCACTGAGTCAAGTTTGTTAGGGTTAGTTAGATTCAGTTATGCCAGCTATGCACTCTAGAATCTTCTGCTCGAGCTCAATTCAGTGTGTTGATGTTAATGGAACTTGTGGTGTGGATTAGTGAAGTGGATCAATGCAATGCATAAAGTTTCTAATTTGTTTGAATTTCACAAAGAGGTGCATGGTGGCATGTCATGATCATGCAGGCAGGTGATCATCAAATGCAATGCCTCATGATCATTAGTTAGTAAATGATACACTCAAACTGACTGAACTGATCATGGAATGAATTCATGGTGCAATGCCTTGTGACCCAAGGAAACAGATTGCAAACTTTGATCTTGTATGGCATGAAGCTTCATGGGCAAGGCACCAAATGGTGAAGTCCTTGTGATCAAATTAAAGATAAAACTTCATAGAACATATTTGTTGTTCAACCAAGGATGTGAGAAGGTCTCTAAGTTGCTCAAAAATGCCACTGAACTCAAGGCAATATGACTGTACTTTGGCCTGCATAGATTTAGGCATGTCTTGGAAAATTGTGCCCATGGCGGATCACCGTGAGGACCTCACTTTGACCCTCAAATAACCTAAGAAGACTTGCTCAAATGAAAAATATTTGAACACCAATATTGTAGGGATTACATCAAGGAACAACTCTGTAGCTCACCAAAAATTAATTGAAGTGTTTTTGACCATAAAAAATGGCATGACATTTGACCCTCCATCTGTTTGATGATATGACAGGCACGGCGCGCGCGGTGTCCTGCTTGTGCCATGCCCATTGTAAATACCCCAAATATGCCCTCACTCATATCACAACATGGATTGTGATCTTTCATTTTTGTTTCAACATAAGCATTACACCTCATATTGCATATTTGTTTCATCTGCATAGTTCAAGTTCATCTGCATCTAGAGTTTGTGATCTGAGCAATCCAAGATTCCATCTGAGCCATCCCAAAGCCCTAAAAGCTTCCCATTAGGGTCCATGTGTGTTCTATCATCATATTATGTCCCTCAAAGTTCATAGAAGTCAAGAGATCACAAGAACTGGCAAGGCATGGAAGCAGAGCTAGGGTTTTCACTACACAAATGACCAAAATTAGGGTTTTGGTTTCTGAGGCCTTAACTCCAAATTTATGGGCCATTCTTGATTCTAATGTTCTCAATATGTCATAAGGATCATGTGTGCCAAGTTTTATGAAGAAACTCATTGTGGAAGTCATTTGTTCACTAGGTAACTTCTTGAGTAAGTTAAGTCAAAATCAGGGCATCTGAGGCCCCCAACAATGGAACCAAAGGGGTATTTTCATCAAATTGAAGTTATATGATCTTTATTTGATCTTAGAAGTGGTTGTAAGTTCACAAGATTGAAGAATTTTGAGCCATTTGCAAACTTGCCAAAAATGGAAATGACTTGTAATGGAAACTTTCCATTTTGGGAAAGTTTTTCAACCTCCTCTTTCTCAACCAAAAATGCTTCAAATGAAAAATTCTTGGTTATGAAAGTTGTAGATTAGGTCTTTCCCTTTTCAAAAAGTACAAGAACATGTCTTGATTCATCCTAGAACTCAAGATACGGCCTTTCAAAGTTGGCAAAAATCCTAAAATTTCAAGTTTCATGTCAAAGAGGGATTTTGCAAATTGGCATATTCAAGCATTCTAATAACTTCAAATATGCACAAACACTTCACAACATGTCAAACAAACCTCAAAGGATCATAATTGTGCATTGAACTTAGGGTTTCCATGACTTATGATCCAAGAAACTTCAAAGAGGGAATTTTGCAAAACATGTGATAACTCTTCATCCAAGCAATCCAGCACATCAAAACCAATCCCATGGCCATCCTTGAACTCAGCTGAGGCCAAACATCCCAAGAAATCAGACCGGCACCATGCCCATACCTCAAAGTACAAAATCTTGACTTTTTGCAAAAGCTCTCATACCAATCAACTTGTGCCTCAACAACTCTATGGCCAATCAACATTGTTTATATGGACAATAAGCAACTCATAACACACAACATTGAGGCCTGAATCCATACACACACTCAGAAAAAAAAACCCTCAAGAAACCTTCCCTTCATCGAATATCATAACACAGCCAACAAAAATCACAAACTCTTCCACCAATCAACTCAGCATCACCCCAGGATCATTTCCCACCCATCACCATAGCTTAAAACACAGCCAAACACAAATACAATTTTTGCATCCTCAGAACCAAACACCTCAAAATAGCCACTCTAAGCTTCATTCAAGCTTGCCAATAGCTTCAGGAGGTCAAAGGGGAATGGATTGCACAAAGGGAGAGCTCTGAAAGTCCAGATTAAAAAGCTTCAACTCATTCTTCACTCATCATGCTGATGTCTTTATTTTTGAAAATGGTTGAGTTTTAAGCATTTCATGATGTTCTGAAATTTTTGCCGTTTTGATGTTTTGATTTGAATCTTGTTGAGGATGAATGATAAATGATTTTTTAGGCTGGATTATTGTTTAGGGTAGTTAGTTGATCATTTCTAGAGATTTTGGGAGCTTGGGGTGATGATTTGAGGAAGTTCAGGTGAGGAGCTGGCTGGAGAAGATAACCGGAGGTCTTCTCCGGCCACCTGAAAGTCATTAGGGCTAAAACTCTGATTAAATGCCCAGATGCGTTTGTGGTCGTTAGATGAGGATTAGGGTTAGTGAACGTGTGGTCCAGATAGAGTCATTACCTTTTAATCCTGATTAATTAACTTAAAATATATAATTAAAAGCCAGTTTGAATGTGGGTCGTCCAGATGCGCGCGTGGTCAATTCCCTCCCTTTCCAGTTTGAATCTGGGCCTCTGGATCAGATTACTTTCATTTTATTTCATTTAATTTCATTTTTATTCTATTTCTTTTGCATAATTATTTTAAAATACCAAAAGGCATCCAAAAAATATTTTCTTTTGCATTCAGACTTTAAATATTTTTCTCATTCCAAAAATGATTTTTATTTTATTGTTTGCATTAAAAAGTATTTTTAAAATATTGAAATGTTATTTTTAATTAATTAAAGTCTTTTAATTAATTAAAAATACATTTAGGTTTCTAATAATCACAAAAAATATCATGAATCATCCCAATGCATTTAGAAACATTTTCAAACTCTTCACAAAAAATTCTTTTTAGGTTTGATCATAGTTTGTGAATTTTATTTGAATTAAGGGTTACATATTGCATGTAGTTTATAGGACATTTATCTCATAAATTTATCTTGCATTTTCAAATTGATTTGCATTTTTCCCTTTGAACCACCCAAAAACCCTAGAAACTTAGGAAATTCATAACTTGTGATTGGTTAGGCTTCTGACCTTCTCCTTTGGGGTGTGACCTAGTATGGGATTAGGGTTTGTTTGAGCTTGGTTTCAATTTTTTATCATGTCATATGCTTTTGTTTTGTTCATTTGCATCTCATAGTTCCATATAACCCTAATTTCTCATGTTCATTGGCATCCATCTTGCATATGCATCATTACATGAACTTTCCATGACATTTCTTACATTCATAAGTCATCTTATACATCTTAGGACATGTTAGAACCATGCTTGATCATTTCTTCATTCATTTTCCATGATTCCCATTCATTTCATTTCATTAACTTTCATGTGTTTTCAAACTTCAAAGCATGCTTACATGACATCTCATTCTTGTATGATCATTCATATGCACTTTGTATGCCCTTGCATCATCTCACATGACATTAACATTGAATAAACACTTCTGACTTTGTTCATTTCATCTCATTGCATTTCATTTCATTTCATTTCTTTATCCTTTATGCTTTATGCATTCATGCTAACATTTTCAGGTGGTAAGTTACTTTGAGAAGTGGATTTTCCTTCACTTCTCACTTCTTCTTATCTCTTTCACTTGCATTCTACTTGTCTTTTAACTGAACTTGTTCACTTGTGTTCAATCTCTCTCACTTTCTTTCTTTAAGTTACTTATCTTCTTCATTGAAGTAAGTAAATTATTCTTCTGCTTCATCTTCCTTTCATCTGCTTCTTCCATTGGTGGCTTCCTTGAAGATCTCTCGTAATCCTTACAAACCATAGGAACATCCAAGCATGATAATAATTAGGGTTGTGATTAGTCCCCCTTACCTTTTTACCTTTGAGTCTCCTTGAGTCTCTCTCTTCTCATCTCATTAATCAGAGAATAATCTCTTAAAGTTTTAGGACTTTGGAATTAGGTTTATGCATGTATCCTTCTATTAGGATGGAGTGTATAACTTTAATCCTAAGTGTTAAACCTTTAATTTTTTTAAACCTCTTAATCAAATCATCTTAATAATCACTAAAACTTCATCTTGTAACTTAGGCCTTACATTAGGGTTCTAATTCTTCCTTTATGGTTAAGAAAGACTAACCCTAGTGTTTAATGGACAAGTCCCCCTCAAGTTGTCTTACAAAACATAAAATCATTTCTTAATCTCATACCTTAATTAATATCCATTTAATAAAGGCTTGTTATATAATGAATTTAATCATTAACCATGGATTAAGTTGAGATATCTTCCTCAGCTTAAGTGTGCCCATCTATTATCCTTCTATTAGGATGGTGTAATGAGTCCACTAATCTGTGATTAGAGATTAAACTCATTACTTAACACTAAACAAAAACCAAAAACATCTAAATAATCACAAATAGGTTAATGATCTTAATCCTACATCATCATGGCAATTAATTTGAGGTGCTTATCTCATACTTAAGTTCTCATTATCCCTAATCAGGGAGGATATAATGACTTTACAAGCCTTTGATTTAGGCTTAAGCTCATTAACTTATGCAAAACACCAAAAAGCAATAAAAAATTGAAAACACAAAAACAAACAATAATTGTCTCCTCCGGGATTCTTTTCTCATCTCACTCATTCATAAACGAGAACTTGCTTCTTCCGTCTAATGCAAGACAGTTAGCACTCGAGCCAGACGAGTCATACACTTGAGCATAGACAAGTAAGCAGTTCACAGTCAATTTTTTTTCCAGTCTCTTTGAGTCGAACTACGGTGTTCTGACTTCCTCATTGCACGAGAGGATACGTAGGCATAACTTAATTGTTATCGAACAAAAGTCTTTGTGTCTTCCCCCTCTTTCAGCATTCTTTTCTAAGCCTCAGTTCCTGAGCATTTCACTCTCTTTTGCACTGACACATGTACATTTCTTTTCCAGCTTTTACACACAGATAACACATACACTTACCCCTTTTAAAAACAATCTTTTAAGCGTGGATCCCGTCGAGTACGACAGACAATCTGGGTGGTAATACCTTCCCAGGTTGTAACCAACCCCCTTTCTCAGTTTCTCTGGTTCTCAACCGTCTTATCCATATCTTTCTAGGTTTATGCAGCATTACCTTTCCTTCGGGATAAAAATGCCTAGCTGGCGACTCTATTCACATTCACTTTCATCTTCTCCTTTCGCCGACCGTTCGCGCTTGTACCGGGATGCAAATCTTTGGGAGCGACTCTGTTGGGGACTTTATCTTGCAACCAAGGCTTCTAGTTCTTTTTGTGGGTTTCTCCTAGCGCTTATTTGATTTTTGTTTATGGGGGTGTTATGTGCTACTTGTGCTTGTTATTTATTGCTTTATTTATTGCTTTATGTACAACTTTATTTATTGCTTTCATTTACAGTTTTATGCATTTCATACTGTTATCATCATATCATTTGTGTTGGATCTGTTGTTTCCTTTGGTGGGAGGGATTGTTGAGTGATTATGGTTCCATACTGGGGACCTGAGTGACACATAAGATAGAGTGGCTTCATATTCTTTCCCATTCCATTTTGGTCTGGTGCGGGAATATGAAACACGGTTCAGACATGGGTTTCTTCTTGAGAACTTTGTGCTACGGATTTCCTGTAGTACTAGGGCTATTTGGGAACCTGCTAAGTCTGGATGACCTTTTATGACCTTCAGCATCTGAGGTGAATTAGAGGAGGATCTTTTATGGTTATTGTAAACACTGTACCTCCGGGTTAGAAGTTTTTACACTTCTCATAACTGATCCAAGTCTGAGGATCCTTGTTCTTGAACAATACATGTGAGAGGGTTGGGATGTTTACAGGTTTGTAGGAACCCTTGGCCTCATCATACCTTGTTACTAGTTTTGATAAGGTTGTATCATTTTGGACTGTTCTTATGAAACCCTGGACTTGTGACTCTTTATTTGAGTCCCCCACCTAGTTATTGGTTTTCTAAGCCTTCATCTGGACTTATGAACACACATGGACCCTATCAAGGTAGATAAAAAATCTAGTACTTGATCACAAACCCTTTGCATATCATTTTGCATACATCATTTTGCATCATTTAACATTTGTCTATTTGTTTTACAGGGTATCCACATCTTATCTTTGGTTTGGTTTTGACCTGTTCTACTACTCAGATTCCTTCAGCTATCTGCATCAGTCTCCTTCACCAGCATCTTCACCAGAAATTATTTTCAGTTCTCTTCATCAATTGTCTTCATCAGAGACTCTCCTTCAGTACCTTCTCCAGTTATCTTCATCAGTTTTCAGCAGTTACCTTCATCAGTGCTTCTCCTCAGTTTTCTTCACCAGCATCCATTGTCAGCATGGACACTTCCAGGAAGAGCAACATCACATACCATTTCTTTGAGCCCCCTCTAACAGGCATCAGAAAGATCTAGTCTCTCATTACTTTTGATCATGTCCTTTTATTCAGGGAACATTATGGAGGCATTATGGACATGATCATGGACCTGGATGCATCCCAGAGGAGCTGGATCCACACTTGCTTACAGTTTTATGAGCCTCCTCTCAAATGTTTTACTTTCCCAGATTTTCAGTTGGGACCATTGATGGAAGAGTTCTCCATGTTGTTGGGTGTCCCTACCAGGAGAGGGATTCCTTTCAACCCTGAGATGGTTTCTCCCAAGAATGAAGATGTAGGTAAGGCTTTACACTTGGAGCCTACCCTCATTGATCAGAGCATGACCGCTAAGGCTGGAATCCCAGGCCTTCACTTTGATTTTTTGGTTACTCAGACCACCCTGCATGCTGCAGCAGGGAAGTGGGAAACTGTTTGTGCTCTCCTATCCCTCAGCATATATGGAGTTATCTTGTTTGTAGACGAGCCAAAGGTTGTAAGCAAGAGTGTTATTCACCTGTTCTTATTGAGGAACCCAGTTCCTACCTTGCTTGGAGACTTTTACTACTCAATGCACCAAAGGAATGAGAAGCAAATGGGAAGATTGGTCAGATGTTGTGCACCCCTCTTCTACTGTTGGTTGTTAAGACACTTGCCGAAGTCATACACTTTATTGAATCCTCATCAGTCAAGGAACTGGGCTAAGAGATTGATTGCCCTAACATTATAAGACATCAGATGGTGCACTCAGAGCACCAAGGGCAAAGATATCATTACTAGCTGTGGGCAGTATCCCAATGTACCCTTGATTGGAGTAAAAGGTTGCATCAACTACAACCCTTTGCTTTTCAAGAGGCAATTAGGGTATGCTTCGGTACATCCCCCAAGAGGGCAAGATTTGACAGAGACCCTCTATTGTGACATCCAGCACAACCTTGCCATTATCAGACAGGTAGCCTGGGCCTGGGACAACATTCAGACTAAGGGGACAGCTATTCTTGGAAAGTGCAACAATATAGCTTCAGCTCAGTATCTTGATTGGTCTCATGTCAGGGGACAGATCACTCGGATGCCGTTCACCTTAGAGGATGTACCTGGACCATCAGTAGTGGAGCTTGCAGCTACTGTCAGTTTGGAGGAGTTTGAGAAACTGAAGGAAAGGAATGCTCAACTATCTGAAGCTTTGAAGAAGACCCTCTAAGAGAGGAATGACAGCCGTCTAGATAATGAAAGGTTAAAGAAGCTCTGGATTGAGCACTTGACCAAGATTGAGAAGACGGATGACTATTGTCGCTCCCCGGATTTCCATCCTGGTACAAACGCGAAAGTGGCGCGGAAAAGAGGTAGAGTCGCCAGCCAGGCATTTTTATCCCGAAGGAACGGGAATGGTATTGTTGCACAAACCAGAAGAAAAGAAAAGGAAGGACACGGGTCCTGTGAACCAAAGAGACTGAGTTCGGGAGTCGGTTACGACCTGGGAAGGTATTAGCACCCAGATCGTCCGCCGTACCCGACGGGATCCATGCTTGCAAAGAAACTGTTTCAAAGGTTGAAGGAATGAAAGCTGCTGCAAAGAAAAGGAACTGAACTGGATAAAAGAAAAAGAAAGGGAACTGACAAAGAAATGAAATGGAAAAATGTAGGGAAAATAAAAGAGTGTGCTCGAACGGGCCCTACCCTGCTGCCTACGTACCTCATCTGGACAATGAGGATCAGAGTCGCCGTAGTTCCCCTAACTAGGGGTGGAAAAGATTGCTTGTGAATTAAGGCTTGAACTGCCTATGTCAATGCTCAGGTGTTGCAGGCTCGGACGACGAGTGCGTAACCGTCTTGCAAAATGACAAGTAGGAGCAAGTTCGCGGACGGAGCGAAGGAGATGAGAAAAGAATTCCCGAAGGAAAGACGCTTATTGTTTGCTTGTGTTTTTTAGAAGCTTTTATGAGTGTGTCACAAGGAAGTGAACTCAAACTCTTTTCCATGGAATGTGCACTTGTCACTACATTCCAAGATGGAATAATAGAACAAGCACACTCAAGTAAAGAGAAGATCCCTAAAACCTGAGTCCAGAGATTAGGGCTTAAGCTCACTAACTCATTAACTTATTAAGTGTTTTTGTATTTACAATGAAGAAGTGTGTTTTATGATTTTCTTGGTGAAGATGATATCTTGATCAGACTTGTGCATCACAAGACAGGCTTGTACTATCCCAAGATGGGAAGACTACAAGTGTCTCATGGGATAAGGCTATTGTTCAAGATTTCACTTCCATCTTTATTAAGTGTCTTCTTTAGGGTTTTGAGATGAGAAGAGAAGAGAACCAAAAGGATCACAAAGGTAAAAGTCTAATGGGGGACTAATGAATCCTAAAGTTGTCATGCATGGAAAATCCTAGGTTAGTGAGGTTTACTATCCTAAAGAAGGAAGAAAGAAGAATAGAAGAGGGAGAAGTAAGGCCTAAGCCCAACAATCACAAGGTTAGAAAAATAATAAGGAAAAGAGAAGAGATGAGATTTGGAGATGTGGGAATCACATCCACACCTCCCACTTACCAAAGCCCCTGAAATGGTTAGTGACACGAGTATAAAGGCAATACAAAATGAACATAATGTCATACCAAAACCATTCAACCAGAAGTGAAGTCATACACATAAATGTCAAATGCAAACTCAAGGCACAAGAATGAGAAAAAATCACACAACTCAACATGAAGCAACATGAATCACTTATGGCAAATCAAAGCAAACATGATAAGATGCAAAGCAAAAATAACCAAAGCGCAACCCAAGGTACAAGACCAGAACCATAATCATGTTAGAAGAGTGTCTAAGGAGCATGAGATGAAGAGAAGAGGTGCATATAGTCAAGTGTTTACATCATGAGAAGAAAGAAACAAAGGAAGTGAGGTGGATATACATAAAAGTGAATGAACTTCAAGAACAACCAAACACAAACTCCTCAAGGCACAAACCAAAACTAAAGATCAGAGAGGTATTCACATCCTAATAAGGCTCTAAACAAGTTGAAGAAGTTGGCACAAGTGCCCTTCTAAGCTAAGGAGAGAACAAAAGATCCAAAAGAAACAAAAAGGGACAAGTGAAGAACCAAAATTCAAAACAATTCAAATGAACATCCAAAAATTCCACAAACTTGCACAAGTGATCTTCAATCATACCATAACAACATGCCAAGAGGGAGGGATCAAATTCAGAAGCTAAACAAGTCAAATGAGAGGTCAAACATGGATTAGGGTTAGAAAGCTTCACTCACAAGTTAGAGACCAAAATCAATAAAACAAAATTCTAAAAATCAGAACAAAATTCACCAATAAACTATACCTCATCATGAATCTAGAGCAAAAAGAATCACTTAAAAATTCCAAATAATGGCCAAGATAGAAAATGTACAAGTCAGCATGGTTCAAAATGAAATAAAATGAATTAATTAAAAGGAACAATTAATTTCCACGTGACAATTAAAAATAAATGGAAAATAAAAATATCAAAAATTAGAGAAAACTCAAAGAAGCATTCATAAATATTTTTATAATTTTTGGAGACCTAAAACTATTTTTAAAAAATGAAAACCAAACTGAAAATAAAATGCAAATAAAAAAGGAATAAAATAAATGAAGCAGGATGGGGGTGCGTTTAGAAAACATTTCCAGTTCATTTCTCATTGGGCTCAAAGTCAGGGGGTGGGAATAGCCATTGAGGCCCACTAGATCATGCGCATCTCACAATAGTTATGATGGATATTCAATAATTCAGGAAAAAAGGAAAGCCATTAGATCAAGTGTACGCACAGGATTAGTCAACTCATTAAACAAAGTAAACAAAATGATTGGTCATAGGGAGAGAACACGTTAACAATGGTGTGGTGAGAAACATTCAGATTAAATCAGTTTTTATAAAGTCACGTGTGAGGGAGGGGGGTCATTAATGTGCTGGCACATTGTGGAGCATCCAGATCTCACCATCCAAAGGCCATGGAGTCATCTTCTCCAAACAAACTCAGATGAACATTTCCAGAATCCGGTGACCGGAGCTAGGGCTCCGGCACCGGAAAATTCAAATTATGAACAAAACACAACAGAAATACATCAAAATGTCCAGATCAAACAATTAAACCACACTTAATCCAAAAATGCTCATGAAACTTCAAATCCTCATAAAACACTCAATTCTCAAGCATTTTTAAATCTAAAAGGTGCAGAATACTCAGCAATGTTCACAGATCACAATGCACACAATAAACATAAGTTTCAGATCCATGGATTCAGTAGGTTACCTGAACTTGCAGAGCACGAAATAGGTCAAGACAAGCCTCCAAACACTGCAGATCTACCTCTTCTAACCTCTCCTTGCAAAATAAATGCAAGAGAGAGCTTGAATTGCTCTGGATCTTGAAGTTTGAGAGAACCTGCTCTTGAATGGCACCTCTTGAAATCTTGAGCTTCAGCTTAAATCAATGGTGGATTAATTATCCTTATGCTTCAAGGATTCAGAATATGTAATTTGTTTGTGAAGAGAGTGAGAGAGTGATGAGATTCGAAGAGAAATGCTCTTGTGCAAGAAACTTTAGAGTGATGAAAATGTGATGAATCTGAGCCAAAAGAAAACCCTAGCTGCTTATATATCATGTCAATATGCAATGCTGAAAGAATGAAGAGAGTTGCACGTGAGAGGAGAGTGTGAGGGTGAAATTGCAAAATTGGCAAGATTGGTGTGATGAGGTGATTTGCTCGTGCATTTCCCTCTCTCTTTGCACATGTCCAAGCAATATCCAACCCTTGGTTCAAAATAGAAAGCATCTTGGCCCTTGGATGCAAGGGTCATGCATTTTTCATGATCATGCAAATTTTCCTTTTGTGAATTACATCTCATCCCATGCACGAATTTGGAAATATTTTTGGAGCAAAATCAACTCTTTGCAATGCTTTATAAGTATGTGATCATATTTGGTCCATAACAACACTTGAAAATAAGTTTCATGAAGTTCTGCTTTTGGAGTAAACTTGAAATTCATGCAATGCCCTAAAAATCCATCAACTTTCGAAGGGCTTTCCTCTCAAACCATGAGGGATATGAAAATGATCTTGTACTTTTTAAAAATGGGAGGCATTAATCTTCAACTTTCATGTTTGGTGGTGATCCATTTGAAGCTTTTTTCACCAAGTTATGCTCACTTGAAAATTAGGGCAAAATGTTACTAAAAATGGAAATTTCCATGACCAATCCCATGCAAAAAATGCAAAACCCCTCAAAACCTCTTGATTCTTGATTTTTGACTTTTCCAAACCTCTTCTAAGGTTATAAGAACATCCCTTGGCTTGAAAAACAAGGTTGGACCTTTTGAAATCTCACAGTTGACTTTTAGAATGCACAGTTGACCAATTTCTTCATTTACAAGCAACTGAAGAAATACCTGACTTCCACAAGGAATTTTCTCACCAAATTTCATCCCTAGGATCCTCTTAACGTATGAGAGACTTTGCCCAAATGAAATGGCCAAATTCAACAAGTTTTCATGCTTGAAACTCAAACCCTAATTTGGGATCACTATGTAGGAGCTTTGCCCTAGCTTGAATTCCCTGGTGATCCTCCCACCTCCTGGGCTCTTGTGAATGATCTTAAGATTGTGAATGCCATATAGACCCCTCATAGGACTTGAGAAAATCCATTGGGACTCTTGTTATAGCTTGAAATGCTTCAAATCCCTCCACAGATGATCATATGCCTAATGCTAGGTCATGAGAATGTTATGCCTCATCTTTCCATGCTAAGATGCCAAGAATATGATATGCTTATGGTGAATATGATGTGATATGATGCTTAAAAAGAACGGTAGCATGGACTATCGACTGTTCAAGATAAACTGTGGTTGAATACCAAGAAAACCTGAAATTTGCACTCTGCTGGAGAATGCAAGAACTGGGAAATAAACCCAACTAAATGACGCTTTGGTAGCTGAAGTGGAGAGAAAGCAGACGAGCTCCTTCCAAGTTGAAACTGTTATATGGAATCAGAACACTTTGACAGATGAATCTTTTTCGAACAATCCTGTTACGCTAGGAATTGGATATACGAGTCCTCACGTACTTTGCAAAACATATGACTTGAGACAGACGAATCTCCTTCGGATATACCTGTTACGCCAGGACCGGTAATGCACTTAAGTCTGTGGGATAGACATGCATAATCAGGATAGACGGGTCCTCTTCATATATTATCCGTGGATATATGGTCTAAGACAGACGAGCCTCCTTCGAGCAAATCTGTTACGCCAGGTGCAACATTAATAAGTGGTGTTTGAGACAGACGAGCCTCCCTCGGATAAACCTGTTAAGCCAGGACCGGTAACCATTTTGACATTTACTCCCACAGTTAGGACTTTAAACCACTTCAATACAGACGAGTATTGGATGATCATCAAGAGAACACAGACGAGTGTCATAAGTCACCGATACAAACGAATATCAGAAGATGATCTGAGAAACACAGACGAGCGCTTCAGGCAATGATATAGACGAATATCAGTCACTGGTACAGACGAATACCAGAAATTCAAACACAGACGAGCATTTGGAGTAGCAATACATACGAGTACCAGGGTAATTATAAAATCAATACATATGAATATAAGTTAACACAGACGAGTGCAGGGAATGATACAGACGAGTATCCCAACAATGCAGATGAGCTTTAAACAGATAACAAACACAAACAAGTGTTGGGGAGTGCAGACGGGCAATAGCAATTACAGCCATGGGCAGCTGCTGGGGATAGCAAACGGGCAATACCAAAGTGATAACACAGTCGAGTGTTGAGAAATGCAGACGAGTGTTGGGAAGTGCAGACGAGCAATCAATAATTATCAAACACAAATGAGTGTTGGGAGGTGCAGACGAGCATCAAACAAATATCTGATTGGCAACAAGAATCACAACTCTGCAGGGGAGAACCAAGTCAAGATTCTTTGACACTTAACTTTGGTTAGGGGGATGAATAACTGCTTGTATCACCACATTGACCAAAAATAAATTGGCGACTTCTCTGGGAATATTTCCCTGATGGGAGTGAAACCCAAATATGAACCTTGTGGGGAAATCAGGCATTCAACTGCCTGCTGGGCATACTCCCCTTGTGGGAAAATAAATTGTTAGGGATCCTCATCTTTCTGGACCTAGCTGGGGAAAACTCTGCTTGGGAGAATGTGACGCCATCCTGCATAACCTGCAACAACAGAATACACATATGTGCCCCGGGAACTTGCATGGTATGATTTGTTCATCCATCGTCGCCCGACACTCAAAGAAGATTTCAAATGTTTCCCTGTAATTTCATTTTCTTTTAGAAAACAAATCACCATGTTTAAATGCAATGCTACTTTTGCTAAAAATTAAGGACATTTTGCAAACAAAAGATAAACACAACACATCTTTTTGACTGAATATTCTTTTTATTGAAAGGCCTCTGAATAGGCAAAGTTTTTACATCAGGAAGTAACCACCTGGAAAGAGGTAGTTACCATAAAATTGAGAAAATAAACTATCCTAATGGCAATGGACACGGCACCCCAATGAGTTTCCTTCTTGCTATGACCATCATGTCTTCAAAACTCTCTATTCTTGCCTTTGCTTTCTGAAAAGATGAGGGGACTGATTCCTATCCTTTTGTCATGGTCAAGCTGTACGAAACGGTGATTTGGTTCAGATTACTCGGATCGGAGTTGTTCGCTTATTCCCTTGTTTTGCATGGATCGCCTTTTCGGGTTTTCAATCCATCGGGACACCCTTTTTTGCCTGAGCTGTCCAATGTGGCTTTTCAACTCAGCGGGTGTACATTTTATTTATTTATTTTCCCTAACTGTTGCTTGAGCTTTTTATTCTGTTTTTAGCTCGCCGGGATGCCCTTTTCTTGCCTGGACTTTATTTCTGTTTTGGTGTCCAGCGGGTCTATTTATGCGAAGTATTTTTTAACTGCGTCCGAGTTAACAGGGGATTGGAAATCTTCTCCATCCATAGTGGTGAGCATCAATGCTCCTCCTGAGAAAAATTTCTTCACTATGAATGGTCCTTCGTAGTTTGGGGTCCACTTGCCCCTGTGATATGAACCTGGAGGAATGATCCTCTTAAGCACCAGCTCTCCTACTTGATACTCCCGAGTACGTACTCGTTGGTCGAATGCTCGCTTCATTCTCCTCTGATAAAGCTAACCATGACAGATAGCCGCTAATCTCTTTTCCTCAATTAGACATAGCTGATTGTAACGAGCACGTACCCATTTAGCCTCATCAAGCTTCACATCCATCATCACCCGCAATGAAGTAATTTCTACTTCAACAGGCAAGACTGCCTCCATACCATATACCAATGAGAAAGGAGTTGCCCCAGTAGACGTCCTGACTGACGTTCGGTATCCATACAGTGCAAACGGTAACATCTCATGCCAATATTTGTAAGTGACAACCATCTTTTGCATAATCTTCTTGATATTTTTATTCGCCGCCTCTACCGCCCCATTCATCTTTGGTCAGTAAGGAGAAGAGTTGTGATGTTGAATCTGGAAGTCCCGACACAATTCTGCCATCATCTTGTTGTTCAAGTTAGAACCATTGTCAGTGATGATTCTTTCGGGCACTTCTTATCTGCAAATAATGTCCCTTTTCAAAAATCTGGCTACCACTTGACGAGTGACATTGGCATAAGATGATGCTTCAACCCACTTAGTGAAGTAATCGATCGCAACCAGGATGAACCGATGACCATTTGAAGCAGTAGGCTCTATTTTCCCGATCATGTCAATGCCCCACATAGAAAAGGGCCAAGGAGATGACATGACGTTGAGCGGACTAGGAGGAACATGCAACTTGTCTGCATAAATCTGGCACTTGTGGCACTTACGGGCGTATGAACAACAGTCTGCATCCATTGTCATCCAATAGTACCCTGATCTCAACAATTTCTTAGCCATAGCATGCCCTCCTGCATGAGTACCGAAGGATCCCTCGTGGACTTCTTGCATTAATTGTCTTGCTTCGTGTCTATCCACGCATCTGAGCAAGACCATGTCAAAGTTCCTCTTATACAAAACCCCATTTGTATTCAAGAAGAAAATAGCAGCAAGTCGTCTTAAGGTCTTCTTGTCGCTGGATGATGCCCCTGCTGGGTATTCTTGCTTTTCCAGGAAAAACTTGATATCAAAGTACCAAGGTTTCTCGTCAGACACTGCGTCTACAGAGAAAGCATGGGCTGGTGCGTCAAGCTTGGAAATATCAATCCTGGGCACATAGTTCCAACACAAGACTTTGATAGACGAAGAAAGAGTAGCCAATGCATCGGCAAATTGATTCTCATCACGTGGTATGTACTGAAGCTTAATCGTTGTGAAGAACGTCAACAGTTTTCTGGCATAATCCCTGTAAGGAATTAAATGTTCTTGATGCGTATACCACTTGCCGATAATCTTATTGATAACGAGGGCTGAATCTCCGAATATATCGAGGGTCTTAATCCGAAGATTAATAGCCTCCTCTATTCCCATTATGCACGCCTCGTATTCCGCTTCATTGTTGGTGCAGCCAAAAGTAATTCTGGCAGTGAAGGGAAAGTGAACACCTTCAGGAGTAATAAGAACGACACCAACTCCACGTCCGTTGATATTGACTGCCCCATCAAACATCAACTTCCATTTGGATTCAGGGTCTGGCCCCTCCTCCAGAAGTGGTTCCTCATAATCTTTTGCTTTGAGGTACGTGATGTCCTCGTCAGGGAAATCAAACTTCATTTGCTGATAGTCATCTTCAAGAGGTTGCTGTGCAAGGTAATCTGACAATACACTTCCTTTGATGGCTTTCTGAAAAGTATATTGTATGTCATATTCTGTTAAAATCATTTGCCACCTAGCAACCCTTCCGGTTAATGCTGGTTTCTCAAAGATATACTTGACAGGATCCATTTTTTAGTCAACATGTACTGTCTCAGTCGGCGAGCAGCCCATACCAAAGCGCATCAAGTTTTCTCGTGCAGTGAGTAACGGGATTCACAGTCGGTAAACTTTTTACTAAGGTAATAAATAGCGTACTCTTTTCGACCAGACTCGTCATGTTGGCCTAGAACACACCCCATCGACCCTTTTAGCACTGTCAAGTACATGATAAGCGGCCGTCCTGGAACTAGAGGAAATAGAATCGAAGGCTCTTGCAAATATTCTTTTATCTTATCAAAGGCTCTTTGGCAGTCCTCATTCCACCTGACCGTTTGCTCTTTTCTTAGCAATTTGAATATTGGTTCACACGTGGCAGTTAGATGAGATATGAACCGTGAAATGTAGTTCAACCTCCCTAAAAAATGCGCACTTCTTTTTCTGTTTTCGGTGCAGGCATATCTTGTATTGCTTTTACTTTTGCAGGATCCACCTCAATTCCTTTCTGACTAACAATGAAACCCAGCAGTTTTCCGGAACGCACTCCGAAAGTACACTTGTTTGGATTCAACCTCAGCTTATACTTTATCAGTCTATCAAACAGCTTCTTGAGATTGACCAGATTCTCTTCTTTGTCTCGGGACTTGGCAATCATGTCATCCACATAACACTCTATCTCCTTGTGTATCATGTCGTGGAACAATATGACCATGGCCCGCTGATACTTTGCCCCGACGTTCTTCAAACCAAAGGGCATCACCTTATAGCAGAATGTACCCCACGGGGTAATGAACGTTGTTTTCTCCATGGATTCCGGTGCCATCTTAATCTGATTATATTCGGAGAAGCCATCCATGAAGGAAAATACCGAGAATTGAGCGGTGTTGTCTACCAGCACATCAATTTGAGGTAATGGAAAGTCATCTTTTGGGCTCGCTCTATTTAGATCCCGATAATCAACGCACATCCGGACTTTGCCGTCCTTCTTTGGTACAGGTACAATGTTAGCTACCCAAGGTGGGTAACTAGTTACAGCAAGGAATCCGGCATCCCACTGCTTCTGAACTTCCTCCTTGATCTTCATCACCATGTCAGGACGAGTTCTTCTCAACTTCTGTTTCACAGAAGGACGGTCCTCTCTCAATGGTAGCTTATGCACAACAATGTCAGTATCCAACCCTAGCATATCTTGATACGACCAGGCGAAGGTATCCACATATTCACGCAGCATACCAATTAACTCTTTCTTTACTTCGGCCTGCAGACTGGCCCCAATCTTGATCTCTTTCTTCACATCTTCAGTTCCGATGTTGATGATCTCTATTTCTTCCTGATGAGGCTGAATGACCCTTTCCTCTTGTTTCAACAACCTGACCAATTCTTCAGGGAGTTCACAGTCTTCCTCAACCCCTTCATCAGCTTGGTAGATAGGAATGTCAAAGTCATGCGTGGTCATAGCAGGAACGTTATCACTAGAATCCGGATGATCAACACTGCACAGATGATGTGCTCATTTCAGAATCTGTTTATTTTTCAAAAGAGACGCAAACACACAAACAAAAATGAAAAACACATTGCCATTTTTATTGTTTTTTGTGAATAATTTAAAATGAAAGAAAGAGAACACAATTTGTCTGAGAAATGTCCTTTATTTAATGGTAAAATAAATGCATTCAAAGCATGGTGGCCCTACAATGGATCCTTGCACTTTGGGCAGAGTGCAGGATTGACAATGCAGCATGCTAAGAAAAGGAAACAAATAAATTACTCTGATTGCCAGGTAACTTGGACGATGTCTTCAGCAGACCAGTTCTTGGGCTCCTCTCCGGGTGCACATGGATGAATCCAGTTGTCCCAGTTGCAGTCATTGTCTTCTTCTTCGCTTGTTGCACATATATGGTTCCGGTCGAGCATACCAGCGCTTGTGAAAGTAATAGCTTTACCACTCGAAGGCCAGTTAGACCCACCAGACTGATAACCAAGCCCAAACTTGTCATCCTTCTTCTCTAATTCCAGCAACTTACCCCAGCCTTGGGTGCTTCCCGACTGAACCACTTCCTTAGCCTGCTTGTAGGAGTGAATGGAGGTACCTTCTTTCTCATTGTTCCTCTCTATTGGATTCAGAATGCTGACATTAACCGTTTCGAAGGCCTGACACAGCGTCTCATTGATCTCTCCGTCCATCTCCACATATTTGAAAGTTGATAAGTGGCTCACAAAGATATTTTCCTCTCTGCACACAGTGATTAATTGGCCATCAACCACGTACTTTAGCTTTTGATGCAAAGTAGAAGTTACTGCTCCGACAGCGTGAATCCAAGGACGTCCCAGTAAGCAACTACACGCAGGCTGAATATCCATGATGTAGAATGTTCTCTTGAATACTTGAGATCCTATTTTCACAGGTAACTCAACTTCTCCGAACACTGACCTTCTGGATCCATCAAAAGCTTTAACTATCAAATCACTGGGTCGTAGAACGATACCATCAACATTCAGCTTCATTAAGGCTTTCTTCGGAGTACATTAAGAGAAGAGCCTGTGTCAACCAGGACATGCGACAAAACAACACCCTTACATTCCATCGTAATATGCAGTGCTTTGTTATGGTTACGGCCCTCTGAGGTAAGGTCTCTATCTGTGAAGCCCAACCCATGGCTTGCATTCACACTGCCCACTACAAGTTCCAGTTGATTAACAGTTATCTCTTGAGGAACGTATGCCATCTGCAACACTTTCAGCAAAGCTTCTATATGTGCTGGAGAACACATCAGCAAAGATAGAATTGATATTTTGGACGGCGTCTGGTTCAACTGTTCGACCACCTTATAATCACTCTTTTTAATTATTCGCATAAATTCCTCCACTTCTTTCTCAAAGGTACCCTGCCCAACAACAGGAGTTGTCGCTTCTTCAGTCGTTGTTTGCTTTCCTTTAGCCTTTGCCGAAGCCTCAGCCTCAAGATCTCCTCTCAGAAATGGGGGAGCAAAAAGACGACCACTTCTCGGAAAACCTCCAACCCCTCCGACGTTCACTACAGTCGGGTCAATAGCTACTGACTTACCCTCCACCTTCTGTCCTTTCACGTACACATCTGAGTCGTAATGCCATGGGATGGCTTTATCATCTATATAAGTAACATGCCCAGGAACAGTGATAGTCACAGGACTGACTTCAGGAGTATAAATAGTCACATGTTCTCTTCTAGCAGGCATCTCAACTGGATCATAATAAATGGTTATAGTGGACACACAATCACTTTCATTATCAACTTTGTCAAACTGCAATGACCCTTCATCAATCAGATTCTACAACCCCACCTTCAGGTCTTCACAACCGTTCACTGAATTCAAACACTTTTCACAATCAGAATCGCATCCCAGAAACACTTGTCCTTTCAACAACCTCTCCTTCACTACCAATAGCGGAGTCTTCACTTCTTCAACACTCAGAACAAAACTTAACTTCTCACCTCCGTCAACAACATTTATTCTAGCCCCTCCATGGTTCAGAATAGGGTTTGAAGTAACATTAGGCGGTGGTGCGAAGTTAATCGCCTTAGAGTCGATCAAATCTTGAACTTTATGATGTAGCGCCCTGCACTTCTCAGTTGAGTGCCCGGGTATCCCTGAATGGAAAGCGCATCTAGCATTGGCATCGTACCCTACTGGAAGCTCTCTAGGTGGTGGTGGTGCTAATGTCCTCAGTTGTATCAAATTCAGGTCTAGCAATCTCTGCAGCAATGCAGTGTATGTCATGGGAATTGCTTCAAGCACCCTATTAGTCGGACAAGCTTGTCTTGGCTGATAAGGTCTTTGTTGATAGTTGTTACGTTGTGGCTGTTGTTGTTGTTGTTGAGGTTGAGTCTGTACCTGCTGCACAGGACTGGAAGGGATAGTGATAGCTGCCACTTGCTCATATGATCTTCTATATACTCGGCCCCGTCCTCGGCCATACACAACATTGGTCTCACCTTCCCTTCTTCTTGGGGGTCCGCTGAAAGCTTTTCTTACAACACTCGAAATGCTCGCACTGGTATCCTGAATCTTTCCCATATTTAGCAGAGTCTCGACCCTCTCGCCTACTATTACTATATCATTAAACTTGGTAGCCGAACAAGACGCCAATCTTTCGATAAACACCCCTTGCAACGTTCCCATGAACATATCAGCCATCTCATTCTCCAGCAATGGTGGTTGCACTCTGGCAGCGAGCTGACGCCACCTTTGAGCATACTTTTTAAACCCCTCCTTAGCAGTTTGAGACATATTTTGCAGTTGAGTGCGATTTGGAGCCATGTCCAAATTGTACTGGTATTGCTTCACGAACGCCTCTGCCAAGTCCTTCCAGCTTTTAATGTTGACCCTACTTAGCTTCAAATACCATTCCAAGGAGGCCCCAACCAGGCTGTCCTGGAAATAGTACATCCATATCTTCTCGTCTTCAGTATGGGCAGCAATCCTTCCTACAAAGGACTAGAGGTGAGTCTTTGGACATGTTGTGCCGTTGTACTTCTCGAAAGTCGGGACCTTGAACTTGTAAGGGATTCTAACCCCTGGAACCAAGCCCAAGTCAGTAATGTCGAACCCCAGAGAGTTCTGAGATTGAATGGCCCTGATTTGTTCAGCCATCTCTTCAAATTTTTTGTTCATTTCAGCCCCTTGGCCTTCAGTTTCGTCCAGTAGCATAAATTGTTCGTCTTGACCGTCCATCTGTATATTGTTCAGTCCATCATTGATAATGGTAACCCCTGGCGGTGCTACAGGGATTTCAACTTGACGGGCGTCCGCACCGTTACGATTACCTCCATCAGCAGTCCCGTTGTTCCTGGCTTGATTATTTTCAACCAACTCACGAAGACGTTCCTGATTCTGACCCATCCCTGCCATAAGGGTCATAAAAATGTCCATCCTCATTCTCAAGTCAGCTAAATCAGCCTGCATTTGATCCATGACTCTTTCTCTGTTGACTCTTGTGGGATATCTGTGTATGATCGGCTGTTCTCGAACCTTCCTGGGAGCTATAGTGCCTGAAACGACATAAATGTTAGAAACTGAAGCACTACCTGTTAAACAAACAAACACGTTTTATGCATGCAATGTAGCTGCCCATGTTTCCAAGTTTTAGGCATTTGCATGCCCCAGTTCTGGTATTTGCTCCAGATAACAACTTTGAGTATTAGTTTTCAAACTTTCCCTTTGAAGAGTGTTCAGATCTTAGCAGTATCAGACAAATAAGCTTTGCATATTCAGAAATGGTAATTTTCATATTAGCACTGTATATCATGGATAACCCACTGCCGGCCAAAAGTTAGAACACAAACAAAAATATTCCCTAAAGGGTTACAAGTCAATACAAAACAAAACACAGAAGATAAAGCAAGACTCCTACAACAAGCCTGTAGGTAGTCTGAACAAAAATAAATAACCTAAACTAAAGACCCAGGTTCTTCTGCAGCCACCTCTGTCATGTTCTTCTTCACACCTGCTCTCAGCTTGAGCTCTTCAATCTCCTTCAGGGCCTCCTCCAAGGCTATCTGGCTTTATGCCAACTGCTGAGTCTTTTCCCTTCGTATGTTGTGGACTTGTTCCTCTTCTTCCTTCTTGAAGGCCATTTGTACCTCGAAAAACTCTTCTTTTTCTTTAAACTTCTTCTGCTCCTGTTCCCTTTGGCCTTGCAACCAAACAATGGATTGGCGAGCTTCCTTGAGAGTCTTCAAAGTATTTTTGCGTTCCGCTTCTCTTTTTGCCTCCATCAGACCCAATCTCTGAAAGTGAGCTTCCCTTCCAGCAAATTCTTTCTCTTTAGCTTCCAAGGAGGCTTGCATCTTCTGTAGCTTTCCCTCTGCTTCATTTTTGGCCCGGTTGGCAAGATGGTATAAGTTGACCATTTCAGCATTCTCCACTCGGACTTCATGCAGCTGAGCTTCCAATTCTTATACTCTTCAAGGGAGACAGTACTCTGACATGACACTTCCTTTGGATATAATGGAGCTTCTACTGAGAACGGCATGAGAACTTCCTCTACACGTTTCTGCAACCATGTAGCAAAAGGAAGATACGTCTTGGGATCTACTTTGCCAAAGTCTTTCTTACCTTTCCTCACTCTATGAGCCGAAGCCTGAGATGCTTGTAGAACTAACTCCTTGTTTCCCTCCACAGGAAAATACAAAGACTCAGCAAATTCTTCCATATTTGGTGGATCTCTCAGAGGATAACCAAATTGCTTCCTGGCTAATGTTGGATGATAACTGATCACACCCTTCCTTCCTAGCAAAGGCACTCCAGCAAATCTTCCACAACTGACCAACAATTCTTTTCCCAGCAGATATCTGTCATATCCCCAAGCTATATCCTTAGAATTTAGCCTCATCAGCCTTCTAGACCATCTCCACTCATCTCTCATCTCCTTGAAAGCACCTGATTTTGGCAACTCCCTGGCAAACCACTCAGCAAACAATGAAGCACAACAGCCCACTGGTCCACCTCTGCCTTTTTCATTCCGGTAGTGAACGTTGTAGTAGAAATCTCCCAATAGAGTTGGCACAAGATTGCCTTTAGAAAAGATGGAGACCACTTCCAAGCTCACAAATTCTTTCCCTCCCGGGAAAAGACTAGACCCATACACCATCAAAGCCAGCACAACACCAAAATCCCCCCATTTACCCTCTTTGGCATATTCCTCTGCCTCTGGTATAAACACACTCCAAGAGAGTCCTCTGCCTTCACTGTCCTTTAGAGCCTTCTTGACTGTAGCAGCTGGTAAACGATAGACTTTGGCTATGTCTTCTTCCTTAAGAACCACCTCAGACCCATAGAAAGGCAAGGTATCTCTGACTGGAACGCCCAAAATGCTGGAAATCTCCTCCAAGGTAGGAGCCAAGATGTAATCTGGAAACACGAAACACCGCAGCAGGGGATCATAAAACTGAAGCAAGGTGTGCAAGTTGTCCTTCTGGTCTGCAGTAGGTTTGTCCATGTACTTCAATATCTGGCCATACCTCTTTCTGAAATTTCCCAAGACTTGGTCATTCATCAAACCTGCTAATTTCTGAACACTTCTGACTTCAGGTTGAAGAAAAGTATAATGAACATTCTTTTTCCTTGTAATTATTTGGACTTCTGCCATCTGGAGAGCTTAAGATTACCAGAACTGGGTGCTAACTGTGAACAATAACCTGAAAAAATGGAAACATAAACAGTTAATGCAAGAATGATGCAATGCAAATGCAATGCAGGCATATGATCAATCTGGGACCATCTGGATACTGGACACTGAATATAAGGACCCTCTGAACAGCTGAAAACCAAGATCCTCTGAGCCACAACCCTCTGATAGAAACTCTCAGGACCATAAGACCAAGAAAACCAGAACCAGAACCATAAGGACCAAATCCCAACAAGGACCACTGATAATGAGGGTATGTAGAGGCCAAGGGTTCCTGCAAACCTGTAAACCCCTTCCAACCTCACTGGTATGCTCCGGGTCAAACATCACGGACTCTCAAAGTTGAATAGCATAATACTTTCACCATCTCCGAGAAATGGCTCATGACCAAATCAAGGAATCAGTTTGGTATTATATACTACGCAGGGAGGCCTCAGCTGAGTCCGGGAAAACAAGGTCATCCTATGTAAGTCCCAGGTGGGCCCTCGGATGCGAATGGGTTTGCCACAAAATGTGGTCTGCCACTGTCATCACTAGAGAGGGATGTTTCCACAAGGTTCTCAATGATCGGTCCCCAGCTGCATATAACTGTCAGGGTTATGAAATGAGAGAGGAAGATCCCCAAATCAAGACATTTCCATGACGGTCGCAAATCTGGGCGTGGAACTCACTACTACCCCCATGACAAGATCTCATGAGGCCAAAATGGAACCACTCTAAGTCCTAAGGTGCACTCGAGTCGTGGTAATGAGCTCATCTCTCAGAAACAGTATCACCCAAAGCCCACCAAACAGAAAATCCAGTCCAGACAGTCCAGTATATAATATGATGCAGAAAATAAATACTAAAACTGTAAATAAAGCTGTAAATAAAGTTGTAAATAAACAACAGTAAAACACAACACACAACAACAAACAATCAACACCCAGAGAAACAGAAACACGCAAGCGCTAGGAGAGACTCACAGGGGAACCAGAGATACTCTGGTTATGAAGTCCCCAGTAGAGTCGCCAGCTGTCGCTCCCCAGATTTCCATCCTGGTACAAACGCGAAAGTGGCGCGGAAAAGAGGTAGAGTCGCCAGCCAGGCAATTTTATCCCGAAGGAACGGGAATGGTAATGCTGCACAAACCAGAAGAAAAGAAAAGAAAGGACATGGGTCCTGCGAACCAAAGAGACTGAGTTCAGGAGTCGGTTACGACCTGGGAAGGTATTAGCACCTAGATCGTCCGCCGTACCCGACGGGATCCAAGCTTGTAAAGAAATTGTTTCAAAGGGTGAAGGAATGAAAGTTACTGCAAAGAAAAGGAACTGAAATGGATAAAAGAAAAAGAAAGGGAACTGAAAAATAAATGAAAAGGAAAAATGTAGGGAAAATAAAAGATTGTGCTCGAACGGGCCCTACCCCGCTGCCTACGTATCTCATCTGGACAATGAGGATCAGAATCGTCGTAGTTCCCCTAACTATGGGTGGAAAATATTGCTTGTGAATTAAGGCTTGAACTGCCTATGTCAATGCTCAGGTGTTGCAGGCTCGAATGACGAGTGCGTAACCGTCTTGCAAAATGACAAGTAGGAGCAAGTTCGCGGACGGAGCGAAGGAGATGAGAAAAGAATTCCCGAAGGAAAGACGCTTATTGTTTGCTTGTGTTTTTTAGAAGCTTTTATGAGTGTGTCACAAGGAAGTGAACTCAAACTCTTTTCCATGGAATGTGCACTTGTCATTACATTCCAAGATGGAATAATAGAACAAGCACACTCAAGTAAGGAGAAGATCCCCAAAACCTAAGTCTAGAGATTAGGGATTAAGCTCACTAGCTCATTAACTTATTAAGTGTTTTTGTATTTACAATGAAGTGTGTTTAATGATTTTCTTGGTGAAGATGATATCTTGATCAGACTTGTGCATCACAAGACAGGCTTGTACTATTCCAAGATGGGAAGACTACAAGTGTCTCATGGGATAAGGCTATTGTTTAAGATTTCACTTCCATCTTTATTAAGTGTCTTCTTTAGGGTTTTGAGATGAGAAGAGAAGAGAACCAAAAGGATCACAAAGGTAAAAGTCTAATGGGGGACTAATGAATCCTAAAGTTGTCATGCATGGAAAATCCTAGGTTAGTGAGGTTTACTATCCTAAAGAAGGAAGAAAGAAGAAAAGAAGAAGAAGAAAGAAGAATAGAAGACGGGGGAAGTAAGGCCTAAGCCCAACAATCACAAGGTTAGAAAAATAATAAGGAAAAGAGAAGAGATGAGATTTGGAGATGTGGGAATCACATCCACACCTCCCACTTACCAAAGCCCCTGAAATGGTTAGTGACACAAGTATAAAGGCAATACAAAATGAACATAATGTCATACCAAAACCATAAAACCAGAAGTGAAGTCATACACATAAATGTCAAATGCAAACACAAGGCACAAGAATGAGAAAAAATCACACAACTCAACATGAAGCAACATGAATCACTTATGGAAAATCAAAGCAAATATGATAAGATGCAAAGAAAAAATAACCAAAGCACAACCCAAGGTAAAAGACCATGGAGTCATCTTCTCCAAACAAACTCAGATGAACATTTCCAGAATCCGGTGACCGGAGCTAGGGCTCCGGCACCGGAAAATTCAAATTATGAACAAAACACAACAGAAATACATCAAAATGTCCAGATCAAACAATTAAACCACACTGAATCCAAAAATGCTCATGAAAATCACAATGGATCAAAGAATAGCCTGTATCGAAGACAAACAAATCTAACCATAAAACTTCAAATTATCATAAAACACTCAATTCTCAATCATTTTTAAATCTAAAAGGTGCAGAATACTCAGCAATGTTCACAGATCACAATGCACACAATAAACACAAGTTTCAGATCCATTGATTCAATAGGTTACCTGAACTTGCAGAGCATGAAATAGGTCAAGACAAGCCTCCAAACACTGCAGATCTACCTCTTCTAACCACTACTTGCAAAATAAATGCAAGAGAGAGCTTGAATTGCTCTGGATCTTGAAGTTTGAGAGAAATTTCTCTTGAATGGCACCTCTTGAAATCTTGAGCTTCAACTTAAATCAATGGTGGATTAATGATCCTTATGCTTCAAGGATTCAGAATATGTAATTTGTTTGTGAAGAGAGTGAGAGAGTGATGAGATTCGAAGAGAAATGCTCTTGTGCAAGAAACTTTAGAGTGATGAAAATGTGATGAATCTGAGCCAAAATAAAACCCTAGCTGCTTATATATCATGTCAATATGTAATGCTGAAAGAATGAAGAGAATTGAACGTGAGAGGAGAGTGTGAGGGTGAAATTGCAAAATTGGCAAGATTGGTGTGATGAGGTGATTTGCTCGTGCATTTCCCTCTCTCTTTGCACATGTCCAAGCAATATCCAACCCTTGGTTCAAAATAAAAAGCATCTTGGCCCTTGGATGCAAGGGTCATGCATTTTTCATGATCATGCAAATTTTCCTTTTGTGAATTACATCTCATCCCATGCACGAATTTGGCAATATTTTTGGAGAAAAATCAACGCTTTGCAATGCTTTGTAAGTATGTGATCATATTTGGTCCATAACAACACTTGAAAATAAGTTTCATGATGTTTTGCTTTTGGAGTAAACTTGAGATTCATGCCATGCCCTAAAAATCCATCAACTTTCGAAGGGCTTTCCTCTCAAACCATGAGGGCTATGAAAATGATCTTGTACTTTTTAAAAATGGGAGGCATTAATCTTCAACTTTCATGTTTGGTGGTGATCCATTTGAAGCTTTTTTCACCAAGTTATGCTCACTTGAAAATTAGGGCAAAATGTTACTAAATATGGAAATTTCCATGACCAATCCCATGCAAAAAATGCAAAACCCCTCAAAACCTATTGATTCTTGATTTTTGACTTTGCCAAACCTCTTCTAAGTTTATAAGAACATCCCTTGGCTTGAAAAAAAAGGTTGGACCTTTTGAAATCTCACAGTTGACTTTTAGAATGCATAGTTGACCAATTTCTTCATTTACAAGCAACTGAAGAAATACCTGACTTCCACAAGGAATTTTCTCACCAAATTTCATCCCTCGGATCCTCTTAACATATGAGAGACTTTGCCCAAATGAAATGGCCAAAGTCAACAAGTTTTCATGCTTGAAACTCAAACCCTTATTTGGGATCACTGTGTAGGAGCTTTGCCCTAGCTTGAATTCCCTAGTGATCCTCCCACCTCCTGGGCTCTTGTGAATGATCTTAAGCTTGTGAATGCCATATAGACCCCTCATAGGACTTGAGAAAATCCATTGGGACTCTTGTTATATCTTGAAATGCTTCAAATCCCTCCACAGATGATCATATGCCTAATGCTAGGTCATGTGAATGTTATGCCTCATCTTTCCATGCTAAGATGCCAAGAATATGATATGCTTATGGTGAATATGATGTGATATGATGCTTAAAAAAAGGGAAAATTTGGGGTGTTACAACTACATCAGAAAGGCTAGAGCAGGAGAGTTAGTGTTGAAGAATGCTTGCAAGGAAGCTAAGACTCAGAAGGCCAAAGCTGAGCATTACTTAGAGGAGAGTCAGGCTAGGTGGATCAGGATCACTAAGGCCCGTACACAGGAAGATCAAAGAACCCAAGCTAGGATAGAGCAGTTGGAGGCTAGTGAGAAGAAGAATCAGGCAGCTTTGTTAGCAGCACAGAAGGAGATCTTTGAGTTGAAACTCCGGGCGGGGTTAAAGAGGTCAAAGGACCAGGATAAGCACAAGAAGTTGACCAGTGCCATTGCCGCCAGGAACCTCCTCATCAGGACCATTACAAAGCACCCATTAGGTCCAGTGACAGAGGCTTTCCTGAAGGAAGTCAGAGAGGATGACTTTGGACTGGATGTTTGATTTCTTTGTATTTGTACCTCCTTTTGTTTGTACTTTTGATTTTGTTGTTGAATTTTAACCCACCATGGGAACTTTATTGTAATCAAACTATGTATCTTCACATTTTTGTAATATATGGTTTATTCCATGGGTTTAATCTCTCTGCAACATCATCATTCCTCGAGGTCTGGAAAGGTCTAAACCAAAGAACTGAACCGGATACCCTTAGAAGTCAAATAGGCATCTTGCATTGCATACTAACATCATTTCTTTGTTTTGTAGGTTTTTGTTTTTGTTGTTTCTCACTTTGTTGTGATTTCAGGAAACATTGCTCGTAGAAGAGTGTTCCCTGTCAATAGATTACACCGGTATCCGACAAGAAACAACCTTCCAGGATTACAAATGGATCAGGTTCAACAGGATTTGACTGATGTGAGGATCCAAATGGCCAATGAGAGGACAGAGATGAGGGTCCAAATGAATCAATTCATGGCAGTGATGACTGGTTTGGCTCAGATCCAGGAGAGACTGAGAGAGTTAGTCGAGCGGCAAACTCCCGAAGAAAACCATCCAGGTACAGGGGGTACCAACAACAACGATCATGTACAGCCTCGCACTGATCCCCCAGAGTTTAGACCTCATTTGAACCCAGAAATAAATGTTATAAGAAACACCCAAGGTAACACTGGAGGGAGGGCCTTGCAGGAGGACCCTCAGGAAGAACAGTTTACTGTGGTTGGGGTTAGAGACGAAGTTTACGATCATCGGTTGGATGAAATAGCAGAAATGCTAAGGTCTCTTGAATCCCAAAACTCTCTGGGTTTTGATGTCATGGACATGGGATTACTGGAGGGGGTTAGAATTCCTCATAAGTTCAAACCTCCTTGTTTTGAAAGATACAATGGCACATCCTGCCCACGTACCCATCTTCAGTCTTTCCTAGGGAGATTGAAAGCCTACACCATGGATGAGAAACTGTGGATGTTATACTTCGAGGATAGCTTGACAGGGGCATCCCGAGAATGGTATTCTCATTTGACCAGAGCCACAGTAAGGAATTGGAAAGACTTGGCAGAAGCTTTCATTCGTGAATATCAGTATAATATGGACATGGCCCAAAATAGAACCCTTCTGATGGGAATGTCACAGTCTTCCCGAGAAAGCTTTAGAGAGTAGGCCCAAAGGTGGAGGCAATTAGCTGCTGCCGTTCAACCCCCGATATCAGAAAGGGAGATGGCAGATATGTTCATGAACTCTCTCCAGGGTACTTATATTGACAGATTGGCTGCATTTTCTTCTACCAGCTTTGCAGATATGGTTATAGTCGGGGAAAGAATTGAGAGCCTACTGAAGATGGGAAAGATTTCTGAAAACGGCGCCAGTTCAAGCAGTACAAGGAAGCCATTTGCAGGGCCTCGCAGATCTGGTGAAACAAATTTTGTACATATGGGAAGAGGTAGACCCCAGTATCTGCCAAGGTCAGTTGCCGCCGTCACTATTCCTGCTCCACCTCCTCAGTATACTCAACAACCACAGCACTTTCCTCAACAGCCATAGTTTCCTCAAAAGAGATCATACAACAACAATAACAACAACCAACAACATCGCCCTTTTCAGCAGCGGCCATCTCAGATCAACAGGGTGATTGACCCTATTCCAATGCCATATGCCACATTGCTGCCACAACTCCTAAAGCTTAATCTTGTCGAGTTAAGGACATTGGCTCCGCCAGATCCTCAGAACCTTCTGAGAAATTACGACGTCAACGCCAGGTGTGCTTTTCATTCTAATGCACTTGGTCATTCCACAGAAAAGTGCAGGGCTCTGCATATGAAGGTCCAGGATCTGGTAGATTCAAAGGCCCTGAATTTGGCACCACCTCCCAATGTCATGAAGAACCCTATCCCAGCCATGGTTGGCCAAGGGTTAATGCAATAGAGGAAGGCTCACCCATGAGTTTGATTGAAGATATTGCCAGTATTCAGACACCTCTGGCAAAGGTTAAAGCTCAGCTTTTGAAATGCCAAGTGTTTTCAGGCTGTGAGGCCTGTTGTGAATCTTGCAAGGTTTCCGAGAATGGGTGTGCAAGCTTGAGGAATGGCATCAATGGCCTGATCAAAGAAGGCATTCTACAAATAACCGCAACAGCTTCTACAACACCAGCAATTCCTTTTTCAACAACAAATGATCCTCCTACAACTACAAAGACAATTGTTCCTACAGACTCGTCTACAAAATCAGCAACCACCTCTGCCATCACTTCAACAAACAACTGTTCCATCTCATCTACCTCTACAACCACAGCAACCACCAACAACGACGTCTCCACAGTCACTACCTATTATGACCCTACAACGGTCCCAAACTCCAGCAACTTTCAATAACAATCTCAGCAACAGTTTCAACAATAATCAAGCTTCAATCAATCACCACCAACATCCACCAGAAGTCCTATCACCATTTTCTATGATCCACATACAATAACGGTTCCAACCTCTGATGCAGTTATCCCAGTCACCATCATGGTTCCAGGGCCTATTCCGTATGACAAAGAGAATGTTGTACCATGGCATTATGGTGCAGACTTTTACTGCAACGGAGAAAAAGTCCTTCTTGATTCTTCAGTTCCTTCCTCACAAGTGGATAATGTCGGGGGAGGCGGAGGCATCACTCGAAGCGGACGCCTCTTCGGGTCAAAATCTCCAAGAACTAACACTGAGGCAGAGGCTGCTGCCAAAGCCAAAGGTAAAAGTGTGGCACCTGAAGAACCTGCACTAAAAGAGACTCATAAATCATCCTTTGATCAGGATGTGGATGAATTTATGAGGATAATTAAAAGAAGTGACTACAAAGTTGTGGATCAGCTCCACCAGACTCCTTCCAAGATCTCTATCTTATCCCTGCTGTTGTGTTCCGAAGCTCATCGGGATGCACTACTTAAAGTCTTGCACGCTGCCTACGTGCCGAAGGAGATCACAGTGAACTAGCTTGAGACAGTAGTGTCCAATGTCAATACTATCCATGGGTTAGGTTTCACCAATGCTAACTTAACAACGGAAGTACGTCACCACAACAAAGCTTTACACGTCACCCTAGAGTGTAAAGGAGTTGTGCTCTCTCATGTTCTTGTTGACACACGGTCTTCACTCAATGTCTTGCCAAAGAAGGCTCTTGTCAAGCTCGAATATGATGGAATAGCTCTCCGACCAAGAAATCTGGTGGTCAGGGCTTTTGATGGCTCCAAGAGGTCCGTTCTTAGATAGGTTGAGTTGCCTGTGATAATCGGTCCGCAGGTCTTTCAGACTACTTTCTATGTGATGGACATTCAGCAAGCCTACATCTGTTTGTTGGGTCGACCATGGATTCACGCCGTTGGCGCAGTTACGTCGAACCTTCACCAAAAATTGAAATATGAGTGGGAAGGACAGATTATCACCATCTGTGGTGAAAATGATATCTTTGTTAGCCATATGGCTACATACAAATACATTGAGATGGATGGTGAAATCCATGAAAGTATGAGCCAGGGGTTCGAGGCTCTGAACATCAATGAGGCGACAACTGAAGTATTTGCTGCATCCCAGGAGGATAGGATGGGTACTTCAATTGTCTCCTATCAGCAAGCCCGAAAGGTTGTTGAAGATGGAAATGCCCAAGGCTGGGGCAAGCTGCTACCGGTGGAGAAGAAGGAGGACATATTCGGTTTGGGTTACAAACCATTCCGACAAGATCAAGCAGAGGCTTCTAAAAAGCCCAAGTTCATTAGTGGGGGATGCTCACCCCAGATGTTGTTAACAACGTGGAAGACGAGACAGAAAGCAACCTCAACCTGGAGAGCTGGATACGTCCAAGGATCCCGGGGAATCAAGTCCTTAACTGGTCTTCCTAGGAAATTATAAGGGTTACTCCTGGAGAGTAATTATTATTTCCTGCTTTTTTCAGCATGCATCAAGTCCTGCATCTTGCCTAAGGTGTCAGGACTCATTTTGTAATAGGGCCATATTGTAATTTTGTGCAAATGGATTATCAATTAATATCGGACATCTTTTGCAAACAAGTCTCTTTTTCGCTCACCGTCTTTTCATTTTTCACTTTTGTACAAAACAATAAAACGACAATGTTTTCACAATAATAACTTCATTTTCACTTTTTCTAAACAAGATTAAAATTTATCACTAAAACAAACAAATCTCAACCCTTGCAGAGATTATCCTCCAGATTGCACCGACAACAGCACTACTATGACCTTGTATGACTTCGACAATCCAATTAATCAAGCTGATGAAGGGGTTGAAGAAGACTATGAATTACCTGAAGAGTTAGCCAGGTTGTTGAGTCAAGTAGAGAAAGTGATTACTCCTCATCAGGAGGAGGTTGAAACAGTTAATCTTTGTACCGAAGAGGATTTGAAAGAAGTGAAGATTGGGGCCGGTCTGCAAGCTTCAATAAAGGAATAGCTTATTGACATGCTTCGAGAATACGTCGAAGTCTTTGCTTGGTCCTATCAAGACATGCCAGGTTTAGATACAGATATTGTTATGCACAAGCTACCCTTGAAAGAAGATTGCCCTCCAGTGAAGCAAAAGCTACGTCGTACTCGTCCAGATATGGCCATGAAGATTAAGGAAGAGGTACAAAAACAGTGGGACGCCGGTTTCCTTGCTGTAACTAGTTACCCACCGTGGGTTTCTAACATTGTACTAGTGCTTAAGAAGGATGGAAAAGTACGTATGTGTGTAGATTACCAGGACCGATGATTTCCCATTACCTCACATTGATGTATTGGTCGACAACACACCTCAATTCTCAGTGTTTTCTTTCATCGATGGTTTTTCTGGGTATAATCAGATCAAGATGCCACCCGAAGACATCGAGAAAACAACCTTCATCACACCTTGGGGCACATTTTGTTACAAGGTAATGCCTTTTGGACTGAAGAATGCTGGTGCGACTTATCAACGGGTTATGGTAACGTTATTCCATGATATGATCCACAAAGAAATTGAATGCTACGTGGATGACATGATTGCCAAGTTCCTCACTGAAGAATACCATCTGGTAAATCTGCTGAAGTTGTTCAAGCGTCTGAGAAAGTATCAGCTGAAGCTAAACCCCAACAAATGCACATTCGGGGTAGGTTCCGGTAAGCTACTGGGATATATCGTAAGTGAAAAAGGAATTAAGGTTGATCCTGACAAAGTCAAAGCCATTCAGGAGATGCCTGCACCTAGGACTGAAAAGGAAGTTCGGGGGTTCTTAGGTAGATTGAACTACATATCAAGGTTCATATCTCATCTTACTACAACCTGTGAGACCCTGTTCAAATTATTAAGAAAGGAGCAAATGGTCAGGTGGAACGAATATTGTCAGAAGGCTTTTGACAAGATATAGGAGTACCTGCAAGAACCTCCGATTCTCATGCCTCTAATTGAAGGAAGACCTCTAATAATGTACCTGACAGTACTAGAAGGGTCAATGGGGTGTGTGCTGGGCCCGCATGACGAGTCTGTTCGAAAAGAGTATGCAATATACTACCTAAGCAAAAAATTTACCGACTGTGAACAACGTTATTCACTGCTCGAGAAAACTTGTTGTGCTTTAGCGTGGGCTGCTCGCCGACTAAGACAGTATATGTTGACTCACACCATTTTGTTGATCTAAAAAATGGACCCCGTCAAGTACATATTTGAGACGCCAGCACTTACCGGAAGGGTTGCAAGATGGAAAATGATTTTGACAGAGTATGACATTCAGTACACATCTCAAAAGGCCATCAAAGGCAGTGTATTGTCTGACTATCTCGCTGAGCAACCCATTGATGATTATCAACCAATGAGATTTGACTTCCCTGATGAAAACATCATGTACCTAAAAGCAAAAGATCATGAAGAGCCTATTCACACTAAAGGGCCTGACCCAGAAGAAGAATGTACAATGATGTTTGATGGGGCTATCAATATGAATGGTCGTGGAGTTGGTGTAGTGCTCATTACACCTAAAGGAGTTCACATTCCTTTCTCGGCAAAACTCACCTTTGCCTGCACTAACAACGAAGCTGAATACGAAGCCTGTATCATGGGTCTTGAGGAAGCCATTGACCTCAGGATCAAGACCTTGAATGTATTCGGAGATTCAGCTTTGGTAATCAATCAGACCAACGGCAAATGGTACACTCACCAAGAGCATCTGATTCCATACCGTGACTACACGAGGAGATTATTGACTTTCTTCACAACAGTCAAACTTGAGTATATCCCTCGAGATGAAAATCAGTTCGCAGATGCTTTAGCTACCATTTCCTCCATGATCAAGGGTCAGACTGCCAATTATGTGCCTCGGATTTCGGTATCCAGACTAGACCAACCAGCATATGTATTCTCCATGGACATTGCTAAAGATGACAAGCCGTGGTTCCATGACATCAAGAGCTTCTTAGAGGATTAAACATACCAACCCGGGGCATCATCCAATGATAAGAAGACATTAAGAAGGTTGGCCGGTAGTTTCTTACTTAATGTTGATGGTTCATTATACAAGCGAAACTTTGACATTGTTCTGCTCAGATGTGTTGACAAGAAAGAAGCAAACTTGCGGATGCACGAGGTGCATGAAGGATCTTTCGGTACCCATGCTGGAGGACATGTAATGGCTAAGAAATTGTTAAGATCAGGTTACTACTGGATTACAATGGATGAAAACTGTTGCGCCTATACTAGAAAATGCCACAAATGCCAGATCTACGCAGACAAAGTACATGTACCTCCAAATCCTTTGAACACGATGTTTTCACCTTGGCCCTTTTCCATGTGGGACATTGACATGATTGGAAAGATCAAACTGACTGCTTCAAATGGCCACAGATTCATCCTGGTAGCCATTGATTATTTCACCAAATGGGTTGAAGCAACTTCGTATGCAAACGTCACCAGACAAGTGGTAGCCAGATTCCTGAAAAGAGACATCATCTGACGATATGGAGTACCTGAGCGAATCATTACTGATAATGGTTCCAATTTGAACAACAAAATGATGGCAGAACTGTGCCGAGACTTCAAAATCCAACACCACAACTCTTCTCCTTACAGGCCAAAGATGAATGGCGATGTTGAGGCAGCTAACAAAAACATCAAGAAGATTGTGCAAAAGATGGTGATTACTTACAAAGACTGGCATGAGATGCTACCATTTGCCTTGCATGGGTATCGAACCTCAATCAGAACATCTACTGGGGCAATGCCTTATCAGCATGTGTACGGTATGGAGGAAGTCCTACTTGTTGAAGTTGAGCTACCCTCCTTACGGGTAATGATGGATGTAAAGCTGGACGAAGCAGAATGGGTCTGGTCTCGGTATAATCAACTAAATTTGATCGAAGAAAAGAGATTAGCTGCAATCTGTCATGGGCAGTTATATCAGAAAAGGATGAAGAAAGCCTTCGATTAGAAAGTCAGACTTCGGGAATACCAAGTAGGAGATCTTGTGCTCAAAAGACTCCTTCCTCCTCATACAGACCACAGGGGCAAGTGGACTCCAAATTACGATGGTCCATTCATAGTAAAGAAGGTTTTCTCTGGTGGAGCACTAATGCTCACTACTATGGATGGTGAAGATTTCTTATCCCCTGTGAATTCAGATGCAGTTAAAAAATACTTCGCATAAAATGACCCGCTGGACATAAAAACAGAATGTAAGTCCAGGCAAAAAAAGGGCATTTCGGCGAATCAAAAACAAAATAAAAGACTCGGGCAAAAATAAGGGAAAATTAAAAAAAATGTACATGCGCTGAGTTGAAAAGCCACATCGGACAACTCAGGCAAAAATGGGTATCTCGGTGGATTGAAAACCCGAAAGGGCGATCCATGCAAAATCATGGAATAAGCGAACAACTGCATTCTGAATTCGTTTGTATCACTCACAAAGACGGCAAGCCTCGAAAGGATAAAGCATCAGTCAGAATCAACCTTCTTCAGAAATCAAGATGAGAAGAACGTCAAGGTCATACAGGTCATAGCAAAGGAAGCTCACTGGAGCGTCGTCAACATTGCCAAAACTTTTATTTCCTCAGTTTATAGCAATCTCCTCATTCCAGGGGATTTGTTTCTTTGACTGTATTTGCCAATTTAGGGCACCTAGATTAATAAAATCAGAGTTTTCAGTCACACCTCGTATTGTATATTGTGTTTTCGTTTGCAAAATGTCCGATGTTCATGATACAACACTTGCATAAAACAAATGGGCCATTTTTAATAAATGCTTGCAGGAAATAAATTTACTTTCAGGAAAATCTAACTCCTATGACGGAATCCGGTAAGGGATACCTCGGGATACTTGTGCGTTTCTTTTGTCTTAACAGATTGCAGGTATTCAATAGGCAACATGGGGAATGTCAAACATCGAATCCCTAGCATGCTACTTCCCAGAAGTTACCTCCTCCCCAAGAAGGATCTCCCGAGCAATATCTGAAATGCTTTTCCCCAGCGGAGTTGCCTAAGCCTCCTCGTCCCCAGCATAAGTCTACTCAACAGGAGCTTCCCCAGCCGAGATCCCCACCAGAGTGCCAGATCTCTCATCCCCAGCAAAGATAAAGGAACTATCTCCCCACAGAGTCTCCGTCCTCTCCCCAGAAGAGCAATGCCTGAAACTCTTACACAACAAAGTGACGAAAGTTTCCTTCTCCCCAGTTGAGTTCTCCTTACGGGTAGATCGGCCAATGATCTATTTCCCCAAGCAGAGCTATATCTCCAGACATATCCAAGGATCTCTTCCCCAGCTGGGTTATCTCTTCCAAGCAGATCAGCCAGAGATCTTTATACCAGTAGGATCTGAATCCCAGATCAGTTTCTCTTTGCATAATCATAGCATTAACATCATATTTACCAAATACGCGTAGCATTCCGTCTAATACGGAGCATTACGGAAAAAATCAAACATTTGCATGATCACAAGCCAGGTTCGAGCCGGTCACCTGTAATTACCATCAGTGTTTCATCGCCAATGAATATAAAAAAAACTCACATCCCCTGCAAATAAAAGCCAAGGCGTCCCCTTTGCACTCTCAAACACAAATTCCTGTTCATATTCATATATACTCTTTTCGACACTCATCCGTGTCATCTTATTCCCCGCAAGTCGCCAGAATACCTTTTGCACTCTCAAATACAGATACCTATACATACTCTTATTGACACTCGTCCGTGTCATCCTTCCCCCAACATGGTTGCCAGAACACCTTCTGCAAACAAAATACTTATTTATAACGCACTCTTTTTTGACACCCGTCCGTGTCATCCTATCCCCGCAAAAAGCCAAAACATATCTTTTACAAATTCTTGTTTATATAGTACATATTTGACACTCGTCCGTGTCATACATTCCCCAGCAGACCAAACACTTGTCCGTGTCTTGCTCATACTTCACCAATAAACCAATACTCAGTCATACTTATACAGAAGCCTTGGATACTCGTCTGTATCTTGTATATATATCACTCCCCAACAGATCAGACACTCGTCAGTGTTCTTTGTTAACCAGTTGGTACTCGTCCGTATCATTATCTCTGAACACGCGTCAGCGTTTGTTTCTACTGATACTCATCCATATCATAGTTCTAAGGATGCTCGTCCGCATCTTTAATCTATACACAGCGTCAAACACTTATACCTTTTATTCTTGAGCATGAACACTCGTCCGTGTTTACCATTCCCCAGTAAGTCACCAACAAAACAACCTTTCTTCTATCCAACATTCGTCCTATGTCGTGATACTTTCGGCAGTTGTCCCCTGCCAGGTGATCGTCCTTCACCTTTGGATGACCTTCCCTCATCCTTTCCCCAACGGAGTCCCCGTTAGTGGAACCCTTTTCTATCCGACATTCGTCCTATGTCGTGATAAAGAGCAGTCGTCCCCTTCTAGGTGATCGTCCTTCACCTTTTGATGATCGTCCCTCATCATTTGATCCGATGGCCGTCCCCATCGTTGATCTTTTCTATCTGACATTCGTCCTATATCGTGATAAAGAGCAGCCATCCCCTGCTAGGTGATCGTCCTTCACCCCTTGAAGATCGTCCTTTATCATGCTTATCCGATGGCCGTCCCCATCGTCGACTTTTTCTATCCGACATTCGTCCTATGTCGTGATAAAGAGCAGTCGTCCCCTGCTAGGTGATCGTCCTTCACCTTTGATAACCGTCCCTCATCATTATTTCATTTATTCTTTAACCTGATGGCTGTCCCCATCGTTGTTTAATTTACTATGCAAACCTGATGGTCGTCCCCATCATTGCATTTACTTTAATTCCCAGAGAATCTTGTTTTATTACCCGATGGCCGTCCCCATCATGATCTCTTTATTTCCCCAGCTTTTCGGCCGTCCCCGTCATTGCTTTACGTAGCTCTTTATCTCCAACAGTCGTCCTCTGCTCGATGGTCGTCCTCCATCGCCTTCATTTGATAATCATACTACACAACCTTTTACAATTTGTATCCCTTTTCTTCTTCTATCCAGTGAGTGCAAATTTTGGATTGTCTTTGGTATTCAACCACAAGTTATCTTGTTTGGCTGTTAAGTCAGGCGCTTACATCCTGCACAGCTAACTCATGCTTGAACAGGGGCAGCTGTAAACACCCCAAAATTTCCCTCACTCATATCACAACATGGATTGTGATCTTTCATTTTTGTTTCAACATAAGCATTACACCTCATATTGCATATTTGTTTCATCTGCATAGTTCAAGTTCATCTGCATCTAGAGTTTGTGATCTGAGCAATCCAAGATTCCATCTGAGCCATCCCAAAGCCCTCAAAGCTTCCCATTAGGGTCCATGTGTGTTCTATCATCATATTATGTCCCTCAAAGTTCATAGAAGTCAAGAGATCACAAGAACTGGCAAGGCATGGAAGCAGAGCTAGGGTTTTCACTACACAAATGACCAAAATTAGGGTTTTGGTTTCTGAGGCCTTAACTCCAAATTTATGGGCCATTCTTGTTTCTAATGTTCTCAATATGTCATAAGGATCATGTGTGCCAAGTTTTATGAAGAAACTCATTGTGGAAGTCATTTGTTCACTAGGTAACTTCTTGAGTAAGTTAAGTCAAAATCAGGGCATCTGAGGCCCCCAACAATGGAACCAAAGGGGTATTTTCATCAAATTGAAGTTATATGATCTTTATTTGATCTTAGAAGTGGTTGTAAGTTCACAAGATTGAAGAATTTTGAGCCATTTGCAAACTTGCCAAAAATGGAAATGACTTGTAATGGAAACTTTCCATTTTGGGAAAGTTTCTCAAGATACGGCCTTTCAAAGTTGGCAAAAATCCTAAAATTTCAAGTTTCATGTCAAAGAGGGATTTTGCAAATTGGCATATTCAAGCATTCTAATAACTTCAAATATGCACAAACACTTCACAACATGTCAAACAAACCTCTAAGGATCATAATTGTGCATTGAACTTAGGGTTTCCATGACTTATGATCCAAGAAACTTCAAAGAGGGATTTTTGGAAAACATGTGATAACTCTTCATCCAAGTCATCCAGCACATCAAAACCAATCCCATGGCCATCCTTAAACTCAGCTGAGGCCAGACACCCCAAGAAATCAGACCTGCACCATGCCCATACCTCAAAGTACAAAATCTTGAGTTTTTGCAAAACCACCCATACCAATCAGCCTGTGCCTCAACAACTCTTTGGCCAATCAACATTATTTATGTGGACAATAAGCAACTCATAACACACAACATTGAGGCCTGAATCCATACACACACTCAGAATCACAAAAACCTCAAGAAACCTTCCCTTCATTGAATTTCATAAAACAGCCAACAAAAATCACAAACTCTTCCACCAATCAACTCAGCATCTCCCCAGGATCATTTCCCACCTATCACCATAGCTTAAAACACATCCAAACACAAATACGATTTCTACATCCTCAGAACAAACACCTCAAAATAGCCACTCTAAGCTTCATTCAAGCTTGCCAATAGCTTCAGGAAGTCAAAGGGGAGTGGATTGCACAAAGGGAGAGCTCTGAAAGTCCAGATTGCAAAGCTTCAACTCAGGTAGTCATCAAGAACTTTTTTCCAGAAATGCGTTTTCATGTTATAGAATGATTCCTCATCCTTCATTGATCATGTGATGTCTTTATTTTTGAAAATGGGTCAATTTTAAGCATTTCATGATGTTCTGAAATTTTTGCCATTTTGATGTTTTGATTCGAATCTTGTTGATGATGAATGATAAATGATTTTTGAGGCTGGATTATTGTTTAGGGTAGTTAGTTGATCATTTCTGGAGATTTTGGGGGCTTGGGGGTGATAATTTGAGGAAGTTCAGGTGAGGAGCTGGCCGGAGAAGATGACTGGAGGTCTTCTCCGGCCACCTGAAAGTCATTAGGGCTAAAAATCTGATTAAATGCCCAGATGCGTTTGTGGCCGTTAGGTGAGGATTAGGGTTAGTGAACGTGTGGTCCATATTTAGTCATTACCTTTTAATCCTGATTAATTAATTTAAAATATAATTAAAAGCCAGTTTGAATGTGGGCCGTCCAGATGCGTGTGTGGTCAATTCCCTCCCTTTCCAGTTTGAATCTTGGCCTCTGGATCAGATTACTTTCATTTTATTTCATTTTATTTTATTTTTATTCTATTTCTTTTGCATAAATATTTTAAAATACCAAAAGGCATCCAAAAAATATTTTCTTTTGCATTCTGACTTTAAATATTTTTCTCATTCCAAAAATGATTTTTATTTTATTTTTTGAATTAAAAAGGTATTTTTAAAATATTTAAATGTTATTTTTAATTAATTAAATTATTTTAATTAATTAAAAATACATTTGGGTTTCTAAAATTCACCAAAAAAATCATGAATCATCCCAATGCATTTAGAAAATTTTTAAAACTCTTCACACAAATTTATTTTTAGGTTTGATCATAGTTTGTGAATTTTCTTTGAATTAAGGGTCATTAAATTTCATTAAATCATTTATGCCTAACCAAGAAGAGTTTGAAGATGAATCTTTTTGCATTGTGTTACATATTGCATGTAGTTTATAGGACATCTATCTCATAAATTTATCTTGCATTTTCAAATTGATTTGCATTTATCCCTTTGAACCACCCAAAAACCCTAGAAACTTAGGAAATTCATAACTTGTGATTGGTTAGGCTTCTGACCTTCTCCTTTGGGTTGTAACCTAGTATGGGATTAGGGTTTGTTTGAGCTTGGTTTCAATTTTTTATCATGTCATATGCTTCTGTTTTGTTCATTTGCATCTCATACTTCCATATAACCCTAATTTCTCATGTTCATTGGCATCCATCTTGCATATGCATCATTACATGAGCTTGCCATGACATTTCTTGCATTCATAAGTCATCTTAGACATCTTAGGATATGTTAGAACCATTCTTGATCATTTCTTAATTCATTTTCCATGATTCACATTCATTTCATTTCATTAACTTTCATGTGTTTTCAAACTTCAAAGCATGCTTACATGACATCTCATTCTTGTATGATCATTCATATGCACTTTGTATGCCATTGACTCATCTCACATGACATTAACATTGCATAAACACTTTTGACTTTGGTCATTTCATCTCATTGCATTTCATTTCATTTCATTTCTTTATCCTTTATGCTTTATGCATTGATGCTAACATTTTCAAGTGGTAAGTTACTTTGAGAAGTGGATTTTCCTTCACTTCTCACTTCTTCTTATCTCTTTCACTTGAATTCTACTTGTCTTTTAAGTGAACTTGTTCACTTGTGTTCAATCTCTCTCACTTTCTTTTAAGTTACTTATCTTCTTCATTGAAGTAAGTAACTTATTCTTCTGCTTCATCTTCCTTTCATCTGCTTCTTCCATTGGTGGCTTCCTCGAAGATCTCTCTTAAGCCTTACAAACAATTGGAACATCCAAGTATGATAATAATTAGGGTTGTGATTAGTCCCCCTTAGCTTTTTACCTTTGAGTCTCCTTTAGTCTCTCTTCTCATCTCAATAATCAGAGACTATACTCTTAAAGTTTTAGGACTTTGGAATTAGGGTTATGCATGTATCCTTCTATTAGGATAGAGTGTATAACTTTAATCCTAAGTGTTAAACCTTTAACTTGTTTAAACCTCTTAATAAAATCATCTTAAAAATCACTAAGACTTCATCTTGTAACTTGGGCCTTACATTAGGGTTCTAATTCTTCATTTATGGTTAAGAAAGACTAACCCTAGTGTTTAATGGATAAGTCCCCCTCAAGTTGTCTTACAAACCATAAAATCATTTCTTAATCTTATCCCTTAATTAAATTCCATTTAATAAAGGCTTGTTATATAATGAATTTAATCCCTAACCTTGGATTAAGTTGAGGTATCTTCCTCAACTTAAGTGTGCTCATCTATTATCCTTCTATTAGGATGGTGTAATGAGTCCACTAATCTGTGATTAGAGATTAAACTCATTACTTAACACTAAACAAAAACCAAAAACATCTAAATAATAACAAGTAGGTTAATGATCTTAATCCTACATCATCATGGCAATTAAGTTGAGGTGCTTATCTCATACTTAAGTTCTCATTATCCCTAATCAGGGAGGATATAATGAGTTTACAAGCCTTTGATTTAGGCTTAAGCTCATTAACTTATGCAAAACACCAAAAAGCAATAAAAAACTGAAAATACAAAAACAAACAATAATCGTCTCCTCCGGGATTCATTTCTCATCTCACTCATTCATCAACGAGAACTTGCTTCTTCCGTCTAATGCAAGACAGTTAGCACTCGAGCCAGACGAGTCATACACTTGAGCATAGACAAGTAAGCAGTTCACATTCAATTTGTTTTTTAGTCTCTTTGAGTCAAACTATAGTGTTCTGACTTCCTCATTGCACGAAAGGATACGTAGGCATAACTTAACTGTTATCGAACAAAAGTCTTTGTGTCTTCCCCCTCTTTCAGCATTCTTTTATAAGCCTCAGTTCCTGAGCATTTCACTCTCTTTTGCACTTACACATGTACATTTCTTTTCCAGCTTTTGCACACAGATAACACATACAATTACCCCTTTTAAACACAATCTTTTAAGCGTGGATCCCGTTGAGTACGACGGACAATCTGGGTGCTAATACCTTCCCAGGTTGTAACCAACCCCCTTTCTCAATTTCTCTGGTTCGCAACCGTCTTATCCATATCTTTCTAGGTTTATGCAGCATTACCTTTCCTTCAGGATAAAAATGCCTAGCTGGCGACTCTATTCACATTCACTTTCATCTTCTCCTTTCACCGACCATTCGCGCTTGTACCGGGATGCAAATCTTTGGGTGCGACACCCATGACTTGCCTTAGGCCTTGAATTGTTCAAACTTTCCAAAATCATATCTCACTCATTTTTGATGCTATGGAAGAGTTCTACCTATGGATTTGAAGCTCAAGATGCCCTTTTAATTGGCTCCAAGTATAATTTTCATATCTTTCATATTTTGGGAGAAGGCCTCATTCAAAGTGGCTGCAAAAATAGCCAAAACTTGCCATTTTTGGAAACCCTAATTTTCCAAAAATGGTATGTTTTGGTTTTCTTGATTTCTCTTGATTCCTCCATCATTTCTTGATCAAATTTGAAACATAGGATCCTTGTAATCCTAATTTCATGATTTTGATCTCAAAAAGTCAAGAGTTGACTTTTTCTTCAGCATGGTTGACTTTTTCTTCAGCATGGTTGACTTTTTTGCAAATTCCTGATTTTCAATCATCTGACCAATTGAACCTCTTCCAAAATGAATTTGTGGATGAAATTTGAACCCTATACACTTGTTGTCATATAGAACACAATGGAATCCACTTTTGCTCAAAAATTCATGGAAAAGCCCTTCACAATTGAAACCCTAATTTGGACCATTTCCTCAAGAGAGGTTGCACTGCTTGCCTTCTTTGATCAAACCAAAACTTTTCATGACTTGTGGCTTCAAATAAGAACTTGTGGGATGTTGTAAACCCTTAGCATGATGTTAAGAAGCTTTGTGACCCTTTGATTGCCTTTGTATAGCCTTCAGTTGCTCCATCCATTGACCACATTGTAAACACCATGGCTTGTGATCTTTCATTTTTGTTTTAACATAAGCATTGCATCTCATATTGCATTTTTATTTCACTGCATAGTTCAAGTTCATTTGCATATAGGGTTTGTGATTTGAGCAATCCAAGAATCCATCTGAGCCATCCCAAAGGTCTTAAAGCTTTCCAAGAGGGTCCATGTGTGTTCTATCATCATATTATTCTCCTCAAAGTTCATGAAATTCAAGAGATCACAAGAACTGGCAAAGGCATGGAAGCAGAGTTAGGGTTTTCACTACACAAATGACAAAAAATACGGTTTTGGTTTCAGAGGCCTTAACTCCAAATTTTTGGGTCATTCTTGTTTCTAATGGTCTTAATATGTTATAAGGATCATGTGTACCAAGTTTGATGAAGAAATTCATTGTGGAAGTCATCTGATCACTGGGTAACTTCCTGAGCAAGTTAAGTCAAAATCAGGGCATCTGAGGCCCCCAACAATGGAACCAAAGGGGTATTTCATCAAATTAAGTTCAATTATCTATATTTGATCTTATAAGTGGTTATAAGTTCACAAGATTGAAGAATTTTGAGCCAATTACAAACTTGCCATTTTTGGAAATGACTTGAAATGCAAACTTTCCATTTTGGGAAAGATTTTAAACCTCCTCTTTCATGACCAAAAATGCTTCAAATGAAAAATTCTTGGGCATGAAAGTTGTATATTAGGTCTTTCCCTTTTCATAAAGTACAAGAACATGTCTTGATTCATCTTAGAACTCAAGATATGGCCTTTCAAAGTTGGAAAAAATCACATAATTTCAAGTTTCATGTCAAAGAGGGATTTTGCATTTTGGCATGTTCAAGCTTCTACAAGACCTCTAATGTGCCCAAATGTGACATAACATGCTAGTACAACTTGCCTAGCCCAGAATTGTGCCTTGTTCCAAAGCATTTCATGGCTTGATTTCACAAAATTCACAAAAATAACATTTATGCATAAACATTGTAAACTCTTGATCAAAGCATTACAGCTGCATTCTATTGATCTAAGGGTCACCCTTGATCCAAGATGAGGCAATCCATGCTCAGAAATCACCTATGTCCCAGCCCATACCTATGGTACACATATGTTGACATTTTTGCATTTCATACCATACCAATCCCACAGTGCCACAACAACTCTTCTGGCCAATAATAATTGTTTATTCAAGCCCTAAGCAGTATAAATGGACACCCTTCTTGGCCCGAAACAACACACAACTTCAGAATCAAGAATTTGCACTCAAACTTTAGCTCTTCGAATCTCTCAATCTAGCCACTCAAAACAAGAAATTCTTTCACCAATCAACTCCATATAACCTCAAGATCATTTCCCACCCATCACCATAGCCTGAAACACCCTCAAACTCAAACACGATTTCTGCAACTTCAGAAACTAAACACTCAAAATAGCCACTCTAAGCTTCATTCAAGCTTGCCAATAACACCAGGAGGTCAAAGGGGACTGAATTGCACAAGAGGAGGGACCAGAAAGCTCCATTTCAAAGAAATGCAACTCAGGTAACCTTCATGAACTTTTTTCCCAGAAGCATGATTTTAAGTTCTTAAATGATTCTCCATGTTTCCCTGATCACACTGATATGATTAGAACTGAAAATGAGGTAGAAATGAGGATTTCATGATTAGAATTTGATTGCTTCGATTCAACTTGTTGATGCATGATAAATTATTTTTGTTTGTTGATTAGTGATGTATGATGTTAGGAGGTTGTTTCTGGGCAGAAAAATTGGAGTTTAGTGACTTAAATAGGAAGTTGGCATTTTGGTTCATCGGAGAAGACGACCGGAGCTTCCCTCCGGTCTCCTGAAAATGTTTAGGGCTAATCCCTGTTTAAATCCCCAGTTTGATTTGTAACCCTTGGATCCTGATTAGGGTTAGGTCTGGATGGCTCAGATTGCGCGTATTAGCATTAATCCAGTTAATTAAATTATAAAACATTTTAATTCTCAGATCAAATCCCAGCCATTGGATCTTGCGCGCGTTTCTCATTTAAACCTAGGCCATAGATTCTGCATACCCTTGGTCAACTAGACTTCCATCCTGGCACGTTGATCTTACCACAAACCAATCTGGACCTTCCATTTGAATTACTTTTCCTTTTATTTCATTTTTATTTTGTTTTCTTTTCTAAAAATCACACAAAATAGTAAAAACCATTTAAAAATTATGGAAATTTTTCTCACCACTTAAATTAATTTTCAGAACACAAAAATATTTTTATTTTTATTTTTTCCATTAAAAAAGAATTTTTAGATAATTTAATTGTACATTTTAATTAATTAAGTCCATTTAATTAATTAAAAATACTTTAAAGTATCTAAAAATAACAAACAAATTCAGAGAGGTTTCTTAATCATTTAGAAACATTTTCAAACTCATCCCACAAATTTCTTTTTGGTTTTGATCAAACTTTGCCAATTTCCTTTGAATTAGGGTTTCTAAAATTCATATTTTTCAAACCTAACGTCAAAAATTCATTTCTCTCAAACCAAGATGAGTTTGCATTTGATTATTTTGGCAATCTTTCACACTTGACTTCTAGTTTCTAAATATATTTTTGACACATTTTTATCTTGAATTTTAAAATTAATTTGCATTTTCCCTTTAGAATCACCCAAAAACCCTAGAAAACTTACGAAAATCATAACTTTTGATAGGTTAGGCTTCTGACCTCCTCCTTTTGGGTGTGACCTAATATGGGATTAGGGTTTGTTTGAGTTTAATTTCAAATTTTTATCATGTCATATGCTTCTGTTTTATCCATTTGCATCTCACATATCCATGTAACCCTAATTTCTCATGTTCATTTGCATTCACCTTGCATATTCATCATCACATGAACTTGCCATGACATTTCATGCATTCATATTTCATCTTAGACAACTTAGGACATGTTAGAATCTTGCTTGATCATTTCTTCATCCATTTTCCATGTTTTGCATTCATTTCATTTCATGAACTTTCATGTGTTTTCAAACTTCAAAGCATGCTTTCATAACATCTCATCTTTGTATGATCATTCTTGTGCACATTGTATGAAATTTCATCATCTCACATGCCATTTGCATTGCATAAACACTTTTGAATTTGATCATTGCATCTCATTTCAATTCATTTCTTCATGCTTTATACTTTATGCATCCATGCTAACACTTTCATGTTTTGGTAAGTTATTTTCGGAGGTGGATTTGCCTTCACCTCTCACTTCTTCTTATCTATTTCATATGCATCTTGCTTGTCTTTGAAGTGAATTGGATTCACTTATGTTCCATCTCTCTCACTTTCTTCCTTTGAGTTACTTATCTTCTTAGGAAGTAAGTAACTTATTCTTCTACTTCCTCCTCCTTTCATCTGCTTCTTCCATTGGTGACTTCTTTGAAGATTTTTCTTAAGCCTCACAAACCATAGGATATCGAAGCATGATAATAATTAGGGTTGTGATTAGTCCCCCTTAGGTTTTACCTTTGAGTCTCCTTGAGTCTCTCTTCTCATATCAATAATCAGAGACTAAACTCTTAAAGTTTTAGGACTTTGGAATTAGGGTTATGCCTGCATCCTTCACTTAGGATGGAGTGTATAACTTTAATCCTAAGTGTTAAACCTTTAATTTGTTTAAACCTCTTAATCAAATCACTTAATATTCATCAAAACTTTATCTTGTAACTTGGGCCTTACTTTAGGGTTCTAACTCTTCCTTATGGTTAAGAGGGACTAACCCTAGTGTTTAATGGACAAGTCCCCTCAAGTTGTCTTACAAACTTAAAATCCACTTCTTAATCTCATTCTTTAATTAAAATCCATTTAATAAAGGCTTGTTATATAATGAATTTAGTCCCTAACCATGGATTAAGTTGAGGTATCTTCCTCAGCTTAAGTGTTCTCATCTATTATCCTTCTATTAGGATGGTGTAATGAGTTCACTAATTTGTGATTAGAGATTAAACTCATTACTTAACATTAAACAAAAACCCAAAAACATATAAATAATCACAAGTAGGTTAATGACCTTAATCCTACATCATCATGGTAATTAAGTTGAGATGCTTATCTCATACTTAAGTAGGCTCATTATCCCTAATCAGGGAGGATATGATGAGTTTACAAGCCCTTGATTTAGGCTTAAGCTCATTAACTTATGCAAAAACACCAAAAACAATAAAAAACTGAAAACATCAAAACAAACAATAATCGTCTCCTTCGGGATTCTTTTCTCATCACACTCATTCACAAACGAGAACTTGCTTCTTCCGTCTAATGCAAGACAGTTAGCACTCGAGCCAGACGAATCATACGCTTGAGAATAAACTAACAAGCAGTTCACAGTCAATTTATCTTTTAGTCTCTTTGAGTCGAACTACGGTGTTCTGACTTCCTCATTGCACGAGAGTCTTTGTGTCTTCCCCCTCTTTCATCATTCTTTTCAAAGCCTCAGTCCTGAGCATTTCACCTTTTTGCACTGACACCTGTATATTCTTTTCTTAGCTCTTGCACACAGATAACACATACACTTACCCCTTTAAACACAATCTTTTAAGCGTGGATCCCGTCGAGTACGACGGACAATCAGGGTGTTAATACCTTCCCAGGTTGTAACCAACCCCCTTTCTCAGTGTCTCTGGTTCGCAACCGTCTTATCCATCTTTTTCCAGGTTTATGCATCATTACCTTTCCTTCGGGATAAAAATGCCTAGCTGGCGACTCTATTCAATTCACCTTTATTTCTCTTTTCGCCGACCGTTCGCGTTTGCAGCGGGATGTAAATCTTCGAGAGCGACAGCTTGGTGACTCTGCTGGGGAATATCTTGCAACCAGGGCTTTTGGTTCTTTTTGTGGGTTTCTCCTAGCGCTTGTTTGATTTGTGTTTATGAGGGTGTTATGTGTTACTTGTGCTTGTTGTTTATCTACTTTATTTATTGCTTTCTGTACAGCTTTATTTATTGCTTTCATTTACTGTTTATATGCATTTCATACTGTTATCATCATATCATGTGTGCTGGATCTTCTGTCTGTTTTGGTGGGAGGGATATTGAGTGAGTAAGGTTCCATACCGGGAGCCTGAGTGACACATAGGATAGAGTGGCTTCATATTCTTTCCCATTCCATTTCGGTTTGGTGCGGGAAATATGAAACACGGTTCAAACATGGGTTTCTTCTTGAGAACTCTGTGCTACGGATTTCCTGTAGTACTAGGGCTATTAGGGAAGCCAGCTAAGTCTGGATAACCTTTTATGACCTTCAGCATATGAGGTGAATTAGAGGAGGAACTTTTATGATTATTGTAAACACTGTACCTCCGGGTTAGAAGTGTTTACACTTCTCATAACTGATCCAAGTCTGAGGATCCTTGTTCTAGAACAATACATGTGAGGGGGTTGGGATGTTTACAGGCTTGCAGGAACCCTTGGCCTCATCACACCTTGTTACTGATATTGTTAAGGTCATATCATTTTGGACTGTTCTTGTGAAACCCTGGACTTGTGACTCTTTATTTGAGTCCCCCACCTAGTTACTGGTTTTCTAAACCTTCATCCGGACTTATGAACACACATGGACCCTATCAAGGCAGATAACAGATCCATCACTTGATCACAAACCCTTGCATATCATTCTGCATACATCATTTTGCATCATTTTAACATTTGTCTATTTGTTTTACAGGGTATCCACATCTTATCTTTGGTTTGGTTTTGACCTGTTCTGCTGCTCAGATTCCTTCAGCTATCTGCATCAGCCATCTTCATCAGTTATCTTCATCAGAGACCCTCTTCATTATCTTATCCAGTTATCTTCAACAGTTTTCTCCAGTACTTCTCCTCAGTCTTCTTCACCAGTATCCATTGACAGCATGGACCCATCCTGGAAGAGCAACATCACCTATCATTTCTTTGAGCCCACTCTGACAAGCATTAGACACTCATCACTCCTGATCATGTCCCTTTATTCAGGGAACATTATGGTGGCATTATGGACATGATCATAGAATTGGATGTATCACAGAGGAGCATGATCCACACTTGTCTTCAGTTCTATGACCCTCCTCTCAGATGTTTCACTTTCTCAGATATCCAGTTGGGCCCTTTGCTAGAGCAGTTCTCCATGTTGTTGGGTGTCCCCATCAGGAGGGGGATTCCTTTCAACCCTGAGATGACTGCTCCCAGGAATGAAGATATAGCTAAGGCTTTGCACTTGGAATCCACCCTCATTGACCAGAATATGACCACCAAGGCTGGAATCCCAGGCCTCCATTTGGACTTCTTGGTTACTCAGGCCACCATTCATGTTGCAGTAGGGAAGTGGGATAATGTTTGTGCTCTTCTGGCCCTTAGAATTTATGGTATCATCTTGTTTGTAGACGAGCCTAAGTTTGTAAGCAAGAGTGTTATTCACCTTTTCATGTTGAAGAATCCAGTCACTACCTTGCTTGGAGACTTTTACTACTCAGTGCATCAAAGGAATGAAAAGTAGAGGGGAAGATTAGTCAGATGTGGTGCACCTCTCTTCTATTGTTGGTTATTGAGGCATTTGCCAAAATCAGAAGCTTTCTTGAATCCTCATCAGTCAAGAAACTGGGCTAAGAGAATGATTTCCCTTACTTCAGAAGATATCAGATGGTGCACTCAGAGAACCAAGGGCAGAGATATCATCACCAGCTGTGGGCAGTATCCCAATGTACCCCTGATTGGAGTGAAGGGTTGCATCAACTACAATCCTTTTATTTTCAAAAGGAAATTATGGTATGCCTTGGTACATCCACCAAGATAGCAAGACTTGTCAGAGACCGTTTACTGTGATATTCAACATAACCTTGCCATTGCCCGATAAGCAGCTTGGGCATGGGACAACATTCAGACAAAAGGGACTGCTATCCTTGGCAAGTGCAACAACATAGCTTCAGCTTAGTATCTTGATTGGTCACGTATCAGGGGACAGATCACCCACATGCCATTCACCCTAGAGGATGTGACTGGACCATCAGCAGTAGAGCCTGTAGCTACAGTCAGTTTAGAGGAGTTTAAGAAATTAAAGGAAAGGAATACTCAGCTTTCTGAAGCTCTGAAGAAGACCCTCTGAGAGAGGAATGATAGTCGTCTGGACAATGAAAGGTTAGAGAAGCTCCGGATCGAGCATGTGACCAAGATTGAGAAGACAGGTGATTACATCAGAAGGGCTAGAGCAGGGGAGTTGGTATTGAAGAATGCTTGCAAGGAATCCAAGATTCAAAAGGCCAAAGCTAAACACTACTTGGAGGAGATTCAGGCTAGGTGGATCAGGATCACTAAAGCTCGTTCACAAGAAGATCAGAGGACCTAGGCTAGGATAGAGCAGCTGGAAGCCAATGAGAAGAAGAATCAGGAAGCCTTGTTAGCAGCACAGAAAGAAATCTCTGAGTTGAAGCTCCGAGAAGGGTTGAAGAGATCAAAGGACCAAGACAAGCATAAGAAGTTGACAAGTGCCATTGCCACCAGGAACCTTCTTATTAGGACCATCACATAGCATCCAGTTGGCCCAGTGACTAAGGCTCTCCTGAAAGAAGTCAGAGAGGATGATTATGGATTGGATTTTTGATTTCTTTGTACTTGTACTTAATTTTGATTGTGTCTTTGTTGTTGTATTTTGACCCACCATGGGAACTTTTGTTGTAATCAAACTATGTATCTTTACACTTTGTAATATATGGTTTGTGTTATTTTGTGGGCTTTATCTCTCTTCAACATCATCATTCCTCGAGGTCTGGAAGGTCAATACCAAAGAACCAAACCGGATACCCTTGGAAGAAAAATAGACATCCTGCATTGCATACTAACCTCATTTCTTTTTTTTGTAGGTTTTTGTTTTTTGTTGTTTCTCACTCTGTTGTAGTTTCAGGAAAAATTGCTCGTAGAAGAGTCTTCCCCATCAACAGAGTTCATCGGTATCCGACAAGAAACAACCTTCCGGGCTTACAAATGGACCAGGTTCAGCAAGATCTGACCGACGTGAGAACCCAAATGGCCAATGAAAGGACTGAGATGAGGGCCCAAATGAACCAGTTTATGGCAGTGATGACTGGGTTGGCCCAAAGCCAAGAAAAGACTGATGGAGTTGGTCGAGCGGAAAACTCCAGAAGAAAACCACCCAGGTACAGGGGGTACCAGCAACAACGATCATGTACAGCTTGTACTGATCCCCCAGAGTTTGGACCTCATCTTAACCCAGACATCAATGCTATAAGGAACATCCAGGGTAACACTGGAGGGCGTGCCTTGCAGGAGGACCCTCAGGAAGAGCAATTTACTGTAGTTGGGGCGGGAGATGAAGTCTATGATCGTCGGTTGGACGAGATAGCAGAAAAGTTGAAGTCTCTGGAGTCTCAAAACTCCCTAGGTTTTAATGTCATGGATATGGGACTAATGGAGGGGGTTAGAAACTCACAAGTTCAAACATCCCTATTTTGAAAGATACAATGGTACATCCTGCCCACGCACCCATCTCCAATCTTTCCTGGGAAGATTAAAAGCCTAAACCATGGATGAAAAGCTATGGATGTTCTATTTTGAGGATAGTTTGACAGGGGCATCCCGTGAGTGGTACTCTCATTTGACCAGGGCCACAGTAAGGAATTGGAAAGATCTGGCCGAGGCTTTCCTTCGCCAATATCAATATAATCTGGACATGGCTCCTAATAGAACACTTCTAATAGGAATGTTACAGTCTTCCAGGGAAAGCTTTAGAGAGTATGCTTAAAGATGGAGGCAATTAGCTGCTGCAGTTCAATCCCCAATATCAGAAAGGGAAATGGCAGATATGTTTATGAACACCCTCCGGGGGACGTACATTGATAGGTTGGCTACTTTTTCATCCACTAGCTTTGCAGACGTGGTTATAGTTGGAGAAAGAATTGAGAGCTTACTGAAATTGGGAAAGATTTCTGATAACGGCGCCAGTTCAAGCAGTGCAAGGAAACCATTTGCAGCACCTCACAGATCCGGTGAAACAAACTCCGTACACATGGGCAGAGGAAGACCCCAGTATCTGCCAAGATCAATTGTCGCTGTCACTATTCCTACTCCACCTCCTCAATACACTCAACAACCACAACATTTTCCTCAACAACAACAGTTTCCTCAACAAAGGTCCTACAACAACAACAACAACAACCAACAACAACGCCCTTTCCAGCAAAGGCCATCTCAAGTCAACAGGGTAATTGACCCTATACCAATGCCATATGACACCTTGTTGCCACAACTCCTGAAGCTTAATCTCTTCGAGTTAAGGACTTTGGCTCCACCAGATCCTCAGAACCTTATGAGAAATTACAACGTCAACGCCAGATGTGCCTTTCATTCTAATGCACCTGGTCACACCACAGAAAATTGCAGAGCTTTGCACATGAAGGTCCAGGATCTGGTCGATTCAAAGGCCCTAAATTTTGCACCACCTCCTAATGTTACGAAGAAACCTATGTCCAGCCATGAAGGGCCCAGGATAAATGCAATCGAGGAGAGTCAACCCATGAATTTAAATGAAGATACTACAAGCATTCAAACACCTCTGGCAGAAGTTAAAGCTCAGCTTTTAAAATGCCAGGTGTTCCCAGGTTGTGAGGCATGCTGTGAATCTTGCAAAGTTTCCGTCAATGGGTGTGCAAGCTTGAGAAATGGCATCAATAGCCTGATCAGAGAAGGTATCCTGCAAATAACAACAACAGCTTCTACAACATCAGCAACTCCTAAATCAGCAACAACAAGTATTTCTCCTACAACTGCAAAGACAATTATTCCTACAGATTCGTCTACAAAATAAGCAACCACATCTTCCATCACTTCAACAAAAACTAGTTCAATCGCATCCGCTTCTACAACTACAACAATCATTAACAACAACGTATCCACAGTCACCATATATTACAACCCTGCAACGGTCCCTGATTCCAACAACTTTCAGCAACAATCTCAACAACAATTTCAGCAACAACCAAGCTTCAGTCAATCACCACCACCATCAATCAGAAGTCATGTTACCATCTTTTATGATCCACAAACAATAACGTTTCCTACCTCTGCTGCAGTCAGTCTAGTCACCATCACGGTGTCGGGGCCCATTCCATACGAAAAAGATAATGTTGCACCATGGCACTATGGTTCAGACCTTTACTGCAACAGAGAGAGAGTCCTTCTTGATTCTTCAGTTCATACACCAAAAGTGGATAATGTCGGGGGAGGCGGAGACTTCACCTGAAGCGGACGCCTCTTCGCGTCACAAGTTCCAAGAGCTAGTACTAAGGCAGAGGCAAAAATGTGGTGCCGGAAGAGCCAACTTTGAAAGAAGCCCATAAAACATCCTTTGATCAAGATGTGGATGAATTTATGAGGATAATCAAAAGAAGTGACTACAAGGTTATGGATCAGCTCCACCAGACTCCTTCGAAGATCTCCATCTTATCCTTTTTATTGTGTTCCGAAGCTCATCGGGATGCATTACTTAAAGTCTTGCACGCAGCCTACATGCCGGAAGAGATCACAGTAAATCAGCTTGAGACAATGGTGTCTAATGTTAACACTAGCCATGGGCTAGGCTTCACCAACACTGATTTGACAACGGAAGGTCGTCACAACAACAAAGCTTTACACATCACTCTAGAGTGTAAAGGGGCTGTGCTTTCACATGTTCTTGTTGACACTGGGTCTTCACTCAATGTCTTGCCAAAGAAAGCCCTTGTCAAGCTTGAATATGATAGAATAGCTCTCCGACCAAGAAATCTGGTGGTTAGGGCTTTTGATGGTTCCAAGAGGTCTGTTCTTGGAGAAGTGGAGCTGCCTGTGATAATCGGCCCGCAGGTCTTTCAAACTACTTTCTACGTGATGGACATTCAGCCAGCCTACAGCTGTTTGTTGGGTCAACCATGGATTCACGCCACTGGCGCAGTTACGTCGACCCTTCACCATAAATTGAAATATGAGTGGGAAGGGCAGATTATCACAATTTGTGGTAAAGAGGATATCTTTGTTATCCATCTGGCTACCTACCAATACATTGAGATGGATGGTTAAATCCATGAAACCATGAACCAAGGGTTCGAAGCACTGAACGTCAATGAGGCGACAACTGAAGTATTTGCTGCATCCCAGGAAGACAGGATGGGTATTTCAATTGTCTCCTATCAACAAGCTTGGAAGGTTGTTGAAGATGGAAATGCCCAAGGCTGGGGTAAGCTGCTACTGGTGGAGAAGAAGGAGGACAGATTCGGTTTGGGTTACAAACCATTCCGACAAGATCAAGCAGAGGCTGCTAAAGAGCCAAAGTTCATCAGTGGGGGGATGATCACCCCAGATGCTGTCAATAACGGGGAAGACGAGGTGGAAAGCAACCTCAACCTGGAGAGCTGGATTCGTCCAAGGATCCCAGGTCACCAAGTCCTTAACTGGTCTTCGCAGGAAATTATAAGGGTTACTCCTGCAGAGTAATTATTATTTCCTGCTTTTTTCAGCATGCATCAAGTCTTGCATCTTACCCAAAGTGTTAGGACTCATTTTGTAATAGGGCCATATTTGTAATTTTGTGCATATGGAATATCAATGAATATCTGACATCTTTTGCAAACAATTTTTTTCTCTTTCGCTCATTGTCTTTTCATTTTTGTTATTTTTCGCACAAATAATCCTCCAGATTGCAGATCACTAAAACAAACATATCTTAACCCTTGCAGAAATAATCCTCCAGATTGCACCGACAACAACACTGCCATGACCTTGTATGACTTCGATAATCCAATTAATCAAGCTGATGAAGGGGTTGAAGAAGACTATGAGTTGCCTGAAGAGTTAGCATGGTTGTTGAGGCAAGAAGAGAAAGTGATTACTCCTCACCAAGAGGAGGTTGAAACTGTTAATCTTGGTACCGAGGAGGATTTGAAAGAAGTGAAGATTGGGGCCAGCCTGCAAGCTTCAGTTAAAGAATAGCTTATCAACATGCTTCGAGAATACATCGACGTCTTTGCTTGGTCCTATCAAGACATGCCAGGTCTAGATACGGATATTGTCATGCACAAGCTACCCTTGAAAGAAGATTGCCCTCTAGTGAAACAGAAGTTGCGCCGCCCTCGCCCAGATATGGCCATGAAGATTAAGGAAGAAGTACAAAAATAGTGGGACGCCGGCTTCCTTGCTATGACTAGTTACCCACCGTGGGTTGCTAACATTGTACCCGTGCCTAAGAAGGATGAAAAGGTGCGTATGTGTATGGCTTACAAGGACCTGAATAGAGCTAGCCCGAAGGATGATTTCCCATTACCTCACATTGATGTATTGGTCGATAACACAGCTCAGTTCTCGGTATTTTCTTTCATGGATGGATTTTCTGGGTATAATCAGATCAAGATGTCACCCGAAGACATGGAGAAAACAACCTTCATCACACCTTAGGGCACATTTTGTTACAAGGTAATGCCTTTTGGACTGAAGAACGTCAATGCCACTTATCAACGGGCTATGGTAACATTATTCCACGATATGATCCACAAAGAAATTAAATGCTACGTGGATGACATGAATGCCAAGTCCCTCACTGAAGTAGATCATCTGGTGAATCTGCTGAAGTTGTTCAAGCGTCTGAGGAAATATCAGTTGAAGTTAAACCCCAACAAATGCACATTCGGGGTACGTTCTGGTAAGTTGCTGGGATTTATCGTAAGTGAAAAGGGAATTGAAGTTGATCCCGACAAAGTCAAAGCCATTCAGGAAATGCCTGCACCTAGGACTAAAAAGGAAGTTCGGGGGTTCTTAGGTAGATTGAACTACATCTCAAGGTTCATATCTCACCTTACTGCAACCTGTGAACCCTTTTTCAAACTATTAAGAAAGGAACAAACAGTCAGGTGGAACGACGATTGCCAGAAAGCTTTTGACAAGATCAAGGAGTACCTACAAGAACCTCCAATTCTCATGCCTCCAATTGAAGGAAGACCGCTGATAATGTACCTGACAGTATTAGAAGGGTCAATGGGGTGTGTGTTGGGCCAGCATGATGAGTCTGGTCGAAAAGCGTATGCAATATACTACCTAAGCAAAAAGTTTACCGACTGTGAAAGACATTATTAACTGCTCGAGAAAACTTGTTGTGCTTTAGCATGGGCTGCTCACCGACTAAGACAGTATATGCTGACTCACACTACTTTGTTGATCTCAAAAATGGACCCTGTCAAGTACATATTTGAGAAGCCAACACTTACCGGAAGAGTTGCAAAATGGCAAATGATTCTGACAGAGTATGACATTCAGTACACTACTTAAAAAGCCATCAAAGGCAGTGTATTGTCTGATTATCTGGCTGAGAAACCCATTGATGATTACCAACCCATGATATTTGACTTCCCTGATGAAGACATCATGTACTTAAAACCAAAAGATTGTGAAGAGCCAGTTCACACCGAAGGGCCTGACCCAAAAGAAGAATGGACTATGATGTTTGACGGGGCTGTCAATATGAATGGTCGTGGAGTTGGTGCAGTACTCATTACACCTAAAGGAGTTCATATGCCTTTCTCGGTAAAACTCACCTTTGCCTGCACTAACAATGAAGCAGAATACGAAGCATGTATCATGGGTCTTGAGGAAGCCATTGACCTCAGGATCAAAACATTGAATGTATTCGGAGATTCAACTTTGGTAATCAATCAGACCAACGGCAAATGGTACACTCATCAGGAGCATCTGATTCCATACTGTGATTATACAAGGAGATTTTTGACTTTCTTCACAATAATCAAACTTGAGTACATCCCTCGAAAATCAGTTTGCAAATGCTTTAGCTACAATTTCCTCCATGATCAAGGTTCAAACTGCAAATTATGTACCTCGGATCTTGGTATCCAGACTGGACCGACCGACATATGTATTCTCTTTGGACACTACTAATGATGACAAGCCTTAGTTCCATGTAATCAAAAGCTTCTTAGAAGATCAGACGTGTCCACCTGGGGCATCATCCAATGACAAAAAGACATTAAGAAGGCTGATTGGTAGTTTCTTACTAAATGCTGATGGTTCATTATACAAGCGAAACTTCGACATGGTTCTGCTCAGATGTGTTGACAAGAAAGAAGCAGACTTGCTGATGCACGAGGTGCATGAAGGTTCTTTCGGTACCCATGCCCGGGGACATGCTATGGCAAAGAAATTGTTAAGATCACGTTACTACTGGATCACAATGGATGCAGACTATTGTGCCTATGCCAGAAAGTGCCACAAATTCCAGATCTACACGGATAAAGTGCATGTGTCTCCGAATCCTCTGAACGTGATGTCTTCACCTTGGCCCTTTTCCATGTGGGGCATTGACATGATTGGAAAGATCGAACCAACTGCTTCAAATGGCTACAGATTCATCCTGGTAGCCATTGATTACTTCACCAAATGGGTTGAAGCAGCTTCGTATGCAAACGTCACCAGACAAGTGGTAGCCAGATTTCTGAAAAGAGACATCATCTGTCGATATGGAGTGCCCGAGCGAATCATTACTTATAATGGTTCCAATTTGAATAACAAAATGATGGTAGAATTGTGTCGGGACATCAAAATCCAACATCATAATTCTTCTCCTTAAAGGCCAAAGATCTACCAATGATCTCTCCCACGGTTGGGTTATCCCTCCAAACAAATCAGCCAGAGATTTTCATCCTAGCATGATTCGAGTCTCGGATCAGTTTCTCTTTTGCATAATCATAGCATTTGCATCATATTCACCAAATAAACATAGCATTCCGTCTAATATGGAGCATTACGGCAAAAATCAAACATTTGCATGATCATAAGCCAGGTTCGAGCCAGTCACCTGTAATTACCATAAAAATACATCCCCTGCACATAAAAGCCAAAGCATCCCCTTTGCACTCTCAAGTACAAACACTTGTTCATAACACACCCTTTTCGACACCCGTCCGTGTCATCCTATCCCCATAGGTCGCCCGAACACCTTCTGCAAGCAGATACTTGTCCATAACATGTTCTTCTCGACACTCGTTCGTGTCATCTTAATCTCCCCACAGAAAGCCAAAACATATCCTTTGCACTTTCAAAACAAATGCCTGTTAATACTTATGTATATTTGACACTCGTCTGTGTCATATAGCCCCAACAAGTCAAACACTTATCTCTGTCTTGTTCATACCTCACCAACAAATCAGTACTTGTACATACTTATACAGAAGTCTTTGATACTCGTCCGTATCTTGTTTATATCACTCCTCTCCAGATTCGACACTCGTCCGTGTTCCTTGTTAACCAGTTGATACTTGTCCGTATCATCCTCTTTGAACACGCGTCAGTGTTTGTTTCTATCGATACTCGTCCGTATCATGGTCCTAAGGATGCTCTTCCGCATCTTTAATCTATACACATCGTCAAACACTATATCCTTTATTCTTGAAAGCGTAAGCACTCGTCCATGCTTACGATTCCCCAGTAAGTCGTCAACAGAACAACTTTTTCCTATCCGACATTCGTCCTATGTCGTGATACTTTCGGCAACCGTCCCCTGCCAGGTGATCGTCCTTCACCTTTGGATGACCGTCCCTCATCCTTTCCCTAGTTGAATCTCCATTATTGGAACCTTCTATCCGGCATTCGTCCTATGTCGTGATATATTTTTAGCAGCCGTACCCTGCAAGGTGATCGTCCTTCACCTTTTGATGACCGTCCCTCATCATTTTTATCTGATGGTCGTCCCCATCGTTGATCTTGTTATCCGACATTCGTCCTATGTCGTGATAATCTTCGAGAGAAGTCGTACCCTATTAGATGATCGTCCTTCACCTCTTGATGATCATCCTTCATCATGTTTATCCGATGGTCGTCCCCATCGGTAATCTTTTTTCTATCCGACATTCATCCTATGTCGTGATATTTTTTAGTAGCCGTACCCTGCTAGGTGATCGTCCTTCACCTTTTGATGACTATCCCTCATCATTTTTATCCGATAGCCGTCCCCATATTTGATCTTGTTATCCGACATTCGTCCTATGTCGTGATAAACCCCGAGAGCAGTCGTACCCTACTAGGTGATCGTCCTTCACGTTTTGATGACCGTCCCTCATCATTTTTATCCGATGGCCATCCCCATCTTTGATCTTTTTTTCCGACATTTGTCCTATGTCGTGATAAACCCCAAGAGCAGTCGTACCCTGCTAGATGATCGTCCTTCAACTCTTGATGATCGTCCTTCATCATGCTTACCCGATGGCCATCCCCATCGTTGTTTACTTTACTTTCTAAGCCTGGTGGCCGTCCCCATCATTTCTTTTCTCATTACTCTAATCCCTATAGAATCTTATTTCTTTGCCCGATGGTCGTCCCCATCATGATCTCTTTATGTCCCAAGCTTGTCGGCCGTCCCCGTCATTGCTTAACTTACCACTTTATCCCCAGCAATCTTCCTCTGCTCGATGGTCGTCCTCCATTGTTTTCATTTAATAATCATACTATACCACCTCTTACAATTTATATCCCTTTTCTACCTATCCCCAGTGAGTGCAAATTTCAGACTGTCTTTGGTATTCAACCACAAGTTATCTTGTTTGTATGTTAAGCCAGGCGCTTACACCCTGCACAACTAACTCATGCTTGAATAGGGGCAGCTGTAAACACCCCAAATTTGCACTCACTCTTTATCACACCATGGCTTGTTATCTTTCATTTTTTTTAACATAAGCATTGCATCTCATATTGCATTTTTGTTTCACTGCATAGTTCAAGTTCATCTGCATCTAAGGTTTGTGATCTGAGCAATCCAAGAATCCATCTGAGCCATCCCAAAGGTCTCAAAGCTTTCCAAGAGGGTCCATGTGTGTTATATCATCATATTATGGTCCTCAAAGTTCATGAAAGTCAAGAGATCACAAGAACTGGCAAAGGCATGGAAGCAGAGCTAGGGTTTTCACTTCACAGATGACCAAAATTAGGGTTTTCGTTTCAGAGGCCTTAACTCCAAATTTTTGGGTCATTATTTTTTCTAATGGTCTTAATATGTTATAAGGATCATGTGTACCAAGTTTTATGAATAAATTCTTTGTGGAAGTCAGCTGATCACTGGGTAACTTCCTGAGCAAGTTAAGTCAAAATCAGGGCATCTAAGGCCCCCAACAATGGAACCAAAGGGGTATTTTCATCAAATTGAAGTTAAATGATCTTTATTTGATCTTAGAAGTGGTTATAAGTTCACAAGTTGAAGAATTTTGAGCCAATTTCAAACTTTCCATTTTTGGAAATGACTTGAAATGCAAACTTTCCATTTTGGGAAAGATTTTCAACCTCCTCTTTCATGACCAAAAATGCTTCAAATGAAAAATTATTGTGCATGAAAGTTGTAGATTAGGTCTTTCCCTTTTCAAAAAGTACAAGAACATGTCTTGATTCATCCTAGAACTCAAGATATGGCCTTTCAAATTTGGAAAAAATCACATAATTTCAAGTTTCATGTCAAAGAGGGATTTTGCATTTTGGCATGGTCAAGCTTCTACAAGACCTCTAATGTGCCCAAATGTGACATAACATGCTAGTACAACTTTGCTAGACCAGCATTGTGCCTTGTACCAAAGCATTTCATGGCTTGATTTCACAAAATTCACAAAAATAACATTTATGCATAAACATTGCAAACTCTTGATCAAAGCATTACAGTTGCATTTTATTGATCTAAGGGTCATCCATGATCCAAGCTGAGGCAATCCATGCTAAGAAATCACCTCTGTCTCAGCCCATACCTATGGTACACATATGTTGACATTTTTGCATTTCATGCCATACCAATCCCACAGTGCCACAACAACTCTTCTGGCCAATAACAATTGTTTATTCAAGCCCTAAGCACTATAAATGGACACCCTTCTTGGCCTGAAACAAAACACAACTTCAGAATCAAGAATTTGCTCTCAAACTTTAGCTCTTCGAATCTCTCAATCTAGCCACTCAAAACCAGAAATTCCTTCACCAATCAACTCCATATAACCTCGGGATCATTTCCCACCCATCACCATAGCCTGAAACACCCTCAAAATCAAACACGAGTTCTGCAACTTCAGAAACCAAACACTCAAAATAGCCACTATAAGCTTCATTCAAGCTTGTCAATAGCATCAAGAGGTCAAAAGGGACTGGATTGCACAAGAGGAGGTCCCAGAAAGCTCCATTTCAAATAACTGCAACTCAGGTAACCTTCATGAACCTTTTTCCTAGAAGCATGATTTTAAGTTCTTAAATGATTCCCCATGTTTTCCTAATCACACTGATATGATTAGAAATGAAAATGAGGTAGAAATGAGGATTTCATGATGTTCTGAAATTTTTGACCTAGAATTTGATTGCTTCGATTCAGCTTGTTGATGCATGATAAATGATTTTTGTTTGTTGATTAGTGATGTATGATGTTAGGAGGTTGTTTCTAGGCAGAAAAATTGGAGTTTAGTTACTTAAATAGGAAGTTGGCATTTTGGTTCACCGGAGAAGACGACCGGAGCTTCCCTCCGGTCTCCTGAAAATGTTTAGGGCTAATCCGTGTTTAAATCCCCATTTTGATTTGTAACCCTTGGATCCTGATTATGGTTAGGTCTGGATGGCTCAGATTGAACGTATTAGCATTGATCCACTTAATTAAATTATAAAACATTTTAATTCTCAGATCAAATCCCAGCCATTGGATCTTGCGTGTGTTTCTCATTTAAACCTAGGCCATAGATTCTACATACCCTTGGTCAACTTGACTTCCATCCTGGCACGTTGATCTTCCCAGAAACCAATCTGGACCTTCCATTTGAATTACTTTTCCTTTTATTTAATTTTATTTCATTTTTATTTTGTTTTCTATTCTAAAAATCACAAAAAATAGTAAAAACCTTTTAAAAATTCTGGAAATTTTTCTCACCACTTAAATTAATTTTCAGAACCCTAAAATATTATTACTTTTATTTTTTCCATTAAAAAAGAATTTTTAGATAATTTAATTGTACATTTTAATTAATTAAGTCCATTTAAATAATTAAAAATACTTTAAAGTATCTAAAAATCACAAAATAATTCAGAGAGGTTTCTTAAACATTTAGAAACATTTTCAAACTCATCCCACAAATTTATTTTTGGTTTTGATCAAAATTTACCAATTTCCTTGGAATTAGGGTTTCTAAAATTCATATTTTTCAACCCTAACTTCAAAAATTCATTTCTCTCAAACTAAGATGAGTTTGCATTTGATTCTTTTGGAAATCTTTCACACTTGACTTCTAGTTTCTAAATATATGTTTGACACATTTTTATCTTGCATTTTCAAATTAATTTGCATTTTCCCTTTAGAATCACCCAAAAACCCTAGAAAACATAGGAAAATCAAAACTTTTGATAGGTTAGGCTTCTGACCTCCTCCTTTGGGGTGTGACCTAATATGGGATTAGGGTTTGTTTGAGTTTAATTTCAAATTTTTATCATGTCATATGCTTCTGTTTTATCCATTTGCATCTCACATATCCATGTAACCCTAATTTCTCATGTTCATTTGCATTCACCTTGCATATTCATCATCACATGAACTTGACATGACATTTCATGCATTCATATGTCATCTTAGACATCTTAGGACATGTTAGAATCTTGCTTGATCATTTCTTCATCCATTTTCCATGTTTTACATTCATTTCATTTCATGAACTTTCATGTGTTTTCAAACTTTAAAGCATGCTTTTATAACATCTCATCTTTGTATGATCATTCATGTGCACATTATATGACATTGCATCATCTCACATGCCATTAGCATTGCATAAACACTTCTGACTTTGATCATTGCATCTCATTTCAATTCATTTCTTCATGCTTTATAATTTATGCATTCATGCTAACACTTTCAGGTTTTGGTAAGTTATTTTAGGGGTGGATTTGCCTTCACCCTCACTTCTTCTTATCTCTTTCATATGCATCTGTTGCACCCCAAAATTTGCCCTCACAAAACAAGACTTTGTGTGCTAAGAGATTCACAAGGTTCACAAGATTCACAAGACCTCTCATGAGGTTCACAAGGTTCACAAGACCTCTCATGAGGTTCATAAGGTTCACAAAACCTCTCATGAGGTTCACAAGGTTCACAAGACATCTTATGAGGTTCACAAGGTTCACAAAGTTCACAATTAGTCAGAAGACTTGACAATTCTCTCAGACAATGCATCCTCCTAAGCAGGACATCCAAAACTAGGGTTTTGACTTTAATCAGGCTAAATGGACTTCCAAGACTTCAAGTGAGCTTCATAACATCTTATATGTGTTTAAGAATCCCCATGACAAGTTTCAAGACTTTTCCCAAAGGTTTGCTCAGTCAAATGATCAGATAGGTCAAAATCAGTCAAAGCAGTTAAAAAAGTCAAACTGAGGTCAACTGTGGTCAAACCAAAGTCAAACTTCATGATTTTTTGCCAACATCAAGTATATTAAGTAAAATTCATAATTTGATCAAGGGTTGATCATGATTCATCAAGGATATTTCAGATTATCAAGAATCAGAGGTTTCTAAATTAGGGTTTCCTTAGGAAAAGTCAACTGAACTTTGACCAGCCATAACTTTCACATGCTTCATCAAATTTTTCCCATCCAAAGCTCATTTTGAAGGAAATTGAATTCTCTACATCTTTGTGTCTCACAAGCCAAGCCCAAAAATGCTTCATTTGGAAGGTATGAGCTAAGACATTATAGGTCCTTTTAAAAGTCAACAAAAAGTCAACAACTTCAAAAGGGCATAACTTGAGAATGGTAAACGATATGGACATAAAACCAATGGGGTTGGTTAGAGGACTTTTTAAGATTTCCAAAATGTCCAAGAACACCCTCATAGCATTAAAATTGAAGGATTTGTGCCCTTGCAAAGTTGGGAAATTTTTGGGAGGTTTATGAAGCAAATAGGACTTTAAAACCAATTTCTTCCAAATGGGCTTGCAAATTTGTGATCCAAACTTCAACATGACATCATGCACGACCCAATCCTCATTTATTCATATTTTTATTTTATTTTTTTATTTTTATTTTTATTTTTTTCATTTAAAATCATTTTAAATTAAAATAAAATATATAAATTAAATATTTGAGGGAGATATTGTTTCTAGAAGGTCATAAACATAGATTAGATCAGATTGATATACAATTTATGGTGATTGTCTTAAGATAGAAAGGATACATTCAAGAATATATGAAATTCAAGTCATGATCTTTTTCAATTTTTTGGATCCAAAAAGTCCAAACAACCATACAATTTTTTGACCTAGTCTCATCTACTATAAGTACATAAACATATCACAAGCATTGGGGATGATATTTGTAGCCTCAAACCATAATATCAAATTTCAAAAAATCCTTCAAAAGTGAATTTTCGGTTTCAACCCTAGAGGAGGTTTCAAGGTATTTTAAGAACATCACAAGCTTCCCTGGACATCCCTGAATCGAAACCAATACTCACATGCTTCTGAACTATGACATAATGCATAAACCGAATCATGTTCTTCAAGAAATTTTTGATTTTCGATTCCACTAATTGGCTGGATTTAAATTGTTTTTGATTGTTTGATTATGATTGTGATGAACCCTAGATTGATTCTGGGCTATTTAATTAAGTTTTCTGTGCAGGTATTGAATTTCACCATGATTAGGGTTCACGGCCTCTTTTAGGGTTTCATTGTTTAATCAGGATAAATGAATTCTAAGGACATAGGACAATTGCAAATCTCATTAGGAACTCAATGGCATAAGTAATTTTGTGAAATTTTGCTGTTTGGTTGAAGTTTGTGATTCGCAGGAACAAAAAATCGCAGGTATATTCATGGAAGAATTCGCAGGAAAATTTGCAGCATCCAAGGAAGAAGATGAAGTTCTTGGCGCGTTTTCTGGAATTCAAATTTAATTTTAATATTTTATGAAATTGTTTGTAATTTATTTCACAGAAGCATGCTTGGCCCAGTGGTGATGGATGCGCGTGTATTGGTTCAAGGCTTGGGTTCGATCCTGGAAGCAGCATTCTTTTTATTTGATTTTCTCACTTATTCACATAACTTACTATATTATTATTAGTTATGAATCTTATAACAGGTGCGCCCTTCTGGCTGGATGGTTGGAGTATGTGTTTGTTTGGTTGAGGGTCCTGGGTTCGAATCCCCCCAGGCCCTTTTTGTGTTATTTTTGCTTTTGTTGTGATTTTTACAGGATGTGAAACAAAAGCATGTGGATCTCAGACTCTATCACCAGTGCACGCTGGCCTGGATGGTTTTGTGCCTTGCATATGCGGTAGGGGACCTGGGTTCAAATCCCAGGTCCTTTCTTTTTGAGCAATTTTCCATATTTTCTTATTTTTATTCCATTATACTATTTCTATTTTATTTAAATTGATAAATATAAATTATAAAAAATATATTTTCTAATACTATTAAAATATTTTTGTGTATGTATTCCTAAAATATTATTTTATATTTATATAATTTGTAAATAAATTGATTTATTTTGTAAATTAATAAGAAAAACCCTAATATTTTATAAAACCTAATTATTCTTACAAACCCTAATTTTCTTTATAAAACCTAATTATATTATAACTTTTTTAATTTATTTATTTGTAAATTTTAATTGCGCACATTATTTTATAATTTGTTTATAATTATTAAATAATTTTAATTAAATAGTAAACCCTAGATTATGTTTAAAACAATTAAAAATCCTAATTTGATCTTATAAATATAATTTATTTTTATAACATGTTTATTTAATTATAATTAACTAATATTTTTATAATCATTAGAATAATTTAGTATACATTATTTATTTCTTTTATTAAATTCTCTTAAAAAAATATTATTTATCTAATTTTTAACTTTAAATTTATTTATTTTCTTTATGCTAATTCTTTCATTTTATTATTATTTATTTTATTACTACTAACCCCATTTATTTATTTGTATATTATATGATTGTTATTATTATTATTGTTACTAACCCAATTATTTATTATTATTTATTTGCTTATTTATTTTAAGTATTTTTAATTATTATAATGTAATTGTATCCATTATGTAATAGTTGTAGTAATGTTTATTATTTATTTTTAAATGCTATGGTTAGTAAAATAGGGAGTGCAAGACATGTTTGTATGTAAAATTGAATATAAATCACTAATCTAAAGATAAATATCCGAATTGGTACACTCACTCACGTAAGTCGATCCTGGATCGCCATCTCACTTCTTAAGGGTTACCTCTCAAGTTGCCTAAACAAAAGGTCAAGTAGGGTGTGTAAAGCAAAGTCCCTCGTCTTATATCATCTAGTCCCTTAACAGATAAAAAGATCAAGTCCCTTAATGGTTGCCTTCGTATTGATCTTGTCCCTTCCGAATAAAGATGATAAGTCCCTTCGAATTTCTTATACACCTCACAGTTGCCTAAATAACAATTGTCCCTTCACTTGTCCCTCATACATCCAAGGTAATGACTACCTATTCCTTAATAATAGGGATAGTCTTACCACTTAAAGGATATTTAAGAACAGAAAAGACTTAACATAGGGTAGGTTCCGCTTATGTACTTGCTCATCTTTTCAAAACACTTCAAAAACACTTCACACTTCAAATAACTTTCAAAACAAAGGCTTTATATATATCCGTACATGGATCATTATAAAGTACTTAAGAAAATTTCTAAACACACACTACACTTCTCAAAAACATTTTAAAGTGAGCTAAGTAACTAAGAGCCCATGGATAACCATGGATGTAAAGGGTGCTAACACCTTCCCTTTACATAACCTACCCCCCGAACCCAAAAATCTTTTAAAGGTCTTTCCTGTTCTTTTATGCCTTTCCTTTGGATAAAATAAAAGTCGGTGGCGACTCTTGCTATCCGCAACATAACTAAAGAAAGTTCTCCCACCGTGTTACAGCATCTTGCTTGTCTTTGAAGTGAATTGGATTCACTTTTGTTCCATCTCTCTCACTTTCTTCCTTTGAGTTACTTATCTTCTTAGGATGTAAGTAACTTATTCTTCTGCTTCCTCCTCCTTTCATCTGCTTCTTCCATTGGTGGCTTCTTTGAATATCTTTCTTAAGCCTAAAAAACCATAGGATATCCAAGCATGATAATAATTAGGGTTGATATTAGTCCCCCTTAGCTTTTACCTTTGAGGCTCCTTGAGTCTCTATTCTCATCTCAATAATCAGAGACTAAACTCTTAAAGTTTTAGGACTTTGGAATTAGGGTTATGCCTGCATCCTTCTCTTAGGATGGAGTGTATAACTTTAATCCTAAGTGTTAAACCTTTAATTTGTTTAAACCTCTTAATCAAATCACTTAATAATCATCAAGACTTTATCTTGTAACTTGATCCTTACATTAGGGTTCTAACTCTTCCTTATGGTTAAGAGGGACTAACCCTAGTGTTTAATGGACAAGTCCCCCTAAAGTTGTCTTACAAACTTAAAATCCACTTCTTAATCTCATCCTTTAATTAAAATCCATTTAATAAAGGCTTGTTAAATAATGAATTTAGTCAATAACCATGGATTAAGTTGAGGTATCTTCCTCAACTTAAGTGTTCTCATCTATTATCCTTCTATAAGGATGGTGTAATGAGGTCATTAATATGTGATTAGAGATTAAACTCATTACTTAACACTAAACAAAAACCCAAAAACATCTAAATAATCACAAGTAGGTTAATGATCTTAATCCTACATCATCATGGTAATTAAGTTGAGATGCTTATCTCATACTTAAGTAGGCTCATTATCCCTAATCAGGGAGGATATGATGAGTTTACAAGCCCTTGATTTAGGCTTAAGCTCATTAACTTATGCAAAAACACCAAAAACAATAAAAAACTGAAAACATCAAAACAAACAATAATCGTCTCCTTCCGGATTCTTTTCTCATCACACTCATTCACAAACGAGAACTTGCTTCTTCCGTCTAATGCAAGACAGTTAGCACCCGTGCCAGACGAATCATACACTTGAGCATAGACTAGCAAGAAATTCAAAGTCAATTTATCTTTTAGTCTCTTTGAGTCGAACTACGGTGTTCTGACTTCCTCATTGCACGAGAGGATACGTAGGCATAACTTACCGGTTATCGAACAAAAGTCTCTGAGTCTTCCCCCTCTTTCAGCATTCTTTTCAAAGCCTCAGTCCTGAGCATTTCACCTTTTTGTACTGACACCTGTATATTCTTTTCTTAAATCTTGCCCACAGATAGCACATACACTTACCCCTTTAAACACAATCTTTTAAGCGTGGATCCCGTCGAGTACGACGGACAATCTGGGTGCTAATACCTTCCCAGGTTGTAACCAACCCCCTTTCTCAGTGTCTTTGGTTCGCAACCGTCTTATCCATCTTTTTCCAGGTTATGCAGCATTACGTTTCCTTCAGGATAAAAATGCCTAGCTGGCGACTCTATTCAATTCACCTTCATTTCTCTTTTCGCCAACCGTTCGCGTCTGCACCAGGATGCAAATCTTTGGGAGCGACACACATGCCTATGCCTCAGCTATGCTACACATGATGCAATGTTTTTCATTATTTGTGAACTTATGTATGCTAAATGATATGCAGAATGTTGAGGATATGAGAGGACAAATTTTAAGGTATTACAGCTGCCCCTATTCAATTATCTGCAAGCTTTAATGACTAATTGCGAAAGCCCTTAGACATTCAAGATATGGAGTAATTGAATACTCGAATAAGCCTTGAAATTTGAACTCAGGGTGATAAAATATGCTGGGAATAATGCCATCCTCAAATGACAATTCTCGAAATATCCTAGGATCTAACACGAAACCATCCTCAAATGGAGATGCAATGGCATACCGGCCTCAGTCGATAACCAGAAACACAAAGAATGACCTCAGATAGACTTTGCAAAAGAGGCAAATTGACCTTAATCAATAAGCTCAAAATGGTCTATCATCCTCGAATGATAGCCACAACAACGAGACCAACCTCAGAAGGACTTGAAGAAAAGAATGCCATCCTCGAATGACAACTCACAAAAGATCCTCGGATCTAACACGAAACCATCATCGGATGGGAATGCGATGGTATACCGACCTCAGTCGATAACCAGAAACACAAAGAATGACCTCAGACAGACTTTGGAAAAGAGACAAACTAACCTCAATCAACAAGCTCAAAATGATCTATCATCCTCGAATGGTAGCCACAACAACAAGACCAACCTCAGAAGGACTTGACGAAGAGAATGCCATCCTCGAATGACAGCTCACAAAAGATCCTCGGATCTAACACGAAACCATCCTCGAATGGAAACACGATGGTATACCGGCCTCAGTCAATAACCAGTAACACAAAGAAAATTGGACAAGATGGAACGAGATCATTGTACATAAATGAGAGCCCATACAAACAGGACCGTTGTACAAAACGAGAACCTGCGACACGATTGTTGTAGAAAACAAGACGCGTAATGGGTGACAAACATTGACTTGAAAAGACAAGGTTGTCTGGAAAATGGTATTGATATCCTCTACGAGGAATACTTCAGGTTGCGAAGATGCTTCGGGTCATACGTAATATACCTCAAAATTGGCCCATGCTGGCATGCATATGCTTGGATTTATAGCGTAATGCTCCATGAGGATGGAAATGCTACTCTTTGGAGGATGCAAATGCAATGATGATTATGCGTATGCAAATGCAAAGGATCTCCCAGAAAGGAGACTACAAGTATCCCATATGGCTTGACTGGGGAGGAACTGATGATCACTGCATTGATCTGATCCATCCTGATGAGGAGGAGACAACTCTGTGTGGAAAGCTGTTAATGATACACCGGATCTGAACAACCGCCATTGCCAAAAATAAAATGGACTTTGAGATTGGAGAACCAAGACGCTGCTGGAGATGGACCCTTCCTACACTATAGTGGGGAAATGGAGACCTCCTGACTTGGCTGGGAAATAGAGGTATGACCCTGCTGAGGAAGCAAACTGCTGGAGAGGAAAGACAATCCTTGTACTGCTGGGAATTGCCCCTGTGTTGAATAGAAGTCTCTGCTTGGGGAGGACACCAACCTTCTGCTGCCTCGCAGGGGGAGATTTCAACTTCCAACTCTACTGGGGATGACTGGAGACACCCAGGAAAACACCTGCTCTTGTTCAAGTATAATGAAATGTTCCTCCTGGAAATGTGCTTTAGCTCTGTTAGCAACACATGTACCTGTACTTGCATAAACACAATCGATAGTGCCTGCAACACAGAGAGTTAGTTTGGACCTGTACTCCCCAGGCTCATAGCATGAATCATAACTGGGCATCTCGACTCCCTTTCAGAGTCGTATTAAATGTTTTTGTCCACCTGCGTGAGTTAGAGAGCATTCAAATGTTCACAACACAATATAAATCACAACTTGCTGGACGTTTTCGCAATCAATCAATGCTAGATGAAAAATAAAAACCAGAAGCGAATAGTCACAAATTGACTGAAACCGATTTTTATTGATTTCGAAAAATGGTCGTGAATAGGCATAACAAAGGAAGCAATTCCCTAGAAAGAGGAAATAGCCAAAAAGGAAAACAAATTATCCTATTGGCAATGTAAGAAGTGGATCTCATCAAATTTCAACCCGGTTATGACTCGTATATCTTCAAGACGATCCGCTCGCTCTGCCCCTTGAGAAAGGTAGTTGAACTGGTCTTCAACCCTTAGAATAACCTCAGTTGCAGATGAGTTACAAATTTCGCAGATCGTAGTCGTTTGTGTTAGTCCCTCTTTTGCATGGACCGCCCTTTCGGATTTTCAATCCACCGGGATACCCCTTTTTTCCTGAACTGTCCGATGTGGCTTTAAAACTCAGCGGATGTACATTTTTTTTATTAAAAAAATTTCCCTAATTTTTTCCCGAGCCTTTTATTCTGTTTTTGGCTCGCCAGGATGCCCATTTTTTGCCTGGATCTTTATTCTGTTTTTATCCAGCGGGTCCTTTTTTACACAAAGTATTTTCTTACTGCGTCTGCATTGACAGGGGACTGGAAGTCTTCTCCATCCATGGTTGTCAGCATCAAGGCTCCATCTGAGAAAACCTTTTTAACCACAAACGGTCCTTCATAATTAGGTGTCCATTTGCCCCTGTGATCGTTAAGAGGAGGAAGAATCCTTTTCAGCACCAAGTCACCTGGTATGTACCTTTGTGGTAGTACCTTCTTATCAAAAGCTTGCTTCATCCGCCGCTGATACAATTTTCCATGGCATACAGCTGTTACACGTTTTTCTTCAATGAGGCTCAATTGATTGTATCTGGATCGGAGCCACTCAGCTTCATCTAGCTTAATGTCCATCATTAACCTCAACGAGGGGATTTCCACTTCAATTGGTAGGACTGCCTCCATACCATACACCAGTGAGAACGGGGTTGCCCCTGTTGAGGTACGCACTGACGTTCTATACCTATATAAAGTGAATGGTAGCATCTCGTGCCAGTCTTTGTATGTTACAACCATCTTCTGCACGAGCTTCTTGATGTTCTTGTTGGCCGCCTCGACGGCGCCACTCATCTTCGGGCGATATGGTGAAGAGTTGTGATGTTCTATTTTGAAATCCCGACACAAGTCAACCATTATCTTGTTGTTGAGATTAGAACCGTTATCAGTAATGATTCTTTCGGGAATTCCGTACCGGCAAATGATGTCTCTTTTAATAAACCGGGCTACCACTTGTTTAGTAACATTGGCATAAGATGTCGCTTTGACACACTTTGTGAAATAGTCTATAGCAACCAGGATGAAGCGGTGACTGTTGGAAGCTGTCAGCTCGATATTGCCAATCATATCAATGCCCCACATGGGGAACGGCCATGGTGAAGACATGACACTCAATGGATTCAGAGGCACATGGACCTTATCGGCATAAATCTGACACTTGTGACATTTACAGGAGTATTTACAGCAATCGGATTCCATGGTGATCCAATAATATCCCGATCTCAACAATTTCTTGGCCATGGCATGTCCTCCAGCATGGGCACTAAAGGAGCCTTCATGAACCTCTTGCATCAACAGGTCTGCTTCGTGTCTATCCGAGCATCTGAGCAGAACCATGTCTAAGTTTCGCTTGTATAGCACACCATCTTGATTCAAGAAGAAACCACCTGCTAGTCTTCTGAGGGTTTTCTTGTCTTTATTGGATGCCCCAGCCGGTTATTCTTGAGCCTTCAAGAATTGCTTGATATCATGATACCAAGGTTTGTTATCTTTACCACTATCAACTGCAAAGACATAAGTAGATCTTTCAAGACGAGAGACCATGATTCAAGGCACAAAATTCTCTTGACAAACTTTAATGATAGACGACAAAGTTGCTAGATAATCGGCGAACTGGTTTTCATCTCGAGGAATATAATTCAACTTGACCTTGGTGAAGAAAGTTAACAACCTCCTGACATAATCCCTATAAGGAACTAAGTGAGGTTGATGAATTAACCATTTTCCATTGACTTTGTTCACCACCAGAGCAAAATCTCTGAAGATCTCGAGGTTCTTGACTCGTAAGTTGATTTCTTCTTCAACCCCCATGATGCAAGCTTCATACTCTGCCTCATTGTTAGTGCATTCGAAAGTCAACCGAGCAGCTAAAGGTGTATGGATCCCTTCTGGTGAGATGATAACAACACCTACTCCACTTCCGTTCATGTTCACAGCTCCGTCAAACATCAACTTCCATTTGGATTCAGGGTCTAGCCCCTCCTCTGGAAGTGGTTCTTCACAGTCTTTCAACTTGAGGAACATGATGTCCTCATCCGGGAACTCGAATTTCATGGGTTGATAATCGTCGATTGGCTGCTGAGCCAAGTATTCTGACAATACACTTCCTTTAATTGCTTTTTGCAAAGTGTAATGGATATCATACTCTGTTAGTATCATCTGCCATCAGGCTATTCTTCCTGTTAGAGCAGGCTTCTCGAAAATGTACTTCATGAGATCCATCTTGGAAATTAAGAGAGTGGTGTGACACAACATGTATTGTCTTAGTCGGCGAGCAGCCCATGCCAAAGCGCATCAAGTTTTCTCGAGTAGTGAGTACCATGTCTCACAATCGGTAAACTTTTTGCTAAGGTAATAAATGGTGTGATCTTTACGACCAGACTCGTCCTGCTGACCCAGCACACATCCCATTGATCCTTCGAGCACAGTAAGATACATGATCAAAGGTCTACCTGGTACTGGAGGCATGAGAATTGGAGGTTCTAGAAGGTATTCTTTTATTCGGTCAAAAGCTTGTTGGCCGTCTTCATTCCATTTAATTTCCTGATTTTTCCTCAGAAGCTTAAAGATGGGCTCACATGTTGCCGTTAGGTTAGAGATAAACTGTGAAATGTAATTTAGTCTCCCTAAGAAACCATGCACTTGCTTTTCAGTTTTTGGTTCAGGAATCTCTTGGATGGATTTTACTTTGGATGGATCAACCTCAGTTCCTCGCTCACTAACAATGAAGCCAAGTAACTTGTCGGAACGGACCCCGAAGGTGCACTTATTCGGATTCAACCTCAATCTGAACTTTCGGAGTCTGTCAAACAACTTTGCTAGATTGACCAAGTGCACTTCTTCTGTTTGGGATTTTTCTATCATATCATCAACATAAACCTCAACTTCATGATGAATCATGTCGTGAAATAATGTCACCATCGCCCGTTGGTAAGTGGCCCCAGCATTTTTCAGACCAAACGGCATGACCTTGTAACAGAAAGTGCCCCAAGGCGTGATGAAAGTAGTCTTTTCCATATCATTGGGAGACATCTTAATCTGGTTATAACCTGAGAACCCGTCCATGAAAAAGAACACGGAAAACTGAGCAGTATTATCAACAAGCACATCTATGTGAGGCAGAGGGAAATCATCTTTAGGGCTGGCCCTGTTCAAATCCCTGTAGTCTACAAACATCCTGACCTTACCGTCTTTCTTAGGGACCGACACAATATTGGCAACCCACGGAGGGTAACTAGTCACTTCCAAGAAACCAGCATGAAATTGCTTTTGTACTTCCTATATTATCTTGATTTCCATATCAGGGCGCGTGCGTCTCAACTTTTGCTTCACTAGCGGGAAGTCTTCTCTCAGGGGCAACTTGTGTACCACAATGTCAGTGTATAAACTAGGAATAACCTTGTAAGACCATGCAAAGACATCAACATACTCTCGAAGCATGGTAATTAGACGAGTCTTGATAGATTCTTCTAATACGGCCTCGATCTTAACTTCTTTCTTGTCTTCTTCGGTACCTAGGTTTATCACTTCGACGGCCTCTTCATGCGGCTGAATCATCTTCTCCTCCTGTTTAAGCAGTCTGGCCAATTCATTGGGTAGTTTGCAATCTTCTTAAACTTCCTCATCGGCTTGATAAATTGGATTGTCAAAGTCATACTTAGCCATAAAAGGGTCGTCATTGATAAGATCCGGTGACGAGCACCTGCATGAATGGTGATTCATGCAAGGCTTTAGAAAAAGCTTGAGAAAATGAGATACATTGCCATTTTAAAAACATTTCTTTCTTTTTGAAAAAGCAAAAATGAAAGGCAAAGAACAACATGGTTGAATGTGAAACGTCAGCTTTATTTATGATTATGAATTGTGTTAGGAACAAAAGAACCCTTACAAAAAGCTATTATGCCCCGGGGAAGACATAGTGCTTGAGTACAGGAAAGACAAAAAAAAAGATTATTACTCTTCGAAGGAAGTGATTGAGATAAGCCTTTCAGACGACTAGTTGCTAAGTTGAGTCCCTGGAACAGTAGGCCTCATCCACTCATCTAAGTCACAATCATTATCAATTGTATCGTCTTGCACGACACTGATGCTTCAATAATCCACCACTTCCGCACTCGTGAAAGTGATCGGGCCTTGACGACCTCTAGCACTCGGTCCAGATGATTACTGCCCAGGATGGTAACTAATCCCAAACATATCTTACTTTTATGGCTCTTCTACTGGACTGCCACAGCCTTCTCGTATCCCATATTCTACCATTTCAAGAGCTTGCTTATAAGAGGCTTTGGAAACCCCCTTCTTTGGTTCTTCAGAAGAAGCTGCCAATGAAGATGCTTGTTCAGTTTTCAGGAGCTCAAAAGCCTGACATGGAGTTTCAACTATTTTGCCATCCATCTCCACATACTTGAATGAAGCCATATGACTAACAAAAATGTCTTCTTCCCCACTGACAGTTACAATTTGGCCTTCCCAGACGAACTTTAGCTTTTGATGAAGTGTAGATGATACTGCTCCCGCTGAATGTATCCAAGGTCTTCCCAATAAACAAGTGTATGCAGGCTGTATACCCATTATGTAGAATGTGGTATTGAAGATTTGTGGACCTACTTTAATTGGTAAATCCACCTCTCCGAACACTGATCTCCTCGACCCATCAAATGCTCTAACTACCAGGTCGCCAGGCTTTAGAATCACTCCATCATAATCCAACTTCATCAATGCTTTCTTGGGCAGAACATTCAACGATGATCCAGTATCTACCAACACGTGAGAAAGTATTGCACCTTTACATTCTAAAGAGATATGCAGTGCCCGATTATGAGCATGCCCTTCAGATGTTAGATCCATCTCTGTAAAGTCCAATTTGTGACTGGCGTTGACACTAGATACTACCGCTTCTAACTGATTTACTGAAATATCCTGAGGCACATAATCCTTGTTCAGAATATTAAAGAGAGCCTTCCTATGGGAGTCATAACACATTAGCAAGGACAAGATGGAAATCTTTGACGGAGTCTACTACAAATGGTCCACAATCTTGTAATCGCTCTTTTTGATAATTCTCAAAAACTCTTCAGCTTCTTTATCAAAGGTAACGTCTGGATCAGTTACTGGTGCGGGCTCATTGACAACCACTGGATGCTTCCCTCTTGCCTTAGCTTGGGCTTCCGCGGTGTCTCTGGGTGGTATCACATTATTTCTTAGTGTTTCCGGCACAAATAACCTTCCACTTCTAGTAAAGCCCCCCACTCCAACGTTTTCTACTTGAGCTGGGGTCGTACTAGACGTGGCCAACTCTTGCTTCTGGCCGTTACAGTATACTTTGCCACCATAATTCCAGGGAATGGCTTTATCGCTCTGATACATTACTGGTCCTGTAGTGGTGATGGTTATCGGTACCACTCTGGCCCGTGGAGGAACTTGAGATGGATCGTAGAAGATGGTTACTGTAGAGACTTCGCTTTCTTTTACAACTTTGTCAATCTATAACCCCCCTTTCAACTGATCACAACCATTTGGGGCTTTAGCACACCCTGGACAATCAACTTCACACCCAAGAAAAACACCCCTCTGTGACAAGCAAACTTTAAAAACACTCAACTGAGTCTGCAGGTCGCCGACATCACGCACCAAGTTTAGATTCTCCCTTTCATCAATTGCCCCAACCGTACCTCCGTGAGGAGGCATGGGGTTCTGTATTACATTAGGAGTAGAAGCAAAATTAACTGCTTTAGAATCTAGTAGGTCCTGAACAACATGCTTCAGAGCTTTGCAGTTTTCCGTGGTATGCCCGGGAGCTCTGGAATGAAATTCGCATCTGGCGTTTGTATCATTACCCTCGGGGATTTGGCCCGGCTTTGGGGGTTGTAGAGTTTGGAGTTGAACCATCTAGAGTTGTAGGAGATTCTTCAAAAGCTGTGAATAGGACATCGACGGAGTTTTAAAATGTATTTCTCTGGTCTTCTGGGGGTAATATGGACAAGGATCTCTTTGTTGATACCATTGTTGGCGTGGCGGTTGCGGTGGTTGGACATGGTGTTGAACAACTTGAGCTGATATAGTGACGGGGGCCACTTGCTGATAAAACCCTCTGTTGTTTCCTCCCCTCTGCGCGTACACTGCCCCAGTCTCTCCTTCTCTCTTCTTCACAAAGGGCTTATTGACACCAGAACTCGAAGCGCCCCCATTCTGAATCTTCCCTTGCTTGATCTAGCTTTCTACCCTTTCGCCCGTCAAGATGATATCTGAGAATCCACTTGAGGAACATCCAGCTAGCCTTTCCATGAAATCCCCAGGGAGGGTATCCAGGAACAGGTATACCATTTCTCTCTCCAGCAAAGGTGGTTGCACTCTAGCGGCCACTTCGCACCACCTTTGCGCATAATCCTTGAAGCTCTTGGAGTTCTTCTGAGTCAGACTTTGAAGTTGAGTGCGACTGGGCACCATGTCGATATTATATTGATACTGCTTGAGGAATGCTTCTCCCAATTCCTTCCAGCTTCTCACAGAGCTTCTCTCTAGCTTCATATACCATTCCAAGGATCCTCCGGAGAGACTATCTTGGAAGTAGTACATCCAGAGCTTTTCGTCCCTAGTATGAGTAGCAATCTTCCGGTAGAATGCCAGCAAGTGAGTTTTGGGGCAGGAGCTACCGTTATACATGTCAAAAGTAGGTGGCCTGAATTTGTGAGGAATAACCACTCCGGGGACTAGACCCATGTCAGACACATCTATCCCCAAAGTGTCTTTACACTCGAGGGCTTTGACTTTCTCAGCAAGCATAAAAAAGTCTTGAAGATTTCCTTCTCCGCCGAACCCTATGTCATTGTTGAAAGAAGGGAACGGATCCTCCTGCCTGTCTTGTACTGAAATGAAAGTTGTTGCGCCCTGTTCTGGAACTTGATGTCTACCTGGGCCATGGTTGGTGTTAGGAGGAGTCACTTGGACGTCAGGAGTAGTTACAAGGATATTAATCTGAGGAAAGTTGAGCCCCTGAATTGCATTTCTTAACTCTTGTTGTCCCTGAGCCATCCCTTGCATCATGACCATGAACTCTCCTATTCTGGTGCGAAATTCATTAAGCTCAGTTTGCATAGCATCCATAACTGTCCTCTGGTTGTTGCGAGTTGCGTAACAATGCGGGATATTCTGTCGAGGATGACGGGTCTTGGCGGCCCTCGCAATCTTTGCCTGTAACACAAATAAGTTAAGCAACCTGTAGAAGACCTACAAAACAAAGAAAAATTAAAATGATGTGTATGCAATGCAATGTGTTCCTTTTATTCCCAAGGCTTCCACTACTTTCCCATTCTGGTGCTAAGAAAAAGATCCCTTGCAAGAAAATCCTGTGTGACATTCAAACTTGAAGTGGTGGCATTTATTTTGTGTTTATGCAACAGATATAAACAGAGACTTCAGGTAAATTGGAAGACAATTGGAATAACAAAGATCCTTACAAGGTACAAATTCAATATGTCAAGAAAGATAAGTACATCAAGAAAGAGGGGATTCCCAAAACAAGTATGTGGGTGATCCAAGTCATATGCATATACAACTAAAGCTTAGTAAAGTCTACATCCTGTATCTCCAACTGAGGCGCTTGACATTTTGCAACATCGGAGCTATACTCGAATGTGTAGGCTCCTGTACAAGCTTCTGAATTAGGATATCCCTAAGGTCAAAGGAGGCATGCAACTCCTCGATATTTTGTAGGAACACCTTTTCACTTTCTTGGCTTGTAATGGAATCATCTTGGCTCTCTTGACATCAACTTTCAACTTCAAATCTTCTATTTCTTTCTGAGCTTCCTTTACTGCTTGTTGGCTTTCTGCTAAACTTTGGAGACGACTCTTCTCTTGATAGTAAGCCTTCTGAAGGAGTTCCCTCTGTCCATCCAAAGAATCATGTAGACTCTTGACTTCTAGCTCGTGCTTGACCTCCAGCTCCTTCTGCTTCCTCAAATTGTCTTCCCACTTCTCTTTCCATAAGGTGACAGCTTCATTGGCTTCATTCAAATCCTTCCTCTCCTTCCGACGATGGGCCGCCTTGTGAGTTTCAGCTAATCCCTTTTTCTTGAAGTAGAGCTCTCTCTCTTGAAAATCTTGTTGCTTGAGCCTAACCATCTCTTCAGCTTTGTGATCTCTTTCCTCCAACTTTTGATTTTGCATCTTCAGTTTCTGACATGAATTGTAAGCTTCTTGATTCTCCAACCTGAGTTGTTGAACCAAGGCTTCCAACTTTTGATAATCTTGAAGAGGCACTGAAGTTGTGGGTGCTACCTCCTTAGGGTAGAGAGGTGTTTCTCTAGAAAATAGGAGTAACAGGGTTTTCACACGATCCTCCAACCAGCTGGAAAAAGGGTCATAACTGTTGGGATCCACTCTCCCAAATTCTTTCTTCCCTTTCATCACTCTAACCTCCCAAGCTTGGGATACTAGTATACTCTTCTTGAGATTTCCTTCTGCTGGAAAGTATAAATATTCATTTGCCTCTTCAATCAAAGGCACATCTCTTAATGGGTAACCAAACTGCTTCCTGGACAAGATAGGATTGTAATTGATTCCACCTTTCCTTCCTATCAAAGGAACACTTGGGAAGCTACCACAACTGACTAATATTTCTTTGCCCACAAGGTCCCTGTTGCATGCCCATGCAATGTCAGCTGAGGTTAAGCCCATTAATCTTTTGGACCACTTCCAAGATTGTTTCAAATCCTGAAAGGGCCCGGATTTAGGGAGTTGCCTTACAAACCAATCAGCAAATAGGGGAGCACAACAATTTACATGTCCCTTCCTCTTTTCATTTCTATGGTGAACCCCATAGTAAAAGTCACCTAGCAAGGTAGGTACTGGATTTCTCTACTGGAAACAAACTAGTCCCATATACTATCAAAGCAAGCAAGGTGTTGAACGTAGCCCATTTGTTCTCAGAGGCTAGGTCCTGAGCTTCCTTGATAAGAAAATCTAAGAAAAGTCCTTTACCTTTGGTGGCATCCACTTCTCTGCTAACTTTGGATAAATCCAGAAGAAAAGACTCAGCTATATCTTTGGATGAAGGCATCTTTTCTAAGCCATAGTAAGGATCACCATTTTTATGGGGATTTTGAGGATGCTGGATATCTCTTCTAATGTGGGAGCCAAGATGTAATCAGGGAAAAAAACCCTCAACTGTGGATCATAGAACTGCAATAGAGAATGCAAGTTATCCCTCTGATCAGTGGTTGGCTTATTCACATAGTCTAGGATCTTTCCAAACTCTTTTCTGAAATCATCAAGCACTTTGTCACCCATCAAGCCAATTAACTTCTGAATACCATCTGTCTCTGGATGTGGGAAAGTATAATGGACATTTCTCTTCCTTGGAATCTCCATGTTGAAGCAGCAAATATGACCGGAATAGGAGGTAATGAACCCTAAGGGTAAAAAGAACACAAAATGATTTATGATGTTATGATGTTATGCAAGGCAAGGCATGTGATCCGTGATGTGTCTGTGTAGTGAATTAGGTAAGGCAAGGCCAAGGCCACAACATCATCACAAGTATCTTTCTAACCAGGAGTTCATGATTTCAGACTCCATAATTAATAGAACAAGATCATATCACTGAAGTGTACTGGCATACATGCGTATGTTGAAGTTTTGGGCTCTTGCAAACCTGTAAACCCCTCCCAATCTCACGGGTGTGCTACTCGGGTCAAACATCACGGACTCTCAAGGCCGAATAGCAATAATACGTTCACCATTTCCGAAAAATGGCTCATGATCAAATCAGGGAATCGGTTTGGCATTATGTACTACTCAGGGAGGTCTCAACCAAGTCCAAGGAAACAAGCATCCCTCATAAGTCCTCAGCTTCAAGCACTGAATCGAGAAACAATATTACATTCATCCCGAAGGGTACAATACTATCGGCATACGACTAGTTTTCCTTAACTGGATTCCTATGAGAGAACCAGGCAATCCTATGCGAGTTCCCAGTGGGCCTACGGATGCGAGTGGGTTTTCCAACAAATGTGGTATGCCACTGTCATCACTGGGGAGGGATTATTCCACAAAGGTTCTCAATGATCGGTCCCCTGACTGCATATAACTATCAAGGTAGTGTATTGCCCCAGAAAGATTCTGGCGTCAATACATTTCCGAGAAGGTCGCAAGTCAAGGCATGGAGCCATGAAGCCAAAGTGGAACCACTTTATATCCTAGGTGCACTCAAGCCGGGTATTTGGCTTATCTCACAGTGACAAAACCCATCCCACAAAAAAAATGAAACCAAGACAGTCCAGTATGATGCATGTGAAATAAATACTGAAAGCAGTAAATAAAGCTGTAAACAAAAACAGTAAATAAACACAACAACACACAACACACATATAAACACCCAAAGGAAACAAAAACAAACAAGCGCTAGGATTGACTCTACAAGGGAAACCAGAGATTCTAGGTTCGATCCCCAGTAGAGTCGCCAGTTGTCGCTCCCGGGAATTTTATCCTAGTACAAACGCGAAAGTGGCACGGAAAAGATAGAGTCGCCAGCCATGCATTTTTATCCCGAATGAATGGGAAAGGTAATGCTGCACAAACCTGAGGAAGAAGGAAAGGACAAGGCCTTGCGAACCAAAGATATGGGTTCAGGAGTCGGTTACGACCTGGGAAGGTATTAGCACCCCAGATCGTCCACCGTACCCGACGGGATCCACGCTTGTTTGCTTGTTTCAAAGGGTAAAAGAATATAACTGCTGCTGAACAAAAGAACTGCTAACTAGAATGGGAATGGAAATGAGAAAGGAACTGGAAAAGAGGATGGAAAGAAAGAGGGAAATGTAGGGAAAATAAAGAATGTGCTCGAACGGGCCCTACCCCGCTGCCTACGTTCCTCATCGAGAAAATGAGGATCAGAGTCGACGTAGTTCTCCTAACTAAGGTGGGAACTATTTGTTTATGTTTTTTATGCGCTAGAACTACGTATGTCTATGCTCAGGTGTTGCAGGCTCGTCTGGTACGAGTGCGTTAACCGTCTTGCATGCGAGACAAGTCGTCACAAGTTCGCATTGAGAATGAATGAGATGAGAGGAGAAGTTCCCGCAGGAAAGCCGCTTATTGTTTATTGTTTGCTTTTTAAGAGTTTTGTATGAATTTGGCACAAGGAAGTGAATTCAAACTCTTTTCCATGGAATGTGTACTTGCCACTACATTCCAAGATGGAATAATAGAACAAGTACACCAAGCAAGGAGAATTTATCCAAGACTTGTTTCCACAGATTAGGGTCTAAGTTCACTAGCTTGTTGAACTTTATTAAGTTTTTGCAGCTTTTGTAAAGAAAAATCTTTTATGTTTTTCTTTGTGAAACAACCTGTTGATAAGACTTGTGCATCATGCTAGGCAAGCTTACACCACTCCAAGATGGAATGAGTGCAAGTTCCTCATGGAATAAGGCTATACACAAGGGATCCTTTCATGCATTTGTTAAGTCTTTTTGGATTTGTTTGAAGATGAGGAGAGAATACTCAAAAGGAAAAGGTCAAAACTAATGGGGGACTAAGACACAACCCTAAGTCATCTTATTATGTACATGTGAGATCCTATGATTAATGAGGTTCTCTAACCTAATGAGAATAAAGAACAAGTTAGAACTCAACTTACTTCCTAAGGAAGTTAAGTTGAATCTAAAGAGAGAAAAAGGGAACCTATGAACAAGGTACAAAGTTCCAAGGCAAGGCAAACAAATGCATAAGAGATAAAGAATGAAGTGATTACCTCACCTTCCCCCTACAAAACAAGATTTAGCATGACAATTCATATTGAAAGCATAAACAAATGGCAAACTTCACACAAGAACTCACACTAACTTAGGAAAGATGTTAGTGCACTCCTATGGTCAATACCTAAGCCTAAAGCATCTTATAAGGTAACATACTTAAAAATTCAGTAGCTAAACCAATTCCAAAGTTTCTAAAGCTACAAAGGTAGAAAACCTCAAACTATGCCCTAAAAAGAATCTAAACCCTAATGAGATCTAAGGTAAAGTTACATGGGGAAACCTAAAGGATTAAGTAACCTAAAAAGGCTTAAACCCTAAAGTGAATGGAAAATTCAGGGACTAATCATCTTATCAAAGTTTCCTAATGGATCATGCTACAAGAGATGAAGAGACCTAAGTAAGAGAAATGCAAACTATATGAATGATGGTGTGAACATGAGAGAGAATGCAAGTGAAACTTCAAAGAGAAGAAAGATCTTAAGGTAAGACTCAATCATGAACAAAAGGGTTTGAAATCCCCATACAAAAACCAGGGACCTAACATGTATTCAAGATGGAAATTAAACTCACAAACAATGGCAAATGAAATGGCAAGAAGTAATCTAAAAACTAGGTATCTCAAATTAGGTTTTTTTGACTTTCTTAATGGCAAATGAAACATAAAAAGGTGAAAACCTTTATACATGTGAAGTGAACATAGAGGAATGACCTAAACATGTTTATAAGACACAAAACAAGACTTGGAAAAATTTATTTGGAGTATTTGAGAGGTTTTGAGTGGTTAAGATGAGGGATGAAGAAGAATTTGGTTAAAATGGGGACAATGGTGTCTTAAGGTTCAAGTAAACCCTAAAAATAAAGGTAAAGACTCAAGGATGGCTTCCAATGTTAGACGACCTATAATTTTACTCACAAGAACCAGAAACAAGACCTTAGACAAATGGCATGAATGCCTTATTCATTTGAAGTAAGAGAATACAACATGAAGGACCAAAAATGGCTTAGACATCAAACAATTCAAGAAAAATACCAAACGACCTTAAAAAATTATGAATGTTGACCACTCAATACAAAATCCAGAGAGTAGGTTATTTGCAAAAAAGTCTCATTAAAATTCATCTTTTTGGATGGTTAATGGAAGGGTAGGACTCAATTAGGGCTTTTGAACGTACAAGTGAAATAATGGACTCAAAAGGGACCTAAACATGACCTAAAAATCCAGAGAAAAATATTTTGGGAATGCTTGATGAGTTATTTGGATAATGCAAAAAGAATGGCACATTTATCATACATAGTTTGGGAGAAAACAAATGTACAAGTTTATTGGTCAAAAATGAGAAAATGAGAAAACAATTAAAGGGGAAATTAATTATGATCTCAAAAATGAACAAAAATAAAATCTAAAATAATGGAAAATTAAATAATATTATGAAGAGTGTGCATGAATTATTTAGTAATATTTGGAGGCTTTTTGATATTTTTATAAATAAGAAACGAAACTGAAATGAAATAATAAAAAGAATTAAAAGAAATAAACTGAGATGGGCCTTGGGGGTGCAAAGAGTGAAGAAAAACACATGAATGGGCCTAAGCCAAATACGCAAGGGGGTGTAAAAAGCACACTGAAGACTTTATGTTGACTTTGGTCACGTGAATGGCATGATTTTATTTATGTGTTGGCACTTTCATGAGTGTTGGATCAGATGGAATCAATGGTTGGGACTTAAAGTTGGAAATAATTAGGGTTACTGTTCAGATGACCGGAGATGAATTCCGGTCATCTTCTCCGGCCAGCCGCCGGTAGGGCAAACACAAATCATCACTTAAATGCAATCTAAAGCCATGGCAAGATTCACCTTTCATCATTGATCATAAATCTACCCTCACAATTCACTTAGGGTTCCTAAAATAGCCAAATCGAAGACAAAAAAAATGACCTATGAAACTGAAACTACACACCTAGGGTGTCTATCAACTAGACAGATACTCCAATGCTCCTATTGAGCTTTAATCACCATGAAACCAATGTAAAACAGGCAATTCGAAAAAGCAAAGTTTCAGAGCATACATGAATTGCAGAGGTATTATAATGTTTCTAGAAGTCCATAGAGGAGCTTCCTTGAGTTGCTTGATCTTGCTCTAACACAACAAGAGTGAAATAAACACTCTGTACCTTGTGAATCTTGATGATTCAAAGAAAGTGCAGTGAAGTGTGAGATTTTGCAGTGGAGATTTCTTGATGATTTGTGATGATCAAGCCATGGAGATGAAGCTACACACTATGAAAATGATGAATTGAGGTAGATTGAAACTAAACTGATGGTGATTGAAGAGCCTGGATCAAAATTGAAGTGTAATCTCAAAAATGAAGTAGCATATCCTTGAGGAATCCAACTTTTTTTATCAATGGAGATTATGCTTGAGATGATGCTGATGATAGCTTGATGCATAGTGGATCAAGGAGATTGAGAATAGATCTTCCTCGAAGCCGAGTGCAGTGAAGATGCAGAGAGAACATTGATGATTTTCTATGGTGTGAATTGAGAAAAATGGTGAGAGACCTTCAAAATGCACTACACTCTTCTCTTTATAGAACCCTTGACCAATGATCTGAATCTATAACCATGGTTAATTAGCCTGGTTAACTGAGTTAGGTTGGTTGCCACTGAGTCAAATTTGTTAGGATTAGTTAGATTCGGTTATTCCAGCTATGCACTCTAGAATCTTCTGCTCGAGCTCAATTAAATGTGTTGATGTTCATGGAACTTGTGGTGTGGTTTAATGAAATGTAGTGGAACTGATCAATGCAATGCATAAAGTTTCTAATTTGTTTTAATTTCACAAAGAGGTGCATGGTGGCATGTCATGATCATGCAGGCAGGTGATCATCAAATGCAATGCCTCATGATCATTAGTTGGTAAATGACACAATCAAACAGACTGAACTGATCATGGAATGAATTCATGGTGCAATGCCTTGTGACCCAAGAAAATAGATTGCAGACTTTGATCTTGTATGGCATGAAGCTTCATGGGCAAGGCACCAAATGGTGAAGTCCTTGTGATCAAATCAAAGATAAAACTTCATAGAACATATTTGATGTTCAACCAAGGATGTGAGAAGGTATCTAAGTTGCTCAAAAATGCCACTGAACTCAAGGCAATATGACTGTACTTTGCCCTGCATAGATTTAGGCATGCCTTGGCAAATTGTGCCCATGGTGGATCAGTGTGAGGAACTCACTTTGACCCTCAAATAGCCTAAGAAGACTTGCTCAAATGAAAAATCTTTGAACACCAATCTTGTAGGGATTACATCAAGGAACAACTTTGTAGTTCACCAAAAATTGATTTGAAGTATTTTTGACCAAGAAAAATGGCATGACATTTGACCCTCCACTTGTTTGATGATATGCTAGGCACGAAGCGCGCGCTGGCCTGCCTGTGCCCTGCCCATGACTTGCCTTGGGCCTTGAATTGTTCAAACTTTCCAAGATCATATCTCACTCATTTTTGATGTTATGGAAGAGTTTCACCTATGGATTTGAAGCTCAAGATGCCCTCTTTAATTGGCTCCAATTAGAATTTTCATATCTTTCATATTTTGGGAGAAGGCCTCATTCAAAGTGGCTGCAAAAATAGCCAAAACTTGCCATTTTTGGAAACCCTAATTTTCCAAAAATGGTAAGTTTTGGTTTTCTTCATTTCTCTTGATTCCTCCATCATTTCTTGATCAAATTTGAAAAATAGGATCCTTTTAACCCTTATTTCATGATTTTGATCTCAAAAGTCAGGAGTTGACTTTTTCTTCAGCATGGTTGACTTTTCCCCAAATTCCTGATTTTCAATCATCTGACCAATTGAACCTCTTTCAAAATGAATTTGTGGATGAAATTTGAACCTTATACACTTGGTGTCATATAGAACACAATGGAATCCACTTTTGCTAAAAAATTCATGGAAAAGCCATTCACAATTGAAACCCTAATTTGGACCATTTCCTTAGGAGAGGTTGCACTGCTTGCCTTCTTTGATCAAACCAAAACTTTTCATGACTTGTGGCTTCAAATAAGAACTTGTGGGATGTTGTGGACCCTTAGCATGATGTTGAGAAGATTTGTGACCCTTTGATTTCCTTTGTATAGCCTTCAGTTACTCCATCCATTGACCACATGCCTATGCCTCAGCTATGCTACACATGATGCAATGTTTTTTATTATTTGTGAACTTATGTATGCTAAATGATATGCAGAATGTTGAGGATATGAGAGGGAAAATTTTGAGGTATTATAGTAGGCATAACTTAACAGTTATCGAACAAAAAGCTCTTTGTCTTCCCCCTCTCCTCCTCCCAGTTTCTCTTTCCTTAGCCTCAGTTTTGAGTATTCACTTTCTTTTGCACTGACACTCTGTATATTCATTATTTCCCAAGCTTTTAAACACAGTCAGCACATACACCATCCCCTTTTAAACACAATCAGGTAAGCGTGGATCCCGTCGAGTACGACGGACGATCTGGGTGCTAATACCTTCCTAGGTCGTAACCAACCCCCTTTCTCAGTTTCTCTGGTTCACAACCGTCTAATCCATACCCTTCCAGGTTTATGCAGCATTACCTTTACTTTGGGATAAAAATGCTAGTTGGCGATTCTATTCAACCTCAACCTTCAACATCACCGACCGTTCGCGTTTGCACCGGGACGAAAGTCTGGGGAGCGACACAGATGAATCAATTCATGGCTGTGATGACTTGGCTAGCACAAACCAAGGAAAAATTAAGGGAGTTAGTTGAGAGACAAACTCCAGAAGATAACCATGCAGGCACTGGAGGTACTAGTAACAACGAGCACGAACAGTCTTGAACAAATCCACCAGAGTTTGGGCCCCACAACAACCCTGAAGTCAATGTTATTGGAAATACCCAAAGGAACACTAGAAATCGTATTCTGTAGGAAGATCCTCAAGACGAGCAGTTTACACTATTAGGTGTTAGGGCTGATAAAGTGATAACACTAAAATTCACCATATTTCTGACTCCGATTTCGCATGCATTCTTAGATTTTATTGTTATTTTGTTATGTTAGTACTTTGTTTTTCTTTATTTTCAGGTTTTCTATGTAATCAGGGCTTAAATCGAGAAAAGGAGCGAAAAAGGAGTGGAAACGGACGAAAACCAAGAAATTCGGCTTTTTACACTTACGGCATCCGTCATGGCTGGCGCCATGGGGTCTGCCATGACGTGGCCACGTCTCAATACCACTCCACAACTGCCAAGACCCATGATCCCCACTCTCTCATTCCCTATTAGTCTCATGGCGGGCGCCATGTGCCTGTGGCGGGCGCCACAAGGCCAAAACATTTCCCTCAATTTTTTAGTGGAGGGGGCATCCTGGTCTTTTCTTGCTATTTGTTTTCCTATAAATAGGGCCTTAGATTTTGGTTTTCAATCATCCAAACTTAGAATCTCTTAGGCATATATCAGTTTTAAAGCAGTTATCATTCCACATCAGGGTGTTACTGCAATCGAGTGATCGAGTCTGTATACGTCTGTGTGATCGAGTTTTGGAGCACTTTGGGAGGAAGTTAATCCTGCCGCTATTTTAATTCCAGTTCGTATTTTATTTTTCTACATTGCTTTACTTTTATTTATTTCTCGCACTGCTTTACTTTATTTATTTCCCGCACTCGCTTTACTTTATTTATTTCTCGCACTCGCACTACTTTCGTTTATTTTCCGCACTCGCTGTAAATACCTTTATTTCTCGCACTCGCACTACTTTTATTTACTTTCCGCACTCACACTCCTTTTATCTACTTTCCACAATCGCACTAATTACTTTTATGAAAAATTATAAAAAGAACTTTTACTTTATCATGTCTAACTAAATCCATAAAGGTTAGAATGTAAGGATCGTAATTGAACCAGTAATCCTACAATTGTTCGTGGAAACACTTAAGGGCTATTTTATCTTTCAATTTAAGTAATTGTTTTTAACTATTTCAAAAACAGCCAAAAGCGCTTTGTCTAGTTCATTAGGAGTTTTTAGATAAAAAAGAAAAGGGATTTTAAAACGATTATCGGACGCGTTAAGAAGTTTAGAGTCGGGTTCGTGAGAACCTCTTTTAGCTAAGAAATCCAGATTAAAATACTTTTCAACTTAGTTAAGATACTATATTTCTTAAAAATAGGTTTACTACTCTAACGCAGTACGCACCTTTTTATTCGTGACAATAGGAGGGGTTGATTAGGGAGTACAACTCGGTTCTGAATATGCGAAAGCGACAGTTCCTGTTAAATTAGTTCTTTTCAAAGTAGAAAACATTGCCCATAAGTAGTTCTATTAACAAGTACTGGATTATCAATTGATTACGTGAATTACATTCGAGCCTGTCTTTGTTTATTGTTTAAAATTATTATTTTATTTACCATTGCACACTCCTTAAAACCCTTATATTCAGTTGCCTTAGATACACACCATAACAACAGGTACGATAGATTGACACTTGTTCTCTGTGGATTCGACAATCTTTTATATTACTCTGACGTGTTCGTACACTTGTGAAAAAACACGCATCAAGTTTTTGGCGCCGTTGCCAAGGACCAATTTCGTCAAATTTCGTACCCTGTAGTTATACCGTATAGACTAAGGCTTTTACAACAAATAAAAAAAAATCACTATGTTTCACCTAAAAAAATTCTACAATCACCACTCCCAGTATTTCGGGGGATCACAAGAATCACATATGTCCAACCTCGAAATACAAATGGAGAATTTCTATGCATCACTAACTCTTTCTCACCCAAATCACCACTCCCAAAATTTTGAGGAGCCGCTAGAATTTGTTAATCCAAACCTCGAAAGATTATTGGAGGATTTCATTGAAACAACAACTAATTCTAGGCTAGAATCTATGATGAAGCGCTTTGTGGAGACACAAACCCTCAAGAATGAAGAGTTTAGAAGACACCATCTCGATACTTGTGAAACCTTTAGGAAAATGGACACTATGGTCGAGTCCCTCATGAATCACACTAAGGCATTGGAGACTCAGATCTTCCTACTTGCACAAACACCTATAGGACCATCCCCTGAGGAGAATGCGTATGTTATAACAACTAGTAGTGAAAAATAGATCGAAAATCCTAGGGAGAGTGATAATGAGAATGACGAGAGTTGTGGTGAGGAAAGAGTAGAGAAAAATCCATTGAAACCATCTGAAAGGAAGGGTGTCATAAAGGTAGAGAATGAAGCAACTATTGTTGTTACCCCTCCGTATATCCCACCATTTCCTGTCCCACAAAGTTTTGTGGAAGCTAAGGTAGAATCCCAATCCAAAACATACGTGGGGGTATTGAAATGTACCTGCACCAATGTACCCTTATTCGAGCTCCAGCATAAAAAGATAAAAATTGAGGACCATGAAACTAGGGAAATAATTAGTGCTAAGAGGGTAAGGCTAACCTTTGAGATGGTGAATGAAATGACTAAGCTCGAATTTGAAAAGCTAATACTTAGCATAGATCCAGAACCACCACCACAGGTTCAAAAGAATGAGCCAACCTATAGAAGGAAGAAAAGAAAAGGTGATGGATATGTGAGATGGCTTGATAAATGGGCCTACATAACCGCTTTCAAAACCCCTATAGGAACAACCCCCCACCAACTAGTTTATGGAAAATCATGTCACTTACCTTTTGAGTTGGAGCATAAGGCCTATTGGGCCATCAAAACTTTGAATTTGGATTACTTAACTTCTAGTGAAAAATGTATCCTTGATATCCACAAATTAGAAGAGCTCAGACAATCCACCTACGAAAATGCCATCATATACAAAGAAAGAACAAAAGCTTGGCATGACAAAAGAATCATAAAAAAAGACATCAAAATAGGCGATCCTATTGTCCTATTCGATTCTAGGTTATGACTTTTTCCAGGGAAGCTTCGTTCGAGATGGACTGGCCCTTTCGAAGTATCTAAGATTCTAAGATCTGGTGCTATCGAAATCAAGAACCAAACATGTAAACCGTTCATTGTCAATGGACAGAGGTTGAAGCCCTACGAAGGAGGTGACATCCCAACAACATACACCTGCCATACTCTGAGTGATCCACCATATCCTTCAAATGATGTATAAAAACCGGTCGTCGAGCTAATGACATTAAACAAGCGATGCATGGGAGGCAACCCATGGTTTTCTTATTTACGTACTTTTTATTTATTTTTCCTTTATTTTAATTTGTTTACTTTATTATTATGCCAGGACTAACGATTGAATGTTTTACGTGATTTCAGGACTTGTTTGCTAACCTTGTGCAGAATGCAGAACCCCGATGACATGCACGTGGCCTTTAGAGATGATGCACAGAGAGAGCGTTACTATGTCCACATGAGACGCCCTATGGCACCAACCAGGTACCCAGACCAAGATTGCATGGATGCCTTGGGGATAGAGCCAAGCGTCAGATTCTTATGCCACCAACTCCAATGGGACCAGTTTGACGATAGGAACAACACTTACAGGAACTTGACTCTAGAGTTCCTCAGCTCGTTTCATTATGATTCTTGGGCTGGACCCGATGGACATGTTGTTTTCAGGTTGTTCGGGATTGACTACTCCTTCTCTCACAAAGAGTTTGGTGATTTACTAGGTTTTCAGACTACTCCTGATGTTATTCCAGAGACACCGATGGGGTATTTTATGAGTAGAGAAGTGGAAAAGTTTTGGTCTAACATCTCAGGTGGAGGGAGCCAAGATCCTTCCACTCAGTTTTCTCAGGTAATCCACAACCCTGCATTAAGGTACTTCCAGATGATTCTAGCACACTCTTTCCTCGGTTTGCCAGATACAGAGACTCTGCTGAGAGAAAAGGAGATTTTCTTACTATTTTGTGCGACTCAGTCACGCCTAGTTGCTTGTGGCAACTTTCTGTTGACGGGCCTTGCCAGTGTCGCCAGATCATCTGTAGGCATTATACACGTCGGTGGGATTGTTACACGGATAGGTACTGCATTGGGTTTGTCTCGCAAATTATTGCACCTCAGGACCTTTTACTGCTACACCACCCTGGATGTTGACTTTTGTCTTGACAGAGGACTGATGAGGAGGGCCTCTTTTGAGCCCAACACGTTTAGATTACTGATCGACGGCGAAGTGATACATTACTTTACATTACCAGACCCGCTGATGACCAGTGTCCACGACCCTGCTAATTGGATTTATGCTTTAGAGGGTTATGGAGAGACTGTCGAAGAGCCAAAATCACCTCCCATCGTTGAGTACACTCCTACACCTCTTTCTCCCCGAATCACTGTTATGTCTAACAATATGTCTTTGCAGCCGCCTGATCTACAAACTCAGATTTATGAGCTCCGCAAGGAGACTGCCCTGCTCAAGCAAGAAGTAGCGGACTTGGAATTACAGATCCAGATATCTGATCTCAGTCATGCCTCATAGGCCGATGCTCTATATCAGGAGATTGAAGAGCTTCGGAGGGAGATAGCTGAGATTCGTGGATCAAACCAGGAAGAGAGGCCTACCACATGATCATGTTACCCTAACATATCACTCTAGTATTTTATATTTTATGCATTATTTTATTTCTCGCATCTCCAGACATATTTTATATTAACGCATATATTACATTTTTCATGTACTTTGTTTTTATCTTATATATTATTTCATGCACTAATCTCATTTTTTCTCTTTTCTTTTATTTCATTTTATTTTTGTCGAATAAAGAAAAAATATATAAAGACAAAAATATTTTCATTTTTGTCTTCATACAAAAAATGTCTTTTGGTACGACGCCAAGCGACTACTAGCTTGCCACAGCGACGGTGGACTTTAACGGCATTGCAATATCGAGCGATTTGCAAACCAAACAAGATCAAGCGATCTGATATGAGAATGGTATCAAGTGATCCATCCACAATAGGTCCGTTGACACGAGACAACGCGATCATTACAAGATTAGTTGATTTGAGAAGAGAGTAACAACTCTGCAAGAGAGAATACCATTTGTAACTTTGTTGGGTATGAGAACATTCTGACCAACATTTTGTTGAGGAAAAGACCAAGATATCCTGGAAATACTTGGATGAGGAATGAAATGTGAAAATGTCTGCATTAGTTTGTCACACTGGTCAAAAATAAATTGGCGACCTCCCTGGGGATACTTCAATGATGATTGCGTACCAATCTTGAAACTCTACGGGGGAAATGACTATCTTCCAACACGGCTGGGGAGATGCTTGGTCAAATAACCTTTGATGGTACCACATGCATATGCATAGTTGAGTCGCATCTGTGTTGCATTATTTATGTCGATCAAGTTGTTTATGTTGTTCAAGTTTATAAGTTGTTTATGTTGTTCAAGTTGATAAGTTGTTTATGTTGTTCAAGTTGATTAAGTTATTTATGTGGTTCAAGTTGATTAAGTTGTTTATGTTGTTCAAGTTGATTAAGTGGTATGTGTTGATTAGGTTGATTAAGTCGTTCGTGTTGGATATATGAGTATATGGATTATGTAGTAAATGTTGTTGAGTGTAATTAGTTAGTAAAGTAAGCTGATAAAAAGCTGGTGATTGTTAATTTGTTGTTGTTGAAGTGAAGTTATGATAATTGTATAATCCTTGGCTATGTAATATTTATCATATATCGTTTATAACTATCGATATCTCACCCCTTCTGTTTGAATATTACCCCTATGTTGGTAACATGCAGGTAGCTTGAAGGAAGATGGTTATCTTTGTTAGTTCGAGTCGGTGTCGATACTCTGATACGTAACACTCGGGGGGGGGGGGGGGGGGGGGGTGGACGCTTAGTTGTTTTGTTGTTGTTTTAAGTTGTTTTAGTTAAAATGTGTTGTTACAAAGCTGTTTAAGTTGAATAAAAGGTTATACCATGTTTAGTTTAACAGATTGAGAATCCGCTACGTAATTGTAAAAGTTCTTGTAGTTTCAGAATTGAATAACAATTGTTGTTATAGTTTCATCCAGATAAAAAGTGTTATGTATCGCTGTATTATTTGATTAAATAAAAATGAATATGTTTGAAAGTTGAAATGTGGCATCCTTTTTTTATAATTAAATTTAATTTGTATTACTCTAACTTTGTCGATATTTTCCGGATAGAAATGGGGTATTACAACTGCGAAGAAGGAAAAAGCATAAGTTTGTTGTCAAATAAAAGATAGTTAAAACAAAGGGAAAGCGAACACAGCCTACCTCAGAGACAGAGGGATTCCTCGTCTGTTTTACAGTCAAGCACCACCTTAGTATTATTAGGAGGACATCAAAGATGGGCTCCATGACTTCAGACAACACATGCCTATCTTGCCGATCCACACGGAGAGAAGGGGTAAAACTTTCGACAAAAGTAACCAGCTTTCAGTAGGTAGCCATGTCCTCGGTCCCCAAGTTCTCGGGCTTCACAATAAACTGGTCGGTAGAGCGATTATAGTGTGCATGTTTCCACTCGAGCGGAATTGTCGAGTCGAGACGCTCTGGGCCATGGGCATCCAGCTGCTTGGTATATATGCTATCCAAGGCTCGCGGAGTAAGGGGCTTCACCGTGTACCACTTGTCCTTGAAGTTCTGGACAAAATCAACATAACTCCTGAACTGCCTCCCCGGTTGTTTGAAAAAGACCCAACTACGTCTCCCATGCACGGACGACCGTTGTAGATGAAAGACCTAGAAGAATAAGGGTAGAGTGCAACCAATCTGGAGATACTGGAACACCAGTTCGAACACCCGAACAAACGCACCAAAATTTGGCTGTAGTTGGGAGGGGGCTAAGTCGATCCATCTGAAGATGCCCTCCTGGAAGATAGAGAAATGGAGACGGAACCTCGTCTCTCAAAATACAAATGTATACATAGGGAAGCGCGTTCCTCCAAAGACCGAGCAAATCTGCTGCTCGGGGCGAGGAGCATAGCATCCCCAATTCTGGGGAGCCCACAGAGCTAAATCTTCTACGAAGGTATGTGTGTAGCGAGGGTTATCCACGAAGCAAGAACCTGTTTCCAGCGGCTCCTCCCCTATCCACGACAAGTCGCATGCATCGTAAGTAGTGGGCATGTCTTCATCCACCTTTTGCTCATCTTACTCATGCTCATCCACCTTTATGTCCACTTCATCCATGGGGATATCCTCGACCATTCCTTGTGGGTCTGTTTTACCTGAAAATCAGAGGAAACTGGTGAGTTCGACGTTGCATCAAATCCACCCTTCCACCGCATTTCAAGTGAAAGGGAGAGGACTGGAGTCGGGGAAAGAAACACTCGATGCATTCATCTGAAAACCATAGGATTCCCGAGACATTCATCGAAAATTCATAAGAATTCCCAGGACATTCATCAAAAATTCATATGGTGCCCAGGACATTCATAAAAAATCCCTCAATGGGCACCCGAGGAGGGTCCTCCTCGACAGTTTTCAAGGAATTCCCTTCAAGAAATTGATACGTTGCTCGACAGATTCATGCGAGGGTTCATATGAACATGCCGAGGAGGGGCCTCCTCGGCTGCTCAGGTGGAAAACCACTAGGAAGAAATCATAGAAAACCTATCATTACTGAGGAAAGAGAAGAATCTTACTTGACATGTTCGGTGCCGAGGAAAATGTTGCGGTTGTTGTGGCGGAGGAAGAGCGTTTTACGGTGAAGCAGAACTTCAGACGATCCTCTGAGGAGAGTTAAAAAGTGAAAAGAAAGAAGTGAGAGGAAGTACCACCATCAACTCTTTTATAGGCGCCTACACGGGGAAACACGCCTAGACCATCATTTCCTAGGTTGCCTAGATTATCCTAGGTAGTCATAGGCATTCAATGTGCCGTCAAGCGAAAAACGAAGAGGCTGACATAAATGTCATAATGTCACAAAATGAAGGGATAGACACGTCATCCTTGAGATCTCCAAAAGTCACAAGGCTGCGCACTTTAAAGCACCAGGTACGTTATCCTCCTCGACATCCTGAAACGCCAAGGAAATCTCATGTGCCCGCCATGGTTAAACTGCGACCGCGACTAATATTGAGCACACAATCTTCCCGACGGCCTAAAACGCCAAGGGAAGCCGTGCACGCCTTCCATTTCAAACAACTGCTCTAAATAGCCTCGAGTAAGTGTTCTTCTCGACATCTAACAGTCATTCCCAGAATCATGAAACCATATGCCCGACAAAATTTATCCTTAAGTCATCACTACGCACCGGAGTTGCGACTTGGGAGGCTCCTGTTTTGGGCTAGGCCGGACACCGTGCATGTCGGGCACGACACAGTCTGTCAGGCACATGCCCAATGCCCAATACATAAAGATATGGAGAGAGCATCTCCCTCACGTGCTTCACACCTTCCATCAACTGCCCCCGCAATAATCTCGTAGTCTCGCGGAGCAGTTGGACTAGGGGCAAGACCATATGCTAGGTCTTATTTTCTCCTACGAAAACTCTGACAGTTCCTCCTTAGGTTTAGCTGATCCAGCCCATGAGAAGAACCATCGCTCAATGTTGGGATCACACTATAAATATCCTTTTTCACTAGAATGTCAGATATTATATTCCTTACTACTTTCTGTACTTGCTCACTCTATAGTTTTTTTTCACTTTGGCATCGGAGTACCTTGCAGGTACACCCCCCAATTTTCTCCACCGTAGAAACTGCTCAATACTGGAAGGTTCCTCCTGATCAGGTTATATATATATATATATATATATATATATATATATATATATATATATATATATATATATATATATATATATATATATATATATATATATAACCCAGACATGAAAAGCCAATAATAATAATAAATTGGTAAAAGGAAGAGTTATGATTAATTAGTTTTTATATCTATTTCTTAAGTATGCTGAAGTAACAAACACAAAATATACTAAATATATACTATGTTAGCGTTTATAAAGTGATGATAAAATATATTTGATTTGATTCACATTGTTTAGATAAAATATGTTTACAGTTATCAAATTTCTTTCTGTTAAGATTATCTTTCTCTCTATATTTCTATTTGCAATGAATATTGCTGCTTATTGGGGAGAAGCTGATTTATCAAAGAATTGGAATAAACATTGTTATATACATTCTGATTGTCCAGATGACATGTGCAAAACTCCTTTCGAACCATTATGTAGTTACTGGAAATGTATGTGTCGATTCATTAAAGTAAATACATAAACTCTTTGTTAGAATATTTCTAAAGCTATTCTCTAGTTATTGTATTGATACCTAATGAAAATTTTAGTTATTAATTTGTACTAATAGATTATGATAATAAAATATATATATATATATATATATATATATATATATATATATATATATATATATATATATATATATATATATATATATATATATATATATATATATATATATGATGAAAATTTTAGATATTAATTTATAATTTTTTTTAGGGTTTATACATCTTAAATATATTGGCATATTTATGGATTGAACATATTATACCTTGATCCAATGATATATAGATTTCTATAATTTTACAATTTTATTAATTTTATTACCGTTCAAGATTCTAACTCTAAACTTAACAGAGAAATAAATAACACCTTTACATTAAATCTTAATGCTATACAACTGATCCTTAAATTGGATTAGTCGATTCAATTGGTCGGATGCCGATAATAAAATAAAACACCTTTACATTGAACGGCTGGCGAGAAACCCAAATATATTCATCAATACTACATTCTTAATTTAACTTAGAATCTTCATCCCAAACATAAAAGTGTTATTGTTGTGCATGCCTTAAAAAAAATTCATTTTCAAATATGAAGACTCGTATATCTTTTTTTATAACTCTTATAATCAACATATTTACCTAATGGATTAGATGATTTATTTTTCCTCCAAACATAGATCAAAATCGTTTGAATTGGGTCAACAAATATAGGTATGTTTGTTCTTGTTCTTCTTTGAATTTTATTTGGTTTTGATTGTGTTGTTTCTCTACACATAAAGGTTATTTTTATTTCTTTGAATAGTTTAATTTATATTAGCAACCCACGGTGGATAGCTAGTTACAGCAAGGAACCCGGCGTCCCACTGCTTTTGCACCTCCTCTTTGATCCTCATTGTCATGTCTGGACGAGTCCGACGTAGTTTTTGTTTGACCGGTGGGCATTCTTCCCTTAAAGGCAGCTTGTGCATAACAATGTCGGTGTCCAACCCTGGCATATCTTGATAAGACCAAGCAAACACATCCACATATTCTTGAAGCAGGTCAATCAGTTGTTTCTTTACTGAGTCTTGTGAGCAGGCCCCAATTTTAACTTCTCTCACGTCTTTATCTGTACCAAGATTAATCGTTTCTACCTCCTCCTGATGAGGAGTGATAAACTTCTCCTCTTGTCTTAACAATCTGGCTAGCTCTTCAGGAAGCTCGTAATCTTCTTCAACCCCTTCATCAGCTTGATTGATCGGATTGTCAGAGTCATACGAAGTCATAGCCGTGTTGTTGTCGGTGCTGTCTGGAAGGCACTCTCTGCAAGGGTTCAGTTTGTTCATTTTAGTGATTGATTTTAATCTTGTTTAGAAAAGTGAAATAAAGTTGTCATTTTGAAAACATTGCCATTTATTTTTTGTACAAAAAGAAAAATGGAAAAAAAGTGAGCAAAAAAGAAAAAGACTCATTTGCAAAAGATGTCTGATATTTCATTGATTAATCTTGTTGCACAAAAATTACAGATGGCCCGATTACAAAATGAGTCTTGTCATCTTGGGCAAGATGCAAGACTTGATGCATGCTTAAAATATACAGGAAATAATAATTACTCTGCAGGAGTAACTCTTATGATTTCCTGGGAAGACCAGTTTGAGATACTGCTCCCCGGGACCTTTGGACGGATCCAGCTTTCCAGGTTGCGTTCATCTTCCGACTCATCTTCCAAGTTGTTGACAGCATCGGGGGTGAGCATTCCCCCACTAACAAAGTTGGGCTTCTTGGCAGCCTCTGCTTGATCTTCTTGAGTTGGTTTGTAACCCAACCCAAATCTATCTTCTTTCTTCTCCACAGGCAACAGTTTGCCCCAGCCTTGAGCGTTTCCTTCCTCCACCACCTTCCGGGCTTGCTGGTAAGATGTCATGGAAGTCCCCAGTACAGCAGATGTTTCATTAATATTCAGGGCCTCAAACCCTTGACTCATTGTCTCATGGATCTCCCCATCCATCTCAATATATTTGTAAGTAGCCAGATGGCTAACAAAAATATCCTCCTCTCCACAAATAGTAACGACTTGGCCCTCCCACTCAAATTTTAACTTCTGGTGAAGGGTAGACGTTACTGCGCCAGCGGCATGAATCCATGGTCTACCCAACAAACAGCTGTAGGCAGGCTGAATGTCCATCACGTAGAAGGTCGTTTTGAAAGTCTGTGGGCCAATCGTTACAGGCAACTCAATTTCTCCCAGAACCGATCTCTTAGAGCCGTCAAAGGCTCTCACTACCAAGTTACTGGGTCGTAATGCCAATCCTTCATATTCCAGCTTCACAAGGGCTTTTTTGGGCAAGACATTGAGGGATGATCCTGTGTCTACCAGCACATGGGAAAGAACTGCACCTTTACATTCCATGGTAATGTGCAAGGCCTTGTTATGATTGCGGCCTTCCGAAGTCAAATCAGTGTTGGTGAATCCTAGTCCATTACTAGCATTAACATTTCCAACCACAGCTTCCAACTGATTGACCGTGATCTCTTCTGGCACATAAGCTGCGTGCAAGACTTTGAGTAGTGCGTTCCGATGAGCTTCGGTGAATGGAGATCTTGGAAGGCGTCTGGTGAAGCTGGTCCACTATTTTGTAATCACTTTTCTTGATGATTCTCATGAACTCATCAACTTCTTGATCAAAAGGTGTTTTCAAAGCTTCTCTAACAACCTGCTCTTCTTGCACCATGCTCTTCCCTTTTGCCTTGGCAGCAGCTTCTGCTTCGGCAGTGGGTCTTTGAATTTGCGGGGCAAAGAGACGTCCGCTTCGAGTGAAGCCTCCGCCTCCTCCCACATTGTCTATTTGTGGTGCAGAAGTTGATGATTCAAAAGTGATCTTTTGTCCTTCGCAGTATAAATCAGAGCCGTAATGCCAAGGGATGGCATTACTGCTTTCATAAGGTACTGGCCCAGGCACTGTGACAGTGACTGGACTGATGGCAGCTGCGGAAGGAACCGTGATAGTCTGCGGATCATAATATATCGTGACCGGTGCTCTGATAGGAGTAGCACTTTGTGAGTTGTAGGCAGAATCATTTTCAGGATCATAATAAATCGTAACCGTTGAGACATCTTCATGGTTGGCTGCTGATGTTGTAGGAGACATTGTTGGAAGGATGGGTGTTGTTGTTGTAGGAGATTCAAAATGAAGTGGTGCTGAAGTTGTAGAAGGAATATTCGTTGATACCTGGTCAGTTGAAATGACAGATGAAACATTTGTTGATGAAGCTGAAGAGTTGTCTGGAACAATGGTTGTTGCAGTTGTAGTAGACTCTGGAATTGTTGTTAATGAGATTGCTGGGTTGGTAGGTACTGATGTGGTGATTTGGAGCAGGCCACTCTGTATGAGGCCATCTATGCCATCTCTCAGGTTATCACAACCATTCACTGAAATGTTGCAATAAGCACACCCTAACTCACATCCTGGGAACATTTGACATTCCAAGAGTTGAGCTTTAATCTCCACCAAGGGTGTCCGAATCTGACCCACACTGGTTATCAAGTAAGACGGCTTGTCTTCTTCAATAGCATTGATTCGGGGACCACCATGGTGTGGCATAGGGTTCTTGTTGACATTTGGTGGTGGTGCAAAGTTTAAAGCTTTAGAATCTACCAAATCATGTACTTTCATGTGCAAAGCTCTGCACTTTTCCGTACTATGACCAAGTGCATTTGAGTGAAAGGCACATCTGGCGCTGGCGTCGTAATTTCTGGGCAGAGTGTTAGGATCCGGAGGTGCCAACGTCCTTAGCTCAACTAGGTTGAGTTTCAAGAGTTGTGGCAGTAATGTGGCATAGGGCATAGGGATCGGATCGATCACCCTACTGGCCTGAGAGGGCCTCTGTTGGAATGGTCTTTGCTGATTATTGTTGTTGGTGTTGCTATTGTTGTAATTTCTTTGAGGAGGAAACTGAGTTTGTTGCTGGTAATTCTGCTGCTGAGGTTGATAGGTTGGTTGAGGATGAATTGGAGCGGGAATGGTGACTGCTGCCACAGACCTATGAACATATTGGGATCTGCCCCTGCTGGTGTGGATAGCATTGGTCTCACCAGTTCTTCTTGGGCCTACAAAAGGCTTTCTTGGGTTGTTGGACGAGCTTGCACCGTTGTCTGAGATCTTACCCATCTTCAATAGGCTTTCAATTCTCTCCCCGGCTATGACAACATCCGCAAAGCTGGTGGAGGAGAAGGCAACTATCCTATCAATGTAAGTCCCCTGGAGGGTGTTCATGAACATATCAGCCATCTCCCTCTCTAACATGGGTGGCTGGACAGCAGCAGCAAGCTGTCTCCACCTTTGAGCGTATTCACGGAAGCTTTCCCTGGATGACTGAGACATCCCCATCAGGAGGGTCCTGTTGGGGGCCATATCCAGGTTGTACTGATATTGTCTGATAAAGGCCTCTGCCAGGTCCTTCCAGCATCTAATGGTTGCTCTTGTCAAGTGGGAGTACCATTCCCTTGATGCTCCAGTTAAGCTATCCTCAAAATAAAACATCCATAGCTTTTCGTCCATGGTATATGCCTTCAGTCTCCCCAAAAAGGATTGTAAATGGGTCCGGGGACAGGAAGTCCCGTTATACTTCTCAAAGCATGGTGGTTTAAATTTGTGGGGAATCCTGACCCCGTCGACTAGACCCATGTCCATAACATCAAATCCCAAAGAATTCTGGGACTCCAAAGATCTTAGTTTCTCAGCAATCTCTTCTAGCCTTCTGTCATAGGCTTCCTCCCCAGCTCCCATCACTGTGAACTGATCTTCCTGGGGGTCTTCTTGCAGTACTCTACCTGCTGTTGCAGTCCCTTGCACATTGACAGGGATGTTGATCTCTGGATGCTGGTGGGGTCCAAAGACTGGGGGATTGACATGAGGTTGGACTCTTTCATTGTTGCTTGTCCCAGCAGTCCCTGGATGATGGTCTTCCTGATTCCTCCCTTCTACTAGTGCTCTTAAACTCTCCTGGCTTTGAGCCATATTGTTCATCACCTCCATAAATTGTGTCATCTGATTCCTCATTTCCAACCTCTCGTTGGTAATTTGATTTCTGACCTCTGTAAGGTCTTGCTGCATTTGGTCCATCTGTATGCCCGGAAGATTGTTACGGGTGGGGTATCTGTGAGGACGGTTGAGTGGGAACCCTCGACGTCGAGCAATAATTCCTGAAGTCACAACAGAGTTAGTAACAATAAAACAAAAACCTACAAAACAAAACAAAAGGTTAGTATGCAATGCAGTATGCTTATTTGTATCCAAGGTATCCGGCTTGGAACTTGGCTTTCACCTTTCCAGACCCCTGAGAAAGATGCTTGTGATGTTGCTTTGGAAGAAATCAGATGAACAAGCCCACACATATATTACAAAAAGTAAATGGTACATAGTTTGTTTTTCCTTACAACATATGCCCTCTGAGGGGTCAAAAATACAACATAAAGAAAAAGTACATAAAATGAAAGCAACAACAAGCAAAGGTCAAACACCAAGACCAAACTCATCCTCCTGAACTTCCTTGAGAAGTGCTTCAGTCACAGGATCAGCTGGACGCTCTGTAAGGTTCCTAATGAGAAGATTCCTTGTAGCAACAGCTGCAGTTAGCTTCTTGTGTTGACTTTGGCCCTTTGACCTCTTTACACCAGCTCTAATCTTCAGCTCTGAGATCTCCCTCTGGGCTGCTGCCAGGGCTTCCTGTTGCTCTTTTGCACTAGCTTCCATCTGCTCCATCTTATCCTGAGTCATTTTGTCCTCCTGAGTGCGAGCCTCAGTGATCCTGACCCACCTAGCTTGACTTTCCTTTAGATACAAATCAGTCCTGGCCTTCTGGAACTGAGCTTCCTTGCAGGCATTCTTCAAGATCTGTTCTCCAGCCCTAGACTTCTTAATGTAATCCTCTGACTTCTCAATTCTAGCCAAATGCTCCACTTTCAACTTTTCTAGCCTCTCAATATCCAACCTTCCATCACTCCTCTCCCAGAGGGTCTTCTGTAAAGCCTGAGTCAACTTCTCATTTCTCTCTTTCAATTTCTCAAACTCCTCTAAGCTGACAGTTGCTGGAGGTGGTGCTGTGGAGGGTCCAGGTACATCTTCAATAGTGAAGGGCATTCCAGTGATTTGAGCCCTGGCATGAGACCACTCATAGTACTGGGCTGAGGCTACATTATTGCATCTTCCAAGAATGGTTACTCCTTTAGTCTGCACATTGTCTCAGGCCCAGGATGCCTGCTTGACAATAGCCAGATTAGGCTTGATCTCACAATAAAGGGTCTCAGTCAGATCCTGTGCTCTAGGAGGATGGACTAATGCATAGCCCAGTTGTCTTTTGAATAGCAGAGGGTTGTAATTGATGCAACCCTTCACTCCAATCAGAGGCACATTGGGAAATTGCCCACAACTTGTAAGGATGTCTCTGCCCTTGGTGCTTTGAGTGCACCACCTGATGTCATCTGAGGTTAGAGCAACAAGCCTCCTAGCCCAGTTCTTCTGTTGGTGAGGGTTCAAGAATGCATCAGTCTTCGGCAAATGCTTGAGCAACCAAGTATGGAACAAAGGAGCACAGCATCTCACTAATCTTCCCCTTTGCTTTTCATTCCTTTGATGAACAGAGTAGTAAAGATCTCCCAGTAAGGTGGGCACTGGGTTTCTCAGGATGAAAAGATGGACTACATTCTTGCTAACAAACCTTGGCTCATCTGCAAAAAGTATGATCCCATATATGCTAAGGGCCAACAGAGCACAGATTGCCCTCCACTCCCCCAGGGAGGCCTTCAGACTAGCCTGAGAAGTCAAGAAATCCAGATGAAAACCAGAGATTCCAGCTTTAGATGTCAGGTTCTGCCCAATCAGAACTGGTTCCAGATGTAATGCTTTTGCTATCTCCTCATTACTGGGGAAAGTCATCTCAGGGTTGAAGGGGATTCCACCCTTGATAGGTACACCAACTAATGATGAATATTCCTCCAATAAGGGTCCCAACTGAAAATTCTGGAAGGTGAAGCACCTTAGAGGGGGATCATAGAACTGCAAGCAAGTATGTATCAAGCTCCTCTGTGAAGGGTCCAAATCCATAACCATATCCAGGATTCCTCCATAATGTTCTCTAAAAAGTGGTATATGGTCTGGAGTAATCAGGGTCTGAATCCTCCTGATGCTAGCTAGCTCAGGCTCAAAGAAGTGGTAGGAGATGTTACTTTTCTTAGGTGCCATGTTGCTGAAGAATGGGTGCTGATGATGATGACTGAGGACAACACTGAAGATGGGCCACTGATAGGCTGAGACTGAGGATGCAAGTGACTGAAGCAAGTGGCTGATAGCTGAAGCAAGTGCTGATGAAGATGGGTCTAAGCTGAAGAAGGGGTCAAAACCAAGCCAAAATGATAAGATGGATACCCTGAAAAATAAATAAACACATGTTAAAATGATGCAATGAGGATGTATGCAAATGATATGCAAGGGTTTGTGACTGAGTTGGATCTGATCAAGTGCTCTAATATAAGTCCATGTATGTCAAGAAATCCAGATGGAGGTTCATAAGTCCAGTAACCAAGGTGGGGGACTCAAATAAAGAGTCACATGTCCAGGGTTAAAATCACAAGAACTGTTCCAAAATGGAGTACTCTTAGTCAAAACAAAGTAACAGGGTATGCTGAGGTCAAGGGTACCTGCAAACCTGTAAACAGCCCAACCCCCTCACAAGTGATGTTCTAAAACAAGGATCCTCAGACTTGGATCAGTTATGAGAAGTGTAAACACTTCTAACCCGGAGGTACAGTGTTTACAATAACCATAAAATATCCTCCTCTAATTCACCCCAGTTTCTGAAGGTCAATACTAATGGTCATCCAGACTTAGCAGGCTTCCCAGATAGCCCTAGCACTACAGGAAATCTGTAGCACAGAGTTCTCAAGAAGAAACCCATATCTGAACCGTGTTTCATATTCCCGCACCAGACCGAAATGGAATGGGAAAGAACATGAACCACTCTAGCCTAGGTGTCACTCAGGTCCCAGGTATAGGACCTCAACTCTCAATAGAACACCCACCCACCAAAGCAACAAAACAGATCCAGCCAGCACAGCATGACAGTATGATATATGCAAAGCTATAAAGAAAGCAGTAAACAAACTGTACATAAAGCAATAAAATACATATACAAACACAAGTAGCACATAACACCCCAGTAAACACAAATCAATCAAGCGTTAGGAGGAACCCACAAAAGGAACCAGAAGCCCTGGTTGCAGTATAAGATTCCCCAGCAGAGTCGCCAAGCTATCGCTCCCAAAAGATGAGGACGGGTCAAATGGGGTGCAGACGCGAACGGTCGGCGAAGGGAGGTGCGAGAACACACAGGAGTGAACTCACAGGGAATGAAAAGAGTCGCCAGCTAGGCATTTTTATCCCGGAGGAAAGGCAATGCTGCATAGACCTAGAAAGATATGGATAAGACGGTTGCGAACCAGAGAGACTGAGAAAGGGGGTTGGTTACAACCTGGGAAGGTATTAGCACCCAGATTGTCCGCCGTACTCGACGGGATCCACTCTTAAAAGATTTGTGTTTTAAAGGGGTAGTGTCAGTGCAATCTGTGTATAAAAGAGCTGGAAAAGGATGTACAGGTGTCAGTGTAAAAGAAGTGAAGTGTATAAATGCACAGTGTCAGTGTAAGAAAGGGAATAAGATGCTCAAGATCATGAGGCTATAAGAATAAAGCTAGAAGGAGGGGGAATATACAGAGACTATTGTTCGATAACTGTTAAGTTATGCCTACGTATCCTCTCGTGCAATGAGGAAGTCAGAACACCGTAGTTCGACCCAAAGAGACTGAAAGATAAATTGACTTGTGAACTGCTTACTTGTCTATGCTCAAGTGTATGACCTGTCTGGCTCAGGTGCAAACTGTCTTGCATTAGATGGAAGAAGCAAGTTCTCGTTTGTGAGTGAATGAGATGAGAAAAGAATCCCGAAGGAGACGATTATTGTTTGTTTTTGAGTTTTCATTCTTTTATTGCTTTTGGATTTGTCATAAGTTAATGAGCTTAAGCCTAAACCAATGGATTTAGTAAACTCGTCACATCCTCCCTCTGATTAGGGGTAATGAGAATACCTTAAGTGTGAAGTCAGCTTCTCACACTTAATCACCATGGAGTAGGATTAAGATCATTAACCTACTTGTTGATTATTTAGATGTTTTTGTTGTTTTTGTTTAGTGTTAAGGAATGAGGTTAAGCCATAATCAGGGATTAAACAGACTCATTACACCATCCTAATAGAAGGATAATAGATGAGAATGTTTAAGCTGAGGAAAGCTCCTCAACTTAATCCATGATTAGGGATTAAACTCATGACAAAACAAAGCCTTTTTTAAGTGGATTTTATTTAATGATATGATGAAGAAGTGAGTTTTATGGTTTGTAAGACAACTTGAGGGGGACTTGTCCATTAACACTAGGGTTAGTCCTTCTTAACCAATTAAGGAAGAATTAGAACCCTAATGCAAGGCCCAAGTTACAAGTTTGATGTCTTGATGATTATTAGATGGATTGATTAAAGGATTTAAACACATTAAGGGTTTAACACTTAGGATTAAAGTTATACACTCCATCCTAATAGAAGGATGGAGGCATAAGCTTAATCACAAAGCCTTAAAGCCTTTAGGGTTTAGTCCCTGATTATGAGATGAGAAGAGAAGACTCAATGAGACACAAAGGTAAAAGCTAAATGGGGGGACTAAACAAAACCCTAATTATTGTCATGCTTGGTTGTTCCTATGGTTTGTGAGGTTAACAAGAGAAATCTTCAAGGAAGCCACCAAGGAGAAGCAAGATAGAAAAAGGATAAGATGAGAAGAGAAAAGAGGGAAGAGAGGCACAAGTGAGCAAGCTCACTCAAAGACAAGTAAAAATGCAGCAAGGATGTAAAATGATGAGGTGAGAAGAGGTAGGAGGTGAAGGCAAATCCACCTCCCAAACAAACTTACCATTAACCTGAAAAGTTAGTACAAGATGCATATGGGATGAAATGAGATGAAACAATGCATATGGATGGGAAAATGCCAAAGTCAGAAGCATGAGTATGATGTTAATGATGCTAAAGGATGATGCAAACATGAGGCAAGGCATTAGAATGATCATACAAGCATATGGATGCGAATGAGGCATGTATTGAACCATGAAAACACCTGAAAAGTTATGAAATGCAAATGACATACAACAAGACAAATGAAAGATGCAATGATCAAACATGGTTATAATGTGTCCTAAGATGTGTTATGAATCAAATGGATGCACAAAATGTCATGGAAAGTCATGGTATGCAAGCAAATGCAAGATGGATGCAAAAGGAAGATGCAAATTAGGGTTTATGTACAACATGAGATGCAAAATTCAAAATCAGAAGCAAGACATGAGATAAAAAATTGAAAATGGGATCAAAGGTACCCTAAACCTATATAAGTTCACTTCCCAAAGGAGGGGATCTAACTCTTAACCTAGTGAGAGTTGTGATTTTTCTAAGATTACTAGGGTTTTGGGATGCCTCACAAAGAAAAAGTACCAAACTAATTGAAAATGTAAGATCAATTCAAACCAAATTTATCCTATAAACTACATGCTATGGAGGATGCAATGCAAGAAGAACCATCATCAAACTCTCAATGGTTAGGCATAATGGATTTTTCCAAGTTTGAATCAAAATATTGCTTTTAAACAAATTTAATTCCAATGAAAATTGTCAAAATAGGTCAAGAACCAAAAATAAATTTGTTTTGAGAGTTTGATAATGTTTCTAAATGTTTTAAAATGCAATGTGAATTTTTTTGTAATTTTTAAATACCTAAATGTATTTTTAATTAATTAATTTTCATTAATTAATTAAAAATAAACATTTAAATTATTTAAAAATAAATTTTAATGCAAAAAATAAAAATAAAAATATTTTTGGGTTCTGAAAATTAATGAAATGTTTGACAAAAAATTTCAGAATTTTTCAAAGTGTTTTGCTATTTTTAAAAATTCATGCAAATAAAATACAAACAAAATGAATTAATTTTGGTTAACAGGAGAATGAATCGATTCATTATGCTGTTTTGAATTGATTCATGCTGGAATGAATCGATTCATTATGCTGTTTTGAATTGATTCATGCTGGAATGAATCGATTCATTATGCTGTTTTGAATTGATTCATGCTGGAATGAATCGATTCATTCTGCTGTTTTTTTCAAAAATTCAGAAGCAAACTCATTCCTTAGGCTGTGTTAAGTGCTCTAAGTCTCCATATTTCATCCTCTACCCACACCAAACATGAATCAATCATAAGATCACATTTATAATGCATCAACAACAAGATTTGAGCAAAATCAAGAACACTGCAAAAACTTCAAAACATGCATAAACGCTCATTTCTCAACCATTTTCAGTATTTCAAAGCTTAACATGATGAGTGAAACAAACTCTATCATTCTATAACAAGAGATTACATTTCTATAAAAAATGTTCTTGATGATACCTGAACTGGAGCTTTGAACTGTGGAACTTTCTGGCCTCGAACTTGGTGCAATCCCTCTCCTTTGAACACCTTGATGATGAAATGAAGCTTGGATAGCTTTGAGAATGGATGGTTATGGCTGTTTTGCTCTGGTGTAGCAGAAATGGAAGTCTTTGTGTGTGATGTTTCAAGCTGTTTCAGGGGGTGGTTCTTGTTCAAAGGGTGATTTGTGACTTGTTGGTGAAAGGAAAAGTTGAGGTTTCTTGGCTGTGTGAAGAAAAAACTCAGAGAAGCAGTTTGGGACAGAACTTGTGCAAGTTAGATTGTGTGTTTTCAGGCCTGTGTTTTTTTCAAATGGCTTGCTTTTTGGTTTGTATAAACAAGTGTGATAGGCCAAAGGAGCTGATGTGGACTGATGTGATTGGTATGGCTCAAGTTGCCAAAATGTCAAGTAAGTTGTACTTGGGGGTATGGGCCATGGCAGAGGAGATCTCTGTGTTTGGATTGCCTCAGTCAGCTTTAGGGAGGACCTTTGGATGGTTTGTGAAGGACTGCAACATTGGGATTGCAAGATAGCATGTGTTTTGCATTTTGGAAACTTGTGACATTTTGTGACTTTTGGCCATGAACATGTGACATCTCTTAAGAAATATGCAGCAAAATGCATCACATAATGTTGTTATGACACTTTGATAATGATTAGAGACCAAACAAAACCAAAGGAAACCTTCTTGCAAGACTTCCCTCTTTGTGATTTTCATGAAGAATGGCTTATGATACTTGAAAATCAAGGCATGAAAAATGAGAAATTTCTTGGGCCAATCTGAATTTTAGGCATTGCATTGTGTTTGTATGAATATTAGAAGTCACTTTGAAGTCATCTTTGGCCTTGGCATGAGGTTTTGCAATTTTTCCATCTTGTGCAAAAGTGAAATTTCAATGATTTTATCCAACTTTGCAAGGCCATAACTTTGGATCCAAAATGAATTAGGTCAAGTTCTTGTACTTTTTGAAAAGGGAATGATCCATTCTACAACTTTCATGACCAAAGTTTTTTCATTTGAAGCATTTTTGAATCAAAAAGCAAGGGTTGAAAAAGTTTCCCAAAATGGCAAATTCATTAAAAGTCAAACTTTCCCAAAAAGTCAACTTTGCAAAAGACTTGAAATTCTTCAATTTTGTGAACTTCCAACTTCTTCTATGATCAAATAAAGATCATATACAATCAAAATGATGAAGAACACCCTTTGGTTGGGTCACTGGGGGCCTCAGATGCCCTGATTTTGCACTGACTTGTACAAGAAGTCCACTCTTGATTAGATGCCTTCCCCATTGAATTTCCTCATGAAAATTGATATGCATGATCCCTATACCATATAGAGTCCAATAGAAACAAGAATGACCAAACAATTTGGAGTTATGGCCTCTGAAACCAAAACCCTAATTCTAGGTCATCTGTGCAGTCAAACCTGGCTCTGCTTCCATGCCATTCTAAGTTCTTGTGATTCTTTGACATTCTTGACTTTGAGAGGATATAATATGATGTTTGAACATACATGGACCTCTTTGAAGTGATAGGTGACCTTTGGAGTGGCTCAAGAAGCTCTTGGATTGCTCAGATCACAAACCCTAGATGCAGATGACTTAGAATCTATGCAGTGGATCAAAAATGTAATGTGAGATGCTATGATTGAGTTTATACATATGAAATGATCACAAGCCATGGTGTGAATGGGTGAGGGCAAATTTGGGGTGTTTACACCTATGACAGAAGGCTCGATGAAATTGATGAAAAATTGAGATCCCTGGAGTCTCAAAATTCCCTGGGCTTTGATGTCATGGATATGGGTTTAGTGGATGGGGTAAGGATTCCCCACAAGTTTAAACCACCGTGCTTCGAGAAGTACAATTGAACTTCCTGTCCACGAACTCACTTGCAGTCTTTTCTGGGAAGGCTTAAGGCGTACACCATGGATGAGAAACTGTGGATGTTCTACTTTGAAGATAGTTTGACTGGGGCTTCAAGGGAGTGGTACTCTCACTTGACCAGAACTACTATCAGGTGCTGGAAGGACTTAGCTGAAGCTTTCATCAGGAAGTACCAATATAATCTAGACATGGCCCCTAACAGGACCCTTCTGATGGGTATGTCTCAATCCTCCAAGGAAAGCTTTAGGGAATATGCCCAAAGGTGGAGGCAGCTAGCTGCTGCTGTCCAGCCACCCATGTCGGAAAGAGAAATGGCCGACATGTTCATGAATACTCTGCAAGGAACATATATTGATAGGCTAGTTGCCTTTTCTTCCACCAGCTTCGCTGACGTAGTCATAGTTGGAGAAAGAATTGAAAGCCTTCTGAAGTTGGGCAAGATTTCCGATAATGGTGCAAGTTCATCCAGTAATCCCCGGAAACCTTTTGTGGGACCCCGAAGGACTGGTGAGACGAATGCCATCCATGCCAGCAGGGGCAGACCTCAGTATGATCATAGATCAGTAGCAGTTGTCACTATTCCAGCTTCGATTCCTCAGCAACCAACATATCAACCACAACAACAACCACCACATTATCAACAACAAGTTCAGTTTCCACCACAGAGAAACTACAACAACAATAACAACAACAATCAACAGCAAAGACCCTTTCAGCCGAGACCATCACAGGCAAATAGGGTGATTGACCCTATCCCTATGCCTTATGCCTCTTTATTGCCACAACTCCTGAAACTCAACTTGGTTGAATTAAGGACATTGGCACCGCCAGATCCTTCCAATCTGCCAAGAAACTGTGATGTCAACACCCGGTGTGCTTTTCATTCCAATGCACCTGGCCACAATACCGAGAAATGCAGGGCTTTACAAATGAAAGTGCAAGATTTGGTAGATTCTAAAGCTCTAAACTTTGCACCCCCGCCAAATGTCAACAAGAATCCCATGCCCAACCATGGAGGACCAAGAATTAATGCTATTAAGGAAGATAAGCCGTCTTTCTTAATAACCAGTGTTGGGCAGATACGGACACCTCTGGTAGAAATTAAAGCTCAGCTCTTAGAATGCCAGATGTTCCCCGGGTGCGAGCTCGGTTGTAGTTATTGCAACATTTCGGTAAACGGGTGTGATAACTTGAGAAGCGGCATAGATGGTCTTATCCAGAGCGGCCTACTTCAAATCACAACGTCAGCACCTTCAAATCTAGCAATCTCTTTGACAAGAATTCCTGAGTCTTCTACAAATGCAACAACAATTATTCCAAACAATTCTTCAATCTCATCAACAAATGCTTCATCTGTCACTTCAACAAATCAGATGTCAACAACCATTTCTTCTACAACATCAGCACCCATTTATTCAGCAGAAAACCCGTGCACTTCTTTTTCTGTTCTCGGTGCAGGCATATCTTGTATAGCTTTTACCTTTGCAGGATCTACCTCAATTCCTCTTTGACTAACAATGAAACCCAGCAGTTTCCCGAAACGCACTCCGAAAGTGCACTTGTTTGGATTCAACCTCAGCTTGTACTTGATCAGTCTATCAAATAACTTCTTCAGGTTGACCAAATGCTCTTCTTCATCTCGGGACTTAGCAATCATATCGTCCACATAACACTCAATCTCCTTGGGTATCATGTCATGGAACAATGTGACCATCGCCCGCTGATAAGTTGCCCCGGCGTTATTCAAACCAAAGGGCATGACCTTGTAGCCAAATGTACCCCATGGGATAATGAACGTTGTCTTCTCCATGTCTTCCGGCGCCATCTTAATCTGATTATATCCGGAGAAGCCATCCATGAAGGAAAATACCGAGAATTGAGCAGTGTTGTCTACCAACACGTCAATGTGTGGCAACAGAAAGTCATCTTTTGGGCTCGCTCTATTCAAATCCCAGTAGTCAACGCACATCCGGACCTTGCCGTCCTTCTTTGGTGCAGGTACAATGTTAGCTACCCAAGGTGCGTAACTAGTTACGGCAAGGAACCCGGCATCCCATTGCTTCTGAACCTCCTCTTTGATCTTCATCGCCATGTCAGGACGAGTTCTTCTCAACTTCTGTTTCACAGGAGGACAGTCCTCTCTCAAAGGGAGCTTATGCACAAAGATGTCGGTATCCAACCTTGGCATATCTTGATATGACCAAGCAAAGATATCCACATACTCCCTCAGCATACTGATCAGCTCTTTCTTGACATCGGCCTGCAGACTGGCCCCAATTTTGATCTCTTTCTTGATGAGGCTGAATAACCCGCTCCTCTTGTTTCAACAATCTGACCAATTCTTCAGGGAATTCACAGTCTTCCTCAACCCGTTCATCAGCTTGGTAGACTGGATTGTCAAAGTCATGCGTGGTCATAGCAGGAATGTTATCAACGGAATCCGAATGATCAACACTGCATAGATGATGTGCTTATTCAGAATTTGCTTATTTTGAAAAAGAGACGCTAACACAAAATCAAAAAGGAAAAACACATTGTCGTTTTTATATTTTTTGTGAAAAATTTAAAAACAAAGAAAGAGAACGCAATTTGTCTGAAAATGTCCTTTTATTTCATGGTAAAAAGATGCATACAAAACATGGTGGACCAATATAATGGATCCTAACATCTTGGGCAGAATGCTGGATTTGACAATGCAGTATGATAATAAAAGGAAACAAATGAATTACTCTAAGTGCTAGGTAACTTGGACAATATCTCCAGCAGACCAGTTCTTCAGCTCCTCTCCGGGCACACACGGGTGAATCCAGTTGTCCCAGTCACCATCACTGTCCCCATCTTGACTTGTTGTACAGATTTGATTGTGGTCAAGCATCCCAGCACTTGTAAAAGTAATGGCTTTACCACTTGGAGTAGATCCACCAGGCTGATAACCCAAACCAAACTTGTCGTCTTTCTTTTCCAATTCCAGCAATTTGCCCCAGCCTTGGGCACTACCTGACTGAACTACCTCTTTTGCCTGCTTGTAGGAATGGATGGATGTACCTTCTTTCTCACTACTCTTCTCTACAGGAGTCAAGATACTGACGTTAACTGCTTCGAAGGCTTGATATAGAGTCTCATGGATCTCTCCATCCATCTCTACATACTTGAACGTTGATAAGTGGCTTACGAAGATGTCTTCCTCTCCGCATACTGTGATTACCTTTCCATCCACCACATATTTGAGCTTTTGATGTAGGGTGGAAGTTACAGCTCCAGCAACATGAATCCATGGGCGTCCCAACAAGCAGCTGTATGCGGGCTGAATGTCCATGACGTAGAAGATACTCTTGAAAACTTGAGAACCTATTTTCACAGGCAACTCAACTTCTCCAAAAACTGACCTTCTTGAACCATCAAAAGCTTTGACAATCAAATCACTTGGTCTCAGGACTATACCATCAACATTGAGCTTCATTAATGCCTTCTTCGGAAGTACATTAAGAGAAGAGCCCGTATCAACAAGAACATGTGACAACACAACACCCTTGCACTCTATAGTAATATGTACAGCTTTGTTATGGTTTCGGCCCTCTGACGTGAGGTCTGTGTCTGTAAAGCCTAGCCCGTGGCTTGCATTCACACTGCCCACTACTGCTTTGAGTTGGTTGACAGTGATTTCTTGAGGAACATAGGCCATCTGCAGCACTTTCAACAAGGCCTCCCTGTGTGCAGGAGAACACATCAGCAATGAGAGAATGGATATCTTGGAAGGTGTCTGGTTCAACTGCTCGACCACCTTATAGTCACTCTTTTTGATAATGCGCATAAATTCCTCGACCTCTTTCTCAAACGTACCCTGCCCAGCAACAGGAGTTGTTGTCTCATCAGTCACAACTTGTTTTCCCTTAGCCTTTGCCGAAGCCTCGGCCTCATGATCCCCTCTCAGCACTGGGGGAGCAAATAAACGACCACTTCTTGTGAAACCCCCAACTCCTCCGACGTTCTCTATAGTCGGGTCAGTAGCAACAGACTTACTCTCAATCTTCTATCCAGCCACATATACATCTGAGCCGTAATGCCATGGAATGGCTTTATCGTCTGTATAAGGAACAGGCCCCGACATGGTGATAGTCACAGGACTAACCTCAGGAGCATAGATGGTTACAGGCTCTCTTCTAGCAGGCATCTCAACTTCATCATAGAATATGGTTATGGTTGACACATCATCAGCTTCATTACCAACTTTGTTAAACTGCAAAGATCCTTCATCAATAAAACTCTGCAATCCCCTCTTCAGGTCTTCACACCCATTCTCTGAACTCAAACATTTCTCGCAATCAGAACTGCATCCTGGAAACACTTGACCATTCAACAGCTTCTCTTTCACTACCAATAGAGGAGTTTTCATCTCTTCTATGCTCAGCATCAGACTTAACTTCTCACCACTTTCAACAACATGTATTCTAGCCCCTCCATGATTCGGAATAGGATTCGAAGTAACATTTGGCGGTGGTGCGAAGTTAATCGCCTTGGAGTCTATCATGTCTTGAACTTTGTGTTGTAGCGCCCTGCACTTCTCAGTTGAGTGCCCGGGTGCCCTTGAGTGGAAAGCGCATCTTGCATTAACATCGTACCCCACTGGAAGCTCTCCAGGAGGTGGTGGTGCCAAAGTTCTCAATTGAATCAGATTCATGTCCAACAATCTTGGTAACAAAGCAACATATGTCATGGGGATGGCCTCAAGCACCCTATTAGCCAAGCGAGTCTGCCTTGGCTGATAAGGTCTTTGTTGATAGTTGTTGCGTTGTGGCTGTTGTTGTTGTTGTTGTTGTTGTTGAGGTTGTGCCTGCTGAACTGGAGTAGAAGGAATTGTGACTGCTGCCACATGCTCGTATGGTCTTCTATAACCTCGGCCCCGTCCTCGGCCAAACACAACATTTTTCTCACCCTCCCTTCTCCTTGGAAGTCCACTGAAATCTTTTCTTGCTTCGTTCGAGCTGCTAGCACTTGTATCTTGGATCTTTCCCATCTTCAACAGGGTCTCAACTCTTTCCCCAGCAATTACAATATCATTGAATTTAGTGGCAGAAATGGACGCCAATCTCTCAAGAAACACACCTTGCAGAGTCCCCATAAACATGTCAGCCATTTCATTCTCCAACAGGGGTGGCTGCACTCTGGCAGCGAGCTGACACCACCTCTGAGCATATTCTTTGAAACCCTCCTTAGCAGTTTGAGACATGTGTTGCAATTGAGTGCGATTTGGAGCCATGTCCAAATTATACTGGTATTGTCTCACAAAAGCTTCTGCCAGGTCCTTGCAGCTTTTAATATTGACTCTGCTAAGCTTCATATACCATTCCAGGGAGGCCCCGACCAGGCTGTCCTGGAAATAGTACATCCAGGGTTTTTCATCATCGGTGTGAGCAGCAATCCTTCCTACGAAGGACTGAAGATGAGTCTTTGGGCATGCAGTGCCATTGTATTTCTCAAAAGTTGGAACCTTGAACTTGTAAGGGATTCTAACCCCTGGAACCAAGCCCAAGTCAGTAATGTCAAATCCCAAAGAGCTCTGGGATTGAATAGCCTTGATTTGTTCTGCCATTTCCTCAAACTTCCGGTTCATCTCAGCCCCCTGACCTTCAGCTTCGTCCAGCAGAGTGAACTGTTCGTCCTGGTTATCCATTTGCACATTATTCAACCCATCATTGATTATAGTCACCCCTGGCTGTGTTACAGGTATTTCAACTTGACGTGCGCCCGCACCGTTACGATTATCAGCAGTAGCAGTGTTGTTCCTGGCTTGATTCTCAACCAATTTCCGCAGACGCTCTTGATTCTGACCCATGCCTGCCATCAAGGTCATAAAGTTATCCATCCTTAGCCTCGGGTCAGCTAAGTCAGCTTGCATCTGGTCCATGATTCTCTCTCTGTTGACCTTTGTTGGATATCTGTGTGCGACTGGTTGTTCCCGAACTTTTCTGGGAGCTATAGTGCCTGAAACACAAAGAACGTTAGAAACTGAAACACTACCTGCAAAACAAACAAACAGGTTATATGCAATGCAATGTAACTGCTCATGTTCCCAGGTTTTAAGCATTTGCATGCCCCAGTTCTGGCATCTACTCCAGACAGTCACTTTGAGTATTTAACTTTCAAGCTTTCTCTTTGATGAGTGTTTAGATATTAGCAGTATCAGACAAACGAGTCTTGCATATTCAGAAAAGATAATTTGCACATTACCACTGTATATCATGGACAAACCACTGCCGACCAAAAGATAGAGCATAAAAAGAAATATTCCCCGAGGGGTTACACGCCATTACATGAATGAAAGACAAACAAAATAAAGCAAGACTCCTACAACAAGTCTGTAGGTAGTCTGAAAAATAAACTAAACTAAGGACCCATGCTCTGCCACCTCTGCTCTGCTCTTCTTGACACCCGCTCTCAGCTTGAGCTCTTCAATCTCTTTCCTTGCTTCCTCCAAGGCTAGCTGGCTTTGTGCTAGCTGCTGGGTCTTTTCCCTCCGAATGGTGTGGACTTGCTCCACCTCTTCCTTCTTGTAGGCCATTTGTACCTCAAAGAACTCTTCTTTCTTTTTGAACTTCTTCTGCTCTTCCTTCCTTTGGCCTTGCAACCAAACAATGGATTGTCGAGCTTCCTTGAGAGTCTTCAAAGTCTTTTTGCGTTCAGCTTCTCTCTTTGCCTCCATCAAACCCATCATGTGAAAGTGAGCTTCCCTTCCTACGAAGTCTTTCTCCTTAGCTTCCAAAGAGGCTTGGATCTTCTGCAGCTTTCCTTCTGCTTCATTCTTGGCCCTGTTGGCAAGATGGTACAGGCTTACCATTTCAGCATTCTCCACTCTAACTTCATGCAGATGAGCTTCCAATTTCTTGTATTCTTCAAGGGAAACAGTACTACTCTGGCTTGGAACTTCCTTGGGATACAGTGGAGCTTCAACTGAGAAAGGCATGAGAACCTCTTCCACGTGCTTTTGCAACCAGGCAGCAAATGGTGGATACGTCTTGGGATCAACTCTGCCGAAGTCTTTCTTACCCTTCCTTATCCTGTGAGCCCAGGCTTGGACTGCTTGCAATACTAACTCCTTGTTTCCTTCCACTGGAAAGTACAAAGACTCAGCAAACTCTTCCATTTGTGGTGGATCTCTCAAAGGGTAACCAAACTGCTTCCTGGCTAGTGTTGGATAATAATTGATGACACCTTTCCTTCCCAGCAAAGGCACTCCAGCAAACCTTCCACAACTAACCATCAATTCTTTCCCTAGCAGATCTTTGTCATATCCCCAGGCAATATCTTCAGCAGTTAACCCCATCAATCTTCTTGACCATCTCCATTCATCCCTCATCTCCTTGAAGACACATGACTTTGGTAGTTGTCTGGCAAACCACTCAGCAAACAAAGAAGCACAGCAGACTACTGATCCACCCCTACCTTTCTCATTCCTGTAATGAACACTGTAATAGAAGTCACCCAAAAGAGTAGGCACAGGATTTCCTTTGGCAAAGATAGAGATCACTTCTAAGCTTACAAATTCCTTCTCTCTTGGGAACAAGCTGGACCCATACACCATTAAAGCTAGCAAAGCACCAAAGTCACCCCAATTAGCCTCTGTAGTATATCTCTCTGCCTCTGGGATGAGCACACTCCAAGGGAGTCCTTTGCCTTCACTATCTTTCAGAGCCCTCTTGACTGTAGCAGCTGGCAAACGACAAACTTTGGCTATGTCTTCTTCTTTAAGCACCACCTCAGACCCATAGAAAGGCAATGTCTTTCTGACTGGAACATTCAGCATGCTGGAAATCTCTTCCGATGTAGGAGCTAAGATGTAACCTGGAAATACAAAGCAACGCAGCAGAGGATCATAAAACTGCAACAAGGTATGCAAACTGTCCTTCTGGTCTGCAGTGGGCTTGTCCACAAACTTCAATATCTGGCCATATATTTTCCTGAAATTACCCAAGACTTGGTCATTCATCAGACCTGCTAACTTCTGAATACCTCTAACTTCTGGCTGAAGAAAAGTACAGTGAACATTCTTTTTCCTTGTAACTCTTCTGATTTCTGCCATGGAGATAAGATTTACCAGAACTGGGAGCTGATTAAGAACAATGACCTGAAAAATGGAAACATAAACAGTTAATGCAAGAATGATGCAAATGCAAATACAATGCAGGCATATGATCAACTGGGACCATCTGGAAACTGGAAACTGAACACAAGGACCCTCTGAATACTGGCAAACCAACAGTCCTCTGAATCACAACTCTCTGATAGAAGATCTCAGAACCACAGTACCAAGGAAACCAGTACCAAGAAAACCAGAACTCCAGAACCATAGGATCATAGGACCAAAAATCATGATAAGGACTACTGATAAATGAGTGTATGTTGAGGCCAATGGTTCCTGCACACCTGTAAACCCCTCCAAATCTCACTGGTAGGCTCCGGGTCAGACATCACGGACTCTCAAAGCCGAATAGCAATAATACTTTCACCATCTCCGAGAAATGGCTCATGACCAAATCAGGGAATCGGTTTGGCATTATATACTACGCATGGAGGCCTCAGCTGAGTCCGGGAAATAAGGTCATCCTATGTAAGTCCCAAGTGGGCCCTCGGATACGAATGGGTTTGCCAAACAATGTGGTCTGCCATTGTCATCACTAGAGAGGGATGTTTCCACAAGGTTCTCAATGATCGGTCCCCAGCTGCACATAACTGTCAAGGTTATGAAATGAGAGAGGAAGATCCCCAAATCAAGACATTTCCAAGACGGTCGCAAATCTGGGCGTGGAACTCACTACTACCCCCATGACAAGATCTCATGATGCCTAAGTGGAACCACTCTAAGTCCTAAGGTGCACTCGAGCTGTGGTAATGAGCTCATCTCTCAGAAACAGTAACACCCAAGTCCCACCAAACAGAAAATCCAGTCCAGACAATCCAGTATATATATATGGTGCAGAAAATAAATACTGAAAATTGTAAATAAAGCTGTAAAGAAAGCTGTAAACAAACAACAGTAAAATACAACAACCCACGGAAAACAAACATCTCCCAAAGAAACAGAAACAAACAAGCGCTAGGAGAGACTCACAGGGGAACCAGAGATTCTGGGTTCGATCCCCAGCAGAGTAGCCAGCTGTCGCTCCCCGGATTTCCATCCTGGTACAAACGCGAAAGTGGCGCGAAAAAGAATAGAGTCGCGAGCCAGGCATTTTTATCCCGAAGGAACGGGAATGGTAATGCTGCACAAACCATAAGAAAGAAGAGGAAGGACACAGGTCCAGCGAACCAAAGAGACTGAGTTCGGGAGTCGGTTACGACCTGGGAAGGTATTAGCACCCAGATCGTCCGCCGTACCCGACGGGATCCACGCTTGCAAAAGAAATTGTTCCAAAGGGTGAGGGTATGAAAGCTGCTGCAAAAGAAAAGAACTGAGTTGAATAAAAAGAAACTGAGAAAGAAACTGGAAAAGAAAACAAAGAGGAAAAATGTAGGGAAAATAAAGATTGTGCTCGAACGGGCCCTACCCCGCTGCCTACGTACCTCATCAGGATAATGAGGATCAGAGACGCCGTAGTTCCCCTAACTAGGGGTGGCAAGGAAATTGCTTGTGAATTAAGGCTTGAACTGCCTATGTCATTGCTCAGGTGTTGCAGACTCGGACGACGAGTGCGTAACTGTCTTGCAAAGTGACAAGTAGGAGCAAGTTCGCGTACGGAGCGAATGAGATGAGAAAAGAATTCCCGAAGGAAAGACGCTTATTGTTTGTTTGTGTTTTTTAGAATCTTTTATGAGTGTGTCACAAGGAAGTGAACTCAAGCTCTTTTCCATGGAATGTGCACTTGTCACGACATTCCAAGATGGAATAATAGAACAAGCACACTCAAGTAAGGAGAAGATCCCCAAAACATGAATCCAGAGATTAGGGCTTAGGCTCACTAACTCGTTAAATTATTAAGTGTTTTTGGTTATTTACAGATGAAGAAGTGTTTTTTTATGCTTTTCTTTGTGAAGAAGATACCTTGATCAGACTTGTGCATCACAAGATAAACTTGTACTATCCCAAGATGGGAAGACTACAAGCACCTCATGGGATAAGGCTATTGCTCAAGGCACCACTTCAAACATTATTAAGATGTTTTTTATGGTTATGAGATGAGAAGAGAAGAAGAACCAAAGGATCACAAAGGTGAAAGTCTAATGGGGGACTAAAGAATCCTAAGTGTTATCATGCATGGATACCCTAAGGTTAGTGTGGTTGCCTATCCTAAAGAAGAAAGAAAGAAGAAGAGAAGAAGAAGAAGAGAGATGAGTAAGGCCTAAGCCCAACAATAAAGGGTTAGCACAATAAAGAAATAAGAAGAAAAAGAGAAAAGATTTGGAGATGTGGGTCTCACATCCACACCTCTCACTTACCATTGCCCCTGCAAGGTTAGCAACAAGCATACAAATGAAATGAAATGAGCAAAATGACATGACAACATCATACAAACAGAAGTGAAGTTGTATATACAAATGTACAATGGATATGCAAGTCATAATAATGAGGAAAGAAGCATGCAAGTTAATATGATGCAACATGAATCACATATGTAAACAAATGCAAACTTAAGAAAGATGCAAAGCAAAGATGCACAAACATAGACTCAATGCACAAGACCAGAACCAAAACAAATCAAAGAAAGGATTTAGAAGCAAGAGAGATGAAGAGAAGAGCCACACAAGACCAAACAATCACAATATAAGGTGAAAGAAGTAAGGAAGTGAGATGAAAACACTTAAGAAAAGATGATTTCAAAAGATAAGCTAAACACAAAAGCTTCTAAGACACAAACCCTAAGTCAAGACCAGAATGGAACCCATACCCTAAAAGGACCCCAAATGAGAAGAAGAAGTTGGCACAGTGCCCTTCTAAGCTTATAAGAGAGCTAAAGATCAAAAGGAAGCAAACTGGGACAAGGTGAGAACAAAAATTCACATCAAATCAACAATGCATCTAAAAATTCCACAACTCAAGACAAATTATCTTCAAACATGATATAACAATGAGCCAAAAGGATGTGGAAGAATTCAGAAGCTAAGTAGGTCAAATGAGGGCAAGAACACAAACTAGGGTTAAGAAACTTACATCACAAGGCAAAGACCAAAACACAATGAAAAAATTTCTAAAAATCAGGGGAAAAATCACACAATAACTACATCATCTTAGGAATCCAGGGCAAAAATAATGAACAGAAAACTCAAAATAATGAAATCTAGGGAAAATGAACAAGGCATATTGCTCAAAGAGGACTTAAAAATGAATTAATTGAAATGAGGAATTAATTGCCACGTGGAAATTAAGAAAAAATGAAAAATAAAAATATAGAAAATTAAAGAAAACTCAATTGGACACTCATGAATATTTTGGGAATTTTTTGATGATTGGAAGTATTTTAAATAATTAGAAAGCAAAATGGAAATAAAAGAAAATAAAAAGAAAAGAAATTAAAAATGAAATGAGGTGGGGTGAGAATAGCAGGGAATTGCTGTTGAAATGAATTGGGCTTATTATCCTCGGGGTGCGGATAGTCATGAGAGGCCCATTAGCTGCGCAGGTTTATGGCTCATATGGTGGAAATTCATGGAATAAGCTGGAAAATACAAGAACCAGGAGATTGATCTAACGCGTGTCATGAGAGACCTCATTAAATGACGTGTAAGATGTATTGGCTGTGAGGTGAGGGACTATGGTTATTAGTGTGGGATGAAAAACATTATGCATTAAAATAGAATCAGCATGCACGTGAGAGGGATGAGGGTTCACTAATACGCGTGGTAGCATCCTGGAGCGTGAGATGGAAGATCAGAGGGAAGGAGTTCATCTTCTTCACTACAAACCCTAACAAGCTTAAACGCAGATTCCGGTGACCGGAGCTAGGGCTCCGGCACCAGAAATTACACCAGATGTGCAAACAATAAATGAAATGAACCATAAGCTCCAGATTGACTAAATGATATGCTCTGAATCCAAATATGAGAATCAAAATAACAATGGATCAAAGAATCATCCGTATCGAACAAGAACAGTTTTGACCATGAAAAATGAAATCCAAATATCTCACTCAATATTGCACTATTTTTGAAACCAAAACTTGCAGCATGATCATTGTACATCTAGGATTAATATGCATATCAACATTTTCATTTCTAGAGATGAAGAATCAGAAGCTTACCTGAGTTACAGATCTTGAAACAATGTGCTAGAAGACCAAATGATGGATGCAAATCACTCCAACTTCACTCTAGATGCAAAATAAATGCATCTAAAGCCTTGAATGTGGTTGGATCTGAAGCTTTGCCAACACCTACCCTAAAATGTCAAGATTGTTGATCTTGAGAGATTGCTTAAATGAGTGTGTGATTAATGATCCTTAGCTTGCCCTAATCAAGGATCTACAATTGGTTTTTGAGTTGAGCAAGTGTGTGATGAGATATGGGATAAAATGAGATTTGTGCACAAACTTTGAAATGAGAGAATGAGAGAGAGCTGGAGCTTTCTGAAACCCTAGCTTCTTTTATATCATGCTATGAACCAATGCTGAAAAAATGAGCTCATTTGCACGTGTGAATCAAGAGAATTTGTGAATTTGCAATACTTGCAAGTTTGGTGTGACCTCATGTAATATTCATGCTTGCCTTGGCCTTCAGCCCCATGTGCAATCCAAATCCAACCCTTGATTATAATACAAAAGATCTTGGCCATTGGATCAAGGTTGTCACACTTTCTCCATGAATTTGCAAAATATCCACTTTTTGAATAACAAACTTGCTTGGCACGAAATTGGTGTATTCCTTGGAGAAAAGCATGCCAAATGAAATATATTTTAACATTGGAACCAAACTTGATCCATTCCAAGCCTAAAAATTAAGTTTCACATCATTTGGCTTTTGGTGCATGCATGAACTTTTGGTTTTGCCCTAGTTTTAAGGATATTTTCGAAGGGCCTATAGAACAAACCATGAATCCCATGAAAAAGTACTTGTACTTTTTGAAAATGGAAGCCCTTAATCTCCAACTTTCATGTTTGACTTTGGTTCATTTGAAGAATTTTTTATCATGTTAAGCTCACTTGAATTTTAGGGCAAAAGTTGCCAAAAATGGAATTTTCTAAAAACCAACTTTGCACCAATTTTGCAAAACCCTTCAAATCTTCATGATTCTTGAACTTTGACCTTTCCAAACCTCTTATAACACTGTAAGGACACCCCTTGGCCAAAAATGTTGGGTTGGACCCCTTGAAATCACACAGTTGACTTTTTAAGGGCACAGTTGACCAATTACTTCATCTACAAGCAACTGATGAATTCCCTTACTTCCTCAAGGAATGTTCTCATGAAAATTGGTACCTAGGATCCTCTTGACATATAAAAGACTTTGCCCAAATGAAATGGCCAAATTTGTGAGGTTTTGATGCTTGAATCTCAAACCCTAGTTTAGGTGCCTTGTGTAGGAGCTTTGCCTTATCCTGGAATCTCTGATGATCCTAAAACCTTCTGAGCTTTTGTGAATGAACTTGAACTTGTAAATGTAATGTAGACCCATCATAGGACTTGCACAAAACCATTGGGCCCCTTATCATAGCTTGTGAGGCCTCAAGAACCTCCACAGATGATCATATGCTTAATGCTAGGACATGAGAAATGTTATGCCTCATCTTTCCATGCTAGGAGGCTAAGAAAATGATATGTTCATGATGAATATGATGTTATATGATGCTTAAAATGAAGAGGGGAAATTTGGGGTGCTACACTGCCATCTGGAGATAAGATTTACCAGAGCTGGGAGCTGACTATGACAATAACCTGAAAAATGGAAACATAAACAGTTAATGCAAGAATGATGCAAATGCAAATGCAATGCAGGCATATGATCAATCTGGGACCATCTGGATACTGGACACTGAACACAAGGACCCTCTGATCAACTACAAACCAAAATCCTCTGAGTCACAACTCTCTGATAGAAATTCTCAGAACCATAGTACCAAGAAAACCAGAACACCTGAACCATAGGACCAAATCATAACAAGGACCACTGATAATGAGTGTATGTTGAGGCAGAGGGTTCCTACAAACCTGTAAACCCCTCCCAATATCACTGGTATGCTCCAGGTCAGACATCACAGACTCTCAAAGCCGAATAGACATAATACTTTCACCATTTCTGAGAAATGGCACATGACCAAATTAGGGAATTGGTTTGGCATTATATACTACGCAGGGAGGCCTCAGCTGAGTCCGAGAAAATAAGGTCATCCTATGTAAGTCCCAGGTGGGCCCTCGGATGCGAATGGGTTTGCCACACAATGTGGTCTGCCACTGTCATCACTAAGGAGGGATGTTTCCACATGGTTCTCAATGATCGGTCCCCAGCTGCACATAACTATCAAGGTTATGAAATGAGAGAGGAAGATCCCCAAATCAAGATATTTCCAAGACGGTCGCAAATCTGGGCGTGGAACTCACTACTACCCCCATGACAAGATCTCATGAGGCCAAAGTGGAACCACTCTAAGTCCTAAGGTGCACTCGAGTCGTGGTAATGAGCTCATCTCTCAGAAACAGTATCACCCAAACCCACCAAACAAATGATACAGTCCAGACAGTCCAGTAATAATAATATGATGCAGAAAATAAATACTGAAAACTGTAAATAAAGCTGTAAATAAACTGTAAATAAATAACAGTAAAATACAACACCCAACAGTAAGCATCCAACACCCAAAGAAACAGAAAAACACAAGCGCTAGGAGAGACTCACCGGGGAACCAGAGATTCTGGGTTCGATCCCCAGCGGAGTCGCCAGCTGTCGCTCCCTGGATTTCCATCCTGGTACAAACGCGAAAGTGGTGCGGAAAAGAATAGTGTCGCCAGCCAAGCATTTTTATCCCGAAGGAACGGGAATGGTAATGCTGCACAAACCAGAAGAAAGAAGAGGAAGGACGCGGGTCCTGCGAACCAAAGAGACTGAGTTCGGGAGTCGGTTACGACCTGGGAAGGTATTAGCACCCCAGAACGTCCGCTGTACCCGACGGGATCCACACTTGCAAAGAAATCTGTTTCAAAGGGTGAATAAATGAAAGTTGCTGCTAAATAAAAGGAACTGGAAATGGATAAAAGAAATGAAAAGGGAACTGAAAAAGAAATGAAAAGGAAAAATGTAGGGAAAATAAAGATTATGCTCGAACGGGCCCTACCCCGCTGCCTACGTACCTCATCTGGACAATGAGGATCTGAGTCGCCGTAGTTCCCCTAACTAGGGGTGAAAAAGATTGCTTGTGAATTAAGGCTTGAACTGCCTATGCCAATGCTTAGGTGTTGCAGGCTCGGACGACGAGTGCGTAACCGTCTTGCAAAATGACAAGTAGGAGCAAGTTCGTGTACAGAGCGAAGGAGATGAGAAAATAATTCCCGAAGGAAAGACACTTATTGTTTGTTTGTGTTTTTTATGAAGCTTTTATGAGTGTGTCACAAGGAAGTGAACTTAAGCTCTTTTCCATGGAATGTGCACTTGTCACTACATTCCAAGATGGAATAATAGAACAAGCACACTCAAGTAAGGAGAATATCCCCAAAACTTGAATCCAGAGATTAGGGCCTAAGCTCACTAACTCATTAACGTATTAAGTGTTTTTGTATTTACAAATGAAGAAGTGTTTTTTATGATTTTCTTGGTGAATATGATATCTTGATCAGACTTGTTCATCACAAGACAATCTTGTACTATCCCAAGATGGGAAGACTACAAGTGTCTCATGGGATAAGGCTATTTTTCAAGGTATCACTTCAAACTTTATTAAGTGTTTTCTTTAGAGTTTTGAGATGGGGAGAGAAGAAGAAACCAAAAGGATCACAAAGGAAAAAGTCTAATGGGGTACTAATGAATCCTAAGTGTTGTCATGCATGGAAAATCCTAGGTTAGTGTGGTTTACTATCCTAAAGAAGAAAGAAAGAAGAAGAGAAGAAGAAGAAAGAAGAATAGAAGAGGAGGGAAGTAAGGCATAAGCCCAACAATCACAAGGTTAGTACAAGTAAGAATAAGAAGAGAAGGGATAAGATTTGGAGATGTGGGAATCACATCCACACCTCTCACTTACCATATCCCCTGAAAAGGTTAGCAACACAAGCATACAAGCAAAACAAAATGAAACTAATGTCATACCAACATCATACAAACAGAAGTGAAGTCATACACACAAATGCTCAATGCAAATGCAAGTTACAAGAATGAGAAAGGGATCACACAAGTTAATATGAGACAACATGAACCATATGGCAAAGCAAAGTAAACTCAAGAAGATGCAAAGCAAAATAAACAAAACACAACCTCAAGGCACAAGAACAAAACCCTAATCAATTTAAAGAAGTGTTATAGAAGCAAGAAAGATGAAGAGAAGAGAAGCACAAAGCTAAACAATCACATTATGGGGAGAAAGAAACAAAGGAGGTGAGATAGATATACATAAGAATGGAAGAACTTCAAAGATAAACAAAATACAATATTTCCAAAACACAAACCCCAACCCAAGATCAGAGAGATACCAATGCCCTAAAGATACCCTAAACAAGATGAAGAAGTTGGCACAAGTGCCCTTCTAAGCTAAGGAGAGGACTTATGATCAAAAAGAAGCAAAATGGGACAAGTTAAGAACCAAAATTCAAATTAAATCAAATATGCACCTAAAAATTCCACAACTTTGGACAAGAGATCTTCAATCATGATATAACAACATGCCAAAAGGATAGGAAGAAATTCAGAAGCTAAGTAAGTCAAATGAGGGGTTAAACATCAACTAGGGTTAAGAAAATTCAATCACAAGTCAAGGACCAAAACCAAATGAACACGTTCCTAAAAATCAGAACAAAAATCACACATGAAGTACATTCTAACATGAGTCCAGAGCAAAAAGAACCAATCAAAAGTTCAAAATGAGGATCAATATGGAAAATGGACAAGACAACATGCATAAAATTGGAATAAAATGAATTAATTACAATGAACAATTAATATCCACGTGTCAAACTAAAATAAATGGAAAATAAAAATATTAAAAATTAAAGAAAACTAAAAGTGACATCCATGAATTATTTCATAATTTTTTGAAACTTAGAACTATTTTTTAAAAAATAAAAAGCAAAACTGAAATAAAAGAAATAAAAAGAAAAAGAAAGTAAAATGAGAAAAGGCCAGGAGGTGCGAATAGAATGGATCCTAGTTCAAATCATTTGGGCTCAAGCAAAGAGGGGGTGTGGATAGCCATCTAGGCCCACCCAATTCTCAGCTTAGCACACAATTATGGGGTGGAAATTCACAAAAATCTGGAAAAAATAGAGACCATAGGATCAAAAGAAAGGACCAGATCAGTCAACTCATTAATTGAGGTCACCAAAATGATTGGACCAGAGAGTGTACACATTAGTTAACATGGGGTGCGTGACATTTGGATTATCAGAATGAAAATATAAAAACAAAAGAACACGTGAGGGGGAGTGTCTCATTAATTGAGGTGGCACAACCACAAGCATTGAGATGGAAAGATCCAAGGGTGCTGGTATCATCTTCTTCGTCCAAAACCCTAAACACACAGGCCCAGAATCCGGTGACCGGAGCTAGGGCTCCGGCACCAGAAAACGCATATAATGAACAAATCTCAATAATAATGGATCAAAAGCTCCAGATCAGATGAATGAACCATGCTGATTTCAAAAATGGCAACCAAAATCACAATTGAACAATGAACAAGCTGGATCGAAGAGAAACAACTTTCACCATGAAAATTCAAATCAACATATAAAGCTCAATAATGCATCAATTTCGAATCTAAAACAAGCAGAATCATCAGCACAAATAGAAGATCACAATGCACACATATATTTTCACTTTTAGATCTGAGAATTTTGAGCTTACCTGAGACTTGCAGATCTGGAATTAGCTTGTTAGCAGCCAAGAAATAGCTGCCAATCCACTCAAAATACAATAGTTGAAAAATAAATGCAACTAGAGCCTTGATAATTTCTGGATCTAAGAGCTTGAAGCTTGCTGCTCTGAAATGGCAAGGTGTTGAATCTTGAGAATCAGCTTGAACAATGGATGGATTTGTGATCCTGAGCCCTCAAGGATGAAGAATATGTGGTTGGTTTGTGAAGAGAGAAAGTGTAGAGAATGATTCGAAGGAAAATGAAAAATGAGCCAAAACTTGAGAGCTGTGAAATTTGATGGATCTGAACCCTTCTAAAACCCTAATTCTCTTATGTATGAGATCATGAAGCAAAGCTGAAAACATGAGGGCCTTTGCACGTGGGAAGAGTGTGTGTGGGAGAATTTGCACAATTTGCAAATTTTTTGTAATATCATGAATCACTCATGCACTGCCCTCTTTCTTGCCCATGTGCATTCCACATCTCACCATTGATTTCAATCCAAAAAGACCCTGGCCTTTGGATGCAAGTCTCACACCTTTCTCATGATCATGCAAATATTACACTTATGGAATAAAATTCACATCATGCACAAATTTGGAGTCATTATTGGAGAAAAATGATCTATTTGTATTGCATTGTAACATTGTAACCTTATTTGGTATGTACCAACACCCAAAAATAAGTTTCAAGCCTTTTTGCTTTTGTGTACAAATGAAAAATCAAGCTTTGCCCTAGTTTTCAAGAAATTTTCGAGGGCTCTATCTTTCAAACCATAAAGGCTATGAAAAAGTACTTGTACTTTTTGAAAATGGGAGGCTTTAATCTCCAACTTTCATGTTTGACTTTGGTCCATTTGAAGAATTTTTCACCAAGTTATGCTCACTTGAAAATTAGGGCAAAAACTTGCTAAAAATGGCATTTTCCATGACGAACTTTACACCAATTTTGCATAACACCTCGAAACCTCATGATTCTTGATCTTTGATCTTTCCAAACCTCTTTTAACATTATAAGAACATCCCTTGGCTAGAAAAATGGGGTTGGACCCCTTGAAATCTCACAGTTGACATTTCTAAGGCACAGTTGACCAATTTCTTCATTTACAAGCAACTGAAGAAATACTTGACTTCCACTAGGAATTTTCTCACCAAATTTCATCCCTAGGATCCTATTAACATGTAAAAGAATTTGCTTAAATGAAATGGCCAAAGTCTTGAGGTTTTCATGCTTGAAACGCAAACCCTAATTTGGGATCACTGTGTAGGAGCTTTGCCCTAGCCTGGATCCCCTGATGATTTTCCAACCTTCTGAGCTTTTGTAAATGAACTTGAACTTGTAAATGCAATGTAGACCCCTCATAGGACTTGCACAAATCCATTGGGCCCCTTGTCATAGCTTGTGATGCTTCAAAATCCTCCACAGATGATCATATGCCTAATGCTAGGTCATGGGAATGTTATGCCTCATCTTTCCATGCTTGGATGCCAAGAATATGATATGTTCATGATGAATATGATGTGATATGATGCTTAAAAAGAAGAGGGCAAATTTGGGGTGTTACACCCACAATTTGTCTCATAACTTCAATCATAATTTACAAACACCAAAAAACTCTCACAAACTCTCTCTAAAGGATCAAAGTTCATTCTCTCAATTCTTTCTCAAGAACACAACAACAACTTCATCAAGAATTCAAGAACACAACAATTCCGATCAAGCTTCTGGTAGCCGAGCCGCCACGAACCACCACCTCCAGTCAACTTCACCACCATAAGACCACCATCTTCCACCGTCGGCAGCCGCGCGGCCTCTCCTCTGTTCATGATCGCGTCTCACTTCCTTCGGATTCACAATTTCTTCATCGATTCTTCATTCGATAAGCTTATTAAAATTTAATTCATGAATAATTGTTGAATTATTTCTTGAATTGAATTTTGAAGTTGAATCAATCTTGTGGAAATTATGTGTATTGATTCATGATTTGATTATTGATTGATTCTTGATTAATTTATCCTAATAATTGTTGTGGTGCATAATTGAAAATGCTTGGTAAAGTTGACATAGAATAATCGGTGCATGTTAGGTGTTTGACAAAATTCCTAAGAGAGCTAATTATTATGACTTGATATTGATTGAAGTGCTTGACTTTTAAATTCATGCTTGTTTCAATGTGCAAATCCGGAATATGATAGATTGATGTCTAATCGATGATGTTGTTCATGTATCGCATGTCGAGAATTTGTTTTGGGTCATAACTTCCTAACCGTAGCGCGTTTTCGCGAATGTGAATAGTGTAAATTGACTTTGTTGATTATTCCTGAGCCATTGGTAAACTTTTTAGTCGATTTCGAACAACTTTTTTTGGCTATTTCGCTACTGCCAGCCGACGAAATTGGCCAAAAAGTTACACTTTCAAGTGAAATTGTCAAAAACCGATTGCATATTTGAATTCGTTGGCACGTTTGCAAGTTACCATGCGATTTCCGTTCAATTCCGAGTCGGTGATTTTTGACACGTTTTTCCGTTTTAAGGCTTTTTAAGTTCGGTTTGGTGCAATTTTAATGCATTGATCCTGTTTTGACTTGTACTTATGTTTGTTGATCATTTGCCATTCATTGCATGTAAATTTGTTCGATTCCGGTTTGAGTTTGCATGTTGTTTATGTTAGAGCATAAGTGTTGCCCCATTTTGAAATAAAATTTCAATGCTTGTCCATGACTCGTATATTCATCTTTTTACTTGATTTTGACTTGTGAGGCATAGGTGCAGCTTCCGGTTGCGCCTCTTTTTGGTTTCTAATGCATTTGTTGAGTTCATGCAAGGTTCTCGCAAAGATCTTAACGACGTTCGTTTGGTTGGTATTCCACTTTATTTGTGGGATACCTTTGGATTCAAATGATATTTTGTGTCGTTGTTTTTGTTTCGATTATGGTGGATCTTCACAAAGTTAATATGGAAGATAAGCATTTATTTTGCTCATGGGAGATTACAAGACTAGGCAAGGAGTTTTTGGATTTCTTTTATATGAAGAATCGGTACTTCGATCAAGTAAGTAATCTCGATGCTCCACTTTTACGCATCATTCTAGTTGTATGCGGCTTAGGATCATATAACTTAAGGTGAATATTGAGCCCTCCCACCCGAGGCACTGGATTTATTTATGATTCTTTATTATATGTGTCGATTTCGGAGCTTAGGGATTAGGTTACGGATTGTAGAATTCACTTCCTCTCGCTTTCCCTTAAAACATCATTTTTTCCCGTTTCGTCGCAATTATTAAAAATAGTTTTGGGTATGATAAAATTCTGAAAAAATTCATGAATGATCCTCATCCTCTTAATTAATTTTTCATATTTTTTGATTCCAGGTTTGATTGGTTTTAGTAATTAATTTGGATTTTTCATTGCAAGCTGTCCCAAAAGGAATGGTATTGACATAAGAGACCAAAACCATTTTTCCCCATAGGTGTGAGATCTATTTTTTTGTGTGTGATTAACCACTAGAATTTGTGACATTTTTATGCTTCTTAGGCATTTTTTATATAATTTTTGGTACCATTTTTGATCCACTTTGTGGAGTTGTTTTTAGGCAATCATGCCTTGTTATCTCAATCGTCAAGTAATTGTTTTGACACTTTGGTACATAATTTTGTGAAATACTTTTAGACAATGTTAGATACTGACTTCAACATTCCAAGGATTTAATTTCATAATTTTTCAAGCCTTTTTACTATTTTTCCATTCCACCTAGATCATAGGTTGAGTTATGTGCTTATTTGTCCCATATCCTAGGATTTAGCAAGGTATTCATGCCATTGGCTTGAGAGACTTTTTGGTAACTATTAGGAGTTAATTATAGGTCACTTTTAATACCTTAATTCCAGTTATAGGTCACTTTTTTGAACAATACTCATTTGGTTTGTTTTGGTGTTTCAAAGTGCATACTTATGTGAAATAGTTTAACTTAAACTAGTTTCTCTTCTCCTCTAAATATTAACATGAATTATGTGGAAATCATAAATGGCTATTCATGCACTTTAATTGCATATCATATCTTATATGCTACTGACCTATAATCATCTCATACACATTTACATGTCATTCATTCTTAACTTGCATCATTTGCGATCTTATGCAATGTTTGTTCATTTGCTCCCACATTTTCTTCTCCTTGCTCCATAGTACTAAGCCATTGCATCCATGATGGTATGTTCATTCATACACATTCATAAGCATTCACTACTGACTTTGATGCTCATTTAATGCATTAATTCATGCTTGTAAGCCATATGCATTCATACTTCATCTATAAGCCCCAACTTGCATTTAGGTGAGCATAGGTGAATTTGTTTGTACATAGTTTGACATAGTTTGAACTTGTGAGATATCCTAGCATACCTAGGGACCTATAGCATTTAGCTACTGACTTTAGAAGTCATGTGACCTTTAGGTACCTTCACCTTTAGGCTTAGGTCTTATTTTGAACCATAGTTCCATTCTAGGACGTTTATGGTACTTAATCACTTTTATGCTTTGATTTTACTTTCAATATGCATTGTCATGCTAACTTTTGTTTTGTAGGGGGGAAGATTGAGGTAAGCATCACTTCATTCCTATCTCTTATTCATTATAATTGTGTTTGCCTTAGCACTTTGTGCTTTTCTCTTAGGCTTTCCCTTTCTTTAGAGTTAACTTAACTTCCTTAGGAAGTAAGTTAGTTTCTAATTCTCTTTTCTTCTTTTCCTTTTATTCATTAGAATTAGAAAATTCCACAAACCATTAGGACCACTTTTGAAAAATGACTAAAGTTAGGATTGAGTCTTAGTTCCCTTAGTTTTTTCCTTTTGCAACTTGAGTCCTTCTTTCTCACCTCATAAAGAAAATAATAAAATACCTAATAAAGGTTGGATGTTCTTATACGCCATGAGACTTTGTTGCGGAGTACTTATACTCGTCCTGTTTCGGGGCGAGGTGTAAGTATTTACCACAATGGATAGGTCTTAGTATGAGAATTTTCACAAACAAATTCAAAACATTTCTCATAAAAGACAAAAAAATAAACAATAAGCGACTATCCTGCGGGAACTTCTTTTCTCACCTCATTCATTCTGAACGCGAACTCGCGACGACTTGTCTCGCATGCAAGACGCTAAACGCACTCGTACCAGACGAGCCTGCAACACCTAAGCATAGACATACGCAGTTCCAGCTGTAAAAAGCACAAACAAATAGTTCCCGCCTTAGTTAGGCGAACTACGTCGACTCTGATCCTCATTATCCCGATGAGGTACGTAGGCAGTAGGGTAGGGCCCGTTCGAGCACATTCTTTATTTTCCCTACATTTTCCCCCTTATACTCTTTCTCTTTTCCAGTTCCTTTCTCATTCCCATTCCAGTTAGCAGTTTTATTCAGCAACATCTTATTTCTCACCCTTTGAAACAAACAAACAAGCGTGGATCCCGTCGGGTACGGCGGACGATCTGGGGTGCTAATACCTTCCCAGGTCGTAACCGACTCCCGAACCCAGATCTTTGGTTCGCAGGACCTTGTCCTTTCCTTCTTCCCCAGGTTTGTGCAACATTACCTTTCCCGTTCCTTCGGGATAAAAATGTCTGGCTGGCGACTCTACCTTTTCCTTGCCACTTTCGCGTTTGTACTAGGATGAAAATCCCGGGAGCGACAGACACACAATTGCTTCTATCATCAACCCTATCAAACTGTAGCAACCCCTTGTCAGTCAGATATTGCAGTCCAACCTTCAAGTCATCACAACCATTAACTGAACTCAAACACCATTCACAATCATAACCACACCCTAGGAATATTTGCCCTTTCAACAGTCTGTCTTTCACTACCAGAAATGGAGTCTTTACTTCTTCCACATTCAAAATCAAGCTTAACCTCTCACCACCGTCAACATCATTTATCCTTGCCCCTCCATGGTTTAGACTGGAATTTGATGTAACATTAGGAGGCGGTGCAAAGTTAATCGCCTTTGAATCAATCAAGTCTTGAACTTTATGTTGTAGTGCCCTGCACTTCTCTGTTGAGTGCCCGAGAGCTCCTGAATGAAACGCGCATCATGCGTTAGCATCATACCCCACTGGAAGCTCGCCAGGGGGGGTGGTGCTAATGTCCTTAATTGGACCAAGTTCAAGTCTAACAACCTTTGTAGCAGTGCCCTGTATGTCATCAGAATGACTTCAAGCACCCTGTTAGCTGGACGAGCTTGTCTCTGTTGATAGGGTATTTGCTGATAATTATTGCGATGCGGCTGTTGTTGTTGTGGTTGAGTTTGTTGCACAGGACTTGAGGGAATAGTGACAGCTGCAACTTGTTCATAGGATCCTCTGTATCCCCGACCCCTGCCTCGGCCATACACAACATTAGTTTCTCTCTCTCTTCTTCTTGGAGTTCCATTAAAAGCCTTTCTCACACCGCTTGAGCTACCCGCACCAATGTCTAAAATCTTCCCCATCTTCAAAAGAGTTTCAACCCTCTCTCCTGCTATCACAATGTCATTGAACTTTGTTGCTGAACAAGATGTCAGTCTCTCAATAAACACACCCTTTAGTGTTCCCATGAACATGTCCACCATTTCATTTTCCAACAAGGGAGGTTGTACTCTAGCAGCAAGCTGACGCCACCTCTGATCGTACTCCTTGAACCCTTCTTTAGCATTCTGAGACATGGTCTGCAATTGGGTACGATTTGGAGCCATATCCAAATTGTATTGATACTATTTCACAAATGCCTCTGCTAAATCCTTCCAGCTTCGAATATTAACCCTGCTCAGCTTCATGTACCACTCCAAGGAGGCCCCCACAAGGCTATCCTATAAATAATACATCCATAACTTCTCATCATCTGTATGTGCAGCAATTCTTCCTACAAAGGACTGAAGGTGAGTCTTCGGGCATGCTGTGCCGTTGTACTTGTCGAAAGTAGGGACCTTGAACTTGTAGGGAATTCTAACCCCTGGAACCAAGCCCAAGTCAGTGATATCAAACCCCAGAGAGCTCTGAGACTGAATGGCACGAATCGGCTCAGTCATCTCTTCAAACTTTCTATTCATGTCAATTCCTTGGCCTTCTGCCTCATCCAGCAAAGTAAATTGTTCATCCTTCCCATCCATCTGCACATTATTCATTCCATCATTGACAATAGTGACCCCTGGTTGCATCACAGGGATCTCTACGTGACGGGCGCCAACCCCATTGCGATTACCTTCATCTGCTTCCCCATTGTTCCTGGCCTGATTTTTTTCCACCATCTCGCGCAAGTGCTCTTGAGTTTGACCCATACCAGCCATGAGGGTCATGAAGTTGTCCATCCTTGTCCTTAAGTCAGCCAGATCTGCTTGCATCTATCCATTACTCTCTCTCTCTCTCTGTTTACTCTTGTAGGATATCTGTGCACCGTTGGCTGTTCTCGAACCTTCCTGGGAGCTATAGTGCCTGAAAGGACATAAACATTAGAAAACTGATGAACCACCTGCAAAACAACAAACACGTTATATGCATGCAATGTAACTATTCATGTTTCCAGGTTTAGGCATTTATATGCCCCAGTTCTAGTATTAGCTCCAGATAGCCCATTTGAGCATTAATTTTCAAACTCTCCCTTTGAAGAGTGTTCAGATCTCATCAGTCTCAGACAAACAAGCTTTGCGTACTCAGAAAATGGTAACTAGAATTTAACATTGCATAACATGGATAACCCACTGGCAGCCAAAGTTAGAGCACAAACAAATTCCCCGAAGGGTTACAAGTCAATATATGAACAAAAATATAAAGCAACACTCCTACAACAAGCCTGTAGGTAGCCTGAACAACAATAAATTAAAATCCTAGACTAAAGGAAAGACTCATGTTCTTCTTCTGTAGCCATCACTTCTGTCTGGTTCTTCTTCACGCCTTCTCTCAGCTTAAGCTCTGCAATCTCTTTCAATGCCTCCTCTAAGGCCATCTGGCTCTGTGCCAATTGTTGAGTCTTCTCTCTTTGCATTTTGTGAACTTGTTCTACTTCTTCTTTCTTGAAGGCCATCTGTACCTTGAAAAACTCTTCCTTTTCTTTATACTTCTTCTGCTCCTGTTCCCTTTGGCCCAGTAACCAAACAATGGACTGGCGAGCTTCTTTAAGAGTCTTCAAAGTCTTCTTACGCCCCGCTTCTCTTTTTGATTCCATTAGACCCAATCTCTGAAAATGAGCTTCTCTCCCAGCAAACTCCTTTTCTTTAGCTTCTAATGTAACCTGCATATTCTGTAGCATTTCCTCCCCTTCATTCTTAGCACGATTCGCAAGGTGGTACAAGTTAACCATTTCAGCATTCTCTATCCGGACCTCGTAGAACTGAGCTTCCAACTTCTTATATTCTTCAAGGGAAACAGTATTCTGACATGGCACCTCTTTGGGATACAATGGAGCTTCCATTGAAAATGGCAGGTGCAATTCTTCTACATGCTTCTGCAACCATGTAGCAAAAGGAGGATATGTCTTGGGATTCACCCTTCCAAAATCCTTCTTTCCTTTCTTCACCCTGTGAGCCCAAGCCTGAGATACTTGTATGATTAACTCTTTGTTTCCCTCCACAGAAAAGTACAAAGACTCAACAAATTCTTCCATACTTGGTGGATCCCTCAGAGGATAACCAAATTGTTTCCTAGCTAAGACTGGATGGTAACTGATCACACCCTTTCTCCCTAGCAAGGGCACATTAGCAAAACTCCCACAACTAACCAGTAACTCCTTTCCCAAAAAATCTCTGTTATAACCCCAAGCTCTATCCTCAGAAGTTAGTCCCATTAGCCTCCTGGACCACCTCCATTCATCTCTCATCTCTTTGAAAGGGCCTGACTTTGGTAATTTCTTAGCAAACCAATCAGCAAATAATGGAGCACAACAACCCACTGATCCACCTCTGCCTTTCTCATTCCAGTAATGAACATTGTAATAGAAATCTCCCAACAAGGTTGGTACAGTATTACCTTTAGCAAAAATGGAGATCACCTCCAAACTCACAAACTCCTTCTCTCCCGGAAAAAGACTAGATCCATATACCATCAAGGCCACCACAACACTAAAATCTCCCCACTTACTCTCTTTGGCATACTCTTCAGCTTCTGGTATAAGCACATCGCAAGGAAGTCCTCTGCCCTCACTATCCTTCAAAGCTTTCTTGACCTTAACAACTGGTATATGACAGACTCTGGATATGTCTTCTTCCTTGAGAACTATCTCTGATCCATAGTAAGGCAAAGTATCTCTGACAGGAATACCCAAAATGCTAGAAATCTCCTCCAAGGTAGGAGCCAAAATATAATCTGGAAATACAAAACATCGCAATAAGGGATCATAGAACTGAAGCAAAGTGTGCAAGCTATCCTTCTGGTCTGCAGTAGGTTTATCCATGTACTTCAAAATCTGACCATACCTCTTTCTGAAGTTCCCTAAAACTTGATCATTCATCAGACCTGCTAGTCTCTGAACACTCTTGACTTCTGGTTGGAGAAAAGTGTAATGGACATTTCTTTTTCTTGTAATTTTCTTAACTTCTGCCATATGGAAAGCTTACAATTACCAGAACTGGGTGCTAAACTGTAAACATCTTGAAAATGGAAACACAAATAATTAATGCGAGTATGACGCGATGAAATGCAATGCAGGCATATGATCAATCTGGAACCACCTGGATACTGAATATTAGGACCCCCAAGTAACTGAAAACCAAGATTCTCTGAGCCATAACCATCTGATAGAAACCCTCAGAACCAAAAGATCAAGAAATCCAGAACCATAAGGACCAAATCATAACAGAGACCATACTGATAATGAGGGTATGTAGAGGTCAAGGGTTCCTGCAAACCTGTAAACCCCTCCCAATAGCATTGGTGTGCTCCGGGTCAAACATCACGGACTCTCAAAGCCGAATAGTAATAATACGTTCACCATCTCCGAGAAATGGATCATGTCCAAATCAGGGAATCGGTTTGGCATTATGTACTACTCAGGGAGACCTCAGCTGAGTCCGGGAAAACAAGGTCATCCTATGTGAGTTCCATATGGGCCCTCGGGTGCGAATGGGTTTGCCACACAATGTGGTCTGCCACTGTCACCGCTAAAGAGGGATGTTTCCACAAGGTTCTCAATGATTGGTCCCCAGCTTCACATAACTATCAAGGTTATGAAATGAAAGAGGAAGATCCCCAAATTAAGACATTTCCAAGACGGTCGCAAATCTGGGCGTGAAACTCACTACTACCCCCATGACAAGATCTCATGAGGCCAAAGTGGAAACACTCTAAGTCCTAAGGTGCACTCGAGCCTTGGTAATGAGCTCATCTCACAGTAACAGTATCACCCAAGTCCCACCAAACAGAAAAAATCCAGTCCAGACAGTCCAGTACATATATGATGCATGAAAATAAATACTGAAAACTGTAAATAAAGCTGTAAATAAAATTGTAAATAAACAACAGTAAAATATACGCACAACAATAAACAATCAACACCCAACAAAACAGAAATACGCAAGCACTAGGAGAGACTCTCAAGGGAACCAGAGATACTCTTGTTAGGAACTCCCCAACAGAGTCTCCAGCTGTCGCTCCCCGGATTTCCATCCTGGTACAAACGCGAAAGTGGCGCGGAAAGAGGTTAGAGTCGCCAGCCAGGCATTTTTATCCCGAAGGAACGTGAATGGTAATGTTGCACAAACCAGAAGAAAAAGAAAAGGAAGGACACGCGTCCTGCGAACCAAAGTGACTGAGTTCGGGAGTCGGTTACGACCTAGGAAGGTATTAGCACCCTAGATCGTCCGCCGTACCCGACGGGATCCACGCTTGCAAAGAAATCTGTTTCAAAGGGTGAAGGAATGAAAGCTGCTGCAAAGAAAAGGAACTGAATTGGATAAAAGAAAAGAAAAGGGAACTGAAAAAAGAAATGAAAAGGAAAAATGTAGGGAAAATTAAGATTGTGCTCGAACGGGCCCTACCCCGCTGCCTACGTACCTCATCTGGACAATGAGGATCAGAGTCGTCGTAGTTCCCCTAACTAGGGGTAGAAAGGATTGCTTGTGTCTTAAGGCTTGAACTGCCTATGTCAATTCTTAGGTGTTGCAGGCTCGGACGACGAGTGCGTTACCGTCTTGCAAAATGACAAGTAGGAGCAAGTTCGCATACAGAGCGATGGAGATGAGAAAAGAATTCCTGAAGGAGAGACGATTATTGTTTGTCCAGTGTTTTTTAGAAGCTTTTTATGAGTGTGGCACAAGAAAGTGAACTCGAGCTCTTTTCCATGGAATGTGTACTTTCTACTACACCCTAAGATGGAATAATAGAACAAGCACACTCAAGTAAGGAGAAGATCCCCAAAACTTGGTTCCAGAGATTAGGGCCTAAGCTCACTAACTCATTGAATTTATTAAGTTTTTCTTTTTGTAATTTTTGAAAAAGTGTGTTTTATGGCTTTTCCTGATGAAGATGGTCTCATGATCAGACTTGTGCATCATGATGAACAATCTTGTACTATCCCAAGATGGGAAAACTACAAGTGTTTCATGGAATAAGGCTATTGCACAGGAGACCACTTCAATCCTTATTAAGTGCTTTTTTATGGTTTTTGTTTTGAGATGAGAAGAGAAAAGAACCAAAGGATCTTAAAGGTAAAAGTCTAATGGGGAACTAACAAATCCTAATGTTTACATGCAAGGGATTCCTAAGGTTAGTGTGGCTTACTATCCTAAAGAAGAAAGAGATAAGAAGAGAAAGAGGAGAATGAAGAAGAGAAGAAGAAAGAAAGGATGGCCTAAGCACATCAAATAAAAGTAAGAAAATATCAAGAAAAGAGAAGAGATAATGATTTGAGATGTGGGAATCTCATCCACACCTCACACTTGCCAGAGCCCCTGAAATGGTTAGTAACATAAGCAAGCCTCATGCAAATAAAACCAAATGAAACACAAGATGAGCATAAGATCAAGCCAAGACAATACAACCAAAATAGAGACTTCATTTACAAGTATCAAGATCAATCATACAACACAACAATGAGAAATGGATTAAACATCTCAACATAAAGCATTACAGATTATCTTGACAAAACCAAACAACTATGAGATAACACAAAGTATACAAAGCAAACCAACATCACACACTTTAAGACCAGAACCCTAACATGTCAAGAATGTGCCTAAGCATCACAAGAAATTAAGAAAAGAAGCAAACAAGTTTAACATTAGCAACATAAGAAACATATAAGCATAAGAAGTGAGGTGAACATATACATAAGTGAATAAACTTCCAAGGCAAGCAACCACAAAATTTCTCAAAGTACAAATATCATTCAAAGACCAGAAGGGTATCCTTATCCTAAAAGGGCTCTAAACAACCTAAGGGAGTTGGAACAAGTGCCCTCCCAACCTAAGGACCAAACATATGACAAAAAAGGATGCAAAAGGAGATAAGCAAAGAATAAAATTCAAATCAAATCAAGCATTCATCCAAAAATTACACAAATTTTCACAAAGACTCTTCAAACATCTAATATTAGTATGCCAAAAGAATAGGATCAAAATCAGAAGCTAAGTAAGTCAAATATGAGTCTAAACATGGATTAGGGTTATGAAACTTCATGCACAAGTTAAAGACCAAAAATAGTCAAGCAACTTTCTAAAAATCAGAAGAAAAATCAACAACAAACTACACTTCAATGTGAATCTAGAGCAAAAAGAATCAATTCAAAATTCAAATTAATGATCAAGATATAAATTCTACAAGATAGCATGGGTTTAAAATGAAATAAAAGCAATTAATAAAAACAAAAATTAATTCCAGCGTGGAAAATGAAAATAAATGGAAAATCAAAAAATCAAAAATTAAAGAAAACTTAAAATATCATTCATGAATTGTTTTGGAATTATTATGAACCTCTAGCTATTTTAATTAATTGAAAATCAAACTGAAATAAAACAAAAATAATAAAAAGAAACCAATGGGCTATGGGTGCAATTAGTGAGAAACTTAGTTCAAAATCTTTGGGCCTGAGAGAGGGAGGAGTGCGAATATCAACTGAGGCCCACAAGCCATGCACAGGATTATGATAATTATGGTGGAAATTCAAGAAAAGAAGGAAAATGAACAAGCCATTGGATCAATCTCACGCATCAAATGAAGTCAACAGATTCAACCAAGTCAAACCCTCAGCAAACCCTAGCACACGTACACAATAACTATGGTGAACTGGAAAACACACAACATTATTGTGAAATTAGAAGGCACGTGAGAGACACCCTCTCAATTTAATGCGCTGGCACAATGTCCACCCTCCAGATCAAAGATCCTACGACCAAAGCATCATCTTCCTCCTTTCAACATTTCCAGAATTCGGTGACCGGAGCCCTAGCTCCGGCACCAGAAAACTCAATCTCAAGAACAAAACATCATGAACAGAGCTACAAACCTCTAGATCTGATCATCTAATCAATCTAAACATGATTCCAACACTCAAATACACAAACACTCCATGAATTCATCAAATCGAAACAAATAAAGTTTTACATCAAACTTTCAAATCCAGATTTCTCACTCACTAGTCATGCATTTTCGAATCTAATTAGTGCAGCGTACTCAGCAAAGTTTACAAATCACAATGCACATAAGAAAAACAAGTTCTAGATCTATGGATTTCAAGTCATACCTGAGATTGAACCACTTCAAAATCAACAGAATAGAGCCTCAAATGTTGCAGATCCGTGCACTTTGATATCCTCTTGCAAAATAAATGCAAGAGGGAACTTGAGAGAGCCTAAATTGAGGAGCTCGAAGGATCTTGCTCTGAACTGAAACTTCTTGTTTCTTCACCTTTAGCTCTGATTGATGAGAGAAATGGAATCCTTGCAGCTTGTAGAAGAAGAATATGAAGAGAGATGAGAGAGATGTGTCTTGGAGAGAGAGATTCGAAAGCTTTTGCTCTTGTGCATGAAACTTTGAATCTGAGAAATGAGAGAGTCTTCGCTTGCATTCAGGACATGCTTGGCTTTTATATCATGTGTATATTACACTGATTAGGGTTTTGTGGTGAGTGGTAGCATGAGTTGTGTGATAGGGATTGTTTTACAAAATTGCATGAAGAAATGAGAATGATAAATTTGCTCGTGCATTTGATTCCCCCTTGCACATGCTAAGCCATCATCCCATCCCTTGATTCATGATGAAATGATCATGTCCCTCAGATGTTAGTATCATGCTTTTCTTGTGATCATGCATTTTTGCATTTTGTGAAATACACCACATCCCATGCATGAATTCTCCAATTTTCTTTGAGCCAAATGCTTCTCATTCCAAGCCTTATGATATTATGGTTTCACTTTTCCCATTGGTCAGCTTAGAAATTACTTAAGTGAGTTTTTGCAAGTGATGGAAAATTGCATTTTAAGTAAAACCCTAAAAATAAGTGAACTTCCAATGGCCATAACTTTTGATCCATGAAGGCTATGAAAATGCACTTGTACTTTCTGAAAATGGAAGAACATACCCTACAACTTTCATGTTTATTGGAAATTCAATTGAGATCATTTTCATCATGAAAGAGGCCTTTGAAAATTAGGGCAAAAGTTGCCAAAAATGGAAAGTTTCAAAACAAACCATATGCCAAAAATGGAAAGTTCTTCAAAACCCCTTGATTCTTGATGTTTGACTTTGCCAAACCTCTTCTAAGGTCTTAAGGACATCCCTTGACTTGAACAATAGGGTTGGACCCCTTGAATTCTCACAATTGACTTTTAAAATGCACAGTTGACCAATTTCTTCTTATGCAAGCAACTATTGATATACTTGCCTTCCACAAGGAATTTTCTCACCAAATTTCATCCATAGGATCCTCTTATCATATGAAAGACTTTGCCCAGATAAAATGGCCAAAGTCACAAAGAAATCCTGCTTTAATGTGAAACCCTAATTTGGGAACCATTGTGTAGGAGTTTGCCCTAGCTTGAATTATCTGATAATCTCTCAACCTTTTGGGCTCTTGTAAAGGATCTTGAACTTGTGAATGTCATGTAGGCTCTTCATGGGACTTGGACAAGTCTTCTTGGCCTCTTGCTATAGCTTGTGATGCCTCAAATCAACCAATAGTTGATCGTATGCCTAATGCTAGAACATGAGAATGTTATGCTTCATTTTTCTATGCAAAGATGCCAAGGACATGACATGCTTATGATGATTATGATATGATAATGATGCTTAAAAAGAAGAGGGCAAATTTGGGGTGTTACACAAGCCACTTGGGATACTTGCAGTCTCCTTATCAGGAGATCTCTTTGCATTTGCATTTAGTAATTATCATTCCATGTGCATCCTCCAAAGCGTAGCATTTCCATCGTCATGGAGCATTACACCATAAATTCAAACATATGCATGCCAACATGGGTTAGTTTTGAGGTATATTACATGCGACCTATAACATCTTCTCAACTTGAAGTACTCCCCGCAGAAGATACTTATACCATTTTCCAGACACCTTTGTCTTTCCAAGTCAATGTTTGTCATTCTTTATGTGGCTTGATTCACTCAGCAGTCACGGGTTTTCTTTGTGGCTTGATTTTGTCAGTAGGAACATTGTCAAGTCTCATTCTGCTAATGGTCTCGTTAAGCCCTGTTTCGCCAATAGGCATTATCCGTGGCATGATTCTCTCAGCAGTCACATGTTTTCTTTGTGGCTTGATTTGCTCAACAGTCACATTGTCGAGTCCCATTCCGCTAATAGTCTCGTTAAGCCCTGTTTCGCCAACAGGCACTATCCGTGGCTTGATTCGCTCAGCAGTCGCGTGTTTTCCTTGTGGCTTGATTCGCTCAGCAGTCACATTGTCGAGTCTCATTCCGCTAATGGTCTCGTTAAATTGTATTTCTCCAACAGGAACCTTTTGTGGCTTGATTCGCTCAGCAATCGCGTGTTTTCTTTGTGGCTTGATTCGCTCAGCAGTCACATTTTCGAGTCCCATTCTGCTAATGGTCTCACTAAGCCTTGTTTCGCCAACAGGCACCTTCCATGGCTTGATTCGCTCAGCAGTCTCCTGTTTGCTTTGTAGCTTGATTCGCTCACCAGTCACATTGTCGAGTCCCATTCTGCTAATGGTCTCGTTAAGCCCTGTTTTGCCAACAGGCACCTTCCGTGGCTTGATTCGCTCAGCAGTCGCGTGTTTTATTTGTGGCTTGATTCGCTCAGCAGTCACATTGTCGAGTCTCATTTCGCTAATGGTCTCATTAAGCCCTGTTTCGCCAATAGGCACCCTCTTTGTGGCTTGATTCGCTCAGCAGTTACATTGCAGGTTATCGTTATGTACAATGATCCCATTCCATCTGGTTCTATTTATGTTACCTTTTTAGAGGTCAAAACAATAAACAAAAATAATAATAATAAAAAAGGCAGATAACATTTTCCTCATACACAGAGTTCAAATTTCCAGGTTTTATTCGAGTATTCAATCACTCCACACCTTGAACGCCTAAAAGTTGTTGCAATTATTCGTTCAGGCTTGTAGATGATTGAATAGGGGTAGCTGTAATACCTCAAAATTTTCCCTCAATTTTTTATCTTAACTGGCTTATGGTTGCATTTCATCTACATATTATATTAGGCCATGACGTTCACAATCACACATTTGCATGGAGTTCCTAAGACGTGGGGTCATATTTTTCTTATTCTTCATGGAACTTTCGGGTATTCACTATCTGAAGATCATTAGGTTAAAAGATATTATGTTGCAAATTTGTATTATGGTCAGGACTTTGTTGCCTTATCAAACACCCAAGTGATTACCGTTTACCATGCAAGTTATTTATGGAAGAGGAGGATTGAGGTTTATTTGAGGACAATTACATTTGAGTTTGTGAGTTCGACTTAGTCACGGTTGGCAAGGTTTATAGTTTTCTTTGTAAAAGAGTTATTCGATTTCAACTGGTTCCCACCTAATTGTAAGTTATATCTCAAGTGATTCCAAATGTTTTCTTGTTCTTTACCATGCCCCGAGGTATCTCCAAGGATCTTTTGCAAGTGGTTCAGTCCATTGAGTCTATGAATTCAAGGTCCATATTTCATGATTACTCGTGTTTCATTATGACTAAGTTCGGTTTCGATATCAGATCTTTAAGGCTTTGGGCACATTGTTTTTCAAATAATTGTGGCGTGAGATTAATTATTCAAGATAGTTAAGGAGTCCAAAGTGATTTTGCAAGTTTTGATGTAATTTTAAATTGGCACTACAATGGGATTCAAGATGGCTAGAATTTGTGATCAAATTATTTATGCTAGTCCAAATCCAGAAGACTCATTACTACCACTTCACAATAGGTCCCTAATGAGGAAATTGAGGGTTGGAAAAAATACGTAACAAAATTACATGAGAAAAATCCATATAACATAACTTGGCAACATGAAGACAAATATAGCTGGAAGATAAAGATAATATAAAAACGCAGGATTACTTTTGGAAAAGAGCTTTCTTAATGCTCACGACAAATGGATCAGTTACAAGGGAATTCAGTGACAAACTTATATTGTTACATAAACCAAAAAATTCAGATGTACAAAAACTAACTCCACAAAAATCAGTTGGGGGATAACTGATATATAACAGAATATCAGTTCAGAACAGGGGGGGTATCGCAAAAAATATCATAAAATTCATATCAGGAAAAGCTCTTCATGGATCTCCAAATTCGCCCCCTACAAGAAAAAATCAAGAACCATCTTCCACCTTCATGATCACTCTTCTCAAACCAAACATCCGAAAACAGTTTCTACAACTTTCTGTAATTTTATGAATCCATCATCCATCATCTTCTTTCAATAACCGTCATCAATTATGCATCACCGAATCATCTGTGATCTTGAAGAAACAAAGAAGAAGAAAACGCAAAGAGTGAGGAAAAATAATTCATACCTGAATCGAACTCACTTCTAAGTAGGTGTCTTCGTTCATGATCATTTCTTCGCTGTTTCCGTATTCTTGCCTTTGGCGTAGTCAGATCGCAATTGGTTGAATCTGGATTTGAGAAAAGAAGATTAAACAAATTGAGTGTTGAGACGGAGGTAGGAGGATCGGAAACAATCTCACACCAGCAAATTCACCTCCAATTTCACTGCAACAAAACCTCATCATACCTTGCAATTTCAAGAACAAAAATTTCAACAGATCATTATCAGTAAAAGAAAAGCAGAAACGAAAATCGGAAAGAAGCCTTCCATTCCTCTCAATATCTCTCTTGCAACTCTTCACCATAAAAACTTCAATCTCTAACAAACTTTTTCTTTCAATCTCTAACAAAAAATTTCTTCCAATCTCTAACAAAATTAACTTCTAACAGAATTTCAACAAACTTTCAATAAGCTTTTTACCTGAGGCTTATCACAAGAGCACTCTCCAGCTACAATAAATCAGAACCTGCTTCATCATTCTTTTTCGGCTGCAATTCCATAATATTCAACCCTTTCCCATCTACATCTCTCCCTCAATCCTCCATTCTTCCTCTTCTTCAATTCCGAAAACCACCATTCTTCTCCATGGTTTTGATCTTAATCCTCTAGCTTCAACCACCTCAACCAATCAACCATTAACCTTCTTCACAACTTCTTCAATCTTTCTTCACCTTCATTCCACTTCAACACCACTCCTCAATCCTTATTCTTCTTCAGTTCGTCCAAACGCATCACCATTTTCGACCTTTAAGAACACCAAAGCCTGCAAGTTCCATTGCCACAACACTCAAGAACGCGAATATTCAACGGTAGAAATTCAATATTACAAATCTGCATCGAATTTGCAAAAAGATTCAACAACAACGATTCGCAAAAGAGAGAAGAAGAGGGCTCAGAATGAGTTCATAGCAAAACAAACCTGTATTTTCATCATTTTCTGAGACCGAAGACGAGTTTTGCAAGGGTTCGTTCATTTTCGAATCACTCTCGGCATCTAGAATCTTCCATCTGCGGACAAGAGTCTTCGATCAGTCACCTTCAACGTAACCAACGCCATCGTTCCTTCGTCAAGGTGCGAAATCCTCTCCTTCCCTTGTAGTTATGGCGATTATTAGTGCGGATTGCATCGATGTGTTTTTATTTCTATTGATCCAATCTGTGCATTCGATAATTCATTAGGAGAGAGTGTCTTTGGATTCAGGATGAGAGCAAGATTTAGGGGGAGGTTTAGGTTGAACGCTGCGAGAGGTGAGGTGTTTGGGCCGGTGGCCGGAGAGGTAGGCGGCGAAGTTTTGTGTAAATAAGGTTAGATGAGGGTGGCGAGTCTTGGCCAAGAAGAAGAAGACGACGTCTGCGACGGTGGAAGAAGAAGGATTGAACTTAGGGTTTTATGCTTGGTGTTTCGTATAGTTGTTCAATTGGTTTATGTAATTAAGTTTTTGTTATAATGGAATATTAAGAAGTTTAATAATAAGAATAAGGAATAAGTTAAGAGAATATTAGGAAGCTAATAGCAATAAAAATGCGGTTAATCACATTAAAATCACCATCATGTACCATTTCAAGGTTCAAGAGGATAATATCAAATTTTGTGGATTCCCTAGCCACACCGGCGGAGACACTTGTCACTGTCCAGTAGGTGATGCCAGTAGTTGATCACGTGTGGACGGTACACCATAATACCATAAGCATGCGTCTATGAGTGGTTTGATGAGATTACCATAGGGAGACTCTTGATCGTGTGGTATAGATCAAGTCAACGAGGTTGACCGAAGGTCCATGGCATACACCTCTAAGACCCAGCGCATGTGGGCCTAAGAATTCTGCTATCCGCACCCCTGGTTGCTAAGCCCATTAGTATAATAACTTCAAAAAATTCATAAACGCACCCCCCTCCTTTATGTTCTCCTTTTTAATTTCTGTTTTAGTATTAGTTTGATTTTTAATCCATAAAAATAGTAAAAGGCTCAATAAAATTCCATAAATATTTTGGGAGGTTTATAACTAATTTTAGAAATTTGTTGTATTTTTACTTTCTGAATTTTGGCATTTTTCGATTTAATTTCAATTTTCCATTTAATTAGCTTTATATTGAATTCTTTTATGAACACTTTATTTTATGCATTTTCTTTCTCCCACCTACTGTAGGATTTTTTGGCCCATTCTTTTTACTATGATTAGAGGACTAATAATAGGACTTGTAATAATTTTTGTTAGATTTTTTAGGCCATCTTATCCACTGTTTTGATAGCTTAGTTTGTGTAAAATTGTTATTAGTTCTTAGGTATATTTAAGTGACTATTTGTCATAGTTAGGCTTTGAATGTTTAAGATATTTATATTATAGTCAGGTTAAGGACCTTAGAGAATTAATTTCATATTTTTTCCAGGAATTTTACTATATTTATTAGTGCATTGGTTTTAGTTAATTTTTACATTGTAAATCAACCTAGTTTAGCTTAGGATCTTATGGTTCATTAAGATTTAGTTTAATTAGGTTTAATCTTAGAATATTAGGAGAACTTAATATAGTTTAGCTACTGATTTTAGAATGACGATATTGAGTAAATTCCTTTAGTTTCAGTATTTAGAATTAGAATTCCCATTAAGTATGCTTACATGAAAATTAGCCTCATTTTTAGTTTTATGCTTTAATATGCACTTTTGGAATTAATTTCTTCTTCCTATTTTCATGTTTTTGCCTTAATATTTGTATTTCTACTTGTATAGGTTCCCCTCTTTTCCTTAGAACCAACTTAACTTCCTTAGGAAGTAAGTTGAGTTCTAGTAGTTTTTAGTTCCCCTTTCTTCCTTAGGGTTAGAAAACTTCACAAACCATTAGGACCACTTTTTCAATATAATGAATAAATTAGGGTTAAGTCTTAGTCCCTTAGTTTTTTCATTTTTGCAACTTGAGTCATTCTTTCTCACCTCATGAAGAAAATAATAAAAATACCTAATAAAGTTTGAATGTTCTTATACGCCATGAGACTTTGTTGCGGAGTACTTATACGCGTCCTGTTTCGGGGCGTGGTGTAAGTATTTACCACGATGGATAGGTCTTAGTATGAGAATGTTCACAAACAAATTCAAAACATTTCTCATAAAAGACAAAAACAAACAATAAGCATGCGAGACAATAAACGCACTCGTACCAGACGAGCCTGCAACACCTGAGCATAGACATACGCAGTTCCAGCCATAAAAAACACAAACAAATAGTTCCCGCCTTAGTTAGGCGAACTACATCGACTCTGATCCTCATTTTCCCGATGAGGTACGTAGGCAGTGGGGTAGGGCCCGTTCGAGCACATTCTTTATTTTCCCTACATTTCCCTCTTTCTTTTCATCTTCTTTTTCAGTTCCTTTCTCATTTCTCATTTCCATTCCAGTTAGCAATTCTTTTTTTCTGCAACGGTTATATTCTTTTACCCTTTGAAACAGACAAATAAGCATGGATCCCGTCGGGTACGGCGAACGGTCTAGGGTGCTAATACCTTCCCAGGTCGTAACCGACTCCCGAACCAAGATCTTTGGTTCGCAGGACCTTGTCCTTTCCTTCTTCCTCAGGTTTGTGCAGCATTACCTTTCCCATTCATTCGGGATAAAAATGCATGGCTGGAGACTCTACCTTTTCCGCGCCACTTTCGCGTTTGTACTAGGATGAAAATCTCGGGAGCGACACATACTTATCCTTAACTCCGTTACATATCCTGACATACTCAAATTCCCGTTTGACTTTGCGGATCAAAGTCCTCGTTTTGCAACGAATCAAACTTCGCGTCCATGTCCACACGCTTGTTTCCGATATCGGGTTAATTTCCAACTTACCACTTTCACAGTCTATCAGTTGCTTTATACTTAATCATCTATTCTCATCTTTCCATCGAAGAAACATACCACGTTAAAACCTTCCTTTGATTCTCAACACGAGACAAAATACTCCAGGTTACCTCGACAAGGTTCCATAAGGCATATTGGTAAGATCCCTTCCTTGTACAATTTCCCAACAAAAGCATCTTATTAAGATCCTCCAATCACTAACGCTATATCAAAAGTTGTCAAACAACTTCCTTTACCAATTCCACTTGGTCTTACATCAAACCTGTAGCCATTTATATTGGACACTTCATTCTTTCAGTATCCTACCATAGACAACCCACTTTGAAAAAAATTTCCTTTGATCCTCAACAATCTAACTAGATTCTTTCATTTGTCCCCTTCCACTATGATTTCAAAGCCTAACAACGGAGATACCACGAATTCTCAAATAGTACTAAGAAGCTGATAGTCTGCGGAGAAAATACTTATCAATCAGAGCTCTCACCAACTAATAGAATAAGAACTTGCAACATGCAACGATAGAAAGATTCACTTATCAACTACAAGTTCATAACATCGGTCCACACTCTCCAACGACAGAGATACCGGGGTTGTACTGCTGCAATCATAATCGATACAATTCCAATCCCAATCTAAACTTGAAACAAATTATCCAATTAGGCTTAACCAATCAGACCAGGGTTACTACGTTCCATAACAATTTTCTTTACAAAATTTCCATTCGATCTAAGTTTCTGCCAACACAAGGTCTCCATCAATAACAACGCAGTCGCATCACAAAACTTACAATAACTAGTGGGTCACCAATACCAAACCTAACTCTTCCTTAGTACACCTGCGGATTTCCATAACAATTGCCCTTGAAGACCATATCCGACTTCCCGTTCAATCCATTTCTCTCAGGGGTCTCGTTCCTTAAACTGTCCAATTTGCACGCATGACTTCGGAACATTCATTTCTCAATCTTACTCAGAAGATGACTTAACATCCTTATCTCTGGGTATGACTTAACTGCACACAATTGGTATCACTTTTACGGTTTCCTTAACTTGATGTTAAGAATTAACGATACAAAAACTGACCAACCGTTCTTCTCTTATCCACATAATAGTTCAAATACCAAAACAATTCCGGAGATATCGACACTTCATGATCCTCGTAATCTCGCAACTTAAAATCTTCAATAGTCGTAAGGATGACACCTATTATCTAGATCATTTAATGTCCACCAAAACTTGTTCAAAGGAAAGTTTAACACTTCACCCACTGGCATTTCAAACGGAAATCAGAACAGACTCACAGCTTAGAAGGTAAGATTCATTTAAGGTTCTCAACAAAAGTTGTAGATGTCTTGAATTGGCAGAATTTTTGACCAACAAGGAATATTGAATTCAGTTCAGAATGTCCTATCAAATGTTGGGACATTAGCAAACAGAGTATATGAACTTATTTCAGGATGTCTCACAAGATGTTGGGACATTGTGTTAATGACTTAAGTTCAGTTTTTCAGGATGTCCCAACAGATGTTGAGACATCTCAAACCTGCTACCAGAATTAATTATTATCTAACTGATCAGAGATATTTAAGGAGAGTTATCTGGAATTAATTAATGATGGATAAAAACAGAACAAGGCGCATCTGTAGGGAGTTTTATATTGAGGATTCAGATTAAAACAGAAGACCTAAATCACCTAGAATCTAGGAAGTAACAAACCCTAAATTCAAGGTGGAAGCTGCATGCGCATTAGGGCTGGATCATTCTACAGAAAGCCCAAATTACAGATACCTATTTAATCAATAGAAACTCATAGAATTGAGTACGAATTTCAGAAGACCAAATAGGGTGTCTAGTGTTTTTAATAGCAGGTTGTTTTTATTGTACCACTTGATGAGCTTTTAAGCATAAGTGCATTTGTGACTTGATTGAAACTGTGAAGTAAGATCAAGCTGTACTGTTTGAAGAATGTCTTCAATTTTATTAAACTTGTAAACTTGATCACTGTGTGATTGAGGGGGAGTGAGTAGGGTACTCTTATCTAAGTTGTGTCTTAGGTAGAAATTGCATTGGGTAGTTATAAAGTGATAGATTAAACAGGGTGGTTTAAGTCTAGAATTAATATTACTTATAGTGGATTTCCTCCTGGCTTGGTAGCCTCCAAATGTAAGTGTGGTTATACACTGAACTGGGTTAATAAACTTCTGTGTTGTTTACTTTTCTTGCTATTTAAGTTTTGGTTAAATCTGTCAAGTGTTGGGACATCTCTTAGGACATCTCATACCTGATCATAGAATTTCAATTGGCATCAGAGCAGGCACCCTGCCTGTTTATACTGGGTGAGATCTAGGGAATACAAATTCTGGAAACATGGACAAAGATATAGGGTCAGTAAATAGACCACCTATTCTGGATGGATCAAATTATGACTACTGGAAACCAAGAATGATTGCATTCTTAAGATCACTTGACAACAGGGCCTGGAGAGCAGTCAACATTGGATGGGAACATCCTATCCAAGACACCAAAGATGGATCTAAAGTGTTGAAACCTGAAGAAGAATGGAGTAAGGAAGAAGAATATTCAGCACTAGGCAACTCCAAGGCCTTAAATGCTCTATTCAATGGCATTGATAGGAACATCTTTAGACTTGTGCATCACTGTGAGCTAGCCAAAGAAGTATGGGATACTCTCAAAACAACTCATGAAGGAACATCAAAGGTAAAGATGTCAAGACTTCAACTTCTCACCACCAAGTTTGAAAATTTGAGAATGAAGGAAGATGAGACAGTTCATGAATTCTACATGAACATCTTAGAAGTAGCCAATACTTCTGGAGCTTTGGGAGAAAAAATGACTGATGAAAAACTTGTAAGAAAGATCCTCAGATCTTTGCCAAAAATATTTGACATGAAAGTCACAGCAATAGAAGAAGCTCAAGACATATGCACTATGAAAGTTGAAGAACTCATTGGTTCCCTTCAAACATTTGAGATGGGAATGAATGACACAAATGTTAAGAAGAACAAAAGCATAGCCTTGGTAACAAACACTGATGAAGAAGAAGATGATGAATCAGAAACTGGTAAAAGCTTATCAGACAACATTGCTATGCTTGGAAGACAATTCAAAAAGATTCTCAGAGAAATGGAAGGCAAATCCAATCCTAGTGGAAGATACACAAACTCTTCTGAGAACAAGAGATCTTTTGATGCTAACAGAAGGTCAAATTATACTGAAAAGACCAGTCAAGAAAAAGGAATCAAATGCCATGGATGTGAAGGATATGGACACATCAAGAATGAATGTCCTACCTACTTAAAAAGGCAAAAGAAAGGACTATCTGTAACCTGGTCTGATGAAGACTCAGGAGGTGATTCAGAAGAAGAATCAGCTAAGCATATCACTGCTTTAGCTGGACTATGTGAGTCTGAAAGTGAATCCAGTGATGAAGAGCTTACTTATGAAGATCTTGAGCAAGCATTCAAAGATCTGTACAAAAGAAGCACTGAAATATGCAGTGAGGTTATAAAGCTAAAGAAGCAGAATGAGGCATTAGAAGATGAAAAATCAAGTGATCAAGAGATCATTGACACCTTGAAAAGTGAAGTAACTCTTCTCAACTCCAAGTTGGAACATATGTCCAAATCTGTTAGAATGTTGAACAGCAGCTCAAATACACTGGATGTTATTCTCAACAACAATAAGCACTCAGGGGATAAAAGTGGACTGGGATTTAACAGAATACATAAAGATGAAGCTAGCTCTAGCAAAACAACTTCAAAATCCATACAGTCAAACAAGATGTCCCAACAGATGCTTCAACATCAGGAAAAGAACACAAAGTCAAACATAATGTTCCAATAGATGTCTCAACATTCTGGAAAGAACAAAATGAAGAAGAAGTATCAAAGATGGAGATGCCATCACTGTGGAAGATTTGGACATATCAAACCTCATTGTTATAAGCTACATGGATACTCAAATCAGATGTGTCAGCAACCTTCTAAGCAGAAAATAGAAGCTAAAGTGTTGCATAGACATCAAAAAAATCAGCAACCTCCTAAGCAGAAGACAGAAGTCATCAAGAAGGTATGGAGACCAAAAACTAGCATTCAGACTGATCAAAGCTACATACCCAAGAACAAGATCAACAATCAATATTGGAGATCTGCTGGTGAACAACACACAGGGCAAAGTCATCAAAAGAAATCTCAACTCAAATGGTCAAAGAAAAGTGTTGCATATATAGCACATACATCACTAAGAGTATCAGCTAAGGAAGACTGGTATTTTGACAGTGGATGTTCAAGACACATGACTGGATTGAAGAACCTGCTAGTAAACTTAAAGTCACATTCATCCAGGTATGTAACCTTTGGAGATGGAGCTAAAGGAGAAATCAAGGGAGTTGGGACCTTGGACTGTCAAGATGTTCCAAGATTAGATGATGTGCTGCTAGTTAAAGGTTTAACTGCTAACCTGATCAGTATAAGTCAATTATGTGATCAAGGGTACAGTGTAAACTTTACCAAAACTGAATGTATAGTGACTAACAAAGAACAAGAAGTGGTCATGAGAGGAGCCAGATCTAAAGACAACTGTTACATGTGGGAATCTCAAAACCTCAGTCTCACTTCAACTTGTTCTTTAGCTAAAGAAGAAGAAGTGAAACTATGGCACCAAAGGCTAGGTCATCTTCATTTCAGAGGCATAAAGAAGATAATATCTATGGATGCTGTAAGAGGTATTCCTAAACTGAAGATTGATGATGGCAAAATATGTGGTGAATGTCAAATAGGCAAGCAAACCAAGATGTCCCATCCAAAGCTCCAACATCTGACAACTTCCAAAGTTTTGGAACTATTACATATGGATCTTATGGGACCTATGCAGGTTGAAAGTCTTGGTGGAAAGAGGTATGCCTATGTGGTGGTTGATGACTTTTCAAGATATACATGGATAAATTTCATCAAAGAAAAGTCTGATGTATTTGATGTATTCAAAGAATTATGCCAAAAATTACAAAGGGAAAAATCCAGCTGTGTGATCAGAATAAGAAGTGATCATGGAAAAGAATTTGAGAATCAAAAGTTCTTAGAATTCTGCTCTTCAGAAGGAATCAATCATGAATATTCTTCACCTATCACTCCTCAACAGAATGGGATTGTTGAGAGGAAGAACAGAACTATTCAAGAATCAGCAAGAGCCATGATCCATGCTAAAAAGTTACCTTTGTACTTCTGGGCTGAAGCTATGAACACTGCTTGTTACATCCATAACAGAGTTACCTTAAGGAAAGGAACTTTGTCCACAATATATGAAGTCTGGAAGGGCAGAAAACCCACAGTTAAGTACTTTCATGTGTTTGGAAGCAACTGTTACATTCTGGCAGATAGGGAGCAGAGAAGAAAAATGGATCCTAAAAGTGATGAAGGGATTTTCCTTGGATACTCTATCAACAGCAGAGCATATAGAGTATTTAATTCTAGAACCAAGGTCATCATGGAATCCATAAATGTGATAATTGATGATGCTCCTACAGATGTCCCAGAAGATGTTGGAACATCTGCTGATATCAAGATTGAAGATGAAGAAAAGAATGATCATTATAACTTCACTCAAACTGATACAAGAACAGAAGAATCCAGCAAACCTCCCTCCATCAGAATACAAAAAGATCATCCCAAAGATTTGATAATTGGTGATCCCAATAGAGGTGTGAGCACTAGATCAAGAGAAGTGATTTCAGGTTCTTGTTTTGTTTCTAAAATAGAACCTAAGAACATCAAGGAGGCTCTTACTGATGAATACTGGATTAGTGCTATGCAAGAGGAATTAGGTCAATTCACAAGGAATGAAGTATGGAATCTTGTTCCTAGACCTGATGACATAAATGTGATTGGAACAAAATGGGTATATAAGAACAAGTCAAATGAACAAGGAGTTGTTACAAAGAACAAAGCCAGACTTGTAGCTCAAGGATACACTCAAATTGAAGGAGTTTACTTTGATGAAACCTTTGCACCAGTAGCAAGGCTTGAATCAATCAGACTACTTTTGGGAATTACTTGTATCTTAAAGTTCAAGCTATTTCAAATGGATGTGAAAAGTGCCTTTTTAAATGGTTATCTGAATGAAGAGGTATATGTAGAACAGCCTAAAGGATTTGTTGATCCAAGCTGTCCAAATCATGTATACAAACTGAAGAAAGCACTTTATGGTCTGAAGCAAGATCCAAGGGCATGGTATGAAAGACTGACCACATTTCTTATCAAGCAAGGGTACAGAAAAGGTGGAATTGACAAAACCTTGTTTGTTAAAGATGAAGAAGGAAATATCATAATTGCTCAAATATATGTTGATGATATTGTCTTTGGTGGGATGTCTGATAAGATGGTCAAACATTTTGTCAAGCAGATGGAATCTGAATTTGAAATGAGCCTAGTAGGTGAGTTAACCTACTTTCTTGGTCTACAAATAAAGCAAATGGAAGATTCAATGTTCATTTCCCAAAGCAAGTATTCCAAGAACATAGTCAAGAAATTTGGAATGGAAAATGCTACTCATAAGAGAACTCCTGCTCCCACACATTTGAAGCTGACTAAAGATGAAAAGGGTGAGAATGTAGATCAAAGCTTATACAGAAGCATGATTGGAAGCTTGTTATACTTGACTGCTAGCAGACCTGACATAGCATTTGCAGTAGGTGTATGTGCAAGATATCAAGCTGATCCAAAAGTCAGTCATCTCAATCAAGTCAAGAGAATTCTTAAATATGTTAATGGTACTTGTGACTATGGCATAATGTACTTTCATGGATGTAAACCAATTCTCACTGGCTTTTGTGATGCTGATTGGGCTGGAAGTGCAGATGACAGAAAAAGCACTTCAGAAGGATGCTTCTTTCTAGGAAACAACTTGATTTCTTGGTTCAGTAAGAAACAAAATTGTGTACCCTTATCTACAGCTGAAGCTGAATATATAGCAGCTGGAAGCAGTTGTTCTCAGTTGGTTTGGATGAAGCAAATGCTCTCTGAGTACAATGTCCCACAGGATGTCATGACATTGTACTGTGACAACTTAAGTGCAATCAACATATCAAAGAATCCTATCCAACATAGCAGGACCAAGCATATTGATATCAGACATCATTTCATCAGAGATCTTGTAGAAGAAAAAGTGATTTCATTGGAACATGTAGCTACAAATCTGCAGTTAGCTGATATCTTTACCAAAGCATTGGATGCTACACAATTTGAGAACTTAAGGGGCAAACTGGGAATCTGTTTATGTGATATTTAGCAGTTAATGAGATGTGCCAACATGTCATATGACATTGTATGGCATAAGTTCCAGATGGCAAAACAAGTCTGGACAAGAACCTTGGGAATTCCATTCCTAATGATTTACAATGTAACGGCTACTTATTTAGTAACTACTTATAATCAGCTATCAAGATTCTCATCATTTTATCACAAGCGAATCTCATTAACTAGCTATTCTTCAGAAATCATCAACCCTAAAGCTCTTCATCCATATTCCTTAACAATGTCTCAAAACCCTAACACTCCTGAAGAAGTTCTCAACAAAGAAGACGTAGTTCATGCAACTCCCATATCTGTAGTTCCAATGAAATCAACCCCATTGGACGAACTCAGAGGAAGTGCTTCTCACACTAAAAAGCCAAGAACTCCAAAGAGAGCTAAAGATCAAGTCTGCAGCAAAGCCAAAGGAGGCATTCCTTCACCTGCTAACATGCCCCCAAAATCTTCAGAATATGTGGATGATTCCATCAAGGAGATTGTCACCCAAATTCTTTTTGAACAGAGAAGAGTGAGTGGAATTTCTATTCCTCTAAACACCATGCCTGCACCTCAAGAAGAACAAGCTCAAGCTGCAGAGGACACTCCTGCTCAACAGGATGTCCCAATAGATGTTGGAACATCTGAGGATGAGAAAAAGAACTCATCTAATGCTGCTGCAGAAGAATCTGAGGACCAGAAACAGGCCTCAAATGAAAGTGATGAAGAAGACTCTGAGGATCAGACCAAAGCCTCAAATGAAGATCAAATCTCTGCTGATCAACCAGCTGAAGAGGAGACTGCTCAATCTCCTCCAGTGGTGAACCTTGAACAAGACTCTGATACAAAGATCATAGCCTCTGTTAGACCTAGCATAGCCAAAAGGCTCAGGTCCAGGAAAGGAAAGATGCAAGCTGAAGCTGAAATTCCTGAGAAGAAGAAAGCTTCCCCAAAGAAAGGCAAAGCTAAAGTTGCCTTTGGCCCAACAAAACAATGGAGTAAAGTTCAAACTCAGAAAAGAAAAGCTGTCACCCCATCAGACTCAGATGTTGAATCAGATGTCCCAACATCTCCTCCCAAAAAGAAACCAGCACCATCTAGGGCTTCATCTGCTGTTCCAGAAGCCCCCTTGGACAACATATCATTCCATCATGTCTCTAGTGTCAACAGATGGAAGTTTGTGTACCAAAGAAGGGTTGCCCTTGAAAGAGAACTGAGCAGCAATGCACTTGAGTGCACTAAACTGATTGACCTCATCTCTGCTGCAGGACTATTCAAAACAGTCTCAGATCTCTCTCCCTGCTATGAACTTCTTGTCAAAGAGTTCATTGTTAATCTTCAGGAGGATTGTTCCAATGGTAAGTCCTCTGAGTTTAGAAAAGTTTTTGTTAGAGGTAAGTGTGTAGAGTTTTCTCCTCAAATCATCAATCAGTACCTAGGAAGAGAAACAGATGGACCAAATGAGCTAGGTAAGACAAATAACCAAGTCTGCAAGGTTATCACTGCAAACCAGGTCAAGGCATGGCCTGTGAAGGGAAAGCTCTCAGTGAGCATGCTTACAAGAAAATATGCCATGCTGAACAGGATTGGTACAGCTAACTGGGTGCCTACCAACCACACATCTTCAATCTCCACTGGCCTGGCCAGGTTTATCTATGCTGTGGGAACTCAGACTAAGCTGGACTATGGTGCTTACATATTTGATCAGACCTTGAAGCATGCCAGCTCTTCTGCAACAAAGCTACCAATAGCCTTTCCCTCCTTGCTGTGTGGTATAGTGCTCAATCAATACCCTGGAATTCTCACTGACAAGGATACAGCCTGCAAAAGAGAAAGCCCCCTGGCTTTTCACTACAAATTATTCCTCAGTCATCATGCTGCAGATGTTGAAGCACCTTCTGGGACATCTGCAGGTCCTTCAACTGCTAAGACTCCAATCTCCAAGAAGGCATTAATTGTTGAGCTAAAGAGCACATGCAAAGAGCTTGAAGCAAGGAAGCTGAAACTTGAAGAAATCATCCAAAGGCTGGAGAGTGAAGGAGATCAGAAAGCTGCCTCTGATGAAGAAAGTGAAGTTGATGAAGAAACTGAAGTTGAGGAAGAAACTGAGAGTGATGAATCTGAGTGATCATTGTATGTGAGGACAATTGTAATGACAGCATTGTATTTCTGGATTAGTGTCTTTGGCCCCATAATTTGTGTCTAACAAGGGGGAGAACAACAACAACAAATTGTATTGCTGTTTAATTATGAATGAAAAATCTGTTTGCTTATGTCTGAACTGAATAAGTGTGTTTTGATAAATATTTCTGTTGCAACAAGACTGGATACATATATGTTTGAGGGGGAGTAATCTCAAATAAGAATCAACAGAAAAGTAATGCTATACTCTGATAAAAAGAACTTCTGCTGCACTCTGAAAACCAGAAAAGATGTTAGCCAAAAATTAGCCAAAGGGGGAGTTTGTAGATGTCTTGAATTGGCAGAATTTTTGACCAACAAGGAATATTGAATTCAGTTCAGAATGTCCTATCAAATGTTGGGACATTAGCAAACAGAGTATATGAACTTATTTCAGGATGTCTCACAAGATGTTGGGACATTGTGTTAATGACTTAAGTTCAGTTTTTCAGGATGTCCCAACAGATGTTGAGACATCTCAAACCTGCTACCAGAATTAATTATTATCTAACTGATCAGAGATATTTAAGGAGAGTTATCTAGAATTAATTAATGATGGATAAAAACAGAACAAGGCGCATCTGTAGGGAGTTTTATATTGAGGATTCAGATTAAAACAGAAGACCTAAATCACCTAGAATCTAGGAAGTAACAAACCCTAAATTCAAGGTGGAAGCTGCATGCGCATTAGGGCTGGATCATTCTACAGAAAGCCCAAATTACAGATACCTATTTAATCAACAGAAACTCATAGAATTGAGTACGAATTTCAGAAGACCAAATAGGGTGTCTAGTGTTTTTAATAGCAGGTTGTTTTTATTGTACCACTTGATGAGCTTTTAAGCATAAGTGCATTTGTGACTTGATTGAAACTGTGAAGTAAGATCAAGCTGTACTGTTTGAAGAATGTCTTCAATTTTATTAAACTTGTAAACTTTATCACTGTGTGATTGAGGGGGAGTGAGTAGGGTACTCTTATCTAAGTTGTGTCTTAGGTAGAAATTGCATTGGGTAGTTATTAAGTGATAGATTAAACAGGGTGGTTTAAGTCTAGAATTAATATTACTTATAGTGGATTTCCTCCTGGCTTGGTAGCCTCCAGATGTAAGTGTGGTTATACACTGAACTGGGTTAACAAACTTCTGTGTTGTTTACTTTTCTTGCTATTTAAGTTTTGGTTAAATCTGTCAAGTGTTGGGACATCTCTTAGGACATCTCATACCTGATCACAGAATTTCAAAAGTCATGTGTCAATCGGTTACCTATCCGAGGCTAAACGATCGAACACAACTGAACACCATCTTGCAAGATGATTCTCCCTCTCGATGTTGAGATATGAGCACAAACGCTCGCCATTCACAACTCGAGATGGCACAAATGGGCACAACATGCAGATCACAACTCCAACAAACAAATAAGTATAATTACCATTCTGACACGGTCACAACACATATACACCATGGAATGGCTCGATCCCACTCGCACAATTACATTATCAAAAAGGGTTTAGTCGCATGCTAACACTTAGTTTGTCCATGAACGAATCCAACACATAACTCTTTTCGGGAAGAAAAAACACAATGAACATCTCATCTCTAGTATACAACCTTGTCCTCTCTCTTTAATTCCTTGGCGAGAACTAAAATAGCAACAACATTCTCAACCCCACTAGAGATAAATCCTACATACTTTGATTATTCCTTACACTTGAAAACTGAGGTAATGCGCTCCTCTAAAGAACCTTCGATGCCTCTACTTAAATGTAAATCGGGGTTCCCTTACCCGCTACTAATCATTTCATAGAATATTTCCACAGCTTTCTATTGGTACCAAGAACCCTTCAACCAACGACGATGACCAGCCACTACTAGTAGGGTAATCAATTACTCGATCACAAAAGGAACTTCTGATCTTTATTGTTACCTAAGTCTCCCTGCTCATTCCAATCGTAACAAAAGTCACAACCATCCCAAAAGATGATTCCCAACCGACCAAATCTAAAAGAAACCAGCGGACGAGTGTAAACACCCCAAATTTTCCCTCACTAATTTCACACCATGTCTTGTGATCTTTCATTTGTTGCATAAACATAAGCATATCATCTCACATTGCATATTTGTTTCATCTGCATAGTTCAAGTTCATCTACATCTAGGGTTTGTGATCTGAGCAATCCAAGAATCCATTTGAGCCATCCCAAAGGCCTCAAATCTTTCCAAGAGGGTCCATGTGTGTTCTATCGTCATATTATATCCCTCAAAGTTCAAGGAAGTCAAGAAATCACAAGAACTGGCAAGGCATGGAAGCAGAGCTAGGGTTGTCACTACACAGATGACCAAAATTAGGGTTTTGGTTTCAGAGGCCTTAACACCAAATTTTTAGGCCATTCTTGTTTATAATGTTCTTAAGATGCTATAAGTATCATGTGTACCAAGTTTTATGAATAAATTCATTGTGGAAGTCACATGTTCATTAGGTAACTTCTTGAGCAAGTTAGAGCAAAATCAGGGCATCTGAGGCCCCCAACAATGGAACCAAAGGGGTATTTTCATCAAATTGAAGTTATATGATCTTTATTTGATCATTGAAGTGCTTGCAAGTTCACAAAATTGAAGAAATTTGAGCTAAACCAAAAGTTGCCAAAAATGGAAATGACTTGTAATGGAAACATTCCATTTTGGGAAAGTTCTCCAACCTCCTCTTTCTCAACCAATAATGCTTCAAATGAAAAATTCTTGGTCATGAAAGTTGTAGATTAGGTCTTTCCCTTTTCAAAAAGTACAAGAACATGTTCTAATTCATTATGGAACTCAAGTTATGATCTTTCAAAGTTGGCAAAAATCCTATAATTTTCAAGAATGCACCAAAGAGGATTTTTTTGCAAAAAACCACTTGCCAAGGCTTCTAATGACTTCTAATGTGCCCAAATGTGACATAATATGATCAAACAACTTCAAAGCATCAGAATTGGCCCAAGAATTGGAAGGTTTCATGCCTTGAATCACAAGATACACCAAAGAGGGAAAATTTGCAAAACACATAGAAACCCTAGCATCAAGTGATCCAGCTGTAATGTTTCAATCCTATGGACCTCCTTGAACTCAGCTGAGGCCAGACACCCCTTGCAACCAAGCCTGCCATGACCCATACCTCAAGTACAACCAAACTTGACTTTTTGCAAAATCACTCATACCAATCAGCATAGCCCACACCAACTATTCTGACCTATCAAGGCATGATATGTGGACTTTATGCAAGCCATAACACACAACACACAAGCTTGAAACACAGCCAAGCTCAGATTACACAAACTCTCCCTCAAACTTAATCTCTTCGAAACTCTCAACTCCCTCAACAAAAATAAAAAATTCCTTCACTAATCATCTCCACATAACCCCAGGATCATTTCCCACCCTTCACATTGGCCTGAAACCACCTCAAACAAAAACACGATTTCCCTCACCTCTGAACTGAAACCTTCAAAACACTCCATATAAACTCCTTTCAAGCATTCCAGAAGCATAAGGGGATCAAGGGGAGTGGAAAAGCACCAAAGAAGAGCCCAGAAAGTTCCAGTTTCGAAAGCTTCAACTCAGGTAACCTCAAGAACATTTTTTCCAGAAATGTGTTTTTAGGTTCTTATATTGTTCTATATGTTGCACTGATCATGGGGATGTGTTTGGTTTTGAAAATGATCAAGAAATAAGCATGTACTGACTGTCTGAAACTTTGCCCGTGAAAATGATTTTGTTCGTTTCCCTTGATTCATGAAAAATAAATGGATTTTGTTGTTAGATTCTTGTTTAGGATGTTTAGTTGAGTGAATCTGGAGAGTTTGATGTGTTTTAGTGGCATTTTGAGAGAGATAGGATGAAGGTCTCACCGGAGAAGACGACCGAAAGTCTTCTCCGGCCACCTGAGGGTCATTAACCCTAATCTGAGTAATTAAGGCATGTTTGAATTAGGACCCTTAGATTGCATCTCCCGCGCGTGTTTGAACGGCCCAAATCAGTCATTAAACCCTAACCCTTAATTAATTAATTAATTTAATTTGAATTAATTAGTCAGAATGAATCTCAGCCACTAGATTGCGCGCCAGTCAACTCCCTCCCAATAACTTTGAATCTCAGCCTTAGGATCAGCTGACTTTCCCTTTTAATTCATTTTTATTCATTTTTATTATATTTCTTTTGCATATTTATTTTAAAATACTTAGAAAAATCCCAAAAATATTTCCTTTTGCATTTTTATTCCAAATTTTTTTCTTAATCAGAAAATGATTTTTATTTTATTTTTTGCATAAAAATTGTATTTTTAAAATATTTAAATGTTTATTTTAATTAATTAATTGAATTTAATTAATTAAAATACCATTTAAGTTTCTAAAAATCACCAAAAAAATCAAGAATCATCCCTTTGCATTTAGAAACATTTTCAAACTCTTCACACAAATTTCATTTTAGGTTTGATGATCATTTGAGAATTTTATTTGAATTAAGGGTCATTTAAATCCTATTTTTGAACCCTAACTTGGAAAAATCTTTTCTGCCTAACCAAGAAGAGTTTGAAGATGATTCGTTTGGCATTATTTTGTGCATATCATGTAGTTTCTAGGATATTTTTGGCATGAATTTATCTTTCATTTTTAATTTGTTTAGCATTTTACATTGAGGATCACCCAAAAAACCCTAGAAACTTAAGAAATTCATAACTCCTTCTAGGTTTGGCTTCGGACCTCCCCCTTTGGATGGTAACCTAGTATAAGTTTAGGGTTTGTTTGAATGTGATTTCAATTTTTTATCATGTTATTTGCTTTTGTTTTGGTCATATGCATCTCATGTTGTCTTAAACCCCTAAGTTTGCATCTTCACTTGCATCCATCTTGTATATGCATCCATACATGAACTTGCCATGACATTTCATACATTCATATGTCATCTTAGGCATATTAGGACATGTTAGAATCATGCTTGATCATTTCTTCATTCATTTCCTTTCATAAACTTTCATGAACTTTCAAACTTCAAAGCATGCTTCCATTTGCATCTCATCTTTGTATGATCATCCATATACACTTTGCATGCCTTTGCATCATGTCATAGCATCATTTGAATCATGTGCATGCTTCTGGTTTTGGTCTTTGCCTTTGCATATACATTGTTTCATTTCTTTTCTTTCCTTATGCATCTTGTGCTAACATTTTCAGGTGGTAAGTTAATTTGAGAGGTGGATTTGCCGTCACCTCCCACTTCTTCTCATCTTTTTTATATTGCATCCTTGCTGAATTTTTGATTTTCTTTGAGTGGGCTTGCTCACTTGTGCTCATCTCTCACTTTCTTTCTTTAAGTTACCTATCTTCTTCAGTGAAGTAAGTAACTTATTTCTTCTACTTCTTCCTCCTTTCATCTTGCTTCTCCTTGGTGGCTCCCTTGAAGATCTTTCTCAAGCCTTACAAACCATAGGAACATCCAACCATGATAATAATTAGGGTTGTGATTAGTCCCCCCTTAGTTTTCACCCTTGAGTCTTCTTTGTGTCTCTCTTCTCATCTTATCATTAGAGACTAAACCTTTAAGGTTTTAGGACATTGGAATTAGGGTTATGCCTACATCCTTCTCTTAGGATGGAGTGTATAACTTTAATCCTAAGTGTTAAACCCTTAATTTGTTTAAACCTCTTAATCAATTCATCTAATAATCACTAAGACATCAACTTGTAACTTGGGCCTTACATTAGGGTTCTAATTCTTCCTTTATGGTTAAGAAGGACTAACCCTAGTATTTAATGGACAAGTCCCCCTCAAGTTGTCTTGCAAACATAAAATCCACTTTTTAATCTCACCTCTTAATTAAAATCCATTTAATAAAGGTTTGTTTTGTCATGAATTTAATCCCTAACCATGGATTAAGTTGAGGTATCTTCCTCAGCTTAAGTGTTCTCATCTATTATCCTTCTATTAGGATGGTGTAATGAGTTCATAAATCCTTGATTATGGCTTAAACTCATTACTTAACACTAAACCAAAAAACCAAAAAAACATCTAAATAATCACAAGTAGGTTAATGATCTTAATCCTACATCATCATGGCAATTAGGTTGAGATGATTATCTCATACTTAAGTATTCTCATTATCCCTAATCAGGGAGGATATAATGAGTTTACAAGCCTTTGATTTAGGCTTAAGCTCATTAACTTATGACAAACTCCAAAAAAACAATAAAAGACTGAAAACACAAAAAAACAAACAATAATCGTCTCCTTCGGGATTCGTTTCTCATCACCCTCATTCATAAACGAGAACTTGCTTCTTCCGTCTAATGCAAGACAGTTAGGACTTGAGCCAGACAAGTCATACACTTGAGCATAGACAAGCAAGCAGTTCACAGTCAATTTATCTTACAGTCTCTTTGAGTCGAACTACGGTGTTCTGACTTCCTAATTGCACGAGAGGATACGTAGGCATAACTTAACAGTTATCGAACAAAAGTCTATGTGTCTTCCCCCTCTCTCAGCATTCTCTTTTAAGCCTCATTCCTGAGCATTTCACCACTTTTGCACTGACACCTGCACATTCTTTCCCAACTTTTGCACACGAACAACATATACACCTACCCCTTTAAACACAATCTTTTAAGCGTGGATCTCATCGAGTACGACGGACAATCTGGGTGCTAATACCTTCCCAGGTTGTAACAAACCCCCTTTCTCAGTTTCTCTGGTTCGCAACCATCTTATCCATCTTTTTCTAGGTTTACGCAGCATTACCTTTCCTCCTGGATAAAAATGCCTAGCTGGCGACTCTATTCAGTTCACTTCATTTCTCTTTTCTCCGACCATTCGCGTCTGCACCCTATCTGACCAGGTGTCTTTTCGGGGGAGCGACAGCTTGGCGACTCTGCTGGGGACCTTATATTGCAACCAGGGCTTCTGGTTCGTTTTGTGGGTTTCTCCTAGCGCTTGTTTGATTTGTGTTTACGGGGGTGTTATGTGCTACTTGCTTTTATTTATTGCTTTATTTATTGCTTTCTGTACAGCTTTATTTATTGCTTTCATTTACAGTTGTATGCATTTCATACTATTGTCATATCATTGGTGCTGGATCTCCTGTCTGTTTTGGTGGGTGGGGATCATTGAGTGATTAAGGTACCATACCAGGGACCTGAGTGACACATAGGCTAGAGTGGCTTCATATTCTTTCCCATTCCATTTCGGTCTGGTGCGGGAATATGAAACACGGTTCAGACATGGGTTTCTTCTTGAGAACTCTGTGCTACAGATTTCCTGTAGTACTAGGGCTATCTGGGAAGCCTGCTAAGTCTGGATGACCTTTTATGACCTTCAGCATCTGAGGTAAATTAGAGGAGGATCTTTTATGGTTATTGTAAACACTGTACCTCCGGGTTAGAAGTGTTTACACTTCTCATAACTGATCCAAGTTTGAGGATCCTTGTTCTAGAACAAAACATGTGAGGGGGTTGGGATGTTTACAGGTTTGCAGGAACCCTTGGCCTCATCATACCCTGTTACCAGTTTTGTTTAAGAATGCATCACTTTGGACAGTTCTTGTGAAACCCTGGATTTGTGACTCTTTATTTGAGTCCCCCACCTGGTTACTGGATTTCTAAGCCTCCGTCCGGACTTATGAACACAAGCACTTGATCACAAACCCTTTGCATATCATTCTGCATACATCATTTTTGCATCATTTAACATTTGCCTATTTGTTTTATAGGGTATCCACCTTCTTATCTTTGGTTTGGTTTTGACCTATTCTGCTGCTCAGACTGCTTCAGTTACCTACATCAGCATCTTCATCAGAGTTCCTTCTCCAACCTTCATTAGTTTGTCTTCATCAGAGACTCTCCACCAGCATTTTCACCAGAGATTCTTCCCAGTTCTCTTCATCAACTGTCTTCATCAGAGACCCATCTTCAGCACCTTCTCCAGTTATCTTCATCAGTTTTCAGTAGTTACCTCCATCAATGTTTCTCATCAGTTTCTTCACCAGCATCCATTATCAGCATGGATACTTCCAGGAAGAGCAACATCACATACCACTTCTTTGAGCCCATCCTGACAGGCATCAGACAGATCCAGTCTCTCATTACTCCTGATCATGTTCCATTATTCAGGGAACATTATGGAGGCATATTGGACATGATCATGGACCTGGATGAATCCCAGAGGAGCATGATTCACACCTGCCTACAGTTTTATGATCATCCTCTCAGATTCTTCACATTCCCTGATTTTCAGTTGGGACCTCTACTAGAAGAATTTTCCATGTTGTTAGGTGTCCCTATCAGAAGAGGGATTCCTTTCAACCCTGATATGGTTGCCCCCAAGAATGAAGACATAGCTAAGGCATTGCATTTGGAGCGTGCCCTCATTGACCAGAGCATGACCACCAAGGCTGGGGTTCCAGGCCTTCACTTAGACTTCTTGATCTCCCAGGCCACCCTACATGCTGCAGCAGGGAAGTGGGATGTTATTTGTGCACTCTTAGCCCTCAACATATATGGAGTTATTTTGTTTGCAGACGAGCCAAAGTTTGTAAGCAAGAATTCTATTCACCTGTTCTTACTGAGGAACCCAATACCTACCTTGCTTGGAGACTTATATTATTCAGTGCACCAGAGGACTTAGAAGCAAAAAGGAAGACTGGTCAGATGTTGTGCTTCCCTCTATTACTGTTGGTTGCTAAGACACTTGCCGAAATCAGATACTTTCCTGAACCCTCATCAGCCAAGGAACTGGGCTAAGAGATTGATTGCCCTGACATCAGAAGACATCAGATGGTGCACTCAGAGCACCAAGGGCAAGGACATCATTACTAGTTGTGGACAATATCCTAATGTGCCTTTGATTGGAGTAAAAGGTTGCATCAATTACAACCCTTTAATTTTTAAGAGACAATTAGGGTATGCTTTGGTTCATCCTCCAAGAGGGAAAGACTTGACTGAAACCCTCTATTGTGACATCCAGCACAACTCTGCTATTGTTAGACAGGCAGCCTGGGCCTGGGACAACATGCAGACTAAGGGGACAGCCATCCTTGGAAAATGCAACAATATAGCTTCAGCATAGTATCTTGATTGGTCTCGTACCAGGGAACAGATCACCCAGATGCCATTCACCTTGGAAGATGTACTTGGACCTTCAACAATGCAACCTGCGGCTACTGTCAGTTTGGAAGAGTTTGAGAAACTAAAAGAGAGGAATACTCAGCTCTCTGAAGCCTGGAAGAAGACTCTCTGGGAGAGGAATGACAGCCATTTGGATAATGAGAGGTTAGAGAGGCTCCGAATTGAGCACCTGACCAAGATTGAGAAGACGGATGACTACATCAGAAAGGCTAGAGTAGGGGAATTAGTACTGAAGAATGCTTGCAAGGAAGCAATGACTCAGAAGGCTATGGAAGAGCATTATCTAGAGGAGAGCCAGGCTAGGTGGATCAGGATCACTGAGGCCCGTGCACAGGAAGATCAGAGAACTCAGGCTAAGATAGAGCAACTGGAGGCCAATGAGAAGAAAAATCAGGAGGCATTATTAGCAGCACAGAAGGAGATATCTGAATTAAAACTCTGGGCGGGGTTAAAGAGGTCAAAGGATCATGATAAGCACAAGAAGTTGACCAGTTGCATTGCCACCAGGAACCTCCTCATCAGGACTATCACAGAGCACCCGGTTGGTCCAGTGACTGAGGCCCTCCTGAAGGAAGTCAGAGAGGATGACTTTGGGCTGGATGTTTGAATCTTTTTGTTTGTACTTCATTTTGATTGTATTTCCTTTTTTTGATGTATTTTGACCCGCCATGGGAATATCATTGTTATCAAACTATGTAATTTCACTCTTTATAATATATATGGTTTGTATTATTTTTGGCGGGCTTTATCTCTCTGCAACATCATCAACATTTCCTCGAGGTCTGGAAGGGTCAAAACCAAAGAACCAAATCGGATACCCTTGGAAAATAATTAGGCATCCTGCATTGCATACTAACATTTTCTTTGTTTTTTAGGTTTTTGATTTGTTGTTGTTACTCACTTTGTTGTGGTTTCAGGAAACATTGCTCGCAGAAGAGTGTTCCCTGTCAACAGAATACACTGGTACCCGACAAGAAACAACCTTCCGGGACTACAGATGGATCAAGTTCAGCAAGATGGCCAATGAAAGGGTTGAGATGAGAAATCAAATGACTCAATTCATGATAGTGATGACTGGTCTAGCTCAGAGCCAGGAAAGACTGAGGGAATTAGTTGAGCGACAAACTCCTGAGTGTCGCTCCCCCGAAAAGACACCTGGTCAGATAGGGTATAGACGCGAACGGTCGGCGAAAGGAGAAAATGAAGGGTAGGTAGAGTCGCCAGCTAGGCATTTTTATCCCGAAGGAAAGGTAATGTTGCATAAACCTAGGAAAAGATGGATAAGACGGTTGTGAACCAAAGAAACTGAGAAAGGGGTTGGTTACAACCTAGGAAGGTATTAGCACCCAGATTGTCCGTCGTACTCAACGGGATCGACGCTTAAAAGATTTTATTTAAAAGGGGTAAGTGTATGTGCTATCTGTGTGCAAAAGCTGGAAAAAATATACAAGTGTCAGTGCAACAGGTGAATGCTCAGGAACTGAGACTTAAAAGAGAATGCTGAAAGAGGGGGAAGACACAGAGACTTTTGTTCGATAATAGTTAAGTTATGCCTACGTATCCTCTTGTGCAATGAGGAAGTCAGAACATCGTAGTTCGACTCAAAGAGACTGAAAGATAAATTGACTGATGAACTGCTTGCTTGTCTATGCTCAAGTGTATGACTTGTCTGGCTCAAGTGCTAACTGTCTTGCATTAGAAGGAAGAAGCGAGTTCTCATTTGTGAATGAATGTGATGAGAAAAGAATCCCGAAGGAGACAATTATTGTTTGTTTTTTGTGTTTTCAATCTTTTATTGTTTTTGGTGTTTGTCATAAGTTAATGAGCTGAAGCCTAAATCAAAGGTTTGTAAACTCATTATATCCTCCCTGATTAGGGATAATGAGAATACTTAAGTATGAGATAAGCATCTCAACTTAATTACCATGATGATGTAGAATTAAGATCATTAACCTACTTGTGGTTACTTAGATGTTTTTGGGTTTTTGTTTAGTGTTAAGTAATGAGTTTAAGCCTTAATCAAGGATTAATGAACTCATTACACCATCCTAATAGAAGGATAATAGATGAGAACACTTAAGTTGAGGAAGAGACCTCAATTTAAATCATGATTAGAGATTAAACTCATGACAAAACAAGCCTTTATTAAGTGGATTTTAATTAAGAGGTGAGATTAAGAAGTGGATTTTATGTTTGTAAGACAACTTGAGGGGGACTTGTCCATTAAACACCAGGGTTAGTCCTTCTTAACCAATAAAGGAAGAATTAGAACCCTAATGTAAGGCCCAAGTTACAAGTTAATGTCTTAGTGATTATTAGATGGATTGATTAAGAGGTTTAAACAAATTAAGGGTTTAACACTTAGGGTTAAAGTTATACACTCCATCCTAAGAGAAGGATGCAGGTATAACCCTAATTCCAAAGTCCTAAAGCCTTAAAGGTTTAGTCTCTAATGATGAGATGAGAAGAGAGACACAAAGAAGACTCAAAAGTAAAAAGCTAAGGGGGACTAATCTCAACCCTAATTGTTATCAAGCTTGGAGGTTCCTATGGTTGGTGAGGCTTAAAAGGGATCTTCAAAGAAGCCACCAATGGAAGAAGCAGAAGAAAGGAGGAAGAAGTAGAAGAAACAAGTTACTTACTTCATTGAAGAAGATAAGTAACTTAGAGAAAGAAAGTGAGAGATAAACATGAATGAGCAAGCCCACTCAAATTCAATAAAAAATTCAGCAAATATGCATATGGAGAAGATGAAGATAAATGAGAAGTGAAGGCAAATTCACTTCTCAAATAAACTTACCACCTGAAAATGTTCGCACAATATGCATAAGGAAAGAAGTGAGATGGAATGATGCATATGCAAAGGCAAAGATCAAAATTAGAAGCATACACATGATGCAAATGATGCTATGACATTATGCAAAGGCATACAAAGTGTAATGAATGGTCATACAAAGATAAGATGCAAATGGAAACATGCTTTGAAGTTTGAAAGTTCATGAAAGTTAATGAATGGAAATGAATGAAAAACATGGCAAATGAATGAAGAAATGATCAAGCATGATTCTAACATGTCTTAAGATGTCTAAGATGACATATGAATGCATGAAATGTCATGGCAAGTTCATGTATGGTTGCATATGCAGGATGGATGCAAATGAAGATGCAAAAGTAGGGTTTTATGGAAGTATGAGATGCATATGAACACATAGAAGCATATGTCATGATAAAAAATTGCAAATGAGCTCAAACAAACCCTAACCCCATATGATATCACACCCCAAAGGAGAAGGTCTAACTCTTAACCTAAAGAAAGTTATGATTTTTCTAAGTTTGCTAGGGTTTTAGGGTGCTTCTAAGGGAAAAATGCAAATCAATTCAAAAATGAAAGCTAAATTCATGCCAAATATATCCTAGAAACTACATGTTATATGGAAAAAATGCAAAAAGAATCATCATCAAACCCTTCATGGTTAGGCAGAAAATATTTTTCAAAGTTAGGGTTCCAAAAGGGGGATTTCACTAGTGCAGAAATGACTTTTTACATCGGGCGAAAATGACTTTTTACATCGGTTCCGAGTCCGATGTAAAGGCAGCCGATGTAATAAGTCATAGACATTTTACATCGGTTTTAGGACCGATGTAAAAAATATATCAACCACATCGGTTAATTTTTAAGTCTGATGTAAAAAAAAATATAATTTTTTTTTTCTAATGTAAAAAGGACTTTTTACATCGGTTGGAAGATAAAACCGATGTAATAGGTAGGCTGTTACATCGGTGCTTTAAAATAACCGATGTAAAAAGTGTGCCATACAGGGTACTTTTTACATCGGTTCCCCTTTAGTCCGATGTAAAAAGTGTGCCATACAGGGTACTTTTTACATCGGTTCTCCTGAGGCCCGATGTAAGAAGTGTGCCATATAGTACTTTTTACATCGGTTTTCCTTTCGCCCGATGTAAAAAGTGTGCCATATAGTACTTTTTACATCAGTTTTCCTTTCGCCCGATGTAAAAAGTACTGTAGAAAATTTATATAATTTTACTATTTTTTAGCAGTTCCTGTAATTTTTTTGGTACCTAATTATTTAGCAATTCCTGTAAATTTTTTTGGTACCTAATATTTCCTTCACATAGACCATATTTAGGTCGATATTTTCATATATTTCTCACCAATATTCAATAAACCAAATATCTAGTACACATATATTCTTCCAAATGTACAAGTACACATATATTCTTCCAAATGTACTAGTATACACATATAATCATCTCAATATATAGGAGGTTTATACTAAAATTTACTACTAACAACAACAACAAAAAATACACATTCAACCAATATTTCCCCCACTTGAATATCAACTTACAATATCCACAAAAATATGAGTTGTAACTTCGGTAGAAAACACAAAAATCATATTTCCTGAAAAAAAATCATAACACCAATTAACCAAAAGACAACACCAAAGTCAATATCTTCAAATAGAGAATTCTATATATCTTACCAGATAAAGCTTAACTTTTATACAACTCAAAGAAACATGTTGCCCAACGGAGTCGCAAATCATACAAATCATCCTCTTTTAATTCAGTTGGATCATTAAATACCTACAACACATAAATAACAATATAGAGTTATTTTGGAAAATTCACATTAAGTTGCAAAATGCAAAGTAAATAACAAAGTAAGTTATATTTATTACCGTCATCCAATTATCGGTTATCTTTGCAGAGACAATATCCAACATATTTTTCATCACATAGTACCCACAATCATCAGAGTTATTTTGTTTCCTTGTTTACAAATGAATATATGACATCATTTTCCAATACTTATATGATAAAATTAAATTTATACTTATAATTTACACCACTTACTATGGGTCGAAGCCATGTAGGCTTTCTTCTAATGCCATGTGCCGCTTGATGAACCCCTAAAGCACTAATAAAGAAGGCAAAAAAACCATATAAAGCCACATAAAATATGGAATTACGTTTGTAACAAATTATGTATATAAGATATAGTGAACATAAAAGATAAACTTACGTTGTAACAAGTTTCGTCATGGTTTGATTAAGTTCCCGATGAAGTGAACAGAAGACGACCACCGTATTGTCTTTTGGACAAATGACTATTAATTGCCAATGAGATTTGTATGTGCGTGTTGAAGTACAAAAGTCAGAATTTCATATTAACAAAGTTATAAAATAGAATTTCATACACATACCCATGAATAAATGGTAGCAAGTGACACACTTTCTCTTCGTGATCACGTAACATGTCTTGTATGTATTTTCTAACTTTTGCTTCAGTTTTTTCCACATTATCAACATACGAACACAAAGCAGAGTCCAATATCCCATATACTTCTGATTGTGATGTATCAATACACAAACGATGAATATACCTAATTATAACATAAACATTAGAATCAAAGTGACAGGAGTTATAACATATGAAAATATTTGAGAGTAATAAAAAAGAAAATATACTTACGTGGACCATACTTGCAAAGTAGAAACGTCAAGCCAATGTTGTCCCATCAACAACTCTCTGATACATTTTGCTGACATATAAAAATTTGAGACACTCACACAATGACTTAATTCTAATTCAAAGTAATCCATTTGTGTGTCACTCCTTTTCAGAACCATTTTTACTAATCTCTCAACATTGTCTTCCTCTTCCATTTTGCTTAGTTTTACAATTGAACAACTTCCTTTTCCGCTTCCATCCACAGTTTCCCTTTGTTCAATGCAATTATTATTTGCTATGCTTTGGGAGATACCCATAGACTTAAGTGTCTCCATGAAAGATTGTTGCATTGCCTTACGCTCTTCAACCCACTGTTGCGCTAAATCCGCTCTAATTTTTACATCATTTTTAACAAATGCCTGATGTAAAAACATTTAACCAAATGTCTTTTTTTAGTAGTGTTTTATGAACCCTAAATTCAAAGAAAATGTCAAAGTATGTTCAAAACCAAAAAGAAATTTGTATGAATGGTTTGACAATGTTTCTAAATGTCTTAAGATGCAATGTGAATTGTTTGGTGATTTTTAGAAACCTAAATTGTATTTTAATTAATTAAATTCAATTAATTAATTAAAATAAACATTTAAATATTTTAAAATACGATTTTTATGCAAAAAATAAAAACAAAAATATTTTTGGTTTCTGAAAATTATTAATAGTCATGGTAAAAATTTTCAGAATTTTTTAATGATTTTTTCTATTTTTAATAAATATGTAAAATAAAATGTAAAAAAAATAAAAATAAAAATGAAAGTATGCAAAAGGAGAGGCTGAGATCTAAAGTTGGGGGATTCAATGGTCCAGATGGCAGGTCAACGTGACTTGAGGTATTCAGATCCTAAGGCTATGACTTAATCTTCTCATTTAAATGAAATCCAATGGCTGTGTTTTAATCTAACCTAATTTAATTAATTAAGTTTAGGGTTTAATTATTTATCCTAGCCCTTCAAAACGCGCGGCAAACACTCATCAAATGGCCCAAATTCAAACTCACTTAATCACCTGAGATTAGCCCTAATCCACCTCAGACGGCCGGAACAGTGGTTCCGGTCGTCTTCTCCAGCGATACCAAACTACAATCTTCTTCCCTAGGCCATTTTAAGAGCTCTAAAGCTCCATATCAGATCCCCAACTCACCCCAAGCAAGAATAAACCCTCAAAATCAATTTATTTTGCATCAATCATGAGAATCAAACAAGAACATGTTTCACGGGAAACGTTTGAGAAGCTAAATACACGCTTGTTTTCAACTCATTTTCAAAACAAATTATATCATGATGATCAGCATAACATGTAGAACAAACTAAGAACTTAAAATCATGCTTCTGGAAAAAAGTTTGAAGATGGATACCTGAGCTGGAGCTTTCACTTTTGGAGCTTTCTGACCTCTTCTCCTGTGCAATCCTACCCCAATGAGTCCCTTGATGATGTTGAGAAGTTTTGCAAGAGTTTATATGGCTTGGTTTGAGAGATAGCAACTCAGCTGGTCCAAAATCGTGTTTGTGTTTGGCTGACTTTTAGGGCTTGGCAATGGGTGGTTTATGACCCTTGAGTCATTTTGAGATGAATGGTGGAAAAATATTTTAGGTTTGATGCTTATGCAGTGTGTTTCGAAGAGATGAGGGTTGAGGGTGATTTTGTGAAACTTGGCTTGTGTATGGTTCTGAGCTCTAAGATTATGTGATGTGGCTTGCTTTTGATCCAAATAACAAGTCTCTATTAGTCAGAGAGTGGGTGGTGGCCTGTGGTGATTGGTATGGGTTCATTTGCAAAAGTCAACATTATGTGTACTTGAGGTATGGGTGTCGCTCTCACCAAATGACACCGGGTCAGACGGGGTACAGATGCGAACGGTCGGTGAAAGGAGAACATGAAGATGAACTGAAAAGAGTCGCCAGCTAGGCATTTTTATCCCGAAGAAAAGGTAATGCTGCATAAACCTAAGAAAAGATATGGACAAGACGGTCGCGAACCAGAGAAACTGAGAAAGGGGGTTGGTTATAATCTGGGAAGGTATTAGCACCCAGATTGTCCGTCGTACTCGACGGGATCCACGCTTGATAGTTTTTGTTTAAAGGGTAGTTTCAGTACTATCTGTGTGCAAAAGCTGGAAAAAGAAAATATAAGTGTTAGTGCTGGAAAGTGAAGTGAAAATGCTCTGGAATGAGGCTTAGAAGAATAATGCTGGAGAAGAGGGGGAAGAGACAGAGACTTTTGTTCGATAACAGTTAAGTTATGCCTACATATCCTCTCGTGCAATTAGGAAGTCAGAACACCGTAGTTCGACTCAAAGAGACTTAAAGATAAATTGACTTGTGAACTGCTTGCTTGCCTATGCTCAAGTGTATGACTTATCTGGCTCAGGTGCTAACTGTCTTTTATTAGACGGAAGAAGCAAGTTCTCGTTTGTGAGTGAATGAAGTGAGAAAAGAATCCCGGAGGAGACGATTATTGTTTGTTTTTGTGTTTTCAATATTTTATTTCTTTTTTGTGATTGTCATAAGTTAATGAGCTTAAACCTAAACCCAAGGTTAGTAAACTCATCATATCCTCCCTCTGATTAGGGATAATGAGAATACCTTAAGTATGAGGTAAGCACCTCAAACTTAATTCCCATGATGGTGTAGGATTAAGATCATTAACATACTTGTGGTTATTTAGATGTTTTTGGAGTTTTTTGTTTAGTGTTAAGTAATGAGTTTAAGCCATAATCAAGGATTTAATGGACCCATTACACCATCCTAATAGAAGGATAATAGATGAGAACATTTAAGTTGAGCAAGATACCTCAACTTAATCCATGATTAGGGATTAACCTCATGACAAAACAAGCCTTTATTAAAGTGGATTTAGTTAATGGTAAGATTAAGAAGTGAATTTTAAGGTTTGTAAGAAAACATGAGGGGGACTTGTCCATTAACACTAGGGTTAGTCCTTCTTAACCAATTAAGGAAGAATTAGAACCCTAATGCAAGGCCCAAGTTACAAGCTTATTGTCTTAGTGATTATTAAGATGGATTGATTAAGAGATTTAAACACATTAAGGGTTTAACACTTAGGATTAAAGTTATACACTCCATCCTAAGAGAAGGATGCAGGCATAACCTTAATCACAAAGCCTTAAAACCTTTAAGGTTTAATCTCTGACTATGAGGTGAGAAAAGAGACACAAAGATGACACAAAGGTAAAACAAAGGGGGGGGAGTAATCAAACCCTAATTGTTATCATGCTTGGGTGTTCCTATGGTTTATGAGGCTTGCAAGAGATCTTCAAGAATAACCACCAAGGAAGAAGAAGAAGAAAGGGAGAGAAGTAGAAGAAACAAGCTAACTTACTTCACTTAAGAAGATAAGTTACTTGAAGAAAGAAAGTGAATGATGAACATAAATGAGCAAGCTCACTCTAAATCAAAAGCGAAATGCAGCAATGAATGCATAAGAGGGATGATAAGAGAAGTGAGAAGTGAAGGCAAATTCACTTCTCAAGTTACTTACCACCTGAAAAGTTAGCAAAAGAAGAAAGAAATGAAATGAAGATGAAATGAATGCAAGGATGAAAACCAAAACCAGAAGCATATTTATGATGCAAATGATGCTAAGGGATGGTGCAAATGTATGTCAAGTGATATGAATGTTCATACAAGAGATGAGAATGCAAATGAATCATGAGGGAAGCATGAAAGCATATGAATGTTCATGGAATGAAATGAATGCAAAACATGTAAATGGATGAAGAAAAGATCAAGCATGATTCTAATGTGTCCTATGATGTCTTATAAGTCATGTGAATGTATGAAATGTCATGGCAAGTTCATGAATGCAAGCATATGCAAGATGTATGCAAAGGAAGATGAGAAATTAGGGTTTTCATACAACATGAGATGCAAAAGTCAAAAACAGAAGCAAATGACAAGATAAAAAATTGAAAATGCAATCAAAGGAACCCTAATCCCATATGATATCACACCCCAGAGGAGGAGACCTAACTCTTAACCCTATGGAAGTTATGAATTTTCTAAGTTATCTAGGGTTTTAAGGTATCTAAAGGGAAAAAATGCAAATCAAATAAAAAATGCAAAAGAAATTTATGACAAAATTATAAAAAATGCAAATGAAGATCAATTCAAAAAGAACCATTGTCATACCATTCATGGTTAGGCAGAAAAGAATTTTTGAAGTTAAGGTTCAAAAATAGGAATTTTATGAACCCTAAATTCAAGAAAATTATCAAAGATTGTTCAAAACCAAAAAGAAATTTGTATGGATGGCATGGCAATGTTTCTAATTGTCGTAAGATGCAATGTGAATTTTTTTGGAATTTTCGTAAACCTAAATGGTATTTTAATTAATTAATTTCCATTAATTAATTAAAATAAACATTTAAATGTTTTAAAAATGATTTTTAAATGCAAAAAATAAAAATAAAAATATTTTTGGGTTAAGAAAATTATTTGAAGTGAAAATGCAGAACAAAATATTTTTAGGGTTTTCTAGGTATTTAAAATAAAATGTGCAAAATAAATAAGAAAAATGAATTAAAAAACTGAATAAATGAAAAGTATGCAAATCCAAGGGTTTAGGTTGAAACTGGAGATTTCAAGGTTGACTACGCGCGCAATATGATGGCTATTATTTAAATCCAACTAATCCTAATTAATTAATTATTTAATCCTGATTAAACTTAAATGAACTAATCCCAGCCATTCAACACACGCGGGAAAGAGAGATCAAACGGCCCAGATTCAAACAATGCCCTAACCCTAATTAAGCCAGCTAATCAATTTCAGGTCACCGGAGAAGAGCTCCGGTCATCTTCTCCGGCAGTGTCCTCCCCTGAAAATCTCAAACTTCCACCCTAGGTTATTTCTGGAGCTCTAAAGCTCTAGATCAACTCACCTCACTCTCCTGAACTCAAATCCACTCTTAAAACAAATTTATAATTGCTCATAAACAAGATTCGAAGGAAAAATTAAAAACGGCAAAAGTTTCAGAGGTTCAGTAAATACTCATTTCTTCACCATTTAAAAAAATACAAAGCTCAGAATGATCAGTGAAGCATGCTCTTTCATAGTGGAACATAAAAATAGAGTTCTGGAAAAATGATTTGAGATGACTACCTGAGCTTGAGAATTGCAGATGAGAGCTTTCAGGACCCCTCCTTTATGCAAAATGACTCCCTTTGACCTCATGATGAAGCTTTGATGCTTGGAAGGCTTTGAGAGTGGCTGGTTTATGAGATTACACCTCAACTGGCCAAGAATCGTGTTTTGTGTATGGGGTGTTCTTGGTTGGTTTAATGGTTGCTTTGTGTTCAGTGAATGATTTTGAGATGAATGGTGGAATTTGTTTGAAGATTGAGTGAATATTTAGTAAGTTTCGAAGGAATTTGCAAGATGGAGAGTTTTGTGGGATGTTGAGTTCTTGGAGTGTTTCAACTTGTGTGTGTTATAAAAAATGACCCTTGAAGCATGCTTGTAGAGTTTTGGTTGGGCAGAGAGTGGGTGGTGGACTGTGGTGATTGGTATGGGCTTCTTGCCAAAAATTCAAAAGTTTTGTACTTGAGGTATGGGCAATGGTGTAGCTGCCTTATTGGCTTGTCCAAGCGCAACATATATCAAGGATGTCCATAGAATCCATTTGGAGGCAATTCAGCAAGTGTATGAAAGGTTCTATGTCATTTTGCAAATTCATGAAGTTTTGGCCCCTTTGAGATTTCTTCATGGGCAATGCATGAAATCTTGAAATTCTTTGGGCAAATCTGATCTTAAGGCAATGCACTATGATGTTATGATACATAGAAGTGTGTTTGAAGTCACAAAATAGCTTGGCAAGTGGTTTTGCAAAAATCCCTCTTTGGTGCATTCTTGAAAATTATGTGATTTTTGCCAACTTTGACAAGCCATAACTTGTGTTCCATAATGAATTAGAACTTGTTCTTGTACTTTTTGAAAAGGGAATTATCCAATCTACAACTTTCATGACCAACAATTTTTTATTTGAAGCATTTTTGGTTGAGAAAGAGGAGGTTGAAAAACTTTCCCAAAATGGAAAGTTTACATTACAAGTCCTTTCCATTTTTGGAAACTTTTGGTTTAGCTCACTTTTCTTCAATTTTGTGAATTTCCAAGCACTTCAATGATTAAATAAAGATCATATAACTTCAATTTGATGAAAAATCCACTTTGGTTCCATTATTGGGGGCCTCAGATGCCCTGATTTTGCTCTGACTTGCTCAAGAAGTTACTCAATGAACATATGACTTCCACAATGAATTTCTTCATCAAACTTGGTACACATGATCCTTATAACATATTGAGACCAAAAATGACCAAAAATCCACTTTGGTTCCAAGAATGACCAAAAAATTTGGAGTTATGGCCTCTGAAACCAAAACCCTAATTTCAGGTCATCTGTGTAGTGAAACCCTAGCTCTGCTTCCATGCTTTGCCAGTTCTTGTGATTCTTTGACTTCCTTGATCTTTTGGGGATATAAAATGATGTTTGGACATACATGGACCCTCTTGGAATTATTTAAGACCTTTGGAGTGGCTCAGATGAATCCTTGGAATGCTCAGATCACAAACCCTAGATGCAGATGAACTTGAACTAATGCAGAGAAGCAAAAATGCAATATGAGGTGGTATGTTTACTAATGCAAAGATGAAATATCACAAGACATGGTGTGAACTTAGTGAGGGAAAATTTGGGGTGTTTACAACTGCCCCTATTCAAGCATGAGTTAGCTGTGCAGGATGTAAGCGCCTGGCTTAATAGACAAACAAGATAACTTGTGGTTGAATACCAAAGACAGTCCAAAATTTGCACTCACTGGGGAGAAGAAGAAAAAGGGATATAAATTGTAAAAGAAAGTATAGTATGATTATGAAGGCGATGGAGGACGACCATCGAGCAGAGGACGACTGCTGGGGATAAAGCAATGACGGGGACAACCGACATGCTGGGGAAACAAAGAGATCACGATGGGGACGACCATCAAGCAAAGTAACAAGGTTCTTTGGGGATTTAAAGGTAAAGTCAATGATGGGGACGGCCATAAGGGTTTTCAAAGTAAAGTAAACAATGATGGGGACGACCATCGGGCTAAACTGATGAAGGACGATCATCAGGAAAAGGAAAAGGGACCATGACGAGGAAGGCCATCGGGTTAAAGAAATAATGATGAGGGACGGTCATCAAAGGTGAAGGACGATCATCTAGCAGGGGACGGGTTCTCTTTATCACGACATAGGACGAATGTCGGATAGAAAAGGTCGACGATGGGGACGACCATCGGATAAACATGATGAAGGACGATCATGAAGAGGTGAAGGACGATCACCTAGCAGGGTATGGCTGCTCTCGGGATTTATCATGAAATAGGAAGAATGCCAGATAACAAGATCAACGATGGAGATGGCCATCGGATAAAATGATGAAGGACGATCATCAAGAGGTGAAGGACGATCACCTAGCAGGGGACAACTGCTAAATACCATGACATAGGACGAATGTCAGATATAAAAGGGTTCCAATAATGGAGACTCCGTTGGGGAAAGGATGAGGGACGGTCATCCAAAGGTGAAGGACGATCACCTGGCAGGGTACGGCTGCCGAAAGTATCACGACATAGGACGAATGTCGGATAGAAGAAAGTTGTTCTGCTGGGGAATGGTAAACACGGACGAGTGCTCACAGTTTTCAGAATAAAAGGTATAAGTGTTTTGACACTGTGTATAGATTAAAGATGCGGACGAGCATCCCTAAGACTACGATACGGACGAGTATCGATAGAAATAAAGACAAGTATTGTGAAGCATGAGCAAGACACGGACGTGTGTTCAACCTGCTGGGAAGAAATGACACGAACGAGTGTCAAAAGAAAAAGTGTATAAGTTATTAACTCAGGAGTGTAAAAGGTAATCGGGCGACCTGTGGGGATAGGATGACACGGACGGGTGTCAACAAGAGTATATTAACCAAGTGTTTGGGCAACCATGCTGGGGAGAGGTGACACGGACGGGTGTCAAGAGAGTGTATAAGCATTTGTTTGGTTTATATCTGCAGGGGAATGATATGACACAGAAGGGTGTCGAAAGAGTATATCTGACATGTATATGTGAGTGCAAAGGGAACGCTTTGGCTTTCTGTTGGGGAGATATGAGATGACACGGACGAGTGTCGAGGAGAACATGTTATGGACAAGTATCTGCTGGTAGAAAGTGTTCTGGTGACTTTACTGGGGAATTATGGCACAGACGAGTGTCAAAAGGAGTACATATTTGTATTTGAGAGTGCAAAGGGATGCTTTGGCTTTTATGTGCAAGGGGTGTGTTTTGGTATATTGCTGATGAAGCACCAATGGTATTTTCAGGTAACTGATTCGAACCTGACTTGTGATCATGCAATATGTTTGATTTTTACCGTAATGCTCCGTATTAGACAGAATGCTACGCTCTGGGGAAATATGATGCGAATGCTATGATTATGCAAAAGAAACTGGTCCGGGATTCGGATCCCGCTGCTGTGAAGATCTCTAGCTGGTCTGCTTGAAAGGGGATCCCAGTTGGGGGTGAGATCATTGGTAGATCTGATAAAACATATAGTTCCGCTTGGGGAACTAGATCACTGATAGACTTATCTTTATAATGAGAAACCTAGCTGGGGATGTGGAAGCTTCCGTCACTTTGTTGTGTGAGGATTCACACATTGCTCTTCTGGGAGAGAATGAAGCTCTATGGGGAGATGGTTCCCTTGTCTTTCCTGAGGATGAGATACTTGGCACTCTGGGGGGAGGAAAGATCACTGAATGATCTTCCTATAGGCTTCTGTGAGGATCCTGTTAAGGATGAGGAGACTTGACAACTCAGCTGGGGAAAAAGCTCTTCAGATGCTGCTTGGAGAAGATGTGTTGGGGAAGTGATGCTTGCAACTTCGCTGGGGAAAACATTCTAGATACTGTTAGGGGAGGAAGTGTGTTTGGCATGCCCCATGTTGCGCGTTGAATACCTGCAATCCTGTTAAGACAAAGAAACGCACAAGTGTCCCGAGGCATCCCTTACCGGATTCCATCATAGGAGTTAGATATTCCTAGAAGTAAAATACATTTCCTGCAAGCATGTAATCAGAAAGGCACATCTATTTTATGCAAATATTATATCATGAATATTGTACATTTTGCAAATGAAACAAAAATGTACAAGACGAAGTGTGACTGAAAACTCTGATTTTATTAATCTGGGTGCCCTGAATCGGCAAATACAGTCAAAGAAACAAATCCCTTGAAATGAGGAGATTGTTACAAATTGAGAAAATAAAGGTGCTGGCAATGTTGATGACGCTTCAGTGAGCTTCCCTTTGCTATGACTCGTATGACCTTGACATTCTTCTTATCTTGCTTTCTGAAGAAGGTTGATTCTGATTGATGCTTTAACCTTTCGAAGCTTGCCATGTTGTAAGTGATACAGACGAATTCAGAATGCAGTTGTTCGCTTATTCCATTATTTTGTGCGGATCGCCCTTTCGGGTTTTCAATCCACCGGGATACCCATTTTCGCCTGAGCTGTCCAATGTGGCTTTTCAACTCATCGGGTGTACATTTTTTTATTTTTTCCCTTATTTTTGCCCGAGTCTTTTTATTATGTTTTTCTGACTCGCCGGGATGCCCTATTTTTGCCTGGACTTACATTCTGTTTTTATGTCTAGCGGGTCATTTTATGCGAAGTATTTTTTAACTGAATCTGAATTCACAGGGGACAAGAAATCTTCACCATCCATAATAGTGAGCATCGGTGCTCCACCAGAGAAAACCTTCTTTACTATGAACGGTCCATCGTAATTTGGAGTCCACTTGCCCCTGTGGTCTGTATGAGGAGGAAGGAGTCTTTTTAGAACAAGCTCTCCCACTTGGTATTCCTGAGGTCTGACTTTCTGATTGAAGGCTTTCTTCATGCTTTTCTGATATAACTTCCCATGACAGATTGCAGCTAACCTCTTTTCTTCGATCAGATTCAGTTGATTGTATCGAGATCGGACCCATTCTGCTTCATTGAGCTTGACATCCATCAGTACCTGTAAGGAGGGTAATTCAACTTCAACAGGTAGGACAACTTCCATACCATACACAAGTTGATACGGTGTTTCCCCAGTGGATGTTCTGATTGAGGTACGATACCCATGCAAGGAAAATGGTAGCATTTCATCCCAGTCTTTGTAAGTGACCACCATCTTCTGCACAATCTTCTTGATATTCTTATTAGCTGCCTCAACAACGCCATTCATCTTTGGCCTGTAAGGAGAAGAGTTGTGATGTTGGATCTTGAAGTCCCGACACAGTTCTGCCATCATTTTGGTGTTCAAGTTGGAACCATTATCAGTAATGATTTTCTCGGGCACTCCATATCGACAGATGATGTCTCTCTTTAAGAATCTGGCTACCACTTGTCTGGTGAGATTTGCGTACGAAGCTGCTTCAACCCATTTGGTGAAATAGTCAATGGCTACCAGGATGAATCTGTGGCCATTGGAAGCAGTCGACTCGATCTTTCCAATCATGTCAATGCCCCACATGGCAAAGGGCCAAGGTGAAGACTTTACGTTCAAAGGATTTTGAGGCACATGCACTTTGTCTGCATAAATCTGGCATTTATGACACTTCTTGGCATAAGCACAACAGTCTGCATCCATTGTGATCCAATAGTAACCTGATCTTAATAATTTATTAGCCATTACATGTCCTCCAGCATGGGTACCAAATGATCCTTCGTGCACCTCGCGTATCAGCAAGTATGCTTCTTTCTTATCAACACATCTGAGAAGTACCATGTCAAAGTTTCTCTTGTACAAGGAACCATCAGCATTCAGGAAGAAACTACCAGCCAGCCTTCTTAATGTCTTCTTATCATTGGATAATGCCCCAAGTTGGTATGTTTGGTCCTCTGAGAAGCTTTTGATGTCATGGAACCAAGGCTTGTCATCTTTAGCAATGTCCACGGAGAATACGTATGCTGGTCTGTCAAGTCTGGATACAGAAATCCAAGGCACAAAGTTAGCAGTCTGAACCTTGATCATGGAGGAAATGGTAGCTAGAGCATCTGCGAACTGATTTTCGTCTCGAGGGTTATACTCAAGTTTGACTGTTGTAAAGAAAGTCAATAATCTCCTCGTATAGTCACGGTATGGAATCATATGCTCTTGGTGAGTGTACCATTTCTCGTTGGTCTGATTGATTACCAAAGTTGAATCTCTGAATACAGTTAAAGTCATGATCCTGAGGTCAATGGCTTCCTCAAGACCCATGATACATGCTTCATATTCAGCTTCGTTGTTAGTGCATGCAAAGGTGAGTTTTGCCGAGAAAGGCATATGAACTCCTTTCGGTGTAATGAGCCTTGCACCAACTCCGCGACCATTCATATTGACAGCCCCATCAAACATCATTGTTCATTCTTCTTCTGGGTCAGGCCCTTCAGTGTGGACAGGCTCTTCATGATCTTTTGCTTTTAGGAACATGATGTCCTCATCAGGGAAGTCAAATCTCATTGGCTGATAATCATCAATGGGTTGCTCAGCTAGATAGTCAAACAGTACACTGCCATTGATGGCCTTTTGAGATGTGTACTGAATGACATACTCTGTCAGAATAATTTGCCATCTTGTAACCCTTCCGGTAAGTGCTGGCTTCTCAAATATGTACCTGACTGGATCCATCTTTGAGATCAATAAAGTAGTGTGGGTCAACATATACTACCTTAGTCGGCGAGCAACCCACGCTAAAGCATATTAAGTTTTCTCGAGCAGTGAATAACGTTGTTCACAGTCGGTAAACTTTTTGCTTAGGTAGTATATTGCATACTCTTTTCGACCAGACTCGTCATGTTGGCCCAACACACACCCCATTGATCCTTCTAATACTGTCAGGTACATTATTAGAGGTCTTCCTTCAACTGGAGGCATAAGAATTAGAGGTTCTTGTAAGTACTCCTTGATTTTGTCAAAATCCTTCTGGCAGTCTTCATTCCACCTGACTGTTTGTTCTTTTCTTGAGATGTAGTTCAATCTACCTAAGAAACCCCGAACTCCCTTTTCAGTCCTTGGTGCAGGAATCTCCTGAATGGCTTTGACTTTGTCAGGATCAACTTCAATTCCTTTTTCACTTACAATGAATCCTAGCAGTTTACCGGATCGCACCTCGAATGTGCATTTGTTGGGGTTTAGCTTCAACTGGTACTTTCTCAGACGCTTGAATAACTTCAGCAGGTTTACCAGATGGTCTTCTTCAGTAAGGGACTTGGCAATCATGTCATCCACGTAGCATTCAATTTCTTTGTGGATCATGTCGTGGAATAATGTTACCATAGCCCTTTGATAGGTTGCACCAGCATTCTTCAACCCAAAAGGCATTACCTTATAACAGAATGTGCCCCTGGGTGTAATGAAGGTAGTCTTCTCCATGTCTTCGGGTGACATCCTGAACTGATTATATCCTGAGAATCCATCCATGAAAGAGAATACCGAGAACTGAGCCGCGTTGTCAACCAATACATCAATGTAAGGTAATGGGAAATCATCTTTTGGGCTAGCTCTATTCAGATCTCTGTAATCCACACACATCCGTACTTTGCCATCATTCTTCGGCACTGGTACAATGTTAGCAACCCATGGCGGGTAACTAGTTATAGCAAGGAAACTGGCGTCCCACTGTTTTTGTGCCTCTTTTTTATCTTCATGGCCATATCCGGACGAGTACGACGTAGCTTCTGTTTCACTGGAGGACAATCTTCTTTCACAGGCAGCTTGTGCATAACAATGTCAGTATCCAGACCTGGCATGTCTTGATAGGACAAGCAAAGACATCAACGTACTCTCGAAGCATGTCAATAAGTCGTTCCTTCACTGAATCTTGCAGACGGGCCCCGATCTTCACTTCTTTCAAGTCTTCTTCGGTACCAAGATTAATTGTTTCAACCTCCTCCTGATGAGGGGTGATCACCTTCTCTTCCTGCCTCAACAACCTGGCTAACTCTTCAGGTAACTCATAATCTTCTTCAACCCCTTCATCAGCTTGATTAATCGGATTGTCGAAGTCATAGCGGTGTTGTTGTCGGTGCAATCTGGAGGATAAACTCTGCAAGGGTCGAGTTTGGTTCGTTTTAGTGATCAGTTTTATCTTGTTTTAGAAAAGTGAAAATGAAGTTATTTTATTTTGAAAACATTGCCATTTTATTGTTTTGTACAAAAGTGAAAAATGAAAAAAAAGACAGTGAGCGAAAAAGAGACTCGTTTGCAAAAGATATCCTGATATTCATTAATTAATCATTTGCACAAAATACAAGATGGACCTATTACAAAATGAGTCCTGACACCTTGGGCAAGATGCAGGACTTGATGCATGCTAAATAGATATGAAATAATAATTACTCTGCAGGAGTAACTCTTATAATTTCCTGGGAAGACCAGTTAGAGACTCGGTGCCCCGGGATCCTTGGACGTATCCAGTTCTCCAGGTTGTGGTCATCTTCTTCCTCGTCTTCCAGATTGTTCACAGCATTCGGGGTAAGCATTCCCCCACTGACAAATTTGGGCTCCTTGGCAGCCTCTGGTTGATCTTATCGGATTGGTCTGTAACCCAACCTGAATCTGTCTTCTTTCTTTTTTATTGGCAGCAGCTTGCCCCAGCCTTGAGCGGTACCTTCTTCAACAACCTTCCGGGCTTGCCGATATGAAGTGATTGAAGTTCCAGACACAGCAGTTGCTTCATTGATGTCAAGGGCTTCAAACCCATGGCTCATAGTCTCGTGGATCTCCCCATCCATCTCTATATAGTTGTAAGTAGCCAGCTGGCTAACGAAAATGTCCTCCTCCCCGCAAATTATGATGATCTGGCCTTCCCACTCAAATTTTAATTTCTGGTGAAGGATAGATGTAACAGCGCCAGCGGCGTGGATCCAGGGTCTACCCAACAAACAGTTGTAGGCCGGCTGAATGTCCATCACGAAGAAAGTAGTTTTAAATATTTGCGGGCCAATCATCACGGGTAATTCAATCTCTCCAAGCACTGATCTCTTAGAGCCATCAAACGCTCTTACCACCAAGTTACTTGGACGCAATGCCAAACCATCATATTTCAACTTTACCAAGGCTTTCTTTGGGAGGACATTGAGCGAGGACCCAGTGTCTACCAGCACATGAGAAAGAACAACATCTTTGCACTCTAAGGTGATGTGTAAAGCCTTGTTATGATTGCATCCCTCCGTCGTTAAATCAGCATCTGTGAAGCCCAGTAAATGACTGGTGTTAACATTTGCAACCACTATTTCTAGCTGATTAACCGTAATCTCTTCTGGCACGTAGGCTGCATGCAGGACTCTCAAAAGTGCATTCTTATGGGCTTCAGAACACATTAACAATGACAAGATAGAAAATTTGGAGGGCGTCTGATGAAGCTGGTCCACCACTTTGTAATCACTCTTTTTGATTATTCTCATGAACTCATCTACCTCTTGTTCAAAAGACGTCTTCAGAGTTTCTTTAACAGCCGGCTCTTCGAGTACCATGCTCTTCCCTTTTGCTTTAGCAAAGCCTCTGCTTCAGCATTGGGTCTCGGCATTTGTGAGGCAAAAAGGCGTCCGCTTCTGGTGAAGCCTCCGCCTCCCCCAACATTGTCAACTTGTGGTGAAGAGGTTGATGAATCTAGAGTGATCTTCTTTCCGTTGCAGTAGAGATCAGAGCCGTAGTGCCAAGGTATGGCATTACTGCTTTCATGAGGAACGGGTCCAGGTACCGTAATGGTAACTGGGCTGATTGCTGCAGTGGAAGGAACTGTGATGGTATGCGGGTCGTAATAGATTATGACTGGAGATCTGAAAATAGGTGTTGCAGTTTATTGTTGAAATTTTTTGTTGGGATGAACAGTTGCCAGGTCATAATAGATTGTGACCGTTGAGACATCTTCGTTAGTGTTTGTTGGTGTTGTAGGCGATTCCGTTGATAAGATGGGTGTTGACGTTGTAGAAGTAAGCACTGTTGAATTTTGGTTTGTTGAAATAATGGATGGAGTGATTTCCGGAGTTGTGGATGAATCGGTGGGAACAATAGTCGTTGCAGTTGTAGGAGGATCTATTGTTGCTGAAGAAAGAGTTGTTGATGTTGTAGGAGGATCTATTGTTTTTGAAGAAAGAGTTGTTGACGTTGTAGACGCCGTTGTGGTAATTTGCAAAACTCCATCACTGATAAGGCCATCTATGCCAAGCCTTAGCCTCTCACAACCATTAATAGCAGTCTTGCACGATTCGCAGCAGGCTTTACAACCTGGGAACACCTGGCATCTTAAGAGTTGAGCTTTGACTTCTGCCAACGGCGTTCGAATATGTGCAACACTATCAATCAGTGCAGATGGTTGGTCCTCCTCTATGGCATTAATCCTGGGCCCACCATGATTAGGCATAGGATTTCTGGTAACATTTGGAGGAGGTGCGAAATTGAGAGCTTTGGAATCGACCAGATCCTGAACCTTCATTTGCAAGGCTCTACACTTCTCAGTATTGTGACCAGGTGTGTTGGAATGAAAGGCACACCTAGCATTTGCATCGTAATTCTTCGGGAGGTTGAGAGGATTTGGTGGAGCCAACGTCCTTAACTCAACCAGGTTGAGCTTCAGGAGTTGTGGCAGTAAGGTGGCATACGGCATAGGGATGGGGTCAATCACCCTATTTGCTTGAGATGGCCTCTATTGAAAGGGGCATTGTTGTTGGTTGTTGTTGTTATTGTTGTACGATCTTTGTTGCGGAAAGTGCGGTTGTTGCTGATAGTGATGTTGTTGTTGCTGTTGTTGAGGAAAAAGTGGTTGTTGTTGAACTGGAGCCGGGATAGTAATGGCTGTTACTTATCTCTGAGAGTATTGGGGTCTGCCCCTGCCTGCATGAATAGCATTTGTCTCACCCGTCCTTCGGGGTCCCGGAAAAGGTTTTCTTGTATTGTTGGAGGAACTTGCACCGTTGTCAGAGATTTTTCCCATCTTCAAAAGACTCTCAATTCTCTCACCAGCTATAACTACATCAGCAAAACTGGTGGAAGAGAAAGAAGCAAGTCTGTCAATATATGTTCCTTGAAGAGTGTTCATGAACATGTCTGCCATTTCCCGTTCATACATGCGTGGCTGGACATCAGCATCAAGCTGTCTCCACCTCTGAGCATATTCCCGGAAGATTTCCCTTGAAGACTGAGACATGCCCATTAGGAGAGTTCTATTGGGAGCCATGTCCAGATTATACTGGTATTGATGGATGAAGGCTTCGGCCAAGTCTTTCCAGCATCTTATAGTGGCCCTAGTCAGATGCGAATACCATTCTCTTGAAGCTCCAGTCAGGCTGTCTTCAAAGTAGAACATCCATAATTTCTCGTCCATGGTATAGGCTTTAAGTCTCCCCAAGAAAGACTGCAGATGAGTACGCGGGTAAGAGGTACCATTATACTTTTCAAAGCACGGGGGTTTGAACTTATGAGGAATTCTCACCCCATCTACCAGCCCCATGTCCATTACATCAAACCCTAGGGAATTCTGGGACTCCAAAGACCTCAGCTTCTCAGGAATTTCATCTAGCCTTCGGTCATAAACCTCATCCCCAGCTCCAACAACTGCGAACTGCTCTTCTTGTGGATCTTGTTGCAAGATCCTACCTCAAGCAGTGTTACCTTGTGTATTTCTCATGGCATTAACATCCGGGTTTAGATGAGGCCCAAACTCTGGTGGAACAATATGAGGCTGCCCACGATCATTGTTACTAGTACCTCCTATACCAGGATGGTGTTCATCAGGAGTTTGTCTTTCCACCAGCTCTCTTAGCCTTTCCTGACTCTGAGCTAATCCAGTCATCACAGCCATATATTTGGTCATTTGATTCCTCATTTCGACCCTTTCATTTGCCATTTGATTTCTTACTTCATTCAGGTCATGTTGTACCTGATCCATCTGAATGCCCAGAAGGTTGTTTCGCGTTGGGTACCGGTGTATTCTGTTTATAGGGAACACTCTTCGGCGAGCAATGTTTCCTGAAACCACAACAAAGTGAGAAACAACAAATAAATAAAAACCTACAAAACAGAGAGAAATGTTAGTATGCAATGCAATATGCTTATTTGTCTTCCAAGGGTATCCGGTTTGGTTATTTGATTTTGACCTTTCCAGACCTTGAGGAAATGCTGATGATGCTGAGAATAAGCCCACCAATAAATAACATAAACTGATATATTACAAAAGGATGAAAATACATAGTTTGTTTACAAAACATGCCCTTGGTGGGTCAAAATACATCAAAAGAAAAGTACAACAAAAAGGAAAAGTACAAGTAAAAGAATCAGACATCCAATCCAAAATCATCCTCCTTGACTTCCTTCAGGAGGGCCTCAGTCACTGGCCCTTCTGGGTGCTCTGTAATAGTCCTGATGAGGAGGTTCCTAGTAGCAATGGCACTGGTCATCTTTTTATGCTTATCCTGATCCTTTGACCTTTTCAACCCCGCCCGGAGTTTCAATTCAGATATTTCCCACTGAGCTGCCAACAAAGCTTCCTGATGCTTCTTCTCATTGGCCTTCAGCTGCTCTATCTTAGCCTGAGTCCTCTGGTCTTCTTGTGCACGGGCTTCAGTGATCCTGATCCACCTAGCCTGGATTTCCTCCAGATAATGCTCTGCCCTAGCTTTCTGAATCTTTTCCTCCTTGCATGCATTCTTTAGAACTAACTCTCCTGCTCTTGCCTTCCTAATGTAGTCATCTGTCTTCTCAATTTTGGTCAGATGCTCAATCTTGAGTCTTTCCAATCTCTCAATTCTAGACGACTGTCATATCTCTCCCAGAGAGTCTTCTTCAAGGCTTCAGCTAGCTGAGTGTTCCTCTCTTTCAGCTTTTCAAATTCTTCCAGGCTGATAGTTGTTGCAGGTTGCATTGTAGAAGGTCCAGGTATGTTCTCCAGAGTGAAAGGCATCCTAGTGATCTGAGCTCTGGTACGGGACCAATCAGAATATTGTGCTGAAGCTATGTTGTTGCACCTTCCCAAAATGGCTGTTCCCTTGGTCTGGATATTGCCCCAAGCCCAGGCAGCTTGTCTGACAACAACAGAGTTAGGTTGGATCTCACAGTAGAGGGTCTCAGCCAAATCTTGTCCTTTGGGAGGATGAATCAAAGCATACCCTAACTATCTTTTAAACAGTAAAGGGTTGTAGTTGATGCTACCCTTCACTCCTATCAAAGGCACATTAGGATACTGCCCACAGCTTGTAATAATGTCCTTGCCTTTGGTGCTCTGAGTGCACCACCTGATGTCATCTGATGTCAAGGCAATGAACCTCTTAGCCCAATTCTTCTACTGATGGGGGTTCTGGAAAGCATATGATTTTGGCAAGTATCTGAGCAGCCAAGAGTAATACAGAGGAGCACAACATCTGACCAGATTTCCTCTTTGCTTTTCATTCCTTTGGTGTACAGAGTAGTAGAAGTCACCCATCAAAGTAGGAACAGGGTTCTTCAACAAGAACAGGTGGATGGCATTCTTACTCACAAACTTGGGTTCATCTGCAAACAAAATAACCCCATATATATTGAGGGCTAAAAGTGCACAGACAACCTTCCATTCTCCTACTGCAGCCTTCAGGGTGGCCTGAGAGATCAAAAAGTCCAGATGGAGGCCTGGAACCCCAGCTTTGGTTGTCATGTTCTGCTCAATGAGGGCAAGCTCTAAATGCAATGACCTAGCTATGTCTTATTTTCTGGGAGCTGTCATCTATGGCTTGAAAGGGATCCCTCTCCTGATAGGAACTCCTAACAACAAGGAAAACTCTTCCAGCAATGGCCCCAACTGGAAGTCAGGGAATGTGAAGCATCTGAGTGGAGGATCATAAAACTGCAAGCATGTGTGGATCATGCTCCTCTGAGATGCATCAAGATCCATGACCATGTCCAAAATGCCCCCATAGTGCTCTCTAAACAGTGGGATGTGGTCAGGTGTAATGAGGGACTGGACCTGCCTGATACCAGTCAAGGTGGGCTCAAAGAAGTGGTATGTAATGTTGCTCTTTCTTAAAGTACTCATACTGATAATGGGTGCTGAGGAAGAAACTAAGAGCAATTGTTGATGAAGACCACTGATTGAGGAACTGGAGGTAGGTCTCTGACAGACTGATGCAGGTGTTGGAGAAGAACCACTGACAATGCTGGTGGAGAAGCTGAAGAAGATAGCTGAAGCAGAGGTCTTAAGAAACAGAAGGGGTCAAAACCAAACCAAAGATGAAATGATGGATACCCTGTAAAACAAATAAACAAATGTTAAATGATGCAATGATGATGTATGCAAATGATATGTGTCATACCCCAAATTTGTCCTACCCGCATCATTTTATTTTTTTTGCCTAAAACATTATTTCAAAAGAAATTCAAAAATATGTATCGTTTCATTTTTCTGTCTGATATTCGAAAAATACAAAAATATGTCATTTATTTTCACAAAGCAAGAAAATTAATTTTTACTTTGTTCAAACCTATCAGCTCGTTTACCGTTTTTTTATATATAGATATATAGTTACAAAAAAAACAATTACCAAAAATCAAAAAGGTGTATTCATTATTTTCAAAAAAAAATATTTTAATCTCTTATCATAGGTTTTATTTATTTATTTATTTATTTATTTATTTATTTATTATTTAATTAGTACCCGAAAAATATATACAAAAGAGTCTCTATCATTTTTATTAGAAAGTATTAGTTTTTTGTTTTTTTAGTTTTGTTATTATTATAACCATTAGTATTTATTATTATTATTATTATTATTATTATTATTATTATTATTATTATATTCCTATTTCTATTTGTTTTGTTATTAATTTTGCTTTATTAATGTTACTAGTTTTTGTTCTTTTTCACTATATTTATGTTTTCACAGTATTTGAGCTTAGCCAACCATTCATGGGACCACCACCCTACAACTTTTCATTAAAAAAAAAATCTTCCGTACAAACACAAATCCACCATCCTAACAAACTTTCACAAGGCCACATTTACAACCCACATTTCCTTTGACAAATCCCACAATACCCTCTGTTGTCATATATATATTTTCATCATCAGAAAGAAAAACGACAGCAGAAAAGATCCCAAATAAAAGTTTCAAAAACCACGAAAATTCTGCACACAAAAAAAAATCATGAACGTTCTTGCTTCATTTTTTCATCTCAAAAACGCAAAACCATAAATCACTCTGCATCCTTCATCTCACCTCAAACTGCCAATACACAAAAATTCAACCATTCCAAAACCAACTGTTTGCCTTCAACATCCTTCAATCCTCCATTAACAAGCAAAACCAAAAAAAGGAGAAAGAAAAATAAACCAAAATGAAAAATGACAAAACCTTCGAATACTCAGAACCAAAATCTGCTATAAAATAACCATCGCATATCCGTAGCAGGAAAACCGCCAACACAATCCAACTTTCGTCTCGTATCCACCGCATCCGCCCACACAGCCGCGGTTCGCAACCCTTTTCGTCAAACCGCCACCACCAAACACAACCTGCCATAAACCCTCTTCATCACCCTTTTTCAACCTTAAAATCATAAACCCTCAAAACCTTCTCCAACAAAACACAGAAAACCACCAGCCTTAACCAATCCTTTCATAAACCACATTCACCCCCAACTCACCATTATCGTGTGAAATCTGAACTCACACTGAGCAGCCACCATCTCCAAACCTCAGCCGCCACCGACCCACTCTCAGAACCGCGAGACGCCACCAAAACGCAAACCCAGGAACTTCCTTGAAACCGCAACCCATCGGAATCCCCAAACCGCTCCGTAACCCCACCGTGAATCTGCAAAATCAAGAACATCGTGAAACGAGTCGAGAAAACCAGATCGGGAAAATGCCATCACCGAGAATCTATCCGTGAAAGCACCGCCGCGTAAGGACCGAGAGCTGTTCGCAGAGGAGCCACCGTGAGCGTTCGGGATCACAACGCCGCCGCCGAGCGAGAGACGAAGGCGAGAGATGAAACATCCGAGCGAAAACTGAGATACGGTGGAGAGAATGTTGTTGCAAGAGCTGTTGATGGTGGTTTGTTGTCTCTCTCCTTCTGAACGTGTTTGTATGCTAATGAGTTTGATTTCACCTTTTTATTTTTTATTTTAAAAAAAAATTATTCTGATTATTGGGTTTTGTTTGTGGATCGGTTTTCATCTTTACACATATACCACTTGGATAGCTAGGTTTATGTTAAGTTCTTGGTTGTGTGATTTGGGCCGGTACCAAAACCGATGTTTTATTTCGGTTTATTGCTGTTGTTTTATTTCTTTAACCCATTCTATTTCTATGCAAACCACAAATACCGCTGCATATCCCCTCCTCTCTTATTTTTGTTTTGTTTTTATTATTATTTCATCAAATCATATTAGTTTGACTTTTAGATTTTCTAATATCTTTACTCTAATCTTCCTTGTTTTAATTTTGTTTTGCTGTCTAGAAAATGTTTTAAATTTTTATTATTATTTGGTATCTTTTTTTATTTAATTTTTATTATTGGGGCCAATGATATGTTAAACGGTCAATTGTAGCCCGATTTCATTAAATCGGTTAAAATTGATCAATATGAGGCCATAGTAGGTAGATTTATTTTTTTGTTTATCATTTATTATTATTTTTTCCAATTAAATTTAATTATTGTATTATTATTAAATATATTTATTTTATTTTATTTATTATTTATTATTTATTATTTCTACAATTCTATTTAATTTAGTTTATTCATTTTATAGTATTTTAAATAAAAGATTCGACTCCTCATAGAACGGTTCAAAATTTTAACCGACTCTAAGGAAGTAAACGAACCACATCTCGACGCGTCCCAAAAAGGTCCAACGCCTTCGAATAGTTGTTTCCGATTAATAAGGCCGAACGCCTTCGAACAGTTCAAAAACACTGCACACACGCTTCCTCTTGGGCAAACTACAATGAAACCTCTTTATTTCTCGCAATCCCCTGTATTTATTTTGTATCCCTCTCCCATTACTTTGTACGCATCTTTATTTTTCCGCATTTTATTTATTTCCGAATCCTTGGTCCAACGCCAAGCGATTGCGCTTGCACACTCGCACCTTTTTATTTTGTTGTCGTTTATTAGGATCCACCTCTCCTTGCGAGCCGAGCGCATTGTGCCTCGCTAACAAACTACAAAATAAACCTCCATTTGCATTTACCCTTTAAACTCAAAAAACCAAAACGATTCTTTTAGATCCAAACCCTTGATCCAACGTCAAGCGATCTTAGGAAATAAAACACATTCTAATAATACGAGAATAATTGTACGCTACGAGCCTTAAGCGATAGAAAGGAGGATGACGAGCTCTCGTTACTCGCTCCGATTATTTCGACGCAGGACGCTCGTCTTGTTGGACGAGATAAACTATCCATAGTCTTTAGTGCATTTCAACTCCCAAACCCTTTCGTCGATGAAAGGTAATAAAACCAAACAACCATTACCCTTAGTAGGCCGAACTACGAGGCTCTGACTTTCCCATTGCACACGGGAGTACGTAGGCACGAGGATCTCAATCCTTGCCGAGCACCTAGGTTCAATCTAACTTATAATTCAACTCATTTCCCTCTAGCAAGCAATTCGTTTAAGCATAGACATCCTTTCGAGCGTGATAACTTAGATGGTTCCCATCGAGTACGATGGATGTAGGGGGTGCTAATACCTTCCCCCTGCATAACCGACTCCCGAACCCAGGCAATCGTTCCGTTGACCTTTGTCCTCATCCTTTTTTTCCCGGGTTGTATCTATATCTTCCCTTTCCCTCTTCGGGAATAAATAGAATTAGGTGGCGACTCTTCAGTCTGTCCAGCGTGTGACTCCGTCTTTTCGGATCGCGTGAGGTCGTATTTTTCGGGGTACGACAGTTGGCGACTCTGCTGGGGAGTGGTTCACTCCTATGCGAGTCAAGCCTAGTCTAAGTTCTCGCGTTTGTTTGGATGTTTGCTTTTATGCCTTGCTTGTTTATTTGTATCGCTTTCTTTATCACATTCCATCTTATATATCTTGTGGCTCCTTGGTACTATAGTTTGGATCGATACTTTGCAAAAGAAACTTGAGGGAAAAGCTCTATACCCGGTCTGGCGAGTATAAACATAAGTTAGCGAGGTTGTGTAGTATGGGCTCCCGAGAGAACCACTCTCATGGGTTGTCGATACGAAAACCTCACTTTGAGTAGATTCTATTGAGAATACTGACAACCGTCAAGTCCTTGACGTGTGTGCTCAGTTGCTTTCATTAGGATCATCAACTCTGAGGACCTTTAGAACCTTTTGGTTAAAAACATTGGTAGATGGTTGCGTAGTATTGGGCACCAGGGTTCGCCCTCGCGTGGCTCGATACGAGAACCTCACTTGGAATAGACTTACTCAATGGAGTTGATTGACTGTCAAGAATACATGAAATTGACACGTGCATCAAACAGTTGAGAAAGTTCCATAACTCCAGGACTTTGTTTTAAACCTCATGTCGATGATCGCGTAGTATGGGCTCCCGAGAAAATTTTCTCTCGGGGGTGTCGATACGAAGATCTCACCCAAAATAGATTCATATGGCGGAGTCAATCAACTTTCATGCTTATGGCGTGTGTGATGAACATCCATATGAATTAATAACTTTGGGATCCCTAAAACTTTAGAGTCTACCTAGTGAGTTCCTGATCAGAGTATCTTCCATTTGTACCTTGGACTCATGAGACCCTGATCTTGTGATCCTGGATTCTGACATTGCATATCATTTCATTTGCATCATTTATTCATCTTGCATTTCATTCCAAAATCCAGAAAACTTATTTCATGTTCCTCCATCTTCAGTAAATCAAGCTAGTTTCCCGACACCTGTATCGAGCTAGACGACCGTACTTAACTCGAGCCAACACTAGAGGACTGATGGATCAGATTCGACAAGAACAGGTTGCTATGAGGGAAGAGATTGACTCAATCAAGAGCAAGATTGATCGTATTCATGAGGCCATGCAAGCCTTGGCCAGGATGGTTGTGTCTCATCAGCCTGTTCCTTCAATGCCTTTTCATCCAGCTATTCAAGCTCTGCTTCCGCCTCCGATGTCTTATCGACCATGTCCTTATCCTCCGGGTGCAGCTACGCAATATGGACCTAGACCATACCAGCAACCGGCATATCCATACTAGCAACCGGCTTATCCATACCAGCAACCGGCTTATCCACAAAGGCCTGATCAACAACAACAACGCGCTCCTCAACAGCGTCCACCATATCAACGAAGAGGATATGATAGGCACATTGATCTATTTCCTATGTCATACACCGAAATCTTTAATCAGTTAATGGCAAAAGGATCTCTTACGTTGAGAGATATGCCACCTCAGGCTGGCAATGCCCGGAATTATGATGCCAATGCCCACTGTGAGAATCACAAAGGCGCTCCAGGTCGCACAATTGAGAATTGCCACGCCTTCAAGCATATGGTTCAAGATATTATCAACTCTAAGGACTTCACTGTAGAAGCACACCTTCAATCTCGGAGATTTTGATGAAGACAACACGGCGCATATTTTTCAGACCTGCAAAAAGTCAAGAGCTCCAACTGATCAAGCTTCAAGCAACCGGCTTCGCTATCAAGCTTCGTTTGCATCATCATTCGACTTCATGCTTGGATGCTTTCGGTTAGGTATATCAATACCTTTTTAAATTGATGTAGAAGTGTTCATGCATTCATCATATACTAGCATATTGCATAAAATAATTTAACATATTTTTCAAACCGATTAACACTCTTTTTAAAACCTTCTGTTTCTGGTTTTAACAGTGTTAACCGGTTAACCATTTGGTTAACCGGTTAACGGGTTCAAATTTTCAAAAGACCTGTTAATGTTCATAGGCGTTAACCGGTTAACCATTTGGTTAACCGGTTAACACTGTAATATTTTGAAAAATATTTTTCCCTTGAAATTCAAATTGCACCTTTTGATTATATCTCTTCAAGAAACTTTTTGATTCATAATTTTCACACCTTTTCAAAAGGGTATCTTGTATAATATAAAATCTGAATTTTTAAAATTCAAAAACACCTCATACAATTTTTTATAAAAAATCACTTGAATCAAATTGATCAATTTTCAAATATTTTCATACTTTTCAAAAGTGTTCATAAGATATTCATCTTTCATACTTCATGTTTGAACACTTGTATTGATTTTTGAAAAGTGAATTGTGTACATAGGAGAAGATCTTTATTGATATTAAAGTCTTTGTATTACTCATTCAAAATTAAAAATATAGAAAGGTATTTCTATTTGTGTGACTTGTGTTCCAAGGTTTGTTTGGACATAAGGGTTAGTGTGGCAAGAGGATTGTTCTTGCACACTTGTATGATAGTTTGTTAGAAAGTAGGCCTCACCATTGAAGGTGTGATAGGTTGTACTATTTCTAAAAACTAGTGGAAATCTCTTTCAAGTTGAAAGGGGACTGGATGTACCTTCGGACTGTGAAGGGAACCAAGATAACTTTTTGTGTCGTTTTTATTTTTTGCCTTACTGCTTTCCTTCCATACAAACTTAAAAGAAAAATTCTATCCATCAAAGAAAAAGAATCGAGAAAAAATTATATACACCTAATTCACCCCCCCTCTTAGGCGCATTCTGATCTTACAATTGGCATCAGAGCAGGTTTAGGTAACCTGTTCCTATAAGATCCTATGGCTTCCGCAAACTCGAATCCCGTTTTCAAAGATGGTGGAAGTAGCAACAAGCCTCCGCTCTTCTCCGGCGAATACTTCGATTTCTGGAAAATCAGAATGAGGGCACATCTTGAAGCCCAATGAGAAGGCATATGGGAAGCAATCGAAGAAGGTCCGCATAATCCCGTCAATGTAATCAACGATGTTGGAACGGCGAAGTTGAAGAATATGTATGATGAAGATGATAAAAGGAAGATCCTAAATGAGAAGAAAGAAATCAACATACTTCAAAGTGCTCTTAGTATGGACGGATTTTTTTGTGTATCACAATGCAAATTGGCAAAGGAGATTTGGGATACTTTGGTAGAAACACATGAAGGAACAACAGAAGTTAAAAGATCAAGGCTTAACACGTTAAGTCAAGAATACGAAATGTTCCGCATGCAGCCCGGAGAATCTATTGTGGCTTTACAAAAAAGATTTGTTCACCTAACCAACCATTTGATTGCACTCGGAAAGACCTTCACCAATGATGATCTCAATTTGAAAGTTCTAAGGTCTTTGACAAGGGAATGGCAACCGAAAGTGACCACAATCTCGGAGAAGAAGAGTCTCTCAACAATGACATCCGCATCTATATTCGGCAAACTTCAAGAGCACGAGTTGGAACTTGGAAGGCTCGAAAAACATGAAAGTCAAGAGAAAAAGTCCAAAGGAATTGCCTTGAAGATTGACACGAAGGATGACAAAGATGACGAGATCTCCGAAGATGAGAACTTCATGCTTCTTGTTAAGAAGCTTGGTAAGTTTTTTAACAAAAATAATAATTCTTCTTTTCCTAAAAAGAATAAACATTTCAGGAAGAAGGATGCATCCACATCGAACCAAGAAGTTACATGCTATGAATGTGGAAAGCAAGGTCACATAAAACCGGATTGTCCAAGACTTGCGAAGAAAGGAGGATTCAAAGGCAAGAAGGACTTCAAGAATAAAAGGGCTTATGTCGCATGGGATGACAATGAAGTTAGTTCCTCATCGGAATCGGAAAGCGACGAATGTGCAAATATGGCGTTAATGGCGTCACATCACTCCGATGAAGAAAATGACGAGGTTAGTAGTAATTTTTCAATTTATGAAAATGATGCACAAGAAGTCATAGATGAACTTCTTAAGAAATGTAAGACATTGTACAAAACTATCTCATCCCAAAAGAAGAAAATATTATCTTTAGAAGAACAAAATGCATCTTTTGAAAAATACATTGAAAATGAAAAACAAAAGATAATGGATGAAGAACAAAGTCTTACATGTAAAAATTGTGAGTCATTGTCCTTTCAAATTGTTCAACTCAAAAGAGTTTTAGAAAGATATGAAAAAGGTCAAATTGGCTTGGAGGAAATTCTTAGGCACCAAAGATATCCAAATGATAAAAGTGGCCTAGGATATTCTAAGTTTTCCAAACCAAGCACAAGTGAAACCGTTTTCGTAAAAGCTAGTGAACAAATTGTTAAGGAAAAGACTAACAATGTTAAACCTATGCATCAAAGTCATAAAAAGAAAAGGAGTCTTAAGAAACAAAATTATGTTCCTAAATTCAAAAGTCAATTTCAACCTATGTGTTTTTATTGTGGAATAAAAGGCCATACACCTAATGCTTGCTATGTGCGCAACATTGGTGTTGCTAAAGGGCATTATGTGTGGGTTGAAAAGGGTACTAACTACCAAGGACCCAAAACAATTTGGGTACCTAACAAAACCTGATTTTGTTTTGTAGGTATGCTTGAAAACAACTTCTACACAATGGTATCTCGATAGCGGTTGTTCAAAGCATATGACGGGCGACATCAACAAATTTTCAAGTCTATCACTTAAGGCCAAAAGATACGTTACTTACGGTGATGATAATAAAGGAAGAATTCTTGGAGTTGGAACCATTGGTGCATCTCCTCATACAATCATCGAAGACGTCCTTTATGTGGAAGGCCTTAAACACAACCTTCTTAGCATAAGTCAACTGTGTGACAAAGGGTTCCGAACCAACTTCACGAAGGAGGAATGTTTGATAGAACACGAAGTCACTCATGAACTCTTGCTAAAAGGTAAACGATTTAATAACATTTTCATGATTTCTTTTGATGACTCTCTCTTGAAGGTGAAGTGCTTAATGGCAAACAACAACGATGCATGGCTTTGGCATAAAAGGACTGCTCACATTCACATGGAGCATTTGAATAAATTATTAAAGCATGATCTAGTTGTTGGTCTTCCAAAGATGAAGTTTATCAAGGATAAGCTTTGTGACGCATGTCAAAAGGGGAAGCAAACCAAAACATCCTTCAAGACCAAGAAAGTGATATCTACTACAAGACCACTCCAATTGTTACATATGGATCTTTTCGGTCCATCAAGAACAAAAAGCTTCGGAGGTAACGTTTTTGCACTAGTTATTGTTGATGATTTCTCTAGATACACTTGGACTTTGTTTTTAGTGCAGAAAAGCGATGCCTTTAAAGCATTCAAGAAGTATGCCAAGAAAATTCAAAATGAGAAGTCACTCTCAATTGTTTCCATAAGAAGCGACCATGGTGGCGAGTTTCAAAACTCATCATTTGAAGATTTTTGTGAAGAGCATGGAATCTCTCACAACTTCTCCGCACCAAGGACTCCTCAACAAAACGGTGTCGTAGAAAGGAAGAATAGGGCACTAGTAGAACTTGCAAGGACAATGCTTAGCGACTCGAATTTTCCTAAATATTTTTGGGCGGATGCGGTTAGCACGGCTTGTTTTGTAAGTAACCGTGTCAGTATCCGACCTATTCTCAAGAAGACCCCATATGAGTTGTTCAAGGGAAGGAAACCTAACATATCCTTCTTCCACATATTCGGATGCAAATGCTTCGTTCTCAATAACGGTAAGGACAACCTTGGTAAGTTTGATGAGAAATCCGATGAAGGTATCTTTCTTGGATATTCTCTATCAAGTAAAGCTTTTAGAATTTTCAATAAACGTACTCTTACCATTGAAGAGTCCATACATGTTTCGTTTGATGAGACTAACCCCTCGAAAGAGGATAATATTATTGTGGATGATGATGATGATGTAAATCTATCACAACAACAAAGGGAGATATCAAAAGAACAAGCAATATCACATGAAGATAAGTCACCAACCATTGAAGAACATCAAGATCTTCCAAAAGAATGGAGAACTCATAGAGATCACCCAATAGATAAAGTGATTGGTGATATCATCCAAGGCGTTGCAACTAGACTCAATCTCAAGGATGCTTGCCTCAACATGGCGTTCGTGTCTCAAATTGAACCAGCAAAAATCGATGAAGCCTTAGGCGACGATCAATGGATAATAGCTATGCAAGAAGAACTCAATCAATTCGAAAGGAACCAAGTTTGGACTCTTGTACCAAGACCGGACAACAAGCATATCATTGGCACAAGATGGGTGTTCAAGAACAAACTTGACGAGAATGGAATCATAGTTCGTAACAAAGCAAGATTGGTCGCACAAGGCTACAACCAAGAAGAAGGAATCGACTTTGATGAAACATTCGCTCCGGTAGCAAGGTTAGAAGCAATTAGATTATTACTTGCTTACGCTTGCTCTATGAATTTTCAGTTGTACCAGATGGATGTCAAAAGCGCTTTCCTAAACGGTTACATCAATGAAGAAGTCTACGTCAAACAACCTCCCGGTTTTGAAGACTTCAAGAACCCATCTCATGTCTACAAGTTGAAGAAGGCTCTTTATGACTTAAAGCAAGCACCAAGGGCTTGGTATGATCGCCTTAGCAACTTCTTATGTGAGAAAGGTTTTACTAAAGGAAAGGTTGACAAGACTTTGTTCATCAAGAATCTTAAGGGTAACACCTTACTTGTTCAAGTCTATGTCGACGACATCATATTCGGCTCAACAAACAAAGATATTTGCGAAGAATTCTCTCTTATGATGCAAGGCGAATTCGAGATGTCCATGATGGGAAAGATGAACTACTTTCTTGGTTTACAAATCAAGAAAACAAAGGATGGCATCTTCATCAATCAATACAAGTATTGCAAGGAATTATTGAAAAGATTTGATATGGACAATTGCAAAGAGATGTCTACTCCAATGGGATCTGGAACGTATGTTGATCAAGATCTTTCCGGCACTTCAATAGATATTACAAAATATCGAGGTATGATCGGTTCACTCTTATATTTGACGGCGAGCCGTCCAGACATTATGTTTAGTGTTTGTTTCTTTGCCCGCTTTCAAGCTAATCCGAAGGAATCACATCTCACTACCGTGAAGAGGATCATGAAGTATCTCAAAGGAACAACGCACGTCAGACTATGGTATCCAAAGGTAGTACTTGTTCTTTAATTGGTTATTCTGACGCTGATTATGCAGGATGTAAGATCGATAGAAAGAGTACAAGTGGTACTTGTCACATTCTCGGGAATGCACTAGTGTCGTGGGCATGCAAGAAGCAAGCATGCGTTGCACTTAGCACGGCCGAAGCAGAGTACATTGCAGCAGGAAGTTGTTGCGCTCAAATCTTGTGGCTCAAACAACAACTTCTCGATTTCAGTATAGATCTCGGTTGTATCCCTCTCCGGTGTGACAACACAAGTGCCATCAATATCACAAAGAACCCGGTCATGCATTCAAGAACAAAGCACATTGATATCCGGCACCACTTCCTTCGAGATCATGTTCTAAATGGAGATGTCGATGTTACGTTCGTGGATACACACAATCAACTAGCTGACATATTCACAAAACCATTGGCTAAGGAACAATTCTTCAAGATTCGACAAGAACTTGGGATTCTCAATGAAGGTGACATCTAATCTTAACCTAAAAATTGGTTGTTATATGTTTTTATTGCATTATGTGTGTTTATATGTGTTTTTGCTTACTTTAAAGTCATAAAATACTAGCACTCACATTTCACCGTTTTCGGTTTTTCTCACTTTCGTATACCCGAAATTAATCGGTTTCAAAATTTTTTTTGATCGAAAGTTGCGGAATGACAAGTGCTAACACCTTATGGAAATTTTTTTGAAAAAATCCCTCCCATTTTTCCCCACCAAAGCTGTTGGTTTTTTAAAATTTTTTGAAATTTTTTGTCCGTTAACCGGTTAACGGATCGGTTAACCGGTTAACAGCTTCAAAACAGCAGTCCCTGCCTGCGTGACAGGTTCTGTCATTTTTTTAAAACTTTTAAATTTTGTATTATTTTGTTATGTTGTGTTGTATGTGTTATGTCTATTTGATGCATGGTTTCTCAAGACACCTCATAAATCTTTTCCTCTTCCTTTGACCTACCATTAAACTCCACTCACTCTCTTTCTCCAAACTTTTCATCTCCTCCATTAAAACCCACTTGTCATACCCCAAATTTGTCCTACCTTTTAAAAATTATCCTTTATTAGATTTTATTTTTACTTTGCATCATCTATGCAGCATACCATGTTTTTTAATCGTAAATAATGTTTAAAATATCAGCCAAAATAAATTCTCGGATATACAGACAGATTGGTTGAATTAATTTTTAACAGTGCGTAAAATTAGTAGGCAGAAAATTTCAAAATCGAGCTTGCAGACGTAAGTATTCCTAATCTATGGTTCGCGTAGTCCAGCCTGGCGTACTCATTTTATTTTTTTGGCAACTTTTTCAGTCGTATTTGTTTGATTAGCTGAGTCATTTAACCGATCTATTTATTTCAAAATCTGACGAAACGCTGTATTTTTCTGAGTCATATATTTCGCGTTGATCATTTTAATGCATTCAATTTAATTTTTCGGGAACTTGTGTGCCCAACTTTTATCCGTAATCATCTTTTTCTTATTTTTTTATTAATGTAATTAATTAAGTTTATTTAAATATTTAGTTTTTTAATTATTATTTATTTATTTTTGAGAATTTGGATTTCTTTTCGTTTTTTTTTTTTTCTTTCTTCTCTTTTTTCAAAATAACGGTAGAGATATTTGGCCTTGGATCCCTTACACAATTATTCATTGACAGCTAGCATTTAGGAGAATATCTCATTTTAGAAACTTGATCTCCACTCTTTGGAAATTTGGGTCTCTTCACTACAGATAGTACTAGCGTAACCACTACACCTCCACTCATATTTTTCTGTTAAGAAAAACCGAAGAAACCTTCATGCCAGCTAGCAAAAACAAATCTCACTCACAATGCACCCACTATAATATCCCCCATTCTTATCTTATGGGAGAGGAGGAAAAAGAAAGAAAAAAAAATTCTCAGCCATATCACTCCCTGATATTTTCCTCGGATCTACAACTAAACATCATTCACAAAATAAAATAAAACCATCAGCCTCCATCAAATCACATTGCAAATCTCTTTATCTTCAACCTCAATACAAAACCTCTGTACCACACATTCACAAGCTCTTCATCACCACAAACTTCTCAATAAACCCATTTTTCACTCTTCCTTCAACCACCAAACATTCAACTCACCTTCTTTCATTAGACAAAACTAAAAACTCACAAACCCATTAAATAACAAACCACAACAACATCAACAATAACTCCGTCTTCAACAAATCAAACCGTGTCAAAACAAACCCTCTACAAATCATAAACAGAGAGAGTGGAAGAAGAAGAAGGGAGAACCTAAATGAAATCGGAGATGAGAAAGTGAAACAAATCAAAACCGAATCTGAGATGAAGAACCGAGATAGTGATTGAACGGAAGGAGATGATATAAACGCAATTTCTACCGAGAGAGAAGTCGAAGACGCAAATGAACCAATGAGAAAGAGTCACGGCAGGTTTACGACGAAGCTGTTGTCGTCCGGGTTCTGAAAACGAAAGAGGAAAGCACCACAAAACTGTTGGAAACTTATGTTGCTATTTTGAAACAAGGAAGAAACGTGTTGTTGCTGTAATGTTTTTCTTTCCTTTTTCTTCTTAAAGTTATTTTTGACTGATTGTATATTAAAGTTTTTTCAATTAAATTATGTTTGTTTGATTTCCCTTTTTCTTTTTATGATATGTACCATATGTCTTTTCTTAATTGGTTATTGGGGGAAGTTTTTTTTTAGAAAATAGTTTGCTGGTAATTTGAGAGGATCGCTGATATGCTGATTCTTTTTGTATTGTCTCGTTTTCATTATTATAAGTATTTTCTATATCTCTGTTACTATCTTTTTATTAGTTCACTTTTTTTTTACATTTAATTATTTAGGTTCACTTCATTTGGAGTTTGATTCCCTCATTTATTTTTACTTTACAACATCCCATGTTAGTTATCATCTCTTTCAACTTATTAATTGTTTTCTCTTCTTGATCAATTAGTTGATTATCTTAAACTAATGTTAATTGATTTAGAATCTCTTTTCTTAATTTGATACATGTTAGATTTTAGATTTTATGCTTATAGTCTCTTTTTTACAATTTAATTTAGTATTTTCAATTTAGAAGTAGAGGATTAATATGTTGATTTTGTTTAGATCTAGATTGAATTTGAATATCAATTTTGACCTTTAATTTGAATTAGAATTTTGATATATTCATTTTAGATTAGTATATTTGCATAGTTATCAGGGTTGTATTTTAAGTATGATTATTTCTCTTTTTGAATTAATATGCTATAGTTTATGTATTTAAGAAATCATGTTAATTTAGAATTTTACTATAAAAAGCGTGAGGAGTTATCAGTATCATGTAAATAGCATATTAAAATTGAGTTTATTAGTACCATGTAAATAGATTAAATATTAAAATGGATTGATGTACTTGTACTTGTTATTGATTGAAATATGTTGAAAACTTACAATTCTGTAAATAAGAGTTACATTGGAATAAGTGTTAGTATCAGTACTGCATTTCATTTCTTGTTGTCATTCTAAACTATACAAAGAGGGCCAATGATATAATAAAAGGCCGATTTTTCGCCCGATTTTAATCGGTGATATTCGGTCAATATGAGGCCCTCCTTGTAATTAATTTTTTATTATTTCGACAAACAAACATATAAATTAATTTAGTTATTTTTATTATTCTCAACATTATTTAATTTATTTAATTATTCAATTTATTATTCTATATTAATTTTCGCAATTTAATTTATTCATTTATTATCGCATTTCAAATTATGTTTCGACTCCTCATAGAACGGTTTCTTTAAACCGACTCTAAGGAAGTACACGAACTAAATTTCGACGCGTTCCGAAAAGGTCCAACGCCTTCGAATAGTTGTGTCTCGATTGAAAGGTCCAACGCCTTCGAATAGTTGTGTCCTAATTAAACAGGCTGAACGCCTTCGAATAGTTCAAAAACACTACACACACGTTTCCTCTTGGGCTAACTACAACGAGACCTCTTTATTTCGCGCAATCCCCTGTATTTATTTTGTATCCCTCTCCCCTTACTTTGTACGCATTTTTATTTCTCGTATTTTATTTAATTCTGAATCCTTGGTCCAACGCCAAGCGATTGCACTTGCACACTTGCACTTTACCTTTCAGTTTTGTTTCGTTTATTAGGATCCACCTCTCCTTGCAAGCCGAGCGCTTCGTGCCTCGCCAACAAACTACAAAATAAACCTCCACTTGCATTTACCCTTTTAACCTCAAAAACCAAAACGATTATTTTTAGATCCAAACCCTTGATCCAACGTCAAGCGATCTTAGGAAATAAAACACTTTAATAAATGCGAGAAGATTTGTACGCCACGAGCCTTAAGCGGTAGAAAGGAGGATAACGAGCTCTCGTTACTCGCTCCGATTATTTCGACGCAGGACGCTCGTCTTGTTGGGCGAGATAAACTATCCATAGTCTTTAGTGCACTTCAACTCCTAAACCCTTTCATCGACGAAAGGTAATAAAATCGAACAACCATTACCCTTAGTAGGCCGAACTACGAGGCTCTGACTTTCCCATTGCAGACGGGAGTACGTAGGCACGAGGATCTCAATCCTTGCCGAGCACCTAGGTTCAATCTAACTTATAATTCAACTCATTTCCCTCTAGCAAGCAATTTGTTTAAGCATAGACATCCTTTCGCGCGCGTTAACTTAGATGGTTCCCATCGAGTACGATGGATGTAGGGGGTGCTAATACCTTCCCCTTGCATAACCGACTCCCGAACCTAGGCAATGGTTCCGTTGACCTTTGTCCTTATCCTCTTTTCCCGGGTTTTATCTATATCTTCCCTTTCCCTCTTCGGGAATAAATAGAATTAGGTGGCGACTCTTCAGTCCGTCCGGCGCGCGGCTCCACTACATTGTAACTCTCACAAAAACTCCATCTCATTCACTTCACTCTTCTCTACACCAAACCCTAATCCGAAAACACTCTCACTCACCCTCAACCTAAGCTTCATCTTCATGGCTTCAAGAAAGGGAAAAGCTCCAGTGTCAGCATCAAGGTCTAGCAGTGAAGAAGACATGCCTATGGAATCTACCAAGAAAAGAAGATTGGATTTTCGTGTTCGGGTTCGACATCTTCTCAAGGGTAAGTATGTGAACCTGAAATCCTTTGAATCTTTTAAGTTTCCGGCACTTCTAGAATATCAAGGAATGTTAGATTTTATTGCCGATAATGGAAAAGTGTATACGAATTTGGTGAAGTCTTTCATGAACAACATGGTTCTCAATTGTGATGAAAATGATAAGCACCACCTTTTTGCTTCTATTAGAGATTGTGAGATTGAGGTTGACCTAGGTACTCTTGCTACCTCTTTGTCTTTACCGTACTCGGGAGTGTTTCTCCGAAAGTGTGTCAACCATGATGAAGGCAAATGGGCCAACTATGATAAGATGGAATACTACTATAACATTTGTAGGTTTCCAAAGGCAGCCGTGATTTTCGGCCAGCGTACCTCTCGGGTACTTTGTTATGCGAAGAATCTCTCTGTTGATGACCGGATGCTTCATTATGTCATTTGCCATGTCTTGCTGCCCAAGGACTCCAATCAATCCTAAATCAATGATTTGGAGATGCAAGTGCTCTTTGCCATCAAGAACAAGATTAAGATTAATTGGCATCCTACCATGCTATATCATTTGAAGCAACAACTTTCGTTGAAGACTCGTTTACCGTATGGCCGCCTTCTTTCAAGGATTTTGGAAATTACCGATATGGAAATCGGTCGAGAACCGTTTATTGCTATGACTACTACGGGAAATGAAATCAACGGAGTCACAATTATCAAGAACACTGGCATTGTCCAAGCCAATGATGGAACTTATAAGTATGATGACGGATCCTCCACCTCCATTCCACCTATTCCGGAAACCGGCATTACCAATGACTTTCTCTACTCAACCATGATGTCACACCACCATGAAGCTATGCGTCCCATCAAAAGCATTCGGAACCTTGTCCTAAGCTCCCGAACCACCACCGAGCATGTTGATGAGGATGTGGACGGTACCGAAGAAGAGGAAGAAGATGATGAGGATGTGTCGGATGAGGAATGAGGACCATGTCTCCATGCTGTTTTTATTATGTTGTTTTATATTTTAATCATGTTATGTTTTGTACTCTCAAACTAAAGTCCTAAGTTTTTAGGCATTTTTGGTTTACTTGCACTATGTTTGCATTTTATATGTATGATTGCTTGTATGATGCTATCTTTCATGTTCATGCTTGCTTGTTGGTCCCTTCCTTTTTGCTAATGCCAAAGGGGGAGAAGACCTTTGTTTCTCTAATGATTCTCTATGCATAATTTTTCTCTCGCTACTGCTGCTATCAGTTAGGGGGAGTTGCTGCCCATAGGGGGAGAATTCGCTTAGAGAAACATTGATCAAAGCTCTCGCAGAATTTTCGGTTGTCATCATCAAAAAGGGGGAGAATGTAGAAGCACGCCTTCAATCTCGGAGATTTTGATGAAGACAACACGGCGCATATTTTTCAGACCTGCAAAAAGTCAAGAGCTCCAACTGATCAAGCTTCAAGCAACCGGCTTCGCTATCAAGCTTCGTTTGCATCATCATTCGACTTCATGCTTGGATTCTTTCGGTTAGGTATATCAATACCTTTTTAAATTGATGTACAAGTGTTCATGCATTCATCATATACTAGCATATTGCATAAAATAATTTAACATATTTTTCAAACCGATTAACACTCTTTTTAAAACCTTCTGTTTCAGGTTTTAACAGTGTTAACCGGTTAACCATTTGGTTAACCGGTTAACGGGTTCAAATTTTCAAAAGACCTGTTAACGTTCATAGGCGTTAACCGGTTAACCATTTGGTTAACCGGTTAACACTGTAATATTTTGAAAAATATTTTTCCCTTGAAATTCAAATTGCACCTTTTGATTATATCTCTTCAAGAAACTTTTTGATTCATAATTTTCACACCTTTTCAAAAGGGTATCTTGTATAATATAAAATATGAATTTTTAAAATTCAAAAACATCTCCTACAATTTTTTATAAAAAATCACTTGAATCAAATTGATCAATTTTCAAATATTTTCATACTTTTCAAAAGTGTTCATAAGATATTCATCTTTCATACTTCATGTTTGAACACATGTATTGATTTTTGAAAAGTGAATTGTGTACATAGGAGAAGATCTTTATTGATATTAAAGTCTTTGTATTACTCACTCAAAATTAAAAATATAGAAAGGTATTTCTATTTGTGTGACTTGTGTTCCAAGGTTTGTTTGGACATAAGGGTTAGTGTGGCAAGAGGATTGTTCTTGCACACTTGTATGATAGTTTGTTAGAAAGTAGGCCTCACCATTGAAGGTGTGATAGGTTGTACTATTTCTAAAAACTAGTGGAAATCTCTTTCAAGTTGAAAGGGGACTGGATGTACCTTCGGACTGTGAAGGGAACCATGATAACTTTCTGTGTGGTTTTTATTTTATGCCTTACTGCTTTCCTTCCATACAAACTTAAAATAAAAATTCTATCCATCAAAGAAAAAGAATCGAGAAAAAATTATATACACCTAATTCACCCCCCTCTTAGGCGCATTCTAATCTTACATTCACCTTTACTCAGAAGAATCTGAATATCCAGAACAATCCTTTGTCGCCACAAGTGGCCCCTCAACGAATGCTTTTGAAGAAGTGGTTGAAGACCAAAGCTGAGTAGTCTCCAACTTTGAAGGAGCAAGTCAAATCAGGAGAAGTTCAATTCCTCAAATCAAGGCAGCCAGTGCCATTTATTTTCGCATTCCTGTTGTTTTGTAATGTTTGTTTAAGTATTATTTGCTCTGAACATTGTTATCATTTGTACTTGGTTATGTTAATGTTATGTTTATGCATGTTTTGAATCAATTTATTCGCATTCGCTCATTATTTATCATTTATCACAAAAATCACAAAAATATTCCCTCACTTCACTTTAGCAAATATTTGAGGGAGGATGATGAAAACAAAATACCCATAACTGTTGTGGTATGCTTTCGGATAAAACCTCGTCAATGATGTACATGCATTCTTTCAAATCCCCAAACACTAGAGATATAAGGAGTTAATCCCTAGTCAACCACTTCGAGCCTAGAAGTAGGAGCTTTCTTTCGGATACAACCCTTACATTTAACCCGGGGCAGGGTAGTTTTTCAGTTAACATGACTACACCTTCAAATCGCAAGATGAGACATCCCGTCAGAGGACCATCAACAAATGACTTGGCAGTCACAACATTCAAACAAAAAGAAAAGAAAAAAGAAGAAAACACTAAGTTGAGCACCCGAAGGGAGACTTAGTCGGAAAAAAAACAAATCAAAAAGAGGAGCTCAAATCCTCAACAAAAGCAAAAACAAATATCAGTGACCAACCAAATCAAGAATCAAAAGGGTCACCAGCAAAATAAGATGACTGCCATTTCCAAGCAAACTTCAAAGCTTCATCTTCACTCTTGCAAAGTCAAAACAAATGCATATGCAAAGTTAACTGAACATAGGACTGGAGAACAATCACGAAGAAGGGATGGGTACAAATCAAACTTTGAGCCTTATACCTTTGTTTCTCAAACCATTAACCAGACCACGTTACAACCCTAGAAAGTCCAAATTGAGGCAGGGTTTATTCTGAAAACATGCTACCAACAAGGTTGCATAAATTGACTCCCGTATATTTGCTAATATTCAATCTCGATTGCACATTATTCTTGTTGCATCTTTCACGCACTTTCTAAATCAGCACCTCGTGTGGACTAACGGTCCATCCGTCACACTATCACAATCATTCAAATAAATTGACTTTTTCCAAAACTCGCATGAACGTTGCATTAACACTACCATTTGTGTATGAACAATTTAATTGCAAATTAGTGCTTGACATTAGTACAATCCCAGCAAGGGGCAATCAAAAGAGGAATTTGAATCAATACTTCTTCAAAATCAGTCCAATCAGGGACAAAGCATCTTCAACAGCCCAACCAGGGGCAATTTATTTCAAAATCAGCCCAATCAGGGGAAAATTATCTACATACAGCTCAATCAGGGGCAAGGTCACCTTCAAAGGCTCAATCAGGGGCAGGTCGTGCCATGGCCATTATCAAAGCTTCCCCACCGGATTTATTTCAAACAACCTATAAACATGGGCAAGCAAACAAGGAGCAAATCTTCCTATTTCTTCTCCCCAGCTGGACAAGAAAATCTTGCTAGACATTGGCAATCATTCAAAGCAAAATCAGTCTTCATGTGTCAATTAAGTCGCTCCGATCATCAGTAGAGAACCAAGCTTGGAGCTTTCAGATCCATCTTCTTATCATGCATCGTCGATGATCGAGTGTCAGGGAATCAGTCCCTCCACCCACCCAAAGTCCAATCATTATTGGAAACTACCAAACCAAAATTCCACCAAGCTGGCACCTTTCAATCGCTCATATGCATCATTATGCATCATCAAACGTCATAAGCATCATTTACATCAATCGTTTACAGCATACGCATCATTTGCATACCCAAATAAATCAAACTTTTTATTTTCCCAACATTTTTAACTTATATCTCAATGCATAAACATTTGCATCATATCTCCTTCGCTATGGAATACCATTTCAAACAGTCAAACATACGTGCATAATTTAGGATCCAGGATCAACACAAGTTTCCGGTCCTTTTCCCAGCGGAAGTCAGGATTATATTAATCGAAGATTCCAGGCATCTCCTCGGGAAATTCAATCGCCGTACTTAAATTCTATTCGCCTTATCATCCTTTGGTGATAAGTGATTTTTATTTTCCTGTCATTCGCCTATCATCCTCTGTTGATAGTGATTTTATTTTCCTGTTATTGGCCTTATCTTCCTCTGTTGATAAGTGATTTTATTTTCAGTCTATTCGCCTTATCATCCTCTGTTGATAAATGATTTTATTTTCAGTTATTCGTCTTATCTTCCTCTGTTGATAAGTGATTTCATTTTCAATCGTTCGCCTTATCATCCTCTGTTGATAAGTGATTTTATTTTCAGTTATTCGCCTTATCTTCCTCTGTTGATAAGTGATTTCATTTTCAATCGTTCGCCTTATCATCCTCTGCTGATAAGTGATTTTATTTTCAGTTATTCGCCTTATCTTCTTCTGTTGATAAGTGATTTCATTTTCAATCGTTCACCTTATCATCCTCTGCTGATAAGTGATTTTATTTTCAGTTATTCGCCTTATCTTCCTCTGTTGATAAGTGATTTCATTTTCAATAGTTCGCCTTATCATCCTCTGCTGATAAGTGATTTTATTTTCAGTTATTCCCCTTATCTTCCTCTGTTGATAAGTGATTTCATTTTCAATCGTTCGCCTTATCATCCTCTGTTGATAAGTGATTTTATTTTCAGTTATTCGCCTAATCTTCCTCTGTTGATAAGTGATTTCATTTTCAATCGTTCGCCTTATCATCCTCTGTTGATAAGTGATTTTATTTTCAGTTATTCGCCTTATCTTCCTCTGTTGATAAGTGATTTCATTTTCAATCATTCGCCTTATCATCCTCTGTTGATAAGTGATTTTATTTTCAGTTATTCGCCTTATCTTCCTCTGTTGATAAGTGATTTCATTTTCAATCGTTCGCCTTATCATCCTCTACTGATAAGTGATTTTATTTTCAGTTATTCACCTTATCTTCCTCTGTTGATAAGTGATTTCATTTTCAATCGTTCGCCTTATCATCCTCTGTTGATAAGTGATTTTATTTTCAGTTATTCGCCTTATCTTCCTCTGTTGATAAGTGATTTCATTTTCAATCGTTCACCTTATCATCCTCTGCTGATAAGTGATTTTATTTTCAGTTATTCGCCTTATCTTCCTCTGTTGATAAGTGATTTCATTTTCAATCGTTCGCCTTATCATCCTCTATTGATAAGTGATTTTATTTTCAGTTATTCGCCTTATCTTCCTCTGTTGATAAGTGATTTCATTTTCAATCGTTCGCCTTATCATCCTCTGCTGATAAGTGATTTTATTTTCAGTTATTCGCCTTATCTTCCTCTGTTGATAAGTGATTTAATTTTCAATCGTTCGCCTTATCATCCTCTGTTGATAAGTGATTTTATTTTCAGTTATTCGCCTTATCTTCCTCTGTTGATAAGTGATTTCGTTTTCAATCGTTCACCTTATCATCCTCTGCTGATAAGTGATTTTATTTTCAGTTATTCGCCTTATCTTCCTCTGTTGATAAGTGATTTCATTTTCAATCGTTCGCCTTATCATCCTCTATTGATAAGTGATTTTATTTTCAGTTATTCGCCTTATCTTCCTCTGTTGATAAGTGATTTCATTTTCAATCGTTCGCCTTATCATCCTCTGCTGATAAGTGATTTTATTTTCAGTTATTCGCCTTATCTTCCTCTGTTGATAAGTGATTTCATTTTCAATCGTTCGCCTTATCATCCTCTGTTGATAAGTGATTTTATTTTCAATTATTCGCCTTATCTTCCTCTGTTGATATGTGATTTCATTTTCAATCGTTCGCCTTATCATCCTCTGTTGATAAGTGATTTTATTTTCAGTTATTCGCCTTATCTTCCTCTGTTGATAAGTGATTTTGTTTTCAGTCTATCGCCTTATCATCCTCTGTTGATAAGTGATTTTATTTTCAGTTATTCGCCTTATCTTCCTTTGTTGATTAGTGATTTCATTTTCAATTGTTCTCCTTATCATCCTCTACTGATAAGTGATTTTATTTTCAGTTATTCGCCTTATCTTCCTCTGTTGATAAGTGATTTCATTTTCAATCGTTCGCCTTATCATCCTCTGTTGATAAGTGATTTTATTTTCAGTTATTCGCCTTATCTTCCTCTGTTGATAAGTGATTTCATTTTCAATCGTTCACCTTATCATCCTCTGCTGATAAGTTATTTTATTTTCAGTTATTCGCCTTATCTTCCTCTGTTGATAAGTGATTTCATTTTCAATCGTTCGCCTTATCATCCTCTGTTGATAAGTGATTTTATTTTCAGTTATTCGCCTTATCTTCCTCTGTTGATAAGTGATTTCATTTTCAATCGTTCGCCTTATCATCCTCTGCTGATAAGTGATTTTATTTTTAGTTATTCGCCTTATCTTCCTTTGTTGATAAGTGATTTCATTTTCAATCGTTCGCCTTATTATCCTCTGCTGATAAGTGATTTTATTTTTCAGTTATTCGCCTTATCTTCCTCTGTTGATAAGTGATTTCATTTTCAATCGTTCGCCTTATCCTCCTCTGTTGATAAGTGATTTTATTTTATGTTATTCGCCTTATCTTCCTCTGTTGATAAGTGATTTTGTTTTCAGTCTATTCGCCTTATCTTCCTCTGTTGATAAGTGATTTTACTTTCTGTCTATTCGCCTTATCTTCCTTTGGGGATAAGTGATTTTATTTTCAGTTATTCGCCTTATCATTCCTGGTTGATAAGTGATTTTATTTTTCAGTTATTTGCCTTATCATCCTCTGGTGATAAGCGATTTATTTTGTCAATTGTTTCTTGCTGTGTCATCCATAATTTCCAGTTATTTCATTTGTCGGACAAATTTGGAGTCTGTTAATATCTAATTATCTTATACCTTGAAAGATCAAACGCGAGCCAGTTCATCTTACTCGGTCTAAGCCAATTCGATAAGGGCATCTATCATACCCCAAATTTGTCCTACCCGCATCATTTTATTTTTTTTGCCTAAAACATTATTTCAAAAGAAATTCAAAAATATGTATCGTTTCATTTTTCTGTCTGATATTCGAAAAATACAAAAATATGTCATTTATTTTCATAAAGCAAGAAAATCAATTTTTACTTTGTTCAAACCTATCAGCTCGTTTACCGTTTTTTTATATATAGATATATAGTTACAAAAAAACAATTACCAAAAATCAAAAAGGTGTATTCATTAATTTCAAAAAAAAATTTTTAATCTCTTATCATAGGTTTTATTTATTTATTTATTTATTATTTAATTAGTACCCGAAAAATATATACAAAAGAGTCTCTATCATTTTTATTAGAAAGTATTAGTTTTTTTGTTTTTTTAGTTTTGTTATTATTATAACCATTAGTATTTTTTATTATTATTATTATTATTATCATTATTATTATTATTATTATTATATTCCTATTTCTATTTGTTTTGTTATTAATTTTTCTTTATTAATGTTACTAGTTTTTGTTCTTTTTCACTATATTTATGTTTTCACAATATTTGAGCTTAGCCAACCATTCATGGGACCACCACCCCACAACTTTTCATCAAAAAAAAAATCTTCCGTACAAACACAAATCCACCATCCTAACAAACTTTCACAAGGCCACATTTACAGCCCACATTTTCGTTGACAAATCCCACAATACCCTCTGTTGTCATATATATATATATATATATATATATATATATATATATATATATATATATATATATATATTTTCATCATCAGAAAGAAAAACGACAACAGAAAAGATCCCAAATAAAAGTTTCAAAAACCACGAAAATTCTGCACACAAAAAAATCATGAACGTTCTTGCTTCATTTTTTCATCTCAAAAACGCAAAACCATAAATCACTCTACATCCTTCATCTCACCTCAAACTTCCAATACACAGAAATTCAACCATTCCAAAACCAAACATTTTCCTTCAACATCCTTCAATCCTCCATTAACAAGCAAAACCAAAAAAAGGAGAAAGAAAAAGAAACCAAAATGAAAAACGACAAAACCTTCGAATACTCAGAACCAAAATCTGCTATAAAATAACCATCGCATATCCGTAGCAGGAAAACCGCCAACACAATCCAACTTTCGTCTCGTATCCACCGCAACCGCCCACACAGCCGCGATTCGCAACCCTTTTCGTCAAACCGCCACCACCAAACACAACCTGCCATAAACCCTCTTCATCACCCTCTTTCAACCTTAAAATCATAAACCCTCAAAACCGTCTCCAACAAAACACAGAAAACCACCAGCCTTAACCAATCCTTTCATAAACCACATTCACTCCCAACTCACCATTATCGTGCGAAATCTGAACTCACACTAAGCATCCACCATCTCCAAACCTCAGCCGCCACCGACCCACTCTCAGAACCGCGAGACGCCACCAAAACGCAAACCCAGGAACTTCCTTGAAACCGCAACCCATCGGAATCCCCAAACCGCTCCGTAACCCCACCGTGAATCTGCAAAATCCAGAACATCGTGAAACGAGTCGAGAAAACCAGATCGGGAAAACGCCACCACCGAGAATCTATCCGCGAAAGCACCGCCGCGTAAGGACCGAGAGCTGTTCGCAGAGGAGCCACCGTGAGCGTTCGTGATCACCACGCCGCCGCCGAGCGAGAGACGAAGGCGAGAGCTGAAATATCCGAGCGAAAACTGAGATACGGTGGAGAGAATGTTGTTGCAAGAGCTGTTGATGGTGGTTTGTTGTCTCTCTCCTTCTGAACGCGTTTGTATGCTAATGAGTTTGATTTCACCTTTTTATTTTTTATTTTAAAAAAAAAAATTATTCTGATTATTGGGTTTTGTTTGTGGATCGGTTTTCATCTTCACACATATACCACTTGGATAGCTATGTTTATGTTAAGTTCTTGGTTGTGTGATTTGGGCCGGTGCCAAAACCGGTGTTTTATTTCGGTTTATTGCTGTTGTTTTATTTCTTTAACCCATTCTATTTCTATGCAAACCACAGATACCACTGCATATCCCCTCCTCTCTTATTTTTGTTTTGTTTTTATTATTATTTCATCAAATCATATTAGTTTGACTTTTAGATTTTCTAATCTCTTTACTCTAATCTTCCTTGTTTTAATTTTGTTTTGCTGTCTAGAAAATGTTTTAAATTTTTATTATTATTTGGTATCTTTTTTTATTTAATTTTTATTATTGGGGCCATTGATATGTTAAACGGTCAATTGTAGCCCGATTTCATTAAATCGGTTAAAATTGATCAATATGAGGCCATAGTAGGTAGATTTATTTTTTTGTTTATCATTTATTATTATTTTTTCCCATTAAATTTAATTATTGTATTATTATTAAATATATATATTTTATTTTATTTATTATTTATTATTTATTATTTATTATTTCTACAATTCTATTTAATTTAGTTTATTCATTTTATAGTATTTTAAATAAAAGATTCGACTCCTCATAGAACGGTTCAAAATTTTAAACGACTCTAAGGAAGTAAATGAACCACATTTCGACACGTCCCAAAAAGGTCCAACGCCTTCGAATAGTTGTTTCCGATTAAAAAGGCCGAACGCCTTCGAACAGTTCAAAAACACTGCACACACGCTACCTCTTGGGCAAACTACAATGAAACCTCTTTATTTCTCGCAATCCCCTGTATTTATTTTGTATCCCTCTCCCATTACTTTGTACGCATCTTTATTTTTCCTCATTTTATTTATTTCCGAATCCTTGGTCCAACGCCAAGCGATTGGACTTTCACAGTCGCACCTTTTTATTTTGTTGTCGTTTATTAGGATCCACCTCTCCTTGCGAGCCGAGCGCATTGTGCCTCGCTAACAAACTACAAAATAAACCTCCATTTGCATTTACCCTTTAAACTCAAAAAACCAAAACGATTCTTTTAGATCCAAACCCTTGATCCAACATCAAGCGGTCTTAGGAAATAAAACACATTCTAATAATACGAGAAGAATTGTACGCTATGAGCCTTAAGCGATAGAAAGGAGGATAACGAACTCTTGTTACTCTCTCCGATTATTTCGACGCAGGACGCTCGTCTTGTTGGACGAGATAAAATATCCATAGTCTTTAGTGCATTTCAACTCCCAAACCCTTTCGTCGAAGAAAGGTAATAAAACCAAACAACCATTACCCTTAGTAGGCCGAACTACGAGGCTCTGACTTTCCCATTGCACACGGGAGTACGTAGGCACTAGGATCTCAATCCTTGCCGAGCACCTAGGTTCAATCTAACTTATAATTCAACTCATTTCCCTCTAGCAAGCAATTCGTTTAAGCATAGACATCCTTCCAAGCGTGATAACTTAGATGGTTCCCATCGAGTACGATGGATGTAGGGCGTGCTAATACCTTCCCCCTGCATAACCGACTCCCGAACCCAAGCAATGGTTTCGTTGACCTTTGTCCTCATCCTTTTCTTCCCAGGTTGTATCTATATCTTCCTTTTCCCTCTTCGGGAATAAATAGAATTAGGTGGCGACTCTTCAGTCCGTCCAGCGCGTGACTCCATCTTTTCGGATCGCATGAGCTCGTATTTTTCGGGGTACGACAATATGCAAAGGTTTGTGATCAAGAGCTGGATCTGATTATCTGCCTTGGTAAAAGTCCATGTATGTTCAAAAGTTTGGATGGAGGCTCAGAAATCCAGTAACTGGGTGGGGGAATCAAATAAAGAGTCACAAGTCCGGGGTAGTCACAAGAACTGTCCAAAGTGATGCATTCTTAAAACAATACAGTAACAGGGTATGATATGGCCAAGGGTTCCTGCAAAACCTTTAAACAACCCAACCCCCTCACATGTAATGTTCTAGAATAAGGATCCTCAGACATGGATCAGTTATGAGAAGTGTAAACACTTCTAACCCAGAGGTACAGTGTTTACACTAACCATAAAGGATCCTCCTCTAATTCACCCCAGATTCTGAAGGTCATAATAAAGGTCATCCAGACTTAGCAGGCTTCCTAGATAGCCCTAGCACTACAGGAAATCTGTAGCAGAGAGTTGTCAAGAAGAAACCCATATCTGAACCGTGTTTCATATTCCCGCACCAGAACAAAATGGAATGGGAAAGGATATGAAGCCACTCTAGCCTAGGTGTCACTCAGGTCCCAGGTATAGGACCTTAATCACTCAATGAAACCCCACCCACCAAAACAGAAACAGATCCAACAATGATTATGACAGTATGAATATGCACAAAACTGTAAAGAAAAGCAATAAATAAAGCTGTACAGAAAGAAATAAATAAAACAAACAAAATAAAGCACAATTAGCACATAACACCCCCGTAAACACAAATCAAACAAGCGCTAGGAGGATCCCACAAAAAGAACCATAAGCCCTGGTTGCAATATAAGGGTCCCCAGCAAAGTCGCCAAGCTGTCGCTCCCACCAGACACCGGGTCAGACGGGGTACAGACGCGAACGGTCGACGAAAGGAGAACATGAAGATGAACTGAAAAGAGTCGCCAGCTAGGCATTTTTATCCCGAAGGAAAGGTAATGCTGCATAAACCTAAGAAAAGATATGGACAAGATGGTCGCGAACCAGAGAAACTGAGAAAGGGGGTTGGTTACAACCTGGGAAGGTATTAGCACCCAGATTGTCCGTCATACTCGACGGGATCCACGCTTGAAAGTTTGTGTTTAAAGAGTTAGTGTCAGTGCTATCTGTGTGCAAAAGCTGGAAAAAGAAAATATACAATTGTCAGTGCTGGAAAGTGAAGTGAAAATGCTCAGGAATGAGGCTTAAAAGAATAATGCTGGAGAAGAGGGGGAAGAGACAAAGACTTTTGTTCGATAACAGTTAAGTTATGCCTACGTATCCTCTCGTGCAATGAGGAAGTCAGAACACCGTAGTTCGACTCAAAGAGACTGAAATATAAACTGACTTGTTGTCGCTCCCACCAAATGAGACCAAGTCAAATGGGGTACAGACGCAAACGGTCGGCGAAAGAGGAAGGGAATGAATAGAGTCGCCAGCTAGGCATTTTTATCCCGAAGGAAAGGTAATGCTGCATAAACCTAGGAAAAGATATGGATAAGACGGTTGCGAACCAGAGAAACTGAGAAAGGGGGTTGGTTACAACCTGGGAAGGTATTAGCACCCAGATTGTCTTCCGTACTCGACGGGATCCACGCTTAAAAGATTTGTGTTTTAAAGGGGTAGTGTCAGTGCAATTTGTGTATCAAAGCTGGAAAGAATGCAAGTGTCAGTGTAAAAGAAGTGTGAAGTGTATAAGTGAAGTGTCAGTGTAAGAACAAGAATGAAATGCTCATGACCATGAGGCTTAAAGAATAATGCTGGAAAGAGGGGGAATGTACAGAGACTTTTGTTCGATAACTGTTAAGTTATGCCTACGTATCCTCTCGTGCAATGAGGAAGTCAGAACACCGTAGTTCGACCCAAAGAGACTGAAAGATAAATTGACTTGTGAACTACTTACTTGCCTATGCTCAAGTGTATGACCTGTCTGGCTCAGGTGCAAACTGTCTTGCATTAGACGGAAGAAGCAAGTTCTCGTTTATGAGTGAATGAGATGAGAAAAGAATCCCGGAAGAGACGATTATTGTTTGTTTTTGATGTTTTCAATCTTTTATTGTTTTTGGAAATTTGTCATAAGAAAATGAGCTTAAGCCTAAACCAATGGATTAGTAAACTCATCACATCCTCCCTCTGATTAGGGGTAATGAGAATACCTTAAGTGTGAAGTCAGCATCTCACACTTGATTACCATGATGTAGGATTAAGATCATTAACCTACTTGTGATTATTTAGATGTTTTTGTTGTTTTTGTTTAGTGTTAAGTAATGAGTTTAAGCCATAATCAAGGATTTAATGGACTCATTACATCATCCTAATAGAAGGATAATAGATGAGAACATTTAAGCTGAGAAAGACTCCTCAACTTAATCCATGATTAAGGATTAACCTCATGACAAAACAAAGCCTTTATTAAATGGATTTTAGTTAATGGTAAGATTAAGAAGTGGATTTTATGATTTGTAAGACAACTTGAGGGGGACTTGTCCATTAACACTAGGGTTAGTCCTTCTTAACCAATTAAGGAAGAATTAGAACCCTAATGCAAGGCCCAAGTTACAAGCTTGATGTCTTGATTATTATTAGGTTAATTGATTAAAGGATTTTAAACACATTAAGGGTTTAACACTTAGGATTAAAGTTATACACTCCATCCTAATAGAAGGATGCAGGCATAAGCTTAATCACAAAGCCTTAAAGCCTTTAGGGTTTAGTCCTTGACTATGAGGTGAGAAGAGAAGACTCAAAGAAAACTCAAAGGCAAGAGTCTAAGGGGGACTAAAAAATCCTAATTGTTATCATGCTTGGTTGTTCCTAGGGTTAATGAGGTTTGCAAGAAGATCTTCAGAGAAACCACCAGGAAGGAAGCAGATGAAAGGAGGAAGAAGCAGGAAGAAGCAAAACAACTTGCTTCACTTAAGAAGACAAGTTGCTTGAAGAAAGAGGATAAGATAAACATGAATGAGAAAGCTCAATCCAATACACAAGATAAAATGCAGCAAAGATGCAAGAGAGATGAGAAGAGATTGTGAGAAGTGAAGGCAAATTCACTTCTCAAAACAACTTACCACCTGAAAAGTTAGCCAAAAGAAATGAAATGCAATGCAGATGAGATGACATGTCATGATGCAAACCAAAGTCAGAAGCATTTACATGATTTTAATGATTCTAAGAGATGATGCAAACACATGACAAGATATGAGAATGATCAAACAAGCATAAGGATGCAAATGAAGCATGCTTTGAACCATGAATGTACATGAAAAGTTATGAAATGCAATGGACATACAACAAGGCAAATGAAAGATGCAATGATCAAACATGGTCCTAATATGTCCTAAGATGTATTATGAATCATGTGGATGCACAAAATGTCATGGTAAATCATTGGATGCAAGCAAATGAGAAATGGATGCAAAGAAAGGCACAAATTAGAGTTACATGCATCATGCAAAGCAAAAATCCAAAACCAGAAGCAAATGACATGATAAAAATTTTAAAATGCAATCAAAGATACCCTAAACCTATACAAGCTCACTGCCCAAAGGAGAGGATCTAACTCTTAACCTAGTGTAAGTTATGAATTTCCTAAGATTACTAGGGTTTTGGGGTACCTCAACAAGAAAAATACCAAACAAATTGAAAATTTAAGATCAAATCAAACCAATTTTATCCTATAAACTAAATGCTATGAAGAATGCAATGCAAGAAGAATCATCATCCAACTCTCAATGGTTAGGCAGAAGGGATTTTTCAAAGTTTGCACAAAAATATTTCCTTAAAATGAATTTAATTCCAATGAAAATGATTAAAAGGCATCAAGGACAAAAAAGAAATTTGGTTTGAGAGTTGGAAAATGTTTCTAAATGTTTCTAAATGCTATGTGAATTTTTTTGGGATTTTTAAATACCTAAATGTATTTTTAATTAATTAATTTTCATTAATTAATTAAAAATAAACATTTAAATGATTTAAAATTAATTTTCAATGCAAAAAATAAAAATAAAAATATTTTTTGGTTTTAAAAATTAATAAAATCTTTGACAAAAAATTTCATAATTTTTAAAGGTTTTTTGCTATTTTAAATAAAATGAGGAAAAGACATGAAAAGAAAAGAAATTAAAATGAATAAAAAGGGAGAGTCAACGCAATCAAGGGCCAGCATTCAAACTCAGGGGGTAGGGAAAGACTGCGCGCGCTCATGGACGGTTGAGATTGCTTCTGGGAAATTCAAATTTAAACCTAATTAATTAATCTAATTAATTTGAATTAGGGTTTAATGAAGGATCTGGTTCGTTCATTCGCGCGGGAGTCAATGGAAGTCAACAGAATCCAAGGTCCAAATTCAAAGTTGATTAATTACACAGATTAGGGTTTAATGACCCTCAGGTGGCCGGAGAAGACTTCCAGTCGTCTTCTCCGGCGAGACCTTCAACCTATCTCTCTCAAAACCTCACTAAAACGTGCCAAAATCTCCAGATTCACTCAAACATACATCCTAAACAAGAATCCAACAACAAAACCTATTTATTTTTCATGAATCATGAAGAACAAGCAAAAATCAATTTCATGGACAAAGTTTCAGACAGACCATACATCCTCATTTCTTCATCATTTTCAAAAGTTCAAAGCTCATTACATTCAGGGGAGCATGTAGATCATTTTAGTAACTTAAAACAAGGTTTCTGGAAAAAATAAATTTCGAAGCTACCTGAGGTGAAGCTTTCGGTTTGGAGCTTTCAGCCTGCCTCCTTGCTTCCAATCACCTCTACTGACCACCCTCAAGTGTTTGCAAAGCTTGTCTGGATTTTATCTTGGATGGTTTGTGAGTTTGAAGAAGTTCTGTTCAATGAGGGGTGAGAATCGTATTTCTGTTTATGGTGGTTTCAGGGACAAGTGAGGGGTGGAAAATGATCAGTGGGTCATTGTGAGTTGAATGGTGAAAGAGTTTTCAAGTTTGAGTTGCTGAGTTGAGAGATTCGATAGAAAATGCAAAGGGAGGGATTTTTGTGTATGCTGACTTGTGTGTGTGTTCAGGCCTCAAGATGTTATGAAAATGGCTTGCTTGAAGTGTGTTTGTAAAGTCTTAATTGGTCAGAATAGTTGGTGTGGCACAGGCTGATTGGTATGGGGGTTTTTGCAAAAAGTCAAGTCTAGGTGTAAGAGAGGTATGGGCTATGGTAGTGAAGGTACAAAGCATGGCTTGGCTGCAGCTTGAATCAGGGAGAACCATGGAAATGGATTAGAGGCAATGCAGCAAGTGGATTAGGGCTTGTGAGATGTTTTGCAACTTTGTCCAACTTTGGCCCTTTTGGAAATTCATGAAGTTCAAGGCACCAAAATGCATAATCCTTGGGCCAATTCTGATTTTTAGAAGTCACATGAGCATGTTGTGAAGAGTTTGTGCACATTTGAAGTCTTTAGAATGCTTGATCATACCATTTTGCAAAATGCCTCTTTGGTAGAAAACTTGAAATTATGTGATTTTTCCCAACTTTGACAAGCCATAACTTTTGATCCAAAATGAATTAGGACAAGTTCTTGTACTTTTTGAAAAGGGAATGATCCATTCTACAACTTTCATGACCAAATTTTTCCCATTTGAAGCATTTTTGAATCAATTTGAGGAGGTTGAAAAACTTTCCCAAAATGGCAAGTTTCCATTACAAGTCACTTTCCCAAAAAGGCAACTTTTCAAATGGCTTGCAATTCTTCAATTTTGTGAACTTCTAACATCTTCTATGATCAAATAAAGATCATACACATTCAAAATGATGAAGAACACCCTTTGGTTGGGTCATTGGGGGCCTCAGATGCCCTGATTTTGCACTGACTTGCTCAAGAAGTCAACTCTTGATTGGATGTCTTCCCCATGGAATTTCTCCATGAAAATTGATATGCATTATCCTTATGACATATAGAGACCAACAGAAACAAGAATGACCAAAAAAATTGGAGTTATAGCCTCTGAAACCAAAACCCTAATTCTAGGTCATCTGTGCAGTTAAACCTGACTCTGCTTCCATGCTTTTCTCAGTTCTTGTGATTCTTTGACTTTCTTGACTTTGTAGGGATATAATATGATGCTTGAACATACATGGACCCCTTTTGAAATGATTGATGACCTTTGGAGTGGCTCAAGTGGCCCTTGGATTTCTCAGATCACAAACCCTAGATGCAGATGACTTAGAAGCAATGCAGTGAACCAAAAATGTGGTATGAGATGCTATGGTTGAATTCATGCATATGAAAAGATCACAAGCCATGGTGTGAATGGGTGAGGGCAAATTTGGGGTGTTTACAGCTGCCCCTATTCAAACATGAGTTAGCTGTGTAGGATGTAAGCTACGGCTTAACAAGCAAACAAGATAACTTGTGGTTGAATACCAAAGACAGTCCAAAATTTGCACTCACAGAATGAAGAAGAAAAGGGATATAGATTGTAAAAGGAATATAAAGTATATTTGTAAGGTGCGAGCGACGGAGGACGACCGTCGAGCAAAGGACGACTGCTGGGGATAAAGCGATGACGGGGACGATCGACATGCTGGGGAAGATGCGGGAAATAAAGCAGTGACGGGGAAGGCCGACAAGCTGGGGATATGAGAGATTATGATGGGGACGGCCATCAAGTAACGCTATAAGACTCACTGGGGATTTATAGGTAAATGAAATAAATGATGAGGCACGGTCATCGAAAGGTGAAGGACGATCACCTAGCAGGGGACGACTGCTCTGTTGAGGATAAGATGAGGGACGGTCATCTAAGGTGAAGGACGATCACCTGGCAGGGTACGGCTGCCGAAAGTATCACGACATAGGACGAATGTCGGATGAAAAGGTCGACGATGGGGACGGCCATCGGATAAGCATGATGAAGGACGATCATCAAGAGGTGAAGGACGATCACCTAGCAGGGCACGGCTGCTCTCGGGGTTAAGATGAGGGACGGTCATCTAAGGTGAAGGACGATCACCTAGCAGGGGATGGCTGCTAAAGATATCACGACATAGGATGAATGTCGGATAAAAAGGGGTTCTAATGAATAGAGACTCCACTGGGGGTCGATGAAGGACGATCATCAAAGAGGTGAAGGACGATCACCCGGCAGGGTACGACTGCCGCAAAGGTATCATGACATAGGACGAATGTCAGATAAAAAGGAGATAGTTTAACAAATTTTGTCAGGGACTTCGCTGGGGAAAAGTAAACACGGACGAGTGTCTACATCCAAGAAATGAGAGGTATAAGTGTTTGGGTACCGTGTATAGACTAAAAATGCGGACGAGCATCCTTAAGACTATGATACGGACGGGTATCAGGTAGAAACAAATGCTGACACATGTTCGGAGATGATGATACGGACGAGTATCAACCAGTTAACAAAGAACACGGACGAGTATTGATTCTGCGGGGACTCTTCTGGGGAATAATAGACACAGACGAGTGTCTAAACTCTAAAAAGAGGTAAAAGTATCTGACATTGTGTATGGATTAAAAATGCGAACGAGCCTCCTTAAGACCATGATACGGACGAATATCAGTAGAAACAAATGCTGACGCATGTTCAGAGATGATGATACGGACGAGTACCAACTGGTTAACAAAGAACACGGACGAGTATCGAATCTGAGGGGATATAAGTGGTGTATACAAGATACGGACGAGTATCTGTATGAGCAAAACAGGAGTAACAAGTGTGAGTGGTGTACAGACGAGTGTTTAACTTGCTGGGGAGAGTGACACGGACGAGTATTAAAAAAGAAAAAGTGTAATATAAACAAGTTTATGTGTACCAAGGAAGTTGTGTATAAGTATCTGTGAGTGCAAAGGGGGTGCTTTGGCTTTCTACTGGGGATATGACACGGACGGGTGTCAGGAAGTATCTGTATCTTTAGGGAAAGTGCCTTGGCTCTCTGGTGGGGAATCTGGGGAGTTTTCTGTATATTGTTGATGGATTGTCAGTATTTACAAGTGTTCGGTTCGACACATGGCTTGTGATTATGCAATATGTTTGATTTTTGCCGTAATGCTCCGTATTAGACGGAATGCTATGCTCTGCAGGGAGAATATGATGTGAATGCTATGATTATGCAAAGAGATACCGATCCGGGATTCGGATCCCGTTGCTGCGAAGATCTCTGGCTGATCTACTTGAAGTGGATATCCCAGCTGGGGATGAGATCATTGGTAGATCTGATAAGTTGTATCTGCTTGGGGGAAATAAGTCACTGATAGACCTATCCTTGTAATGGGGGACCCAGCTGGGGTTTGTAGAAGCCTTCTTCACTCTGTTGTGAGGTCTTCAGGTGTTGCTCTTCTGGATAGAGGCTGAAACTCTGTGGGGTGATGGTTCCCTGTCTAGCACTTGGCTGGGGAAGAAGAAAGATCACTGGAAGATCTTCCTAGAGATTTCTGTGGGGATCCTGCTGAGAATGATACTTGACAACTCAGCCGGGGAGAAAACACCTCCGGTGCTAATTGGGAGATAGACTGAGTAGATAATGATTTGCCAGCTTGCTGGGGTGAGGCTTTCATGCCCCATGTTGTGCTTTGAATACCTGTAATCCTGAAAAGACAGAGAAACGCACAAGTAATCCCGAGGTATCCCTTACCGGATTCCATCATAGGAGTTTAGACACTCCTGGGAGTAAACATATTTCCTGCAAGCACGTATTTTTAGAAGAGAATCATCTGTATTTATGCAATCAATATCTTAAAAACATCGGACATTTTTGCAAACGAGAATAAAATGTATAAGACGAAACATGACTGAAAATCTGATTTTATTAATTTGTGTGCCCTGAATTGGCAAGATACAGTCATATAAACAAATCCCCTAAAATGAGGAGATTGTTACAAATTGAGAAACAAAAGATGCTGGCAATGCTGATGACGCTTCAAGGAGCTTCCCTTTTGCTATGACTCGTATGACATTTAACGTTCTTCTCATCTTGCTTTCTGAAGAAGGCTGATTCTGAACGAAGCTTGACCCTTTTAGAGTTTACCATGTTGTAAGTGATACAGATGAATTCAGAATGCAGTTGTTCGCTTATTCCCTTATTTTGCGTGGATCGCCCTTTCAGATTTTCAATCCACCGGGATACCCATTTTTTCCTGAGTTGTCCAATGCGACTTTTCAACTCAGCGGGTGTACATTTTTTTTTGTTTATTTTCCCTTATTTCTGCCCGAGTCTTTTATTCTGTTTTTGACTCGCCGGGATGCCCTATTTTTGCCTAGACTTACATTTTGTTTTTATGTCCAGCGGGTCATCTTTATGCGAAGTATTTTTTAACTGCATCTGAATTCACAGGGGACGGGAAGTCTTCGCCATCCATAGTACTGAGCATGAGTGCTCCACCGGAGAAAACTTTCCTTACTACGAATGGCCCTTCATAGTTCGGGGTACACTTGCCCCTGTGGTCTGTATGAGGAGGGAGGAGTCTTTTCAACACAAGATCTCCTACTTGATACTCTCGGAGCCTGACTTTCTGATCGAAGGCTTTCTTCATTCTTTTCTGATACAACTGCCTATGACAGACTGCAACCAATCTCTTCTCTTCAATCAGATTCAGTTGTTCGTATCGGGACTGGACCCATTCTGCTTCATTCAGCTTAACATCCATTAGTACCCGCAGGGAGGGTAACTCAACTTCAACAGGTAGGACTGCCTCCATACCATAAACAAGCTGATACGGTGTTGCCCCAGTGGATGTTCTGATTGACGTTCGGTACCCATGCAAGGCAAATGGTAGCATTTCATGCCAGTCTTTGTAGGTAACCACCATCTTCTGCACAATCTTCTTGATATTCTTGTTAGCTACCTCAACAGCGCCATTCATCTTTGGCCTGTAAGGAGAAGAATTATGATGTTGGATCTTGAAGTCCCGACACAGTTCTGCCATCATTTTGTTGTTCAAGTTGGAACCATTATCAGTAACGATTCGCTCAGGAACTCCATACCGACAGATGATGTCCCTCTTCAGAAATCGGGCTACCACTTGCCTTGTAACATTTGTATAAGAAGCTGCTTCGACCCACTTGGTGAAATAGTCAATGGCAACCAGGATGAATCTGTGGGCATTCGAAGCGGTCGGTTCAATCTTGCCAATCATATCAATGCCCCACATGGCGAAGGGCCAAGGTGAAGACATCACATTCAAAGGATTGGGAGGCACATGCACTTTATCCGCATAAATCCGGCATTTATGACATTTTCTGGCGTAAGCACAACAGTCTGCATCCATTGTAATCCAGTAATAGCCCGATCTTAGCAACGTTTTAGCCATGGCATGCCCTCCTGCATGGGTACCAAAAGATCCTTCGTGCACTTCGTGCATCAACAAGTCTGCCTCTGTTCTATCAACGCATCTGAGGAGTACCATATCAAAGTTTCTCTTGTACAGGGAACCGTCAGTATTCAGGAAGAAACTACCAGCTAGCCTTCTTAACGTCTTCTTATCATTGGAAGATGCCCCAGGTGGGTATGTTTGATCCTCCAAGAAGCACTTAATGTCATGGAACCAAGGCTTATCGTCTTTGACAATATCTGCTGTAAATACATATGCTGGTCTGTCAAGTCTAGACACTGAAATCCGAGGTACAAAGTTGACAGCTTGAACTTTGATCATGGATGAAATGGTAGCCAGAGCATCTGCAAACTGATTCTCGTCTCGAGGGATATACTCAAGCTTAACCGTTGTGAATAAAGTCAATAACCTTCTCGTATAATCTCTGTAAGGTATCAGATGATCCTGGTGTGCGTACCATTTGCCGTTGGTTTGATTAATTATCAGAGCTGAATCTCCGAACACAGTCAAAGTCTTGATCCTGAGGTTAATGGCTTCCTCAAGACCCATGATACAAGCTTCATATTCAGCTTCATTGTTAGTGCAGTTAAAGGTGAGTTTTGCCGAGAATGGCATGTGAACCCCCTTAGGTGTAATGAGTATTGCACCAACACCACGACCATTCATGTTAATAGCCCCGTCAAACATCATAGTCCATTCTTCTTCCGGGTCAGGCCCTTCAGTGTGAACAGGCTCTTCATGATCTTTTGCTTTTATGAACATGATGTCTTCATTAGGGAAGTCAAATCTCATAGGCTGGTAATCATCAATGGGTTGCTCAGCAAGATAATCAGACAATACACTGCCCTTGATGGCCTTTTGAGATGTGTACTGAATGTCATATTCCGTGAGGATCATTTGCCATCTTGCAACCCGTCCGGTAAGTGTTGGCTTCTCAAAAATGTACTTAAACGGATCCATCTTTGAAATCAACAAGGTAGTGTGGGTCAACATGTACTGTCTTAGTCGGCGAGCAGCCCACGCTAAAGCAAAGCAAGTTTTCTCGAGCAGTGAATAACGTTGTTCACAGTCGGTAAACTTTTTGCTTAGGTAGTATATTGCATACTCTTTTTGACCAGACTCGTCATGCTGGCCCAGCACACACCCCATTGACTCTTCTAATACTGTCAAGTACATGATTAGAGGTCTTCCCTCAACTGGAGGCATAAGGATTGGAGACTCTTGTAAGTATTCCTTGATTTTGTCAAAAGCCCTCTGGCAGTCTTCGTTCCACCTGACTGTTTGTTCCTATCTTAACAGCTTGAACAAAGGTTCACATGTCGCAGTAAGGTGAGATATGAACCGTGAGATGTAGTTCAATCTACCTAGGAACCCCCGAACTTCTTTTTCTGTCTTCGGTGCAGACATTTCTTGAATGGCTTTAACTTTATCAGGGTCAACTTCAATCCCTTTTCCACTTACAATAAATCCCAGCAGCTTACCAGATCTTACCCCGAATGTGCACTTGTTGGGGTTTAACTTCAGTTGGTACTTCCTCAGACGCTTGAATAGCTTCAGTAGATTCACCAGGTGGTCTTCTTCTGTGAGGGACTTGGCAATCATGTCATCCACATAACATTCAATTTCTTTATGGATCATGTCATGGAATAATGTTACCATAGCCCGTTGATACGTGGCACCAGCATTCTTCAGTCCAAATGGCATCACCTTATAACAGAACATGCCCCAGGGTGTGATGAAAGTTGTCTTCTCCATGTCTTCAGGTGACATTTTGATCTGATTGTATCCTGAAAATCCGTCCATGAAGGAGAACACCGAGAACTGAGCCGTATTATCAACCAATACATCAATGTGAGGTAAAGGGAAATCATCTTTCGGGATGGCTCTGTTCAGATCCAGGTAATCCACACACATCCTTACTTTGCCATCTTTCTTAGGCACATGTACAATATTAGCAACCCACGGCGGATAGCTAGTCACAGCGAGGAAACCGGCGTCCCACTGCTTTTGTACCTCTTCTTTGATCTTCATTGCCATGTCTGGGCGAGTACGGAGCAGTTTCTGTTTTACTGGTGGGAAATCCTCTTTTAAAGGCAGCTTGTGCATGACAATATCGGTGTCCAACCCTGGCATATCCTGATAAGACCAAGCAAAGACATCCACATACTCCCGAAGCATGTCAATCAGTTGTTCCTTTACTGAATCTTGTAAGCAGGTTCCGATCTTAACCTCTTTCACATCTTCTTCCGTACCAAGATTAACCGTTTCGACCTCCTCCTGATGAGGAGTGATAACCTTCTCCTCTTGCCTTAACAACCTGGCTAGCTCTTCAGGAAGCTCATAATCTTCTTCAACCCCTTCATCAGCTTGATTGATCGGATGGTCAAAGTTATACGAAGTCATAGTTGTGTTGTTGTCGGTGCGATCTGAAAGGCACTCTCTGCAAGGGTTTAGATTGTTCATTTTAGTGATTGATTTTAATCTTGTTTAGAAAAAGTGAAATGAAGTTATCATTTTGGAAAACATTGCCATTTTATTTTTGTACAAAAAGAAAAATGAAAAACAGTGAGCGGAAAAGGAAAAGACTCATTTGCAAAAGATGTCCGATATTCATTGATTGATCTGTTTGCACAAAATTACAAGATGGCCCGATTACAAAATGAGTATTGTCATCTTGGGCAAGATGCAAGACTTGATGCATGCTTAAAAATACAGGAAATAATAATTACTCTGAAGGAGTAACCCTTATAATATCCTGGGAAGACCAGTCAAGGACTTGGCTCCCCGGGATCCTTGGACGTATCCAGCTCTCCAGGTTGCGGTCGCTTTCTTCCTCGTCTTCCAAGTTGTTTACTGCATCCGGGGTGAGCATTCCCCCGCTGACAAAATTGGGCTTCTTGGCAGCCTCTGATTGATCTTGTTGAGTTGGTTTGTAACCCAACCCAAATCTGTCTTCCTTCTTTTCCACGGGCAGCAGCTTGCCCCAGCCTTGGGCAGTACCTTCTTCAACAACCTTCCTGGCTTGCTGATAAGACGTTATGGAGGTTCCCAGTACATCAGATGCTTCATTAATGTTTAGGGCCTCAAACCCTTGACTCATAGTTTCATGTATTTCTCCACCCATTTCAATGTACTTGTACGTAGCCAGATGACTAACAAAGATATCCTCTTCCCCACAGATGGTGATGATTTGGCCTTCCCACTCGAATTTCAGCTTCTGGTGAAAGGTATACATAACAGCGCCAGCGGCATGGATCCAAGGTCTACCCAACAAACAACTGTAGGCCGGCTGAATGTCCATCACATAGAAGGTAATTTTGAAGGTCTGCGGGCCAATCATCACAGGCAGATCAATTTCCCCAAGCACTGATCTTTTAGAGCCATCAAATGCTCTCACCACTAAATTACTTGGACGCAGTGCCAAGCCATCGTACTCCAGCTTCACCAAGGCTTTCTTTGGTAGAACATTGAGCGAATACCCAGTGTCCACTAGTACATGAGATAAAACAGCACTTTTACATTCCAGGGTGATATGTAAAGCCTTGTTGTGGTTACGTCCCTCAGTTGTTAAGTCAGCATTGGTAAAGCCCAGTCCATGACTGGTGTTGACATTTGCTACCACAGTTTCTAGCTGATTAACGGTAATCTCCTCTGGCACGTATGTTGCGTGCAAGACTTTCAGTAATGCATTCCTGTGAGCTTCAGAACACATTAACAGGGATAATATGGAGATCTTCGAGGGAGTTTGGTGAAGCTGATCCACCACCTTGTAATTGTAAACACCCCAAATTTGCCCTCACCCATTCACACCATGGCTTGTGATCATTTCATATACATAAATCCAATCATAGCATCTCATACCACATTTTTTGATTCACTGCATATATTCAAAGTCATCTGCATCTAGGGTTTGTGATCTGAGACATCCAAGAGCTTCTTGAGCCACTCCGAAGGCCATCAATCACTTCAAAGGGGTCCATGTATGTTCAAGCATCATATTATATCCTCTCAAAGTCAAGAATGTCAAAAAATCACAAGAACTGAGAATGGTATGGAAGCAGAGCCAGGTTTGACTGCACAAATGACCTAGAATTAGGGTTTTGGTTTCAGAGGCCATAACTCCAATTTTTTTGGTCATTCTTGTTTCTATTGGTCTCTATATGGTATAGGGAGTATGCATATCAATTTTCATGAAGAAATTCCTTGGGGAAGTCATCTGATCAAGGGTTGACTTTTCAAGCAAGTCTGTGTAAAATCAGGGCATATGAGGCCCCCAATGACCCAACCAAAGGGCGTTCTTCATCATTTTGATTGTATATGATATTTATTTGATCATAGAAGAAGTTGGAAGTTCACAAAATTGAAGAATTTCAAGTCTTTTGCAAAGTTGACTTTTTGGGAAAGTTGACTTTTTAATGAAATTGCCATTTTGGGAAACTTTTTCAACCCTTGCTTTTTGATTCAAAAATGCTTCAAATGGAAAAACTTTGGTCATGAAAGTTGTAGAATGGATCATTCCCTTTTCAAAAAGTACAAGAACATGACCTAATTCATTTTGGATCAAAAGTTATGGCTTGTCAAAGTTGGCTAAAATCACAAAATTTGAAGTTTTCTACCAAAGAGGCATTTTGCAAAATGACTTGATCAAGTGTTCTAAAGACCTCAAATGTGTACAATTTCTTCACAACATGATTACATGACCTCTAAAAATCAGAATTGGCCCAAGAATCATCTCATTTCATGCCTTGAACTTCAAGAAATCTCAAAGGAACCAAACTTGAATCAACTTGCAAAACTTATCATAAGTTACAAACCACTTGCTGAATCACCTCATAAACAATTCCATGGATCTCCCTAAACTCAGCTGAGCCCAAGCATGCCAAAAAGCAAGTTGTACCATTGCCCATACCTCAAGTACAAATCAAGTTGACATTTTGGCCAAAGACCCATACCAATCACAATAGGCCAGCACCCACTCTCTGACCTATCACAATTGTTTATACAAATCAAAAGCAAGCCAAAGCACATAACACTTCATGCTGAAACACACCAAAGCCCTAGTTTTCAAGTTTATGCTCCATTTGCAAAACTCTTCGAAACTCATCACACAAGCCTCAAACACAAAAACCAACTTCACAAACAATCTCCATATGCTTCACTGATCACAAAGCACCCATCACCATAGCCTGAAACCCTCAGAAACCAAAATACGATTTCTGCCCCTCATTGAGCATAACTTCAGCCATCTTTCAAACCAACCATTACAAACTTCAAACAAGCCTTGAAAGCTTCTCAGGAGGTCCAGGGGAGTTGATTGCAAGCAAGACATCAGCCAGAAATTGCCAGAAATCAAAGCTTCGATTCAGGTAGCCTTGGAAATTCATTTTTCCAGAACTCTTATCTCTTGTTTCTAAAATGATCTACATGCTTCCCTGAGTTCACTGAGCCTTTTATTTTTGAAAATGATTGAGTTTTGAGGTTGTATGCTTGTTCTGAAACTTTGCCCGTGAATTGATTTTTGCTTTGATTCCTATGATTCAGTGAAAATAAATGGATTTTGGGGTGGGGTTTAGGTTCAGTGATGTTTAAGGATGAAATCTGGAGATTTTAGTGGAGTTTTGATGTGTAGGGAGTGAGATAGCATGAACACCTTGCCGGAGAAGACGACCGGAACAGTGTTCCGGTCGCCTGAAAGTAATTAGGGCTAATTAATTAGGGTTAGCCAAGTTTGAATGTGAGCCGTCCAAACGCGCGCGTAGTCAACTCCCGCCCCCTGGAATTTGAATCCTGGCCCTTGGATGCGCATACTTTCCCATTTTCAGTTTAAATTCATTTTATTTTTCATTTAATTGCATTTGTTTTGTTCATTTTATTAAAAATAGTCAAACTTATTCAAACATTCTGAAAATTTTTATACAATCTTTTATTAATTTTCAGAAACCAAAAACATTTTTATTTTTATTTTTTGCATTAAAAAATATTTTTAAATCATTTAAAAGTTTATTTTTAAGTAATTAATGAGAATTAATTAATTAAAAAAATACTTTTAGGTATTTAAAAATCACCAAAAAATTCATGAAACCTTCAAAATCATTTAGAAACATTGTCCAACCCTCAAACCAAATTTCTTTTTTGATCTTGATGTCTCTTGACAATTTTTCATGGAATTAATTTCATTTCAAGGCATTATTTTGATCCAATCTTTGAAAATTCATTTCTGCCTAGTCTTTAAGAGTTGGACTTTGATTCTTTTTGCATTGTGTCTTGCATATCATGTAGATTATAGGATTAAATTGGCATGATTTGATTTTGCATTTTTCAATTTGTTTGACATTTTTTTCTTGACAAGGTACCTTAAAACCCTAGCATTCTTAAGAAATTCATAACCCTCATTAGGTTAAGAGTTAGAACCCCTCCTTTGGGCAGTGAGTTTGTATAGGTTTAGGGTTCCTTTGAATGCATTTTCAATTTTTTATCATGATGTTTGTTTCTGGTTTTGATTTTTGTTTTGTGCATTGATCATAAACCCTAATTTGGGCTTCCTTTTGCATTCATCTTCCATTTGCTTGCATACCATGACTTGCCATGACATTTTATGCATCCATTGGATTCATTAGACATCTTAAGACATATTAGAATCATGTTTGATCATTGCTTCTTGCATTTGCCATGTTGTATGTCATTTGCATTTCATAACTTTTCATGTATGATCATGGTTCTAAGCATGCTTCTCTTGCATCCATATGTTCATATGATCATCCTCATGCCTTGATTCATGTTTGCACCATCTCATAGCATCATTAGCATCATACTTATGCTTCTGGTTTTGATTTGCATCATGCCATTTCATCTCATTTTGCATTGCATTGCATTTCTTTCACTAACTTTTCAGGTGGTAAGTCACTTTGAGAAGTGAATTTGCCTTCACTTCTCACAATTTCTTTTCATCCCTCTTATGCATCATTGCTGTATTTTTGTCTTGTGTTTGAGATTGAGCTTGCTCATTCTTCTTCATCTTACTTTCTTCCTTCAAGTGACTTGTCTTCTTAAGTGAAGCAAGTTACTTTGCTTCTCTTGGCTCCTTTCATCTGCTTCCTTCCTGGTGGTTCCTTTGAAGACTTTCTTGCAAACCTCATAAACCCTAGGAACAACCAAGCATGACAATAATTAGGGTTTGATTAGTCCCCCATTAGTTTTACCTTTGTGTCATCTTTTGTGTCTCTCTTCTCATCTCATAATCAGGGACTAAACCCTAAAGGCTTTAAGGCTTTGTGATTAAGCTTATGCCTGCATCCTTCTATTGGGATGGAGTGTATAACTTTAATCCTAAGTGTTAAACCCTTAATGTGTTTAAATCCTTTAATCAATTCACTTAATAATCATCAAGACATCAAGCTTGTAACTTGGGCCTTGCATTAGGGTTCTAATTCTTCCTTAATTGGTTAAGAAGGACTAACCCTAGTGTTAATGGACAAGTCCCCCTCAAGTTGTCTTACAAACCCTAAAAATCACCTCATCATCTTATCATTAACTAAAATCCACTCAATAAAGGCTTTGTTTTGTCATGAGTTTAATCCCTAATCATGGATTAAGTTGAGGAGCTTTCCTCAGCTTAAACATTCTCATCTATTATCCTTCTATTAGGATGGTGTAATGAGTCTGTTTAATCTTTAATTATGGCTTAAATCTCATTACTTAACACTAAACAAAAACACCAAAAACATCTAAATAATCACAAGTAGGTTAATGATCTTAATCCTACATCATGGTGATTAAGTGTGAGAAGCTGACTTCACACTTAAGGTACTCTCATTACCCCTAATCAGAGGGAAGATGTGATGAGTTTACTAAACCCATTGGTTTAGGCTTAAGCTCATTTTCTTATGACAAACACAAAAAATCAATAAAAGATTGAAAACACAAAAAACAAACAATAATCGTCTCCTCCGGGATTCTTTTCTCATCATCTTCACTCACAAACGAGAACTTGCTTCTTCCGTCTAATGCAAGACAGTTTGCACCTGAGCCAGACAGGTCATACACTTGAGCATAGACAAGTAAGCAGTTCACAAGTCAAATCATTCTTTCAGTCTCTTTGGGTCGAACTACGGTGTTCTGACTTCCTCATTGCACGAGAGGATACGTAGGCATAACTTAACTGTTATCGAACAAAAGTCTCTGTATATTCCCCTCTTTCCAGCCTTATTCTTTGAGCCTCATGATCATGAGCATTTCATCTTTGTTCTTACACTGACACTTCACTTATACACTTCACTTCTTTTACACTGACACTTGTACATCCTTTTCCAGCTCTTTGATACACAAATTGCACTGACACTACCCCTTTAAAACACAAATCTTTTAAGCGTGGATCCCGTCGAGTACGAAGGACAATCTGGGTGCTAATACCTTCCCAGGTTGTAACCAACCCCCTTTCTCAGTCTCTCTGGTTCGCAACCGTCTTATCCATGTCTTTTCTTAGGTTTATGCAGCATTACCTTTCCCTCGGGATAAAAATGCCTAGTTGGCGACTCTTTCTTTCTCGTGAGTTCACTCCTGTGTGTTCTCACATCCTCCTCTCGCCGACCGTTCGCGTCTGTACCTTTATCTGGGTCATCTTCATTTATCGGGAGCGACAGTAATCACTTCTCTTTATGATTCTCATAAACTCGTCTACATCTTGCTCAAAAGATGTCTTCTGAGTTTCTTTGATAATTGGCTCTTCAAGCACCCCACTCTTTCCTTTTGCTTTGGTAGCAGCTTCTGCTTCGGCATTAGGCCTTTGTACTTGTGAGGCAAAAAGGCGTCCGCTTCTGGTGAAGCCTCCGCCTCCCCCAACATTATCAATCTGTGGAGAAGAGGTTGAAGAATCCAAAGTGAATTTCTCCCTGTTGCAGTAAAGATCAGAGCCATAATGCCAGGGTATGGCATTACTGCTTTCATATGGAACCGGTCCAGGCACCGTGATGGTAACTGGACTGACTGCAACAGAGGAGGGTATTGAAATGGTGTGAGAATCGTAGTAAATGGTGACTGGTGATCTGGCAGGAGGTGCTACTGTTTGTTGTTGAAAGTTGTTGTCTGGAGGAACATCTGATGGATCATAGTAGATGGTGACTACTGAGATATCTTCATTAATTTCTGCTGGTGTTGTAGAAGATTCTGCTGAATAAATGGATGCTGATGTTGTAGAAGAAAGGGTTGTTGTCATTTGATTTGTTGAAGTGATGGACGGAGCCATTGTTGATGATATTGATGAATCGGTTGGAATGATTGTTGCTGCAGTTGTAGGAGAATCAGGAATTGTTGTCAAAGGAATTGCTGGATTTGTAGGCGTCGTTGTTGAGATCTGAAGTATACCCTCTTTGATAAGACTATCTATGCCGCTTCTCAAATTATCACACCCGTTGACTGCAATGTTGCAATACCCACAACCGAGCTCACACCCGGGGAACATCTGGCACTCTAGAAGCTGAGCTTTAATTTCGACCAGAGGTGTTCGAATTTGTGCAACACTGGTGTTCAAGAAAGATGGCTTGTCTTCCTCAATGGCATTAATTCTTGGCCCTCCATGATTGGGCATGGGATTCTTATTGACATTTGGAGGGGGTGCGAAGTTGAGGGCTTTGGAATCTACCAGATCTTGTACCTTCATTTGTAAAGCCCTGCATTTCTCAGTATTGTGGCCAGGTGCATTGGAGTGGAAAGCACATCTGGCGTTGACATCATAATTCCTTGGAAGATTGGAGGGGTCTGGTGGTGCCAATGTCCTTAATTCAACCAGGTTGAGTTTCAGGAGTTGTGGCAATAAGGTGGCATAAGGCATAGGGATAGGGTCAATCACCCTATTTGCCTGTGACGGTCTTTGTTGAAAAGGTCTTTGTTGTTGATTGCTGTTATTGTTGTTGTAGGCTCTTTGTGGCGGATACTGGACTTGTTGTTGGTAATGTGGTTGTTGTTGTTGTTGTTGATATGTTGGTTGCTGAGGAATCGGAGCTGGAATAGTAACAGCCGCCACTGATCTATGAACATACTGAGGTCTGCCCCTGTTGGCATGAATGGCATTTGTCTCACCGGTCCTTCGAGGTCCCACAAAAGGCTTCCGGGGATTACTGGACGAACTTGCACCATTATCAGAAATCTTACCCATCTTCAAAAGGCTTTCAATCCTTTCCCCAGCTATGACTACGTCAGCGAAACTGGTGGAAGAAAAGGCAGCTAGCCTATCAATATATGTTCCTTGCAGAGTATTCATGAACATGTCGACCATTTCTCTTTCCGACATGGGTGGCTGGACAGCAGCAGCAAGCTGTCTCCACCTTTGGGCATACTCCTTGAAGCTTTCCCTGGAGGATTGAGACATTCCCATCAGAAGGGTCCTGTTAGGAGCCATGTCCAGATTGTATTGGTACTATCTGATGAAAGCTTCAGCTAGGTCCTTCCAGCATCTCATAGTAGCTCTGGTTAAGTGTGAATACCACTCCCTGGAAGCTCCAGTCAAATTGTCTTCAAAGTAAAACATCCACAGGTTTTCATCCATGGTGTATGACTTAAGTCTCCCCAGGAAAGACTGCAGGTGAGTTCGTGGACAGGAAGTTCCATTGTACTTCTCGAAGCACAGGGGTTTAAACTTGTGGGGAATCCTTACCCCATCCACTAACCCCATATCCATTACATCGAAGCCTAAGGAATTTTGAGACTCCAGGGATCTCAGCTTCTCAGCAATTTCATCAAACCTCCTATCGTAAACTTCATCTCCAGCTCCCATTACAGTAAACTGCTCCTCTTGAGGATCCTCTTGCAAGATCCTGCCTGCAGCAACGTTGCCCGGTACATTTCTTGGGATATTGACTTCCGGATCTAGATGAGGTCCAAATACTGGTGGGTTAACATGAGGATGACCTCCCTCATTATTACTAGTCCCTCCAGTCCCAGGATGAGGTTCCTCGGGGTTTTGTCTTTCTACCAATGCCCTTAACCTCTCTTGACTTTGGGCCAAGTTAGTCATTACTGTCATGAATTGGGCCATTTGGTTCCTCATCTCCACTCTTTCGTTAGACATCTGAGTTCTGACCTCTGTCAGGTCCTGCTGTACTTGATCCATTTGGATACCAGGAAGATTGTTGCGAGTAGGATACCGGTGCGGACGATTGAGAGGGAACACCCGGCAGCGAGCAATAATTCCTGAACCACAACAGAGTTAGAAACAAATAAAGACCAAAAACCTACAAAACAAAACAAAAGTTAGCATGCAATGCAGTATGCTTATTTGCTTTCCAAGGTATCCGGCTTGGCTCTTAGTTTTGACCTTTCCAGACCCTGAGGAAGATGCTTTGATGTTGCTTGAGAAAAGAAACCCAATAAAACAGACTAACAAATATATTACAAATGGTGCATAATACATAGTTTGTTTTTTACAATACATGCCCCTGAGGGGTCAAAATATAATATAAAAGAAAAGTACATCAAGTGAAAGCAACAACAAACAAAGTAGTCAAACATCTAAGCCAAACTCATCCTCCTTAACCTCCTTCAAAAGTGCCTCAGTTACAGGACCAGCCGGATGCTCTGTAATAGTCCTGATAAGGAGGTTTCTGGTGGCAATAGCAGTGGTCAACTTCTTGTTCTTGTCTTGGTCCTTCGACCTCTTCAGTCCAGCCCTAAGCTTTAACTCTGAAATCTCCTTCTGGGCTGCTAGCAAAGCCTCCTGTTGCTTCTTTTCATTGGCCTCTAACTGCTCAATCCTGGCTTGAGTTCTCTTATCTTCTTGAGTACGAGCTTCAGTGATCCTGACCCACCTAGCTTGACTTTCTTGCAGATAGAGATCAGTCATAGCCTTCTGAAACTGGGCCTCTTTACAGGCATTCTTCAATATTTGCTCACCAGCTCTTGATTTCTTGATGTAGTCCTCTGCTTTCTCAATATTGGCTAGATGTTCCACCATAAGCTTCTCCAACCTCTCAATGTCTAGTCGACCATCACTCCTCTCCCAGAGGGTCTTCTTCAGAGCTTGAGACAAATTCTCATTCCTTTCCTTCAGCTTCTCAAATTCTTCCAGGCTGACAGTGGCTGCTGGTTGTACTGTGGAGGGTCCAAGTATATCCCCAATGGTTAAAGGCATCCCAGAAATCTGAGCTCTAGCATGGGACCATTCATAGTACTGAGCTGAAGCCACATTATTGCACCTCCCAAGAATAGCCATCCCTTTGGTCTGGATGTTGTCCCAAGCCCAGGATGCTTGTCTAACAACAGCTAGATTAGGCTTTATCTCACAATACAAGGTCTCGGCTAAATCTTGCACTCCAGGGGGGTGGACCAAACCATAGCCCAATTGTCTCTTAAACAGCAAAGGATTGTAGTTGATGCAACCCTTCACTCATACTAGAGGTACATTGGGGTACTGCCCACAGCTAGTGATTATGTCTCTGCCCTTGGTGCTCTGGGTGCACCATCTGATGTCATCTGAAGTCAAAGCAATAAGTCTCTTAGCCCAATTCTTCTGTTGGTGAGGATTCAGGAAGGCATCAGTCCTAGGTAAGTGTTTGAGCAGCCAGGTATGAAATAGAGGAGCACAACATCTCACCAACTTTCCTCTTTGCTTCTCATTCCTCTAATGGATGGAATAATAGAAATCTCCCAGCAGGGTGGGTACTGGGTTCCTCAGGAGGAAAAGATGAATGGCATTCTTACTGATAAACTTGGGCTCATCTGCAAATAGTATAACCCCATATATACTGAGGGCTAACAATGCACAAACTACCCTCCATTCTCCCAAGGAGGCCTTCAGGATGGCCTGAGAAGTCAGAAAGTCTAAGTGCAAACCAGGGATCCCGGCCTTTGTTGTCATGTTCTGCTCAATCAATATAGGCTCTAGGTACAGTGCCTTTGCCACTTCTCCATTGCTGGGAGAAGTCATCTTTGGGTTGAAGGGGACACCACCCCTGACAGGTACTCCAATCAATGATGAGAACTCCTCCAGCAGAGGTCCTAACTGAAAGTTCTGGAAAGTGAAGCATCTCAAAGGAGGGTCATAAAACTGCAGGCAGGTGTGGATCATGCTCCTCTGAGAAGGGTCCAGGTCCATAACCATATCAAGGATGCCTCGATAATGCTCCCTGAATAATGGGATGTAGTTTGGAGTGGTAAGTGCCTGGACCTGCCTGATACCAGTCAACACAGGCTCAAAGAAATGGTATGAAATGTTGCTTTTCTTGGGTGTAGACATGAGTGCTGAAGGCAAGTGCTGATGAAGAGCTGAAGACAAGTGCTGATGATGATCAAAGTCAATACTGGAGATGAGCTACTGATAGGCTGATGCTGGTGATGGAGGCAACTGAAGCAGGCAGCTGATGAAGATAGCTGAAGCAGATAACTGGTGAAACAGAGGTCTCTGCAGATGAAGGGGTCAAAACCAAGCCAAATATAATGTGAATATCCTGAAAAACAAATAAAGAAATGTTAAATGATGCAATGATGATGTATGCAAATGATATGCAAGGGTTTGTGATCAAGCTGGATCTGATTAACTGTCTTAATATAAGTCCCTGTATGTTCAAGAAGTCCAGATGGAGGTTCAGAAATCCAGTAACCAATGTAGGGGGACTCAAATAAAGAGTCACATGTCCATGGTTTAAATCACAAGAACTGTCCAAAGTGAGGTACTCTTAATCAAAACAAGTAACAGGGTATGATGTGGCCAAAGGTACCTGCAAACCTGTAAACAGCCCAACCCCCTCACAGGTGGTGTTCTAAAACAAGGATCCTCAGACTTGGATCAGTTATGAGAAGTGTAAACACTTCTAACCCGGAGGTACAGTGTTTACAATAACCATACAAGATCCTCCTCTAATTCACCTCAGTTTCTGAAGGTCATAGTAAAGGTCATCCAGACTTAGCAGGCTTCCCAGATAGCCCTAGCACTACAGGAAATCTGTAGCACAGATTTCTCAAGAAGAAACCCATATCTGAACCGTGTTTCATATTCCCGCACCAGACCGAAATGGAATGGGAAAGAATATGAACCACTCTAGCCTAGGTGTCACTCAGGTCCCAAGTATAGGACCTTAAACTTTCAGTAGAACCCCACCCACCAAAACAAAAACCAGATCCAGCAAGATGACAATATGACAGTATGATGTATAAAGCTGTAAAGAAAGCAATAAATAACTGTACATAAAGCAGTAAATAAAGAAAATATATAAACAAAATTAGCACATAACACCCCAGTAAACACAAATCAAACAAGCGCTAGGAGGAACCCACAAAAAGAACCAGAAGCCCTGGTTACAGTATAAGGGTCCCCAACAGAGTCGCCAAGCTGTCGCTCCCACCAAATGAGACCAAGTCAAATGGGGTACAGACGTGAACGGTCGGTGAAAGAGGAAGGGAATGAATAGAGTTTCCAGCTAGGCATTTTTATCCCGAAGGAAAGGTAATGATGCATAAACCTAGGAAAAGATATGGATAAGACGGTTGCGAACCAGAGAAACTGAGAAAGGGGGTTGGTTACAATCTGGGAAGGTATTAGCACCCAGATTGTCCGCCGTACTCGACGGGATCCACGCTTAAAATATTTGTGTTTTAAAGGGGTAGTGTCAGTGCAATTTGTGTATCAAAGCTGGAAAGAATGCAAGTGTCAGTGTAAAAGAAGTGTGAAGTGTATAAGTGAAGTGTCAGTGTAAGAACAAGAATGAAATTCTCATGACCATGAGGCTTAAAGAATAATGCTGGAAAGAGGGGGAATGTACAGAGACTTTTGTTCGATAACTGTTAAGTTATGCCTACTTATCCTCTCGTGCAATGAGGGAGTCAGAACACTGTAGTTCGACCCAAAGAGACTTAAAGATAAATTGACTTGTGAACTGCTTACTTGCCTATGCTCAAGTGTATGACCTGTCTGGATCAGGTGCAAACTGTCTTGCATTAGACGGAAGAAGCAAGTTCTCGTTTATAAGTGAATGAGATGAGGAAAGAATCCCGGAGGAGACGATTATTGTTTGTTTTTGATGTTTTCAATCTTTTATTGCTTTTGGAAATTTGTCATAAGAAAATGAGCTTAAGCCTAAACCAATGGATTAGTAAACTCATCACATCCTCCCTCTGATTAGGGGTAATGAGAATACCTTAAGTGTGAAGTCAGCATCTCACACTTGATTACCATGATGTAGGATTAAGATCATTAACCTACTTGTGATTATTTAGATGTTTTTGTTGTTTTTGTTTAGTGTTAAGTAATGAGTTTAAGCCATAATCAAGGATTTAATGGACTCATTACATCATCCTAATAGAAGAATAATAGATGAGAACATTTAAGCTGAGAAAGACTCCTCAACTTAATCCATGATTAGGGATTAACCTCATGACAAAACAAAGCCTTTATTAAATGTATTTTAGTTAATGGTAAGATTAAGAAGTGGATTTTATGATTTGTAAGACAACTTGAGGGGGACTTGTCCATTAACACTAGGGTTAGTCCTTCTTAACCAATTAAGGAAGAATTAGAACCCTAATGCAAGGCCCAAGTTACAAGCTTGATGTCTTGATGATTATTAGGTGAATTGATTAAAGGATTTTAAACACATTAAGGGTTTAACACTTAGGATTAAATTTATACACTCCATCCTAATAGAAGGATGCAGGCATAAGCTTAATCACAAAGCCTTAAAGCCTTTAGGGTTTAGTCCTTGACTATGAGGTGAGAAGAGAAGACTCAAAGAAAAATCAAAGGCAAGAGTCTAAGGGGGACTAAAAAATCCTAATTGTTATCATCCTTGGTTGTTCCTAGGGTTAATAAGGTTTGCAAGAAGATCTTCAGAGAAACCACCAGGAAGGAAGCAAATGAAAGGAGGAAGAAGCAAGAAGAAGCAAAACAACTTGCTTCACTTAAGAAGACAAGTTGCTTGAAGAAAGAAGATAAGATAAACATGAATGAGCAAGCTCAATCCAATACACAAGATAAAATGCAGAAAAGATGCAAGAGAGATGAGAAGAGATTGTGAGAAGTGAAGGCAAATTCACTTCTCAAAACAACTTACCACCTGAAAAGTTAGCCAAAAGAAATGAAATGCAATGCAGATGAGATGACATGTCATGATGCAAACCAAAGTCAGAAGCATTTACATGATGTTAATGATGCTAAGAGATGATGCAAACACATGACAAGAGATGATAATTATCAAACAAGCATAAGGATGCAAATGAAGCATGCTTTGAACCATGAATGTACATGAAAAGTTATGAAATGCAATGGACATACAACATGACAAATGAAAGATGCAATGATAAAACATGGTCCTAATATGTTCTAAGATGTATTATGAATCATATGGATGCACAAAATGTCATGGTAAATCATTGGATGCAAGCAAATGAGAAATGGATGCAAAGAAAGGCACAAATTAGAGTTACATGCATCATGCAAAGCAAAAATCCAAAACCAGAAGCAAATGACATGATTAAAATTTGAAAATGCAATCAAAGATACCCTAAACCTATACAAGCTCACTGCCCAAAGGAGAGGATCTAACTCTTAACCTAGTGTAAGTTATGATTTTCCTAAGATTACTAGGGTTTTGGGGTACCTCAACAAGAAAAATACCAAACAAATTGAAAATGCAAGATCAAATCAAACCAATTTTATCCTATAAACTACATGCTACGAAGAATGAAATGCAAGAAGAATCATCATCCAACTCTCAATGGTTAGGCAGAAGGGATTTTTCAAAGTTTGCACAAAAATATTGCCTTAAAATGAATTTAATTCCAATGAAAATGATCAAAAGGCATCAAGGACAAAAACGAAATTTGGTTTGAGAGTTGGACAATGTTTCTAAATGTTTCTAAATGCTATGTGAATTTTTTTGGGATTTTTAAATACCTAAATGTATTTTTAATTAATTAATTTTCATTAACTAATTAAAAATAAACATTTAAATTATTTAAAAATAATTTTCAATGCAAAAAATAAAAATAAAAATATTTTTGGGTTTTAAAAATTAATAAAATCTTTGACAAAATTTTTCATAATATTTAAAGGTTTTTTGCTATTTTAAATAAAATGAGGAAAAGACATGAAAAGAAAAGAAATTAAAATGAATAAAAAGGGAGAGTCAACGCAATCAAGGGCCAGCATTCAAACTCAGGGGGTAGGGAAAGACTGCGCGCGCTCATGGACGGTTGAGATTGCTTCTGGGAAATTCAAATTTAAACCTAATTAATTAATCTAATTAATCTGAATTAGGGTTTAATGAAGGATCTGGTTCGTTCATTCGCGCGGGAGTCAATGGAAGTCAACATAATCCAAGGTCCAAATTCAAAGTTGATTAATTACACAGATTAGGGTTTAATGACCCTCAGGTGGCCGGAGAAGACTTCCAGTCGTCTTCTCCGGCGAGACCTTCAACCTATCTCTCTCAAAACCTCACTAAAACGTGCCAAAATCTCCAGATTCACTCAAACATACATCCTAAACAAGAATCCAACAACAAAACCTATTTATTTTTCATGAATCATGAAGAACAAGCAAAAATCAATTTCACGGACAAAGTTTCAGACAGACCATACATCCTCATTTCTTCATCATTTTCAAAAGTTCAAAGCTCATTACATTTAGGGGAGCATGTAGATCATTTTAGTAACTTAAAACAAGGTTTCTGGAAAAAATAAATTTCGAAGCTACCTGAGGTGAAGCTTTCGGTTTGGAGCTTTCAGCCTGCCTCCTTGCTTCCAATCACCTCTACTGACCTCCCTCAAGTGTTTGCAAAGCTTGTCTGGAGTTTATTTTGGTTGGTTTGTGAGTTTGAAGAAGTTCTGTTCAGTGAGGGGTGAGAATCGTATTTCTGTTTATGGTGGTTTCAGGGACAAGTGAGGGGTGGAAAATGATCAGTGGGTCATTGTGAGTTGAATGGTGAAAGAGTTTTTAAGTTTGAGTTGCTGAGTTGAGAGATTCGATAGAAAATGCAAAGGGAGGGATTTTTGTGTATGCTGACTTGTGTGTGTGTTCAGGTCTCAAGATGTTATGAAAATGGCTTGCTTGAAGTGTGTTTGTAAAGTCTTAATTGGTCAGAATAGTTGGTGTGGCACAGGCTGATTGGTATGGGGGTTTTTGCAAAAAGTCAAGTCTAGGTGTAAGAGAGGTATGGGCTATGGCAGTGAAGGTACAAAGCATGGCTTGGCTGCAGCTTGAATCAGGGAGAACCATGGAAATGGATTAGAGGCAATGCAGCAAGTGGATTAGGGCTTGTGAGATGTTTTGCAACTTTGTCCAACTTTGGCCCTTTTGGAAATTAATGAAGTTCAAGGCACCAAAATGCATAATCCTTGGGCCAATTCTGATTTCTAGAAGTCACACGAGCATGTTGTGAAGAGTTTGTGCACATTTGAAGTCTTTAGAATGCTTGATCATACCATTTTGCAAAATGCCTCTTTGGTACAAAACTTGAAATTATGTGATTTTTCCCAACTTTGACAAGCCATAACTTTTGATCCAAAATGAATTAGGACAAGTTCTTGTTCTTTTCGAAAAGGGAATGATCCATTATACAACTTTCATGACCAAAGTTTTCCCATTTGAAGCATTTTTGAATCAATTTGAGGAGGTTGAAAAACTTTCCCAAAATGGCAAGTTTCCATTACAAGTCACTTTCCCAAAAAGGCAACTTTGCAAATGTCTTGAAATTCTTCAATTTTGTGAACTTATAACATCTTCTATGATCAAATAAAGATCATACACATTCAAAATGATGAAGAACACCCTTTGGTTGGGTCATTGGGGGCCTCAGATGCCCTGATTTTGCACTGACTTGCTCAAGAAGTCAACTCTTGATTGGATGCCTTCCCCATGGAATTTCTCCATGAAAATTGATATGCATTATCCTTATGACATATAGAGACCAATAGAAACAAGAATGACCAAAATAATTGGAGTTATGGCCTCTGAAACCAAAACCCTAATTCTAGGTCATCTGTGTAGTTAAACCTGTCTCTGCTTCCATGCCTTTCTCAGTTCTTGTGATTCTTTGACTTTCTTAACTTTTTGGGGATATAATATGATGCTTGAACATACATGGAACCCTTTTGAAATGATTGATGACCTTTGGAGTGGCTCAAGTGGCCCTTGGATTGCTCAGATCACAAACCCTAGATGCAGATGACTTAGAAGCAATGCAGTGAACCAAAAATGTGGTATGAGATGCTATGGTTGAATTCATGCATATGAAAAGATCACAAGACATGGTGTGAATGGGTGAGGGCAAATTTGGGGTGTTTACACTTGTGAACTGCTTGCTTGCATATGCTCAAGTGTATGACCTGTCTGGCTCAGGTGCTAACTGTCTTGCATTAGACGGAAGAAGCAAGTTCTGTTTGTGAGTGAATGAGGTGAGAAAAGAATCCCGGAGGAAACGATTATTGTTTGTTTTTGTGTTTTCAATCTTTTATTGCTTTTTTGTGTTTGTCATAAGTTAATGAGCTTAAACCAAAACCCAAGGTTAGTAAACTCATCATATCCTCCCTCTAATTAGGGATAATGAGAATACCTTAAGTATGAGGTAAGCACCTCAAACTTAATTACCATGATGGTGTAGGATTAAGATCATTAACCTACTTGTGGTTATTTAGATGTTTTTGGAGTTTTTTGTTTAGTGTTAAGTAATGAGTTTAAGCCATAATCAAGGATTTAATGGACCCATTACACCATCCTAATAGAAGGATAATAAATGAGAACATTTAAGCTGAGGAAGATACCTCAACTTAATCCATGATTAGGGATTAACCTCATGACAAAACAAGCCTTTATTAAAGTGGATTTTAGTTAATGGTAAGATTAAGAAGTGAATTTTAAGGTTTGTAAGAAAACTTGAGGGGGACTTGTCCATTAACACTAGGGTTAGTCCTTCTTAACCAATTAAGGAAGAATTAGAACCCTAATGCAATGCCCAAGTTACAAGCTTATTGTCTTGGTGATTATTAAGATGGATTGATTAAGTGATTTAAACACATTAAGGGTTTAACACTTAGGATTAAAGTTATACACTCCATCCTAAGAGAAGGATGCAGGCATAACCTTAATCACAAATCCTTAAAACCTTTAAGGTTTAATCTCTGACTATGAGGTGAGAAAAGAGACACAAAGATGACACAAAGGTAAAACTAAGGGGGGGACTAATCAAACCCTAATTGTTATCATGCTTGGGTGTTCCTATGGTTTATGAGGCTTGCAAGAGATCTTCAAGAATAGCCACCAAGGAAGAAGCAGAAGAAAGGGAGAGAAGCAGAAAAAACAAGCTAACTTACTTCACTTAAGAAGATAAGTTACTTGAAGAAAGAAAGTGAATGATGTACATGAATTAGCAAGCTCACTCTAAATCAAAAGCAAAATTCAGCAATGAATGCATAAGAGGTATGAGAAGAGAAGTGAGAAGTGAAGGCAAATTCACTTCTCAAGTTACTTACCACCTGAAAAGTTAGCAAAAGAAGAAAGAAATGAAATGAAGATGAAATGAATGCAAGGATGCAAACCAAAACCAGAAGCATATTTATGATGCAAATGATTCTAAGGGATGATGCAAATGTATTTCAAGTGATATGAATGTTCATACAAGAGATGAGAATGCAAATGAATCATGAAGGAAGCATGAAAGCATATGAATGTTCATGGAATGAAATGAATGAAAAACATGTCAAATGGATGAAGAAAAGATCAAGCATGATTCTAATGTGTCATATGATTTCTTAGAAGTCATGTGAATGTATGAAATGTCATGGAAACTTCATGAATGCAAGCATATGCAAGATGTATGCAAAGGAAGATGAGAAATTAGGGTTTTCATGCAACATGAGATGCAAAAGTCAAAAACAGAAGCAAATGACAAGATAAAAAATTGAAAATGCAATCAAAGGAACCCTAATCCCATATGATATCACACCCCAAAGGAGGAGACCTAACTCTTAACCCTAAGGAAGTTATGAATTTTCTAAGTTATCTAGGGTTTTAAGGTATCTAAAGGGAAAATATGCAAATCAAATCAAAAATGCAGAAGAAATTTATGAAAAAATTATGTTAGATACTACATGTCAAATGAAGATCAATGCAAAAAGAACCATTGTCATACCATTCATGGTTAGGCAGAAAAGAGTTTTTGAAGTTAAGGTTCAAAAATAGGAATTTTATGAACCTTAAATTCAAGAAAATTATCAAAGATTGTTCAAAACCAAAAAGAAATTTGTATGCAAAAAATAAAAATATTTTTGGGTTAAGAAAATTATTTGAAGTGAAAATGCAGAACAAAATATTTTTTAGGGTTTTCTAGGTATTTAAAATAAAATGTGCAAAATAAATAAGAAAAATGAATTAAAAAACTGAATAAATGAAAAGTATGCAAATCCAAGGGTTTAGGTTGAAACTGGAGATTTCAAGGTTGACTACGCGCGCAATCTGATGGTTATTATTCAAATCCAACTAATCCTAATTAATTAATTATTTAATCCTGATTAAACTTAAATGAACTAATCCCAGCCATTCAACACACGCGGGAAAGAAAGATCAAACGACCCAGATTCAAACAATGCCCTAACCCTAATTACGCCAGCTAATCACTTTCAGGCCACCGGAGAAGAGCTCCGGTCGTCTTCTCCGGCAGCCTCCTCCCCTGAAAATCTCAAACTTTCACCCTAGGTTATTTCTGGAGCTCTAAAGCTCCAAATCAACTCACCTCACTCTCCTGAACTCAAATCCACTCTTAAAACAAATTTATAATTACTCATAAACAAGATTCAAAGGAAAAATTAAAAACGGCAAAAGTTTCAGAGGTTCAGTAAATACTCATTTCTTCACCATTTTCAAAAATACAAAGCTCAGAATGATCAGTGAAGCATGCTCTTTCATAGTGGAACATAAAAATAGAGTTCTGGAAAAATGATTTGAGATGACTACCTGAGCTTGAGAATTGCAGATGAGAGCTTTCAGGACCCCTCCTTTATGCAAAATGACTCCCTTTGACCTCCTGATGAAGCTTTGATGCTTGGAAGGCTTTGAGAGTGGCTGGTTTATGAGATTACACTTCAACTGGCCAAGAATCGTGTTTTGTGTATGGGGTGTTCTTGGCTGGTTTAATGGTTGTTTTGTGTTCAGTGAATGATTTTGAGATGAATGGTGGAATTTGTTTGAAGATTGAGTGAATATTCAGTGAGTTTCGAAGGAATTCGCAAGATGGAGAGTTTTGTGGGATGCTGAGTTCTTGGAGTGTTTCAGCTTGTGTGTGTTATGAAAAATGACCCTTGAAGCATGCTTGTAGAGTTCTGGTTGGGCAGAGAGTGGGTGGTGGACTGTGGTGATTGGTATGGGCTTCTTGCCAAAAAGTCAAAAGTTTTGTACTTGAGGTATGGGCAATGGTGTAGCTGGCTTATTGAATTGTCCATGCGCAACATAGATCAAGGGTGTCCATAGAATCCATTTGGAGGCAATTCAGCAAGTGTATGAAAGTTTCTATGTCATTTTGCAAATTCATGAAGTTTTGGCCCCTTTGAGATTTCTTCATGGGCAAGGCATGAAATCTTGAAATTCTTTGGGCAAATCTGATCTTAAGGCAATGCACTGTGATGTTATGATACATAGAAGTGTGTTTGAAGTCATAAAATAGATTGGCAAGTGGTTTTGCAAAAATCCCTCTTTGGTGCATTCTTGAAAATTATGTGATTTTTGCCAACTTTGACAAGCCATAACTTGAGTTCCATAATGAATTAGAACTTGTTCTTGTACTTTCTGAAAAGGGAATGATCCAATCTACAACTTTCATGACCAACAATTTTTTTATTTGAAGCATTTTTGGTTGAGAAAGAGGAGGTTGAAAAACTTTCCCAAAATGGAAAGTTTACATTACAAGTCATTTCCATTTTTGGCAACTTTTGGTTTAGCTCACTTTTCTTCAATTTTGTGAACTTCAAAGCACTTCAATGATCAAATAAAGATCATATAACTTCAATTTGATGAAAAATCCACTTTGGTTCCATTGTTGGGGGCCTCAGATGCCCTGATTTTGCTCTGACTTGCTCAAGAAGTTACCCAATGAAAAGATGACTTCAACAATGAATTTCTTCATCAAACTTGGTACACATGATTCTTATAACATATTGAGACCAATAGAAACAAGAATGATAAACAAATTTGGAGTTATGGCCTCTGAAACCAAAACCCTAATTTCAGGTCATCTGTGTAGTGAAACCCTAACTCTGCTTCCATGCTTTGCCAGTTCTTGTGATTCTTTGACTTCCTTGATCTTTGGGGGATATAAAATGATGTTTGAACATACATGGACCCTCTTGGAATGATTGAAGACCTTTGGAGTGGCTCAGATGAATCCTTGGAATGCTCATATCACAAACCCTAGATGCAGATGAACTTGAACTAATGCAGAGAAGCAAAAATGTAATATGAGGTGGTATGTTTACTAATGCAAAGATGAAAGATCACAAGCCATGGTGTGAACTTAGTGAGGGAAAATTTGGGGTGTTTACAATGGGCTCATGCAGGGGTTGTTCAAGGTCATGTCTGACCTCAGCTTTGTTCAAGGAGAGCCATGGGATTGAAATTATGCAGCTGGATGGCTTGGAGGGAAAGATTTTATAGGTTTTGCAAGTGTTATGTAATTTTTCCCTTTTGAGAAATCTTGTGATGCGAGCCATAGAAACTTGTGATTTCTTGTGCAATTCTGGTCTTTAGAAGTTGCTTTGTGTTGTTATGATGCTTAGAGGTTGATTAGAGGTCACAAAATGGCTTGGCATGTGAAATTGCAAAAATCCCTCTTTGGTGTATTCTTGAAAATTATAGGATTTTTGCAAACTTTGAAAGATCATAACTTGAGTTCCATAATGAATTAGAATGTGTTCTTGTACTTTTTGAAAAGGGAATGATCCAATCTACAACTTTCATGACCAACAATTTTTCATTTAAAGCATTTTTGGTTGAGAAAGAGGAGGTTGAAGAACTTTCCCAAAATGGAAAGTTTCCATTACAAGTCATTTCCATTTTTGGCAACTTTTGGGTTAGCTCAAATTTCTTCAATTTTGTGAACTTCCAAGCACTTCAATGATCAAATAACTTCAATTTGATGAAAATATCACTTTGGTTCCATTGTTGGGGGCCTCAGATGCCCTGATTTTGCTCTGACTTGCTCAAGAAGTTACCCAGTGAACATATGACTTCCATAATGAATTTCTTCATCAAACTTGGTACACATGATCCTTATAACATCTTAAGAACATTAGAAACAAGAAGGACCAAACAATTTGTAGTTAAGGCCTCTGAAACCAAAACCCTAATTTTGGTCATCTGTGTAGTGAAAACCCTAGCTCTACTTCCATGCCTTGCCAGTCCTTGTGATTTCTTGACTTCATTGAACTTAGAGAGACATAATATGATGATAGAATACACATGGACCCTCTTGGAACACTTGGAGGCCTTAGGAGTGGCTCAGATGGATCATTGGATTGCTCAGATCACAAACCCTAGATGCGGATGAACTTGAACCATGCAGATGAAATAAATATGCAATGTGAAGTGGTATGCTTATGCTTATGCTAATATGAAAGATCACAAGACATGGTGTGAAATAGAGTGAGGGAAAATTTGGGGTGTTTACAGCTGCCCCTATTCAAACATCAGTTAGTTGTGCAGGGTGTAAGCGCCTGGCTTAACAGACAAACAAGATAACTTGTGGTTGAATACCAAAGACAGCCCAAAATTTGCAATCGCTGGGGAGAAGAAGAAAAGGGATATAAATTGTAAATGATAGTAAAGCATAATTATAAAATGCGAGCGATGGAGGACGACCATCAAGCAGAGGACGACTGCTGGGAGTAAAGCGGTAAGCTAAGCAATGACGGGGACGACCGACAAGCTGGGGAAATAAAGAGACCATGACGGGGACGACCATCATGCTCGGAAAGGTAAAGTAAACAACAATGGGGACGACCATCGGGTTAAAGAATAAATGAAATAATGATGAGGGACGGTCATCAAAGGTGAAGGACAATCACCTAGCAGGGGACGACTGCTTTTTACCACGACATAGGACGAATGTCAGATAGAAAAGGTCGACGATGGGGATGGCCATCGGATAAGCATGATGAAGGACAATCATCAAGAGGTGAAGGACGATCACCTAGCAGGGTACGGCTGCTCTCGGGGTTTATCACGACATAGGACGAATGTCAGATAACAAGATCAACGATGGGGACGACCATCGGATAAAAAATGATGAAGGACGATCATCAGGAGGTGAAGGACGATCACCTAGAAAGGAAGGCTGCTCTTTATCGTGGCATAGGACGAATGTCAGATAGAAAAGGGTTCTAATAATGGAGACTCCACTGGGGAAAGGATGAGGGACGGTCATCCAAAGGTGAAGGACGATCACCTGGCAGGGTAAGGCTGCAGAAAGTATCACGACATAGGACAAATGTCGGATAGAAGAAAAGTTGTTCTGCTGGGGAATGGTAAACACGGACGAGTGTTTACGCTTTCTAGAATGTAAGGTATAAGTGTTTGATGTTGTGAATAGATTAAAGATGCGGACGAGCATCCTTAAGACCATGATACGGACGAGTATCGGTAGAAACAAACGCTGACGTCTGTTCAGAGATGATGATACGGACGGGTACCAACTGGTTAACAAAGAACACGGACGAGTGTCGAATTTATGGAGAATGAACATATATATAAGATACGGACGAGTATCTGTATAAGTATGAGCACTGTTTTGTTAAAGAAGTATGAGCAAGACACGGACAAGTGTTCGACTTGCTGGGGAAAGTATGACACAGACGAGTGTTGAAAGAGAAGGTGTATAAGTTATGAAAAAATATTTGTATATGAGAGTGTAAAAGGTGTTTCGGCGACCTGTGGGGATAGGACGACACAGACGGGTGTTCTAGTCACTTGTGGGGGATAAGATGATACAGACGAGTGCCGAAAAGACGTGTATAAACAAGTATCTGTTTGCAGAATGTGTTCTGGAAACCTTGCTGGGGAAGTATGACACAGACGAGTGTCAAAAAGACTGTGTAGGTATTTGTATTTGAGAGTGCAAAGGGGACGCTTTGGCTTTTATTTGCAGGGGATGTGAGTTTTTCTTATACTGGTGGAACAATGATGGTAATTGCAGGTGACTGGCTCGAACCTGGCTTGTGATCATGCAAATGTTTGATTTTTTGCTGTAATGCTCCATATTAGACGGAATGCTACGCTTTGTGGGGAAAATGATGCGAATGCTATGATTATGCAAGGAGGAACCGAACCGGGATTCGGATCCCACAGAAGATTGGATATTTGGCTGATCTGCTTGGAGGGATGTGTAAACACCCCAAATTTTCCCTCACCCATTCACACCATGGCTTGTGATCTCTTCATATGCATAAGTTCAATTATAGCATCTCATATTGCACTCTTGCTTCATTGCATTGTTTCTAAGTCATCTGCATCTAGGGTTTGTGATCTGAGCCATCCCTGAGCCATTTGGGCCACTCCAAAGGTCATCAATCACTTCAAAGGGGTCCATGTATGTTCAAGCATCATATTATATCCTCACAAAGTCAAGGAAGTCAAAAAATCACAAGAACTGAGAAAGGCATGGAAGCAGAGCCAGGCTTAACTGCACAGATGACCTAGAATTAGGGTTTTGGTTTCAGAGGCCATAACTCCATTTTTTTTGGTCATTCTTGTTTCTATTGGTCTCTATATGTTATGAGGATCATGCATATCAATTTTCATGAAGAAATTCCATGGGGAAGACATCTAATCAAGAGTCGACTTCTTGAGCAAGTTAGTGCAAAATCAGGGCATCTGAAGCCCCAATGACCCAACCAAAGGGAATTCTCCGTCATTTTGAATGTGTATGATCTTTATTTGATGATAGAAGATGTTAGAAGTTCACAAAATTGAAGAATTTCAAGCCATTTGCAAAGTTGCCTTTTTGGGAAAATGACTTGTAATGAAAACTTGCCATTTTAGGAAAGTTTTGTCAACCCTTTCTTTTTGATTCAAAAATGCTTCAAATGAAAAAACTTTGGTCATGAAAGTTGTAGAATGGATCCTCCCATTTTCAAAAAGTACAAGAACTCATTCTAATTCATTTTGGATCAAAAGTTATGGCTTGTCAAAGTTGGATAAAATCATTGAAATTTCACTTTTGCACAAAATGGAAAAACATGCAAATTATCATGACAAGCCTTTATGTGACTTCAATGTGACCTCTAATCATCATACAAACACAATGCATGACCTAAAATTCAGTTTGGCCCAAGAAATTTCCCAATTCCATGTCTTGAATTTCAAGTAGCCATAAGCCATTTGCCATGAAAGTGCAAAGAGGGGAATTCTTGCAAATTGGTTCCCAAAGGCTTGTATGATCTCTAGCTGGTCTTAAAACATTTCCATGATCTCATGAGACATCTCACACCAAGAATGCAGCAAGAAATATCACATTCTCATGACCAAAAATCACAAAATGTGACAAGTTGCCAAGATGCAAAACTCATGCTATCTTATGATCCAAGTGCTGCAGCCCTTCATGAATCATCCAAGGGCCATCCTCAAACTCAGCTGAGGCAAGACACCCCTCTAGGTCTCTTATGTCCCAGCCCATACTTGAAGTACACAAGATCTTGACTCTTTTGCATTTTCCCATGCCAATCCCACAGTGCCACCACCAACTCTCTGCCCAATCAGAGTCAAATATGTGGACATCAAGCAACCCTAAACACACCATACACAAGCCAGAAGCCCCCACATTGCAGCATACACAAAAATCTGCCAAGAACTTCCCCTCTTCGAATCTCTTCACACAGCCCTCAAACATCAAAAATTCCTTCACACACAAACCATAAATCACTCACAGAACAGAATCCACCCCCTGAAACTACCTGAATCATCACCTATAGAGACCTCCATTTCTGCTACACCAGAGTTGAACCACTCAAATCGGTCACTCCCCAAGCTTTCTAAGCTCCATTCCATCATCAGGAGGTCCAAGGGAGAAGGATTGCACAAAGCTTGAGGCCAGAAAGCTCAAAATCAGGAGAGCTTCATCTCAGGTAACATGAAGAACATTTTTCCCAGAAATTGATTTTCAAGTTCTTTTATGATGCTATGTGTTCTCCTGATCATGAATATGTGTTTATTTTTTGAAATGGTGAAGAAACCAGCATGTATGGTATCTCTGAACATTTGCCCGTGTTTTGCGTTTTGCTTCGATTCAGGCTTGTGAGTGAAAATAAATGAATTTGGGATGAGGGGTTAGGTTTAGATTGATGAGAGGATCATTTTAGTGGAAGAAATTTCATGTTTGGTAACCTGTAGAAGAATCTAGGGTTTATGCTCGCCAGAGAAGATGACCGGAACCACTGTTCCGGTCACCTGAAAATCATTTGCCCTAATTGTGTAATTAAGGAACTTTGAATAATGGCCTTAGGATCTGCCTTCCCGCGCGCGCATGAATGGACTGGATCTTCTCATTAACCCTTAATCAGTGTTTAATTAATTTAACCTAGTTTAATTAATTATTAAATAAAATTAGCCAGGTTTGAACTTGGGCCGTAGGATTGCGCGCCAAGTCAACCCTCACAAACCCAGATCAAATCCTGGCCTCTCCTTCAGCTTACTTTCCATTATTTTTATTTTATTTCATTTTTTTGTCATTTAATTTGAACGAATTATTTAAAATAGCAAAATACCTTTAAAAATTCTGAAAATTTTTGTCAAACATTTCATTATTTTTCAGAACCCAAAAATATTTTCAATTTTATTTTTTGCATTAAAAATTATTTTTAAATCATTTAAATGTTTATTTTTTATTATTTAATGAAAATTAATTAATTAAAAATACATTTAGGTATTTAAAAATCACAAAAAAACTCACATTGTATTTCAAAACATTTAGAAACATTATCAAACTCTCAAACCAAATTTCTTTTTTGCTCTTGATGCATTTTGACAATTTTTGTTGGAATTAAATTCATTTTTAAGGCAATATTTTGGTTCAAACTTTGAAAAATCCATTCTGCCTAACCCTTGAGAGTTTGATGATGGTTCTTCTTGAATTGCATCCTTCATGGCATGTAGTCTATAGGGTAAAATTGGTTTGAATTGATCTTCCATTTTCAATTTGTTTTGCATTTTTTATGATGAGGTACCTTAAAACCCTAATTGACTTGAGAAAATCATAACTTTCACTAGGTTAAGAGTTAGGTCCCCTCCTTTGGGCAGTGAACTTGTATAGGTTTAGGGTATCTTTGATTACATTTTCAATTTTTTGTCATGTCATTTGCTTCTGGTTTTGGATTTTTGTGATGCATGTTGTATGTAAACCCTAATTTGTGCTTTCCTTTGCATCCATCTCTCATTTGCTTGCATTCAATGACTTGCCATGACATTCTATGTATCCACATGATTCATAATACATCTTAGGACATATTAGAATCATGTTTGATCATTGCATCTTTCATTTTCCACGTTATTTGTTCATTTCATTTCATAAACTTTCATTAATCCTTATGGTTCAAGGCATGCTCCATTTGCATCCTCATCCTTGTATGATCATCCACAACTCTTGACATGTGTTTGCATCATCTCTTAGCATCATTAACACCTTGTTTATGCTTCTGAATTTGGTTTGCATCACGACATTTCATCTCATTTGCATTGCATTTCATTTCTTTTGCTAACTTTTCAGGTGGTAAGTTGTTTTGGGAAGTGAATTTGCCTTCACTTCTCACAATCTCTTCTCATCCCTCTTATGCATCATTGCTGCATTTTATCTTTGTATTTGAGTGAGCTTGCTCATTCATGTTCTCTTCCTACCTTCTTTCTTCAAGCAACTTGTCTTCTTAAGTGAAGCAAGTTGTTTTGCTTCTCCTTGCTTCTTTCTCCATTCATCTGTTTCTTTCCTGGTGGCTTCCTTGAAGATTTCTCCTCTTAAGCCTCACAAACCCTAGGACTTCCAAGCATGATAATATTTTAGGATTGTTTAGTCCCCCTTAGACTCTTTCCTTTGAGTTTTCTTTGAGTCTACTCTTCTCACTTCATAATCAAGGACTAAACCCTAAAGGTTTTAAGGCTTTGTGATTAAGCTTATGCCTGCATCCTTCTATTAGGATGGAGTGTATAACTTTAATCCTAAGTGTTAAACCCTTAATGTGTTTAACTCCTTTAATCAATCCACCTAATAATCATTAAGACATCAAGCTTGTAACTTGGGTCTTGCATTAGGGTTCTAATTCTTCCTTAATTGGTTAAGAAGGACTAACCCTAGTGTTAATGGACAAGTCCCCCTCAAGTTTGTCTTAAAAATCATAAAATACAATTCTTCATTTTATCATTAACTAAAATCCATCAAATAAAGGCTTTGTTTTGTCATGAAGTTAATCCCTAATCATGGATTAAGTTGAGGTATCTTCCTCAGCTTAAATGTTCTCATCTATTATCCTTCTATTAGAATGGTGTAATGCGTCCATTAAATCCTTCATTATGGCTTAATCTCATTACTCAACACTAAACAAAAACAACAAAAAAATCTAAATAATCATAAGTAGGTTAATGATCTTAATCCTACATCATGGTGATTAAGTGTGAGGTGCTTACTTCATACTTAAGGTATTCTCATTACCCCTGACCAGAGGGAGGATGTGATGAGTTTACTAACCCTTGGTTTAGGCTTAAGCTCATTTTCCTATGACAAACTTCAAAAGGCAATAAAAGATTGAAAACTCAAAAACAAACAATAATCGTCTCCTTCGGGATTCTTTTCTCATCTCATTCACTCACAAACGAGAACTTGCTTCTTCCGTCTAATGCAAGACAGTTTGCACCTGAGCCAGACAGGTCATACACTTGAGCATAGACAAGTAAGCAGTTCACAAGTCAATTTATCTTTCAGTCTCTTTGAGTCGAACTACGGTGTTCTGACTTCCTCATTGCACGAGAGGATACGTAGGCATAACTTAACAGTTATCGAACAAAAGTCTCTGTATATCCCCCCTCTTCCAGCATTATTCTTTAAGTCTCATGGTCATGAGCATTTCACTCCTGTGCTTACACTGACACTTCTCTTATACACTTCACTTTTCTTTTACACTGACACTTGCATTCTTTTCTAGCTTTGATACACAAATTGCACTGACACTACCCCTTTAAAACACAAATCTTTTAAGCGTGGATCCCGTCGAGTACGGCGGACAATCTGGGTGCTAATACCTTCCCAGGTTGTATCTAACCCCCTTTCTCAGTCTCTCTGGTTCGCAACCGTCTTATCCATCTTTTCTTAGGTTTATGCAGCATTACCTTTCCTCCGGGATAAAAATGCCTAGCTGGCGACTCTTTTCTCCTGAGTTCACCCCTGTGTGTGTTCTCTCTTTCGCCGACCGTTCGCGTCTGTACCCCTCTTGGCCCCGTGTCGTCAGGTGGGAGCGACAGCTTGGCGACTCTGCTGGGGACCCTTATACTGTAACCAGGGCTTCTGGTTCTTTTTATGGGTTCCTCCTAGAGCTTGTTTGATTTGTGTTTACTGGGGTGTTATGTGCTAATTGTGTTTATTTATTTTTCTTTATTTATTGCTTTATGTACAGTCTTGTTTACTGCTTTCCTTACAGTTTTATACATCATACTGTCATACTGTCATCTTGCTGGATCTGGTTTCTGTTTTGGTGGGTGGGGTTCTACTGAGAGTTTAAGGTCCTATACCTGGGACCTGAGTGACACCTAGGCTAGAGTGGTTCATGTTCTTTCCCATTCCATTTCGGTCTGGCGCGGGAATATGAAACACGGTTCAAATATGGGTTTCTTCTTGAGAACTCTGTGCTACAGATTTCCTGTAGTGCTGGGGCTATCTGGGAAGCCTGCTAAGTCTGGATGACCTTTATTATGACCTTCAGAAACTGAGGTGAATTAGAGGAGGATCTTTTATGGTTATTGTAAACACTGTACCTCCGGGTTAGAAGTGTTTACACTTCTCATAACTGATCCAAGTCTGAGGATCCTTGTTTTAGAACACTACCTGTGAGGGGGTTGGGCTGTTTGCAGGTTTGCAGGTACCCTTGGCCACATCATACCCTGTTACTGATTTTGTTTAAGAGTACTCCACTTTGGACAGTTCTTGTGATTTAACCCTAGACATGTGACTCTTTATTTGAGTCCCCTACCTTAGTTATTGGATTTCTGAACCTCCATCTGGACTTCTTGAACATACATGAACTTTATATCAAGACAGATAATCAGATCCAGCTTGATCACAAACCCCTTGCATATCATTTGCATACATCATCATTGCATCATTTAAAATTTGTTTATTTGTTTTTCAGGGTATCCACATTATATCTGGCTTGGTTTTGACCCCTTCATCTGCATAAACCTCTGTTTCATCAGTTATCTACTTCAGCTATCTTCATCAGTTGCCTGCTTCAGTTACTTTCATCACCAGCACTAGCCTATTAGTGGCTCATCTCCAGTACCAGTCTTGATCTTCATCAGCACTTGTCTTCAGCTCTTCATCAGCACTCATGTCTACACCCAGGAAGAGCAACATATCATATCATTTCTTTGAGCCTGTGCTGACTGGTATCAGGCAGATCCAGGCACTTATCACTCCAGACCACATCCCATTATTCAGAAAGCATTATGGAGGCATCCTTGATATGGTTATGAACCTGGACCCTTCTCAGAGGAGTATGATCCACACCTGCCTACAGTTTTATGACCCTCCTTTGAGATGCTTCACATTCCAAAACTTTCAGATAGGACCTCTGCTGGAGGAGTTTTCATCATTGAATTGAGTACCTGTCAGGGGTGGTGTCCCCTTCAACCCAGAGATGACCTCTCCCAGCAATGGAGAGGTGGCAAAAGCACTGTACCTGGAGCCTGCTTTGATTGAGCAAAACATGACAACAAAGGCTGGGATCCCTGGTTTGCACTTAGATTTCTTGATTTCTCAGGCCATCCTGAAGGCCTCTTTGGGAGAATGGAGGGCAGTTTGTGCATTGTTAGCCCTCAGCATATATGGGGTTGTACTGTTTGCAGATGAGCCCAAATTTATCAGCAAGAATGCCATTCACCTTTTCCTTCTGAGGAACCCAGTACCCACATTGCTGGGAGATTTCTATTATTCCATTCATTAGAGGAATGAGAAACAGAGAGGGAAGTTGGTGAGATGCTGTGCTCCTCTGTTTCATACCTGGCTGCTCAAACACTTACCTAAGACTGATGCCTTCCTGAATCCTCACCAACAGAAGAATTGGGCTAAAAGACTTATTGCTTTGACTTCAGATGATATCAGATGGTGCACCCAGAGCACCAAAGGCAAGGACATCATCACTAGCTGTGGGCAGTACCCCAATGTACCTCTAGTAGGAGTGAAGGGTTGCATCAACTACAATCCTTTGCTGTTTAGGAGACAATTGGGCTATGCTTTGGTCCACCCTCCTAGAGTACAAGATTTCGCTGAGACCCTGTATTGTGAGATAAAGCCTAATCTAGCTGTTGTCAGACAAGCATCCTGGGCTTGGGACAACATCCAGACAAAGGGGGTGGCTATTCTTGGGAAGTGTAATAATGTAGCTTCAGCCCAGTACTATGAATGGTCCCATGCTAGAGCTCAGATCAATGGAATGCCTTTTACCATTGAGGACACACCTGGACCTTCTACAGTACAGCCAGCATCCATTGTCAGCCTGGAAGAATTTGAGAAGCTGAAGGAAAGAAATGAGAATCTGTCTCAAGCTCTGAAGAAGACCCTCTGGGAGAGGAGTGATGGTCGTCTAGACATTGAGAGGTTGGAGAAGCTTAGGGTGGAGAATCTGGCCAAGATTGAGAAAACAGAGGACTACATCAAGAAATCAAGAGCTGGGGAGCAAATATTGAAGAATGCCTGTAAAGAGGCCAAGCTTCAGAAGGCTAGGACTGATCTCTATCTACAAGAAAGTCAGGCTAGGTGGGTCAGGATCACTGAAGCCCATACTCAAGAAGATAAGAGAACTCAAGCCAGGATTGAGCAGTTGGAGGCCAATGAAAAGAAACAACAGGAAGCTTTGCTGGCAGCCCAGAAGGAGATTTCAGAATTGAAGCTTAGGGCTGGTTTGAAGAGGTCAAAGGACCAAGACAGGCACAAGAAGCTGACCTCTGCCATTGCCACCAGGAATCTCCTCATCAGGACTATTACAGAGCACCCAGCTGGTCCGGTGACTGAGGCACTTCTGAAGGAGATTAAGGAGGATGAGTTTTGACTTGATGTCTGACTTTTTGATTGTTGTTGCTTTCATTTGATGTACTTTTCTTTTGTGTTGTATTTTGACCCTTCAGGGGCATATGTTGTAAAAACAAACTATGTATGATTCACCATTTGTAATATATTTTAGTTTGTTTCCCTTTTGGGTTTTATTTTCTCAACAACATCAAAGCGTCTTCCTCGAGGTTTGGAAAGGTCAAAACCAAGAACCAAGCCGGATACCTTGGAAAATAAATAAGCATACTGCATTGCATACTAACTTTTGTTTTGTTTTTTAGGTTTTGTTATTATTTTGTTTGTTTCTAACTCTGTTGTGGTTCATGAAATATTGCTCGCAGAAGAGTGTTCCCCGTCAACCGTGCACACCGGTATCCTACACGCAACAACCTTCCGGGTATCCTAATGGAGCAAGTACAGCAAGATCTGACCGAGGTCAGAACCCAGATGGCTAACGAAAGAGTGGAAATGAGGAACCAAATGGCCTAATTCATGACTGTGATGACTGGCTTGGCTCAGACCCAAGAAAGGTTGAGGGCATTGGTAGAAAGACAAACCCCCGAGGAACCTCATCCTAGGACTGGAGGAACAAGTAACAATGAGAGGGGACAGCCTCATGTTAACCCACCTGTATTTGGACCTCATCTAGATCCGGAAGTCAACATCCCGACTAATGTGCAAGGAAATACTACTGGGGGGAGGATCTTGCAGGAAGACCCCCAAGAGGAGCAATTTATTGTCATGGGAGCTGGGGATGAAGTCTATGATAGGAGGTTTGATGAAATTGCTGAGAAGTTGAGATCATTGGAGTCTCAAAACTCCTTGGGTTTTGATGTAATGGATATGGGGTTAGTAGACGGGGTAAGAATTCCCCACAAGTTCAAACCCCCGTGCTTCGAGAAATACAATGGAACCTCCTGCCCACGAACTCACCTGCAGTCCTTTCTGGGGACACTTAAAGCATACACCATGGATGAAAAGCTGTGGATGTTCTATTTTGAAGACAGTTTGACTGGGGCTTCAAGGGAGTGGTATTCACACTTGACCAGAGCTACTATCAGATGCTGGAAGGACTTAGCTGAAGCCTTCCTCCGGCAGTACCAATACAATCTGGACATGGCTCCTAACAGGACCCTCTTGATGGGAATGTCTCAATCCTCCAGGGAGAGCTTCAGGGAATATGCCCAAAGGTGGAGACAGCTTGCTGCTGCTGTCCAACCACCCATGTCGGAAAGAGAAATGGCCGACATTTTCATGAATACTTTGCAAGGAACATACATTGATAGGTTGGATGCCTTTTCTTCAACCAGCTTCGCCGACGTAGTTATAGCCGGTGAAAGAATTGAAAGTCTGCTAAAAATGGGCAAGATTTCTGATAATGGTGCAAGTTCGTCCAGTAATCCCAGGAAGCCTTTTGTGGAACCTCGAAGGACCGGTGAGACAAATGCCATCCATGCCACCAGGGGCAGACCTCAGTATGTTCACAGATCAGTGGCAGCTTTCACTATTCCAGCTCCGATTCCTCAACAACCAACATATCAACAACTACAACAACCCCATTATAAACAGCAAGTTCAGTATCCGCCACAAAGAACCTACAACAACAACAATAGCAATCAACAACAAAGACCCTTCCAGCAAAGACCATCACAGGTGAATAGGATGATTGATCCCATCTCTATGCCTTATGCTGCCTTATTGCCACAACTCCTGAAACTTAACTTGGTTGAGCTAAGGACATTGGCACCTCCAGATCCCTCCAATCTCCCGAAGAATTACGATGTCAACGCCAGATGTGCTTTTCACTCTAATGCACCTGGCCACAACACGGAGAAGTGCAGGGCTTTGCAAATGAAAGTTCAAGATCTGGTGGATTCTAAAGCCCTCAACTTCGCACCTCCTCCAAATGTCAACAGAAATACTATGCCTAACCATGGTGGGCCGAGGATTAATGCCATCGAGGAAGATAAACCATCTACTTTGATCACCAGTGTTGCACAAATTCGAACACCTCTGGTCGAAATTAAAGCTCAGCTTCTAGAGTGTCAGGTGTTCCCCGGGTGTGAACTCGGTTGTGGATATTGCAACATTGTAGTCAACGGGTGTGATAATTTGAGAAGCGGCATAGATAGTCTTATCAAGGATGGTATCCTTCAGATCTCAACAACGGCGCCTACAAATCCAGCAATTCCTTTGACAACAATTCCTGATTCTTCTACAACAACAGCAACAATCATTCCTACTGATTCATCAATATCATCAACAATGGCTTCATCCATCACTTCAACAAATCAAATGTCAACAACCATTTCTTCTACAACATCAGTATCCGTTTCATCAGCAGAATCTTCTAAAACACCAACAGAAATTAATGAAGATGTCTCAGCAGTCACCATCTACTATGATCCATCAGATGTTCCTCCAAACAAAAAGTTCCAACAACAAGCAGTGGCACTTCCTGCCAGGTCACCAGTCACAATTTACTACGATCCGCACACCATTTCAATGCCCTCCTCTGCAGCAGTCAGTCTAGTTACTATTATGGTGTCTGGACCAGTTCCATATGAAAGCAGTAATGCCATACCTTGGCATTATGGCTCTGATCTTTACTGCAACGGGTAGAAAATCACTTTGGATTCTTCAACCTCTTCTCCACAAATTGATAATGTTGGGGGAGGTGGAGGCTTCACCAGAAGCGGACGCCTTTTTGCCTCACAATTGCAAAGACCTAATGCTGAAGCAGAAGCTGCTGCCAAGGAAAAAGGAAAAAGTGTGGTATTTGAAGAGCCAGCTATCAAAGAAACTCAGAAGACATCTTTTGAACAAGATGTAGATGAGTTCATGAGAATCATAAAAAGAAGTGATTACAAAGTGGTGGATCAGCTTCACCAAACTCCCTCAAAAATCTCCATATTATCCCTGTTGATGTGTTCCGAAGCTCACAGGAATGCATTATTGAAAGTCTTGCACGCAGCATACATGCCAGAGGAGATCACTGTTAATCAGCTAGAAACTGTGGTGGCAAATGTCAACACCAGTCATGGACTGGGCTTCACCAATGCTGACTTAACAACTGAGGGACGTAACCACAACAAGGCTTTACATATCACCCTGGAATGCAAGGGTGCTGTTCTATCTCATGTACTGGTGGACACTAGGTCGTCGCTCAATGTTCTACCAAAGAAAGCCTTGGTGAAGCTGGAGTATGATGGCTTGGCATTACGTCAGAGTAATTTGGTGGTGAGAGCATTCGATGGCTCTAAAAGATCAGTGCTTGGGGAGATTGATCTGCCTGTGATGATTGGCCCGCAGACCTTCAAAATTACCTTCTATGTGATGGACATTCAGCCAGCCTACAGCTGTTTGTTGGGTAGACCCTGGATTCATGCCGCTGGCGCTATTACGTCTACCCTTCACCAGAAGCTGAAATTCGAGTGGGAAGGCCAGATCATCACCATCTGTGGGGAAGAAGACATCTTTGTTAGCCATCTGGCTACGTATAAGTACATAGAAATGGATGGAGAGATCCATGAAACTATGAGCCAAGGGTTTGAGGCCCTGAACATAAATGAAGCATCTGCTGTACTGGGGACCTCCATAACGTCATATCAGCAAGCCCGAAAGGTTGTTGAAGAGGGTAATGCCCAAGGCTGGGGTAAGCTTTTTCCCGTGGAAAAGAAAGAAGACAGATTTGGGTTGGGTTACAAACCAACTCAACAAGATCAATCAGAGGCTGCCAAAGAGCCCAATTTTGTCAGCGGGGGAATGCTCACCCCGGATGCAGTGATCAACTTGGAAGACGAGGAGGAAAGCGACCGCAACCTGGAGAGCTGGATACGTCCAAGGATCCCGGGAAGCCAAGTCCTTAACTGGTCTTCCCAGGAAATTATAAGGGTTACTCCTGCAGAGTAATTATTATTTCCTGTATTTTTAAGCATGCATCAAAGTCTTGCATCTTTCCCAAGATGTCAAGACTCATTTTGTAATCGGGCCATCTTGTAATTTTGTGCAAATGGATTAATCAATGAATATCGGACATCTTTTGCAAATGAGTCTTTTCCTTTTTCGCTCACTGTCTTTTCATTTTTTCTTTTTGTACAAAAATAAAATGGCAATGTTTTCCAAAATGATAACTTCATTTCACTTTTTCTAGAACAAGATTAAAATTGATCACTAAAATGAACAATCTAAACCCTTGCAGAGAGTGCCTTTCAGATTGCACCGACAACAACACCACTATGGCTTCGTATGACTTTGACAATCCAATCGATCAAGCTGATGAAGGGGTTGAAGAAGATTATGAGCTACCTGAAGAGCTAGCCAGGTTGTTAAGGCAAGAGGAGAAGGTTATCACTCCTCATCAGGAGGAGATTGAAACGGTTAATCTTGGTACGGAAGAAGATGTGAAGGAAGTTAAGATCGGGGCCTGCCTACAAGATTCAGTGAAAGAGCGACTGATTGATATGCTTCGTGAGTATGTGGATGTTTTTGCTTGGTCTTATCAAGATATGCCAGGGTTGGACACCGATATTGTCATGCAAAAGCTGCCTTTGAAAGAAGATTGCCCACCAGTAAAACAGAAACTGCGCCGTACTCGCCCAGATATGGCAATGAAGATTAAAGAAGAGGTAAAGAAGCAGTGGGACGTCGGTTTCCTTGCTGTAACTAGCTATCCGCCGTGGGTTGGTAATATTGTACCTGTACCTAAGAAAGACGGCAAGGTGAGAATGTGTGTGGACTACCGGGACCTGAATAGAGCCAGCCCGAAAGATGATTTCCCTTTACCTCACATTGATGTATTGGTTGATAATACGACTCAGTTCTCGGTATTCTCCTTCATGGACGGATTTTCAGGATACAATCAGATCAAGATGTCACCTGAAGACATGGAGAAGACAACTTTCATCACACCCTGGGGCACATTCTGTTATAAGGTGATGCCATTCGGACTGAAGAATGCTGGTGCCACTTATCAACGGGCTATGGTAACATTATTCCACGACATGATCCATAAAGAAATTGAATGTTATGTGGATGACATGATTGCCAAGTCCCTCACAGAAGAAGACCACCTGGTGAATCTGTTGAAGCTATTCAAGCGTCTGAGGAAGTACCAATTGAAGTTAAACCCCAACAAATGCACATTTGGGGTGCGATCCGGTAAGCTGCTGGGATTTATTGTAAGTGAAAAAGGGATCGAAGTTGACCCTGATAAAGTTAAAGCCATTCAAGAAATGCCTGCACCGAAGTCAGAAAAAGAAGTTCGGGGGTTTCTTGGTAGATAGAACTACATTTCAAGGTTCATATCTCACCTTACAGCAACCTGTGAGCCTTTGTTCAAGCTGTTAAGAAAAGAACAAGCGGTCAGGTGGAACGAAGACTGTCAGAGGGCATTTGACAAAATCAAGGAATACTTGCAAGAGCCTCCAATCCTTATGCCTCCAGTTGAAGGAAGACCTCTAATAATGTACTTGACAGTATTAGAAGAGTCAATGGGGTGTGTGCTGGGCCAGCATGACGAGTCTGGTCGAAAAGAGTATGCAATATACTACCTAAGCAAAAAGTTTACCGACTTTGAACAACGTTATTCACTGCTCGAGAAAACTTGTTGTGCTTTAGCGTGGGCTGCTCGCCGACTGAGACAGTATATGTTGACCCACACTACTTTATTGATCTCCAAGATGGATCAAGTTAAGTACATTTTTGAGAATCCAGCACTTACCGGACGGGTTGCAAGATGGCAAATGATCCTCACAGAATATGACATTCAGTACACATCTCAAAAAGCCATCAAGGGCAGTGTATTGTCTGAAAATCTCGCTGAGCAACCCATTGATGATTACCAGCCTATGAGATTTGACTTCCCTGATGAAGACATCATGTTCATAAAAGCAAAAGATCATGAAGAGCCTGTTCACACTGAAGGGCCTGACCCAGAAGAAGAATGGACTATGATGTTTGATGGTGCTGTCAATATGAATGGTCGCGGTGTTGGTGCAGTACTCATTACACCTAAAGGAGTTCACATGCCTTTCTCGGCAAAGCTCACTTTCAACTGCACTAACAACGAAGCTGAATACGAAGCTTGTATTATGGGTCTTGAGGAAGCCATTGACCTGAGGATCAAGACTTTAACTGTATTCGAAGATTCAGCTTTGGTAATCAATCAAATCAACGACAAATGGTACACCCACCAAGATCATCTGATACCTTACCGGGATTATACAAGGAGGTTATTGACTTTCTTCACAACGGTCAAGCTTGAGTATATCCCTCGAGACGAAAATCAGTTTGCAGATGCTCTGGCTACCATTTCATCCATGATCAAAGTTCAAGCTGCCAACTTTGTGCCTCGGATATCAGTAACCAGACTTGACAGACCAATATATGTATTCTCAGCAGATGTTGTTAAAGACGATAAGCCTTGGTTCCACGACATTAAATGCTTCTTGGAAGATCAAACATACCCACCTGGGGCATCTTCCAATGACAAGAAGACATTAAGAAGGCTAGCTGGTAGTTTCTTCCTGAACACTGATGGTTCTCTGTACAAGAGAAACTTTGATATGGTACTCCTCAGATGCGTTGATAGGACAGAAGCAGACTTGTTAATGCACGAGGTGCACGAAGGATCCTTTGGTACCCATGCTGGAGGGCATGATATGGCTAAAAAGTTGCTAAGATCAGGCTATTATTGGATCACAATGGACGCCGATTGTTGTGCCTATGCCAGAAAGTGCCATAAATGACAGATTTATGCAGATAACGTGCATGTGCCTCCGAATCCTCTGAATGTGATGTCTTCACCCTGGCCCTTTGCCATGTGGGGCATTGATATGATTGGCAAAATTGAACCGACTGCTTCAAATGGCCACAAATTCATCCTGGTAGCCATTGACTATTTTACCAAGTGGGTTGAAGCAGCTTCCTATGCAAATGTTACAAGGCAAGTGGTAGCCCGATTTCTGAAGAGAGACATCATCTGTCGGTATGGAGTGCCCGAGCGAATCATTACTGGTAATGGTTCCAACTTGAACAACAAAATGATGGCAGAACTATGCCGGGACTTCAAGATCCAACACCACAATTCTTCTCCTTACAGGCCAAAGATGAATGGCGCTGTAGAGGCAGCTAACAAGAATATCAAGAAGATTGTACAGAAGATGGTGGTCACCTATAAAGATTGGCATGAAATGCTACCATTTGCCTTGCATGGGTACCGTACGTCAATCAGAATGTCCACTGGGGCAACACCGTATCAACTTGTGTATGGTATGGAAGCAGTCCTACCTGTTGAAGTTCAACTACCTTCCTTGAGGGTACCGATGGATGTTAAGCTGAACGAAGCAGAATGGGTCCGGTCCCGATACGAACAACTGAGTCTGATTGAAGAAAAGAGATTGGCTGCGATTTGTCATGGGCAGCTATATCAGAAAAGAATGAAGAAAGCCTTCGATCAGAAAGTCAGGCTCCGAGAATACCAAGTAGGAGATCTTGTGCTGAAAAGACTCCTCCCTCCTCATATAGACCACAGGGGCAAGTGGACTCCAAACTACGATGGCCCGTTCATAGTAAAGAAAGTTTTCTCTGGTGGAGCACTGATGCTCAGTACTATGGATGGTGAAGACTTCCTGTCCCCTGTGAATTCAGATGCAGTTAAAAAATACTTCGCATAAGATGACCCGCTGGACATAAAAACAGAATGTAAGTCCAGGAAAAAATAGGGCATCCCGGCGAGTCAAAAAACAAAATAAAAGACTCGGGCAAAAATAAGGGAAAATAAATAAAAAATGTACACCCGTTGAGTTGAAAAGCCACATTGGACAACTCAGGCAAAAATGGGTATCCCGGTGGATTGAAAACCCGAAAGGGCGATCCACGCAAAAATAAGGGAATAAGCGAACAACTGCATTCTGAATTCATCTGTATCACTTACAACTTGGTAAGCTTCGAAAGGTTCGAACGTCGGTCGGAATCAGCCTTTTTCAGAAAGCAAGATGAGAAGAACGTCAACGTCATACGAGTCGTAGCAAAGGGAAGCTCTTTGAAAGCGTCATCAACATTGCCAACATCTTATTGTTTCTCAATTTGTAATGATTTCCTCCTTTCAGGGGATCCGTTTCTTTGACTGTACTTGTTAATTCAGGGCACTCGAATTAATAAAATCATATTTTCAGTCATAATTCGTCTCATACTCTTTTATTTGCAAAATTGTCTGATGTCATTAATATATTGATTGCATAAATACAGATGATTCTCTTCTAAAAATACTTGCTTACAGGAAACCTCAGTGCATCTTCCAGATTAGCACCGGAGGTGTTCTCTCCCCAGCTGAGTTGTCGAGTATCATCCTCAGCAGGATCCCCATAGAAACCTCTAGAAAGATCTTCCAGTGATCTTTCTTCTTCCCCAGCCAAGTGCCAACCAGGGAACTACCTCCCCACAGAGTTTTAACCTCTATCCAGGAGAGAAATGCATAAAGAACTCACAACAGAGTGAAGAAAGCTTCTACAAACCCCAGTCGGGTCCCTCATTACTGAGATAGGTCTATCAGTGACCTGTTTCCCCATGCAAATACATCTTATCGGATCTACCAATGATCTTATCCCCAGCTGGGATGTCTACTTCAAGCAGATCAGTCAGAGATCTTCACAGCAACGGGATCCGAGTCCCAGATCGTTATCTTTGCATAATCATAGCATTCACATCATATTTTCCCCACAAAGTGTAGCATTCCGTCTAACACGGAGCATTACGGCAAAAATCAAACATATTGCATAATCATATGCCATGTGTAAAATCAAACACTTGTAAGTACTAACAATCCATCAACGATACACAGAACATTTCCTAATTCTCCAACACCGATACTTCTTGACACCCGTCCGTGTCATATCCCCAGTAGAAAGCCAAAACGTCCCCTTTGCACTAACAGATACACATATATACAATTCCTTGACGCCCGTCCGTGTCACCTTCCCCAACATAGTTACCCAAACACTTTGGAAACCATACACTTGTTTATAATACACTTTTTCCGAAACTCGTCCGTGTTACTCATCATCTTTTTACTCATACAGATACTCGTCCGTATCTTGTATACACCACTTATATCCCCTCAGATTCGACACTCGTCCGTGTTCTCTGTTAACCAGTTGGTACTCGTCCGTATCATCATCTCTGAACATGCGTCAAGCGTTTGTTTCTACCGATACTCGTCCGTATCATAGTCTTAAGGATGCTCGTCCGCATCTTTAATCTATACACAGTGCCAAACACTTATACTTTTCATTTCTTGGATGTAAACACTCGTCCGTGTTTACTATTCCCCAGCGAAGTCCCCAGCAAAACTTCTTTTCTATCCGGCATTCGTCCTATGTCATGGTATTTTCGGCAGTCGTACCCTGCCAGGTGATCGTCCTTCACCTTTTTGATGATCGTCCTTCATCATTCCCAGCGGAGTCTCTATTCATTAGAACCCCTTCCAATCCGACATTCGTCCTATGTCGTGATATTTTCAGCAGCCGTCCCCTGCTAGGTGATCGTCTTTCACCTCCTGATGATCGTCATTCATCATTTTATCCGATGGACGTCCCTAACGTTGATCTTATTATCTGACATTCGTCTTATGTCATGATAAATCCTGAGAGCAGCCGTACCCTGCTAGGTGATCGTCCTTCACCTCTTGATGATCGTCCTTCATCACGCTCATCCGATGGCCGTCCCCATCGTCGACCTTTTTTTATCCGACATTCGTCCTATGTCGTGATACTTTCGGCAGCCGTACCCTGCCAGGTGATCGTCCTTCACCTTGGATGATCGTCCCTCATCCTTTTCCCCAACAGAGCAGCCGTGTCCTGCTAGGTGATCGTCGTTCACCTTTGATGACCGTACCTCATCATTTATTTCATTTACCTATAATCCCCAGAGGGTCTTATAGCTTTACTTGATGGCCGTCCCCATCACAATCTCTCATATCCCCAGCTTGTCGGCCGTCCCCGTCATTGCTTTATTTCCTGCATTTTCCCCAGCTTGTCTGTCGTCCCCGTCCTTGCTTCATCCCCAGCAGTCGTCCTCTGCTCGGCAGTCGTCCTCTGCTCGACGGTCGTCCTCCGTCGCCCGCACCTTATAATGATACTTTATTTTCTTTTACAATCTATATCCCTTTTCTTCTTCATTCTGTGAGTGCAAATTTTGGACTGTCTTTGGTATTCAACCACAAGTTATCTTGTTTGCCTGTTAAGTCGTTGCTTACATCCTACACAGCTAACTCATGCTTGAATAGGGGCAGCTGTAAACACCCCAAATTTTCCCTCACTCATGCACACCATGGCTTGTGATCTCTTCATATGCATAAGTTCAATCATATCATCTCATATTGCACTTTTGCTTCAATGCATTGTTTCTAAGTCATCTGCATCTAGGGTTTGTGATCTGAGCCATCCCTGAGCCATTTGGGCCACTCCAAAGGTCATCAATCACTTAAAAGGGGTCCATGTATGTTCAAGCATCATATTATATCCTCACAAAGTCAAGGAAGTCAAAAAATCACAAGAACTGAGAAAGGCATGGAAGCAGAGCCAGGCTTAACTGCACAGATGACCTAGAATTAGGGTTTTGGTTTCAGAGGCCATAACTCCAATTTTTTTTGGTCATTCTTGTTTCTATTGGTCTCTATATGTTATGAGGATCATGCATATCAATTTTCATGAAGAAATTCCATGGGGAAGACATCTAATCAAGAGTTGACTTCTTGAGCAAGTCAGTGCAAAATCAGGGCATCTGAAGCCCCAATGACCCAACCAAAGGGAATTCTCCGTCATTTTGAATGTGTATGATCTTTATTTGATGATATAAGATGTTAGAAGTTCACAAAATTGAAGAATTTCAAGCCATTTGCAAAGTTGCCTTTTTGGGAAAATGACTTGTAATGAAAACTTGCCATTTTGGGAAAGTTTTGTCAACCCTTTCTTTTTGATTCAAAAATGCTTCAAATGAAAAAACTTTGGTCATGAAAGTTGTAGAATGGATCCTCCCATTTTCAAAAAGTACAAGAACTCATTCTAATTCATTTTGGATCAAAAGTTATGGCTTGTCAAAGTTGGATAAAATCATTGAAATTTCACTTTTGCACAAAATGGAAAAACTTGCAAATTCTCATGACAAGCCTTTATGTGACTTCAATGTGACCTCTAATCATCATACAAACACAATGCATGACCTAAAATTCAGTTTGGCCCAAGAAATTTCCCAATTCCATGTCTTGAATTTCAAGTAGCCATAAGCCATTTGCCATGAAAGTGCAAAGAGGGGAATTCTTGCAAATTGGTTCCCAAAGGCTTGTATGATCTCTAGCTGGTCTTAAAACATTTCCATGATCTCATGAGAAATCTCACACCAAGAATGCAGCAAGAAATATCACATGCTCATGACCAAAAATCACAAAATGTGACAAGTTGCCAAGATGCAAAACTCATGCTATCTTATGATCCAAGTGCTGCAGCCCTTCATGAATCATCCAAGGGCCATCCTCAAACTCAGCTGAGGCAAGACACCCCTCTAGATCTCTTCTGTCCCAGCCCATACTTGAAGTACACAAGATCTTGACTTTTTTGCATTTTGCCCATGCCAATCCCACAGTGCCACCACCAACTCTCTGCCCAATCAGAGTCAAATATGTGGACATCAAGCAACCCTAAACACACCATACACAAGCCAGAAGCTCCCACATTGCAGCATACACAAAAATCTGCCAAGAACTTCCCCTCTTCGAATCTCTTCACACAGCCCTCAAACATCAAAAATTCCTTCACACACAAACCATAAATCACTGACAGAACAGAATCCACCCCCTGAAACTGCTGAATCATCACCTATAGAGACCTCCATTTCTGCTACACCAGAGTTGAACCACTCAAACCAGTCACTCCCCAACCTTTCTAAGCTCCATTCCATCATCAGGAGGTCCAAGGGAGAAGGATTGCACAAAGCTTGAGGCCAGAAAGCTCAAAATCAGGAGAGCTTCATCTCAGGTAACATGAAGAACATTTTTCCAAGAAATTGATTTTCAAGTTCTTTTATGATGCTATGTGTTCTCCTGATCATGAATATGTGTTTATTTTTTGAAATGGTGAGGAAACCAACATGTATGGTATCTCTGAACATTTGCCCGTGTTTTGCGTTTTGCTTCGATTCAGGCTTGTGAGTGAAAATAAATGAATTTGGGATGAGGGGTTAGGTTTAGATTGATGAGAGGATCATTTTAGTGGAAGAAATTTCATGTTTGGTAACCTGTAGAAGAATCTAGGGTTTATGCTCGCCGGAGAAGATGACCGGTACCACTGTTCCGGTCACCTGAAAATCATTTTCCCTAATTGTGTAATTAAGGAACTTTGAATAATGGCCTTAGGATCTGCCTTCCCGCGCGCGCATGAATGGACTGGATCTTCTCATTAACCCTTAATCAGTGTTTAATTAATTTAACCTAGGTTTAATTAATTGTTAAATAAAATTAGCCAGGTTTGAACTTGGGCCGTAGGATTGCGCGCCAAGTCAACCCTCACAAACCCAGATCAAATCCTGGCCTCTCCTTCAGCTTACTTTCCATTATTTTTATTTTATTTCATTTTTTTGTCATTTAATTTGCACGAATTATTTAAAATAGCAAAATACCTTTAAAAATTCTGAAAATTTTTGTCAAACATTTCATTATTTTTCAGAACCCAAAAATATTTTCATTTTTATTTTTTGCATTAAAAATTATTTTTAAATCATTTAAATGTTTATTTTTTATTAGTTAATGAAAATTAATTAATTAAAAATACATTTAGGTATTTAAAAATCACAAAAAAATTCACATTGTATTTCAAAACATTTAGAAACATTATCAAACTCTCAAACCAAATTTCTTTTTTGCTCTTGATGCATTTTGACAATTTTTGTTGGAATTAAATTCATTTTTAAGGCAATATTTTGGTTCAAACTTTGAAAAATCCATTCTGCCTAACCCTTGAGAGTTTGATGATGGTTCTTCTTGCATTGCATCCTTCATGGCATGTAGTCTATAGGGTAAAATTGGTTTGAATTGATCTTCCATTTTCAATTTGTTTTGCATTTTTTATGATGAGGTACCTTAAAACCCTAATTGACTTGAGAAAATCATAACTTTCACTAGGTTAAGAGTTAGGTCCCCTCCTTTGGGCAGTGAACTTGTATAGGTTTAGGGTATCTTTGATTACATTTTCAATTTTTTGTCATGTCATTTGCTTCTGGTTTTGGATTTTTGTGATGCATGTTGTATGTAAACCCTAATTTGTGCTTTCCTTTGCATGCATCTCTCATTTGCTTGCACTCAATGACTTGCCATGACATTCTATGCATCCACATGATTCATAATACATCTTAGGACATATTAGAATCATGTTTGATCATTGCATCTTTCATTTGCCACGTTATTTGTTCATTTCATTTCATAAACTTTCATGAATCCTTATGGTTCAAGGCATGCTCCATTTGCATCCTCATCCTTGTATGATCATCCACAACTCTTGACATGTGTTTGCATTATCTCTTGGCATCATTAACACCTTGTTTATGCTTCTGACTTTGGTTTGCATCACGACATTTCATCTCATTTGCATTGCATTTCATTTCTTTTGCTAACTTTTCAGGTGGTAAGTTGTTTTGGGAAGTGAATTTGCCTTCACTTCTCACAATCTCTTCTCATCCCTCTTATGCATCATTGCTGAATTTTATCTTTGTATTTGAGTGAGCTTGCTCATTCATGTTCTATTCCTACCTTCTTTCTTCAAGCAACTTGTCTTCTTAAGTGAAGCAAGTTGTTTTTCTTCTCCTTGCTTCTTTCTCCATTCATCTGTTTCTTTCCCGGTGGCTTCCTTGAAGATTTCTCCTCTTAAGCCTCACAAACCCTAGGACTTCCAAGCATGATAATATTTTAGGATTGTTTAGTCCCCCTTAGACTCTTTCCTTTGAGTTTTCTTTGAGTCTCCTCTTCTCACTTCATAATCAAGGACTAAACCCTAAAGGTTTTAAGGCTTTGTGATTAAGCTTATGCCTGCATCCTTCTATTAGGATGGAGTGTATAAATTTAATCCTAAATGTTAAACCCTTAATGTGTTTAACTCCTTTAATCAATCCACCTAATAATCATTAAGACATCAAGCTTGTAACTTGGGCCTTGCATTAGGGTTCTAATTCTTCCTTAATTGGTTAAGAAGGACTAACCCTGGTGTTAATGGACAAGTCCCCCTCAAGTTTGTCTTACAAATCATAAAATCCACTTCTTCATTTTATCATTAACTAAAATCCATCTAATGCTTTGTTTTGTCATGATGTTAATCCCTAATCATGGATTAAGTTGAGGTATCTTCCTCAGCTTAAATGTTCTCATCTATTATCCTTCTATTAGGATGGTGTAATGAGTCCATTAAATCCTTGATTATGGCTCAATCTCATTACTTAACACTAAACAAAAACAACAAAAAACATCTAAATAATCATAAGTAGGTTAATGATCTTAATCCTACATCATGGTGATTAAGTGTGAGGTGCTTACTTCATACTTAAGGTATTCTCATTACCCCTGATCAGAGGGAGGATGTGATGAGTTTACTAACCCTTGGTTTAGGCGTAAGCTCATTTTCCTATGACAAACTTCAAAAGGCAATAAAAGATTGAAAACTCAAAAACAAACAATAATCGTCTCCTTCGGGATTCTTTTCTCATCTCATTCACTCACAAACGAGAACTTGCTTCTTCCGTCTAATGCAAGACAGTTTGCACCTGAGCCAGACAGGTCATACACTTGAGCATAGACAAGTAAGCAGTTCACAAGTCAATTTATCTTTCAGTCTCTTTGAGTCGAACTACGGTGTTCTGACTTCCTCATTGCACGAGAGGATACGTAGGCATAACTTAACAGTTATCGAACAAAAGTCTCTGTATATCCCCCCACTTCCAGCATTATTCTTTAAGCCTCATGGTCATGAGCATTTCACTCCTGTGCTTACACTGACACTTCTCTTATACACTTCACTTTTCTTTTACACTGACACTTGCATTCTTTTCTAGCTTTGATACACAAATTGCACTGACACTACCCCTTTAAAACAAAAATCTTTTAAGCGTGGATCCCGTCGAGTACGGCAGACAATCTAGGTGCTAATACCTTCCCAGGTTGTATCTAACCCCCTTTCTCAGTCTCTCTGGTTCGCAACCGTCTTATCCATCTTTTCTTAGGTTTATGCAGCATTACCTTTCCTCTTGGATAAAAATGCCTAGCTGGCGACTCTTTTCTCCTGAGTTCACCCCTGGGTGTGCTCTCTCTTTCGCCGACCGTTCGCGTCTGTACCCCTCTTGGCCCCGTGTAATCAGGTGGGAGCGACAGGATGTCCCAGCTGGGGAGATCTTTGGTAGATCTATTAAGATATATAGCTCTGTTGGAGAACTAGATCATTGATAGACCTATCCTGTAAGGAGAAAACCCAGCTGGGGAGAAGGAAACTTTCTTCACTTTATTGTGTGAGAGTTTCAGGCATTGCTCTTCTGGGGAGAGACTGGAACTCTGCGGGGATATAGTTTTTTAGAGACCTGGCACTCTGTTTGGGGAAGAAAAGATTACTGAACGATCTTCCTAAAGACCTCTGTGGGGATCCCGGCTGGGGAAGCTCCTGTTGAATAAACTTATGCTGGGGATGAAGAGGCTTTGACAACACCACTGGGGAAAAGCATTCCAAATGTTGCTTGGAGGAGGTATGCTAGGGAAGTGATGATTGGCATGCCCCATGCTGCATATTGAATACCTTCAATCTGTTAAGACAAGAAAGACGCACAAGTATCTCGAGATGTCCCTTACCGGATTCCGTCATGCGAGTTAGGTATTCCTGAGAGTAAATTTATATTTCCTGCAAGCATTTATTAAGAATGGCTCATTTGTTTTATGCAAATATCATATTATAGATATTGGACATTTTGCAAACGAAACTAAAATGTACAAAAAGAGATGTGACTAAAAATCTAATTTTATTAATTTGGATGCTCTGAATTGGCATATAGAGTCAAAGAAACAGATCCCCTAGAATGAGGAGATTGTTACAAATTGAAAAAGTAAAAGTGTTGGCAATGTTGACGAAGCTCCGGTGAGCTTCCTTTGCTATGAGCCGTATGACCTTGATGTTCTTCTTGTCGTGTTGTAAGTGATACAGACGAATTCAGAATGCAGTTGTTCGCATATTCCCTGATTTTGCGTGGATCGCCCTTTCGGGTTTTCGATCCACCGGGATACCTATTTTTGCCTGAGTTGTCCAATGTGGCTTTTCAACTCAGCGGGTGTACATTTTTTTTTATTTTTCCCTTATTTTTGCCCTAGTCTTTTATTATGTTTTTGACTCGCCGGGATGCCCTTTTTTTGCCCGGACTTACATTCTGTTTTTATGTCCAGTGGGTCATTTTATGCGAAGTATTTTTTAACTGCGTCTGAATTCACAGGGGATAAGAAATCTTCACCATCCATACTAGTGAGCATCAGTGCTCCAACAGAGAAAACCTTCTTTTCTATAAACGGACCATCGTAATTCGGAGTCCACTAGCCCCTGTGGTCTGTATGAGGAGGAAGGAGTCTTTTCAAATTCCTTCTTCATCCTTTTCTGATATAACTGCCCAAGACATATTGCAGCTAATCTCTTTTCTTCGATCAGATTCAGTTGATTGTACCGAGACTGGACCCACTCTGCTTCATTCAGCTTTACATCCATCAGCACCCGTAAGGAGGGTAGCTCAACTTCAATAGGTAGGACTGCCTCCATACCATACACCAGTTGATAAGGTGTTGCCCCAGTAGACATTCGAATTGAAGTTCGATACCCATGAAAAGCAAATGGTAGCATCTCATGCCAGTCTTTGTAAGTAACCACCATCTTTTGCACAATCTTCTTGATGTTTTTGTTAGCTGCCTCAACAGCGCCGTTCATCTTTGGCCTGTAAGGAGAAAAGTTTTGATGTTGAATTTTGAAGTCTCGGCACAGTTCTGCCATCATTTTGTTGTTCAAATTGGAACCATTGTCAGTAATGATTCGCTCGGGAACCCCATATCAACAGATGATGTCTCTTTTCAGGAATCTGGCTACCACTTGTCTGGTGACGTTTTCATACGAAGCCGCTTCAACCCATTAGGTGAAGTAATCAATGGCTATAAGGATCAATCTGTGGCCATTTGAAGCAGTCGGTTTAATCTTTCCAATCATATCAATGCCCCACATGGTGAAGGGATGGGGTGAAGACATCATGTTCAAAGGATTCGGAGGCACATGCACTTTGTCTGCATAAATCTGGCATTTGTGGCACTTTATGGCATGGGCATAACAGTCTGCATCCATTGTGATCCAGTTGTAACCTGATCTTAACAATTTCTTAGCCATTGCATATCCTCCATCATGGGTACCGAAAGATCCTTCATGCACCTCGTGCATCAGCAAGTCTGCCTCTTTCTTATCAACACATCTGAGAAGAACCATGTCAAAGTTTCGCTTGTAAAGCGAACTATCAGCATTCAGGAAGAAACTACCAGCCAGCCTTCTTAGTGTCTTTTTATCATTGGATGATGCTCCAGGTGGGTATGTTTGATCCTCTAAGAAGTGTTTGATATCATGGAACCAAGGCTTGTCATCTTTAGCAATGTCCACAGAGAATACGTATACTGGTCGGTCTAGTCTGGATACCGAAATCCGAGGCACATAGTTTGTAGTTTGAACTTTGATCATGGAGGAAATGGTAGCTAAAGCATCCGCGAACTGATTTTCGTCTCGAGGGATGTACTCCAGTTTTACTGTTGTGAAGAAAGTCAATAATCTCCTCGTATAGTCACGGTATGGAATCAGATGCTCTTGGTGAGTGTACAATTTGCCGTTGGTCTGATTGATTATCAAAGCGGAATCTCTGAATACAGTTAAAGTCTTGATCCCGAGGTCAATGGCTTCTTCAAGACCCATATACAGGCTTCGTATTCAGCTTCGTTGTTAGTCCAGGCAAAGGTGGGTTTTGCTGAGAAAGGAATATGAACTCCTTTAGGTGTAATGAGCACTGCACCAACTCCTCAACCATTCATATTGATAGCCCCATCAAACATCATTGTCCATTCTTCTTCTGGTTCAGGCCCTTCAGTGTGAACAGGCTCTTCATGATCTTTTTCTTTTAGGTACATGATGTCTTCATCAGGGAAGTCAAATCTCATGGGCTGGTAATCATCAATGGGTTGCTCAGCTAGATAGTCAGACAGTACACTGCCCTTGATGGCTTTTTGAGATGTGTACTCAATGTCATACTCTATCAGAAGCATTTGCCATCTTGCAACCCTTCTAGTAATTGCTGGCTTCTCAAATATGTACTTGACTGGATCCATTTTTGAGATTAACAAGGTAGTGTGAGTCAACATATACTGCCTTAGTCGGCGAGCAGCCCACGCTAAAGCGCAACAAGTTTTCTCGAGCAATGAATAACGTTGTTCACAATCGATAAACTTTTTGCTTAGGTAGTATATTGCATACTCTTTTTGACCAGATTCGTCATGCTGGCCCAACACACACCCCATTGACCCTTCTAATACTGTCAGGTACATTATTAGAGGTCTTCCTTCAATTGGAGGCATAAGAATTGGAGGTTCTTGTAAGTACTCCTTGATTTTGTCAAAAGCCTTATGACAATCTTCGTTCCACCTGACCGTTTGTTCCTTTCTTAACAATTTGAACAAGGGCTCACAGGTTGCAGTGAGATGAGATATGAACCTTGATATGTAGTTCAATCTACCTAGAAATCCCCGAACTTCTTTTTCAGTCCTAGGTGCAGGTATCTCCTGAATGGCTTTGACTTTGTCAGGATCAACCTCAATTCCTTTTTCACTTACAATAAAACCCAACAACTTACCATAATGTACCCCGAATGTGCATTTGTTGGGGTTCAACTTCAGCTGATATTTCCTCAGACGCTTGAACAACTTCAGCAGATTTACCAGATGATCTTCTTCAGTGAGGGACTTGGCAATCATGTCATCCACGTAGCATTCAATTTCTTTGTGGATCATGTCGTGGAATAATGTTACCATAGCCCGTGCACCGGCATTCTTCAGTCCAAAAGGCATTACCTTGTAACAGAATATGCCCCAAGGTGTGATGAAGGCATTACCTTGTAACAGAATATGCCCCAAGGTGTGATGAAGGTAGTCTTCTCCATGTTGTCGACCAATACATCAATGTGAGGTAATGGGAAATCATCCTTCGGGCTAGCTCTATTCAGATCTCGGTAATCCACACACATCCGTACTTTGCCATCATTCTTAGGCACTGGTACAATGTTAGCAACCCACGGCGGGTAACTAGTTACAACAAGGAAACCGGCGTCCCACTGTTTTTGTACCTCTTCTTTAATCTTCATTGCCATATCTGGACGAGTACGGCGTAGCTTCTAATTTAGTGGAGGACAATCTTCCTTCAAAGGCAGTTTGTGCATAACAATATCAGTATCCAGACCCGGCATGTCTTGATAGGACCAAGCAAAGACGTCGACGTACTCTCGAAGCATGTCAATGAGCTGTTCTTTTACTGAAGCCTGCAGATTGGCCCCAATCTTCACTTCTTTCAAATCCTTTTCGGTACCAAGATTAACCGTTTCGACCTCCTCCTGATGAGGAGTGGTCACTTTCTCTTCTTGTCTCAACAACCTGGCTAACTCCTCAGGTAACTCATAGTCTTCTCAACCCCTTCATCAGCTTGATTAATCGGATTTTCGAAGTCATATAAGGTCATAGCAGTGTTGTTGTCGGTGCAATCTAGAGGATAATCTCTGCAAGGGTTGAGATTTATTCGTTTTAGTGATCAGTTTTAATCTTGTTTAGAAAAAGTGAAAATGAAGTTATTTATTTTGAAAACATTGCCATTTTATTGTTTTGTACAAAAGTGAAAAATGAAAAGACAGTGAGCGAAAAAGAGACTTGTTTGCAAAAAGATTTCTAATATTCATTGATAATTCATTTGCACAAAATTACAATATTTCCATATTACAAAATGAGTCCTGACACCTTGGGCAAGATGCAGGACTTGATGCATGCTAAAAAAGACAGGAAATAATAATTACTCTGTAGGAGTAACCCTCATAATTTCCTGGGAAGACCAGTTAAGGACTTGGTTCCCCGGGATCCTTGGACGTATCCAGCTCTCCAGGTTGTGGTCGCTTTCCGCCTCGTCTTCCAGGTTGTTAACAACATCCGGGGTAAGCATCCCCCCACTGATGAACTTTGGCTCCTTAGCAGCCTCTAATTGATCTTGTCGGAATGGTCTGTAACCCAAACCGAATATATCTTCCTTTTTCTCCACCGGCAGCAGCTTGCCCCAGCCTTGGGTATTACCGTCTTCAACAACCTTCCGGGCTTGCTGATAGGAGATAATTGAAGTACCCATCCTTTCTTCCTGGTATGCAGCAACTACTTCAGTCGTCACCTCATTGATATTCAGGGCCTCGAACCCTTGGCTCATAGTTTCATGGATCTCACCATCCATCTCAATATACTTGTATGTAGCCAGATGGCTAACAAAGATGTCCACCTCACCACAGATGGTGATAATCTGTCCTTCCCACTCATATTTCAGTTTCTTGTGAAGGGTCGACGTTACTGCGCCTGTGGCGTGAATCCATGGTCGACCTAACAAATAGCTGTATGCCGGCTGAATGTCCATCACATATAAAATAGTCTTAAAGACTTGAGGACCGATTATCACTGGTAGCTCCACCTCTCCAAGAACAGATCTTTTGGAGCCATCAAAAGCCCTAACCACAAGGTTACTTGGCCGGAGAGCTATTCCATCATATTCGAGCTTGACAAGAGCCTTCTTTGGTAAGACATTGAGTGAGGACCCAGTGTCTACAAGAACATGAGATAGTATAGCTCCTTTGCACTCCATGGTTATGTGCAAAGCTTTGTTGTGGTGACGTCCTTCTGTTGTTAAATCAGCATCAGTGAAACCTAGCCCATGGCTAGTATTGACATTAGACACCATTGTTTCAAGCTGATTCACTGTGATCTCTTCTGCCACGTAGGCAGCGTGCAGAACTTTGAGTAGTGCATCCCGATGGGATTTGGAACACAACAGCAGGGATAGTATAGAGATCTTTGAAGGAGTCTGGTGGAGCTGATCCACAAATTTATAGTCACTTCTTTTAATTATCCTCATAAACTCATCCACATCATGATTGAAGGATGATTTATGAGTCTCTTTTGATGAAGATTCTTCAGGTATTACACTCTTCCCTTTGGCTTTGGCAGCAACTTCTGCCTTAGTATTGGTTATTGAATCTTGTGATGCGAAGAGACGTCCGCTTCGGGTGAAGTCTCCGCCTCCCCCAACATTATCCACTTGGGGAGTAGGAACTGGAGAATCAAGAAGGACTCTTTCTATGTTGCAGTAAAGGTCAGCACCATAATGCCATGGTACAACACTGTCTTTATCATATGGGATTGGCCCTGGCACTGTGATTGTGACTGGGCTCACTGCAGCAGAAGTTGGAACCGTAATTGTCTGTGGATCATAAAAATTGGTGACAGGACTTCTTGTGGATGTTGGTGGTGATGAATTGAAGCTTGGTAGAAACTGTTGTTGAGATTGTTGAAAGTTGCTGGAATTCGGGACTGTTGTCGGATCATAATAAATTGTAACTGTGGAAACATCATTGTTGGTGGTTGCTGGAGTTGTAGAAGGAGATGAAATGGAACTGTTGTTTGTTGAAGTGATGAAAGAAATGGTTGCTGAAGTTGTAGATGAATCAGTAGGAACAATGATTGTTGCAGTTGTAGAAGAATCAGTTGTTGTTGACAAAAGAGTTGCTGGTGTTGTAGAAGCGGTTGTTGTAATTTGCAGAATACCTTCTTTAATCAAGCCATTAATGCCATTCCTCAAGCCTGCACACCCATTCTCGAAAAGTTTGCATAATTCACAACAGGCCTCACAACCTGGAAACACTTGGTATTTCAAAAGCTGGGCTTTAACCTCTGCCAAAGGTGTCTGAATACATGCAATGTCTTCTATTAAAATCAAGGGTGAGCCATCCTCTATAGCATTAATCCTTGGCCCACTGTGGCTTGGCATAGAATTTTTCATGACATTGGAAGGAGGTGCAAAGTTCAGGGCTTTTGAATCTACCAGATCTTGGACCGTCATATGCAGAGCCCTGCATTTTTATGTGGAGTGACAAGGTGCGTTAGAATGAAAAGCACACCTAGCATTGACGTCATAGTTTCTCGGAAGGTTCTGAGGATCAGGTGGAGCCAATGTCCTTAACTCAACAAGATTGAGCTTTAGGAGTTTTGGCAGCAGTGTAGCATATGGCATTGGAATAGGGTCAATCACCCTATTGATCTGAGATGGCCGCTATTGAAAAGGGCGTTGTTGTTGATTGTTGTTATTGTTGTTATAAGATCTCTGTTGAGGAAATTGTTGTTGTTGCGGAAAGTGTTGTGGTTGTTGAGTATACTGAGGAGGTGGAGCAGGGATTGTAACAACATCAACTGTTCTGGGCAGGTTATAGGGTCTCCCTCTTCCCACGTGTATAGAATTTTTTTCACCAGATCTACGGGGCCCAGCAAATGGCTTCCTTGTATTGCCTGAACTGGCACCGTTGTCAGAGATCTTTCCCATATTCAATAGGCTCTTTATTCTTTCCCCAACTATGACCACATCTGCAAAGCTGGTGGAGGAAAATGCAGCCAATCTGTCAATATAGGTACCCTGGAGAGTATTCATGAACATGTCTGCCATCTCCCTTTCAGACATCGGGGGTTGAACTACAGCAGCAAGTTGCCTCCAACTTTGGGCATATTCTCTAAAGCTTTCACGGGAAGATTGAGACATTCCCATTCGGAGGGTCCTGTTTGGAGCCATGTCCAGGTTATATTGATACTGACGGATAAAAGCTTCAGCCAAGTCTTTCCAGTTTCTTACTGTGGCTCTGGTCAAATGGGAATACCATTCTCGGGAAGCCCCTGTCAAGCTATCCTCGAAATAAAACATCCACAGCTTCTCGTCCATGGTGTATGCTTTAAATCTTCCCAAGAATGACTGAAGGTGGGTGCGTGGGCAGGATGTGCCATTATATATTTCAAAACACGGGGGTTTGAACTTATGAGGAATTCTCACCCCTTCCACCAATCCCATGTCCATGACATCAAAACTTAGGGAGTTTTGGGATTCAAGAGACCTCAACTTCTCTGCAATTTCATCCAACCGACAGTCGTAAACTTCGTCTCCAGCCCCTACCACAGTAAACTGCTCTTCTTGAGGATCTTCCTGCAAGACCCTTCCTCCAGCAGTGTTACCCTGAGTATTTCTTATGGCATTGATATATGGGTTTAGATGAGGCCCAAACTCTGTTGGATCAGTGCGAGGCTGCACGTGATCGTTGTTACTGGTACCTCCTGTACCTGGATGGTGTTCCTTGGGAGTTTGTCGTTCAACTAACTCCCTTAGTCTTTCCTGGCTCTGAGCTAGACCAATCATCACTGTCAGGAATTAAGTCATTTGATTCCTCATCTCAACCCTTTCATTGGCCATCTGGGCCCTTACTTCATTCAAGTCTTTCTGAACTTGATCCATCTGTAGTCCCGAAAGGTTGTTTCTCGTCGGGTACCGGTGTATTCTGTTGACAGGGAACTCTCTTCTGCGAGCAATGTTTCCTGAAACCATAACAAAGTGAGAAAAAATAACAAACAAAAACCTACAAAACAAAGAAAATGTTAGTATGCAATGCAGGATGCCTATTTGTCTTCCAAGGGTATCCGGTTTGGTTCTTTGGTTTTGACCTTTCCAGACCTCGAGGAAATGTTGATGATGTTACAGAGAGAGATAAAGCCCACAAAAATAATACAAACCAAATATATATTACAAAGGGTGAAGATACATAGTTTGATTACAACAAAGTTCCAATGGCAGGTCAAAACACAACAACAAAATCAAAAGTACAAACAAAAGGGAAGTACAAGTACAAGGAAATCAAACATCTAATCCAAAGTCATCCTCTCTGACTTCCTTCAGGAGGGCCTCAGTCATTGGACCTACTGGGTGCTATGTGATTGTCCTGATGATGAGGTTCCTGGTAGCAATGGCCTTGGTCAACTTCTTGTGCTTATCCTGATCCTTTGACCTCTTCAGCCCCGCCCGAAGTTTCAATTCAGATATCTCCCTCTGAGCTGCTAATAATGCCTCCTGATGCTTCTTCTCACTAGCCTCTAGTTGCTCTATATTAGCTTGGGTCCTTTGATCTTCTTGTGCACGGGCTTTAGTGATCCTGATCCACCTAGCCTGGCTCTCCTCTAGATAATGCTCTGCCCTAGCCTTCTGAGTCTTTGCTTCCTTGCAAGCATTCTTCAGTACTAACTCCCCTGCTCTAGCCTTTCTGATGTAGTCATCTGTCTTCTCAATCTTGGTCAAGTGCTGTCATTTTCCAGACGGCTGTCATTTCTCTCCCAGAGAGTCTTCTTCAAGGCCTCAGAGAGTTGATTATTCCTCTCTTTCAGTTTCTCAAATTCTTCCAAACTGACAGTAGCTGCAGGTTGCACTGTTGAAGGTCCAGGTACATCTTCTAAAGTGAATGGCATTCGGGTGATCTGTGCCCTGGTACAAGACCAATCAAGATACTGTGCTGAAGCTATATTATTTCATTTACCAAGGATAGTTGTCCCCTAAGTATGAATGTTGTCCCAGGCCCAGGCTGCCTGTTTGAAAACAACAGAGTTGTGCTGGATCTCAGAATAGAGGGTTTTAGTAAAATATTTCCCCCTGGGAGGATGAACCAAAGCATACCCTAATTGTCTCTTAAAAAGTAAAGGATTGTAATTGATGCAACCTTTTACTCCAATCAAAGGCACATTAGGATATTGCCCACAGCTAGTAATGATGTCCTTGCCCTTGGTGCTCTGAGTGCACCGTCTGATGTCTTCTGATGTCAAGGAAATCAATCTCTTAGCCCGGTTCTTTGGCTGATGGGGGCTCAGGAAAGTGTCTGATTTTGGCAAGTGTCTTAGCAACCAACAGTAATAAAGGGGAGCATAGTATCTGACCAGTCTTCCTCTTTGCTTCTCATTCCTCTGGTGTACTGAATAATAGAAGTCTCCAAGCAAGGTAGGCACTGGGTTCCTCAGTAAGAATGGGTGAATAACATTCCTGCTTACAAACTTTGGCTCGTCTGCAAACAAGATAACTCCATATATGCTAAGGGCTAGGAGTGCACAAACAACATCCCACTTCCCTATTGCAGCATGCAGGGTGGCCTGAGAGATCAAGAAATATAAGTGAAGGTCTGGAACCCCAACCTTGGTGGTCATGTTATGATCAATAAGGGCAGGCTCCAAATGCAATGCCTTAGATATGTCTTCATTCTTGGGAGAAACCATCTCATGGTTGAAAGGAATCCCTCTCCTGATAGGAACTCCTAACAACATGGAGAATTCTTCTAGCAGAGGTCCCAACTGGAAATCAGGAAATGTGAAGCATCTGAGAGGAGGATCATAAAACTGTAAGCAAGTATGGATCCATCTCCTCTGGGATGCATCCAGGTCCATGATCATGTCCAATATGCCCCTATAATGTTCTCTGAATAATGAGACATGATCAGGAGTAATGAGAGACTGGATCTGTCTGATGCCTGTCAGAGTGGGTTCAAAGAAGTTGTATGTGATGTTACTCTTCCTGGAAGTGTCCATGCTGATAATGGATGTTGGTGAAGAGACTGAAAAGGAATCCTGATGGAGGTTGCTAAAGGGTATGCTGAAGAAGTGTCTCTGATGAAGATAGCTGGAGAAGAATCTCTGACAAACTTATGAAGGTGCTGGTGAAGATAACTGAAGAAGTCTGAGCAGCAGAATGGGTCAAAACCAAACCAAGGATAATAAGGTGGATACCCTGTAAAACAAATAGGAAAATGTTAAATGATGAAAAAATATGTATGCAAAATGATATGCAAAGGGTTTGTGATCAAGTGTTGGATCTGGTATCTGCCTTGATAAGGTCCATGTGTTCATAAGTCCGGATGGAGGCTCAAAAAACCAGTAATCAGGTGGGGGACTCAAATAAAGAGTCACAAGTCCAGGGTATCACAAGAACTGTCCAAAGTGGTGCATTCTTAAAACAACTTTAGTAACAGGGTATGATGTGGCCAAGGGTTCCTGCAAACCTATAAACATTCCAACCCTTTCACATGTATTGTTCTAGAACAAGGATCCTTAGACTTGGATGAGTTATGAGAAGTGTAAACACTTCTAACCCGGAGGTACAGTGTTTACAATAACCATAAAATATCCTCCTCTAATTCACCTCAAATGCTGAAGGTCATAAAAGGTCATCCAGACTTAGCAGGCTTCCCAGATAGCCATAGTACTACAGGAAATCCGTAGCACAGAGTTCTCAAGAAGAAACCCATGTCTGAACCGTGTTTCATATTCCCGCACCAGACCGAAATGGAATGGGAAAGAATATGAAGCCACTCTAGCCTATGTGTCACTCAGGTCTCCGGTATGGAACCTTAATCACTCAATGAATCCCTCCCACCAAGGAAAACACGAATCCAACACATGATAATGACAGTATGAAATGCATAAAAAACTGTAAATGAAAGCAATAAATAAAGTTGTACAGAAAGCAATAAATAAAGCAGTAAATAAATAAGCACAAGTAGCACATAACACCATCTTAAACACAAATCAAACAAGCGCTAGAAGGAACCCACAAAAAAGAACCAAAAGCCCTGGTTGCAATATAAGGTTCCCCAGCAGAATCGCCAAGCTATCGCTCCCCCGAAAAGACACCTGGTCAGATAAGGTACAAACGCGAACGGTCGGCGAAAGGAGAAAATGAAGGGAAGGTAGAGTCGCCAGCTAGGCATTTTTATCCCGAAGGAAAGGTAATGATACATAAACCTAGGAAAAGATGGATAAGACGATTGCGAACCAGAGAAACTGAGAAAGGGGGTTGGTTACAACCTGGGAAGGTATTAGCACCCATATTGTCCTTCGTACTCGACGGGATCAACACTTAAAAGATTGTGTTTAAAAGGGGTAAGTGTATGTGCTATTTGTGTGCAAAAGCTGGAAAAGAATATACAAGTGTCAGTGCAACAGGTGAATGCTCAGGAACTGAGGCTTAAAAGAGAATGCTGAAAGAGGGGGAAGACACAGAGACTTTTGTTCGATAACAGTTAAGTTATGCCTACGTATCCTCTCGTTCAATGAGGAAGTCAAAACACTGTAGTTCGACTCAAAGAGACTGAAAGATAAATTGACTGATGAACTGCTTGCTTGTTTATGCTCAAGTGTATGACTTGTCTGGCTCAAGTGCTAACTGTCTTGCATTAGACGGAAGAAGCGAGTTCTCGTTTATGAATGAATGTGATGATAAAAGAATCCCGAAGGAGACAATTATTGTTTGTTTTTTGTGTTTTCAATCTTTTATTTTATTTGGTGTTTGTCATAAGTTAATGAGCTTAAGCCTAAATCAAAGGTTTGTAAACTCATTATATCCTCCCTGATTAGGGATAATGAGAATACTTAAGTATGAGATAAGCATCTCAACTTAATTACCATGATGATGTAGAATTAAGATCATTAACCTACTTGTGGTTACTTAGATGTTTTTTGGGTTTTTGTTTAGTGTTAAGTAATGAGTTTAAGCCTTAATCAAGGATTAGTGAACTCATTACACCATCCTAATAGAAGGATAATAGATGAGAACACTTAAGTTGAGGAAGAGACCTCAACTTAATCCATGATTAGGGATTAAACTCATGACAAAACAAGCATTTATTAAGTGGATTTTAATTAAGAGGTGAGATTAAGAATTGGATTTTATGTTTGTAAGACAACTTGAGGGGGACTTGTCCATTAAACACCAAGGTTAGTCCTTCTTAACCAATAAAGGAAGAATTAGAACCCTAATGTAAGGCCCAGGTTACAAGTTAATGTCTTAGTGATTATTAGATGGATTGATTAATAGGTTTAAACAAATTAAGGGTTTAACACTTAGGGTTAAAGTTATACACTCCATCCTAAGAGAAGGATGCAGGCATAACCCTAATTCCAAAGTCCTAAAGCCTTAAAGGTTTAGTCTCTAATGATGAGATGAGAAGAGAGACACAAAGAAGACTCAAACGTAAAAAGCTAAGGGGGACTAATCTCAACCCTAATTGTTATCATGCTTGGAGGTTCCTATGGTTGGTGAGGCTTAAAAGGGATCTTCAAAGAAGCCACCAATGGAAGAAGCAGAAGAAAGGAGGAAGAAGTAGAAGAAACAAGTTACTTACTTCATTGAAGAAGATAAGTAACTTAGAGAAAGAAAGTGAGAGATAAACATGAATGAGAAAGCCCACTCAAATTCAATAAAAAATTCAGCAAATATGCATATGGAGAAGATGAAGATAAATGAGAAGTGAAGGCAAATTCACTTCTCAAATAAACTTACCACCTGAAAATGTTCGCACAATATGCATATGGAAAGAAGTGAGATGGAATGATGCATATGCAAAGGCAAAGATCAAAATCAGAAGCATACACATGATGCAAATGATGCTATGACATTATGCAAAGGCATACAAAGTGTAATGAATGGTCATACAAAGATAAGATGCAAATGGAAACATGCTTTGAAGTTTGAAAGTTCATGAAAGTTAATGAATGGAAATGAATGAAAATCATGGAAAATGAATGAAGAAATGATCAAGCATGATTCTAACATGTCTTAAGATGTCTAAGATGATATATGAATGCATGAAATGTCATGGCAAGTTCATGTATGGTTGCATATGCAGGATGGATGCAAATGAAGATGCAAAATTAGGGTTTTATGGAAGTATGAGATGCATATGAACACATAGAAGCATATGTCATGATAAAAAATTGCAAATGAGCTCAAACAAACCCTAACCCCATATGATATCACACCCCAAAGGAGAAGGTCTAACTCTTAACCTAAAGAAAGTTATGATTTTTCTAAGTTTGCTAGGGTTTTAGGGTGCTTCTAAGGGAAAAATGCAAATCAATTCAAAAATGAAAGATAAATTCATGCCAAAAATATCCTAGAAACTACATGTTATATGGAAAAAAATGCAAAAAGAATCATCATCAAACCCTTCATGGTTAGGCAGAAAATATTTTTCAAAGTTAGGGTTCCAAAAGGGGGATTTTATGAACCCTAAATTCAAAGAAAATGTCAAAGTATGTTCAAAACCAAAAAGAAATTTGTATGAATGATTTTACAATGTTTCTAAATGTCTTAAGATGCAATGTGAATTTTTTGGTGATTTTTAGAAACCTAAATGGTAGTTTAATTAATTAAATTCAATTAATTAATTAAAATAAACATTTAAATATTTTAAAAATACGATTTTTATGCAAAAAATAAAAATAAAAATATGTTTGGTTTCCTGAAAATTAATAATAGTCATGGTAAAAATTTTCAGAATGTTTTAATGATTTTTTCTATTTTTAATAAATATGTAAAATAAAATGTAAAAAAAAATAAAAATAAAAATGAAAGTATGCAAAAGGAGAGGCTGAGATCTAAAGTTGGGGGATTCAATGGTCCAGATGGCAAGTCAGCGTGACTTGAGGTATTCAGATCCTAAGGCCATGACTTAATCTTCTCACTTAAATGAAATCCAATGACTGTGTTTTAATCTGACCTAATTTAATTAATTAATTAAGTTTAGGGTTTAATGATTGATCCTAGCCCTTCAAAACGCGCGGAAAACACTCATCAAACGGCCCAAATTCAAACTCACTTAATCACCTAAGATTAGCCCTAATCCACCTCAGACGTCCGGAACAGTGGTTCCGGTCGTCTTCTCCGGCGATACCAAACTACAATCTTCTTCCCTAGGCCATTTTAAGAGCTCTAAAGCTCCATATCAAATCCCCAAATCACCCCATGCAAGTATCAACCCTCAAAATCAATTTATTTTGCATCAATCATGAGAATCAAACAAGAACATGTTTCACGGGCAAAGTTTCAGAAGCTAAATACACGCTTGTTTTCAACTCATTTTCAAAACAAATTATATCATGATGATCAGCATAACATGTAGAACAAACTAAGAACTTAAAATCATGCTTCTGGAAAAAAGTTTGAAGATGGATACTTGAGCCGGAGCTTTCACTTTTGGAGCTTTCTGATCTCTTCTCTTGTGCAATCCTACCCCAATGAGTCCCTTGATGATGTTGAGAAGCTTTACAAGAGTTTATATGGATTGTTTTGAGAGATAGCAACTCAACTGGTCCAAAATCGTGTTTGTGTTTGGCTGACTTTTATGGCTTGGCAATGGGTGGTTTATGATCCTTGAGTTATTTTGAGATGAATGGTGGAAAAATATTTTAGGTTTGATGCTTGTGTAGTGTGTTTCGAAGAGATGAAGGTTGAGGGTGATTTTGTGAAACTTGGCTTGTGTATGGTTCTGAGCTCCAAGATTATGTGAAATGGCTTGCTTTTGGTCCACATAACAAGTCTCTATTGGTCAGAGAGTGGGTGGTGGCCTGTGGTGATTGGTATGGGTTCATTTGCAAAAAGTCAACATTATGTGTACTTGAGGTATGGGCTCATGCATGGGTTGTTCAAGGGCATGTCTGGCCTCATCTTGGTTCAAGGAGAGCCATGGGATTGAAATTATGCAGCTGGATGGCTTGGAGGGAAAGATTTCATAGGTTTTGCAAGTGTTATGTAATTTTTCCCTTTTGAGAAATCTTGTGATGCAAGCCATAGAAAATTGTGATTTCTTGCACAATTATGGTCTTTGGAAGTTACTTTGTGTTGTTATGATGCTTAGAGGTTGATTAGAGGTCAAAAAATGGCTTGGCATGTGAAATTGCAAAAATCCCTCTTTGGTGTATTCTTGAAAATTATAGGATTTTTGTCAACTTTGAAAGATCATAACTTGAGTTTCATAATGGATTAGAACATGTTCTTGTACTTTTTGAAAAGGGAATGATCCAATCTACAACTTTCATGACCAACAATATTTCATTTGAAGCATTTTGGGTTGAGAAAGAGGAGGTTGAAGAACTTTCCCAAAATGGAAAGTTTCCATTACAAGTCATTTCCATTTTTGGCAACTTTTGGTTTAGCTCAAATTTCTTCAATTTTGTGAACTTCCAAGCACTTCAATGATCAAATAAAGATCATATAACTTCAATTTGATGAAAATATCACTTTGGTTCCATTGTTGGGGGCCTCAGATGCCCTGATTTTGCTCTGACTTGCTCAAGAAGTTACCCAGTGAACAGATGACTTCCACAATGAATTTATTCATCAAACTTGGTACACATGATCCTTATAACATCTTAAGAACATTAGAAACAAGATTGACCAAAAATATTTGAGTTAAGGCCTCTGACAGGGGTATCCCGAGAATGGTATTCCCACTTAACCAGAGCCATTGTAAGAAACTGGAAAGACTTGGCTGATGCTTTTATCCGTCAGTTTCAATATAACCTGAACATGGCTCCAAACAGGACCCTTCTAATGGAATGTCTCAATCATCCCGTGAAAGCTTTAGAGAGTATGCCCAAAGGTGGAGGCAACTAGCTGCTGTAGTTCAACCCCCGATGTCTGAAAGGGAGATGGCAGACATGTTCATGAATACTCTCCAGGGTACCTATATTGACAGATTGGCTGCATTTTCTTCCACCAGCTTTGCAGATGTGGTGATAGCTGGGGAACGAATTGAGAGCCTACTAAAGATGGGAAAGATCTTCGACAACGGTGCAAGTTCAAGTAGTACGAGGAAGCCATTTGCTGGGCCCCCTAGATCTGGTGAAACAAATTATGTACACATTGGAAGAGGGAGACCCCAATATCTGCCCAAAACAGTCGCTGTTGTTACTATCCCTGCTCCCCCTCCTCCGTATACTCAACAACCGCAACACTTTCTGCAACAACAACAATTTCCTCAACAGAGATCTTATAACAACAATAACAATAATCAACAACAACACCCTTTTCAACATCGGCCATCTCAGATCAATAGGGTGATTAACCCTATTCCAATGCCATATGCCACATTGCTGCCACAACTCCTAAAGCTCAATCTTGTTGAGTTGAGGACATTGGCTCCACCTGATCCTCAGAACCTTCCGAGAAATTATGATGTCAACGCTTGGTGTGCTTTTCACTCTAATGCACCTGGTCACTCTACGGAAAAATGCAGGGCTCTGCATATGAAGGTCCAGGATCTTGTAGATTCAAAGGCCCTGAACTTTTCTCCTCCTCCCAATGTCATGAAAAATCCTATGCCAAGCCACAGTGGGCCAAGGATTAATGCTATAGAGGAAGGCTCACCCATGAGTTTAATAGAAGATATTGTATGTATTCAGACACCTCCGGCAGAGGTTAAAGCCCAACTTTTGAAATTCCAAGTGTTTCCAGGTTGTGAGGCCTATTGCGAATCATGCAAAATCTCTAAGAATGGGTGTGCCAGCTTGAGGAATGGCATCAATGACTTGATTAAAGAAGGCATTCTGCAAATTACCACAACAACTTTTACAACACCAGCAACTCTTTTGTCAACAACAAGTGATTCTTCTACAACTGCAACAACCATTGTTCCTACTGATTCATCTAAAACTTGAACAACCATTTATTCCTTCACTTAAACAAACAACAGTTCCATTTCATCTCCTTCTACAACTCCAGCAACCACCAACAATGATGTCTCCACAGTTACAATTTATTATGACCCGACAACGGTCCCGAACTCCAGCAACTTTCAGCAATCTCAACAACAGTTTCAACCAAGCTTCAATTCATCACCACCAACATCCACAAGAAGTCCTGTCACCATCTTTTATGATCCACAGACAATTATGGTTCCAACTTCTGTTGCAGTGAGCCCAGTCACTATCATAGTGCCAGGGCCAATCCCATATGATAAAGATAGTGTTGTACCATGGCATTATGGTGCTGACCTCTACTGCGACGGAGAAAAACTCTTTCTTGATTCTTCTATTCATACTCCCCAAGTGGATAATGTCGGTGGGGGGGGGAGGCTTCACCTGAAGCGGACGTCTCTTCGCATCACAAGCTCCCAGAATTAATACTGAGGCAGAGGTTGCTGCCAAAGCTAAAGGGAAAAGTGTGATACCTAAAGAATCTGCACCAAAAGAGACTCATAAATCATCCTTCGATCAGGATGTGGATGAATTTATGAGGATAATTAAAAGAAGTGACTTTAAAGTTGTGTACCAGCTCCACCAGACTCCTTCTAAGATCTCTATACTATCCCTGCTGTTGTGTTCCGAAGCCCATCGGGATGTACTACTCAAAGTTCTGCACGGTGCCTACGTGCCAGAAGAGATCACAATGAATCAGCTTGAAACGGTTGTGTCAAATGTCAATACTAGCCATGGGCTAGGTTTCACTGATGCTGATTTGACAACAGAAGGACGTCACCACAACAAAGCTTTGCACATAACCCTGGAGTGCAAAGGAGTTGTACTATCTCATGTTCTAGTAGACACTAGGTCCTCACTCAATGTCTTATCCAAGAAAGCTCTTGTCAAGCTCGAATATGATGGAATAGCTCTCCGACCAAGCAACCTTGTCAGAGGTCTGTTCTTGGAGAGGTGGAGCTGCCAGTGATAATCGGTCTGCAGGTCTTTAAGACTACTTTTTATGTGATGGACATTTAGCCGGCCTACAGCTGTTTGTTAGGTCGACCATGGATTCACGCCGCGGGCGTAGTAATGTCGACCCTTCACCAAAAATTGAAATATGATTGGGAAGGACAGATTATCACCATCTGTGGTGAGGAGGACATCTTTTTTAGCCATCTGGCTACGTATAAATACATTGAGATGGATAGTTAACTCCATGAAACTATGTGCCAAGGGTTCGAGGCCATGAATGTCAATGAGGTGACGACTGAAGTATTTGCTGCATCCCAGGAGGATAGGATGGGTACTTCAATTGTCTCCTATCAGCAAGCCCGAATGGTTGTTGAAGATGGTAATGCCCAAGGCTGGGGCAAGCTGCTGCCAGTGGAGAAGATGGATGACAGGTTCGGTTTGGGTTACAGACCATTCCGACAAGATCAATCAGAGGCTGCAAAAGAGCCAAAGTTCATCAGTGGGGGGGTGCTCACCCCAGATGTTGTTAACAACCTGGAATACGAGGCGGAAAGCGACCGCAACCTGGAAAGCTGGATACGTCCAAGGATCCCGGGGAACAAAGTCCTTAACTGGTCTTCCCAAGAAATTATAAGGGTTACTCCTGCAGAGTAATTATTATTTCCTATCTTTTTTAGCATGCATCAAGTTCTGTATCTTGCCCAAGGTGTCAGGACTCATTTTGTAATAGGTACATATTGTAATTTTGTGCAAATGGATTAATCAATGAATATCGGACATCTTTTTGCAAACAAGTATCTTTTTCGCTCACTGTCTTTTCATTTTCACTTTTGTACAAAACAATAAAATGGCAATGTTTTCAAAATAAATAACTTCATTTTCACTTTTTCTAAAGATTAAAGAAGAAGTACAAAAATAGTGGGACGCCGGTTTCCTTGCTGTAACTAGTTATCCGTCGTGGGTCGCTAATATTGTACCAGTGCCTAAGAAAGATGGCAAAGTATGGATGTCTGTGGATTACCGGGATCTGAATAGAGCTAGCCCGAAAGATGACTTCCCATTACCTCACATTGATGTATTGGTCGACAACACAGCTCAGTTCTTGGTGTTTTCCTTCATGGATGGTTTTTCAGGGTATAATCAGATCAGAATGTCACGCGAAGGTAATGCCTTTTGGACTAAAGAATGCCGCTGCAACTTATCAATGGGCTATGGTAACGTTATTCTATGATATGATCCATAAAGAAATTGAATGCTACGTGGATGATATGATTGCCAAGTACCTCACTGAAGAAGACCATCTGGTAAATTATCTGAAGTTGTTCAAGCATTTGAGAAAATATCAGTTGAAGCTAGACCCCAACAAATGCACATTCGGGGTACGTTCCGGTAAGTTACTGGGATTTATCGAAAAAGGAATTGAAGTTGACCCTGACAAAGTCAAAGCTATTCAGGAGATGGCTGCACCTAGAACTGAAAAGGAAGTTCGAGGGTTCTTGGGTAGATTGAACTACATATCAAGGTTCATATCTCACCTCACTGCAACTTGTGAGCCCTTGTTCAAATTGTTAAGAAAGGAACAAACGGTCAGGTGGAACGAAGATTGTCAGAAGACTTTTGACAAAATCAAAGGGTACCTACAAGAACCTCCTATTCTTATGCTTCCAGTTGAAGGAAGACCTCTAATAATGTACCTGACAGTATTAGAAGGATCAATGGGGTGTGTGTTGGGCCAACATGACGAGTCTGGTCGAAAAGAGTATGCAATATACTACCTAAGCAAAAAGTTTACCGACTGTGAACGTTATTCACTGCTCGAGAAAACTTGTTGTGCTTTTGCATGGGCTGCTCGCCGACTAAGACACTATATGTTGACTCACACTACCTTATTGATCTCAAAGATGGACCACGTCAAGTATATATTAGAGAAGCCAGCACTTACCGAAGGGTTGCAAGATGGCAAATGATTCTGACAGAATATGACATTCATTACACATCTCAAAAGGCCATCAAGGGCAGTGTACTGTCTGACTATCTAGCTGAGCAACCCATTGATGATTATCAGCCAATGAGATTTGACTTCCCTGATGAAAATATCATGCTACTAAAAGCAAAAGATCATGAAGAGCCTGTTCACACTAAGGGGCCTGACCCAGAAGAAGAATGGACAATGATGTTTGATGGGTCTGTCAATATGAATGGTCGAGGAGTTGGTGCAGTGCTCATTACACCTAAAGGAGTTCATATGCCTTTCTCGGCAAAACTCACCTTTGCCTGCACTAACAACGAAGCTAAATACGAAGCCTGTTTCATGGGTCTTGAGGAAGCCATTGACCTCAGGATCAAGACTTTAACTGTATTCGGAGATTCAGCTTTGGTAATCAATCAGACCAACGGCAAAGGGTACACTCACCAAGGGCATCTGATTCCGTACCGTGACTACACAAGGTGATTATTGACTTTCTTCACAATAGTCAAACTGGAGTATATCCCTCGAGACGAAAATCAGTTCGCAGATGCTTTAGCTACCATTTCCTCCATGATCAAGGTTCAGACGACCAACTATGTGCCTCGGATTCCGGTATCCAGACTAGACCGACCAACATATGTATTCACTGTGGACATTGCTAAAGATGACAAGCCTTGGTACCATGATATCTAATATTTCTTAGAGGATCAAACATACCCACATGGGGCATCATCCAATGATAAGAAGATACTAAGAAGGCTGGCTGGAAGTTTCTTCCTTAATGTGGATGGTTCATTATACAAGCGAAACTTAGACATAGTACTACTCAGGTGTGTTGACAAGAAAGAAGCAGACTTGCTGATGCACGAGGTGCATGAAGGATCTTTCGGTACCCATGCTGGAGGACATGCAATGGCTAAGAAATTATTAAGATCAGGCTATTACTAGATCACAATGGATGCGGATTGTTGTGCCTATGCCAGAAAATGTCACAAATGCCAGATCTATGCAGACAAAGTGCATGTGCCTCCAAATCCTTTGAACGTGAGGTCTTCACCTTGGCCCTTTGCCATGTGGGCATTGACATCATTGGAAAGATCGAACCGACTGCTTCAAATGGCCACAGATTCATCCTGGTAGCCATTGATTACTTCACCAAGTGGGTTGAAGCAGCTTCGTATGCAAACGTCACCAGACAAGATTGAAGAAATTTGAGCTAAACCAAAAGTTGCCAAAAATGGAAATGACTTGTAATGGAAACTTTCCATTTTGGGAAAGTTCTTCAACCTCCTCTTTCTAAACCAATAATGCTTCAAATGAAAAATTCTTGGTCATGAAAGTTGTAGATTAGGTCTTTCCCTTTTCATAAAGTACAATAACATGTTCTAATTCATTATGGAACTCAAGTTATGATCTTTCAAAGTTGGCAAAAATCCTATAATTTTCAAGAATGCACTAAAGAAGATGTTTTGCAAAATCCACTTGCCAAGGCTTCTAATGACTTCTAATGTGCCCAAATGTGACATAATATGATCAAACAACTTCAAAGCATCAGAATTGACCCAAGAATTGGAAGGTTTCATGCCTTGAATCACAAGATACACCAAAGAGGGAAACTTTGCAAAATACATAGAAACCCTAGCATCAAGTGATCCAGCTGCAATGTTTCAATCCTATGGACCTCCTTGAACTCAGCTGAGGCCAGAAACCCCTTGCAACCAAGCCTGCCATGACCCATACCTCAAGTACAACCAAACTTGACTTTTTGCAAAATCACCCATACCAATCAGCATAGCCCACACCAACTATTCTGACCTATCAAGACATGATATGTGGACTTTATGCAAGCCATAACACACAACACACAAGCCTGAAACACAACCAAGCTCATATTACACAAATTCTCCCTCAAACTTCATCTCTTCGAAACTCTCAACTCCCTCAACAAAAATCAAAAATTCCTTCACCAATCATCTCCACATAACCCCAGGATCATTTCCCACCCTTCACATTGGCCTGAAACCACCTCAAACAAAAACACGATTTCCCTCACCTCTGAAAGGAAACCTTCAAAACACTCCATATAAACCCCTTTCAAGCATTCCAGAAGCATAAGGGGATCAAGGGGAGTGGAAAAGCACCAAAGAAGAGCCCAAAAAGTTCCAGTTTCGAAAGCTCAAACTCAGGTAACCTCAAGAACATTTTTTCTAGAAATGTGTTTTTAGGTTCTTATATTGTTCTATATGTTGCACTGATCATGGGGATGTGTTTGGTTTTGAAAATGATCAAGAAATAAGCATGTACTGACTGTCTGAAACTTTGCCTGTGAAAATGATTTTGTTCGTTTCCCTGGATTCATGAAAAATAAATGGATTTTGTTGTTAGATTCTTATTTAGGATGTTTAGTTGAGTGAATCTGGAGAGTTTGATGTGTTTTAGTGGCATTTTGAGAGAGATAGGATGAAGGTCTCGCCAGAGAAGACGACCGGAAGTCTTCTCCGGCCACCTGAGGGTCATTAACCCTAATCTGAGTAATTAAGGCATATTTGAATTAGGGCCCTTAGATTGCATCTCCCGCGCGTGTTTGAACGGCCCAAATCAGTCATTAAACCCTAACCCTTAATTAATTAATTTAATTTGAATTAATTAGTCAGAATGAATCTCAGCCACTAGATTGCGCGCCAGTCAACTCCCTCCAAATAACTTTGAATCTCAGCCTTAGGATCAGCTGACTTTCCCTTTTAATTCATTTTTATTCATTTTTATTCTATTTCTTTTGCATATTTATCTTAAAATACTTAGAAAAATCTCAAAAATATTTCCTTTTGAATTTTTATTCCAAATATTTTTCTTAATCAGAAAATGATTTTTATTTTATTTTTTGCATAAAAATTGTATTTTTAAAATATTTTAATGTTTATTTTAATTAATTAATTGAATTTAATTAATTAAAATACCATTTAAGTTTCTAAAAATCACCAAAAAAATCAAGAATCATCCCTTTGCATTTAGAAAATTTTTCAAACTCTTCACACAAATTTCGTTTTAGGTTTGATGATCATTTGAGAATTTTATTTGAATTAAGGGTCATTTAAATCCTATTTTTGAACCCTAACTTGGAAAAATCTTTTCTGCCTAACCAAGAAGAGTTTGAAGATGATTCTTTTTGAATTGTTTTGTGTATATCATGTAGTTTCTAGGATATTTTCGGCATGAATTTATCTTTCATTTTTAATTTGTTTAGCATTTTACATTGAGGATCACCCAAAAAAACCCTAGAAACTTAAGAAATTCATAACTCCTTCTAGGTTTGGCTTCTGACCTCCCCCTTTGGATGGTAACCTAGTATAGGTTTAGGGTTTGTTTGAATTTGATTTCAATTTTTATCATGTAATTTGCTTCTGTTTTGGTCATATGCTTCTCATGTTGCCTTAAAACCCTAATTTTGCATCTTCACTTGCATCCATCTTGTATATGCATCCATACATGAACTTGCCATGACATTTCATACTTTCACATGTCATCTTAGGAATCTTAGGAAATGTTAGAATCATGCTTGATCATTTCTTCATTCATTTTCCATGATTTGCATTCATTTCCTTTCATAAACTTTCATGAACTTTCAAACTTCAAAGCATGCTTCCATTTGCATCTCATCTTTGTATGATCATACATATACACTCTGCATGCCTTTGCATCATGTCATAGCATAATTAGCATCATGTGAATGCTTCTGGTTTTGGTCTTTTCCTTTTCATATACATTGTTTCATTTCTTTTCTTTCCTTATGCATCTTGTGCTAACATTTTCAGGTGGTTAGTTAATTTGAGAGGTGGATTTGCCTTCACCTCCCACTTCTTCTCATCTTTTTTATATTGCATCCTTGCTGCATTTTTTATTGTCTTTGAGTGGGCTTGCTCACTTGTGCTCATCTCTCACTTTCTTTCTTTAAGTTACCTATCTTCTTCAGTGAAGTAAGTAACTTATTTCTTCTGCTTCTTCCTCCTTTCATCTTGCTTCTCCTTGGTGCCTCCCTGGAAGATCTTTCTCAAGCCTTACAAACCATAGGAACATCCAAGCATGATAATAATTAGGGTTGTGATTATTCCCCCTTAGTTTTCACCCTTGAGTCTTCTTTGTGTCTCTCTTCTCATCTCATCATTAGATACTAAACCTTTAAGGTTTTAGGACTTTGGAATTAGGGTTATGCCTGCATCCTTCTCTTAGGATGGAGTGTATAACTTTAATCCTAAGTGTTAAACCCTTAATTTGTTTAAACCTCTTAATCAATCCATCTAATAATCACTAAGACATCAACTTGTAACTTGGGCCTTACATTAGGGTTCTAATTTTTCCTTTATGGTTAAGAAGGACTAACCCTAGTGTTTAATGGACAAGTCCCCCTCAAGTTATCTTGCAAACATAAAATCCACTTCTTAATCTCACCTCTTAATTAAAATCCATTTAATAAAGGTTTGTTTTGTCATGAATTTAATCCCTAACCATGGATTAAGTTGAGGTATCTTCCTTAGCTTAAGTGTTCTCATCTATTATCCTTCTATTAGGATGGTGTAATGAGTTCACTAATCTTTGATTATGACTTAAACTCATTTCTTAACACTAAACAAAAAAACCAAAAAACATCTAAATAATCACAAGTAGGTTAGTGATCTTAATCCTACATCATCATGGCAATTAGGTTGAGATGCTTATCTCATACTTAAGTATTCTCATTATCCCTAATCAGTGAGGATATAATGAGTTTACAAGCCTTTGATTTAGGCTTAAGCTCATTAACTTATGACAAACTCCAAAAAAACAATAAAAGACTGAAAACACAAAAAAAAACAATAATCGTCTCCTTCGGGATTCTTTTCTCATCACCCTCATTCATAAACGAGAACTTGCTTCTTCCGTCTAATGCAAGACAGTTAGCCGTTGAGCCAGACAAGTCATACACTTGAGCATAGACATACAAGCAGTTCACAGTCAATTTATCTTGCAGTCTCTTTGAGTCGAACTACGGTGTTCTGACTTCCTCATTGCACGAGAGAATGCATAGGCATAACTTAACTGTTATCGAACAAAAGTCTATGTGTCTTCCCCCTCTCTCAGCATTCTCTTTTAAGCCTCATTCCTGAGCATTTCACCACTTTTGCACTGACACCTGCACATTCTTTCCCAACATTTGCACACGAACAACACATACACCTACCCCTTTAAACACAATCTTTTAAGCGTGGATCCCGTCGAGTAAGACGGATAATATGGCTGCTAATACCTTCCCAGGTTGTAACCAACTCCCTTTCTCAGTTTCTCTGGTTCGCAACCATCTTATCCATCTTTTTCTAGGTTTAAGCAGCATTACATTTCCTTCGGGATAAAAATGCCTAGCTGGCGACTCTATTCAGTTCACTTCATTTCTCTTTTCGCCGACCGTTCACGTCTTCACCCTATCTGACCAGGTGTCTTTTCGGGGGAGCGACAACGAGTTACGGTTAGAGGACTCCTTCTCAAGAATCCAAGCAATAGGTTGCTGCAAACCAGATTACAAATTCATCTGATAAATATGCATAAATTTAGTGCAAGGTGATAACTAATCAACTTGACCTCCACAACTACTTTCCTTACATCAAAATCTTTCTTAACCAAGTCAACAACAACTCCAGGAGAGTCCTTCTGTCCACCATCCTCGTGGACCGTCAAACGTCAGGATGTCAGCTCTTCTTAAAAATTCATATAAAACTGAATTAAAGACTCTCCAAAACAAGTCTCTGAATTTGTAGGCTTACCTTATACTTATTCAATCTCATTTGTTGACAATCATGTCCCTGACGATACTAGTGATGTCCATGTAAGTAACACTGATCGTAGAGCTCCATTTGGACATGTAGCATATCAAGAAGCACACACTTGCTTCAGGTGAGCATAGACCATCCAATGCCTTCTCATATCGCGCGGTCAATGTCATCTCCATATCATATTAACTTCATGCTCTATGGTCATTTTTTCTCTTTCAAACACAAGCCATCATGCTAGAACTTCTTCCAAATCCAATGGTTTTACTCTAACACTTATCACCACTTTATCAAGTCCGCACTTCATATAACTCATATCGCTAAATAGAGTTTTTTCTATCCTTCACTCGGGGTGTACTTGTCTTACCTAAAATTTGTAGCCACATCCTTGTGTTCCTCTTTACCTTTCGCCACAAATTTAGGTTCCCTAAAGAAAATGAACACTTTTAAATGGTGACTTCAATCCATCTGGGAGGTATTATTCGAATACATCCCTTAAGGTGCTCTTGCTCATCCACGATGCCACCGCGTCCTTAGAATTGAAACACTTACAAGAATTACTCATTCCTAAACTTACACCACACCTTCCATAAGTACTTTCTCTCTCTCTCTCTCTCTCTCTCTCTCTCTCTCTCTTCGCGGAATGAGGCTTCTCAACGCTCTTGATTATACTAGTGACTATTACCGGTCCACCCGCGACTTTACTCATTCCCTGATACACTGACCATTTATCTCGTAGATATCCTTACCCTTCGGATTTTATCCATTCCAAAGGATTTCTCAAACCACACACTTATCTGAAATCCCACGTCACAACAAATAAAATTCTTAAGAAGACTCCAACTGAGCTGACCAAAGCTCCTTCTGCTAACTCTTGGCTTGAGCCCACTCTAACAACACAAGTTGCAATGACACTACAGAATCCTCATGGTCGCACAACCATGTCCTAACTACCACATACATAGCACTAGGCTGATCAGACCCATTACTACGTAGTGTGATATTAAGAATCATTCTGGCCAGACACACTTAAGAGGCAGGAAATATTTACTTATGATCTTTCAAGGCTAGGTCGAGGATACGACCTGCTCTGATACCAACTGTAACACTCATATAATATATATTAAGAATAATATCATACAAGTGTTATTTTGGTACTGGCACCATCATAAATACCTACTAGTACAATTCACATTCTTGTCCAATTCTATAAACAATACAAACAATGGAACAAGACATGGAAATCATACTAAAATAAAAAACTAAGAACAATACAATATCCATTATTGTACAAGATACAAAAAATACACAACGGAAGACTAAAACTATGCTTCACTTGAAACATCTCGAGCATAGCTCCACGTGTAAATCAAACCTGCAAAAAGGAACCTGAAAAACAACAACAATAGTGGGGTGAGATAATAACATCTCAGTGGGTTCTCTATCTTAGAGTTCTCTCGGCTCTACAAGGTTCTATCAAACCTAATTTAAGTCCTTGGTCACTTCTCCAAAAGGATCCGGTACGAGATGGAACAATGGTTCATACAACGCTTAAACCACTAAACGAGTGAAATATCTACCTCAAGCCTTTACGGATGCTTCTCATGGAACTATTGATAACCCATCACAAGACTTACTCAGGACTATTACACAGGATTCGATATAACACTAACCTCGATCTTTACGGATGCTATACGTGGGACTAAAGGTAACCAACCTCAAGACTTACTCAAGATTATCGCCTAATTTGTGTAGCATTGTGTCTCAAGTCATTACGAATACTTCACGTGGGACTAAAAGTAACCCACCTCAAGGTTTACTCAAGACTTTACGGAGGATTCGTAGCTTACACACCTCAAATTAATACTCGCATCTATACAACTGTTACCTTAAGTCCTTACGGATGCTCTTGCAAAACATAAAGTAACCACATTGAGGCTTATACAAGACTTTACGGAGGACACCATATAATACACACCTCTAGTCCTTATGGATGCTTCCCTTGGGACCAAGATCTACCCACCTCAAGACTTACACAAGACTAATGTGGAGGATCTCGTAACATACACACCTCAAATATTTACGGGTGCTTCCCGTGGGACTCAACATCACCCACATCAAGACTTACACAAGACTATTACGGAGGCCTAGTGTATAGCGTGCTAAAAGTTCATAATCAACTAGGTAAAACTAGGCATCTCACAAGTTATACCACCCAAAAAACCTAGTTGCACTACTAGGACACACTATTGGTTTATGGTAAGATTCCTCACTCTTTCTCCATTTGATGCTTTTAGTCATACAGTTCTCAATTACATAATTCTATGTTTTAGTCTAGTTATCACCATTAACAAATCTTACAATGATCTCATGTCTCTACTCTCAAACAATCCTCATGATTAGACATACATTCCAAAATTCCCCAACTAACATACTTACGGTTAATCGGAAAAGTCTGATAAAATTCGGGTAAACGTAATATCTCTTAGCATCATCAATTAGTAAATATTCTCAGCTTCGAATCGATATGTGGATCACAAGTTACAATTAAAAATACAAAACATAACTCCTAGGTCTCGCTGAGCGAGGGTTCAGCTAGCTAAGCGAGGAACTTCCTGCATTTCTCGCTGAGCGAGTTCCTACTCGTTGAGCGAGCTATACCAGATCAACAGTTCTTCTGCAGAATTTCATATGCTCGCTGAGCGAGCTCTTCTATTCCAGAATTTCAGGCTTATGGGAAGCATCATTTCCATACCAAATTCAACTCAAACACCACCAAAAACAGGAGAATCAAACACAAAACATGAACACTATCATATATTAGTCATTATACTTTCGTTTAACTGGGTTTTAACCGTTTAATCTATCAATTTCTTAGATTTTCTACAAAAACCTAAAACTATAAACTCAACCAAAACTTAAAAGAAAAGTTTCTAACTAAGAACCCACCTTGCCAATGAAGAGGAGTTTGGTGAAGATGAAGATTTGGTGGAGAAATGATGATGATCCAAGCATTTCCTCCCTTAGGGTTTTCTTCATTTTCTTCTCTTCTCTCTTTCTTTCTTCTCTTTTTCCTTCTTTCTCTTTTCTTTCTCTTACCAACTTTCTTTCTTTTCTTTTCCTTTTATAATACATGACTTGTTTCTCTTTCTTTTATAAACCAAACAATGTATATTATATCAATATACGATAGTTAGTATAATAACGAGTCCAATTTGAGAATATCCAGGAAATATCTCTGAGTCAGATAATACTAATTTATCCTAATTAATATTATCCTGGGTGTTTATTAAATACGGGGTATTACAATAATAATCAATCTTTATCTGCATAATGTTTGCACTTTGTTCATACTCTAAAATTAAAATAAAATCATTGTGCATATTGACTGATAAACCCATTGAAAACAATGATCCTATGCCCACTCCCAACTTTGAATCCCCTGTGTTCGAAGCTGAGAAAGAGGATGTTGAAGAGATTCCTGATGAGATTTCCAGGTTGCTTGTGCACGAGGAAAAATTTATTCAGTCTCATGAAGAGTTATTAGAGATGGTCAACTTGGGTTCTGAAGATGATTAGAAAGAAGTCAAGATTGGAGCATTGCTTGGCCCTGATGTTAAGAAGATAATGGTAGAGCTTCTTAGAGAGTATGTTGATGTGTTTGCTTGGTCTTATCAAGATATGCCAGGTCTTGATACTAATATTGTGGAGCATAGATTTGTCGTTGAAGCCTGAATGTCCACCTATGAAATAAAAATTGAGAAGAACTCATATTGATATGGCAGTAAAGATCAAAGAGGAGGTTCAAAAGCATATTAATGCAGGTTTTCTTGTGACATCTAATTATCGTCAATGGGTGGCCAATATTGTGCTTATTCCAAAGAAAGACGGAAAAGTCTGAATGTGTGTTAATTACAGAGATTTGAATAATGTCGGTCCAAGAGATGATTTTCCATTGCCACACATTTATGTGTTGGTAGATAATACGACTAAGTTTGATGTGTTCTATTTTATGGACGGATTTTCCAGTTATAATCAAATAAAGATGGCACCTAAGGACATGGAAAAGACCACATTTATTACACCATGGGGAACATACTGCTATAGAGTGATTCCATTTGGATTAAAGAATACTGGTGCGACATACCAAAGAGCTATGACTACTTTTTTCCATGATATGATGCACAAAGAAATTGAGGTATAAGTTGATGATATGATCGCTAAGTCGAGGACTGAAGATGATCAAGTAGAACATTTGTTGAAGTTATTTCAGAGGTTAAGGAATTTTAAGCTTCATTTCAATCCAAATAAGTGCACATTTGGTGTACGTTCTGTAAAGTTGTTAGGTTTCATTATCAGCCGAAGAGGCATTGAAGTTGATCCTGATAAAGTGAAACCTATTCGGGAAATTCCTGCTCCAAGAACTGAAAAGAAAATAAGAGGATTCTTGGGCCGTTTGAATTATATTTCGAGATTTATCTCTCACATGACTGGCACATGTCCTTCAATCTTCAAGTTGCTTCGGAAAGACCAAGGTTATGTTTGGACAGATGATTGTTAGAAGGTGTTTGAAAGTATTAAAGAGTATCTTCTTGAACCACCTATCTTGTCTCTTCCGGTGTAAGGTAGATCGTTGATTATGTACTTGACTGTGTTGGAAGATTCCATGGGTTGTGTGCTTGGTCAGCAAGATGAATCTAGAAAAAAGGAATATGTGATTTAATACTTGAGTAAGAAACTCACCGATTGTGATTCTTGGTACTCCATGCTTGATTAATCTTGTTGTGCCTTAGTTTGGGCTGCAAAGTGTCTTCGCCAGTATATGTTGAATCATACAACTTGGTTGATATCAAAAATGGATCCAATCAAGTATATCTTTGAAAAACCTATTTTAACTAGGAGGATTGCTCGTTGGCAAATGCCGCTGTCTGAATATGATATCGAGTACCGAGCTCAAAAGCTATTAACGGTAGTATCTTGGCTAACCATTTGGCACATCAACCGATTGATGATTACCAGTCAATCAAGTTTGATTTCCCAGATGAGGATGTGATGTATTTAAAAATGAAAGATTGTGATGAATCTTTGATTGAGGAAGGGACTGAGCCTGAATCTAGATGGGGTTTATTTTTTGATAGTGCTATGAATGCACGTAGAAAAGGAATTGGGGCAATGATCATTACTCCCCATGGTTCACATATTCCTTTTGCTGCAAAATTGACTTTCGCTTGTACCAATTATGAAGTCTAGTATGAAGCCTGTATTATGGGTCTTGAGGAAGCTATTGATTTGAGGATTAAGCATCTTAATGTGTATGGAGATTTTTCCTTGGTAATTAATAAAATCAAGGTAAGTGGGTAACTCATCAACCCCACTTGATTCCATAGAGAGATTATGCCAAGAGGATATCAACTTTCTTCACTATAGTTGAGTTTCATTACATGCCTCGCGATGAAAATCATATGGCAGGTACTTTGGCAACTATAGCTTCGGTGATAAAAAGTACACCAATGGAATGATGTTCCCATGATTAGTGTGATGTGACTTGATTGGCCAACTGATGTATTTGTAGTTGAAGAGGTCCATGATGACAAGCCTTGGTATCATGATATTAAATGTTTTCTCCAAAGTCAGGAATACCCACTTGGGGCATCCGATAAAGATAAGAGGACTTTGAGGATATTGGCATGCAATTTCTTCCTGAATGGGAATGTGCTTTATAAGAGGAATTTTGACATGGTCTTGCTCATATGCGTGGATAGACACGAAGCAGACATGTTAATGAAAGAAATTCATGAAGGGTCTTTTAGTACTCATGCCAATGGGCACGCAATGGCTAAAAAGATGTTGAGAGTAGGTTACTATTGGCTGACAATGGAATCTGACTGTTGTAAGTATGTGAAAAAGTGCCATAAGTGTCAAGTATATGCTGAAGATTCATGTGCCACCAACTCAACTCAATGTTATGTCTTCCCCATAACCTTTCTCTATATGGGGAATTGATATGATTGGTATGATTGAACCCAAGGCTTCAAATGGAAATCATTTTATTCTTGTGGGTATTGACTACTTCACCAAGTGGGTATAAGCGACATCGTTTGCTAGTGTGACCAAGCAAGTTGTGGTTCGGTTTATCAAGAATAACATTATCTGCAGATATGGTGTTCCGAATAGAGTCATTACTGATAATGGTTCGAACTTGAATAATAAGACGATGAAAGAGCCTTGTGAAGAATTAAAGATTCAACACTATAATTCTTCTCCTTATAGACCAAAGATGAATGGGGTTGTTGAAGCTGGGAATAAGAACATTAAGAAGATTATTTATAAGATGGTTGTAACATATAAGGATTGGCATGAGATGCTCCCTTTTGCTTTACATGGTGTCGCTCCCAAAAGATGAGACCGGGCTCAAATATGGTACAGACGCGAACGGTCGGCGAAAGGATGAAATGAAAAGAGTCGCCAGCTAGGCATTTTTATCCCGGAGGAAAGGCAATGCTGCATAGACCTAGAAAGATATGGATAAGACGGTTGCGAACCAGAGAGACTGAGAAAGGGGGTTGGTTACAACCAGGGAAGGTATTAGCACCCAGATTGTCCGCCGTACTCGACGGGATCCACGCTTAAAAGATTTGTGTTTTAAAGGGGTAGTGTCAGTGAAATTTGTGTATAAAGAGCTGGAAAAGGATGTACAGGTGTCAGTGTAAAAGAAGTGAAGTGTATAAGTGAAGTGTCAGTGTAAGGACAAGAGTGAAATGCTCATGATAATGAGGCTAAGAATAATGCTGGATGGAGGGGGAATATACAGAGACTTTTGTTCGATAACTGTTAAGTTATGCCTACGTATCCTCTCGTGCAATGAGGAAGTCAGAACACCGTAGTTCGACCCAAAGAGACTGAAAGATGAATTGACTTGTGAACTGCTTACTTGTCTATGCTCAAGTGTATGACCTGTCTGGCTCAGGTGCAAACTGTCTTGCATTAGACGGAAGAAGCAAGTTCTCGTTCGTGAGTGAAGATGATGAGAAAAGAATCCCTAAGGAGACGATTATTGTTTGTTTTTGGTATTTTCAGTCTTTTATTACTTTTGAGAGTTTGCCATAAATTAATGAGCTTAAGCCTAAACCAATGGATTTAGTAAACTCATCACATCTTCCCTCTGATTAGGGGTAATGAGAATACCTTAAGTGTGAAGTCAGCTTCTCACACTTAATCACCATGGTGTAGGATTAAGATCATTAACCTACTTGTGATTATTTAAATGTTTTTGTTGTTTTTGTTTAGTGTTAAGTAATGATATTAAGCCATAATCAAGGATTAAACAGACTCATTACACCATCCTAATAGAAGGATAATAGATGAGAATGTTTAAGCTGAGGAAGGCTCCTCAACTTAATCCATGATTAGGGATTAAACTCATGACAAAACAAAGCCTTTATTAGATGGATTTTAATTAGTGATAAGATGAAGAAGTGGATTTTTTATGATTTGTAAGACAACTTGAGGGGGACTTGTCCATTAACACTAGGGTTAGTCTTTCTTAACCAATTAAGGAAGAATTAGAACCCTAATGCAAGGCCCAAGTTACAAGCTAGATGTCTTGATGATTATTATGTGGATTGATTAAAGGAGTTAAACACATTAAGGGTTTAACACTTAGGATTAAAGTTATACACTCCATCCTAATAGAAGGATGCAGGCATAAGCTTAATCACAAAGCCTTAAAACCTTTAGGGTTTAGTCCCTGATTGTGAGATGAGAAGAGAAGACTCAATGAGACACAAAGGTAAAACTAAGTGGGGAGACTAATCAAAACCCTAATCATTGTCATGCTTGGTTGTTCCTAAAGTTTTTGAGGATTACAAGAGAAATCTTCAGAGGAACCACCAGGAAGCAAATGAAAGGAGCCAAGAGAAGCAAAGTCACTTGCTTCATTTAAGAAGACAAGTCACTTGAAGGAAGAAAGTAAGAAGAAGAAGAAAGAGCAAGCTCAATCTCAAACACAAAACAAAATGCAGCAAGGATGCATAAGAGAGATGAAAAGAAATTGTGAGAAGTGAAGGCAAATTCACTTCTCAAAGTTGCTTACCACCTGAAAAGTTAGTGAAAGAAATGCAATGCAATGCAACATGAGATGAAATGGCATGATGCAAATCAAAACCATAAGCATATATGAGATGATAATGATGCTATGAGATGATGCAAACATGAAACAAGGCATGGGGATGATCACACAAACAAATGACTGCAAGAGAAGCAAGCTTAGAACCATGAACATACATGAAAAGTTATGAAATGCAAATGACATACAACATGGCAAATGAAAGATGCAATGATCAAACATACTTCTAACATGTCTTAAGATGTCTAATGAATCAAATGGATGCACAAAATGCCATGGTAAGTCATGATATGCAAGCAAATGCAAGATGAATGCAAAAAGAAGCCCAAATTAGGGTTTATGATCAATGCATCAAACAAAAACCAAAACCAGAAACAAACATCAAGATAAAAAATTGAAAATGCCCTCAAAGGAACCCTAAACCTATACCAACTCACTGCCCAAAGGAGAGGTTCCAACTCTTAACCTAATTAGGGTTATGAATTTCCTAAGATTTCTAGGGTTTTAGGGTACCTTGACAAGAAAAATATCAAACAAATTGAAAATGAAAGATCAAATCATGCTAATTTAATCTCACAAACTACATGATATGCAAGACACAATGCAAAAAGAATCAAAGTCCAACTCCCAATGGTTAGGCATAAATGATTTTTTGAAGATTGGATCAAAATAATGCTTTGAAATTGAATTAATTCCATGAAAAATTGTCAAAATGCATCAAGATCAAAAAAGAAATTCGGTTTGAGGGTTGGACAATGTTTCTAAATGATTTTAAAGATTTCATGAATTTTTTGGTGATTTTTAAATACCTAAAAGTATTTTTAATTAATTAATCCTCATTAATTAATTAAAAATAATCTTTTAAATGATTTAAAAATATTTTTTAATGCAAAAAATAAAAATAAAAATATTTTTGGTTTCTGAAAATTAATAAAAGTTTATACAAAAATTTTCAGAATTTTTTAAAATTGTTTTACTATTTTAAATTAAATGTACAAAAATAATGGATTAAAAAGAAAATAAAATTAATTAAATGAGAAGTATGCAGGATGGAAGGCTCAGATTGAAACTGGGGAAGGGTCTGTTGACTTGGCGCGTAATCCAGTGGTCACAATTCAAATCTGGTTAATTAACTAATTAAACCTAATTAATTAAGTTAAATGGAAATTATGAATTAATGATATGATCTAAGCCATTGGTCCACACGCGGGAAACATAATCCTAGGGTCCAGATTCAAAACACACTAATTACTCAGCTAAACCCTAATTAGGGCAAACTAACCTCAGGCGGCCGGAACAGTGGTTCCGGTCGTCTTCTCCGGCGGGTCAAAAACCCTAGAACATGCTACAGGCCACCATTCATCAAATTGAAACCAGGGAAATGATCCTCTATCCAAACCCCATTCAAATCACCCTTCAAACAACATTTATCATCCAAAAACAGAGAGAATCGAATCAAACAAGTTTCACGGGTGAAGTTTCAGAGAGCCATGAAATGATCATTTCATCACTATTTTCAATTCCAAGGACATCATTATGATCAGCACAACATACACTTTCATTTTATAACAATAAAAACAAGTTCTGTGAGAAAGTGTTCTTGGCCATACCTGAGCTGGAAAGCTTCAATGGTGAGCTTCCAGAACCTCCCGCTTGTGCAAATGAACTCCCTTGGCCCTTCTGAACTCAATGGAATGCCTCAAAACTCTTGTTGATGGCTGATTTGTGAAGGTGAGTTCTGGTGTAGCAGATTTCACAGTTGTGTTCTAGAGGGTTTTAAGCTGTTTTAATGGTGGATTCTGGTTCTTTGGAGGATGTATGATTTATTGGTGAAGGAAAAATGAAGGTTTGATGGCTGGATAGAGAGATTCGAAGAAGAGGAGTTTTTGACAGTTTTTGGAGGGTGCTGTGTTGTGTGTGTTCCAGGCTTGCTCTTCTCTTGCTTTATGACTCTTAGACAATCCACAAACAATCCCAGCAATCTAGGGGGGCTGGTGTACACTGTGGGATTAGTATGGGAGATTTTGCCAAAAAAGTCAAGTTGATTTGTACTTGCAGCATGGGCTATGGCAGCAACAGTCTGGAGGCTTGTCTTGCCTCAACTTGAGTCAAGGATGGCCCTTGGATGGCTTATGAAAGGCTGTTGCATCTGGATCATGAGCTAGAGAGGTTTTTGCAACTTGCCCACTTGTGCTATCTTATGATTTTGGCTATGTGAATGTGAGAACTCTTGCTGGATTTTTGATGTGGAATGCCTCATTAGATCATGACAATGCATAGAAACCAACTAGTGATCACATAACTCCTTTGAGAATGATTTTTCCAAAAATCCCTCTTTGCATTTCCATGTAAAATGACTTATGAAAATGTGAAAATCAAGGCAAATGAATGAGAAATCCCTTGGGCCAAATCTGATTTTAGGTCATGTGTAGCATTGGTATGATGATTAGAGGTCATGTTGAAGTCACATAAAGGCTTGCCATGAGAAATTGCAAGTTTTCCATTTGGTGCAAAAGTGAATTTTTAATGATTTTGCTCAACTTTGCAAGGCCATAACTTTTGATCCAAAATGAATTAGGTCATGTTCTTGTACTTTTTGAAAAGGGAAAGATCTATTCTACAACTTTCATGACCAAAGTTTTTCCATTTGAAGCATTTTTGAATCAAAAAGTAAAGGTTGAAAAAGTTTCCTAAAATGGCAATTTCATTAAAAGTCAAACTTTCCCAAAAAGTCAACTTTGCAAAAGACTTGAAATTCTTCAATTTTGTGAACTTCTAACATCTTCCATGATCAAATAAAGATCATATACAATCAAAATGATGAAGAACACCCTTTGGTTGGGTCATTGGGGGCCTCAGATGCCCTGATTTCACACTGACTTGCTTGAAAAGTCAACTCTTGATCAGATGACTTCCCCATGGAATTTCTTCATGAAAATTGATATGCATACTCCCTATACCACATAGAGACCAATAGAAACAATAAGGACCAAAAAATTTGGAGTTATGGCCTCTGAAACCAAAACCCTAATTTTAGGTCATCTGTGCAGTCAAACCCGGCTCTGCTTCCATGCCATTCTCAGTTCTTGTGATTCTTTGACATTCTTGACTTTGAGAGGATATAATATGATGCTTGAACATACATGGACCCCTTTGAAGTGATTGATGGCCTTTGGAGTGGCTCAAAAAGCTCTTGGATTGCTCAGATCACAAACCCTAGATGCAGATGACTTTGAATCTATGCAGTGAATCAAAAATGTGATATGGGATGGTATGATTGAGTTTATGCATATGAAATGATCACAAGCCATGGTGTGAATGGGTGAGGGAAAATTTGGAGTGTTTACAGCTGCCCCTATTCAAACATGAGTTAGCTGTGCAGGATGTTAGCGACGGCTCAACAGGCAAATAAGATAACTTGGGGTTGAATACCAAAGACAGTCCGAAATTTGCACTCACAGAATGAAGAAGAAAAGGGATATAGATTGTAAAAGGAAAATAAAGTATATTGTAAAGTGTGGGCGACGGAGGACGACCGTCGAGCAGAGGACGACTGCTGGGTAAAGAGTCATGACGGGGACGGCCGACATGATGGAAAAGTGCGAAAAATAAAGTAATGACGGGGACGGCCGACATGCTGGGGATAAAAGGGATTTTGATGGGGACGACCATCAAGTAAAGCTGTAAGATTCTCTGGGGGTTAATGAAAAATGAAGGGGACGACCATCAAGTTCATAAAGTAAAGTAACCAACGATGGGGACGGCCATCGGGCTAAACTGATGAAGGACGATCATCAGGAAAAGGAAAAGGGACCACGACGGGGACGGCCATCGGGTTAAAGAATAAATGAAATAAACAGATGATGAGGTACGGTCATCAAAGGTGAAGGACGATCACCTAGCAGGGGACGGCTGCTCTGTTGGGGATAAGATGAGGGACGGTCATCTAAGGTGAAGGACGATCACCTGGCAGGGTACGGCTGCCGAAAATATCGCGACATAGGACGAATGCCGGATAAAAGGTCAACGATGGGGACGGCCATCGGGCGAGCATGATGAAGGACGATCATCAAGAGGTGAAGGACGATCACCTAGCAGGGGACGGCTGCTCTCAGGGTTTGTCATGACATAGGACGAATGTCAGATAACCAAAATCAACAATGGGGACGGCCATTGGATAAAAATGATGAAGGACGATCATCAAAAAGGTGAAGGACGATCACCTAGCAGGGGACGGCTGCTAAATATCACGACATAGGACGAATGTCGGATAGAAGATCAACGATGGGGACGGCCATGGGATGAGCATGATGAAGGACGATCATCAAGAGGTGGAGGACGACCACCTAGCAGGGTACGGCTGCTCTCAGGACGAATGTCAGATAAAAAGAAATTTTGCTTTGCTGGCGATCTACTGGGGAATAGTAAACACGGACGAGTGTTTATATCCAAGAAACAAAAGGTATAAGTGTTTAGATGTTTGTGTATAGATTAAAGATGCGGACGAGCATCCTTAGGGCTATGATACGGACGAGTATCGAGTAGAAACAAATACTGACACGTGTTCAGAGATGATGATACGGACGAGTATCAACTGGTTAACAAGGAACACGGACGAGTGTTGAATCTGAGGGGACTCTTATGGGGAATAGTAGACACAGATGAGTGTCTATATTCAAGAAGACAAAAGTGTTTGACACAGTGTATGGATTAAAGATGCGGACGAGCATCCCTAAGACTATGATACAGACGAGTATCAGGTAGAAACAAACGCTTGACACATGTTCTGAGATGATGGTATGGACGAGTACCAACTGGTTAACAAAGAACACGGACGAGTGTCGAATCTGTGGGAATATAAATGGTGTATACAAGATACGGACGAGTATCTGTATAAGTATGAGTGGTGTATGAGTGTTCAACCTGCTGGGGAGGGTGACACAGACGAGTGTCAAAAAGGAGAAGAGTATAGTATAAACAAGTATCTGGTATACAAAGTGTTTATGTTACTGTGCTGGGGAAAATAACATAGACGGATGTCAAGGAATTATATAAGTATCTGTGAGTGCAAAGGGGACGCTTTGGATTTCTGTTGGGGATGTGCCACGGACGGGTGCCAAGAAATATCTGAAATACGGATGGTCTGTTTGTAAAGAGTGCTCGGGCGACTTTACTGGGGAATGATGACACGGACGGGTGCCAAAAGGAGTGTGTATTCGTATTGGTGAATGTGAGGCAACTGCTTTAGCTCTTTGCTCTTTGTTGGGGAATCTGAGGAGCATTCTGCATATTATTGATGGATGGTCATTATTCACAAGTGCTTGATTCAGACCGTGGCTTATGATTTATGCAATATGTTTGATTTTTGCCGTAATGCTCCGTATTAGACGGAATGCTACGCTCTGTGGGGTGAGTATGATGCGAATGCCATGATTATGCAAAGATACCAATCCGGGATTCGGATTCCGTTGCTGTGAAGATCTCTGGCTGATCTGTCTGAAGTGAACATCCCAGCTGGGGTTTGTAGAAGCTTTCGTCACTCTGTTGTGATTCCTTCATGCGTTGCTCTTCTGGACAGAGGCTGAAACTCTGTGGGGAAGATGGTTCCCTGGCTTTTGTACTTGGCTGAGGAAGAATGGTTGGTACCTCGGCTGGGGGAAGTAACAAGTGACAACTCAGCTGGGGAGAAAGCACTTCGGGTGCTAAAGCTGTGTGAGTGTTGATTTGCCAGCTTGCTGGGATGAAGCTTACCTGCCCCATGTTGTGCTTTGAGTGCCTGCAATCCTGAAAAGACAGAGAAACGCACAAGTAATCCTGAGGTACCCCTTTCCGGATTCCGTCATAGGAGTTAGACACTCCCGGGAATAATTATATTTCCTGCAAGCACGTGGTTTTTATTTTTTGAAGATAAGCATCTGTATTCATGCGATCATTTTTTTAAGACATCAGACATTTTTGCAAATAAAAATGTACAAGAAGAAAACATGACTAAAAATCTGCTTTTATTAATTCATGTGCCCTGAATCGGCAAGATACAGTCAAAGAAACATTTCCCCTGAAATGAGGAGATTGTTACAAATTGAGAAACAAAATGTTGGCAATGTTGACGACGCTTCAAGGAGCTTCCCCTTTTGCTATGACTCGTATGACATTAGACGTTCTTCTCGTCTTGCTTTCTGAAGAAGGCTGATTCTGAGTGAGGCTTGATCCTTTCGAGGTTTACCAAGTTGTTGGTGATACAGACGAATTCAGAATGCAGTTGTTCGCTTATTCCCCTATTTTGCATGGATCGCCCTTTCGGGTTTTCAATCCATCGGGATACCCATTTTTGCCTGAGTTGTCCAATGCGGCTTTTCAACCCAGCGGGTGTACATTTTTTTATTATTTCCCTTATTTTTGCCCGAGTCTTTTATTCTGTTTTTGACTCGCCGGGATGCCCTATTCTTGCCTGGATTTACATTCTGTTTTTATGTCCAGCGGGTCATTTTTATGCGAAGTATTTTTTAACTGCATCTGAATTAACAGGGGACGGGAAGTCTCCACCATCCATAGTGCTGAGCATGAGTGCTCCACCAGAGAAAACTTTCTTGACTACAAATGGTCCTTCATAGTTCGGAGTCCACTTGCCCCTGTGGTCTGTATGCGGAGGGAGGATTCGTTTCAGCACAAGATCCCCTACTTGGTACTCCCGGTGCCTGACTTTCTGATCGAAGGCTCTCTTCATTCTTTTCTGATACAACTGCCCATGACAGATTGCAGCCAATCTTTTCTCTTCAATCAGACTCAGTTGTTCGTATCGGGACCGGACCCATTCTGCTTCATTCAGCTTAACATCCATCAGTACTTGTAAGGAGGGTAATTCGACTTCAACAGGTAGGACTGCTTCCATACCATACACAAGCTGATACGGTGTTGCCCCAGTGGATGTTCTGATTGACGTGCGGTACCCATGCAAGGCAAATGGTAGCATTGCATGCCAGTCTTTGTATGTGACTACCATCTTCTGCACAATCTTCTTGATATTCTTATTAGCTGCCTCAACAACGCCGTTCATCTTTGGCCTGTAAGGAGAAGAATTGTGGTGTTGGATCTTGAAGTCCCGGCACAGTTCTGCCGTCATTTTGTTGTTTAAGTTGGAACCATTATCAGTAATGATTCGCTCGGGAACTCCATATCCACAGATGATATCTCTCTTCAGAAATCTGGCTACCACTTGCCTTGTAACATTGGCATAGGAAGCTGCTTCGACCCACTTGGTGAAATAGTCAATGGCAACCAAGATGAATCTGTGGCCATTGGAAGCAGTTGGCTCAATCTTGCCAATCATGTCAATGCCCCACATGGCAAAGGGCCAGGGTGAAGACATCACATTCAAAGGATTGGGAGGCACATGCACCTTATCCGCATAAATCTGGCATTTATGGCATTTTCTGGCATAAGCACAACAGTCGGCATCCATTGTGATCCAGTAATAGCCTGATCTTAGCAATTTCTTAGCCATCGCATGTCCTCCAGCATGGGTACCAAAGGATCCTTCGTGCACTTCATGCATTAACAAGTCTGCTTCTGTTCTATCAACGCATCTGAGGAGTACCATATCAAAGTTTCTCTTGTATAGGGAACCATCAGTGTTCAGAAAGAAACCACCAGCAAGCCTTCTCAAAGTCTTCTTATCATTGGAAGATGCCCCAGGTGGGTATGTTTGATCCTCCAAGAAGCACTTAATGTCATGGAACCAAGGCTTATCATCTTTGACAACATCTGCTGCGAATACATATGCTGGTCTGTCAAGTCTGGACACTGAAATTTGAGGTACAAAGTTGGCAGCTTGAACTTTGATCATGGATGAAATGGTGGCAAGAGCATCTGCAAACTGATTCTCGTCCCGAGGGATATACTCAAGCTTGACTGTTGTAAAGAAAGTCAATAACCTCCTTGTATAATCCCTGTAAGGTATCAGATAATCCTGGTGTGTATACCATTTGCCGTTGGTTTGATTAACTACCAGAGCTGAATCTCCGAATACAGTCAATGTTTTGATCCTGAGGTCAATGGCTTCCTCAAGACCCATAATGCAAGCTTCGTATTCAGCTTCGTTGTTAGTGCAGTTAAAGGTGAGCTTTGCCGAGAAAGGCATGTGAACTCCCTTAGGTGTAATGAGTACTGCACCAACACCACGACCATTCATATTAACAGCCCCATCAAACATCATAGTCCATTCTTCTTCCGGGTCAGGCCCTTCAGTGTGAACAGTCTCTTCATGATCTTTTGCTTTTATGAACATGATGTCTTCATCGGGGAAGTCAAATCTCATAGGCTGGTAATCATCAATAGGTTGCTCAGCAAGATATTCAGACAATACACTGCCCTTGATGGCTTTCTGAGAGGTGTACTGAATGTCATATTCTGTGAGGATCATTTGCCATCTTGCAACCCGTCCGGTAAGCGCTGGCTTCTCGAAAATGTACTTGACTGGATCCATTTTGGAGATCAATAAGGTAGTGTGGGTCAACATATACTGTCTCAGTCGGCGAGCAGCCCACGCTAAAGCACAGCAAGTTTTCTCGAGCAGTGAATAACGTTGTTCACAGTCGGTAAACTTTTTACTTAGGTAGTATATTGCATACTCTTTACGACCAGACTCGTCATGCTGGCCCAACACACACCCCATTGACTCTTCTAATACTGTCAAGTACATTATCAGAGGTCTTCCTTCAACTGGAGGCATAAGGATTGGAGGCTCTTGTAAGTACTCTTTGATCTTGTCAAAAGCCTTTTGGCAGTCTTCATTCCACCTGACCGTCTGTTCTTTTCTTAAAAGCTTGAACAAGGGTTCACAGGTTGCAGTAAGGTGAGATATGAACCGTGAAAAGTAGTTCAATCTACCTAGAAACCCTCGAACTTCTTTTTCAGACTTTGGTGCAGGCATTTCTTGAATGGCTTTAACTTTATCAGGGTCAACCTCAATCCCTTTCTAGCTTACAATAAAGCCCAACAGCTTACCAGATCGCACCCCGAACGTGCACTTGTTGGGGTTCAATTTCAGTTGGTACTTCCTCAGACGCTTGAATAGCTTCAGTAGATTCACCAGGTGGTCTTCTTCCGTGAGGGACTTGGCAATCATGTCATCCACATAACATTCAATTTCTTTATGGATCATATCGTGGAATAACGTCACCATAGCCCGTTGATATGTTGCACCAGCATTCTTCAGTCCGAATGGCATCACCTTGTAACAGAACGTGCCCCAGGGTGTGATGAAGGTTGTCTTCTCCATGTCTTCAGGTGACATCTTGATCTGATTGTATCCTGAAAATCCGTCCATGAAGGAGAATACCGAGAACTGAGCCGTGTTATCAACCAATACGTCGATGTGAGGTAATGGGAAGTCGTCTTTCGGGCTGGCTCTGTTCAGATCCCGGTAATCAACACACATTCTTACTTTGCCGTATTTCTTAGGCACAGGTACTATATTAGCAACCCACGGTGGATAGCTAGTCACAGCAAGGAACCCGGCGTCCCACTGCTTTTGTACCTCTTCTTTGATTTTCATTACCATGTCTGGGCGAGTACGGCGCAGTTTCTGTTTAACCGGCGGGCAATCTTCTCTTAAAGGCAGCTTGTGCATAACAATGTTGGTGTCCAACCCTGGCATATCTTGATAAGACCAAGCGAACACATCCACATATTCCTGAAGCAGGTCAATCAGTTGTTTCTTCACTGAGTCTTGTAAGCAGGCCCCGATTTTAACCTCTTTCATGTCTTCATCCGTACCAAGATTAATCGTTTCGACCTCCTCCTGATGAGGAGTGATAACCTTCTCCTCTTGTCTTAACAACCTGGCTAGCTCTTCAGGAAGCTCATATTCTTCTTCAACCCCTTCATCAGCTTGATTGATTGGATTGTCAAAGTCATACGAAGTCATAGCCGTGTTGTTGTCGGTGCGGTCTGGAAAGCACTCTCTGCAAGGGTTTAGATTGTTCATTTTAGTGATTGATTTTAATCTTGTTTAGAAAAAGTGAAATGAAGTTATCATTTTGAAAACATAGCCATTTATTTTTTTGTACAAAAAGAAAAATGGAAAAACAGTGAGCGGAAAAGAAAAAAACTCATTTGCAAAAGATGTCTGATTGTCATTGATTGATCTATTTGCACAAAATTACAGATGGCCCGATTACAAAATGAGTCTTGTCATCTTGGGCAAGATGCAAGACTTGATGCATGCTTAAAATACAGGAAATAATAATTACTCTGCAGGAGTAACCCTTATAATTTCCTGGGAAGACCAGTTTGAGATACGGCTCCCCGGGATCCTTGGACGTATCCAGCTTTCCAGGTTGCGCTCGCTTTCATCCTCGTCTTCCAAGTTGTTCACGGCATCTGGGGTGAGCATCCCCCCACTGAAAAAACTGGGCTTCTTAGCAGCCTCTGCTTGATCTTGTTGAGTTGGTTTGTAACCCAACCCAAATCTATCCTCCTTCTTCTCCACGGGCAGCAACTTGCCCCAGCCTTGGGCAGTCCCCTCTTCAACAACCTTCCGGGCTTGTTGATAAGATGTCATTGAGGTTCAAGGTACAGCGGATGCTTCATTTATGTTCAAGGCCTCAAACCCCTGACTCATAGTTTCGTGGATCTTCCCATCCATCTCAATGTATTTGTATGTAGCCAGATGGCTAACAAAAATATCTTCTTCACCACAAATGGTGATGATCTGGCCCTCCCACTCGAATTTTAACTTCTGGTGAAGGGTAGACGTAACTGCGCCAGCGGCATGAATCCAAGGTCTACCCAACAAACAGCTGTAGGCCGGTTGAATGTCCATCACATAGAAGGTTATTTTAAAAGTCTGTGGGCCAATCATCACTGGCAGATCAATCTCTCCTAGCACTGATCTCTTAGAGCCGTCAAATGCTCTCACTACCAAATTACTTGGACGCAACGCCAAGCCATCATATTCCAGCTTCACCAAGGCTTTCTTTGGTAAGACATTGAGTGAAGACCCAGTGTCTACCAGTACATGTGATAGGACAGCACCCTTGCATTCGAGAGTGATGTGTAAAGCCTTATTGTGGTTACAACCCTCAGCCGTTAGATCAGCATTGGTAAAACCTAATCCATGGCTTGTATTGAAATTTGCTACCACGGTCTTCAGCTGATTAACGGTGATCTCCTCTGGCACATATGTTGCGTGCAAGACTTTTAGTAATGCATTCCGGTGAGCTTCGAAACACATCAGCAGGGATAAAATGGTGATTTTTGAGGGAGTTTGGTGAAGCTGATCCACCACTTTATAGTCACTCCTCTTGATAATTCTCATAAACTCGTCTACATCTTGTTCAAAAGATGTCTTATGTGTTTCTTTGAGAATGGGCTCTTCAGCTATTACACTCTTTCCCTTTGCTTTGGCAGCAGCTTCTGCTTCGGCATTAGGTCTTTGTGATTGCGAGGCAAAAAGGCGTCCGCTTCTGGTGAAGCCTCCGCCTCCCCCGACATTACCAATCTGTGGAGAGGATGTTGAAGAGTCAAGAGTGATTTTCTCCCCATTGCAGTAAAGGTCAGAGCCATAATGCCAAGGGATGGCATTAGTGCTTTCATATGGAACAGGCCCAGGTACCATGATGGTAACCGGGCTGACTGCAGCAGAGGAGGGTGTTGCAATGGTATGTGGATCATAGTAGATGGTGACCGGTGATCTGGTAGGAGATGCCACTGTTTGTTGTTGAAAATTGTTGTTCGGAGGAATACTTGACGGATCATAATAAATAGTGACTGCTGAGATATTTGCTGGTGTTGTAGGAGAAGATTCTGAATAGAGGGGTGCTGATGTTGTAAAAGGAACGTTTGTTGATATCTGGTTTGTTGAAGTGATATTTGAAGCATTTGTTGATGAAACTGAAGAATTGTTTGGAATGATTGTCGTTGCAGTTGTAGGAGATTCTGGAATTGTTGTTAAGGAGATTGCTGGATTGGTAGGTATTGATGTTGTGATTTGAAGTAGGCCACTCTGGATGAGACCATCTATGCCATCTCTCAAGTTATCACACCCATTCACTGAAATGTTGCAATAAGCACATCCTAGCTCACATCCAGGGAACATTTGACATTCAAGGAGTTGAGCTTTAATCTCTACCAAGGGTGTCCAAATCTGCCCCACACAGGTTATTAAGTAAGACGGCTTATCTTCTTCAATAACATTGATTCTGAGTCCACCGTGGTTGGGCATAGGATTTTTACTGACATTTGGCGGGGGTGCAAAGTTTAGAGCTTTGGAATCCACTAGATCCTGTACTTTCATGTGCAAAGCTCTGCACTTCTCTGTACTGTGGCCAGGTGCATTCGAGTGAAAAGCACATCTGGCGCTGGCATCATAATTTCTGGGCAGACTGGCAGGATCTGGAGGTGCCAATGTCCTTAGCTCAACTAGGTTGAGTTTCAGGAGTTGTGGCAGTAATGCGGCATAAGGCATAGGGATCGGATCGATCACCCTATTGGCCTGAGAAGGTCTCTGTTGAAACGGTCTTTGCTGATTGTTGTTGCTGGTGTTGTTGTAGTTTCTCTGAGGAGGATACTGAGTTTGTTGCTGGTAGTGGGGTTGTTGTGGTTGATAAGCTGGTTGTGGATGAATTGGAGCGGGAATGGTGACAGCTGCCACAGACCTATGAACATACTGGGGTCTGCCCCTGCTGGCATGGATAACATTAGTCTCACCAGTTCTTCTTGGGCCCACAAAAGGCTTTCTTGGGTTGCTGGATGAGCTTGCACCGTTGTCAGAAATTTTGCCCATCTTTAACAGGCTCTCAATTCTTTCTCCAGCTATGACTACATCTGCAAAGCTGGTGGAAGAAAAGGCAGCTAGCCTATCAATGTATGTCCCTTGGAGGGTGTTCATAAACATGTCGGCCATCTCCCTCTCCGACATGGGTGGCTGGACAGCAGCAGCAAGCTGTCTCCACCTCTGGGCGTACTCCCGGAAGCTTTCTCTGGATGATTGTGACATTCCCATCAGGAGGGTCCTGTTGGGAGCCATATCCAAGTTGTACTGGTATTGTCTAATGAAGGCCTCGGCCAAGTCCTTCCAGCATCTGATGGTTTCTCTAGTCAAATGAGAGTACCATTCCCTTGAAGCTCCTGTTAAGCTATCCTCAAAATAAAACATCCATAGCTTTTCATCCATGGTATATGCCTTCAGCCTCCCAGAAAGGATTGAAAGTGGGTTCGCGGACAGGAAGTTCCGTTGTACTTCTCAAAGCACGGAGGTTTAAACTTGTGGGGAATCCTGACCCCGTCCACTAAGCCCATGTCCATAACATCAAAACCCAAAGAGTTTTGAGACTCCAAGGACCTTAATTTTTCAGCAATTTCATCTAGCCTTCTGTCATAGGCCTCATCCCCAGCTCCCATTACAGTGAACTGATCTTCCTGGGGGTCTTCCTGCAGCACTCTGCCTGTAGTAGCATTCCCTTGCACATTAGCAGGGATGTTGATCTCTGGATGAAGGTGGGGTCCAAATACAGGTGGGTTGATATGAGGCTGAACCCTCTCATTGTTGCTTGTTCCACCAGTCCCTAGATGGGGGTCTTCCTGAGTCTGCCTTTCTACCAAAGCTCTTAATCTTTCTTGGCTCTGTGCCAATCCATTCATCACCTCCATAAACTGTGTCATCTGATTCCTCATTTCCAGTCTCTCATTGGCCATTTGGGTCCTGACCTCTGTAAGGTCCTGTTGTACCTGGTCAATCTGTATACCCGGAAGGTTGTTGCGGGAAGGATATCTGTGTGGACGGTTGAGTGGGAACACCCGACGTCGAGCAATAGTTCCTGAGATCACAACAGAGTTAGTAACAACAAAACAAACCTACAAAACAAATAAAGGTTAGTATGCAATGCAGTATGCTTATTTGTTTCCAAGGTATCCGGCTTGGCACTTGGTTTTGACCTTTCCAGACCCCTGAGGAAGATGCTTTTGATGTTTCTTGGAAGAACTCAGATAAAACAAACCAATACATATATTACAAAAAGTGAATGATACATAGTTTGTTTTTCACAATACATGCCCCTAAGGGATCAAAATACAACATAAGAAAGAAAAGTACAATGAAATGAAAGCAACAACAAGCAAAAGTCAGACACCAAGACCAAACTCATCCTCCTGAACTTCCTTTAGAAGTGCTTCAGTCACAGGATCAGCTGGACGCTCTGTGAGGTTCCTGATAAGAAGATTCCTGGTGGCAATAGCTGCAGTTAGCTTCTTGTGTCTGCTCTGGTCCTTTGACCTCTTCACACCAGCCCTGATCTTCAATTCTGAGATCTCCTTCTGGGCTGCTAGCAGGGCTTCCTGTTGCTCCTTTGCACTAGCCTCCAACTGCTAAATCTTGTCCTGAGTCCTTTTATCTTCCTGAGTACGAGCTTCGGTGATCCTGACCCACCTAGCTTGACTCTCTTTCAGATACAAATCAGTCCTGGCCTTCTGGAACTAAGCCTCCTTGCAGGCATTCTTCAAGATAATCTCTTCAGCCCTTGACTTCTTAATGTAGTCCTCTGAATTCTCAATCCTAGCTAGATGCTCCACCTTTAGCTTTTCCAACCTTTCAATGTCCAGCCGACCATCACTCCTCTCCCAGAGGGTCTTCTGTAGAGCCTGAGTCAGATTCTCATTCCTCTCTTTCAATTTCTCAAACTCCTTCAGGCTGACAGTAGCTGGAGGTGGTGTTGTGGATGGACCAGGTGCATCCTCAATAGTGAAGGGCATCCCAGAAATTTGAGCCCTGGCATGAGACCACTCATAGTACTGAGCTGAGGCCACATTGTTGCATCTCCCCATAATGGCCATTCCCTTGGTCTGGACATTGTCCCAAGCCCAGGATGCTTACCTGACAATGGCTAGATTAGGCTTAATCTCACAATAAAGGGTTTCAGCCAAGTCTTGTGCTCTAGGAGGGTGGACCAATGCATAGCCCAATTGTCTTTTGAATAGCAGGGGGTTGTAGTTGATGCAACCCTTCACTCCTATCAGAGGTACATTGGGGAACTGCCCACAACTAGTAATGATGTCCCTGCCCTTGGTGCTCTGAGTGCACCACCTGATGTCATCTGAGGTCAAAGCAACAAGTCTTCTAGCCCAATTCCTCTGTTGGCGAGGATTCAAGAATGCATCAGTCTTGGGCAAGTGTTTGAGCAGCCAGGTATGGAACAGGGGAGCACAGCATCTCACCAACCTTCCTCTTTGCTTTTCATTCCTTTGGTGAACAGAGTAGTAGAAATCTCCCAGTAAGGTGGGCACTGGGTTCCTCAGAATGAAAAGGTGAATGGCATTCTTGCTAATAAATTTAGGCTCGTCTGCAAAAAGTATAACCCCATATCTGTTGAGGGCTAACAAAGCACAGACTGCCTTCCATTCTCCCAAGGAGGCCTTCAGGATGGCCTGAGAAGTCAAGAAATCCAAATGCAGACCAGAGATTCCTGCCTTGGTTGTCATGTTCTGCCCAATCAGACAAGGTTCCAGATACAATGCCTTTGCCACTTCTTCAATACTGGGAAAAGCCATCTCAGGGTTGAAGGGGACACCACCCCTGACAGGTACACCAATCAGTGATGAATACTCTTCCAACAAGGGTCCCAACTGAAAATCCTGGAAGGTGAAGCATCTCAAAGGAGGATCATAGAACTGTAAACAAGTGTGAATCAAGCTCCTCTGGGAAGGGTCGAAATCCATAACCACATCAAGGATGCCTCCATAATGTTCTCTGAATAGTGGTATATGGTCTGGAGTAATCAGAGCCTGGACCTTCCTGATGCCAGCCAGCTCAGGCTCAAAGAAATGATAGGAGATGTTGCTCTTCTTGGGTGCCATGTTGCTGAAGAAGAGCTGAAATAGATGCTGATGATGATGACTGATACTAGAAAATGGGCCACTGGTAGGCTGATGCTGGTGATGCAGGTGACTGAAGCAGGTAGCTGATGAACAAAGGCCTATGCAGATGAAGGGGTCAAAACCAAGCCAAAAGTAATATGGATACCCTGAAAAACAAATAAGCAAATGTTAAATGATGCAATGATGATGTATGCAAATGATATGCAAGGGTTTGTGATCAAGCTGGATCTGATTGCTGCTTTGATATAGGTCCATGTATGTTCAAGAAATCCAGATGGAGGTTCATAAGTCCAGTAACCAAGGTGGGGGACTCAAATAAAGAGTCACATGTCCAGGGTTAGAAATCACAAGAACTGTTCCAAAATGGAGTACTCTTAATCAAAACAAAGTAACAGGGTATGCTGAGGTCAAGGGTACCTGCAAACCTGTAAACAGCCCAACCCCCTCACAGGTGATGTTCTAAAACAAGGATCCTCAGACTTGGATCAGTTATGAGAAGTGTAAACACTTCTAACCCGGAGGCACAGTGTTTACAATAACCATAAAAGATCCTCCTCTAATTCACCTCAGTTTCTGAAGGTCAATACTAAAGGTCATCCAGACTTAGCAGGCTTCCCAGATAGCCCTAGCACTACAGGAAATCTGTAGCACAGAGTTCTCAAGAAGAAACCCATATCTGAACCGTGTTTCATATTCCCGCACCAGACCGAAATGGAATGGGAAAGAACATGAACCACTCTAGCCTAGGTGTCACTCAGGTCCCAGGTACAGGACCTTAAACTCTCAATAGAACACCCACCCACCAAAGAAACAAAACAGATCCAGCCAGCACAGTATGACAGTATGATATATGCAAAGCTATAAAGAAAGCAATAAAACAACTGTACATAAACAAAATAAATATACAACACAAATAGCACATAACACCCCAGTAAACACAAATCAAACAAGCGCTAGGAGGAACCCACGAAAAGAACCAGAAGCCCTGGTTGCAGTATAAGGTTTCCCCAGCAGAGTCGCCAAGCTGTCGCTCCCAAAAGATGAGACCGGGCTCAAATATGGTACAGACGCGAACGGTCGGTGAAAGGATGAAATGAAAAGAGTCGCCAGCTAGGCATTTTTATCCCGGAGGAAAGGCAATGCTGCATAGACCTAGAAAGATATGGATAAGACGGTTGCGAACCAGAGAGACTGAGAAAGGGGGTTGGTTACAACCTGGGAAGGTATTAGCACCCAGATTGTCCGCCGTACTCGACGGGATCCACGCTTAAAAGATTTGTGTTTTAAAGGGGTAGTGTCAGTGCAATTTGTGTATAAAGAGCTGGAAAAGGATGTACAGGTGTCAGTGTAAAAGAAGTGAAGTGTATAAGTGAAGTGTCAGTGTAAGGACAAGAGTGAAATGCTCATGATAATGAGGCTAAGAATAATGCTGGAAGGAGGGGGAATATACAGAGACTTTTGTTCGATAACTGTTAAGTTATGCCTATGTACCCTCTCGTGCAATGAGGAAGTCAGAACACCGTAGTTCGACCCAAAGAGACTGAAAGATGAATTGACTTGTGAACTTCTTAGTTGTCTATGCTCAAGTGTATGACCTGTCTGGCTCAGGTGCAAACTGTCTTGCATTAGACGGAAGAAGCAAGTTCTCGTTCGTGAGTGAAGATGATGAGAAAAGAATCCCGAAGGAGACGATTATTGTTTGTTTTTGGTATTTTCAGTCTTTTATTGCTTTTGAGAGTTTGCCATAAATTAATGAGCTTAAGCCTAAACCAATGGATTTAGTAAACTCATCACATCTTCCCTCTGATTAGGGGTAATGAGAATACCTTAAGTGTGAAGTCAACTTCTCACACTTAATCACCATGGTGTAGAATTAAGATCATTAACCTACTTGTGATTATTTAAATGTTTTTGTTGTTTTTGTTTAGTGTTAAGTAATGATATTAAGCCATAATCAATGATTAAACAGACTCATTACACCATCCTAATAGAAGGATAATAGATGAGAATGTTTAAGCTGAGGAAGGCTCCTCAACTTAATCCATGATTAGGGATTAAACTCATGACAAAACAAAGCCTTTATTAGATGGATTTTAATTAGTGATAAGATGAAGAAGTGGATTTTTTATGATTTGTAAGACAACTTGAGGGGGACTTGTCCATTAACACTAGGGTTAGTCTTTCTTAACCAATTAAGGAAGAATTAGAACCCTAATGCAAGGCCCAAGTTACAAGCTTGATGTCTTGATGATTATTATGTGGATTGATTAAAGGAGTTAAACACATTAAGGGTTTAACACTTAGGATTAAAGTTATACACTCCATCCTAATAGAAGGATGCAGGCATAAGCTTAATCACAAAGCCTTAAAACCTTTAAGGTTTAGTCCCTGATTGTGAGATGAGAAGAGAAGACTCAATGAGACACAAAGGTAAAACTAAGTGGGGAGACTAATCAAAACCCTAATCATTGTCATGCTTGGTTGTTCCTAAAGTTTGTGAGGATTACAAGAGAAATCTTCAGAGGAACCACCAGGAAGCAAATGAAAGGAGCCAAGAGAAGCAAAGTCACTTGCTTCATTTAAGAAGACAAGTCACTTGAAGGAAGAAAGTAAGAAGAAGAAGAAAGAGCAAGCTCAATCTCAAACACAAAACAAAATGCAGCAAGGATGCATAAGAGAGATGAAAAGAAATTGTGAGAAGTGAAGGCAAATTCACTTCTCAAAGTTGCTTACCACCTGAAAAGTTAGTGAAAGAAATGCAATGCAATGCAACATGAGATGAAATGGCATGATGCAAATCAAAACCATAAGCATATATGAGATGATAATGATGCTATGAGATGATGCAAACATGAAACAAGGCATGGGGATGATCACACAAACAAATGACTGCAAGAGAAGCAAGCTTAGAACCATGAACATACATGAAAAGTTATGAAATGCAAATGACATACAACATGGCAAATGAAAGATGCAATGATCAAACATACTTCTAACATGTCTTAAGATGTCTAATGAATCAAATGGATGCACAAAATGCCATGGTAAGTCATGATATGCAAGCAAATGCAAGATGAATGCAAAAAGAAGCCCAAATTAGGGTTTATGATCAATGCATCAAACAAAAACCAAAACCAGAAACAAACATCAAGATAAAAAATTGAAAATGCCCTCAAAGGAACCCTAAACCTATACCAACTCACTGCCCAAAGGAGAGGTTCCAACTCTTAACCTAATTAGGGTTATGAATTTCCTAAGATTTCTAGGGTTTTAGGGTACCTTGACAAGAAAAATATCAAACAAATTGAAAATGAAAGATCAAATCATGCTAATTTAATCTCACAAACTACATGATATGCAAGACACAATGCAAAAAGAATCAAAGTCCAACTCCCAATGGTTAGGCATAAATGATTTTTTGAAGATTGGATCAAAATAATGCTTTGAAATTGAATTAATTCCATGAAAAATTGTCAAAATGCATCAAGATCAAAAAAGAAATTTGGTTTGAGGGTTGGACAATGTTTCTAAATGATTTTAAAGATTTCATGAATTTTTTGGTGATTTTTAAATACCTAAAAGTATTTTTAATTAATTAATCCTCATTAATTAATTAAAAATAATCTTTTAAATGATTTAAAAATATTTTTTAATGCAAAAAATAAAAATAAAAATATTTTTGGTTTCTGAAAATTAATAAAAGTTTATACAAAAATTTTCAGAATTTTTTAAAATTGTTTTACTATTTTAAATTAAATGTACAAAAATAATGGATTAAAAAGAAAATAAAATTAATTAAATGAGAAGTATGCAGGATGGAAGGCTCAGATTGAAACTGGGGAAGGGCCTGTTGACTTGGCGCGTAATCCAGTGGTCACAATTCAAATCTGGTTAATTAACTAATTAAACCTAATTAATTAAGTTAAATGGAAATTATGAATTAATGATATGATCTAAGCCATTGGTCCACACGCGGGAAACATAATCCTAGGGTCCAGATTCAAAACACACTAATTACTCAGCTAAACCCTAATTAGGGCAAACTAACCTCAGGCGGCCGGAACAGTGGTTCCGGTCGTCTTCTCCGGCGGGTCAAAAACCCTAGAACATGCTACAGGCCACCATTCATCAAATTGAAACCAGGGAAATGATCCTCTATCCAAACCCCATTCAAATCACCCTTCAAACAACATTTATCATCCAAAAACAGAGAGAATCGAATCAAACAAGTTTCACGGGTGAAGTTTCAGAGAGCCATGAAATGATCATTTCATCACTATTTTCAATTCCAAGGACATCATTATGATCAGTACAACATACACTTTCATTTTATAACAATAAAAACAAGTTCTGTGAGAAAGTGTTCTTGGCCATACCTGAGCTGGAAAGCTTCAATGGTGAGCTTCCAGAACCTCCCGCTTGTGCAAATGAACTCCCTTGGCCCTTCTGAACTCAATGGAATGCCTCAAAACTCTTGTTGATGGCTGATTTGTGAAGGTGAGTTCTGGTGTAGCTGATTTCACAGTTGTGTTCTAGAGGGTTTCAAGCTGTTTTAATGGTGGATTCTGGTTCTTTGGAGGATGTATGATTTATTGGTGAAGGAAAAATGAAGGTTTGATGGCTGGATAGAGAGATTCGAAGAAGAGGAGTTTTTGACAGTTTTTGGAGGGTGCTGTGTTGTGTGTGTTTCAGGCTTGCTCTTCTCTTGCTTTATGACTCTTAGACAATCCACAAACAATCCCAGCAATCTAGGGGGGCTGGTGTACACTGTGGGATTAGTATGGGAGATTTTGCCAAAAAAGTCAAGTTGATTTGTACTTGCAGCATGGGCTATGTCAGCAACAGTCTGGAGGCTTGTCTTTCCTCAGCTTGAGTCAAGGATGGCCCTTGGATGGCTTATGAAAGGCTGCTGCATCTGGATCATGAGCTAGAGAGGTTTTTGCAACTTGCCCACTTGTGCTATCTCATGATTTTGGCTATGTGAATGTGAGAACTCTTGCTGGATTTTTGATGTGGAATGCCTCATTAGATCATGACAATGCATAGAAACAAACTAGTTATCACATAACTCCTTTGAGAATGATTTTGCCAAAAATCCCTCTTTGCATTTCCATGTAAAATGACTTATGAAAATGTGAAAATCAAGGCAAATGAATGAGAAATCCCTTGGGCCAAATCTGATTTTAGGTCATGTGTAGCATTGGTATGATGATTAGAGGTCATGTTGAAGTCACATAAAGGCTTGCCATGAGAAATTGCAAGTTTTCCATTTGGTGCAAAAGTGAATTTTTAATGATTTTGCTCAACTTTGCAAGACCATAACTTTTGATCCAAAATGAATTAGGTCATGTTCTTGTACTTTTTGAAAAGGGAAAGATCTATTTTACAACTTTCATGACCAAATTTTTTCCATTTGAAGCATTTTTTAATCAAAAAGTAAAGGTTGAAAAAGTTTCCTAAAATGGCAATTTCATTAAAAGTCAAACTTTCCCAAAAAGTCAACTTTGCAAAATACTTGAAATTCTTCAATTTTGTGAACTTCTAACATCTTCCATGATCAAATAAAGATCATATACAATCAAAATGATGAAGAACACCCTTTGGTTGGGTCATTGGGGGCCTCAGATGCCCTGATTTCACACTGACTTGCTTGAAAAGTCAACTCTTGATCAGATGACTTCCCCATGGAATTTCTTCATGAAAATTGATATGCATACTCCCTATACCACATAGAGACCAATAGAAACAAGAATGACCAAAAAATTTGGAGTTATGGCCTCTGAAACCAAAACCCTAATTTTAGGTCATCTGTGCAGTCAAACCTGGCTCTGCTTCCATGCCATTCTCAGTTCTTGTGATTCTTTGACATTCTTGACTTTGAGAGGATATAATATGATGCTTGAACATACATGGACCCCTTTGAATTGATTGATGGCCTTTGGAGTGGCTCAAAAAGCTCTTGGATTGCTCAGATCACAAACCCTAGATGCAGATGACTTTGAATCTATGCAGTGAATCAAAAATGTGATATGGGATGGTATGATTGAGTTTATGCATATGAAATGATCACAAGCCATGGTGTGAATGGGTGAGGGAAAATTTGGGGTGTTTACACATGGGTATCATACATTCGTCCGCACTTCAACAGGGGCAACCCCTTTCTTACTTGTTTATAGTACAAAAGCAGTGGTCCTAGTTGAGGTTGAATCCCATCAATGAGAGTTCTAATGGAAGCCAAGTTGAATGAGATTGAATGGTGTCAAAGTAGATTTGATCAGTTGAATTTGATTGAGGAAAAGAGAATAATAGCTTTGTGTCATGGTAGATTGTACAAGCAAAGAATGAAGAAAGCTTTTGACAAGAAGGTCAAACCTCGTGTATTCAGATAAGGGGATCTCGTGCTAAAAAAGATCCATTCTTTCGTTACAAATTCTAGAGTCAAGTGGACTCCTAACTATGATGGCCCATATGTTGTTAAGAAAGCCTTCTCTAGTGGTTCATTAATTCTTACAACTATGGATAGTGAGGAAATCACTTCATTCTGTGAAATTGGATGTAGTCAAGAAATACTTCGCCTAAAAGAATAAAAGAACAACTCGCTAAGTTGAAAACCCGAAAGGCCAGCTTAGGAAAAAATGAGCATCTCGGTGGATTGTAAACCCGAAAGGGCGGTCCGGGAAAAATTAGAGACATAAACATAAATAATTATCCCGGTAGATTGAAAACCCGTAAGAGCAATCTAGGCAAAAGTTATGGATCATGGCAAGTAACTGCATCGACAGACTGGATCACTTGAAACAATTGGGGATTTCAAATTCTATCCCTCAATAGAATTGCCCTTCAAAGACTCTTATTCACTCACCCTTGACTGAAGTTTCAGACACGGTGGAGTTCAAAGTTGATAGGGAGAATAGTGATCATTATATTTCAATGTTGTCCTTTTACATGTATTTACCATTTTCAAACTTGTAATGATCCATGGAGTCATGCCATTTCCTGACTACCATTCTATCAATGAATTTGAGCTTTTATCCAATTATTTGTAGTTATTTATGTTGTTTCTGTTTCCAAAATTTCAATTTATTTTTTATGGTGATTTTTGAAACAAATATAATGAATTGAATTTTTGAAGATTATAAAAACATTTTTCTTTTGATATATGAATCAAGAGAGAATATCAACAGTGACTCCAGGGATGGTAAAATCTTGATATTAATGATGTTTTATTTGGTTGTTTCTCTACGGAATTCCCAAATAATCTTGGCACGTTGATATTAATGATGTTTTATTACCCAACAACAAGTAGGAGCGGGGATGGTTTGTTGTACAAATGTTCCCAGTTTGAGTTATAATTTCTTCCCCCAAAGAGTTATCAGAAGTGATATTCCTATCACATGAGTATCGCAAGCTGAGTTTTGATTTCTTCCTCAGCAAAATATCCTCAGTCGAGTCTTTATTTCTCAGCTTGAGTTGGTTGCATCCCCTAATAGAAGTATTGATATAGTAGTCAGTTTAGTGGTTTTCTTTTACCTGGTGGTATGTATTGATTAAAAATCTCTCAGAACTGTACTTTTGGCTATGATGATTAACTTCTGGTATCCCTAGTAGGTCTGCATGTGATGTTTTCCTACAGGTTCCTATGTAATCTTCAGCAGGTCTTACACCCTTTCCCAAGTGGAGCAGGAGTGGTCTAATTTTTATTCCCCACAAAATTTGATTCTTGACAAGAATGCCTCTTTCTATAGCAAGGATTGTGGAAGCTTTTCATATCCCTAGCAGATTACTACATTTTCCTCAACATTGAAGTTTCCCTATGCAGAGTTGATATTTTGATACTTCAATAGGCTATGCTTTATTTTCCCTACTGGTAGATTTCCAACTTGTTTCCCAAACATTGTGAAAATATTTGTTCCCATCAGAGTTAAATAAGGATATTTCCCTTTTCTCCCCAAAGAGTGTGGAATATTTTGGTGTTATTGATGTATCTCTGACATGTTATGCTCTCAGAGTGGAATTTCTGATGTTATCCTTTTACGGATTATTGAAGATTGTTTTTTTGGATCAGATCCCCAACAATGTTTCCTCAGTATGAGTTAAGCCTAGTTGTAGGATTTTGTTCCTTTGATGGCTTTTGTTTTTCCCCTGCGGATTTTCAAATTGAATCTCCAGCAGGATTCCTTAGCTTTGTTGCTTTGGATTAGTCGAGTATCCGGTTGTGGTGGTGTTCATGTCACCTATTGCTCATCTTTATGTCTATTTTGGTAGTATATTCATATGCATATTCATGAATTCGCTTTATGCATAACATCATATGTTTGCATTCTTTAATATATCATTGTTCCCTGCTCTTTGGTTTGGATTTTCCCTATAGAGTGTGTGTGTTGTCTTCCTCTTAAGTTTAGAGTGTCGACCATTAAGCAGAAAGTGTTTATCCTTTCTAAATTCCCCACTGATTTTGTTTCTCGTTGATGATATTGATTCATTTTCCTCCCCAATTTATTATCTGGATGGAATTTTCTCCAGTTGAGATATTTCCTCCTTGGGATGAGTCTTGTTTGTCCGTTTCTCTCCAATTTGTTCTTGGATTGAACTTTGGTCTCCTTTGTGAGTTATATTGCTTTGGAATTAAGTTATCACATGTGTGATAATGGGCAATATTTTCTCTCATTTGAGTATATTACTTTGGAATTAAGCTATCACTTGGTTGATAGTGGGTAATATGTCTCCTATTATGTGGTTGATTACCTTAGAATTAAGCTATCCTTGTTTGATAGTGGGTGTCGCTCCCCGGATTTCCATCCTGGTACAAATGCGAAAGTGGCGCGGAAAAAAGAATAGTCGCCAGCCAGGCATTTTTATCCCACAAGAACGGGAATGGTAATGCTGCACAAACCAGAGGAAAAGAAAAGGAAGGACACAGGTCCTGCGAACCAAAGAGACTGAGTTCGGGAGTCGGTTACGACCTGGGAAGGTATTAGCACCCAGATCGTCCGCCGTACCCGACGGGATCCACGCTTGCAAAGAAACTATTTAAAAGGGTGAAGAAATGAAAGTTGCTGCAAAGAAAATGAACTGAACTGAAAAGAAAACTGAGAAAGAAACTGGATAAGAAATCAAAGAGAAAAATGTAGGGAAAATAAAGATTGTGCTCTAACGGGCCCTACCCCGCTGCCTACGTACCTCATCAGGACAATGAGGATCAGAGACGTCGTAGTTCCCCTAACGAGGGGTAGAAAAGAAATTGCTTGTGAATTAAGGCTTGAACTGCCTATGCCATTGCTCAGGTGTTGCAGACTCGGACGACGAGTGCGTAACCGTCTTGCAAAATGACAAGTAGGAGCAAGTTCGCGTATGGAGCGAATGAGATGAGAAAATAATTCTCGAAGGAAAGACGCTTATTGTTTGTTTGTGTATTTTAGAAGCTTTTAGGAGTGTGTCACAAGGAAGTGAACTCAAGCTCTTTTCCATGGAATGTGCACTTGTCACTACATTCCAAGATGGAATAATAGAACAAGCACACTCAAGTAAGGAGAAGATCCCCAAAACTTGAATCCAAAGATTAGGGCCTAGGCTCACTAACTCAATAACTTATTAAGTGTTTTTGGTATTTACAATGAAGAAGTGTTTTTTTATGCTTTTCTTGGTGAAGAAGATACCTTGATCAGACTTGTCCATCATAAGGTAAGCTTGTACTTTCCCAAGATGGGAAGACTACAAGTACCTCATGGGATAAGGATATTGCTCAAGGTATCACTTCAAACTTTATTAAGTGTTTTTTTTAGAGTTATGAGATGAGAAGAGAAGAGGAACCAAAAGGATCACAAAGGTAACAGTCTAATGGGGGACTAAAGAATCCTAAGGGTTATCATGCATGGATATCCTAAGGTTAGTGTGGTTTTCTATCCTAAAGAAGAAAGAAAGAAGAAGAGAAGAAGAATAAGAAGGGGGGATGAGTAAGACCTAATCCCAAACAGCAAAGGGTTAGCACAAGTAAGAATAAGAAGAGAAGAGATGAGATTTGGAGATGTGGAAATCACGTCTACACCTCACACTTACCATAGCCCCTGAAATGGTTAGCAACATAAGCACAAAAGCAAAGCAAAATGAAACAAAAGACATGCCAACATTCTACAAACAGAAGTGAAGTCATATATGCAAATGCTCAATGGATATGCAAGTTACAAGAATGAGAAATGAAGCATGCAAGACAAATATGAAGCATAATGAATCACATGACAACAAATGCAAACTTAAGAAAGATGCAAGGCAAAAATGCACAAACATGGACTCAAGGCACACAACCAGAACCAAATCAAGTTGAAGAAAAGCTTTAGAAGCAAGAGAGATGAAGAGAAGAGAGGCACAAGACCAAACAATCATAAAATGGAAGGAAAGAAGTAAGGAGATGAAATGACAGCACCTAAGAAAAGATGAACTTAAAAGATAAGCAAAACACAAAAATTTCCAAGACACAAACCATAACCTAAGATCATAAAGGAACCCATACCCCAAAGAGACCCCAAATGAGAAGAAGAAGTTGGCAAAAGTGCCCTTCTAAGCTAATGAGAGAGCTTATGATCACAAAGAAGCAAAATGGGACAAGGTAAGAACAAATATTCAAATCAAATCAACAATGCATCTAAAAATTCCACAACTTAGGACAAATGATCCTCAAACATGATATAACAAGACACCAAAAGGATTGGGAGAAATTCAGAAGCTAGATAGGTCAATTGAGGGCAAGAACATGAACTAGGGTTAAGAAACTTGACTTACAAGGCAAGGACCAAAACCCAATGAACAAATTTCTAAAAATCAGGGGAAAAATCACATATAAACTACATCATCTTAGGAATCCAGAGCAAAAAGAATTAACACAAAACTCAAAAAGATGAACCCTATGGAAATTGAACAAGACAGGGTACTCAAAAAGGACTTAAAAAAGAATTAATGAAGAGGAACAATTAAATGACACGTGGATAATGAAAATAAATGGAAAATAAAAATATAGAAAAATAAAGAAAACTCAATTGGACACTCAAGAATTATTTTGGAATTTTTGATGATTGGAAGTATTTTTAAAAATAAGAAGCAAAATGGAAATAAAAGAAAATAAAAGAAAAAGAAATAAAATACAAAAGATGCTGGGAGGTGTGGATAGTCAAGATTCACGTTCAAATGAATTGGGCTTATGGTGAAAGGGGGTACGAATATCAACAATGGCCCAATAGTCTGCGTTGGTATATAGAATAATGGTGGAAATTCAGAGAAAAATAAAGGAAAATAACATGGCCGTGAGATCAAAGCAACGCATCTGGTGAATCTCCTCATTAAATGACATGGCAGTTTGATTGGGTGAGAGGCTGAGGCGCATGGTTGTTATTGTGAGGTGAGAAACATTTGGGATTAAAATAGAAAGCTGAATGCACGTGATCAGGAGGGTGTGTCACTTAGTGATGTGTCAAGATCTGGGCGTGTGAGGGAAAGATCCAAGGGCTCAGGGACTGTTTTCAAGCTCACAAAACCCTAATCAAAGATTTGAAGAATCCGGTGACCGGAGCTAGGGCTCCGGCACCGGAAATTAAACCAGATGAACAAACATCAATGAAAATTAACAAATAGCTCCAGATTGACTAAACAAGGGGCCCTGAGATCAAATATGAGCATGAAAAGTTCAAAAACTCAAAGAATCTCCTGGATCGAATGAAAACAGGTGTGACCATGAAACTTTGAAATCACATTACAAGCTCATTTATGCACCAAATTCGAAACCACAAACAGCAGAACAACCAGCAAACATCACAAATCAAGATGCACACTGTCGTACCCCGAAAAATACGACCTCACGCGATCCGAATGGATGGAGCCGCGCGCCGGACGGACTGAAGAGTCGCCACCTAATTCTATTTATTCCCAAAGAGGGAACGGGAAGATATAGATACAACCCGGGAGGAAAAGGATGAGGACAAAGGTCAACGGAACCATTTCCTGGGTTCGGGAGTCGGTTATGCAGGGGGAAGGTATTAGCACCCCCTACATCCATCGTACTCGATGGGAACCATCTAAGTTAACGCGCTCGAAAGGATGTCTATGCTTAAACGAATTGCTTGCTAGAGGGAAATAAGTTGAATTATAAGTTAGATTGAACCTAGGTGCTCGGCAAGGATTGAGATCCTCGTGCCTACGTACTCCCGTCTGCAATGGGAAAGTCAGAGCCTCGTAGTTCGGCCTACTAAGGGTAATGGATGTTGGTTTTATTACCTTTCGTCGATGAAAGGGTTTAGGAGTTGAAATGTACTAAAGACTATGGATAGTTTATCTCTCCCAACAAGACGAGCGTCCTGCGTCGAAATAATCGGAGCGAGTAACGAGAGCTCGTTATCCTCCTTTCTACCGCTTAAAGCTCGTGGCGTACAGATCTTCTCGTATTTATTAAAGTGTTTTATTTCCTAAGACCGCTTGATGTTGGATCAAGGGTTTGGATCTAATCGAAACGTTTTGGTTTTTTGAGGTTTAAAGGGTGCATGCAAATGGAGGTTATTTTTGTGGTTTGTTAGCGAGGCACGAAGCTCGGCTCGCAAAGATAGGTGGATCCTAATAAACGAAAAGAATAAAAAAAGTGCGAGTGTGCAAATGCAATCGCTTGGCGTTGGACCAAGGATTCAGAAATAAAATGCGATAAATAAAAGTGCGTACAAAGTAATGGGAGAGGGATACAAAATAAATATAAGGGATTGCGAGAAATAAATGGGTATCATTGTAGTTAGCCCAAGAGGAAGCGTGTGTGCAGTGTTTTTGAACTATTCGAAGGCGTTCAGCCTGTTTGATCTGGACACAACTATTCGAAGGCGTTGGACCTTTTTTCGAGCGCAACTATTCGAAGGCGTTGGACCTTTTTCGGGACGCGACGAAATTTTGTTCGTGAACTGCCTTAGAATCGGTTCAAAATAGGAACCATTCTATAAGGAGTCGAATCGTAATTTGAAATGCGAAAAAAATAAATAAATTAAATGAATTGAATTGTTAGAAAAAATAAAATAATGAATATAAATAATAAATGAATTAAATAATATCAAGGATAATAAAATGAATTAAATTAAAATACATGTTTGTTTTGTCGAAATCATAATAAAAATAATTACAAGGGGGGGGCTCATATTGACCAAAAATCACCGATTAGAATCGGGCGATAAATTGGCCGTTTAGTATATCATTGGCCCGAATAATAAAAAAACAAGAGATCACAAATATGCCCTTTTTTAGAGATTTTTCTTAAACAAATAAATAAAATAAAAATATAAAAAAAACTAGAAATAGAAATAAACAAGTAAGGGGGGTATTGTTGTGAGTCAGGTATGTGGCGAGTAAAATAGCATGGTGGGCCTAGCCCACAAGCCCACATAAAAAGGCAAAATAATGAAACAGATGGTGTATGGATCGAAATGGTGTGTGAATAAAAACAGTTTAATGGGCTCCAGAGAGAGAGTCCATGAACACACAAACAATTAATTAACCTAAAAGAAGGGATAAATTAAAAAGGAAAGAAAAATAAATGGTCCTAAAAAGAAAACAAAACGGTGAAAAGGGGGAAAAGGCACCAGATTCCAACGATATTGTGATCAGAAAAAGAATAAAAAACGTAGCATTGAGAATAGCGAAAGGGTGGCCAGACATTGAGCAGTGCGCATAATAACCATCCGCATTAAAAAAACGACAAGTCACTAAAGCAGGCCAACTTCAAGAAAAACGTATAGCTGTTAATAGTCATTGAAAAGAGCAACATCTTTTAAATACCATTGAAAGAAACTAGAGCGCTCAACCCTTCCTCTTCTTATTCATATGAACCAACAATTACACAGAGAACAAAGCTCTGTCTTCCTCAACTCAGCCTCGACTTCGAATTTGAACATCATTGTATCATGAGGTCCACACACAACAAGCGAACAACATTTATCATCGTCTAAACAAATTAACAATGTAACCCTAATCCCCAATATATGGATCCCTAGCCCTCACAAACGAATGGAGACAAGCAAAATTAACAAGGATTCGGAATACTGGCAATAATACGACGTAGAAATGAGAAAGGGAAAATTTCATTAACTGACCGGAGTAAATCCGATTTCAAAAGCTCCGACCAAGGTATGTTTCCGACGTTCGTCTGCTTGGTCAACCCCTTTCTACTCCTTTCGTATTTCTCCTCTTCTTTGATTAGTTCATCTACTTCTTCTGGATTTTCTTGCATTGAGTGAGTGTAGTGAAGGGCTTAGCTCATCTCTGTCAAAATTTCAATGTGAAATTCTGCAGAGGTTTTAGGAGGAGAGCTTTAGTGATTTAGGGTTCTTGATTTTGTTGTTGTCTTAGCCGCATTTTCTAGGTTTTTAGGTGTAGGTCCTCCTTCAATGATTGTGTGATTAATGGTTTTATATGCAAATTTGGTACGTGTGAATTCTTGTGAGAGGATAGTGAGCTACGTGTGGATGAGCTATGAATTGTAAAATCCGTTAGAAATTCAGTGAGGGTGTTCCCTGATTTCGTGGGATTTGCAAAGAGTGGATTTGTGTGGGGTCCGAATTTTGGTGAGTCACAGTTTATGTATGATCCTGATTATGTTTGTAGTGTGATATCGAATTCGTCTAGAATGTGGTCCCTTGCTGATGTTTGCTTATAATTTTACTGCTGTGAAAAACAAATGGTGATTCACTGTTTCCACTGTGTTGTGACTTTTTACTGCTATATAACGATTCATTGCTGTTGAATTCAAGTGAAAGAGTAGGACCAATTTTATTGTTGTTTTTCTTGTGGTGTTTGCTCTTGCATTTTCACATGTTGAGTGAGGTATGATAACATTTCATCATTTTCAACTTTATAGGCATACGCAGGTATTTGATGAAAAGAGGAAACTTTGATTGAAGAATGCATTGCCCTGCAGCGCTCTTTATGTGAGCAAGTTTAGCGAGATGCACGAAACTCAAGTCTAGGAACAAAGAGAAACCACTGTACTTGGATGCAACATTCATTATAGTATTGGCAGAAAAAAATGACCTAAATAAGACAGATTCAATGGATATGAAGGATGGTGTTTGGCATGAGTTTTGACTTTACTGATCATGAGGTACGCTGATATGGGAAGCTGCCTCCTGCAGTTCAATACTGGGACATAGATATTTTGTGTTCATGGCATGGCTTGTAGGTTTCTTGGGTTCTGACTTCTCTGCAAGTCGATAACTTGTTATGTTTTCTTTTGGTTTTCCGCAGGACAACATTGGAACATGGAAGTCTCGTTTCATAGCATGGCTTGATGCGGTTTGAAGCTGACTTTTTTGTTTCAATCAAAACACATGGTATTATTACAGCACTGACTTGTATTAGATGCTAACTTCAAAAATATGCATATGTTGTTTTCTCCTTTCAATATTTGTGTAAAGTGTGAACTCATGGTGTTTTTGGCATGAACGTCTTGTCTTGCAGGTTTGGTTGTGGAAGTTTGACGTCATGAAGAATGATGGAAATGGCTTTGATAAGGATACATGGAGAAGACTGTGACCTGCTCTCTTTGTGAAGTTTGATTTGAGGCCAATGCTTAAAGGTCGTAGGATTAGGATACTTCTTATAGTTCTTGGAATATTAATTATCTTAGAATTCTTGTAAACTAAGCACTTTGTGTCACATTAAGTCAAATGGAAAGGATATACATGCTTGTGTTTGTATCAGAATATGGATTTCAACCAAAATCCAATTATGTTTTTTTTACTTGCCCTTCTTTTGAGAATAGACATGTACTCACCAATGCCCATTGTTGTAATGTTCAACCTTTGACTTGGAATCATAATATGCACGTTTGTATGACCTTGAATTAATCCTTTGGGTCACATGGAATTTAATGACTTAGACCTTGTAAAGCATGTAATCTTAAAGAAACCATGTAGTATGAATATTTGAACCCAAGTATTAAAGCCTTATTACCATCTTCCGCTCTTTTGTGGCATATGTATCTTCCTTGACACAATTTGGACTTTTCATTTGTACCAAATATGCACCCTAATGATATCTTGAATCCAAGCATTATGTTTCCTTCCTTTTGAATTGGATGAGAAGCAAAACTTTTAAGCCTTAAAACCGTTCCAAACATATAATGAGTTTCTCTTGTATTTGTTTGGTACCTTGAATTCACATAAGTAAATATTGAATTCACATAAAATCAATCTTGATTCAAATAGTATGATGGTCTTGAAATTGCTTTGGAAATTTGTTAATGAAGCTTGAAATCATGGCTTGGAAGAACATCTCTAATTACAAGGCCTAGCAAACTTGAAACAATGCTTGAAAATATTTGAGGCAATTGGTCATTGCTTGGCTCGAATTTCTCTTGTCAAAAATGAGATCAATTATGAACCAAAACGAGCATCCTATCAAAGCTTAAGTTAAATGCATTCAGTTTGAGCGTTTTGCAATTTGAATCATCATTGGACTTGCGTTTGAATCTCAAATCTTAATCATCAAACACCTTGGATTTAGTTCACCTTTGTCTCAATAGCCTTGACCGAATTATGACTCATCTTTGCAAAATGATGAGCTTTGACACTAAAAAACAAATGGAAGATACAACACATATTTTTGGATCTTGCATAATGGGTTAGTAAGCATAAAAACAAAAATGAATGTAAAATTATATGGGTGGGACAAATTTGGGGTATGACAGATGCCCCTATCGAATTGGCTCAGACCGAGTAAGATGAACTGGCTCACGTTTAAACTTTCAAGGTATAAGATAATTAGATACTAACAGACTCCAAATTTGTCCGATAAAAGAAAATGTGCAGTAAATCTATGGTTAAACTTGGAAAATGAAGGTGATGTGAAACAAAAATAGGTTGATAGAAAATTAAATAAACGCTTACCACCACAAGGATGATAATCCGACCCCAACACTCGATGCTAGGTCGATGTTGAGTAACAGAAAATTAAAATAATCGCTTACCACTACAAGGATGATAATGCGACCCCAACACTCGATGCTAGGTCGATGCTGAGTGACAGAAAATTAAAATAATCGCTTACCACTGCAAGGATGATAATGCGAACTCGGCACTCGAGCTAGGTTGATATGGATGCCGAAAGACAGAGAATTAAAATAATCGCTTACCACCGCAAGGATGATAATGCGAACTTGGCACTCGAGCTAGGTCGATATGGATGCCGAAAGACAGAAAATTAAATAATCGCTTACCACCGCAAGGATGATAATGCGACCCCAACACTCGATACTAGGTCGATGCTGAGCAACAGAAAATTTAAATAAACTGGAAGAGAAATATCCAACGGGGACGCCCACTGAATAACACCTTAGGAGAATCTTCGATCGACCCTGGATCCTGACTTCCGCTGGGGGAAGTCCTGGAATCTTGGACTGATCCTGGATCCTGAAATATGCAACTATGCTTATTTGATTTTGAAATGGTATCCCATAATGATGGAAATACAATGCGAATGTTTATGCACTAAGATATAAATTCGATAATGTTGGGGATATGGAAATCTGGTTTATTTAAGCATGCATATGATGCATATGTTGCAAATGATTGATGTAATGATGCTTTATGACGTTAATGATGCATAATGATGCATATGAGTGATTGAAAAAAGAAAGGTGCCAGCTTGGTGGACTTTTGGTCTGGTAGTTGCCAATAATGATTGGACTTTGGGTGGGTGGAGGGACTGATTCCCCGACACTCGATCTTCGACGATGTATGATCAGAAGACGGATCTGAAAACTCCAAGTTTTGGTCACTTGCTGATGAGCGAAGCGACTTGATTGTCACATGACGCCTGATTTTGCTTTGAATGATTGCCAACATCTAGCAAGGACTGCCTGTTCAGCTGGGGAGAAGAGATAGGAAGATTTGCTCCTTGTTTGCTTGCCCCTGCCTGCAAGGTATTTGAAATAAATCGGGTAAGGAAGCTCTAACAATGGCCATGGCACGACCTGCCCCTGATTGAGCCTTTGAAGGTGATCTGCCCCTGATTGGGCTGTTGAAGATGAAATGCCCCTGATTGAGCCTTCTGAAGATAAAATGCCCCTGATTGGGTTGGTTTTGAAGAAGTATTGGGTCAAATTCCTTTTTGATCGTCCCTTGTTGGGATTGCACTGATGTCAAGCACTAAATTGCAATTAAATTGTTCATACACAAATGGTAGTGTTAATGTAAAGTTCATGTAAGTTTTGAAAAAGTCAATTTATTTGAATGATTGTGATAGTGTGACGAATGGACCGTTAGTCCAAACGTGGTGCTGATTTAAAAAGTGCATAAAAGATGCAGCAAGAATAATGTACGATCGAGATTGAAGACTAGCAAATATATGGGAGTCAATTTACGCAACCTTGTTGGTAGCATGCTTTCAGAATAAACTGCGCCTCAATTAGGACTTTCGAGGGTTGTAACGTGGTCTGGTTAATGGTTTGAGAAACAAAGGATATAAGGCTCAAATGATTTGTACCCATCCCTTCTTCGTGATGTTCTCCAGTCCTAGGTTCAGTTAACTCTACACATGTATTTGTTTTGACTTTGCAAGAGTGAAGATGAAGCTTCAAAGTTTGCTTGAAGTGGCAGTCATCTTATTTTACCGTTGGTGACCCTTTGATTTTTTGATTTGGTGGTCACTGATATTTGTTTTGTTTTTGCTGAGGATTTGAGTTCCTCTTTTGATTTGTTTTTTTTTTATTTCATTTTTCGACTAAGTCTCCCTTTGGGTGCTCAACATAGTGGCTTTTCTTTTTTTCTTTTTGCTTGAATGTTGTGACTGCCAAGTCACTTGCTGATGGTCCTTTGACTAGATGTCTCATCTTGCGATTCGGAGGTGTAGTCATGTTAACTGAACAACTACCCTGGCCCGGGTTAAATGTAAGGGTTGTATCCGAAAGAAACTCCTACTTCTAGGCTCGACGTGGTTGTCTAGAGATTAGCTCCTTATACCTCCAGTGTTTGGGGATTTGAACAAATGCATGTAAATCATTGACGAGGTTTTATCCGAAAGCATACCGCAACAGTTATGGGTATTTCGTTTTCATCATCCTCCCTCAGATATTTGCTAAAGTGAAGTGAGGAAAATATTTTTTGCGATTTTGTGATAAATGATAAATATGAGCGAATGCGAATAGATTGATTCAAAACATGCATAAACATAACATTAGCATAACCAAGTACAAATGATAACAATGTTCAGAGCAAATAGTACTTAAAACAAACAATACAAAACAACAAGAATGCGGAAATAATAAATGGCGATGGCTGCCTTGATTTGAGGAATGAACTTCTCTTGATTGTATGCTTCAAAGTTGGAGACTACTCAGCTTGGTATTCAACAACCCCTTCAGATGTCTTCACTTGTTGGCACCGTGTGATGGCATTGGATCGTTCTGGACATTTGGATTTCTCAGAGTGAAGGTGAGATCCTTAGAGTCGATTAAATCTTGGACTTTGTGCTTGAATAACCTGCAGTTGTCAATTGTGTGACCTGGAGCACCCTTGTGATACTCACAGCGAGCATTGGCATCATAATCTCGAGCATTACCAGTTTGAGGTGGCATGTCCTTCAACACAAGAGTTCCTTTTGCCATCAGTCCGTTAAAGATTTCTCCATATGACATAGGCAATGGATCAAAGTTTCTTTCAGGCCTTCTTTGTTGATATGGTGGACGCTATTGAGGAGCGCGCTGTTGCTGTTGACCAGGCCGTGGTTGATAAGCCTGTTGCTGGTATGGATTGGGCGCATACTGCGTAGCTGCAACCATAGGACGTGGTTGGTGAGCCATCTGAGGCGGAAATAGAACTTGAAAGGCCTGCTGATAAGGCATTGGAGGAACTGACTGATATGGCATAGGAGCATATTGTGCAGCAGCAACATAGGGGTATTGGTAGTAGGGAACGGGTGCAGGTGCACTCTGTTAGAAATTCCCACTTGCAGCAGAAATGGCATTTGTGTCGCCTTTCTTATACCCGTTGAAAGGTTTCTTGGCATTGGTTTGGTTGTTAGAACCTCCTGGGATCTTTCCACTTTTCAGGCCTTCTTCGATTCTTTCTCCTACCATCACCATGTCTGAAAATCCAGAAGACACGCTGCTGATCAGCTTCTCGTAATATTTCCCCTGTAGGGTACCCATGAAGATGTCGATCAATTCATGGTCAACCAAAGGTGGATGAACTCTGGCAGCTAACTCCCTCCAGCGTTGGGCGTACTCCTTAAAGGATTCGCTCTCCTTTTGAGACATACTCTGAAGTTGAGTACGATTAGGAGCTAAGTCAGTGTTGTACTTGTACTGATTTTTGAATGCATCTGATAGATCAAGCCAAGTACGAACATTGTTGCGTTCAAGTTGCATGTACCATTCTAGAGACGCTCCAAACAGGCTGTCTTGGAAGCAACGGATCATGAGTTTATCATCTTTGGCATGAGCGGCCATTTTCCTGCAGTACATCCTCAAATGAAGTTCAGGACAACTGAGGCCTTTATATTTCTCGAATTCTGGAAGTTTGAATTTAGCAGGGATCACAACATCTAGAACTAAGCACATGTCTGCGGCACTCAGAGAAGTTGAGTTGTGTCCTTCTATAATTCGGAGTTTTTCAGCTAACTCGCGGCACATCTTCATAGCTTCGGATTCTTGAACAGCATGAGGATTGGTGATTGGAACGCCAGTATGCATCTCATACTCAACTTGATGATTCTCTTCAGTTTGAGGAAACCGGACTTGAGTTGGAATAGGTTGAGCTTGAGGAATAGCACCAACAGTGACACCAGAGGTAGGTATTGTTTGGGAAGTGACCTCTTCCACAGCAGGAGTGAAACCTGGAGGCAAACCGTATACCAAAGGATTTGGAACGGGAACTGAAGGCATTGCTCGTGAGGTAGATCCTTGCACTTGAGCATTGTTCATTGCGGCAGCAGCTTCGCGACGTTCTTCCATTCTTGCCAAAGATTGCAAAGTCTCATAAATCTGGTCAATCTTGCTCTTGACCGAGTCAATCTCTTCCCTCATGGTAGCTTGTTCTTCCTGAATCACGTCCATCAGTCTTCTAGTGTTGGCTCTTGTTAAATACGGTCGTCTAGCTCGATACGGGAGTCGGGAAACCAGCTTGATTTACTGAAGATGGAGGAACATGAAATGAATTTTCAGATTTTGGAATGAAATGCAAGATGAATAAATAATGCAAATGAGATGATATGCAATGTCAGAAATCCAGGATCACAAGATCAAGGTCTCGCGAGTCCAAGGTACAGCTGGAGGATACTCTGATCAAGAACTCACTGGGTAGACTCTAAAGTTTTAGGGATCCCAAAGTTATCAATTCATATGGTTGTTCATCACACGCGCCATAAGCATGACGGTTGATTGACTCCGCCACATGAATCTATTTTGGGTGAGATATTCGTATCGACAACCCACGAGAGAAAATTTTCTCGGGAGTCCATACTACGTGATCATCGACACAAGGTTTAAAACATAGTCCTGGAGTTATGGAACTTTCTCAACTGTTTGATGCACGTGTCAATTTCATACATTCTTGACAGTCAATCAACTCCATTGAGTAAGTCTATTCCAAGTGAGGTTTTCGTATCGAGCCACGCGAGGGCGAACCCTGGTGCCCAATACTACGCAACCATCAACCGATGTTTTAACCAAAAGGTTCTAAAGGTCCTCAGAGTTGACGACCCTAATGAAAGCAACTGAGCACACACGTCAAGGACTTGACGGTTGTCAGTATTCTCATCAGAATCTACTCTAAGTGAGGTTTTCGTATCGACAACCCACGAGAGAGGTTCTCTCGGGAGCCCATACTACACAACCTCGCTAACTTAAGTTTATACTCGCAAGCCCGGGTATAGAGCTTTTCCCTCAAGTTCTTTTGCAAAGTATCGATCCAAATTATAGTACCAAGGAGCCACAAGATATATAATATGGAATGCGATAAAGAAAGCGATAAAAATAAACAAGCAAGGCATAAAAGCAAACATCCAAACAAACGCAAAAACCTAGACTAGGCTTGACTCGCATAGGGGTGAACCATTCCCCAGAAGAGTCGCCAGCTCTCGTACCCCGAAAAATACGACCTCACGCGATCCGAATGGACGGAGCCGCGCGCCGGACGAACTGAAGAGTCGCCACCTAATTCTATTTATTCCCGAAGAGGGAAAGGGGAGATATAGATACAACCCGGGAGGAAAAGGATGAGGACAAAGGTCAACGGAACCATTGCCTGGGTTCGGGAGTCGGTTATGCAGGGGGAAGGTATTAGCACCCCCTACATCCATCGTACTCGATGGGAACCATCTAAGTTAACGCGCTCGAAAGGATGTCTATGCTTAAACGAATTGCTTGCTAGAGGGAAATGAGTTGAATTATAAGTTAGATTGATCCTAGGTGCTCGGAAAGGATTGAGATCCTCGTGCCTACGTACTCCCGTGTGCAATGGGAAAGTCAGAGCCTCGTAGTTCGGCCTACTAAGGGTAATGGATGTTGATTTTATTACCTTTCGTCGATGAAAGGGTTTAGGAGTTGAAATGTACTAAAGACTATGGATAGTTTATCTCTCCCAACAAGACGAGCGTCCTGCGTCGAAATAATCGGAGCGAGTAACGAGAGCTTGTTATCCTCCTTTCTACCGCTTAAGGCTCGTGGCATACAGATCTTCTCGTATTTATTAAAGTGTTTTACTTCCTAAGACCGCTTGATGTTGGATCAAGGGTTTGGATCTAATCAAAACGTTTTGGTTTTTTGAGGTTTAAAGGGTGCATGCAAATGGAGGTTATTTTTGTGGTTTGTTAGCGAGGCACGAAGCTCGGCTCGCTAAGATAGGTGGATCCTAATAAACGAAAAGAATAAAAAAAGTGTGAGTGTGCAAATGCAATCGCTTGGCGTTGGACCAAGGATTCAGAAATAAAATGCGAGAAATAAAAGTGCGTACAAAGTAATGGGAGAGGGATACAAAATAAATACAGGGGATTGCGAGAAATAAATGGGTATCATTGTAGTTAGCCCAAGAGGAAGCGTGTGTGCAGTGTTTTTGAACTATTCGAAGGCGTTCAGCCTGTTTGATAGGGACACAACTATTCGAAGGCGTTGGACCTTTTTTCAAGCGCAACTATTCGAAGGCGTTGGACCTTTTTCGGGACGCGACGAAATTTTGTTCGTGAACTGCCTTAGAATCGGTTCAAAATAGGAACCATTCTATAAGGAGTCGAATCGTAATTTGAAATGCGAAAAAAATAAATAAATTAAATGAATTGAATTGTTAGAAAAAATAAAATAATGAATATAAATAATAAATGAATTAAATAATATCAAGGATAATAAAATGAATTAAATTAAAATACATGTTTGTTTTGTCGAAATCATAATAAAAATAATTACAAAGGGGGGCCTCATATTGACCAAAAATCACCGATTAGAATCGGGCGATAAATTGGCCGTTTAGTATATCATTGGCCCGAATAATAAAAAAACAAGAGATCACAAATATGCCCTTTTTTAGAGATTTTTCTTAAACAAATAAATAAAATAAAATATATATACTATTATTTTAGAGATTTTTCTTAAACAAATAAATAAAATAAAAATATAAAAAAAAAACTAGAAATAGAAATAAACAAGTAAGGGGGGTATTGTTGTGAGTCAGGTATGTGGCGAGTAAAATAGCATGGTGGGCCTAGCCCACAAGCCCACATAAAAAGGCAGAATAATGAAACAGATGGTGTATGGATCGAAATGGTGTGTGAATAAAAACAGTTTAATGGGCTCCAGAGAGAGAGTCCATGAACACACAAACAATTAATTAACCTAAAAGAAGGGATAAATTAAAAAGGAAAGAAAAATAAATGGTCCTAAAAAGAAAACAAAACGGTGAAAAGGGGGAAAAGGCACCAGATTCCAACGATATTGTGATCAGAAAAAGAAGAAAAAACGTAGCATTGAAAATAGCGAAAGGGTGGCCAGACATTGAGCAGTGCGCATAATAACCATCCGCATTAAAAAAACGACAAGTCACTAAAGCAGGCCAACTTCAAGAAAAACGTATAGTTGTTAGTAGTCATTGAAAAGAGCAACATCTTTTAAATACCATTGAAAGAAACTAGAGCGCTCAACCCTTCCTCTTCTTATTCATATGAACCAACAATTACACAGAGAACAAAGCTCTGTCTTCCTCAACTCAGCCTCGACTTCGAATTTGAACATCATTGTATCATGAGGTCCACACACAACAAGCGAACAACATTTATCATCGTCTAAACAAATTAACAATGTAACCCTAATCCCCAATATATGGATCCCTAGCCCTCACAAACGAATGGAGACAAGCAAAATTAACAAGGATTCGGAATACTGGCAATAATACGACGTAGAAATGAGAAAGGGAAAATTTCATTACCTGACCGGAGTAAATCCGATTTCAAAAACTCCGACCAAGGTATGTTTCCGACGTTCGTCTGCTTGGTTAACCCCTTTCTACTCCTTTCGTATTTCTCCTCTTCTTTGATTAGTTCATCTGCTTCTTCCGGATTTTCTTGCATTGAGTGAGTGTAGTGAAGGGCTTAGCTCATCTCTGTCAAAATTTCAATGTGAAATTCTGCAGAGGTTTTAGGAGGAGAGCTTTAGTGATTTAGGGTTCTTGATTTTGTTGTTGTCTTAGCCGCATTTGCTAGGTTTTTAGGTGTAGGTCCTCCTTTAATGATTGTGTGATTAATGGTTTTATATGGAAATTTGGTACGTGTGAATTCTTGTGAGAGGATAGTGAGCTACGTGTGGATGAGCTATGAATTGTAAAATCCGTTAGAAATTCAGTGAGGGTGTTCCCTGATTTCGTGGGATTTGCAAAGAGTGGATTTGTGTGGGGTCCGAATTTTGGTGAGTCACAGTTTATGTACGATCCTGATTTTGTTTGTAGTGTGATATCGAATTCGTCTAGAATGTGGTCCTTTGCTGATGTTTGCTTATAATTTTACTGCTGTGAAAAACAAATGGTGATTCACTGTTTCCACTGAGTTGTGACTTTTTACTGCTACATAACGATTCATTGCTGTTGAATTCAAGCGAAAGAGTAGGACCAATTTTATTGTTGTTTTTCTTGTGGTGTTTGCTCTTGCATTTTCACATGTTGAGTGAGGTATGATAACATTTCATCATTTTCAACTTTATAGGCATACACAGGTATTTGATGAAAAGAGGAAACTTTGATTGAAGAATGCATTGCCCTGCAGCGCTCTTTATGTGAGCAAGTTTAGCGAGATGCACGAAACTCAAGTCTAGGAACAAAGAGAAACCACTGTACTTGGATGCAACATTCATTATAGTATTGGAAGAAATAAATGACCCAAATAAGACAGATTCAATGGATATGAAGGATGGTGTTTGGCATGAGTTTTGACTTTACTGATCATGAGGTATGCTGATATGGGAAGCTGCCTCTTGCAGTTCAATACTGGGACATAGATATTTTGTGTTCATGGCATGGCTTGTAAGTTTCTTGGGTTCTGACTTCTCTGCAAGTCGATAACTTGTTATGTTTTCTTTTGGTTTTCCGCAAGACAACATTGGAACATGGAAGTCTCGTTTCATAGCATGGCTTGATGCAGTTTGAAGCTGACTTTTTTGTTTCAATCAAAACACATGGTATTATTACAGCACTGACTTGTATTAGATGCTAACTTCAAAAATATGCATATGTTTTTTTCTCCTTTCAATCTTTGTGTAAAGTGTGAACTCAAGGTGTTTTTGGCATGAACGTCTTGTCTTGCAGGTTTGGTCGTGGAAGTTTGACGTCATGAAGAATGATGGAAATGGCTTTGATAAGGATATATGGAGAAGACTGTGACCTGCTCTCTTTGTGAAGTTTGATTTGAGGCCAATGCTTAAAGGTCGTAGGATTAGGATACTTCTTATAGTTCTTGGAATATTAATTATCTTAGAATTCTTGTAAACTAAGCACTTTGTGTCACATTAATTCAAATGGAAAGGATATACATGCTTGTGTTTGTATCAGAATATGGATTTCAACCAAAATCCAATTCTGTTTTTTTTTACTTACCCTTCTTTTGAGAATAGACATGTACTCACCAATGCCCATTGTTGTAATGTTCAACCTTTGATTTGGAATCATAATATGCACGTTTGTATGACCTTGAATTAATCCTTTGGGTCACATGGAATTTAATGACTTAGACCTTGTAAAGCATGTAATCTTAAAGAAACCATGTAGTATGAATATTTGAACCCAAGTATTAAAGCCTTATTACCATCTTCCGCTCTTTTGTGGCATATGTATCTTCCTTGACACAATTTGGAATTTTCATTTGTACCAAATATGCACCCTAATGATATCTTGAATCCAAGCATTATGTTTCCTTCCTTTTGAATTGGATGAGAAGCAAAACTTTTAAGCCTTAAAACCGTTCCAAACATGTAATGAGTTTCTCTTGTATTTGTTTGGTACCTTGAATTCACATAAGTAAATATTGAATTCACATAAAATCAATCTTGATTCAAATAGTATGATGGTCTTGAAATTGCTTTGGAAATTTGTTAATGAAGCTTGAAATCATGGCTTGGAAGAACATCTCTAATTACAAGGCCTAGCAAACTTGAAACAATGCTTGAAAATATTTGAGGAAATTGGTCATTGCTTGGCTCGAATTTCTCTTGTCAAAAATGAGATCAATTATGAACCAAAACGAGCATCCTATCAAAGCTTAAGTTAAATGCATTCATTTTGAGCGTTTTGTAATTTGAATCATCATTGGACTTACGTTTGCATCTCAAATCTTAATCATCAAACACCTTGGATTTAGTTCACCTTTGTCTCAATAGCCTTGACCGAATTATGACTCATCTTTGCAAAATGATGAGCTTTGACACTAAAAAAATAAATGGAAGATACAACACATATTTTTGGATCTTGCATAATGGGTTAGTAAGCATAAAAACAAAAATGAATGTAAAATTATATGGGTGGGACAAATTTGGGGTATGACAGACACAAACAATTTCAATTTCAGATCTGAAGATTCAGAGCCATAACTGAGCTTGCTGATCTTGAAAATGCTTGCTAGAAGTCCAGATAATGAAGCAAAATCACTCCAAATGCTCTCTAGCTGCAAAATAAATGCAACTAGAGCCTTGAATATGGCTGCCCTGAAATGGCAAGGTTGTGATTCTTGAGAGAAAGCTTGAACAAGTGTGTGATTAATGATCCTGAGATTCCAAGGATCAAGAATCTACAATTGGTTTTGGAGAGAGCTCGTGTATGAGGAGATTCAAGAGAAAATTCAATTTGTGTAAGAAGGTGAAAACTGGGAAAATGAGAGAGAACTGAGGCTTCACAAAACCCTAATTTGTTTTATATCAAGTCATGAACCAGTGCTGAAAAAATGAAGGGGTTTGCACGTGGGAATGAGAAGAATTTGTGATTTTGAAATTTGAGCAAATTTGGTGTGATATCATGTAATCCTCATGCTTTCCTTGGCCTTCAGCCCATGTGCACTCTAATCTGATCCATTAATCATAATCCAACAAATCTTGGCCATTAGATTAAAGGAGTCACACTTTTCTCATGAATATTCAAAATTTGCATTTGTGAAGCAACATTCTTGTGGTGCACGAGTTTGTGAATTTCTTTGGAGTAAAGTATGCCAAATACATTGTATTTTAACTTTGTAAACATATTCGATCCATACCAACACTCAAAATTGAGTTTTGTGACTTTTGGCCCTTGGTGCATGCATGAAACTTTGCATTTTGCCCTAATTTGAAGGAATTTTCGAGGGCCATATATCCCAAACCACACATGCTATGAAAAAGTAATTGTACTTTTTGAAAATGGGAGGCCTTAATCTCCAACTTTCATGTTTGACTTTGGTCCATTTGAAGAATTTTTGATTAAGTTAAGGTCACTTGAATTTTAGGGCAAAAGTTGCCAAAAATGGAATTTTCTTTAAAACCAACTTTGTACCAATTTTACAAAAACCCTAAAAAATTCATGATTCTTGATCTTTGAACTTGCCAAACCTCTTATAAAATTGTAAGAACATCTCTTGGCTAGAAAAATTGGGTTGGACCGCTTGAAATTACAAAGTTGACGTTTTTAAGGCACAGTTGACCAATTACTTCATCTGCAAGCAACTGAAGAATTTCCTGACTTCCACAAGGAATTTTCTCACCAAAATTGGTACCTAGGATCCTCTTGACATATAAAAGACTTTGCCCAAATTAAATGGCCAAAGTTTTAAGGTTTTCAAGCTTGAATCTCAAACCCTAGTTTAGGACCATTGTGTAGGAGCTTTGCCCTATCCTGGAATCCTTGATGATCTTCCAACCTTCTGAGCTTTTGCAAATGAACTTGAACTTGTAAATGCAATATAGACCCCTCATAGGACTTGTACAAAACCATTGAGCCCATTGTCATGACTTGTGAAGCTTCAAGAACCTCCACAGATGATCATATGTCTAATGCTAGGACATGAGAAATGTTATGCCTCATCTTTCCATGCTAGGATGCTAAGAATATGATATGTTCATGATGAATATGATGTGATATGATGCTTAAAATGAAGAGGGCAAATTTGGGGTGTTACAGCTGCCCCTATTCAAACAACTGTTAATCTGAAAAGGACGGTAGCACGGGCTATCGACCGTTCAAGATAAAATGTGGTTGAATACCAAGAAGACCTGAAATTTGCACTCTAACGAAGAATGAAACACTGGGAACTAAACCCAACCAAATGACGCTTTGGTGACTGCAGGGGAGAAAAAAAAGCAGACGAGCTTCCTCCAAGTTGAAACTATTATCTGGGATAAGAATACATTGACAGACGAGTCTTCTTCAAACAATCATGTTACGCCAGGAACTAGACATACGAGTCCTCAAACACTTTGCAAGAACTTATAACTTGAGATAGACGAATCTCCTTCAGATATACCTGTTACGCCAGGACCGGGATGCATTAAAGTCTGTGGGATAGACATGCATAATCAAGGTAGACGAACCCTCTTCATATATTATCTGTGGATATATGGTAACAGACAGACGAGTCTTCTTCGAGCAAACCTGTTATGCCAGGTGCAACAATCATAATTGGTGCCTGAGACAGACGAGCCTCCTTCGGATATTCCTGTTACGCCAGGATCGGTAACCATTTTGACATTTATTCCCTCAGTCAGGATTTTAAACCTCTTCAATACAGACGAGTATTGGATGATCATCAAGAGAACACAGACGAGTGCCATAAGTCCATGATACAGACGAGTATCAGACAATGATCTAAGAAACACAGACAAGCGCTTCAGGCAATGATACGGACGAATATCAGCCACTAATATAGACGAATACCAGAAACTCAAACATAGACGAGCATTTGGAGTAGCAATACAAACAAGTACCAGGATAATCAGCAAATCCACACATACAGATATAAGTTAACACAGACGAGTGTTGGGGATGATACAGACGAGTATCCAAACAAAGCAAACGAGCTTCAAACAGATAACACACACAAACGAGTGCTGGAGAATGCAGACGAGCAATCAGAAATATTACAGATATCAAACACATATGAGTGTTGGGAAGCGCAGACGAGCAACAGCTGAAGTCAAACACAAACGAGTGTTGGAAATTGCAGACGAGCAACAACAATTATTATCATATCAAACACAGACGAGTGTTGGAAATTGCAGTCGAGCAATAAATCTTCATCACAGACGAGTGTTGGAACTTGCAGACGAGCAACAACAGAGAGTACATATCAGACACAGACGAGTGTTGGAAAATTGCAGACGAGCAGACAATAAATACCATATACCAACCACAGACGAGTGTTGGAAATTGCAGACGAGCAATAAACAGAGATCAAACACAGACGAGTGTTGAAAATTGCAGACGAGCAACAACAAAGATAATCATGGGCCACTGCAGGGGAAAGCAAACGAGCAATACCAAAGGGATAACACAGACGAGTGTTGGGAGATGCGGACGAGCAACTATAAAGATCAAACACAGACGAGTGCTGGAGAGGTGCAGACGAGCAATAAACAAATGCCTGATTGGTCACAAGATTCACAACTCTGCAGGGGAAGAACAAGTCAAGAGGCCTTGACATCTAACTCTGCCTGGGGTGATGAATACCTGCCTGTATCATCATATTAACCAAAATAATGGCAGCTTTGATGGGCAATATTTCACTGATGGGAGTGAAAATCCAATATGAACTCTGTGGGGAAGGATCATCTTCAGACTTGGCTGGGAAAGATGCTTCAACAATACTTTGGATGGGGAGAGCATTTTGTTATTTCTAAGCCCTATGGGGACATCAGGCATTCAGCTTCCTGCTGGGCATACTCCACTGGGGAATAATAAACTGCTTGGGCTGCCTGCCAAGACTTAGCTGGGGAATAATTCTGCTTGGGAGAATGTGACGCCATCCTGCAACCTGCAACAACAGAAAACACAAGTGTGCCCCGGGGACTTGCATGGTATGATCTGTTCATCCATCGTCACCCGACACTCAAAGAGGGTTTCAAATGTTTCCCTGCATGTCATTTTCTTTCAAATTATCACCATGTTTTGAATGCAATGCTATTTTTGCCAAAAATCCATGACATTTTGCAAACACAAATAAACACAACACAACGTTTTGACTGAATACTCTTTTTATTGAATTGAAGGGCCTCTGAATAGGCAAAGATTTTACATCAGGAAGCAACCACCTGGAAAGAGGTAGCCACCACAAAATTGAGAAAATAAATTATCCTAATGGCAATGGGCACGACATCCCAATGAGTTCCATTTCTGCTATGACCAGCATGTCTTCAAAACACTGCATTCTTGCCTTTGCTTTCTGAGAAGATGAGGAGACCGATTCCTATCCTTCTGATATTGTCAAGTTGTACAAAACGATGATGTGGTTCAGATTACTCGGATCGCATTTTTTCGCTTATTCCCTTGTTTTGCGTGGATCGCCCTTTCGGGTTTTCAATCCACCGGGATACCCTTTTTTGCCTGAGTTGTCCAATGTGGCTTTTCAACTCAGCAGGTGTACATTTTTATTTTATTTTATTTATTTTCCCTAACTTTTGCCCGATCTTTTATTCTGTTTTTAGCTCGCCGGGATGCCCTTTTTTTGCCTGGACTTTAATTTTGTTTTTGTGTCCAGTGGGTCTCTTATGTGAAGTATTTTTTAACTGCGTCCGAGTTAACAGGGGATTGGAAGTCATCTCCATCCATAGTGGTGAGCATCAGTGCTCCGCCTGAAAAGACTTTCTTCACTATGAATGGTCCTTCGTAGTTTGGGGTCCACTTGCCCCTGTAATCTGAACCTGGAGGAACGATCCTCTTCAGCACAAGCTCTCCCACTTGATACTCCCGAGTACGTACTCGTTGGTCGAATGCCCTCTTCATTCTCCTCTGATAAAGCTGACCATGACAGATAGCCGCAAATCTCTTTTCCTCAATTAGACATTGTTGATTGTAACGAGCACGCACCCATTCAGCCTCATCAAGCTTTACATCCATCATCACACACAATGAAGGGATCTCTACTTCAACGGGCAAGACTGCCTCCATTCCATATACCAGAGAGAAGGGAGTTTCCCCAGTTGACGTCCTGACTGACGTTCGGTACCCATGCAATGCAAATGGTAACATCTCATGCCAATCTTTGTAAGTGACAACCATCTTTTGCACAATCTTCTTGATATTCTTGTTTGCTGCCTCTACCGCACCATTCATCTTTGGTCGGTAAGGAGAAGAATTGTGATGATGTATCTTGAAGTCTCGACACAACTCTGCCATCATCTTGTTATTGAGATTAGAACCATTGTCAGTAATGATTCTTTCAGGCACTCCGTATCTGCATATGATATCCCTTTTAAGAAATCTTGCCACCACCTGACGAGTGACATTGGCATAAGATGCTGCTTCAACCCACTTGGTAAAGTAATCAATCACAACCAGGATGAAGCGATGACCAATTGAACTAGTAGGCTCTATCTTCCCGATCATGTCAATGTTCCACATAGAAAAGGGCCAAGGAGATGACATGACGTTTAGCGGGCTTGGAGGAATATGCACTTTGTCTGCATAAATCTGGCACTTGTGGCATTTACGAGTGAATGAACAATAGTCTGCATCCATTGTCATTCAGTAATACCCTGATCTCAGCAATTTCTTAGCCATAACATGCCCTCCTGCATGGGTACCGAAAGATCCCTCGTGGACTTCCTGCAGTAATAGGCTTGCTTTGTGTCTATCCACGCATCTGAGCAAGACCATGTCAAAGTTTCTCTTGTACAAAACCCCGTATGTATTCAAGAAGAAGCTAGTAGCAAGTCGCCTTAAGGTCTTCTTGTCATTGGAAGATGCCCAGGCTGGGTATTCTTGCTTTTCCAAGAATAGCTTGATATCAAAATACCAAGGTTTCTCGTCAGACACGGCGTCTATAGAGAAGGCATGAGCTGGAGCGTCAAGCCTGGAGATGTCAATTATGGGCACATAATTCCAACACAAGAATTTGATAGACGAAGAAAGAGTGCCCAATGCGTCGGCAAATTGATTTTCATCACGTGGTATGTACTGAAGCTTAACTGTCGTGAAGAACGTCAATAGTTTTCTAGCATAATCCCTGTATGGAATTAGATACTCTTGATGCGTATACCACTTGCCGGTAACTTGGTTAATGACGAGTGCTGAATCTCCGAATATATCGAGGTTCTTAATCCAAAGATTAATAGCCTCCTCTATTCCCATTATGCATGCCTCGTATTCCGCTTCATTGTTGGTGCAGCCAAAAGTAATTCTGGCAGCGAAGGGAAAGTGAAAACCTTCGGGAGTAATAAGAACAACACCAACTCCACGTCTATTGATATTGACTGCCCCATCAAACATCAACTTCCATTTGGATTCAGGGTCTGACCCCTCCTCCGGAAGTGGTTCCTCGCAATCGTTTGCTTTGAGGTACATGATGTCCTCATCAGGGAAATCAAACTTTATTGGCTGATAATCATCTTCAAGAGGTTGTTGTGCAAGGTAATCAGGCAATACACTTCCCTTGATGGCCTTCTGAGAAGTATACTGGATGTCATATTCAGTTAAAATCATCCGCCACCTAGAAACCCTTCCGGTCAACGCTGGTTTCTCAAAGATGTACTTGACAGGATCCATTTTGGAAATTAACAGTGTGGTATGAGTCAACATGTACTGTCTCAGTTGGCGAGCTGCCCATACCAAAGCGAAACAAGTTTTCTCGAGCAGTGAGTAACGGGATTAACAGTCGGTAAACTTTTTGCTAAGGTAATAAATAGCATACACTTTTCGACCAGACTCGTCATGTTGGCCTAGAACACACCCCATTGACCCTTCTAGCACGGTCAAGTACATGATTAAAGGTCTTCCTTCAACTGGAGGCATTAGAATTGGAGGCTCCTACAAATATTCTTTTATCTTGTCGAAATCTCTTTGGCAGTCATCGTTCCACCTGACCGTTTGCTCTTTTCTTAGCAACTTGAATATTGGTTCGCACGTGGCAGTTAAATGAGATATGAACCGAGAAATGTAGTTCAACCTCCCTACAAACCCGCACACTTCTTTTTCTATTCTCGGTGCAGGCATATCTTGAATTGCTTTTACTTTTGCAGGATCTACCTCAATTCCTTTCTGACTAACAATGAAACCCAGCAGTTTCCCGGAACGCACTCCGAAAGTGCACTTGTTTGGATTCAACCTCAGCTTGTATTTTATCAGTCTATCAAACAGCTTCTTGAGATTGACTAGATGCTCTTCTTCGTATCGGGACTTAGCAATCATATCGTCCACATAACACTCTATCTCCTTGTGTATCATGTCATGGAACAATGTGACCATCGCCCGCTGATAGGTTGCCCCAGCGTTCTTCAAACCAAAGGGCATGATCTTGTAGCAAAATGTACCCCACAGGGTAATGAACATTGTCTTCTCCATGTCTTCCGGCGCCATCTTGATCTAATTATATCCGGAGAAGCCATCCATGAAGGAAAATACCAAGAATTGAGAAGTATTGTCTACCAACACATCAATGTGAGGCAACGAAAAGTCATCTTTTGGGATCGCTCTATTCAAATCCCGGTAGTCAACGTACATCCGGACCTTGCCGTCCTTCTTTGGTACAGGTACAATGTTAGCTACCCAAGGTGGATAACTAGTTACAGCAAGGAACCCGACATCCCATTGCTTCTGAACCTCCTCTTTGATCTTCATCGCCATGTCAGGACGCGTTCTTCTCAACTTCTGTTTCACAGGAGGACAATATTCTCTCAATGGTAGCTTATGCACAACGATGTCGGTATCTAACCCTGGCATATCTTGATACGACCAAACAAAGATATCCACATACTCTCGCAGCATACCAATCAGCTCTTTCTTGACTTCGGCCTGCAGACTGGCCCCAATCTTGATCTCTTTCTTCACATCTTCAGTGCCGATGTTGAAGATCTCAATTTCTTCTTGATGAGGCTGAATAACCTGTTCCTCTTGTTTCAACAATCTGACCAATTCTTCAGGGAGTTCACAATCTTTCTCAACCCCTTCATCAGCTTGGTAGACAGGATTGTCAAAGTCATGCGTGGTCATAGCAGGAATGTTATCAATGGAATCCGGATGATCAACACTGCACAGATGATGTGCTTATTTCAGAATCTGCTTATTTTGAAAAAGAGACGCAAACACAAAAACAAAAAGGAAAACACATTGCCATTTTTATATTTTTTGTGAAAAATTTAAAAACAAAAGAAAGAGAATGCAATTTGTCTGAAAATATCCTTTTATTTCATGGTAAAATAAGTGCATAACAAACATGGTGGCCCAATACAATGGATCCTAGCATCTTGAGCAGAATGCTGGATTTGACAAAGCAGTATGATAATAAAAAGAAACAAATGAATTACTCTGAGTGCCAGGTAACTTGGACAATGTCTTCAGCAGACCAGTTCTTCAGCTCCTCTCCGGGCGCACACGGGTGAATCCAATTGTCCCAGTCACCATCACTGTCTCCATCTTGGCTTGTCATACAGATTTGGTTGCGGTCGAGCATCCCAGCGCTTGTAAAAGTAATGGCTTTACCACTTGGAGTAGATCCACCTGGCTGATAACCCAAACCAAACTTGTCGTCTTTCTTTTCCAATTCCAGCAATTTTCCCCAGCCTTGGGCGCTTCCTGATTGAACTACCTCATTTGCCTACTTGTAGGAATGGATGGAGGTACCTTTTTTCTCACTGCTCTTCTCCACAGGGGTCAAAATGCTGACATTGACTGCTTTGAAAGCCTGACATAGAGTCTCATGGATCTCTCCATCCATCTCCACATACTTGAACGTTGATAAGTGGCTTACGAAGATGTCCTCCTCTCCGCACACTGTAATTACCTAGCCATCAACCACATATTTGAGCTTTTGATAAAGAGTGGAAGTAACAGCTCCAGCAGCATGAATCCATGGGCATCCCAACAAGCAGCTGTACGCGGGCTGGATGTCCATGACGTAGAAGATACTTTTGAATACTTGAGAACCTATTTTCACGGGTAACTCAACTTCTCCAAACACTGATCTTCTGGACCCATCAAACGCTTTGACAATCAAATCACTGGGTCTTAGGACTATACCATCAACATTGAGCTTCATTAATGCTTTCTTCGGAAGTACATTCAGAGAAGAGCCTGTGTCAACAAGGACATACGACAACACAGCACCCTTGCACTCCATAGTGATATGTAGTGCTTTGTTATGGTTTCGGCCCTCTGACGTGAGGTCTCTATCTGTAAAGCCCAGCCCGTAGCTTTCATTCACACTGCCCACTACAACTTCAAGTTGATTGATAGTGATTTCTTGAGAAACATAGGCCATCTGCAGCACTTTCAACAAGGCCTCTCTGTGTGCAGGAGAACACATCAGCAAAGATAAAATGGATATCTTGGAAGGCGTCTGGTTCAAATGTTCGACCACCTTATAATCACTCTTTTTAATGATCCGCATAAATTCCTCGACCTCCTTCTCAAACGTGCCCTGCCCAGCAACAGGAGTTGTTGTCTCATCAGTCACAGCTTGTTTTCCTTTAGCCTTTGCCGAAGCCTCAGCCTCAGGATCCCCTCTCAGAACAGGGGGAGCAAATAGACGACCACTTCTTGTGAAACCTCCAACTCCTCCGACGTTCACTACAGTCGGGTCAATTGCAATAGACTTGCTCTCAACTTTCTGTCCAGCTACATACACATCTGAGCCGTAATGCCATGGAATGGCTTTATCGTCTGTATAAGGAACAAGCCCAGGCACGGTGATAGTCACATGACTAACTTCAGGTGCATAAATGGTTACAGGCTCTCTTCTGGCAGGCATCTCAGTTTCATCATAAAATATGGTTATGGTGGACACATCATCAGCTTCATTACCAACTTTGTTAAACTGCAAAGATCCTTCATCAGTCAGCTTCTGTAGCCCCATCTTCAGGTCTTCACACCCGTCCTCTGAATTCAAACATCTCTCACAACCAGAAATGCATCCTGGAAACACTTGACCTTTCAGTAACCTCTCTTTCACTACCAATAACAGAGTCTTCACTTATTCTATACTCAGCATCAGACTTAACTTCTCACCACTATCAACAGCATGTATCCTAGCCCCTCCATGATTCGGAATAGGGTTCGAAGTAACATTTGGGGGTGGTGCAAAGTTAATCGCCTTGGAGTCTATCAGGTCTTGAACTTTGTGCTGTAGCGCCCTGCACTTCTCAGTTGAGTGCCCGGGTTCCCTTGAATGGAAAACACATCTTGCATTGACATCATACCCTACTGGAAGCTCTCCAGGTGGTGGTGGTGCCAAAGTTCTCAATTGAATCAGATTCAGGTCCAACAATCTTGGTAACAAAGCAGCATATGTCATGGGGATTGCCTCAAGCACCCTATTAGCCGGGCGAGTTTGCCTTGGCTGATAAGGTCTTTGTTGATAGTTGTTACGTTGTGGCTATTGTTGTTGTTGTTGTTGTTATTGTTGAGGTGGTGCCTGCTGCACAAGACTGGAAGGAATTTTGACTGCTGCCACATGCTCATATGGTCTTCTATAACCCCGGCCCCGTCCTCGGCCAAATACAACATTGGTCTCCCTTTCCCTTCTTCTAGGAGGTCCACTGAAAGCTTTTCTTTCTCCAATCGAACTACTTGCACTTGTATCTTGGATCTTTCCCATTTTCAACAAGGTCTCTACCCTCTCTCCAGCAATTACTATGTCGTTGAACTTGGTGGCCGAACAAGACGCCAATCTTTCAATAAACACACCTTGCAAAGTCCCCATAAACATATCAGCCATTTCATTCTCCAACAGTGGTGGTTGCACTCTGGCAGCGAGCTGACGCCATCTCTGAGCATATTCTTTGAAACCCTCCTTAGCAGTTTGAGACATGTGTTGCAATTGAGTGCGATTTGGAGCCATGTCCAAATTATACTGGTATTGTCTCACAAAAGCCTCTACCAGGTCCTTCCAGCTCTTAATGTTGACTCTGCTTAACTTCATATACCATTCCAGGGATGCCCCGACCAGGTTGTCCTAGAAGTAGTACATCCACAACTTTTCATCATCAGTGTGAGCAGCGAACCTTCCTACAAAGGACTGAAGATGGGTTTTTGGGCATGCTGTGCTATTGTATTTCTCAAAAGTTGGTACCTTGAACTTGTAAGGGATTCTAACCCCCGGAACCAAGCCCAAGTCAGTAATGTCAAATCCCAAAGAATTCTGGGATTGAATAGCCTTGATTTGTTTTGCCATCTCCTCAAAATTCCTGTTCATCTCAGCCCCCTGACCCTCAGCTTCGTCCAGCAGAGTGAACTGTTCGTCCTCTCTGTCCATTTGCACATTGTTTAATGCATCATTGATTATTGTAACCCCTGGGTGTGTTACAGGGATTTCAACTTGACGTGCGCCCGCATCGTTACGATTACCTCCCTCAGCAGTATCGTTGTTCCTTACTTGACCATTTTTTATCAACTCCCGCAAACGCTCTTGATTCTGACCCATGCCTGCCATCAAGGTCATAAAGTTGTCCATCCTCAGCCTCAAGTTAGCTAAGTCAGCTTGCATCTGATCCATGATTCTCTCTCTGTTGACCTTTGTTGGATATCTGTGTGCAACTGGGTGTTCCCGAACTTTTCGGGGAGCTATAGTGCCTGAAACACAAAAGACATTAGAAACTGAAGCACTACCTGCAAAACAAACAAACACGTCATATGTAATTCAATGTAACTGCCCATGTTCCCAAGTTTTAAGCATTTGCATGCCCCAGTTCTGGTATCTACTCCAAACAGTCACTTTGAGTATTAACTTTCAAACTTTCTCTTTGAAGAACGTTCGGATATTAGCAGTATCAGACAAACGAGCTTTGCACATTCAGAAAAGATAATTTGCACATTAACACTGTATATCATGGACAAACCATTGCCGGCCAATAGTCAGAGCACAAACAGAAATATTCCCCGAAGGGTTACAAGCCATTACATGAATAAAAGACAAAAGAAAATAAGCCAGACTCCTACAATAAGCCTGTAGGTAGTCTGAAAAATAAACTAAACTAAGGACCCAGGTTCTGCCACCTCTGCTCTTCTTGACACCCGCTCTCAGCTTGAGTTCTTCAATCTCTTTCCGTGCCTCCTCCAAGGCTAACTGACTTTGTGCTAACTGCTGAGTCTTGCTCCACCTCTTCCTTCTTATAGGCCATTTGCACCTCAAAGAACTCCTCTTTCTCTTTGAACTTCTTTTTCTCTTCCTCCCTTTGGCCTTGCAACCAAACAATGGATTGACGAGCTTCCTTGAGAGTCTTCAAAGTCTTTTTGCATTCAGCTTCTCTTTTTGCCTCCATCAAACCCAACCTGTGAAAGTGAGCTTCCCTTCCGGCAAAGTCCTTCTCTTTAGCTTCCAAGGAGGCTTGGATCTTCTGCAGCTTTCCTTCTACTTCATTCTTGGCCCTGTTGGCAATATGGTACAGGTTGACCATTTCCGCATTCTCCACTCGAACTTCATGCAGCTGAGCTTCCAATTTCTTTTACTCTTCAAGGGAGACAGTACTCTGGCTTGGCACTTCTCTGGGATAAAGTGGAGCTTCTACTGAGAAAGGCATGAGAACTTCTTCTACATGTTTTTGCAACCATGCAGCAAAAGGTGGATACGTCTTGGGATCTACTCGGCCAAAGTCTTTCTTACCCTTCCTTATCCTGTGAGCCCAAGCTTGGGAGGCTTGTAGAACTAACTCCTTGTTTCCTTCTACAGGAAAGTACAAAGACTCAGCAAACTCTTCCATCTGTGGTGGATCTCTCAAAGGGTAACCAAATTGTTTCCTGGCTAATGTTGGATAATAACTGATCACACCTTTCCTTCCAAGCAAAGGCACTCCAGCAAATCTTCCACAACTGACCAGCAATTCTTTCCCTAGCAGATCTCTGTCATATCCCCAAGCAATATCTTCAGCAGTTAACCCCATCAACCTTCTTGACCATCTCCACTCATCCCTCATTTTCTTGAAGGCACCTGATTTTGGCAGTTGTCTGGCAAACCACTCAGAAAACAAAGAAGCACAACAGACTACTGGTCCACCCCTACCTTTCTCATTCCTGTAATGCACAGTGTAGTAGAAGTCACCCAAAAGAGTTGGCATAGGATTGCCTTTGGTAAAGATAGAGATCACTTACAAGCTTACAAATTCTTTCTCTCCCGGGAACAAGCTGGACCCATACACCAACAAAGCTAGCACAACACCAAAGTCCCCCCAACTACCCTCTTCAGCATATTTCTCAACCTCTGGGAGCACACTCCAAGGGAGTCCTTTGCCTTCACTATCCTTCAGAGCCTTCTTGATTGTAGCAGCTGGCAAATGACAAACTTTGGCTATGTCCTCTTCTTTAAGCACCACCTCAGATCCATAGAAAGGTAATGTCTCTCTGACCGGAACATTCAGAATGCTGACAATCTCCTCCAAGGTAGGAGCTAAGATGTAGTCTGGAAACACAAAGCAACGCAGCATGGGATCATAAAACTGCAACAAGGTATGCAAACTGTCCTTCTGGTCTGCAGTGGACTTGTCCACAAACTTCAATATCTGACCATATCGTTTCCTGAAATTGCCCAAGACTTGGTCATTCATCAGACCTGCTAATTTCTGAACACTTCTGACTTCAGGTTGAAGAAAAGTATAGTGAACATTCTTTTTCCTTGTAACTCTTCTGATTTCTGCCATCTGGAGATAAGATTTACCAGAACTGGGAGTTGATTATGAACAATGACCTGAAAAATGGAAACATAAACAGTTAATGCAAGAATGATGCAAATGTAAATGCAATGCAGGCATATGATCAACTGGGACCATCTGGATACTGGACACTGAACACAAGGGCCCTCTGATCAATTGCAAACCAAAGTCCTCTGAATCACAACTCTCTGATAGAAATCTCAGAACCACAGTACCAAGAAAACCAGTACCAAGAAAACCAAAACATCAAAACCATAGGACCAAAGATCATAAATCATAATAAGGACCACTGATAATGAGGGTATGTAGAGGCCAAGGGTTCCTCCAAACCTGTAAACCCCTCCCAATCTCACTGGTAGGCTCCGGGTCAGACATCACGGACTCTCAAAGCCGAATAGCAATAATACTTTCACCATCTCCGACAAATGGCTCATGACCAAATCAGGGAATCGGTTTGGCATTATATACTACGCGGGGAGGCCTCGGCTGAGTCCGGGAAACAAGGTCATCCTATGTGAGCCCCAGTGGACCCTCGGATGCGAATGGGTTTGCCACACAATGTGGTTTGCCACTGTCATCACTAGAGAGGGATGTTTCCACAAGGTTCTCAATGATCGGTCCCCAGCTCCACATAACTGTCAAGGTTATGAAATGAGAGACGAAGATCCCCAAATCAAGACATTTCCAAGACGGTCGCAAATCTAGGCGTGGAACTCATTACTACCCCCATGACAAGATCTCATGAGGCCAAAGTGGAACCACTCTAAGTCCTAAGGTGCACTCGAGCCGTGGTAATGAGCTCATCTCTCAGAAACAGTATCACCCATCCCACCAAACAGAAAATTCAGTCCAGACAGTCCAATAATAATATGATGCAGAAAGTAAATACTGAAAACTGTAAATAAAGCTGTAAATAAACTGTAAATAAACAACAGTAAAATACAACACACAACAGCAAACAAACATCACCCAAAGAAACAGAAACAAACAAGCGCTAGGAGAGACTCACAGGGGAACCAGAGATACTCTGGTTAGGAGGTCCCCAACAGAGTCGCCAGCTGTCGCTCCCCGGATTTCCATCCTGGTACAAACGCGAAAGTGGTGCGGAAAAAAGAATAGAGTCACCAGCCAGGCATTTTTATCCCACAAGAACGGGAATGGTAATGCTGCACAAACCAGAAGAAAAGAAAAGGAAGGACACAGGTCCTGCAAACCAAAGAGACTGAGTTCGGGAGTCGGTTACAACCTGGGAAGTTATTAGCACCCAGATCGTCTGTCGTACCCGACGGGATCCACGCTTGCAAAGAAACTGTTTCAAAGGGTGAAGAAATGAAATTTTCTGCAAAGAAAATGAACTGAACTGGAAAAGAAAACTGAGAAAGAAACTGGATAAGAAATCAAAGAGAAAAATGTAGGGAAAATAAAGATTGTTCTCGAACGGGCCCTACCCCGCTTCCCACGTACCTCATCAGGACAATGAGGATTAGAGACGACGTAGTTCCCCTAACGAGGGGTAGAAAAGAAATTGCTTGTGAATTAAGGCTTGAACTGCCTATGCCATTGCTCAGGTGTTGCAGACTCGGACGACGAGTGCGTAACTGTCTTGCAAAATGACAAGTAGGAGCAAGTTCGCGTATGGAGCGAATGAGATGAGAAAAGAATTCCCGAAGGAAAGACGCTTATTGTTTGTTTGTGTTTTTTAGAAGCTTTTAGGAGTGTGTCACAAGGAAGTGAACTCAAGCTCTTTTCCATTGAATGTGCACTTGTCACTACATTCCAAGATGGAATAATAGAACAAGCACACTCAAGTAAGGAGAAGATCCCCAAAACTTGAATCCAAAGATTAGGGTCTAAGCTCACTAACTCATTAACTTATTAAGTGTTTTTGGTATTTACAATGAAGAAGTGTTTTTTTATGCTTTTCTTGGTGAAAAAGATACCTTGATCAGACTTGTGCATCATAAGGTAAGCTTGTACTATCCCAAGATGGGAAGACTACAAGTACCTCATGGGATAAGGCTATTGCTCAAGGTATCACTTAAAACTTTATTAAGTGTTTTCTTTAGAGTTATGAGATGAGAAGAGAAGAGGAACCAAAAGGATCACAAAGGTAAAAGTCTAATGGGGGACTAAAGAATCCTAAGTGTTGTCATGCATGGATATCCTAAGGTTAGTGTGGTTTTCTATCCTAAAGAAGAAAGAAAGAAGAAGATAAGAAGAAGAAGAAGGGGGGATGAGTAAGGCCTAAGCCCAACAAGCAAAGGGTTAGCACAAGTAAGAATAAAAAGAGAAGAGATGAGATTTGGAGATGTGGAAATCACGTCCACACCTCACACTTACCATAGCCCCTGAAAAGGTTAGCAACATAAGCAAAAAAGCAAAGAAAAATGAAACAAAAGACATGCCAACATTCTACAAACAGAAGTGAAGTCATATATGCAAATGCTCAATGGATATGCAAGTTACAAGAATGAGAAATGAAGCATGCAAGACAAATATGAAGCATAATGAATCACATGACAACAAATGCAAACTTAAGAAAGATGCAAGGCAAAAATGCACAAACATGGACTCAAGGCACACAACCAGAACCAAATCAAGTTGAAGAAAAGCTTTAGAAGCAAGAGAGATGAAGAGAAAAGAGGCACAAGACCAAACAATCATAAAATGGAAGGAAAGAAGTAAGGAGATGAAGTGAAAGCACCTAAGAAAAGATGAACTTAAAAGATAAGCAAAACACAAAAATTTCCAAGACACAAACCCTAACCTAAGATCAGAAAGGAACCCATACCCCAAAGACACCCCAAATGAGAAGAAGAAGTTGGCACAAGTGCCCTTCTAAGCTAATGAGAGAGCTTATGATCACAAAGAAGCAAAATGGGACAAGGTAAGAACAAATATTCAAATCAAATCAACAATGCATCTAAAAATTCCACAACTTAGGACAAATGATCCTCAAACATGATATAACAAGACACCAAAAGGATTGGGAGAAATTCAGAAGCTAGATAGGTCAAATGAGGGCAAGAACATGAATTAGGGTTAAGAAACTTCACTTACAAGGCAAGGACCAAACCCCAATGAACAAATTTCTAAAAATCAGGGGAAAAATCACATATGAACTACATCATCTTAAGAATCCAGAGCAAAAAGAATTAACACAAAACTCAAAAAGATGAACCCTATGGAAATTGAACAAGACAGGGTACTCAAAAAGGACTTAAAAAAGAATTAATGAAGAGGAACAATTAAATGACACGTGGATAATGAAAATAAATGGAAAATAAAAATATAGAAAAATAAAGAAAACTCAATTGGACACTCAAGAATTATTTTGGAATTTTTTTATGATTGGAAGTATTTTTAAAAATAAGAAAGCAAAATGTAAATAAAAGAAAATAAAAGAAAAAGAAATAAAATACAAAAGAGGCTGGGAGGTGTGGATAGTCAAGATTCACGTTCAAATGAATTGGGCTTATGATGAAAGGGGGTGTGAATATCAACTATGGCCCAATAGTCTGCGCTGGTATATAGAATAATGGTGGAAATTCAGAGATAAATAAAGGAAAATAACATGGCCGTGAGATCAAAGCAACACATCTGGTGAATCTCCTCACTAAATGACATGGCAGTTTGATTGGGTGAGAGGGTGAGGCGCATGGTTGTTATTGTGAGGTGAGAAACATTTGGGATTAAAATAGAAAGCTGAATGCACGTGATCAGGAGGGTGTGTCACTTAGTGATGTGTCAAGATCTGGGCGTGTGAGGGAAAGATCCAAGGGCTCAGGGACTGTCTTCAAGCTCATAAAACCCTAATCAAAGATTTGCAGATTCCGGTGACCGGAGCTAGGGCTCCGGCACCGGAAATTAAACCAGATGAAAAAACATCAATGAAAATTAACAAATAGCTCCAGATTGACTAAACAAGGGGCCCTGAGTTCAAATATGAGCATGAAAAGTTCAAAAACTCAAAGAATCTCCTGGATCGAATGAAAACAGGTGTGACCATGAAAATCTGAAATCACATTACAAGCTCATTTATGCACCAAATTCGAAACCACAAACAGCAGAATAACCAGCAAACATCACAGATCAAGATGCACACAAACAATTTCAATTTCAGATCTGAAAATTCAGAGCCATACCTGAGCTTGCTGATCTTGAAATTGCTTGCTAGAAGTCCAGATGATGAAGCAAAATCACTCCAAATGCTCTCTAGTTGCAAAATAAATGCAACTAGAGCCTTGAATATGGAAGGATATTGAGCTTTGCAAGCACCTGCCCTGAAATGGCAAGGTTGTGATTCTTGAGAGAAAGCTTGAACAAGTGTGTGATTAATAATCCTGAGCTTCCAAGTATCAAGAATCTACAATTGGTTTTGGAGAGAGCTCGTGTATGAGGAGATTCAAGAGAAAATGAAATTTGTGCAAGAAGGTGAAAACTGAGAAAATGAGAGAGAACTGAGGCTTCACAAAACCTTAATTTGTTTTATATCAAGTCATGAACCAATGCTGAAAAAATGAAGGGGTTTGCACGTGGGAATGAGAAGAATTTGTGATTTTGCAATTTGATCAAATTTGGTGTGATATCATGTAATCCTCATGCTTTCCTTGGCCTTCAGCCCATGTGCACTCTAATCTGATCCATTAATCATAATCCAACAAATCTTGGCCATTAGATTAAAGGAGTCACACTTTTCTCATGAATATGCAAAATTTGCATTTGTGAAGCAACATTCTTGTGGTGCACGAATTTGTGAATTTCTTTGGAGCAAAGTATGTCAAATACATTGTATTTTAACTTTGTAAACATATTGGATCCATACCAACACTCAAATTTGAGTTTTGTGACTTTTGGCCCTTGGTGCATGCATGAAACTTTGCATTTTGCCCTAATTTGAAGGAATTTTCGAGGGCCATATATCCCAAACCAAACATGATATGAAAAAGTACTTGTACTTTTTGAAAATGGGAGGCCTTAATCTCCAACTTTCATGTTTGACTTTGGTCCATTTGAAGAATTTTTGATTAAGTTAAGGTCACTTGAATTTTAGGGCAAAAGTTGCCAAAAATGGAATTTTCTTTAAAACCAACTTTGTACCAATTTTGCAAAAACCCTCAAAACTTCATGATTCTTGATCTTTGAACTTTCCAAACCTCTTATAACATTGTAAGAACATCTCTTGGCTAGAAAAATTGGGTTGGACCCCTTGAAATCACACAATTGACTTTTTTAAGGCACAGTTGACCTATTACTTCATCTGCAAGCAACTGAAGAATTTCCTGACTTCCACAAGGAATTTTCTCACCAAAATTGGTACCTAGGATACTATTGACATATAAAGACTTTTCCCAAATGAAATGGCCAAATTTTTAAGGTTTTCAAGCTTGAATCTCAAACCCTAGTTTAGGACCATTGTGTAGGAGCTTTGCCCTATCCTGGAATCCTTGATGATCTTCCAACCTTCTGAGCTTTTGCAAATGAACTTGAACTTGTAAATGCAATATAGACCCATCATAGGACTTGTACAAAACCATTGAGCCCCTTGTCATGGCTTGTGAAGCTTCAAGAACCTCCACAGATGATCATATGCCTAATGCTAGGACATGAGAAATGTTATGCCTCATCTTTCCATGCTAGGATGCTAAGAATATGATATGTTCATGATGAATATGATGTGATATGATGCTTAAAATGAAGAGGGCAAATTTGGGGTGTTACAGTGGGTAATCCTTCTTCTTGATTATATTGCTTTGGAATTAAGCTATCATATGCGTGATAGTGGGCAATATTCTATTATCTCTTGATTCATATTACTTTGGAATTAAGCTATCACTTCCATGGTAGTGGGTAATATCTATCCTCTCATTTTATTGATTACTTTGGAATTAAGCTATCATTGTTGGATAGTGGGTAATCTTTCTTGTTGGGTCTTATTGTTTTGGAATTAAGGTATCACCTACGTGATAGTGGGCAATAGTTTCTCACCACTTGAGTATGTTACTTTGAAATTAAGCTAGTACTTGTTCGATAGTGGGTAATATTACTCCTTTATTTGAGCTTATTTCTTTTGCTCCTACCCAGTAAACCGGTAGTTGATGACTCTTTTCCAATTTAGTATTCCTCCAATTTTTGGTCTTTAATACTTTGTTTGGTTGATGTTTCCCCGGTGGAGTTTATACTCTTCCCTATTGAATTTTACCCTGACTATGTCATATTTTCCCCAAGATGAGTCAGCTATTCAGTAATTTATTTTCCTAGTAAACTCTCTTGTTGTCTGTTGTTTTTCCCCAGTGGGATCTTCTTCCGTGTCCCCAAGTTTTTGCTTTCCTATGGTGGTCGTATTCTCCCCACAAAGATCTTGGGTTTGCATATCATATCATGGTCTCTTAGGAAAAAAATTGGGTTCTCTATATTTAAGTCTATCACATCTTGTAGAGACGAAGATGTCAATTTTCATATTTCCATATTGAAGGAACTTAAATAGGGGCAGCTGTAACACCCTAATTTTTGCCCTAAGATTTCTTCGCATTTCATCTGCATCTTGCATACAAACAAGATCGCACGAGTTCCTCGGTTCTTCTCGGATGTAATTTTATGCCTCACAGGGGATCACCAATTTTTTATTTTCTTTTATTTGTTTATTTTTACTAACCATTAATTAAAATCCAAAAATATTTTGTTTTCCTTTATTAACATTTTCAGGAGAAAAAAGCAAGTAAGAATGCCAAAATTAGCAGTCCCGCAGCTCAAATGAATTTCACAGATAAAAGTCAAAGTTGATTCACAAATAATTCAAATTTATTTGATCAAGGATTTCCTAATTTAATTGATTTATTCAAGGAATTCCAAGGTTCATGTGTTTATTTCCATGCCTTCTGTAATACCTCAAAATTTGCCCTCATTATTTTTGTACCCTAACTAGCTTATGCTTCACATTCATTTGCATTTCCCATTAGGCCATAACATTCAATCGTACATGGCATTGGCTCCTAAGGCATGAGATCAAGGCCATATGAAATTAGGGTTTCATACCTACCATGTGGATTTAGAGTTTTGGTTATTCGGCTATTAAACTCACCCGTAAAGACTGTTCATTGGTGCATCAGGATCATATCATTAGGGGTCGGAGCTAAAGTATCCTTAAGATGGGAATGTCCATGGACAATTCATAGTGCAATCTTGGTTTACAGATGCAAGGTGAAGTATTATTCATGTGTCCATTCAAGACTCATTCCCAAAGGGACAAGTTTATTTCAAGTCCATCCAAGGGTGTAGTTTGGATGAGAGGCCATGACATTTATTAAGGGCATTAAATATGTATGTTGAAGATAATTGCAAGGGGATCCAAGGCTCGTATTTGTTCCAAGATTATTCACAGATTCAAGATTATTCACCTATTCAAGATCAATTCAAGTTATTCAAAATTAATTCATGTCGTTCATATGCAAGGTGGATATTCAAAATTCAAAGTGGAAAAAAGGAGGTTTCTTACAAATACAAGTCAAAATTCAAAGCTTCACTTAAATGACAAGTACTCATCACAAATGTGTTACAATAGAAATACAAAGAAAAAGAACAAAAATACATTTGTTGACCATCCGTTGACTTTTTGGTCAACTTTGACCAAAGTCAACCAAGGGACCTCTACTATTTCCGACCCCCAACGTCCCTCATATGAATTCAGTCCACAAGTTCTTGATTGGACCCATTGGTGACATAATTAAGAGGCTTAGTCTAATCTTTCATCAATGCATATACTCTTACACCGTCAGATATGCATAGCCAAAAAATTTAAAAGATTTCACCATGTGGAAATTCAAGGTTCCAAGGAACCTCATTTATGGAAGAGCATATGGAAATTTTTGAGACAACATCGGTTCTAGAATTTGGATGATATACAAAAGAAAAGATGTACAAGACAGTTCATTCAGGGAAGTTCAAGATGAAGATAATCAGCTCCATGTGTTATGTGATAATCTCAAATATCTTATAGTTTTTTCTCACCATGACCTGCTCGCTGGAAACATAATGGCTAATGATGGAGAAGATAAATTTTACTTGATTAATTATGAATATGCATAGGGAATCATTTTGCAGAATATGTTGGTTGTGAATACTCGTTGTGCCAAAATGTGAATGAACAATATCATTTCTTCAGGTATTACATACAGCCATATCAGAAAATTAATACAAAAAAAACAATTACCAATCCTAAAAGCTCCTAAGAAGATATAACCAAAATCTCTATCAGAAGAAAATACTAGAGACAGAAAAATCATCAAAAAGGCAGAAACACGATTGAGAATGGAAAAAACTATTCATCAATATCTTCATCCTCTCATTGTTGTTCCATCGACAATACTCCCTCATCAATCTCAACTCGAACACACCTGTAGAAATCCATAACATGATTTAGAAAAAAAGACAAAAAAAAAGCATTAACAGAAAAGAGAAGAAATTATTCTGGAGGTTCTTGATCTCAATTCTCTACACAACACTCTTGATGGACGCCTCATACTCTCATTCTCAAAGATCTCTCTTCATTTTCAATACTCAACCCGCAAAATTCATAAGCTACTCAAAGAAATCATCTTTAAATGGACACACACTTCATCCAAATCTTCACCAAGTCATTAACTACTTTCAATCACCGCCATTCATTACCTTCAGCTCTCCTATATTAACAAAAAAAACTCAAGAAATTAGTGGAAATAAAAAAAACAAAAAAGGGAAATTGAGAAGTAAAATTCAGTTACAGGCAAACTCAGAAACTTCTAACAAACTCTTAACTGAAAAATAACAGAATCATAACTGAAATACCTGAAAAATTCCAGAAGGACCCAAAAATCAGCAGCTATAAATCAAAAGCATCACCAACTTTCAGCTTCTCTTCACCATTTTTCAATCTTTTCTTCCATTCTTCTCATCCATTTTCTTCAATCCTTCTCCTCCAAATCTTCACCCTTTTCCAATCTCTTCAACCATTTTTTTCTTCTTCTTCAATCTTCTCGCACCCAACCTTCCTTTCACCATTTTCTTCACTTCCTTCATCATTTCTTCTTGAATCTTCTGCAACTTCCTCCTCCTTCAAAGTCTTCTTCTTCACCATTCTTCAACTCTCTCTCAAGTTTCTCTGAATTTTCTTCCATCTTTCATACAGAATCGCGTTTAATCTTCATCAATCTTAATATTCCAATTCTGCAACACTCGCATCAAATTGCAGCATCTTGATCTTCCACCTGAAATCAATGTCAATATCAACCTTCATCAAGAACACAGAAGCTCCCATCAGGACCTAACTAACTCAGCATCGACTTCCAGAGTTTCATCATCACCTTCGCAAGTAACCTACAATCATCACGGATTCAGCGCACACGTTATCATAAGCAACAGAATTTCAGAGTTCAAAGAAGAAGAGGAACAGAATAGTGAAAGTTGCGAAACACAGAGAAAGATTAACAAGAAAGAAAACTAACCGTAATAAACAATTCGTAGAAGTTCGGAAAAGGAAAGAGGCAATAATCGCTCCGTCAACAATCTTCATCCGTATCTTCGTTCATAGAGTAATTTCGGAATCACGCAACTTCGGATCCACGAGAAAAAAGACGAGTTGGGAGCAAAGATTACCGCAACCGAACTCTCCACGGGAATTTCAACGCTCTCAAAGTTTCGTTCACAGGTACGCCAATTCTAAACTGTAGATTTGTTGGTCTTGACTCACATTTAGGGAAATGTGTGGTTTTGATATTTGGCTGCGGATTCATGATGAGGAGGTTTGGGTAGAGGAGGTTTCGCTTAGTAGTGTTGCGGCGGCTCTCCAGGAAGAGGTTGAAGTTCGACGGCTAGGGTTTCTCTTCCTTTTTGTTTTTTTGAGAAGAAGGAGGCATTTGAGAGGGAGTGAAGGTTAGGTTTTGGTCCGAGAGTTGATAAGGTGGCGCCGGATTTTAGGTCACCGGTGTGGTTTTCGGCTGTGCGGCGGTTAGGGCTTGATGAAGAACATGAGAGAGTGACGGAAAGGGATGAGCGTTCTTGCTGTTTATTCTAGGGTTTCTAAGTAATTGTATTAGGTTCATATTATTTAAGAGTTTTTGAGTAATGGAAAGGATTAACCTCATTGATCATCATTAATTTTGTTATAAAAATTAAGTAAAGAATATAATACCATTAATTCAAATTAATGTCTTCTTAATTCCCCATAAAAGAGTGCCGTTAAAATCTGAGAGGATAGGACTGAGTTTTGTGGTCCAATCCGGCGGTGACACTTGTCACCGTCCGGTTGGGCCACCCTTCCATAATCACATGCGGACCACACACCATAGTCCACCATATACCCTCATAAGAACCTGCGAAATTGGTCCCATCATGCTACTCACACCTCCCATTCTAGGCCCATATAAAAATGAACTGAAAAAAACTGCTTTCTGCACCCCTAGGCATCCTGCGAAATTGGGCCCTGTTTCTATTGCTTTTCTCACCCCTTCTTGAAGCCCATCAACGAAAACAACATAAAAAAGTTGATGAATGCACTCCCCCTCCTATTCCAGCGTTTGGGCCTTGTTTCTACTGATATTCACACCCCTGTATTAAAAGCCCAATGCGAAAATAACTAAATAAATATACTTAATTCACCTCCCTTTCATTTCATTTTAGAATTTTATTTTGTTTTACCATAGTTTAGAAAATGATTCAATAAAAATAGAAAAATGCTTAGGAAAATTCCCAAAAAAATCAAGTAGGCTTTTAAGTCATTTTAGAAATGTTAGACATTTTATTTTTCTGAATTTTAATTGTTTTTGAATAAAATCCTGATTTTTTCATGTAAGTAGTTTTTAGTGAATTTCCCTCAACTGTACATAAATTTGTTGATTTTATTTTTTAGTCTTCCAGTAACGTTTTTGACCCACTCTTTTTTCCATAGTTAGAAAACTCATAATAGTACTTAGCATAATTTTAGTGGATGTTTTAGGACATTTTATCTCAGGTTTTAGTGGCCTAATCCTTAGAAAATATTGGTTAATCATTAGGAAGAATTAATTGATTGTTAGGCATAGAAAAATTCTTATTTTTTAGGATATCGTTTAACAAAATATTATAGGTAGTTTTAGGACCCCATAGAATTAATCTCATAATTTTTCCAGAGCTTTTACTATTTTTAGGATATTAATTCTTAGGCTTTGTTACATGTAAATTCCCATTAGTTTAGGCTAGGATATTAAGTTTCATAAGAAATAGTTTAAGTAGATTTAATCTTAGGATTTAATGTTGACTTAGATTATTTTAGTTTCTTATTTTTTAGAATGAAAATATTAGGTAATGCCCTTAGTTTAGAACTTAGGCTTAGGATTCATACTAATTAGACTTAGAATAAATTTAGGACTATTTTAGGTTTATGCCTTTAAGAGTTTTGTTTTGAATTTTATTCTTACATTCAATTTTTGTTGCTTTGTTATGTTGATTGATATTTCACTTGTATAAGTCTCCCCTTAGCTTTAGAATCAACTTAACTTCCTTAGGAAGTAAGTTGCATTCTAGTAGTTTCTAAGTTCCTTTCTCCATTAGGTTTAGAAACCTCATTAACCATAGACCCTCCCTTGTAAATAAATAAACAAAAATTAGGGTTGTGTCTTAGTCCCCCTTAGATTTTTCCTTTTGCAATTTGAGTCATTCTTTCCCATCTCATGAAGAAAAGCAATAAAACATTTAATGAAAACTAGACATTCTTGTACGACACGAGACTTTGTTGCGGAGTGCTTATACGCGTCCTGTTTCGGGGCGAGGTGTAAGTACTTGTCCCGATGGATAGGTCTTAGTACGACAATGTTCACAAACAAATTCAAAACACTTCTCATAAAAGACAAAAACAAATAACAAGAGACTATCCTGCGGGAACTTCTCTTCTCATCTCACTCATTCTCAACGCGAACTTGCGACGACTTGTCTTTCATGCAAGACGGGAAACGCACTCGTACCAGACGATCCTGCAACACATGAGCATAGACATATGCAGTTCAAGCTGTAAAAAACACAAACAAATAGTTCCCGCCTTAGTTAGGCGAACTACGTCGACTCTGATCCTCATTATCCCGATGAGGTACGTAGGCAGCGGGGTAGGGCCCGTTCGAGTACATTCTTTATTATCCCTACATTTTCCCCATTCTTTCTTTTTGTTCTCTTTTCCAATTCCCTTTCTCATTTCAATTTCAGTTCCAGTTAGCATTTCTTCTGTTCAGCATCTTATTTCTTACCCTTTGAAACAAGCAAGCAAGTGTGGATCCCTTCGGGTACGACGGACGGTCTGGGGTGCTAATACCTTCCCAGGTCGTAACCGACTCCCGAACTCAGATTTTTGGTTTGCAGGACCTTGTCCTTTCCTTCTTCCTTAGGTTTGTGCAACATTACCTTTCCCGTTCCTTCGGGATAAAAATGTCTGGTTGGCGACTCTACCTTTTTCGCACCACTTTCGCGTTTGTACTAGGATGAAAATCCCGGGAGCGACAACTGGCGACTCTGCTGGGGATCGAACCCAGAATCTCTGGTTTCCCTTTGTAGAGTCAATCCTAGCACCTGTTTGTTTTTGTTTCTTTGGGTGTTTATTTGTTTGTTGTTGTGTGCTTTAGTTTAGCTCTACTGTTTTCATTTACAGCTTTACTTTACAACTTTACTTTACAACATTTATTTACCGCTTTCAGTATTTATTTTCCATGCATCATATTATACTAGACTGTCTGGCTGTGCTGGTTTTCATTTTTTCTGCGGGATGGGAGTTACTGTGAGATAAGCTAACTACTCGGCTTGAGGGCACTATAGGATTAGCATGGACAGACATTATACACCCATGGTATCTCACCATGATGAGTGGCGATGTGTTCCACACCCGGATTGCGACCTTCTTGGAACTATTATGTGTGGGGATTACCTCACTTCAGGGTACGACCTTGATAGTTATGTGCATCTGGTGACCGATATTCGGGGACCTTAATGGGAACACCCCTCTCCAGTGATGATAGTGGCAGACCACATTTGTTGGCAAACCCACTCGCATCTGAGGGTCCATTGGGAACTCGCATAGGATGGCCTGGTTCTCTCATAGGAATTCAATTAAAGAAAACTGTTCGTATGACTGTAGTACTGTACCCTTCAGGATGAATGTACTATTGTTTCTCGATTCAGTGCTTGAAGCTTGAGACTTGTGAGGGATGCTTGTTTTTCCAGACTCAATTGAGGCCTCCCTGAGTAGTACATAATGCCAAACTGATTCCCTAATTTGGTCATGAGCCATTTCTCAGAAATGGTGAACGTATTATTGCTATTCGGCTTTGAGAGTCCGTGATGTTGACCCGAGTAGCACACCAGTGAGATTGGGAGGGTTTACAGGTTTGCAGGAACCCTAAGACCTTCAGCATACCCGCTTTTCCATTGGTTCAGTTTTGTGATCTGGATTTCTGGTTCTAAGATATGGATCCCGGATCAGAGGGATTGTTATTGTGATATGTGGATATTGTGATGTTGCACCGACACCTGATTATATGATTGGCACATCACAGACACTTCACTGATCACATGCCTTGCCTTGCATAAGCATCATATCATCATTAATCATTTGTGTTTCTTTTATTCTCAGGGTTTGCATTACTCCCGGTTCCTGGTCATATCATTGTATCAGAATGGAAGACGTCAGAAAGAAGAATATTTTCTACAAATTTTTTGATACCAAGGTGGACTTGCTCAAGCAGATGGTGTCTCTCATTACCCCGGGTCATTTGGGATTCTTCAAACAGCAACATGGTGATATTTTGGACATGGTGTTCAATCTGGATAGTTCGCAAAGGAGTGCCATCCATACCTTGCTACAGTACTACGACCCTAGACTCCGATGTTTCACATTCCCCGATTTCCAGCTAGGTCCATTACTATAAGAGTATGTTGATATTTTGGGACTGCCTATCAAAGACCAGATTGCTTTCAATTCAGAAATGACAAGACCGACTCATGCTGACATCACTAAAGCTCTTTATTTGAGCCCATGAGAGGTATCCGCTAATTTGGTTGCCACCAAGGCAGGAGTACTTGGTTTTCCCTTAGAGTTTCTGGTCAGAAGAGCTGAAAAATGTGTCGTGGAAAAGAAGTGGGATTCAGTTTGCGCCATCTTGGCATTATCTGTGTATGGGATAGTTTTGTTTGCTGACATGGAGATGTTTGTGGATATGAACGCCATTCATTTGTTCGTGATGAAGAATCCGGTGCCCACTCTCCTAGGTGACTTGTATTATTCAGTGCACTATAAGAATGAGAAGAGACGAGGTGGCTTGGTTAGATGTTGTGCCCCGTTATTCTACACATGGTTTATGAGGCACATCCTTATTACTGGGGTATTCATGGATCCCAAAGTAATCTGATCGCAAAAACTAAGCACGTTGACCGCCAAAGACATTAGATGGTTCACCTTAAGGCTAAAAGGGAAAGAGCTCATCTCCAGCTGTGGAGGGTATCCTAATGTTCCCCTCTTAGGAGTAGCTGGGGGCATTAATTACAACCCCATACTCTTGAGAAGACAATTAGGATACGCTTTGAAGAATGTTCCCAAAGATTCGGAGTTGGATCAGACTTTTTATTTCCCTGTGAAGGACAATCTCCCATTGGTACGGGAAGCTGCAGGTGCTTGGAAATTGATTAATAGGAAGGGTATAGAACGCTTGGGCAGGAGTACTAACCAAATGTTTCCCGAGTTTGAAGCGTGGGTAAGAGAAAAAGCTCAAGTGACTCTAATCCCTTTCTCCGCACCGTTACCACCACCTACCACAGTTCCGTATGAAGATTATCAAAAATTGGAGGCTTTGGTCAAGCAGCTTAGGTTTGAGAATCAAGAGGCTTACAATTCTTGTTACAAATTGATGATTCAGAACCGTCAGTTAGAGGATAGAGCTATACAAGATGAAGAAACAGTTCGTCTCAAGCAGAAGGACTTTGAGGAAAGGGAGCTACACTTCAGGAAGAGAGGATTGGCTGAGATCCATAAGGCGAGTCAGTGCCGGAAGGATAAGAAGGAACATAATAAGGATAATGAAGCCATCACACTTTGGCAAGAGAAGTGGAGTGATAATCAGAAGAAGTAAAAGGAGGCAGAAGCTGAATTCGAGTTGAAGATCAAGAACCTCCAAGATGCTTTGGTTGAACAAGAGAAGCTAGCTCGGAGAGCACAAGAGCAGCAGAGAGAGTGTCTTCGTCAGATGAAAAAGAGTCAACAAATAGCTGAAGATGTCCAGAAAGAAGTTGAAGAGTTGAAGCTTCGTGTTGATGTGAAGAGGTCAAAGGCTGAGCCGGGTCCGAGCAAAGAGAACGAGATAACTTTCCTGCAGAAGATTGAAGAGTTACATGCTTCCTTTGATACGAGGGACCTCCTCATCCAGAGACTTATCCAGGAGCCTGATCATCCGGATATCGTTCAGTTGTTCCAGAATGTCAAGCGTCTTAGCTGGAGGCTGCAAGACTTAGAGTTCCCTAGGGTTTACTTTCATGATATTATACTTGGATTACCTACAGGCTTGTTGTGGGATTCCTTTTATTTGATGTACTTTGTTGTTCTTTTGATTGGCACCCTTCGGGGACTTTGTTGTTTCAAACTTCAGTTTATGTGATTGACTTTGTTTTGAATCTCTTGTTCGTTATTTGTTGCACCGACACGGGGTAATGAGCACCAATTCTCCACGACCATCATTGTATTTGAATATTGCTTGGACCTTCTTCCCAATTGCATTGCATACGCATCATTTGCATTTTTTCTTTGTTTTTGTAGGTTTTTCTACAGGATGCTTAATTTATCTGTGTTTCAGGCAAAGATTGCAAGAGCTGCCAAGACCCGGCATTTGCGAAAAGATATCCCGCATCGCTATGCAACTCGCAGCAATCAGAGGACAGTCATGGACGCTATGCAAACAGAGCTTAATGAGTTTCACACCAGAATGGGAGAGTTCATGACCATGATGTAAGGGATGGCTCAGGGACAGCAAGAGTTAAGGAATGCAATTCAAGGGCTCAACCCTCCTCAGACTAATACTCCTGCGACCACTTTTGACGGGAAAGGGGCTCCTCCCAACACCAGCAATGGCCCAGGTGGACCTCAGATTCCAGAACTAGGCACGACAACTTTCATTCCAGTACAAGACAGGCAGGAGGATCAATCCCCTTATTTCAACAATGACATGGGGTTCGCTGGAGAAGGAAATCTTAATGATTTTTTGGTGTTTGCTGAGAAAGTCAAAGCCCTCGAGTGTATGGATACTTTGGGGATAGATATGTCTGACATGGGCCTAGTCCCCGGGGTGGTTATTCCTCACAAATTCAGGCCGCCCGCTTTTGACAAGTACAACGGTAGTTCCTGCCGAAAGACTCACTTGCAGGCATTCTATCGGAAGATCGCTGCCCATACTCGGGATGAAAAACTCTGGATGTACTACTTCCAGGATATTCTCTCCGGAGGGTCCTTGGAATTGTATATGAAGCTAGAGAGAAGTTCTGTAAGAAACTGGAAGGAATTGGGAGAAGCATTCCTCAAGCAGTATCAGTATAATATTGACATGGCGCCCAGTCGCACCCAACTTCAGAGTTTGACTCAGAGGAGCTCAGAGAGTTTCAAGGATTATGCACAAAGGTGGCGTGAAGTAGCCGCTCGAGTGCAACCGCCTTTGTTTGAGAGAGAAATGATAGACCTGTTCCTAGATACCCTCCTTGGGCATTTCATGGAAAGGCTAGCTGGATGTTCTTCAAGTGGATTTTCGGATATCATCTTGATTGGTGAGAGGATAGAAAGTTGGATCAAGCAGGGGAAAATTTAGAACAGAGGCGCTTCAAGTTGTGGTATTAAGAAACCCTTCGTGAAAAGAAGAGAGGGAGAGACCGGTGCAGTGTACGCGCAAAGGGGAGGAATCAACAGAGGATTTTATCAGCAAGTGACCCCCGTCACTATCTCAACTCCACCTATTCAACAATAAGTCCAACCACCGCATCCGCAACGTTCTCAAGGGTGTCAACAAAGAGCTCCTCGTCCATATTACCCCCAGAGGCCCAAAGAAAGACATTTCGAAGCTCCACCGATGTCATATTCACAGCTTTTGAAGAATCTTCTACAACTTCAGATGGTTCAACTCCGAACTCTACAACCCCCGAAGCCGGGCCAAATCCCCGAGGGTTATGATACGAATGCCAGATGTGAATTTCATTCCGGAGCTCCCGGGCATACCACAGAGAACTGCAAAGCACTGAAGCATGTTGTTCAAGACCTGCTGGATTATAAAGCGATCAACTTTGCTCCTACTCCTAATGTAATTCAGAACCTCATGCCTCCTCACAGAGGTACGGTTGGGGCAGTTGATGAAGGGGAGAATTTGAACTTGGTATGTGATGTCAACGACCTGCAGATTTCGTTGATTGTTGTTAAAGTTTCCCTGTCAAAGAAGGGTATCTTTCCTGGATGTGAAGAAGATTGTCCAGAATGTGCTAAAGCTACAAATGGGTGTGACAAGTTAAAGGCGGGAATCCATAGTATGATTGATGAGGGAGTGTTGCAGTTCGACAAGATTGTAAAAAAAAGTGAAGTCTCCACAATAACTATCTTCTACGATCCATCTCAAGTTCCTTCACGGGCCATAACGGCACCGATAACCATCACCACAGCAGGACCCGTAATGTATCATAGTGATAAAGCTATTCCTTGGAATTATGGTGGTGAAGCATACTGTAACGTCTAGAAGTAAGAGTTGGCCACGTCTAGTACAACCCCAGCTCAAGTAGAAAATGTTGGAGTAGGGGGCTTTACTAGAAGTGGAAGGTTGTTTGCGCCAGAAACACTAAGAAATAGTGTGATACCGCCCAGAGACACCGCAAAAGCCCAGGCTAGAGCGAGAGGGAAGCAGCCAGTGGTTGTCAATGATCCTGCACCAGTAACTGATCCAGACCTTACTTTTGATAAAGAAGCTGAAGAATATCTGAGGATTATCAAAAAGAGCGACTACAAGATTGTGGACCATCTGCAGCAGACACCGTCGAAGATTTCCATCTTGTCTTTTCTCATGTGTTCTGATTCTCACAGGAAGGATCTTTTGAATATTCTGAATAAGGCGTACGTGCCTCAGGATATTTCAGTAAATCAGTTGGAAGCGGTGGTATCCAGCGTCAATGCCAGTCACGAATTGGGTTTCACAGACTTGGATCTGACTTCTGAAGGGCGTGCTCATAATCGGGAATTGCATATCTCTTTAGAATGTAAAGGTGCAGTACTCTCTCACCTGTTGGTAGATACTGGATCTTCGTTGAATGTCTTGCCTAAGAAGGCACTGATGAAGTTGGATTATGATGGAATAGTTCTAAAGCCCAGCGACCTAGTAGTTCGAGCATTTGATGGGTCAAGGAGATCGGTGTTCAGGGAGGTGGAGTTACCAATCAGAGTAGTTCCACAGATCTTCAATACCACGTTCTACGTAATGGATATATTGCCTGCATACAGTTGTTTACTCGAAAGACCTTGGATACATTCAGCAGGAACGGTATCGTCCACACTCCATCAGAAGTTAAAGTTCGTATGGGAGGGTCAAATTGTAACTATCAGTGGGGAAGAAGATATTTTTGTTAGTCATCTGGCTTCATTCGAATATGTGGAGATGGATGGCGAAATAGTTGAGACCAAATGTCAGGCTTTTGAGCTCTTGAAGTCTGAACAAGCATCTGCAGTGGTAGCTTCTCCTAAAGAGCCGAAGAAGGGGGTGCCCATAGCCTCTTATAAGCAAGCACTGGAATTGGTAGAATTTGGGGTACGAGAAGGCTGGGGCAGTCCAGTAGAAGTGCCAGAGAAGAAAGATATGTTCGGAATTGGCTATCATCCTGGGAAGTCATCGTCTGGACCAAGTGCTAAAGTTTGTCAGAGCCCGGTCACTTTCACGAGTGCAAGAGTGGTAGACTATGGAAATATCAGTGCTATGCAGGATGACGCAGTCGATAGTGACTGTGACCTAGATGAATGGATCAGGCCTGCAGTTCCAGGGACTCAGCTTAGCAATTGGGCATCAGAAAGGCTTATTTCGGTCATCTCTTTCAAAGAGTAATATTTTTTGTTTTGTTTTTCATGTATTCAAGCACTATGTCTTGCCCGAGGCATAATAGCTCTTTGTAAGGGTTCGTTTGCTCTTAACACAATCATAAATAAAGCTGACGTTTCACATTCATTCATGTTGTTCTCTGTCTTTCATTTTTCCTTTTGTTTTTCAAAAAGAAAGAAAAGTTATAAAATGGAAATGTTTCTCATTTTCTCAAGTTGTTGCTAAAGCCTTGCATGAATCACCATCCATGCAGGTGCTCGTCACCGGATCTTATCAATGACGACCCTGTTATGGCTGAGTATGACTTCGACAATCCAATTTATCAAGCCGATGAGGAAGGTGAAGAGGATTGCGAACTACCTGAAGAATTGGCCAGACTGCTTAAACAGGAGGAAAAGATGATTCAGCCGCACGAAGAAGCCGTAGAAGTAATAAACCTGGGTACTGAAGAAGACAAGAAAGAAGTCAAGATCGGGGCTGCATTAGAAGAATCTGTCAAGACTCGTATGATTGCTATGCTTCGAGAGTATGTTGATGTCTTCGCATGGTCCTACCAAGATATGTCGGGTTTAGACACTGACATTGTGGTACACAAGCTGCCTCTCAGAGAAGATTGTCCTCCGGTAAAGCAGAAGTTGAGGCGCACACATCCAGATATGGCAATTAAAATAAAAGAAGAAGTACAAAAACAATTTGATGCTGGCTTTTTGGCCATGACCAGTTACCCTCCGTGGGTTGCCAACATTGTGCCGGTTCCCAAGAAAGACGGTAAAGTCATGATGTGTATGGACTACAGGGATTTGAATAGGGTCAGCCCCAAAGATGACTTTTCTCTACCTCACATAGATGTGCTCTTTGATAATACTGCTTAGTTTTCCGTGTTCTCCTTCATGGACGGATTTTCCGGCTATAATCAAATTAAGATGTCTCCCGATGACATGGAAAAGACAACCTTCATTACTCCTTGGGGTACTTTCTGTTACAAGGTCATGCCATTTGGTTTGAAGAATGTTGTAGCTACTTATCAACGAGCGATGGTGACGCTATTTCACGACATGATCCATCATGAAATTGAGGTTTATGTTGATGATATGATAACAAAATCCCAAACAGAGGAAGATCACTTGGTTAATCTAGCAAAGTTGTTTGATAGACTCCGGAAGTTCAGGCTGAGGTTGAATCCAAATAAGTGTACCTTCGGGGTCCATTCTGGCAAGCTACTCGGCTTCATTGTTAGTGAGCGAGGAATTGAGGTCGATCCAGCCAAAGTGTAGGCCATCCAAGAAATGCCTGAGCCGAAGACTGAAAAGCAAGTGCGTGGCTTCTTAGGGAGACTAAACTACATTGATCGATATATTTCTCACCTAACGGCCACGTGTGAGCCCATATTTAAGCTTCTGAGGAAGAATCAGGCCATTAAATGGAACGAAGACTGCTAGCAAGCCTTTGACTGAATCAAAGAATACCTGCTAGAACCTCCAATTCTTATGCCTCCAGTGCCAGGGAGACCTTTGATTATGTATCTTACCGTGCTTGAAGGATCGATGGGATGTGTGTTGGGTCAGCAGGACGAGTCTGGTCGAAAAGAACACGCCATGTATTACCTTAGCAAAAAGTTTACCGATTGTGAGACACGTTACTCACTACTCGAGAAAACTTGCTGCGCTTTGGCATGGGTTGTTCGCCGACTAAGACAGTACATGCTGACTCACACTACTCTCTTAATTTCCAAGATGGATCCTGTGAAATACATCTTTGAAAAGCCAGCTCTGACAGGAAGAGTAGCCCGGTGGCAGATGATATTAACAGAGTATGATATACAATACACTTCGCAAAAGGCAATCAAAGGAAGCGCATTGTCAGAGTACTTGGCTCAACAGCCAATCAATGATTATCAACCCATGAGGTTCGAGTTTCCGGATGAGGACATCATGTTCCTCAAGTCGAAAGACCACGAAGAACCACTTTCGGAAGAGGGGCCAGACCCTGAATCCAAATGGAAGTTGATGTTTAACGGGGCTGTGAACATGAATGGAAGTGGAGTAGGTGCTATTATCATCTCGCCCGAAGGGGTCCATATGCCTTTAGCTGCTCGGTTGACTTTCGAATGCACTAACAATGAGGCAGAGTATGAAGCTTGTATCATGGGGATTTAAGAGGCAATCGAATTGCGAGTCAAAAACCTCGAGATCTTCGGAGATTCTGCTTTGGTGGTAAATCAAGTCAATGGCAAATGGCTGGTTCATCAACCTCATTTGATTCCTTACAGAGATTATGTCAGGAGGCTGCTAAATTTCTTTACCAAAGTCAAGCTGAATTACATTCCTCGAGATGAAAATCAAATCGCCGATGCTCTAGCAACTTTGTCGTCCATGATTAAAGTTTGTCAAGAGAATTTCGTGCCTCGAATTACGGTCTCCCGTATTGAAAGACCGTCTTATGTCTTTGTAGTCGATGATGGTGAAGATAACAAGCCTTGGTATCATGATATCAAGCAATTCCTGAAGGCTCAAGAATACCCGGCTGGGGCATCTAGTAAGGATAAGAAGACCCTTAGAAGACTAGATGGAGGTTTCTTCTTGAATCAAGATGGCGTGCTGTATAAGCGAAATTTCGACATGGTTATGCTCAGATGCGTGGATTGACACGGAGCAGACCTGTTGATGCAGGAGGTTCACGAAGGCTCCTTCGATACCCATACCGGAGGACATGCCATGGCCAAGAAATTGTTAATATCGGAATACTATTAGATTACCATGGAATTCGATTGCTGTAAGTACTCCCGTAAATGCCACAAGTGTCAGATTTATGCCGATAAAGTTCATGTGCCTCCGAATCCGTTGAGTGTCATGTCTTCACCATGGCCGTTCGCTATGTGGGGCATTGATATGATTGGTAAGATTGAGCCAACACCTTCTAACGGTCATCGCTTCATCCTGGTTGCTATAGATTATTTCACGAAGTGGGTTGAAGCGGCATCTTACACTAATGTCACTAAGCAAGTGGTAGCCTAGTTTATTAAACGAGACATCATTTTCCGGTACGTAATTCCTGAAAGGATCATTACTGATAATGGTTCTAATCTCAACAACAAGATGATGGCTGACTTGTGTCGATATTTCAAAATTGAACATCACAACTCTTCTCCATATCGCCCGAAGATGAATGGCGCCGTCGAGGCGGCCAATAAGAACATCAAGAAGATTGTGCAGAAGATGGTTGTGACATACAAGGACTGGCATGAGATGCTACCATTTGCGTTGCATGGGTACAGAACGTCAGTACGTACTTCAACAGGGGCAACCCCGTTCTCACTGGTGTATGGTATGGAGGCAGTCCTACCAATTGAAGTGGAAATCCCCTCGTTGAGGTTGATGATGGACATCAAGCTAGATGAAGCTGAGTGGCTCCGATCTAGATATAATCAATTGAGCCTCATTGAAGAAAAACGTCTAGCAGGTGTGTGCCATGGACAGTTGTATCAGCGACGGATGAAGCAAGCTTTTGACAAGAAGGTACGACCACAGAGGTACATGCCAGGTGGCTTAGTGCTGAAAAGGATTCTTTCTCCTCTTAACGATCACAGGGGCAAGTGGACACCCAACTATGAAGGACCGTTCGTGGTTAAAAGGGTTTTCTCAGGTGGAGCCTTGATGTTGACAACCATGGACGGAGAAGACTTCCAATCCCCTGTCAACGCAGACGCAGTAAAAAAATACTTCGTGTAAAAAAGGACCCGTTGGATAAAAACAGAATAAAGATCCAGGAAAAATGGGCATCCCGGCGAGCCAAAAACAGAATAAAAGGCTCGGGCAAAAGTTAGGGAAATCTTGAAAAAAATGTACACCCGCTGAGTTGAAAAGCCACATCGGACAACTCAGGCAAGAAAGAGTATCCCGGTGGATTGAAAACCTGAAAAGGCGATCCACGCAAAAGAGGGATTAACACGAATGACTGCGATCTGCGAGATCCGTAACCTATATACAGTTGAGGCTATCCTAAGGGTTGAAGATCGGTTCATTTACTTTTCCTCAAGAGGCAGAGTGAGCGAAGCGTCTTGAAGATATACGATTCATAACCGGGTTGAGACTTGATGAGATCCACTTCTCACATTGCCAATAGGATAGTTTGTTCTTTTTTTGGTTGTTTCCTCTTTCCGGGGAACTACTTCCTTTGTATTGCCTATTCATGGCCATTTTTCCAAATTAACAAAAATTCCATTTCAGTCAATTTATGACTATTTTGCTCCTTGTTTTTGTTTTTTTCATCTAGCATTGATTGATTGCGAAAACGTCTAGCAAATTGTGATTTATATTGTGTTGTGAACATATGAATGCTTTCTAACTCATGCAGGAAGAAAGAAACATTTAATACAACTCTGAACGGGTGTCGAGATACCCAAATAATGATTCATACTACGAGTCTGGGGCAGGCAGGTCCAAAACTAACTCTCTAGGTTGCAGGTACTATCGATTGTGTTCATGCAGGTACAGGTACCGATGTTGCTAACAGTTGCTAACAGAGCTAACAACAAATTCCCAGGAGGATCATTTCTTTATGGTTGAACATGAGAAGGTGTCTCCCAGGGTGTCTCTAAACATCCCCAGTGAAGTGGAAGTTGAAATTTCTCCCAGTAAGGTAGCAGAAGGTGGGTGTCATCCCCAAGTAGGAGTTCCCTTCAGACAGGGGCAATTCCCAGCAGTATAGGGAGTGTCTTTCCTCCCCAGCAATTGCTTCCTCAACAGTGTCATGCCTTTGGTTCCCAGCCAAGTCAGGAGGTCCTCACTCCCCCATTAGAGTTCAAGAAGGGTTCATCTCCAGCAGGGTCTTGGCGCTCCAATGTCAAAGTCCAATTTATTTTTGGCAATGGCGGCTGTTTAGAGCCGGTGTGTCATTGACAACTTTCCCCGTAGTGTTGTCTCCTCCTCATCAGGATGGATCAGATCAGGGCAGTGATCATCAGTCCCTCCCCCAGCCAAGCCATTTGGGATACCTGATGTCTTCTTGTCAGAAGATCTCTTTGCATTTGCATATGAATAATCATCATTACATTTTCATCCTCCAAAGCGTAGCATTTCCATCGTCATGGAGCATTACGCCATAAAATCAAACATGTGCATGCCAGCATGGGCCAGTTTTGAGGTATATTACATACGACCTATAATATCTTCTCAACCTGAAGTACTCAGCACAGAGGTTATTCATATCATTTTTCAAACATGCTTGTCTTTTCAAATCAATGTTCGTCACTTATTCTGCGTCTTGTTTGGTACAACAGTCGCGTCGTAGGTTCCCGTTTTGTACAACGACCCTGTTTGCCTGGGCTCTCTTTTGTGTACAACGATCCCGTTCCATCTTATCCTATCTCCTTTGTTGTTTCTAGTTATCTCCTGAGGCCGGTATACCAGTGCGTCTCCATTCGAGTATGGTTTCGTGTTAGATCTGAGGTTCTTTTGAGAATTGTCATTCGAGGATGGCATTCTTTTCTTCAAGTCCTTCCGAGGTTGGTCTTGTTTGTTTTGTTGTGGCTATCATTCGAGGATGATTGTCCACTTTTTGGAGCTTATTGATTGAGGTCAGTTTGTCTCTTTTGCAAAGTCTGTCTAAGGTCAGTCTTTGTGTTTCTGGTTGTCGCATGAGGCCGGTATACCGGTGCATCTCCATCTGAGGATGGTATCGTTTTAGATCCGAGGATCTTTAGAGAATTGTCATTCGAGGATGGCATTCTTTTCTTCAAGTCCTTCTTCGGTTGGTCTTGTTTGTTTTTGTTGTGGCTATCATTAGAGGATGATAGACCCTTTGGAGCTTATGGATCGAGGTCAGTTTGTCTCTTTTGCAAAGTCTATATGAGGCCAGTCTTTGTGTTTCTGGTTATCGCCTGAGGCCAGTATACCAGTGCGTCTCCATCCGAGGATGGTTTCGTTTTAGATCCGAGGATCTTTTGAGAATTGTCATTCGAGGATGGAATTCTTTTCTTCAAGTCCTTCTGCGGTTGGTCTTGTTTGTTTTTGTTGTGGCTATCATTCGAGGATGATTGACCCTTTGGAGCTTATTGATCGAGGTCAGTTTGCCTCTTTTGCAAAGTCTGTCTAAGGTCAATCTTTGTGTTTCTGGTTATCGCCTGAGGTCGATATTCCAGTGCGTCTCCATTCGAGGATGGTTTCGTGTTTCATACGAGGATCTTTTCAGAATTGTCATTCGAGGATGGCATTCTTTTCTTCAAGTCCTTCAGCGGTTGGTCTTGTTTGTTTTTGTTGTGGTTATCATTCGAGGATGATAGTCCATTTTTGAGCTTATTGATTGAGGTCAGTTTGTCTCTTTCACAAAGTCTATCTGAGGCCAGCTTTGTGTTTGGTTATCAGTCGAGACTAATATACCTTTGTGTCTCCATTCGAGGATGGTTTCGTGTTAGATCCGAGGATCTTCTGAGAATTGTCATTCGAGGATGGCATTCTTTTCTTCAAGTCCTTCTGCGGTTGGTCTTGTTTGGTTTCTTGTGGTTATCATTCGAGGATGATAGACCATTTTTGAGCTTATGGATCGAGTTCAGTTTGCCTTTTTTGCAAAGTCTGTCTGAGTTCAGTCTTTGTGTTTGGTTATTAGTCGAGGCTGGTATACCTTTGCGTCTCCATTCGAGGATGGTTTCGTGTTAGATCCAAGGATCTTTTCAGAATTGTCATTCGAGGATGGCATTCTTTTCTTCAAGTCCTTCTGAGGTTGGTCTTGTTTCTTGTTGTGGTTATCATTCTAGGATGATAGTCTGTTTTTGAGCTTATTGAAAGGGGTCAGTTTGTCTCTTTTGCAAAGTCTGTCTGAGGTCAGTCTTTGTGTTTCTGGTTATCGCCTGAGGCCGGTATACCAGTGCGTTTCCATTCGAGGATGGATTCGTGTTAGATCCGAGGATCTTTTGAGAATTGTCATTCGAGGATGGCATTCATTTCTTCAAGTCCTTCTGCGGTTGGTCTTGTTTGTTTTTATTGTGTTTCTATTCAAGGATGATGGACCATTTAGAGCTTATTGATTGAGGTCAGTTTGTCTCTTTTGCAAAGTCTGTTTGAGGTCAGTCTTTGTTATTTGTGGTTATCGCCTGAGGCCGGTACACCATTGTGTTTCTATTCGAGGATGGTTTTAGTGCTTGATCTAAGGATCTCTTGTGAGTTGTCATTCGAGGATGGCATTCTTCCCTACATATCTTATTACCCATAGTGTGCAAATTTCCAGGTTTTATTCGAGTATCCAATCACTCCATACCTTGAACGTATAAAAGCTGTTGCAATTATTCGTTCAAGCTTGCAGATGATTGAATAGGGTCAACTGTAATACCTCAAAATTTGCCCTCATTATTTTTGTACCCTAACTAGCTTATGATTCACATTCATTTGCATTTCCCATTAGGCCATAACATTCAATCGTACATGGCATTGGCTCCTAAGGCATGAGATAAGGCCATATGAAATTAGGGTTTCATACCTACCATGTGGATTTAGAGTTTTGGTTATTCGGCTATTAAACTCACCCGTAAAGACTGTTCATTGGTGAATCAGGATCATATCATTAGGGGTCAGAGCTAAAGTATCCTTAAGATGGGAATGTCCATGGAAAATTCATAGTGCAATCTTGGTTTACAGATGTAAGGTGAAGTATTATTCATGTGTCCATTCAAGACTCATTCCCAAAGGGACAAGTTTATTTCAAGTCCATCCAAGGGTGTAGTTTGGATGAGAGGCCATGACATTTATTAAGGGCATCAAATATGTATGTTGAAGATAATTGCAAGGGGATCCAAGGCTCGTATTTTTCCAAGATTATTCACAGATTCAAGATTATTCACCTATTCAAGATTAATTCAAGTTATTCAAAATTAATTCAAGTCGTTCATATGCAAGGTGGATATTCAAAATTCAAAGTGGAAAAAAGGAGGTTTCTTACAAATACAAGTCAAAAGTCAAAGCTTCACTTAAATGACAAGTACTCATCACAAATGTTTTACAATAGAAATACAAAGAAAAAGAACAAAAATACATTTGTTGACCATCCGTTGACTTTTTGGTCAACTTTGACCAAAGTCAACCAAGGGACCTCTACTATTTCCGACCCCCAACGTCCCTCATATGAATTCAGTCCACAAGTTCTTGATTGGACCCATTGGTGACATAATTAAGAGGCTTAGTCCAATCTTTCATCGATGCATATACTATTACACCGTCAGATATGCATAGCCAAAAAATTTAAAAGATTTCACCATGTGGAAATTCAAGGTTCCAAGGAACCTCAGTTATGGAAGAGCATAAGGAAATTTTTGAGACAACATCGGTTCTAGAATTTGGATGATATACAAAAGCAAAGATGTACAAGACAGTTCATTCAGGGAAGTTCAAGATGAAGATAATCAGCTCCATGTGTTATGTGATAATCTCAAATATCTTATAGTTTTTTCTCACCATGACCTGCTCGCTGGAAACATAATGGCTAATGACGGAGAAGATAAATTTTACTTGATTAATTATGAATATGCATAGGGAATCATTTTGCAGAATATGTTGGTTGTGAATACTCGTTGTGCCCAAATGTGAATGAACAATATCATTTCTTCAGGTATTACATACAGGCATATCAGAAAATTAATACAAAAAAAACAATTACCAATCCTAAAAGCTCCTAAGAAGATCTAACCAAAATCTCTATCAGAAGAAAATACTAGAGACAGAAAAATCATCAAAAAGGCAGAAACACGATTGAGAATGGAAAAAACTATTCATCAATATCTTCATCCTCTCATTGTTGTTCCATCGACAATACTCCCTCATCAATCTCAACTCGAACACACCTGTAGAAATTAATAACATGATTTAGAAAAAAAGACAAAAAAAAATCATTAACAGAAAAGAGAATAAATTATTCTGGAGGTTCTTGATCTCAATTCTCTACACAACACTCTTGATGGACGCCTCATACTCTCATTTGAATCTCTCATTCTCAAAGATCTCTCTGCATTTTCAATACTCAACCCACAAAATTCATAAGCTACTAAGAGAAATCATCTTTAAATGGACACACACTTCATCCAAATCTTCACCAAGTCATTAACTACTTTCAATCACCGCCATTCATTACCTTCAGCTCTCCTATATTAACAAAAAAAAACTCAAGAAATTTAGTGGAAATAAAAAAAACAAAAAAGGGAAATTGAGAAGTAAAATTCAGTTACAGGTAAACTCAGAAACTTCTAACAAACTCTTAACTGAAAAATAACAGAATCATAACTGAAATACCTAAAAAATTCCAGAAGGATCCAAAAAATCAGCAGCTATAAATCAAAAGCATCACCAACTTTCAGCTTCTCTTCACCATTTTTCAATCTTTTCTTCCATTCTTCTCATCCCTTTTCTTCAATCCTTCTCCTCCAAATCTTCACCCTTTTCCAATCTCTTCAACCATTTTTTTCTTCTTCTTCAATCTTCTCGCACCCAACCTTCCTTTCACCATTTTCTTCACTTCCTTTATCATTTCTTCTTGAATCTTCTGCAACTTCCTCCTCCTTCAAAGTCTTCTTCTTCACCATTCTTCAACTCTCCCTCAAGTTTCTCTGAATTTTCTTCCATCTTTCATACAGAATCGCGTTTAATCTTCATCAATCTTAATATTCCAATTCTGCAACACTCGCATCAAATTGCAGCATCTTGATCTTCCACCTGAAATCAATGTCAATATCAACCTTCATCAAGAACACAGAAGCTCCCATCAGGACCTAACTAACTCAGCATCGACTTCCAGAGTTTCATCATCACCTTCGCAAGTAACCTACAATCATCACGGATTCAGCGCACACGTTATCATAAGCAACAGAATTTCAGAGTTCAAAGAAGAAGAGGAACAGAATAGTGAAAGTTGCGAAACACAGAGAAAGATTAACAAGAAAGAAAACTAACCGTAATAAACAATTCGTAGAAGTTCGGAAAAGGAAAGAGGCAATAATCGCTCCGTCAACAATCTTCATCTGTATCTTCGTTCATAGAGTAATTTCGGAATCACGCAACTTCGGATCCACGAGAAAAAAGACGAGTTGGGAGCGAAGATCACCGCAACCGAACTCTCCACAGGAATTTCAACGCTCTCAAAGTTTCGTTCACAGGTACGCCAATTCTAAACCGTAGATTTGTTGGTCTTGACTCACATTTAGGGAAATGTGTGGTTTTGATATTTGGCCGCGGATTCATGATGAGGAGGTTTGGGTAGAGGAGGTTTCGCTTAGTAGTGTTGCGGCGGCTCTCCAGGAAGAGGTTGAAGTTCAACGGCTAGGGTTTTCTTCCTTATTGTTTTTTTGAGAAGAAGGAGGCATTTGAGAGGGAGTGAAGGTTATGTTTTGGTCCGAGAGTTGATAAGGTGGCGCCGGATTTTAGGTCACCGGTGTGGTTTCCGGCTGTGCGGCGGTTAGGGCTTGATGAAGAACATGAGAGAGTGAGGGAAAGGGCTGAGCATTCTTGCTGTTTATTCTAGGGTTTCTAAGTAATTGTAATAGGTTCAGATTATTTAAGAGTTTTTGAGTAATGGAAAGGATTAGCCTCATTGATCATCATTAATTTTGTTATACAAATTAAGTAAATAATCTAATACCATTAATTCAGATTAATGTCTTCTTAATTCCCCATAAAAGAGTGTCGTTAGAATCTGAGAGGATAGGACTGAGTTTTGTGGTCCAATCCGGCGGTGACACTTGTCACCGTCCGGTTGGGCCACCCTTCCATAATCACATGCGGACCACACACCATAGTCCACCATATACCCTCATAAGACCCTGCGAAATTGGGCCCATCCTGCTACTCACACCTCCCATTCTAGGCCCATATAAAAATGAACTGGAAAAAAAAACTGCTTTCTGCACCCCTAGGCATCCTGCGAAATTGGGCCCTGTTTCTATTGCTTTTCTCACCCCTTCTTGAAGCCCATCAACGAAAACAACATAAAAAAGTTGTTGAATGCACTCCCCCTACTATTCCAGCGTTTGGGCCTTGTTTCTACTGATATTCACACCCCTGTATTAAAAGCCCAATGCGAAAATAACTAAATAAATATACTTAATTCACCTCCCTTTCATTTCATTTTAGAATTTTATTTTGTTTTACCATAGTTTAGAAAATAATTCAATAAAAATAGAAAAATGCTTAGGAAAATTCCCAAAAAAATCAAGTAGGCTTTTAAGTCATTTTAGAAATGTTTGGCATTTTATTTTTCTGAATTTTGATTGTTTTTGAATTAAATTCTGATTTTTTCATGTAAGTAGTTTTTAGTGAATTTCCCTCAACTGTACATAAATTTGTTGATTTTATTTTTTAGTCTTCCATTAACTTTTTTGATCCACTCTTTTTGCCATAGTTAGAGGACTCATAATAGTACTTAGCATAATTTTAGTGGATTTTTTAGGACATTTTATCTCAGGTTTTAGTGGCCTAATCCTTAGAAAATATTGGTTAATCATTAGGTAGAATTAATTGATTGTTAGGCATAGCAAAATTCTGATTTTTTAGGATATCGTTTAACACAATATTATAGGTAGTTTTAGGACCCCATAGAATTAATCTCATAATTTTTATAGAGCTTTTACTATTTTTAGGATATTAACTCTTAGGCTTTGTTACATGTAAATTCCCATTAGTTTAGGCTAGGATATTAAGTTTCACAAGAAATAGTTTAAGTAGATTTAATCTTAGGATTTAATGTTGACTTAGATTAGTTTAGTTTCTGATTTTTTAGAATGAAAATATTAGGTAATGCCCTTAGTTTAGAACTTAGGCTTAGGATTCATACTAATTAGACTTAGAATAAATTTAGGACTATTTTAGGTTTATGCCTTTAAGTGTTTTGTTTTGAATTTTATTCTTACATTCAATTTTTGTTACTTTGTTTTGTTGATTGATATTTCACTTGTATAGGTCTCCCCTTGGCTTTAGAATCAACTTAACTTCCTTAGGAAGTAAGTTTCATTCTAGTAGTTAATAATTTCCTTTCTCCATTAGGTTTAGAAACCTCATTAACCATAGGCCCTCCCTTGTAAATAAATAAACAAAAATTAGGGTTGTGTCTTAGTCCCCCTTAGATTTTTCCTTTTGCAATTTGAGTCATTATTTCCCATCTCATGAAGAAAAGCAATAAAACATTTAATGAAAACTAGACATTCTTGTACGACACGAGACTTTGTTGCGGAGTGCTTATACGCGTCCTGTTTCGGTGCGAGGTGTAAGTACTTCCCGCGATGGATAGGTCTTAGTACGAGAATGTTCACAAACAAATTCAAAACACTTTCATAAAAGACAAAAAAAATAACAAGCGACTATCCTGCGGGAACGTCTTTTCTCATCTCACTCATTCTCAACGCGAACTTGCGATGACTTGTCTTTCATGCAAGACGGGAAACGCACTCGTACCAGACGTGCCTGCAACACCTGAGTATAGACATACGCAGTTCAAGCTGTAAAAAACACAAACAAATAGTTCCCGCCTTAGTTAGGCGAACTACGTCGACTCTGATCCTCATTATCCCGATGAGGTACGTAGGCAGCGGGGTAGGGCCCGTTCGAGTACATTCTTTATTTTCCCTACATTTCCCCCATTCTTTCTTTTTGTTCTCTTTTCCAATTCCCTTTCTCATTTCAATTCCAGTTCCAGTTAGCATTTCTTCTGTTCAGCATCTTATTTCTTGCCCTTTGAAACAAGAAAGCAAGTGTGGATCCCGTCGGGTACGACGGACGGTCTGGGGTGCTAATACCTTCCCAGGTCGTAACCGACTCCCGAACCCAGATATTTGGTTCGCAGGACCTTGTCCTTTCCTTCTTCCTTAGGTTTGTGCAACATTACCTTTCCCGTTCCTTTGGGATAAAAATGTCTGGCTGGCGACTCTACCTTTTCCGTGCTACTTTCGCGTTTGTACTAGGATGAAAATCCCGGGAGCGACACCTTCTTCGACACACAAATGAATCAGGCCGAATCAATCAAGCAATCATAATTAAATGAAATATTCAAATTTTAGCTTGGTTAACTGGTTAACCAATGTGTTAACTGATTAACCAGTGCTAAATTTGAATATTTTATTCAATTTCAACACATCTTGTCCATTGGTCTCATTGGAATATTCTAGATCCATTTCCATATGAATTCTCTACATCACTTTTATAATTTCCCACCATAAACCCTCACTAAATCACCACTCTTTTCCATTTCCCTCCAAAATTGAATTTCCAAACCTAATTTTTGAATTTCCAAAGCAAGCTCCATTCCACCAAGTTCCCATACCTAAAATCTTTAAATAGAGGTCTTTTCTCCTTCATTTCACAAGCTTTTGATAGCCAGAAAATCTCTTGCAAAATATCCTCTCAAACCCCAAAATTCACTAAAGCTCTTTTTTTTTAAGTTATCAAGAGTTCAACTTGAATTCTTGATCAACTTTGAGATAAACCTTCATCATTTTCATTTATATTCATCAATTTCAGTAGATCAAGCTTGATAGAGGATCAATTTGAAGATTGTTCTTGGTAATTCACTTCTTCCATGGTTACACCTTCATCATCAACATTCAAGATGTAGATCTTTGATGCCTATGATTATTGATCCCTTGGATCTTTAATTGTTGTTTGATTGTAGGGAGTTCTTTGATTTTTCTCTTTAAATTTTGTGTCAATTCAGTTCATGATCATATGATTTTTTGGAATTGATTTTGAAAAAGGATCATGCTGAATTTTGACAATTTTTCTGCGACTGGTTCAATGTTAACCAGTTAACCATTTTTAGTACAAAATGGTTAACCCGTTAACCAGTGTATTTTTTGCGCCAAAATTTAAAATTAAATGTGTTAACCGATTAAACATTTGGTTAATCAATTAACACAGATCCAAAAGCTGTTTTTGGCTTGTTTTGAACTTGTTATTGGTTATTCCTGCTTCTTCTTATTCCTCCTTCTTATTTTTACCTTGGGAGACATTTTTGGGACTGATTTCTCTTTAACTTCAATGAACTTTGGGTGTAGATTAGAGTGGTTAATATTCATTAGTCCAAATATACCTTTAAGTGAATTATTTAATTCACTTTAGGTACCTTGCATTAGTGAGATATTTATATACTTGAATCCTTCAAAATGAGTGATTGAACTTTAGATGAAATAATACCATAAGTGTAACTGAATTTGGTATTCATCTTTAGTTTTGTACGACATTGCGTTTGGATGGCGATTTACACATCATTTATCTCACATGTATTAACACAAATATCGTTTACCTTAATTTGTGTTGGCCGGCCTCCTTTGTAGGGTAATTACTCTGTAAATTACTCGGTGGTTTCTCAACATAGACATAAACGTGTCCCGAATTCGGAATAAAAATCCAATTAGATACTTTCCCTTTCGTGGACCGGACCTCGTGTTGGTCGTGTAATCCCAAAGTGATTAATCATTTTATGTTAAGATCCAAGACTGGTGAAGTTTAATGCGTAGTTGCTTTCGGTTTCCCAATCTTCTTTCAAACTTCATTGAATTTGTTTCTAATCGCCTTGATTGATCACTATAGTGTAAGATACTAAGCGGAACCAGTTGCCTTTTCAATATTTTGGTACTAAGTATCTTGGTTACTCTTTTGGTTGTGGATGATTCAGTTCACCATACCAATATTATGTATATTATTATTACTATTACTATACTAACCACTTTAATTTTCTTCTTGCAATTTTATTTCCTTTATTTTTATTATGCTTTATTATGCCTGATCATTCATTATCATGTTTATATTTCTTGCTCTTATTTTGTTGTGTTGACTTTTCTTTTGTAAATTTGGACACAAAAATATTAATAAAGGCTTAAACCATAAAAAACTTAATTTTTCTCTATCTTTGACTATTAGTTACTATCCTTTGCATTGGAGTTGGAATTTTGGACTTAGATTCTAGAACATCTCCCATTTGCTTGGATTTTCATGGAGCTGGTATTTTTACCTTTATTTGGCCATTTGCTAGCTTATAAGGATGGAATTCTTGAGCTCATAATTGGCATCATCAAGTTTTGTTAGACCTTTCCTCCTTTATCTCTTTTATTTTCTATTTTAGGATAGCCTCTTCATCTTCTCCCCTTCTTAAATTTTCAAAATCTCCTTCTTTTCAAAGGATTCTTGTTAAAACAAACATCACTTCTATAATAAATAAAACCTTGACTTTTTTCAAGTGGAATTTTACTTCTTTTTTTTCCTTTTGAAAAAAATCAATGAATTTAATCATCCTGACTTTAATTCAAAAAATAAAAAGAATCAAACTCATTCAAGTTGTTTTGTGCCTTTGTGCACTTTTGTTTGTTTTCTTTACAATTGTAGATTATGAGTCATTATTCTTTAGTCGGGTGCAAGTCTATCAATCTCCATGGTTGTAGTTTGATGTAATTGAGTCTCTTATCATTCTTGGGGGATTAGTGGCATACTCATCGATTTTATCCGAGTTGGCGCCCTCCCCATAATGATGTATGAGTCCATACCCTCATTCTCATGGAAGATTTGTTAGGCTATCCACTTGAAAATGACAAATTATCTTCAATTAATAAAATCAATTATAACCAACCCCTTTCACTATTTGTACCACGAGTTACGGGGTTTTGATCTTGCATTGTACGTTGTGGGTACGTAGGCATGAAGTGGTAAACCTCTCCAAACACAATAATATTACAAATTAATTCATCTCGCATCCATCCACTCTCATTTTACAAACCATTTTCAAACCAAAAGATATAAATTTTTCAAAGGGCTCCCGTGGAGTACCACAAACTTTTTGGGTGCATAAAACCTTCCCATTTTGTAACCTATCCCCTTCTTTGCTTGTTTCTTTAGCTTTTTGCTTTTAGATTCATTAGGATTTATTCACTATTTTTTCCTTTTCCTCTTGGAATAATATAAAAGCACGGTGGCGACTCTATTTACTTTGAGTTAAGATAACTAATAGCTTACACTCATGATTTTATCGCTACAGTATCCCACGTTTCAGTGGGGATTGATGAGTCATTATCAGTAATGACGTTTACATCTGGAAGTGTAAATTTGAGGAAGTCTTGTCCAGTAATCCTTGCAAATTCATCAAGATAACACTGCAGGTATCCCGGATTTTCCTGATGAGATTCCCATATAGGTAGATCTTCTATCAAGTCTTCGAAGGTAAAATCAAAGTTATCTATCATTGGAGTGTCTTCCAATGAGTTGTGAGGAGCAGTAGGTACTTCAGAGATTACTCTGTCCTCTGTTTCTGGAATATACTTTGAAATGGGGATTAGTAAGTCGAACAGCTTACGCGTTTCGCCTTGAGAAATCTATCCTTTCTCATTAAAGTATGTTTTCCATTCGTCATCAGGATCTTCGGAGCCTTCCGAATTGTTTTCCTCGATGGTATGAACATCTTGAGAGATTGGGTGAAGGAAGCCTCCACTGTGAAAAACATTTTCCATAGGACCAAGGTTTTTGTCCTTTATTGTAGGTTTAGTTGTTGTTGAAGAACAACCAATACCGTTTCTAGAATCATTGCTGACGGGAATTACAACTTGACCCCAACCTTTGATATTATTAGTTTCCAGGGCTTGGAGAGCATCTTTGTAGGAAGTGATTGAAGTTCCTATTTTTGATAGATCCTCGTTGCTTACAGAGAGTGCTTGGAACTGAGTTCCAATGACATCTTCTGGTTCCAAGTACAAGAATGAAGATAAGTTTCTAATAATCAGGGCTCTCTCCTCGAAATCTGTTACCAAATTGTTATTTTTCACAAACTTCAATTTTTGATGAAGTGTGGAGGTCACTGCCCCTGCTTCATGAATCCATGGTCGGCCAAGTAAACAACTAGACGCCAATCGAATGTACATGACTTGAAATGTAATTTGGAAGGTGTGAGGTCCAATGGTTATAGGAAGATCCACTTTGCCGATAACTGTTTTTAAGGATCCGTCAAAAGTTTTGACGATGACCTCACTTTTCTCATAGGAGGACCTTGATTAGTCAATCTTGTGAGAGTGGACCTTGGCATTACGTTCACAGATGAACCTGTGTCTACGAGTACACTGGCTAAATCGTCACCGCAGTTGATAGTAATGTTTAATTCCATATTATGATTCCTGCCTTCTTCAGGAATATCATCATCAGTAAATACCAAATTGTTGAAATTAGTGATGTTGAAGACGATATCGTCGAATTCGTTCATGGTTACATCTAGTTCTACGAAATCTTGATCCAAAACCTTTTGTAATGCTTCCCGATGAGCTTCTGAGCTGAGCAGAAGAGATAACACTGATATTCTCGAATGAGTTTGTAGTAATTGATCTACAATGTTATACTCGCTTCTCTGGATGAGCCTAAGGATTTCATCCTTATTTTTTTTTGCAAGCTCTGGATTACTTGTCTGACCCACTAACGGGTTGATGACCTCCACTTGAGGTTCCTTTCCCTTTGCAGTTTCTTCAACTCCTTGATTTAATATTTGTCCACTTCTAATGACTCGGCTGATATCAGTGACGCTGACAAGAGATGGTAGGGGTACTTCTTTCCTTCCTTCTATGATTGATAATCCATACTTATACAATATTGCTTTCTCCTAAGCATAAGGCAATGAGCCTGGAAAGTAGATGACCAGATGGGTTAGACGGGCCTTTCGGTTGTCGAAAGTAACCTCTAGTGGTGTTTTCTTGGGGATTTTTCCTCTGTCAAAGGGAACTTCCAAGCGTTTCTTTTCATTGATCAAAGGGATTACATTAAGAATCTCTTCTTCAGTTTCTCAATCCATAAGTTCAACTGTTGGAACTTTCTGTATCATGTTGATGAGCAGTGACTCTTGCAGACGAGTAACACCTTCCTCCATTTGATCTTCGAGATCCATGCGAACTATGATGCATCCATGTTTATCTGTTGAGTAGACCTCGGAATATTCATAACTATGAGGTGGCAAAAGATAGTATCCACTTTGTATACGATGCATCTTAACTCTGTCTGAATTTTGTATTCTGGCGTCGAATGTTTGTCTTCTAGCCGGACTACCATTGTTAAGACTAATCTGACCAGTTTCTTCGTCCATGTAAATTGAAAGCCACCAATGGTCCAATAAATCTTGCAGATCTCTTCAAACTATTGCACATCCTTGATTAATTTCATAGCAAACTATGCAATTCGGATAATCGTGCAATGATAAAAATCCACGTATGACGTGCTTGGAATGTAATTTGAATAAACTGATATTCATTATGCGAATGTCAAAGACTTGAACAATGCAGATCTGAGGATCATTTACTTCACGGTAATCTTGAATCCTTCCTAACTCCATTTTTCGTTGAATGGCTTCCTTTACAAAGGAGCGCCCTTGATAATTTTTTGAGCAGACGGAGCAACTTTGATATTTATGCCGTGGTAAATTATGATGTGAACTTTCTCTGGAATGCATTGCAACCAGACTGACATTCATTGTTCGGATGTCAAAGTTTTGAACAATTCTTGGAGGGTCATTAAGCAAATTGACTCCTCGAATTTCCTGATCTTGAATCTAGTTGACCGACGTTTTCACATGTTGTGGTAACAAATTTATTTGAACATTTGGATTAGTATCTATGAAAGATAAAACTCCGTTCCCGACGATTCTCTGGACGTCGTTCTTGAAAGCTAGGAAATTTTCAATGTTATGCCATTTCCCTCCTTGATGATAAGGACAAGATTGATCAGCTTTATGCCATGGAGGGGGATCAACAGGAATTGCAACAGGAGTTCTTGTCTGAATGTGCCCCTTGCTTAGTAGTAGTGGAAACAAATCAGCATATATTATAAGTATAGGGTCAATTGCTGGAGCCCTGGGATACCCGTTGTTATTAAATGGTGGACGAACCTATTGAAAAGGTTGTTTCCTTTGTTGATATTGTTGTTGATTAGGAGAGTTTCGAGTGATCTAAGGTTAATACGTCGGAGTTGTTGCAAAGGTAATAACAGGAGATACCGTTTCCGCTTGACAAGGTGTTAATCTTTGCCGTTGTTTACCCAGAGATATGTTATTGAATTCCTGTTCCGTTTTCTTCTGAATGTAACTTCCATATATTTTGTTAGAACTTGAAGGTTCAACGTCTTTTGCTAAACGTCCTTCTCTAACTCCCTCTTCTAAGTGTACTCCCATGTTTACCATCTTGGTGAAATCATTGGGTGCACTTGCAACCATTCGTTCATAGTAGAATGAACTCAATGTCTTGAGGAAATTTTTTGTCATTTATTTCTCTCTGAGAGGAGGAGAAATTTAAGTAGTAATTTCACGCCATCTTTGCGTGTATTCTTTGAAGGTCTCACTACCTTTCTAATACATTGCTCTGAGTTGGTCTCGATCGGGAGCCATATCGAAATTGAATTTATACTATTCAATGAAAGCCTTTTCTAGATCTTGGAAGCTGTTGATATTTGTACGACTGAGCTTCATGTACCAACGAAGCGCTGCCCTAGTTAAGATATCCTAAAAGTAGTGAATCAGTAGATTGGGATTGTCTATTTGAATGGACATCTTCTAGGCGTGCATTGTTAAATAAATTTGAGGTCAAGAGTCACCCATGTATTTCACAAAATTCGGCACTTTGAATTTGTGCAGTATTTGAACATTTGGGACCAAGCATAGATCTGCTGTGTTGTTTCCAAACAATCTTGTCCCCTGAGAGACTACAATATTTGTGGCATGGCTGCAAACTGTTTCTTAAATTTGTCCATCCTTTCGTTGATTCATCCCCTTTCACTTGGAGTAGGAGAGTACCTTTCGGCTTTCAGAGGTAATGTGTACCAATAGAGGTGGTACAACTTGTACTGCAGTCAAAACATCAGATACCGGGAGTTTGAAGAGTTCAAAGTTTATAACCTTTAAACTGAGATGGTCATGCAGCGTTCCTTAATTCTTCAATCAGTCAGGGATCATATCCTTCCGGGATAAATCCCGGTGGCATGCCCCAAGGACGACCCTTTGGAATCTCATACCTTGGATCCTTATAGGGTATCTCTTCAATCGGTGCAGACACGACTTCAGAGATCATTGTTCTTTGGTGAAGATTTTGAGCTATAGTCAGATTTCGACCATTTCTTTGAGCCTTTCCATAGCTGAATTCACATTAGAGAGCTCCTCTTTCAGATCTCTATTCTCTTCCTCGAGGTCTTCCATTCTTTTCTGGTGACCAGTCCGAGTATTGTACGAATGAGACAGTTTGACTTCTAAAATAAGTACATAAATAAGACTCAATAAAAGAAAAATGCAAACGATGCAAATGATGAATGATAATGCAATGATTGAAAAATAAATTTTTTAATTTTCTCCTTTATTAAGAAAGAACTTATTGAACAAATTGTTGCAAAATATCATATAGAAATTTTTATTGAACTGAACAAGTTACATCCACAGTACATTATTCAAATGCTGGAAAGAAAGTTTAAGATTATAAATCTCTCTTTGTTGGGACTTTAGTTTCTTAGCAATCTATTTTATGTTTCTTGAGCGGTACTTCTTCCAGATCTTCAGTTCTCTTCTAGGTGCAGAAGGTTCTGACATTGCCTTAAACGGGTAATTGTTCCTCCTTCTTTGTGATGTGGTACTCAAGTACCTCAATGAGGTCATCCTTTTCTTTAAGGGGACTCTGAATTTTGACATTCTCAAGCTTTAGAATCTGATATTTTTTTTCTAGGAGTCTTTCTCCCTTTGCATTTTTTTGAAAGCTATCTGAAGCTTCTCTGTATCATTCATGAAGTAGAGAACAATTTCCTTCAGTGGAAGCACCCCTTGTCGAGGGTAAGGAATCCTTCATTTCAATGCTCTGGCTTGTATGCATTGGAGGTAAGGATCCAAAGAGATACAATTTGGTTTTCCCATATATTCTATTCCTTTTTTGTGTACATGTTTCCAAGCATGCACAATTTCTTCTCTGATAGACTTGTGCTCTTCTCCTTCTTCGAAGAAAATACATTCTGAGCATTGACGGGTACATCTCTCATCGGGTATCACATCTAACGTCGAGCTAACTTTGGGTGATAATTAATCCCTCCCTTGGTACCAATGAGAGGTACATTAGGGAAATTACCATAGTCGGTGATGATCCTGATTCCGTCGTAGACTGGATTGGACCAACTGATGTCTGAATTGGTCAAAGACATAATCTTCTTTGACCAGTGCATTTCACTTTTATTTTCCAAAATGTTGATGACTTGGGTAAGTGGGAAGTGAACCATTTGTAAAGAAGTGGCACACAAAAAGTAATCATTCCTCTGCCGCGTAAATTCCTCAAGTGAACTGAGTGGATTGCATCTACAAGCAATGTAGGAACTGGATATCTGATGAGAAAGGTCTTTATTGTATTGATGTCGATAAAGTTTTCTACATTGAAAAATAATAATATCCTAATGATGAGCAATGCGAAGATGACTTCGAATTCAACGGTATTTTTGATACTGGCAAAGTATAATACTCTCTATTAGAAAATTGGAGGGCAGACCCTCGACTCCTCCTCTGGTAGTCCAATGAGCTTTTACTTATGACTCTTCCAAAGAAAGATTCCTAGAAATTGTTGATTCTCTTGGTGTTCCTTCCAATCTGGAGAATGATACTTTCTCATTAATAGAGATTCCTATCAACTGAGAATACTCTTCCAATGTTAGGCAGAGATGATAATCGGGAAATGTGAAGTAGTGGTACATCGGGTCATAGAACTGGACTAGTGTAGGAAGAATGCCTTCTACCATGCTGACTTTCTATAGGGAAAACAGTTCTCTAAGCTTTGCCCTAAATGATTCCTTATTTGTGACAAGTTTTCCTAGCTTTCTCAGATCATCTAATCTCAGACTCTTGAATGTAAACTTGTAGATTTTCCGATGCCCAAAGTCCATTTTTGAAAAACTGATAATGAAACAGATGTCCGTTCAGTTATTTTAAAGAAGATAATTAACTGATGATTTTTTTTTGAAAATGTTTTCCTTTCATGAATGCATGAATGCAACACACAAAAACACGGTGAAAACATAGGTTTAAGGGTTTGGTTTCATGAGGTCGGAGCTCTACCTGTTCCCCAAAGGTTTATTCTATGGTAAAACATTGTTTTACATGTAGATCATATATGTCAAGGTCAAGGGATAAATGTTTACTAAATCCTCAGCATTATTAATTGCATTCCACACTGGATATCTAGACTGATTCAGGGACTTTTGAGGTTTAACATGTTTAGGATTGGACTCCCAACAAGCTATCTCAATTATGCCTTACCTATCTTAGAGTGCACTCAAACTCACCCAAATGCGGATTAATTGCATTCCCATTTTCATAAACCACCCAAAGGATATTATTTGAATAGATATTTTGCAGAAACATAAACATAAAGTAGTATAATAGCAATATAAAAGTTGTATATATATGTTCCTAATCCTATGGATCTTCTAACTAAAAAAGGTTTAAAAGGGAAAACAGAAAATAATCAATTAAGGTTTAAGAATCCCCAGCAGATTGCCATTTTTCTGTGGATGCATTTTTCGTGATCTTTTTTATTTCACTCAAAACTTCCATTAATATTCAATATGGTTACGAATCAATATTAATGGTCTACAATTTGATTCATTTTTTATCCTATTAAGTTGTTTAAGGAAGGGAAATAGATGTCTCCAATTAACCCTGCTAAGTGAGTTTCAACAGTCTTCTTTTTGCTACCATGGGATTTGGGGTCTTTTCCAATTTATTATTACTTCGCTCAGAAAAATCTTAATTGTTTAATGTTTTCTTCTTTTTCTTCTTTTTTTGTTTGGAAGTGGTGGGTTTGATATGAGATGGTATTTTTTAAGATGAGTGTTGTTTGATAGGTTGATGTTGATGTTTTTTTTAGGTTTAAAAACATAATTGTTGTTTTTTGTTTGGTGTGCTCGCAAAGATCTTACGACTTTTTTCCTACGTACCCCCAAAAAGAGAATTGAGGGATCAGAGCATCGTAGTTCCTCCTAAAAGGCTAGAGGTAGGAGGAAAAGGGAATTTGTATCCTAGTTAAAGCATATGATATTGATGCTCAAAAGTTTGATTTGTGTCTTGATTAAAGCCCAAGATTGAAGCTAAATGGTTTGTATTTTTGTGTCTTGATCAAAGCCCAAGATTGAAGCTAAATGGTTTATGTGTTTCCTGGTCAAAGCCCGGGATTAAAGCTAAAAGAATTAGTAGTTTGTAACTGGTTGGTTTCATGCTTGCTTGAATTGCATAACTCAAGGCATAAGCTGAATGGGTAACTGGGATCTGGTATCTGGTATCTTGATTTTCATAGTTCAAGAAAGGTTGTATTTGGATGGAAATTTGACTGGTGGAAAGTGATCTTAGTCATAGTCCAAGTGTATGACTATTGAGGATTAACTTAGTTAAAGTTCAAGACTATGATTGTATTGTTGATTAGCTTAGTTAAAGTCCAAGACTATGACTTTTGTGAGATTAGCTTAGTTAAAGTCCAAGACTATGATTGTTGTTAGCTTAGTTAATGTCCAAGACTATAATTGTTTTGTGGTTAGCTTAGTTAAATTCCAAGACTATGAATATAATGTGATTAGGTTAGTTAAAGTCCAAGACTATGACTGTATTAGCTTAGTTAAAGTCGAAGACTATGAGTGTATTTGAGATTAGCTTAGTTAAAGGCCAAGACTATGACTGTATTAGCTTAGTAAAAGTCCAAGACTATGACTGTAATGTGATTAGCTTAGTTAAATTCCAAGACTATGACTGTTTTTGAGTAATTGTATAATGTTTGATTGTATATGCCTTGATTAATGCCCAAGGTTGAAGCTAAAAGGTTCTCAGTATAGAGAATTTTTCATCTCTAAAGAGGGAATGGTTTAATTTGTGCCTTGATTGAAGCCCAAGGTTGAATCTAAAAGATGAAAACTGACTCTACTAGAAATTTTTATTTGTATCCTAATTTGGAAGCCCGAGTGTGAAGCTTATTTGTGAGAAACTGACTCTTGATTTTATTTGTATCTTATATGAAGCCTAAGATGGGAGCCGGAAACGTTATTGGTAGATTGACTCTTTTGGGAGTAGAAGAGTGTTTTGTCTACTAAGGGAATATTGGAGGTCATTAGACATTCCTTTTTCTGGTTAGGATTCAATTGTATAAAGCCCAAGAGGAGGCTAGCTTGGTCATCCATAAGGGAGAGGGAGACTACTATATTATTTTTGATTCTAAGGTTTATTCATATGCTTGTAGGAAGCCTGAGAGGGTCCTTGTGTTTAAGATCAAAAGGAGGCTAGGTTACCTGTATGAGGCCCATGGGTCCTTGGATAAATCCCAAGAGGAGGATGGGGATGGTTTACAAAGAAGCACTTCACCGGGAAACTTCTTATCTTTGTAAGCCCCTAGTAAGTTGTAAAGAAAATAAAAATATTAAGTGTTTTGAAAGGGTGTATCTATTTGGATGAAGATAACCTAACTAATTAGAAACTCTAGCAAGAAGCAAATATATATAGATGAAATGCATGTAGACAAATAAAAGTGTCAGTGAATGTGTTTAACAACTTTTAGTATGTATTTGCTATGATTTGATTATTCTTAAGTGTATTAAGAATGATACCATGAGTTACTCTAGGAGGCAGAGGCCTGGTATCTCGGGGGAGAAAGATTACAGATGTTTTTTTTACATTGTAGCTCTTTGATGATTAAGAAGTATTTTATTATCTATGCATTAGTATGAGGTGAAGAAAGGTAATTTTGGCAAACAGTTCTATTCTAAGCAAGCAACATAAGTTTAAGAAAATAGCGAAAGTTAGAAAGAAGCAGGTGGATCAAGAGCCAATAATAGGGCTTAAATATAAGGATGCCTATGGAGTTTTTTTTGTTGATTAATTATCTGACGATTTCATACACGAAGTAGGACTTTAGTGCTGAAATGCTGCCTACAGCCTAGAAATCAGTTCACCGGAGTGAAGCTCGGTCTAGTTGTTGGTGTATTATATCTTTAGTAATAAAGATAAAAAATAAAAAGAGATGAGATTTGTAAACAAATGATCATAATATCTGTTTAGGAGATTGAAAAACTATTTAAGAAAACAGTTGGATTCAGGACTTATAAGGAAACCTGGCAGAGTTTTAAAACAGACCGGAGAAAGTTTAAAACAGTAAAGAATGAGTCCTAAACACAAAATATTCCTCATGAAGCATTTTAACAATTCATTTTAGAAAACAAATGGTTATTTGTAAAGATATTCACAGAAAAAGATTCACAGATGAAAACTTAATACGGTGAAAAAGGTGATCGCGTCGAACTTTTGAAAATGGATCAGATGAACCCTAATGGTTCATTTTTAAAAAGGGTTGGGTCTTACACTCTAATAGAGGCCTAAGAGTGTGACATAAGTCAATTTGAGGGTGTGAAAGTCAAAACCCTAATTTTGATGTATTTTGAATATTTATTTGAATAAAAATATTAAAATACTTGATAATTTATGTTTGAAAATTTGTTTTTTATCCATGAGATGACTTGAATATCATTTATGTTTGAAAAAATTCAAGTGAAATATCATTTTAAAATTGTTAGAAACAAATTAAAATTAATTCTTTGAACAAATATTAAGTATATAAAATAAATAATATTTTTGGATTTTTTTTTTGGAATAAAGTATTTAAACATTTTAGAAAATTACTGCAAAAAGATTTACTTAAAAAATCCAAATATTTAGAGAAATTAATTTTTGAATCAATTAACAAAAATGAAAGAAATTCAAATATTTGAAAATTTAAAAAAGGGCGCGAAGAACAAGAAGAAGAACACGCGCGAAGGTGTTCTTCATCAGTTTTGCAAATTCTATGCTATCTGTTGTACCCCAAAACATTCCCTCATATCTTCAAGATAATATGTTTCAAGAGGTCTCCTAATGTTCATAAAATTCTCAATTGCTCAAAGGAACTCAAGGTTTCATTAGACAAAGCCTCCTCCAAAGCAATAGATCTCAAATTAGGGTTTTGTATTTCTCAAAGTAAATTGAAATTCCAAAGGCTCAAGTGGACTTCATGGTATCCCATATACTTCAAAAGATCCTCATGTCTTTCAAAACTTCCCCTACAAGTTTGGCCAGTCAAATGCTCAGATAATCAATAATCAATTTAACTTGGGTAAAAAGTCAATTGTGGTCAACATGCAGTCAAACCTCAAAATATTTGGTCAACATCAATATTATGAAGTAACATTCATCATTTTATCAAGGGTTGATCATGATTCATCAAGAAAACCTCAAATTCATCACAAGGTAAAAGTTGCTAAATTAGGGTTTCTTAAGGAGAAAGTTAATTAAACTTTGACCAATCCTAACTTTCACATACTTAATTATCTATTTCCCAACTAAATCATATCTTAAAGTAAATTCAATTCTCAACAGGTTTATCTCTCTAAGGCCAAGGCGAGAAATGCTTCATTTGAGAGATATGGGCCAAGACATTACAAGTCCTCTAAATAAACAACAAAAAGTCATATTTTTCAAAAGCTCATAACATGAACATGGAAGATCAAATTGTCGTGGGACCAAAGGGAATGGTTAGATGACATCTTGGGTTTTCTAAAAATTGCAAGAACACATTAAAATGATAAAAATTGGGGAGGTTATGCATTGTCAAAGTTGAGCAAAATTGAGGGGGTGCATGAAGTAAGTAATGGCTAAACCTTGATTTTTTGCCAAATGGGCCCATTCTTTCATGACCCAAACTTATTTATAAGAGGATCCATGACCTCATGGTCATATTGTTTGAATTTTATTTCTTTATTTATTTATTTTGGATTTAATTAATTTAAATTAAATTTTTATTAAAATAAATATTAGAAAATCAAATATTGAATATGGTTTTCATTTTGGGATCAGATTTGAGAGATACTCTCATCCTAATAATTCCAAATTCATTCTTGGAAAGAAACATATTATTCATACAAAATATCAAAAGACTGCATATCAAATTTTCAAATAAGGAGAGTTTTTAACACCACTTGAATACAAGATCAAATCTCTTGATCCACGCCCATTTTTTTGACCTAATTTCTTTTCTTATATATTCTCATCATGTGCATATGAAAATACACCAAAATTCTTGCCTCAGAAACCAAAAAATCCTAGCATAACTTGAAAAAATGTGAACTTGAAGCAATCTGTAGACCAATTTCCAGCTCGTTTCAATCCGTTCTAAATATTGCAATCGGTTCTCGGGATTCTTCTGAAGTTATCCAGACCATTGTCATCCATCGAAATACGTAGAAACACAATACACTTTGCCTAAAGAAATTTCAAATTTATATATATATATATATAAATATATACATGTTTAATTTGTTTTGATTGTATATTCGTGTTTATAATCATGTTTCGATGTTTTATGGTTAGATTAATAGCATTTTAAGAATAGGTACAAGGATTCAACATGGCTAGAGTTCAAAGCTCCAAATCAGGATTTGTTTTGTTTGTTTTAGCCATAATCAGACGATACCAATACCACCATCATTTTCAGGAGGAGGTTTCCAATCGATTCATGTATTCATAGGAAATTTATTTTCATTATTTGTTAATTTTAATTCTTGCAGGTACAACCTATTCCTACGAAACGAATATTGTTGCCAAAAGCCTGGTTGCATGCACGAAGAAGATGAAGTCATAGCGCGCTGTTTTCTTTTATTTAAAAAATTAAAATCAAACGCTTGTTTTTTTATAATCATCTAATTTAAAAAATTATTAATTTAATTAGGTTTAATTATTAGTTAATCACCATTAGCTAGATAATTAAGATAATTAGATAATTATTTTTCTCAATTAATTTTATTTCACTTAATTTTCAACTAATTAATTAATTATCTTTTTTAATTTAATTTAATTTAATTTTAATTCTAAAATCAATTAAGTTAGTTAATTTAGTATTCGTCGATTCACCCGACTTTTGACAATTAAATTAAGGTTAATTAATTTATACTGACCTTTTTTTATTGCCCGATTTTTCTTTATTTCGTACTCATTATTATGTAACTGTTTCCGAGGTTGTAACTTTAGTATTTCGAACGCTCTTTTACATTCCTTTTTCCTATTATTGTAACTGCTTTCGAGGATGTAAGAGTTTAATTAGGACCTTTATTTTCCGCATCGATTATTATGTAATTGTCTCAAAGCCATGTAATAGTGTAGGAATTTATTATTCTGCTATTTACTTTCCGCACTACCTTGCATGCTATTATATTAATTGTTTGTAGTAATTAGGATTTGTATGGCAAGACTAATCAATCAACCTTAGATCGCCTAACCTCAAGATAAAATATTTGAATTCAATCACATGCACACTTTCACCTATAGGATAACCTCTCTTCACTGCCTTTCGATATAATGGTCAAGTCACTCGAACATAGGGATACCTTAACTTGTTGCCTAAAGAAATAAATCATCATAGTTAACATTCGAATAAATGATCATAGTCTCTCGTCGTCCCTTCAAAGTTGCCTCCGTATAAATGATCTTGTCCCTACGAAAGTGATGATAGTCCCTTCGAATTGTTAAGGTATCTCTACCAGTTTCCTTCTATGACCGTACGATGGCCCTATGCGTGTCCCTCCAAATCCAAGGATAAGACTACTTACTATGTGATAGTAAGGACAGTTTTATCCCTAAGGAAACGAAAATTACAAGAAATACATTACAACTTAGGGTAAGTAACTCCTAAATGCTTGCTTACAACTTTCAAAACAAATACTTTTTACACCCCACCCTCTTTTTCAAAATACTTTCAAACAAGTGAACACTTTGTATACATTCATACGAGAATCATTACAAAGTTAAATCTTTACGAAAATATTTTTATCACACACTACACTTGAATTTCAAACAAAGCAAGTAAAAAGTGAGCTAAGCATTTAAGAGCCCATGGATAACCATGGATACAAAGGATGCTAACACCTTCCCTTTGTATAACTTACCCCCCCCCCCCCCCGAACTCAAAATCTTTTAAAAGGTATTTCCTGTTCTTTTATGTCTTTCCTAATTGGATGAAATAAAAGTTGGTGGCGACTCTTGCTTACCACAACATAAAAGTCAGTTCTCCCACCGTGTTACAGAAGTGGTGACTCTGCTGGGGACAGTTTATCTCTTAAAAAGAGGGGTTACCTTAGAGTTATATCACTTTACTAATTGCTTTAAATTTTTTAAATTGAATGATTTATATTTAAGGGTATTTTTCTTGAGAGATACTTGTGTAGAAGATCCTATACCCGGGTCTAGTGTACCTTAGGTAAGTGAAAATAGACCAAGGAAATTGTACGACGTATAACGCTATTGTTTATATAGTAGCTACAGTTAGTTTGACATTTTGGTTGGTACTAGTGTTCTTAAAGTCAGTTGAGGATAATATCATGCTACCATGTGGTGTCATTTACACTTACTTCCCTTTAGAACCTTAATTGACCCATCTTGGCCAGTAGATAGTAGTGAGATAGCCAGCTTTGGTGCAGTCTAAAGTTGGTTGATACTCGATGTTACACTCATTGAGATTCTAATCTTGGGATGTTTTGGTTGGTGAAACAGTTTCCACACCGAAAGGCATGGTTATCTACATGGTTTGGTTACCTCGGGTTTAATGAAGACATGATGAGTGTTTTGTTCTAGTTCTTTGACTATATGTCGCTCCCACCAAATGACACCTAGTCAGAAGGGGTACAGACGCGACGGTCGGCGAAGGAAAAGAATGAAAAGAGTCGCCAGCTAGGCATTTTTATCCCGAAGGAAAGGTAATGTTGCATAAACCTAAGAAAAGATGGATAAGACGGTTGCAAACCAGAGAAACTGAGAAAGGGGGTTGGTTACAACCTGGGAAGGTATTAGCACCCAGATTGTCCGTCGTACTCGACGGGATCCACGCTTAAGAGATTTGTGTTTAAAAGGGGTAGTGTTTGTGCTATTTTGTGTACAAAAGCAGGAAAAGAATGCAAGTGTCAGTACAAAAGAAATGTGAAGTGAAGTGAAGAAGTGTCAGTGCAAGAAAAGAGTGCAGAGCTCAAGACTATGAGGCTTAAAAGAATAATGCTGAAGAGGGGGAATATATAGAGACTTTTGTTCGATAACAGTTAAGTTATGCCTACGTATCCTCTCGTGCAATGAGGAAGTCAGAACACTGTAGTTCGACTCAAAGAGACTGAAAGATAAATGGACTCGTGAACTGCTTACTTGTCTATGCTCAAGTGTATGACCTATCTGGCTCAGGTGCTAATTGTCTTGCATTAGACGGAAGAAGCGAGTTCTCGTTTATGAGTGAATGAGGTGAGAAAAGAATCCCGGAGGAGACGATTATTGTTTTTTTTTTGTGTTTTCAATCCTTTATTGCTTTTTTGTGTTTGTCATAAGTTAATGAGCTTAAGCCTAGACCAAGGGTTAGTAAACTCATCACATCCTCCCTTTGATTAGGGGTAATGAGAATACCATAAGTATGAAGTAAACACCTCAAACTTTATTACCATGATGTAGGGTCAAGATCATTAACCTACTTGTGATTATTTAGATGTTTTTGGTATTTTGTTTAGTGTTAAGTAATGAGTTTAAGCCATAATCAAGGATTTAATGGACCCATTACATCATCCTAATAGAAGGATAATAGATGAGAACATTTAAGCTGAGAAAGGCTCCTCAACTTAATCCATGATTAGGGATTAACCTCATGACAAAACAAACCTTTATTAAAGTGGATTTTAATTAGGGATAAGATTAAGAAGTGAATTTTATGGTTTGTAAGACAACTTGAGGAGGACTTGTCCATTAACACTAGGGTTAGTCCTTCTTAACCAATAAAGGAAGAATTAGAACCCTAATGCAAGGCCCAAGTTACAAGCTATTGTCTTAGTGATTATTAAGATGGATTTATTAAGAGGTTTAAACAAATTATGGGTTTAACACTTAGGATTAAAGTTATGCACTCCATTCTAAGAGAAGGATGCAGGCATAACCTTAATCACAAAGCCTTAAAACCTTAAAGGTTTAGTCTTTGATTATGGGAGGAGAAGAAAGACACAAAGAAGACACAAAGGTAAAACTAAAGGGAGACTAATAAAAACCCTAATTATTGTCATGCTTGGATGTTCATATGGTTTGTAAGGCTTGCAAGAGATCTTCAAAGAAGCCACCATGGAAGAAGCAGGATGAAGGAAGGGGCAGCAAGAGGAAGCAAGACAACTTACTTCACTTAAGAAGATAATTTGCTTGAGGAAAGAAAGAAAGGAAGGAGCATGAATGAGAAAGCTCACTACAATTCACAAGTAAAATGCAGTAAAGAATGCATAAAAGAGATGAGAAGAGATTATGAGAAGTGAAGGCAAATTCACTTCTCAAACACTTACCACCTGAAAAGGTAGCAACAAGAAATGAAATGAAATGAAAAGGAGAAAGATGCAATGATGCAAACCAAAACCAGAAGCAAGATCAAGATGCACATGATTCTTTGGGATGATGCAAAAGCATACCAAGAGATGTGGATGATCATATAAAGGATGGGAATGCAAATGAGACATGTAAGAAGCATGAAAGTTCATGAAAACATATGAAATGCAATGGATGCATAACATGGCAAATGGATGATGCAATGATCAAACATGATTTCAATATGTCCTAAGATGTCTTATATGTCATGTGGATGCACAAAATGTCATGGTAAGTTCATGTATGCAAGCATATGAAGAATGAATGCAAATGAAGGCAAAGATTAGGGTTTATGTACAAGATGCAATGCAAAATTCAAAATCAGAAGCAAAACATGAGATAAAAAATTGAAAATGGAATCAAAGGTACCCTAAACCCATACAAGTTCACTGCCCAAAGGGGAAGGTCAAAAGCTAAACCCTAAGGGACTTATGATTTTCCTATGTTTCTAGGGTTTTAAGGGTGATCCTAAAGGGAAAATGCCAAACAATTTGAAAATGAAAGATAAAAATGTTACAAAAATGTTTTTAGATGCTTGAAAGAATTCATAACACAATGCAAAAAGAACCATTCACAAATTCAACTTGGATCAAAAGTTATGAATTTTTGAAGTTAGGGTTAAAAATATTCAAATTAAAGAACCCTAATTCAAATGAAAATTATCAAAGTATGATCAAAACCAAAGATAAATTTGTCTTGTGAGTTTGTAAATGTTTGTAAATGTTTAAAAATGCTCTCTGAATTTTTTTGGGATTTTTAAATACCTAAATGTATTTTTAATTAATTAATTCTCATTAACTAATTAAAAATAATCATTTAAATGATTTAAAAATATTTTTTAATGCAAAAAATAAAAATAAAAATATTTTCAGAATGAGAAAAACATTTAAAGTCATGATGCAAAAAATAAAAAATTTTGAAAGTGTTTTACTATTTTTAAAAATTCGTAGAAGTTAAATAAGAAAAAAATGAAATAAAAACTAATTAAATGGAAAGTATGCAGATCTAAGGGCTGAGATTTGAATCTGGAAAGGGATGGAAAGACCACGCGCGCATCTGGACGGCTCACATTCAAACTTCACTAATTACGCAATTAAACCCTAATCTGAACCCTAATGACTCTCAGGTGACCGGAACAGTGTTCCGGTCATCTTCTCCGGCCAGCCTCTCATTCAATCTCTCTCAAAACGCCACAAAAACTCATCAAACTCTCCAGAATCATTCCTTGAACATCATTAAACACAAACCACACAAAAAAACTCATTTATTTTTCGTAAATCATGAGAATCGAATCAAAACACATTTTACGGGCAAAGTTTCAGAGTAACATAAAATCCTTAAAACTCAACCATTTTCAAAAAGAAAAGCATCAGCATGATCAGTGCAACATGAGGAACAAATCTAGAACCTAAAATCAAATTTCTGGAAAATTTGTTCTTGAGGTTACCTGAACTGAAGCTTTCGAAAATGGTACTGTTTGGCTGCTTCTTTGCTTCAGAACCCCTCCAATGATCTCCCTAAAGAAGCTTTGATGCTTGGTTGGAGTTTATATGGCCTCCATGTGAAGTTTGCTGAAGCTCAGGTCAAGGGAGGTGAAAATCGTATTTTTGATATGGGGTATTTAAAGGAAAAATGAAGGGTGGGAAATGATCAGTGATGAATGTGGAGTTGAATGGTGGAAAAAGTTTGGAGTTTTGTTGGTTGAGCAATAAGTTTCGAAGAGAAATGCAAAAGGGGAGGTTTTGGTGAATGCTGAGTTGTGGGAGGATTCAGCTTGTGTTCTTGTGTGTGTTGAGTTGCTTTAGGTCCACATAACATGTTCTGATTGGGCAGAGAGTTGTTGTGGAGCAGTGTGATTGGTATGGCTCATTTTGCATAAAGTCAACAAAGTTGTCTTTGGAGGTATGGGCTCATGGCAGGCCAAAGACAAGGGGGTGTCCTGCACAGTTGGCTTTAGGGAGGTCCATGGAATTCAGATTGAGGCAAGATAGCAAGTGGGATGAAGTTTGTGGGTGGTTTTGCAAATTGTGAAGGTTTTGGCCCCTTTTGAAAAACTTGATGATCAAGGCATGAAACTTGAGAATTCTTTGGGAAATTATGAATTATAGGTCATGTATGATGTTTGTGTAATGGTTAGAAGTCACTTTGAGGTCACATTTTGCCTTGGTATGAGTTTTTGCAAGTTTCCCTCTTTGGTACATAAGTGAAATTTTGTGATTTTTCCCAACTTTGCAAGGCCATAACTTGAGTTCTATGATGAATTAGATCAAGTTCTTGTACTTTTTGAAAATGGATGATCCAATCTACAACTTTCATGACCAAGAATTTTTCATTTGAATCATTTTTGAATCAAAAAGAGGAGGTTGAAAAACTTTCCCAAAATGGCAAGTTTGCATTACAAGTCACTTTCCCAAAATGGCAACTTTGCAAATGGCTTGAAATTCTTCAATTTTGTGAACTTCTAACTTCTTATAAGATCAAATAAAGATCATATACACCTAAAATGATGGAGAAGACCCTTTGGTTGGATGATTTGGGGCCTCAGATGCCCTGATTTTACACGGACTTGCTCAAGAAGTCATCTATTGATCAGATGCCTTCCCCATTGAATTTCTTCATGAAAATTGGTATGTATGATCCTTATAACATATAGAGACCAATAGAAACAAGAATGACCAAAAATTTTGGAGTTATGGCCTCTGAAACCAAAACCCTAATTTTAGGTCATCTGTGGAGTCAAGCTTGGCTCTGCTTCCATGCCTTTCTCAGTTCTTGTGATTTTCTGACTTCCTTGATCTTGGGGGGATATAATATGATGCTTGAACATACATGGACCCTCTTGAGATGATTGATGACCTTTGGAGTGGCTCAGATGGCTCAGGGATTACTCAGATCACAAACCCTAGATGCAGATGACTTTGAACCAATGCAGTGAAGAAAAAATGCAATATGAGATGATATGATTGAACTTATGCAAATGAAAAGATCATAAGCCATGGTGAAATGAGTGAGCACAAATTTGGGGTGTTTACACTATAACATCATTGTTTCACATTTCTTGATTATCAGTCGGTGCCCACAATGGAAGAATTCACTAAACTACTTGGTATACCTATTCTTGATGAAAAACCTTCCACCGGTCTAGAGAAGGAGCATAAACCTGAAATTATTGCAGCAGCTTTGCATCTAAAGAAGTTAGATATTATATCCAATTGGGAAACAAGAAGTGGAGTTAAAATTCTTCTTGCTAAAATCTTGATAGAGAAAGCTCAGTTGTTTTTAGATGTTATGATTTATTACGCTTTTGAGGAGATCTTGGCCCTGTTGATTTATGGTTTTGTGTTGTTCCCTAATCCGGACCAATTCATAGATGTGCATGCAATTAAAATATTTCTGACTCATAATCCCGTGCCTACTTTGCTTGGAGATATTTTTCACTCTCTTCACAGTCATACTACAAAGGCGCGAGGGACATTGATGTGTTGTATACCTCTACTATCAAGGTGGTTTATTTCACACCTTCCTCGATCTGTGATGAAGAATGAACAAGGTTTGAGGTGGTCTAGAAGGATAATGTCACTCTCTCATTCAGATATCCATTGGTATTCCAAATCCATTGAAAACATCTTTATCATTGACCGCTGTGTGGAGTTCCCTAATGTGCCACTCCTTGGCATAAGGGGAGGCATTACTTATAATCCTTCTTTAGCACAACGTCAGTTTGGGTATTCTCATAGTGATGGTCCTCATGATATGATTATTCAAGGTATTGTGTTTGATTATAACAATTATCCTCAAGGTTACCATCAAAGGTTTATACATGATTGAGGCATGGTGAATACGATTAATATCAACACTCTGGAACCAAAATACTCCATCCCTATGGAGCCTTACCTCAGATGGGTGCGGTATCGTGCTCAAAATCTTATGATGTCATATTCTCCTGTTCTACCGGTGATCATTGAGCCTATTATTGAAGTAGATGTTACTTACACCATTCTTCATCCAGACATGCCTACTGACCGGGAAAAGCTACATAAATATTGGATCCAACTGAAGGAGGAAAGGGATACTTTTGAGACTCAATACTATACTAGTGAAAAGAAGGTTTTGGAACTAACAAAGAAACTTCATGAAGAATGGAATCTTAACACCTATCTTAACACAAAGAGGAAGCGTCCATGGGAAACTTGAGTCCTTGGAATCTTAGTTTTGCAATTTACTTCTTGTTTTTCCCTTTATTGTAAGCCCAAGAGGAAATTATAATTTAAACTTACTAATAAGAATGTTTTGTTTCTGTTTCCACTTTTGACAAATTTATATCCTATAAGGTCCTTGAAAACATTGCATATGCATTTACATACCATATCATTGCATGACAGGGTTTCAAAGACAGAATTCTTACTTTCTCGCTGTTTACTTTAGTAAAGAAATGGATCTCGAGCAGGCTGTGAAAGATCTCCAAACCCTGGATGCTCAATTTCAAGAAGTGATCCTGAATTTTTCCAAGGGGCAAGAGTTGAAAGCCCTCCTCAATAAGGACAAGAAAAAGAAGAATCCTAAAGACAACAAGGATGATCAGTTGGAACAACTACAAGCCAATATGGAAGAGATGAGAATCCAAATGAATGGTTAGGTGGCTCTTATCCAAAACATTGCCCAGGGGAAAGAAGAGCTGAGAGTCTTCGTTAATAAACTTCAAGACAATGGAGTCGGGAATATATCACCAGTCAACCTCCGATGAAACAAGCTGACTTGGTTGAAAGGAAGATTAGGATAAGAGAAGGAGAGAGATAGGCTACTACTGATAGTCTTTCAATTAAAGGAAGAATGTCTTATAGGGTTAATCTGCCTCAACACAAGAAACATAAAAGACAGTTTACCAAAATCAAAACATCAATGTCGCAAACTTTGCAATGCATGTTAGAGATGAATATGGTTGCGTTAAGAGAACCTTCTTAGAGACCCATTGCTTCCTCTCCTCACTACGATCCTAATGCAAGGTGTGCATACCATTCTAATAGTCCTAGACATGACACTAATAATTGTTGGGCATTGAAAAATAAGATTCAAGACCTAGTTGACGAAGGAGTCCTCGAGGTTATGCTAGAAGACCAGATTGAATTCTTCTATTGTCCATCAAACATCGAAGCTTCCAGACATCTGGAGTGATAAGTTTAGAGGAAGAGGCTTTGAGAACATTTGAATTTTCTCACTTACTATTATGTCAAACTTTTGTTTTCACGTTAATGCATTGCATATGTTTGTTTTGAATTAATTCATTTGTTTCACTATATTTAAACTATGCTTCTTACTTCTCTTTTGTGATATTTAATTCTTATTAAAGTTGTAAGCCTTTAGAGGGAGGATGACGAAGACGATACCATAATTTCATACTGTATGCTTTTGAATAGACTATGTTTACAATGTGCAGGCATTATTTCAATTCCTAAATAATGGAGATATAATGAAGTTAATCCTTAGTCAAAACTTTTGAGCCTATGGAATAGGATTTTTCATTCTCATGCAAATTAAAACCCTTAATCATAACCTGGGGTAGGGTAGTTCCTCGGTTAACTAAATTATGTCAGTTGTCCTTTTTGTACACAACTAATGATGGTTCCCTGTAATCACTAAGTCCGACAGTCAATATCTAGCAAAAGAAAAGCTCACTAAGTCAAAACCTATTACGGAGATTTAGTAAAAATTTAGACATCCCGCTGACTGTAATCTTGAAACAAACAGTTCAGGCAAAAGGAAAGGATAACAAAGTCAGGAGAAAAAGAGGTCATTACAAATTCTCAAAAACAAAAAAAGATGACTGGCTTTTCAAGTAAACCTTTGGTTTCTGAACCATCGCAAATGTCAGTGTTACAATTCCAAACTCCTTTGGAGCCTCAATGCATAAGTTAAATGAACATATGACTGAAGAACATCACGAAGGATAGGTTGGGTACAAATAAAATTTGAGCCTTTATCCTTTGTTTCTTAAACCATGAACCATGCCACATTAAAACCCTTTAAAAGTCCTAACTGAAGCATGGTTAGTTCGAAAGCGTACTGCTACAAAAAGGTATCCTGACTCCTTTAGGTCTTATTATAAATCTTGAGTTAATATCACAGTTTTTACAAACATTGTTTTGCTAAAATAATTCTTTTTCAAAACTTCACAGACATAAGCGTTGCATTTTGAATATCATTGTTTGCATATAACTAAGTGTTTGACAATAGAGAAGCTTACATGATGAATATTCAATAAACCAAAGTCCTCCTGACAGACAAAGTTGCTTCCTGGTGTCGCTCCCGAGATTTTCATCCTAGTACAAATGCGAAAGTGGTGCGGAAAAGGTAGAGTCGCCAGCCATGATATTTTATCTTGAATGAATGGGAAAGGTAATGTTGCACAAGCCGAGGAGAAAAGGAAAGGATGGGGTCTTGCAAACCAAAGATCTAGGTTATGGAGTTGGTTACGACCTGAGAAGGTATTAGCACCCCAGACCATTTGTCGTACCCAACATGATCCACACCTATTTGTCTGTTTCAACGGGTGAGAATAAAACTGTTGTTGAATGAAAACCACTACTGGAACTAGAATGAGAAAGAAAACTGGAAAAAAGAGATTGAAAAAGGAAAATGTAGGGAAAATAAAGAATGTGCTCGAACGGGCCCTACCCCGCTGCTTACGTACCTCATCGGGAATATGAGGATCAGAGTTGACGTAGTTTACCTAACCAGGCGGGAACTTGTTTGTGTTTTTTATGAGCTGAATTGCTTATGTCTATGCTCAGGTGTTGCAGGCTCGCCTTGAACGAGTGCATTTACCGTCTTGCAAATGAGACAAGTCGTCACAAGTTTGCGTTGAGAGTGAATGAGGTGAGAAGAGAAATCCCACAGGAAAAGATGTTTATTGTTTATTTTTTGTCTTTTAGAGAAATGTTTTGATTTTGTTGTTTGTGAAACATTCCCATACTAAGACTTGTTCATCATGGTAGATGTCTTACACCTCTCCCCAAAATAGGATGTGTATAAATAACCCACGATAAAGTCTCCTGGCGTACGAGAAAGCTCAACCTTTATTAGGTGTTTTTGAGTTTCTTTATGAGATGAGAAAGAATGACTCAAGTTGGAAAAGGACAAAAACTAGGGGGACTAAGACACAACCCTAAGTTATTTATTCATGTGATGTCCCATGGTTAATGTGGATTTCTAATCCTAATGAGAAAAGGAAGAAAAAAGCTAGAAAGTAACTTACGTCCTAAGGAAGTTAAGTTGTTTCTAAAGAAGGAGAAAACCTATGCAAGCAAAATACAAAGATGTTAAGGCAAACATAATAGAAAGCGTAAAGAAGTAAAGGAGTAAGTTGTATGGAGAAGACTTACCTCAACCTCCCTACAAAACAAGGGTTAGTAGCACATGTGATAAAAAGAATGAGGTAAACACATACCAAACAATCCCTGATGCACTTATGACCTAACTAGACTCAATCCTAAGTCTAAGGGTACGAAAAAGCTAAGCAAAGACTAAAGTCAATAGCTACTACAACTCTCTATGATACAATCAGCTACTAAATGCAACACATATGGAAACAACCTATTATAGCTACCAAACAACATGAAAATAGGTGTAAAAAGTATGAAAACAAAGCGAGCATCACACATTTAACAGCTCCTGCTTCAAAATACAACAATGAAAACATTGCAAATTTGGATTATTATTACAAGTGATTAAATTAGTGACGATTAGTGGACAAACATCACATAACATCATCAAAGAAAATCCACATGGATGACATAAGTATGGATGTAAACATGTCAGCATTTTCAAGATTTGTGCATTCAAGGATGCACACAAAAAGCAACAAACAAACATACATTTTCAAGATTTGAGCTAACATTGCAAATAAGCATGAAGTGTGAACATGTATTACAAATAAGCAGCAAGATACGCATGCATTTTAACACATTCAAACCAGAATCAAATTGAACATTGAAATGCAATTACTAAGCAAGAATGAACATACATGTGAACACCCATTTTCAAGTAATGCACAACATAGCATCATGCATTCAAGTAATCGAAACATGCATTGATCCTAAAGATGAAGCAAAACAGAACTTGCAACAATTATTTTCACGCTAATCATGGGATTCAAACATGGAAATAACATCCATAACCCACTTTAAGCAATATTTCACAATTAAGTGCAAAAACCAAAAAGTAGCAAACATATGTGTCGAAAGAACTCAAAACTATAGAATCTTGCACCTAAAATACTCCTAAAAATTCACTAAAATCATGATCTAACAATCTATGATGATTAAAGGAAGAGATATCACACAAACATGCATTAAACAACCAAAATGCACAGTTCAGCACAGTGTTAATCGGTTAACGCTGGAGGTTAGCCGGTTAACGGAACCAAAATCACAGCAGATAGAACAAACAAACATGTGTTAACCGGTTAACCCTGGCTAAGCTTCCGATCTTTCGAGTTTTGATGTGAAACTTGAAGGATCTTGATGATGAAGCTTTGGTGAAAGGTTGAAGATGAGAGAAAAAATGGGAGAAAAATGAGAGAGATGAAGTGAAATTGTGAAAATGAGGGTGAAGTTGTGAGGTTCGGAGTGAGCTCGGCTTATATAGAAGCTAGGTTTGGAGTGAACTTGGCTTATATAGAAGCTAGGTTTGGAGTGAGCTTTGGGTTAGGGCTTAACTTAGGCTTTAGGTTTGGAAAATGAGGTTAGGAGCTAGCTTAGGCGTTAGTTGATGTTAGTTAGGGTTTCTAGAATATTCCTTGTAATATTCCATAGGAAGGTGGTAGAAGGGTCTAGAAAATGGTGGAATGTTCAAGAGTTTGGTAGAAACATGAAGCAAAATGAAAGTGGAAAGGAGTGGGAACACCAACTAACTTTTGAAAAGTTTTACCCAAATTTCGCAGCCGTTAACCGGTTAACCCCTGGTGTTAACCAGTTAACGGATGAAAAAATGGAATTTCCCTCCTTTTGGTGGGAAACCCTCAGGATTCATCTCCACCATCCATTATGAACCAGTTTCAACCTTGAGTTCTGATAGTTGACCTGACCACTGAGTAAACCTCGATCATATGCCTCATGAGCTGACCAATGATGAATGATTTATTTATTTTTATTTATTTTTGAATGCAATGCAATATGGATGGATATGCAAAACTATGTGGAAATGAAGCATAAGCCACTTGAGGTTGGTAATAAATTAAGAGGGCAAATTTTGGAGTGTTACACCTGGGCCTGACTCAATTGTATCAAAGCCAATGTATACAAGGGGCACAGTCACTATCTTCCAATCAAGGGTGTGTAAACACCCCAAATTTTCCCTCACTCATTTCACCATGGCTTGTGATCTTTTCATTTGCATAGATTCAATCATAGCATCTCATATTGCATTTTTGCTTCACTGCATTGATTCAAAATCATCTGCATCTAGGGTTTGTGATCTGAGCAATCCAAGGGCTATCTGAGCCACTCCAAAGGGCTTCAATCATTTCAAAATGTCCCATGTATGTTCAATCATCATATTACATCCTCCTAAGATCAAGAAAGTCAAAAATCACCAGAACTGAGGAAGGCATGGAAGCAGAGCCAAGCTTAACTGCATAGATTACCTAAAATTAGGGTTTTGGTTTCAGAGGCCATAACTCCAAATTTTTTGGTCATTATTGTTTCTATTGGTCTCTATATGTTATAAGGATCATACATACCAATTTTCATGAAGAAATTCAATGGGGAAGGCATCTGATCAAAAGATGACTTCCTGAGCAAGTCAGTGCCAAATCAGGGCATCTGAGGCCCCCAATCACCCAACCAAAGGGTCTTCTCCATCATTTTGGATGTTTATGATCTTTATTTGATCTTATAAGAATTTAGAAGTTCACAAAATTGAAGAATTTCAAGCCATTTGCAAAGTTGCCATTTTGGGAAAGTGACTTGTAATGTAAACATGCCATTTTGGGAAAGTTTTTCAACCTCCTCTTTTTGATTCAAAAAAGCCTCAAATGAAAAATTCTTGGTCATGAAAGTTGTAGATTGTATCCTCCCATTTTCAAAAAGTACAAGAACTTGATCTAATTCATCCTAGAACTTAAGTTATGGCTTGTCAAAGTTGGGAAAAATCACAAAAATTAACTTATGTGCCAAAGAGGGAAACTTGCAAATTCTTGTACCAAGGCAATTTGTGACTTCTAATTGATGTTTAAGCATTACAAAAACATCATACATGACATAAAACTCAGAATTTCCCAAAGATTTCTCAAGTTTCATGCCTTAAACTTCAAGAAATTCAAAAGGGGCCAAAGTTGTACAAAATTGCAAAATGATCCAAATCTCTTCATCCACTTGTGCCAGCATGCCAAATCTATTTCAATGGTCCTCCTTGAACTCAGCTGAGGCCAGACGCCCCTTGCAACCAGGCCTGCCATGACCCATACCTCAAGTACACAAACTTTTGACATTTTGGCAACTTGCCCATACCAATCAACATAGGCCAGCACCCACTCTCTGACCTATCACATTTCTTTATGTGGATCAAAACCACGCAAAAGCACATAACATTGCAGCCTAAAACTTGAGAATACACAACACACTCAAAAATCCCTAAATTTGCAAAAGCCTTCGAATCTCTTAGCTCAACTATCAAACCTTCAAACTTTTTCCACCATTCAACTCCACCAACATCACTGATCATTTCCCACCCTTCATTTTGCCCTAAAAAGCCCAGAATTAAAAATACGATTTTCACACTTCATGAACTGAGCTTCTGCCATTTTCATTTTGGGGCCATATAAACTCCAACTAAGCATCACAAACACTTCAGAAGGATCATTGGAGCTGATTTGAAGCAAGGAACTGGCCAGAAAGCACCATTTTCGAAAGCTTCAGTTCAGGTATCATCAAGAACTTTTTTACCATAAATGATTTCTTAAGTTCTTAGATTGTTCTCCATGCTTCACTGATCACACTGCACCTTTTAGTTTTGAAAATGATTCAGTTTTAAGCATGTATGAAGCTTCTGAAATTTCTGTGATTTTTTCCGTTTTGATTCGAATCTCTCTGTTCATGTGAAATAAATCTTGTTTGATGATTGATTCTTGTTTAGAATGGGGTGGGGATCATTTCTAGAGAGTTTAAGGGCTTGGGGATGCGTATAGAAAGAGATAGCATAGGAGTCTGGCCGGAGAAGATGACCGGAACACTGTTCCGGTCACCTGAAAGTAATTAGGGCTCAGATTAGGGTTTTAATCATAATTAGGGAAGTTTGAATTCTGGCCATTCAGATGCGCGCAATGGTCAATTCACGCGTCTCAGCTTTAAACCAGGGCCTTTGGATATGTTGACTTTCATTTAAATTCATTTTAATTTCATTTTATTGGCATTTTCTTCCACATTTTATTTAAAATAGTAAAACATTTCTAAAAAATCTCATTTTTTGCATCATACCTTAAAATATTTTTCTCTTTCTGAAAATAATTTTTATTTTATTTTTTGCATAATTTTCGTATTTTAAAAATATTTAAATGTTTATTTTAATTAGTTAATGAAAATTAATTAATTAAAATAGCATTTAAGTTTCTAGAAATCACAAAAAAAATCACATTGCATTTTGATACATTTAGAAACATTATAAAACTCTTCAAACAAATTTCTTTTTGGTTCTTGACATATTTTGGCATTTTTCTTTGGAATTAAAGTTCTTAAAAGGCAATAATTTTGTCCTAACTTAGAAAAATTCATTCTGCCTAACCTTGAAGAGTTTGATGATGGTTCTTTTTGCATTGCATTCTTCACATCATGTAGTTTCTAGGATAAAATTGGTTTGAATTTATCTCTCATTTTCAATTTGTTGTGAATTTTTCCTTTTGAAGTGCCTTAAAACCCTAGCTAACTTGAGAAAATCATAACATCCATTAGGTTAAGAGTTAGGTCTCCCCCTTTGGGCAGTGAGCTTGTGTGGGATTAGAGTTCCTTTGATCCCAATTTCAATATTTTATCATGTCATTTGCTTCTGGTTTTGGATTTTGTATTGCATGTTATGTATAAACCCTAATTTTTGCCTTCATTTGCATCCATCTTCCATATGCTTGCATACATGAACATGCCATGACATTTTATGCATTCACATGACTTCTAAAACATCTTAGGACATGTTAGAATCATGTTTGATCATTTCATCATTCATTTGCCATGTTGTGCATTCATTTCATTTCATAAACTTTCATGAACTTTCATGGTTCAAAACATGCTTCATTTGCATCCTTATCCTTGTATTATCATCCACAACTCTTGACATGTGTTTTCTTTATCTCTTAGCATCATTAACATCATGTTTATGCTTCTGACTTTGGCTTTCATCTTTGCATTTCATCTCATTTTCATTTACATTTCACTTCCTTTGCTAACTTTTCAGGTGGTAAGTGTTGAGAAGTGAATTTGCCTTCACTTATCATAAGCTCTCCTCATCTCTCTTATGCATCATTGCTGCATTTTTACTTGTGAATTAGAGTGAGCTTGCTCATTCATGCTCCTTCTCCTCTTTCTTTCTTCAAGCAACTTATCTTCTTAAGTGAAGTAAGTTGTCTTGCTTCTTGCATCTCCTTCCTTCATCATGTTTCTTCCTTGGTGGCTTTTCCTTGAAAATCTCTTGCAAGCTTCATAAACCCTAGGAACACCCAAGCATGATCACAATTAGGGTTTGATTAGTCCCCCCATTAGTTTTACCTTGGTTTAGGCTTAAGCTCATTTTCTTATGACAAACACAAAAAATCAATAAAAGACTGAAAATACAAAGAACAAACAATAATCGTCTCCTCCGGGATTCTTTTCTCACCTCATTCACTCACAAACGAGAACTTGCTTCTTCCGTCTAATGCAAGACAGTTTGCACCTGAGCCAGACAGGTGATACACTTGAGCATAGACAAGTAGGTAGTTCACAAGTCAATTCATCTTTCAGTCTCTTTGAGTCGAACTACGGTGTTCTGACTTCCTCATTGCACGAGAGGATACGTAGGCATAACTTAACAGTTATCGAAAAAAAGTCTCTGTATATTCCCCCCTCCTTCCAGCATTATTCTTTAAGCCTCATAGTCTTGAGCTTCACATTCTTTCCTTACACTGACACTCTTTCATCTCACTTCACATTTCCTTTTGCACTGACACTTGCATTCTTTTCCAGCTTTTGCACACAAATAACACTGACACTACCCCTTTAAAACACAAATCTTTCAAGCGTGGATCCTGTCGAGTACGGCGGACAATCTGGGTGCTAATACCTTCCCAGGTTGTAACCAACCCCTTTCTCAGTTTCTCTGGTTCGCGATCGTCTTATCCATCTTTTCTTAGGTTTATGCAGCATTACCTTTCCTTCAGGGATAAAAATGCCTAGCTGGCGACTCTTTTCATTATTTCCCTTTCGCCGACCGTTCGCGTCTGTATCCCTTCTGACCAGGTGTCATTTGGTGGGAGCGACAGCTTGGTGACTCTGCTGGGGACCCTTATATTGTAACCAGGGCTTCTGTTTATTTTTGTGGGTTCCTCCTAGCGCTTGTTTGATTTGTGTTTACTGGGGTGTTATGTGCTAATTGTGTTTGTTTATCTGCTTTATTTATTGCTTTATGTACAGCTTTATTTATTGCTTTCCTTTACAGTTTTGCATATTTCATACTATCATTGTCACTGTGATGGATCTGGTTTTCTTTGGTGGGTGGGGTTCCATTGAGAGTTTGAGGTCCTATACCTGGGACCTGAGTGACACCTAGGCTAGAGTGGTTCATGTTCTTTCCCATTCCATTTCGGTCTGGTGCGGGAATATGAAACACGGTTCAGATGTGGGTTTCTTCTTGAGAACTCTTTGCTACAGATTTCCTGTAGTGCTAGGGCTATCTGGGAAGCCTGCTAAGTCTGGATGAACTTTATTATGACCTTCAAAATCTAAGGTGAATTAGAGGAGGATCTTTTATGATTATTGCAAACACTGTACCTCCGGGTTAGAAGCGTTTACACTTCTCATAACTGATCCAAGTCTGAGGATCCTTGTTTTAGAACATTACCTGTGAGGGGGTTGGGCTGTTTACAGGTTTACAGGTACCCTATGCCACATCATACCATGTTACTATAGTATTTAAGAGTACCTCATTTTGGACAGTTCTTGTGATTAACCCTGGACGTGTGACTCTTTATTTGAGTCCCCCACCCTGGTTACTAGATTTCTGAGTCTTCATCTGGACTTTTGAACATACATGGGACCTACACCAAGACAAATAATCAGATCCAGCTTGATCACAAACCCTTGCATATCATTTGCATATATCATCATTGCATCATTTAACATTTGTTTATTTGTTTTTCAGGGTGTCCATATCATATCTGGTTTGGTTTTGACCCCTTCTTCTGCATAGACCTTTGCTTCATCAGTTATCTTCTTCAGCTATCTTCATCATCACCAGCATTAGCCTGTCAGTGGCTCATTTCCAGCATCAGTCTGTGATCTTCATCAGTACCAATCTTCAGTTTCTTCAGCAACATTCATGACTACTCCCAGGAAGAGCAACATATCCTACCATTTCTTTGAGCCTGTGTTAACTGGTATCAGGCAGGTCCAGTCACTTATCACACCTGACCACATCCCATTGTTTAGGGAGCACTATGGAGGTATCCTGGATATGGTTATGGACCTTGACCCTTCTCAGAGAAGAATGATCCACACCTGCTTGCAGTTTTATGACCCTCCTTTGAGATGCTTCACCTTTCCAGACTTTCAGCTAGGGCCTCTGCTAGAAGAGGTTTCCTCATTAATTGGAGTACCTATCAGGGGTGGAATCCCCTTCAACCCAAAGATGCCAGCTCCCAGAAATGAAGAAGTAGCAAAGGCACTGTACTTGGAGCCTGCCTTGATTGAGCAAAGTATGACAACAAAGGCTGGGATCCCTGGTTTGCACCTGGACTTCTTAATTTCTTAGGCCATCCTGAAAGCTTCTTTGGGAGAGTGGCGGGCAGTCTGTGCACTGCTGGCCCTCAGCATATATGGGGCTATATTGTTTGCAGATGAGCCCAAATTTGTCAGCAAGAATTCCATCCATCTGTTTCTCCTGAAGAACCCAGTACCTACACTGCTGGGAGACTTTTACTATTCTATCCATCAGAGGAATGAGAAACAAAGGGGGAAGTTGGTGAGATGTTGTGCTCCTTTGTTTTACACCTGGCTGCTCAGACACCTGCCTAAGTCAGATGCCTTCCTGAATCCCCACCAACAGAAGAATTGGGCCAAGAGGCCCATTGCCTTGACTTCAGATGATATTAGATGGTGCACCCAGAGCACTAAAGGCAAGGATATTATCACCAGCTGTGGACAATACCCAAATGTGCCTCTAATAGGAGTGAAGGGTTGCATCAACTACAATCCTTTGCTGTTTAAGAGACAACTGGGCTATACTTTGGTTCACCATCCCAGAGGTAAAGATTTAGCTGAGACCCTGTATTGTGAAGTGAAACCTAATTCAGCTATTGTCAGGCAAGCATCCTGGGCTTGGGATAACATCCAGACAAAAGGGATGGCTATTCTTGGAAGGTGTAATAATGTTGCTTCGGCTTAGTACTATGACTGGTCCCGTACTAGAGCTCAAATTACTGGAATGCCTTTCATCTTGGAGGACATACCTGGCCCCTCTACAGTACAACATACAGCAACTGTCAGCCTAGAAGAATTTGAGAAGCTAAAGGAAAGAAATGAGAACCTATGTCAAGCTTTAAAGAAGACTCTTTGGGAAAGGAGTGATGGTCGTCTGGACATTGAGAGATTGGAGAAGCTCGGGGTGGAGCATCTTGCCAAAATTGAGAAGACAGAGGACTACATCAGGAAAGCAAGAGCTGGGGAACAAATATTGAAGAATGCCTGTAAAGAAGCCAAGATTCAGAAGGCTAGGACTGAGCTCTATCTGCAAGAGAGTCAGGCTAGGTGGGTCAGAATCACTAAGGCCCGTACACAAGAAGACCAGAAGACTCAAGCTAAGATTGAACAGTTAGAGGCCAATGGGAAGAAGCAGCAGGAAGTTTTGTTGGCAGCCCAGAAGGAGATTTCAGAGTTGAAGCTCAGAGCAGGATTGAAAAGATCAAAGGACCAAGACAGGCATAAGAAGCTGACCACTGCCATTGCCACCAGGAACCTCCTCATTAGGACCGTTACAGAGTACCCAGCTGGATGCGTTTGGACTGGATGTCTGATTCTTTGCTTGTTGTTATTCCATTTGGTGTACTTTTCTTTTGATTATTATATTTTAACCCTCCATGGGCATGTGTTGTAAAAACAGACTATGTATTGTTCACCATTTGTAATATATTTTAGTTTGTTTCCATTTGGGCTTTTCTCTCAACAACATCAAGCATTTTCCTCGAGGTCTGGAAAGGTCAAAACCAAGAACCAAACCGGATACCTTGGAAAACAAATAGGCATACTGCATTGCAAACTAACTTTTGTTTTTTTTGTAGGTTTTGTTATTATTATTATTTCTAACTTTATTGTGACTTTAGGAAACATTGCTCGTCGCCGAGTGTTCCCTGTCAACCGCGCGCACTGGTACCCGACTCGTAACAACCTTCCCGGTATTCAAATGGAACAAGTACAGTAGGATCTGACTGATGTCAGAAATCAGATGGCCAATGAGAGAGTAGAGATACGAAATCAGATGTCTCAATTCATGGCAGTGATGACTGGCTTGGCCCAGAGTCAAGAAAGGTTAAGAGAGCTGGTGGAAAGACAAACTCCTGAAGAGCCTCATCTTGGAACAGGAGGAACTAGTAACAATGAGCGGGGCCAGCCTCGTATTGACCCACCAGTATTTGGACCTCATTTTGATCCAGAAGCTAACATCCCGAGAAATGTGCAAGGTAATACTGCTGGAGGGAGAATCTTGCAAGAGGATCCCCAAGAAGAACAGTTTACTGTTATGGGGGCTGGAGATGAGGTATATGACTGGAGATTGGACGAAATTGCTGAGAAATTAAGATCTTTGGAGTCTCGGAATTCTTTGGGCTTTGATGTGATGGATATGGGGCTAGTGGATGGGGTGAGAATTCCCCACAAATTCAAACCCCCATGCTTTGAAGAGTACAATGGTACCTCCTGTCCTCGCACTCATCTGCAGTCTTTCCTGGGAAGACTTAAAGCTTATACTATGGATGAAAAGCTGTGGATGTTCTACTTTGAAGACAGTCTGACTGGGGCCTCAGGAGAGTGGTATTCACACTTGTCTAGAGCCACCATAAGATGCTGGAAGGATTTGGCTGAGGCTTTCGCCCGACAATATCAATACAACCCGGACATGGCTCCCAATAGGACCCTCCTAATGGGAATGTCTCAGTCTTCTAGAGAAAGCTTCAGGGAATATGCCCAAAGGTGGAGACAGCTTGTTGCTGTTGTCCAACCACCCATGTCAGAGAGAGAAATGGCTGACATGTTCATGAATACATTGCAAGGGACCTACATTGATAGACTGGCTGCCTTCTCCTCTACCAGTTTTGCTAATGTGGTCATAGCTGGTGAGAGGATTGAAAGTCTATTAAAGATGGGCAAAATTTCCGATAGTGGTGCAAGTTCATCCAGCAATCCTAGAAAGCCTTTTGTGGGACCCCGAAGAGCCGGTGAGACAAATTCCATTCATGCAAGCAGGGGCAGGCCTCAGTATGCACACCGATCAGTAGCAGCTGTTACCATTCCAGCTCCAATGCCACAACAATCATCATATCCTCAACAACAACAACCACAGTATCAAAAACAAGTTCATTATCCGCAACAAAGGTCGTACAACAACAACAACAACAACAACCAACATCAGCGTCCCTTCCAACAAAGGCCATCGCAAGCAAACAGGGTAATTGACCCAATCCCAATGTCGTATGCTGCACTCTTGCCACAACTCCTGAAGCTCAACCTAGTTGAGTTAAGGACATTGGCACCTCCAGATCCTCTTAATTTGCCAAAGAACTATGATGCCAATGCCAGGTGTGCATTCCACTCAAACGCACCGGGGCATAATACTGAAAAATGCAGGGCCTTACAGATGAAAGTCCAAGACCTGGTGGACTCAAAAGCTCTCAACTTTGCACCTCCTCCAAATGTCACAAGGAATCTAATGCCTAGTCACAACGGGCCTAGGATTAATGCTATTGAGGAAGGCAAACCATCCACCTTGATCACCAGTGTTACACAAATTCGAACACCGTTGGTGGAAATCAAAGCTCAGCTTTTAGAATACCAAGTGTTCCCCGGGTGTGAGCTCGGCTGTGGGTATTGCAATATTGCAGTAAATGGGTGTGAAAGGCTAAAAAACGGCATAGATGGCCTTATTAAGGATGGTATCCTTCAGATTACGACAACAGCGCCTACAACTCCAACAATTCCTTCACCAACGATCACAGATACTCCTACAACGTCAGCAACCATTGTTCCAACGGATTCTACTACAACTCCAACAACTGCTCAATCAATCACTTCAACGGATACAAGTTCCGTCACCATCCCTGCTACAATTTCAATACTCATCCAGTCAACAGTGTCTTCTACAACGTCAGCAACAATTGATGAAAGCGTCTCAACGTTTACAATATACTATGATCCTGCAAATGTTCCTGCCAACAACTCACAAAATGCCACTCCTGTCAGGGCACCAGTTACCATATACTTATATCCACACACCATTGTGGTCCCTTCTGCAGCTGCTATCAGTCCATTCACTATCACAGTGCCTGGGCCAGTTCCTTACGAAAGCAATAGTTCCATCCCTTGGCATTATGGCTCAGATCTGTACTGCGAGGGGCAGAAAATCACTTTAGAATCATCAACTTCTTCACCTCAGATAGACAATGTGGGGGGAGGAGGAGGCTTCACTAGAAGCGGACGTCTCTTTGCCTCGCAAATTCCAAGACCCATTGCCGAAGCAGAAGCTGCTGCTAAGGCAAAAGGGAAGAGCATGGTGCAAGAAGAACAAGTTGTCAAAGAAGCTTTGAAGACTCCTTTTGATCAAGAGGTTGATGAATTCATGAGAATCATAAAGAAAAGTGATTACAAGGTTGTAGACCAGCTTCACCAAACACCCTCCAAAATCTCCATACTATCGTTGCTAATGTGCTCCGATGCTCATCGGAACGCACTATTGAAAGTCCTGTACGCAGCTTATGTGCCGGAGGAGATTACCGTCAATCAGTTAGAGGCTGTGGTTGGAAATGTTAACGCTAGTCATGGACTAGGATTTACCAACACTGATCTGACAACGGAAGGTCACAATCACAACAAGGCTTTACATATTACCTTGGAGTGTAAGGGTGCAGTTCTTTCTCACGTACTGGTGGACACAGGGTCATCCCTCAATGTCCTGCCCAAGAAAGCCCTTGTGAAGCTGGAGTATGATGGATTGGCGCTACGCCCAAGTAACTTGGTAGTGAGAGCCTTTGACGGTTCTAAAAGATCAGTTCTGGGAGAGATAGAATTACCAATAATGATTGGCCCACAGGTTTTCAAAACGACCTTCTTTGTGATGGATATACAGCCTGCCTACAGTTGTCTATTGGGTAGACCATGGATACACTCCGCCGGAGCCGTGACGTCAACCCTTCATCAAAAGTTAAAATTCGAGTGGGAAGGCCAAGTCATTACTATTTGTGGGGAGGAGGATATTTTTGTTAGCCAGTTGGCTACTTTCAAATACATTGAAATGGATGGGGAGATCCATGAAACCATGAGCCAAGGGTTTGAGGCCCTTAATATTAATGAAACATCTGCTGTGCTTGGGACCTCCATCACATCATATCAGCAAGCCCGGAAGGTTGTTGAGGAAGGTATCGCCCAAGGCTGGGGCAAGTTGATGCCCGTGGAAAAGAAAGAAGACCGATTCGGGTTGGGTTACAGACCAATTCGACAAGATCAATCAGAGGCTGCAAAGGAGCCCAAGTTTGTCAGCGGGGGGATGCTCACCCCGGATGCTGTGAATAGCTTGGAAGATGAGTCAGAAGACGAGCGCAACCTGGAGAGCTGGATACGTCCAAAGACCCCGGGGAGCCATGTCTCAAACTGGTCTTCCCAGGAAATTATAAGGGTTACTCCTGCAGAGTAATTATTATTTCCTGTATTTTGAAGAATGCATCAAGTCCTGCATCTTGCCTAAGATGTCAAGACTCATTTTGTAATCGGGCCATCTTGTATTCTGTGCAAAGATCAATTAATGAATATCAGGACATCTTTTGCAAATGAGTCTTTTCTTTTCCGCTCACTGTTTTTCATTTTGCATTTTTCTTACAAAAATAAAATGGCAATGCTTTTCAAAATAAATAACTTCATTTTCACTTTTTCTAAATAAGATAAAACTGATCACTAAAATGAACAAATCTAAACCCTTGCAGAAAGTGCCCTCCAGATTTCACAGACAACGACACCGCTATGACTTCGTATGACTTTGACAATCCAATCAATCAAGCTGATGAAGGGGTCGAAGAAGATTATGAGCTACCTAAAGAGCTAGCCAGGTTGTTAAGGCAAGAGGAGAAGGTTATCACTCCTCATCAGGAGGAGGTTGAGACGGTTAATCTTGGTACAGAAGAAGACTTGAAAGAAGTTAAGATCGGGACCTGCCTGCAAGATTCAGTAAAAAAGCAGCTGATTGATATGCTTCGGGAATATGTGGATGTTTTTGCTTGGTCTTATCAGGATATGCCAGGGTTGGACACCGACATTGTCATGCACAAGCTACCTCTGAAAGAAGACTGCCCACCAGTAAAACAGAAGTTGCGCCGTACTCGCCCAGATATGGCAATGAAGATAAAAGAAGAGGTACAAAAGCAGTGGGACGCCGGTTTCCTTGTTGTGACTAGCTATCCGCCGTGGGTTGCTAATATTGTACCTGTGCCTAAGAAAGATGGCAAGGTGAGAATGTGTATGGATTACCGGGACCTGAACAGAGCCAGCCTGAAAGACGATTTCCCTTTACCTCACATTGATGTATTGGTCGACAATATGGCTCAGTTCTCAGTGTTCTCCTTCATGGATGGATTTTCAGGATACAATCAGATCAAAATGTCACCTGAGGACATGGAGAAGACAACTTTCATCACATCCTGGGGAACATTATGTTATAAGGTGATGCCATTCGGATTGAAGAATGCGGGTGCCACTTATCAACGGGCTATGGTAACATTATTCCATGACATGATCCACAAAGAAATTGAATGTTATGTGGATGACATGATTGCCAAGTCCCTTACAGAAGCAGACCACCTGACGAATCTGTTGAAGTTATTCAAGCGTCTGAGGAAGTACCAATTGAAGCTAAACCCCAACAAATGCACATTCGGGGTACGATCCGGTAAGCTGCTGGGATTTATCGTAAGTGAAAAAGGGATTGAAGTTGACCCTGATAAAGTCAAAGCCATTCAAGAAATGCCTGCACCGAAGACCGAAAAATAAGTTCGGGGGTTCTTAGGCAGACTGAACTACATTTCAAGGTTCATATCTCACCTCACAGCAACTTGTGAACCCTTATTCAGGTTGTTAAGAAAAGAACAAACGGTCAGGTGGAACGAAGACTTCCAGAGGGCTTTTGACAAAATCAAGGAATACTTACAAGAGCCTTCAATCCTTATGCCTCCAATTTAAGGAAGACCTCTAATCATGTACTTGACAGTGTTAGAAGAGTCAATGGGGTGTGTGCTAGGCCAACATGACGAGTCTGGTCGAAAAGAGTATGCAATTTACTACATGAGCAAAAAGTTTACCGACTGTGAACGTTATTCACTGCTCGAGAAAACCTGATGTGCTTTAGCGTGGGCTGCTCGCCGACTGAGACAATATATGTTGACCCACACTACCTTATTGATATCCAAGATGGATCCAATTAAGTACATTTTTGAGAAGCCCGCACTGACCGGATGGGTTGCAAGATGGCAAATGATCCTCACAGAGTATGACATTCAGTACACATCTCAAAAGGCCATCAAAGGCAGTGTATTGTCTGATTATCTCGCTGAGCAACCCATTGATGATTACCAGCCTATGAGATTTGACTTCCCCGATGAAGACATCATGTTCATAAAAGCAAAAGATCATGAAGAGCCTATTCACACTGAAGGGCCTGACCCGGAAGAAGAATGGACTATGATGTTTGATGGGGCTGTTAATATGAATGGTCGTGGTGTTGGTGCAGTACTCATTACGCCTAAGGGAGTTCACATGCCTTTCTCGGCAAAATTCACCTTTAACTGCACTAACAACGAAGCTGAATACGAAGCTTGTATTATGGGTCTTGAGGAAGCCATTGACCTCAGGATCAAGACGTTGACTGTGTTCGGAGATTCAGCTCTGGTAATTAATCAAACCAACAGAAAATGGTACACCCACCAAGATCACCTGATACCTTATCGGGATTATACAAGGAGGTTGTTGACTTTCTTCACAACAGTCAAACTTGAGTATATCCCTCGAGATGAAAATCAGTTTGCAGATGCTCTAGCTACCATTTCATCCATGATCAAAGTTCAAGCTGCCAACTTTGTGCCTCGAATATCAGTATCCAGACTTGACAGACCAGCATACGTATTCTCAGTAGACCTTGCTAAAGATGATAAACCTTGGTTCCATGACATCAAATGCTTCTTAGAGGATCAAACATACCCACCTGGGGCATCTTCCAATGATAAGAAGACATTAAGAAGGCTGGCTGGTAGTTTCTTCCTGAATGCTGATGGTTCCCTATATAAGAGAAACTTTGATATGGTACTTCTCAGATGTGTTGATAGGGCAGAAGCAGACTTGTTGATGCACGAGGTGCACGAAGGATCCATTGGTACCCATGCTGGAGGGCATGCTATGGCTAAAAAGTTGCTAAGATCAGGCTATTACTGGATCACAATGGACGCAGACTGTTGTGCTTATGCCAGGAAATGCCATAAATGCCAGATTTATGCGGATAAAGTGCATGTGCCTCCAAATCCCCTGAATGTGATGTCTTCACCCTGGCCCTTTGCCATGTGGGGCATTGATATGATTGGCAAGATTGAACCGACTGCTTCAAATGGCCACAACTTCATCCTGGTAGCCATTGATTATTTCACCAAGTGGGTTGAGGCAGCTTCGTATGCAAATGTCACCAGGCAAGTGGTAGCTCGATTCCTGAAGAGAGAGACATCATCTGTCGGTATGGAGTGCCCGAACTAATCATTACAGATAATGGTTCCAACTTAAATAACAAAATGATGACAAAACTGTGTCGGGACTTCAAGATCCAACACCACAATTCTTCTCCTTACAGGCCAAAGATGAATGGCTCTGTAGAGGCAGCTAACAAGAATATCAAGAAGATTGTGCAGAAGATGGTGGTCACCTATAAAGACTGGCATGAAATGCTACCATTTGCCTTGCATGGGTACCGTATGTCAATCAGAACATCCACTGGGGCAACACCGTATTAGCTTGTGTATGGTATGGAGGCAGTCCTACCTGTTGAAGTTGAATTACCCTCCCTGCGGGCACTCATGGATGTCAAGCTGAATGAAGCAGAATGGGTCCGATCCCGATACGAATAGTTGAGTCTGATCGAAGAAAAAAGATTAGCTGCAATTTATCATGGGCAGTTGTATCAGAAAAGAATGAAGAAAGCCTTCGATCAGAAAGTCAGGCTTTGAGAATACCAAGTAGGAGATCTTGTGCTGAAAAGACTCCTCCCTCCTCATACAGACCACAGGGGCAAGTGGACTCCGAATTACGATGGACCTTTCATAGTAAAGAAAGTCTTCTCTGGTGGAGCACTGATGCTCAGTACTATGGATGGTGAAGACATCCTGTCCCCTGTGAATTCAGATGCAGTTAAAAAATACTTCGCATAAAAATGACCCGCTGGACATAAAAACAGAATGTAAGTCCAAGCAAAAATAGGGCATCCCGGCGAGTCAAAAACATAATAAAAGACTCGGGAAAAAATAAGGGAAAATAAATAAAAAATGTACACCCGCTAAGTTGAAAAGCCACATTGGACAACTCAGGCAAAAATGGGTATCCCGGTGGATTGAAAACCCGAAAGGGCGATCCACGCAAAATAAGGGAATAAGCGAACAACTGCATTCTGAATTCGTCTGTATCACTTACAACACGGCAAACTTCGAAAGTATAAAGCATCGGTCAGAATCAGCTTTCTTCAAAAAGCAAGATGAGAAGAACGTCAATGTCATACAAGTCATAGCAAAAGGGAAGCACTGAAGCGTCATCAACATTGCCAGCATCTTTTTGTTTCTCAATTTTATACCTATCTCCTCATTTCAGGGGATCTGTTTCTTTGACTGTATTTGCCAATTCAAGGCACGCAAATTAATAAAATCAGATTTGCAGACACGTTTCGTCTCGTACATTCTGTTTCTCATTTGCAAAAATGTCCGATGTCCTTAATATAATGATTGCATAAACACAGATGCGTCTTTTCTAAAATTACATGCTTACAGGAAATATATATTCGCTCCAGGAGTTTCTAAATTCCTATGATGGAATCCAGTAAGGGATACCTCGGGATACTTGTACGTTTCTTTGTCATAACGGGATTGCAGGTAGTCAAAGTGCAACATGAGGGCATGAAAGCTTCTCCCCAGCAAGCTACCAAATCACTATTTACTCAGCCCATCTCCCAAATAGCACCAGGAGTGCCCTCTCCCCAGCTGAGTTGCCAGACATAATCATCCTCAACAGGGTCCCTGCAAAAATCTCTTGGAAGGTCGTTCAGTGATCATTCCCCCTCAGCCAAGTGTTAGACAGGGAATCATCTCCCCGCAGAGTCTCAACCTCTATTTAGAAGAGCAATATTTGAAGATCTCACAATGAAGTGACGAAAGCTCCCACAGACCCCAGCTGGGCTCCTCATCACCAAGAATAGGTCTATCAGTGATTCGTTCCCCCAAACAGAGTCATATATATCAGATCTACCAATGATCTCATCCCCAGCTGGGATATCACTTCAAGCATATCAGCCAGAGATCTTCACCGCAACGGGATCCGAATCCCGGATCGGTACCTTTGCACATTCATAGCATCCGCATCATATCTCCCCCCAGAGCGTAGCATTCCGCCTAATACGGAGCATTACGGCAAAAATCAAACATATTGCATAATCATAAGCCATACCCTGAATCAAACATCTGTATATACCAACGCTCCATTAACAAATATACAAAATATCTCTCAAATTCCCCGACAGAAAGCCAAAGCGTCCCCTTTTCACTCTCTAACACAAGTTTGTATACTCACTCGATACTCATCTATATCATATTCTCTCTGCAAGTTGAACACTCACCTGTGTCTCATGCCTTTCACTCATAAAAGATACTCGTCCGTATCTTGCATACACATCGTTTTCCCTCAGAATCGACATTCGTCAGTATTCTTTGATTAAATTAGTTGATACATGTCCGTATCACTATCTCTGAACATACGTCAGCGTTTGTTTCTACCGATACTCGTCCGTATCATGGTCCTAAGAGTGCTCGTCCGTATCTTTAAATCTATACACCGTGTCAAACACTCATGTCTTCTTGAATTTAGACACTCGTCTGTGTCTACCATTCCCCAGAAAAATTCCCGGCAAATCCCGATAAATTATCTCTTTCCTATCTGACATTCGTCCTATGTCATGATATTTCCGGCAGCCGTACCCTGCCAGGTGATCGTCCTTCACCTCTCGATGATCGTCCTTCATCGTCCCCAGTGAAGGAAAATTGCGATCTAAACGCAGCGGAAAACAAAAATTTCCTTTAGTGATCCTTACGAATGAGCATGGTCAGTGATAGAATCGTTACCTCTTTGTGGCGATTCAGATCTTTGATGCAGCGATCACAAGCGTTGATGAAGTGCAACGCCTCTACTCAGTCCACACGAACAGCTTCCGGTCACAGTGCTAGCTGCTTACGAACGGAATTATTTGAGTGAGAAAAGAGAATCAAAAACGAAATTGCATCAAGTGAAAGCTTCATCACAAGGGTTCCTTTTATAGACTCTCTTGTGGGCTGCGGGCTAAAAGCCCAATTCACATGATCCATAATAATATTATATATTATTATAATAACTATTATTATAATAAATATATTTATTTTATTATTATTTTATAACCATTATAAAATAACAATAATTATTATTATATTATCCGAATTTCTATTTTCACTTAAGTGCACCGTACCTTACGGTGTTCCTTTGATTTCTCTATCTCTCATCAAACTGTCCTTATGTGTGTGACCCTGTAGGATTTCGTAACGTTGGTAATTATATTAAATTATATATTTAACATAATAAACAGTGAGCGGTATCTAGCAACACATCACTGCTACCCAAGTCACGAAAATGTCATGTGATCTGACAAAACCTTTTTCGTGATAATATATGTTTGTACAATTACCCTTTTGCCCCTATGTCTATATTGAACACAAGGCATACACTGTGTCATCCTTGTCCAGTTCAATATTGGGCCCTTAGACATTTCTCCTGTTATGCAGGATTGGCAAATTCCATCTAGGACACTCATGTCCCTCAGCATGCTTCGTGGAGTGCCCATCAACTGTCTTTATGATCATCCAGTTACGGATAATGTTTGATCAGCAATAAAGCACCCGACTCTACATCTAGGGTCCATAGTGGTTTCAGGTCGAAGGGTGGTAATACACCATTATCACCATGAGAATAACTTATGACACTTTGCATAACATACTATGTAGTATTCTCATAGCGGGTCAATCCGGTATAAATATTACTCCTAATATTTATACCTATGTCAAGACTTGATAACTCTTTATCCATGATCCATGAGATGTGATCATCAGTCTATCTTCATAATAGTCTCAATGCTTTAATGTTATCCCACTTTGCAATAAAGCTTGACTACGGATATTTTAAGAATAATGTCTTTATGTTTAATGGGATCTCATGATTAAGTCACCCTTAACATTTCATTAAACAGACTAACTATTCTAGGGACTTTATTATTCTGAAAGACAAACATAATAAAGAAATGCCTTTTATTATTAAACGAATAATCCGATACAAGTACCAAAAATTATTGGCCTCTAGGGCTTACACCAACACCCAGCGGAGTCTCTATTTATTAGAACCCCTTCCTATCTGTTAATGCTATTATTTTATGATTGGCATTGTGTTTGGTAAAACTAATATGGCTGGAAAATGTTGAATAAGAAGTTCCATATTAACATAGTATAGACTCTGGAAGAACATGTCAAACATGATGTCCTGACATGGTGGCACAGATAAATGTGGAAGTTGTCAAAGAAGATGTTGAATTCAGTTCAAAATGTCCTATCAGATGTTGGGACATCATCAAACAGAGTAGAAGAACTTAATTCAGGATGTCCCAACAGATGTTGAAACATCTGCAAATGTCATGACAGAATTACTGTCATATGCTACAGACAGATGTCAAAGAAGATGTTGAAACATCTGCAAATGTCATGACACAATTACTGTCATATGTTACAGACAGATGTCAAAGAAGATGTTGAAACATCTGCAAATGTCATGACAGAATTACTGTCATATGCTACAGACAGATGTCAAAGAAGATGTTGAAACATCTGCAAATGTCATGACAGATGTCAAAGAGAATGTTGAAACATCTGCAAATGTCATGACAGATGTCAAAGAGAATGTTGAAACATCTGCAACTGTCATGACAACATTACTGTCATATGTTACATATAGATATCAAACAAGAAGTGTTGAACTTAGTTCAGGATGTCACACCAAATGTTGTGACACTGTCAAACAGAGTAACAGTTAATGAACTTAAGTCAAGATATCAGGATGTCACACCAGATGTTAGGACATTGTATCAGTTAATGGAATAAGTTCAGTTTACAGGATGTCACATCAGATGTTGTGACATTGTATCAGTAAATGAAGTAAGTTCTGTTTTTCAGGATGTCCCAACAGATGTTGAGACATCTCAGACCTGTTACCAGAATTAATTAATAACTAACTGATCTGAGATATTTAAGGAGAGTTATCTGGAATTAATTATGGATGGATAAAAACAGAACAAGGCGCATCTGTAGGGAGTTTTGTTATGAAGATTCAGATTAATCAGAAGAACAAAATCACCTAGAATCTAGGAAGTAACAAACCCTAATTCAAGGTGATGACATTGGATTTATCAGATCTGAATTATGCAGAATATTCTGGAGATATTATGCAATCATATGTGGTGCTGATCTAGAAGATCTTAAAGACTCAATTTAAATTGAAGACAAATATTGAAAAATATAGGTTTCTATATTTAGAGATATTTTAGGAGTTGAAGATCTTTTGGAATATTTGTAGCAGATATTTTTGCATATTTGTAGCAGCTATTGTTGTGATTGTTTAGGCCCAAATCCAGTTGGGAATAGGTTATAAAAGAAACCTTGTAACCTAGTTTAGAATGAACCCAATCAACCGAAAATGTAAACATTATTAGGGTTGTGTCCTTGTGTCAGCCGTGCATAACAAGTAACTCTATTGTGGCTGTTTCACTTGTGATTCTCGAAGCTTGTAAGCAAGAGAAGTTTTGTGACTTGATTGAAACTGTGAAGTAAGATCAAGCTGTATTGTTTGAAGAATGTCTTCAACTTTATTAAACTTGTAAACTTGATCACTGGGTGATTGAGGGGGAGTGAGTAGGGTACTCTTATCTAAGTTGTGACTTAGGTAGAAATTGCATTGGGTAGTTATTAAGTGATAGATTAAACAGAGAGGTTTAAGTCTAGAATTAATATTACTTATAGAGGATTTCCTCCTGGCTTGGTAGCCTCCAGATGTAAGTGTGGTTATACACTGAACTGGGTTAACAAATTCTGTTGTGTTCTTTATATCTTTTATGTTTTATGCAGTACCTGAACTGAATGTCCTATCAGATGTCCCAACATCCTGAAGCATGTTTGACTCTGATAAATCAGAATTATTTAAGTACTGATATGTATGCCTTACCATGTTTATAAGTAACAGATAAGATGTCTCAACATCATATTCGACATCTGAGTCTGTCATACCAGAATTTCACTATCTGACATTCGTCCTATATCGTGATACTTGAGCAGCCGTACCCTGCTAGTTGATCGTCCTTCACCTTCTGATGATCGTCCTTCATCATTCTATCCGATGGCCGTCCCCATCGTTGATCTTTATCTGACATTCGTCCAATGTCATGATAAACCCCGAGAGCAGCCGTACCCTGCTAGTTGATCGTCCGTCACCTCTTGATGATCGTCCTTCATCAATGCTTATCCGATGGTCGTCCCCATCGTCGACCTTTTCTATCCGGCATTCGTCCTATGTCGTGGTACTTTCGGCAGCCGTACCCTGCCAGGTGATCGTCCTTCACCTTGGATGATCGTCCCTCATCCTTATCCCCAACAGAGCAGTCGTCCCCTGCTAGGTGATCGTCCTTCACCTCTGATGGTCGTCCCTCATCATTTTTCTCAACCTTACGGTCGTCCCCATCATTGCCTCTACTTTTAATCCCCGGAGAGTCTTATTTCTTTGCCTGATGGTCGTCCCCATCATAATCTCTTCATTTCCCTAGCATGTCGGTCGTCCCCGTCATTGCTTCATCCCCGATGGTCGTCCTCCGTCGCCCGCACTTTATGATCATACTTCACTTCCTTTTACATCTATATCCCTTTTCTTCTTCATTTAGTGAGTGCAAATTTTGGACTGTCTTTGGTATTCAACCACAAGTTATCTTGTTTGTCTGTTAAGTCGTCGCTCACATCCTATACAGCTAACTCATGTTTGAATAGGGGCAGCTGTAAACACCCCAAATTTGCCCTCACTCATTTCACCATGGCTTGTGATCTTTTCATTTGCATAGATTCAATCATAGCATCTCATATTGCATTTTTGCTTCACTGCATTGATTCAAAATCATCTGCATCTAGGGTTTGTGATCTGAGCAATCCAAGGGCTATCTGAGCCACTCCAAAAGGCTTCAATCATTTCAAAAGGGCCCATGTATGTTCAATCATCATATTACATCCTCCCAAGATCAAGAAAGTCAAAAATCACCAGAACTGAGGAAGGCATGGAAGCAGAGCCAAGCTTAACTACACAGATGACCTAAAATTAGGGTTTTGGTTTCAGAGGCCATAACTCCAAATTTTTTGGTCATTCTTGTTTCTATTTGTCTCTATATGTTATAAGGATCATACATACCAATTTTCATGAAGAAATTCAATGGGGAAGGCATCTGATCAAAAGATGACTTCCTGAGCAAGTCAGTGCAAAATCAGGTATCTGAGGCCCCCAATCACCCAACCAAAGGGTCTTCTCCATCATTTTTGATGTGTATGATCTTTATTTGATCTTAGAAGAAGTTATAAGTTCACAAAATTGAAGAATTTCAAGCCATTTGCAAAGTTGCCATTTTGGGAAAGTGACTTGTAATGTAAACTTGCCTTTTTGGGAAAGTTTTTCAACCTCCTCTTTTTGATTCAAAAATGCTTCAAATGAAAAATTCTTGGTCATGAAAGTTGTAGATTGTATCATCCCATTTTCAAAATGTACAAGAACTTGATCTAATTCATCCTAGAACTCAAGTTATGGCTTGTCAAATTTGGGGAAAATCACAAAAATTCACTTATGTGCCAAAGAGAGAAACTTGCAAATTCTTGTACCAAGGCAATTTGTGACTTCTAATTGATGTTTAAGCATTACAAAAACATCATACATGACATAAAACTCAGAATTGCCCAAATATTTCTCAAGTTTCATGCCTTAAACTTCAAGAAATTCAAAAGGGGCCAAAGTTGTACAAAATTGCAAAATGATCCAAATCTCTTCATCCACTTGTGCCAGCATGCCAAATCTGTTTCTATGGTCCTCCTTGAACTCAGCTGAGGCCAGACGCCCCTTGCCACCAGGCCTGCCATGACCCATACCTCAAGTACACAAACTTTTGACATTTTGGCAACTTGCCCATACCAATCAACATAGGCCAGCACCCACTCTCTGACCTATCACATTTCTTTATGTGGATCAAAACCAAGCAAAAGCACATAACATTGCAGCCTAAAACTTGAGAATACACAGCACACTCAAATATCCCAAATTTGCAAAAGCCTTCGAATCTCTTAGCTCAACCATCAAACCTTCAAACTTTTTCCACCATTCAACTCCACCAACATCATTGATCATTTCCCACCCTTCATTTTGCTCTAAAAAGCCCAGAATCAAAAATACGATTTTCACACTTCATGAACTGAGCTTCTGCCATTTTCATTTTGGGGCCATATAAACTCCAACTAAGCATCACAAACACTTTAGAAGGATCATTGGAGCTGATTTGAAGCAAGGAACTGGCCAGAAAGCACCATTTTCGAAAGCTTCAGTTCAGGTATCATCAAGAACGTTTTTTCCAGAAATGATTTCTTAAGTTCTTAGATTGTTCTCCATGTTTCACTGATCACACTGCACCTTTTGGTTTTGAAAATGATTCAGTTTTAAGCATGTATGAAGCTTCTGAAATTTCTGTGATTTTTTCCGTTTTGATTCGAATCTCTCTATTCATGTGAAATAAATCCTGTTTGATGATTGATTCTTGTTTAGAATGGGGTGGGGATCATTTCTGGAGAGTTTAAGGGCTTGGGGATGCGTATAGAGAGAGATATCATAGGAGTCTGGCTGGAGAGATATCATGTAGTTTCTAGGATAAAATTGGTTTGAATTTATCTCACATTTTCAATTTGTTGTGCATTTTTCCTTTTGAAGTGCCTTAAAACCCTAGCTAACTTAAGAAAATCATAACTTCCATTAGGTTAAGAGTTAGGTCTCCCCCTTTGGGCAGTGAACTTGTGTGGGGTTAGGGTTCCTTTGATCCCAATTTCAATTTTTTATCATGTCATTTGCTTCTGGTTTTGGATTTTGTATTGCATGTTATGCATAAACCCTAATTTTTGCCTTCATTTGCATCCATCTTCCATATGCTTGCATACATGAACTTGCCATGACATTTTATGCATTCACATGACTTCTAAGACATATTAGGACATGTTAGAATCATGTTTGATCATTTCATCATTCATTTTCCATGTTGTGCATTCATTTCATTTCATAAACTTTCATGAACTTTCATGGTTCAAAACATGCTTCCTTTGCATCCTTATCCTTGTATGATCATCCACAACTCTTGACATGTTTTTGCTTTATCTATTAGCATCATTAACATCATGTTTATGCTTCTGACTTTGGCTTTCATCTTTGCATTTCATCTCATTTTCATTTACATTTCACTTCCTTTGCTAACTTTTCAGGTGGTAAGTGTTGAGAAGTGAATTTGCCTTCACTTCTCATAAGCTCTCCTCATCTCTCTTATGCATCATTGCTGCATTTTTACTTGTGAATTAGAGTGAGCTTGCTCATTCATGCTCCTTCTCCTCTTTCTTTCTTCAAGCAACTTATCTTCTTAAGTGAAGTAAGTTGTCTTGCTTCTTGCTTCTCCTTCCTTCATCATGTTTCTTCCTTGGTGGCTTTTCCTTGAAGATCTCTTGCAAGCTTCATAAACCCTAGGAACACCCAAGCATGATCACAATTAGGTTTTGATTAGTCCCCCCCAGTAGTTTTACCTTTGTGTCATCTTTGAGTCTTCTCTTCTCATCTCTTAATCAAGGACTAAACCTTAAAGGTTTTAAGGCTTTGTGATTAGGGTTATGCATGTATCCTTCTATTAGGATGGAGTGTATAACTTTAATCCTAAGTGTTAAACCCTTAATGTGTTTAATTCCTTTAAATCAATCCACATAATAATCACTAAGACATCAAGCTTGTAACTTGGGCCTTGCATTAGGGTTCTAATTCTTCCTTAATTGGTCAAGAAGGACTAACCCTAGTGTTAATGGAAAAGTGCCCCTCAAGTTGTCTTACAAACCATAAAATTCATTTCTTAATATCAGCATTAACTAAAATCCATTTAATAAAGGTTTTGTTTTGTCATGAGGTTAATCCCTAATCACGGATTAAGTTGAGGAGCCTTTCTCAGCTTAAATGTTCTCATCTATTATCCTTATATTAGGATGGTGTAATGGGTCCATTAAATCCTTGATTATGGCTTAAACTCATTACTTAACACTAAACAAAAACAACAAAAACATCTAAATAATTGCAAGTAGGTTAATGATCTTAATCCTACATCATGGTGATTAAGTGTGAGGTGTTTACTTCATACTTAAGGTATTCTCATTACCCCTAATCAGAGGGAGGATGTGATGAGTTTACTAACCCTTGGTTTAGGCTTAAGCTCATTTTCTTATGACAAACACAAAAAATCAATAAAAGACTGAAAACACAAAGAACAAACAATAATCGTCTCCTCCGGGATTCTTTTCTCACCTCATTCACTCACAAACGAGAACTTGCTTCTTCCGTCTAATGCAAGACAGCTAGCACCTGAGCCAGACAGGTCATACACTTGATCATAGACAAGTAGGAAGTTCACAAGTCAATTCATCTTTCAGTCTCTTTGAGTAGAACTACGGTGTTCTGACTTCCTCATTGCACGAGAGGATACATAGGCATGACTTAACAGTTATCGAACAAAAGTCTCTGTATATTCCCCCCTCCTTCCAGCATTATTCTTTAAGCCTCATAGTCTTGAGCTTCACATTCTTTCCTTACACTGACACTCTTTCATCTCACTTCACATTTCCTTTTGCACTGACACTTGCATTCTTTTCCAGCTTTTGCACACAAATAACACTGACACTACCCCTTTAAAACACAAATCTTTCAAGCGTGGATCCCGTCGAGTACGGTGGACAATCTGGGTGCTAATACCTTCCCAGGTTGTAACCAAGGCCAGAAATGCTTCATTTGAGAGATATGGGCCAAGACATTACAGATCCTCTAAAAAGTCAACAAAAAGTCATCTTTTCAATAGCTTATAACATGAACATGGAAGATCGGATTGTCATGATACCAATGGGAATGGTTAAAAGACATCTTGGGCTTTCTAAAAAGTGCAATAACACATTCAAATGATAAAAATTGAGGAAGTTATGCATTGTCAAAGTTGGAAAAAATTGAGGGGGTGCATGAAGCAAGTAATGGCTAAAACATGATTGTTTACCAAATGGGCCCATTCTTTCATGACCCAAACTTGTTTATAATAGGACCCATGACCTCATGATCATATTGTTTGCATTTTCTTTCTTTACTTTATTTATTATGGATTTAATTCATTTAAATTCAATTTTTATTAAAATAAATATTAGAAAATCAAATATTTGATGTAGTTTTCATTATGGGATCAGATTTGAGCGATACTTTCATCCTAATAATTCCAAATTCATTCTTAGAAAGAATCATATTACTCATACAAAATATCAAAAGATTGAAGATCAAATTTTCAAATAAGGAGAGTTTTGAACACCACTTGAATACAAGATCAAATCTCTTGATCCAAGCCCATTTTTTTGACCTAATTTCTATTCTTATATATTCTCATCATGTGCATACCAAAAGACACGAAAATTCTTGTCTCAGAAACCAAAAAATATACTTTCAAAAATTGTCAGAAAACGAAGTTTTGCAGCCAAGAATCCTAACATAACTTGAAAAAACTATGTACTTGAAGCAATCTGCATACCAATTTCCAACTTGTTTCAATCCGTTCTAAACATTGCAATCGGTTCCTGGGATTCTTCTGAAGATATCCATACCATTGCCATCCATTGAAATACATAGAAACACAATACGGGTTGCCTAAAAAAAAATCGAAATTATATATATATATATATATATATATATATATATATATATATATATATATATATATATATATATATATATATATATATATATATATACATACAAGTTTAATTTGTTTTGATTGTATATTCGTGTTTATTATCATATTTCGATGTTTTCTGGATAGATTACTTGCATTTTAAGAATAGGTACAAGGATTCACCATGGCTAGAGTTCAAAGCTTCAAATCAGGTTTTTTTTGTTTGTTTTAGCCATAATCTGACAAAACCAATACCACCATCATATTTAGGAGGCAGTTTCCAATCGATTCATTTATTCATAGGAAATTTATTTTCATTATTTGTTAAGTTTGATTCTTGCAGGCACAACCTATTGCTACGAAATGAAAATTTTAGCCAAAAGCCTGGTTGCATGCGCGAAGAAGATGAAGTCATGGCGCATTGTTTTCTTTTATTTAAAAAATTAAAATCAAACGCTTGTTTTTTTATAATCATCTAATTTTAAAAAATTATTAATTTAATTAGCTTTAATTATTAGTTAATCATCATTAGCTTAATAATTAAGATAAATAGATAATTATTTTTCTCAATTAATTTATTTCACTTAATTTTCAACTAATTAATTAATTTTTTTTTTAATTTAAGTTAATTTAATTTTAATTCTAAAAACAATTAAGTTAGTTAATTTAGTATTCGCCGATTCACCCGACTTTTGACAATTAAATTAAGGTTAATTAATTTATCCTGATCTTTTTTTTCTATTGCTCGATTTTTCTTTATTTCGTACTCATTATTATGTAACTGTTTCTGAGGTTGTAACTTTAGTTTTTCGCGCGCTCTTTTACATTATTTTTTTCTATTATTGTAACTCCTTCCGAGGATGTAAGATTTTAATTAGGACCTTTATTTTCCTCATCGATTATTATGTAATTGTCCCAAAGCCATGTAATAGTGTAGGATTTTATTTGTCTACTCTTTACTTTCTGCACTACCTTGCATGCTATTATATTAACTGTTGCTAGTAATTAGGATTTGTATAGCAAGACTAATCAATCAGCCTTAGATCGTCTAACCTCAAGATAAAATATTTGAATTCATTCACATGCACACTTGCACCTCTAGGATAACCTCTCTTCGTTGCCTTTCGATATAATGGTCAAGGCCCTCGAACATAGGGATACCTTAACTTGTTGCCTAAAGAAATAAATCATCACAGTTATCTTTCGAATAAAAGATCATAGTCCTTCATTCTCCCTTCAAAGTTGCCTTTGAATAAATGGTCTTATCCCTATGAAAATGATGATAGTACCTTCGAATTTTTAAGGTGTGTCTACATGTTGCCTTCTATGACCATAACGATGACCCTATGCTTGTCCCTCCAAATCCAAGGATAAGACTATTTACTAAGTGATAGTAAGTTCAATTATATCCCTAAGGAAACGAAAATGACAAGAAATACCTTACAACTTAGGGTAAGTAACTCCTAAACGCTTGCTCACAACTTTCAAAACAAATACTTTTTACACCCCACCCTCTTTTTCAAAATACTTTCAAACAAGTGAACACTTTGTATACATTCATACGAGAATCATTACAAAGTTAAATCTTTACGAAAATATTTTAATCACACACTACACTTTTCAAACAAAGCAAGTAAAAAGTGAGCTAAGCATTTAAGAGCCCATGGATAACCATGGATACAAAGGGTATTAACACCCTCCCTTTGTATAACTTACCCCCCGAACTCAAAATATTTTAAAAGGTATTTCCTATTCTTTTATGTCTTTCCTAATTGGATGAAATAAAAGTCGGTGGCGACTCTTGCTTACCGCAACATATTTTGCGACAAAAAAATAAAAGTCAGTTCTCCCACCGTGTTACACTATCTCATGAAATATGCATCAAATTGAATGATTCAAAGCCAAAATTAGTTAGAAATTAACTCATGAACATGATGGTGGTGTTTAATTTAATTTATATTATGTGTAGAATAAAAAATCAGTGAGAAATGATCAAGAACCCTAATTTGGCCTGAGCCTCATGAAATTATACATGATAATGATTTTTTGAAAATGATTGAGGGGAAATGTTTAAAATGCAATTACACATACATAGTTAAAAGATAGTGCGAGGAAATATGCATGGATTATGATTTAGCCAAGTTTGAGGCTTACCTGAACTCGAGCTTTCAATTGGATGTGTGATTCTGAGTAAGAGGTGTTACAGATGCCTAGTGATGATCTGGACAACTTCCTTGGATGATATGAAGTGTGTTTGAACACTTGGACTTGATGGGAAATGGTTGGATTAAGTTGTGGCTCTCAAGTTGCAGAAACATGGTTTCTTTGAGATTTTGATGAGTGATTCTGGGTTGGAAGTGTTCCAGAGGTGATCTATGTGTTTGAACATCTCATAAACATCATATGTGATGTGTTGGAACACTTAGAGTGAGTTGTTGCTATCTAAAACTCAAAACCCAAAGGAGGTTGCTCAAAATATTTAGTTTTGAGTCTTAGAAGAGAAAGCTTGAAGATCAGAGGCTTTGGTGTGTTTTTATGATGGAATGAGATCTCTATTTATAGGCAAATATGTTGAATAAACTTGGCCTCCAAGATTTGAATTGATGAGGTCACAATGGTGAGTCATGCCTAGCCAATATTTTTCTTACAAGTGAGATGATGAAATTGTGAAATAACTCAGCTATGCAGCAGAAAATTTCACATTCCTCATAAATTTGAAGGTTGGATTGTGTCCGCCTGTTTCTTGTTGAACAAGAGATCCAAGAATATGCCTTTTGGAAGCTTTATGGCCATTTGATCAAGAATTGTTAAATGTTGAAATCAAGGAGGTATTTTTGGTGAATTCCATGGTGTAATCATTGTTTTGTAGGTTTGATCAGGTTTTCAATGATTAACAAGATGCTTAAACTCACTTGATAATGTACTTTGGTTCAAAAACTCAGATTTCACAACGTTGTGAAAAATCTGTTTTTAAAAATTAGCTTTTGATGCTCACTTTAATCCATGATTTCTTCATGTACAGGCAAGATCTTTTCATGCTACTTGGTTCTTTTAATTGTTGGAAAAATTTACAACAACATTCGTGTTCAAAGATTGAACTAAATCAGTTTGGAACTTGGTGTAATAAGCCTCCAAGTTTTTGTGTTTTGCTGATTTCACATTTAGGCAGATTTTGTCTAAGTGTTGAATATCATAATTTTCTTTGATTTTGATCCATCTTCAATTTGAAATTCATAAGGAATTGGAGTTTCTTGTAGTTAAATCATTTGTATTTTGTAGCAAGATCTTTCATTTGAGCTTTTGTTCACCAAAATCTGATGCTTGGATCACAAGTTATGATGCTTGGAAGTAGGGTACTTAAACACTTTTTCTTTATAACTTAGAAAATTGATAAGTTTCAAAGGTTGTCCCTTTTACAAGTTATCTTCAAATTCTGATTTTTTTGTGTGATCAAATGCCTTCATGGACTATGTATTCTTAAAATATAGGTCATGCATATCATTTTGGGTGAAAAGTCAAACTTTGACTTTTTGGCCCATGTGGAAATTACACTAGATACCACTGGTTTTCTGATTTTTCAACTGGACATCTTCTGAGGTATTTGTAAACACCCCAAATTTGCCCTCACTAAGTTCACACCATGTCTTGTGATCTTTTCATTTACATAAGGTTAATCATATGATATCATGTGGCATTTTTTGCTTCACTGCATTAGGTCAAGGTCATCTGTATTTAGGGTTTGTGATCTGAGCAATCCATGAGCCATCTGAGCCACTCCAAAGGTATTCAATCATATCAATAGGGTCCATGTATGTTCAATCATCATATTTTATCCTCCAAAGATCAAGGAAGTCAGAAAATCACAAGAAATGGCAAGGCATGGAAGCAGAGCTAGGGTTTAACTGCACAAATGACCTAAAATTAGGGTTTTGGTTTCAGAGGCCATAACCCCAAATTTTTTGGTCATTCTTGTTTCTATTGGTCTTAATATGTCATAAGGATCATACATACCCAGTTTGATGGAAAAATTCATTGTGGAAGTCATCTAATCACTGGGTAACTTCCTGAGCAAGTTAGAGCCAAATCAGGGCATCTGAGGCCCCCCAACATGGAACCAAAGTGGATTTTTCATCAAATTGAAGTTATATGGTCTTTATTTGATCATTAAAGTGCTTAGAAGTTCATAAATTTGAAGAAAAGTGAGTAAAACCAAAAGTTGCCAAAAATCGAAATGACTTGTAATGTAAACTTTCCATTTTGGGAAAGTTTTTCAACCTCCTCTTTCTTAACCAAAATTGCTTCAAATGAAAAATTGTTGGTCATGAAAGTTGTAGATTGGATCATTCCCTTTTCAAAAAGTACAAGAACAAGATCTAATTCATTTTGGAACTCAAGTTATGGCTCTCCAAAGTTGGCAAAAATCACATAATTTCATGTTTCATGCCAAAGAGGGATTTTTGCAAAACCTCATGCCAAGCTATTTTTGTGACTTCAAATTGACTTCTACACATCATAACATCATAGTGCTTGGCTTAAAACTTAGAATTACCAAAGAACTTCACATTTTCATGACTTGCACATAAAGAAATCTCAAAAGGGCCAAAGGTTCATGAATTTGCAAAACCTCCCACAACTTTGTCACAACTTGCTGATTTGCCTCGAAGAGATTTCCATGGCTATCATTGAATCTTGCTGCACCAGACACCCCTTTGTACTTGGCCTGAACCAGCTCATACCTCAAAGTACAACCAATGTTGACTTTTTCTATTTTGCACCATACCAATCAGCATAGCCCACACCAACTACTCTGACCTATCACAGCTTCACATACATGCTTTATGCAAGCCATTTCACACAAGAATCAAGCCTAACACTTCAACATTGCCATAGTTCACAAAAACTCCCTCTTTTGCATTTTGCTTCGAAACTCTTAGCACACTCAGCTAAACTTCAAACTTCTTCCACCATTCATCTCCAAATTTATCACTGATCATAAGCCACCCCTCAAAACAGCCAAGAACACCTCACAAACAAAACAGGATTTTCTGGCCAGTTGAACACAAACTCACAAACCAGCCATAAAAAACTCCATCCAAGCACCAAAGCTGCTTCAGGGAAGTCATTGGAGGCATTTTGAAGCAAGAAAGCAGCCAGAAAGCTCCAGGATTGAAAGTTCCATCTCAGGTTGCCATGTGAATCATTTTTTCCAGAACCTTTATTTTAAGTTATTAAATGGTTAAGCTTGTTCCCCTGAGTGCAATGAACTTTGTATTTTTGAAAATGATGAAGAAATGAGAGTGTATGGTATGTCTGAAAGTTTGGTCGTTTTTGAGTTTTGATTCGTATCTGGAGTTTGAGTGAAAATAAATTTGTTTTGGGAGTGGATTTGTGCTTAGGAAGGTTGGGAGGTTTGATCTGGAGCTTTATAGCTCTTAAAATAACCTAGGGAGTGTTTTGGAAAATTCTCAGGGGAGGTGTGGCTGGAGAAGATGACCGGAGGTCATTTCCGGCCAACTGAAAGTATTAAATTTGGTTAATTAGGGTTAGGGCATAATTTAAACCTGGACCATTGGATTTGAGTTTGGCGCGTGTTCTGGATGGCCAGGATTGTGTCATTAGTTTTAATTTATGATTATTTAATTAATTAATCTGGTTTAATGAAATTTGAATTTGGGTCGTCCAGATGCGCGCCAATCAATCCCTCCAAAACCCAGAATCAATCCTGACTCTCCATTTTGCATACTTTTTATTTATTTTGTTTTTGATTCATTTTTTTAATTTCTTTTGTACGAATTTTTAACAATAGTAAAATACATTAAAAAATTTTGAAATTTTTTATCAAACCTTTTATTAATTTTCAGAACCCAAAAATATTTTTATTTTTATTTTTTGCATTAAAAAAGTATTTTTAAATCATTTAAATGTTATTTTTAATTAGTTAATTGATTTTAATTAATTAAAATTACATTTAGGTATTTAAAAATCACAAAGAAAATCAGAGAACATCTTTGAACATTTAGAAGCATTTACAAACTCACCACACAAATTTCTTTTTGGTTTTTATCACACTCTGACATTTATTCAATGAATTAGGGTTCTTAAATTTATACATTTTTAACCCTAACTTCAAAAATTCATAACTTTTAAACCAAGTTGAGTTTGTGAGTGATTCTTTTTGAATTGTTCTATGCATGCCTTCTAGTTTCTAAAAACATTTTTGTTTCATTTTTATCTTGCATTTTCAATTTGTTTGGCATTTTACCTTGAGGATCACCCTTAAAACCCTAGAAACTTAGGAAATTCATAAGTCCCTCTAGGTTTAGCTTCTGACCTCCCCCTTTGGTTGGTAAACCAGTATAGGTTTAGGGTTCCTTTGAGTGCATTTTCAATTTTTTATCTTATGATTTGCTTCTGTTTTTGAGTTTTGCATCTCACATGTTCATATAACCCTAATTTCTCATCTTCATTTGCATTCATCTTGCATATTCTTGCATTCATGAACTTGCCATGACACTTTATGCATTCACATGGCATATAAGACATCTTAGGACATATTAGAATCATGTTTTATCATTGCATCATCCATTTGCCATGTTATGCTTTCATTTCATTTCATATGCATTCATGAACTTTCAGGCTTCTTACATGCTTCATTTGCATATTCATCACTTGTATAATCATTCACATATCATGACATACATTTGCATCATCTCTTTGCATCATTAACATCATGGATGTGCTTCTGGTTTTGGTTTGCATCCTTGCATTTCAATTCATTTCCATTTCATTTCATTTCCTTTTGCTAACTTATCAGGTGGTAAGTTACTTTGAGAAGTGAATTTGCCTTCACTTCTCATAATCTCTTCTCAGCTCTCTTATGCATTCATTGCTGCATTTTGTATGTGTATTAGAGTGAGCTTGCTCATTCATGTTCCTTCCTCACTTTCTTTCTTCAAGCAACTTATCTTCTTAAGTGAAGTAAGTTGACTTGCTTCTTTCTGCTTCTCCTCCTTTCATCTGCTTCTTCCTTGGTGGCTCTTCTTGAAGATCTCTTGCAAGCCACATAAACCCTAGGAATACCCAAACATGATCACAATTAGGGTTTGATTAGTCCCCCATTATTTTTACCTTTGTGTCATCTTTGTGTCTTCTCTTCTCACCTCTTAATCAAGGACTAAACCTTTAAGGTTTTAAGGCTTTGTGATTAAGGTTATGCCTGCATCCTTCTCTTAGGATGGAGTGTATAACTTTAATCCTAAGTGTTAAACCCTCAATGTGTTTAAATCCCTTAATCAATTCATCTTAATAATCACTAAGACAATAGCTTGTAACTTAGGCCTTGCATTAGGGTTCTAATTCTTCCTTAATTGGTTAAGAAGGACTAACCCTAGTGTTAATGGACAAGTCCCCCTCAAGTTGTCTTACAAATCATAAAACTCACTTCTTAATCCCATCCATTAACTAAAATCCACTTTAATAAAGGCTTTGTTTTGTCATGAGGTTAATCCCTAATCATGGATTAAGTTGAGTTATCTTCATCAGCTTAAATGTTCTCATCTATTATCCTTCTATTAGGATGGTGTAATGGGTCCATAAAATCCTTGATTGTGGCTTAAACTCATTACTTAACACTAAACAAAAACTCCAAAAACATAAAAATAATTACAAGTAGGTTAATGATCTTAATCCTACATCATGGTGATTAAGTGTGAGGTGCTTACTTCACACTTAAGGTATTCTCATTACCCCTAATCAGAGGGAGGATGTGATGAGTTTACTAACCCTTGGTTTAGGCTTAAGCTCATTTTCTTATGACAAACACAAAAGCAATAAAAGATTGAAAATCCAAAACAAACAATAATCGTCTCCTTCGGGATTCTTCTCTCATCTTATTCACTCATAATCGAGAACTTGCTTCTTCCGTCTAATGCAAGACAGTTAGCACCTGAGCCAGACAGGTCATACACTTGAGCATAGACAAGTAAGCAATTCACAAGTCAATTCATCTTTCAGTCTCTTTGAGTCGAACTACGGTGTTCTGACTTCCTCATTGCACGAAAGGATACGTAGGCATAACTTAACTGTTATCGAACAAAAGTCTCTTTATATTCCCCCTCCTCCAGCATTACTCTTTTAAGCCTCATAGTCTTGAGCATTGCACCCTTTTCTTGCACTGACACTCCTTTTATACACTTCACACTTCTTTTGCACTGACATTTGCATTCTCTTCCAGCTTTGGCACACAAAATAGCACTGACACTACCCCTTTTAAACACAAATCTTTCAAGAGTGGATCCCGTCGAGTACGACGGACAATCTGGGTGCTAATACCTTCCCAGGTTATAACCAACCCCTTTTCTCAGTTTCTCTGGTTCGCGACCGTCTTATCCATCTTTTCCTAGGTTTATGCAACATTACCTTTCCTTCGGGATAAAAATGCCTAGTTGGCGACTCTTTTCAGTTCATCTTCATGTTCTCCTTTCACCGACCGTTGGCGTCTGTACCCCGTCTGAACGGGTGTCATTTGGTGGGAGCGACAGCTTGGCGACTCTGCTGGGGACCCTTATACTGCTACCAGGGCTTCTGGTTCTTTTTGTGGGTTCCTCCTAGTGCTTGTTTGATTTGTGTTTACTGGGGTGTTATGTGCTAGTTGTGTTTATTTATTTGCTTTATTTATTGCTTTATGTACAACTCTATTTATTGCTTTCTTTTATAGTCTTACACATATTTCATACTGTGATTGCTGGATCTGGTTTTCTGTTTTGGTGGGCGGGGTTCCATTGAGAGATTAAGGTCCTATACCTGGGACCTGAGTGACTCCTAGGCTAGAGTGGTTCATATTTTTTCCCATTCCATTTCGGTCTGGCGCGGGAATATGAAACATGGTTCAGATGTGGGTTTCTTCTTGAGAACTCTGTGCTACAGATTTCCTGTAGTGCTAGGGCTATCTGGGAAGCCTGCTAAGTCTGGATGACCTTTATTTTTGACCTTCAGAATCTGGGGTGAATTAGAGGAGGATCTTTTATGGTTATTGTAAACACTGCACCTCCGGGTTAGAAGTGTTTACACTTCTCATAACTGATCCAAGTCAGAGGATCCTTGTTCTAGAACATTACATGTGAGGGGGTTGGGTTGTTTACAGGTTTGCAGGAACCCTTGGCCACATCATACCATGTTACTGTTTTGTTTAAGAATACTCCACTTTGGACAGTTCTTGTGATTAACCCTGGATATGTGACTCTTTATTTGAGTCCCCCACCCTGGTTACTGGATTTCTGAGCCTCCACCCGGACCTTTGAACAAACATGGACCTTATATCAAGATAGATAACCAGATCCAGCTCTTGATCACAAACCCTTGCATATCATTTGCATATATCATCATTTCATCATTTAACATTTGTTTATTTGCTTTTCAGGGTATCCACCTCATTATATCTTGGTTTTGGTTTTGACCCCTTCTATTGCTTAGACTTCTGCTTCAGCATCTGCTTCAGCTATCTCCTTCAGCATCTCCTTCAGTCTGTCAGAGACTTACTTGCATCAGTCTGTCAGAGACTCGCCTCCAACTTTTCAGTCTGTGATCTTCATCAGCATTTGACCTCAGTTTCCTTCTTCAGCACTCATGGATGTTCCAAGGAAGAGCAACATATCTTACCACTACTTTGAGCCCATATTGACTGGTATCAGGCAGGTCCAGTCACTCATCACACCTGACCACATCCCACTGTTCAGAGAGCACTATGGGGGTATTTTAGACATGGTCATGGATCTTGATTCTTTTCAGAGAAGCATGATCCACACATGCTTGTAGTTCTATGAACCTCCACTTAGATGCTTCACCTTTCCAGACTTTCAGATAGGGCCTTTGTTGGAAGCGTTTTCTTTATTGATTGGAGTGCCTATCAGAAGAGGGATCCCTTTCAACCCAGAGATGACTGCTCCCAGAGGTGAAGAGATAGCAAGGGCATTGTACTTGGAGCCTGCCCTTATTGAGCAAAACATGACAACAAAAGCTGGGATTCCTGGTTTACATCTGGACTTCTTGATTTCTCAGGCCACCCTGAAGGCTACCTTGGGAGAATGGAGGGAAGTCTGTGCATTATTAGCCCTCAGCATATATGGGGCTATATTGTTTGCAGATGAGCCTAAATTTGTTAGTAAGAATGCCATCCACTTGTTTCTGCTGAGGAACCCAGTGCCTACATTGCTAGGGGATTTCTACTACTCCATCCATCAGAGAAATGAAAAACAAAGGGGGAAGTTGGTAAGATGTTGTGCTCCCTTGTTCTACTCTTGGCTACTCAGACACCTTCCTAAATCAGATACTTTCCTGAACCATCACCAACAGAAGAATTGGGACAAGAGGTTCATTGCCTTAACATCAGATGATATCAGATGGTGCACCCAGAGCACCAAAGGCAAGGACATTATCACCATCTGTGGGAAGTACCCTAATGTGCCTCTGATAGGAGTAAAAGGTTGCATCAACTACAACCCTTTGCTGTTTAAGAGACAATTGGGATATGCCTTGGTTCACCCTCCCAGAGGACAGGATTTAGCTGAGACCCTATACTGTGAAGTGCAACCTAATTCAGCTATTGTCAGGCAAGCTGCCTGGGCTTGGGACAACATCCAGACAAAAGGGATAGCCATTCTTGGAAGACACACCTGGACCATCTATAGTACAGCCTGCAGCAACTGTTAGCCTGTAGGAATTTGAAAAGCTGAAAGAGAGGAATAATCAGCTATCTGAAGCTCTGAAGAAGACTCTTTGGGAAAGAAATGACGGTCCCCTGGACATTGAAAGATTGGAAAGACTCAAGACTGAGCATCTTACCAAGATTGAAAGAACAGATGACTACATAAGGAAAGCAAGGGCTGGGGAACAAATATTGAATAATGCCTATAAGGAGGCCAAGATTCAGAAAGCTAGGGCTGAGCATTACTTGGAAGAGAGCCAAGCTAGGTGGATCAGGATCACCGAAGCCCGTGCACAAGAAGACCAGAGGACTCGGGCCAAGATTGAGCAGCTGGAGGCCATTGAGAAGAAGCAGCAGGAAGCTTTGTTGGCAGCTCAGAAGGAGATATCAGAATTGAAGCTCCGAGCAGGGTTAAAGAGATCAAAGGATCAGGACAGACATAAGAAGCTGACTAATGCCATTGCTACCAGGAACTTCCTCATTAGGACCATTACATAGCACCCAACTGGTCCGGTGACTGAGGCACTCCTGAAGGAAGTGAGGGAAGATGACTATGGACTGGATGTCTGATTCTTTTTGCTTGTATTTCTTTTTCTTTTGATGTACTTTTCCTTTTATTGTATTTTCGACCCACCATGGGAATGTATTGTAAACAGACTATGTATTTTCATCCTTTGTAATATATATCAGTTTGTTTTATTTTGGTGGGCTTTCTCTCAACATCATCAAGCTTCCTCGAGGTCTGGAAAGGTCAAAACCAAGAACCAAACCGGATACCTTGGAAAACAAATAAGCATACTGCATTGCATACTAACATTTTTCTTTGTTTTGTAGGTTTTTGATTATTATTTGTTTCTCACTCTGTTGTGATCTCAGGAAACATTGCTCGTCGCTGAGTGTTCCTTGTCAACCGCACACACCGGTACCCAACTCGTAACAACCTTCCATGCATTCAGATGGAGCAGGTACATCAGGATCTGAATGAAGTAAGAAATCAGATGGTAAATGAAAGAGTCGAAATTAGAAACCAAATGTCTCAGTTTATGGCTGTGATGACTGGCTTAGCCAAGAGCCAAGAGAGCTGGTAGAAAGACAGACACCTGAAGAGCCCCACCTTGGGACAGGAGGAACCAGCAACAATGAACGGGGGCAGCCTCGTATTGACCCACCAGAGTATGGGCCCCATTTGAATCCAGATGTTAACATCCCGAGGAATGTTCAAGGTAATACTGCTGGGGGCAGAATCCTGCAAGAGGATCCCCAAGAAGAACAATTCACTGTTATCGGGGCTGGAGATGAAGTATATGACAGAAGGTTGGAGGAGATTGCTGAAAAACTGAGGTCTTTGGAATCTCAAAATTCCTTAGGCTTTGACATAATGGATATGGGGCTGGTAGATAGGGTGAGGATTCCCCACAAATTCAAACCCTCATGCTTTGAGAAATATAATGGTACCTCATGCCCGCGTACTTATCTGCAATCTTTTGAAGGAAGACTCAAGGCTTATACCATGGATGAGAAGTTATGGATGTTCTATTTTGAGGATAGCCTGATTGGAGCTTTAAGAGAATGGTATTCGCATCTGACAAGGGCCACCATAAGATGTTGGAAAGACTTGGCCGAGGCCTTCATCCGTCAGTACCAGTACAACCTAGACATGGCTCCCAATAGAACTCTTCTAATGGGCATGTCTCAGTCTTCAAGGGAAAGCTTTCGGGATTATGCTCAGAGGTGGAGACATCTTGTTGCTGTTGTCTAGCCACCCATGTTAGAAAGAGAGATGGCTGACATGTTTATGAACACCTTGCAGGGAACTTATATTGATAGACTTGCTGCTTTCTCTTCTACCAGTTTTGCCGATGTAGTTATAGCTGGTGAGAGAATTGAGAGTCTTTTGAAGATGGGCAAAATCTCTGACAACGGTGCAAGTTCCTCCAGCAACCCCAGAAAACCTTTTGTAGGACCCCGAAGGGCGGGTGAAACGAATGTTATCCATGCAAGCAAGGGCAGACCCCAGTACTCTCACCGGTCAATAGCAGCTGTTACCATTCCGGCTCCAGTTTCACAACAACCACTTTACCCTTAACAACAACAACAACATTATCAGCAACAGTCTCATTTTCCGCAACAAAGAACTTACAACAATAACAACAACAACCAACATCAGCGATCTTTTCAACAGAGGTCATCTCAAGCAAACAGGGTGATTGACCCCATCCCTATGCCCTATGCTGCTTTACTGCCACAACTCCCGAAACTTAACCTGGTTGAGTTAAGGACGTTGGCTCCACCAGATCCTCTCAATATCCCGAAGAATTATGATGCTAATGCCAGGTGTTCCTTTCACTCCAACGCACCTGGTCACAATACTGAGAAATGTAGAGCCTTGCAAATGAAGGTTCAAGATCTGGTCGATTCCAAAGCTCTCAATTTCGCACCTCCTCCGAATGTTAACAGAAATCCTATGCCTAATCATGGTGGGCCCAGGATTAATGCCATAGAGGAAGATCAACCATCAGCACTAATTGATAATGTTGCACAGATTCAAACACCACTAGTTGAAGTCAAAGTTCAACTTTTAAGATGCCAAGTGTTCCCGGGCTGTGGGGCCTGCTATGAATTGTGCAAGACTACTATTAATGGTTGTGAGAAGCTAGGGTTTGGCATAGATGGCCTCATCAGAGATGGAATATTGCAAATTACTTCAACAACACCTTCAACAACCCTCCCTTTAGCAGCAACAGATCCTCCTACAACAGCAACAACTATCATTCCCACTGATTCTTCAACAACTCCAGCAGTTACTCCCTCCATTATTTCAACAGATCAGAGTTCAGCAACTTTTTCTTCTACAACATCAGCACCCATTTTATCAACGGAAACGCCTACAACACTATCAAACATTAATGAAGATGTCTCAACGGTCACGATCTATTATGACCCAGCAAATGTTCATCCCAACAATAATTTCCAACAAACTACAACAGCTCCAGTCAGATCACCAGTCACAATCTATTACGACCCGCATACCATCACAATTCCTTCCGCTGCAGTAATCAGTCCAGTCACCATTATGGTACCTGGACCTGTTCCTTATGAAAGCAGTAATGCCATGCCTTGGCACTATGGCTCTGATCTCTACTGCAACGGGGAGAAAGTCACTCTAGATTCATCAACCTCTTCACCACAAGTTGACAATGTTGGGGGAAGCGGAGGCTTCACCAGAAGCGGACGCCTTTTTGCCTCACAAACACCGAGACCCAATGCTGAAGTAGAAGCTGCTGCTAAGGCAAAAGGGAAGAGTGTGGTGCCCGAAGAGCCAACTGCTAAAGAAACTCAGAAGACATCTTTTGAACAGGATGTAGACGAGTTCATGAGAATAATCAAAAAGAGTGACTACAAGGTGGTAGACCAGCTTCATCAAACACCCTCCAAAATCTCCATATTATCGCTGTTAATGTGTTCCGAAGCCCACAGGAATGCATTGTTGAAAGTCCTGCACGCAGCATACGTGCCGGAAGAGATTACTGTTAATCAGTTAGAAACTGTGGTTGCAAATGTCAACACCAGTCATGAACTGGGCTTTACAAATGTTGATTTAACAACGGAGGGGCGCAACCATAACAAGGCTTTGCACATCACCTTGGAATGCAAAGGTGTTGTCCTTTCTCACGTACTGGTGGACACTGGGTCTTCACTCAATGTTCTCCCAAAGAAGGCCTTGGTGAAGTTGGAGTATGACGGTTTAGCATTACGTCCAAGTAATTTGGTGGTGAGAGCATTTGATGGCTCTAAAAGATCGGTGCTTGGAGAGATCGATTTACCTTTGTTGATTGGCCTACAGACCTTTAAAACTACCTTCTTCGTGATGGACATACAGTCAGCCTATAATTGTCTGTTGGGTAGACCCTGGATTCACGCCGCTGGAGCTGTTACGTCTACCCTTCACCAGAAGTTAAAATTCGAGTGGGAGGGCCAGATCATCACCATTTGCGGGGAAGAGGATATCTTTGTTAGCCAGTTGGCTACTTATAAATACATAGAAATGGATGGGGAGATCCATGTGACCATGAGTCAGGGGTTTGAGGCCCTTAACATCAATAAAGCATTTGTTGTGTCTGGAACTTCCATCACTTCATATCAACAGGCCCGGAAGGTTGTTGAGGAGGGTACCGCTCAAGGCTGAGGCAAGTTGCTGCCAGTTGAAAAGAAAGAAGACAGATTCAGGTTGGGTTACAGACCAACTCGACAAGATCAACCAGAGGCTGCGACGGAGCCCAAATTTGTCAGCGGGGGAATGCTTACCCCGGATGTTGTGAACAGTTTGGAAGATGAGGAAGAAGACGAACGCAACTTGGAAAACTGGATACGTCCAAGGATCCTGGGGAGCCAAGTCTCAAACTGGTCTTCCCAGGAAAATATAAGAGTTACTCCTGCAGAGTAATTATTATTTCCTGTCTTTAAGCATGCATCAAGTCCTGCATCTTGCCCAAGATGTCAGGGCCCATTTTGTAATCGGGCCATCTTGTATTTTGTGCAAACGATCAATTAATGAATATCAGGACATCTTTTGCAAATGAGTTCTTTTTATCGCTCACTGTTTTTCATTTTTCATTTTTTGTACAAAAATAAAATGGCAATGTTTTTCAAAATAATAACTTCATTCTCACTTTTTCTAAGCAAGATAAAACTGATCACTAAAATGAACAAATCTAAGCCCTTGCAGAGAGTGCCCTCCAGACTGCACCGACAACAACACCGCTATGACTTCGTATGACTTTGAAAATCCGATTAATCAAACCAATGAAGGGGTTGAAGAAGATTATGAGTTACCTGAAGAACTAGCCAGGTTGTTGAGACAAGAGGAGAAGGTTATTACTCCTCATCAGGAGGAAGTTGAGACAGTTAATCTTGGTACCGAAGAAGATTTAAAAGAAGTGAAAATCGGGGCCCATCTACAAGACTCAGTGAAGGAACAACTTATTGACATGCTTCGGGAGTATGTGGATGTTTTTGCTTGGTCTTATCAGGATATGCCAGGTCTGGATACCGACATTGTTATGCACAAGCCGCCACTAAAAGAAGACTGTCCGCCAGTAAAACCGAAGTTGCGCCGTACTCGTCCAGATATAGCCATGAAGATAAAAGAAGAGGTACAAAATAGTGGGACACCGGTTTCCTTGCTGTAACTAGTTACCCGCCATGGGTTGCTAACATTGTACCAGTGCCTAAGAAGGATGGCAAAGTACGGATGTGTGTGGATTACCGGGATCTGAATAGAGCTAGCCCAAAAGATGACTTCCCATTACCTCACATTGATGTATTGGTCGACAATACGGCTCAGTTCTCGGTGTTCTCCTTCATGGATGGATTTTCAGGATATAATCAGATCAAGATGTCACCTGAAGACATGGAGAAGACAACCTTGATTACACCCTGGGGCACATTCTATTATAAGGTAATGCCATTCGAACTGAAGAATGCTGGTGCCACTTATCAACGGGCTATGGTAACATTATTCCATGACATGATCCACAAAGAAATTGAATGTTATGTGGATGACATGATTGCCAAGTCCCTCACAGAAGAAGACCACCTGGTAAATCTGTTGAAGCTATTCAAGCGTCTGAGAAAGTACCAATTGAAGTTGAACCCCAACAAATGCACATTAAGGGTGCGATTCGGTAAACTGCTGGGATTTATTGTAAGTGAAAAAGGAATTGAAATTGATCCTGACAAAGTCAAAGCCATTCAGGAGATGCCTGCACCAAAGACTGAAAAAGAAGTTCAGGGGTTTCTAGGTAGATTGAACTACATTTCGAGGTTCATATCTCATCTTACCGCAACTTGTGAACCCTTGTTCAAGTTGTTAAGGAAAGAACAAACGGTCAGGTGGAATGAAGACTGCCAAAGGGCTTTTGACAAAATCAAGGAATACTTACAAGAGCCTCCAATCCTTATGCCTCCAGTTGAAGGAAGACCTCTAATAATGTACTTGACAGTATTAGAAGAGTTAATGGGGTGTGTGTTGGGCCAACATGACGAGTCTGGTCGAAAAGAGTATGCAATATACTACCTAAGCAAAAAGTTTACCGACTGTGAACAATGTTATTCACTGCTCGAGAAAACTTGTTGTGCTTTAGCATGGGCTGCTCGACGACTAAGGCAGTATATGTTGACTCACAATACCTTATTAATTTCAAAGATGGACCCAGTCAAGTATATATTTGAGAAGCCAGCACCTACCGGACGGGTTGCAAGATGGAAAATGATTCTCACAGAATATGACATTCAATACACATCTCAAAAGCACATCAAAGGCAGTGTATTGTTCGACTATCTAGCTGAGCAACCCATTGATGATTACCAGCCTATGAGATTTGACTTCCCTGATGAAGACATCATGTTCATAAAAGCAAAAGATAATGAAGAGCCTATTCACACTAAAGGGCCTGACCCAAAAGAAGAATGGACAATGATGTTTGATGGGGCTGTTAATATGAATGGTCGTGGTGTTGGTGCAGTACTCATTACACCTAAGGGAGTTCACATGCATTTCTCGGCAAAGCTCACTTTTAACTGCACAAACAACGAAGCTGAATACGAAACCTGCATCATGGGTCTTGAGGAAGCCATTGACCTCAGGATCAAGACATTAACTGTATTCGGAGATTCAGCTCTGGTAATCAATCAAACCAACGGCAAATGGTACACTCACCAGGAGCATCTGATTCCATACCGGGATTATATGAGGAGATTACTGACCTTCTTCACCACAATCAAACTTGAGTATATCCCTCGAGATGAAAATCAGTTTGCAGATGCTCTGGCTACCATTTCATCCATGATCAAAGTTCAAGCTGCCAACTTTGTGCCTCGGATTTCAGTATCCAGACTTGACAGACCAGCATATGTATTCTCTGTAGACCTTGCTAAAGATGATAAGCCTTGGTTCTATGACATCAAATGCTTCTTGGAGGATCAAACATACCCACCTGGGGCATCATCTAATGATAAGAAGACATTAAGAAGGCTGGCTGGTAGTTTCTTCCTGAATGTTGATGGCTCCTTGTACAAGCGCAACTTTGACATGGTACTTCTCAGATGTGTTGATAAGGCAGAAGCAGACTTGTTGATGCACGAGGTGCATGAAGGATCTTTCGGTACCCATGCTGGAGGACATGCAATGGCTAAGAAATGACTACAAGCAGGATACTACTGGATCATAATGGATGCAAATTGTTGTGCTTATGCCAGAAAGTGTCACAAATGCCAGATTTATGCAAACAAAGTGCATGTGCCTCCGAATCCTTTGAATGTGATGTCTTCACCCTGGCCCTTCGCCATGTGGGGCATTGATATGATTGGAAAGATCGAGCCGACTGCTTCAAATGGCCACAAATTCATCCTGGTAGCCATTGACTATTTTAACAAGTGGGTTGAAGCAGCTTCGTATGCAAATGTCACCAGACAAGTGGTAGCCCGGTTCCTGAAGAGAGATATCATATGTCGGTATGGAGTGCCCGAGTGAATCATTATTGATAATGGTTCCAACTTGAACAATAAAATGATGGCAGAACTGTGCCGGGACTTCAAGATTCAACATCACAACTCCTCTCCTTACAGGCCAAAGATGAATGGCGTTGTTGAGGCAGCTAACAAGAATATCAAGAAGATCGTGCAAAAGATGGTGGTCACCTACAGAGACTGGCATGAAATGCTACCATTTGCCTTGCATGGGTACCGTACCTCAATCAGAACATCAACTGGGGCAACACCGTATCAGTTGGTGTATGGTATGGAGGCGGTCCTACCTGTTGAAGTTGAATTACCCTCCTTACGAGTACTTATGGATGTCAAGCTGAATGAAGCAGAGTGGGTCCGATCCCGGTACAATCAACTGAATCTGATCGAAGAAAAGAGATTAGCTGCAATCTGTATGGAAAAATGTACACCCGCTGAGTTGAAAAGCCGCATTGGACAGCTCAGGCAAAAATGGGTATCTCGGTGGATTGAAAACCCGAAAAGGCGATCCACGCAAAAATAAGGGAATAAGCGAACAACTGCATTTTGAATTCGTCTGTATCACTTACAACATGGCAAGTTTCGAAAGGTTAAAGCATCGGTCAGAATCAGCCTTCTTCAGAAAGCAGGATGAGAAGAACGTCAAAAGTCATACGGGTCATAGCAAAAGGGAAGCTCGCTAAAGCGTCATCAACATTGCCAGCACCTTTGATTTTCTCAATTTTGTAACGATCTCCTCATTTCAGGGGATCTGTTTCTTTGACTCTATTTGCCAATTCAGGGCACACAAATTAATAAAATTAGAGTTTTTCAGTCACACTCCGTCTTGTACATTTTATTTCATTTGCAAAATGTCTGATATCCTTGATATAATGGTTGCATAAAAACAGATGCGTCTTTCTAATCACATGCTTGCAGGAAATATATTTCTTACTCCCGGGAGTGTCTAAATTCCCATGATGGAATCCAGTAAGGGATACCTTGGGACACTTGTGCGTTTCTTTGTCATAACAGGATCGCAGGTATTCAGAGCGCAACATGGGGCATGAAAGGTTCTCCCCAGCAAATTACCAAATCACTATTTCCTCAACACGTCTTCAATACAGCGCCATAGAAGCTCTCTCTCCCCATCAGAACTGTCAGGCATCACTTCTCTAGCGCATCTTTCAGAGCAGCACCAGAAGGTGCTCGTATCCCCAACTGAGTTGACAGATATCATCATCCTCAGCAGGATCCCCACAGAAAGCTCTAGGAAGATCGTTCAGTGATCTTCTTCATCCCCAGCCGAGTGCTAGACAGGGAACCAGATCCCCACAAGAGCTCCAACCTCTCCCAGGAGAGCATTGTCTGAGTTTCCTGCGCAACAAAGTGATGAAATCATCCACAGCCCCAGCTGGGCTCCTCATTATAATAGGTCCATCAGTGAACTATCTCCCCAAGCAGAATCGTATATTTTATCAGATCTACCAATGATCTCATCCCCAGCTGGGATATCCTTTCAAGCAGATCAGCCAGAGATCTCCACAACAGCAGGATCCGAGTCCCGGATCGGTATCTTTTGCATAATCATATCATTTACATCATATTTTCCCTCAGAGCGTAGCATTCCGTCTAATACGGAGCATTACGGCAAAAATCAAACATATTGGATAATCACAAGTCAGGTTCGAACCCGTCACTTGTACATACCCACATTCCATCAACAATGTGTATAAAGACTCATAGTCCCTGCAGAAAGCCAAAGCGTCCTTTTGCACTCCTCAAATACAGATACATGCTCTTTTTGGCACTCGTCCGTGTCATCTTTCCCCAGTAAAGTTACCAGAACACTCTCTACAAACAGATACTTATACATAACCTGTTCTTCCCGACACTCATCCGTGTCATCTCACATATCCCCAGCCGAAAGCCAAAGCGTCCCCTTTGCACTCTCCAGTACAAATACATGTTAATATATACTCTTTTCGACACCCGTCCGTGTCGTATCATTCCCCTGCAGATATAAACCATAAACAGATATCTATATACACTCCATTGACACCCGTCCGTGTCACCTTTCCCCCAGCCCAGTTACCCAAACACTTATAATACACTCTCATTGACACCCGTCCGTGTCATCATATCCCCACAGATCACCAGATATCTTTTACACTTATAAGTTCATAACTTATACACTTTCTCTTATGATACTCGTCCGTGTCATACTCTCCACAGCAAGTTGAACACTTATCTGTGTCTCACTTATGCTTATTTTTACTCATACAGATACGCGTCCGTATCTTGTATACACACTTATTTCTCCTCAGATTCAACACTCGTCCGTGTTCTTTGTTAACCAAGTGGTACTCATCCGTACCATCATCTCTGAACATGCGTCAGCGTTTGTTTCTACCGATACTCGTCTGTATCATATTCTTAAGGATGCTCGTCCGCATCTTTAATATATACATAGCGTCAAACAATTATACCTTTTATTTCTTGGATATAAAAAGATAATTTCTTTTCTATCTGACATTCGTCCTATGTCATGATACTTTCGGCAGTCGTACCCTGCTAGGTGATCGTCCTTCACCTTTTGATGACCGTCCCTCATCATTCCCCCAACGGAGTCTCCATTATTGTAACCCTTTTCTATCCGACATTCGTCCTATGTTGTGATATTTTAGCAGCCGTCCCCTGCTAGGTGATCGTTCTTCACCTCTTGATGATCGTCCTTCATCATTTTATCTGATGGTCGTCCCCATCGTTGATCTTGTTATCTGACATTTGTCCTATGTCATGATAAACCCCGAGAGCAGCCGTACCCTGCTAGGTGATTGTCCTTCACCTCTTGATGATCGTCCTTCATCATACTTATCCGATGGTCGTCCCCATCGTCGACTTTTTCTATTCGGAATTCGTCCTATGTCGTGATAGTTTCGGCAGCCGTACCCTGCCAGGTGATCGTCCTTCACCTTGGATGACCGTCCCTCATCCTTATCCCCAATAGAGCAGCCGTCCCCTGCCAGGTGATCGTCCTTCACCTTTGATGACCGTCCCTCATCACTTATTCCTTTAACCCGATGGTCGTCCCCATCGTTGTTTACCCTTACTTTACAAACCTGATGGCCGTCCCCATCATTGACTTTACCTTTAATTCCCAGAGAATCTTGTTTCTTTGCTTGATGGTCGTCCCCATCATAATCTCTTTATTCCCCCAGCATGTCGATCGTCCCCGTCATTGCATTATCCCCAGCAGTCGTCCTCTGCTCGATGGTCGTCCTCCATCGTCTGCACTTGATAATCATATTATACTTTCTTTTACAATCTATATCCCTTTTCTTTCTCACACCCAGTGAGTGCAAATTTTGGACTATCTTTGGTATTCAACCACAAGTTATCTTGCTTGTCTGATAAGTCGGGCGCTTACATCCTGCACAGCTAACTCATGCTTGAATAGGGGCAGCTGTAAACACCCGAAATTTGCCTTCACTAAGTTCACACCATGGCTTGTGATCTTTTCATTTACATAAGTTTAATCATATCATATCATGTGGCATTTTTTGCTTCACTGCATTAGGTCAAGGTCATATGCATCTAGGGTTTGTGATCTGAGTAATCCATGAGCCATCTGAGCCACTCCAAAGGTCTTCAATCATCTCAAGAGGGTCCATGTATGTTCAATCATCATGGAACCAAAGTGGATTTTGGTTTCAGAGGCTATAACCCCAAATTTTTTGGTCATTCTTGTTTCTATTGGTCTTAATATGTCATAAGGATCATACATACCAAGTTTGATGGAAAATTCATTGTGGAAGTCATCTGATCACTGGGTAACTTCCTGAGCAAGTCAGAGCCAAATCAGGGCATCTAAGGCCCCCAAACATGGAACCAAAGTGGATTTTTCATCAAATTGAAGTTATATGGTCTTTATTTGATCATTGAAGTGCTTATAAGTTCATAAATTTGAAGAAAAGTGAGCAAAACCAAAAGTTGCCAAAAATGGAAATGACTTGTAATGTAAACTTTCCATTTTGGGAAAGTTTTTCAACCTCCTCTTTCTTAACCAAAATTGCTTCAAATGAAAAATTGTTGGTCATGAAAGTTGTATATTGGATCATTCCATTTTCAAAAAGTACAAGAACAAGATCTAATTCATCTTGGAACTCAAGTTATGGCTCTCCAAAGTTGGCAGAAATCACATAATTTCATGTTTCATGCCAAAGAGGGATTTTTGCAAAACCTCATGACAAGCTATTTTTGTGACTTCAAATTGACTTCTACACATCATAACATCATAGTGCTTGGCTTAAAACTCAGAATTGACCAAAAAACTTCACATTTTCATGACTTGCACATAAAGAAATCTCAAAAGGGCCAAAGGTTCATGAATTTGCAAAACCTCCCACAACTTTGTCACAACTTGCTGATTTGCCTCAAAGAGATTTCCATGGCTATCCTTGAATCTTGCTGCACCAGACACCCCTTTGTACTTGGCCTGAACCAGCCCATACCTCAAAGTACAACCAATGTTGACTTTTTGCATTTTGCACCATACCAATCAGCATAGCCCACACCAACTACTCTGACCTATCACAGCTTCACATACATGCTTTATGCAAGCCATTTCACACAAGAACTAAGTCTGACACTTCAGCATTTCCATAGTTCACAAAAACTCCCTCTTTTGCATTTTGCTTCGAAACTCTTAGCACACTCAACTAAACTTCAAACTTCTTCCACCATTCATCTCCAAATTCATCACTGATCATAAGCCACCCTCAAAACAGCCAAGAACACCTCACAAACAAAACACGATTTTCTGGCCATTTGAACACAAATCACAAACCAGCCATAAAAAACTCCATCCAAGCACCAAAGCTGCTTCAGGGAGGTCATTGGAGGCATTTTGAAGCAAGAAAGCAGCCAGAAAGCTCCATGGTTGAAAGCTCCATCTCAGGTAGCCATGTGAATCATTTTTTCCAGAACCTTTATTTTAAGTTATTAAATGGTTAAGCTTGTTCCCCTGAGTGCAATGAACTTTGTATTTTTGAAAATGATGAAGAAATGAGAGTGTATGGTCTGTCTGAAAGTTTGGTCGTTTTTGAGTTTTGATTCGTATTTGGAGTTTGAGTGAAAATAAATTTGTTTTGGGAGTGGATTCGTGCTTAGGAAGGTTGGGAGGTTTGATCTGGAGCTTTACAGCTCTTAAAATAACCAAGGGAGTGTTTTGGAAAATTCTCAGGGGAGGTATGGCCGGAGAAGATAACCGGAGGTCATTTCCGGCCACCTGAAAGTAATTAATTTGGTTAATTAGGGTTAGGGCATAATTTAAACCTGGACCATTGGATTTGAGTTTGGCGCGTGTTCTAGATGGCCAGGATTGTGTCATTAGTTTTAATTTATGATTATTTAATTAATTAATCTGGTTTAATGAAACTTGAATTTGGGCCGTCCAGATGCGCGCCAGTCAATCCCTCACAAAACCCAGAATCAATCCTGACTCTCCATTTTGCATACTTTTTATTTATTTTGTTTTTGATTCTTTTTTTCTAATTTCTTTTGTACGAATTTTTAAAAATAGTAAAAATCATTAAAAAATTCTGAAATTTTTTATCAAACCTTTTATTAATTTTCAGAATCCAAAAATATTTTTATTTTTATTTTTTGAATTAAAAAAGTATTTTTAAATCATTTAATTGTTATTTTTAGATAGTTAATTAATTTTAATTAATTAAAAATACATTTAAGTATTTAAAAATCACAAAAAAAAATCAGAGAACATATTTGAATATTTAGAAGCATTTACAAACTCACCACACAAATTTATTTTTGGTTTTGATCACACTTTGACATTTATTCAATGAATTAGGGTTCTTAAATTTATACATTTTTAACACTAACTTCAAAAATTCAAAACTTTTAAACCAAGTTGAGTTTATGAGTGATTCTTTTTGCATAGTTCTATACATGCCTTCTAGTTTTTAAAAACATTTTTGTTTCATTTTTATCTTGCATTTTCAATTTGTTTGGCATTTTACCTTGAGGATCACCCTTAAAACCCTAGAAACTTAGGAAATTCATAAGTCCTTCTAGGTTTAGCTTCTGACCTCCCCCTTTGGATGGTAAACCAGTAAAGGTTTAGGGTTCCTTTGAGTGAATTTTCAATTTTTTATCTTATGATTTGCTTCTGTTTTTGAGTTTTGCATCTCACATGTTCATATAACCCTAATTTCTCATCTTCATTTGCATTCATCTTGCATATGCTTGCATTCATGAACTTGCCATGACATTTTGTACATTCACATGGCATATAAGACATCTTAGGACATATTAGAATCATGTTTGATCATTGCATCATCCATTTGCCATGTTATGCTTTCATTTCATTTCATATGCATTCATGAACTTTCAGGCTTCTTACATGCTTCATTTGCATCTTCATCACTTGTATGATCATTCACATCTCATGACATACATTTGCATCATATCTTTGCATCATTAGCATCATGGATGTGCTTCTGGTTTTGGTTTGCATCCTTGCATTTCATTTCATTTCCTTTTGCTAACTTTTCAGGTGGTAAGTTACTTTGAGAAGTGAATTTGCCTTCACTTCTCATAATCTCTTCTCAGCTCTCTTATGCATTCATTGCTGCATTTTGTATGTGTATTAGAGTGAGCTTGCTCATTCATGTTCCTTCCTCACTTTCTTTCTTCAAGAAACTTATCTTCTTAAGTGAAGTAAGTTGACTTGCTTCTTTCTGCTACTCCTCCTTTCATCTGCTTCTTCCTTGGTGGCTCTTCTTGAAGATCTCTTGCAAGCCTCATAAACCCTAGGAATACCCAAGCATGATCACAATTAGGGTTTGATTAGTCCGCCATTAGTTTTACCTTTGTGTCATCTTTGTGTCTTCTCTTCTCACCTCTTAATTAAGGACTAAACCTTTAAGGTTTTAAGGCTTTGTGATTAAGGTTATGCTTGCATCCTTCTCTTAGGATGGAGTGTATAACTTTAATCCTAAGTGTTAAACCCTCAATGTGTTTAAATCCCTTAATCAATTCATCTTAATAATCACTAAGACAATAACTTGTAACTTGGGCCTTGCATTAGGGTTCTAATTCTTCCTTAATTGGTTAAGAAGGACTAACCCTAGTGTTAATGGACAAGTCCCCCTCAAGTTGTCTTACAAATCATAAAACTCACTTCTTAATCTCATCCATTAACTAAAATCCACTTTAATAAAGGCTTCGTTTTGTCATGAGGTTAATCCCTAATCATGGATTAATTTGAGGTATCTCCATCATCTTAAATGTTCTCATCTATTATCCTTCTATTAGGATGGTGTAACGGGTACATTAAATCCTTGATTGTGGCTTAAACTCATTACTTAACACTAAACAAAAACTCCAAAAACATCAAAATAATTACAAGTAGGTTAATGATCTTAATCCTACATCATGGTGATTAAGTGTGAGGTGCTTACTTCACACTTAAGGTATTCTCATTACCCCTAATCAGAGGGAGGATGTGATGAGTTTACTAACCCTTGGTTTAGGCTTAAGCTCATTTTCTTATGACAAACACAAAAGCAATAAAAGATTGAAAACCCAAAACAAACAATAATCCTCTCCTCCGGGATTCTTCTCTCATCTCATTCACTCATAATCGAGAACTTGCTTCTTCCGTCTAATGCAAGACAGTTAGCACCTGAGCCTGACAGGTCATACACTTGAGCATAGACAAGTAAGCAATTCATAAGTCAATTCATCTTTCAGTCTCTTTGAGTCTAACTACGGTGTTCTAACTTCCTCATTGCACGAGAGGATACGTAGGCATAACTTAACTATTATCAAACACTCTCTGTATGTCCCCCCTCCTCCAGCATTACTCTTTTAAGCCTCATAGTCTTGAGCATTGCACCCTTTTCTTGCACTGACACTCCTTTTATACACTTTACACTTCTTTTGCACTGACACTTGCATTCTCTTCTAGCTTTGGCACACAAAATAGCACTGACACTACCCCTTTTAAACACAAATCTTACAAGCGTGGATCTCGTCGAGTACGACATACAATCTGGGTGCTAATACCTTCCCAGGTTGTAACCAACCCCCTTTCTCAGTTTCTCTAGTTCACGACCGTCTTATCCATCTTTTCCTAGGTTTATGCAACATTACCTTTCCTTTGGGATAAAAATGCCTAGCTGGCGACTCTTTTCAGTTCATCTTCATGTTCTCCTTTCGCCGACCATTCGCGTCTGTACCCCTTCTGACCAGGTGTCATTTGGTGGGAGCGACAGTATTGTGTCCTTATGAATGGACTTCTATGATGTATATGAGCTATTTAAACCATTCCCTATGGTATATGATCATGTCCATATGAAAATCGTGACTTTTGGTCCCCCGGTTAGTCAGACACCCTAATCTGGGCACTGAAAAACCCTAATCTTGCAGTCTTTGCTATCTGCATATTTTGTACTTGCAAATGACTTGTTAAAGTCATGTTAATCATTATTGATGATGTATGGAGGTCTTGGATCCTTTCTCTATGAAAAATTTCATCTGGAGGGCATCAGTTGACTGAAACCCTAATTGGTGAATGTGATGGCTCGGGGCCCAGATCACTGAAATTATTGTACAATCCTTGAAAGATTCCCATCATTTGAGGTTCCTTAATTCTTTGATAGTGATTTAAAGGTTGAAAATCTTATGTATTAATGATTGCTCATTTGTCTGAATCCTCTGAGGGACTCAGAAATCTTGGCACAATCTTTTGTCCAGTAGATTTTGTCTGATAATGTACCTATCTTGGGGTCAAAATTTAGGGTATGACAATAACCCAATGACACAAAACTAATCTTAGCGTGGAAAACCTTATGTTAGAAGGGTAAGAAACCACGAGACTCATCAACCTCTTAAACTTCCACTATAATGATAACATGAAACAATAACTTTTTCACCTTTGGTAGATCTCACTACAATGTATATCTCAATTTGTAAGGAACACTCTCACAAATTGACTCACTATTTCTCTCACAAGGAAACTCTCTATGAGGATCACTTTTCTCTCTCGAACAAGGCTTTCTTTCTCTCTTGCTTCTTGTTGTTCTTTTCTTGTGGTTGTGCTTTGAATGCTTTGCTCATGGTCCTATTTATAGGAGAAGCAAACTAATGGTACTTCCATGTATGAAGTCACTTGTCATTTACCTTCCATGCAAAACATCAAATGTCCCTTGCAAAGCATGCACCATAACATGTGTTACTCATGCATTACACCATGTGTACACAATACACCTTACTACTTGTCATCACATGCAACCTTCCATTTTTGTAAAATCTATGTTAACCATGTTACAATGACTGGACCCCAAATGGAGAATAATGATTCAGTGTTAAGCTTGCTTATAAAAGGAGTTGCGCGTGGAATCATATGATGAACCTATAAGAAATTTTTCAATGTTTAAGATGAAGATAAAAGGATGAAAATTAAGTAGCATTGACGATTAAAACTCACATAATGTGGTAGAACAAGATAGCGCTCAAGGTTGATGTCGAAGATACAAAGATGAAGAAGCAATGTATTCACAACAATGAAGCTCAAGAAAAAAATAACTTCAATGAAAAGTAAAAAAAAAAGACGCAATTGAGAACTAATTAATATTAGTTTAACTATAATAAATTGTAACAAACTCCAAGAGAGTGTTTGATACCATATTGTCGGGAAATAAGTGTGAATTGTGTTGATAAACAAGTGTGAGTTCTAAGTTTCACATTGTTTATAAAAGTGGAGGTTGAACACCTTATAAGTAAGAAGACTCGTACACATATCACCTTAAGGTTTTGATTGAAATATGTGTTGTCTCTCTCACTTGTTCGGATGAATTTTTTATTTTTAGGTGAATGTTTGACCTAATGTGTATGTTTCCTCCTCATGATGACCCATCAATTACAAAGAAGAATATGAATAAAATAAAATATTCTATTAGTGGAACTTTAATAACAGCGGAAGAATTCTTAGGCAAGATGAGTTAGTGATCAAAGAAGACATCTTTTGGTTGGCAATTATATGGAATATATGAAAACTCAAAAATAATATATTGTTAGACAACATAAGTTGAATTTATTACAACAACTTATAATACAAATTCATAACTACAATATTAATTATAGCCAGCATACAACAAACTAAATTAGAGTGTCAACCACCACCACGAAGCATGTCGAACATTAAGGTTGTCTCTGTTAGATTTAGTTCCCAAACAAATAACATTTACACAACTTCTCAAAACAATATGGTTTAAAAGGAGGCTTACACATCTCAGGTGAACAATTAGAGTGTGTCTCACAATATTTAAGCCAAGCATATCGTGGTATATAAACATCGAAACTTATTACAAAAAGAAATAGGAAAAGAAAGATAATTCTAACATAAATAAACTTAATAATTTCAATCATATTTTCTCCTCCAACTGCAGAAATAAAATCAAATGAGCTTTTTTATCACTTAAGTATTTATGGTGTTGTGAAAAGTATTCCTGAATTTGTTATTATTAATAATAATATGTTCTTTTTAAAAATGTCATTATACTGTGTTTGGTTCTTCAACAAGCCGATCAAATAAAAAACTTATCCATCATAAAATTCAATTCTTTTAGTATCATTGTATAACCTTTCATGATAGTAGATATATTACAGCTAATTTATATGTTGGATTTCAATTCATCAATAATTTTTCAAGAGTGTGTGAGAAAATCAAAATTAATAAAGGTTTAGTTTAGATTTCACGGAAAGCCATGTTATTAACAATCCAATTTTAAACACATAATTATACAAGTTGCCAGGAATAGTGTTTCTATATTATAAAAGAAGCATTATTATTATCAATTTACATAATTCATAATATTTGAAGTATATAAAATTATTATCATAAAATAATGAGTCAATAGAAAATTAAAAGAAAAAATAACACAAGAAATGGTTAAATTTTAGTTAAAAAATTCTCTTAATTTTTTCCATTTAAAATATATTTTGAAAATAATTAGAGTATTTAAAATAAAATTTTAAACTATTAAATTCTCTTAAAATAAAATTACAGACACAAAATAACTTCTCCAAAATAACCATTAATACAAATAAAAAAGACTTACGTATTAACTTCTATCTCTTCTTCTTGTACTTCTAAATTGGAACATTCTTAAATAATATCATAATTATTCATCTAAATATAAAATTAGTGTTTCTTTCTGCTATTAGAAAGGAAGTGACCAGTGGTGGTAACTGAGAATCAAAGTCTTAGTCGCGGTGGAAATGGGCAAATTTACATGACTAACACTCCACCACTCAAATATATATATATATATATATATATATATATATATATATATATATATATATATATATATATATATATATATATATATATATATATATATATATATATGGATTTAATTGAAATGCACTGAGAGTGTAAAAAAAAATTACACTATCAGTGAATCATAGTTGTCGGATATTATAACAAGTTTGACTTTTATTTTAAAAACTTATAAAATATAGCAAACGGATGATGATGATGAATTGATAGTGTAAAATTGTTTATACTGTCTGTTACAAGGCCCACCTTCAAGCCCAAACGTTACATTCAGCAGCCCAAATGGCTCAAGGATTATTACCAATATTAATAATTTCTATTATGTTTCTTTTATTCTATTACTCAATTGGGTCAATCAAAGTGGCTTAGGCCCATTTGTTATAGAAACCCTAAGTATTTATAGTCCTTGTATTGAATTCTGAAGTGATGAAAATTATAAAAGTTTAGTTGTTTTATATTTTTCTTCTTCCTTTGCAATCTAAATCTAATGGTAGTCTAGCTGAATCATATCATTGGTGCTTTCATTCTTCACTCATGGCTCCCCCAAATCCCTCTTCAAAAGAAATAGTTGAAGAAGCTGTCCATACCGCACAACTACTTCTTTCTAATGCTATGCAAGAAAATCAAACTCAGCTTGATGAACGCTTTGATAGTGTTGCTGCCGAATGGGAGCAGCATATCCGTCAACTCCACACTCGTATGGATGATGCTAACACTCTTGCTGACAGTAGGCACGAATCACTCATGGCTATTCTTACCAAAATCTCTACTCAAAAAGACCCACAAACCCAGACCTCTACTGTTCACGCAGTTACTGTTCACGGAGCTACTGTTCACGCAGCAGGCTCATCATCAGGTATCACTCATGAACCTCCCTCTACTATTGTTGTTCATAGACCAACTCAACCCATGACCCACCCACTAAGCCCTGCTCACACACCCATTAGAAACTCTGTGTCTTTTTCCACCACTAACCCACAACCTGCTGCTACAGCAGCAACACGCCTACCCTCTGTACTACCACCACCACCATATACTTCTTATATTCCCTCATCTACCCCATTTACTCCCACTCAGACCTATAACACTCCTTTTGTGCCCCATTACCCCTTTCCTAATATCCCACAAATTACCCCACTACCCCCATTTCGAACTCCTAAATTGGAACTTGTAATGTTTGATGGAACTAACCCATTAGAATGGTTATTTCAAGCTGAGCAGTTTTTTAATTTTTACCAACTCCCACCAGAAAACAGACTTTCATTAATATTTTTTTATATGAAGGGTGATGCTTTAGGATGGTTTAAATGGATGTATCAAAGCCAATTATTAACAGATTGGTTTTCCTTTACTAAAGCCCTAGAACTTAGATTTGGTCCTTCTACTTATGACAACCATCAGGCTGAATTGTTCAAACTTAAGCAGAATGGCACGGTTGTGGAATACCAAACTCAATTTGAAAAGTTAGGAAACCAAGTGGTTGGTTTATCACAAGAAGCAATTTTAAATTGTTTTATTTCTGGTTTATCTAAAGAAATCAGAAATGAAATGGCTATTCATAGACCTGTTTCTATCTCACAAGCCATTGGTCTTGCCAAACTCATTGAATCCAAACTTAAAGATGCTAAACCTAAATTTTCAAAACCCTTTACCAACCCATATCCTAAATATACCCCCAACACATCCTCAACCGCCCCACCTAGACCACCCACCAACACCTCCATACCAACTCCCCAACCTACAACTTTTCAAACTACACCTAAACTTCCTATTAAACGCCTTACTCAATCACAATTGCAAGAACGCAGGGCACAAGGGCTTTGCTTTAATTGTGAAGAAAAATTCACAATTGGTCACAAATGCCCCTCAAATAGATTCCTCTTGTTAATGGCTGATGATGATGTGGCAGAAGAACAAGCTGTTACTGAGGATAATACTGAAGTAGAATCCGAGATGGACCTAAATAATACATATTTTCAGTTATCACCTCAAGCTTTAACGGGTCAGATCTCACCGCAAACACTCAAATTCAAAGGTAATGTTGGAGGTCTATCAGTTATGGTTTTAGTGGACACAGGGAGCACACACAACATTATGCAACCTCGCATTGCCCAACACTTAAATCTCAAAACTAAACCCACTCAACAGTTTTCGGTCATGGTGGGAAATGGCTCCCATTTGCAATGCGAGGGGATCTGCCAAAATGTCCATCTTCTCCTCCAAGAAAAACCCTTCAATCTATCCTTTTACCTTTTGCCAATCGAAGGAGCTGATATTGTTTTAGGTATGGCTTGGTTGAGAACTCTTGGCCCAATTCAAGCGTATTTTTCCATTCCCTCCATTACATTCCAACACCAACAAACCCCATTAACTCTTAAAGGAGACCCCACAACCAACCCCATACATACCACATTTCACCAATTTAAACAACTCCTTCACACTAACTCCATTGCTTCCCTACATCTCATGACTTTTGTTTCCCTTGACCCACCTTCTTCAACACCCATAACTTCATCCTCTATCTCATCCACCTTACAACAAAACCTTTCACCAGATATTTCCAACTTACTCAATACTTATTCTACAATTTTCCAACCCCCTACTGGCCTCCCACCAGCAAGACCTCATGATCATCATATCCCATTAATTCCTCACACCCCTCCAATCAATGTCAAACCCTATAGATACCCTCACTCACAAAAAAATGCCATGACCACCATTATCCAGGATATGTTGCGTGACGGAATCATTATTCCAAGTACCAGCCCTTTTTCCTCTCCGGTTCTTCTAGTTAAAAAAAAAGACGGAACTTGGCGTTTTTGCGTTGATTATCGCGCTCTTAACGCAGTAACTATCAAAGACCGGTTTCCTATTCCCACAATTGATGAACTCTTAGATGAGCTTGGGTCAGCTAGAATTTTCACTAAGATTGATTTACGCTCTGGCTACCACCAGATTCGTGTTGCAAAGGAAGACAATCATAAAACAGCTTTTCGAACTTTCGACGGTCACTACGAGTTTCTAGTAATGCCTTTCGGGCTTACTAATGCCCCTTCTACATTTCAATCAGCCATGAATGACCTCTTGAGACCATACTTACGCAAGTTTGTACTGGTTTTTTTTGATGACATACTGATTTATAGTTCAAATTTTCATGATCATTTAGTTCATTTGCAGGTTGTATTTGAGCTGTTATCAACTCACTCTTTTGTAGCGAAAATGTCTAAATGTGTTTTTGCAGTGGATCGAGTTGATTACCTAGGACATGTTATTTCTACTGGTTGTGTTGAACCAGACCCAACAAAGATTCAGGCAGTGTTGGACTGGCCTGAACCTCGTTCTCTCACGGCACTCAGAGGGTTTTTGGGCCTCACAGGATTCTATCGCAGATTTGTAAAAAACTACGCCACACTCGCCACTCCGCTCACCGATCTTCTATGTTCCACTAAATTCTCTTGGAGTACAGCGGCTACTTCAGCCTTTACAGAGCTCAAAAAGAAAATGACACAAATGTCGGTATTAACATTGTCGGACTTTACAAAGGAATTCAATATAGAAACTGATGCCTCTGGAGTTGCCATCGGCGCTGTCTTATCTCAGGAAGGACACCCCATCGCTTTTTTTAGCAAGAAAATGACCCCAAGGATGCAAGCTGCCTCTGTTTATGTCAGGGAGATGTACGCCATAACCGAATCCATCAAAAAATGGCGCCAATACTTGGTCGGCCAACACTTCAACATCTACACAGACCAGAAAAGTTTAAGGAATTTACTCTTAAAAAAAATTCAAACTCCAGAACAACAAAAATGGGTTTCGAAACTTCAGGGTTTTAATTTTGACGTCTACTACAAACCTGGCCGTTCTAATCTTGTTGCTGATGCCCTCAGCCGTAAGTACTCCGACACTCCGGTGCTACTTTCTGTCTCATCTCCGGTGCCAAATCTTGTTCAACAGCTCCAACACTATTATACCAAACACACAGACGGCCAACAATTAGTTTCAGACAAGACTCACCTATCAGTTGACCAGAACTATAAGTTTATCAATGATTTACTCTATTTTCAAAACAAGTTGTTCATACCTGATCTGTCTGACCTTCGAAACGCCCTGATTTTTGAATTCCATAGCACACCGACAGCCGGTCATTCTGGAGTCAAACCCACAACCGCACGACTCGGCTCTTCTTTCTCTTGGCCTGGGTTATACAAGGATATTCAAACTTTTGTCAAACACTGTACGACATGTCAACACAACAAAACTTTAACTCAGAAGAAGAAAGGGTTACTACAACCTTTACCTACTCCTGCTAGGGTGTGGGAGGATATCTCCATGGACTTCATAACTCACCTCCCAAATTCTTTCGGTCACACAGTGATCTGGGTCATTTGTGACCGCCTCTCGAAGTATGCTCATTTTATTGCTCTTCCGACCAAGTTCTCTGCTGCTGATCTTGCTACCAGATTCTCTTCAGAGATCTTTCGGCTTCATGGTGTTCCGAGATCCATAGTCTCTGACCGTGACCCCATCTTCCTTAGTAAATTCTGGAAAGAATTTTTCAAAACACAAGGCACCGTACTCAAATTTAGTTCAGCATACCATCCCGAAACGGACGGACAAACCGAGGTTGTCAATAGAACTTTGGAAGTGATCAACCTCGTCGCTGGTTCAAATTCCTCCACCTTGCTGAGTTCTGGTATAACACCTCCTACCACTCTTCGATCCAGATGACTCCATTTCGTGCACTGTATGGTCGTTTCCCACCTTCTATTCCCGATTTCATTGCTGGATCTGTTTCTACACCCTCCTTGAACGACACCTTGCAAGATAGAGAAACCATTATTTCTGAGTTAAAACGAAATCTAAAACAGAGCAAGACAAGAATGGAAGAGCAAGCAAACAAAAAACGGATGAGTTTTACCTTCGCCGTCGGCGACCTTGTCCTCCTCCGCCTTCAACCTTATCGACAACACACAGTTTTTCGCCGATCCTCTCAAAAGCTTGCAAAACGTTTTTTTGGACCATTTCACATCAAAGCTCGCGTCGGTGAAGTTGCCTATAAGCTGGATCTACCGCCTTCTTCGAAGATTCACCCGGTTGTACACGTTTCTCAGTTGAAACCTTATTTTGGCCCTTCACGTTCCATTGATTTCACCAAGTTCTTCACTACCGGCGAACGATATAGAGTGAATGGTTTGGAATTAAGTGACAGTATTGAAGGAATGACAGAAAAAGAGGATGAATTAATTTCATCAGGTTCGGTTGAGGAAGAAAGAGTTTCACTCTCAAACAAGAATGAACTTTTGAGAGAGAGTACGAAAATTCACAAAAACAAAAGCTTAGATTTTCTAAGTACATCTCAAAACCTTAAGTCTCCTTTTCTTCCTCACTCAAATTCCCATCCTGCCCTTCCAACGGACAACGCATCTCATCCGTCCAGGCCAGGCCACGTGTCCCATTCCCAAACCCCCACCTCTCCCTCACCGCCCCACATATCTCTCCCTCGCAATTCCCATATCCCACACATTAATGCTCACCCTCACTTTTTCCCATGTTCTGACTTTTCTCCAACCACTTTCCCACCTTCCCACACACCTACACGCCCCCCACTCACTCTTCCTCACCTTTTCAGAAACATCACACACCTACCCCACCTTTTCAGCTAGCCAACCTACCTACCCCCTCACGTGTCCCATCACCTTTTCTCCTTTCCCCACACACTCCTCCACTTCCCCACGCCAGCCTGTCTCCAACTTCTATTTCCCCACAACCTTCCCTGGTCCAACGCACATGTTCCACCAGCAAAGTGAACCTTGAGGACATGGTTCCTCATGGGACCGGGAGTATTGTTACAAGGCCCACCTTCAAGCCCAAACGTTACATTCAGCAGCCCAAATGGCTCAAGGATTATTACCAATATTAATAATTTCTATTATGTTTCTTTTATTCTATTACTCAATTGGGTCAATCAAAGTGGCTTAGGCCCATTTGTTATAGAAACCCTAAGTATTTATAGTCCTTGTATTGAATTCTAAAGTTATGAAAATTATAAAAGTTTAGTTGTTTTATGTTTTTCTTCTTCCTTTGCAATCTAAATCTAATGGTAGTCTAGCTGAATCATATCACTGTCAGTGCATATCAATTAATTTCTCTCTCTCTCTCTCTCTCTCTCTCTATATATATATATATATATATATATATATATATATATATTTATATAATTAATCTCATTAAAGTAATAGAAACAGATGATAACAATGAATTGACAGTCAGTGTATAACAATTAATCTCATTAAAATATATATGCACACATAAAAATTATTGAAATACAATAATTAAATAACATTTAAATTATAAAATATTTGAACAATCTCTCACTTGGGTAATATATTTTTAATAATTATATCACATTTATTAGGCGCACGTCTGAATGCTATTTATTTTTAGATTTTAACTTTACACTCTGGTACACCTAATACATCAATAATTGGATCACTGCGACAATTGTCATTGGCGTATAACGCGACAGAACTCTAGCGACCACCACATTAATGTACTTGATAACATAGATCGATATGGATGAGTGACTGATAACTCGAATTCATGTCGATTATTTATGTGATTTCTGATTATCTAACATGTTTATTTATACGTTTTGGACGATATTATGCGCAAATTGTGTTTGTTTTGCAGACATTCGATCGGACACGTCGTTTGGAGGCAAGAATACAAAAAGGAAGCTTTTAAGACAAGAAACCAAAGAAAACAAAAGGAATTTGACAGAAAAATGCATTTCTGCATTTTTGCTGTCAAAAGGTCGTCATGATAGTAAGACGGTCGTCTCATTTTCTAGACGCCCAACTTGGCAATGAGTTGGTTGTCTCATCCTCAAGACACTCGTTTCAATTGCAAGACGTTCGTTTCATATTAATAACTCAGTAACGCAAAAGTCGTAACAGCAAGCAACAAAAGTCAAATCCTACCACAGTATCTATAAATATAGTTTTATACTATTTGAACAGGAGAGCTTCGATTTACGTCCAATTTCTACCCTTTTTATTTCTAAGTTCGCGTTTTATTTTTGTTGTTAATTCACTTTTATTTTCGTTTACCAAACCTTAGTGATAGTTTCCATCATTAGGAAACTATCACCATTTTTATTGTTTTAAGCCTCTGCAATTTTCGTTTTCGTTCGAGTTTTGAAGTTTGGTTGATCAAGGATATTGCAACCAGGTTTCTGATTTTAATGTTATTTCGTTTATTTATTATCGCAATTATTTACATTATGCAATTTCTCTCCTTCCACCTTTCTTTATTTAATATGTCAGCTTAAACCGTTAATCAGTATGTAATTGTATAAACCGGAACGAGTTCGATAGAATTAGGCTAAAACCTTAAATAAAGTTATAATCTGGTTTCGATTTCTTGTTTTAATCCACTTTCGTTACGAGAGTAAGAGAGTCTAAAAGATTAGTATTAAGACCACAAGAGTGTGAGATTCTAGTCAGATATCTGAAATCGAGCATTAGTTTTAAACACAACGAGAGCGCTTTAAAACTAATTAGAACCTTTAGGTTTCCAAAAAGTATTTCTAACTATAATTGACACAGAGAGAGCGCTCAATTGAACTTAGGAGTATAGTATTAGGCAAGACCACGAGAGTGTGAGTCGAGGACTTTTAGACCGAGAGTTTATGCGGAGAGATAACTTAATAAACCTTAACAAGCCGACCCTCTATTGAATTCGCGAAGGCGAAATCAATTACGTACCGATAATTTATACCATTAATTTAATTTAGTTAATTCTTATCCCTTTAAAACCTAAAACATCGCTCGCCTTAGCTAAACATAGCAACACCCGACTACACTAGGTTGATTATCGAGTCTCTGTGGGATCGATATCTTTTATTACTACGCGATAGACTGTGCACTTGCAGTTAGTAACCGTTAGACTCAGAAAGTCACAACCAAGTTTTTGGTGTCGTTGTCGGGGACTTAGATTTAGTCAATAGTGTATTAAGTTGTTGAGCTGTCTAGAATAGGGCAACAAATTTACCTTTCCTTTGTTGATTGTATGCCCAATACTCGCACCCGAGGCGAAGACTTAGAACCCCTGATCGATGAAGTAGAACATTTCTTAAGTTCGAGACGCCGAACCGAACCCAACGAAACCCTTATTCCTAAAATTACTATACAACCAATTGAAGAACCAATCATGGCCGAAGAAAACGGAGGACCACCTCGTTCACTTAAGTCCTATGTGACTCCAAGCCAGATAGAACCACACAATAGTATTGTCGCACCAACCATATCCCGAAACAGTTTTGAAATCAAACCTTCACTGCTGCAAGTTGTACAACAAAACCAGTTTTCTGGAAGTCCGACGGACGATCCGAATGAACACCTGACAAAGTTCGTACAATACGCAGACACTGTGAAAGCAAATGGTGTAACCCAAGACGCAATTAGACTAAGACTCTTTATGTTCTCTTTAAGAGATAGAGCGTGGGCCTGGTTACAATTTTTCCCCGCCAACTTTGTCTCAACATGGGCAGAACTGAAGAAAGTCTTCTTATCTCGTTATTTCCTGCCAAGCAAAACAGCTATGGGTTTGAAAATTGGGTAACCAACATAACCTTCTATAATGGACTTCTATACAACACCGGGATGACGATAGACACTTCCACGGGCGACACTATTATGGATAAACATTACAAAGAAGCCTATAACCTCATTGAAAACATGGCTCAGAACCATTGCCAATAGGGAGGAGAAAGAACGCCTGTAGAGAAGAACAACACTAAAGGAGGAATGTAAGAAGTGAACAATTTCGATCACGTAAATACGAAGATTGATGCCATAATTCAAAAGATCAATAAATTGACCATAACACCACCAGCCACCGTGGCTGCCGTAACTCCAAATTGCGAGATTTGTGGAATCCCAGGACACACATCACCTGAATATCATCTTCTTGCTGGATTAGCCACAGATCAGGTGAACTATGCTCAAGGAAACCCATATTCTAACACTTACAACCCAGGATGGAAAAATCACCCCAATTTCTCTTACAAGAATAACAACGCCTTGTATGCGCCTAATCAAGCACCAACTGCACCACCAGGATATCAGAAAGATGTTGCACCCAATCCTAATGTTCTTAGAAAATCAAACCTCGAACTGATGATGGAAAACATCATTTCTACCCAAGCTCAAACGAATAAGGATTTCCTAAATCAGAACATCCATACTAATGAACAGATAAAGCAATTGATAACATGTGTAGATGCTTTAGCTACCCATAATAAGTTGTTAGAAACCCAAATTTCTCAGGTAGCTCAACAACAAGCATCAACTGCTGCTCCAGCTGGAACGTTTCCTGGACAACCGCAACTAAATCCTAAGGGTCATGCAAATGCAGTTATACTAAGAAGTGCAAAAGAGTTAGACGGACCTGCTGATCCTAGAACCGAAAACCCAGCCATGTATCAACAACCGGAGAAATCAACTGAGAAAATCGATAAACCACAGCCACATGAAAAGGAAACCAACGAATAAGAGGCTGAGGAAAAAGAAAAACCTTATGTACCTCTGCCACACCAATTGCGTACCCACAACGGTTAACAAATTCTAAAACAATGGGACAATTTAAGAAATATGTAGAGCTTCTAAAACAAAAAAATATTACCATACCTTTAACAGAAGCTATTACTCAAATGCCTTCGTATGCTAAATTCCTAAAGGAGATCTTATCTAACAAGAAGAAAATCGAAGAAAATGAAACAGTTACACTTACAGCTGAATATAGTGCTATTATTCAAAATAACATGCCACCTAAACTGAAGGATCCAGGAAGTTTCTCTATTCCTTGTGTAATAGGAAAGTTCGTCATAGACAAAGCTCTATGCGACCTAGGAGCCGGTATAAGCGTTATGCCATTATCTATTTGTAAGAAACTCGATATGGGATAACTCAGACCGACCAAGATGTCAGTTCAGCTAGCTGATCGCTCAATCAAATTTCCGGTTGGTATTTTAGAAAATGTTCCCGTACGAATAGGACTGTTCTACATCCGACCTGATTTCATAATCATGGACATCAAAAAAGATGCTATGACCCCTATCATACTAGGAACACCATTCTTAGCCATGGCCGGAGCAATTATAGATGTAAAGAAAGGTAGATTGACATTCGAGGTAGGTGAAGAAAAAATAGAATTCATTCTAACCCAATTCCTTCAAGCTCCAGGAATAGACGACACATGTTTCCTTATAGACGTCATTGACGAGTGCAGGAGAGAAATGGAAAAGGAAGAGATTACCTATTCTGACATAATGAAGATCCCATCTCCTTTAATATTCGAATACCATAACTGGAAAGAACCTTATAAGGACGAAAGCTTAAATGAAAGTTTAGCTCTTACACCTGACCATATGCCATGCCCAAAGAAACCCAATATTGAACTCAAAACACTGTCTAACGATCTCAGATACGAATTTCTTGATTCGGAACTTAAAAGACCGGTTATAGTAAATGGTGACTTAGGACAGCTCGAAACATAACAACTTTTAGACGTCCTAAGAAAATACCCAACCGCGTTAGGTTATAACATATCTGATCTGAAAGGAATAAGCCATTTGATGTGTATGCACCGCATTATGCTAGAGGAAGATTGTAAAACCTCTAGAGAGCCTCGGAGAAGGATTAATCTGATTCTAAGCATTGTAGTCAAGGATGAAGTAAAGAAGTTGTTAGACGCCGGGATTATATGTCCAATATCTGAAAGACAGTGGGTTAGCCCAGTGCACGTCGTACAAAAGAAGGGAGGCATTACAATCACTAAGAATGCCAAAGGCGAGCCTATAACATAGAGAGTAGCAACTGGGTACAGAATGTGTATCGATTACCGAAAACTAAACAAAGCTACCCGAAAAGATCATTTTCCTTTGCCCTTCATTGATCAGATGTTAGAAAGATTAGCCCAACATTCATATTTTTTCTACCTAGATGGTTACTCAGGATTTTTCCAAATACCTATTCACCCTGATGACCAAGAAAAGACAACATTCACATGTCCCTACGGAACATTTTCTTATCGACGTATGCCATTTGGTTTATATAACGCCCCAGCGACATTTCAAAGATTCATGATGGTAATCTTTGCAGATTTCATAGATGACATCATGGAAGTGTTTATGGAAGATTTTTCCGTATGTGGATAAAGTTTTGAAGGATGTATATATAACCTTGAAATGGTACTCGAAAGATGCGTAAAAGTAAACCTTGTACTAAATTGGGAAAAGTATTTTATGGTCAGATAAAGAATTATTTTAGGACATGTGATATCCAACAGAGGCATCGAGGTAGATAATGCAAATATAGAAGTGATAAAAGACCTTCAACCGCCTAAGTCAGTAAAGGATATAAGAAGTTTCCTAGGACACACTGGTTTTTATCGACGATTTATTAAGGACTTCTCTAAAATCACTAAGCCGTTGACAAGTTTGTTAATGAAATATGTTGAGTTTATCTTTGACGAAGACTGTCTAAAAGCTTTTGAAACACTCAAAACAACTCTTATTACTGCACCCATCATGCAACCACCAGATTGTACGCTACCATTCAAGATTATGTGTGATGCAAGTGATTACGTTGTAGGCGTAGTTTTAGGCCAAAGAAAAGATAAAAAAAACTTCATGCAATATATTACACAAGTAGAACATTAGACCCTTCTCAGATGAATTATGCCACAACAGAAAAAGAACTCTTAGTCGTAGTGTTCACGCTTGATAAATTTCGTTCTTACCTTGTAGGAGCCAAAATCATCATTTATATCGATCACGCAGCCATAAGATACCTTCTAAGTAAAAAGGATGCAAAACCTATATTACTAAGATGGATCCTATTACTACAAGAGTTTGATTTAGAAGTCAAGGATAAGAAAGTAACTGACAATGTAGTAGCAGACCACTTATCACGTACGGAAGGAATTAAACCTGACCCAATACCAATAAACGATAATTTCCCTAATGAATGTCTTATAGCCAAATTAGAACAAGTAATATCCTATCTAGACGAACATACCAAAGAAGAAACAATGGATGAAGTTTATGCGCAAAACACTTTGCCATGGTATGCTGACATAGTCAACTATTTACAAAGATCAATATGTCATTGGCTTAGGCTAAGCCTAGGAGGAAATTTACAAAGATCAATATGTCATTGGCTCAGGCTCTGCAACATATGTTGAAGGGAGAATTGATTACTTTGAGGGATCCTCCTCAGAACCTCGATACTACCTCTCCTTGTTTCAATCCCAATGCAAGATATGCATATCACTCCAATTGCCCAAGCCATGATACTGATAAATGTTGGGCGTTGAAGAATAAGATCCAGGATATGATTGATGCTGGAGAAATTGAGTTTGATCCTTCTAAGACTCCTAATGTGATTACTGCTCCTATGCTCAAGCATGAGAAGACTGTTAATGCTATTGATGATGTTTCTTATGTTTCTACGGTGACTGATTTGACTAATCCTCTATCCATTATTAAGAAGAAGTTGCAGCAAGTCGGTTTATTTATGGGTTGCAATGAAGACTGTTTTTATTGTGCCTCTCAACCCAATGATTGTCGGAAGCTGAAAGAAGGTATTCAACATTTAATGGAGAACCGTACTATATTATTTAAGAAGACCCTTTCTGTAGAGAGCTTATGTGAAGGCCTATCCCAAGATTTGAAGCTTAAAGATGTGTCTGTAGTTACTAGTACTCCTATGAAGATCAATTCTAAGGTTCCTGTGAGGATTACCTCTAAAGGTCTTGTGAAGATTATTGTTGAGCCAAAGGTGGCTCCCCTGATTATTACTACTCCTGGTTCAGTTCCATATTCTTTTGACAAGGCTATCCCTTGGAATTATGAGTCTGATGTTTATATCCATGGTATCAAGCAAGAGCCTCTAACTGATATACCTGCTGCAGATACTAATCCTGATATTGACAATATTGTTGGGACTAGTAAGGTTACTAGGAGTGGAAGAATTTTCTCTCCAGAAGACACTTCAAAAACTGTTGCTGCTCCAATTCATACCTCCAACCCTGGGCCTAGTATTGTAGCTCGGGGAAAAGGACCATTGATTGAGCATGTTCAGGTTGAAACACCAGTTAGTGAAGACCTCTCTAAGCAGATGGATGAAGTATTGAAGATCATCTGCAAGAGTGATTATAATATTGTTGAACAGTTGGGGCATACTCTCTCCAAGATCTCCATGTTATCTCTGTTGCTGTGTTCTGAAGCCCATGCTAAGGCTTTAGTGAAGTTCCTGAAGGTTGCTCATGTACCACATGAAATATCTGTGGACCAGTTTGAAAATTGTGTTGCCAACCTGACTACTGATAATAGCTTGGGCTTTTCTGATGTTGATTTAACCCCTGCCAAAAGAAACCACAATAGAGCTCTACACGTCTCCATTGAGTGTAGGGACACTACTCTGTCTCATGTTTTGGTAGATAATGGTTCCTCTTTGAATGTGTTACCAAAGGATGTTCTGAATAAACTCAACTTTGAAGATATTGTGCTAAGACCTAGTAACATGGTGGTGAAAGCCTTTGATGGCTCAAGAAGAATGGTGCATGGGGAAGTTGACCTCCCAATTAAACTGGGTTCTCAAGTATTTGATTCTACATTCTATGTGACGGATATTCGTCCTTCCTATTCCTGTCTGCTTGGGTGTCCCTGGATACATGGGGCAGGTGTTGTGACTTCCACTTTACACCAGAAGTGGAAATATCCAGTGAAGAGCAAGATTGTCAATATTTATGGTGAGGAAGAGTATATGGTCAGTCATGTAAACACTTTCAAATACATTGAGATGGAGGGTGAATTTATTGAGACTCCTTGCCAAACATTTGAAGTAGTTCCTCAGGTTGTTCCTGCTGTTGAGTCCATCCCTGTTGCTAAACCAGTTTCTGCTATTACTAGAGTACCTCCTACAATGGCTTCTCTTAAGGATGCAAGAGTTGTAGTTGAAGAAGGTGATTGTACTATTTGGGGTCAGCTTCCTGACATTCCTTACAAGTATGAAAAGTTTGGTTTGGGTTTTACTGCAGAATCTCAGAAGGCTGCTCGTTGTGCTCGTGATATTCGTATCACCAACAAGGGAATTCAGTAGGATCAAGTCAGTGTTGTGGAGGATTCTGATGAAGACTACAACTTGGATAGCTGGATATTTCCTACCATTGGAAGTGGGCTCAATAATTGGAAAGCTAGAGATGTTATTTCTATATCCTTTAGTCAGGAGTAAATACTATTACTGTGTTTCTTATTTTTAAGTTTGCAATTTCGAACAATTAAACTTTTAAGCCTTGTGCCTTACCCGGGGCACAGTGGTATGCTTGTTAGGGATGTCATTTCATTTTCATATCTTCATTCAATAAAATCAATGGAAGTTTTTGCTTTCGTAAATATTATGCTCTTTATCTTTCTTTTAATTTTCCTTTATCAAAAGCTATGTGTTCTTACACACACCCACATCACTAAAATGAAGATCCTCATCCATTATGGATTCTGTTGATAACAATTCTGCTATTGCCAATTATAACTTCGAGAATCCGATCTATCAAGCCGAGGATGGAAAGGAGGAAGATTGTGAAGTGCCTGTAGAGCTTGCTAGGTTGTTACAGCAAGAAGAGAAAGTGATACAGCCACATGAAGAACCAATCGAAGTTGTGAATCTAGAAACTGAGAAAGACAGGAAAGAGGTCAAGATAGGAGCTGAATTAGAAGACAATGTTAAGAACAAATTGATTCATATGTTGCATGACTATGTGGAGATATTTGCTTGGTCTTATGAGGATATGCTGAGACTTGATACTGATATTGTGATTCACCGTCTGCCAAAGAAGGAAGGTTGTCATCCAATAAGGCAGAAAGTTCGTCGTATGCGGCCTGAAATGTCAGAAAAGATTAAAGAAGAAGTGATGAAACAGTTTAATACAAGGTTCCTAGTTGTCACTTCCTATCCTCAATGGGTTGCAAATGTAGTACCGATGCCTAAGAAAGATGGTAAAGTACGAATTTGTGTAGATTACAGGGATTTGAACAAAGCCAATCCCAAAGATGATTTTCCGCTTCCACATATCGATGTTCTGGTAGACAACACTGCTCAACATAAAGTATTCTCTTTTATGGATGGTTTCTATGGTTACAACCAGATTAAGATGGCACCTGAAGATATGGAGAAGACTACGTTTGTCACACAATGGGGCACTTTTTATTATAAAGTAATTCCATTTGGTTTGAAGAACGTTGGGGCAACATATCAGCGTGCTATGGTAGCTTTGTTCCATGATATGATTCACCATGAGATAGAGGTATATGTTGATGATATGATAGTCATATCTCATAATGAAGAAGAACATCTTGATCATCTGCACAAGTTGTTTGAGAGGTTGAAGAGGTACAAGTTGAGATTGAATCCAAACAGATGTACCTTTGGAGTTAGATTTGGTAAACGTTTGGGTTTCATTGTCAGTGGTAAAGTTATTGAAGTTGACCATGCAAAGGTAAAAGCTATACAAGAAATGCCCGCTCCCCGTACTGAGAAAGAAGTCAGAGGTTTCTTGGGATGTCTGAATTACATTGCAAGGTTTATTTTCCAATTAATTGATACTTGTGAGCCAATCTTCAAGTTATTGAAGAAATATCAAGTAATGGAATGGAATGACGAATTCTAGGTAGCTTTTGATGAGATCAAGAAATACCTCCAGGAACCTCCAATATGGATGCCACCAGTTGAAGGAAGACCATTGATTATGTACCTGACAGTATTAGACAACTCAATGGGGTGTGTGTTGGGGCAACATGATGAGTCTGGTCGAAAATAGCAAGCAATATACTACCTTAGCAAAAAGTTTACCAACTGTGAAACAAGATACTCACTACTCAAGAAAACTTGTTGCGCTTTGGCTTTGGCTGCTCGCCGACTAAGATAGTATATGTTAACTGATACCACTTTATTGATTTCAAAGATGGATCCTATCAAGTACATATTTGAGAAACCTGCTCTTTCCGGACGAATAGCAAGATGGCAAATGATCTTGACAGAATATGACATACAATATACTACTCCTAAAGTAATTAAAGGAAGTGTGGCAGCTGATCATTTGGCCCATCAAGCAGTGGATGACTATCGGTCTATGAACTTTGAGTTTCCAGATGAAGATATTATGCTTGTTACTAAAGAACCTAGACAATATGAAGGACCTGAATAGGGATCCCAATGGACTATGGTTTTTGATGGAGCTTCTAATGCGCTTGGTAGTGGTGTTGGTGTTGTAATTATCTCTCCAGAGGGTTGTTATACACCATTTACTGCTAGAATTTTTTTTGATTGTACCAATAATATGGCTGAATATGAAGCATGTATCATGGGTATCAAGACTGCCATTGAGAAGAATATTCAGTTTTTGAATGTGTACGGAGATTCAGCCTTGGTAGTTAGTCAGGTTAAAGGTGAATGGGACACGAAACATCTAAATCTCATTCCTTATAGAGAGCATGTGTTGTCTTTAATTCCATACTTTGAAGAGATTACTTTTGGACATATCCCACGAGAAGAGAATCAGTTGGCAGATGCATTAGCCATTATGTCATCTATGTTTGAAATCAGTTGGGATGATGAAGCACCCATAATTACTATTGATCGGTTGGATGAACCAACATACTATTATGAGGTTGATACTGAAGGCGTGGAAGAGAAACCTTGATTCCATGAAGTGAAAAGATATCTCGAAGCTCAGGAATATCCTGAAGGAGTATCTATCAATGACAAGAAGTTTCTAAGGAGATTTTCTGCCAAGTTTTTCCTGAGCAATGGAATTTTGTACAAGAGCAATCACGATTCGACTTTGCTTCGTTGTATGGATAAGAAGGAAGCAATGGAGATTATGGAAGACATGCATGATGGTATCTTTGGTACTCATTCTAGTGGGCATACAATGGCTAAGAAGATTTTGATAGCAGGTTACTATTGGTCTACCATGGAAGCTGATTGCTATCAGCACTTCAAGACTTGTCATAAGTGCCAAATCTATGTTGATAAAGTACATATACCTCCAGTTCCATTGAATTTTTTTACTGCTCCTTGGTCTTTTGCCATGTGGGGCATTGATATGAATGGTGAGATCAAACCTACCGCTTCCAATGGACATCGTTTCATTCTTGATGCTATTGATTACTTTACAAAGTGGGTAGAGGCAACCTCGTTTGCTTATGTTACCAATAATGTTGTAGCTCGATTCATCAAACATAATCTTATATGTAGGTATGGCATCCCCGAAAGGATTATCACAAACACTGGTACTAATCTGAACAATATTATGATTACTGATATCTGCATGCAGTTCAAGATTAAGCATCACAATTCTTCTCCATATCGAACGAAGATGAATGGCATAGTGGAAGCCTTCAACAAGAATATTAAGAAGATCTTGTATAATCCTCCAACAAGAATATTAAGAAGATCTTGGCATGAAATGTTACCATTTTCTTTACATGGTTATCGTACCACAATACATACTTCAACTGGGGCAACCCCATTTTCCCTTGTCTATGGTATGGAAGCAGTTTTACCCATTGAAGTCCAGATTCCTTCCCTGAGAATTATGAAGGATGCAAGCTTAGAAGATGATGAATGGATTCAGACACGACTTGACCAGATAAACTTGATTGATGAGAAGAGGTTGGCAGCTATTTTTCATGGTCAGATGTATCAGAAGCGTATGATTAAGGCCTTTAATAAGAAAGTCAAGCAACAAGTATATCAGGCTGGAGACTTGGTAATCAAGCGTATCATATTACCACAGGGTAATCCTAGAGGCAAATGGACTCCCACATATGAAGGGCCATTTGTAGTCAAAATGGTATTTTTTGGAGGTGCCACGATGCTTACCACTATGGATGGTGAAGATTTCCCGCAACCTGTGAACACAGACATAGTCAAAAAATACTATGCATAAAAAGAGACTCGCTAGGTTGACTGGCCTAGGCAAAAATAAGGGCATCCCGGCGAACCAAAATGGTTCGAGAAAAAATTAGGGATATATATATATATATATATATATATATATATATTTGTACATCCGGCAAGTCGAAAACCCGAAAGGGAGGCTTGGGCAAAAAAGGGTATCCCGATGGATTGAAAACCTGAAAGGGAAATCTAGGCAAAAGTTAAGGATTAAAGCGTATGAATATGTATCGTTGGATCACCCATGTAACCTCAACTAGTTGTACTATATATATCAAGTTCAAACAGGTGAAGATCAATCCAATCATTTCTATTTCGACAGCAAGGGATGAGATACTTGAAGATAATGGCAATAACAGAGTTGAAACTCAATAGGATCATTTACACATAGCTATTTTTCCTTGTTTTTGTACTTCTTTTAAAAATTTCTACGGCGAATTCCTCTTACTAGGATTTCCATCTCCTTGTACAAACTTTCCTGTTTATAGGCCACTTTCTAAACAAATAAAATCCTATTTTCGAATTCAGGTTTACTTCTCCCCTTTTACATAAGCGAAAAACATTTGTTGATTACGTTTGAATGTATATATGATTTTGAATATGATTCATGTTTACCAGAAATGCATAAAATACAATAATAGTATTTACTAAGGACGATTAGAGGTAGGAATCCAACGAATCTTCGTCGGTTCATCCCCTCAGAGTAATCTTTACGGATATTCTTACGAAATACCCCAAGTAGCCTCTTGTGCTTCCAGCCCTACGAAGTCTTCAAAGTAGATATCCTCCGAAGAATTGATACTTGGCCGAATAAGTCTCCTATTGGAATGTCCATCTCTTTTATCCTCAGTCAGGATATTCAGGAATTTAATCATTCAATAAGAAGTACGACGAACAAAAACGGAAGGGTCTAAGTACGATATTCCAAGACAAGACGGGAGCGAAGTCTTCATATTTCTCAGCAACAAATTGAGATTTATTTTCCCCACCCAACAGTTGTTCTACGAAGTTACTCATGCGCTTCAACTACATAATTCATGCATACATCATTTACATCATATCATACGCATACAGCATTCTCATAAGAATATCATCTTGCAAAGTGTTATATACATCATGACATTTGCATAGAACTAACCTTATTTTTCAGGTTAATTCCCCAGCAGACGAACGTCATCAACAACTTATTCTTGGGTTTCTATATCCCCCAAGGGTTACTTTAAACAATATCTTGGACTGCTCTATCCTCCAGGAATACATATAACAAAATCTTGGATTGCTCTATCCTCCAAGAATACATATACCATTATCTTGGGCTGCTACATCTCTCAATATTACATCCAGTAACGTCTTGGGCTGCTATATCCCCCCAGGGCCACGAAAACCAATATCTTAAGCTGCTACATCTCCTGAGATCACATCTATATCCATCTTGGGCTGCTATATCCCCCAAGGGTTGTCTCAAACAATATTTCGGGCTGCTATAAACCCCCAAGATAATATCTTGGACTGTTCTATCCTCCATGAATACACATAACAACATCTTGGACTACTCTATCCTCCAAGACCACACCAAACAACCTCTTGGGCTGCTACATGCCCCAAGATTACATCAATCTACATTTTGGGTTGCTTTATCCTCCAAGAGGTACCTGAAGAACATTTTTTATTTCGAATGGCATCTTTAAGCCCATTCAAGCAATACAACCAACCAATAACATTATTTTGCGCACCGGCGAGTGCAAGTTTTTGGGCTTTAGTGTTCAATCCCCTTCAACCTTCAAGTCACGAATGGCGTACATGCCAATCTAACTCCTTAGGTTTCAAAAAATTGAACAGGGGCAGCTGTTGTACCCCAAAATTTGCCCTCCCACATTAAATATCATATATTTCAAGAGGTCTCTTAATAGTCACAAGATTCTCAATTGGTCAAAAGGATTGAAGGTTTTACCAAACAAAGTCTCCTCCTGAACAATGGATCTTAGAACTAGGGTTTTGAGTTTCCCCAAGAAAAGTGAACTTCCAAGGCCTCAAGTGGACTTCATAACATCCCATATACCTTAAATAATCCTCATGTCAAGTTTCAAATCTTTCCTAACAAGTTTGGTCAGTCAGATGCTCAAATACCTGAAAATTAGTTAACTTGGTCAAAAAGTCAACTGAGGTCAACTGTGGTCAACTCAAAGTTAAACTTCAAGATTTTTTATTAACATCTATATTATGAGGTGAAATTCATCATTTGATCAAGGGTTGATCATGATTCATCAAGGAAACCTCAGATCATCAAGAATCAGAAGTTACTAAATTAGGGTTTTGTGAAGGAAAAGTCAACTGAACTTTGACCAGCCATAACTTTCACATACTTCATCAAGAATTTCCCATCCAAAGCTCATTTTAAAGTAAATTCAATTCTCTAAAATTTTGTGTCTCACAAGACAAGCCTAAAAATGCTTCATTTGGAAGGTATGAGCTAAAACATTATAGGTCTTTTTGAAAGTCAACAAAAAGTCAACTTTTTCCAAAACTCATAATTTGAAAATGGTGAATGATATGGACATGGGACCAAAAGGGTTGATTAGAGGACACTCTAAGATTTCTAAATATTCCTAGAACACCTCCATGGCATTAAAATAGAGGAAGTTATGCATTGTCAATGTTGAGAATTTTTCAAGGGGTATATGAAGCAAAAAGGGTCTAAAATCAAGATTTTGTCAAATTGGCCCATAATATTACAACCCAAACTTGAAGATGAAGGCATGCACGATCCAATGATCAATTATTCTGATTTTTATCATTTATTTTATATTATTTTGGATTTTAATTATTAAAATTCAATTTTAATAGAAATAAAATATGAAAATCAAATATTTGATCTCATAACTTATTTTGGGATCAAATATATGGCATTCAAGGTGATTGCATCATCCAAATTCGTTCAAAATCATTATGGTATGAGAAATTTGAATTTTTTGACAAAATTATCAAGGATTTTTCTTCACACTCAAGTAATCCCAATCCATACAACAAAGACCCAAAATCTGACCTAATACACTCTATTACAAATACACAACAACAAGACAATTCTAGGACACGAAAACATCCAAGAGAGAAACACATTCAAAGTTTGATTTTTATCAAAGAATTTCAAATTTTAGTTTGGTACTTAAAGGCCTCCTCAAAGGATTTTAAAGGTCTCATTGCATTCTTGAGGACTTGTAGAACATATACACACCTTCAACGTCATCAAAGCATCAAGAATTCATGCAAACCGAATTCACATATTCTCCATATTTAAAGTTTTCGATTCTTATTACATATGCATTATCCACATAATTTTATCTTATATTCTTGTTAATGATGATGTTTGTGAGCTTTATGGATAATTTGATTGACTGTTAGGTACAAGAAGGAGGAGACGCCATTTTTAGGGTTCAAAGCGCCACATTAGGGGTTCTGGATTTAATGGATTTAAATAACTTTTAAAGACATAATTGGATTGTATATGATGTGGGGATCATATTTGTATGATCAATTTGACAAAACTTTACAGATTTCATAATGTTTGGAGAAACATAGGTTTCTCTACGAAACTAAATTCGCAGGTAACGTTACAGGAAAAGTCGCAGGAAATTTCGCAGGTCCTGAGGTTGAAGAAGACCAACGCGCGAACTTTCTGATATTTTAATTTCTATTTTATATTATATACTATTATTGATGATATTTGAATGCATATGCAACACACGTCCTAGTGGTTGAGGCTTGTGTGTTTGAGGTATGGAGACATGGGTTCGAATCCCAGGATCCCCCCTAATTTTGTGCGCTTTTCTTTCTTTTCTTTTCTATTTTTATTAATTAATATTTATTAACTTAATTAACTAACTAATAACCGTTAATATAATTAAATCACTTCTAATCTTTTTCCAAAAAAATAAATTTCTTAAATAAATATAAATTTATTTTTCTTACATAATATATTTTATAAAAAAAAATTATTAGTTTTTTTATTAAACTTTTTAATTTAATTAGGTTTAGGTTAATTTAACAAATCCTGATTTTTTTTTCTAATCAAGCCTAATTTTAAAACCCTAATCAAATCCTGATTTTTCTTTAAACCCTGATTTTTTCATAAAAAATAATTTCTTTTCTAATTTCAATTAATTTACTTTATTTTTATTGTATAGATTTATTTTTCGCTTGATTTTGTAATTGCTTCTATCTTGTAATAGCTTATATTTATTTTCCGTTTTTATTTTCCCTCTAAAAAATGTATCCCCCTCCCTTAATGTAATAATGTAGGATCTTTATTTCGGCTTTTAGAATTTCTATAATTAATTGCGTGGTTAGTAAACCTAGGGTGTGAAAAGAAATAATTGAATAAACGGACTTAGAAAATTAAATTCATGATAAATATCTGAAAATAACACTCACACACGTAAGTCGATCGTTTTATGATCGCCATCTACACCTCCTAGGATTTCCCCTCTTGGTTGCCTTTAATATGGTCAAGTCCCTCGAACGTGGGGGTGTCGTAAAAGCAAAGTCCCTTCACAGATAAATCATCAAGTCCCTACAGATTCAAAAGATCATAAGTCTCTTCGAGGTTGCCTACGGAATAATGATCTTGTCCCTACGAATAAATGATGATAGTCCCTACGAATTGCTAAAGACACCCTTACAAGTTGCCTTCATTGACCATACGATGACCCTACTCCCGTCCCTTAATCACATCCAAGGTAATGACTACTTACTCCTTAATAGTAAGGGAAGTCTTACCCTTGAAAGGAAATAGAAAAACATGAAAGACCAACTTAGGGTAGGTAGCACTTAATTACTTGCTCACTCTTTCAAAACTCTTATTCACACCCACTTTAAAAATATTTTCAAACTTAAGACTTTGTATATATCCATACCAAGATCATTACAAAGAACTTCTGAAAATCTTTTCTAAACATACACTACACTTTCTTTTTCAAACAAATAAGTGAGCTAAGTAACTAAGAGCCCATGAATAACCATGGATATAAGGGGTGCTAACTGTAACACCCCTTTTCTATACCCCAAATATGCAATTAAATCACTTAGGCACATATTAAAAATTCCATCAGAGTATATTCGGAATATAGTATAAAAGAGCAATGCCACATTATACTTGAAATCAAACCACATTACACATGCTCATAGTAATACCCCATATTTAATTAACACTCTGGATAATATTAATTAAGATTAATTAGTATCATCTGAAACAGAGGCTTTATTAAATATTCAGTTCAAAGACATTTTTGGATACTCTCAAATTGGACCCATTAATATTACTAATTGATAGATATAATTTGTTTGGTTAATAAGGAAAATAAGTTAAGTATTATAAAAGGAAAAAGAAATGAGAGAAAGTTAGTAAGAGAATTGGAAAGAAAGAAAAGAAAGGGGGAGAAAGAAAAGAGAAGAAAAGAAGAAAATGAGGTGAACCCTAGAGCTTCAATCCATCATTCTCCATCATCTGTCCGTCGAATTGGCTCATTCTTTCCGCCAATCTTCAACTCTCGAGGTGAGTTCATACCCCAAATTTGTCCTACCATTTTATTTTTCTGTTTATCAGTATATTTCAAAAATCCAAAAATATGTCATTTCTTCTTGTTAAACCGAGTTCGGGGTTTGTGCGAAAAGTTATGGTCTAATCGAGATTGTTGTGTCGAGTGTGTGTGCAGTTCTAAAAAATCAGTATGTTGTGCGGAGGCCGCTTATTCGATTTCATAATCCCATCCCATTTCCTTTTTTATTTTCTTTTATCTTTTTATTTTAAATTATTTTTAGGCCCATCATATTTAAGCTCATTTATTTTTATACCCCATTAAAAAAACTTTTTTCTATTATTACTATTATTTCTATTATAATTTTCTTATTGTTATTATTACTATTTTACTATTCTTATTTTTATTTTTAATATTATAATTATTATTTTCATTTACTATTATTAATACTATTATTACTATTATTATCCCATCCTTTTTTATTACTACCATTATCATTTTACCACCAACATTAATTATTATTATTATATTATTTTAAGTCTTCATTTTCATATTACTTTTCATAATTTTAATTATCAGTATTATTCTTTATTATTATTATTATTATTATTATTATTATTATATAACTTTCATGAATAAATCCTCTCCACTTTTTGTTTTACAGCTCACACCATTTGACCCCACCTTCTTTCTCTTGTACTCAGCATATCCCAACCATATCTGCAGCAACCATCCCACTCACAACACAATCCGCACAATTTTCTTTCCACCCAAAACAAAGATCTCCAGCTCATCAAGTATCCTAACAAACTTATCCCTTCTCTATAAATAAAAAAACAATCCTGCGCAAAAAAAGAGAAAAAAAAACGAAAAAGTTCTCTCAAAAAAATTCAAAAAGAAAAATAAAAAAAATAAAAATCTGTCTAAAGAAAATTTCTGCCGAAACCCTCCTTCACCAAATCATCACAGCCGCTACCTCCATGACCACGTAAATCCGTGAACACACCAAAACCAATCCATAACGAACCAAACCATAAATCGCAACGCCGAAAACGAAAAAGAAATCGAAGCCGGAGATCTGAGACGCGAGCATCACCTTCACGAAACCTTTCATCCAAAACCGGGAAAATCCGCAAGACCCATTCGCCTCCACCTAGAAAACGCGAACCGCTTCCAAACCGTTCAAATCGCGTCAAAAATCAGAAACCGACCAAATACCTTTCATAAACCATCACAGACCAACGAACCAAACCGCGAACAAACGAACCACAACCACCGTCGGTCCGCTTCCATCCGCCACCACCTCAAACCCAAACCACCGCGATTTTCCGCGGAGAGAGTTGAGACGACGAGAGAAAGAAGCAGAGCGAAAAGCTGAGAGACGGCGAGTGCGAGTGTGAGAATCGAAGCCATCGCGAGTGAGTGAGGAGCCGCCGTGATAAATTTCCGTCGCCGTTGAGGGTTGATTTCTCTTTTCCTGTTATTTTTTTTATCTCTTTTAACGTGTTCCTTTGTGCTGAGGGTGATGTACTTTCATTTTTCACTTTTTAATGCCCATAGGTGTAAGCTCATATTTTCGACATGTTGAAATTTGGAACGTGAAGTCATTTCTGTCAATAATAAGATAATCAGCAGAGAAGAATAAGGAAAGTGAAGATATTCGAGAAATGTTGACAAGGTTAAAAGCTCAAATGTTTCGACAGAAGGATAAGTAATGTTCTGGCAAGACAAGTTTGGAAAATTGTTTAGAGCTGGGCCTTTGACAAGATGACTGTATCTTTCGACACTTCGACAGAGAAGAGTTGTTGGACAGAAGCATTATTTGGCAGATTTTGAAAGGGTTTTTCTTCTTTGAGACTTCGACAGATTGAAGAGGTGTAATGTTTCGTCACCAAAAGAAAAGAGTTCAAAATTTAAAAGTTGCAACCTTTGACAGTTGGACACATGGAAGTTTCAGAGAAGGAAATTGCATGCAGGCTGACACTTGTCATTTAATTATGATTTTTCCGTTCTAGGCAGTTACTTTGTTTGTATATAAATATAATAGTTTGTGTTTAGAATGTGTGTGTGAAAACTTATACAAAATTCCTGTAAATACTCTAAGTACCCAGTGTGAGAGAAAATGAGTTTGATATTTGGAACCATGTACGTTTGAACATCATCTTTCTTTTAAAGTTATTTAAATTACCAGTTTGTTTCATCAAGTTATTTTATCTTCAAGTTTTATTTACTTTCCTGCAAGTTTTATCATTTCGCCATTTTTCTTACTTTTGTCTAAACTTAAACTTTATTTTACTTTCAAAATCAAAGCATTTAACACTTTGACATTATTGACAAAACAAATCATAAATCATTATCCATACTAAGAGTGTTTTCGACAAACAATTGCACATGTGTCCTAGGACTTGTTTGGTTGGTCCTACAAGTAACCCAGTTTTCTGAGAGATTGGTTAACCAGAGGTTGTTCGCCAGAAATCACTGCGAACAAATTGGCACGCCCAGTGGGACCAGTGCAGTTAATAAGAATTAATAGGGAACCCTCTTAGACAATTTGTTCCTTGCTGCGTTGTATGATTCTTAGAAGCGGTAAACTAGTCGTAACCGACGTAGAAAGACCAAAGAGAACAAGAGGAAGAAGGATGGCTAACTTGCCAAACACTTCAAACAATCCTGACGAAACCATTCCAGTTTCCAATCCCATCCCTTCGTCAGGAGGAATACCAGTTTTTGGCCCTGTTTTAGAACAGATTAGGCCTCCATTAGGGGATTCAATACCAACGGGTTTAGGGTCCCAGAATGCGCCTAGTTCTTCCACCATGGGACACGCCAGACCCATTGGAACCCCTCCCCCTGGAGGAAACACCTTCAGGCCATATCTGAATTATTCTCAGCCCTTGACTGGGAGGGAACAACCATATGGAATGCCAACTTCAATGATGGCAAGCCTACATAATTCGTCACCATTATTCTCTGATGCTATGGTTCAAATGTCATCACCGTTACAGGGATCAGGATATGGTGGAAATGGAAATAGAATAAATCAAGTTCCACCAGGTTTCCATATGCCCACTATGACAAACCATTCTGCACAAGTAATTCGTCAACAAATGGATGAAAGCAATCATGATATGGTGCAGGCATTGACACAACAAATGGGGGAAGTGTTCAATCCTTTTAATACAAAATACTACCCAAACAAACCAAATATTGGCAGAACAGATGGCACACATTGCTGAATTTTTTGGAGTTCCTCAAACATAGCAAAGAATGCAATTGAATCTAAATCCTGCCAATAGGCCTGTTGAAGAGGAACTTACTATAAACCAAAGGCCATTAGGAAACCCTCAAGAAAATCCCAGAGGCCAAGAGGTAATAGTCGAACAGCATAATGTAGAGGAACCCATTCGATAGGAACCAAGAAGAATAATAGTCCAAAGAGACCAAAATGCTGATGAAATATTACAGCAGAGAATGCGTTACAACAACCTGCCTGTTGAAAATAATATTGCAACTATGGTTGAGAGAATCATGGCGCAGAATGGAGTGAACGTAGGATTACAAAGGCATAGTTATACTTCCCCTTTGTCTGAATACGTTCTGCAACAAGAGTTACCACCAAGGTGGAAAGTCCCTAAATTCACCAAATTCTCAGGGGATACTAGTGAGTCAACCATAGAACACGTAGCGCGTTATTTGATAGAGGCAGGAGAGATTGCTAATAATGAGAACTTAAGGATGAAATATTTCCCAAGTTCTTTGACAAAAAATGCTTTCACTTGGTTTACTTCTCTTCCTGCAACTTCAATATTCACATGGGCCCAATTAGAAAGATTGTTCCATGAACAATTCTATATGGGACAAACTAAGATAAGTTTGAAAGAATTGGCAAGTGTCAAAAGAAAATTATCTGAACCTATAGATGATTACTTGAATAGGTTTAGATTATTAAAAGCCAGATGCTTTACACAAGTTCCGGAACAAGAACTAGTCGAAATGGCTGCAGGGGTCTGGATTATTCCATAAGGAAAAAACTAGATACCCAGTACTTGAGAGACATGGCACAACTAGCAGATAGAGTGAGGCAAATAGAAAGACTAAAAAATGAAAAATTTAGATCAAATAAAAACAATAAGGAAAGAGTGGCCTATGTGGGAATAGTTCAAGAAGATGATTATGACGAAAACGAACCAGTCATTTTCGACCAGTAAGAAATTGATCTGGCAGAACTAAAACAAGGCCCTCCATATTCCTGTAAAGTTTTAGCCCCGTCGAATGGAAAAAATCCAATCGAAATGGAAAAGAATGACAGGTTCCCTAAAAGAACCTATACATTCGACATCACCAAATGTGATGAAATTTTTGATTTATTAGTCAAAGATGGTCAGTTAATAAAACCAGCAGGCACTAAGGAGCCTCCTGTAGACCAACAGAAAAAAAGAGGTTTTTGCAAATACCATAATTTTTTGGGTCATAAAACTTATCAATGTTACCTTTTTCAGGGATCTGGTCCAGAATGCAATCCAGAATGGAAGGCTGAAGTTTGGAGACAAAGCTAAGCAACAGATGAGAATTGACTCCAATCCCCTGCAAGTTGTGGAAGCCAATTATGCTGAACCAGAAATGGTGAATATGGTCGAATTGGAAGTCATGTTTGAGGAAAGCTTTGAGATAGTAGAAGCCACTGAAGGTTTCAACACCAACTTCAACATGATAGAGGCTGCTGAGGGCTTCGACACCCATGTAAATGTGGTGGAGGGGGCTGATGACCTTGCAGACCAGGCTGAGGAGGTTGAAGTCAAAACTTCTGAGGACTTCGACAGAGAGAACACCATTGAAACTACTGAAGTTTTCGACGGAAGAAATACAATCAAGTTGGGCAGTAGCTTCGACAAGAAAAACTATAAAAGAGATGCTGAGCAGGGGGTGATCTGGGACACCCTAGGAGAATCAAACGGGAAGTTCGACTTCATGGTGAAATATTCAGCACCACCAAGCTCCAAAACGGATATCAGCAAAATCAAACCCACAGGATGGGGAGACTCTTTCAAAAATGATAATGAAGAGAAAGATAACAAAACCCTCATTGTCCAAAAAGAGGCCACTGATGGCCTTGGTCATGACAAGATCAAAAGAACAGAGACTGCTGACAATACCCTCATTGTCGAACCAATAAACAGTAGTACCATCAAAACTGAGGAAGATTCTGTCGAAGGTGTTGCACAGTGCTGCAAATACATCTATAAGGGTTTACACCCAAAAGGCAGTGTGAATCAGTTAAAGGAGAATATCTCGGAGGAAATGATGCTAGTCGAAAAAATGAACAAATTGAAAATCACAACTGAACGGAATGCTGGGATTCATATGGTGGAAGTCACTCAGAAGGTAGGACCAGACACCAACAAAGGAAAGAAACGTCAAGAGAAGCATCAGAAGCTGGTTTACCCAGAAGAGAATGAAAGTCTTGTCGAATTCATCCAGAGGTGTCAAAGGAAGAACGCAGAAGTTATGCTTTACCCAAGATGCAGCGCTGTGTTCGACAGGAAAGCAGCTGATAACTTAGAAGCGGCAGAAAAGACCCAGAGGAAAAGAAACTGGGGGGCAGTCCCACAAGTCAGGAATGAAAGGTTCGACCCAAGAAGAAGGGAGAATCATATCTAAGGAATGGGAGAAAGACGTTACAACACCTATAAACCATCCAACAGACCGAACAATGACAAATTGGTTCAACCTATAAGGGATGCCCAAGGTCATAAGCGATGGAAGAGTTTTGAAGTGAACAGGGGTGCCTCAATAGAAGTAAAGAAGGAGGCAGAAAAAGAAAAGCCAAAGTACGTCTCTGAAAACTACAAAGGGAAGAATCCTATGTCTAGGTCCCAATGGAGAAGATTCCAAAGGCAGAAGAGAATTGAAAAAGAAACTGTAGAACACAAAAGGGTTGGGCAGAAGGAAGCTGAGTCAGACAAATGTGTGCAGACTACAAACAGAGGGAAATCCCTGGCGAAGGAAGAACCCCCTCAGAAGAATGAATCTAGTGACGTAGCAAAAATGCAGAAAACAAACAACAAAATGCCAGGGGACAAAGAAGTTACTGATGACTTCAGTTCAGAGTCTGATGCGTCCTTCGACGTAACTTGCAATGTGGTTTCTGTGTTGCCCAGAGACTATGACAGGATAATGGAAGTCGAAGATGAAGAGGATGATATGGCAGATGATAGTATAGGCCTCAAGCCTGTATGCTACTACATAATGAATAATGGCTGTGTCGAAGAGCAAAATGCTTTCTTCGAAAAGCCAGATGATGCAATGAAGGCTCATTTAAAGCCCTTATTCATAAAAGGAAAGATAGAAAACGTGGGTGTCAATAAAATCCTGATAGATGGAGGAGCAGCTGTGAATCTCATTCCTCATTATATGATAAAGAGGATTGGAAAAGATGACTCTGACACTAAGCCTCACAACATGGTGTTGTCCAACTATGAAGGTAAGGTAGGGACAACGCTGGGGGTAATACAACTGAACTTGACTGTAGGGTCCATTACCAGGCCTACAATGTTTGTGGTGATAGCATCAAAAGCAAATTATAACTTGTTGTTGGGAAGAGAATGGATCCATGGAATTGGGGTTGTGCCATCCTCCATGCATCAAAGGATAGCAATCTGGAGGCCAGATGGGATTGTCGAAAACATAGAAGCAGATCAAAGTTACTTCACAGCTGATGTGAACAATGTCACTAGTCGCAACTTCGACAAGAACCTGGCCCACATAGCACCATGCAATCCTGCTGCTTTCGACCTAACAGCCTCCGACAATGCTTACTGTTCCATGTACCTCCACCCTACGCATGGTTTCCAGTGGGATAAAGAAATAATTGGGGAGACAAATTACACATGGGGAACTGCCCATGTCAACCCAACTGGATGGGGGAGTGAGTTCAGTGAAAATGACTGAAGCATCAACAATAGAAAAGATTTCGGCTTATATAGCCGAAAAACAACTCAAAGCGGCCCTTGAGGCCGAAGTAAGAAACATGGCTGTTGAAGCCAGCCCACAATTTGTCGAAGAACAACATCCTCAAGAAAATGTTGAAGAACAATATACAAAGCAGAGTTTAGAAGAAGATTCTAATGGCGAATGGCAGAGTCAAAGACTTGATGCCATTTATGATGACGAACCCTTGGGGTTTGAAAAAGATCCAGCCCCAACCAATATGAAAATGGTGGCACAGGATCCTTTGGAAGAGATTAATCTGGGACTGGGGGCAGAGAAAAGGCCAACTTACATTAGTGCCAAGATGAATCCTCAACTCAGCGTCGAAATGATCCAACTGCTGAATGAGTTTAAAGACTGCTTCGCATGGGATTATGACGAAATGCCTAGTTTAGACAGAAATTTGGTCGAATTGAAGTTGCCAATACTGGAAGGGAAAAAGCCAATAAAGCATACTCTCAGATGCTTTGCACCTGAAATTTTGTCGAAAATCAAAGAGGAAGTCGAAAGGCTTCTAAAATGCAAGTTCATCCGTACAACAAGGTATGTCGAATGGATTTCTAATATTGTTCCTGTGATTAAGAAAAATGGCAAACTAAGGGTATGCATTGATTTTAGAGATCTAAACTCAGCTACCCCTAAGGATGAATATCCTATGCCAGTAGCAGAAATGCTAGTAGATTCTGCAGCAGGCCATGAGTATTTAAGTATGCTTGATGGATACTCTGGTTATAACCAGATTTTCATTGCTGAAGAAGACGTTCCAAAAACAGCTTTTCGTTGTCCAGGAGCAATAGGAACATATGAGTGGGTAGTCATGCCCTTTGGTTTAAAAAATGCTGGTGCTACTTACCAAAGGGCCATGAATTCTATTTTTCATGATTTCATTGAAACGTTTATGCAAATTTATATAGATGATATTGTGATTAAATCTACCTCAGGCTCAGACCATATTGTCCACCTTCGACAATCCTTTGAAAGGATGAGGAAGTTTGGTTTGAAAATGAATCCCCTTAAATGTGCTTTTGGTGTGCAGGCAGGTGATTTCTTAGGCTTTGTGGTCCACAATAAAGGGATTGAAATTAATGAAAACAAAGCTAAGGCCATAATGGAAGCGAAAGCGCCATCAACAAAGAAGGAGCTGCAGTTTCTACTAGGGAAGATCAACTTTCTAAGAAGGTTCATCTCTAACCTTAGTGGAAAAACACAAGCCTTCTCACCTCTACTTCGACTGAAGAAGGAGGGCTTCACTTGGGGGCAAGAACAGCAAGATGCCTTCGACAAGATCAAGGAATATCTGGCAAGCCCTCCAGTCTTAATGTCTCCTTGTCGAAAAAGAAGTATGAGGCTCTACATCTCAGCGTCCGACAAAACATTGGGAAGCATGTTTTGTCAGGAAGATGAACATGGCGTCGAAAGAGCCATCTATTATCTCAGCAGAGTCTTAAATGATGCTGAAACTAGATATAGTATGATAGAGAAATTATGTTTATGTGTATATTTCTCTTGTACAAAGTTAAAGCATTATATAAAACCCATTGATGTATATATATCTTCTCATTTCGACGTAATAAAGCATATGTTGTCTAAATCTATTCTACATAGTCGAATTGGAAAATGGGCTTTAGCCTTGACTGAGTATTCTTTAAAATATATGCCTCTAAAAGCTGTCAAAGGACAAGTGGTTGCTGACTTTATAGCTGACCACTCCATACTTGGGGATGAGATAAAATATGTCGAAAGAGAACCTTGGAGATTATATTTCGACGGTTCCAGTCATAAAAATGGAACAGGTGTTGGGGTATTAATCATTTCTCCCAATAAAATTCCAACAAAGTTCAAGTACAAAATAGAAGGTTGATGTTCGAATAATGAAGCAGAATATGAAGCTTTAATTGCTGGACTTGAAATATTGTTGGAATTGGGGGCTACAGAGGTCGAAATAATGGGTGACTCTGAATTGGTAATAAAACAATTGACGAAAGAATACAAATGTGTCAAAGAGAATCTGATCATGTATTTTGTGATAGCCAACAGACTCCTCAAGAGATTTGACAGTGCAACTTTTAGACACATTCCCAGACTAGAAAATCAAGAAGCAAATGATTTGGCTCAACTAGCATCAGGCTACAGAGTGTCGAGGGAGAACCTGGAGAAAGTTGTCGAAGTAAGAGGAAAAGTATTATCCACTAGACTGTCCCCATCTGATTTGGAGACCATAAGACTGGGATATGGTGATGAAGAATATTTTGAAATTTTCAATATAGATGATCCAGGAGTGGGAGATTGGAGAAAACCTATCAAGGATTATTTACAAAATCCAAACCAGACAGTCGAAAGAAAGATAAAGTATAGAGCTATAAGTTATGTGCTCTTTGGAAATGAGTTGTTTAAAAAGACTGCAGAGGGAGTTCTACTAAAGTGCCTAGGAGAGACTGAAGCTTATATAGCTTTGTCGAATGTGCATAGTGGTGCGTGTGGTGCACACCAGGCAGGGCACAATATGAAATGGTTACTATTTCGACAAGGGATGTATTGGCCAACAATGTTGAAGGATTGTGTCGAATTTGCAAAGGGATGTCAAGAATGTCAAATTCATGCAGGCATACCTCACGTGCCAGCAAATGAGTTACATTCCATTATAAAGCCTTGGCCATTCAGAGGTTGGGCTTTAGATTTGATTGGTGAAATTCGACCAGCCTCTTCAAAAGGATAGGAGTACATTTTAGTTGGGGTAGACTACTTCACTAAGTGGATTGAAGCCATACCACTGACGAACGTGGATCAGGAAGCAGTCATAGACTTCATCCAGAAACATATAATGTATAGATTTGGAATACCAGAGACTATAACCACTGATCAAGGATCTGTGTTTACTGGAAGAAATATGCAGGCATTTGCAAAAGAGACAGGTTTTAAGTTGCTAACTTCGACACCTTATTATGCCCAAGCAAATGGTCAGGTCGAAGCAGCCAACAAAGTAGTGATAAATCTAATAAAGAAGCACGTGGGTAAAAAACCTAGAAATTGGCACAAAACTCTGGATCAAATCCTTTGGGCTTGTCGAACGTCTCCCAAAGAAGCAACTAATTCTACCCCATTTAAATTAACTTACGGACATGATGCAGTATTACCAGTCGAAATCTGTTTACAGTCAATACGAATTCAAAGGCATCATGAGATTCCATCAGAGATTTATTGGAGTATGATGATGGATGAGTTGGTTGATTTAAATGAAGAAAGGTTACGTGCTTTAGAATTAATAAAAAGGCAGAAAGAAAGAGTTGAAAAGTTTTACAATAAGAAAGTAAAGTTTAAAGCCTTTTTAGTTGATGATTTAGTTTGGAAAGTAATTTTGCCCATGGAGAAGAAAGACAGATTGATGGGAAAATGGTCCCTTAAATGGGAAGGACCTTTCAAAATTTTAAGAGTGTTTTCAAACGGTGCGTATGAAGTCGAAGAAATAGAAAAAGACAGGAGAGTGCTGAAAATAAATGGCAAATATTTGAAGAAGTATAAGCCAACGTTGCAGGAAATAAAAATAGGAATAGAATAAAAATTGCAAACTTGTCTTCGCCTAACAGATGGCGTTAAGTAACATTACATATAAAAATACTAAAACTCTTAAAACAATAAAATTCCTATTTTCTATTACAAACTACTGTTGAAGGAAAGTTGATTTGAGTTTGTCAAATTTCTTCTTTTGAAGCTGAATTCGACGTTCGCAGAGACTCTTACCAACAGGTAGTTCGTCAATCTCTCTATGAAGTTGTTGGGCTGTTTCGGCATGTTGGAGACCCTTTTGAAGCTCCCTGTCGATTTCTTCTTGGTTGGGCTGTTGGAGGGTGGCCTGACGTTCCTTCTCTTGGAGGATTTTCTTCTGAAGTTCAGCAATCTGAGCTTGATAAGCCTGAATGTTGTTTTCGCACTCAGCAGCAGCTTTGGAGTAATCTTCAGAAAGCTTGTTCAGCTCTGAGATTCTGTCTGTCGAAGAAGCTACGACATTCCATTCTGAGACTTGTTCTTCAGATTTGGCTGTGATGTTCTGAGAAAATTATTTTTGACGAACCAAGTCAGCGCTTACAGAGTCAATCATTGACATCAGGTCCATCACCAGACGACTCTCTTCAGTCGAAGCCTCCAGCAGATTGGCTCGTTTCAGGAGTTTCTTTAAGTCATACTGTGCAGAAGGATTTTCAGCCAGGATCTCAAATAGGTCCACCCCAAGGATTTTTTCCTTAATCTCATCCATGATTTAGCTAAAATATAGGGTTATGGAAGGTTGTGTAAACGTGGGCTAGACGTGACGTTTTTCAGAAAGTGGAAATCATGGTGTTTTCTTGGGACTCAACAAAGTCACTTTATAATAAATGAGACTGACAGGATGTCAAAAGTCATTTCGACAACAAAAGATATTTCTCCAGAACCAGTCGAAAACATCTTTGCTGGGGGGAAATTTGTAAACTCATATTTTCGACATGTTGAAATTTGGAATGTGAAGTCATTTTTGTCAGTAATAAGATAATCAGTAGAGAAGAATAAGGAAAGTGAAGATATTCGAGAAATGTTGACAAGGTTAAAAGCTCAACTGTTTCGACAGAAGGATAAGTAATGTTCTCGCAAGACAAGTTTGGAAAATTGTTTAGAGCTGGGCCTTTGACAAGATGACTGTATCTTTCGACACTTCGACAGAGAAGAGTTGTTGGACAGAAGCATTATTTGGCAGATTTTGAAAGGGTTTTTCTTCTTTGAGACTTCGACAGATTGAAGAGGTGTAATGTTTCGTCACCAAAAGAAAAGAGTTCAAAATTTAAAAGTTGCAACCTTTGACAGTTGGACACATGGAAGTTTCAGAGAAGGAAATTGCATGCAGGCTGACACTTGTCATTTAATTATGATTTTTCCGTTCTAGGCAGTTACTTTGTTTGTATATAAATAGAATAGTTTGTGTTTAGAATGTGTGTGTGAAAACTTATACAAAATTCCTGTAAATACTCTAAGTACCCAGTGTGAGAGAAAATGAGTTTGATATTTGGAACCATGTACGTTTGAACACCATCTTTCTTTTAAAGTTATTTAAATTACCAGTTTGTTTCATCAAGTTATTTTATCTTCAAGTTTTATTTACTTTCCTGCAAGTTTTATCATTTCGCCATTTTTCTTACTTTTGTCTAAACTTAAACTTTATTTTACTTTCAAAATCAAAGCATTTAACACTTTGACATTATTGATAAAACAAATCATAAATCATTATCCACACTAAGAGTGTTTTCGACAAACAATTGCACATGTGTCCTAGGACTTGTTTGGTTGGTCCTGCAAGTAACCTAGTTTTCTGAGAGATTGGTTAACCAGAGGTTGTTCGCCAGAAATCATTGCGAACAATAGGAACTAGTAATAAAGTCTCAGCATATTATTATTTATATTTTTCTTTAAAACCTGTAGATGTTAAGAATTGGCAGAATTTTTGACAAACAAGAGTAAGTGAACTTAGTTCAGGATGTCACACCAGATGTTGTGACATTGACAAATAAAGTAAAAGTTAATGAACTTAGTCAAGACATCAGGAGGTCACACCAGATGTTGTGACATCGCATACCTGCTATCTTACTTAAATGATGCATAACAGAACTGAGTAAATTCAGGGGAGTTTATCTGGAATTAATTGAAAATAGATAAGCACTCCAAGGCGCATCTTTAGGGAGCTTAGTTATCTGGTTTCAGTATAACATAATAACTAACTCACCTTGATTCAAGGAGATAACAAACTAACTAACCCTAATTCAAGGTGATGACTGTGAGATTTATCAGGTCTGGATAATTTGCAAAAAGCCCACAAACCAAGCATCTATTTAAGGAACTGAAACTCTCAGAAAAGAGTACGAATTTTAGAAGACCAAAAAGGGTGTTTGTGTTTTATAGCAGGTTTTAATTGTTTGTCACTTTATGAGCTTTTAAGAAAAAAGTGTATTGTGTCTTGATTGAAACTTTTAAGTAAGATCAAGCTGTTGTGTTTGAAGTGTGACTTCAATTTTATTAATCATTGTAAAAGATCACTGTGTGATTGAGGGGGAGTGAGTAGGTACTCATATCTAAGTTGTGTCTTAGGTAGAAATTGCCTTGGGTAGATATTAAGTGAAGGATTAAACTGGTTGGTTTAATTCCAGAATTAATATTACTTATATTGGATTTCCTTCCTGGCTTGGTAGCCCCCAGATGTAAGTGTTTAGATACACTGAACTGGGTTAACAATTTCCTATGTTACTTAATTTACCAGCACTTTAAGTTTTGTTTAAGTTTTCAAGTGTTTAAACATCTGATTCGACATCACATACCTGATCCCAGAATTTCAATTGGCATCAGAGCAGGCACCCTGCCTGTTTAACTGGGTGAGATCTAGGGACTGTAAATTTTGGGAACATGGACAGAGATGTAGGATCTGTGAATCGACCACCTATCTTGGATGGATCCAACTATGATTACTGGAAACCAAGAATGGTAGCATTCTTGAAATCTCTTGATAGCAGGGCTTAGAAAGCAGTTAACAAAGGATGGGAGCACCCTGTCTAAGACAATAAGGATCGGGCAAAAGTGTTGAAGCCTGAAGAAGAGTGGAGCAAGGAGGAAGAAGATTCAGCACTTGGAAATTCCAAAGCCTTAAATGCCTTATTCAATGGCATTGGCAGGAACATATTTAGGCTTGTGCATCACTGTGAGCTGGCCAAGGATGTTTGTGATACTCTCAAAACTACTCATGAAGGAACATCAAAGGTGAAGATGTCAAGACTTCAACTTCTCACCACCATGTTTGAAAACTTGAGGATTAAGGAAGATGAAACCATTCATGAGTTTTACATGAACATCCTAGAAATTGCTAATACTTCTGGTGCCTTGGGAGAGAAGATGAGTGATGAAAAGTTGGTAAGGAAGATTCTCAGATCACTGCCAAAAAGATTTGACATGAAGGTTATTGCCATAGAAGAAGCTCAGGACATCTGCACAATGAAGGTTGAGGAGCTCATTGGTTCTCTTCAAACCTTTGAGATAGGAATGAATGATACAATTGTGAAGAAAAACAAAAGCATAACCCTGGTCTCAAAAACTGATAAAGAAGAAGAAAGTTATGAAGAATCTAAGGACAACTTATCAGAATCAATTGCTATGCTTGGAAGACAATTCAACAAAATTCTCAAGAAAATGGAAAACAGGCCCAGACCAATGTCATGGATTTGAAGGGTATGGACACATCAGAAGTGAATGCCCAACATACCTAAAGAAGCAGAAGAAAGGTTTCTCTATGTCCTGGTCAGATGAAGACTCAGGTTGTGAGTCAGAAGAAGAATCTGCAAAGCACATCACTGCTCTACCTGGAGTATGTGAAACTGAAGGAGGATCCAGTGATGAGGATCTGACATTTGAAGAGCTTGAAGCATCTTACAGGATGCTGTGTAAAAGGAGCACTGAAGTATGCATGGAAAATATACAGCAGAAGAAGCAGATTGAGGAATTAAAGACTGAAAAGGCAAGTCATCTAGAGATCATTGACACTTTGAAAAGTGAAGTCAGCCTACTCAACTCCAAAATAGAGCATATGTCCAAATCTGTTAGAATGCTGAACAGTAGCTCAAATACATTGGATGTCATTCTCAACAACAACAAGCACTCAGGGGATAGGACTGAGCTGGGATTTAATAAAGCTCAAAACTTTGAGACTAGCACCAGCCAAACAACTCCAAATCCCATGAAGTCAAATAAGATGTCCACGCAGATGTCTCAACATCATGACAAGAACATGATGAAAAAGAAATATCAAAGATGGAGATGCCATCATTGTGGAAGGTTTGGTCACATCAAACCTTTTTGCTACAAGCTGCATGGATATCCAAATCAGAGTTCTCAGCAACCCCCAAAGCAGAAGACAGAGGTCATCAAGAAAAATTGGATACCTAAAGCTAGTCTTCATGCTGATCAAATCTACAAATACATGCCTAAGAACAAGGTCAACAGGTAGTCTTGGAACTCTAGAGATGGACTCTACCCAGAGCAGATGCATCAAAGGAAACCTCACAACAGGCACAAATGGTCCAAGAAGGTTGTTGCCTCTATAGCTCATACATCTCTCAGAGTATCTGCTAAGGAAGACTGGTACTTTGACAGTGGCTGCTCAAGGCACATGACTGGACTGAAGAATCTGCTGGTAGACTTAAAGTCACACTCATCCAGATATGTAACCTTTGGAGATGGAGCAAAGGGAGAAATCAAGGGAGTTGGGACCTTGGACTGCTCAGGTGTACCAAGTCTAGATGATGTGCTGCTGGTAAAAGGATTAACTGCTAACTTGATCAGCATAAGTCAATTATGTGACCAAGGTTACAGTGTAAACTTTACCAAAACTGAATGCATAGTTTCTGATAAAGAACAGAAGGTTTTCATGAGAGGAGCCAGATCAAAAGACAACTTCTATATGTGGGAACCCCAAGATTTCAGCCTCACATAAACTTGTTCCTTAGCCAAAGAAGAAGAAGTGAAGCTGTGGCACCAAAGACTGGGTCATCTCCATCTCAGAGGAATAAAGAAGATCATATCTATGGAGGCTGTAAGAGGAATTCCAAGACTGAAGATTGATGAAAGTAAAATGTGTGGTGAATGTCAAATAGGCAAGCAAACCAAGATGTCACACCCAAAGCTCCAACATCTGACAACTTCCAAAGTTTTGGAATTATTGCATATGGATCTTATGGGACCAATGCAGGTTGAGAGTCTTGGTGGAAAAAGATATGCATATGTGGTTGTTGATGACTTCTCAAGATATACATGGATAAGCTTCATCAAAGTGAAGTCTGATGTGTTTGATGTATTCAAAGATCTGTGCCATAGAATCCAAAGAGAAAAAGCAAGCTGTGTGGTCAGAATAAGAAGTGATCATGGAAAGGAGTTTGAGAATAAAAAATTATCAGACTTCTGTTCTTCAGAAGGGATCAATCATGAGTATTCTTCTCCTATCACCCCTCAACAGAATGGGATTGTTGAAAGGAAAAACAGAACTATTCAGGAGTCAGCTAGAGCCATGATTCATGCTAAAAAGTTACCCATGTACTTTTGGGCTGAAGCTATGAACACAACATGCTACATCCACAATAGAGTCACACTAAGAAAGGGAACTTTATCCACCATCTATGAAGTCTGGAAGGGCAGAAAACCTACAGTCAAGTACTTTCATGTGTTTGGAAGTAAGTGTTACATTCTGGCTGATAGGGATCAAAGAAGAAAGATGGACCCTAAAAGTGATGAAGGGATTTTTCTTGGATACTCCATAAATAGCAGAGCTTACAGAGTATTTAACTCCAGAACCAAGGTTATAATGGAGTTAATAAATGTGATTATTGATGATGCCTCTGCAGATGTTGCTGATGATGTTGGAACATCTGCTGAAAATCAAACTGAAGTTAAAACAGAAATTGATAATCTTGATTTCACTTTAACTGAGGCAAGGTCAGAGCAATCCAATAAACCGCCCTCCATCAGAATCCAGAAAGATCATCCTAAAGATCTGATAATTGGTGATCCCAACAGTGGTGTCATCACTAGATCAAGAGAGATGATTTCAGGCTCCTATTTTGTTTCAAAGATAGAACCTAAAAATATCAAGGAAGCTCTGAATGATGAGTACTGGATCTCTGCTATGCAAGAAGAATTAGGCCAATTTACAAGGAATGAAGTATTGGATCTTGTTCCTAGGCCTGATGACATTAATGTGATTGGCACTAAGTGGGTGTACAAGAACAAGTCTAATGAGCAGGGAGTAGTTACAAAAAACAAGGCTAGACTTGTAGCTCAAGGATATACACAAATTGAGGGAGTAGACTTTGATGAAACCTTTGCACCAGTAGCAAGGCTTGAATCAATCAGACTACTCCTAGGAATTGCTTGTATCCTAAAGTTCAAGCTATTTCAGATGGATGTTAAAAGTGCCATTCTAAATGGGTACCTTAATGAGGAAGTTTATGTGGAGCAACCTAAGGGATTTGTTGATCCAAGCTGTCCAGATCATGTATATAAGCTAAGGAAGGCTCTGTATGGTCTAAAGCAAGCCCCAAGAGCATGGTATGAAAGACTGACCACTTTTCTCATAAAACATGGGTACAGGAAAGGTGGAATAGACAAAACCTTGTTTGTGAAGGATGAAGAAGGAAAGGTCATGATTGCTCAGATATATGTGGATGACATAGTGTTTGGTGGGATGTCAGACAAGATGGTTAAACATTTTGTTACTCAAATGGAGTCTGAGTTTGAGATGAGCCTAGTAGGAGAACTAACCTACTTCCTTGGACTGCAAATCAAACAAATGGAGGACTCCATGTTCATATCCCAAAGCAAGTATGCAAAGAACACTGTCAAGAAGTTTGGGATGGACAATGCAAGTCACAAGAGAACACCTGCCCCCACTCATTTAAAATTGACAAAGGATGACAAGGGTGAGAATGTGGACCAAAGCTTATACAAAAGCATGATTGGAAGCCTACTATATCTGACAGCTAGCAGACCAGATATAGCTTTTGCAGTAGGTGTGTGTGCAAGGTATCAAGCTGAGCCAAAAGTGAGCCATCTAAACCAGGTTAAGAGGATCCTGAAATATGTTAATGGTACATGTGACTATGGCATAATGTACTCTCATGGTTGTGAACCAATCCTCACTGGATTTTGTGATGCTGACTGGGCTGGAAGTGCTGATGATAGAAAGAGTACATCAGGAGTATGCTTCTTTCTAGGAAACAATTTAATTTCTTGGTTCAGTAAGAAACAAAATTGTGTATCCTTATCCACTGCTGAAGCTGAATATATTGCAGCTGGTAGCAGTTGTTCACAGTTGGTATGGATGAAACAAATGCTCACAGAATACAATGTCCCACAAGATGTCATGACATTGTACTGTGACAATTTAAGTGCAATTAACATCTCCAAAAATCCTATCCAACACAGCAGAACTAAGCACATAGACATCAGACATCACTTCATCAGAGACCTTGTGGAAGAGAAGGTAATCACATTAAAGCATGTAGCCACAAAGATGCAATTAGCTGACATATTTACTAAGGCTTTGGATGCTACCCAATTTGAAAACCTAAGGGGTAAATTGGGAATCTTCTTATGTGAAATATAACAGTTATGGAGAAGTGCCAGCATGTCTCATGACATTGTGTGGCATAATCACCAGATGGCAGCACCAGTCTTGTCAATAACTCAGTGTATTCCAAACTTAAAAATTCCACTAGTAACGGATTCTATAAGTGTGAAAACGTGCTCTCAGCTTCTCACATTCCCACTAGCTCCACTAAACATTTTGCATGCTACAGCTGAATCTCTAAGCTCATCAAAATTGATCAAACCTAACTCCTCTTCCACTACATTCGAAAAATGTCTCAACATCAAAACCCTAACTTCATTGATGAGGGTCTCAATCAAGAAGATGTAGTGCATGCAACTCCAATTTCAGTAGTACCAATGGACGCTACTCCTATAGATGAGATCAGAGGAAGCGTTCCTATTGCTCAAAAACCTAGAACTCCCAATGCAAGAAGAGCTAAGGAGCCTATTTTCAGCAAAAGCAAGGGAACTCCTTCATCTACAAGCACCCCTAAAGCTTCTGATTATGTGGATGCATCCATCAAACAACTTGTAAACATGATTCTTTCTGAACAAAGAGTTGTTCCTGGGGTGTCTGTTCCCTTGAACAGTATGCCTGCTCCTCAAGAAGAACCAAGCAATCAGGCTGAAGAGGACATACCTGCTCAACAGGATGTCCCAAGAAATGTTGAAGCATCTGAGGGCCATGACAAAGCCTCAAATGATCAAGCCACTGATGATAAAGCCACTGATGATCAAACTTTTGTTGATCAAACTGCTGAAAAAGAGGCTTCCCAACCTCCACCTGTTGAAAACCTAGATGATGACTCTGACACTGAGATCATAGCATCTGTCAACCCTAGCATAGCCAAGAGGCTTAGGGCTAGGAAGGAGAAGAAGCCTGCTGCACATGCAACTCCTGAAAAGAAACAGTCTACTCCTAAAAAGGACAAGATCAAAGTTGCCTTTGGACCTACTAAGCAATGGAGCAAGGTAAGAACCCAGAAGAGGAAAGCTACAACTCCACCTGACTCAGATGTTGAGGAGGATGTCCCAACATCCCAACCAAGGAAGAAGCCAACACCTCCCAGGACTACCTCTGCTGTTCCTGAAGCACCTCTGGACAATGTGTCCTTCCATCATGTCTCTAGTGTGAGCAAATGGAAGTATGTCTACCAAAGAAGGGTGGCTCTGGAAAGAGAGATGGGCAGCAATGCTTTGAAGTGCACTGAGGTAATAGACTTAATCTCCAATGCTTTCCTATTCAAAATTGTTTCCAATTTTTCTCCCTGTTATGAACTGCTGGTCAAAGAGTTCATAGTCAATCTGCAAGAGGGGTGTGCTGATGGGAAATCTGAGGATTTCAGGAAGGTTTATGTGATGGGGAGATGTGTTGATTTTTCTCCTAGGGTTATAAATCACTACCTGGGGAGAGAATCTGACGGGCCAAATGAACTGGGCAAAACTGACAACCAAGTCTGCAAGATCATCACAGCCAACCAGGTCAAATCATGGCCAGTCAAAGGAAAACTATATGTCAGCTTGCTAACAAGAAAGTATGCTATGCTGCATAGAATTGGAACTGTCAACTGGGTCCCCACCAACCACAATTCTTCTATAGCTACTGGGCTGGGAAGATTCATCTGTGCTGTAGGCACCCAAACAAATTTGGACTATGGGGCATATATATTTGATCAGACTTTAAAGCATGCAGGAACATCAGCAACCAAGCTTCTAATAGCTTTTCCCTCTCTGCTTTGTGGAATCATTCTCAACCAATATCCAGGCATCCTTACTGATAAGGATTCCATCTGCAAGAGAGAAAGTCCATTGTCCTTTCACTACAAACTGTTTCTGAGCCATCATGCTGCAGATGTTGAAGCTCCCAGTGGGACATCTGCTGGACCATCAAATGTCAAGACTCCTATATCCAAAGAAGCCCTAATTGAAGAGCTAAAGACAACTTGCAAAGAGCTGGATGAAAGGAAGAGAAAGCTAGAGGAAATAATTCAAAGGCTGGAGCTGGAAGAGGTTGCTAAGAATGCTGATGGATCTGATGCTGAGTCTGAGGATGAAGAAGATACTGAATATACTGAGTCTGAATGAAGATGTGTGTGGTGGAAAGTGTACTGCCTATTCTGCATTGTAATTTTGCTTTGTAATGTATTTTCTCTCTGCTTATGTAATGTTTGGCCCCAAATTTCCGTCTAACAAGGGGGAGAAGTGTACTGAACAACAATGTTTGCTGCTGTTTGCCTGTTTAATGAACAATGCTGAAGTTAATTCCTGTCTTCTGAACTAAGTTTTTTTGTTGAATGCTCATTGGTATATCAAAGTCTGTTGAACAAGTCATAGCAGTATACATACAGGTTTGAGGGGGAGCAAATTATTAGCTCTCACATGATTCAACAGAAAAGAACTATGCTGCACTCTGATAAAAGAACTCTGCTGCACTCTGATAAAAGAACTCTGCTACTCTCTGATAAAACCAGAAGATTGTGTTAGCCAAAAATTAGCAAAAGGGGGAGTTTGTAGATGTTAAGAATTGGCAGAATTTTTGACAAACAAGAGTAAGTGAACTTAGTTCAGGATGTCACACCAAATGTTGTGACATTGACAAATAAAGTAAAAGTTAATGAACTTAGTCAAGACATCAAGATGTCACACCAGATGTTGTGACATCGCATACCTGTTATCTTACTTAAATGATGCATAATAGAACTGAGTAAATTCAAGGGAGTTTATCTGGAATTAATTGAAAATAGATAAGCACTCCAAGGCGCATCTTTAGGGAGCTTAGTTATCTGGTTTCAGTATAACATAATAACTAACTCACCTTGATTCAAGGAGATAACATACTAACTAATCCTAATTCAAGGTGATGACTGTGGGATTTATCAGGTCTGGATAATTTGCAAAAAGCCCACAAACCAAGCATCTATTTAAGGATCTGAAACTCTCAGAAAAGAGTACGAATTTTAGAAGACCAAAAAGGGTGTTTGTGTTTTATAGCAGGTTTTAATTGTTTGTCACTTTATGAGATTTTAAGCAAAAAGTGTATTGTGTCTTGATTGAAACTTTTAAGTAAGATCAAGCTATTGTGTTTGAAGCGTGACTTCAATTTTATTAATCATTGTAAAAGATCACTGTGTGATTGAGGGGGAGTGAGTAGGTACTCATATCTAAGTTGTGTCTTAGGTAGAAATTGCCTTGGGTAGATATTAAGTGAAGGATTAAACTGGTTGGTTTAATTCCATAATTAATATTACTTATATTGGATTTCCTTCCTGGCTTGGTAGCCCCCAGATGTAAGTGTGGAGATACACTGAACTGGGTTAACAATTTCCTGTGTTACTTAATGTACCAGCACTTTAAGTTTTGTTTAAGTTTTCAATTGTTTAAACATCTGATTCGACATCACGTACCTGATCCCAGAATTTCAAAACCAAAAACTGTTCTTTTCCACCGCTTGCTGTTTCGTTTTCCAATTGGATATTAACACTGATAGACTTTTATGATTAAGATTTTTTTTGTCTTATTTAGAAAACTTTGTTTCTCTTTTTAATAAGGTTTTTATTATTATTTGGTACACCTTTTATTTAATTGGCTTTTTAAAGTGAATTTAATAGGGTTTTCTTTTCATAAGTTTGATCTCACACTACACACCAGTCCATAACACTCTTTTCTGTTTCTCTTTTCATACTTTCTTTTAATTATTTATTTTAATAGCATTTGTTTTAGTTTGATTTCTTTATTTAATTTCTTAAAATATTATGGTTGGGATGTTGCAATAGCTTTGGATTTATTTTCGTTTTGATTTTATATTTTCTTTTTAGGGTCTATGATATATCTGTGATTTCTTGATATTCGGTTTTAACCGACGTTATCAAAATTATTATGAGACCAATATTTTATTTCTTTTATTTCTAGTAGTTTATAATGTTTATATTTACTATTATCGTTTTAGTTATAGGGGCCAATGATATTAAAACAAATTAAATTATCTCCAATATTTTTAATTGGAGAATTTAGTTAATATGAGGCTTATTATTTAATTTATTATATTACTTAATTACAACAAAACAAATTTAATTTATTTTTTATTTTATCATATTGTTTTGATTATTCAATGTATTACTAAATTTATTATTAATTTAATTTAATTATTTATTTATAACCTTATTGCAATTTAATTTTTTACAATTTAATTTAATTCACTTATTTATGTTTCTCACAATTTATTGCTTTAATCGAATCGCAAAATAATGTAAGCCGAGCATCGTGCCTCGCCATCATTTTTTTCCGAACTCGACCCTCAAATATCTTTATAATTAAAATAACGGATTAATTGAATTCTGGAGTCTTGCATTCCTCGAATTCTTGAATGAACACTCCCAAGGCTCGCCCCGCGGGATGCGGTTCATTCGACTTTCCGTAATTTAAAATATTTAATACACATATCAAATAATGAAAGAATTGAATTCTGGAATCTCACATTCCTCGAATTCTCGAATAAATTCTCCTGAGGCCCGCCCCTCAAGACGCAGTTTATTTACCCTTTCATTCTTAAAAAAACCCTAATCGAATCAAACATTTTTTTCTTAAGCGAACATTATTTAAGTCCTTTCTATCTCAAACAAGCTAGCACTTCAGCCTCCTATCGCGAGCAGACAAGCCAACGCTTAGCAGTAGAATGCGATTTAAATAACTGTTCATCAAATCAAACCAATCAACCTTAGTACCACGAACTACGAAGCTCTGACTTTCCCATTGCACAAGGGAATACGTAGGCACACGGATCTTACTCCTTGCCAAGCACCCTAGGAACAAAATAACCCATTTTCCATATTAACCTTATAAAAGAATCTTTTGCACTTACATTTTATTATTCGAAGAAAACAGAAAGCATTAGTCAACATTAGATTGCAAGTTAAACTAAGAGGTTCCTGTTGAGTACAACGGACATAAGGGTTGCTAATACCTTCCCCTTACGGAATCGAATCCCGAACCTAGAATCTAGTTTCAAAGACCTTATTCTATCCATTTTTCTACAAAGGGTTTCTCGATATTTTCCCTTTCCTTAATTGGAATAAAATAAGTTCGGTGGCGACTCTGTTGTTTTAATTTTCATCTGCGGTATTTTCTTATCGCGAGGTCGTATTTTTCGAGGTGCGACAGCTGGCGACTCTGCTGGGGACATACAGAGAGTCAAGCATAACTTAGTTTACTTTGCGATCTATGTCGACTTTTCTTGTCTGTTTTCTTCACACTTTTTTATTTATGCTTGTTTATTCGCTCTTCTTATTATAATCATTATCATACTTGCTTGTTTGATCCTGGGACGACACCTGAGTTTTTGAAAAAGAAGAGGAAACACCTAGTTTAGAATTGGAAGTTATTAGTGTTAGTCTCCAAGGACTCGCTCCTTGCAAGCCTAGCATGAAAGCTCCCCCCAAAGAGTAGACCTATTCGTAGATCTTGTCATAACACAGCTAGCCTGTTACATGACTTGATTCATGAAAGGGCTGTGACTCTGGGACCACTTTTAGAACTGGTTTCAATGTTGGTAGTTGCGTAGTGTTAGTCTCTGAGGACCCGCTCCTCATACGGTTAACATGAGAACTCCACTCAAGGTAGACCTTATTGTTATTATCGTCATAATACAGCTAGCATGTGGTAGGACGTTAGTACGATCAACGTCCATGACCTTGAGTATCTTATCCATAACTATAGAAACTATCATGTGAGTGATTTTATGGGTAAAGAACTTAGAACAATCCTATAGGAGTCTACCTATACCGGTTATTTATTCGTTACTATGGTTAACCTCAGAGCAGATTATACTCGTGATCCTGGATCTTTTCTATGGAATGTGTACTTGATACTACATTCCAAGATGGAATAATAGAACAAGCACACCAAGCAAGGAGAACTTATCCAAGACTTGTTTCCAAAGGCAAGGGCCTAATTTCATTGACTTGTTGAATTTATTAGGTGTTTTAGTGATTAAAGATGAAGAAGTATTTTTTAGGGTTTTTCTTGTTGAAGATGACTTCATGATCCGACTTGTGCATCATGCTAGACAAATGCACTATTCCAAGATGGAATGAATACATATGCCCCATGGAATAAGGCTATAACACAAGAAGTCACTTCTTTCTTTATTAATGTTTTTTAGGTTTTTGTTTTGAGATGAGAAGAGAAAGAAACCAAAGGAGAAAAAATGGTAAAAGTCTAAAATGGGGAAAGACTAAACCTAATGTTATCATGCAAAAGAGTGGTCCTAAGGTTAGTGAGGTTTCAACTATCCTAAGAGAAAAGAAGAACCAAAGAAGAGCAAGAAGAGGGAGAAAGCTAGCAAACGACTTACTCCTCTAAAGAAGGTAAGTTGCTCCTAAAGGGGGAGGAAAATAATTGCAACACATGATGGCATAAGGCACATCAAAAAGCACAAGGATAAAGCACTTAAAAAAGATATAGGATGAAGAGTTGAAATGGGGATGAACATCCACACTTCTCTTACCATGAGCCCCTACAAGTGTTAGCAAAATCCAGCACATGTTCATTAATAACATCATGGAAATAACATGCTCAAAGTTCACACCAACCAAGATCAAACAATCATGCCAAACATTGCACATACAAGCATTTACGTGTCGAGAACACGGAAACATGCATCAATCAGCAAGAAAATCACCCAAACAATCATATTCAATGATCATATAATGATCCATGGCATTTAAAACAAGTATGGGGATCAAACATGCTTAAAATAACTCAAAAGTGGTTCACTGCATCAGTGTTAACCGGTTAACCAAAGCATTAACCAGTTAACCAGTCAAAACCTGCATAAAAACAGCATAATTCAGTTGCGTTAACCGGTTAACCAATTCGTTAACTGGTTAACGTTGTTAAAACAACAAAAATTCCTGCATAAAAAATCAGTTCAAAACAGCTTTTTCGATTAATCTCTCACCATACCAGTAAGCAATTGAGCATGAAAATAGTGTATCAATTCATATTAAATGGCATCATCAAGCTCATGAACATTAATACATAGATCCGGTTACAAATCAATCAATCAATTCAAGCAACACAAGCAAATACGCAAGCACACGGCGGATCTAAAGCACAAGCATGCAAATAAGCTAAAACAGATCTAGATCTGAAATTAACCAACCTACAAAGCTGAGGTTTGCTTTGGTAATTGTTGATCGAGTTGAAAACGATAGATCTCGCGCAAGACTTTGAAGATCCGGTGCTAAGCTTCACACTCCGTGCAAAATAAATGCAAGAACAAGATCTTGATGCAGAATTTTGGATCCAAAAGCACTTCTAGATCCCAAACCAGATCTGAATCACCAATTAAACCAGCAAAAAGAAGCAAGGAAGCTATGGATGGAGGTCTAGTTCCAATATCTACACACCTTAAGGCAAGGTTATGCGATCTTCAAAGAGGAACTTTGAGTGATTTGGAAAATTGGGAGAGAAAAGTGAGAGAATTGTGAGTGAGTTGAGTGAAAATTCAGAATGAGAATGAAAAATGAGAGGGAGCCCCCTCTTGGTTTGGAGAGCAATGGATTAAATATGGTTTAGGTTTGGGGCCCAAAAATTAGGCTTGGGATCCAAAATTATGGTTTGGCTAAGAGATTAGGATCTTGCAATGGGATTAGGCTTGGATAAGTGCTATAGATCCTTCTTTTTAATTCAAATGAATAAAAATCAGAAAATGGAAACTGGAACCAAATCACACATGCTGAATTTGCTGCTGAAAATTCAAAATTCGCATCCGTTAACCGGTTAACCAATCCATTAACCGGTTAATGCCAATGAATTTTGAATTTTCCCTCCTTTTGGTGGGAAACTTCAGGAATCACCCGGCGCCAACCATTTTGACCTAATTTTGATCCTCAATCCCTTCTTTAGGCTGTGACCCTGATGTCAACTTTGTAACCTGCCTTAAGAGCTTTGAATTTCCCTGATAATTGATCATATGCCTTATGCTGGAACATGCAAGTGCTATGCTTCATCTTTCTATGCAAAATGGTAAGAATATGATATGATAATGATGATTATGATATGATGATGATGCTAAATAGGAGAGGGAAAATTTGTGGTATTACACTTTTAGCTTCTTGATTTCACGATCCAAAATCCTAACCGGCAAAGCTTCCACTGTAAGGTTATCTCTTGCTTCCACCTCGTCCATGGGAATAACATGTGACGGATCCAGAACATACTTCCGAAGTTGCGAAACATGGAACACATCATGCAAATTCGAAAGATTCGGAGGCAATGCCACACGATAAGCCACAAAACCCACTCGTCCAGTAATCTGATACGGCCCAATAAAATGAGAAGTCAACTTCTTTGACTTCAAAGCACGGCCCACACCTGTAACCGATGTAACTCTAAAAAACACATGGTCTCCTTCCTGAAACTCAAGATCCTTCCTTCTCTTGTCATGATAACTCTTTTGTCTACTTTGAGAAGCTCTCATCTTCTCCCGAATAAACTTTAATTTTTCCGTCGTTTGTTGTACCATCTCCGGTCCAACTACCGTTCTCTCCCTGGTTTCATGCCAACATAAAGGTGTTTGACATCTCCGACCATACAAAACCTCAAATGGTGCCATACCAATACTCGAATAAAAACTGTTATTATAAGTGAAATCAAGCAACGCTAAATAACTATCCCAAACACCACCTTGCTCTAGCACACAAACACGCAACAAATCCTTTAACGATTGAATTGTCCTCTCGGTTTGACCGTCCATTTGCGGATGGTAAGCCGAACTCAATCTTAGCTTAGAACCCAAAGCCTTTTTCAAACTTTCCCAAAACCTCGATGTAAATCAAGGATCTCTATCCGATACAATACTCTTAGGAACTCCATGTAACTTCACAATCACAGAAACATAAATCTCGGCTAGCTTCTCCAAATAATAACTAATATCAATCGGAATAAAGTAAGCATATTTAGTAAGCCTATCCACAATAACCCAAATAGCATTATGACCTCTTTGCGTATTCAGCAAACCCGTAGCAAAATCCATCGATATACTATCCCATTTCCATTCCGGAATATCCAACGGTTTCATCAAACCACTAGGCTTCTGATGTTCCATCTTAGACTTCTGACAAGTCAAACACGCATACACAAAATGAGCTACATCTCTCTTCAATCCGAACCACCAAAAGATCCTCTTCAAATATTGGTACATCTTATTCGCTCCCGGATCTATACTTAAATTAATCCGGTGTCCCTCTTTCAATATCATATTTTTTAACTCCTCATCATCAGAAACACAAATGCGTCCACGGATTCTCAAAACTCCAAAATTATCAACCTTGAAATCCTCATTCTCATTCATCATCAAATCAACAAATTTCAAATCCAACTTTTTCTTTTCACAAGTTGCCAGAAAATCATTCGTAACACATAGCATACCAAGTCTCACACTTTTCGGCGTCATCTTGCAAACCAAACTCAAGTCTCTAAAATTCTCCAAAAGTTCCCATTCCCTTATCATCAATGTGGACATATGCAACAACTTACGACTCAAGGCATCGGCCACCACATTCGCCTTACCCGGAGGGTAATTCAAACCAAAATCATAATCCTTCAAAAGTTCTAACCATCTTCTTTGTCTCATGTTCAATTCCTTTTGATCGAATAAATACTTCAAACTTTTGTGATCACTAAAAAATTCAAATCTTGCACCATAAAGATAATGCCTCCAAATTTTTAGAGCAAAAACCACAGCCGCTAATTCCAAATCATGCGTAGGATAATTATTTTCATGCACCCTCAATTTTCTTGAAGCATAAGCTACAACTTTTCCATATTGCATCAAAACACCACCTAACCCAAACAATTAAGCATCACAAAACACCACAAATGATTCCGTCGGATTCGGCAAAATCAAGATTGGAGCCGTTGTTAACCTTCTCTTAAGTTCCATAAAACTTTCTTCGCAATGGATATCCCAAATAAAAGCCTTTCCTTTACGAGTCAATTGCGTTAATGGAAGTGCCAACTTTGAAAATCCTTCAATAAACCTTCGACAATAACCCGCCAAGCCTAAAAAGCTTCGAATCTCTGTAACCAATCTAGGAACTTCCCATTTCATTACCGCATGAATCTTGGATGGATCAACACTAATACCACCATCGGAAATAACATGCCCAAGAAAACCTACCTTCGACAACCAAAAATCGCACTTTGACAACTTAGCATACAATTGCTTCTCTTTCAAAATCTGTAACACAATTCTTAAATGCTCTTCATGCTCTTCTTGAGACTTAGAATAAATCAAAATGTTGTCGATGAACACAACCACAAAACGATCCAACTGTTCATGAAAAATATGATTCATGTATTCCATAAACACACCTGGCGCATTAGAAACTCCGAATGGCATCACGGAATACTCGTAATGACCATGCTGTGTCCTAAAAGCCGTCTTTTGAATATCCTCCTCTTTCACACTAATCTGGTGATATCCTGATCTCAAATCAATCTTACTAAAAACATGCGCACCAACCAATTGGTCCATCAAATCATCGATCCTCGGAAGTGGATACTTGTTCATAACTGTCACCTTGTTCAACTGTCGATAATCAATACATAACCGCATACTTCCATCCTTCTTCTTTACCAACAATACCGGCGCACCCCAAGGAGAAACACTCGTCCTAACAAACCTCTTGTCCAACAAGTCATTCAACTGCTTCTTCAATTCTACCAACTCTGAAGCTGACATATGATACGATGCCATCGAAATCGGTCTAGTACCCGGAACTAGATCAATAGAAAACTTAACTTCTCTTTCCAGCAGTACATCCTTAATATCATCCGGAAACACTTCGGGAAAATCACACACCACTGGAAACCTACTCATCTCCACTTCGCCTTCCACTGACAACGATGAAAACAAACCAAACAATTGAACTTCGTCCACTAAAATTTTCTTCAACTCTTTCGTGGATAAGAAACTCCCTTCTTCATCATCATCCAAAGAAAGAAATCTTACTAACTTATGATAACAATCTATATGAACTCGATTAAATTACAACCAGTTCATACCCAAGATCACGTCCAAAACTTCCAACGAAAAACAAACTAAATCCATAACAAAATCTTTACCATACATGGTCAAAGAACAACTTACACACACCAAAGAAGTAGTTACCAACCCTGAAGCAGGACTCTCAATAACCATCTCACCACCCCAAGAAGATATAAACAAATTCAAATGCTTAGCATACTCAAGAGAAATAAACGAATTAGTCGCTCCCATATCAATAATAGTAACTAAAGGCGTACTATTAATAAAGCATGTACCTTTAATCAAACGGTCTGCACTAGTAGTGTCCTTCCCTGCTAATGCAAACACCTTTCCGCCCGCCTGAGCTTGCTTTGGCTTAGTACACTTAGTACTAATGTGACCCACTTCTCCACAATTGAAGCACTTCACAACATTTCTCCTACACTCGGTAGTCGCATGTCCAAGACCTCCACAGTTTGAACATTTCACAATATTCTTCCCACACTCAAAAGACTTTTGGCCTAAATTGCCACACTTGTAACACTTAACGAGACCATAACTCCCTCCACCAGATCTCCTATCAAAGTTTCCCTTATGTTTTCCCTTATCAGTGGGTGTCACATAAGGTCCACTCCTAGCTTGTTGCTTACCCTTCCTCTCATTCACACTCTTGTAATGTGTAGAACATGCTCTGCTATCTTCTTCAAAGATTCTACAACATTCAGTCAAATATGAAAACCTTCTAATTCTCTAATATCCCACAACTTACTTAATCTCAGGACGCAAGCCATTCTCATACTTAATGCACTTAGAAAACTCAGCAGTAGCAGCAGCATAACGAGGATGAAACTGAACCAATTCCACAAACTTAACAGTATAGCCAACCACTAACATACTACCTTGCTTTAGTTCAAGGAATTCCATCTCTTTTTTTCCCTTCACACTCTCAGGGTAGTACTTCCCTAAGAACTCAGTACGAAAAACATCCCAAGTTATCTCTTCATCATCATCCTCAAGGGTTTGACTTCTACCGACCCACCAATCATCAGCTTCATCCTTCAGCATGTGAGAATCAAGCCTCGCCTTACTCTCTTCAGCATAGTCCATGACTCTGAAGATTCTTTCAATCTCCTTCAACCAATTCTGAGCACCATCAGGATCAAATCTTCCTTTGAAGACCGTGGGTTGATTCTTTCTGAACTCATCATTAGTATTCACATTCGGCGCTCCCTGCACCGCCCTAGCCATTCCTTCCAAAGCAACAGCCATAGCATTTTCGTTTCTACCAGCCATATTCTGATTGTTCCCAAAGACAACAACAAGATTAAACAAAAGTTCAATCATAACAACATTAAGACAAACACAACTGACTCGAACACTGGCTTTGATACCACTTAATGTAACACCCCCTTTCTATACCCCAAATATGAAATTAAATTACTTAGGCACATATTAAAAATTCCATCAGAGTATATTCGAAATATGGTATAAAAGAGCAATGCCACATTATACTTGAAATCAAACCACATTACACCTGCTCATAATAGATATGCAACAATAGGGTAATTTCCAAACGATAACTAATTATCCAGCGAAAACATTTCAACAACATCAAAACATATATATTTCCATTCATATATATATATATATATATATATATATATATATATATATATATATATATATATATATATATATATATCAACAAGTTTGATGCCAACAACAATATTCATGTCTATACAAAACATCCATCCAAAAGATACATGTACACAATGCATCACAACAATGGCGCTAAGCCAACCTAACTACCCGGTGCTACATATCAGAGCCGACCGACCAAAAGATGAAGACGAGCTTCACAAAAATTTCCACCCAGCAACCTACTCTGCAATGCCTCGTAGAGCATCATAAAACAGCAGAAGGGTGAGAAACATTATCATAATAACATTGCATATAATTATATATCTCAACATATAAAATACACATAAAACATATTCTCACCACAATTCATACCTCATCACCTATACACATCGCAATGTGTACATACACAAATCAAGCATGTTCATCATGCACCAATCCACTAATTCACATAAACTTACATTATTTATGTTTATTCCTCAATTCTATTCATTCTGCATAAACATACGTCTAGCTATGTTTAATCACACATAAACATTACAAATGTATAAATCACATACATATACATATATCAAACATGCATATATACAACAAGTATGTTTCATCACACATACTATCATCTCCATAACACTCCAAATAAACATATGCACATTCATGTTTATTTCTGCATATCATAATTAAAATTATAAAATGCAACTCATAGAGACCGACACACGACTCTATGCAGATGCAATGCGGTACCGACTCAACATTTCAGTAGGTTCACTCAGGAACAAAATAGAATCATCGCTTGTTACATAAAGTAACTCCCCGTCGGGCACACGATGTTCCCCATTGCTCACACCCCACATGGGCACACAATGTTTATGGATTGCTCACACCCCACATGGGCACACAATCTGATTGCTCACACCCCACACGGGCACATAATTAATGTGAATAAATCACCCATCACTCACACCCCACACGGGCACATGATGTTTCTGGATTGCTCACACCCTACACGAGCACACAATCCGATCACTCACACCCCACATGGGCACACGACCTTGCTGTATTCATCGCTCACACTCCACATGAGCACACGATGCTACAACGGATTCATAAAGAATCCCACAGCACAAGAATGCATACATTATGCTTTACATGCAAAATGACACACAACATTCTTGAAAATGCATATGTTATACACAACATAATTATGAATTCATCTCATTCAATTAACATACATTGACATTCAATTCAAACAATGTATTCATTTGCCAAACGACCACAACATCACATCAACCCACATTTCCATAATTAATTCATTTACGTTTTTATCGGAAAAGTCGGCTAAAAACTACATTTCTTAGCATCATTAGTTTCTACGTGTTTCTAGATTCGAATCGATATAAGGAACACTCAAAATGGATAGTCGAAACTAATGCTACGGATTAAAACACAATTGTCTCAAAAACCTATAGGCTCGCTGAGCGCCCACTTGCTCGCTAAGCGAGAATCTCCCTGGAACTTTCGCTGAGCGAGGGATAGCTCGCGGAGCAACCACTGTGAATTCCAGAATTTCTCAGTTGCGAACAATCAACTCCAAACACCCCAAATCTCCAAAATACTTCCATAAACATGATCTAAAGCATATATCTAACATCATACTTCGATTATAACGATATCTAACCGATTAATCTACCAATTTCTCACATTTTCTCTAAAACCCTAACTATTCATCTTCTCTAAACTTCCATCAAAACCAAAACTCAACCAACCAAACACACACATAATCATACACAATATTAAGATAACAATGCTTATCACCCTTACCCGATTATTTCGATTCCTAGGAGAAATCTTGAAGCTTTTCCAACTTTCCCTCTTTTCTCTTCTCTCCTTTTCTTTCTTCTCTTTTTCTTTCTCTTCTTACCAACTTTTTATTTCACTCTTTCTCACTCTCTTATATTCTCTTTCTTTCTATTTCTATTTTCTACTCTTTCCAACCAAATATCATTTTCTCACAAAAATACCAATTCTACTAATTTCTAACTTATCTCAAATTAACAAATATCTAAAATACCCTTCAATTCAATTTTACCCGAAAATCCACAAAACGGTAAAATCACATATCACACCGACATATCACATTAATTCCTCAACATATCATATCATCATGATAATTTCACAAATAAAACAAGTATTATAGAAATAAAATAGTAGACTCTACAAAATTGGGAAATAATCGAATCGGGGTGTTACGCTAACACCTTCCCTTTATATAACCTACCCCCCAAACATAGAATTTTTAAAAGGTCTTTCCTGTTCTTTTATACCCTTTCCTATTGGATAAAATAAAAGTCGGTGGCGACTCTTGCTATCCTCAACATAAATAAAGACGTTAGTTTTCCCACCGTGTTACACTATGTTATAGATTGTGCACTTGCAGTTAGTAACCGTTAGACTCAGAAAGTCACGACCATCTTCCCAAAAGTCTTTAGCCATGTTAATCTCATTGATCTTGGTTCTAGCCATCTCTTGTAAAGTTCTGTTCTTTCGTTCTACAACTCCATTTTGTTGTGGAGTTCTAGGACAAGAGAAATCACGAGAGATGCCATTTTCATTAAAAAATAATTCCAATTTTGTTTTTCAAATTCTCCACCATGATCACTTCTGACTTTTACAATTCTAAACTCTTTTTCATTTTGAACTTGTTTGCAGAAGGTATAAAATACAAAGATTGACTCGTCCTCGTGTCTAAGGAACTTTACCCATGTCCATCTACTATAGTCATATATGATCACTAATCCAAACTTCTTACCATTGATAGAGGCAGTTTTCACTAATCCAAACAAACCAATGTTTAGAAGTTCTAATGGGTTAGATGAAGAAACAACATATTTTGATATGAAAGCATGTTTAGTAAAATTTCCTTTCTAACATGCTTCACACAGAGCTTCTGAGTTGAACTTCAAATTAGAAAGTCCTCTGACCAGATTGAGTTTGTTAATCTGAGACAATCTTTTCATACTAACATGCCGCAACCTTTTGTGCCAGACCCATTTCACATTGTTAACAGACATAAGGCATTTCACATTCTGAATTTTTAGTTCAGAAAGTTTTATTTTGTAAATGTTGTTCTTTCTCTTCCCATTAAAAATGATAGTTCCATCTTTCTGACTAACAGCTTTGCAAAACTTTTGATTAAAGATTATATCATAACTATTATCATTTAATTGACTTATTGATAGAAAATTATGCATTAATCCATTAACTAACATAACATTAGATATAGAGGGAAGAGTACTGTTACTAATGGTTCTAGAGTGAATGATTTTTCCTTTCTGATTGCCTCTAAAACCTACGTAGCCTCCAAATTTAAGCTCAAGACTTTGGAATATATGCTTTCTTCCTGTCATGTGTCGCGAGCATCCAGAGTCCAGGTACCAAGATTGGTGTTTCAATCTTGTTGTTAAAGACATCTGCAACTTAGAGAATTTTATCCTTGGGTACCCATATCTTTCTGGGTCCTTGTTTATATTATATACTATTATTGATGAGATTTGAATGCAGATGTAGCACACGTCCCAGTGGTTGAGGCTTGTGTGTTTGAGGTATGGAGACCTGGGTTCGAATCCCAAGCTCCCCCCCTAATTTTGTGCGCTTTTCTTTCTTTTCTTTTTCTATTTTTATACATAATATTTATTAACTTAATTAACTAACTAATAACCATTAATATAATTAAATCACTTCTAATCTTTTTCCAAAAAATAAATTTCATAAATAAATATAAATTTGTTTTTCTTACATAATATATTTTATAAAAAAAATTATTAGTTTTTTTATTAAACTTATTAATTTAATTAGGTTTGGGTTAATTTAACAAATCCTGATTTTTTTCTAATCAACCCTAATTTTAAAACCCTAATCAAATCCTGATTTTTCTTTAAACCCTAATTTTTTTCATAAAAAATAATTTCTTTTCTAATTTCAATTAATTTACTTTATTTTTATTATATAAATTTTTTTTCCGCTTGATTTTGTAATTGCTTCTATCTTGTAATAGCTTAGATTTATTTTCCATTTTTATTTTCCCTCTAAAAAATGTATCCCCCTCCCTTAATGTAATAGCATAGGATCTTTATTTCGGCTTTTAAATTTCTATAATTAATTGCGTGGGTAGTAAACCTAGGGTGTGAAAAGAAATAATTGAATAAACGTACTTAGAAAATTAAATTCAAGATAAATATCTGAAAATAACACTCACACACGTAAGTCGATCATTTTATGATCGCCATCTACACCTCCTAGGGTTTCCCCTCTTGGGTGCCTTTAATATGGTCAAGTCCCTCGAACGTGGGGGTGTCTTAAAAGCAAAGTCCCTTCACAGATAAATCATCAATTCCCTATAAATTCAAATGATCATAAGTCCCTTCGAGGTTGCCTACGGAATAATGATCTTGTCCCTACGAATAAATGATGATAGTCCCTACGAGTTGCTAAAGACACCCTTACAAGTTGCCTTCATTGACCATACGATGACCCTACGCCCGTCCTTTAATCATATCCAAGGTAATGACTACTTACTCCTTAATAGTAAGGGCAATTTTACCCTTGAAAGGAAATAGAAAAACATGAAAGACCAACTTAGGGTAGGTGTAAACACCCCAAACTTGCCCTCACTCATTTCACCATGGCTTGTGATCTTTTCATGTGCATAAGTTCAATCATAAGCATCTCATATTGCATTTTTGATTCATTGCATTGATTCAAAGCCATCTGCATCTAGGGTTTGTGATCTGAGCCATCCCTGAGCCATTTGAGCCACTCCAAAGGTCTTCAATCATCTCAAAGGGGTCCATGTATGTTCAAGCATCATATTATATCCCCACAAGGTCAAGGAAGTCAAAGAATCACAAGAACTGAGAAAGGCATGGAAGCAGAGCCAGGCTTAACTGCACAGATGACCTAGAATTAGGGTTTTGGTTTCAGAGGCCATAACTCAAAATTTTTGGGTCATTCTTGTTTCTATTGGTCTCTATATGTTATGAGGATCATGCATATCAATTTTCATGAAGAAATTCAATGGGGAAGGAATCTGATCAAGAGATGACTTCTTGAGCAAGTCAGTGCAAAATCAGGGCATCTGGGGCCCCCAATGACCCAACCAAAGGGGTTTCTACATCATTTTGAATGTTTATGATCTTTATTTGATCATAAAAGATGTTAGAAGTTCACAAAATTGAATAATTTCAAGCCATTTGCAAAGTTGCCTTTTTGGGAAAGTGACTTGTAATGAAAACTTGCCATTTTGGGAAAGATTTTCAACCTCCTCTTTTTGATTCAAAAATGCTTCAAATGAGAAAACTTTGTCATGAAAATTGTAGAATGGATCCTCCCATTTTCAAAAAGTACAAGAACTCATTCTAATTCATTTTGGATCAAGAGTTATGGCTTGTCAAAGTTGGGAAAAATCACTTATTTTTCACTTATGCACCCAAAGAGGAAAGTTGCAAAACTTCATGCCAAGGCCAATTGTGACTTCAAATCAACTTCTAAGCATTACACAAACATAAGTCATGACCTAAAATTCATAATGCACCAAAGAATTGCTCATTTTCATGCCTTGGTCATTAAGAAACTTCAAAAGGGCCAAACTTTTTGAAATTTGCAAAACCTCACATAAACTCCAATCCACTTGCAAATTGTCCTCAAATTCATTTCCATGGTCATCCTTGAATCAAGCTGCAGCAGACATGCCTTTGCCCTAGCCCTGAAACAGCCCATACCTCAAAAGACACCTAACATTGACTTTTGGCAAAATGGACCATACCAATCAAGCTGTGCCACCAACAACTCTCTGCCCTATCACAGCTTGATATGTGGACTAAAAGAGACTCAAAAGACACAAGAAGCAAGCCTGAAACCACAGCATTGCTAGAGTTCACAAAAATCCCTCTTTATGCATTTTTCTTCGAATCTCAATACACAATCATCAAACCTCAAAACCAACTTCACCATTCATTCAGAAAAGCTTCATAGAGCATAAACCACCCTCCATCTTGCCCTAAAAAGCCCACAAATAGAAATACGATTTTTCACTCTCCTTGGTCAGAACTTCATCAATCTTACAAACCAGCCACAATACACTCCAACTAAGCCTCAAAGCATCTTCAGGGAGATCATTGGAGGGACTTTGAAGCAAGGAACTGGCCTGAAAGCTCCTGGATAGAAAGCTCCATCTCAGGTAGTCATGAGAATCATTTTTTCCAGAAGCTCTATTTTAAGTTATTAAATGGTTAAGCTTGTTCCCCTGAGTGCATTGAGCTTTGTATTTTTAAAAATGGTTGAGAAATGAAGTTGTATGGTTGTTCTAAAATTTCTGCCATTTTTGAATTTTTGATTCGAATCTTGTTTGTGAGTGAAAGGAAATGGAGTTTGATGTTAGGGATGAGTTTAGGGAGGTGAGGGGAAGCAATCTGGAGCTTTAGAGCTCTAGAAATGGCCTAGGGAGTGATTTGGAAAAATCTCAGGGGAGGTGTGGCCGGAGAAGATGACCGGAGGTCATTTCCGGCCACCTGAAAGTCATTAATGCCTTAATTGTGATTAGGACTCAGTTTGAATGTGGGCCGTAGATCCCGTTGACCCACGCGCGAATGAGTGGACCAGATTCACCATTAAACCCTAATCCTGATTTATTAATTTAATTAATTAGGATTAAAATTAGTTTTAGCCAGTTTGAATCTGGGCCATAGGATCTGGCGCCAGTCAATTCCCTCCAAATCCATTTGAACCTCAGCCTCTGGATGCGCATACTTTCCATTTTATTTATTTTTATTTCATTTTGTTTGTATTTTATTTCTACGAATTATTAAAAATAGCAAAACATATTAAAAAATTCTGAAATTTTTTGTCAAACCTTTTATTAATTTTCAGAACCCAAAAATATTTTTTTTTTTTTTTGCATTAAAAATTATTTTTAAATCATTTAAATGTTTATTTTTAATTAGTTAATGGAAATTAATTAATTAAAAATGCATTTAGGTATTTAAAAATCACAAAAAAAATTCATATTGCATTTTGACATATTTAGAAACATTATCAAACTCTCAAAACAAATTTATTTTTGGTTCTTGACCTATTTTGATAATTTTCATTGGAATTAAAGTTGTTTAAAGACAATATTTTGACCCTAACTTGAAAAAATCCATTCTGCCTAACCATGAAGAGTTTGATAATGGTTCTTCTTGCATTGCATCCTTCATAGCATGTAGTTTTTAGGGTAAAATTGGTTTGAATTTATCTTCCTTTTTAAATTTGATGTGCATTTTTCCTTTTGAGGTACCTTGAAACCCTAGTTGACTTGAGAAATTCATAACTTCCATTAGGTTTAGATTTAGGTCCCATCCTTTGGGCAGTGAACTTATGTAGGGTTAGGGTTCCTTTGATCCCATTTTCAATTTTTTGTCAAGTTATTTGCTTCTGATTTTGAATTTTTGTGTTGCATGTTGTTCATAAACCCTAATTTGTGCCTTCACTTGCATCCATTTCTCATATGCTTGCATTCAAGAACATGCCATGACATTTTGTGCATCCACATGATTCATAAGACATCTTAGGACATATTAGAATCATGTTTGATCATTGCATCATTCATTTGCCATGTTGTGCATTCATTGCATTTCATAAACTTTCATGAACTCTTTATAGTTCAAAGCATGCTTCATTTGCATCCTCATCCTTGTATGATCATCCACAACTCTTGACATGTGTTTGCATCATCTCTTAGCATCATTAACATCATGTGTATGCTTCTGACTTTGGTTTGCATCATTGCATTTCATCTCATTCTCATTGCATTTCATTTCTTTTGCTAACTTTTCAGGTGGTAAGTTGTTTTGAGGAGTGAATTTTCCTTCACTTCTCACAATCTCTTCTCATCTCTCTTATGCATCATTGCTGCATCTTATCTTTGTACTAGAGTGAGCTTGCTCATTCATGCTCTTTCCCACTTTCTTCCTTTAGGCAACTTGTCTTCTTAAGTGAAGCAAGTTGTCTTGCTTCTCTCTGTTTCTTTCTCCTTTCATCTGCTTCTTTCCTTGGTGGATCTTTGAAGATTCTTTCTCTCTTAAGCCTCACAAACCCTAGGATCTCCAAGTATGATAACAATTAGGGTTTTATTAGTCTCCCATTTAGCTTTTACCTTTATGTCATCTTTGAGTCTTCTCTTTTCATCTCATAATCAAGGACTAAACCCTAAAGGTTTTAAGGCTTTGTGATTAAGCTTATGCCTGCATCCTTCTATTAGGATGGAGTGTATAACTTTAACCCTAAGTGTTAAACCCTTAATGTGTTTAAACCCTTTAATCAATTCACTTAATAATCACTAAGACATCAAGCTTGTAACTTGGGCCTTGCATTAGGGTTCTAATTCTTCCTTAATTGGTTAAGAAGGACTAACCCTAGTGTTAATGGACAAGTCCCCCTCAAGTTGTCTTAAAAACCATAAAAAGTCACTTCTTCACCTTATCATTAACTAAAATCCACTCTAATAAAGGCTTTGTTTTGTCATGAGGTTAATCCCTAATCATGGATTAAGTTGAGGAGCTTTCCTCAGCTTAAATGTTCTCATCTATTATCCTTCTATTAGGATGGTGTAATGAGCCCATTAAATCCTTGATTATGACTTAAACTCATTACTTAACACTAAACTAAAACAACAAAAACATCTAAATAATCACAAGTAGGTTAATGATCTTAATCCTACATCATGATGATTAAGTGTGAGGTGCTTACTTCATACTTAAGGTATTCTCATTACCCCTAATCAGAGGGAGGATGTGATGAGTTTACTAACCCTTGGTTTAGGCTTAAGCTCATTTTCTTATGACAAACTTCAAAAAGCAATAAAAGACTGAAAACACAAAAACAAACAATAATCGTCTCCTTCGGGATTCTTTTCTCATCACACTCATTCACAAACGAGAACTCGCTTCTTCCGTCTAATGCAAGACAGTTTGCACCTGAGCCAGACAGGTCATACACTTGAGCATAGACAAGTAAGCAGTTCACAAGTCAATTTACCTTTCAGTCTCTTTGAGTCGAACTACGGCGTTCTGACTTCCTCATTGCACGAGAGGATACGTAGGCATAACTTAACAGTTATCGAACAAAAGTCTTTGTGTATTCCCCCTCTTTCAGCATTATTCTTTAAGCCTCATAGTATTGAGCATTTCACTCTTGTCCTTACACTGACACTTCTCTTATACACTTCACATTTCTTTTCACACTGACACTTGCATTCTTTCCAGCTTTGATACACAAATTGCACTGACACTACCCCTTTAAAACACAAATCTTTTAAGCGTGGATCCCGTCGAGTACAGCGGACAATCTGGGTGCTAATACCTTCCTAGGTTGTAACCAACCCCCTTTCTCAGTCTCTCTGGTTCGCAACCGTCTTATCCATCTTTTCTTAGGTTTATGCAGCATTACCTTTCCTTCGGGATAAAAATTCCTAGCTGGCGACTCTTTTCTTTCTGAGTTCACCCTTGTGTGTTCTCTCTCCTTTCCCCGACCGTTCGCGTCTGTACCCCATTTGACCTGGGCCTCATTTGGTGGGAGCGACAGTAGGTAGCACTTAATTACATGGTAACTCTTTCAAAACTCTTATTCGCACCCACTTTCAAAATATTTTCAAACTTAAGACCTTGTATACATCGATACCAGGATCATTACAAAGAACTTTTGAAAATCTTTTCTAAACACACATTACACTTTCTTTTTCAAACAAATAAGTGATCTAAGTAACTAAGAGCCCATGAATAACCATGGATATAAATGGTGCTAACACCTTCCCTTTATATAACCTACCCCCCGAACTTAGAATTTTTAAAAGGTCTTTCATATTCTTTTATACCATTTCCTATTGGATAAAATAAAAGTCGGTGGTGACTCTTGCTTTCCTCAACATAAATAAAAAAGTTAGTTCTCCCACCGTGTTACACTACGCGATAGATTGTGCACTTGCAGTTAGTAACCGTTATACTCAAAAAGTCACGACCATCTACCCAAAAGTCTTTAGCCATGTTAATCTCATTGATCTTGGTTCTAGCCATCTCTTGTAAAGTTCTGTTCTTTCGTTCTACAACTCCATTTTGTTGTGGAGTTCTAGGACAAGAGAAATCATGAGAGATGCCATTTTCATTAAAAAATAATTCCAATTTTTTTTTTCAAATTCTCCACCATGATCACTTCTGACTTTTACAATTCTAAACTCTTTTCCATTTTGAACTTGTTTGCAGAAGGTAGAAAATACAAAGTTTGACTCGTCCTTGTGTCTAAGGAACTTTACCCATGTCCATCTACTATAGTCATATATGATCACTAATCCAAACTTCTTACCACTGATAGAGGCAGTTTTCACTAGTCCAAACAAACCAATGTGCATAAGTTCTAATGGTCTACAGGAAGAAACAACATATTTTGATATGAAAGCATGTTTAATAAACTTTCCTTTCTAACACGCTTCACACAAAGATTCTGAGTTGAACTTCAAATTAGAAAGTCCTCTGACCATATTGAGTTTGTTAATATGAGACAATCTTTTCATACTAACATGCCACAACCTTTTGTGCTAGAACCATTTCACATCGTTAACAGACATAAGGCATCTCACATTCCGACTTTTTTGTTCAGAAAGTTTTATTTTGTAAATGTTGTTCTTTCTCTTCCCATTAAAAATGATAGTTCCATGTTTCTAACTAACATCTTTACAAAACGTTTGATTAAAGATTATATCATAACCGTTATCATTTAATTGACTTATTGATAAAAAATTATGCATTAATCCATCAACTAACATAACATTAGATATAGAGGGAAGAGTACTGTTACCAATGGTTCTAGAGCCAATGATTTTTCCTTTCTGATTGCCTCTAAAACCTATGTAGCCTCCAACTTTAAGCTCAAGACTTTGGAATATATGCATTCTTCCTGTCATGTGTCGTGAGCATCTAGAGTCCAGGTACCAAGATTGGTGTTTCAATCTTGTTGTTAAAGACATCTGCGACTTAGAGAATTTTATCCTTGGGTACCCATATCTTTCTGGGTCCTTGTTTGTTACAGCTTACCTAATTCTTCTTGAGTTTAAGTTTCTCAAAAGAATTTGTAGAACAAGATGACTCACTAGTATATTTTAAATCATGCTTGTGTCCATATGTAAAATGAGAGTTTAAAAGTGTGTATTTTATGACCATGTCATCAACTTGTTTATATTTATCTGGGGTTTCTCCTTTAGGTTTAACGTTTCTTATGCCTCTTCTACCATTTCAACTAACTCCATAAATCATTGAGGCAATTCTTCTTTTGTCTATGTTTTAAGCTAGAATATTTTGAAAACTATGATCATATTGTTTTATGATGCTATCAGAACTAGATAGAACTTCTTAGTCAGATTCATTCCGAGCTTTATGTTTTTCAAAAGAGTTTTCAAGTTTTGAAATGATTTCTTTCAACTTAGAGTTTTCTGCTTTTAGTTTCCTAGTTTCTTCAGATTCATATACTAAACTATGTTTCAGGTTTTTGTATTTGAATTAATGTTTTTGATATTTTTCAAGAATTTCTGAGATGTTATCTTCTAATTGAGTTCTAGATAGTTTAGAGAATACCTCTTCTATTTCTGAATCTGATCCAGATTCTGATGAGTTGGTATCATCCGATATGTTGGCCATTAAAGCGATGTTGGCATGCTCATCTTCTGATTCTGATTCAGCTTCAGAAGATTCTGAGTTATCCTAAGTAGTCATAAGACTTTTTTTCTTGTCTCTGTTGAATTTCTTCACATGATTTTCTTTCTGTAGTTTAGGACAATCACTTTTGTAATGTCTAGGTTCCTTGCATTCATAACACATTACTTCTTTGCTTCTGGACTTCTTGTAACCAGAGGATGATTCAGAGTAATTACTTGATCTTCTGGGGTTTCTGAATTTCTTTTGTCTGTGCTTCCAGAGTTGTTGAACCCTTCTGGAAAGGAGTGATAATTCGTATTCTTCTGATGAGCCGCTAGAGCTTTCTCCTTCTACTTGAAAAGCTTTAGATTCAGATTTGTTAGATTTAAGAGAAATGGACTTACCTTTCTTATGAGGTTCATCTTCTTCAAGTTCTATCTCGTGACTCCTCAAAGAGATGATCAATTCTTCAAGAGATATTTCATTCAGATTCTTTGACAGTTGTAAATCAGTGACCATGGGTCTCCATGCCTTTGGCAAGCTTCTGATTATCTTTTTCACATGATCTGCTGTTGAGTATCCTTTGTCCATAACTTTTAGATTAGTGACCTCTTAGATATCTTCTTCCATTTTGAACGCTTCATACTTCTGAATGAGTGCTAGAGCTCTGGTCTCCTTAACTTGAGTGTTTCCCTCATGCTTCATTATCAGAGATTCAAACATATGTTTGTCAGATTCTCTGTTAGTGATATTCTCATACTCTGTGTATGAGATGGCACTCAATAGAATTGTTATGGCCTTGTGATGATTTCTGAACTCTTTCTTCTATTGAACTATCATATATTTTCTTTCAATCTTCTGACCGTTATCTCCAACTGGATGAGTGTAACCATCAGTTACCATATCTAAGAGGTCTCCATAAAGATCCAGAAAGAAGCTTTCCAGAACATCCTTCTAGTAGTCAAAGTTTTCACCATTGAACATTGGAGGTTTTCCATTGAACTTTTCATTCTGATTGTCATTATTGTTCTGGAATTATTCCGCCATAGTGGTTTTCTTAAGGATCTTTTTTTGACACGGTTAAGTGTTAACATCCAGAACCAGGTGCTCTGATGCCAATTGACGGGACGAAAAACACAAGAAAGGGGGAGTTTGAATTGAGGTTTTCAAATTTAATGACAATGAACACAATAAGTTTATCCTGGTTCTTTAGAACTCAAACTACATTCAGTCCACCCTCCAAGGTGATTTCGCTTCTCTCAATGAGGTCTTAATCCACTAATCAATAAAGATTACAATTCACAATGACCTACTGTCAAAGTCTTCTTGAGTCTACTTACTAACAACCTAGTCACTACAGGATTATCAAATGTTTGAATACATGTGTGTAAAACAAATTGCTTCTAAAAGGCTATTATCACAACCGTGATATTATTACACAATATTATTTCAAATTTATGAAAAAAGATAAATTTTGAATGGATGAATATGCGCGCGAGAGTGTTTTACAAATTTCTTCCAATTGACTCCTTTATAGAGATGTAGATATTTGAACCGTTGGAGACACCTTAATATATTTTTGTATTGAGATAAATGTCTTTGAAGAGTTTCCAAAAATAAAGATTCATGTCTGGAACCATTAATTCTTTGATCCTCAATTAATGAGGATGATTCTGAAAATCACAGTTTTCATGTATGTGAGATAAAAGTTTGTTCAAATGAGCAGCTGGCTTGGCGTAACACATTCATATCTTCCATAAAGACTTTGAGAATATTTGTGTAGTAGAACTTCTGTAAAAAGAGGTACTTCTTGTTGCTGCGTCAGAACTTCTATCATCTTAAAAATTTCCCGTTTTAGAGATTCTGCACATTAAAATTAAATAATTTTAAGAAGTATATTTGTTCTTTATATAATAAAAATATTTGTTATCATCGAAACTTCTTTAGAGAGAGTAGAATCAATTCTTGTTCTAACACTCTACAATTCATAATTTCTAAACATGCTTCATATGAAAATACTCCCTTGCCATAATCATGCTCGTGGTTTAGAATTCAAATTTTAATGGCGGTGGAGAAATGGTGAAACTGCATACTCTCGTAAACACTTCATATGTGGATGTTCTTTCTATCTTTGAAATAGCATTATGAGGTTTTGGTGGAATTTCGTAATCACTGTCGCCGTGAAAATATCCAATGTTTGAACCATCCACTAGCCACCTTACCAGGTCGGAATTCATGAAAACTCTAGAAATAATGTCTTTCAAGCTCTCTAACATAAGAGGATAAATAAAAAATAAGGTTAACTTCAAACGCTAGTTTCACAACAATATTTATTGACTAAGAGCTTTAAATCGATGTTGGATGGGGTTAAGATTGGAACAAAATTTTGAGTAGTAGTCGAAGAACTTAAATCAGCATAATATTTTTCCTCGAAAAGATGTTCATCATTGAGGACGAATGAAGAAATCTCTATTATATTCATGGGGATGATAACTTCATCTTGACCCATCAAAGAAGATTGGAATGATGATTATTCCTCATCGTAATCTGGTACTGTAAAACTCATATCTACCATAATAGTTGAGCAAGAAAACTTGTAGTAAAATGACCCTCAATTCAGGTTTAAATTCCCAAAGAAAACTTGTAGTAAATGCGTCCCAAGTCACCCATGGATGGCGTGGATACCAATGAAGCCACCAAGTTAGAGCTGAGCCTTTCATGTCAAGTTTGGCCACCATCATCTTTAATGTCTCTGGTGTAAGTCATTGCTTGTAGTATTTTTCGGTGCAAAGTACCCACCAGTAGGTATGGATTTCACCATCAAACACCGGAATCTCCATTTCCAATTAATTAGCGAGAGGGATCTTCGATGAAAGCACCAATTGATAGGAAGTTTTCCTATCAAAATGTATGTGAATTGAGTTTCAAAATAATAAAAGAGAGAACTTTAAAAGCTATCTAGAGAAAAGTTAAATAAAAGATAACATTTTTCATTTGATTGATGGTTTCAAATCTCTCATTGAGGGCTTATAGGATCAATAATGAATAATGATATAAAAAATTCGAAAACCCAAATAAACAATTATTAGAATAAAATCCTAACCAAATTAAATAATACATCTTACTCCTAATTTTATTAAAGTAATTTGATGTTCTATCAGTTTACAAAACACACGTTTCTCTATAGGGGTGTTCATTGATTCGGAAAAATCTGAACCAAACCGGAATCCAAACCAAATCAATGTATTTGGGCTGGACATTTTTTTAGTTCGGGCAAAAATCAAACCAAACCAATTAAAACCGATGTTAGTTGGTTCGGGTAAGAAGTTTCTAATTTGTTACTCGTAAACCCAAACCAAACTAATAAAAATCAACATAATTAATTCATATAATAAACTATTAATTTTAATTGAGTTATCAAATACAAACCATAATGAAAGAAATAAAGAGACGTAGTCTCTAAACATTTCCAATGAAAAACAGAACGACATCTTTTAAATTATCACAAGCATATCAATCAATAATGAAATATAGAGAAACCAAACATCATAAGTCACAACCATTATAAATTATACTCACAAATTGCAAACTACAAATATTTATAAATCACAAACTTCTACAAACCTTCAATTTTATGCTATGAAATGGAGTATGAGTATGCAATAAAATTGTTTTAAGTTACTAAATATCTAAGTGAATACGTGTGTTCATAACTTGTTTAAAAATACGTGTGTGTCATGTGTTCAATATTTATATTTTATTGTGTAAACAAATAATTTAAAAAACATATTTTTGTATATTTATTTTTAATATATCCGATCAATCCAATTCAAACCAATCCATTGTTTTTCGGATCGGTTTGGTTTGGGCTTTATTGCAAAAATATAGAAATTCAATCCAAACCAATCCATTTATTTTTCATTGGTTCGGGTATCGGATTCTCTCGAAACCGAACAAAACCGACCCGCGAACACCCCTATTTCTCTGTATCACAAGAAAAACTAGGTTTAGTTCACAAAGCCATAGACAAATATGCTAAATTAAAAAATATACAGTAAATAACCGGTTACTATTTTTTTTGTTGTTGTCATATTTGAATTTATTACCATCAACTTATAATACAAATTCATGGCTACAATATATATTAGGGGCCAGCATACAAAACTAAATGATAGCTCATAAAACATTTTAGCTAAAAGTTTGTGTTATCTCTTGGATTCATTTCTCAAACAAATAACACTTACACATCTTCTCAAAACAATATGGTTTAAAAGGAGGCTTGCACATCTCAGGTGCACAATCAAAGTGTACCTCACAATATTTAAGCCAATTATATCGTAGTATACCCTCAATACTTATTACAAAAATAGATAGAAAAATAAATACAATTCTAATAACATAAATAAACTTAATAACTTCAACCATATTTTCCTCTCCAACTGCAGAAATAAAATCAAACTCTCCAACTGCAGAAATAAAATCAAATGTGCTCTTTTATCACTTAAGTATTTATGGTGTTGTGAAGAGTATTCCTAATTTTGTTATTATTATCAATTAAGAATTTATGGTATTGTGAAAATTATAACCTTTCATGATAGCAGATATATCATAGCTAATGTATGTTGGATTTCAATACATTCAATTGTTTTTCAAGAGAGTGTGGGAAAATAAAATTAATAAAGCAATAATTTAGATTTGACGAAAAGCCATATTATTATCAATCCAATTTTAAACACGTAATTATTTAGAGAAGTTGCCTGGAATAGTGTTTCTATATTATAAAAGAAGCATTATTATTATTATTATCAATTTGGATAGTTCATAATATTTGAAGTATAAACAAATATTATAATAAAAGAATGAGTTAATAGAAAATAAAAGAAATTAACACAAGAAAATGTTTTTTTATAAGCAATATTGATTAATAAGGAGAAAAAGGACTTCTCCGACCCAATATAAAAGCTTAACAAAAATCAGGAAAAAAATGCTCTTAATCTAACAAAAATCGAAAGGATGGGAAATCCAAACGACAAAAAGAGCAAAGACTAATGCTACAAAAAATCAAGCGGATGATACATCTAATCGAATAAAGAACATTTACGACGACCTAACTCCAACCACCTCCAAGAAAGAATCACTATGTGGATAAAAAGATCATCGACGTCGAAAGTTGCTTCTTGAAAAATAATGTTGTTTCGTGCACTCCAAATACCCCAAACGGTAACAAACCAAATGAAGCACTTCATATCCTCTTTAATCTTATCTGACATAGCCAAGAACCAAAGTAAAATATGTTTACTTATAGAATCCGCTATAATCGGAACTAAGTCAAGCTAATTGAAAATTTTCCGCCAAAGAATTATTACCTTGGGACAAGAAAGAAAGAGATGGAAAGCTACCTCTTCCACTTGGTTGCAAAAAACACAAACCTTGTTCTCATCATTTGCAATAATCCCTCTAATTCCAAGATTGAAGAGAGTTGAAAGACGATCCAAAGCGAGTCTCCACGCAAACACTTTAGTCTTCAAAGGAACACTAGTTTTCCAAATCACCTGCAAGAAAAGTCTAATGCTTCCAAAAAAGGAGTTTCCGTAAGCCGATAATTTAAAATTATGTACACGAACTTAATAGAAAAAAAACATCGGAAGTATCCACCGTCTAATTTCAAGCGTCTGATGTGTTATGTTGCAGCTGTAAGTTCCTAAAAAAATTACAGAAAGTATGCATCAGCCCCCCTGTCAACCGAGCTTCGTCCAGGCCATGTGAATGAAGGTTCCAAATCCAAGAATCTTGTTCCCAATAACCGACATCAGCAACAATACATAATTTGTTTGCCGCAGCTTCATGGACATGCGAAAATGCCGTATTTACCGTCATATCCCCACACCATAATGAATTCCAAAAGGACACTTAAGTGCTGCATCCTAAAAAAAGTTTGATACACGAGGAGAAAGAAAAGTCCGACGAAAAAACCTTAATTTTCAGTAAACCTCTCATCCACAAAGAAGCCTTAGACGAATGAGGAGAGATTTCATAGTCACAAACCCAACTACTTAATTTAATGTACCGACTAACCAGAAAACGTCTCCAAATTTCATTTCCTTCTTTTAGGAATTTCCATAACAATTTGTAAAGGAAAACTTTATTAAACATTCCAATATGTTTTATTCCCAACCCTCCTTTATTTTTGGGTCTGCATAAGTCACTCCACTTAACCCAAGCTATAAAATTTCAATCCTTCAAACCGGACCAAAGGAATCGACGTTGTATTGCAATAATCTTTTTCACAATCAACTTAGGAACCTTGAAGAAAGATAAGAAATGAGTAGGCAAATTTGCTAGCACTAAGTTAATGAGAGTGACTCGGCCTCCCATCGAAATATTTCTCCCCGTCCACGAATTCAACCTCCCCTTAAGACAGCTAAGTATTGGATTCCAAAACAAAGCTTTTCTTTGATTTCCTCCAATTGTTAAACCAAGGAATTTGAAAGGAAGCAAATTTGTCTTGCAATGAAGAAAAATGGATGTTGCTTCTATAAAACCATCTTCTAGGCCAACTCCATAAATATTGTTCTTGAAGAAATTTGTCTTCAAACCCAAAACCATCTCGAACCCACGCAAAATAGATTTAATTGCCCAAAGATCTGAATAATTTCCATCGGTAAATAAAAGCGTATCTTCGGTAAACTAAAGAAGGTCAATGGAAGAATCTTCAAAGTATGAAAACCTTAATACATATTAAGGGTCTTCGCTTTCTGGACCAAAACAGCCAACATCTCCGCGACAAAAACAAACAAAAAAGGAGCAAGAGGATCTCCCTGCTTCAGTCCTCTCATGGCCTCAAAATCCCTAGATGGACTCCCGTTAATTGGCACCGAAACAAAGCTAGTGTAAATTGATCATTTGATCCATTTAATCCATTTAGGTCCAAAATTCATTTCCGAGAGAACTTGAATGAGGAAATTCCAATCCACACAATCGTAGGCTTGGGCGAAATCCACCTTAAAAAGAAGACATCTTTGTTTTTCTCTTTTCGCCAAATCAATAGCTTTGTTGGCAAGAAGAACACTGTCCATTAAATTCCTGCCCGAAATGAAAGTCGTTTGCGACGAGGAAATCAAACTCGAAATAATAGGGGCAAGCCTTTTAGATAAGAGTTTAGAAATAACTTTAGAAACACAGCCAACGAGAGATATCGACCTAAAATCCCCAAACTCTTGAGGACTATTGGATTTAGGGATAAGGGCCAAGAAAGATGAAGAGAAAGCCTTAAGAAGATGACCTGTAACCGAGAAATGCCGAACACACTTAACAAAATCTTCACCAACTATGTCCCAGTAATGCTTAAAGAACCCAAAGGAGAATACGTCCAAGCCAGGAGATTTCAAACTCTCACAATCAAAAACAGCCTCCTTGATTTCTAACAAAGAAAAATCTGCATCCATCTTTAATTTGTTATCTTCACTGAGTTTCCGCACCCCTAAGAGGTCTATACAAGGCATAGCCAAAATCTGTCTTTGATACTTATTTTTAAAGAAATGGTAGGCTTCTTCCTTGATAACCTTGGGATCTTCTGCCAAAACGCCAGCTGAATGAATCGCAACAATATAATTCAGCCTATTCCTATTCTTAAGAACAAAATGGAAAAACCGCATGTTTAAATCTCCCTCCTTCAACCATTTAGATCTCGACTTTTGAAAAATCATAATATCTTTTATCCTAAGATCACTCCAGAATTTATCTTGAGTCTTAAGCCTAACTTTACGAGATTCTTCCGAAAGTTCCTCAAAACCGTTAGCCATCTCCAAGTCTAACTCATTTAAAATATCTACTCGCTACTCAATATTCAAATCAAGCCTAACAAAAACCTTAGTATTCCAATCCTTTAAACAGTTTTTAAAGCCGCGAGTTTATTTTTAAAGACAAAAGTAGGAGTACCTTGACACTGCATCGAATTCCACCTATCGTTTTTGAAGATCAAGAAATCCTTATGTTGAGTCCAACAATTGAAAAATATGAACGGTTTAGGACCTGACTTTAAGAGGATTTGATCCATAAAGGACAATGATCAGAAATGTCACGTTTCCCTAATGATTGAGCTTTAAGATGCCATAAATCAATGGGAAAATCATCAATGAAAAAACTGTCAAGCTTACTGTAATTTGAGCAATTAGTATTAAACCATGTAAAGCGCTTTCCCACAAACGGAAGATCAACCAATCCCAAATCCGTAGCAAAATAGTTGAACATAAAATATTTTGTGGTAGAGGATGATCTTCTACCTCTTCTCTCTTCAGATGATCTAAACGAATTGAAATCTCCTTCGATGATCCACTTACCATCTGAATGCGCATTTTTGAAATCCAATAGGTCTAACCATAATCTCCTCTTATCTCTTAATCCACAAGGAGCATAAACATTAACAGTGTACACGTTGATTTCCTTCCATAAAAATTTAATACACAAAAAGCCATTCCCTTTGAAATATGAAATAAGAACTAATAAGTCTATCCTCCATATGGTCAAAATACCACCAGAGAATCCAACTGAATCATTGGCTGTCCAACCAAAGTATTTGTTACCCCACAACCCCCTCACCTTACCCTCCTACATACATGAAGTTTTAGTCTCTTGCAAAAAACAAATATCAGTTTTCCCTTCTCGAAGAATTTGACGAATTCATTTTCTTTTGGAAGATAAACCACACCCTCGTACATTGAAAGAAACAAGGATCATTGAGCATAGTTTGCAACATCCCTTTTTTGCTTGAATAGAGACATGTCTCTACCTTCAAGGTCCATAACAATACTTTTGAACGCTTCTTCATTTGACTTTGCTTTGATCCCTAACCGTTGGATAGAATTCCATAACTTACTTGGAACACCTTCTGAACCCTCCTTACACTTGATGTTGCATTTGAGAATATCAGAGTCTTCAATTGAATGAACAAAAGAACCTTGCAACACATCAGAGGTTTCAACTTCTTCCCGGAATTGAATCCTTTTCGAATTATGAAGTCCTCCTTAGACTTATATCTGGTAGAAAAAGCAGGGTAAGCATGTTTAATAAGTGTCGAATAAAAGGATGGAGAGAATGGTATCTGGATATTATCATATAAAAGGGATAGGGGTTTTTTCTTTTTTTTTCTCCCTAGTAACAAGTTTCGCTCCTTCGTGAGAAGTAATGTTGGGTAAAGACCCGTTTCCAACCTCTAAGGGCCTAATAACTTTGTTTGGTTCCAAAGGTGATACGTCCCCTCCATTTATGACACCATAGTTTAGCTTCTACAACGAAATTCTAGATGTCACCTTGATCCTTAGCTTCAAGAAGACATAAACTTGCCCCTAAAAGGGTTGCCAATATATCAAAATAGCCTTCTGCAAACAACTCCCTCTGAATCAAGAATGGACTAACAGTATCCAACACTCTACCAATGTAAGCCTTCTTAACAAGGTTCATGTCTTGATTATCCATAAAAACTCTATTGAATGGGGGGAGAGGGAGGAACAACTTCCTTAGACCCACCGTTTGAATCTCTAACAGCATCAGCAAAAGAGCCTTTGAAACCCTGCCCAACAAGTCTTTGAAATTTTTTGTTGTCAATCCGAAACTTCTTAATCCCATCCAATTCAAAAATAGGGCGTTTCATATCTCTTTGGAATCTAGAAACGTTGAGGTCAAGGGTTCCTGCAAACCTGTAAACCCCTCCCAATATTACGGGTGTGCTCCGGGTCAAACATCACGGACTCTCAAATCCGAATAGCAATAATACGTTCACCATTTTCGAGAAATGGCTCATGACCAGGTCAGAGAATCGGTTAAGCATTATATACTACTCAGGGAGGCCTCAACGTGAGTCCGGGAAAAACAAACATTCCTTATAAGTCCCTAGCTTCAAGCGTTGAAATCGAGAAATAGTAGTACATTCAGCCTGTAGGATACAATACTATCATCATACGACTAAATGCTTTAACTGATTTCATATAAGAGAACTAGGCCATCCTATGCGAGTTCCCAGTAGACCTTCGGGTGCGAATGGGTTTGCCACAAAATGTGGTTTGCCACTGTCACCACTGGAGAGGGTTGTTTCCACAAAGGTTCTCAATAATCGGTCCCCAGATGCACATAACTATCAAGGTCCTATCCCAAAGTGGAGGAAATCCTCATACAAGATATTTTCAAGATGGTCGCATTCTAGGTGTGGAACACGCCGCCACTCATCATGACACCATGCGAGTACAATGTATGTCCACGCTTAGTCCTAGGGTGCACTTGAGCCCTGGTTACGAGCTCATCTCACAGTAAAAATCCCCAACCCACTGTAAACACCCCAAATTTTCCCTCACTTTTTTCACACCATGGCTTGTGATCTTTCATTTTTGCATTACATAAGCATACCATCCCACTGCATAGTTTCATTTCATCTACATCTGGGGTTTGTGATCTGAGCAACCAAAGAAGTGATTTGAGCTATCCCAAAGGTCTTGAAGCTTACCAAGAGGGTCCATGTGTGTTCCATGATCATAATATGTTCCCCAAAGTTCATAACAGTCAAAGAATCACAAAGCATGGCAAAGGCATGGAGGCAGACTGAAGATTTCCTACACAGATGACCTAAAATTAGGGTTTTGGTTTCAGAGGACTTAATCCCAAATTTGTTGGTCATTCTTGTTTCTAATGGTCTTAACATGTTATAAGGATCATGTGTGCCAAGTTTGATGAAGAAATTCATTGTGGAAGTCATCTGATCATTGGGTAACTTCTTAAGCAAGTAAAGTCAAAATCAGGGCATCTGAGGCCTCCATCAAGGGTACCAAAGGGTCACCATCATCATTTTGAGTCTCTATGATCTTTATTTGATCTTAGAAGTGGTTAGAAGTTCACAAGATTGAAGAATTTCAAGCCAAATGCAAACTTGCTATTTTTGGAAATGACTTGTAATGGAAACTTTCCATTTTGGGAAAGATATTCAACCTATTCTTTCATGACCAAAAATACTTCAAATGAAAAATTCTTGGGCATGAAAGTTGTATATTATGTCTTCCCATTTTCAAAAAGTACAAGAACATCTCTTGATTCATCCTAGAACTCAAGATATGGCCTTTCAAAGTTGGCAAAAATCCTATAATTTTCAAGTGTGCACCAAAGAGGGAATTTTGCAAATTCAGTTGCCAAGCCATTTCATGACCTCTAATCAACTTCTATATACCATAACATGTCAAAGCTACTTCAAAACATCAGAATTAGCCCAAGAATGCATGGATTTCATGGCTTGATTCACAAGAAATCTCAAAATGGCAATTATGCATAAAGCTTGAAAACACTTGGATCAAAGGTTGCAGATCATCCCAAACCATCCCATGGTTCTCCTTGAAGCTGGCTGAGGCAGGACACCCCTCAAAACCAGCTTTGACTCAGCCCATACTTGTGGTACCACAACTTTTGACTTTTTGTAAAACAAGCCATACCAATCAACCTGTGCCACAACCACTCTCTGGCCAATCAGTATGACTTATGTGGACATCAAGGAGCTCATTTCATATAAGCTTGGAGCTTGAAACTTCACACAAGCTGAGTTCCACAAAACTTCATTCCTTCTAAACTCACTCCACAGCCAACAAAAATCACTGATTCTTTCACCAATCATCTCAACATCACTCAAGGATCATTTCCCACCCCTTGCCATGGCCTAAAAACCCCTCAATCAGAAATGCGATTTTTGTCACACCAGAACCAAACACCATAAAACAGCCATTCAAATCTTGTTCTAAGCTCTCCAGAAGCTTCAAGGGACCAAGTGGACTGGTTTTGCACAAAGGAGGAAGTCAGAAAGCTTAGAATCTCAAAGCTTCAACTCAGGTAGCCATATCAAACTTTTTTTTTCCAGAACCTTCATTTTAAGTTACAATATGATTCTACATGTTCCCCTGGTCACACTAATATGATTTATTTTGAAAATGATGGAGAAATGACCATGTATGCTTGCTTTGAAACTTTTTAACCTAGAACGTGTTCTTCTTCGATTCCCCTTTGTGATGCATGATTGTCGTACCTCGAAAAATACGATCCTAAAACAAACAACAGAGTCGCCACCTAATTCTATTTATTCTACTTAAAGAAAAGGGAGATATAGATACAACCTAATAAAGGATAAGAAATGGTTCACGAAACCAAATTCTAAGTTCGGGAGTCGGTTACGCAAGGGGAAGGTATTAGCATCCCTCACGTCCATTGTACTCAACGGGAACCTCTTAGCTAATTATGCGATTAAATGTTTGATTAATTTCTTTGTCTTCTTAATATCTGTTAATATGTTTGTTTTAAAGGAAAAACCTTATAAATTATTATTAATACAGAGAAAAGATTAAAGTTTTTTATTATCGTGCTTTAAACGGAGAAATAATTAAATTTTTTATTAGGGTGCTCGCGAAGGATTAAAATCCCCGTGGCTACGTATTCCCTTGTGAAATGGGAGAGTCAGAGCTTCGTAGTTCGTGCAACTACGGTTTGTGTTTTTACTTGAACGATTGTTTAAAATGCATTCTACTGCTAAGCGTTTGCTTATACTCGCGGTGGAGGCTGAAGCGCTAGCTTGTTTGCGAGACAAAATGATTTAAGCAATGTTCGTTTAGATAGAATGTTTGACCTTTATTAAGGTATTTTTAAACGAAAGGGGAAATGAACCACGTCGCGTGGGGCTAGCCCAGGAGTGATCGCATTCCAAAACATGCAGAATGCTAGACTCCAGAGTTCTGTTCTTTCATTGATTAATTATGAAAATTATTTGAATTGATTGGTAAATTTTAAATTGTTTTAAGATATGAAAGAGTGAATGAACCACGTCGCATGGGGCTAGCCCAAGAGAGATTCACTCTAGAACGTGCAAAATGCTAGACTTCGGAGCTCTATTCTTTCGTGAGTTAATTTGCGCGATTAGATATTTTGATATACAAAAGGGCGAATAAATCACGTTGCGTGGGGCTAGCCCAGTAGTGATCCATTCCAGAACGTGCGGAGTGCTAGACTCCGGAGCTCTGTTTTTCGTATTTAAATTTATAAAATAAGTTGGATATATTTTTTAGACGTTTTAGAATTAACGTATTTCAATAACAAAGAGTGAACAAAACACCACGCGTGGGGCTAGCCCAGGTCTGATTCGTTCTAGAACATGCGGAATGCTAGACTCCGGAGCTCTGTTCCTCGTTAAATTAATTAAGATGCGTAAAAAGTCGTGCAGACGGCGATCAATTAGTGACCGACTTACGTGTGTGCGAAATGTAGGCGATCAATTGTTTTACTTGGCGTTGGACCAAGAAATTTTAATTATGCTCGAAATGACTCTAAATATTACTTCGAGAAGCTCATGTCTTACTTAACAAATTATGGTTGCAAAAGCGAGAATGAGATTTACATTATACCAATCAATACGTTATTAATACGACCAAATAAAGGACAATGTAACAAACACTTTGCAAAACAAAACAAAAAAAATAAATTAATCATAATAGTCTTCTTTAGATATTTACTAAAAATTAATAAACAAAAAGACAAAATTATTTAATAAATTTAATCAATATGAAGTTTTTTTTTAGAACTTGTTATTTTTTTTTTAAAAAGTATCTAAACTAAAAAAACTAACTAAAGCCTAAAACAAAAATCTTAAGAATACTGAAAATAATAAAAACAGAAAACTAGAAGAGACCATGTCAATGAGGCCCATATGGGGAAACCAAGTCTGGGCTTGACCGGTCAGACCCGCGACCCAGATCCGATTTGGTCTTAAAACAAAAGGGGAAAAGAAAAAAACCCTAGCCGCTATGCTCCTTGAACAAAACGGAAACAAAGTGACTTCCTCTTCTTCAATCATTCCGCTTCCTCTCGAAATCCTCTCATTCTCATAAACTTCCCTCACTCTTTGTTGAATCGCTCACCCTCTCAAACTCTCCTCACTCTGGATCGCTATTTCTTTTATTCTCAAATCAACAACATTTTAAACCTTGATTTCAAGATAATCTTACAAAATTCAAAGGCAAATCAAGATAAAAATGGTACAAGAGTGAACATAGAGGAAGAAAAAACTACCTCCGACGACGATTCAGGTTCTTTCTCAGTGGTGTTCGAAAAACTTCGAAGTGGATCACAAATTCGGTTAGAGGCTCTATCTTTAGGGTTCAATGTTCGAAGGCGAGGACGTAGGTGACGTTGGGTCACAAGTCACGTTTCTCAGCCTCAACCTTACTGCATTCTTGGCTTCAGTTCGGAGATTGATGGTGGTAGTGATTTGTCGGGCTTGGTGAGTTATGGTGCGAGGGTGGCGAAGGCGGATTCGAGTGGTCGAAGGATTGTGGTGGAGTTTTGTTCTTTTCTCTCAAAAATCTGTGGTGGTGATGGTAATGGCTATCGGGTTTTTTTGTAATTTTCTTGATGTGAATCCTCTTCTTTTTTATTATTTTTCTGTTTGTTGTTATTTGCTGCGAGGCCGTAGAAGAAGGTTTACGGATGTGAGTTGGGATCGGAGCGAGCCGAGGTGTGCGGTGAGGAGTTTTAGGCGGAGTTTATGTTAATTGATGATGAAAGGTCAATGTGGGAGGAGTCTTAGTGCTGGTTAAGGAACGATAAAGATGGCGGTTTAGCTTTTGCTTGTATCAGTTCTTTTGTTTTCACAGTAAGTTGGAAGAGTTGAGATTGATGATGGATCCCTTTTTTTTCCAGTTATCCTCCCTCTTATATTGATAGAACTTAGGTTCTTTTTGCTGCCTCTGATAGCTTGTCAAAGAAGTTTTAACCTCAGTTTTGTTTGATACTTATGCCCTGTCTCATTCAACCTGCAGGTTTGGCTCATTGGAGGGGGTTAAATCACATTTTGGTGTATATCTGAGTAGCAGGTCCTGGGCAGCAGGTTGACAGATTCCACTTTAGTTTTGCTGAGAAATGGTAGAGAGAAGAAAGGTTGGTGTATCCTGCTGCAAAAAGTCCACTTCTGCTATAGCAGGTATGAAAATGCAGCATATCAATGAGGTATTTTTTTACTGTTATTTTTGTGTGTCTGGTTTTTCGTCCGTTAATGAAACAGACTTGTGGTCCCCTTCTTCTTTTTGTTGTACTGTCTGTGATTTGGGAAAGTTGTGCTTGTTGATTTCGATGTTTGCACCCATGTAGCTTGATTTGAACTTAGTCCATGCTAAAGATTTGTTACTGATGTGAAATTTGTTTTATTGTCCAACTTGAAACTGAATGCAACTTTTTGGATCCATTCTAATCACTTTGTCAATTGTATTTGTGTGCATGTATATGAGGTATATGCGATCTCGCTTTGGATGTTCGGGCTTGTTGTTGGAGCTGTTGCTGTTGCGGAAGAAATGATGGCTGGATGGTGACGAGCGAATCGGTAAATTATCATTGTGTAAGATTTTTGTTCAACTGTATTCATGCTGCTCCCTTTTGCTATGATTAATGTAGTTCAAAACATATACTGATGGAGATTGACTTTGGGTGATGATCCAATTGGCTTAACAATTGTTTTTCTTATGATTGATGCAGCTACACTTCGATTGGTGCCGTCCCCCCATAGTTGTTTTGACGAGGAAATTCCTATCCCTGTCGTCATGTGATTGTAGGATTTATGTTAGGCTTGTAGTTCTTGGAAATTCTGTATATATCCACATTAATCATTACCTTGCATTGTATGCTGTGATAAGTTTAATATGGTATAGCTTGTAATTGGAATTGAGAAAAAAAACTGTTGAATGTTTGTATAGGCCAGCCGCGGTTTGGTCCTTTAATACTCTTTCATGTTTATAACTATACAAATATGGGAATGAATGATTAAGATAAGATTTTAACCACAGGAAAACTTTACAAACATTAGTTTTCGCTTCGTCATCGTGTCACCATGTATTCAAAACTCGTGATTCAACTTCATGTTCAAAAGTGCCAATAGATTTATGTTGACCAGACAAAATATGCTACCATATGACATGAGATATAATCATCCAAGTAAACTGCCTTAAAACTCTTTCAAGTTCCTATGATTGGAACAAAATTTCCTATGATTAAGAACAAACTTGAATTGAATTTATGACATAGGAAATGTGACACAAAAATTTGGAAAGAGATATAAGGGATGAATAATAAAAAAGGAATGTGAAAGGATACTAGAAATAGGAAAGGGAATATGGATTTTTGAGGATAAAGATGAGAATTTTATTTGGACTTAATGATTGGAAAGGAATTGGAATTAACAATTTGGGATTGAGAAAAATTAGGAAGCTTTGTTTTTTTTTCTTCTTTTTTGAAATACAATAGGAATAAAAAGATAAACAAGAATAAAAAATGGATTGGAAATAGAATTGAATTGAACGAATTTAAAATATGGACTTGGAAATAAATTAGAACTAGGACACATAAAAAAAATAAAGAAATGGGGACATGAAGTGAGTTTGGAAATAAGAATGTGAATTGGGATTTGAAATAAGAAACAAGACTTGGAATTGAACTTAAGATAAGGCTAGGAAATATTGAAGTTAAGACTTCAAACGAAATTTGAGGCTAAACTCAATTTCCTCAACAAATACCAGAAAAGCGAAGTCTATTTCTAACAAAACAAAGGATTTATCCTTTCTTCCTTTTCCAAATAACAAACAATATTGGTTTCTTGTAAAAAATCGTCCAAACCAAATATCAACAATTTCTTGTCGAGGCAATGCACCGGACAAAAAAAAGCAAAAAGTGACTTGAGATCTTGAACGCGTCCATGATTCAAACTCAAAATTCCATAATCCACGGCTTAAGAAGTCAACCCACCAATATAAACTTCAAAGCATAAAACCCTAATTTTTTCGAACCAAACGATCAGATATCCAATATTTGTTACAAAAAGCCTTCTTGTCATTCATGCAAAACTTCAGAATACTTGGTATGCACTTGGTATGCTGATGATGGGATGGAAAATATGATATTAAATTTTAGGGGTAAAATTTAGGGTGTGACAAAGATAAATGATTTTTGAGCTTAGATTCGTGTTTAGGAAGTTTAGGAGAGTGTTTCTAGAGCTTTAGAGAGTCTGGGGTGGCCTAGGGAGAGAGATTGGGTTTTGGGGTCGCCAAAGAAGATGACCGGAACACTGTTCCAGTCACCTGAGAGTGATTATCCCTAATTGCATTGATTAGCCAGGTTTGAACGTAGGCCCTTGGATTTGTGTTCCACGCGTGTGCTGAATGGCCAAGATGGCTTCATTAAAACCCTAATTTAATTATTTAGTTTAATTAGGATTAATTAATATAATTTTTCCAGATCAAATACAAGCCCTCCATTTGCGCGCCAGTCAACCCAAGTTTAAATCCTGACCACTGGATCCTTTGACTTCTCATTTAATCCATTTTAATTCATTTTCTTTTCATTTCTTTTGTTCATTTTATTAAAAATAGCAAAAATCATCAAAAAAATCTCAAACTTTGAATTTCTGTTTTAAATATTTTTCTTAACCTAAAAACATTTTTATTTTAATTTTTGCATTAAAAAAGTATTTTTAAAATATTTAAATATTTTATTTAATTAATTAATTGATTTTAATTAATTAAATATGCATTTAGGTTTCTAAAAATCACCAAAAAATTAATGAAGCATCCTTAAACATTTAGAAACATTTTTAAACTCACCATACAAATTTCTTTTTAAGTTTGATCACAATTTCACAATTTTCTTTAAATTAGGGTTCTTAAATTTCACATTTTTTAACCCTAACTTAAAAATTTCATTTCTGCCTAACCATGATGAGTTTGAACTTGATTCTTTTTGCATTGTTTCACATATTGCATATAGTTTCTAGTTTATTTATCTCATTTTTTTTCTTGCATTTTCAATTTGATTTGCATTTTCCCTTTAGAAGCACCCAAAAACCCTAGTTAACTTAGAAAATTCATAACTTTCACTAGGATTAGCTTCTGACCTTCTTCTTTGGGATGTGATCTTGTAAAGGTTTAGGGTTTGTTTGAGATCATTTTTAAATTTTTTATCATGGTGTTTGCTTCTGTTTTGTTCATATACATCTCATGTTGCCTTAAAACTCTAATTTTGCATCTTCATTTGCATTCTCCTTTGCATTTCATGAACTTGTGAACTTTCCATGCCATTCCATTCTCTTGTATGTCATCTTACACATCTTAGGACATGTTTGAAATATTTATTGATCATTTCTTCATTCATTTTCTTTGCTTTTCATCCATTACATTTCATGAACATCCATGTGTTTTCATGCTTCTAAACATGCTTCCATTGCATCTCATCCTTGTATGATCATTCATATGCATCTTGTATGACTTTGAATCATATTATATAACATTTACATTACATATTCACTTCTGACTTTTGTCTTTGCACCTTCATTTGTCTTATTTCTTTTCATTTCATGTCTTATGCATTCATACTAACATTTCAGGAACCTTTTGGTAAGTTATCTGGGAGGTGGATTTGCCTTCACCTCCCACCTTTCCTTTCCATATCATTTGCATTCTTATTTGTCTTTGAAGTGAACTTGCTTCACTTATGCTCTCTCCTTCTTAATTTCTTTCTTTTAATTTACTTATCTTCTTTAGGAAGTAAGTAACTTATTCTTCTTCCTCCTTCTCTTTTCATATGCTTCTTCCATTGGTTTCCTTGAAGATATTTTCTCTTAAGCCTCACAAACCATAGGAAATACAAGCATGATAAATTTTAGGGTTGTATATAGTTCCCCTAGCTTTTTTACCTTTGAGTTTTCTTGAGTCTCTTTTCTCATCTCTTAAACCGAGGTTAAACTCTTAAAGCTTTAGGACTTTGGAATCAGGGTTATGCTTGCATCCTTATCTTAGGATGGAGTGTATAACTTTAATCCTTAGTGTTAAACCTTTAATTTGCTTACACATCTTAATAAAAATACATTAATAATCACTAAGACTTTATCTTGTAACTTGGGCCTTACATTAGGGTTCTATCTCTTCCTTATGGTTAAAAGGGACTAACCCTAGTGTTTAATGGACAAGTCCCCCTCAAGTTGTCTTACAAACCATAAAATCCACTTCTTAATCTCATCCTTTAATTAAAACCCATTTAATAAAGGCTTGTTATATAATGAATTTAGTCCCTAACCCTGGATTAAGTTGAGGTGTCTTCCTCAGCTTAAGTGTCCTCATCTATCATCCTTCTATTAGGATGGAGTAATGAGTTCACTAATCTGTGATTAGAGATTAAACTCATTACTTAACACTAAACAAAAACCCAAAAAAATATAAATAATCACAAGTAGGTTAATGATTTTAATCCCACATCATCATGGTAATTAAGTTGAGATGCTTATCTCATACTTAAGTAGGCTCATTATCCCTAATCAGGGAGGATATAATGAGTTTACAAACCCTTTGATTTAGGCTTAAGCTCACTAACTTATGCAAAACACCAAAAAAAATAAAAAACTGAAAAACATCAAAAATAAACAATAATCGTCTCCTCCGGGATTCTTTTCTCATCACACTCATTCGCAAACGAGAACTTGCTTCTTCCGTCTAATGCAAGACAATTAGCACTCGAGCCAGACGAGTCATACACTTGAGCATAGGCAAGCAGGCAGTTCATAGTCAATCTTTTTCAGTCTCTTTGAGTCGAACTATGGTGTTCTAACTTCCTCATTGCACGAGAGGATACATAGGCATAACTTTACAGTTATCGAACAAAAGTCTCTTTGTCATCCCCCTCTTTCAGCATTCGCCTTAAGCCTCAGTTCCTGAGCAATTCAACTTTTGCACTGACACCTGTACTTTCTTTCCCTAGCGTTTGCACACAGATAGCATATACACCTAACCCTTTTAAACACAATCAAGTAAGCGTGGAACCCGTCGAGTACAACGAACGATCTGGGTGATAATACCTTCCCAGGTCGTAACCAACCCCCTTTCTCAGTTTCTTTGGTTCGCAACTGTAAACACCCCAAATTTGCCCTCACCCATTCACACCATGGCTTGTGATCATTTCATATGCATAAACACAATCATATCATCTCATATCTCAATTTTGATCCACTGCATATATTCAAAGTCATCTGCACCTAGGGTTTGTGATCTGAGCAATCCAAGAGCCTCTTAAGCCACTCCAAGGGCCATCAATCACTTCAAAGGGGTCCATGTGTGTTCAAGCATCATATTATATTTTATCAAAGTCAAGAATGCCAAAGAATCACAAGAACTGGGATTGGTGTGGAGGCAGAGCCAGGTTTGATTGCACAGTTGACCTAAAATTAGGGTTTTGGTTTCAGAGGCCATAACTCCAAATTTTTTGGTCATTCTTGTTTCTATTGGTCTCTATATGGTATAGGGAGTATGCATATCAATTTTCATGAAGAAATTCCATGGGGAAGTCATCTGATCAAGGGTTGACTTTCCAGACAAGTCAGTGCAAAATCAGGGCATCTGAGGCCCCCAATGACCCAACCAAGGGGTGATCTTCATCATTTTGAGTGTATATGATCTTTATTTGATCATGGAAGAAGGTTGAAGTTCACAAAATTCAAGAATTTGAAGTTTTTGCAAAGTTGACTTTTTAGGGCATGGTTGACTTTTAAAGAATATGTCATTTTATGCCATTTTTCAACCCTTACTTTTTGATCCAAAAATGCTTCAAATGGAAAAACTTTGGTCATGAAAGTTGTAGATTATATCTTTCCCTTTTCAAAAAGTACAAGAAAATGACCTAATTCATTTTGGATCAAAAGTTATGGTGTGTCAAAGTTGGCAAAAATCACTAATTTTCAAGATATGCCTCAAATGAGAAACTTGCAATTTCATGTGTCAAGCATTCTTGTGACTTCTAATTGACATCAAACCATTACACAAACATTCTATGTGACCTAAAAATCAGATTTGGACCAAGAATTTCTCATGTTCATGACTTGTATAGCAAGATCTTTCCATATGAACCAAAAGATGATCAACTTGCAAAACCATCATCACACTTTCACCAACTTGTTGCCTTGGCTGCTGAGCCACCCTAGCCTCACTCACACACCATGCTGTGCCAGCCCATGCTCTTGTACCAAGCTAGAACTTATCCCATGCTTTCCTTACACCAAAGTTGACAATTTGCAAAAGGTGACATCCCAATCACAGCAGGCCAGGTCACGTCACCTGACCAATGGGAGTTCTTTATGCAAAGCAAATGCTGGCCATAACACACAACAAGCAAGGCTAAAACAGGACACAACACAAGATACACAAACTCACCCTCACTTGCATTTTCCTTCGAATCTCTCTGCACAGCTCACAAACATTCAACCCAATTCCACACATCAACTCACCTTGCATCATTGAGCCAAAACCAACAAGACTTAGGCCTGAATCAAGCAAGAACACCATTCCTCCATTTTCACTCTCAGAAGCAAAACCATTCGAATCTCTCTCCACAAGTCATAAACGCATAAGCAAACTTCATAAACCTTTTCAACATCCCTCCCTGGTCACTAAGCACCCCTCAAAACATCCCAAAGCTCAAAGAATCAGAAACACGATTCTTACACCATCCTGAACAGAACTCAAGCAAATTCTTCAATCAGCCCAAATAAACTTCAAGCAAGCCTGGCAAACACTTTGGAGAGGTCATTGGAGTTGTTTAGAAGCAAGAAACTGGCCCAGAAGCTCCTATCTTGAAAGCTTCGAATCAGGTAGCTATGGCATTCCATTTTTCCAGAACCTCTTTTTATTGTTTCTAATTGATTAAGTATGCCTCACTGATCACCCTGAACTAAAAATTATTGAAAATGGTTGAGAAATGAAGTTGTATTGCTTGTCTGAAATTTTGGCCGTTTTTGTTCTTTGCTTCGATTCATGATCATGGCTGGAAATAAATGAGAAATGAGGGTGGGGTTGAGTTTAGGAGAGTGAGAGGAACAAATCTGGAGCTTTAGAGCTCCAGAAATGACCTAGGGAAGGTTTTGGAAATTCTCAGGGAGGGAGGTCACCGGAGAAGACGACCGGAGCTCGTCTCCGGTGACCTGAAAGTCATTAATGCTTAATTAGGGTTTAAGGGTAGGTTTGAATCTGGAACGTAGGATGAAGCTTCCCGCGCGTGTTTCAAGGGCCCAGATCATGTCATTAGCCCTAATTTTTGTTTATTTAATTTAATCATAATTAATTAACTCAGGAGGAATCCAGGCCATCCATTAGCGCGCCAGTCAACCCTTTCCCCTCAACTTTGAATCTGGATCATTGGATCAGATTACTTCCCATTTTATTTTGTTTTAATTCATTTATTTCACATTTAATTTGTATAATTTATTTAAAATAGTAAAAATTGTCAAAAAATTATGAAACTTTTTCTCAAGGATTTCATTAATTTTTATGACACAAAAATATTTTTATTTTCATTTTTAGCATTAAAAAAGTATTTTTAAATATTTAAAAGTTTATTTTTAATTGATTAATGAAAATTAATTTATTAAAAATACTTTTAGGTATTTAAAAATCACCAAAAAATTCATGAAATGTTCTAAGACATTTAGGAACATTGTCCAACCTTCAAACCAAATTTCTTTTTTGATCTTGATGCATTTTGAGGATTTTTCATTGAATTAAAATCATTTTTATGCATTATTTTGATCCAAAGTTCAAAAAATCATTTCTGCCTATCCATGAAGAGTTGGACCTTGGTTCTTTTTGCATTGCATTGTGTTTAGCATGTAGTTTGTGAGATTAAATGGCCATGATTTGATCTTTCATTTTCAATTTGTTTGATAATTTTCTTGTTTAGGAACCCTAAAACCCTAGAAAACTTGTAAAAATCATAACTTGAATTTGGTTAGGAGTTTAGACCTCTCCTTTGGGCATTGGGTTAGTATAGGATTAGGGATCCTTTGAATGCATTTCCAATTTTTTTATAATGTTGTTTGCTTCTGGTTTTGGTTTTTGTTGGTTGCATCAATCATAAACCCTAATTTGGGCTTCCATGTGCATCCATCTTGCATTCTTTTGCATAACATGACTTGCCATGACATTCCATGCCTCCATTTGATTCATTTGACATCATAAGACATATGTAAAGCATGTTTGATCATTGCATCTCTCACTTGCCATATTGTATGCCATATGCATTCCATAACTTTTCATGTATGTTCATGCTTCCTAACTTGCTTCATTTGCATTCATGAGCTTGTATGATCATTTCCTTGTGCTGATTCATGTTTGTAGCATCTCATAGCATCATTAGCATCATGTAAATGCTTCTGGTTTTGTTTCTCATCATGTCATCTCATCCCATTTTGCATTGCATTGCATTTCTTTTCTAACATTTCAGGTGGTAAGTGACTTTGAGAAGTGAATTTGCCTTCACTTCTCACAACTTTTCTTTTCATTCCTCTTGCATCCATGCTGCATTTTTATATGTGTTTGAGATTGAGCTTGCTCATTCCTCTTCTTCTTACTTTCTTTCTTCAAGTGACTTGACTTCTTGAATGAAGCAAGTTGCTTTGCTTCTCTTGATCCTTTCATCTGTTTCCTGGTGGTTCCATTGAAGACTTCTCTTGAAAACCTCACAAACCTTAGGAACAACCAAGCATGACAATGATTAGGGTTTTGATTAGCCTCCCCTCTTAGTTTTACCTTTGTGTCTCTTTTGAGTCTTCTCTTCTCATCTCATAATCAGGGACTAAACCCTAAAGGCTTTAAGGCTTTGTGATTAAGCTTATGCCTGCATCCTTCTCTTAGGATGGAGTGTATAACTTTAATCCTAAGTGTTAAACCCTTAATGTGTTTAACTCCTTTAATCAATCCATCTAATAATCATCAAGACATCACACTTGTAACTTGGGCCTTGCATTAGGGTTCTAATTCTTCCTTAATTGGTTAAGAAGGACTAACCCTAGTGTTAATGGACAAGTCCCCCTCAAGTTGTCTTACAAATCATAAAAAACACTTCATCATCATATCATTAAATAAAATCCACTTAATCAAAGGCTTGTTTTGTCATGAGTTTAATCCCTAATCATGGATTAAGTTGAGGAGCTTTCCTCAGCTTAAACATTCTCATCTATTATCCTTCTATTAGGATGGTGTAATGAGTCTGTTAAATCCCTGATTATGGCTTAACCTCATTACTCAACACTAAACAAAAACAACAAAAAAATCTAAATAATCACAAGTAGGTTAATGATCTTAGTCCTATATCATGGTGATTAAGTGTGAGAAGCTGACTTCACACTTAAGGTATTCTCATTACCCCTAATCAGAGGGAAGATGTGATGAGTTTACTAAATCCATTGGTTTAGGTTTAAGCTCATTAACTTGTGACAAACTTTCAAAAGCAATAAAAGACTGAAAACTCAAAAGCAAACAATAATCGTCTCCTCCGGGATTCTTTTCTCATCTCATTCACTCACAAACGAGAACTTGCTTCTTCCGTCTAATGCAAGACAGTTTGCACCTGAGCCAGACAGGTCATACACTTGAGCATAGACAAGCAAGCAGTTCACAAGTCAATTCACCTTTCAGTCTCTTTGGGTCGAACTACGGTGTTCTGACTTCCTCATTGCACGAGAGGATACGTAGGCATAACTTAACAGTTATCGAACAAAAGTCTCTGTATATTCCCCCTCCTTCCAGCTATCCTTTAAGCCTCATGATCATGAGCATTTCACTCCTGTCCTTACACTGACACTATATATTTATACACTTCACACTTCTCTTACACTGACACCTGTACATCCTTTTCCAGCTCTTTGATACACAAATAGCACTGACACTACCCCTTTAAAACACAAATCTTTTAAGCGTGGATCCCGTCGAGTACGGCGGACAATCTGGGTGTTAATACCTTCCCAGGTTGTAACCAACCCCCTTTCTCAGTCTCTCTGGTTCGCGACCGTCTTATCCATCTCTTTCTAGGTCTATGCAGCATTGCCTTTCCTCCGGGATAAAAATGCCTAGCTGGCGACTCTTTTCTTTTCCAGTGAGTTCACGGCTGTGTGTTCTCATTGTCCCTCTCGCCGACCGTTCGCGTCTGTACCTTTATCTGGGCCCGTCCCACCTATCGGGAGCGACAACAACCGTCTTATCCATCTCTTTCCAGGTTTATGCAGCATTACCTTTCCTTCGGGATAAAAATGCCTAGTTGGCAACTCTATTCAATTCAACCTCTTTTCTCTTTCGCCAACCGTTCGCGTCTGCACCGGGACGAATGTCAGGGGAGCGACAGCTTGGTGACTCTGCTGGGGAATTAGTAAGCTTCTAGTGCTTCTGGTTCTTTTTGTGGGTTTCTCCTAGCGCTTGTCTGATTTGTGTTTATGGGGGTGTTATGTGTGCTTTTTGTTTATTGCTTTATTTATTGCTTTCTGTACAGCTTTATTTATTGCTTTCTTTTACTGCTTATGCATTTCATATTATTATCATATCATGTGCTGGATTTGTTGGTTTTCCTTGGTGGGAGGGGTTTCTTAGTGAGCAAGGTTCCACACAGGGAGCCTGAGTGACACATAAGATTAGAGTGGCTTCATATTCTTTCACATTCCATTTTGGTCTGGTGCGGAAATATGAAACACAGTTCAGACGGGTTTCTTCATGAGAACTATGTGCTACGTATTTCCTGTAGTGCTAGGGCTATCTGGGAAGCCTTCTAAGCCTGGATGACCTTCAGCATCTGAGGTAAATTAGAGGAGGATTCTTTATGATTAATGTAAACACTGTACCTCCGGGTTAGAAGTGTTTACACTTCTCATAATAGATCCAAGTATGAGGATCCTTGTTCTATAACAATACCTGTGAGGGGGTTGGGATGTTTACAGGTTAGCAGGAACCCTTGGCCTCAACATACCCTGTTACGGATATTGTTTTTAAGGTTAGACTATTTTGGATTAATTCTATGAAACCCTGGACTTGTGACTCTTTATTTGAGTCCCCCCTGGTTACTGGTTCTCTAACCTTCATCTGTACTTATGAACACTCATGGACCCTATCAAAGCAGAATGGAAAATCCAGCACCTGATCACAAACCCTTGCATTACATTCCGCATACATCATTTTGCACCATTTTAACATTTTTCTATTGGTTTTACAGGGTATCCACATCTTCTTTGTTTTTTTTTACTATTCTTCTGCTTAACCATCTCCATCAGTTATCTTCATCAGTTATCTTCCTCAGAGATCTTCTTTAGCTGATATCTTCTCCAGTTGTCTTCATCAGTATTTCTCCTCAGTTATCTTCATCAGCTTCCATTTTCAGTATGGACTCATCCAGGAAGAGCAACATTACTTATCATTTATTTGAGCCCTCCCTAGAAGGCATCAGGCAGATTCAGACACTTATCACTCCTGATCATGTCCCTTTATTCAGGGAACATTATGGTGGTATTATGGACATGATCATGGACTTGGATGCATCACAGAGGAGCATGATTTCACACTTGCCTTCAGTTATATGACCCTCCTCTCAGATGTTTCACTTTCCCAGACTTTCAGATGGGTCCTTTGTTGGAAGAGTTTTCCATGTTGTTAGGTGTCCCTATCAGAAGGGGTATTCCTTTCAAACCTGAGATGACTGCTCCTAGGAATGAAGACATAACTAAGGCTCTGAATTTGGAAGTCACCATCATTGATCAGCATATGACCACCAAGGCGGGAATCCCAGGCCTCCATTTGGACTTCTTGATCACTCAGGCCACCAGTCATGCTGCAGTAGGGAAGTGGGAAACTGTTTGTGCTCTCCTGGCTCTTAGTGTATATGGAATCATCTTATTTGCAGATGAGCCTAAGTTTGTAAGCAAGAGTGCTATCCACCTTCTTCAGTGGCCTTTATCAGCAGTTACCCTCAGTCTTCTTCACCAGCATCCATTGCCATCATGGACACTTCTAGGAAGAGCAACATCACCTATCATTTCTTTGAGCCCACTCTGACAGGCATTAGATAGATTTAGTCTCTCATCACCCCTGATCATGTCCCATTATTCAGGGAACATTATGGTGGCATTATGGACATGATCATGGACCTGGATGCATCCCAGAGGAGCATGATTCACACATGTCTTCAGTTCTATGACCCTCCTCTCAGATGTTTCACTTTCCCAGATTTTCAGTTGGGACCATTGATGGAAGAGTTCTCCATGTTGTTAGGTGTCCCTATCAGGAGAGGGATTCCTTTCAACCCTGAGATGGTTGCTCCCAAGAATGAAGATGTAGCTAAGGCTTTACACTTGGAGCCCAATCTCATTGACCAGAATATGACCACCAAGGCTGGAATTCCGGGCCTTCATTTGGATTTCTTTGTTACTCAGGCCACCCTGCATGCTACAGCAGGGAAGTGGGACACTGTTTGTGCTCTTCTGGCCCTCAGCATATATGGAGTCCTATTGTTTGCAGATGAGCCAAAGTTTGTAAGCAAGAGTGCTATCCACCTCTTCCTGTTGAGGAATCCAGTCCCTACCTTGCTTGGAGACTTTTACTACTCTGTGCATCAAAGGAATGAGAAGCAAAGGGGAAGATTGGTCAGATGTTGTGCACCCCTCTTCTATTGTTTGTTGTTAAGACACTTGCCGAAGTCAGACACTTTCCTGAATCCTCATCAGCCAAGGAACTGGGCTAAGAGAATGATTGCCCTTACATCAGAAGACATCAGATGGTGCACTCAGAGCACCAAGGGTAAAGATATCATCACCATCTGTGGGCAGTATCCCAATGTGCCCTTGATTGGAGTAAAATGTTGCATCAACTACAACCCTTTGCTTTTCAAGAGGAAATTAGGGTATGCTTTGGTACATCCCCCAAGAGGGCAAGATTTGACAAAAACCCTCTATTGTGACATCCAACACAACCTTGCCATTGTCAGACAGGCAGCCTGGGCCTGGGACAATATTTAGACTAAGGGGACAACTATTCTTAGCAAATGCAACAACATAGCCTTAGCTCAGTATCTTGATTGGTCTCGTACCAGGGGGCAGATCACCCGGATGCCATTCACCTTAGAGGATGTACCTGGATCATCAGCAGTGGAGCCTGCAGATACTGTCAGTTTGGAGGAGTTTGAGAAACTTAAGGAAAGGAATGATCAACTATCTGAAGCTTTGAAGAAGACCCTCTAGGAGAGGAATGACAGTCGTCTAGATAATGAAAGGTTAGAGAAGCTCTGGATTGAGCACTTGACCAAGATTGAGAAGACGAATGACTACATCAGAAAGGCTAGAGTAGGGGAGCTAGTGCTGAAGAATGCTTGAAAGGAAGATAAGAATCAGAAGGCCAGAGCTGAGCATTACTTAGAGGAGAGCCAGGCTAGGTGGATCAGGATCACTGAGGCTTGTGTACGGGAAGATCAGAGAACCCAAGCTAGGATAGAGAAGCTAAAGGCTAGTGAGAAGAAGAATCAGACAGCTTTGTTAGCAGCACAAAAGGAGATCTCTGAGTTGAAACTCCGGGCGAGGTTGAAGAGATCAAAGGACCGGGACAAGCATAAGAAGTTGACTAGTTCCATTGCCACCAGGAACCTTCACATCAGGACTATCACAGAGCACCCAGTATGTCCAGTGACTGAGGCTCTCCTGAAGGAAGTCAGAGAGGATGACTTTGGACTGGATGTTTGATTTCCTTGTACTTATATTTCCTTTAGTTTGTACTTTTGATTTTGTTGTTGTATTTTAACCCACCATGGGGATTTTGTTGTAATCAAACTATGTATCTTCACATTTTTGTAATATATGGTTTGTATTATTTCATGGGTTTAATCTCTTTGCAACATCATCATTTCCTCGAGGTCTAGGAAGGTCAAAACCAAAGAACCAAACTGGATACCCTTGGAAGACAAATAGGTATCCTGCATTGCATACTAACATTTTCTCTTTGTTTTGTAGGTTTTTGTTTTTGTTGTTGTTTCTCAGTTTGTTGTGATTTCAGGAAACATTGCTCATAGAAGAGTGTTCCCCATCAATAGAGTGCACCGGTATCCGACAAGAAACAACCTTCTGGGATTACAAATGGATCAGGTTCAACAAGACTTGACTGATGTGAGGACCCAAATGGCCAATGAGAGGACAAAGATGAGGGCCCAAATGAATCAATTTATGGCAGTGATGACTGGTTTAGCTTTGAGCCAAGAGAGACTGAGAGAGTTAGTCGAGCGGCAAACTCCCGAGGAAAACCATCCAGGTACAGTGGGTACTAGCAACAACGATCATGTACAGCCTCATACCGATCCCCCTGAGTTTGAACCTCACCTGAACCCAGACATCAATGCTATAAGAAACACCCAAGGTAACACTAGAGGGAGGGCCTTGCAGGAAGACCCTCAGGAAGAACAGTTTACTGTGGTTGGGGCTGGAGACGAAGTTTACGATCGTCGGTTGGATGAAATAGCAGAAAAGTTAAGGTCTCTTGAATCCCAAAACTCTCTGGGTTTTGATGTCATGGACATGGGATTAGTGGAAGGGGTTAGAATTCCTCATAAGTTCAAACCTCCCTGTTTTGAAAGATACAATGGCACATCCTGCCCACGTACTCATCTTCAGTCTTTCTTGGGGAGATTGAAAGCCTACACCATGGATGAGAAACTGTGGATGTTTTACTTTGAGGATAGCTTGACAGGGGCATCCCGAGAGTGGTATTCTCATTTGACCAGGGCCACAATTAGGAATTGGAAAGACTTGGCAGAAGCTTTCATTCGTCAATATCAATATAATCTAGACATGGCTCCAAACAGAACCCTTCTGATGGGAATGTCACAGTCTTCCCGAGAAAGCTTTAGAGAGTACGCCCAAGGGTGGAGACAACTAGCTACTGACGTCCAACCCCCGATGTCAGAAAGGGAGATGATAGATATGTTCATGAACACTCTCCAGGGTACTTATATTGACAGGTTGGCTGCATTTTCTTCCACCAGCTTTGCAGACGTGGTTATAGATGGGGAATGAATTGAGAGGTTATTGAATATGGGAAAGATTTCCGACAACAACGCCAGTTCAAGCAGTGTAAGGAAGCCATTTGCAGGGCCCCGCAGATCCGGTGAAACAAATTTTGTACATGTGGGAAGAGGTAGACCCTAGTATCTTCCAAGATCAGTTGTCGCCGTCACTATTCCTACTCCACCTCCTCAGTATACTCAACAACCATAACACTTTCCTCAACAACCACAGTTTCCTCAACAAAGATCCTACAACAACAATAACAACAACCAACAACAACTCCCTTTTCAGCAGCGGCCATCTCAGATCAACAGGGTGATTGACCCTATACCAATGCCATATGCCACATTGCTGCCACAACTCCTAAAGCTTAATCTTGTCGAGTTAAGGACATTGGCTCCACCAGATCCTCAAAACCTTCCAAGAAATTACGACCTCAACGCCAGGTGTGCTTTTCATTCTAATGCACCTGGTCACTCCACAGAAAAGTGCAGGGCTCTGCATATGAAGGTCCAGGATCTGGTAGATTCAAAGGCCCTGAATTTTGCACCACCTCCCAATGTCACGAAAAATCCTATGCCCATCCATGGTGGGCCAAGGATTAATGCAATAGAGGAAGGCTCACCCATGAGTTTGATTGAAGATACTGCAAGTATCCAGACACCTCTGGCAGAGGTTAAAGCTCAGCTTTTGAAATGATAAGTGTTTCCAGGTTGTGAGGCCTGTTGTGAATCTTGCAAGGTTCCCGTGAATGGGTGTGCAAGCTTGAGGAAAGGCATCAATGGCTTGATTAAAGAAGACATTTTGCAAATAACCACAATAGCTTCTACAACACCAGCAACTCCTTTTTCAACAACAAGTATTTCTCTTGCAACTGCAAAGACAATTGTTCCTACATACTCGTCTACAAAATTAGCAACCACCTCTTCCATCACTTCAACAAATAACAGTTCCATCTCATCCACTTCTACAACTACAGCGGTCCCAGATTCCATCAATTATCAACAACAACCTCAACAACAGTTTCAACAACAACCAAGCTTAAATTCATCACCACCAACATCCACCAGAAGTCCTGTTACCATTTTCTATGATCCACATACAATAACGGTTCCAACCTCTGCTGCAGTTAGGCCAGTCACCATCACGGTGCCAGGGCCCATTCCATATGTTAAAGACAATGTTGTACCATGGCATTATGGTGCAGACCTTTACTGCAACGGAGAAAAAATCCTTCTGGATTCTCCAGTTCCTACCTCACAAGTGGATAATGTCGGGGGAGGCGGAGGCTTCACTCGAAGCGGGCGCCTCTTCGCGTCACAAGCTCCAAGAACTAATACTGAGGCAGAGGCTGTTGCCAAAGCCAAAGGAAAAGTGTGATACCTGAAGAATCTGCACCAAAAGAGACTCATAAATCATCCTTTGATCAGGATGTGGATGAATTTATGAGGATAATTAAAAGAAGCGACTACAAAGTTGTGGATCAGCTCCACCAGACTCCTTCCAAGATCTCCATTTTATCCTTGCTGTTGTGTTCCGAAACTCATCGGGATGCACTACTTAAAGTCTTGCACGCTGTCTACGTGCCGGAGGAGATCATAGTGAATCAACTTGAGATAGTGGTGTCCAATGTTAATACTAGCCATGGGCTAGGTTTCACCAATGCTGACTTGACAACAGAAGGACGTCACCACAACAAAGTTTTACACATCACCCTAGAGTGTAAAGGATTTGTGCTATCTCATGTTCTTATTGACATTGGGTCCTCACTCAATGTCCTGCCAAAGAAAGCTCTTTTCAAGCTCGAATATGATGGTATAGCTCTCCGACCAAGCAATCTGGTAGTCAGAGCTTTTGATGGGTCCAAGAGGTCTGTTCTTGGAGAGGTGGAGCTGCCTGTGATAATCGGTTCGCAGGTCTTTCAGACTACTTTCTAAGTGATAGACATTCAGCCGACCTATAGCTGTTTGTTGGGTCGACCATGGATTCACGCCGCTGGAGCAGTTACGTTGACCATTCACCAAAAATTGAAATATGAGTGGGAAGGACAGATTATCACCATCTATGGTGAAGAGGACATCTTTGTTAGCCATCTGGCTACATACAAATACATTGATATGGATGATGAAATCCATGAAACTATGAGCCAGGGGTTCGAAGCACTAAACATCAACGAGGCGATGACTGAAGTATTTGTTGCATCCCAGGAAGATAGCATGGGTACTTCAATTGTCTCCTATCAGAAAGCCCGAAAGGTTGTTAAAGATGGAAATGCCCAAGGCTGGGGCAAGCTGCTACCGTTGGAAAAGAAGGAGGACATATTCGGTTTGGGTTACAAACCATTCCGACAAGATCAAGCAGAGGTTGCTAAAGAGCCCAAGTTCATCAGTGGGGGGATGCTCACCCCAGATGTTGTTAACAACGTTGAAGACGAGGCGGAAAGCAACCTTAACCTGGAGAGCTAGATACATCCAAGGATTTCGGGTCACCAAGTCCTTAACTGGTATTCCCAGGAAATTATAAGGGTTACTCCTGCAGAGTAATTATTATTTCCTGCTTTTTTCAGCATGCATCAAGTCCTGCATCATGCCCAAGGTGTCAGGACTCATTTTGTAATAGGGACATATTGTAATTTAGGGACATATTGTAATTTTGTGCAAATGGATTATCAATGAATATCAGACATCTTTTGCAAACAAGACTCTTTTTTGCTCACTGTCTTTTCATTTTTGACTTTTGTACAAAACAATAAAACGACAATGTTTTCAAAATAAATAACTTCATATTTTACACTTTTCTAAACAAGATTAAAATTGATCACTAAAACGAACAAATCTCAACCCTTGTAGAGATTACCCTCCAGATTGCACCGACAACAACACTGTTATGACCTTGTATGACTTCGACAATCCAACTAATCAAGTTGATGAATGGGTTGAAGAAGACTATGAGTTACCTGAAGAGTTAGCCAGGTTGTTGAGGCAAGAAGAGAAAGTGATCACTCCTCATTAGGAAGAGGTTGAAACAGTTAATTTTGGTACCGAAGAGGATTTGAAAGAAGTGAAGATTGGGGCCAGTCTGCAGGCTTCAGTAAAAGAACAACTCATTGACATGCTTCGAGAATACGTCGACGTCTTTGCTTGGTCCTATCAAGACATGCCAGGTCTAGATATGAATATTGTTATGCACAAGCTGCCATTAAAGGAAGATTGCCCTCTAGTGAAGCAAAAGCTACACCGTACTCGCCCGGATATGGCCATGAAGATTAAGGAAGAAGTACAAAAGCAGTGGGATGCTGATTTCCTTGCTGTAACTAGTTACTCGCCGTGGGTTTCTAATATCGTACTAGTGCCGAAGAAGGATAAAAAAGTACGGATGTGTGTGGATTACCGGGACCTGAACAGAGCTAGCCCAAAGGATGACTTCCCATTACCTCACATTGATGTATTGGTCGACAACACAGCTCAGTTCTCGGTATTTTCCTTCATGGATGGATTTTCTAGGTATAATCAGATCAAGATGTCACCCGAAGACATGGAGAAAACAACCTTCATCACACCTTGGTGCACATTTTGTTACAAGGTAATGCCTTTTGGACTGAAGAACGCCGGTGCCACTTATCAACGGGCTATAGTAACGTTATTCCACGATATGATCCACAAGGAAATTGAGTGCTACGTGGATGACATGATTGCCAAGTCCCTTACTGAAGAAGACCATCTGGTAAATCTGCTGAAGTTGTTCAAGCGTCTGAGCAAGTATCAGCTGAAGTTAAACCCCGATAAATGCACATTCGGGGTACGTTCCGGTAAGTTGCTGGGATTTATCGTAAGTGAAAAGGGGATTGAAGTTGATCCTGACAAAGTCAAAGGCATTCAGGAGACGCCTGCACCTAAGACTGAAAAGGAAGTTCGGGAGTTCTTAGGTAGATTGAACTACATATCAAGGTTCATATCTTACCACACTGCAACCTGTGAGCCCCTGTTCAAATTGTTAAGAAAGGAACAAACGGTTAGGTGGAACAAAGATTGTCAAAAGGCATTTGACAAGATCAAGGAGTACTTACAAGAACCTCCAATTATTATGCCTCCAGTTGAAGGAAGACCTCTGATAATGTACCTGACAGTATTAGAAGGATCAATGGGGTGTGTGTTGGGCAAGCATGACGAGTCTGGTCGAAAAGAGTATGCAATATACTACCTAAGAAAAAAGTTTACCGATTGTGAACAACGTTATTCACTGCTCGAGAAAACTTGATGTGCTTTAGCGTGGGCTGCTCGCCGACTACGACAATATATGCTGACTCACACTACCTTGTTAATCTCCAAAATGGACCCCGTCATCTACATATTTGAGAAGCCAGCACTTACCGGAAGGGTTGCAAGATGGCAAATGATTCTGACAGAGTATGACATTCAGTACACATCTCAAAAGGCCATTAAAGGCCGTGTACTGTCTGACTATCTGGCTGAGCAATCCATTGATGATTACCAGCCCATGAGATTTGACTTCCCTGATGAAGACATCATGTTCTTAAAAGCAAAATATTGTGAAGAGCCAGTTCACACTGAAGGGCCTGATCCAGAAGAAGAATGGACTATGATGTTCGACGGGGCTGTCAATATGAATGGTCATGGAGTTGGTGCAGTGCTCATTACACCCAAAGGAGTTCATATACCTTTCTCGGCAAAACTCACTTTTGCCTGCACTAACAACGAAGCAGAATACGAAGCATGTATCATGGGTCTTGAGGAAGCCATTGACCTCAGGATCAAGACATTAACTGTATTCGGGGATTCAACTTTGGTAATTAATCAGACCAACGACAAATGGTACACTCACCAAGAGCATCTGATTCCATACCGTGACTACACGAGGAGATTATTGAATTTCTTCACAACAGTCAAACTTGAGTATATCCCTCGAGATGAAAATCAGTTCGCAGATGCTTTAGCTACCATTTCTTCCATGATCAAGGTTCAAACTGCCAATTATGTGCCTCAGATTTTGCTATCCAGATTGGACCGATCAGCATACGTATTCTCTGTGGACACTGCTAATGATGACAAGCCGTGGTTCCATGACATCAAATGCTTCTTAAAAGATCAAGCATACCCACCTGGGGCATCATCCAATGATAAGAAGACATTAAGAAGGCTGGCCGGCAGTTTCTTCCTCAATGCTGATGGGTCATTATACAAGCGAAACTTTGACATGGTTCTACTCAGATGTGTTGATAAGAAAGAAGCAGACTTGCTGATGCACGAGGTGCACGAAGGATCTTTCTGTACCCATGCTGGAGGACATGCAATGGCTAAGAAATTATTACGATCAGGTTACTACAGGATCACAATGGATGCAGACTGTTGTGCCTATGCCAGAAAGTGCCACAAATGCCAGATCTACGCAGACAAAGTGCATGTGCCTCCAAATCCTTTGAATGTGATGTATTCTCCTTGGCCCTTTACCATGTGGGGCATTGGCATGATTGGAAAGATCGAACCAACTACTTCAAATGGCCACAAATTCATCCTGGTAGCCATTCATTACTTCACCAAATGGGTTGAAGCAGCTTCGTGTGCAAACGTCACTAGACAAGTGGTAGCCAAATTTTTGAAAAGAGACATCATCTGTCGATATGGAGTTCCCGAGCGAATCATTACTGACAATGGTTCCAATTTGAATAACAAAATGATGGCAGAATTGTGTCGGGACTTCAAAATCCAACATCACAATTCTTCTCCTTACAGGCCAAAAATGAATGGCGTTGTTGAGGCAGCTAATAAAAATATCAAGAAGATTGTGCAGAAGATGGTGGTCACTTACAAAGACTGGCATGAAATGCTACCATTTGCCTTGCATGGGTATCAAAACTCAATCAGAACGTCCACTGGGGAAACACCTTATCAGCTTGTGTACGGTATGGAAGTTGTCCTACCTGTTGAAGTTGAGCTACCTTCCTTACGAGTAATGATGGATGTAAAGCTGGACGAAGAAAAATGGGTCCGATCTCGGTACAATCAACTAAATCTGATCGAAGAAAAGAGGTTAGCTGCTATATGTCATGGGCAGTTATATCAGAAAATAATGAAGAAAGCCTTCGATCAAAAAGTCAGGCTTCGGGAATACCAAGTAGGAGATCTTGTGTTGAAAAGACTCCTTCCTCCTCATACAGACCACAGGGGAAAGTGGACTCCGAACTACGATGGCCCATTCATAGTAAAGAAGGTTTTCTCTGGTGGAGCATCGATGCTCACTACTATGGATGGTGAAGATTTCTTATCCCCTATGAATTCAGATGCAGTTAAAAAATACTTCGCATAAAAAGACCTGCTGGACATAAAAACAGAATGTAAGTCCAAGCAAAAATAGGGCTTCCCGGCGAGTCAAAAACAGAATAAAAGACTCGGGCAAAAATAAGGGAAAATTGAAAAAACATGTACACCTGCTGAGTTGAAAAGCCGCATTGGATAGCTCAGGAAAAAATGGGTATCCCGGTGGATTGAAAACCATAAAGGGCGATTCATGCAAAATCAGGGAATAAGCGAACAACTGCATTCTGAATTCATATGTATTCTTCACAACACGGCAAGCTTCGAAAGGATAAAGCATCAGTCAGAATCAACCTTCTTCAAAAAGCAAGATGAGAAGAACGTCAAGGTCATACAGGTCATAGATAAGGAAGCTCACTGGAGCGTCGTCAACATTGCCAACACTTTTATTTTCTCAGTTTATAACAATCTCCTCATTCCATGGGATTTGTTTCTTTGACTGTATTTGCCAATTCAGGGCACCTAGATTAATAAAATCAGAGTTTTCAGTCACACCTCGTTTTGTACATTTTATGTTTCGTTTGCAAAATGTCCAGTATTCAGGATACAACACTTGCATAAAACAAATGAGCCATTTTAATAAATGCTTGCAGGAAATATATTTACTTTCAGGAATATCTAACTCCTATGACGGAATCCGGTAAGGGATGCCTCAGGATACTTGTGCGTTTCTTTTGTCTTAACAGATTGCAGGTATTCAAGACGCAACATGGGGAATATCAAGCATCGCATCCCCAGCATGCTACTTCCTGGAAGTTAACTCCTCCCCAAGCAGGATTTCCCGAGCAATATCTGAAATGCTTTTCCCCAACGTAGTTGCCAAAGCCTCCTCATCCCCAGCATAAGTCTACTCAACAGGAGCTTCCCCAGCCGAGATCCTCATCAGAGTGCCAGATCTCTCATCCTCAACAAGGATAAAAGAAATATCTCCCCACAGAGTTTCCATCCTCTCCCCAGAAGAGCAATGCTTGAAACTCTTACACAACAAAGTGACGAAAGTTTCCTTCCCCCCCAGCTGGGTTCTCCTTACGGGTAGATCGACCAATGATCTATTTCCCCAAGAAGAGCTATATCTCCTGACAGGTCCAATGACCTTTTCCCCAGCCGGGTTATTCTTCCAAGCAGATCATCCAGAGATCTTTATCCCCAGCAAGATCTGAATCCCGGATCGGTTCCTCTTTTGCATAATCATAGCATTTGCATCATGATCACCAAATAAGCGTAGCATTCCATCTAATACGGATCATTACGGCAAAAATCAAACATCTGCATGATCACAAGCCAGGTTCGAGCTAGTCACCTGCAATTACCATCAGTATTTCATCGGCAATGTATATAAAAACTCACATCCCCTGCAAATAAAAGCCAAAGCGTCCCCTTTGCACTCTCAAACATAAATGCCTGTTCATATTCATATATATTCTTTTCGACACTCGTCCGTGTCGTCTTGTCCCCCGCAGGTCGCCAGAGTACCTTTTGCACTCTCAAAAACGGATACCTATACATACTCTTTTGACACTCGTCTGTGTCATCCTTCCCCAGCATGGTTGCCAGAACACTTTCTACAAACCAAATACTTGTTTATAACACACTCTTTTCGATACCCGTCTGTGTCATCCTATCCCCACAAAAAGCCAAAGCATATCCGTTGCATTCCCGAAACAAATGCCTGTTTATATAGTACATATTTGACACTCGTCCGTGTCATACCATTCCCCAACAAGTTGAATACTCATCCGTATCTTGCTCATACTTCACCAACAAATTAATACTTATACTCACTTATACAGAAGTCTCTGATACTCGTCCGTATTTTGTTTATATATCACTCCTCAACAGATCCGACACTCGTCCGTGTTCTTTGTTAACCAGTTGGTACTCGTCCGTACCATCATCTCTGAACACGCGTCAGCGTTTATTTCTACCGATGCTCGTCCGTATCATGGTCCTAAGGATGCTCGTCCGCATCTTTAATCTATACACATCGTCAAACACTTATACCTTTTGTTCTTAAGTGTAAGCACTCGTCCGTGTTTACCATTCCTCAGCAAGTCACTAACGAAACAATTGTCTTCTATCCGACAATTGTCCTATGTCGTGACACTTTCGGCAGCCGTACCCTGCCAATTGATCGTCATTCACCTTCGGATGACCGTCCCTCATCCCTTCCCCAGCGGAGTCCCCATTAGTGGAACCCCTTTTCTATCCGACATTCGTCCTATGTCGTGATAAAGAGCAGCCATCCCCTGCAAGGTGATCGTCCTTCACCTTTTGATGACCGTCCCTCATCATTTATCTGATGGTCGTCCCCATCGTTGATTTTGTTATCCGACATTCGTCCTATGTCGTGATAAACCCCGAGAGCAGCCGTACCCTGCTAGGTGATCGTCCTTCACGTCTTGATGATCGTCCTTCATCATGCTTACCCGATGGCCGTCCCCATCGTCGACCTTGTCTATCCGACATTCGTCCTATGTCGTGATAAAGAGCAGCCGTCCCTTGCTAGGTGATCGTCCTTCACCTTTGATGACCGTTCCTCATCATTATTTCATTTATTCTTTAAACTGATGGTCGTCCCCATCGTTGTTTACTTTACTTTCAAAGCCTGATGGCCGTCCCCATCATTGCTTACTTTGATCCCCATAGAATCTTATTTCTTTACTTGATGGTCGTCCCCATCATGATCTCTTTATTTCCCCAGCTTGTCGGCCGCCCCCGTCATTGCTTTACTCACCGCTTTATCCCCAACAGTCGTCCTCTGCTCGACAGTCGTCCTCCATCGCCTTCATTTGATACTCATACTTTACTACCTTTTACAATTTATATCTCTTTTCTTCTTCTATTCAGCGAGTGCAAATTTTGGAATGTCTTTGGTATTCAACCACAAGTTATCTTGTTTATCTGTTAAGCCAGGTGCTTACATCCTGCACAACTAACTCATGCTTGAATAGGGACAGTTGTAAACACCCCAAATTTTCCCTCACTCATATCACACCATGGCTTGTGATCTTTCATGTTTGCATAAGCATAAGCATACTACCTCATATTGCATTTTTGTTTCATCTGCATAGTTCAAGTTCATCTGCATCTAGGGTTTGTGGTCTAAGCAATCCAAGAATCCATCTGAGCCATCCCAAAGGTCTCAAAGCTTTCCAAGAGGGTCCATGTGTGTTCTATCATCATATTATGCTCCTCAAAGTTCATGGAAGTCAAGAGATCACAAAAACTGGCAAGGCATGTAGGCAGAGCTAGGGTTTTCACTACACAGATGACCAAAATAGGTTTTGGTTTCAGAGCCCTTAACTCCAAATTTTTGGGCCATTCTTGTTTCTGATGTTCTTAAGATGTTATAAGGGTCATGTTTACCAAGTTTGATGAAGAAAATCATTGTGGAAGTCATTTGTTCACTGGGTGACTTCTTGAGCAAGTTAAGTCAAAATCAGGGCATCTAAGGCCCCCAACAATAGAACCAAAGGGGTATTTTCATCAAATTGAAGTTATATGATCTTTATTTGATCTTAGAAGAGGTTGGAAGTTCACAAGATTGAAGAATTTTGAGCCATTTGCAAACTTGCCAAAAACGGAAATGACTTGTAATGGAAACTTTCCATTTTGGGAAAGTTTTTCAACCTCTTCTTTCTTAATCAAAAATGCTTCAAATGAAAACTTTTTGGTCATGAAAGTTGTAGATTGGGTCTTTTCCTTTTCAAAAAGTACAAGAACATGTCTTGATTCATCCTAGAACTCAAGATATGGCCTTTCAAAGTTGGAAAAAATCCTAAAATTTCAAGTTTCATGTCAAAGAGGGATTTTGCAAATTGGCATATTCAAGCATTTTAATTACTTCAAATGGACACAAACATTTCACAATATGTCAATAGGGCCTCTAAACATCAGAATTATGCTTTGAACCATGCATTTTCATGACTTATGATCCAAGGAACTTCAAAGAGGGAATTTTGCAAAACATGTGATAACTCTTCATCCAAGCCATCCAGCACATCAAAACCAATTCCATGGCTCTCCACAAAGTCAGCTGAGGCCAGACCCCCCAAGAAATCAGACCTGCACCATGCCCATACCTCAAAGTACAAAATCTTGACTTTTTGCAAAAACCCCCATACCAATCAAGCTGAGCCACAACAACTCTCTGAACCAATCACAATTGTTTATACTAGCCTCAAGCATACCAAAACAGAACACACAAAAGCTCAGAACCTCCCACAAGTCAGGATTCACAAAATCATCAAAAACCTTCCTCTCTTCGAATCTGAGAAACCAACTAACAAAAATCATAAACTCTTCCACCAATCAACTCAGCATCACCCCAGGATCATTTTCCACCCATCACCATAGCCTGAAACATCCCCAAACTCAAACACAATTTCTGCAACCTCAGAACTGAAGCTCACAAAGGAGGCCAAACAAACTCATTCCAAGCATCAAAATAGACTCAGGGGGACCAAAGGAGGTGGATTGCACAAAGGGAAAGCTCTGAAAGTCCATATTTGCAGTTCATCATCTCAGGTAGTCATCAAGAACTTTTTTTCCATAAATGCGTTTTCATGTTATAGAATGATTCCTCATGCTTCAATGATCATGCTGATGTCTTTATTTCTGAAAATGGTTGAGTTTTAAGCATTTCATAATGTTCTGAAATTTTTTCCGTTTTGATGTTTTGATTCGAATCTTGTTGATGATGAATGATAAATGATTTTTGAGGCTGGATTATTGTTTAGGGTAGTTAGTTGATCATTTCTGGAGATTTGGGGGGCTTGGGGTGATGATTTGAGGAAGTTCAGGTGAGGAGCTGGCCGGAGAAGATGACCGGAGGTCTTCTCCGGCCACCTGAAAGTCATTTGGGCTAAAACTCTGATTAAATGCCCAGATGCGTTTGTGGCCGTTAGATGATGATTCGGGTTAGTGAGCGTGTGGTCCAGATTGAGTCATTACCTTTTAATCCTGATTAATTAATTTAAAATATAATTAAAAGCCAATTTGAATGTCGCCCGTCCAGATGCGCGTGTGGTCAATTCCCTCCCTTTCCAGTTTGAATCTGGGCCTTAGGATCAGCTGACTTTCATTTTATTCCATTTAATTTCATTTTTATTCTATTTCTTTTGCATAATTAATTTAAAATACCAAAAGGCATCCAAAAAATATTTTCTTTAACATTCTGACTTTAAATATTTTTCTCATTCCAAAAATGATTTTTATTTTATTTTTTGCATTAAAAAATTATTTTTAAAATATTTAAATGTTATTTTTAATTAATTAAAGTCTTTTAATTAATTAAAAATATATTTAGGTTTCTAAAAATCACCAAACAAATCATGAATCATCCTAATGCATTTAGAAAAATTTTCAAACCCTTCACACAAATTTATTTTTAGGTTTGATCATAGTTTGTTAATTTTCTTTGAATTAAGGGTCGTTAAATTTCATTTTTTTGAACCCTAACTTTAAAAAATCATTTCTGCCTAACCAAGAAGAGTTTGAAAATTATTCTTTTTGTATTGTGTTACATATTGCATGTAGTTTATAGGACATTTTCCTCATGAATTTATCTTGTATTTTCAATTTATTTGCATTTTTCCCTTTGAACCACCCAAAAACCCTAGAAAACTTAGGAAATTCATAACTTTAGATTGGTTAGGCTTCTGACCTTCTCCTTTGGGGTGTGACCTAGTATAAGATTAGGGTTTGTTTGAGTTTGGTTTCAATTTTTTATCATGTCATATGCTTCTGTTTTGTTCATTTGCATCTCATACTTCCATATAACCCTAAATTCTCATGTTTACTTGCATTCATCTTGCATATGCATCAATACATGAACTTGCCATGACATTTCTTGCATTCATATGTCATCTTAGACATCTTAGGACATGTTAGAATCATGATTGATCATTTCTTCATTCATTTGACATGATTTGCATTCATTTCATTTCATTAACTTTCATGTCTTTTCAAACTTCAAAGCATGCTTCCATTTGCATTTCATCTTTGTATGATCATACATATGCACTTTATATGACTTTGCATCATCTCATGTGTCATTTTCATTTCATAATCACTTCTTATTTTGGTCATTTCATCTCACTTCAATTCATTTCTTTATGCTTTATGTCTTATGCATTCATACTAACACTTTCAGGTACTTTTGGTAAGTTATTGTGGGAGGTAGATTTGCCTTCACTTCCCATTTTTTCTTATCTCATTCATATGAATTTTAACTTTTATTTGAAGTGAATTTGATTCACTTATGTTCCATCTTTCTCACTTTCTTTCTTTAAGTTACTTATCTTCTTCAGGAAGTAAGTAACGTATTCTTCTGCTTCCTCCTCTTTTCATCTGCTTCTTCCATTGGTGGCTTCCTTGAAGATCTTCCCTTTTAAGCCTCACAAACCATAGGATGCCTAAGCATGATAACGTTTAGGGTTGTGAATAGTCCCCCTTAGATTTTTAACTTTGAGTCTCCTTGAGTCTCTCTTCTCATCTCAATAATCAGAGACTAAACTCTTAAAGTTTTAGGACTTTGGAATTAGGGTTATGCATGTATCCTTCTCTTAGGATGGAGTGTATAACTTTAATCCTAAGTGTTAAAACTTTAATTTGTTTAAACCTCTTAATCAAGACACATTAATAATCACTAAGACTTTATCTTGTAACTTGGGCCTTACATTAGGGTTCTAACTCTTCCTTTTGGTTAAGAGGGACTAACCCTAGTGTTTAATGGACAAGTCTTCCTCAAGATGTCTTACAAACTTAAAATCCATTTCTTAAACTCATCCTTTAATTAAAATCCATTTAATAAAGGTTTGTTATATAATGAATTTAGTCCTTAACCATGGATTAGGTTGAGGTATCTTCCTCTGCTTAAGTGTTCTCATCTATTATCCTTCTATTAGGATGGTGTAATGAGTTCACTAATTCGTGATTAGAGATTAAACTCATTACTTAACACTAAACAAAAAAACCAAAAACATCTGAATAATCACAAGTAGGTTAATGATCTTAATCCTACATCATCATGGAAATTAAGTTGAGAGGCTTATCTCATACTTAAGTATTCTCATTATCCCTAATCAGGGAGGATATAATGAGTTTACAAACCCTTGATTTAGTCTTAAGCTCATCAACTTATGCAAAACACCAAAAACAAAAACAAAACTGAAAACACAAAAACAAACAATAATCGTCTCCTTCGGGATTCTTTTCTCATCATCTTCACTCACAAACGAGAACTTGCTTCTTCCGTCTAATGCAAGACAGTTAGCACTCGAGCTAGACGAGTCATACACTTGAGCATAGACAAGCAAGCACTTCACAGTCAATTTATCTTTCAGTCTCTTTGAGTCAAACTACGGTGTTCTGACTTCCTCATTGTACGAGAGGATACATAGGAATAACTTAACTGTTCTCGAACAAAAGTCTCTGTGTCTTCCCCATCTTTCAGCATTCTTTTCAAAGCCTCAGTTCTTGAGCATTCACTCTTTTGCACTGACACCTGTACATTCATTCCTTAGCTTTTGCACACAGATAGCACATACACCTACCCCTTTTAAAGACAATCTTTTAAGCGTGGATCCTGTCGAGTACGACGGACAACCTGGATGCTAATACCTTCCCAGGTTATAACCAACCCTCTTTCTCAGTTTCTCTGGTTCGCAACCGTCTTATCCATCTCTTTCTAGGTTTATGCAGCATTACCTTTCCTTTGGGATAAAAATGCCTAACTGGCGACTCTATTCACCTTTCACTTCATTTCATCTCTCTTTTCGCCGACCTTTCGCGCTTGTACCAGGATGCAAATCTTCGGGAGCGACACGTACTAAACTCTTTCTTTGTTTTGTAGGTATTTTTGTTGTTATTTTCTCACTTTCCTGTTGTTTCAGGAAACATTGCTCATAGGAGGGTTTTCCCCATCAACAGAGTTCACCGGTATCCGATCAGAAACAACCTTCCGAGCTTACAGATGGACCAAGTTCAACAAGATTTGACTGACGTGAGAACCCAGATGGCTAATGAGAGAACTGAGATGAGGGCTCAAATGAACCAATTCATGGCAGTAATGACTGGGTTGGCTCAGAGCCAAGAAAGGTTAAGGGAGTTAGTCGAACGGCAAACTCCAGAAGAGAATCATCCAGGTACAGGAGGTACTAGCAACCATGACCACGGGCAGCCACGAACAGATGCGCCAAAGTTTGGGCCTCACCTCAATCCTAAATTCAATGCTATCAGAAATACCCAAGGAAACACTGGAGGTCGTGCCTTGCAAGAGGACCCTCAAGAAGAACAGTTTACACTAATTGGTGGTGGGGATGAAGCCTATGATCGTCACGTGGATGAAATAGCGGAGAAGCTGGGATCTTTGGAGTCCCAAAACTCTCTGGGATTTGATGTAATGGACATGGGATTAGTTGAGGGAGTCAGGATTCCTCACAAATTCAAGCCTCCCTGCTTTGAGAGATATAATGGTACCTCCTGCCCACGTACTCACCTGCAGTATTTTCTGGGGAGACTAAAAGCTTATACCATGGACGAAAAGTTGTGGATGTTCTACTTCGAAGATAGTCTGACCGGGGCATCCTGTGAATGGTATTCTCACCTGTCCAGAGCAACAGTCAGGAATTGGAAGGATTTAGCCGAAGCTTTCATACGCTAATATCAATATAACTTGGACATGGCTCCAAATAGGACCCTCTTGATGGGTATGTCTCAATCATCAAGAGAAAGCTTCAGGGAATATGCCTAAAGATAGAGACAGCTTGCTGCTGCTGTCCAGCCTCCGATGTCTGAGAGAGAAATGGACGACATGTTTATAAACACATTGCAAGGAACGTACATTGACAGACTTGCGGCTTTCTCGTCCAACAGCTTTGCAGATGTAGTTATAGCTGGGGAGAGAATTGAGAGTCTTTTGAAAATGGGAAAAATTTCAGACAGCGGTGCTAGTTCCAACAGTACAAGGAAACCTTTCTCAGGACCTCGCAGAACAGGTGAGACCAACTCAGTACATTTGGGCAGAGGTAGGCCTCAATACATGCCAAGATCAGTAGCTGTTGTCACTATTCCAGCACTAGCACCTCAACAACAGTATCCTCCACAACCACAACACTTCCCACCCCAATAACAATTTCCTCAACAAAGATCTTACAACAATAACAATCAACAACAACAGCCGTTTCAACAAAGGCCTTCACAAATCAACAGGGTTATCGATCCCATTCAGATGCCCTATGCTGCCTTACTTCCACAGTTATTAAATCTCAATCTGATTGAATTGAGGACTCTGGCCCCACCAGATTCCCAGAATCTTCTAAGAAACTATGATGTTAACGCCCGATGTGCCTTCCACTCAAATGCACCTGGCCATACTACAGAGAAGTGCAGAGCCTTACACATGAAGGTTCGGGATTTGATTGATTCTAAGGCAATCAACTTTGTACCCCCTCCAAGTGTTACCAAGAATCCTATGCCTAGCCATGGTGGGCCTAGGATTAATGCCATTGAGGAGGATAAACCAGTGAACCAAATTGACAATGTTGCAAGTATTCAAACACCTCTGGCCGAGGTTAAACCCCAACTTTTAAAGTGCCAGGTGTTCCCGAGTTGTGAGGCCCATTGCGAAGCTTGCAAGATTTCTATCAACGGTTGTGCAAGTTTGAAGACCGAAATCAACAATCTTATCAAAGAAGGCACTTTACAGACCACTTCAATAGTTCTAGCTCCTACAACATCAACATTCATTCCTCCTACAACACCAACACATGTCATTCCATCAGATGTAACAAGTATCACTCCTACAACTTCAACAACAATCATTCCAACAGATTCTTCTACAACATCAACAACCATCCCTTCTTCAACTTCAACAGACATCAGTTCAACACATCCTTCTACAACAACAACCATCAATGAAGACATTTCCACAGTTACTATTTATTATGATCCTGCAACAATCCACATTCCAGATTCTTTCAACAACTCACAACAACATCTCCATCAACATCAACAACCTTCATCACCAGCACCATCTCCGGTCATACCTCCTGTCACAATTTATTATGAACCTCAGACTGTCTCAATTCCTTCTTCCGCAGCAATCAGTCTGGTTACTATCACTGTACCAGGACCAGTCCCATATGACAACAGCAGTGTCGTACCTTGGCACTATGGCTCAAATTTATATTGCGATAGAAAGAAAGTCACTCTTGACACTTCTACACCACAGATTAATAATGTGGGGGGAGGCAGAGGCTTCACTTGAAGCGGACGTCTCTTTGCCTCACAATTCCAAAGAACTAATGCTGAAGCAAAAGCTGCTGCCAAGGCTAAGGGCAAGAGTGTGGTGCCTAAATATCCTATTACCAAGGAAACTCAGAAGACATCCATTGACCAGGATGTAGACGAGTTCATGAGAATAATCAAGAAGAGTGACTATAAGTTTGTGGACCAGCTCCATCATACCCCCTCCAAAATCTCTATTCTATCACTGCTAATGTGTTTCGAAGCTCACAGGAATGCACTTCTCAGAGTCCTGCACGCAGCTTACGTGCCAGAAGAGATTATAGTTAATTAGCTAGATACGGTGGTTTCTAATGTCAATACTAGCCACGGGCTAGGTTTTACTGATGCTGATCTAACTACGGAGGGCCATAACCATAATAAGGCTTTGCATATCACCTTGGAATGTAAAGGTGTTATTCTCTCTCATGTCTTGGTTGACATTGGGTCCTCTCTCAAAGTTCTTCCAAAGAAAGCCTTGGTCAAGATGGAATATGATGGTCTTTTATTGTGTCCAAATAACCTGGTTGTGAGAGCCTTTGACGGTTCTAAAAGATCGTTTCTTGGGGAAATTGAGCTGCCTGTGGTGATTGGCCCACAGATCTTCAAAACTATCTTCTACGTGATGGACATTCAGCCTGCTTAGAGTTGTTTGTTGGGTCGGCCATGGATTCATGCTGCTGGCGCTGTGACGTCGACCCTTCACCAGAAGTTAAAATACGAATGAGAGGGCCAAGTTATCATAATCTGTGGGGAGGAGGATATCTTCGTCAGTTATCTAGCTACTTACAAGTATATTGAGATGGACGGAGAGATCCATGAGACAATGAGCCAAGGGTTTGAGGCCCTCAATGTCAATGAGGCAACAACTGAAATTTCTGGTACTTCGATCTCCTCTTATAAGCATGCTCGGAAGGTTGTTGAAGACGGGAATGCCTAGGGCTGGGGCAAGTTGCTGTAAGTTCAGGTCAAGGAAGACAAGTTCGGGTTGGGTTATAAACCATCCCGACAGGTCCAAGAGGAGGCTGCTGAAGCTCCAAAATTTATCAGTGGGGGTATGCTGACCCCAGATGTAATCAACAATGTGGAAGACGAGGCTGAAAGTGACTTCAACCTGGAAAGTTGGATTCGTCCAAGGGTCCCAGGCCAGCAAGTCCTTAACTGGTCTTCCTAGGAAATTATAAGGATTACTTCTGCAGAGTAATTATTATTTCCTGTTTAAGCATGCATCAAGTCTTGCATCTTGCCCAAGGTGTCAGGACTCATTTTGTAATAGGGCCATATTTGTATTTTGTGCAAATGAATAATTAATGAACAAATGGACATCTTTTGCAAACGATCTTTTTTTTCGCTCATTGTCTTTCATTTTTGTTATTTTCGCACAAAGCAATAAATGGCAATGTTTTTCAAAATAATAACTCCATTCACACTTTTTCTAAATAAAATAAAATAAATCACTAAAATGAACAAATCTCAACCCTTGCAGAGATAATCCTCCAGATTGCACCGACAACAACACTGTTATAACCTTGTATGATTTCGACATTCCAATTAATCAAGCAGATGAAGGGGTTGATGAAGACTATGATTTTCCTGAAGAGTTGGTTAGGTTGTTGAGATAAGAGGAAAAAGTGATTTCTCCTCATCAGGAGGAAGTTGAGACCATCAATCTTGGTACCTAAGAAGATGTGAAAGAGGTGAAGATCGGGGCTAGTCTGTAATCTCCAGTGAAAGAACAGCTCATCAGTATGCTTCAGGATTATGTTAACGTCTTTGCTTGGTCCTATCAAGATATGCCAGGTCTGGATACGAATATTGTCATGCACAAATTTCCACTACAAGACGATTGTCCGCCAGTTAAACAGAAGTTGCGACGTACTCGCCTAGACATGGCCATGAAGATCAAAGAAGAGGTACAAAAGCAGTGGGACATCGGTTTTCTTGCTGTAACTAGTTACCCGCCGCGGGTTGCTAACATTGTACCCGTACCTAAGAAGGATGGAAAGGTGCATATGTGTGTGTATTACCGGGATTTGAACAAAGCAAGCCTGAAGGATGATTTCCCATTACCTCACATTGATTTATTAGTAGACAACACGGCTCAGTTCTCAGTATTTTCTTTCATGGACGGATTTTCGGGATATAATCAGATTAAGATGTCACCTGAACACATGAGGAAGACAACCTTCATCACACCTTGGGGCACGTTCTGCTACAAGGTAATGTCGTTTGGTCTGAAGAACGCCGGTGCAACATATAATGGGCTATGGTAACATTATTCCATGATATGATCCATAAGAAAATCGAGTGATATGTGGATGACATGATTTCCAAGTCCCTTAAAAAGGAAGATCATCTGGTGAATCTGCTGAAATTGTTAAAACGCATGAGGAAGTATCAGTTGAAGTTGAACCCTAACAAATGCACATTCAGGGTGCGTTCCGGTAAGCTGCTGGGTTTTATTGTAAGTGAAAAAGGAATTGAGGTCGATCCCGACAAAGTGAAAGCCATTCAGGAGATGCCTGCACCTAAGACTAAGAAAGAAGTTTGAGGGTTCTTAGGCAGATTGAACTACATCTCAAGGTTCATATCTCATCTCACAGCAACCTGCGAACCCTTGTTCAAGTTGTTAAGAAAAGATCAAACAGTCAGGTGGAACAATGATTGTTAGAGAGCTTTTGACAAGATCAAAGAATATCTGCAAGAACCTCCAATTTTTATGCCTCCAATTGAAGGAAGACCTCTAATCATGTATCTGACAGTATTAGAAGAGTCAATGGGGTGTGGGTTGGGCCAGCATGACGAGTCTGGTCGAAAAGAGTATGAAATATACTATTGTCGCTCCCTAATATTTGCATCCCGGTGCTGCATAAACCTAGAGAAAGATGGATAAGATGGTTGTGAACTAGGGAAACTGAGAAAGGGGGTTGGTTACAACCTAGGAAGGTATTAGCACCCAGATTGTCCGTCGTACTTGACGGGATCCACGCTTACAAGATTGTGTTTAAAGGGGTAGGTGTATGTGATATCTGTGTGCAAAAGCTAAAATGAATGTACAGGTGTCACTGCAAAAGGTGAATTGCTCAGGAACATGAGGCTTAGAAAAGAATGCTGAAAGAGGGGGATAACATAGAGACTTTTGTTCGATAACCGTTAAGTTATGCCTACGTATCCTCTTGTGCAATGAGGAAGTCAGAACACCGTAGTTCGACTCAAAGAGACTGAAAGATAAATTGACTGTGAACTGCTTGCTTGCATATGCTCAAGTGTATAACTAGTCTAGCTCGAGTGCTAATTGTCTTGCATTAGACGGAAGAAGCAAGTTCTCGTTTGTGAATGAGTGTGATGAGAAAAGAATCCCGAAGGAGACGATTATTGTTTGTTTTTGTGTTTTCAGTTTTTTATTGTTTTTGGGTGTTTTGCATAAGTTAATGAGCTTAAGCCTAAATCAAGGGCTTGTAAACTCATTATATCCTCCCTGATTAGGGATAATGAGCCTACTTAAGTATGAGATAAGCATCTCAACTTAATTACCATGATGATGTAGGATTAAGATCATTAACTTACTTGTGATTAATTAGATGTTTTTGGGATTTTGTTTAGTGTTAAGTAATGAGTTTAATCTCTAATCACAGATTAATGAACTCATTACACCATCCTAATAGAAGGATAATAGATGAGAACACTTAAGTTGAGGAAGATACCTCAACTTAATCCATGGTTATGGATTAAATTCATTATATAACAAGCCTTTATTAAATGGATTTTAATTAAAGGATGAGATTAAGAAGTGGATTTTAAGTTTGTAAGACAACTTGAGGGGGACTTGTCCATTAAACACTAGGGTTAGTCCCTCAAAACCATAAGAAAGAGATAGAACCCTAATGTAAGGCCCAAGTTACAAGATAAAGTCTTTGTGATTATTAATGTGTTTTGATTAAGAGGTGTAAACAAATTAAAGGTTTAACACTTAGGATTAAAGTTATACACTCCATCCTAAGAGAAGGATGCAGGCATAACCCTAATTCCAAAGTCCTAAAACTGTAAGAGTTTAGTCTCTGATTATTGTGATGAGAAGAGAGAATCAAGGAGACTCAAAGGTAAAAGACTAAAGGGGACTATACACAACCCTAAACGTTATCATGCTTGGATATCCTATGGTTTGTAAGGCTTAAGTGGAAAGATCTTCAAGGCCACCAATGGAAGAAGCAGATGAAAAGAGAAGGAGAAAGAAGAACAAATTACTTACTTCCTGAAGAAGATAAGTAACTTGATAGAAAGAAAGTATGAAGGATGGAACATAAGTGAATTAGATTCACTTAAAAGACATGTAAATGTGCATATGATTGGTGAGAAGAGATGGGAAGTAAAGGCAAATCCACCTCCCAAATAACTTACCAAACGTTCCTGAAAATGTTAGTATGGAGGCATAAGACATAAGGCAAGAAGAAATGAGATGAAATAAGATGCAAAGACCAAAGTCAGAAGTGATTATGTAATGAAAATGTCATATGAGATGATGCAATGTCATATCAATATGCATATGAATGTTCATACAAAGATGAGATGTCATGAAAGCATGTTTAGAAGTTTGAAAACACATGGATGTTTATGAAATGTAATGAATGCAAGACATAGCAATTGAATGAAGAAATGATCAAGCAATGTTCAAGCATGCCTTAAGATGTCTAAAATGTCATATGAATGTTTGAAATGTCATGGGAAGTTCACATGATGATTATATGCAAAGGTGAATGCAAATGAACATGAGAAATTAAGGTCTTATGAATGTATGAGATGCAAATGACCAAAACAGAATTATACAACATGATAAAAAAATGAAATCAAGCTCAATCAAACCCTAAACCCATACAAGGTCAAACCACAAAGGAGAAGGTCAGAAGCTAATCCTATTGAAAGTTATGAATTTTCTAAGTTTGCTAGGGTTTTGGGTGATTCTCAAGGGAAAATGCAAATCAAATTTAAAATGCAAGATAAATTCATGAGAAAAATAACCTATAAACTACATGCAATATGTGAAACAAGGCAAAAAGAATCAAGTTCAAACTCATCATGATTAGGCATAAATGAATTTTTCAAGTTAGGGTTAGAAAATGTGATTTTCAAGAACCCTAATTCAAAGAAAATTGTGAAATTATGATCAAACCTAAAAAGAAATTTGTATGATGAGTTTGAAAATGTTTCTAAATGTATTGGAATGGTTCTAAATGTATTTGTATGATGAGTTTGAAAATGTTTCTAAATGTATTTGTATGATGAGTTTGAAAATGTTTCTAAATGTATGATGAATTTGTATGGTGATTTTTAGAAACCTAAATGTATTTTTAATTAATTAAAATCCATTAATTAATTAAAAATAAAATTTAAATATTTTAAAAAAAATTTAATGCAAAAGATAAAATAAAAATCATTTTTGGGTTGAAAAAAATATTTAGATCAGAAATGCAAAAGATTATATTTTTTTGATGTTTTTAACTATTTTAAATAAAATATGCAAAAAAATGGATAAAAATGAAATAAAAATAAAATAAATGGAAATTAAACGTGATTGTGTGGTCAGGATCTGATCTGGCATATTTTAAATTAAACCTAATTAATTAAACTAATTAAACTGATTAGGGTTTTAATGGAGCATTTGGGCCTTTCATCCACACGCGAAACTCACATCCTACGGCCATTTAAACTAAAGACCAAACCTTAATTAAGAACCCTAATCACTTTCAGATGACCGGAGCTAGCTCCGGTCATCTTCTTCGGCAAGACAAAATCTTAACTCTCTCCCCAGGCCATGAAAACTTCCCAAACTCTCCAGAATCACTCGCAAAACATCAATAAGCTAGAATCAATCAACAAAAACAATTAATCATGCATAAACAAAGAGAATCGAAGAAGAACAAAATTTAGGTAAAAGTTTCAGAGATACGGTTCATGCTTTTTTTTTCATCATTTTCAAAACCAACAAGTGCAGTGTAATCAGGAGAGCATGGGGAACATTTCTAGAACATGAAATAAGGCTTCTAGAAAAAAAACGTTCTAAGGAGCTACCTGAGATGAATCTTTCACTCCCTGAGCTTTCTGGATCTTTTCTTGGTTCAATCCACCTTCAATGAACCCCTTGATGATTTTGCAATGCTTAGAACAAGTTTGTGTGGCTTGGTTTGAGAGGTACAACTCCTCTGCACCAGGAATCGTGTTTTGGTTTGGCTGTATTTTAGGGCTTTTCAGAGGGTGTTTTGTGTTCTATGGACCATTTGAAGATGATTGGTGAAGTTTGTTTTGAGGTTTGATGGATGTGTTGTGCATTTCGAAGAGATGAAGTTCTATGGTGATTTTTGGGATTCTGAGTTGTGGGAGCTTGCAGGCTTGTGTATGGTGTGTTTTGGAATGCTTGAGGTTAGTATAAACAATTGTGATTGGTTCAGAGAGTTGGTGTGGCACAGCTTGATTGGTATGGGAGGTTTTGCAAAAAAGTCAAATTTGTGTACTTGGAGGTATGGGCCATGGCAGAGATGGCTTCAAGGGGTATCTGGCCTCAGCTTGCATCAAGGAGATCCATAGAATTGGTTTTATGCAGCTGGCACAAGTGGTGGGAAGGTTTCAAGAGGTTTTGCAACTTTTCCCTCTTTGAGAATTTCATGAAAATGTCTTGTGGAAACTTGCAATCATAGGCACAATTTTGGTTCAAATGCATTGCATTATGTTTGTATAATGACTAGCAATCAATTAGAGGTCATGAAATGGCTTGTAACTTGAATTTGCAAAAAATCCTCTTTGGCATGAACTTGAAAATCATAGGATTTTTGCCAACTTTGAAAGGCCGTATCTTGAGTTCTAGGATGAATCAAGACATGTTCTAACACTTTTTGAAAAGGGAAAGACCTAATCTACAACTTTCATGTCCAAGAATTTTTCATTTGAAGCAATTTTGGTCATGAAAGAGGAGGTCGAAAATCTTTCCCAAAATGGAAAGTTTCATTTATAAGTCATTTCCAAAAATAGCAAGTTTGCATTTGGCTCAAAATTCTTCAACTTTATGAACTTCCAACCACTTATAAGATCAAATAAAGATCATAGAGACTCAAAATATTTATGATGACCCTTTGGTACCATTGTTGGGGGCCTCAAATGCCCTGATTTTGACTTTACTTGCTCAAGTAGTTACCGAATGATCAGATGACTTCCACAATGAATTTATTCATCAAACTTGGTGCACATGATCCTTATAACATATTAAGAACATTAGAAACAAGAATGACCAAAAAATTTGGAGTTAAGGCCTCTGAAACCAAAACCCTAATTTTGGCCATCTGTGCAGGAAAACCCTAGCTCTGCCTCCATGCCTTTGCCATTCTTTATAATCTCTTGACTTTCATGAACTTTGGGGAGAATATATGATTATAGAAAACACATGGACCCTCTTGGAAAGCATCAAGACCATTGGGATGGCTCAGATTGGTTCTTGGATTGCTCAGATCACAAACCCTAGATGCAGATGAAAATGGAACTATGCAGTGAAACAAATATGCAATATAAGATGGTAGGATTATACTAAAACAAAAATGAAAGATCTCAAGCCATGGTGTGAGAAAAATTGAGGGCCAATTTGGGGTGTTTACAGCTTCCCCTATTCAATCATGAGTTAGCTGTGCAGGATGTAAGCGCCTGGCTTAACAGACAAACAAGATAAATTGTGGTTGAATACCAAAGACAGTCCGAAATTTGCACTCGCTGGGTAGAAGAAGAAAATGGATATAAATTGTAAAAGATGGTATAGTATGATTATCAAATGAAGGCGATGGAGGACGACCATCGAGCAGAGGACGACTGCTGGGGATAAAATGGTAAGTTAAGCAATGACGGGGACGGCCGACAAGCTGGGGAAATAAAGAGACCACGACGGGGACGGCCATCGGGTACGGAAATAAAACTCTCTGGGGGTTTGAGGAAAGCAATGAAGGGGACGGCACACAGGTTTGGAAAGTAAAGTAAACAATGATGGGGACGACCATCGGGTGAAATAATAAATGAAATAATGATGAGGGACGGTCATCAAAGGTGAAGGACGACCACCTAGCAAGGGATGGCTGCTGAAAATATCACGACATGGGACGAATGTCGGATAAAAAAGATCAACGATGGGGACGACCATCGGGTAAGCATGATGAAAGATGATCATCAAGAGGTGAAGGACAATCACCTAGCAGGGTACGACTGATCTCGGGGATTATCTCGACATAGGAAGAATGTCGGATAACAAGATTAACGATGGGGATGGCCATCAGATAAATGATGAGGGACGGTCATCAAAAGGTGAAGGACGATCACCTAGCAGGGGACGGCTGCTAAAAAATATCACGACATAGGACGAATGCCGGATAGAAGGTTCCAATAATGGCGATTCCATTGGGGAAAAGGATGAGGGACGATCATCCGAAGATGAAGGAAGATTACCTGGAAGGGGACGGCTGCTAAAAGTATCACGACATAAGACGAATGTCGGATAGAAGAAATTTGTTTTGTTGATGACTTACTGGGGAATGGTAAACACGGACGAGTGCTTACGCTTTCAAAAATAAAAGATATAAGTGTTTGACGGTGTGTATGGATTAAAGATGCGGACGAGCATCCTTAGGGCCACGATACAGACGGGTATCGATAGAAACAAACGCTGACACGTGTTTTTTAAGGATGATGATACAGACGAGTATCAATTGGTTAGTCAAGGAACATGGACAAGTGTTTATTCTGCCGGGGGGGTGATATATACAAGATACAAATGAGTATCAAAGGATTGTATATGTACAAGTGTTGATCTGTTGGTGAAGTATGTGCAAGACACGAACGAGTGTTTGACTAGCTGGGGAAGTATGACATGGAGGAGTGTCAAAATGAAAATGTACGAGTTATGAAAAAATATATGTATTTGAGAGTGCAAAAGGTATTTTGGCGACCTGTGGGGGGATAAGATGACACAGAAGAGTGTTGAGAAGAGCATGTTATGAATAATTATTTGTACTTGAGAGTGCAAAGGGGATGCCTTGGCTTTTATCTGCAGGGGATATGAATTTCATATGAAATGATGATGGTATTTGCAGGTGAAAGGCTCGAACCTGACTTATGATCATGTAAATGTTTGATTTTTGCTGTAATGCTCCGTATTGGATGGAATGCTATGCTTATTTCTGTGAATATGATGCGAATGCTATGATTATGAAAATGGGAAACTCGATCCGAGATTTGGATCCTGCGGGGATAAAGATCTCTGGCTGATCTGCTTAGAGGAATAACCCAGCTGGGGGAAAAGATCATTGATAAATCTGTCTGGAGGGAGAACTCCTTAATGGGGATGTGTTTCAGGTATTGCTCTACTAGGGAGGAAACTCCATGGGGAATCAATTCTACCAACTATGCTAAGGACGAGGGAAATCTGGCATCTCCGGTGGGGGAAAGAAAGTTTTTGACCACCTTGTTGTGGAAGAGGTTATCAGGCACTGCTCGGGAGTTCCCGATCGGCGAGGAGATAACTTCTGGGAAGTAGTATGCTGGGGATGTAATACTTGATATGCCCCATGTTGCGAAAGATTGTCTGTTTTGAGTACCTGCAACCTGTTAAGACAAAGGAAAACGCACAAGTGTCCCGAGGTATCCTTAACCGGATTCCGTCATAGGAGTTAGATTTACCTGAAAGTAATATATATCCTGCAAGCTTTTATTAAAATGGCTCATATGTTTTATGCAAGTGTTGTACCATGAACATTGGACATTTCACAAACAAAACAAAAATGACTGAAAACTCTGATTTTATTAATCTGTGTGCCCTGAATAGGCAAGTACAGTCAAAAGAAGTGAATCCCCTAAAAGGAGGAGATTGTTGTAAATTGAGAAAATGAAAGTGTTGGCAATGTTGAAGATTACGCTCCAGTGAGCTTCCTTTGCTATGACCTGTATGACCTTGAAGTTCTTCTTATCTTGCTTTTTGAAGAAGGTTGATTCTGACTGACGCTTTGTCTTTTCGGAGCTTGCCACGTTGTGAGTGATACAGACGAATTCAGAATACAATTGTTCGCTTATTCCCTGATTTTGCATGGATCGCCCTTTCGGGTTTTCAATCCACCAGGATACCCATTTTTGTCTGAGCTGTCCAATACGGCTTTTCAACTCAGCGAGTGTGCACATTTTTTTTTATTTTTCCCTTATTTTTGCCTGAGTCTTTTATTCTGTTTTTGACTCGCCAAGATGCCCTATTTTTTCCAGGACTTACATTCTGTTTTTATGTCCAGCGGGTCTTTTTATGCGAAGTATTTTTTAACTGCATCTGAATTCACAAGAGACGGGAAGTCTTCACCATCCAAGGTTGCGAGTATCAGTGCTCCACCTGAGAAGACTTTGGCTATTACGTAGGGACCTTAATAGTTTGGTGTCCACTTGCCCCTATGGTCTGTATGAGGAGGAAGGATTCTCTTCAGAACAAGCTCTCCCACTTGGTATTCCCGAGGTCTGACTTTCTGATTGAAGGCTTTCTTCATTCGCTTCTGTTATAATTGCCCATGACAAATGGCAGCTAATCTTTTCTCTTAAATCAGATTCAGTTGATTGTATTGAGACCGGACCCATTCTGCTTCATCTAGTTTCACATCCATTATTACCCGTAAGGAGGGTATCTCAACTTCAACAGGTAGGACAACTTCCATACCATACACAAGCTGATAAGGCGTTGCCCCAGTAGATGTTATGATTGAGGTTCGGTACCCATGCAAAGCAAATTGTAGCATCTCATGCCAGTCTTTGTAGGTAACTACCATCTTCTACACAATCTTCTTGATGTTCTTGTTGGCTGCTTCAACAACGCCATTCATATTTGGCCTGTAAGGAGAAGAGTTGTGATGTTGAATTTTGAAGTCCCGGCAAAGTTCTGCCATCATTTTGTTATTCAAATTGGAACCATTATCAGTAATGATTCGCTCGGGAACTCCATATCGATAGATGATGTCTCTTTTCAGAAATTTGGCTACCACTTGTTTGGTGACGTTTGCATATGAAGCTGCTTCAACCCATTTGGTGAAGTAATCAATGGCTACAAGGATGAATCTATGACCATTTGAAGCAGTCGGTTCAATCTTTCCAATCATATCAATGCCCCACATGGCAAAGGGCCAAGGTGAAGACATCACGTTCAAAGGATTTGAAGGCACATGCACTTTATCTGCGTAGATCTGGCACTTGTGGCATTTTCTGGCATAGGCACAACACTTTGCATCCATTGTGATCTAGTAATAACCCGATCTTAACAATTTCTTTGCCATTGCATGTCCGTCGGCATGGGTACCGAAAGAACCTTCATGTACTTCGTTCATCAGGAGGTCTACTTCCTTCTTGTCAATACATCTGAGCAGGACCATGTCAAAGTTTCGCTTGTATAAATAACTATCAGCATTGAGGAAGAAACTACCGGCCAGTGTTCTTAGTGTCTTCTTATCATTTGACGATGCCCCAGGTGGGTATGTCTGAGTTTCTAAGAAGCATTTGATATTGTGGAACCAAGGCTTGTTATCACTAGCAGTATCCACAGAAAATACATATGTCGGTCTGTCTAGTCTGGATACCAAAATCCGAGGCACATAATTGGCAGCTTGAACTTTGATCATGGAGGAAATGGTAGCTAAAGCGTCTGTAAACTGATTCTCGTCTCGAGGGATGTATTAAAAGTTGACTGTTGTGAAGAAATTCAATAATCTCCTCATATAGTCTCGGTATGGAATCAAATGCTCCTGGTGAGTGTACCATTTGCCGTTGGTCTGGTTGATTACCAAAGCCGAATCTCTGAATACATTCGAAGCTTTGATCCTGAGGTCAATGGCCTCCTCAAGACCCATGATATAGGCTTCGTATTCTGCTTTGTTGTTAGTGTAGGCAAAGGTAAGTTTTGCCGAGAAAGGCATATGAACTCCTTTAGGTGTAATAAGCACTGCACCAACTCCACGAAGGTTCATATTGACAACCCCGTCAAACATCATAGTCCATGCTTCTTCTGGGTCAGGCCCTTCTGTGTGAACTAGCTCTTCACAAACTTTTTCTTTTAAGTACATGATGTCTTCATCAGTGAAGTCAAATCTCATGGGCTGGTAATCATCAATGGGTTGCTCAGCCAAATAGTCAGACAATACACTGCCCTTCATGGCTTTTTGAGAAGTGTACTGAATGTCATATTATGTTAGAATCATTTTCCATCTTGCAACCCTTCTGGTAAGTGTTGGATTCTCAAATATGTACTTGAAGGGGTCCATCTTTGAGATCAACAAGGTGTCGCTCCCCGGATTTCCATCCTGGTACAAACGCGAAAGTGGCGCGGAAAAGAATAGAGTCGCCAGCCAGGCATTTTTATCCCGAAAGAACGGGAATGGTAATGTTGCACAAACCAGAAGAAAGAAGAGGAAGGACACGGGTCTTGCGAACCAAAGAGACTGAGTTCTGGAGTCGGTTACGACCTGGGAAGGTATTAGCACCCAGATCGTCCGCAGTACCCGACGGGATCCACGCTTGCAAAAGAAACTGTTTCAAAGGGTGAGGAAATGAAAGCTGCTGCAAAGAAAAGAAACTGAACTGGATAAAAGAAACGAAAAGGGAACTGAAAAAGAAATGAAAAGGAAAAATGTAGGGAAAATAAAGATTGTGCTCGAACGGGCCCTACCCCGCTGCCTACGTACCTCATCAGGACAATGAGGATCAGAGACGCCGTAGTTCCCCTAACTAGGGGTAGAAAAGAAATTTCTTGTGAATTAAAGCTTGAACTGCCTATGCCATTGCTCAGGTGTTGCAGACTCGGACGACGAGTGCGTAACCGTCTTGCAAAATGACAAGTAGGAGCAAGTTCGCGTACGAAGCGAGGGAGATGAGAAAAGAATTCCCGAAGGAAAGACGCTTATTGTTTGTTTGGTGTTTTTTATGAAGCTTTTATGAATGAAATTTGCATAGGTAAGTGTACCTAAGTCTTACTCACTGGGATGTGTACGTCTCACATCATCCCGAAATGGAATGCGCAAGAGGCACACCTATCTATGGAGGAAATCCCCAAAGCTAGTCCCACAAGTGAAGGCTCAGACACACTGACCTATTAACATTTATTAAGTGTTTTTGTGATTTTGATTAAGAAGTGTTTTTTAGCTTTTCTTTGTGAAGTAAACTCATGCTAAGACCTATCCACCACGAGGGATAACTTACACCTCGCCCCGAAACGGAACGCGTGCAAGTATCTCATAGAAAAGTATCATGTCACATGAAAGTACTCAACATTTATTAAAGTGAATTAAAATTAAGTTTGAAGATGAGAAGATAAAGCACCAAAAGGATCACAAAGGCAAAAGTCTAATGGGGGACTAAAGAATCCTAAGTGTTGTCATGCATGGAGATCCTAAGGTTAGTGTGGTTTTCTATCCTAAAGAAGAAAGAAAGAAGAAGAGAAGAAGAAGAAGAAAGAAGAAAAGGGATGAGTAAGGCCTAAGCCCAACAATCAAAGGTTAGCACAAGTAAGGATAAGAAGAGAAGAGATGAGATTTGGAGATCTGGGAATCACTTCCACACCTCTCACTTACCATAGCCCCTGAAAGGTTAGCAACACAAGCATACAAGCAAAACAAAATGAACTTAATGACATGCCAACATCATACAAACAGAGGTGAATTCATATATACAAAAGCTCGATGCAAATTCAAGAAACAAGAATGAGAAAAAAAGCATACAAGTTAATATGAAGCAACATGAAACACATGGCAAAGCAAAACAAACTTAAGAAGATGCAAAGCAAAAATGAACAAGACATGAACTCAAGGCACACAACCAGAACCAAATCAAGTTAAAGAAATGTTTAAGAAGCAAAAGAGATGAAGAGAAGAGAAGCACAAGACCAAACAATCACAATATGAGATGGAAAGGTGCAAAGAAGTGAGGTGAATGCACATAAGGAAGAAAGAACTTAAAAGGCAAGCCAAACACAAAATTTCAAAGACACAAAACCTAAACCAAAGTCAGAAAGGTATCAATACCCCAAAGAGACCCCAAATGAGATGAAGAAGTTGGCACAAGTGCCCTTCTAAGCTAATGAGAGAGCTTATGACCAAAAAGAAGCAAAATAGGACAAGTTATGAACCAAAATTAAAATCAAATCAACAATGCAACCAAAAATTCCCCAAATTAGGACAAATGATCTTTAAACATGATATAACAAGATGCCAAAAGGGTTGGAAGAAATTCAGAAGCTATGCAAGTCAAATGGGGACATAAACGTGAACTAGGGTTTAGAAACTTCTCTTACAAGTCAAGGATCAAAACCAAATGAATAAGTTTCTAAAACTCAGGGCAAAAATCACACATGAACTACATCCTCTTATGAAACCAGAGAAAAAAGAACCAACACAAAATTCAAAATGATGATCACTAGGGAAATTGGACAAGGCAGGATGCTTGAACAGGAAAAATTAAAGAAAATTCCAATGAACAACTATGAATTAATTCAGAATGTTTTGATGCTTGGAAGTATTTTTAATAATTTAAAAGCAAAATGAAATAAAAGAATAAAAGAAAAGAAAGAATTAAAATGAGAGAAGACGACTGGGGTGCAAATAGAAGAGAAAATAGTGTAAATGAATTGGGCCCAGAAGAAGAGGGGGTGCGAATAGACATATGAGCCCAATGGGTTGCGCAGGTTCACAAAATATAAGGTGGAAATTCAGGAAATAAAATGGAAAAATAAATGGCCATCAGATGGAATGGACGCATCCTGTGGCTGGTCTCATTAAATGACGTGTCATTTTTGAAATTCTGGGATCAGATATGTGATGTCGAACCAGATGTTTAAACACTTGAAATCTTAAACAAAAATTAATGAGCTAGTAAATTAGATAACACAGGAAATTGTTAACCCAGTTCAGTGTATCTCCACACTTACATCTGGGGGCTACCAAGCCAGGAAGGAAATCCAATATAAGTAATATTAATTATGGAGTTAAACCAACCAGTTTAATCCTTCACTTAATATCTACCCAAGGCAATTTCTACCTAAGACTCTACTTAGATATGAGTACCTACTCACTCCCCCCCAATCACACAGTGATCTTTACAATGATTAATAAATTTGAAGTCACACTTCAAACACACCAGCTTGATCTTACTTAAAAGTTTCAATCAAGACACAATTCACTTTTTGCTTAAAAGCTCATAAAGTGACAAACAATTAAAACCTGCTTATAACTAGCTTCACTAACACCCTTGATAGTCTTCTGAAATTCGTGATCTTTTCTTGAGTGTTTCAGTTCCTTAAATAGATGCTTGGTTTGTGGGCTTTTTGCAAATTATCCAGACATTGATAAATCCCACATTCATCTCCTTGAATTAAGGTGAGTTAGTTTGTTATCTCCTTGAATCAAGGTGAGTTAGTTATTCTGTTACACTGGAACCAGATAACTAAGCTTCCTAAAGATGCGCCTTGGAGTGCTTATCTTTTTACAATTAATTCCATATAATTTCTCCTGAATTTACTCACTTCTGTTACGCATCATTTAAGTCAGATAGCAGGTTTGCGATGTCACAACATCTGGTGTGACATCTTGATGTCTTGAACTAAGTTCATTAACTTTTACTTTGTCAATGTCACAACATCTAGATTGACATCCTGAACTAAGTTCATAACTTCTTGTTTGTCAAAAATTCTGCCAATTCTTAACATCTACAAGTTTGATTGGATCAGAGGTGAGGAACATGTGAGTTATGGTGAGGTGAGAAGTATTTGGATTATTCAGATACAAAATAGAAAGAGAAGAGCACGTGAAGGGGAGGGTGGTTCACTTAATGAGGTGTCACAAACACAGGCATTGAGATAGAAGATCTGATGGTTGAGGATTCGTCTTCAACCTTGGAAACCCTAGAACACGTTTTCCAAAATCCGGTGACTGGAGCTAGAGCTTCGGCACCGGAAATTGCACAATATGAACAAATCACAATAAAAATAAACAAGAAGCTCCAGATCAAGTAAACCAACTACCCTGAGTTCAAAAATGACCATGAAAAGTTCAATTGATCAATGTATCCTCTGGATCGTGAACAAACAACTTGGACCATAAAAATTCAAATTCAAATATCTAGCTCAATATTGCATCAAATTCAAAACCAAAACAAGGAGAGTGATCAGTGAACATCAAGGATCAGAATGCACACAACCAGTTTCATTTCCAGATCTGAAGATTTGGATGCTTACCTGAGCTTGCAGATCTTGAGAAAGCTTGATAGAAGTCCAGATAATGAAGCCAATCCACTCCAAATGCACTCTAGTTGCAAAATAAATGCAACTAGAGCCTTGAATCTCGCTGGATCTGAGGATTTGCAACAAACTTCCCTGAAATGGAAAGGTGATGAAACTTCAGAGATAGCTTGCACAATGGTGAGATATATGATCCTGAGCTCCCAAGGATGAAGGATCTGTGATTTGTTTTTGGAGAGAGCAAGTGTGTGAAGAGATTTGAGAGAAAATGCAAATGGTGAAAAAACTTGGAAACTGAAAAATGAGAGAGAACTGGCTCCTCTAAAACCCTAATTTGGTTTTATATCATGTCATAAGGAAATGCTGAAGAGATGAGGAAGTTTGCACGTGGGAATGAAAAGTTTGAGTGATTTTGAAAATTTTGCAATTTTGTGATGAGAGCATGTAAACCTCATGCACTCCTTTTCCTTCTGCCCATGTGCACTCACCATCCAGCCCTTGATTTCAAACCAAAAGAATCATGGCCATTGGATTAGAGAGTCACACTTTTTTCATGTTCATGCACAAAATACACTTATGGAATAACATTCTCACTTGGCACGAATTTTGTGTAATTCTTTGAGAAAAATGTGCCAAATGCATTGCATTTTAACATTGGAACCTCACTTGATCCACACCAACACTCAAAATTGAGTTTCAAGACTTTTGGCTTTGGTGCATGCATGAAAATTCAACTTTTGCCCTAATTTGGATGAAATTTTCGAGGGCCATATATCTTCAACCATGAAGGCTATGAAAAAGTACTTGTACTTTTTGAAAATGGGAGGTATTAATCTCCAACTTTCATGTTTGACTTTGGTCCATTTGAAGAATTTTTCATTAAGTTATGCTCACTTGAATTTTAGGGCAAAACTTGCCAAAAATGGCATTTTCTCAAAACCAACTTTGCACCAATTTTGCAAAACACCTCAAAACCTCATGATTCTTGATCTTTGGACTTGCCAAACCTCTTATAACATTGTAAGAAAATCCCTTGGCTAGAAAAAATGGATTGGACCCCTTGAAATCACACAGTTGACTTTTTTAAGGCACAGTTGACCAGTTTCTTCATTTGCAAGCAACTGAAGAAATGCTTGACTTCCATAAGGAATTTTCTCACCAAAATTGGTACCTAGGATCCTCTTAACATGTAAAAGACTTTGCCCAAATGAAATGGCCAAAGTTTTGAGGTTTTCATGCTTGAATCTCAAACCCTAGTTTAGGACCATTGTGTAGGAGCTTTGCCTTAGCATGGATTCCCTGATGATCTTCCAACCTTTTGAGCTTTTGTAAATGGACTTGAACTTGTAAATTCAATGTAGACCCCTCATAGGACTTGTACAAAACCATTGGGCTCCTTGTCATAGCTTGTGATGCTTCAAGAACCTCCCTAGATGATCATATGCCTAATGCTAGGTCATGAGAAATGTTATGCCTCATCTTTCCATGCTAGGATGCTAAGAATATGATATGTTCATGATGAATATGATGTGATATGATGCTTAAAATGAAGAGGGCAAATTTGGGGTGTTACACAAGGTAGTATGAGTTAACATATACTGTCTTAGTCGGCGAGCATCCCACGCTAAAGCACAACAAGTTTTCTCGAGAAGTGAATAACGTTGTTCACAGTCGGTAAACTTTTTGCTTAGGTAGTATATTGCATACTCTTTTCGACCAGACTCGTCATGCTGGCCCAACACACACCCCATTGACCCTTCTAATACTGTCAGGTACATTATTAGAGGTCTTCCTTCAATTGGAGGCATGAGAATTGGAGGTTCTTGAAGGTACTCCTTGATCTTGTCAAAAGCCTTATGACAATCGTCGTTCCACCTGACTGTTTGCTCCTTTCTTAACAGCTTGAACAGGGGTTCACAGGTTGCAGTGAGGTGAGATATGAACCTTGAGATGTAGTTCAATCTACCTAATAACCCTCAAACTTCTTTCTCGGTTCTAGGTGCAGGAATTTCTTGAATGGCTTTGACTTTGTCGGGATCAACCTCAATTCCCTTTTCACTTACAATAGATCCCAGCAGCTTACCGGAACGTACCCCAAATGTGCATTTGTTGGGGTTCAACTTCAGCTGATACTTCCTCAGACGTTTAAACAATTTTAGAAGATTCACCAGATGATCTTCTTCTGTGAGGGACTTGGCAATCATATCATCCACATAACATTCGATTTCTTTATGGATCATATCGTGGAATAATGTTACCATAGCCCATTGATATGTTGCACCGGGGTTCTTCAGTCCAAACGGAATTACGTTGTAACAGGATGTGCCCCAAGGTGTGATGAAAGTTGATTTCTCCATGTCTTCGGGTGACATCTTAATCTGATTGTATCCAGAAAGTCCGTCCATGAAAGAAAATACCGAGAACTGAGATGTGTTTTCTAACATTACATCAATGTGAGGTAATGGGAAATCATCCTTCGGGCTAGCTCTGTCCAGGTCCTGGTAATTCACACACATACGCACCTTGCCATCCTTCTTAGGCACGGTGTCCCACTACTTTTGTATCTCTTCCTTAATCTTCATGGCCATATCTGGGCGAGTGCGGCACAACTTCTGTTTAACTAGAGGGAAATCTTCTTTCAAGGGTATCCTGTGCATGACAATACCCGTATCTAGACCTGGCATATCTTGATAGGACCAAGAAAAGACGTCGACGTATTCCCGAAGCATACTGATGAGTTGTTCCTTTACTAGAGCTTGCAGCTTGGCCCCAATCTTTACTTCCTTCATATTTCCTCATAACCAAGATTAACAGTTTCAATCTCCTCCTGATGAGGAGTAATCACTTTCTCTTCTTGCCTCAACAACCTGGCCAACTCTTCAGGCAACTCATAGTTTTCATCTGCTTGATTAATTGGATTGTCGAAGTCATACAAGGTCATAGCAGTGCTGTTGTCGGTGCAATCTGGAGGATTATCTCTGCAAGGGTTGAGATTTGTTCTTTTTAGTGATTGATTTTAATCTTGCTTAAAAAAAGTGTGAATGAAGTTATTACTTTGAAAACATTGCCATTTATTGTTTTGTGAGAAAAATAACAAAAATGAAAAGAAAGTGAGCGAAAAAGAAAATTATTTGCAAAAGATGTCCATTGTTCATTGATATTCCATTTGCACAAAATACAAATATGGCCTATTACAAAATTATTTGCAAAAGATGACCATTGTTCATTGATGCATGCTTAAGCAGGAAATAATAATTACTTTGCAAGAGTAACTCTTATAATTTCCTAGGAAGACCAGTTAAGGACTTGTTGGCCCGGGATCCTTGGACGAATCCAGCTCTCCAGGTTGAGGTTGCTTTCAGCCTCGTCTTGCACGTTATTGACAGCATCTGGGGTCAGCATTCCCTCACTTATGAACTTGGGCTCCTTAGCAGCCTCTGCTTGATCTTGTCAGAATGGTTTGTAACCTAAACTGAATATGTCCTCCTTCTTCTCCACAGTTAGCAGCTTGCCTCAGCGTTGGGCATTCCCACCTTTAAAAACCTTTCGAGCTTGTTGGTAGGAGACAATTGTAGTAACCATCCTATCCTCTTGGGAGACAGCAAATACTTTAGTTGTCGCCTCGTTGACGTTCAGTGCTTCGAAACCTTGGCTCATGGTCTCGTGGATTTCACCATCCATCTCAATATATTTGTAGATAGCCAGATGGCTAACAAAAATTTCCTCTTCACCACAGATTGTGATAATTTTCCCTTCCCACTCGTATTTTAATTTCTGGTGAAGGGTCGACGTAACTGCGCCAGCAGCGTGAATCCATGGTCGACCCAACAAACAACTGTAGGTCGGCTGAATGTCCATCACGTAGAAAGTAGTTTGAAAGACCTGCGGGCCAATTATCACATTTAGCTCCACTTCTCCAAGAACAGACCTCTTGGAACCATCAAAAGCTCTGACCACCAGATTGCTTGGTCGGAGAGCTATACCATCATATTCAAGCTTAACAAGGGCTTTCTTTGGCAAGACATTGAGTGAGGACCCAGTGTCAACTAGAACATGTGAAAGCATAACTCCTTTACACTCTAGAGTGATGTGAAAAGCTTTATTATGACGACGACCTTCCGCTGTCAAATCAGCATTGGTGAAGCCTAGTCCATGACTAGTATTAACATTAGAAACCACCATCTCTAGATGATTCACTGTGATCTCCTCAGGCACGTAGGCTGCGTACAGGACTTTGAGTAATGCATCCCGATGAGCTTCGAAACACAATAGCAATGATATAATGGAGATCTTGGAAGGAGTCTGGTGGAGCTGATCCACAACCTTATAATCGCTTCTCTTGATTATCCTTATAAATTCATCCACATCCTGATCAAAGGACATTTTTTGAGCTTCTTTCAAAACTGGTTCTTCAGGCACCACATTCTTGCCCTTAGCTTTGGCAGTAGCCTCTGCCTCAGTGTTAACTCTTAGAATTTGTGACGTGAATAGGCGTCCGCTTCGAGTGAAGCCTCCGCCTCCCCCGACATTATCGATCTGTGGTGTAGGAGTTGAAGAATTAAGAGAAACTCTCTTCCTGTTGTAGTAGAGATATGAACCATAGTGCCATGGCACAACATTATTTTTTCATACGGAATTGGTCCAGGAACTGTGATGGTGACTGGACTGACTGCAGCAAAAGTAGGAACTGTTATTGTCTGTGGACCGTAATAAATGGTAACAGGACTTCTGATTGATGGTGGTGGTGGAAGACTGAAGCTGGGTTGTTGTTGAGATTGTTGCTGAAAATTGTTGGAATCGGGGACCATTGTCGGGTCATAATATATGGTGACTGTGGAGATGTCATTATTAATGGTTGTTGTCGTTGTAGAAGCGGATGCGGTTGAACTAATATTTGTTGAAGTGATAGAAGAGATGATTGTTTACTTTGTAGCAGAGTCCGTCGGAACAATTGTTTTTGAAGTTGTAAGAGGGGTGCTTGTTGGTGCTATATGAGGAATTGCTGATGTTGTAGGCGCTGAAACCGTTGATGTTTTCTGCAGGATACCTTCTTTGATAAGACCATTGGTGCCACTTTTTAAACTTGCACAAACATTGGAGGAAACTTTGCAGATTCATAGCAGGCCTCACAACCTGGGAGCACCTGGTATTTTAAAAGCTGGGCTTTAACCTCTGCCAAAGGTGTTTGAATACTTGCAGTATCTTCAATTAGGTTCACTAGTTAATCCTCCTCAATTGCATTTATCCTGGGCCCACCATGGCTAGGCATAGGATTATTTGTGACGTTAGGAGGAGGTGCAAAATTTAAAGCCTTTGAATACACTAGATCCTAGACCCTCATGTGCAAAGCTCTGCACTTTTCTGTGGTATGGCCAGGTGCATTGGAATGGAAGGCACATTAGGCATTGACGTCGTAATTCCTTGGAAGGTTCCGAGGATCTGGTGAAGCCAGAGTCCTTAATTCAACAAGATTGAGATTAAAAAGTTGTGGTAGCAAAGTGGCATAGGGCATCGGGATAGGATCGATTACCCTATTGACTTGAGATGGCCTTTGCTGGAAAGGACGTTGTTATTGGTTGTTGTTATTGTTGTAGGATCTTTGTTGAGGAAAATGTTGCTGCTGAGGGAAATGTTGTGGTTGCAGAGTGTATTGTTGTTGAGGTGATGGAGTGGGGATAGTGATAGAGGCTATTGATCTTGGCATGTACTGGGGCCTACCTCTGCCCATGTGTATTGAATTGATTTCACCCAACCTTCGAGGCCCTACAAAAGGTTTCCTTGTGCTACTAGAGCTGGCACCATTATCAGAAATCTTACCCATTTTTAATAAACTTTCAATCCTCTCTCCTGCTATGACCACGTCAGCAAAGCTAGTGGAAGAGAAAGCAACCAACCTATCAATGTATGTCCCCTGTAGGGTGTTCATGAACATATCTTCCATTTCTCTTTCCAACATTGGAGGTTGAACAGCAGCAGCTAATTGCCTCTATCTCTGGGCATACTCTCTGAAGCTTTCTCTGGAGGATTGTGACATACCCTTTAGAAGATTTCTGTTAGGAGCCATGTCTAAATTGTATTGATATTGGCGTATGAAAGCCTCAGCCAAATCTTTCCAATTTATGACTATTGCCCTAGTCAGATGAGAGTACCACTCACGGGATGCCCGGGTCAAGCTATCCTCAAAATAAAACATCCATAGCTTCTCATCCATAGTGTAAGCCTTCAATCTTCTCAGAAAGGATTGAAGATGGGTACGAGGACAGGAGATTCCATTATATCTTTCAAAGCAGGGAGGTTTAAATTTGTGAGGAATTCTTACTCCCTTCACTAGCCCCATATCCATAACATCAAATCCTAAGGAGTTTTGGGACTCCAGAGATCTCAGCTTTTCTGCTATCTCGTCCAGACGACGATCATAGACTTCATCTCCCGCACCAATTACAGTGAATTATTCCTCCCGAGGGTCCTCTTGCAAGGCACGCCCTCCAGTATTACCTTGGGTATTCCTGATAGCATTAACTTCAAGGTTGAGATGAGGCCCAAACTCCGGGGGGTCAGTATGTGGCTATACATGATCATTGTTGCTGGTACCCCCTGTACCTGGGTGATTTTCTTCAGGAGTTTGCCGCTCGACCAACTTTCTTAATCTTTCCTGGCTTTGGGCCAACCCAGTCATTACTGCCATGAATTGGCTCATCTGAGCCCTCATTTCAGTTCTTTCATTAGCCATCTGGTTTCTTACGTCAATCAGATCTTGCTGAACCTGGTCCATCTGTAAGCTCGGAAGGTTGTTTCTTGTAGGATACCGGTGAACTCTGTTGATGGGGAAGACTCTCTTACGAGCAATGTTTCCTGAAACCACAACAAAGTGACAAAACAAACAACAGAAAATACCTAAAAAAAAGAAATGAGGTTAGAATGCAATGCAGTATGTCCATTTATCTTCCAAGGGTATCTGGTTTGGTTCTTTGGTTTTGACCTTCTAGACCTCGATGAATGATGATGTTGAAGAGAAATGAAGCCCAAAGGATATCACACAAACCATATATTACAAAGGTAAAGATACATAGTTTATGATTACAACAAATTCCCATGATGGGTCAAAATACAACCAAATCAACAAAAATACAGACAAAATGAAATATAAGTACAAATAAATAAAACATCTAGCCCAAAGTCATCCTCTTTGACTTCCTTAAGGAGAGCATCAGTCACTGGTCCCGCTGGATGCTCTGTGATGGTCCTGATAAGAATGTTCCTGGTGGCAATAGCATTAGTAAACTTCTTATACTTGTCTTGGTCTTTTGATCTCTTCAACCCCGCCCAGAGTTTCAATTCGGAGATTTCCTTCTGTGCTGCGAACAAGGCTTCCCGAATCTTCTTCTCATTAGCTTCCAGTTGCTCTATCTTAGCCTGTGTCCTCTGATCTTCCTGTGAACGAGCTTCATTAATTCTGATCCACCTAGCCTGACTCTCTTCCAAGTAGTGCTCAGCTTTGGCCTTCTAAATCTTAGCTTCTTTGCAAGCATTCTTCAATACCAACTCCCCTGCTCGGGCCCTTATGATGTAATCATCTTTCTTCTCAATCTCAGTCATATGCTCGATCCGGAGTTTCTCTAACCTCTCATTGTCCAGACGACTATCATTCCTCTCTCAGAGGGTCTTCTTTAGAGCTTCAGAAAGTTGAGCATTCCTCTCCTTCAACTTCTCAAACTCCTCTAAACTGACTGTAGCCGGAGGCTCTACTGCTGATGGTCCTGGCACCTCCTCCAGGGTGAATGGCAAGTGGGTGATCTTTCCTTTGATGCGATACCAATCAATGTACTGAGCTGAAGTTATGTTGTTGCACTTGCCAAGAATGGCAGTCCCTTTTGTCTGAATGTTATCCCAAGCCCAGGTTGCTTGTCGGGTGATGGCATGATTATTCTGGATGTCACAGTAAAGGGTTTCTAATAAGTCCTACTCTCTTGGTGGATGTACTAAGGCATACCCTAATTTCCTTTTGAACAACAAAGGATTGTAGATGATGCAACCCTTCACTCCAATCAGAGGTACATTGGGATACTGCCCACAACTGGTGATTATGTCTCTACCCTTGGTGCTCTGAGTACACCCCCTGATGTCTTCTAAAGTGAGAGCAATCATTCTCTTAGCCCAGTTTCTTGACTAATGAGGATTCAAGAGAGCTTTTGTCTTTGGCAAGTGTCTCAATAACCAGCAGTAGAAGAGAGGTGCACAACATCTGACTAATCTTCCCCTCTGCTTCTCATTTCTTTGATGCACTGAGTAATAGAAATATCCTAGTAAGGTAGGAACTGGATTCTTCAGTAGGAAGAGATGGATAGCATTCTTGCTTACAAACTTGGGTGCGTCTGCAAACAAGATGATACCATATATGCTAAGGGTCAAAAGAGCACAAACAATGTCCCATTTCCCTGATGCAGCATGACTGGTGGCCTGAATGATCAAAAAGTCCAAATGGAGGCCTGGGATTCCAGCCTTGGTGGTCATATTCTGATCAATGATGGTGGTTTCCAAATACAGAGCCTTAGATATATCCTCATTCCTAGGAGCAGTCATCTCAGGGTTGAAAGGAATCCCCCTTCTGATGGGGACACCCAACAACATGGAAAATTCTTCTAACAAAGGACCCAACTGAAAGTCTGGAAAGTTAAAACATATGAGAGGAGGGTCATAGAACTGAAGGCAAGTATGGATCACACTCCTCTGGGATGCATCCAAGTCCATGATCATGTCCATAATGCTACCATAATGTTCCCTGAATAAAGGGACATGATCAGGAGTGACGAGTGTCTGAATCTGCCTGATGTCTGCTAGAGAGGGCTCAAAGAAATTATAAGTGATGTTACTCTTTCTGGATGAGTCCATACTGACAATGGATACCGAAGGAAATAACTGAGGAGAAATGCTGATGAAGACAACTGATGAAGATGCTGAAGAAAATTTCTGATGAAGATAGCTGGTGAATGTATCTGATGAAGATGTTTGAGCAGAAGAACAGTCAAAACCAAACCAAATAAGATGTGGATACCCTGAGAAACAAATAGACAAATGTTAAAATGATGCAAAATGATGTATGCAGAATGATATGCAAGGGTTTGTGATCAGGTGCTGGATCTGTTATCTGCCTTGATAAAGGTCCATGTGTGTTCATAAGTCCAGATGGAGGCTAGAGAACCAGTAACCAGGTGGGGGACTAAAATAAAGAGTCACAAGTCCAGGGTTTCATAGAATCAGTCCAAAATGATGTAACCTTAAAACAAATCTGGTAACAGGGTATGATGAAGTCAAGGGTTCCTGTAAACCTGTAAACATCCCAACCCCCTCATAGGTGTTGTTCTAGAACAAGGATCCTCATACTTGGATCAGTTATGAGAAGTGTAACCACTTCTAACCCGGAGGTACAGTGTTTACATTAATCATAAAGGATCCTCCTCTAATTCAACTCAGATGCTGAAGGTCATCTAAGAAGGTCATCCAGACTTAGAAGGCTTCCCAGATAGCCCTAGTACTACAGGAAATCTGTAGCACAGAGTTCTCAAGAGGAAACCTATGTTTGAACCGTGTTTCATATTCCCGCACCAGACTGAAATGGAATGGGAAAGAATATGAAGCCACTCTATCCTATGTGTCACTCAGGCTCCCGGTATGGAATCTTACTCTCTGAGTATCCCTCCCACCAAGGTAAACAACAGATCCAGCACAATGATATGATGACAATAATATGGAATGCATCAACAGTAAATGAAAGCAATAAATAAAGCTGTACAGAAAGCGATAAATAAAGCAATAAACAAAAATCACATATAACACATAACACCCCCATAAACACAAATCAAACAAGCGCTAAGAGAAACCCACAAAAAGAACCAGAAGCCCTGGTTGCAAGATAAGGGTCCCCAGCAGAGTCTCAAGGCTGTCGCTCCCGAAGATTTGCATCCCAGTGCAGACGTGAACGGTCGGCGAAAGGAGAAAAGGAAATGAATTAAATAGAGTCGCCAGCTAGGCATTTTTATCCCGAAGGAAAGGTAATGCTGCATAAACCTGGAGAAAGATGGATAAGATGGTTGCGAACCAAAGAAACTGAGAAAGGGGGTTTGTTACAACCTGGGAAGGTATTAGCACCCAGATTGTCCTTCGTACTCGACGGGATCCACGCTTACAAGATTGTGTTTAAAGGGGTGGGTGTATGTGCTATCTGTGTGCAAAAGCTAAGAATGAATGTATAGGTGTTAGTGCAAAAGGTGAATTGCTCAGGAATATGAGGCTTAGAAAAGAATGCTGAAAGAGGGGGATGACACATAAACTTTTGTTCGATAACCGTTAAGTTATGCCTACGTATCATCTCGTGCAATGAGGAAGTCACAACACCATAGTTCGACTCAAAGAGACTGAAATATAAATTTATTGTAAACTTCTTGCTTGCATATGCTTAAGTGTATGACTCGTCTGGCTCGAGTGCTAATTGTCTTGCATTAGACGGAAGAAACAAGTTCTCGTTTGTGAATGAGTGTGATGAGAAAAGAATCCCAAAGGAGACGATTATTGTTTGTTTTTGTGTTTTCAGTTTTTTATTGTTTTTGGGTGTTTTGCATAAGTTAATGAGCTTAAGCCTAAATCAAGGGCTTGTAAACTAATTATATCCTCCCTGATTAGGGATAATGAGCCTACTTAAGTATGAGATAAGCATCTCAACTTAATTACCATGATGATGTAGGATTAAGATCATTAACCTACTTGTGATTAATTAGATGTTTTTGGGTTTTTGTTTAGTGTTAAGTAATGAGTTTAATCTCTAATCACAGATTAGTGAACTCATTACACCATCCTAATAGAAGGATAATAGATGAGAACACTTATGCTAAGGAAGATACCTCAACTTAATCCATTGTTAGGGATTAATTTCATTATATAACAAGCCTTTTATAAAATGGATTTTAATTAAAGGATGAGATTAAGAAGTGAATTTTAAGTTTGTAAGACAACTTGAGGGGGACTTGTCCATTAAACACTAGGGTTAGTCCCTTTTATCCATAAGGAAGAGATAGCACCCTGATGTAAGGCCCAAGTTACAAGATAAAGTCTTGGTGATTATTAATGTGTTTTGATTAAGAGGTGTAAACAAATTAAAGGTTTAACACTTAGAACTAAATTTATACACTCCATCCTATGAGAAGGATGCATGCATAACCCTAATTCCAAAGTCCTAAAACTTTAAGAGTTTAGTCTCTGATTATTGAGATGAGAAGAGAGACTCAAGGAGACTCAAAGGTAAAAGACTAAATGGGACTATACACAACCCTAAAATTTATCATGATTGGATATCCTATGGTTTGTAAGGCTTAAGAGGAAAGATCTTCAAGGCCACCAATGGAAGAAGCAGATGAAAAGAGAAGGAAAAAGACGAATAAGTTACTTACTTCCTGAAGAAGATAAGTAACTTGAAAGAAAGTAAGTAAGAAGTATGGAACATAAGTGAATTAGATTCACTTCAAAGACATGTAAATATGCATATGAATGGTGAGAAGAGATGGGAAGTGAAGGCAAATCCACCTCCCAAATAACTTACCAAAAGTTCCTGAAAATGTTAGTATGGAGGCATAAGACATAAGGCAAGAAGAAATGAGATGAAATGAGATGCAAATACCAAAGCCAGAAGTGATTATGTAATGAAAATGGCATATGACATGATGCAATGTCATATAAATATGCATATGAATGTTCATACAAAGATGAGATGTCATGAAAGCATGTTTAGAAGTTTGAAAACACATGGATGTTTATAAAATATAATGAATGCAAGACATAGAAATTGAATGAAGAAATGATCAATCAATGTTCAAGCATGCCTTAAGATGTCTAAGTTGTCATATGAATGTTTGAAATGTTATGGCAAGTTCACATGATGATTATATGCAAAGGTGAATGCAAATGAACATGAGAAATTAGGGTTTTATCAATGTATGAGATGCAAATGACCAAAACAGAAGCATACAACATGATAAAAAAATGAAATCGATCTCAATCAAACCCTAAATCCATACAAGGTCAAACCCCAAAGGAGAAGGTCAGAAGCTAATCCTATTGAAAGTTATGAATTTTCTAAGTTTGCTAGGGTTTTTGGGTGATTCTCAAGGGAAAATGCAAATCAAATTTAAAATGCAAGATAAATTCATGAGAAACATCACTTATAAACTACATGCAATATGTGAAACAATGCAAAAAGAATCAAGTTCAAACTCATCATGATTAGGCAGAAATGAATTTTTCAAGTTAGGGTTAGAAAATGTGATTTTTAAGAACCCTAATTCAAAGAAAATTGTGAAATTATGACCAAACCTAAAAAGAAATATGTATGATGAGTTTGAAATTGTTTCTAAATGTATTGGAATGGTTCATGAATTTTTTGGTGATTTTTAGAAACCTAAATGTATTTTTAATTAATTAAAATCCATTAATTAATTAAAAATAACATTTAAATATTTTAAAAATACTTTTTTATTGCAAAAAATAAAATAAAAATCATTTTTGGGTTGAGAAAAATATTTGGATCAGAAATGCAAAAGATTATATTTTTTTGATGTTTTTAACTATTTTAAATAAAATATGCAAAAGAAATGGATAAAAATGAAATAAAAATAAAATAAATGGAAAGTAAACGCATCCAAGGGCCAGGATTCAAATAAAAAGGGAGGGAGTTGATTGGCGCGTGATTGTGTGGTCAGGATCTGATCTGGCATATTTTAAATTAAACCTAATTAATTAAACTAATTAAACTGATTAGGGATTTAATGGAGCATATGGGCCCTTCATCCACGCGTGAAACTCACATCCTATGGCCCACATTTAAACTGAAGACTAAACCCTAATTAAGAACCCTAAGCACTTTCAGGTGACCAGAGCTAGCTCCGGTCATCTTCTCCGACAAGACAAAAACTCAACTCTCTCCCCAGGCCATGAAAACTTCCCAAACACTCTAGAATCACTCCCCAAACATCAATAAGCAAGAATCAATCAACAAAAACAATTAATCATGCATAAACAAAGAGAATCGAAGAAGAACAAAATTTAGGTCAAAGTTTCAGAGATACGGTTCATGCTTGTTTCTTCATCATTTTCAAAACCAACAAGTGCAGTGTGATCAGGAGAGCATGAGGAACATTTCTAGAACATGAAATAAGGCTTCTGGAAAAAAAGTTCTAAGGAACTACATGAGATGAAGCTTTCACTCCCTGAGCTTTCTGGCCTCTTTCTTGGTTCAATCCACCTCCAATGAACCCCCTGATGATGTTGCAATGCTTAGAACAAGTTTGTGTGGCTTGGTTTGAGAGGTACAACTCCTCTGCACCAGGAATCGTGTTTTTGTTTGGCTGTGTTTTAGGGCTTTTTCAGAGGGTGTTTTATGTTCTATGGACCATTTGAAGATGATTGGTGAAGTTTGTTTTGAGGTTTGATGGTTGTGTTGTGCAATTCGAAGAGATGAAGTTCTATGGTGATTTTTGGGATTCTGAGTTGTGGGAGCTTGCAGGCTTGTGTGTGGTGTGTTTTGGAATGCTTGAGGTTAGTATAAACAATTGTGATTGGTTCAGAGAGTTGGTGTGGCACATCTTGATTGGTATGGGAGGTTTTGCAAAAAAGTCAAATTTGTGTACTTGGAGGTATGAGCCATGGCAGAGTTGGCTTCAAGGGGTGTCTTACCTCAGCTTGCATCAAGGAGAGCCATAGAATTGGTTTTATGCAGCTAGCACAAGTGGTGGGAAGGTTTCAAGAGGTTTTGCAACTTTTCCCTCTTTGAGAATTTCATGAAAATGTCTTGTGGAAACTTGCAATCCAAGGCACAATTTTTGTTCAAATGCATTGCATTATGTTTGTATGATGCATAGCAATCAATTAGAGGTCATGAAATGGCTAGGAACTTGAATTTGCAAAAAATCCTCTTTGGCATGAACTTGAAAATCATAGGATTTTTGCCAACTTTGAAAGGCCATATCTTGAGTTCTAGGATGAATCAAGACATGTTCTAGTACTTTTTGAAAAGGGAAAGACCTGATCTACAACTTTCAGGCCCAAGAATTTTTCATTTGAAACATTTTTGGTCATGAAAGAGGTGGTCGAAAATCTTTCCCAAAATGGAAAGTTTCATTTACAAGTCATTTCCAAAAATAGCAAGTTTGCATATGGCTCAAAATTCTTCAACTTTATGAACTTCTTGTAGTTTCAAAGTATGCCTAAGAGGGGGGGGGTGAATTAGGTGTTATAAAATTTCTCGATTATTTTCATTGATGGATGGATTTCTCTTTTAAGGTTTGAAAATATATGAAAAAGAGTGAATTTGATTGAGTGATTTTTATAAAAAATTCTAGGAGGTGTTTTTGAATTTGAAAAAATTCAGAATATATAATATTCAAAACACCCTTTCAAAAAGGTATGAAAAAATTATGAAACATAATTTAATTGAAGAGGTATAATCAAAAGGTATAATTTGAATTTTAAAGAAATGAAATTTTCAAAATCTTTCAGTGTTAACCGGTTAACCAAATGGTTAACCGGTTAACGCATATAAACGTTAACACTGTCTTTCAAATTTCGAAGCTGTTAACCGGTTAACCAAATGGTTAACTGGTTAACACTGTTAAAAACAGAAAAAAAAATCTTAATTTTAAAAGTGTTAAACCATTTTAAAAACATTCCAAAATTTTTATGCAATATGATAACATGTGAAATGATTAATTGAACACTTGTACATCAATCTTTAAAGGGATTTGATGTACCTCAATGTATGCGTCCAAGCTTGAAATAAACCGAAAGTGCAAATGAAGCTTTGATCACAATGCCGATGCTTGTTGCTAGATCATGTTGAGAGCTCTTGACTTTTTGCAAGTATGAAGCGCATGAGTCGTGTTGTCTTCATCAAAATCTTCGAGGTTGAAGGCGTGCTTCTACATTCTCCCCCTTTTTGATGATGAGAACCAAAAATGTGCGAGAGCTTGATCGACATTTCTCTAAGACGATCCTCCCCCTAAGAATAGCAACTCCCCCTAAATAATAGCGGCAGTTTGAAAAGAAATTCTTCATCGAGAGGCATTAGAGAAACAAAGTCTTCTCCCCCTTTGGCATTAGCAAAAAGGAAGAGACCAACAAGCATTGATATGAAAAGAAAAGCACCATACAAGCATTGAATAGAAAGACGCATCACGTAAGACATGCAAGCAAACACACATAGAAACATAATCATAATTCAACATTAATTCAACATAACTAACACGAGTACGAACATAATGCGGAAAAACTTAGTACATGGAAACCAAAATTTCCTAATAAACTTAGGACTTATGTTTGAAACAACAAAACATAAACTAGACTTAAAGCATAGTAAAAATCAGCAAGAAAACATGGTCCACATTCCTCATCCGACACATCCTCATCATCTTCTTCCTCCTCTTCGCTACCGTCCTCATCCTCATCAACAAACTCAGTGGGGTTTCGGGAGCTTAAGACTAAGTTCCGAAGGCTTTTGAAGGCACGCATGGTTTCATGGTGGTTTGTCATGATGGTTGAGTAGAGAAAGTCATTTGTGATGCCGGTTTGCGGAATAGGTGGGATGGAGGTGGAGGATTCTTCGTCATACTTGTAGGTTCCATCATTGCTTTGAATTATGCCGGTGTTTTTGATGATAATGACTCCATTAATCTCATTTGCCGTAGTAGACATAGCGATAAAAGGCTCTCTACCGATTTCCATATCGGTAATTTCCAGGATTCTTGAAATGAGGCGGCCATAGGGTAATCTTGTCTTTAGAGAAAGTTGTTCCTTCAGATGATACATCATAGTAGGAAGCCAGTTCACCCTAATCTTGTTCTTGACATCAAATAGGACTTGCATTTCCAAATCATTAATCTGAAAAAAGTTGGAATCCTTGGGCAGCAAGACATGACAGATGATTTAGTGTAGCATCCAATCATCCACAGATAAGTTCTTAGCATAACAGCGTGCCCGAGAGGTACGTTGGCCGGACACCACGGCTGCCTTTGGAAACCGAGAAATCTGATAATAATATTCCATTTTGTCATAGTTGGCCCATTTTCCTTCATCATGGTTTACCGCTTTTCGGAGAAAAACACCCGAATATGGGATAGACAATGAAGCAACAAGAGTACCTAAGTCAACTCCAATTTCACAGTTCCTTACAATAGCAAACAGTTGGTGTTTATCCTTATCATCACAGTTAAGAGACATGTTGTTCATAAAGGATTTTACTGAATCCGGATACACTTTTCCATTATCAGCAATAAAGTCTAGCATCCCCTGATATTCTAACAATGCCGGAAACTTAGAAGTTTCAAAGGATTTCAGATTCACATACTTACCCTTAAGAAGATGTCGAACCCGGACATGAAAATCCATTCTCTGCTTCTTGGTTGATTCCATGGTCATTTCCTCTTCACTGCTGGATTTTGATGCTGACACTAGAGCCTTTCCTTTTCTTTGAGCCATTGAAGAGAAGTTGAAGCTTAGAGTTTGGGGTGTGTGAAGATATTTTCGGATTAAGGTTTGAGTGTATGGAGAGTGAAGTTGGGAGGGTAGAGTTTATAAAATATTTTTAGTGGAGTGGGTTTTAATGGGGTATTGATGGAGTGGTTATGGTTTTGGAGAAGAGAGAGTGAAAATGAGGTAATGGAGTTTAATGGTGAATCAAAGGGGAGAGAAGAACTTATGAGGAGTTTGAAAGAGGTACCAAAAACATTTAACTCACATACATTTGACAAAGTACAAAAAAAGAAGAAAAAACAAAACAGCCACAAATATGTGTAACACCCCAAATTTGCCCTCTCCTGTTTAGCATCATCATCATATCATAATCATCATCAACATGTCATATTCTTAGCATATTATATAGAAAAATGAAGCATAGCACTTTCATGTTACGGCATAAGGCATGTGTCAATCATCAGGGAAATTCAAAGCTCACGAGGCAGGTTACGAGGTTGACATCAGGGTCAAAGCCTAAAGAAAGGATTGAGGATCAAAATCTGATCAAAACGGTTGGCACTGGCTTATTCTTGAAGGTTCCCACCAAAAGGAGGGAAATTCAAAATTCACTGGCGTTAACCGGTTAACGGATCGGTTAGCCGGTTAACGGCCACGAATTTTGAATTTCCAGCAGCATTTCAGCATGTGTGATTTTTGGTCCAATTTCCATTTTCTGATTTTTATTCATCTTGATTTAATTGGAAATTAAAAGGAAGGATCTAGAGCACTTGTCCAAGCCTAATCCCATTGCTACATTCTAATCACACTACCCAAACCATAATTTTGGATCCCAAGCCTAATTTTTGGGCCCCAAACCTAAACCATATTTAATCATTTCTCTCCAAACCAAGAGGACCTCTCCCTCATTTTTCACTCTCATTTCTGAATTTTGACCCCTCTCACTCATAATTCTCTTACTTTTCTCTCCCAATTTTCCAAATTACTCAAAGTTCCTCTTTGAAGATCACATAACCTTGCCTCGAGCTGTGTAGATCTTGGAACTAGACCTCCATCCATAGCTTCATTACATCTTTTTGTTGGTTTTAGTGGTGATTCAGATCTGGTTTGGGATCTAGAAGTGCTTTTGGATCCAAAATTTTGCATCAAGAGCTTGTTCTTGCATTTATTTTGCACGGAGTGTGAAGTTTAGCACCAGATCTTCAAAACCAGCACCGGATCCATGTATTAATGTTCATAAACCTCATGATTCCATTTAATGTGAATTGATGCATTATTTTCATGTTCAAATGCTTGCTGGACTGGTATGAGATTCTTTGGAAAAGCTGGTTGTGAGCTGAGTTTTGCAGGTTTTTGCTGCTGTCTTAACAACGTTAACCGGTTAACGGATTGGTTAACCGGTTAACGCACCTGTTTTGTTCTGTTTTTATGGAGGTTTTGACATGGTTAACCAGTTAACGCTTTGGTTAACCGGTTAACACTGAAGCAGTGAGCCATTTTTTCCTTATTTTGAGCATGTTTGATCTCCATACTTGTTCTAAATGCTATGGATCATTATATGATCATTGAATATGATTGTTTAGGTGATTTTTCTTACTGATTGGTGTATGCTTCTGTGTTCTCGACACGTAAGTGCTTGTTTGTTCTATGTTTAGAATGATTGTTTGATCTTGGTTTGGTGTGAGCTTTGAGCATGTCATTGCTATGACTTTATGAATAACTTGCTGGAATTTTGCTAACACTTGCAGGGGCTAATGGTAAGTGAAGTGTGGATGTTCATCCACATTTAAACTCTTCATCCTTCTCTCCTTTTAAGTTGCTTTCTCTTTGTACTTTTGATGTGCCTTATGCCCTCATGTAATTCAACTCTCTTTTTCCCCTTTTAGGAGAAACTTATCTCCTTTAGAGGAGTAAGTTGCTTGTTAGCTCTTGCTTCCTCTTCTTCTTGCTCTTCTTTGGTTTATTTCCTTCCTTCTTCTTCATTAGGATATTTGAAACCTCACTAACCTTAGGACCACTTTGGCATGCTAATATTAGGATTAGTCTTTCCCCATTTTAGATTTTTTACCTTTTTTCTCCTTTGGTTTCTTTCTCTTCTCATCTCAAAACAAAATCTAAAAAACATTAATAAAAGGAAGTGGCTTCTTGTGTAATAGCCTTATTCCATGGGGCATATGTATTCATTCCATCTTGGAATAGTGCATTTGTCTAGCATGATGCACAAGTCGGATCATGAAGTCATCTTCATCAAAACAAAAACCCTAAAAAACAAGAATCCATCAACAAAAAACATTTATCATTCATCAAAAGCAAGATTCGAAGCAAATCGTGAAAATAATCAAAACTTTCAGAAGTTCAATACATACTCATTTCTCAACCATTTTCGAAAATAAACATATCAGGGTGATCAGCTAAGCATGTATATTCATTTAGAAACTTAAATTGCAAGTTCTGGAAAAAAAGTTCATGAAGCTACCTGAGTTGAAGCTTTGCGTTCTTGAGCTTTCTGGCCTCCCTCTTGGTTCAAATCCACCCCAATGATCTTCCTGATGATGAAGATGAGCTTAGATAAAGCTTGTGATGGCCATTTTGAAGGTTTTGGTTCTGAGTATGCAGAAATCGTATTTCTGATTGAGGGTGTTTTAGGCTATGGTGAAGGGTGGGAAATGATCCTGATATGTTTTTGAGTTGATTGGTGAAGGAAGCTTGAAGTTTCAGTGGTTGGTTTTTGAGATTCGAAGAGAGGAAGTTTTTGACAAATTTTGTGGATTCTGAGTGTGTGTGTGTGTGTTTCAGGCTTCAATGTTGTGTTCTTTTGAGTCCTTAGGGTTCACATAATGTATGCTGATTGGCCAGAGTTGTTGTGGCACAGGCTAATTGGTATGGTGGTTTTTGCAAAAAGTCAAGGTTTGTGTACTTGAGGTATGGGCACGGGTTAGAGGAGATTTCATGGGGTGTCTGGCCTCAGTTGAGTTCAAGGATGGCCATGAGATTGGTTTTGATGTGCTAGATGGCTTGGATGAAGAGTTATCACATGTTTTGCCAAATTTCCTCTTTGAAGTTTCTTGGATCATAAGTCATGGAAACCCTAGGTTCAATGCACAATTCTGATCTTTTGAGGTTTGTTTGACATATTGTGAAGTGTTTGTGTACATTTGAAGTCATTAGAATGCTTGAACATGCCATTTTGCAAAATCCCTCTTTGACATGAAACTTGAAATTATAGGATTTTTGCCAACTTTGAAAGGCCATATCCTGAGTTCTATGATGAATCAAGACATGTTCTTGTACTTTTTGAAAAGGGAAAGACCTAATCTACAACTTTCATGACCAAGAATTTTTCATTTGAAGCATTTTTGGTTAAGAAATAGGAGGTTGAAAAATTTCCCAAAATGGAAAATTTGCATTTCAAGTCATTTCCATTTTTGGCAAGTTTGCAAATGGCTCAAAATTCTTCAATCTTGTGAACTTACAACCTCTTCTAAGATAAAATAAAGATCATATAACTTCAATTTGATGAAAATACCCCTTTTGTTCCATTGTTGGGGGTCTCAGATGCCCTGATTTTGACTTAACTTGCTCAGGAAGTTACCCAGTGAACAAATGACTTCCACAAATGAGTTTCTTCATCAAACTTGGTACACATGATCCTTATAACATATTAAGAACATTAGAAACAAGAATGGCCCAAAAAATTGGAGTTAAGGCCTCTGAAACCAAAACCCTAATTTTGGTCATCTGTGTAGTGAAAAACCCTAGCTCTGCTTCCATGCCTTTGCCTGTTCTTGTGATTTCTTGACTTCCATGAACTTTGAGGAGCATAATATGATGATAGAACACACATGGACCCTCTTGGAAATCTTTTAGGCCTTTGGGATGGCTCGGATGGATTCTTGGATTGCTCATATCATAAACCCTAGATGCAGATGAACTTGAACTATGCAGATGAAACAAAAATTTAATATGAGGTGAGATGCTTATGCTAATGCAAACATGAAAGATCACAAGTCATGGTGTGATAAAGAGTGAGGGAAAATTTGGGGTGTTTACAGCTTCCCCTATTCAAACATGAGTTAGTTGTGCGGGATGTAAGCGCCTGGCTTATCAGACAAACAAGATAAATTGTGGTTGAATACCAAAGACAGTCCAAAATTTGCACTCACTGGATAGAAGAAGAAAATGGATATAAATTGTAAAAGGTAGTATAGTATGATTATCAAATGAAGGCGATGGAGGATGACCATCGAGCAGAGGACGAATGCTGGGGATAATGTGGCAAGTAAAGCAATGACGGGGACGGCCAACAAGCTGGGGAAATAAAGAGACCACAACAGGGACGGCCATCAGGTAAAGAAACAAGATTATCTGGGGATTAAAGTAAAGGCAATGATGGGGACGGCCATCAGGTTTGGAAATTGAAGTAAACAACGATGGGGACGGCCATCAGTTTAAAGAATGAATGAAATAATGATGAGGGACGGTCATCAAAGGTGAAGGACGATCACCTAGCAGGGGTCGGCTACTCTTTATCACGACATAGGATGAATGTCGTATAGAAAAGGTCGACGATGGGGACGGCCATCGGATAAGCATGATGAAGGACGATCATCAAGAGGTGAAGGACGATCACGTAGCAGGGTACGGCTGCTCTCGAGGTTTATCACGACATAGGACGAATGTCGGGTAACAAGATCAACGATGGGGACGGCCATCAGATGAAATGATGAGGGACGGTCATCAAAAAGTGAAGGACGATCACCTAGCAGGGGACTGCTACTCTTTATCATGACATAGGACGAATGTTAGACAGAAAAGGGGTTCCACTCATGGGGACTCCGCTGGGGAAGGGATGGGGGATGGTCATCCAAAGGGGAAGGACGATCACCTGGCAGGGTACGGCTGCCGAAAGTATCACGACATAGGACGAATGTCGGATAGAAAAAAGGTTGTTCTGTTGGTGACTTACTGAGGATTGGTAAACACAGACGAGTGCTTACGCTTAGAAATAACAGGTATAAGTATGAGTGAGTATTGGTTTGTTAGTGAAGTATGAGCAAGACACGGACGAGTGTTTGATCTACTGGGGAACGTATGACACAGACGAGTGTCAAATATGTACTATATAAACAGGCATTTGTTTTGAGAATGCGAAGGATATGCTTTGGCTTTCTGTGGGGATAGGATGGCACGGACGTGTGTAGAAAAGAGTGTATAAATAAGTATTTGTTTGCAGAAGGTGTTCTGGCAGCCTTGCTGGGGAAGTATGATATGGACGAGTGTCAAAAAGAGCATGTATAGGTATCTGTATTTGAGAGTGCAAAGGGGACGCTTTGGCTTTTATTTGTAGGGGATGTGTTTGGTATATTGCTGATGAAATACTGATGATATTTGCAGGTGACTGGCTCGAACCTGGCTTGTGATCATGCAAATGTTTGATTTTGGCCGTAATGCTCTGTATTAGAAGGAATGCTACGCTTATTTGGTGAATATGATGCAAATGCTATGATTATGCAAAAGAGAAACCGATCCGGGATTCGGATCCTGGTGGGATAACGATCTCTGGCTGATCTGCTCGGAGGGATGTCCCGGCTGGGGAAGAGATCATTGGTGGATCTGTTTGCAAGGAGTACTCTGCTTGGGGGAATAGATCATTGGTAGATCTGTCCGGAGAGAAGACTCAGATGGGGAGAAGGAAGCTTCAGCAACTCTGCTGGGAAAGTATGCATGCATTGTTCTCCTGGGGAGAAAATGGAAACTCCGTGGGGAGGCAGTTCCATTAACTTTGCTAAGGATGAATGATCTGGCACTTGGGTGGGGAGTAGGGAACTCTTTGCTTATCTTGCTATGTAACAATTGTCAGGTACTGCTTGGGGAGGTCCTTCTTGAGGAAGTAGCATGATGGGGATTTAATGCCTGACATGCCCCATGCTGGGTACTGAATACCTGCATCCTGTTAAGGCAAGAGAAACGCACAAGTATCCCGAGGTATCCCTTACCGGATTTTGTCATAGGAGTTAGACTTTCCTAAAAGTAATATATTTCCTGCAAGCATTTATTAAAAATGGCTCACTTGTTTTATGCAAGTGTTGTATCATGAATACTGGACATTTTGCAAATGAGACAAAAAATGTACAAAACGAGGTGTGACTGAAAACTCTGATTTTATTAATTTGGGTGCCCTGATTGGCAAATACAGTCAAAGAAACAAATCCCCTAAAATGAGGGGGTTGCTATAAATTGAGAAAATAAAAGTGTTGGCAATGTTGACGACGCTCCAGTGAGCTTCCTTTGCTATGACCTGTATGACCTTGACGTTTTTCTCATCTTGCTTTCTGAAGAAGGCTGATTCTGACCAATGCTTTGTCCTTTCGAAGCTTGCCATGTTATGAACGATACAGACGAATTCAGAAAGCAGTTGTTTGCTTATTCCCTGATTTTGCGTGGATCACCCTTTTTGGTTTTCAATCCACCGGGATACCCATTTTTGCCTGAGCTGTCCAATGTGGCTTTTCAACTCAGCGGGTGTACATTTGTTTTTATTTTTTTCCCTTATTTTTTCCCGAGTCTTTTATTCTGTTTTTGACTCCCCGGGATGCCCTATTTTTGCATGGACTTACATTCTGTTTTTATGTCCAACGGGTCATTTTATGCGAAGCATTTTTTAACTGCATCTGAATTCACAGGGGATAAGAAATCCTCGACATCCATAGTAGTGAGCATCAGTGCTCCGCTAGAGAAAACCTTCTTTACTATGAATGGACCATTGTAATTTGGAGTCCACTTGCCCCTGTGGTCTGTATGAGGAGGAAGAAGTCTTTTCAACACAAGATCTCCTACTTGGTATTCCCAAAGCCTGACCTTCTGATCAAAGGCTTTCTTCATCCTTTTATGATACAACTGCCTATGACAAATTGTAGCTAATCTCTTTTCTTTGATCAGATTCAATTGATTGTACCGAGACCGGACCCACTATGCTTCGTTCAGCTTAACATCCATCATTACCCGTAAGGAGGGTAGTTCAACTTCAACAGGTAGGACAACTTCCATACCGTACACCAGCTGATAAGGTGTTTCCCCAGTAAACGTTCTGATTGAGGTTATGTACCCATGCAAAGAAAATGGTAGTATTTCATGCCAGTCTTTATAAGTAACCACCATCTTCTGCACAATCTTCTTGATGTTTTTGTTAGCTGCCTCAACAGCGCCATTCATCTTTGGCCTGTAAGGAAAAGAGTTGTGATGTTGGATTTTGAAGTCCCGACATAGTTCTGCCATTATTTTGTTGTTCAAGTTGGAACCATTATTAGTAATGATTCACTCGGGAACTCCATATCGACAAATAATGTCTCTTTTCAGGAATCTGGCTACCACTTGTCTGGTGACGTTTGCATACGAAGCTGCTTCAACCCATTTGGTGAAATAATCAATGGCTACCAGGATGAATCTGTGGCCATTTGAAGCGGTCGGTACGATCTTTCCGATCATGTCAATGCCCCACATGGCAAAGGGCCAAGGTGAAGACATTACGTTTAAAATATTCGGAGGCACATGCACTTTATCTTCATAGATCTGGCACTTATGGCATTTCCTGGCATAAGCACAACAGTCTACATCCATTGTGATCCAGTAGTAACCTGATCTTAATAATTTCTTAGCCATTGCATGTCCTCCAGCATGGGTACCGAAAGATCCTTCATGCACCTCGTGCCTCAGCAAGTCTGCTTCTTTCTTGTCAACACATCTGAGCAGAACCATGTCAAAGTTTCACTTGTATAATGAACCATCAGCATTAAGGAAGAAACTACCGGCCAGCCTTCTTAATGTCTTCTTATCATTGGATGATGCCCCAGGTGGGTATATATGATCCTCTAAGAAGCTTTTGATGTCATGGAACCAAGGCTTGTCATCTTTAGCAATGTCCACAGAGAATACGTATGCTGGTCGGTCTAATCTGGATACCGAAATACGAGGCACATAATTGGCAGTCTGAACCTTGATCATGGAGGAAATGGTGGCTAAAGCATCTACAAACTGATTTTTGTCCCGAGGGATATACTCAAGTTTGACTGTTGTGAAGAAAGTCAATAATCTCCTCGTGTAGTCACGGTATGGAATCAGATGCTCTTGGTGAGTGTACCATTTGCCGTTGGTCTGATTAATTTCCAAAGCTGAATCTCCGAATACAGTTAATGTCTTGATCCTGAGGTCAATGGCTTCCTCAAGACCCATGATACAGGCTTCGTATTCAGCTTCGTTGTTAGTGCAGGAAAATGTGAGTTTTGCCGAGAAAGGCATATGAACTCCTTTAGGTGTAATGAGCACTGCACCAACTCCACGACCATTCATATTGACAGCCCCATCAAACATCATTGTCCACTCTTCTTCTGGGTCAGGCCCTTCAGTGTGAACATGCTCTTCATGATCTTTTGCCTTTAGGTACATGATGTCTTCATCAGGGAAGTCAAATCTCATGGGCTGGTAATCATCAATGGGTTGCTCACCTAGATAGTCAGACAATACACTGCCTTTGATGGCCTTTTGAGATGTGTACTGAATGTCATACTCTGTCAGAATCATTTTTCATCTTGAAACCCTTATGGTAAGTGCTGGATTCTCGAATATGTACTTGACGGGGTCCATTTTTGAGATCAATAATGTAGTGTGAGTCAGCATATACTGTCTTAGTCGGCGAGCAGTACACGCTAAAGCACAACAAGTTTTCTCGAGCAGTAAATAACGTTGTTCACAGTCGGTAATGTCATACCCCAAATTTGTCCTACCTTTATTTTTTCTGTTTACCGATATACTTCAGAAATCCAAAAAATAGGTCATTTCTTTCTGCGCAAAAAGTCTGGATTTATTTAAAATCGTCAGGTCAAGTTCATATGCGTTGTTACTTTAAAAATCAGTGATTCGTGTATAGGTCATTTGTCCGATTATTACTTTCATTTCCTATTTATCAATTTTTCATCAAAAAATCAATTACAAAAATCCATTTCCTTTTTTTTTCCATTTGCAACTATTTAGTCCATAAATCCATTCCATCTTCTTTTTATACTTTCATTTTAAAATTCTTATTTTTAAGTCCATAAAAAAAATCTTTTTCTCATCTTATTATTATTATCATTACTATGTTTCACTATTATTATAATTATTTTCATTATTATTTTTATTTTAATTTCCTATTTTTATTATCACAATTTTATTTTTTTTATTTTATTATTATTATTACTATCATTTTATTATTGTTATTTTATTATTTTATTCTCTTACTTCCATTATTATTCCACTATTCTTATTTTATTGTTATTATTATTATAGGTTTATCCCATTTCTTTATTATTTTTGTTCTCACTTTTATTTTTTATTATTAGTATGGTTTTTTTTTAGTATCATTATTATTATTATTTTGTTTAATTCCTAAATCAATAAACCCAATTCTTAAAGTTTTTATTATTTTTCTTTCCACTAATTGATATTAGCCTTTTTATTTACCCTCATTATTATTTAGTCTTTATCATTATTATTATTATCTTTATTTTCTAATTTTATTATTATTATTATTATATATCTGTTTCTTTTTTTTGCCAGCTAGCAAATCTCACACACCACCACTCAAATTTTTCTTGTTACAAGAGCTGTACAACTAGTCTTTCCATAAGGCACATGCTTTGCCCAAATCCTCCGCACAACCACAAACTCAGCAACAAATTCCTTTCCACACACAAAATCCAGCTCAACAATTTCATTCACAAAATCCACTACACAGATTTTCACAGCTCATCAATATTCCTTCTTATCCAATTTATCCTCTATATTTTTTTTTTCTATTTAAGCAACCTCATTATCCTTCTCAAATCAAGCTTGGAAAGCCTAATAATACCCTGCAAAAACAAAGTCAAGCTTCAAAAATTTTAAACCAAAAATTCCACAAATCACTCAAACCAGGAAAACTGAAAAAACAAAATATTCCTTTTCTTCACCAATAAACGCAAAATTATTTCCATCTTCATATTCAACAAATCTCTGTTTCATTCTACCATCCTTAATACCAACCAAAAAAACCAACCTTCAATAACCTGCAAAAAATTCTCCAGAAACAGAATACAAATCAAACTCCATCACTCACTACCAAAATCCCAAAAAAACAACAAAAAACACAGACCTGTGAAAACACCAAACCTCCATCATCATCTGTAAAACACCATAGCCTTTACCAAAGTTGTGAAATAAACAGAAGATAGAAGGAGAAGAAAGACCCGAAATAGCCCACCAACAACACCATTTCAACTGTGACAAATTCGACCAACCGCGTCGGAAACGAAACCACCAGCTCTTTCAAAGCCGAAACCCCCTTCAACTCTACCGCAAACCGCGTCATCGTGACAGCATCCCAAAATCCTAGCCTTCTACCACTCCTCCGCCGTAGACCTGAACCGTAAAAACCACCACACTTTGATCCTCCTTCACAACACCGAAACGGAGAAGCCATAACAGAAACTGAAAAAAAACCAGCAGAGAGTGAGATTGAAAAAAAAACGAATCCGAAAAAAAAAAAAACTCAGAAACCTGTGAAATCACCGTCACCGAACCGAAGCCCACGCGAAACCAAGCTGACGCACAGGAACCCCTCAACCTCCTTACCACCATCTTCCATCAACCACCATTCGTCACCGCCGCCTTCACCTCAAACCAAACCACTGTAAGCCCAGCCACCATCCTCTACGGAATCTGCCGCAAACCGCTCACACAATCCGTTATCGAATCCACCGGGCAAAGCAACCCATCGCCGCGGACCAGATCGGAGAGAGAGAAGGACCGAAATCACGCCGTGAGAAGGTGAGAAGTCGAGTGAAGATCGAAGCCATCGTCGATTTTAAGGAGTTGAGACGAAGAAGGAAGACCTCCGTTGAGGAGTAGTTCGCAGGTGAGTATGTTGAAGCTTTTCTTTCCTTTGAATTGAAGGAGTGAGCGGTTTTGTTCGTGGGAGAAACCGTGATCCTCCCCTGTTTTTGTTACTTTGCTTACTGACTCTTTACTATTTCCTTTCATTTATTTTATGTATTTTTTAATTTTCCTTGAAAATAACAAACTTTGACTAGGGTTAGATTTTCATCTTTTGTTTTAATCCATTGATTTACTGTCCGCATACACACATCCTATTGACAGTGCCCTTTCCATTGTTCTCTCATTATTGTTGTTGTTTTTTTTACTTCATGTTATTATGGTTGTGATATTGGGCTTGAGGGCCCATTGATATTCTGCTAACACACCACAAAGCACTAGCGGTACCCCACTGTTTTTTTTTAATAATTTTTTTGGGTTATTTGAAATCTTCTCTATTTTTGTAAACCTAATTTCATAGTTTTTATTATTCCATTTGTATTTAATTTTCTTAGGGCCAATGATATACTAAACGGCCAATTTATTGCCCGATTCTAATCGGTGGTTTTTGGTCAATATGAGGCCCCCCCTTGTATTTAGTTTTTTTCATTTTTATTATTCCGACAAAACAAACATGTAAATCAATTTAATTTATTTTATTATTCTTATCATTATTTAATTTATTTAATTTATTCAATTTAATTTAATTCTAGCAAATTCAATTTATTTCTTTTAATTCGCATTTTAAAAATTACGATTCGACTCCTTATAGAATGGTTCCCATTTTGAACCGATTCTAAGGCAGTTCACGAACAAAATTTTGTCGCGTCCCGAAAAGGTCCAACGCCTTCAAATAGTTGCGCTCGAAAAAGGTCCAACGCCTTCAAATAGTTGTGTCCCGATCAAACAGGCCGAACGCCTTCGAATAGTTCAAACACACTGCACACACGCTTTCTTTTGGGCTAACTACAATGAGACCTCTTTATTTCTCGCAATCCCCTGTATTTATTTTGTATCCCTCTCCCATTAATTTGTACGCATTTTTATTTCCCGTATTTTATTTATTTTTGAATCCTTGGTCCAACGCCAAGCGATTGCACTTTGCACACTTGCACTTTATTTTTCAGTTATCTTTTTTCGTTTAGGATCTACTCCACCTTTGCGAGCCGAGCGATTCGTGCCTCGCTAACAAAACCACAAAAATAACCACCAGTTGCATTTACCCTTTAAACCTCAAAAAAACCAAAACGTGTCTATTAGATCCAAACCCTTGATCCAACGTCAAGCGGATTTAGGAAATAAAAACACTTTAATAAATACGAGAAGATTTGTACGCCACGAGCCTTAAGCGGTAGAAAGGGGGATAACGAGCTTTCGTTACTCGCTCCGATTATTTCGACGCAGGACACTCGTCTTGTTGGGCGAGATAAACTATCCATAGTCTTTAGTGCACTTCAACTCCTAAACCCTTTCATCGACGAAAGGTAATAAAATCAAACAACCATTACCCTTAGTAGGCCGAACTACGAGGCTCTGACTTTCCCATTGCACACGGGAGTACGTAGGCACGAGGATCTCCATCCTTTCCGAGCACCTAGGTTCAATCTAACTTATAATTCAACTCATTTCCCTCTAGCAAGCAATTCATTTAAGCATAGACATCCTTTCACGCGCGTTAACTTAGATGGTTCCCATCGAGTACGATGGATGTAGGGGGTGCTAATACCTTCCCCCTGCATAACCGACTCTCGAACCCAGGCAATGGTTCCGTTGACCTTTGTCCTATCCTTTTCCTCCCGGGTTGTATCTATATCTTCCCTTTCCCTCTTCGGGAACAAATAGAATTAGGTGGAGACTCTTCAGTCCGTCCGGCGCGCGGCTCCGTCCATTCGGATCGCGTGAGGTCGTATTTTTCGGGGTACGACAGCTGGCGACTCTGCTGGGGACTGGTTCACCCCTATGCGAGTCAAGCCTAGTCTAAGTTCCTGCGTTTGTTTGGATGTTTGCTTTTATGCCTTACTTGTTTATTTTTATCGCTTTCTTTATCGCATTCCATATTATATATCTTGTGGCTCCTTGGTACTATAATTTGGATCGATACTTTGCAAGAAACTTGAGGGAAGAGCTCTATACCCGGGCTTTCGAGTACAAACTTAAGTTAGCGAGTTTGTGTAGTATGGGCTCCCGAGAGAACCTCTCTCGTGGGTTGTCGATACGAAAACCTCACTTGGAGTAGAACCTTTTGGTTAAAACATCGGTTGATGGTTGTGTAGTATTGGGCACCAGGGTTCGCCCTCGCGTGGCTCGATACGAAAACCTCACTTGGAATAGACTTACTCAATGGAGTTGATTGACTGTCAAGAATGTATGAAATTGACACGTGCATCAAACAGTTGAGAAAGTTCCATAACTCCAGGACTTTGTTTTAAACCTTGTGTCGATGATCATGTAGTATGGACTCCCGAGAAAATTTGCTCTTGTGGGTTGTCGGTACGAAGATCTCACCCAAAATAGATTCATATGGCGGAGTCAGTCAACCGTCATGCTTATGGCGCGTGTGATGAACAACCATATGAATTGATAACCTTGGGATCCCTAAAACTTTAGAGTCTACCCAGTGAGTTCCTGATCAGAGTATCTTCCATCTGTACCTTGGACTCGTGTGACTTTGATCTTGTGATCCTGGATTCTGACATTACATATCATCTCATTTGCATCATTTATTCATCTTGCATTTCATTCCAAAAGCCAAGAACTTATTTTCATGTTCCTCCATCTTCAGTAAATCAAGCTGGTTTCCCGATGCCCGTATCGAGCTAGACGACCGTATCTAACTAGAGCCAACACTAGAAGACTGATGGACGTGATTCAAGAAGAACAAGCTGCCATGAGGGAGGAGATTGACTTGGTCAAGAGCAAGATTGACCAGATTTATGAGACTTTGCAAGCTTTGGCAAGAATGGAAGAACGTCGCGAAGCTGCTGCAACAGTGAACAATGCTCAAGTGCAAGGATCTACCTCGCGAGCAATGCCTTCAGTTCCAGTTCCAAATCCTTTGGTCTACGGTTTGCCTCCAGGTTTCACTCCTGCTGTTGAAGAGGTCACTTCCCAACCAATACCTGCTTCTGGTGTCACTGTTGGTGCTATTCCTTAAGCTCAACCTATCCCAATTCAAGTCCAGTTTCCTCAAACTGAAGAGAATCATCAAGTTGAGTATGAGATGCATACTGTTGTTCCAATCACTAATCCTCATGCTGTTCAAGAGTCTGAAGCTATGAAAATGTGTCGCGAGTTAGCCGAAAAACTCCGAATCATGGAAGGACACAACTCAACTTCTCTGAGTGCCTCAGACATGTGCTTAGTTCCAGATGTTGTGATCCCTGCTAAGTTCAAATTGCCAGAATTCGAGAAATACAAAGGCCTCAGCTGTCCTGAGCTTCATTTGAGGATGTACTGCAGGAAAATGGCCGCTCATGCCAAAGATGACAAGCTCATGATCCATTGCTTCCAAGACAGCCTGTCTGGAGCGTCTCTAGAATGGTACATGCAACTCAAACGCAACAATGTTCGTACTTGGCTTGATCTATCTGATGTATTCAAAAAGCAGTACAAGTACAACACTGACCTTGATCCTAACCATACTCAACTTCAGAGTATGTCTCAAAAGGAAAGCGAATCCTTTAAGGAGTACGCCCAACGCTGGAGGGAGTTAGCTGCCAAAGTGCATCCGCCATTGGTTGACCGTGAATTGATCGACATCTTCATGGGTACCTTACAAGGGCAATACTACGAGAAGCTGATCAGCAGCGTATCTTCTGGATTTTCGGACATGGTGATGGTCGGAGAAAGAATTGAGGAAGGTTTGAAAAGTGGAAAGATCCAAGGAGGTTCTAGCAGCCAAAACAATACCAAGAAACCTTTCAACGGATACAAGAAGGGCGAAACAAATGTCGTTTCTGCTGCAAATGGGAATTTTCAACAGAGTGCACCTGCGCCAGTTCCCTACTACCAGTATCCCTACGTTGCTGCTGCGCAATATGCTCCTATGCCATATCAGCCAATTCCTCCAATGCCTTATCAGCAGGCCTTTCAAGCTCTATTTCCTCCTCAGGTGGCTCATCAACCAAGTCCACCTCCAATGGTTGCAGCTGCGCAATATGCACCTGGACCATACCAGCAACTGGCTTATCCACCACGGCCTGGTCAACAACAACAACGCGCTCCTCAACAGCGTCCACCGTATCAGCAAAGAGGATATGATAGGCACATTGATCCCCTGCCTATGTCATACACCGAAATCTTTAAACAGCTAACGGCAAAAGGACCTCTCACTTTGAGAGATATGCCACCTCAGACTGGTAATGCCCGGAACTATGATGCCAATGCTCGCTGTGAGTATCACAAAGGCGCTCCAGGTTATACAATCGAGAATTGCCATGCCTTCAAACACTTGATTCAAGATATGATCAACTCTAAGGACCTCACTCTCACTCCGAGAAATGCAAATGTCCAGAACAATCCAATGCCGTCACACGGTGCCAACAAGTGAAGACATGTGAAGGGGTTGTTGAAACCAAGCTGAGTAGTCTCCAACTTTGAAGCATTCAATCAAGAGAAGTTCATTCCTCAAATCAAGGCAGCCAGTGCCATTTATTATTTCTGCATTCCTGTTGTTTTGTAATGTTTGTTTAAGTACTATTTGCTCTGAACATTGTTATATGTACTTGGTTATGTTAATGTTATGTTTATGCATGTTTTGAATCAGTTTATTCGCATTCGCTCATATTTATCATTTATCACAAAAATATTTCCTCACTTCACTTTAGCAAATATTTGAGGGAGGATGATGAAAACGAAATACCCATAACTGTTGCGGTATGCTTTCAGATAAAACCTCGTCAATGATGTACAGACATTCTTTCAAATCCCCAAACAATGGAGATATAAGGAGTTAATCCCTAGTCAACCACTTCGAGCCTAGAAGTAGGAGTTTCTTTCGGATACAACCCTTACATTTAACCCGGGGCAGGGTAGTTGTTCAGTTAACCTGACTACACCTTCGAATTGCAAGATGAGGCATCCCGTCAGAGGACCATCAACAAATGACTTGGCAGTCACAACATTCAAAAAAAAAAATCGCTAAGTTGAGCACCCAAAGGGAGACTTAGTCAAAAAAAAAAGAAATCAAAAGAGAAGCCCAAGTCCTCAGCAAAAACAAAACAAATATCAGTGACCACAAAAAAAAATCAATCAAAGGGTCACCAGCAAAATAAGATGACTGTCATTCTCAAGCGAATCTTAAAGCTTAATCTCTACTCTTGCAACGTCAAAACAAATGCATGTGTAAAGTTAACTGAACGTAGGACTGGAGAACATTACGAAGAAGGGATGGGTACAAATCAAACTTTGAGCCTTATACCTTTGTTTCTCAAAACCATTAACCAGACCACGTTACAACCCTCGAAAGACCTAATTAAGGCAGGGTTTATTCTGAAAGCATGTGTAAACACCCCAAATTTGCCCTCACCCATTCACACCATGGCTTGTGATCATTTCATATGCATAAACACAATCATAACATCTCATACCACAATTTTGAGTCTTTGCATTGGTTCTAAGTCATCTGCATCTAGGGTTTGTGATCTGAGCAATCCAAGAGCTTCTTGAGCCACTCCAAAAGTCATCAATCACTTCAAAGGGGTCTATATGTGTTCAAGCATCATATTATATCCTCTCAAAGTCAATAATGCCAAAGAATCACAAGAATTGGGTTTGGTATGGAAGCAGAGCCAGGCTTGGCTGCACAGTTGACCTAAAATTAGGGTTTTGGTTTCAGAGGCCATTACTCCAATTTTTTTTGGTCATTCTTGTTTCTTTTGGTCTCTATATGGTATAGGGAGTGTGCATATCAATTTTCATGAAGAAATTCCATGGGGAAGTCACCTGATCAAGAGTTGACTTTCTGGACAAGTCAGTGCAAAATCAGGGCATCTGAGGCCCCCAATGACCCAACCAAGGGGTGATCTTCATCATTTTGAGTGTATATGATCTTTATTTGATCATGGAAGAAGTTTTAAGTTCACAAAATTCAAGAATTTCAAGTCTTTTGCAAAGTTGACTTTTTGGGCAAGTTTGACTTTTAAGGAATTTGTCATTTTAGGCAACTTTTCAATCCTTACTTTTTGATCCAAAAATGCTTCAAATGGAAAAACTTTGGTCATGAAAGTTGTAGAATAGATCTTTCCCTTTTCAAAAAGTACAAGAACATGACCTAATTCATTTTGGATCAAAAGTTATGGCCTTGCAAAGTTGAGCAAAATCATTGAAATTTCACTTTTGCACAAAAAGGAAAACTTGCAAAAACTCATGCCAAGGCCAAAGATGATTTAAAAGTGACTTCTAATCTTCATACAAACACAATGCAATGCCTAAAATTCAGATTGGCCCAAGAAATTTCTCATTTTCATGCCTTGATGTCCAAGTATCATAAGCCATTTTTCATGAAAATCACAAAGAGGGAAGTCTTGCAAGAAGGTTTCCTTTGGTTTTGTTTGGTCTCTAATCATTATCAAAGTGTCATAACAACATTATGTGATGCATTTTGCTGCATATTTCTTAAGAGATGTCACATGTTCATGGCCAAAAGTCACAAAGTGCAACAAGTTGCAAAATTGCAAAACATGTGAGATCTCACCCTTCATCCACTACAGCTCACATCAATTGATCCAAGAGTCATCCTTGAACTCAGCTGATGCAGTACAAGCCAGAAAATCAGCTCTGCCACAGCCCATGCCTCAAGTACACCTAACCATGACTTTTTGCAATTTCTCCCATGCTCTTGGAATAGTGATTAGCAGCCTCTACTAACCTGCTCCACAGCCTACTCAAACTTTATGGGAGTGATATAGCAACTCATTTGGCATAGAAACAAACACAATCTAACTTGCACAAGTTCTGTCCCAAAACTCCTTCTCTGAATTTTTCTTCACACAGCCAAGAAACTCCACTTTTTCTTCCACCAACAAGTCACAAATCACCCTTAGAACAAGAATCCTCCCTTGAAACAACTTGAAACATCTCACAAAAAGCCCTCCATTTCTGCTACACCAGAGCAAAACAGTCATAACCAACCATTCTCAAAGTTATCTAAGCTTCATTTCATCATCAAGGTGTTCAAAGGAGAGGGATTGCACCAGGTTTGAGGCCAGAAAGTTCCACAGTTCAAAGCTCCAGTTCAGGTATCATCACGAACATTTTTTTATAGAAATGTAATCTCTTGTTATAGAATGATAGTTTTTGTTTCACTCATCATGTTAAGCTTTGAAATACTGAGAATGGTTGAGAAATGAGTGTTTATGCATGTTTTGAAGTTTTTGTAGTGTTCTTGATTTTGCTCGAATCTTGTTGTTGATGCATTGTAAATGTGATCTTGTGATTGATTCATGCTTGTGATTGATTCATGTTTGTGGTTTAAGTGCAAAAAAGGACCATTTTGAAAAAAGCCAGAAAAAACACATAACTTCCACCATTGGAAGTTAAGTGCAAAAAAGGACCATTTTGAAAAAAGCCAGAAAAAACACATAACTTCCACCATTGGAAGTTAAGTGCAAAAAAGGACCATTTTGAAAAAAGCCAGAAAAAACACATAACTTCCACCATTGGAAGTTAAGTGCAAAAAAGGACCATTTTGAAAAAAAGCCAGAAAAAACACATAACTTCCACCATTGGAAGTTAAGTGCAAAAAAGGACCATTTTGAAAAAAGCCAGAAAAAACACATAACTTCCACCATTGGAAGTTAAGTGCAAAATGTGACCTTTTTGAAAAAAGCCAAAAATAACACATAACTTCCACCATTGGAAGTTAAGTGCAAAATGTGACCTTTTTTGAAAAATTAAGAATTGGATCCCCTCCTTTGGGCAGTGAATTTGTATAGGTTTAGGGTTTCTTTTGAATGCATTTTCATCTTGATGTTTGCTTCTGGCTTCCTTTTGCATTCATCTTGCATTTGCTTGCATACCATGACTTGCCACAGCATTTTGTGCCTCCATTTGATTCATTCAACATCTTGAGACATATTAGAAGCATGTTTGATCATTGCATCTTTCATTCGCCATGTTGTATGTCATTTGCATTCCATAACTTTTCATGTATGTTCATGTTTCTAAGCATGTTTCTCTTGCATCCATATGTTTGCATGATCATCCCCATGCCTTGTTTCATATTTGCATCATCTCATAGCATCATTATCATCACACACATGCTTCTGGTTCTGGTTTGAATCATCTCATTGCATTCCATTTGCATTGCATTTCATTCCTTTTGCTAACTTTTCAGGTGGTAAGTTACTTTGAGAAGTGGATTTGCCTTCACTTCTCACAATTTCTTTTCATCTCTCTTATGCACCATTGCTGCATTTTGTCTTGTTTGAGATCGAGCTTGCTCATTCTTGTTCTTCTTACTTTCTTTCCTCAAGTGACTTGACTTCTTGAATGAAGCAAGTTACTTTGTTTCTCTTGATCTTTTCATCTGCTTCCTGGTGGCTCCTTTGAAGACTTCTCTTGTTAAACCTCACAAACCCTAGGACTTCCAAGCATGATAACATTTTAGGATTGTTTAGTCCCCCTTAGACTCTTTCCTTTGAGTTTTCTTTGAGTCTTCTCTTCTCATCTCATAATCGGGGACTAAACCCTAAAGGCTTTAAGGCTTTGTGATTAAGCTTATGCCTGCATCCTTCTATTAGGATGGAGTGTATAACTTTAATCCTAAGTGTTAAACCCTTAATGTGTTTAAATCCTCTAATCAATTCACATAATAATCACCAAGACATCAAACTTGTAACTTGGGCCTTGCATTAGGGTTCTAATTCTTCCTTAATTGGTTAAGAAGGACTAACCCTAGTGTTAATGGACAAGTCCCCCTCAAGTTGTCTTACAAACCATAAAACTCACTTATTCATCATATCATTAACTAAAATCCACTTAATAAAGGCTTTGTTTTGTCATGAAATTAATCCCTAATCATGGATTAAGTTGAGGAGCTTTCCTCAGCTTAAACTTTCTCATCTATTATCCTTCTATTAGGATGGTGTAATGAGTCTGTTTAATCCCTGATTATGGCTTAGCCTCATTACTTAACACTAAACAAAAACAACAAAAACATCTAAATAATCACAAGTAGGTTAATGATCTTAATCCTGCATCGAAGGTGGTTAAGTGTGAGAAGCTGACTTCACACTTAAGGCATTCTCATTACCCCTAATCAGAGGGAAGATGTGATGAGTTTACTAAATCCATTGGTTTAGGCTTAAGCTCATTAACTTATGACAAACTTCAACAAGCAATAAAAGACCGAAAATAAAAAAACAAACAACAATCGTCTCCTCCGGGATTCTTTTCTCATCTCATTCACTCACAAACGAGAACTTGCTTCTTCCGTCTAATGCAAGACAGTTTGCACCTGAGCCAGACATGTCATACACTTGAGCATTGACAAGCAAGCAGTTCACCAGTCATTTCTTTCAGTCTCTTTGGGTCGAACTACGGTGTTCTGACTTCCTCATTGCACGAGAGGATACGTAGGCATAACTTAACAGTTATCGAACAAAAGTCTCTGAATATTCCCCCTATTTCCAGCTTTATTCTTTAAGCCTCATACTCCTGAGCATTTCACTCTTGTTCTTACACTGACACTGTATATATTACACTTTACACTTCTTTTACACAGACACCTGTACATCTTTTTCCAACTCTTTTATACACAGATTGCACTGACACTACCCCTTTAAAACACAAATCTTGCAAGCGTGGATCCCGTCGAGTACGACGGACAATCTGGGTGCTAATACCTTCCCAGGTTGTAACCAACCCCCTTTCTCAGTCTCTCTGGTTCGCAACCGTCTTATCCGTATCTTTCTAGGTTTATGCAGCATTACCTTTCCTCCGGGATAAAAATGCCTAGCTGGCGACTCTTTCTTTTCCTGTGAGTTCACTGCTGTGTGTTCTCACACCCTCCTCTCGCCGACTGTTCGCGTCTGTACCTCATTTGAGCCCAGTCTCATCTTTTGGGAGCGACAGCTTGGCGACTCTGCTGGAGAATCTTATACTGTAACCAGGGCTTCTGGTTCTTTTTGTGGGTTCCTCCTAGCGCTTGTTTGATTTGTGTTTACTGGGGTGTTATGCGCTAATTGTGTTTGTATATGTATTTTATTGCTTCATGTACAGTTTTGTTTATTGCTTTCTTTACAGCTTTACATATATCATACTGTCATACTGTTCTGGCTGGATCTAGTTTTGTTGCTTTGGTGGGTGGGGTTCTATTGAGAGTTAAGGTCCTACACCTGGGACCTGAGTGACACCTAGGCTAGAGTGGTTCATGTTCTTTCCCATTCCATTTCGGTCTGGTGCGGGAATATGAAACACGGTTCAGATATGGGTTTCTTCTTGAGAACTCTGTGCTACAGATTTCCTGTAGTGCTAGGGCTATCTGGGAAGCCTGCTAAGTCTGGATGACCTTTGTTTTGACCTTCAAAAACTGAGGAGAATTAGAGGGGGATCTTTTATGGTTATTGTAAACACTGTACCTCCGGGTTAGAAGTGTTTACACTTCTCATAACTGATCCAAGTCTGAGGATCCTTGTTTTAGAACACTACCTGTGAGGGGGTTGGGCTGTTTACAGGTTTGCAGGAACCCATGACCTCAACATACTCTCATTACCAGTATAGTCTTATGTTTTGATCTGGTCTCTATGATCCTGGAGTTCTTCAACCTTTGGTTCTCGGTTACTATTTTGGGTTATTATGCAGATCTTGTGGTTACAGACACTCGATTCTTGGTCCGACATTCCAGATTCCAGGCAGTTTCCAGCTGTGATCCCATGTCTTTGCATCTTTTGCATTATCATTTTGCATTTCGCATTTGCATCAGCATTGCATTTCCTTCTTCCAGAGAGCTCATCCTTCCTCTTTTGTCCATGACCAGCCAGCTGATTTCCCTGTACTCGGTTTGAACAAGTGGTCACAGTTAGAAGACGACAGAGTGTGTGAAGCTAGACTGAACAGTGTCAAGAGTTAAGAAGGGTCAGTTTAAAAGCCGTCAGTAGCTATGTCAGAGAGCAACTGTCAGAATGTTGAGTTTCCACCTGGTTTCACTTCGGTGACCAACCCTCTGTATGGTCTTTCTCCTGATGAGGATCTTCCACAAGTGAGCAATCTTGCTCAAGCTCAACCTGTACAGACCCCGATCGTGAATCAAAATGTACCTGAACCATCTGTTGCCCGAGGTGGACCTTCATCTTCTTTTGATTCTACAAATTATAAGAGTTTTGCTTTCCCTATGCCGAACTTCCAAGGGGCAATCCCTCTTGTGAAAACCAAGGATCCACAAGTTATTGATCTTGCTGAAAGATTCCGTGTGTTGGACGAGCAACTCAAAGCCTTAGCGGATCCTGATGCCTTCGGTTTTGATGCTCTAACCCTGTGTTTGGTGCCTGGTCTTGTCATTTCTCCAGATTTCAAAACTCCGAAGTTTGAGAAATACACTGGTGTCAGTTGCCCGAAGCGTCATTTGGTGATGTTCTGTAGAAAAATGACTTCTTATGCCTGCAATGATAAGTTGATGATTCACTGTTTTCAGGACAGTTTAAGTGGGGCATCTTTAAGTTGGTACATGGATTTGGAAAGCAGTCATATCCGATCTTGGAATGATTTATCCAGAGCTTTCGTAAAGCAATACCAGTACAATATGGACGTGGAGCCCAATCGCGCGCACTTGCAGAGCCTATCCCAGAGGAGTGGTGAATCTTTCAGAGAATATGCACAGCGGTGGAGAGAATTGGCAGCCCAAGTGCAACCACCACTTTCAGACAGAGAATTAATTGACCTGTTCATGGGCACCTTGCAGGGTCCATACTTGGAAAGAATGAGTAGCATTGGGATGACAAGCTTCTCTGATTTGATGATAGTTGGAGTACGCATTGAGAGTGGAAAGATCCAGGACTTTTCGAATATCCCAGCTAGTGAAGGTGAGTCTGTTGTTAGCTCCCAAGAGGAAGAATGGCATGACGTCAGTGCCGTCATAGCAAATATCGAATATTCTAGAACAACATCTTCTAAGAGATCATCTTTTCCTGAATATGATTACTCTTACGGGCATTCGGCAATGCTCAGAACACCACATCAGAAGCCCTGGGCTCCTCCTTGTCCAAATCTGCAATCTCGTGGTCGAAGACCTCAGAATCAACTTTAGAGCCAGCCTAGGCCTCGTAACAATCTGGAAAGAAGGATTGCTCCTCTTCATCTAGTCCCCATGGCATACAGTGAACTCTTGCCGCATCTAGTTCAGAGCTCTTTGGTGGTTCCTAAGCCTCTCAAGCCGTTACCAGGGTCGTACCCTCCAGGGCACAATCCTCATGAGCAGTGCGGGTATCATGATGGATCAATGGGGCATTCAACTGAAGATTGCAAAGCTTTTCAAGCCAAAGTACAACAGTTTATCGACAAGGGCTACATCTCCTTTCCAGAAGGAAGCTTGGTTGTGCACGTCAACCTCTCGCCTGATTGAGTTCAAAGACTTCGAAGGAGCGTATCCTGATTTCGGTGGTCCAGACAAGAAGATGTCATCAGAGCTGATGATTACTGTATCCTTTTATCATTTGCATTGTAGTTTCTTTCCTGTTAGCAGCTACTTGTCTTTTAAGCAATGTTATTTTTGAATGGTAATGTTAATGTAGTGATCTTGCATTTTTGAATCAATTATGTCGCATTCTCTCATTTTTTTCTTTCCTTGCATCAAAAACGAAAAACAAAAAAATTGCATCCATATACCTCCCATTTATTTCACTGTTGTTTAGCAGGTTCGAGGGAGGATGATGACAACTGAATACCCATAATTGTTCAAGGTATGCTTTCAGGGTAGAACCTGCTGACGATGTACAGGCATTGCTTCAATTCCCAAACACCGGAGATATAAGGGAGATAAACCCTCGTCAACCCCTTTGAGCCTTGAAGTAGGAGTTTCTTTTCTAAACAAAAAAAAAAACCTCACATTCAACCAGGGGCAGGGTAGTTATCAGTTAATTTGATCGAGCATTCAAATTTCCAAAGGAGTGTGCATCCGAGGATCCATTACCTTTATTCATTACACCTCAAGAGGTCAAGGGACGTGAAACCACAATGGTTATCCCTCACCAACAAAGGAATGAGGCAGTCAACCCTTTCAGCAAGTCATGACAAGCCAGTGTCACACGATTTGTTCAACAAAAATAAAAAAAAAGGAAATAAAGCCCGCTAAGTCGAAAAAATGTGTGAAAACATATGACTTAGGCAAAAGTTAGGGCATCCCGCTGGACTTCGAAATCGAAAAATTCAAAAAAAGAGAACCAGTCCAGGCAAAAGTTAGGGAGTAAAAAAAAATGAAGGAAAAAGTTCCATAAGAACAAAATCGTGTGACCACAGACACAAAGACAAAGGGGTGATTGTTACTCCAAGAAACCTCATTGGTGCGTAAACCATCAACGTCATTGGTTCCTCAATCATTACAAAACCCTTGTGAGAAGCGAGCGCTTAAGTCGAATTAGCTGAACATAGAACTGGAGAACATCAAGGAGAATGGGTGGGCACAAATAAACTTTGAGCCATAAATCTTTCTTTCTAGAACCGTAAACCAAGCCACGTTATAACCCTTGAAAGTCCTAATTGAATCAGGGTCAATTCTGAAAGCATACTACGACAAGGTTGCTTAAACTGACTCCTAAAGGTTTGCTAATTCAGCACTACGTTTGGACTAATCGTCCATTCGTCACACAAAGTCACAGCATCAAAATAAATAAATTTTCAAAAACTTGCATGTGTACTGCATTAAAATTACCATTTGTAAATGAACAGTTTTAATTGCAAGTCAGCCTGTGTCATCAGGAAAGTTCCTACAAAGAGCAATCGCGAGGGAACTTGATCATTCAACAATGATGACCAGAATCAAGCGCATCATGTAGGCCTATAAATCAGGGGCATGTTATCCAGTGGTTTTGTTGACCAAGGAATCTGTCAGGGTAAAGAGAGTTCCAAAGCATCAGTTGATCGAGGAACGTCATTCAAAGTCAGTTGATCAGAGATGAATCTGCCAAACAGAGGCAGGCCACCCGAAATTTCTGTTGTCCAAGGATGAAATCTTCCAATGCCCAGTCAGAGTGAGTCAAGTCGCTTCCACGCTCATACCGGGGCAGAATAATTCCAGAGCTCACTAAGTGCAACTCTCCTCGAGAGGACATCCAAGTCCGCCATGCCAAGAATTGGATAATTAGTGTTGGTCTGTTCAGAGACTCACCCAACAGGGGCAAACTTTAGCTATGCGGAGCAAGTATATCAGTAATCTCAGAGTTCAAGACGAGTGTCGGGAAATCATGCTACCCACCCTCGCCTTTGTCACCCTTCTCATTAGAAGCCTTGTCACATAAGACCTTTCTTCCCATCCTTGGGAGTTTTTCTAGCTTTTCATAATCATTGCATAAATCATTTGCATACGTTATTCATGTCGCTTCGCTCGAGCGTATAGAGCATACGCATCATAAGTGCATTGGGCATAACCCCGTATCATCAATCTCACACCGTAGGGCCTCGTAACCCCAACGTATCAACATTTCAAAGTCCAGTTCTCGTCTGGCAAAACATTTCAAAGTCCAGTTCTCGTCTGGCAAAACATTTCAAAGTCCAGTTCTCATCTGGAAAAACTTTCCAAAGTCCAGTTCTCATCTGGCAAAACTTTCCAAAGTCTAGTCCTCATCTGGCAGACAAACCCAAAGTCCAGTTCTCGTCTGGCAAACCAACTTCAAATACCAGTTCTCGTCTGGTAGGCGAATCTTTTAACCAGTTCTCGTCTGGTCACCTTTTCATTCAACCCATTGAACGCCAGTTCTCGTCTGGTAGTCATTCTTTTTTCAGAGTCAATTCTCGTTTGACAATGAACCCAAGGAGTCAGTTCTCGTCTGACGACCTATTCTTTGCCCATCAGTTCTTGTCTGTTGGCCTACCTTTAATAAACCAGTTCTCGTCTGGTAATTCACCTTCAAAAGTCCAATTGCTTGGCAACCAAACAAAATATATATCTATCAACCTGGCCCTAGCGCCCAACCATCCTTGTTTCATATCTTTGGTTATGAGCATACGTCTGCTTTGTACATCATTTGCATTGCATCTTCATACCGCATGGTTTCTGTTTTAGCTCTGATGTGGGGCAAGAATCGTTTCAAGACGTAATCTGGGACAGTTATCTCAAGACTTGTTGAATTTCTGCGAGAGTTTGAAGACACTGGGGCAATTCTGGATGCCAAGTCTTTTGTAAAATCCTCTGAAGACAATCTTTTTATGGATGATGCAGTATGGTATAATTAAGGAGTTAAGGGAATGATAGTTCACTCAGGATGATCAGTAATGCTTTTGTTGAGTTCAGAAGTTTGAAGCACTGTGTTAATTCTCAGGGAATGTCTGGTATTTATTTTACCAGCAGGGCATTGGAAGTTTATTTCTTCCCCGAGCATAAAGATCTTCTTTCAGCCGACAAGGTTTGTTCGTGAGGATTTGGTTATTCTCATTCAGTCAAACTCCAATTTTCATTGGCATATCTTCCCAACACAGCTGTTATGCTATACCTGGGGCATGTAAGCTTCATCCCAGCAAGATGGCAAATCAGCACTCACTCAGTCTTAGCACCCAAAGTGTTTTCTCCCCAGCTGAGTTGCCACTTATTACTTATCCCCATCAGAGTTGCCAGGCATCGCAGAAGGCGCCCATATCCCCGGCTGAGTCAAGAATCCACCTCAACAGAATTTCTAGGGAGGTCTTTCAGTGATCTCTCTTTCTCCCCAGCCGAGTTGCCATTTCATCCTCAGCCGAGTACAAAAGTCAGGGAACTATCTCCCCACAGAGCTTCAGCCTCTGTCCAGAAGAGCAATGCATGAAGGAATCACAACAGAGTGAAGAAAATTTCTACAAACCCCAGCTGGGTCCCTCATTACAAGGATATGTCCATCAGTAATCTATATCCCCAAACTAATGCTTCTCATCAGATCTACCAATGATCTCACCCCCAGCTGGGATGTTCATTTCAAGCAGATCGGCCGGAGATCTTCGTGGCAACGGAATCCGAGTCCCGGATTGGTATCCTCGCATGATCATAGCATTCGCATCATATTCACCCACAAAGCGTAGCATTCCGTTTAACACGGAGCATTACGGCAAAAATCAAACATACAGCATAATCATAAGCCATGTTTTGAATCAACATTTGTGAATAATGACAATCCATCAGTATACAGAATACTTTCCCCAAACTCCCCAGCGGAGATTCCCCAGCAAAATCAGTTGCCCCACATTCGCAAACACCAGTATATATACTCTCTTTGGCACCCGTCCGTGTCATCATTCCCCAGTAAAGTCGCCCGAATACCCTGTGCAAACAAAACCACTCGTATTACAGATACTTGTTGACACCCATTTGTGTCATAACCCCAGCAGAAAGCCAAAGACGTCCTCTTTGCACTCACATATACTTACATACGACAACCCTTTGACACCCGTCCGTGTCATATCCCCAGCGCAGTCGCCTACACTTTGTATATCATATACTTGTTTATATTACACTCTTCTCCTTTTGACACTCGTCCGTGTCACTCTCCCCAGCAGTTAAACACTCATCTGTATACCACTCACTCTTATACTAATACTCGTCTGTATCTTATATATACCACTTACATCCCCACAGATTCAACACTAGTCCTTGTTCTTTGTTAACTCGTTGGTACTCGTCCGTACCATCATCTCAGAACATGCGTCGAGCGTTTGTTTCTACCTGATACTCGTCCGTATCATAGTCTTAAGGATGCTCGTCCGCATCTTTAATCCATACACCGTGTCAAACACTTTTGTCTTCTTGAATATAGATACTCGTCTGTGTCTAACTATTCCCCAGAAGAATCCTCTCAGATTCAACACTCATCCGTGTTCTCTGTTAACCCGTTGATACTCGTCCGTATCATCATCTCTGAACAACGAGTCAGTATTTGTTTCTACCCGATACTCGTCCGTATCGTAGTCTTAAGGATGCTCGTCCGCATCTTTAATCTATACACGATATCTAAACACTTATACCTTTTGTTTCTTGGATGTAAACACTTGTCCGTGTTTACTTCTCCCCAGTAGATCGCCAACAAAGCATTTTCTTTTTATCTGACACGATAAACCCTGAGAGCAGTCGTACCCTGCTAGGTGGTCGTCCTCCACCTCTTGATGGTCGTCCTCCATCATGCTCATCCGATGGCCGTCCCCATCGTTGATATTTAGCAGCCGTCCCCTGCTAGGTGGTCGTCCTCCACCTTTTGATGATCGTCCTTCATCATTTTATCCAATGGCCGTCCCCATTGTTGATTTTGGTTATCTGACATTCGTCCTGTGTCATGACAAACCTTGAGAGCAGCCGTCCCCTGCTAGGTGGTCGTCCTCCACCTCTTGATGGTCGTCCTCCATCATGCTCATCCGATGGCCGTCCCCATCGTTGACCTTTTATCCGACATTCGTTCTATGCCGTGATATTTTCGGCAGCCGTACCCTGCCAGGTGGTCGTCCTCCACCTTAGATGACCGTCCCTCATCTTACCCCCAACAGAGCAGCCGTCCCCTGCTAGGTGATCGTCCTTCACCTTTGATGACCGTACCTCATCATCTGTTTATTTCATTTATTCTTTAACCCGATGGCCGTCCCCGTCGTGGTCCCTTTTTCTTTTTCCTGATGATCGTCCTTCATCAGTGTAGCCCGATGGCCGTCCCCATCGTTGGTTACTTTACTTTATGAACTTGATGGCCGTCCCCGTCATGTTTCATTAATCCCCAGATAATCTTGCAACTTTATTTTGATGGTCGTCCCCATCATACCCACTTTTATCCCCAGCATGTCGGCCGTCCCCGTCATCGCTTTACTTCACACACTTTTCCTAGCATGTCGGCCGTCCCCGTCATTGCTCTTTACCCAGCAGTCGTCCTCTGCTCGACGGTCGTCCTCCGTCGCCCACACTTTACAATATACTTTATTTTCTTTTACAATCTATATCCCTTTTCTTCTTCATTCTGTGAGTGCAAATTTTGGACTGTCTTTGATATTCAACCACAAGTTATCTTGTTTGCCTGTTAAGCCGTCGCTTACAACCTGCACAGCTAACTCATGTTTGAATAGGGGCAGCTGTAAACACCCAAAATTTGCCCTCACCCATTCACACCATGGCTTGTGATCATTTCATATGCATAAACACAATCATAACATCTCATACCACAATTTTGAGTCTTTGCATTGGTTCTAAGTCATCTGCATCTAGGGTTTGTGATCTGAGCAATCCAAGAGCTTCTTGAGCCACTCCAAAAGTCATCAATCACTTCAAAGGGGTCTATATGTGTTCAAGCATCATATTATATCCTCTCAAAGTCAAGAATGCCAAAGAATCACAAGAATTGGGTTTGGTATGGAAGCAGAGCCAGGCTTGGCTGCACAGTTGACCTAAAATTAGGGTTTTGGTTTCAGAGGCCATAACTCCAATTTTTTTGGTCATTCTTGTTTCTATTGGTCTCTATATGGTATAGGGAGCGTGCATATCAATTTTCATGAAGAAATTCCATGGGGAAGTCACCTGATCAAGAGTTGACTTTCTGGACAAGTCAGTGCAAAATCAGGGCATCTGAGGCCCCCAATGACCCAACCAAGGGGTGATCTTCATCATTTTGAGTGTATATGATCTTTATTTGATCATGGAAGAAGTTTTAAGTTCACAAAATTCAAGAATTTCAAGTCTTTTGCAAAGTTGACTTTTTGGGCAAGTTTGACTTTTAAGGAATTTGTCATTTTAGGCAACTTTTCAATCCTTACTTTTTGATCCAAAAATGCTTCAAATGGAAAAACTTTGGTCATGAAAGTTGTAGAATAGATCTTTCCCTTTTCAAAAAATACAAGAACATGACCTAATTCATTTTGGATCAAAAGTTATGGCCTTGCAAAGTTGAGCAAAATCATTGAAATTTCACTTTTGCACAAAAAGGAAAACTTGCAAAAACTCATGCCAAGGCCAAAGATGATTTAAAAGTGACTTCTAATCTTCATACAAACACAATGCAATGCCTAAAATTCAGATTGGCCCAAGAAATTTCTCATTTTCATGCCTTGATGTCCAAGTATCATAAGCCATTTTTCATGAAAATCACAAAGAGGGAAGTCTTGCAAGAAGGTTTCCTTTGGTTTTGTTTGGTCTCTAATCATTATCAAAGTGTCATAACAACATTATGTGATGCATTTTGCAGCATATTTCTTAAGAGATGTCACATGTTCATGGCCAAAAGTCACAAAGTGCAACAAGTTGCAAAATTGCAAAACATGTGAGATCTCACCCTTCATCCACTACAGCTCACATCAATTGATCCAAGAGTCATCCTTGAACTCAGCTGATGCAGTACAAGCCATAAAATCAGCTCTGCCACAGCCCATGCCTCAAGTACACCTAACCATGACTTTTTGCAATTTCTCCCATGCTCTTGGAATAGTGATTAGCAGCCTCTACTAACCTGCTCCACAGCCTACTCAAACTTTATGGGAGTGATATAGCAGCTCATTTGGCATAGAAACAAACACAATCTAACTTGCACAAGTTCTGTCCCAAAACTCCTTCTCTGAATTTTTCTTCACACAGCCAAGAAACTCCACTTTTTCTTCCACCAACAAGTCACAAATCACCCTTAGAACAAGAATCCTCCCTTGAAACAACTTGAAACATCTCACAAAAAGCCCTCCATTTCTGCTACACCAGAGCAAAACAGTCATAACCAACCATTCTCAAAGTTATCTAAGCTTCATTTCATCATCAAGGTGTTCAAAGGAGAGGGATTGCACCAGGTTTGAGGCCAGAAAGTTCCACAGTTCAAAGCTCCAGTTCAGGTATCATCAAGAACATTTTTTTATAGAAATGTAATCTCTTGTTATAGAATGATAGATTTTGTTTCACTCATCATGTTAAGCTTTGAAATACTGAGAATGGTTGAGAAATGAGTGTTTATGCATGTTTTGAAGTTTTTGTAGTGTTCTTGATTTTGCTCGAATCTTGTTGTTGATGCATTGTAAATGTGATCTTGTGATTGATTCATGCTTGTGATTGATTCATGTTTGTGGTTTAAGTGCAAAAAAGGACCATTTTGAAAAAAGCCAGAAAAAACACATAACTTCCACCATTGGAAGTTAAGTGCAAAAAAGGACCATTTTGAAAAAAGCCAGAAAAAACACATAACTTCCACCATTGGAAGTTAAGTGCAAAAAAGGACCATTTTGAAAAAAGCCAGAAAAAACACATAACTTCCACCATTGGAAGTTAAGTGCAAAAAAGGACCATTTTGAAAAAAAGCCAGAAAAAACACATAACTTCCACCATTGGAAGTTAAGTGCAAAAAAGGACCATTTTGAAAAAAGCCAGAAAAAACACATAACTTCCACCATTGGAAGTTAAGTGCAAAAAAGGACCATTTTGAAAAAAGCCAGAAAAAACACATAACTTCCACCATTGGAAGTTAAGTGCAAAAAAGGACCATTTTGAAAAAGCCAGAAAAAACACATAACTTCCACCATTGGAAGTTAAGTGCAAAAAAGGACCATTTTGAAAAAAGCCAGAAAAAACACATAACTTCCACCATTGGAAGTTAAGTGCAAAAAAGGACCATTTTGAAAAAAGCCAGAAAAAACACATAACTTCCACCATTGGAAGTTAAGTGCAAAATGTGACCTTTTTGAAAAAAGCCAAAAATAACACATAACTTCCACCATTGGAAGTTAAGTGCAAAATGTGACCTTTTTTGAAAAATTAAGAATTGGATCCCCTCCTTTGGGCAGTGAATTTGTATAGGTTTAGGGTTTCTTTTGAATGCATTTTCATCTTGATGTTTGCTTCTGGCTTCCTTTTGCATTCATCTTGCATTTGCTTGCATACCATGACTTGCCACAGCATTTTGTGCCTCCATTTGATTCATTCAACATCTTGAGACATATTAGAAGCATGTTTGATCATTGCATCTTTCATTCGCCATGTTGTATGTCATTTGCATTCCATAACTTTTCATGTATGTTCATGTTTCTAAGCATGTTTCTCTTGCATCCATATGTTTGCATGATCATCCCCATGCCTTGTTTCATATTTGCATCATCTCATAGCATCATTATCATCACACACATGCTTCTGGTTCTGGTTTGAATCATCTCATTGCATTCCATTTGCATTGCATTTCATTCCTTTTGCTAACTTTTCAGGTGGTAAGTTACTTTGAGAAGTGGATTTGCCTTCACTTCTCACAATTTCTTTTCATCTCTCTTATGCACCATTGCTGCATTTTGTCTTGTTTGAGATTGAGCTTGCTCATTCTTGTTCTTCTTACTTTCTTTCCTCAAGTGACTTGACTTCTTGAATGAAGCAAGTTACTTTGTTTCTCTTGATCTTTTCATCTGCTTCCTGGTGGCTCCTTTGAAGACTTCTCTTGTTAAACCTCACAAACCCTAGGACTTCCAAGCATGATAACATTTTAGGATTGTTTAGTCCCCCTTAGACTCTTTCCTTTGAGTTTTCTTTGAGTCTTCTCTTCTCATCTCATAATCGGGGACTAAGCCCTAAAGGCTTTAAGGCTTTGTGATTAAGCTTATGCCTGCATCCTTCTATTAGGATGGAGTGTATAACTTTAATCCTAAGTGTTAAACCCTTAATGTGTTTAAATCCTCTAATCAATTCACATAATAATCACCAAGACATCAAACTTGTAACTTGGGCCTTGCATTAGGGTTCTAATTCTTCCTTAATTGGTTAAGAAGGACTAACCCTAGTGTTAATGGACAAGTCCCCCTCAAGTTGTCTTACAAACCATAAAACTCACTTCTTCATCATATCATTAACTAAAATCCACTTAATAAAGGCTTTGTTTTGTCATGAAGTTAATCCCTAATCATGGATTAAGTTGAGGAGCTTTCCTCAGCTTAAACTTTCTCATCTATTATCCTTCTATTAGGATGGTGTAATGAGTCTATTTAATCCCTGATTATGGCTTAGCCTCATTACTTAACACTAAACAAAAACAACAAAAACATCTAAATAATCACAAGTAGGTTAATGATCTTAATCCTGCATCGAAGGTGGTTAAGTGTGAGAAGCTGACTTCACACTTAAGGCATTCTCATTACCCCTAATCAGAGGGAAGATGTGATGAGTTTACTAAATCCATTGGTTTAGGCTTAAGCTCATTAACTTATGACAAACTTCAACAAGCAATAAAAGACCGAAAATACAAAAACAATCAGCAATCGTCTCCTCCGGGATTCTTTTCTCATCTCATTCACTCACAAACGAGAACTTGCTTCTTCCGTCAAAAGCAAGACAGTTTGCACCTGAGCCAGACAGGTCATACACTTGAGCATTGACAAGCAAGCAGTTCACCAGTCATTTCTTTCAGTCTCTTTGGGTCGAACTACGGTGTTCTGACTTCCTCATTGCACGAGAGGATACGTAGGCATAACTTAACAGTTATCGAACAAAAGTCTCTGAATATTCCCCCTCTTTCCAGCTTTATTCTTTAAGCCTCATACTCCTGAGCATTTCACTCTTGTTCTTACACTGACACTATATATATTACACTTTACACTTCTTTTACACAGACACCTGTACATCTTTTTCCAGCTCTTTTATACACAGATTGCACTGACACTACCCCTTTAAAACACAAATCTTGCAAGCGTGGATCCCGTCGAGTACGACGGACAATCTGGGTGCTAATACCTTCCCAGGTTGTAACCAACCCCCTTTCTCAGTCTCTCTGGTTCGCAACCGTCTTATCCGTATCTTTCTAGGTTTATGCAGCATTACCTTTCCTCCGGGATAAAAATGCCTTGCTGGCGACTCTTTCTTTTCCTGTGAGTTCACTGCTGTGTGTTCTCACACCCTCCTCTCGCCGACTGTTCGCGTCTGTACCTCATTTGAGCCCAGTCTCATCTTTTGGGAGCGACAGCATGCTACCAACAAGGTTGCGTAAATTGACTCCCATATATTTGCTAATCTTCAATCTCGATCGCACATTATTTTTGCTGCATCTTTCACGCACTTTCTAAATCAACACCCCGTTTGGGCTAACGGTCCATTCGTCACACTTTCACAGCATTTAAATAAATTGACTTTTTCAAAACTTGCATGAACTTTACATTAACGCTACCATTTATGTATGAAAAATTTAATTGCAAATCATTGTTTGACATCAGCGCAATCCCAACAAGGGGCAATCAAAAGAGAAATTTGAACTTCATTGATGCCAACATGAATCAAGACTACTTCAACAACCCAATCAGGGGCAAAATCATTCTCAACAGCCTAGTTAGGGGCAAAATCATCTTCACACAGCTCAATCAGGGGCAAGTCGTGCCATGACCATTGTCAAAGCTTCCCCACCAGATTTTTTCAAATACCCTACAGGCAGGGGCAAGCAGACAAGGAGCAAATCTTCCTCTCTCTTCTTCCCAGCTGAGCAAACAGTCCTTGCTAGACGTTGTCAACCCTTCAAAGCAAGTCAGTCTTCAGGTGTCAATTAAGTCGCTACGCTCATCAGCAAGTGACCAAAACTTGGAGCTCTCAGATTCATCTTCTGATCATACATTGTCAAAGATCGAGTGTCGGGGAATCAAGCCCTCCACCCACCCAAAGTCCAATTGTTATTGGCAACTACCAAACCAGAAGTCCACCAAGCTGGCACCTTTCAGTTCAATCACTCATATGAATCATTGTGCATCATATGCAGTCATACGCATCATTTACATCAATCATTTACAGCATGTGCATCATTTGCATGCCCAAATAAATCAGCTTTCCATATTCCCAACATTATCGAATTTACATCTCAGTGCATAAACATTTGCATCGTATCTCCATCCTTATGGAATACCATTTCAAAACAATCAAGCATACGTGCATAATTCAAGATCCAGGATCAATCCAAGATTCCAGGCCTTCCCCCAGCGGAAGTCAGGATCCAGGGTCGATCGAAGATTCTCCAGGTGTTATTCAGTGGGCGTCCCCGTTGGATATTTCTCTTCCAGTTTATTTTATTTTTCTGTTACTCGGCATCTATATCGACCTAGTTCGAGTGCTGGGGTCGCATTATCATCCTTGCGGTGGTAAGCGATTATTTAATTTTCTGTTACTCGACATCGACCTAGCATCGAGTGTTGGGGTCGGATTATCATCCTTGTGGTGGTAAGCGACTATTTAATTTTCTATCAACCTATTTTTGTTTCGCATCACCTTCATTTTTCAATTTTTATCATCGATTTACTGCATATTTTCTTTTGCGGACAAATTTGGAGTCTGTTAATATCTAATTATCTTATACCTCGAAAGTTTGAACGCGAGCCAGTTCATCTAACTCGGTCTAAGACAATTCGATAGGGGCATCTGTCATACCCCAAATTTGTCCTACCGTTATTTTTTCTGTTTACCGATATACTTCAGAAATCCAAAAAATAGCTCATTTCTTTCTGCGCAAAAAGTCTGGATTTATTTAAAATCATCAGGTCAAGTTCATATGCGTTGTTACTTTAAAAATCAGTGATTCGTGTATAGGTCATTTGTCTGATTATTACTTTCATTTCCTATTTATCAATTTTTCATCAAAAAATCAATTACAAAAATCCATTTCCTTTTTTTTCCATTTGCAACTATTTAGTCCATAAATCCATTCCATCTTCTTTTTATACTTTCATTTTAAAATTCTTATTTTTAAGTCCATAAAAAAAATCTTTTTCTCATCTTATTATTATTATCATTACTATGTTTCACTATTATTATAATTATTTTCATTATTATTTTTATTTTAATTTCCTATTTTTATTATCACAATTTTTTTTTATTTTATTATTATTATTACTATCATTTTATTATTGTTATTTTATTATTTTATTCTCTTACTTCCATTATTATTCCACTATTCTTATTTTATTGTTATTATTATTATAGGTTTATCCCATTTCTTTATTATTTTTGTTCTCACTTTTATTTTTTATTATTAGTATGGTTTTTTTTTAGTATCATTATTATTATTATTTTGTTTAATTCCTAAATCAATAAACCCAATTCTTAAAGTTTTTATTATTTTTCTTTCCACTAATTGATATTAGCCTTTTTATTTACCCTCATTATTATTTAGTCTTTATCATTATTATTATTATCTTTATTTTCTAATTTTATTATTATTATTATATATTTGTTTCTTTTTTTTGCCAGCTAGCAAATCTCACACACCACCACTCAAATTTTTCTTGTTACAAGAGTTGTACAACTAGTCTTTCCATAAGGCACATGCTTTGCCCAAATCCTCCGCACAACCACAAACTCAGCAACAAATTCCTTTCCACACACAAAATCCTGCTCAGCAATTTCATTCACAAAATCCACTACATAGATTTTCACAGCTCATCAATATTCCTTCTTATCCAATTTATCCTCTATATTTTTTTTTCTATTTAAGCAACCTCATTATCCTTCACAAATCAAGCTTGGAAAGCCTAATAATACCCTGCAAAAACAAAGTCAAGCTTCAAAAATTTTAAACCAAAAATTCCACAAATCACTCAAACCAGGAAAACTCAAAAAACAAAATATTCCTTTTCTTCACCAATAAACGCAAAATTATTTCCATCTTCATATTCAACAAATCTCTGTTTCATTCTACCATCCTTAATACCAACCAAAAAAACCAACCTTCAATAACCTGCAAAAAATTCTCCAGAAACAGAATACAAATCAAACTCCATCACTCACTACCAAAATCCCAAAAAACAACAAAAAACACAGACCTGTGAAAACACCAAACCTCCATCATCATCTGTAAAACACCATAGCCTTTACCAAAGTTGTGAAATAAACAGAAGATGGAAGGAGAAGAAAGACCCGAAATAGCCCACCAACAACACCATTTCAACTGTGACAAATTCGACTAACCGCGTCGGAAACGAAACCACCAGCTCTTTCAAAGCCGAAACCCCCTTCAACTCTACCGCAAACCGCGTCACCGTGACACCATCCCAAAATCCTAGCCTTCTACCACTCCTCCGCCGTAGACCTGAACCGTAAAAACCACCACACTTTGATCCTCCTTCACAACACCGAAACGGAGAAGCCATAACAGAAACTGGAAAAAAAAACAGCAGAGAGTGAGATTGAAAAAAAAACGAATCCGAAAAAAAAAAACTCAGAAACCTGTGAAATCACCGTCACCGAACCGAAGCCCACGCGAAACCAAGCTGACGCACAGGAACCCCTCAACCTCCTTACCACCATCTTCCATCAACCACCATTCGTCACCGCCGCCTTCACCTCAAACCAAACCACTGTAAGCCCAGCCACCATCCTCTACGGAATCCGCCGCAAACCGCTCACATAATCCGTTATCGAATCCACCGGGCAAAGCAACCCATCGCCGCGGACCAGATCGGAGAGAGAGAAGGACCGAAATCACGCCGTGAGAAGGTGAGAAGTCGAGTGAAGATCGAAGCCATCGTCGATTTGAAGGAGTTGAGACGAAGAAGGAAGACCGCCGTTGAGGAGTAGTTCGCAGGTGAGTATGTTGAAGCTTTTCTTTCCTTTGAATTGAAGGAGTGAGCGGTTTTGTTCGTGGGAGAAACCGTGATCCTCCCCTGTTTTTGTTACTTTGCTTACTGACTCTTTACTATTTCCTTTCATTTATTTTATGTATTTTTTAATTTTCCTTGAAAATAACAAACTTTGACTAGGGTTAGATTTTCAGCTTTTGTTTTAATCCATTGATTTACTGTCCGCATACACACATCCTATTGACAGTGCCCTTTCCATTGTTCTCTCATTATTGTTGTTTTTTTTTACTTCATGTTATTATGGTTGTGATATTGGGCTTGAGGGCCCATTGATATTCTGCTAACACACCACAAAGCACTAGCGGCACCCCACTGTTTTTTTTTTAATAATTTTTTTGGGTTATTTGAAATCTTCTCTATTTTTGTAAACCTAATTTCATAGTTTTTATTATTCCATTTGTATTTAATTTTCTTAGGGCCAATGATATACTAAACGACCAATTTATTGCCCGATTCTAATCGGTGATTTTTGGTCAATATGAGGCCCCCCCTTGTATTTAGTTTTTTTCATTTTTATTATTCCGACAAAACAAACATGTAAATCAATTTAATTTATTTTATTATTCTTATCATTATTTAATTTATTTAATTTATTCAATTTAATTTAATTCTAGCAAATTCAATTTATTTCTTTTAATTCGCATTTTAAAAATTACGATTCGACTCCTTATAGAATGGTTCCCATTTTGAACCGATTCTAAGGCAGTTCACGAACAAAATTTTGTCGCGTCCCGAAAAGGTCCAACGCCTTCAAATAGTTGCGCTCGAAAAAGGTCCAACGCCTTCAAATAGTTGTGTCCCGATCAAACAGGCCGAACGCCTTCGAATAGTTCAAACACACTGCACACACGCTTTCTCTTGGGCTAACTACAACGAGACCTCTTTATTTCTCGCAATCCCCTGTATTTATTTTGTATCCCTCTCCCATTAATTTGTACGCATTTTTATTTCCCGTATTTTATTTATTTTTGAATCCTTGGTCCAACGCCAAGCGATTGCACTTTGCACACTTGCACTTTATTTTTCAGTTATTTTTTTTCGTTTAGGATCTACTCCACCTTTGCGAGCCGAGCGATTCGTGCCTCGCTAACAAAACCACAAAAATAACCTCCAGTTGCATTTACCCTTTAAACCTCAAAAAAACCAAAACGTGTCGATTAGATCCAAACCCTTGATCCAACGTCAAGCGGCTTTAGGAAATAAAAACACTTTAATAAATACGAGAAGATTTGTACGCCACGAGCCTTAAGCGGTAGAAAGGGGGATAACGAGCTTTCGTTACTCGCTCCGATTATTTCGACGCAGGACACTCGTCTTGTTGGGCGAGATAAACTATCCATAGTCTTTAGTGCACTTCAACTCCTAAACCCTTTCATCGACGAAAGGTAATAAAATCAAACAACCATTACCCTTAGTAGGCCGAACTACGAGACTCTGACTTTCCCATTGCACACGGGAGTACGTAGGCACGAGGATCTCCATCCTTGCCGAGCACCTAGGTTCAATCTAACTTATAATTCAACTCATTTCCCACTAGCAAGCAATTCGTTTAAGCATAGACATTCTTTCGCGCGCGTTAACTTTGATGGTTCCCATCGAGTACGATGGATGTAGGGGGTGCTAATACCTTCCCCCTGCATAACCGACTCCCGAACCCAGGCAATGGTTCCGTTGACCTTTGTCCTATCCTTTTCCTCCCGGGTTGTATCTATATCTTCCCTTTCCCTCTTCGGGAATAAATAGAATTAGGTGGCGACTCTTCAGTCCGTCTGGCGCGCGGCTCCGTCCATTCGGATCGCGTGAGGTCGTATTTTTCGGGGTACGACAGCTGGCGACTCTGCTGGGGACTGGTTCACCCCTATGCGATTCAAGCCTAGTCTAAGTTCCTGCGTTTGTTTGGATGTTTGCTTTTATGCCTTACTTGTTTATTTTTATCGCTTTCTTTATCGCATTCCATATTATATATCTTGTGGCTCCTTGGTACTATAATTTGGATCGATACTTTGCAAGAAACTTGAGGGAAGAGCTCTATACCCGGGCTTTCGAGTACAAACTTAAGTTAGCGAGTTTGTGTAGTATGGGCTCCCGAGAGAACCTCTCTCGTGGGTTGTCGATACGAAAACCTCACTTGGAGTAGATTCTAATGAGAATACTGACAACCGTCAAGTCCTTGACGTGTGTGCCCAGTTGCTTTCATTAGGGTCGTCAACTCTGAGGGCCTTTAGAACCTTTTGGTTAAAACATCGGTTGATGGTTGCGTAGTATTGGGCACCAGGGTTCGCCCTCGCGTGGCTCGATACGAAAACCTCACTTGGAATAGACTTACTCAATGGAGTTGATTGACTGTCAAGAATGTATGAAATTGACACGTGCATCAAACAGTTGAGAAAGTTCCATAGCTCCAGGACTTTGTTTTAAACCTTGTGTCGATGATCATGTAGTATGGACTCCCGAGAAAATTTGCTCTCGTGTGTTGTCGGTACGAAGATCTCACCCAAAATAGATTCATATGGCGGAGTCAGTCAACCGTCATGCTTATGGCGCGTGTGATGAACAACCATATGAATTGATAACCTTGGGATCCCTAAAACTTTAGAGTCTACCCAGTGAGTTCCTGATCAGAGTATCTTCCATCTGTACCTTGGACTCGTGTGACTTTGATCTTGTGATCCTGGATTCTGACATTACATATCATCTCATTTGCATCATTTATTCATCTTGCATTTCATTCCAAAAGCCAATAACTTATTTTCATGTTCCTCCATCTTCAGTAAATCAAGCTGGTTTCCCGATGCCCGTATCGAGCTAGACGACCGTATCTAACTAGAGCCAACACTAGAAGACTGATGGACGTGATTCAAGAAGAACAAGCTGCCATGAGGGAGGAGATTGACTCGGTCAAGAGCAAGATTGACCAGATTTATGAGACTTTGCAAGCTTTGGCAAGAATGGAAGAACGTCGCGAAGCTGCTGCAACAGTGAACAATGCTCAAGTGCAAGGATCTACCTCGCGAGCAATGCCTTCAGTTCCAGTTCCAAATCCTTTGGTCTATGGTTTGCCTCCAGGTTTCACTCCTGCTGTTGAAGAGGTCACTTCCCAACCAATACCTGCTTCTGGTGTCACTGTTGGTGCTATTCCTCAAGCTCAACCTATCCTAATTCAAGTCCAGTTTCCTCAAACTGAAGAGAATCATCAACTTGAGTATGAGATGCATACTGCTGTTTCAATCACTAATCCTCATGCTGTTCAAGAGTCTGAAGCTATGAAAATGTGTCGCGAGTTAGCCGAAAAACTCCGAATCATGGAAGGACACAACTCAACTTCTCTGAGTGCCTCAGACATGTGCTTAGTTCCAGATGTTGTGATCCCTGCTAAGTTCAAATTTCCAGAATTCGAGAAATACAAAGGCCTCAGCTGTCCTGAGCTTCATTTGAGGATGTACTGCAGGAAAATGGCCGCTCATGCCAAAGATGACAAGCTCATGATCCATTGCTTCCAAGACAGCCTATCTGGAGCGTCTCTAGAATGGTACATGCAACTCAAACGCAACAATGTTCGTACTTGGCTTGATCTATCTGATGTATTCAAAAAGCAGTACAAGTACAACACTGACCTTGCTCCTAACCGTACTCAACTTCAGAGTATGTCTCAAAAGGAAAGCGAATCCTTTAAGGAGTACGCCCAACGCTGGAGGGAGTTAGCTGCCAGAGTGCATCCGCCATTGGTTGACCGTGAATTGATCGACATCTTCATGGGTACCTTACAAGGGCAATACTACGAAAAGCTGATCAGCAGCGTATCTTCTGGATTTTCGGACATGGTGATGGTCGGAGAAAGAATTGAGGAAGGTTTGAAAAGTGGAAAGATCCAAGGAGGTTCTAGCAGCCAAAACAATACCAAGAAACCTTTCAACGGGTACAAGAAGGGAGAAACAAATGTCGTTTCTGCTGCAAATGGGAATTTTCAACAGAGTGCACCTGCGCCAGTTCCCTACTACCAGTATCCCTACGTTGCTGCTGCGCAATATGCTCCTATGCCATATCAGCCAATTCCTCCAATGCCTTATCAGCAGGCCTTTCAAGCTCTATTTCCGCCTCAGGTGGCTCATCAACCACGTCCACCTCCAATGGTTGCAGCTGCGCAATATGCACCTGGATCATACCAGCAACCGGCTTATCCACCATGGCCTGGTCAACAACAACAACGCGCTCCTCAACAGCGTCCACCGTATCAGCAAAGAGGATATGATAGGCACATTGATCCCCTGCCTATGTCATACACCGAAATCTTTAAACATCTAACGGCAAAAGGACCTCTCACTTTGAGAGATATGCCACCTCAGACTGGTAATGCCCGGAACTATGATGCCAATGCTCGCTGTGAGTATCACAAAGGCGCTCCATGTCATACAATCAAGAATTGCCATGCCTTCAAACACTTGATTCAAGATATGATTAACTCTAAGGACCTCACTATCACTCCGAGAAATGCAAATGTCCAGAACAATCCAATGCCGTCACACGGTGCCAACAAGTGAAGACATGTGAAGGGGTTGTTGAAGACCAAGCTGAGTAGTCTCCAACTTTGAAGCATTCAATCAAGAGAAGTTCATTCCTCAAATCAAGGCAGCCAGTGCCATTTATTATTTCTGCATTCCTGTTGTTTTGTAATGTTTGTTTAAGTACTATTTGCTCTGAACATTGTTATCTGTACTTGGTTATGTTAATGTTATGTTTATGCATGTTTTGAATCAGTTTATTCGCATTCGCTCATATTTATCATTTATCACAAAAATATTTCCTCACTTCACTTTAGCAAATATTTGAGGGAGGATGATGAAAACGAAATACTCATAACTGTTGCGGTATGCTTTCAGATAAAACCTCGTCAATGATGTACAGGCATTCTTTCAAATCCCCAAACACTGGAGATATAAGGAGTTAATCCCTAGTCAACCACTTCGAGCCTAGAAGTAGGAATTTCTTTCGGATACAACCCTTACATTTAACCCGGGGCAGGGTAGTTGTTCAGTTAACCTGACTACACCTTCGAATTGTAAGATGAGGCATCCCGTCAGAGGACCATCAACAAATGACTTGGCAGTCACAACATTCAAAAAAAAAAAATTCGCTAAGTTGAGCACCCAAAGGGAGACTTAGTCAAAAAAAAAAAGGAAATCAAAAGAGGAGCCCAAGTCCTCAGCAAAAACAAAACAAATATCAGTGACCACAAAAAAAAATCAATCAAAGAGTCACCAGCAAAATAAGATGACTGTCATTCTCAAGCGAATCTTAAAGCTTAATCTCTACTCTTGCAACGTCAAAACAAATGCATGTGTAAAGTTAACTGAACGTAGGACTGGAGAACATTACGAAGAAGGGATGGGTACAAATCAAACTTTGAGCCTTATACCTTTGTTTCTCAAAACCATTAACCAGACCACGTTACAACCCTCGAAAGACCTAATTGAGGCAGGGTTTATTCTGAAAGCATGCTACCAACAAGGTTGCGTAAATTGACTCCCATATATTTGCTAATCTTCAATCTTGATCGCACATTATTTTTGCTGCATCTTTCACGCACTTTCTAAATCAACACCCCGTTTGGGCTAACGGTCCATTCGTCACACTTTCACAGCATTTAAATAAATTGACTTTTTCAAAACTTGCATGAACTTTACATTAATGCTACCATTTATGTATGAACAATTTAATTGCAAATCATTGCTTGACATCAGCGCAATCCCAACAAGGGGAAATCAAAAGAGAAATTTGAACTTCATTGATGCCAACATGAATCAAGACTACTTCAACAACCCAATCAGGGGCAAAATCATTCTCAACAGCCTAGTTAGGGGAAAAATCATCTTCACACAGCTCAATCAGGGGCAAGTCGTGCCATGACCATTGTCAAAGCTTCCCCACCAGATTTTTTCAAATACCCTACAGGCAGGGGCAAGCAGACAAGGAGCAAATCTTCCTCTCTCTTCTCCCCAGCTGAGCAAACAGTCCTTGCTAGACGTTGTCAACCCTTCAAAGCAAGTCAGTCTTCAGGTGTCAATTAAGTCGCTACGCTCATCAGCAAGTGACCAAAACTTGGAGCTCTCAGATTCATCTTCTGATCATACATTGTCAAAGATCGAGTGTCGGGGAATCAAGCCCTCCACCCACCCAAAGTCCAATTGTTATTGGCAACTACCAAACCAGAAGTCCACCAAGCTGGCACCTTTCAGTTCAATCACTCATATGAATCATTGTGCATCATATGCAGTCATACGCATCATTTACATCAATCATTTACAGCATGTGCATCATTTGCATGCCCAAATAAATCAGCTTTCCATATTCCCAACATTATCGAATTTACATCTCAGTGCATAAACATTTGCATCGTATCTCCATCCTTATGGAATACCATTTCAAAACAATCAAGCATACGTGCATAATTCAAGATCCAGGATCAATCCAAGATTCCAGGCCTTCCCCCAGCGGAAGTCAGGATCCAGGGTCGATCGAAGATTCTCCAGGTGTTATTCAGTGGGCGTCCCCGTTGGATATTTCTCTTCCAGTTTATTTTATTTTTCTGTTACTCGGCATCTATATCGACCTAGTTCGAGTGCTGGGGTCGCATTATCATCCTTGCGGTGGTAAGCGATTATTTAATTTTTTGTTACTCAGTATCGACCTAGTTCGAGTGCTGGGGTCGCATTATCATCCTTGCGGTGGTAAGCGATTATTTATTTTTCTATTACTCGGCATCCATATCGACCTAGTTCGAGTGCTGGGGTCGCATTATCATCCTTGCGGTGGTAAGCGATTATTTATTTTTCTGTTACTCGGCATCCATATCGACCTAGTTCGAGTGCTGGGGTCGCATTATCATCCTTGCGGTGGTAAGCGATTATTTAATTTTCTGTTACTCGACATCGACCTAGCATCGAGTGTTGGGGTCGGATTATCATCCTTGTGGTGGTAAGCGACTATTTAATTTTCTATCAACCTGTTTTTGTTTCGCATCACCTTCATTTTTCAATTTTTATCATCGATTTACTGCATATTTTCTTTTGCGGACAAATTTGGAGTCTGTTAATATCTAATTATCTTATACCTCGAAAGTTTGAACGCGAGCCAGTTCATCTAACTCGGTCTAAGACAATTCGATAGGGGCATCTGTCATACCCCAAATTTGTCCTACCTTTATTTTTTCTGTTTACCGATATACTTCAGAAATCCAAAAAATAGGTCATTTCTTTCTGCGCAAAAAGTCTGGATTTATTTAAAATCGTCAGGTCAAGTTCATATGCGTTGTTACTTTAAAAATCAGTGATTCGTGTATAGGTCATTTGTCCGATTATTACTTTCATTTCCTATTTATCAATTTTTCATCAAAAAATCAATTACAAAAATCCATTTCCTTTTTTTTCCATTTGCAACTATTTAGTCCATAAATCCATTCCATCTTCTTTTTATACTTTCATTTTAAAATTCTTATTTTTAAGTCCATAAAAAAAATCTTTTTCTCATCTTATTATTATTATCATTACTATGTTTCACTATTATTATAATTATTTTCATTATTATTTTTATTTTAATTTCCTATTTTTATTATCACAATTTTATTTTTATTTTATTTTATTATTATTATTACTATCATTTTATTATTGTTATTTTATTATTTTATTCTCTTACTTCCATTATTATTCCACTATTCTTATTTTATTGTTATTATTATTATAGGTTTATCCCATTTCTTTATTATTTTTGTTCTCACTTTTATTTTTTATTATTAGTATGGTTTTTTTTTAGTATCATTATTATTATTATTTTGTTTAATTCCTAAATCAATAAACCCAATTCTTAAAGTTTTTATTATTTTTCTTTCCACTAATTGATATTAGCCTTTTTATTTACCCTCATTATTATTTAGTCTTTATCATTATTATTATTATCTTTATTTTCTAATTTTATTATTATTGTTATTATATATTTGTTTCTTTTTTTTCCGGCTAGCAAATCTCACACACCACCACTCAAATTTTTCTTGTTACAAGAGCTGTACAACTAGTCTTTCCATAAGGCACATGCTTTGCCCAAATCCTCCGCACAACCACAAACTCAGCAACAAATTCCTTTCCACACACAAAATCCTGCTCAGCAATTTCATTCACAAAATCCACTACACAGATTTTCACAGCTCATCAATATTCCTTCTTATCCAATTTATCCTCTATATTTTTTTTTCTATTTAAGCAACCTCATTATCCTTCACAAATCAAGCTTGGAAAGCCTAATAATACCCTGCAAAAACAAAGTCAAGCTTCAAAAATTTTAAACCAAAAATTCCACAAATCACTCAAACCAGGAAAACTGAAAAAACAAAATATTCCTTTTCTTCACCAATAAACGCAAAATTATTTCCATCTTCATATTCAACAAATCTCTGTTTCATTCTACCATCCTTAATACCAACCAAAAAAACCAACCTTCAATAACCTGCAAAAAATTCTCCAGAAACAGAATACAAATCAAACTCCATCACTCACTACCAAAATCCCAAAAAACAACAAAAAACACAGACCTGTGAAAACACCAAACCTCCATCATCATCTGTAAAACACCATAGCCTTTACCAAAGTTGTGAAATAAACAGAAGATAGAAGGAGAAGAAAGACCCGAAATAGCCCACCAACAACACCATTTCAACTGTGACAAATTCGACCAACCGCGTCGGAAACGAAACCACCAGCTCTTTCAAAGCCGAAACCCCCTTCAACTCTACCGCAAACCGCGTCACCGTGACACCATCCCAAAATCCTAGCCTTCTACCACTCCTCCGCCGTAGACCTGAACCGTAAAAACCACCACACTTTGATCCTCCTTCACAACACCGAAATGGAGAAGCCATAACAGAAACTGAAAAAAAACCAGCAGAGAGTGAGATTGAAAAAAAAACGAATCCGAAAAAAAAAAAACTCAGAAACCTGTGAAATCACCGTCACCGAACCGAAGCCCACGCGAAACCAAGCTGACGCACAAGAACCCCTCAACCTCCTTACCACCATCTTCCATCAACCACCATTCGTCACCGCCGCCTTCACCTCAAACCAAACCACTGTAAGCCCAGCCACCATCCTCTATGGAATCCGCCGCAAACCGCTCACACAATCCGTTATCGAATCCACCGGGCAAAGTAACCCATCGCCGTGGACCAGATCGGAGAGAGAGAAGGACCGAAATCACGCCGTGAGAAGGTGAGAAGTCGAGTGAAGATCGAAGCCATCGTCGATTTGAAGGAGTTGAGACGAAGAAGGAAGACCGCCGTTGAGGAGTAGTTCGCAGGTGAGTATGTTGAAGCTTTTCTTTCCTTTGAATTGAAGGAGTGAGCGGTTTTGTTCGTGGGAGAAACCGTGATCCTCCCCTGTTTTTGTTACTTTGCTTACTGACTCTTTACTATTTCCTTTCATTTATTTTATGTATTTTTTAATTTTCCTTGAAAATAACAAACTTTGACTAGGGTTAGATTTTCAGCTTTTGTTTTAATCCATTGATTTACTGTCCGCATACACACATCCTATTGACAGTGCCCTTTCCATTGTTCTCTCATTATTGTTTTTTTTTTTTACTTCATGTTATTATGGTTGTGATATTGGGCTTGAGGGCCCATTGATATTCTGCTAACACACCACAAAGCACTAGCGGCACCCCACTGTTTTTTTTTTAATAATTTTTTTGGGTTATTTGAAATCTTCTCTATTTTTGTAAACCTAATTTCATAGTTTTTATTATTCCATTTGTATTTAATTTTCTTAGGGCCAATGATATACTAAACGACCAATTTATTGCCCGATTCTAATCGGTGATTTTTGGTCAATATGAGGCCCCCCCTTGTATTTAGTTTTTTTCATTTTGATTATTCCGACAAAACAAACATGTAAATCAATTTAATTTATTTTATTATTCTTATCATTATTTAATTTATTTAATTTATTTAATTTAATTTAATTCTAGCAAATTCAATTTATTTATTTTAATTCGCATTTTAAAAATTACGATTCGACTCCTTATAGAATGGTTCCCATTTTGAACCGATTCTAAGGCAGTTCACGAACAAAATTTTGTCGCGTCCCGAAAAGGTCCAACGCCTTCAAATAGTTGCGCTCGAAAAAGGTCCAACGCCTTCAAATAGTTGTGTCCCGATGAAACAGGCCGAACGCCTTCGAATAGTTCAAACACACTGCACACACGCTTTCTCTTGGGCTAACTACAACGAGACCTCTTTATTTCTCGCAATCCCCTGTATTTATTTTGTATCCCTCTCCCATTAATTTGTACGCATTTTTATTTCCCGTATTTTATTTATTTTTGAATCCTTGGTCCAACGCCAAGCGATTGCACTTTGCACACTTGCACTTTATTTTTCAGTTATCTTTTTTCGTTTAGGATCTACTCCACCTTTGCGAGCCGAGCGATTCGTGCCTCGCTAACAAAACCACAAAAATAACCTCCAGTTGCATTTACCCTTTAAACCTCAAAAAAACCAAAACGTGTCGATTAGATCCAAACCCTTGATCCAACGTCAAGCGGCTTTAGGAAATAAAAACACTTTAATAAATACGAGAAGATTTGTACGCCACGAGCCTTAAGCGGTAGAAAGGGGGATAACAAGCTTTCGTTACTCGCTCCGATTATTTCGACGCAGGACACTCGTCTTGTTGGGCGAGATAAACTATCCATAATCTTTAGTGCACTTCAACTCCTAAACCCTTTCATCGACGAAAGGTAATAAAATCAAACAACCATTACCCTTAGTAGGCCGAACTACGAGGCTCTGACTTTCCCATTGCACACGGGAGTACGTAGGCACGAGGATCTCCATCCTTGCCGAGCACCTAGGTTCAATCTAACTTATAATTCAACTCATTTCCCTCTAGCAAGCAATTCGTTTAAGCATAGACATCCTTTCGCGCGCGTTAACTTAGATGGTTCCCATCGAGTACGATGGATGTAGGGGGTGCTAATACCTTCCCCCTGCATAACCGACTCCCGAACCCAGGCAATGGTTTCGTTGACCTTTGTCCTATCCTTTTCCTCCCGGGTTGTATCTATATCTTCCCTTTCCCTCTTCGGGAATAAATAGAATTAGGTGGCGACTCTTCAGTCCGTCCGGCGCGCGGCTCCGTCCATTCGGATCGCGTGAGGTCGTATTTTTCGGGGTACGACAGGTAACATTTTTGCTTAGGTAGTATATTGCATACTCTTTTCGACCAGACTCGTCATGCTGGGCCAGCACACACCCCATTGATCCTTCTAATATTGTCAGGTACATTATTAGGGGTCTTCCTTCAATTGGAGGCATGAGAATTGGAGGTTCTTGTAGGTACTCCTTGATCTTGTCAAAAGCCTTCTAACAATCCTCGTTCCACCTGACTGTTTGTTCCTTTCTTAACAATTTGAATAGGGGCTCACAGGTTGCACTGAGATGAGATATGAACCTTCATATGTAGTTCAATCTACCTAAGAACCCCCGAACTTCTTTTTCAGTCCTAGGTGCAGGCATCTCCTGAATGGCCTTGACTTTGTCAGGATCAACTTCTATTCCCTTTTCACTTACGATAAATCCCAACAACTTACCGGAACGTACCCCGAATGTGCATTTGTTGGGGTTTAGCTTCAGCTGATACTTTCTCAGACGCTCGAACAACTTCAGCAGATTCACCTGATGGTCTTCTTCAGTAAGGGACTTGGCAATCATGTCATCCACGTAGCATTCAATTTCTTTGTAGATCGTATTGTTGAATAATGTTACCATGGCCCGTTGATAAGTCGCATCGGTATTCTTCAGTCCAAATGGCATTACCTTGTAACAAAATGTGCCCCAAGGTATGATGAAGGTCGTCTTCTCCATGTCTTCGGGTGACATCTTGATCTGATTATACCCAGAAAAACCATCCATGAAAGAAAATACCGAGAACTGAGTGTAAACACCCCAAATTTGCCCTCACCCATTCACACCATGACTTGTGATCATTTTCATAAGCATAAACTCAACCATACCATCTCATATCACATTTTTGATTCATTGCATTGGTTCAAAGTCATCTGCATCTAGGGTTTGTGATCTGAGCAATCCAAGAGCTTCTTGAGCCACTCCAAAGGTCATCAATCACTTCAAAGGGGTCTATGTGTGTTCAAGCATCATATTATATCCTCTCAAAGTCAAGAATGTCAAAGAATCACAAGAACTGAGAATGGTATGGATGCAGAGCCAGGTTTAACTGCACAGATGACCTAGAATTAGGGTTTTGGTTTCAAAGGCCATAACTCCAATTTTTTTGGTCATTCTTGTTTCTATTGGTCTCTATATGGTATAGGGAGTATGCATATCAATTTTCATGAAGAAATTCCATGGGGAAGTCATCTGATCAAGAGTTGACTTTTCAAGCAAGTCAGTGTAAAATCAGGGCATCTGAGGCCCCCAATGACCCAACCAAAGGTTGTTCTTCATCATTTTGATTATATATGATCTTTATTTGATCATGGAAGATGTTGGAATTTTACAAAATTGAAGAATTTCAAAGCTTTTGCAAAGTTGACTTTTTGGGCAAGTTTGACTTTTGATGGAATTGTCATTTTAGGCAACTTTTTCAACCTTTACTTTTTGATTCAAAAAAGCTTCAAATGGAAAAACTTTGGTCATGAAAGTTGTAGAATGGATCATTCACTTTTCAAAAAGTACAAGAACATGACCTAATTCATTTTGGATCAAAAGTTATGGCTTGTCAAAGTTGGCAAAAATCACAAAATTTCAAGTTATGCACCAAAGAGGCAAAGTTGCAAATTCACTTCTCAAGGCAAATTAAGTCATCAAATGCATTTCTAAACTTCACAACATGATCATGCAAGACCTAAAAATCAGAATGGGCCAAGAACTTCTCACTTTTGTGGCCTATGGATCAAGATATTTCACAAAAATCAAAAGTAAGGCAAGTTGCAAAACTCATCATAGTTTGTCATCCACTTGCTTGCTAGCTTGCTGAACCATCCTAGGCCTTTCCCCACATCATGCTGCGCAGAACACACTCTTTGTACTTGGCTAGAAAGTAGCCCATACCTCTCTTACACAACTTTGACATTTTGGCAAAAGGACCCATACCTATCACAAAAGCACACATCACATCTTCTGACCAATCCCAATAGTTTATACAAGCCAAAGCAACGGGAGAGCAAGCCTGAAACACACCACAACTCAGCATTCTCATTTTCACTTTCATTTGCAAAAGCATTCGAAACTCATCATACAGGCCACAAACACACAAACAAACTTCATCAATCAACTCAACACATCTCCCTGATCACAAAGCACCCATCACCATTGCCTTAAACTCCCAGAATCACAAACACGATTCCCACCTGCCATTGAACAGAACTCCTGCTATCTCTCAAACCAGCCATTGCAAACTTCAAACAAACATTGCAAGCTTCTTAGGGAGATCATTGGAGTGCATTTGAGCCAAAGAAACAGCCAGAAAGCTCCTGAATCGAAAGCTTCAGTTCAGGTAGTCAACTCAAAACTTTTTTCCAGAAACATGTTTTTAAGTTCTTAATAGCTTCTATGCACTCTCCTGATCATGAATATGTGCTTACTTTTGAAAATGGTTAAGAAACCAGGATGTATGCACTGTCTGAAACTTTTGCCCTAAAAAATGTTTGATTCGATTCTCTCTGTTTTTGAATGATAAATGTTGTTTGATTGAGGGGTTTGATTCGTTTTTGAGTGGGGATGATTTCTGGGTAGTTAGATTTCATTTTCATTGCGTGTAGAGTGAGTTAGTGTTTTGGGCTTGCCGGAGAAGATGACCGGAACCACTGTTCTGGTCATCTGAAAGTAATTAGGGCTGGATTAGGGTTTAATCATTAATTAGCGAATTTTTAATATAGGTCGTCCAGATGCGCGCCAGGTCCACTCCCGCGCGTGTGAATTTGAATCTGGGCCCTTAGATGCGCATACTTTTCCATTTTTCAGTTTAATTCATTTTATTTTTCATTTAATTGCATTTCTTTTCCCCATTTAATTTAAAATAGCAAAACCTTTTAAAAAATTCTGAAAATTTTTGTATAAACTTTTATTTAATTTCAGAAACCAAAAAAAATTTTATTTTTATTTTTTGCATTAAAAAATATTTTTAAATCATTTAAAAGTTTATTTTTAATTAATTAATGAGAATTAATTAATTAAAAATACTTTTAGGTATTTAAAAATCACAAAAAAATTCATGAAACCTTCATAATCATTTAGAAACATTGTCCAACCCTCAAACCAAATTTCTTTTTTGATCTTGATGTCTTTTGAGAATTTTTCATGGAATTAAAATCATTTCAAGGCATTATTTTGATCCAAACTTCAAAAAATCATTTCTGCCTAACCATTGAGAGTTGGACTTTGATTCTTTTTGCATTGCATTTTGTTTAGCATGTAGTTTGTGAGATTAAATTGGCATGATTTGATCTTTCATTTTCAATTTGTTTGGCATTTTTCTTGTTAAGGTACCCTAAAACCCTAGAAAACTTAGGAAATTCATAATTTACATTAGGTTAAGAGTTGGAACCTCTCTTTTGGGAAGTGAGTTAGTATAGGTTTAGGGTTGCTTTGAGTGAATTTTCAATTTTTTATCTTGATGTTTGCTTCTGATTTTGGTTTTTGTTTGATGCATTGATCATAAACCCTAATTTGGGCTTCCTTTTGCATACATCTTGCATTTGCTTGCATAATATGACTTGCCATGACATTTTATGCATTCATTTGATTCATTAGACATCTTAAGATATGTTGAAAGCATGTTTGATCATTGCATCATGTATTTGCCATGTTGTATGTCATTTGCATCTCATAACTTTTCTTGTGTGTTCATGGTTCTAAACTTGCTCCATTTGCATCCATTTGTTCATGTGATCATACCCATGCCTTGTTTCATGTTTACATCATCTCATAGCATCATTATCATCTCATATATGCTTCTGGTTTTGATTTGCATCATGCCATTTCATTCCATTTTGCATTGCATTGCATTCCTTTCACTAACTTTTCAGGTGGTAAGCAACTTTGAGAAGTGAATTTGCCTTCACTTCTCACAATTTCTTTTCATCTCTTTTATGCATCCTTGCTGCATTTTAGCTTGTGTTTGAGATTGAGCTTGCTCATTTTTCTTCTTCTCACTTTCTTTCTTCAAGTGACTTGTCTTCTTAAATGTAGCAAGTTACTTTGCTTCTCCTGATCCTTTCATCTGCTTCCTGGTGGTTCCATTGAAGATTTCTCTTGTCAAACCTCACAAACCTTAGGAACAACCAAGCATGACAATGATTAGGGTTTTGATTAGTCTCCCCACTTAGTTTTGCCTTTGTGTCTCTTTGAGTCTTCTCTTCTCATCTCATAATCAGGGACTAAACCCTAAAGGCTTTAAGGCTTTGTGATTAAGCTTATGCATGCATCCTTCTATTAGGATGGAGTGTATAACTTTAATCCTAAGTGTTAAACCCTTAATGTGTTTAAATCCTTTAATCAATCCACTTAATAATCATCAAGACATCAAGCTTGTAACTTGGGCCTTGCATTAGGGTTCTAATTCTTCCTTAATTGGTTAAGAAGGACTAACCCTAGTGTTAATGGACAAGTCCCCCTCAAGTTGTCTTACAAACCTAAAAAACACTTCATCATCTTATCATTAATTAAAATCCACTTAATAAAGGCTTTGTTTTGTCATGAGTTTAATCCCTAATCATGGATTAAGTTGAGGAGCTTTCCTCAGCTTAAACATTCTCATCTATTATCCTTCTATTAGGATGGTGTAATGAGTCTGTTTAATCCATGATTATGGCTTAACCTCATTACTCAACACTAAACAAAAACAACAAAAACATCTAAATAATCAAAAAGTAGGTTAATGATCTTAATCCTACACCAAAGGTGATTAAGTGTGAGAAGCTGACTTCACACTTAAGGTACCCTCATTACCCCTAATCAGAGGGAAGATGTGATGAGTTTACTAAATCCATTGGTTTAGGCTTAAGCTCATTAACTTATGACAAACTTTCAAAAGCAATAAAAGACTGAAAACTCAAAAACAAACAATAATCGTCTCCTCCGGGATTCTTTTCTCATCTCATTCACTCACAAACGAGAGCTCGCTTCTTCCGTCTAATGCAAGACAGTTAGCACCTGAGCCAGACAGGTCATACACTTGAGCATAGACTAGTAAGCAGTTCACAAGTCAATTCATCTTTCAGTCTCTTTGGGTCGAACTACGGTGTTCTGACTTCCTCATTGCACGAGAGGATACGTAGGCATAACTTAACAGTTATCGAACAAAAGTCTCTGTATATTCCCCCTCCTTCCAGCATTATTCTTTAAGCCTCATACTCTTGAGCATTTCACTTCTGTCCTTACACTGACATTGTACATTTACACACTTCACACTTCTTTTACACTGACACCTGTACATCCTTTTCCAGCTCTTTATACACAAATTGCACTGACACTACCCCTTTAAAACACAAATCTTCTAAGCGTGGATCCCGTCGAGTACGACGGACAATCTGGGTGCTAATACCTTCCCAGGTTGTAACCAACCCCCTTTCTCAGTCTCTCTGGTTCGCAACCGTCTTATCCATCTTTTCTAGGTTTATGCAGCATTACCTTTCCTCCGGGATAAAAATGCCTAGCTGGCGACTCTTTTCATCTCCTGTGAGTTCACTCCTGTGTGTTCTCGCACCTTCCTTCGCCGACCGTTCGCGTCTGTACCCCATTTGACCCGGCTTCATCTGGTGGGAGCGACACTGAGCTGTGCTGTCGACCAATACATCAATGTGAGGTAATGGGAAGTCATCCTTCGGGCTAGCTTTGTTCAGGTCCCGATAATCCACACACATACGCACCTTGCCATCCTTCTTAGGCACTGGTACAATGTTAGCGACCCACGGCGGGTAACTAGTTACAGCAAGGAAACCGACGTCCCACTGTTTTTTTACTTCTTCCTTAATCTTCATGGCCATATCTGGGCGAGTACGGCGTATCTTTTGCTTCACTGGAGGGAAATCTTCTTTCAATAGTAGCTTGTGCATGACAATATCCGTATCTAGACCTTGCATGTCTTGATAGGACCAAGCAAAGACGTTGACGTATTCTCGAAGCATGTTGATAAGTTGTTCTTTTACTGAGGCTTGCAGACTGGCCCCAATCTTCACTTCTTTCAAATCCTCTTCGGTACTAAGATTAACTGTTTCAACCTCCTCCTGGTGAGGAGTAATCACTTTCTCTTCTTTCCTCAACAACCTGGCTAACTCTTCAGGTAACTCATAGTCTTCTTCAACCCCTTCATTAGCTTGATTAATTGGATTGTCGAAGTCATACAAGGTCATAACAGTGTTGTTGTCGGTGCAATCTGGAGGATAATCTCTGCAAGGGTTGAGATTTGTTCGTTTTAGTGATCAATTTTAATCTTATTTAGAAAGTGTAAAATGAAGTTATTATTTTGAAAACATTGCCATTTTATTGTTTTGTACAAAAATGAAAAATGAAAAGACAGTGAGCCAAAGAGTGAATTGTTTGCAAAAGATGTCCGATATTCATTGATATTCCATTTGCACAAAATTACAATATGGCCCTATTACAAAATGAGTCATGACACCTTGGGCAAGATGCAGGACTTGATGCATGCTGAAAAAAGCAGGAAATAATAATTAATCTGCAGGAGTAACCCTTATAATTTCCTGCGAAGACCAGTTAAGGACTTGGTGACCTGGGATCCTTGGACGAATCCAGCTCTCCAGGTTGAGGTCGCTTTCCGCCTCGTCTTCCATGTTGTTAACAGCATCTGGGGTGAGTATCCCCCCACTGATGAACTTGGGCCCTTTATCAGCCTCTGCTTGATCTTGTCGGAATGGTTTGTAACCCAAACCAAATTCGTCCTCCTTCTTTTCCACTGGTAGCAGCTTGCCCCAGCCTTGGGCATTTCCATCTTCAACAACCTTCCGGGCTTGCTGATAGGAGACAATTGAAGTACCCATCCTATCCTCCTGGGATGCAGCAAATACTTCAGTCGTCGCCTCATTGACGTTCAGATCTTCGAACCCTTGGCTTATAGTTTCATGGATTTCACCATCCCGATGAGCTTCGGAACACAATAACAAGGATAAGATGGAGATCTTGGAAGGGGTCTGGTGAAGCTGTTCTACAACCTTGTAGTCACTTCTTTTGATTATCCTCATAAATTCATCCACATCCTAATCAAAGGATGATTTATAAGTCTCTTTTGGTGAAGGTTCTTCAGGTGCCACACTTTTCCCTTTGGCTTTGGAAACAGCCTCTGCCTCAGTACTAGTTCTTGGAGCTTGTGATGCGAAGAGGCGTCCGCTTCAGGTGAAGCCTCCGCCTCCCCCAACATTATCCACTTGGGGGTGGGAACTAAAGAATCAAGAAGGACTCTTTATCCGTTGCAGTAAAGGTCTGAACCATAGTGTCATGGTACATCGTTGCCTTTATCATATGGAATAGGCCCTGGCACCGTGATAGTGACTGGGCTAACTGCAGCAGAGGTGGGTACCGTTATTGTTTATGGATCATAAAAGAAGGTGACAAGACTCCTGGTGGATGTTGGTGGTGATTGATTGAAGCTTGGTTGTTGTTGAAACTGTTGTTGATAATTGTTGGAAACAGGGACAGTGGCAGAGTCAAAATAGATGGTGACTGTGGAGACGTCGTTGTTGGTGGTTGTTGTAGTTGTAGAAGTGGATGTAATGGAACTGTTGTTTGTTGAAGTGATGGAAGAGGTGGTTGCTGATTTTGAAGATGAGTCTGTAGGAACAATTGTCTTTGCAGTTGTAGGAGAAATACTTGTTGTTGCTGATTCAGGAGTTGCTGGTGTTGTAGAAGAGGTTGTTGTTATTTGCAGAATACCTTCTTTGATCAGGCCATTGATGCCATTCCTCAAGCTTGCACACCCGTTCTCGGAAACCTTGCAAGATTCACAACAGGCCTCACAACCTGGAAACACTTGGCATTTCAAAAGCTGAGCTTTAACCTCTGCCAGAGGTGTCTGAATACTTGCAGTATCTTCAATTAAACTCATGGGTGAGCCCTCCTCTATTGCATTTATCCTTGGCCCACCATGGTTGGGCATAGGATTCTTCGTGACATTAGGAGGTGGTGCAAAATTCAGGGCCTTTGAATCTACCCGATCCTGGACCTTCATATGCAGAGCCCTGCACTTTTCTGTGGAGTGACCAGGTGCATTAGAATGAAAAGCACACCTGGTGTTGACGTCGTAATTTCTCGGAAGGTTCTGATGATCTGGCAGAGCTAATGTCCTTAACTCGACAAGATTGAGCTTTAGGATTTATGGCAGCAATGTGGCATATGGCATTGGTATAGGGTCAATTACCCTGTTGATCTGAGATGGCCGCTGATGAAAAGGGCGTTGTTGTTGGTTATTGTTATTGTTGTTGTAGGATCTTTGTTGAGGAAACTGTGGCTGTTGAGGAAAGTGTTGTGGTTATTGGGTGTATTGAAGAGGTGGAGTAGGGATAGTGACGGCGGCAACTGATCTTGGCAGATATTGGGGTCTCCCTCTTCCCATATGAATAGAATTTGTTTCACCGGATCTGCGGGGCCCTGCAAATGGCTTCCTTGCACTGCTTGAACTGGCACCATTGTCAGAAATCTCTCCCATCTTCACTAAGCTCTCAATTCTTTCCCCGGCTATAACCACGTCTGCAAAGCTGGTGGAAGAAAATTCAGCCAATCTGTCAATATAAGTCCCCTGGAGGGTGTTCATGAACATATCTGCCATTTCCCTTTATGAAATCGGGGTTGAACAGTAGCAGCTAATTGCCTCCATCTTTGGGCGTACTCTCTAAAGCTTTCTCGGGAAGACTGCGACATTCCCATCATAAGGGTTCTATTTGGAGCCATGTCCAGATTATACTGATATTGACGAATGAAGGCTTCGGCCAAGTCTTTCCAATTTCTAACTGTGGCCCTGGTCAAGTGAGAGTACCATTCTCGGGATGCCTCTGTCAAGCTATCCTCAAAGTAAAACATCCACAGTTTCTCATCCATGGGGTAGGCTTTCAATCTCCCCAGGAAAGACTAAAGATGGGTACGTGGGCAGGATGTGCCATATTATCTTTCAAAACAGGGAGGTTTGAACTTGTGAGGAATTCTAACCCCCTCCATTAATCCCATATTCATGACATCAAAACCCAGAGAGTTTTGGGATTCAAGAGACCTTAGCTTTTTTTCTATTTCATCCAACCGACGATCGTAGACTTCGTCTCCAGCCCCGACCACATTAAATTGCTCTTCCTAAGGGTCCTTCTGCAAGGCCTTCCCTCCAGTGTTACCTTGGGTGTTTCTTATAGCATTGATTTCTGGGTTCAGATGAGGTCCAAACTCTGGGGGATCAGTATGAGGCTGTACGTGATCGTTGTTGCTGGTACCCCCTGTACCTGGGTGGTTTTCCTCGGGAGTTTGCCGCTCGACTAACTCTCTCAGTCTCTCCTGGCTCTGAGCTAAACCAGTCATCACTGCCATAAATTGATTCATTTGGGCCCTCATCTCAGTCCTCTCATTGGCCATTTGGGTCCTCACATCAGTCAAATCCTGTTGAACCTGATCCATTTGTAATCCCGGAAGGTTGTTTCTTGTCGGATACCGGTGCACTCTATTGACGGGGAACCCAGATTGTCCGTCGTACTCGACTGGATCCACGCTTAAAAGATTGTGTTTAAAGGGGTAGGTGTATGTGATATCTGTGTGCAAAAGCTGGAAAAGTATGTACAAGTGTCATTGCAAATATGAGTGAAATGCTCAGGAACTGAGGCTTAGAAAGAATGCTGAAAGAGGGGGAAGACACAGAGACTTTTGTTCGATAACTGTTAAGTTATGCCTAAGTATCCTCGAGTGAAATGAGGAAGTCAGAACACCGTAGTTCGACTCAAAGAGACTGAAAGATAAATTGACAGGTGAACTGCTTACTTGTCTATGCTCAAGTATATGACTCGTCTGGCTCGAGTGCTAACTGTCTTGCATTAGACGGAAGAAGCAAGTTCTCGTTTATGAATGAGAATGATGAGAAAAGAATCCCGAAGGAGGCAATTATTGTTTGTTTTTGTGTTTTCAGTCTTTTATTGTTTTTGGTGTTTGCATAAGTTAATGAGCTTAAGCCTAAATCAAAGGCTTGTAAACTCATTATATCCTCCCTGATTAGGGATAATGAGAATACTTTAAGTATGAGATAAGCATCTCAACTTAATTGACATGATGATGTAGGATTAAGATCATTAACCTACTTGTGATTATTTAGATGTTTTTGGGTTTTGTTCAGTGTTAAGTAATGAGTTTAAGCCATAATCAAGGATTAGTGAACTCATTACACCATCCTAATAGAAGGATGATAGATGAGAACACTTAAGCTGAGGAAGATACCTTAACTTAATCCATGGTTAGAGATTAAATTCATGACAAAATAATCCTTTATTAAATGGGTTTTAATTAAAGATGAAATTAAGAAGTGAGTTTTATGATTTGTAAGACAACTTGAGGGGGACTTGTCCATTAAACACTAGGGTTAGTCCTTCTTAACCATAAAGGAAGAATTAGAACCCTAATGTAAGGCCCAAGTTACAAGTTAATGTCTTAGTGATTATTAGATGGATTGATTAAGAGGTTTAAATAGATTAAGGGTTTAACACTTAGGGTTAAAGTTATACACTCCATCCTAAGAGAAGGATGCAGGCATAACCCTAATTCCAAAGTCCTAAAACCTTAAAGGTTTAGTCTCTAATAATGAGATGAGAAGAGAGACACAAAGAAGACTCAAAGGTAAAAACTAAGGGGGAATAATCGCAACCCTAATTATTATCATACTTGGATGTTCCTATGGTTTGTGAGGCTTAAGAGGAAAAGTCTTCAAGGAAGCCACCAAGGAGAAGCAAGATGAAAAGAGAAGGAAGCAGAAGAATAAGTTACTTACTTCCTAAGAAGATAAGTAACTTGAAGAAAGAAAGAAATAGGAACACAAGTGAGCAATCCCACTCAAAGACAATAAAAAATTCAGCAAGGATGCAATATGAAAGAGATGAGAAGAAGTGGGAGGTGAGGTCAAATCCACCTCTCAAACAACTTACCATTAACCTGAAAAGTTAGCACAATATGCATAAGGAAAGAAATGAAATGAAACAATGTATATGCAAAGGAAAAGACCAAAACCAGAAGCATATACATGATGCAAATGAGGCTATGACATGATGCAAAGGCATACAAGATGCATAGGTGTGATCATACTAGAGAATGAATGCAAATGAAGCATGTAGGAAGCATGTAAACACATGGATGTTTATGAAATGAAATGGATACAAAGCAAAGCAAATGTATGAATAAATGATCAAGCAATGTTCAAGCAATGTCTTAAGATGTCTAAGATGGCATACAAATTCTTAGAATGGCATGGCAAGTTCACATGTTCATGCAATGCAATGTAAGATGCAAATGAAAATGCAAAATTAGGGTTACATGAAAGGATGAGATGCAAATGGCAAAGACAGAAGCAAATGATATGATAAAAAATTGAAAATGCACTCAAAGGAACCCTAAACCTATACTAGGTTGCCATCCAAAGGGGGAGGTCAGAAACTAAACCTAGAAGAAGTTATGAATTTCCTAAGTTTCTAAGGTTTTTTGGGTGATCCTCAATGTAAAATGCCAAAAAAATTGAAAGTGCAAGATAAATTCATGCCAAAACTATCCTAGATACTAAATGATATGTGTGAAACAATGCAAAAAGAACCAACTTCAAACCCTTCATGGTTAGGCAGAAAAGATTTTTCAAAGGTTAGGGTTTAAAAATGTGATTTTATGAACCCTAAATTCAAAGAAAATTGCTAAATGATAATCAAAACCAAAAAGAAATTTGTATGAGGGGTTTCAAAATGTTTCAAAATGTTTTAAGATGCAACATGATTTATTTTGTGATTTTTAGAAAACTAAATGTTATTTTAATTAATTAATTTCCATTAATTAATTAAAATAAACATTAAAATATTTTAAAAATACAATTTTTATGCAAAAAATAAAAGTAAATTTATTTTTGGTTTCTGAAAATTAATAAAAGTCATGATAAAAATTCTCAGAATTTTTTTGATGATTTTTGCTATTTTTAATAATTATATGAAAAGAAATAGAACGAAAATAAAATAAAATTTCTAAAAATGAAAAGTATGACAATCTGAGGGCTGGGATTTAAACTGGGGAAAAGACCATTGACCAACGCGTAAACCAAGGGCTTAGATTAATTTTGACTTAATTAATTTAAATTAAACTAATTAATTAAAGATTAGGGTTAATGAGGGATCTAGGTCGTCCAAACGCGTGCGGGAAAAGCAATCTAAGGGCCCTAATTAAAACCTGGTTAATTAATGGGGATTAGCCCTAATTAAATTCAGGTGGCCGGAGAAGACTTCCGGTCGTCTTCTCTGGCGTGTTCCTCGTCTCATCTCTCTCAAAACACCACAAAAACTCACTAAACTCTCCAGAATCAAACAATGAACATCATAGAACACGAATCTATCAACAAAAGTCATTTATATTCCAAGAACAGCATGAATCGAATCAAACATTATCTAGGTCAAAAATTTCAGAAGCACGATACAAGCTCAAATATCAGCCATTTTCAAAAGTAAAAGGTGTTGTGTGATCAGTGAAGCATGAAGAACATTTCTTTAACAAAAAATACAAGTTCTGGAAAATTTGTTCTTGAGGATACCTGAGCTTGAGCTTTCTCAGTTTGAGCTATTTGGGCCTCTCCTTGGTGCCAATCAACTCCAATGGACCTCCTAAGGATGCTTTGATGCTTGGAATGAATTTATTTGGGCTTTTTTGAAGTTTCAGTTTTGAAAGGTGAGAAATCGTGTTTTTGTTTTGTGATGTTTCAGGCTATAATGGAGGGTGGGAAATGTTCTATGAGTGATGCTAAGTTGAATGGTGAAGTTTGCTTGAAGTTTTTGTGGTTGTGTTATGAAAATCGAAGAGGGAAAGCTTCTTGAGGATTTTTGTGTTCTTGAGTTGTGTTCAGTTTCAGGCCAATGTGTTATGTGTTATGGCTTGCATAATGTCCACATATCATGTCTTGATAGGTCAGAAGAGTTGTTGTGGGCTATGCTGATTGGTATGGTGTGAAATGCAAAAAGTCAAGGTTGGTTGTACTTGAGGTATGGGCACATGGCAGGTTTGGATTTGGGCATGGCTTGGCTCAGCAGAGATCAAGGGAAGCTTGTGGATCAGATTTGGCATGCTGGCACAAGTGTATGGAAAGATCTATACCATTTTGCAAATTTGAGAAGTTTTGGCCCTTTTGAGATTTCTTGAAGTTGAAGGCATAAAAATGTATGATTCTTGGGCCAATTCTGATCAAAATGAGTTGTACTATGATGGTATGATGTTTAGAGATGCATTAGAGGTCAAGAAATGGCTTGGCAAGTGGTTTTGCAAAAAATCCTCTTTGGTGCATTCTTGAAAATTATAGGATTTTTGCCAACTTTGAAGGATCATAACTTGAGTTCCATAATGAATTAGAACATGTTCTTGTACTTTTTGAAAAGGGAAAGACCTAATCTACAACTTTCACGACCAAGAATTTTTCATTTGAAGCATTTTTTATCAAGAAATAGGAGGTTGAAAAACTTTCCCAAAATGGAAAGTTTCCATTACAAGTCATTTCCATTTTTGGCAACTTTTGGTTTAGCTCAAATTTATTCAATTTTGTGAACTTCCAAGCACTTCAATGATCAAATAAAGATCATAGAAATTCAATTTGATGAAAATACCCCTTTGGTTCCATTGTTGGGGGCCTCAGATGCCCTGATTTTGCTCTGACTTGTTCAAGAAGTTACCCAGTGAACAGATGACTTCCACAATGAATTTCTTCATCAAACTTGGTACACATGATCCTTATAACATATTAAGAACATTAGAAATAAGAATGACCAAAAAATTTGGATTTATGGCCTCTGAAACCAAAACCCTAAATTTGGTCATCTATGCAGTGAAAACCATAGTTCTGCTTCCATTCCTTGCCAGTTCTTGTGATTTCTTGACTTCCTTGAACTTTGAGGGATATAATATGATGATAGAACACACATGGACCCTCTTGGAAAACTTGAAGTCCTTTGGGATGGCTCAGATGGATTCTTGGATTGCTCAGATCACAAACCCTAGATGCAGATGAACTTGAACTAAGTAGTGAAACAAAAATGCAATATGAGATGGTATGCTTATGCTAATGTAAACATGAAAGATCACAAGTCATGATGTGATAAAGAGTGAGGGAAAATTTGGGGTGTTTACAGATGCCCCTATTCAAGCATGAGTTATCTGTGCAGGATGTAAGTGCCCGGCTTAACAGACAAACAAGATAACTTGTGGTTGAATACCAAAGACAGTCCAAAATTTGAACTCACTGGGGAGAAAAAGAAAAGGGATATAAATTGTATAATACAATATAGCATGATTATTAAATGAAGGCGATGGAGGGTGACCATCGAGCAGAGGACGATTGCTGGGAATAAAGTGGTAAGTAAAGCAATGACGGGGACGACCCACAAGCTGGGGAGATAAAGAGACCATGACGAGGACGACCATCAGGTATAGAAACAAGGTTCTCTGGGGGTTAAAGCAAAGGCAATGATGGGGACAACCATCAGGTTTGCGAAGTAAAGTAAACAATGATGGGGACGGCCATCGGGTTTAAAGAATAAATGAAATAATGATGAGGGATGGTCATCAAAGTTGAAGGATGATCACCTAGCAGGGGACGACAGCTCTTTATCACAACATAGGACGAATGTCGGATAGAAAAGGTCGATGATGGGGACGGTCATCGGATAAGCATGATGAAGGACGATCATCAAGAGGTGAAGGATGATCACCTAGCAGGGTACGACTGCTCTTGGGGTTTATCACGACATAGGACGAATGTCGGATAACAAGATCAACGATGGGGACGGCCATCGGATAAAAATGGTGAGGGACGGTCATCAAAGGTGAAGGACGATCACCTAGCAGGGGACGGCTGCTCTTTATCACGACATAGGACGAATGCCGGATAGAAAAGGGTTCCAATAATGGAGATTCCGCTGGGGAAAGGATGAGGGACGGTCATCCAATGGTGAAGGACGATCACCTGGCAGGGTACGACTGCCGAAAATATCGCGACATAGGACGAATGTCGGATAGGAGAAAAGTTGTTTTGCTGGGGAATGGTAAACACGGACGAGTGTTTATGCTTTAAAGAATAAAAGGTATAAGTGTTTGACACTGTGTATAGATTAAAGATGCGGACGAGCATCCTTAAGACCATGATACAGACGAGTATCGGTAGAAACAAATGCTGACGCGTGTTCAGAGATGATGATTCGGACGAGTACCAACTAGTTAACAAAAGAACACGGACAAGTGTCGGATCTATTTGAGGAGTGATATTTATACAAGATACGGACAAGTATCTTCTGTATAAGCGAGTATAGATTTTCTTGTGAAGCATGAGCAAGACACGAACGAGTGTTCAACTTGTTGGGGAAAGTATGACACAGACGGGTGTCAAAAGAGAATGTGTATAAGTTATGAACAAATATTTGCATGTGAGAGTGTAAAAGGTGTTCCGGCGACCTGTGGGGATGACACGGACGAGTGTCAAAAGGAGTGTGTTATAAACAAGTGTTTGATTAGCAACAAGTGTGTTGGCAACCATGCTGGGGAAGGATGACACAGACGAGTGTCAAAAGAGTATATATAGGTATCTGTATTTGAGAATGCAAAGGGGATGTTTTGGTTTATATCTGCAGGGGAATGATATGACACAGACGAATGTCGAAAGAGTATATATAACAGGCATTTGTTTTGGAGAGTTCAAAGGGGACGCTTTGGCTTTTATTTGCAAGGGATGTGGGTTTTATATATATTGTTGATGAAGTATTGATGGTAATTGCAGGTGACTGGCTCGAACCTGGCTTGTGATCATGCAAATGTTTGATTTTTACCGTAATGCTCCGTATTAGACGGAATGCTACGCTTAGTTTGGTGTTTTATGATGCGAATGCCATGATTATGCAAAGGGAAACCGATCTGGGATTTGGATCCCACTGAAGAATGGATCTCTGGCTGATCTGCTTGGAGGGATATCCCAGCTGGGGAAGATCATTGGTAGATCTGTTAGGATATATATCTCTGCTTGGGGAAATAGATCATTGATAGACCTATCCTGTAAGGAGAGCCTCAACTGGGGAGAAAGAAGCTTTCGTCACTTTGTTGTGTAGGAGTTTCAGGCATTGCTCTTCAGGGGAGAGGATGGAAACTTTGTAGGGAGCTTGGCTGGGGATACTCATGTTGGGTAGATTTGTGCTTGGGATGAGGAGGCTTTGACAACTCTGCTGGGGAAAAGTATTCCAGATACTGCTTAGGGAGGAGGCATGTTGTGGAAGCATGCTTGGCATGTCTCATGCTGCGTATTGAATACCTGCAATCTGTTAAGACACGAGAAATGCACAAGCAGCCCGAGGTAACCCTTACCAGATTCCGTCATAGGCGTTAGATATTCCTGAAAGTAATTATATTTCCTGCAAGCATTTATTAAGAATGGCTCATTTGTTTTATACAAAAATTATATCATGGATATTGGACATTTTGCAAACAAAAATGTACAAGAAAAGGTGTGACTGAAAATTCTGATTTTATTAATCTGGGTGCCCTGAATTGGCAAATACAGTCAAAGAAACAAACCCCCTAGAATGAGGATATTTCTACAAATTGAGAAAATAAAAGTGTTGGCAATGTTGACGACGCTCCAGTGAGCTTCTTTTGCTATGACCTTGACATTCTTCTCATCTTGCTTTCTGAAGAAGGTTGATTCTGACTGATACTCTATCCCTTCAAATCTTACCGTGTTCTGAATAATACAGATGAATTCAGAATGCAGTTGTTCGCTTATTCCCTGATATTGCGTGGATCGCCCTTTCGGGTTTTCAATCCACCGGGATACCCATTTTTGCCTGAGCTGTCCGATACGGCTTTACAACTCAACGGGTGTACACATTTTTTTATTTTTTCTCTTATTTTTTCCCGAGTCCTTTATTCTGTTTTTGACTCGCCGGGATGCTCTATTTTTTCCTGGACTTACATTCTGTTTTTATGTCAAGCGGGTCATTTTATGCGAAGTATTTTTTAGCTGCATCTGAATTCACAGGGGATAAGAAATCTTCACCATCCATAGTAGTTTTAAACACCCCAAATTTTCTCTCACTAAGTTCACACCATGGCTTGTGATTTTTCATCTTTGCATAAGTTTAAGCATGTCATCTCATATTGCATTTTGTTTCACTGCATTAGTTCAAGTTCATCTGCATCTAGGGTTTGTGATCTGAGCAATCCAAGGATCCATCTGAGCCACTCCAAAGGTTTCCAATAATTCCAAGAGGGTCCATGTGTGTTTTATCATCATTTTATATCCCTCAAAGATCAAGGAAGTCAAAAAATCACAAGAACTTGGAAAGCATGGAAGCAGAGCTAGGGTTTCACTGCACAGATGACCTAAAATTAGGGTTTTGGTTTCAGAGGCCATAACTCCAAATTGTTTGGTCATTCTTGTTTCTAATAGTCTCAATATGTTATAAGGATCATGTGTACCAAGTTTGATGAAGAAATTCATTGTGGAAGTCATTTGTTCACTGGGTAACTTTTTGAGCAAGTCAGAGCAAAATCAGGGCATCTGAGGCCCCCAACAATGGAACCAAAGTGGATTTTTCATCAAATTGAAGTTATATGATCTTTATTTAATCATTGAAGTGCTTGGAAGTTCACAAAATTGAAGAAAATTGAGCTAAACCAAAAGTTGCCAAAAATGGAAATGACTTGTAATGGAAACTTTCCATTTTGGGAAAGTATTTCAACCTACTCTTTCTCAACCAAAAATGCTTCAAATGAAAAAATTTTGGTCATGAAAGTCGTAGATTGGATCATTCCCTTTTCAAAAAGTACAAGAACAAGTTCTAATTCATTGTGGAACTCAAGTTATGGCTTGGCAAAGTTGGCAAAAATCACATAATTTTCAATTTCACACCAAAGAGGGATTTTTGCAAATTCACATACCAAGCCATTGTGTGACTTCTAATACACTTCTATGCATCATACCAACATAGTGCATTGCCTAAAAATCAGAATTTCCCAAAGAACCATCTCATTTCATGCCTTGCACATCAAGAAATTCAAAAGGGACCAAAACTCTTCAAATTTGCATAAGGGCACAAAACCTTTCATACACTTACTGAATCACCACAAAACCAATTTCATGGCTCTCCTTGATCTTTGTTGAGCCAGGACAAGCCAAAAGCCAGCTGTAAAACCAGCCCATACCTCAAGTACAAGTCATGTTGACATTTTGGCAACTTGCCCATACCGATCACCACAGTCCACAACAATTCCTCTGACCTATCAAACATTGTTATGTGGAAAAAATGCAAGCCATAACACAACACAAGCTAGCCTGAATGCTTAGAATCATCAAGTTCCATAAAATCACCCCAAGAGAAAAAAAATTCGAAACGCACAACACACACACTCAAACTTCAAACTCTTTTCATCAATCAACTCAGCTTCACCAAAGGATCATTTCCCACCCTTCATTGCAGCCAAAACACCCCCAAAACCAAAACACGATTCTGGTGCAGCAAGAGTGTAAGCTCTCATTTCAGCCATTACAAACTCCTTCTAAGATCAAAGCTTCATCAGAGGGATCATTGGAGTTAGTTTGCACAAGAGAAGAGGTCCAAAAGCTTCAAACTGAGAAAGCTCAAGCTCAAGTAACCTCAAGAACAAATTTTCCAGAAATTTTATTTTAAGTTCTTAGATTGTTCTTTATGCTTTGCTGATCACCTTGATATGTTTATTTTTGAAAATGGTTGCGAAATGAGCATGTACTGACTGTCTGAAAGTTTCACCATTTTTGAGTTCTTCTTCGAATCTTGAGTTTGAGCCATGATAAATTTGTTTTGAGGGTAGATTTAGGTTTAGGAAGGTGAGAGGAGTTGATCTGGAGCTTTAGAGCTCCAGAAATGGCCTAGGGAAGAAGTTGGTGTTGGGGTGCTGCCGGAGAAGATGACCGGAACATTATTCCGGTCACCTAAAACGGATTAGGGTTAATTTTAGGGTTTAGTGAGCCAGGCGTGTTCTGGGCCTTTGGATCAGGTTTAATTTAAAATGGATGGCCAGGATTAGTTCAGATTAGTTTTAATTATGTTTAATTAATTAATTAAATAGGAATAAACAAGTTTGAATTCTGACAGTTAAGATGCGCGTGTGGTCTTCCCTCCATCTCCCCAGTTTGAATCCTATCCCTTGGATCAGCATTCTTTCACTTAATTCTTTTTTTATTTCATTTTTTATCATTTGTTTTGTATAATTAATTTAAAATACTTAAAAATTTCCAAAAATATTTTCCTTCTGCATTTTTAATTCAAATATTTTTCTCCACCCAAAAACATTTTTATTTTTATTTTTTGCATTAAAAAACCATTTTTGAAATATTTTAATGTTTATTTTAATTAATTAATGGAAATTAATTAATTAAAATACCATTTAGGTTTCTAAAAATTCCAAAAAAATTCACATTGCATCTTAGGACATTTAGAAACATTTTCAAACCATTCATACAAATTTCATTTTGGTTTTGATCCAACTTTGACATTTTTCTTAAATTTAGGGTTCATAAAAATCCCATTTTTGAACCCTAACTTCAAGAATTCTTTTCTGCCTAACCATGAAGGGTTTGACAATGGTTCTTTTTGAATTGATCTTCATATAGCATGTAATGACCTGCATATTTTTGTCACAAATTTATCTTGCATTTTCCATTTGATTTGCATTTTTCCCCTTAAGGTACCTTAAAACCCTAGATAAATTAGAAAATTCACAACTTTCTTTAGGATAAGAGTTAGGCCTCCTCCTTTGGGGTATGATATCATATGGGGTTAGGGTTCCTTTGAGTTCATTTGAAATTTTTTATCTTATGATTTTCTTTTGTTTTTGGCTTTTGCATCTCATGTTGCTTTAAAACCCTTATTTCTCATGTTCATTTACATTCATCTTGCATATGCATCCATACATGAAATTGCTATGACATTTCATGCATTCACATGCCATCTTAGACATCTTATGACACATTAGAATCATGCTTGATCATTTCTTCATTCGTTTTCCATGATGTGCATTCATTTCATTCCATGAACTTTCATGAACTTTCAAACTTCAAAGCATGCATCCTTTGCATTCCATCTCTTGTATGAACATTCATAACACTTGACATGCTTTTGCATCATCTCATAGCATCATTTGTATCATGTTTATGCTTCTGGTTTTGGTTTGCATCTTTGCATACATTTCATTTTCATTTCATTTCTTTCCTTTATGCTAACATTTTTAGGTGGTAAGTAATTTGAGAAGTGAATTTGCCTTCACTTCTCACTTCTCTCCTCATTCTTCTTATGCATCCTTGCTGCATTTCTCTTTGCTTTAAGAGTGAGCTTGCTCATTCATGTTCATCATTCACTTTATTTCTCCAAGTTACTTATCTTCTTCAGTGAAGTAAGTAACTTGTTTCTTCTGCTTCTCCTCCTCTCATCTGCTTCTTCCATTGGTGGCTTCTCTGAAGATCTCTTGCAAGCCTTACAAACCATAGGAACACCACAGCATGACAATTATTAGGGTTTTGATTAGTCCCCCTTTATTTTTTACCTTTGTGTCTTCTTTTGTGTCTCTCTTCTCATCTCATCATTAGAGACTAAACCTTTAAGGTTTTAAGACTTTGTAATTAAGGTTATGTCTGCATCCTTCTCTTAGGATGGAGTGTATAAATTTAATTATAAGTGTTAAACCCTTAATGTGTTTAAACCTATTAATTAATCCATCTTAATAATCACTAAGACAATAGCTTGTAACTTGGGCCTTGCATTAGGGTTCTAATTCTTCCTTTATTGGTTAAGAAGGACTAACCCTAGTGTTAATGGACAAGTCCCCCTCAAGTTGTCTTACAAACCATAAAATTCACTTCTTAATCTCACCCTTAATTAAAATACACTTTAATAAAGGTTTGTTTTGTCATGAGGTTAATCCCTAATCATGGATTAAGTTGAGGTATCTTCCTCAGCTTAAGTGTTCTCATCTATTATCCTTCTATTAGGATGGTGTAATGGGTCCACTAAATCCTTGATTATAGCTTAAACTCTTTACTTAACACTAAACAAAAACACCAAAAACATCTAAATAATCACAAGTAGGTTAATGATCTTAATCCTACATCATGGTAATTAAGTTTGAGGTGTTTATCTCATACTTAAGGTATCCTCATTATCCCTGATCAAAGGGAGGATATGATGAGTTTACTAACCCTTGGTTTAGGCTTAAGCTCATTAACTTATGACAAACACAAAAAGAAATAAAATATTGAAAACACAAAAACAAACAATAATCGTCTCCTCCGGGATTCTTTTCTCATCATTTTCACTCACAAATGAGAACTCGCTTCTTCCGTCTAATGCGAGAAAGTTAGCACTCGAGCCAGACGAGTCATACACTTGAGCATAGACAAGTAAGCAGTTCATAGTCATTTATCTTTCAGTCTCTTTGAGTCGAACTACGGTGTTCTGACTTCCTCATTGCACGAGAGGATACGTAGGCATAACTTAACTATTATCGAACAAAAGTCTCTGTGTCTTCCCCCTCTTTCAGCATTCTTTTAAGCCTCATTCTTGAGCATTTCACTTCACTTTCTTGCACTGACACTTGTACATTCTTTTCCAGCTTTTGCATACAGATAGCACAAACACTACCCCTTTAAACACAAACTTTCAAGCGTGGATCTCGTCGAGTACGACGGACAATCTGGGTGCTAATACCTTCCCAGGTTGTAACTAACCCCCTTTCTCATTTTCTCTTGTTCGCGACCGTCTTATCCATTTCTTCCTAGGTTTATGCAGCATTACCTTTCCTTCGGGATAAAAATGCCTAGCTGGCGACTCTTTTCAGTTCACTTCATTTCTCTCTTTCGCCGACCATTCGCGTTTGTACCCTATCCGACCTGGTGTCTTTTAGTGGGAGCGACAACTTGGTGACTCTGCTGGGGAACCTTATATTACAACCAGGGCTTCTGGTTCTTTTTGTGGGTTCCTCCTTGCGCTTGTTTGATTTGTGTTTACGGGGGTGTTATGTGCTACTTGTGCTTGTTTGTTTGTTTTATTTATTACTTTATGTATAACTTTATTTACTGCTTTCCTTTACAGTCTTATGCATTTTCATATTGTCATTATCATGTGCTGGATTTGTGTTCTCCTTGGTGGGTGGGGTTCATTGAGTGATTAAGGTCCTATACCGGGGACCTGAGTGACACATAGGCTAGAGTGGCTTCATATTCTTTCCCATTCCATTTCGGTCTGGTGTGGGAATATGAAACACGGTTCAGACATGGGTTTCTTCTTGAGAACTATGTGCTACAGATTTCCTGTAGTACTAGGGCTATCTGGGAAGCCTGCTAAGTCTGGATGACCTTTTTATGACCTTTAGCATCTGAGGTGAGTTAGAGGAGGATCTTTTATGGTTATTGTAAACATTGTACCTCCGGGTTATAAGTGTTTACACTTCTCATAACTGATCCAAGTATGAGGATCCTTGTTCTAGAACATTACATGTGAGGGGGTTGGGTTTTTTACAGGTTTGCAGGAACCCTTGGCCACATCATACCCTGTTACTAGTTTTGTTTTAAGAATGCATCATTTTGGACAGTTCTTGTGATTACCTGGACTTGTGACTCTTTATTTGAGTCCCCTACCTAGTTATTGGATATCTGAGCCTCCATCCGGACTTATGAACCTACATGGACTTTCACCAAGGTAGATAAACAGACCCAGCACTTGGTCACAAACCCTTTGCATATCATTTGCATACATCATTTCTGCATCATTTAACATTTGCTTATTTGTTTTACAGGGTATCCATCTTATTATCTTTGGTTTGGTTTTGACCCCTTCTGCTTCTTAGACTCCTTCAGTTTGTCTTCTCCAGCACCTTCATCAGTTTGCCAGTGATTCCTCTCCAGCTATCTTTATCAGAGACTCACCTCCAGCACCGTATTTAGTGAACTTCATCAGCAATTGCTCTCATCTTCTTCATCAGCATCCATCATCAGCATGAGCACTTCAAGAAAGAGCAATATCACTTACCACTTCTTTGAGCCCACCCTGACTGGTATCAGGCAGATCCAGTCCCTCATCACTCCTGACCATATCCCATTATTCAGAGAGCATTATGGAGGCATACTAGACATGTTCATGGACTTAGATGCATCTCAGAGGAGCATGATCCATACTTGCTTGCAGTTCTATGATCCTCCACTCAGATGTTTCACTTTTCCTGATTTCCAGTTGGGACCTCTGTTAGAAGAATTTTCCATGTTGTTAGGAGTTCCTATCAGGAGAGGGATTCCTTTCAACCCTGAGATGGTTGCTCCCAAAAATGAAGACATAGCTAAGACATTGCATTTGGAGCCTGCCCTCATTGATCAGAACATGACAACCAAGGCTGGGGTTCCAGGCCTTCACCTATACTTCTTGATCTCCCAGGCTACCCTGCATGCTGCTATAGGAGAATGGAAGGTTGTCTGTGCACTTTTAGCCCTCAGTATATATGGGGTTATCTTGTTTGCAGATGAGCCAAAGTTTGTGAGCAATAATGCCATTCACCTGTTCTTATTGAGAAACTATGTTCCTACATTGCTAGGAGACTTCTACTACTCAGTACATCAGAGGAATGAGAAGCAAAGAGGAAGACTGGTCAAATGATGTTTTCCTCTTTATTACTCTTGGCTACTAAGACACTTGCAAAAATCAGATACTTTCCTGAACCCCCATCAGCAAAAGAACTGGGCTAAGAGATTCATTGCCTTAACATCAGATGACATTAGATGGTGCACTCAAAGCACCAAGGGCAAGGACATCATTACTAGTTGTGGGCAATATCATAATGTGCCTTTGATAGGAGTAAAAGGTTGCATCAACTACAACCCTTTACTGTTTAAAAGACAATTGGGATATGCTTTGGTTCATCCTCCCAGAGGACAAGATTTGGCTGAGACTCTTTACTGTGAAATCTAGCCCAACTATGTTGTTGTCAGGCAAGCTGCCTGGGCCTGGGACAACATCCATACTAAAGGGACAGCCATCCTTGGCAAGTGCAACAACATTGCTTCAGCACAATATTCTGATTGGTCTCGTACCAGAGCTCAAATCAACCGGATGCCATTTACCTTAGAAGATGTACTTGGACCTTCTACAGTACAACCTGCAGCTACTATTAGCCTGGAAGAGTTTGAAAAGCTGAAAGAGAGGAACATTCAGCTAGCTAAAGCCTTAAAGAAGACTCTCTGGGAGATAAATGATAGCCGTCTGGATAATGAGAGGTTAGAGAGGCTCAGGATTGAGCACTTGACCAATATTGAGAAGACGGATGACTACATCAGGAAGGCAAGAGCAGGAGAGTTGGTACTGAAGAATGCTTGCAAGGAAGCAAAGACTCAGAAGGCTAGGGAAAAGCATTATCTAGAGGAAATCCAGGCTAGTGGATCAGGATCACTGAAGCCCATGCACAGGAAGATCAAAGGACTCAGACTAAGATAGAGCAACTAGAGGCTAGTGAGAAAAAGCTTTAGGAGGCTTTATTGGAAGCTCAGAAAGAGATATCTGAATTGAAACTCCGGGCGGGGTTGAAGAGGTCAAAGGATCAGGATAAGCATAAGAGGTTGACAAGTGCCATTGCTACCAAGAACCTCCTCATCAGAACTATTACAGAGCACCTAGTAGGGCCAGTGACTGAGGCCCTCCTGAAGGAAGTAAGGGAGGATGACTTTGGATTGGATGTCTAATACTTTTGCTTGTACTTCTTTCTTTGTACTTTTTTCTTTTGTTGTTGTATTTTTACCCACCATGGGGATGTATTATAATCGAACTATGTATTTTCATATTTTGTAATATATCAGTTTGTATTATTTTGGTGGGCTTTATCTATCAACATTATCAGCATTTCCTCGAGGTCTGGAAAGGTCAAAACTAAAGAACCAAACCGGATACCCTTGGAAGAAAAATAAGCATATTGCATTGCATACTAACATTTTCTTTGTTTTGTAGGTTTTGTTTTATTGCTATTTCTCACTTTTTGTGGTTTCAAGAAACATTGCTTGCAAAAGAGTGTTCCCTATCAACAGAATACACCGGTACCCGACGAGAAACAACCTTCCGGGAATTCAGATGGATCAAGTTCAGCAAGACTTGAATGAAGTAAGGACCCAAATGGCTAATGAGAGGGTTGAGATGAGGAATCAGATGACCCAATTCATGATTGTGATGACTGGTTTAGCTTAGAGCCAGGAAAGACTAAGGGAGCTGGTTGAAAGGCAAACTCCTGAAGAACACCATCCGGGTACAGGAGGTACTAGTAACAACGATCACGTGCAACCTCGCGCTGATCCACCAGAGTTCCGGCCTCATCTAAACCCAGAAGTTAATGTCATAAGGAATACTTAGGGTAACACTGCTGGAGGTAGGATCTTTCAAGAGGATCCTCAAGAAGAGCAGTTTAAAGTTGTTAGGGCTGGAGACGAAGTTTACGACCGTAGGCTAGATGAGATTACAGAGAAGTTGAGGTCTCTTGAATCCCAGAATTACCAAGTTTGTATGTAATGGACATGGGACTGGTGGAAGGGGTGAGAATTCCTCACAAGTTCAAACCCCCGTGTTTTGAAAGGTATAATGGCACATCCTGCCCACGCACCCACCTTCAATCATTCTTGGGAAGGTTAAAAGCATACACCATGGACGAAAAGTTGTGGATGTTTTACTTCGAGGATAGTCTAACAGGGGCATCCTGAGAATGGTATTCCCACCTGACCAGAGCCACAGTAAGAAACTGGAAAGACTTGACTGAAGCTTTTATCCGTCAGTATCAATATAACTTGGACATGGCTCCAAACAGGACCCTCCTAATGGGAATGTCTCAATCTTCCCGTGAAAGCTTCAAGGAATATGCCCAGAGGTGGAGGCAACTTGCTGCTGCAGTTTAACCACCCATGTCTGAAAGAGAGATGGCAGACATGTTCATGAATACTCTTCAAGGAACATATATTGACAGATTGGCTGCATTCTCTTCCACCAGTTTTGCTAATGTGGTGATAGCTGGGGAAAGAATACAAAGCCTATTAAAGATGGGAAAGATCTCCGATAACGGTGCCAGTTCAAGCAGCATAAGAAAACCATTTGCTGGGCCCCGTAGATCTGGTGAGACAAACTCTGTGCACATGGGAAGAGGGAGACCCCAGTACTTGCCCAGAACAGTTGCTGCTGTTACTATTCCTGCTCCACCTCCTCAGTATACTCAACAACCACAACACTTTCTGCAACAACAACAATTTCCACAACAAAGACCATACAACAATAACAACAACAATCAACAACAACGCCCGTTTCAACAGCGGCCATCCCAGGTCAACCGAGTAATTGACCCCATTCCTATGTCGTATGCTACACTGCTGCCACAACTCCTAAAGCTCAACCTTGTTGAGTTGAGGACATTGGCTCCACCTGATCCTCAAAACCTTCCAAGAAACTATGATACCAATGCTAGGTGTGCTTTTAAATCCAACGCACCTGGCCACTCTACGGAAAAATGCAGAGCTCTGCATATGAAGGTTCAGGATCTGGTAGATTCAAAAGCCCTAAACTTTGCACCTCCTCCCAATGTGATGAAGAATCCTATGCCAAGCCACAGTGGACCAAGGATTAATGCCGTAGAGGAAGGTTCACCCCTGAGTTTGATAGAAGACATTGCATGTATTCAAACACCTCTGGCAGAGGTTAAAGCCCAGCTTTTAAAATGCTAAGTGTTTCCAGGTTGTGAGGCCTATTGCGAATTATGCAAACTTTCTGAGAATGGGTGTGCCATCTTGAGGAAAGGCATCAATGATTTGATTAAAGAAGAAATTCTGCAAATTACAACCACAGCTTCTACAACACCAACAACCCTTGTGTCAATAACAAGTGAGTCTTCTACAAATGCAACAACCATCTTTTCAAGTGTTTCTTCTACAAATGCAACAACCATTGTTCCAACCGATTCAGCTACAACTTCAGCAATCATTCCATCTGTCACTTCAACACACAATAATTCATTTGCACCAACTACTACAACTTCAACAACCAATAATGATATTTCCACTGTCACAATCTACTATGACCCGACAACGGTCCCGAATTCCAATAACTTTCAGCAACCTCAACAACAGTCTCAACAAAGCTTCAATTCACATCCACCAACATCCACCAGAGGTCCAGTTACTATCTTCTATGATCCACAGAGTATTATAGTCCCAAGAGCAGCTGCAGTAAGCCCAGTCACTATCACGGTGCCCGGGCCAATCCCATATGACAAAGACAGTGGTATACCATGGCATTATGGTGCTGATCTATACTGCAACGGAGAGAAATTCCTTCTTAATTCTCCAGTTCTCACTCCCCAAGTGGATAATGTTGGGGGAGGCGGAGGCTTCACCCGAAGCGGACGTCTCTTCGCTTCACAAGTCCCTAGAACCAACAATGAGGCAGAGGCTGTTGCCAGAGCCAGGGGGAAGAGTGTGATACCGGAAGAATATGCACCAAAGGAAACTCATAAATCATCCTTCGATCAAGAAGTGGATGAGTTTATGAGAATCATTAAAAGAAGTGACTACAAAGTTGTGGACCAGCTCCACAAGACTCCTTCAAAGATCTCAATCCTATCACAGCTGTTGTGTTCCGAAGCCCATCGAGATGCACTTCTCAAAGTTCTGCACGCTGCCTACGTGCCAGAAGAGATCACTGTAAATCAGCTGGAAACAGTAGTATCAAATGTCAATACTAGCCATGGGCTAGGGTTCACTGATGCTGATTTAACTTCAGAAGGATGTCTCCACAACAAAGCTTTGTATATAACCTTGGAGTGCAAAGGAGTTGTCCTATCTCATGTTCTTGTAGACACTGGGTCCTCACTCAATGTCTTACCCAAGAAAGCTCTTGTCAAGCTCGAGTATGATGGGATAGCTCTCCGGCCAAGTAATCTTGTGGTCAGGGCTTTTGATGGCTCCAAAAGATCTGTTCTGACAGAGATGAAGTTGCTAGTGATAATCGGTCCACAAGTCTTTAAGACCATTTTCTATGTGATGGACATACAGCCGGCATATAACTGTTTGCTAGGTCGACCATGGATTCACGCCGCAGGCGCAGTAACGTCGACCCTTCACCAGAATCTTAAGTATGAATGGGAAAGACAGATTATCACCATCTGTGGTGAAGAAGACATATTTGTTAGCCAGCTGGCTACTTACAAATATATTGAGATGGATGGTGAAATCCATGGGACGATGAGCCAAGGGCTTGAGGCCCTAAATGTTAATGAGGCTACTGGAGTATTAGCTGCATCCCAGGAGGACATGATGGGTACTTCAATCATCTCTTATCAGCACGCCCGGAAGGTTGTTGAAGAAGGTCATGCTCAAGGCTGGGGCAAGCTGCTGTCAGTGGAGAAAAAGGAAGATATATTTGGTTTGGGTTACAGACCATTCCGACAAGATCAATCAGAGGCTGCTAAAGAGCCCATGATCATCAATAGGGGGATGCTCCCCCCAGATGTTGTTAACAGTATGGAAGACGAGGAGGAAAGCGACCACAACCTGGAGAGCTGGATACGTCCAAGGATCCCGGGGAACCAAGTCCTTAACTGGTCTTGCCAGGAAATTATAAGGGTTACTCCTGCAGAGTAATTATTATTTCCTGTCTTTTTTAGCATGCATCAAGTCCTGCATCTTGCCCAAGGTGTCAGGACTCATTTTGTAATAGGGCCATATTGTAATTTTGTGCAAATGATTAATCAATGAATATCGGAAATCTTTTGCAAACGAGTCTCTTTTTTGCTCACTGTCTTTTCATTTTTCAGTTTTGTACAAAACAATAAAATGGAAATGTTTTCAAAATAAATAACTTCATTTTCACTTTTTTCTAAACAAGATTAAAACTGATCACTAAAACGAACCAATCTCGACCCTTGCAGAGATTATCCTCCAGATTGCCCCGACAACATCACTGCTATGACTTTGTATGACTTCGACAATCTGATTAATCAAGCTGATGAAGGGGTTGAAGAAGACTATGAGTTACCTGAAGAGTTAGCCAGGTTATTGAGGCAAGAGGAGAAAGTGATCACTCCTCATCAGGAGGAGGTTGAAACAGTTAATCTTGGTACCGAAGAAGACTTGAAAGAAGTGAAGATCGGGGCCAGTCTGCAAGATTCAGTGAAGGAACAACTTATTGATATGCTTCAAGAATACGTCGACGTCTTTGCTTGGTCCTATCAAGACATGCCAGGTCTGGATACTGATATTGTTATGCACAAGCTGCCTTTGAAAGAAGATTGTCCTCCAGTGTAGCAGAAGCTACGCCGTACTCGTCCGAATATGGCCATGAAGATAAAGTAAGAGGTACAAAAACAGTGGGACGCCGGTTTCCTTGCTGTGACTAGTTACCCGCCGTGGGTCACTAATATTGTACCAGTGCCTAAGAAGGATGCAAAGTACGGATGTGTGTGGATTAACAGGATCTGAATAGAGCTAGCCCAAAGGATGACTTCCCATTACCTCACATTGATGTTTTGGTTGACAACACGGCTCAGTTCTCGGTATTCTCATTCATGGATGGATTTTCCGGGTAAAATCAGATCAGAATGTCACCCGAAGACATGGAGAAGACTACCTTCATCACACCTTGGGGCACTTTTTGTTACAAGGTAATGCCATTTGGACTAAAGAATGCTGGTGCCACTTATCAACGGGCTATGGTAAAATTATTCCATGACATGATCCACAAAGAAATTGAATGCTACGTGGATGAAATGATTGCCAAGTCCCTCACTGAAGAAGACCATTTGGTAAATCTGCTGAAGTTTTTCAAGCGTCTGAGAAAGTATCAGCTGAAGCTAAACCCCAACAAATGCACATTCGGGGTGCGGTCCGGTAAACTGCTGGGATTTATTGTAAGTGAAAAAGGAATAGAAGTTAATCCTAACAAAGTCAAAGCCATTCAGGAGATGCCTGCACCTAGGACTGAGAAAGAAGTTCGGGGGTTCTTAGGTAGATTGAACTACATATCAAGGTTCATATCTCACCTCACTGCAACCTGTGATCCCCTTTTCAAATTGCTAAGAAAGGAACAAACAGTCAGGTGGAACAAAGATTGTCAGAAGGCTTTTGACAAAATCAAGGAGTACCTACAAGAACCTCTAATTCTTATGCCTCCAGTTGAAGGAAGACCTCTAATAATGTACCTGACAGTATTAGAAGGATCAATGGGGTGTGTGTTGGGCCAGCATGACGAGTCTGGTCGAAAAGAGTATGCAATATACTACCTAAGCAAAAATTTTACCGACTGTGAACAACGTTATTCACTGCTCGAGAAAACTTGATGTGCTTTAGCGTGGGCTGCTCGCCGTCTAAGACAATATATGTTGACTCACACTACTTTATTGATTTCAAAAATGGATCCAATCAAGTACATATTTGAGAAGCCAGAACTTACCGGAAGGGTTGCGAGATGGCAAATGATTCTGACAGAGTATGACATTCATAACACATCTCAAAACGCCATCAAGGGCAGTGTATTATCTGACTATCTGGCTGAGCAACCCATTGACGATTACCAACCAATGAGATTTGATTTCCCTGATGAAGACATCATGTTCCGGAAGCAAAAGACCATGAAGAGCCTGTTCACACTGAAGGGCCTGACCCAGAAGAAGAATGGACTATGATGTTTGATGGGGTTGTCAATATGAATGGTCGTAGAGTTGGTGCAGTGCTCATTACACCTAAAGGAGTTCATATGCCTTTCTCGGAAAAACTCACCTTTGCATGCACTAACAACGAAGCTGAATACGAAGCCTGTATCATGGGTCTTGAGGAAGCCATTGACCTCAGGATCAAGACATTAACTGTATTCAGAGATTCAGCCTTGGTAATCAATCAGACCAACGACAAATGGTACACTCACCAAGAACATATGATTCCATACCGTGACTATACGAGGAGATTATTGACTTTCTTCACAACAGTCAAACTTGAGTATATCCCTCGAGATGAAAATCAGTTCGCAGATGCTTTGGCTACCATTTCCTCCATGATCAAGGTTCAGACTGCCAATTATGTGCCTCAAATTTCGGTATCCAGACTTGACCGACCATCATACGTATTCTCCGTGGACATTGCTAAAGATGACAAGCCTTGGTTCCATGACATCAAAAGCTTCTTAGAGGATCAAACATACCCATCTAGGGCATCATCCAATGATAAGAAGACATTAAGAAGGCTGGTCGGTAGTTTCTTCCTTAATGATGATGGTTCATTATACAAGAGAAACTTTGACATGGTGCTTCTCAGATGTGTTGATAAGAAAGAAGCAGACCTGCTGATGCACGGGGTGCATGAAGGATCTTTCGGTACCCATGCTGGAGGACATGCAATGGCTAAGAAATTGCTAAGATCAGGTTACTACTGGATCACAATGGATGCAGATTGTTGTGCCTATGCCGGGAAGTGCCAGAAATGCCAGATTTATGCAGATAAAGTGCATGTGCCTCTGAATCCTTTGAACGTGATGTCTTCACCTTGGCCCTTTGCAATGTGGGGCATTGACATGATTGGAAAGATTGAACCGACTGCTTCAAATGGCCACAAATTCATCCTGGTAGCTATTGACTACTTCACCAAGTGGGTTGAAGCAGCTTCATATGGAAACGTCACCAGACAAGTGGTATCCAGGTTCCTGAAAAGAGACATCATCTGTCGATATGGTGTACCCGAGCGAATCATTACTGATAATGGTTCCAATTTGAACAACAAAATGATGGCAAAACTCTGTCGGGACTTCAAAATACAACACCACAACTCTTCTCCTTACAGGCCAAAGATGAATGGCGCTGTTAAGGCAGCTAACAAAAACATTAAGAAGATTGTGCAGAAGATGGTGGTTACTTACAAAGACTGGCATGAAATTCCACCATTTTCCTTGCACGGGTATCACACCTCAATCAGAACGTCCACTGGGGAAACACCATATCAGCTTGTGTATGGTATGGAAGCCGTCCTACCGGTCGAAGTTGAGCTACCCTCCTTACGGGTATTGATGGATGTAAAGTTGAATGAGCAGAATGGGTCTGTTCTCGGTACAATCAATTGAATCTGATCGAAGAAAAGAGATTAGCTGCAATCTTTCATGGGCAGCTATATCAGAAAAGCATGAAGAAAGCCTTCGATCAGAAAGTCAGGCTTCGGGAATTCCAAGTGGGAGATCTTGTGCTGAAAAGACTTTTTCCTCCTCATACGGACCACAGGGGCAAGTGGACTCCGAATTACGATGGCCCATTCATAGTAAATAAAGTTTTCTCTGGTGGAGCACTGATGCTCACTACTATGGATGGTGAAGATTTCTTATCCCCTATGAATTCAGATGCAGTTAAAAAATACTTCGCATAAAATGACCCGCTGGACATAAAAAATAGAATGTAAGTCCAGGCAAAAATAAGGCATCCCGGCGAATCAAAAACAGAATAAAAAGACTCGGGCAAAAATTAGGGAAAAAAATGTACACCCACTGAGTTGAAAAGCCACATTGGACAGCTCAGGCAAAAATGGGTATCCCGGTGGATTGAAAACCCGAAAGGGCGATCCACATAAAATAAGGGAGTAGCGAACAACTGCATTCTGAATTCGTCTATATCACGTACAACATGGCAAGTCTCGAAAGGATAAAGCATCGGTCAGAATCAACCTTCTTCAGAAAGCAAGATGAGAAGAACATCAAGGTCATATGGGTCATAAAAAAGGAAGCTCACTGAAGCATCGTCAACAATGCCAGCACTTTTACTTTATCAATTTGTAACAATCCCCTCATTCCAGGGGATCGGTTTCTTTGACTGTATTTGTCAATTCAGGGCACCCAGATTAATAAAATCAGATTTTCAGTCACACCTCGTTTTGTACATTTTTGTTTCGTTTGCAAAATGTCCAGTATCCATGATATAATATTTGCATAAAACCAATGAGCCATTATTATTAAATGCTTGCCGGAAATGTATTTACTCTCTGGAATATCTAACTCCTATGACGGAATCCGATAAGGGATACCTCAGGACACTTGTGCGTTTCTTTGTCTTAAAAAGGTTGCAGGTATTCAAATACGTAACATGGGACAGGCCAAGCATCACCTCCCCAGCACCTCTTCTCCAAGCAGCATCTGAAATGCTTTTTCCCCAACGGAGTTGTCAAAGCCTCCTCATCCCCAGCCAGGATCCCCACAGAGTCCTCTAGGAAGATCTTTCAGTGATCTTTCCTCTCCCAAACAGAGTGTCAGGCCTCCTAAAGACAGGGTAACCATCTCCCCGTAGAGTTCCAGCCTCTACCCAGAAGTGCAATGCCTGAAATTCTCACAACAAAGTGACAAAAGCTTCTTCAGCCCCAGTTGGGTTTCTCATTACAAAGATAGGTCTATCAGTGATCTATTTCCCCAAGTAGAACCATATATCTTATCAGATCTACCGATGATCTCATGCCCAGCTGGGATATCCTCCAAGCAGATCATCCAGAGATCTTCACTGCAGCGGGATCCGAATCCCGGATCGGTTTCTTTTGCATAATCATAGCATTCACATCATTTTCCCCAAAAAGCGTAGCATTCCGTCTAATACGGAGCATTACGGAAAAATCACAAGTCAGGTTCGAACCAGACACCTGTAAATACCAACAGTACCTCATCAGCAATATACAAAATACATCCCTTGCACATAAAAGCCAAAGCGTCCCTTTGCACCCTCAAGTACAAATACTTGTCCATAACATGTTCCTCTCGACACTCGTCTGTGTCATCTCAATCTCCCCACAAAAAACCAGAGCATCCCCTTTGCACCCTCCAACACAAATACATGTTCACATATTATTTCGACGCTCGTCTGTGTCATATCATCCCCCCGCATATAAGCCACCAAACATCCTTTTTTAATACAGAAACCTATATACCCTCTCTTGACACCCGTCTGTGTCTCTGCTCCCCAGCATGGTTGCCCAAACACTTGTTGCAAACCAAACACTTCTTCATAATACGCTCTTTGCGACACTCGTCCGTGTCATCCTATCCCCATAAGTTGCCAGAATACCTTTTTACACTCATAAGTTCATCACTTATACACTTTCTCTTCTGGCTCATACTTCACAATACTTATTTATACAGATACTCGTCCGTATCTTGTATTTTCCCCACAGATTCGACACTCGTGCGTGTTCTTTGTTAACCAGTTGGTACTCGTCCGTATCATCATCTCTGAACACGCGTCAGCGTTTGTTTCTACCGATACTCGTCCGTATCATAGTCTTAAGGATGCTCGTCCGCATCTTTAATCTATACACAGCATCAAAACACTTATACCTTTTATTACTTAACCATAAGCACTCCTCCGTGTTTACCTTTCCCCAGTAGAACAACTTTCTCTTATCCGACATTCGTCCTATGTCGTGATACTTTTGGCAGCCGTACCCTGCCAGGTGATCGTCCTTCACCTTTGGATGACCGTCCCTCGTCCTTTCCCCAACGGAGTCTCCATTATTGGAACCCTTTTCTATCCGAAATTCGTCCTATGTCGTGATATTTAGTAGCCATCCCTTGCTAGGTGATCGTCCTTCACCTTTTGATGATCGTCCTTCATCATTTTATCCGATGGTCGTCCCCATCGTTGATCTTGTTATCTGACATTCGTCCTATGTCATGATACAACCCCGAGAGCATCCGTACCCTGCTAGGTGATCGTCCTTCACCTCTTGATGATTGTCCTTCATCATGCTTATCCGATGGCCGTCCCCATCGTCGACCTTTTCTATCCGACATTCGTCCTATGTCGTGATAAAGAGAAGTCGTCCCCTGCTAGGTGATCATCCTTCACCTTTGATGACCGTCCCTCGTCATTATTTCATTTATTCTTCAACCCGATGGCCGTTCCCATAGTTATTTACTTTTACTTTCCGAGCATGATGGCCGTCCCTGTCATGACCTCTTTATTTCCCCAGCATGGCAGCCGTCCCCGTCATTGCTTTATCCCCAGCAGTCGTTCTCTGCTCGATGGTCGTCCTCCATCGCCTGCACTTCATAATCATATTATACTACCTTTTACAATTTATATCCCTTTTCTTCTTCTACCCAGTGAGTGCAAATTTCGGACTGTCTTTGGTATTCAACCACAAGTTATCTTGTTTGTCTGTTAAGCCAGGCGCTTACATCCTGCATAGCTAACCCATGTTTGAATAGGGGCAGCTGTAAACACCCCAAATTTTCCCTCACTAAGTTCACACCATGGCTTGTTATCTTTCATCTTTGCATTAACATAAGCATACCATCTCATATTGCATTTTTGTTGCATCTGCATAGTTTAAGTTCATCTGCATCTAGGGTTTGTGATCTGAGCAATCCAAGGATCCACTTGAGCCACTCCAAAGGTCTCCAATCATTCCAAGAGGGTCCATGTGTGTTCTATCATCATCTTATATCCCTCAAAGATCAAGGAAGCCAAGAAATCACAAGAACTAGCAAAGCATGGAAGCAGAGCTAAGGTTTCACTACACAGATGACCTAAAATTAGGGTTTTGGTTTCAGAGGCCATAACTCCAATTTTTTTAGTCATTCTTGTTTCCAAAGGTCTCAATATATTATAAGGATCATGTGTACCAAGTTTGATAAAGAAATTCATTATGGAAGTCATTTGTTCACTAGGTAACTTCTTGAGCAAGTCAGAGCAAAACCAGGGCATCTAAGGCCCCCACATTGGAACCAAAGTGGATTTTTCATCAAATTGAAGTTATATGATCTTTATTTGATCATTTAAGTGCTTGGAAGTTCACAAAATTGAAGAAAAGTGAGCTAAACCAAAAGTTGCCAAAAATGGAAATGACTTGTAATGGAAACTTTCCATTTCGGGAAAGTATTTCAACCTCCTCTTTCTCAACCAAAAATGATTCAAATGAAAAATTGTTGGTCATGAAAGTTGTATATTGGATCATTCCCTTTTCAAAAATTAGAAGAACAAGTTCTAATTAATTATGGAACTCAAGTTATGGCCTTTCAAAGTTGGCAAAAATCCTATAATTTTCAAGAATACACCAAAGAGGGATTTTTGCAAAATCACTTGCCAAGCCATTTTGTGACCTCTAATACACTTCTATGCATCATACAAACATAATGTATTGCCTAAAATCATAATTGGCCCAATAATCATCTCATTCTATGCCTTTCACATGAAAAAATCACAAAAGGGGCCAAACTTCATAAAAATTGCAAAATGATACACAACCATGCTTCCACTTGCTGAATCACCACAAAACCAATTCCATGGCTCTCCTTGATCTTTGTTGAGCCAGGACAAGCCAAAAGCCAGCTGCAACATGAGCCCATACCTCAAGTACAAGTTTTGTTGACTTTTTGCAAGAGAGCCCATACCAATCACCATAGGCCACAACAACTTCTCTGACCTATCAAAGCTTGTTAGGTGGACAAAATGCAAGCCATAACACAACACAAGCCAGCCTGAATGCTCAGAATCATCATGCTCTCAAAAATCACCCCAAAAGAAAAAGCATTCGAAACTCACAGCACACACACTCAAACTCAAAACTTCCTTCATCAATCAACTCAGCATCACAAGAGGATCATTTCCCACTCTTCATTGCATCCAAAACGCCCCCAAAATTGAAACACGATTTCTGGCCAGTTGAAAAACAACCATTCAAACCAGCCATTATAAACTTCCTCCAAGTATCAAAGCTTCATCAGGAGGATCATTAGAGTCGTTTTGAACCAAAGAGGAGGCCAGATAACTCATATTGAGAAAGCTTCACTTCAGGTGTCCTCAAGAACAAATTTTCCAGAAATATAATTTTAGGTTATAGAAATGTTATGTATGCTTTGCTGATCATCATGATCTATTTGGTTTTGAAAATGAGTGAGAAACAAGCATGTATGAAGCTTCTGAAATTTTTGCATATTTTCCGTTTGCCTTTGATTCATGATCTTGAGTGAAAATAAATGGATTTTGTTGCTGGATTCGTGTTTAGGGTCGTTAGGTGAGTGATTCTGGAGAGTTAGGGGGTCTGGGGTGGCCTAGGGTGGAAGTTAGGGTGAAGAGCTGGCCGGAGAAGATGACCGGAGCTCTTCTCCGGCCACCTGAGAGTCATTAAGAGGTTAATTAGGGTTTAGGGTTAGTTTGAATGATAACCGTAGGATCTTGCTTACCCGCGTGTTTGGATGGCTCAGATTGCCTCATTAAACCCTAATTCTCATTTAATTAGTTAATTAGAATTAATTAAATTAAATTAACTCAGAGTGAATCTCAGCCACTCATTTGCGCGCTAGTCAACATCTTCTTCCCCGGTTTAAATCCTGTCCATTGGATCAGCCTACTTTCTTTTATTTTCCTTTTTATTTCATTTTAGATCCATTTATTTTGTACCATTTATTTAAAATACTTAAAAAATTCCAAAAATAATTTCCTTCTGCATTTTTAATTCAAATATTTTTCTCCACCCAAAAACATTTTTAGTTTTATTTTTTGCATTAAAAAACCATTTTAAAAATATTTAAATGTTTATTTTAATTAATTAATGGAAATTAATTAATTAAAATACCATTTAGGTTTCTAAAAATTCCAAAAAAATTCACATTGCATCTTAGGACATTTAGAAACATTGTCAAACCATTCATACAAATTTATTTTTGGTTTTGAACACTCTTTGACATTTTTCTTGAATTTAGGGTTCATAAAAATCCCTTTTTTGAACCCAAACTTCAAGAATTCTTTTCTGCCTAACCATGAAGGGTTTGACATTGATTCTTTTTGCATAGATCTTTATATAGCATGTAGTGTCTAGCATTTTTTTTTCACAAATTTATCTTTCATTTTACATTTGATTTGCATTTTCCCTCTTAAGGTACCTTAAAACCCTAGATAACTTAGAAAATTCATAACTTTCTTTAGGTTAAGAGTTAGACCTCGTCCTTTGGGGTGTGATATCATATGGGGTTAGGGTTCCTTTGAGTTCATTTGCAATTTTTATCTTATGATTTGCTTCTGTTTTTGACTTTTGCATCTCATCCTTTCATATAACCCTAATTTTGCATCTTCACTTGCATTCATCTTGCGTATGCATCCATATATGAACTTTCCATGACATTTCATGCATTCACATGTCATATTAGACATATTAAGACATATTAGAATCATGCTTGATCATTTCTTTATTCATTTTCCATGATGTGCATTCATTTCATTCCATGAACTTTCATGTGCTTTCAAACTTCAAAGTATGCATCCTTTGCATTCCATATCTTGTATGAACATTCATAACACTTGACATGCCTTTGCATCATCTCATAGCATCATTTGCATCATGTATATGCTTCTGGTTTTGGTTTTACCTTTGCATACATTTCATTTTCATATCATTTCTTTCCTTTATGCTAACCTTTTCAGGTGGTAACTGTCGCTCCCCGGATTTCCATCCTGGTACAAACGCGAAAGTGGCGCGGAAAAAGAATAGAGTCGCCAGCCAAGCATTTTTATCCCGAAGAAAGGGAATGGTAATGCTGCACAAACCAGAAGAAATAAGAGGAAGGACACAGGTCCTGCGAACCAAAGAGACTGAGCTCGGGAGTCGGTTACGACCTAGGAAGGTATTAGCACCCAGATCGTCCGCCGTACCCGACGGGATCCACGCTTACAAAAGAAACTGTTTCAAAGGGTGAGGGTATGAAAGCTGCAGCAAAGAAAATGAAAATAAAAAGGAACTGGAACTGGAAAAGAACTAAAATAAGAAACAAGGAGAAAAAATGTAGGGAAAATAAAGATTGTGCTCGAACGGGCCCTACCCCGCTGCCTACGTACCTCATCAGGATAATGAGGATCAGAGATGCCGTAGTTCCCCTAACTAGGGGTGGCAAGGAAGTTTCTTGTGAATTAAGGCTTGAACTGCCTATGCCATTGCTCAGGTGTTGCAGACTCGGACGACGAGTGCGTAACCGTCTTGCAAAGTGACAAGTAGGAGCAAGTTCGCGTACGGAGCGAAGGAGATGAGAAAAGATTTCCCGAAGGAAAGACGCTTATTGTTTGTTCAGTGTTTTTTAGAAGCTTTTATGAGTGAAAGTTTGTATAGGTGAGTGTACCTAAGTCTTACTCAATGGGATGTGTACATCTCACATCATCCCGAAATGGAATGCGCAAGAGGCACACCTATCTATGGAGGAAATCCCCAAAGCTAGTCCCATAAGTGAAGGCTTAAGCACACTGGCCTATTACCATTATTAAGTATTTTTGTGGTTTTTTGGTTAAGAAGTGTTTTTTAGCTTTTCTTTGTGAGGTACTCATGCTAAGACCTATCCACCACGAGTGATGACTCACACCTCGCCCCGAAATGGAACGCGTGCAAGTATCTCATAGCAAAGTCTCATGTCACATGAAAGTACTCAACCTTTATTAAGTGAATTAAAATTGAATTTGAAGATGAGAAGATAAAGCACCAAAGGATCACAAAGGTAAACTCTAACGGGAAAAGTCTAATCCTAATATTCACATGCTCGGATGGTCCTAGGTTAGTGAGGCTCACTATCCTAATGAAGGAGAAGAAAAGAAGAAGATGAAAGGAGAAGCACCATGGTGGCCTAAGCACACCTCAAGTCGAGAATGAATAAGAGAAGATGAGGAAGAAGAATTGGATGAAATAGGAATAAGATAAGGAAGATGAGAATGCGGTAGGAAGATAATCAGACAATGCACAAACAGAGCCTACACCAGTAGGACTTCCAGATGCAGCAGCATGCAATAAGATAAAATCAGGCCTTAGCGGTACCTAACGGAGAAGGTTCGTTGCCTCTTCAGTAAGCGCAAGAAGAAATATCAAGATTTACACAATTAATTCCAGTAAGACTCAAGTGTTCCACATCATAAAACTTTCAAAGCGCCAATGGAAACAAGCAAGATTGGTCAGAAACCAATTATCCAAAAGGTCCATCAAGATAGATAACCGTGTCCAGGGAATAATCCATTAAGTGTCACAAATTGTATCAAGAATTTCACGAACAATCAACATCAGGATCATTATCCAGAAATATCTCCATCATCGAAATTAAGCAATGGACCTACAAAACATCAAACCAAACTAGAACCAAAGTCAAATAAAATTCTATTTCAACTAAACTGAATTAAAAAATATAAAAATAAAACTAAATTAAATTATAATTAATAATTACATTTAACAAAACTATCTCAAAGATTTAACACAAGATTAAACTAAACTTAAATTAAACTTAAACCAAAACTAGAATAAAAGATAATCAAACTCTAATCCAGAATTAAAAATCTAACTAAAGTTCTGACCAAAGTTAAACGAGAATTGAAAATTATTAAACAAAAAATTAAGCAACAACAAAAAGAAAGAAAAAGAAAATAGAAATAAGGGGGGGGGGATGTCGCTGGATATAGTATGAGGAGGAAGATCATGGGCTTTGCCCATCAGCAACACCAAAACCCAGATCTGCCTTAAACAATAAAATAAAATAAAAAATTAATAAAATATGAATGAATTGGTCAGCATAAAATTATTAAAATAAAGACAATCAACGCAAATCAGGATCTCAGGTCACAAATTGAAAACAAATCCTCTTCTTCTCGAGAAAGTCGCCGACGGTACGCTATTCTTCTTCTTAAAAATAGATCGCGGGGCAAAGCGTCACGCCGCCATCACCAACAACGTTCAACGTGCCTCGTCTTCTTCTTAAACCACCAACGGCTGCATTTTGGCCTCTTCCGAAGTCAACAAAAACACGGCGAAAAGAATGCTTGCGACGATAATTAGCAATCGGAGAAGGTCTTCACGGCGGCTCGCTAAAATCAAAGTCTCGATGCCTTTCTCCAATCGAATTCGGAGATACTCTTGTCCCTGTCTCGCCGACGAAGCTTCAAGCTCGACTCAGAAAACCACATCCTTCTCACAGCAACAAAATCGTGACGAATCTGTCTCTCTCAAAGGTTTCAAAAACTCGTGTTCAGATCTCCTTCTCAGGTATTTGGGTATTTGGCTTCGATTTGATGGCGGTACACGATTTGGTTTTGGTTTGTCGTCTTTTTCTCATTCTCTCTTCTCATGATTTATGTGCTATGTTTTGGTTGTTGTGGTTTTGTTTTGTTGTTGTTGCGATTGGATGAAGTGTTGAAGAGAGGTTATGGTGAAATGTTTGTGTTATTGAAGCCGTAGCGGTGATAGTTGGAGAAAAGTGAGGTTGGTACGTTGTGGTTTGGTGTTAGAAAGAAAACAGGGTCCGAATTTGTTGTTATGGTGTGAAGAAAATTGAGGGAGAGGATTTGGAAGGTGGTGTTGAAGGTTCGGTGAATAATGAGGTCAAGAGGCCAGTTTCGGTGGTGGTGATTGTTCTGTTGATGGGTCTGTGTTTGAGGGTGTGGATTCGGTTGAAAGAGGGGTTGTTGGAGGAGGTTTTGGTGAAGAAGCGTTATGAAAATATTGTGAGGTGGTGTCGTGAAGGAGAGGTGAAGGGTTTGATGACGTTTTGTTGCTTCTGTGAAAAAATCTTCTTATATGAAAAAGTTGTTTTCTGTTTTGTCCACTTCAAATCTGGTGTAGTGTGTAATGCGTTGTGTGAAATTCGCCTTGTTATTGTGCATGGTGTGGGCCAACTATTGCCTTTGGAATTGGCTGCAAGTTGCGTATTGTGCGTGAATCATTTTGCCGATTGCAGGAAGAGTGTGATGTGCGTGTGTTTTTCGTTGTATGCTGTGAGGAAAAGCGTATATGGTTTTGGTGTGAGAAGCAACGCGTTGTTGCGTGACTTTTCCGTGAGTGTGCTGTGAATCAAATCATGTTAGCTGGCCATGCGTTTTCTTTTGTGAGTGGTAGGGTCAGTATTATGCTGTTGTTGTTTCTTGTGTGGGGTCAACGTGATTTGGGAGTGGAATGGAATGAGCCTCAACTGAGTCAAAAAGAAACGACTTTAAAGAATGATATAAAAAGATAATGGTTCTAAAAAATGGTTATATGAATAAATTTGTATAATAAATTAATTAATGAAATTAAGAAAAAGGTTTAATGGCTTTTGAAGAAAGAAAATGGCTTGGTTTTAGAGATGAATTAAGGAAAAATAATTAATGAATTAATGAATAAAATTTGTAATTGGGTGAAATTTGGATAAAAGAAAATGGACAAAATATGGAAAATGAATTTGAATGAATAAAGAGTGGATATCGAAATGTGGTTAATAATCGAATAATGGACAGGAAATTGGTCGGGGGATCTAACCAATGGAAAAGAATTGGTTCTAAAACTTTGAATTTGAAATGGTTATAAGAACTTGTAAGAACTCTTAACACACATCTTGAAACTCACCCCATCAACCAAACTCGAACATTCTTCCCGCAATTTCTGATAAAATGAAACTCGCGAACCATTGAAGTAACTCATAACCAAAATAACAACTCTCTGAATTGATCATCCTTCAAACCTTTGAATCCGTCTGAAACACTATTTTGGGAAAATAAATCCACAGTTGCACCACTAATGGACCAATATACCAAAATGAACCTGATTTCTTAAACTAATCCTTACATGAACCACTTTGATAACTTGAAGAACCTTACACAACACCATTTGACTTTAAACGCACATTAGCTGAGAAATAGTCCACTGATGAAGCAGAAATCCATAGTGGCGAGCCAGATGAATCGGTGAATAGTCCTTGCAGACGTGAACCCCTGAAGACCACTAAATAAGGGAAATAAACCCTAATCTAGTGACATGAGTACCAAAAGATGGTGCCATTGATGGTTGCATAACCAAAACCTTGAGTTCGCCTGATAATCCGCAAATAAAGCGTGAGACCCTAATCCTCAGAAAATCTCGATCCCATGTCTTATGAAAATGGTATGCAAAATGCGTATGAATGCAAAACGAAAAGCCAACACAGACTAGAAAAGCCAGAGGGCAAATTTGGGGTGTCTACAGTAAGTAATTTGAGAAATGAATTTTCCTTCACTTCTCATTTCTCTTCATCCTTTTCTTATGCATCCTTGCTGCATTTTTATTTTCCTTAGAGTGAGCTTGCTCATTCATGTTCATAATTCACCTTCTTTCTCCAAATTACTTATCTTCTTCAGTGAAGTAAGTAACTTATTTCTTCTGCTTCTCCTCCTTTCATCTGCTTCTTCCATTGGTGGCTTCTCTGAAGATCTCTTGCAAGCCTTACAAACCATAGGAACATCCAAGAATGACAATAATTAGGGTTGATTAGTCCCCCTTTAGCTTTTACCTTTATGTCTTATTTGTGTCTCTCTTCTCATCTTATCATTAGAGACTAAACCTTTAAGGCTTTAAGACTTTGTGATTAGGGTTATGCCTGCATCCTTCTCTTAGGATGGAGTGTATAACTTTAATCCTAAGTGTTAAACCCTTAATTTGTTTAAACCTCGTAATCAATCCATCTTAATAATCACTAAGACAATAGCTTGTAACTTGGGCCTTGCATTAGGGTTCTAATTCTTCCTTTATTGGTTAAGAAGGACTAACCCTAGTGTTAATGGACAAGTCCCCCTCAAGTTGTCCTACAAACCATAAAATCCACTTCTTAATCTTACCCTTAATTAAAATCCACTTTAATAAAGGCTTGTTTTGTCATGAGGTTAATCCCAAATCATGGATTAAGTTGAGGTATCTTCCTCGGCTTAAGTGTGCTCATCTATTAACCTTCTATTAGGATGGTGTAATGGGTTCACTAATCTTTGATTATGGCTTAAACTCATTACCTAACACTAAAAAAAACACAAAAACATCAAAATAATCACAAGTAGGTTAATGATCTTAATCCTACATCATCATGGTAATTAAGTTTGAGGTGCTTATCTCATACTTAAGGTATTCTCATTATCCCTAATCAAAGGGAGGATATGATGAGTTTACTAACCCTTGGTTTAGGCATAAGCTCATTAACTTATGCAAAAACACCAAAAACAAATAAAAGATTGAAAACACAAAAACAAACAATAATCGTCTCTTTCGGGATTCTTTTCTCATCACACTCATTCATGAACGAGAACTTGCTTCTTCCGTCTAATGCAAGACAGTTAGTACTCGAGCCAGACGAGTCATACACTTGAGCATAGACAAGCAAGCAGTTCACAAGTCAATTTATCTTCCAGTCTCTTTGAGTCGAACTATGGTGTTCTATCTTCCTCATTGCACGAGAGGATATGTAGGCATAACTTAACTGCTATCGAACAAAAGTCTCTATGTCTTCCCCGTCTTTCAGCATTCTCTTTTAAGCCTCATTCCTGAGCACTCACTTTTTGCACTGACACTTGTACATTTCTTCTACAACTTTTGCATACAGATAGCACATACACTACCCCTTTAAACACTATCTTTCAAGCGTGGATCCCGTCGAGTACGACGGACAATCTGGGTGCTAATACCTTCCCAGGTTGTAACCAATCCACTTTCTCAATTTCTCTGGTTCGCAACCGTCTTATCCATATCTTTCTAGGTTTATGCAGCATTACCTTTCCTTCGGGATAAAAATGCCTAGTTGGCGACTCTATTCAGTTCACTTCATTTCTCCTTTCGCCGACCGTTCGCACTTGTATCGGGATGCAAATCTTCGGGAGCGACACTAACTCCCCTGCTCTAGCCTACCTGATATAGTCATCCGTCTTCTCAATCTTGGTTAAGTGCTCAATCCGGAGCTTCTCTAACCTCTCATTATCTAGACGGTCGTCATTCCTCTCCCAGAGGGTCTTCTTCAAAGCCTCAGATAGCTGGGTATTTCTTTCCTTTAGTTTCTCAAACTCCTCCAAACTGACAGTAGCTGCAGGTTGCACTGTTGAAGGTCCAGGTGCATCTTCTAAGGTGAATGGCATCCGGGTGATCTGTGCCCTGGTACGGTACCAATCAAAATATTGTGCTGAGGCTATATTGTTGCATTTGCCAAGGATGGCTGTCCCCTTAGTCTGGATGTTGTCCCAGGCCCAGGTTGCCTGTCTGACAATAGCAGAGTTGTACTGGATGTCACAATAGAGGGTTTCAGTGAAGTCTTTCCCTCTTGGAGGATGAACCAAAGCATACCCTAATTGTCTCTTGAAAAGCAAAGGGTTGTAGTTGATGTAACCTTTTACTCCAATCAATGGCACTTTAGGATATTGCCCACATTTAGTAATGATGTTTTTACCCTTGGTGCTCTGAGTGCACCATCTGATGTCTTCGGATGTAAGGGCAATCAATCTCTTAGCCCGGTTCCTTGGCTGATGAGGGTTCAGAAAAGTGTCAGACTTTGGCAAATGTCTTAACAACCAACAGTAATAGAGGGGAGCACAAAATCTAACCAGTCTTCCTCTTTGCTTCTCATTCCTTTGGTGTACCGAGTAGTAGAAGTCTCCAAGCAGGGTAGGAACTGGGTTCCTCAATAAGAATAGGTGAATAACATTCTTGCTTACAAATTTTGGCTCATCTGCAAACAAGATAACTCCATATATGCTGAGTGCCAAGAGTGCACAAACAACATCCCACTTCCCTATTGCAGTATGTAGGGTGGCCTGGGAATACAAAAGTCTAAGTGAAGGCTTGGAACCCCAGCCTTGGTGGTCATGCTCTGATTAATGAGGGAAGGCTCCAAGTGCAATTCCCTAGCTATGTCTTCATTCTTTAAAGCAACCATCTCATGGTTGAAAGGAATCCCTCTCCTGATAGGAACTCCTAACAACATGGAAAATTCTTCTAGCAGAGGTCCCAACTGAAAATCAGAGAATGTGAAGCATCTGAGAGGAGGATCATAAAACTGCAGGCAGGTGTTAATCATGCTCCTCTAGGATGCATCCAGGTCCATGATCATGTCCAATATGCCTCCATAATGTTCTCTGAATAATGGGACATGATCAGGAGTAATGAGAGACTGGATCTGTCTGATTCCTATCAGGGTAGGCTCAAAGAAGTGGTATGTGATGTTGCTCTTTCTGGAAGTGTCCATGCTGATAATGGATGTTGGTGAAGGAACAGAGGAGAAACTACTGATGAAGGTCACTGAAGAAGATGTTGAAGAAGAGTCTCTGATGAAGATAACTAATGGAGAGAACTGGAAAGAATCTCTGGTGAAAATGCTGGTGGAGAATCTCTGATGAAGATGCTGGTACAGATAACTGAAGAAGTCTGAGCAGCAGAACAGGTCAAAACCAAACCAAAGATAATAAGGTGGATACCCTGTAAAACAAATAGTAAAATGTTAAATGATGCAAGATGATGTATGCAGAATGATATGCAAAGGGTTTGTGATCAAGTGTTGGATCTGTTTATCTGCCTTGATAGGGTCCATGTGTTCATAAGTCCAGATGGAGCCTTAGAAAACCAGTAACCAGGTGGGGGACTCAAATAAAGAGTCACAAATCCAGGGTTTCATACGAACTGTCCAAAGTGATGCATTCTTAAAAAAAATCTAGTAACAGGGTATAATGAGGCCAAGGGTTCCTGCAAACCTGTAAACATCCCAACCCCCTCACATGTAATGTTCTAGAACAAGGATCCTCAGACTTGGATTAGTTATGAGAAGTGTAAACACTTCTAACCCGAAGGTACAGTGTTTATAATAACCATAAAAGATCCTCCTCTAATTCACCTCAGATGCTGAAGGTCATAAAAGGTCATCCAGACTTAGCAGGCTTCCCAGATAGCCCTAGTACTACTGGAAATCCGTAGCACAGAGTTCTCAAGAAGAAACCCATGTCTGAACCGTGTTTCATATTCCCGCACCAGAACGAAATGGAATGGGAAAGAATATGAAGCCATTCTAGCCTATGTGTCACTAAAGTCCCCGGTATTAAACCTTAATCACTCAATGATCCCCACCCACCAAAATAGACAAGAGATCCAGCACCAATGATATGATAGTAGTATGAAATGCATTAAATAAAGCAACAAACAGAAAGCAAACAAGCGCCAGACAGAAAGCAATAAATAAAGCAACAAACAAATAAGCACAAGTAGCACATAACACCCCCGTAAACACAAATCAAACAAGCGCTAGGAGGAACCCACAAAAAGAACCAGAAGCCCTGGTTGCAGTATAAGGGTCCCCAGCAGAGTCGCCAAGTTGTCGCTCCCGAAGATTTGCATCCCGGTACAAGCGCGAACGGTCGGCGAAAGAAGAAGATGAAGTGAAGATGAATAGAGTCGCCAGCTAGGCATTTTTATCCTGAAGGAAAGGTAATGCTGCATAAACCTAGAAAGATATGGATAAGACGGTTGCGAACCAGAGAAACTGAGAAAGGGGTTGGTTACAACCTGGGAAGGTATTAGCACCCAGATTGTCCGTCGTACTCGACGGGATCCACGCTTAAAAGATTGTGTTTAAGGGGGTAGGTGTATGTGCTATCTGTGTGCAAAAGCTGGAAAAGAATGTACAAGTGTTAGTGCAAAAAGGAGTGAAATGCACATGAACTGAGGCTTAGAAAGAATGCTGAAAGAGGGGGAAAACACAGAGACTTTTTTTCGATAACTGTTAAGTTATGCCTACGTACCCTCGTGTGCAATGAGGAAGTCAGAACACCGTAGTTTGACTCAAAGAGACTGAAAGATAAATTGAAAGGTGAACTGCTTACTTGTCTATGCTCAAGTGTATGACTCGTCTGGCTCGAGTGCTAACTGTCTTGCATTAGACGGAAGAAGCAAGTATTCGTTTATGAAGGAGAATGATGAGAAAAGAATCCCGAAGGAGACAATTATTGTTTGTTTTTGTGTTTTCAGTCTTTTATTGGTTTTGGTGTTTGCATAAGTTAATGAGCTTAAGCCTAAATCAAAGGCTTGTAAACTCATTATATCCTCCCTGATTAGGGATAATGAGAATACTTTAAGTATGAGATAAGCATCTCAACTTAATTGCCATGATGATGTAGGATTAAGATCATTAACCTACTTGTGATTATTTATATGTTTTTGGGTTTTGTTCAGTGTTAAGTAATGATTTTAAGCCATAATCAAGGATAAGTGAACTCATTACACCATCCTAATAGAAGGATGATAGATGAGAACACTTAAGCTGAGGAAGATACCTTAACTTAATCCATGGTTAGAGATTAAATTCATGACAAAACAAGCCTTTATTAAATGGGTTTTAATTAAAGATGAAATTAAGAAGTGAGTTTTATGATTTGTAAGACAACTTGAGGGGGACTTGTCCATTAAACACTAGGGTTAGTCCTTCTTAACCATAAAGGAAGAATTAGAACCCTAATGTAAGGCCCAAGTTACAAGTTAATGTCTTAGTGATTATTAGATGGATTGATTAAGAGGTTTAAACAGATTAATGGTTTAACACTTAGGGTTAAAGTTATACACTCCATCCTAAGAGAAGGATGTAGGCATAACCCTAATTCCAAAGTCCTAAAACCTTAAAGGTTTAGTCTCTAATAATGAGATGAGAAGAGAGACACAAAGAAGACTCAAAGGTAAAAACTAAGGGGGACTTATCACAACCCTAATTATTATCATTCTTGGATGTTCCTATGGTTTGTGAGGCTTAAGAGGAGAAGTCTTCAAGGAATCCACCAAGGAGAAGCAAGATGAAAAGAGAAGGAAGCAGAAGAATAAGTTACTTACTTCCTAAGAAGATAAGTAACTTGAAGAAAGAAAGGAAGAGGAACATGAAATTCTGGTATGACAGACTCAGATGTCGAATATGATGTTGAGACATCTTATCTGTTACTTATAAACATGGTAAGGCATACATATCAGTACTTAAATAATTCTGATATATCAGAGTCAAACATGCTTCAGGATGTTGGGACATCTGATAGGACATTCAGTTCAGGTACTGCATAAAACATAAAAGATATAAAGAACACAGCAGAATTGTTGACCCAGTTCAGTGTATCTCCACACTTACATCTGGGGGCTACCAAGCCAGGAGGAAATCCACTATAAGTAATATTAATTCTAGACTTAAACCACCCTGTTTAATCTTTCACTTAATAACTACCCAATGCAATTTCTACCTAAGACACAACTTAGATATGAGTACCCTACTCACTCCCCCTCAATCACACAGTGATCTTTTACAATGATTAATAAAATTGAAGTCACACTTCAAACACAACAGCTTGATCTTACTTAGAAGTTTCAATCAAGACACAATACTTCTCTTGCTTACAAGCTTCGAGAATCACAAGTGAAACAGCCACAATAGAGTTACTTGTTACGCACGGCTGACACAAGGACACAACCCTAATAATGTTTACATTTTCGGTTGATTGGGTTGATTCCTAAACTAGGTTACAAGGTTTCTTTTATAACCTATTCCCAACTGGATTTGGGCCTAAACAATCACAACAATAGCTGCTACAAATATGCAGAAAAAATCTGCTACAAATATTCCAAAAGATCTTCAACTCCTAAAATATCTCTAAATATAGAAACCTATATTTTTCAATATTTGTCTTCAATTTAAATTGAGTCTTTAAGATCTTCTAAATCAGCACCACATATGATTGCATAATATCTCCAGAATATTTTGCATAATTCAGATCTGATAAATCCAATGTCATCACCTTGAATTAGGGTTAGTTAGTTTGCTACCTCCTTAATTCAAGGTGAATTAGTTATTCTGTTATACTGAAATCAGATAACTAATCTCCCTAAAGATGCGCCTTGTATTGCTTATCTCTTTCCAATTAATTCCAGATAGATTCCCCTGAATTTACTCAGTTCTGTTATGCATTAATTAATTATGGTAGCAGGTCTGAGATGTCACAACATCTGTTGGGACATCCTGAAAAACTGAACTTACTTCATTTACTGATACAATGTCACAACATCTGATGTGACATCCTGTAAACTGAACTTATTCCATTAACTGATACAATGTCCTAACATCTGGTGTGACATCCTGAACTAAGTTCAACACTTCTTGTTTGATATTTATATGTAACATATGACAGTAATGTTGTCATGACAGTTGCAGATGTTTCAACATTTTCTTTGACATCTGTCATGACATTTGCAGATGTTTCAACATCTTCTTTGACATCTGTCTGTAACATATGACAGTAATTCTGTCATGACATTTGCAGATGCTTCAACATCTTCTTTGACATCTGTCTGTAACATATGACAGTAATTCTGTCATGACATTTACAGATGTTCCAACATCTTCTTTGACATCTGACTGTAACATATGACAACATCTGTTGGGACATCCTGAATTAAGTTCTTATACTCTGTTTGATAATGTCCCAACATCTGATAGGACATTCTGAACTGAATTCAACATCTTCTTTGACAACTTCCTTAATCATGTCTTGACTTGTTCTTCCAGAGTCTATACCATGTTAATTTAACATATGGAACTTCTTATTCAACATTTTCCAGCCATATTAGTTTTACCAAACATAATGCCAATCATAAAATAATAGCATTAACAATCTCCCCCTTTGACTTATTTTGGCTAAAACTAATTTACATACAGGTGTAGTAGTACCTTATGTAGAAGTTCCTTAACATCACATCTTCATATCAGACCTCACACTATTACTTCTCCCCCTTTTTAGCCATAAAAAGACAAAGGTACCATAATAAAAATAGAGGTATATAATCTCCATAAGCTTGAAACACACACAAGCTTCACAATTCCTCAAGAATCAAACATAAACTGCAGAGAGCAGCTTTATATAATATATCCTTCTAGACTCTTAGGATTCTCCTTATCTGGTTAAGGTATTACTCCCCCTTAACACCACAAAATCAAGTGCACATACTTGTAACACACTCCCCCTATCTAGGATACTCCATGCTTCTCTGTACATTGATGAAAGGAAAACATAAGACGCATCTTCATGTCTTCAAGAGCTCCCTCTCTATTCAATTCCCAATCGAACACATTCACTTCTTGTACCAAAGCATACCTGATTCCTTTCTGGGTTTGTAGTTACCACAGACTACACAAGATGAACATCTTCTAGCACACAGGTTCTTGACACTAAGCCTTTACACACCAAAGGCCATACAATCCAGATAAAACACATCCAAACTAATTATGAAATTAGAATGAATGTCCACAAACAAACTTCCAAGCAATCAATACCTGATATACTTCTGGTGGATCAACAGAGATGTGCTATTCAGTTGAGGCCTTGTGCTGATCCTCAGATGCTTCTTCATCACAATTATTGAAGGCCTTTTTCTGGTCCTCAGATGTTTCAATATCTATTGGGACATCCTGTTGAGCAGGAGTGTCCTTTGCAGCCTGAGTTTGTTGATCTTCTTGTGGGGCTGGCATAGTGTTCAGAGGGATAGATATGCCACTTACCACTCTTTGCTCAGATAGGATCTTGGTTACCAACTCCTTTATGGAATCATCCACATATTCAGAAGCTTTTGGAGTGTTGTACAATGGTGAAGGTATGCCTTTGGTCTTGCTGAAAACTTGATCTTTTTGGAGTTCTTGGCTTTTTAGCATGAGGAACACTTCCAGTCTCTTCTACATGTTTCTTCCAATATAGATCATCTACTTCATCATTCTCCCATATGATTAGGTAGTCTAATAATAGAAACCATGTAGATAAACACCCCAGATAATGTACTAACACTTAGTTAGAACATTTTTTCATACACCAAGACCTTATCACCATGATCCTAGATGTGCTCCACCAACTGGACTTACTATAGCATAGTAATCCAAGAACTGAAAATCTTCAACTACACTGTGCCACCAGTTAGAATCATAAATCCAGAAAGAGTGATAAACTCTCATCCACCTTCAAGAAGAATAAATCCTCTTGAGTCTTCAACTCATCACTCCTCTGCCCAAGAGCAATTTGTTCCAAGACAATCCTCAAGAACAACCAGCTGCCACACTCTGATTATCTTGATTCTTCAAATCCACTTTAAAGATCAACCAATTACCACATTTTGATAACTTTCTTTATGAATCCTCATATGAAAAAGCCAATTGCCACTTTTGTCTTCTTCACGTTTATAATAAATCTTCCAAAGATATCCTGATCAAAAAAGTTGATCTTCACCAATTAGACTCTGATGTTGAACTAGATGTTTAAACATTATTAGCCCACATCCATCTGTTAAATTCAGTTCCTTCTTCTGCCACTTGAAAGAACCTCCTTCCTTTATAGAACAAGAGTTCCATGCTCTTATAGACTTGATTTATCCATCAAGTTTGAGTAAACAACCTCCATTCTATTGGTTTTGCAGAAGTTCTTACCAATAACACATATTGATGAGAAACTTCCAATGTTTCTCCAAAGTCTTCAAACCTGCCACTGTCTGATTATTCAGAAGGAATAGTTAAGAACTACACCTCAAAACTATACCAAGGATGCCACCTTTCCTTGAGTAAGGCAGTCTAAATAAATTTATGATATCTCCACCTATCTTAACTCCATGATGAACATTCTGGACTACACCTAGATCAGAAATAAACCAATCCAAGTAGTCACCAAGATTATGATATGTTCATGGTCTTTCATCTCCATCTTCAGAATCAACAATATCCAGACAAGTTCTTGCCAAGAAACTTTCCAAAAATACATAACTCCTGTCACACAAGACTGAAGCCAATGCTACAGCTTATGCAATACCTCTCCCATGATTCTGCACAAACTCTGATGATAAGATGTTCCAACATCTTTTTGAACATCACCAATCTTGAATCACAAGGATAATCAATCAAATATTTGTGAATTCCACAAACAACAATTGATCTTAAATCCTTGTATAATACCTTATCAGATAGTTCTACACAATCTGATCTTTTACTTTTGAAGGATTTTAAGGTTAGCTCCAGATAAGATTAGCAAGATCTCCTCATGTCATGGATAAACAATACTCCAGCTGAGCATGTACTCCACTAATTCTCAATTTCACACCCCTGAGGAACATACAAAGAGCACAACTGATAAATATCCACACTTGATTTTATATTCCAAAATAGATGCTCTTAGTTTGCTTACTACAAAGGGTTTATACTGCCACTATCCATGACTAGTAGTGGAAGAGACTACCAGTTCAACAACCATTCTGATCAGACTTCCCAATATGACATTCTTCCCTTGCTTCTAGCAATTGTTGGTCACATTGCTAGCTTTAATTATGACCAAAGTCATGCATTTATCACCCACATTTGTAAATACATTTAGAAGCTTCTTCATCTTCAGATTCACCATCAGATTCATCAGTATTCTGAGCAACCTCTTCCAGCTCCAGCCTTTGAAATACTTCCTCAAGCTTTTTCTTCCTGGCATCCAGATTTTTGCAAGTGTTCTTCAGATCTGCAATCAAGGCAGCTTTGGATATGGGAGTCTTTGCTTTTGAAGGTCCAGCAGATGTCCTAGTGGAAGCTTCAACATCAGCAGCATGATGGCTCAAGAAAAGTTTGTAATGGAAGGCCAGAGGACTTTTTCTTTTGCATACTGAATCCTTCTCAGTGAGGATACCTGGATACTGGCTTAGTATGATTCCACATAGCAGAGAGGGAAAAGCAATGGGAATATTTGTTGCTGATGTTCCTGCATGCTTTAGGGTTTGATCAAAGATGTAAGCCCCAAAGTCCAGCTTTGTTTGGGTGCCCACAACATATATGAATCTGCCCAATCCAGTTGCTATTGAAGAAGTATGGTTGGTAGGGACCCTGTTTACAGTGCCAATCCTATGCAGCATTGCATACTTCCTTGTTCGCAATCTAACATAAAGTTTGCCCTTGACTGGCCAAGCTTTGACTTGATTGGCAGTAATGACCTTGCACACCTGGTTATCTGTCTTACCCAGCTCATTAGGTCCATCAGATTCTTTCCCTAGATAATGGTTGATAACCCTAGGAGAGAATTCCACACATCTCCCTCTTACATAGACTTTTCTGAATTCATTTGATTTACCTTCAGCACAGTCCTCTTGTAGGTTGACACTGAATTCCTTGACTAGCAACTCATAGCAAGGTGAAAAGTTTGATACTGTTTTGAATAAACCAGCAGAAGAAATTAGGTCAATTACCTCAGTGCACTCAAGTGCATTGCTGCCCAGCTCTCTTTCAAGTGCTACCCTTCTTTGGTATACAAATTTCCATCTGCTCACACTTGACACATGATGGAATGAAACATTGTCCAGAGGAGCTTTTGGAACAATAGAGGTGGACCTTGAGGGTGCTGGTTTCTTCTTTGGTTGGGATGTTGGAACATCCTCTTCAACATCTGAATCTGGTGGAGTTACAGCTTTCCTCTTTTGGGTATTCACCTTGCTCCATTGTTTAGTAGGACCAAATACCACTTTGGCCTTGTCTTTCTTTGGATTAGGCTGCTTCTTTTCAGGAGTTGAATGTCCTGCAGTCTTCTTTTCCTTTCTAGCCCTAAGCCTTTTGGCTATGCTAGGGTCCACAGAAGCAATGATCTCTGTGTCAGAGTCATTATCTAAGTCTTCAACATGTAGCATAGATGCCTCCTCTTCCAGGTTAGGAGTAGGTTCCAAACACATTTGTCTAGCACCCAGAGCATCCATCATGTTAGCAGGATATCACACCAGTTTCCTTCTTCATAAATTGTTGATGTGTAGTGTGGTGTCAAGCCATTAGGATTGACATATCAATTCAGCTTCTTTCTTGATGAAACTTCCTTCAGTTCATGATTTAGACAATCATAAACATGTATCTTCACAAGAGAGATTTTCTCTAGCTATACCTAAACAACATAGGACACCATAACCAGGAAGAATATCCTCATTAGGTCACCATAAATAAGCTCAAGAGATAACTTATCAAGATTTTCACTCCCGCATGAAAGATTTGATGATTATACTCTTTTGTTTTGGCTCCAACCTCTTCTTTTATCAAGAACCACACCATTCTGAACTAAGTTTCTTCCAGTTCTGTAATCACATGATAGAACATCAAACTTGACATTATGAACTGAAGTTTTACAACAGCCTTTGTAGGAAGTACTGGGAAACCACTATCAAACACATCATAAGTAATAGAGAAATTCCTTATAAATTGTATGATCATCAATTCAGATACAGATATAACTCCCCATACAAGAACAACTAGAACATTTCCCAACCACAGTGCATCTAATCCAAGTAACACACAAACTTGGTATAACTTCAGAAAATATCAGAGGCATATGCAGCAGTACAGAAGTTGAACCCAAACCTCACAGAAAACAAAATACAAGCTTCCTTCAAATATAGAATTCTCTGAACCAAGATGTCAGGACATTCTGTCTGACATCATAGCTACACAGCAATTCACCAGCAAATTTCCAGCCCTGATAACACCAGACTGGTCCAATATACACCATATGATGAATAGTCCATCCTCCACTTCTAGGGACCATTCAAACTCCAATATGAACCTTTCAAGTTCAAACAGCTTTTCATTATATCATCCTTCTTCCTTTACCATGAACCAGAAAGTATCCCCCTTAGATCTCATCCAGAAACAGACCAGGATGCCTGCTCTGATACCAATTGAAATTCTGGTATGACAGACTCAGATGTCGAATATGATGTTGAGACATCTTATCTGTTACTTATAAACATGGTAAGGCATACATATCAGTACTTAAATAATTCTGATATATCAGAGTCAAACATGCTTCAGGATGTTGGGACATCTGATAGGACATTCAGTTCAGGTACTGCATAAAACATAAAAGATATAAAGAACACAGCAGAATTGTTGACCCCGTTCAGTGTATCTCCACACTTACATCTGGGGGATACCAAGCCAGGAGGAAATCCACTATAAGTAATATTAATTCTAGACTTAAACCACCCTGTTTAATCTTTCACTTAATAACTACCCAATGCAATTTCTACCTAAGACACAACTTAGATATGAGTACCCTACTCACTCCCCCTCAATCACACAGTGATCTTTTACAATGATTAATAAAATTGAAGTCACACTTCAAACACAACAGCTTGATCTTACTTAGAAGTTTCAATCAAGACACAATACTTCTCTTGCTTACAAGCTTCGAGAATCACAAGTGAAACAGCCACAATAGAGTTACTTGTTACGCACGGCTGACACAAGGACACAACCCTAATAATGTTTACATTTTCGGTTGATTGGGTTGATTCCTAAACTAGGTTACAAGGTTTCTTTTATAACCTATTCCCAACTGGATTTGGGCCTAAACAATCACAACAATAGCTGCTACAAATATGCAGAAAAAATCTGCTACAAATATTCCAAAAGATCTTCAACTCCTAAAATATCTCTAAATATAGAAACCTATATTTTTCAATATTTGTCTTCAATTTAAATTGAGTCTTTAAGATCTTCTAAATCAGCACCACATATGATTGCATAATATCTCCAGAATATTCTGCATAATTCAGATCTGATAAATCCAATGTCATCACCTTGAATTAGGGTTAGTTAGTTTGCTACCTCCTTAATTCAAGGTGAATTAGTTATTCTGTTATACTGAAATCAGATAACTAATCTCCCTAAAGATGCGCCTTGTATTGCTTATCTCTTTCCAATTAATTCCAGATAGATTCCCCTGAATTTACTCAGTTCTGTTATGCATTAATTAATTATGGTAGCAGGTCTGAGATGTCACAACATCTGTTGGGACATCCTGAAAAACTGAACTTACTTCATTTACTGATACAATGTCACAACATCTGATGTGACATCCTGTAAACTGAACTTATTCCATTAACTGATACAATGTCCTAACATCTGGTGTGACATCCTGAACTAAGTTCAACACTTCTTGTTTGATATCTATATGTAACATATGACAGTAATGTTTTCATGACAGTTGCAGATGTTTCAACATTTTCTTTGACATCTGTCATGACATTTGCAGATGTTTCAACATCTTCTTTGACATCTGTCTGTAACATATGACAGTAATTCTGTCATGACATTTGCAGATGCTTCAACATCTTCTTTGACATCTGTCTGTAACATATGACAGTAATTCTGTCATGACATTTGCAGATGTTCCAACATCTTCTTTGACATCTGACTGTAACATATGACAACATCTGTTGGGACATCCTGAATTAAGTTCTTATACTCTGTTTGATAATGTCCCAACATCTGATAGGACATTCTGAACTGAATTTAACATCTTCTTTGACAACTTCCTTAATCATGTCTTGACTTGTTCTTCCAGAGTCTATACCATGTTAATTTAACATATGGAACTTCTTATTCAACATTTTCCAGCCATATTAGTTTTACCAAACATAATGCCAATCATAAAATAATAGCATTAACAGAACACAAGTGAGCAAGCCCACTCAAAGACAATAAAAAATGCAGCAAGGATGCAATATGAAAGAGATGAGAAGAAGTCGGAGGTGAGGGCAAATCCACCTCTCAAACAACTTACCATTAACCTGAAAAGTTAGCACAAGATGCGTAAGTGTAAACCCCCCAAATTTTCCCTCACTAATTTCACACCATGGCTTGTGATCTTTTCATTTGCATTAGTTCAATCATATCATCTCATATTGCATTTTTGCTTCACTGCATTGGTTCAAAGTCATCTGCATCTAGGGTTTGTGATCTGAGCAATCCATGAGCCATCTGAGCCACTCCAAAGGTCTTCAATCATCTCAAGAGGGTCCATGTATGTTCAATCATCATATTTTATCCTCCAAAGATCAAGGAAGCCAAAAAATCACAAGAACTTGCAAAGCGTGGAAGCAGAGCCAGGTTTTAACTGCACAGATGACCTGAAATTAGGGTTTTGGTTTCAGAGGCCATAACTCCAAATTTTTGGTCATTCTTGTTTCTATTGGTCTTAATATGTCATAAGGATCATACATACCAAGTTTGATGGAAAAATTCATTGTGGAAGTCATCTGATCACTGGGTAACTTCTTGAGCAAGTCAGAGCCAAATCAGGGCATCTGAGGCCCCCATCAATAGACCCAGAGGGGATTTTTTTTATCAAATTGAAGATATATGTGTCGCTCCCACCAAATGACACCTCAGGTCAGAAGGGGTACAGACGCGAACGGTCGGCGAAAGGAGAAAGGAAATGAATAGAGTCGCCAGCTAGGCATTTTTATCCCGGAGGAAAGGTAATGCTGCATAAACCTAGGAAAAGATATGGATAAGACGGTTGCAAACCAGAGAGACTGAGAAAGGGGGTTGGTTACAACCTGGGAAGGTATTAGCACCCAGATTGTCCGCCGTACTCGACGGGATCCACGCTTAAAAGATTTGTGTTTCAAAGGGGTAGTGTCAGTGCTATCTGTGTATCAAAGCTGGAAAGAATGCAAGTGTCAGTGTAAAAGAAATGTGAAGTGTATAAGAGAAGTGTCAGTGTAAGAACAAGAGTGAAATGCTCAGAAGTATGAGGCTTTAAAGAATAATGCTGGAAGGAGGGGGAATATACAGAGACTTTTGTTCGATAACTGTTAAGTTATGCCTACGTATCCTCTCGTGCAATGAGGAAGTCAGAACACCGTAGTTCGACCCAAAGAGACTGAAAGGTAAATTGACTGATGAACTGCTTGCTTGTCTATGCTCAAGTGTATGACCTGTCTGGCTCAGGTGCCAACTGTCTGGCATTAGACAGAAGAAGCAAGTTCTCGTTTGTGAGTGAGTGAGATGTGAAAAGAATCCCGGAGGAGACGATTATTGTTTGTTTTTGAGTTTTCAGTCTTTTATTGCCTTTTGAAGTTTGTCATAAGAAAATGAGCTTAAGCCTAAACCAATGGGTTAGTAAACTCATCACATCTTCCCTCTGATTAGGGGTAATGAGAATACCTTAAGTGTGAAGTCAGTGTCTCACACTTAATCACCATGGTGTAGGATTAAGATCATTAACCTACTTGTGATTAGTTAGATGTTTTTGTTGTTTTTGTTTGGTGTTGAGTAATGAGATTAAGCCATAATCAAAGATTAAACAGACTCATTACACCATCCTAATAGAAGGATAATAGATGAGAATGTTTAAGCTGAGGAAAGCTCCTCAACTTAATCCATGATTAGGGATTAACCTCATGACAAAACAAAGCCTTTATTAGATGGATTTTAGTTAATGATAAGATGTAGAAATGATTTTTATGGTTTGTAAGACAACTTGAGGGGGACTTGTCCATTAACACTAGGGTTAGTCCTTCTTAACCAATTAAGGAAAGAATTAGAACCCTAATGCAAGGCCCAAGTTACAAGCTTCGTGTATTAGTGATTATTAAGTGGATTGATTAAAGGGTTTAAACACATTAAGGGTTTAACACTTAGGATTAAAGTTATACACTCCATCCTAATAGAAGGATGCTGGCATAAGCTTAATCACAAAGCCTTAAAGCCTTTAGGGTTTAGTCCCTGATTATGAGGTGAGGAGAGAAGACTCAAAGATGACCCAAAGGTAAACCTAAATGGGGGGGACTAATCAAACCCTAATTGTTATCATGCTTGGAGATCCTAGGGTTTGTGAGGTTTAAGAAAGAAATCTTCAGAGAAACCACCAAGAAGGAAGCAGATGAGAGGAGCAAGAAGCAAAACAACTTGCTTCACTTAAGAAGACAAGTTTCTTGAAGAAAGAAGGTAAGATGAACAAGAATGAGCAAGCTCAATCCAATACACATACAAAATGTAGCAAGGGAAGTATGAAAGAGATGAAAAGGGAATGTGAGAAGTGAAGGCAAATTCACTTCTCAAACAACTTACCACCTGAAAAGTCAGCAAAAGAAATGAAATGCAATGCAAAATGAGATGCAATGTCATGATGCAAACCAAAACCAGAAGCATAAGTATGATGTTAATGATGCTAAGAGATGATTCAAATATGAGGCAAGGCATTAGAATGATCATACAAACATATGGATGCAAGAGAAGCATGTTTTGAACCATGGATGTACATGAAAAGTTATGAAATGTAATGGACATATAACATGGCAAATGCAAGATGCAATGATCAAACATGATTCTAATATGTCTTAAGATGTCTTATGAATCAAATGGATGCACAAAATGTCATGGCAAGTCATGGTATGCAAGCAAATGGAAGATGGATGCAAAGGAAGGCATAAATTAGGGTTTATGATCAACACAAAGAAAAATCCAAAACCAGAAGCAAGAGACATGATAAAAATTTGAAAATGCAATCAAAGGAACCCTAAACCTATACAAACTCCCTGCCCAAAGGAGGGGATCCAACTCTTAACCTATTGAAAGTTATGAATTTTCTAAGATTGCTAGGGTTTTAAGGTTCCTTGACAAGAAAAATGCAAAACAAATTGAAAATGCAAGATCAATTCATGCCAATTTTATCCTATAAACTACATGTTATGCAAGATGCAATGCAAAAAGAATCATTGTCCAACTCTCAATGGTTAGGCAGAAATTAATTTTTGAAGTTTGAAACCAAATAATGCCTTGAAATGAAATTAAATCCAAAGAAAATTATCAAAAGGCATCAAGATCAAAAAATAAATTTGGTTTGAGAGGTGGACAATGTTTCTAAATGTTTTTAAATGCTATGTGAAATTTTTTGTGATTTTTAAATACCTAAATGTATTTTTAATTAATTAATTTTCATTATTTAATTAAAAATAAACATTTAAATGATTTAAAAATAATTTTTAATGCAAAAAATAAAAATAAAAATATTTTCTGATTGAGAAAAATATTTGAAACAAAAATGCAAAAGGAAATATTTTTGGGATTTTTCTAACTATTTTAAAATAAATGAGAAAGAAAATGCAAGAAAAATGAAATTAAAATGAAAATAAATGAAAGTCAACAGATCCAGTGGCTGAGGTTTGAACCTAGGGCGCGGGAATTGACTAGCGCCAGATCTAAGGGTTGAAATTCAAACTGGCAGGATTAATTTATAAACATAATTAAATGGATTAATGACGTGGATTAGGGTTTAATGAAAGCATCCTGGCCATTGGAACGCGCGGGAGATTGACTTAGTCAACCAGATCAAGGGTCCATATTCAAACCTGGCTAACCCTAATTAATTAGCCCTAATTATTTTCAGGTCACCGGAGACGAGCTCCGGTCGTCTTCTCCGGTGACCTCCCTCCCTGAAAATCTCAAAAACACTCCCTAGGTCAAATCAAATCCCCCAAATCTCCAGAAATGACCCCCAAGCCCCCTAGAACAAGAATCCAGCATCAAATTTCATTTATTCATCATCAACAACAAGATTCGAACAAAAACTTAAAACTGAACAAAATTTCAGAACATCCATACAACCTTAAAACTCAATCATTTTCAAAAATAAAAGGTTCAGTGTGATCAGGAGAGCATGCTTTATCATTTAGAAACAAGAAATAAGAGTTCTGGAAAAATTAATTTCCATGGCTACCTGAATCGAAGCTTTCAACCCAAGAGCTTCTAGACCAGTTTCTTGCTTCCAATCAACTCCACTGACCTCCCTCAAGTGTTTGCAAAGCTTATCTGGAGTTTATTTGGGCTAGTTTGAGAGATTGCTTGAGTTCTGTTCAAAGAGGGGAAGAAATCGTATTTGGTTTATGTGAGGTTTCGGGCTGTTTCAATGGTTGGTTTGTGATCAGTGGAACATTTTGAGATCAATGGTGAAGTTTGTTTTTGTGTTTGAAGGTTGTGTTGTGTGATTCGAAGCAAAATGAATAAAAGGTGAGTTTCTTGAACTATGGCTTGGGGAGAGCTTTAGCATGAATTGTGTGTTGTGTTGTGATGTATTTGGTCCACTTATCAATCTTGGGTAGGTCAGAAGAGTGGTTGTGCCCTATTGTGATTGGTATGGGTCTTTTGCAAAAAAAGTCAAGCTTTGTGTAAGAGAGGTATGGGCTCATGGCTATCCAAGGACAAGAGGGGTGTCCTGCGCAGCAAGAAGTGAGGAGGACCATAGGATCAGTTTTGAAGCCAGCCAGCAAGTGGATTAGGGTTTGGAGGATGTTTTGCAACTTTGTTCCACTTTGCCCCTTTTGAAATTTCTTGATCCACAAGTCATAAAAATGAGCAAACTCTTGATGAAATCTTACTTTTAGACATTGGTTCATGTTTGTGTAAAGTTTAGAAGTCACTTTGAGGTCTCAATTTGCCTTGGCAAGGGATTTTGCAACTTTGCCTCTTTGGTAGAAAACTTGAAATTATGTGATTTTTCCCAACTTTGACAAGCCATAACTTTTGATCCAAAATGAATTAGGATGAGTTCTTGTACTTTTTGAAAAGGGAATGATCCATTCTATAACTTTCATGACCAAAGTTTTCCCATTTGAAGCATTTTTGAATTAAAAAGCAAGGGTTGAAAAAGTTTCCCAAAATGGCAAGTTTCCATTACAAGTTATTTTCCCAAAAAGTCAACTTTGCAAATGGCTTGAAATTCTTCAATTTTGTGAACTTCTAACATCTTCTATGATCAAATAAAGATCATACATAATCAAAATGATGATGAACACCCTTTGGTTGGGTCATTGGGGGCCTCAGATGCCCTGATTTTGCACTGACTTGCTCAAAAAGTCAGCTCCTGATTAGATGCCTTCCCCATTGAATTTCTTCATGAAAATTGATATTCATGATCCCTATACCATATAGAGACCAATAGAAACAAGAATGACCAAAAAATTTGGAGTTATGGCCTTTGAAACCAAAACCCTAATTCTAGGTCATCTGTGCAGTCAAACCTGGCTCTGCTTCCATGCCAATCTCAGTTCTTGTGATTTTTTTGACATTCTTGACTTTGTGAGGATACAATATGATGCTTGAATATACATGGACCCTTTTGAAGTGATTGATGACCTTTGGAGTGGCTCAAATGGCTCTTGGATGGCTCAGATCACAAACCCTAGATGCTGATGACTTAGGAGCAATGCAGTGAATCAAAAATGTGGTATGAGATGCTATGGTTGAGTTTATGCATATGAGAAGATCACAAGCCATCGTGTGAATGGGTGAGGGAAAATTTGGGTGTTTACAGCTGCCCCTATTCAAACATGAGTTAGCTGTGCAGGATGTAAGCAACGGCTTAACAGGCAAACAAGATAACTTGTGGTTGAATACCAAAGACAGTCCAAAATTTGCACTCACAGAATGAAGAAGAAAAGGGATATAGATTGTGAAAGAAAATAAAGTATAATTATAAAGTGCGGGCGACGGAGGACGACCGTCGAGCAGAGGACGACTGCTGGGGAAAGAGCAATGACGGGGACGGCCGACATGCTGGGGATATAAGAAATTATGATGGGGACGGCCATCAAAATAAAGTGGCAAAGATTCTCTGGGGATTGGAGGTGGATGAAATAAAATGATGAGGTACGGTCATCAAAGGTGAAGGACGATCACCTAGCAGGGGACGGCTGCTCTGATGGGGATAAGATGAGGGACGGTCATCTAAGGTGAAGGACGATCACCGGGCAGGGTACGGCTGCCGAAAGTATCGCGACATAGGACGAATGTCGGATAAAAAGGTCGACGATGGGGACGGCCATCGGATAAGCATTATGAAGGACGATCATCAAGAGGTGAAGGACGATCACCTAGCAGGGTACGGCTGCTCTGAAGGTATCATGACATAGGACGAATGTCAGATAACAAGGTCAACAATGGGGACAGCCATCGGATAAAATGATGAAGGACGATCATCAAAAGGTGAAGGACGATCACCTAGCAGGGTACGGCTGCTAATATCACGACATAGGACGAATGCCGGACAGAAAAGGGTTCCAATAATGGAGACTCCGCTGGGGAAAGGATGAGGGACAGTCATCCAAAGGTGAAGGACGATCACCTGGCAGGGTACGGCTGCCGAAAGTATCATGACATAGGACGAATGCCAGATAGAAAGGAAAAAGTTCACTGGAATTTGTCGGGACAAGTAAACACGGACGAGTGCCTATATCCAAGAAATGAGAGGCATTAGTGTTTGGGTACGGTGTATAGATTAAAGATGCGGACGAGCATCCCTAAGACTATGATATGGACGAGTATCAGGTAGAAACGAATACTGACACATGTTCGGAGATGATGATACGGACGAGTATCAACTAGTTAACAAAGAACACGGACGAGTGTTGAATCTGAAGGGACTCTTCTGGGGAATATTAGACACAGACGAGTGTCTAAATTCAAGAAGACATAAGTGTTTGACACGTGTATGGATTAAAGATGCGGACGAGCATCCTTAAGACTGTGATACGGACGAGTATCAGGTAGAAACAAACGCTTGACGCATGCTCTGAGATGATGATACGGACGAGTATCAACTGGTTAACAAAGAACACGGACGAGTGTCGAATCTGAGGGGATTTGAGTGATATACAAGATACGGATGAGTATCCGTATGGGTGAAACAGGAGTAATAAGTATGAGTGGTGTATAGATGAGTGTTTAACTTGCTGGAGAGTGTGACACGGACGAGTGTCGGGAGAAGTATAATATAAACAAGTGCATGGTTTATAAAATGTCTTAGGTATCTATGCTGGGGAAGGTGACACGGACGGGTGTCAGGGATTTTGTATAGATGTATGTATCTGTGAGTGCAAAGGGGACGCTTTGGCTTTTTACTGGGGATATGACACGGACGGGTGTCGGGAAGTATCTGTAATATATAAGTGTCTGTTTACAAAGAATGCTCGGGCGACTTTACTGGGGAATCATGACACGGACGGGTGTCAAAAGGAGTGTGCATTTGTATTTATGAGTGTAAGGCAAATGCCTTGGCTTCCTGCCGGGGAATCTGGAGAGTTTTCTGTATATCTTTGATGAATTGTCGAAATTTACAAGTGTTTGATTCAGACCATGGCTTATGATTATGCAAATATGTTTGATTTTTGCCGTAATGCTCCGTATTAGACGGAATGCTACGCTATGTGGGGAGAATATGATGTGAATGCTATGATTATGCAAAGACACCGATCTGGGATTCGGATCCCTTTGTTGCGAAGATCTCTGGTTGATCTGCTTGAAGTGGACATCCCAGCTGGGGATGAGATCATTGGTAGATCTGACATATGGGACTCTGCTTGGGGATATAGGTCACTAATAGACCTATTTTGGTAATGAGGGACCCAGCTGGGGTTTGTAGTAGCTTCCTTCACCCTGTTGTGAGATCTTCAGGCGTTGCTCTCTGGATAGAGGCTGAAACTCTGTGTGGAGATGGTTCCCTGGCTTTTGTACTTGGCTGAGGAGGAAAAATAAATGCAACTCAGCTGGGGAGAAAGCACCTCCGGTGTTAAGACTGAGTGGATAATGATTTGCCAGCTCGCTGGGATGAAGCTTTCATGCCCCCTGCTGTGCTTTGAATACCTGCAATCCTGAAAAGTTAGAGAAACGCACAAGCGATCCCGAGGTATCCTTCATTGGATTCCGTCATAGGAGTTTAGACACTCCCGGGAGTAAGTATATTTCCTGCAAGCACGTATTTTTTAGACGAGAAGCATCTGTATTTATGCAATCAGTATCTTAAAGACATCGGACGTTCTTGCAAATGAAAATGAAATGTACGAAACGAAACATGACTGAAAATCTGATTTTATTAATTCATGTGCCCTGAATTGGCAAGATACGGTCAAAGAAACAAAACCCCTAAAATGAGGAGATTGCTACAAATTGAGAAATAAAAGGTATTGGCAATGTTGACGATGCTTCAAGGAGTTTCCCTTTGTTATGACTCGTATGACATTTGACATTCTTCTCGTCTTGCTTTCTGGAGAAGGTTGATTTCGAAAGAAGCTTGATCCTTTTGAAGCTTACCAAGTTGTAAGTGATACAGATGAATCCAGAGTGCAGTTGTTCGCTTATTCCCTTATTTTGCATGGATCGCCCTTTTCGGGGTTTCAATCCATCGGGATACCCATTTTTGCCTGAATTGTCCAATGCGGCTTTTCAACTCAGCGGGTATACATTTTTTATTTTCCCTTATTTTTGCCCGAGTCTTTTATTCTGTTTTTAACTCGCCGGGATGCCCTATTTTTGCCTGGACTTACATTCTGTTTTTATGTCCAGCGGGTCATTTTATGCGAAGTATTTTTTAACTGCATCTGAATTCACAGGGGACGGGAAGTCTTTACCATCCATAGTACTGATCATGAGTGCTCCACCGGAGAAAACTTTCTTTACTACGAATGGTCCTTCATAGTTCGGAGTCCATTTGCCCCTGTGGTCTGTATGAGGAGGGAGGAGTCTTTTCAGCATAAGATCTCCTACTTGGTATTCTCGGAGCCTGACTTTCTGATCGAAGGCTTTCTTCATTCTTTTCTGATACAGCTGTCCATGACAGATTGCAGCTAATCTCTTCTCTTCAATCAGACTCAGCTGTTCGTATCGGGACCGGACCCATTCTGCTTCGTTCAACTTAACATCCATTAATACCCGTAGGGAGGGTAACTCAACTTCAACAGGTAGGACTGCTTCCATACCATACACAAGCTGAAACGGTGTTGCCCCAGTGGACGTTCTGATTGACGTACGGTACCCATGCAAAGCAAATGGTAGCATTTCATGCCAGTCTTTGTAAGTAACCACCATCGTTTGCAAAATCTTCTTGATATTCTTATTAGCTGCCTCAACAGCGCCATTCATCTTTGGCCTGTAAGGAGAAGAATTGTGGTGTTGGATCTTGAAGTCCCGGCATAGTTCTGCCATTATTTTGTTATTTAAATTGGAACCATTATCAGTAATGATTCGCTCGGGAACTCCGTATCGACAAATGATATCTCTTTTTAGAAATCGGGCTACCACCTGCCTTGTAACATTGGCATAGGAAGCTGCTTCGACCCACTTGGTGAAATAGTCAATGGCAACCAGGATGAATCTGTGGCCATTTGAAGCAGTCGGTTCAATCTTGCCAATCATGTCAATGCCCCACATGGCAAAGGGCCAGGGTGAAGACATCACATTCAGAGGATTGGGAGGTACATGCACTTTATCCGCATAAATCTGGCATTTATGGCATTTTCTGGCATAAGCACAACAGTCTGCATCCATTGTGATCCAGTAATAGCCTGATCTTAACAACTTCTTAGCCATTTCATGCCCTCCTGCATGGGTACCAAAGGATCCTTCGTGCACCTCGTGCATTAACAAGTCTTCTTCTGTTCTATCGACGCATCTGAGAAGTACCATATCAAAGTTTCTCTTATACAGGGTACCATCAGCATTCAAGAAGAAACTACCAGCAAGCCTTCTTAATGTCTTCTTATCATTGGAAGATGCCCCAGGTGGGTATGTCTGATCTTCCAAGAAGCACTTAATGTCATGGAACCAAGGCTTATCGTCTTTGGCAACATCTGCTGCAAATACATATGCTGGTCTGTCAAGTCTGGATACTGAAATCCGAGGTACAAAGTTGGCAGCTTGAACTTTGATCATGGATGAAATGGTGGTAAGAGCATCTACAAATTGATTCTCGTCCCGAGGGATATACTCAAGCTTGACTGTTGTGAAGAAAGTCAATAACCTTCTTGTATAATCCTTGTAAGGTATCAGATGATCTTGGTGGGTGTACCATTTGTCGTTGGTTTGGTTAATTACCAGAGCTGAATCTCCGAATACAGTCAAAATCTTGATCCTGAGGTCAATGGCTTCCTCAAGACCCATAATGCAAGCTTCGTATTCAGCTTCGTTGTTAGTGCAGTTAAAGGTGAGCTTTGCCGAGAAAGGCATGTGAACTCCCTTAGGTGTAATGAGTACTGCACCAACACCACGACCATTCATATTAACAGCCCCATCAAACATCATAGTCCATTCTTCTTTTGGGTCAGGCCCTTCAGTGTGAATAGGCTCTTCATGATCTTTTGCTTTTATGAACTTGATGTCTTCATCAGGGATGTCAAATCTCATAGGCTGGTAATCGTCGATGGGTTGCTCAGCAAGATAATCAGACAATACACTGCCCTTGATGGCTTTTTGAGATGTGTACTGGATGTCATATTCTGTGAGGATCATTTGCCATCTTGCAACCCGTCCGGTAAGTGCTGGCTTCTCAAATATGTACTTAACTGGGTCCATCTTTGAGATCAATAAGGTAGTGTGGGTCAACATATACTGCCTTAGTCGGCGAGCAGCCCACGCTAAAGCACAGCAAGTTTTCTCGAGCAGTGAATAACGTTGTTCACAGTCGGTAAACTTTTTGCTTAGGTAGTATATTGCATACTCTTTTCAACCAGACTCGTCATGCTGGCCCAGCACACACCCCATTGACTCTTCTAATACTGTTAAGTACATAATTAGAGGTCTTCCTTCAACTAGAGGCATAAGGATTGGAGGCTCTTGTAAATATTCCTTGATCTTGTCAAAAGCCTTCTGGCAGTCTTCGTTCCACCTGACCGTTTGTTCTTTTCTTAACAACTTGAATAAAGGTTCATAGGTTTCCGTAAGGTGAGATATGAACCTTGAAATGTAGTTCAATCTACCTAGAAAACCTCGAACTTCTTTCTCAGTCTTCGGTGCAGGCATTTCTTGAATGGCTTTGACTTTATCAGGGTCAACTTCAATCCCTTTCTCACTTACAATAAATCCCAGCAGCTTACCGGATCGTACCCCGAATGTACACTTGTTGGGGTTCAGCTTTAGTTGGTACTTCCTCAGACGCTTGAATAACTTCAACAAATCCACCAGGTGGTCTTCTTCTGTGAGGGACTTGGCAATCATGTCATCCACATAACATTCAATTTCTTTGTGGATCATGTCATGGAATAATGTTACCATAGCCCGTTGATAAGTAGCACCAGCATTCTTCAGTCCGAATGGCATCACCTTGTAACAGAATGTGCCCCAGGGTGTGATGAAAGTTGTCTTCTCCATGTCCTCAGGTGACATCTTGATCTGATTGTATCCTGAAAACCCGTCCATGAAGGAGAACACCGAGAACTGAGCCGTATTATCAACCAATACATCAATGTGAGGTAAAGGGAAGTCATCTTTCGGGCTGGCTCTGTTCAGGTCCCGGTAATCCATACACATCCTCACCTTGCCATCTTTCTTAGGTATAGGTACAATATTAGCAACCCACGGCGGGTAGCTAGTCACAGTAAGGAACCCGGCGTCCCACTGCTTTTGTACCTCTTCTTTAATCTTCATTGCCATATTTGGGCGAGTACGGCGTAGTTTCTGTTTAACCGGTGGGCAATCTTCTCTTAAAGGCAGCTTGTGCATAACAATATCGGTGTCCAACCCTGGCATATCCTGATAAGACCAAGCAAACACATCCACATATTCACGAAGCAGGTCAATCAGTTGCTCTTTCACTGAGTCTTGTAAGCAGGCCCCAATCTTAACCTCTTTCACATCTTCATCCGTACCAAGATTAATCGTTTCGACCTCCTCCTGATGAGGAGTGATAACCTTCTCCTCTTGCCTTAACAACCTGGCTAGCTCTTCAGGAAGCTCATAATCTTCTTCAACCCCTTCATCAGCTTGATTGATTGGATTATCAAAGTCATACAGAGTCATAGCTGTGTTGTTGTCGGTGCAGTCTGAAAGGCACTCTCTGCAAGGGTTTAGATTGTTCATTTTAGTGATCGATTTTAATCTTGTTTAGGAAAATTGAAGTAAAGTTATCATTTTGGAAAACATTGCCATTTTTATTTTTGTACAAAAAGAAAAATGAAAAACAGTGAGCGGAAAAGAGAAAGACTCATTTGCAAAAGATGTCCGATATTCATTGATTGATCTATTTGCACAAAATTACAAGATGGCCCGATTACAAAATGAGTCTTGTCATCTTGGGCAAGATGCAAGACTTGATGCATGCTTAAAAATACAGGAAATAATAATTACTCTGCAGGAGTAACCCTTATAATTTCCTGGGAAGACCAGTTTGAGATACGACTCCCCGGGGTCCTTGGACGTATCCAGCTCTCCAGGTTGCGCTCATCTTCCGACTCATCTTCCAAGTTGTTCACCGCATCTGGGGTGAGCATTCCCCCGCTGACAAAATTGGGCTTCTTAGCAGCCTCTGATTGATCTTGTTGAGTTGGTTTGTAACCCAACCCAAATCTATCCTCCTTCTTCTCCAAAGGCAACAGCTTGCCCCAGCCTTGGGCAGTCCCCTCTTCAACAACCTTCCTGGCTTGCTGATAAGATTTCATGGAGGTTCCCAGTACAGCAGATGCTTCATTTATGTTCAGGGCCTCAAATCCCTGGCTCATGGTTTCATGGATTTTTCCATCCATCTCAATGTATTTGTACGTAGCCAGATGGCTAACAAAGATGTCCTCTTCACCACAGATGGTGATGATCTGGCCTTCCCACTCGAATTTCAGCTTCTGGTGAAGGGTAGACGTAACTGCGCCAGCGGCATGGATCCAAGGTCTACCCAACAAACAGCTGTAGGCCAGCTGAATGTCCATCACATAGAAGGTAATTTTAAAAGTTTGCGGGCCAATCATCACAGGCAGATCAATCTCCCCAAGCACTGATCTTTTAGAGCCATCAAATGCTCTCACCACCAAATTACTTGGACGCAGTGCCAAGCCATCATACTCCGGCTTCACCAAGGCTTTCTTTGGTAGAACGTTGAGTGAAGACCCAGTGTCCACCAGTACATGGGATAAAACAGCACCCTTGCATTCTAGAATGATGTGTAAAACCTTGTTGTGGATATGTCCCTCAGTTGTTAAATCAGCGTTGGTAAAGCCCAGTCCATGACTGGTGTTAACATTTGCTACCACGGTTTCCAGCTGATTGACAGTGATCTCTTCTGGCGCGTATGCTGCGTGCAAGACTTTCAATAATGCATTCCTGTGAGCTTTAGAACACATCAACAGGGATAATATGGAGATCTTTTAGGGAGTTTGGTGAAGCTGATCCACCACCTTGTAATCACTTCTCTTTATAATTCTCATAAACTCGTCTACATCTTGATCAAAGGATGTCTTCTGAGTTTCTTTGATGATTGGTTCTTCAGGTACCACACTCTTCCCTTTTGCTTTGGCAGCAGCTTCTGCTTCGGCATTAGGTCTTTGTAATTGTGAGGCAAAAAGGCGTCCGCTTCTGGTGAAGCCTCCGCCTCCCCCAACATTATCAATCTGTGGAGAAGAAGTTGAAGAATCCAAAGTGATTTTCTCTCCGTTGCAGTAGAGGTCAGAGCCATAATGCCAAGGGATGGCATTACTGCTTTCATATGGAACGGGTCCAGGCACCGTGATGGTAACTGGACTGACTGCTGCAGAGAAGGGTACTGAAATGGTGTGCGGATCGTAGTAAATGGTGACCGGTGACCTGGCAGGAGATGCCACTGCTTGTTGTTGAAAGTTGTTGTTTGGGGGAACATTTGACGAATCGTAGTAGATGGTGACTGCTGAAATATCTTCATCAATTTCTGTTGGCGTTGTAGAAGATTCTGCTGAATAAATGGGTGCTGATGTTGTAGAAGGAATGGTTGTTGACATCTGGTTTGCTGAAGTGATGGGTAGAGCCATTGTTGATGATATTGATGAATTGGTCGGAATGATTGTTGTTGCGGTTGTAGAAGAGTCAGGAATTGTTGTCAAAGGGATTGCTGGATTTGTAGGTGATGATGTTGTAATCTGGAGTATACCACTTTTGATAAGACCATCTATGCCGCTTCTCAAATTATCACACCTGTTGACCGAAATGTTGCAATAACCACAACCGAGCTCACACTCGGGGAACATCTGGCACTCTAGAAGCTGAGCTTTAATTTCTACCAGAGGTGTCCGAATCTGTCCAACACTGGTGATTAAGAAAGATGGATTGTCTTCCTCAATGGCATTAATTCTGGGTCCTCCATGATTGGGCATGGGATTCTTGTTGACATTTGGAGGGGGTGCAAAGTTGAGGGATTTAGAATCCACCAAATCTTGTACCTTCATTTGTAAAGCCCTGCATTTCTCTGTATTGTGGCCAGGTGCATTGGAGTGAAAAGCACATCTGGCGTTGACATCATAGTTTCTTGGAAGATTGGAGGGATCTGGTGGTGCCAATGTCCTTAGCTCAACCAAGTTGAGTTTCATGAGTTGTGGCAACAAAGTGGCATAAGGCATAAGGATAGGGTCAATCACCCTATTTGCCTATGATGGTCTTTGCTGAAAAGGTCTTTGCTGTTGATTGTTGTTGTTGTTGTTGTTGTAGGTCCTCTGTGGCGGATACTGAACTTGCTGCTGATAATGTGGTTGTTGTTGTGGTTGATAAGTTGGTTGCTGAGGAATCGGAGCTGGAATAGTGACAGCTGCCACTGATCTATGAACATACTGAGGTTTGCCCCTGTTAGCATGAATGGCATTTGTTTCCCCGGTTCTTCTAGGTCCCACAAAAGGCTTCCTGGGGTTACTTGACGAACTTGCGCCATTATCAGAAATCTTACCCATCTTCAGAAGGCTCTCAATTCTTTCCCCAGCTATGACTACGTCAGCGAAGCTGGTGGAAGAAAAGGCAGCTAGCCTATCAATATATGTTCCTTGTAGAGTGTTCATAAACATGTCGGCCATTTCTCTTTCCGACATGGGTGGCTGGACAGTAGCAGCAAGCTGTCTCCACCTCTGGGCATATTCCCTGAAGCTTTCTCTGGAGGATTGAGACATTCCCATCAAGAGGGTCCTATTAGGAGCCATATCCAGATTGTATTGGTACTGTTTGATAAAAGCCTCAGCTAGGTCCTTCCAGCACCTGATAGTAGCCCTGGTTAAGTGAGAATACCACTCCCTTGAAGCTCCAGTCAAGCTATCCTCAAAGTAAAACATCCACAGTTTTTCATCCATGGTGTATGCTTTAAGTCTTCCCAGAAAGGACTGCAAGTGAGTTCGTGGACAGGAAGTTCCATTGTACTTCTCGAAGCACGGGGGTTTAAACTTGTGGGGAATCCTTACCCCGTCCACTAACCCCATATCCACGACATCAAAGCCTAGGGAATTTTGAGACTCCATAGATCTCAACTTCTCAGCAATTTCATCAAACCTCCTATCATAAACTTCATCCCCAGCTCCCATTACAGTAAACTGCTCTTCTTGGGGGTCTTCTTGTAAGACTCTTCCTCCAGTAGTATTTCCTTGCACATTACCCGGGATGTTGACTTCCGGATGCAGGTGAGGCCCATATACTGGTGGATTAACATGAGGCTGACCTCTTTCATTGTTACTTGTTCCTCCAGTTCCTAGGGGAGGTTCCTCTGGGGTTTGTCTTTCTACCAATGCCCTCAGCCTTTCTTGACTTTGAGCCAAGCCATTCATCACTTCCATGAATTGGGTCATTTGGTTTCTCATCTCCAGCCTTTCATTAGCCATCTGAGTCCTGACCTCTGTCAGATCTTGCTGTACTTGATCCATTTGGATACCAGGAAGGTTGTTGCGAGTAGGATACCTGTGCGGACGGTTGAGAGGGAACACCCGACGACGAGCAATAATTCCTGAATCACAACAGAGTTAGTAACAATCAAAACAAAACCTACAAAACAAAACAAAGGTTAGCATGCAATGCAGTATGCTTATTTATTTTCCAAGGTATCCAGCTTGGTTTAGTTTTGACCTTTCCAGCCCCTGAGGAATACACTTTGAGGTTGCTTGAGGGAAAGAAAACTCAGTGAAACAAACTAACAAATATATTACAAACGGTGAACCATACATAGTTTGATTTTACAACATATGCCCCTGAAGGGTCAAAATACATCATAAAAAGAAAGGTACATCAAATGGAAATAACAACAAGCAAAGTAATCAAACATCTAAGCCAAACTCATCCTCCTTAACCTCCTTCAAAAGTGCTTCAGTTACAGGACCAGCCGGATGCTCTGTAATGTTCCTGATAAGAAGGTTCCTGGTGGCAATAGCAGTGGTCAGCTTCTTGTGTCTGTCCTGGTCCTTTGACCTCTTCAAACCAGCCCTAAGCTTCAACTCTGAAATCTCCTTCTGGGCTACCAACAAAGCTTCATGTTGCTTATTCTCATTGGCCTCTAACTGCTCGATCCTGGCTTGAGTTCTCTTATCTTCTTGAGTGCGAGCTTCGGTGATTCTGACCCACCTATCTTGACTTTCTTTTAGATAAAGATCAGTCCTAGCCTTCTGAAACTGGGCCTCCTTGCAGGCATTCTTCAAAATTTGCTCTCCAACTCTTGATTTCTTGATGTAGTCCTCTGATTTCTCAATCCTGGCTAGATGCTCCACCTTAAGTTTTTCTAACCTCTCAATGTCTAGACGACCATCACTTCTCTCCCAGAGGGTCTTCTTAAGAGCTTGAGACAGATTCTCATTCCTCTCCTTCAGTTTCTCAAATTCTTCCAGGCTGACAGTGGCTGGAGGTGGTACTGTGGATGGTCCAGGTACATCCTCAATGATGAAGGGCATCCCAAAAATCTGAGCCCTAGCATGAGACCATTCATAATACTGAGCTGAAGCCACATTATTGCATCTCCCAAGAATGGCCATCCCTTTGGTCTGGATGTTGTCCCAAGCCCAGGATGCTTGTCTGACAACAACTAGATTAGGTTTTATCTCACAATACAGGGTTTCAGCCAAGTCTTGTACTCTAGGAGGGTGAACCAAAGCATAGCCCAATTGTCTCTTGAACAGCAAAGGATTGTAGTTGATGCAACCCTTCACTCCTATTAGAGGTACATTGGGGAACTGCCCACAGCTAGTGATTATGTCTCTGCCCTTGGTGCTCTGGGTGCACCATCTAATGTCATCTGAAGTCAAAGCAATAAGTCTCTTAGCCCAATTCTTCTGTTGGTGGGGGTTCAGGAAAGCATCAGTTTTGGGTAGGTGTTTAAGCAGCCAAGTATGGAATAGAGGAGCACAACATCTCACCAATCTCCCTCTCTGCTTCTCATTCCTTTGGTGAATAGAATAATAGAAATCTCCCAGCAAGGTGGGCACTGGGTTCCTCAAAAGGAAGAGATGAATAGCATTCTTGCTGATAAACTTGGGCTCATCTGCAAAAAGTATAACCCCATATATACTGAGGGCTAACAATGCACAAACTGCCTTCCATTCTCCCAAGGAGGCCTTCAGGATGGCCTGAGAAGTTAGAAAGTCTAAGTGTAGGCCAGGAATCCCAGCCTTTGTGGTCATGTTCTGCTCAATCAAAATAGGTTCCAAGTACAGTGCCTTTGCCACTTCTTCATTGCTGGGAGAAGCCATCTCTGGGTTGAAGGGGATACCACCCCTGACAGGTACTCCAATCAATGATGAAAACTCCTCCAACAGAGGTCCCAACTGAAAATTCTGGAAAGTGAAGCATCTCAAAGGAGGATCATAGAACTGTAGGCAAGTGTGAATCAAACTCCTCTGAGAAGGGTCCAAGTCCATAACCATATCAAGGATGCCTCCATAATGCTCTCTGAATAATGGGATATGGTCTGGAGTGATAAGTGCCTGGACCTGCCTGATGCCAGCCAGCACAGGCTCAAAGAAATGGTATGAAATGTTGCTCTTCTTGGGTGCCATGACTGCTGAGGAAGAGCTAAAAAAACAAGATGCTGATGAGGAAGACTGATACTGGAGATGAGCCACTGATAGGCTGAGGATGATGATGGGGGTATCTGAAGCAGGCAACTGATGAAGATAGTTGAAGCAGATAACTGATGAATAGGGGTTTATGCAGATGAAGGGGTCAAAACCAAGCCAAATGTAATATGGATACCCTGAAAAACAAATAAACAAATGTTAAATGATGCAATGATGATGTATGCAAATGTTATGCAAGGGTTTGTGATCAAGCTGGATCTGATTATTTGTCTTGATATAAAGGTCCATGTATGTTTAAGAAGTCCAGATGGAGGTCTAGAAGTCCAGTAACCAAGGTGGGGGACTTAAATAAAGAGTCACATGTCCTTGGTTAAATCACAAGAACTGTCCAAAGTGAAGCATTCTTAAACATAATAAGTAACAGGGTATGATGTGGCCAAAGGTTCCTACAAACCTGTAAACATCCCAACCCCCTCACAGGTGATGTTCTAAAACAAGGATCCTCAGACTTGGATCAGTTATGAGAAGTGTAAACACTTCTAACCCGGAGGTACAGTGTTTACAATAACCATAAAATATCCTCCTCTAATTCACCTCAATTTCTGAAGGTCAATAATAAAGGTCATCCAGACTTAGCAGGCTTCCCAGATAGCCCTAGCACTACAGGAAATCTATAGCACAGAGTTCTCAAGAAGAAACCCACATCTGAACCGTGTTTCATATTCCCGCACCAGACCGAAATGGAATGGGAAAGAACATGAACCACTCTAGCCTAGGTGTCACTCAGGTCCCAGGTGTAGGACCTTAAACTCTCAATGAACCCCACCCAACAAAACAAAAACCAGATCCAGCCAGATAACAGTATGACAGTATGATATATAAAGCTGTAAAGAAAGCAATAAATAACTGTACATAAAGCAATAAATAAAGCAACTATATACACACAATTAGCACATAACACCCTAGTAAACACAAATCAAACAAGCGCTAGGAGGAACCCACAAAAGGAACCAGAAGCCCTGGTTACAGTATAAGGGTCCCCAACAGAGTCGCCAAGTTGTCGCTCCCACCAAATGACACCTCAGGTCAGAAGGGGTACAGACGCGAACGGTCGGCGAAAGGAGAAAGGAAATGAATAGAGTCGCCAGCTAGGCATTTTTATCCCGGAGGAAAGGTAATGCTGCATAAACCTAGGAAAAGATATGGATAAGACGGTTGCGAACCAGAGAGACTGAGAAAGGGGGTTGGTTACAACCTGGGAAGGTATTAGCACCCAGATTGTCCGCTGTACTCGACGGGATCCACGCTTAAAAGATTTGTGTTTCAAAGGGGTAGTGTCAGTGCTATCTGTGTATCAAAGCTGGAAAATATGCAAGTGTCAGTGTAAAAGAAATGAGAAGTGTATAAGAGAAGTGTCAGTGTAAGAACAAGAGTGAAATGCTCAGAAGTATGAGGCTTTAAAGAATAATGCTGGAAGGAGGGGGAATATACAGAGACTTTTGTTCGATAACTGTTAAGTTATGCCTACGTATCCTCTCGTGCAATGAGGAAGTCAAAACACCGTAGTTCGACCCAAAGAGACTGAAAGGTAAATTGACTGATGAACTGCTTGCTTGTCTATGCTCAAGTGTATGACCTGTCTGGCTCAGGTGCCAACTGTCTTGCATTAGACAGAAGAAGCAAGTTCTCGTTTGTGAGTGAGTGAGATGAGAAAAGAATCCCGGAGGAGACGATTATTGTTTGTTTTTGAGTTTTCAGTCTTTTATTGCCTTTTGAAGTTTGTCATAAGAAAATGAGCTTAAGCCTAAACCAATGGGTTAGTAAACTCATCACATCTTCCCTCTGATTAGGGGTAATGAGAATAACTTAAGTGTGAAGTCAGTGTCTCACACTTAATCACCATGGTGTAGGATTAAGATCATTAACCTACTTGTGATTAGTTAGATGTTTTTGTTGTTTTTGTTTGGTGTTGAGTAATGAGATTAAGCCATAATCAAAGATTAGACAGACTCATTACACCATCCTAATAGAAGGATAATAGATGAGAATGTTTAAGCTGAGGAAAGCTCCTCAACTTAATCCATGATTAGGGATTAACCTCATGACAAAACAAAGCCTTTATTGGATGGATTTTAGTTAATGATAAGATGTAGAAATGAGTTTTATGGTTTGTAAGACAACTTGAGGGGGACTTGTCCATTAACACTAGGGTTAGTCCTTCTTAACCAATTAAGGAAAGAATTAGAACCCTAATGCAAGGCCCAAGTTACAAGCTTGATGTCTTAGTGATTATTAAGTGGATTGATTAAAGGGTTTAAACATATTAAGGGTTTAACACTTAGGATTAAAGTTATACACTCCATCCTAATAGAAGGATGCAGGCATAAGCTTAATCACAAAGCCTTAAAGCCTTTAGGGTTTAGTCCCTGATTATGAGGTGAGGAGAGAAGACTCAAAGATGAAACAAAGGTAAAACTAAATGGGGAGACTAATCAAACCCTAATTATTATCATGCTTGGAGATCCTATGGTTTGTGAGGTTTAAGAAAGAAATCTTCAGAAAAACCACCAAGAAGGAAGCAGATGAGAGGAGGAAGAAGCAAAACAACTTGCTTCACTTAAGAAGACAAGTTACTTGAAGAAAGAAGGTAAGATGAACAAGAATGAGCAAGCTCAATCCAATACACATACAAAATGCAGCAAGGGAAGTATGAAAGAGATGAAAAGGGAATGTGATAAGTGAAGGCAAATTCACTTCTCAAACAACTTACCACCTGAAAAGTCAGCAAAAGAAATGAAATGCAATGCAAAATGAGATGCAATGTCATGATGCAAACCAAAACCAGAAGCATAAGTATGATGTTAATGATGCTAAGAGATGATGCAAATATGAGGCAAGGCATTAGAATGATCATACAAACATATGGATGCAAGAGAAGCATGTTTTGAACCATGGATGTACATGAAAAGTTATGAAATGTAATGGACATATAACATGGCAAATGCAAGATGCAATGATCAAACATGATTCTAATATGTCTTAAGATGTCTTATGAATCAAATGGATGCACAAAATGTCATGGCAAGTCATGGTATGCAAGCAAATGGAAGATGGATGCAAAGGAACGCATAAATTAGGGTTTATGATCAACACACAAAGCAAAATCCAAAACCAGAAGCAAGAGACATGATAAAAATTTGAAAATGCAATCAAAGGAACCCTAAACCTATACAAACTCACTGCCCAAAGGAGGGGATCCAACTCTTAACCTATTGAAAGTTATGAATTTTCTAAGATTGCTAGGGTTTTAAGGTACCTTGACAAGAAAAATGCAAAACAAATTGAAAATGCAAAATCAATTCATGCCAATTTTATCCTATAAACTACATGTTATGCAAGATGCAATGCAAAAAGAATCATTGTCCAACTCTCAATGGTTAGGCAGAAATGAATTTTTGAAGTTTGAAACAAAATAATGCCTTGAAATGAAATTAAATCCAAAGAAAATTATCAAAATGCTATGTGAAATTATCAAAATTATCAAAATGAAATTAAATCCAAAGAAAATTATCAAAAATTTTGGACAATGTTTCTAAATGTTTTTAAATGCTATGTGAATTTTTTTGTGATTTTTAAATACCTAAATGTATTTTTAATTAATTAATTTTCATTAATTAATTAAAAATAAACATTTAAATGATTTAAAAATAATTTTTAATGCAAAAAATAAAAATAAAAATATTTTCTGATTGAGAAAAATATTTGAAACAAAAATGCAAAAGGAAATATTTTTGGGATTTTTCTAACTATTTTAAAATAAATGAGAAAGAAAATGCAAGAAAAATGAAATTAAAATGAAAATAAATGAAAGTCAACAGATCCAGTGGCTGAGGTTTGAACCTAGGGCGCGGGAATTGACTGGCGCCAGATCTAAGGGTTGAAATTCAAACTGACAGGATTAATTTATAAACTTAATTAAATGGATTAATGAGGTGGATTAGGGTTTAATGAAAGCATCCTGGCCATTGGAACGCGCGGGAGATTGACTTAGTCAATCAGATCAAGGGTCCATATTCAAACCTGGCTAACCCTAATTAATTAGCCCTAATTATTTTCAGGTCACCGGAGACGAGCTCCGGTCGTCTTCTCCGGTGACCTCCCTCCCTGAAAATCTCAAAAACACTCCCTAGGTCAAATCAATTCCCCCAAATCTCCAGAAATGATCCCCAAGCCCCCTAGAACAAGAATCCAGCATCAAATTTCATTTATTCATCATCAACAACAAGATTCGAACAAAAACTTAAAACTGAACAAAATTTCAGAACATCCATACAACCTCAAAACTCAATCATTTTCAAAAATAAAAGGTTCAGTGTGATCAGGAGAGCATGCTTTATCATTTAGAAACAAGAAATAAGAGTTCTGGAAAAATTAATTTCCATGGCTACCTGAATCGAAGCTTTCAACCCAAGAGCTTCTGGACCAGTTTCTTGCTTCCAATCAACTCCACTGACCTCCCTCAAGTGTTTGCAAAGCTTATCTGGAGTTTATTTGGGCTAGTTTGAGAGATTGCTTGAGTTCTGTTCAAAGAGGGGAAGAAATCGTATTTGGTTTATGTGAGGTTTCAGGCTATTTCAATGGTTGGTTTGTGATCAGTGGAACATTTTGAGATCAATGGTGAAGTTTGTTTTTGTGTTTGAAGGCTGTGTTGTGTGATTCGAAGCAAAATGCATAAAAGGTTAGTTTCTTGAACTATGGCTTGGGGAGAGCTTTAGCATGAATTGTGTGTTGTGTTGTGATGTATTTGGTCCACTTATCAATCTTGGGTAGGTCAGAAGAGTGGTTGTGCCCTATTGTGATTGGTATGGGTCTTTTGCAAAAAAGTCAAGCTTTGTGTAAGAGAGGTATGGGCTCATGGCTAGCCAAGGACAAGAGGGGTGTCCTGTGCAGCAAGAAGTGAGGAGGACCATAGGATCAGTTTTGAAGCCAGCCAGCAAGTGGATTAGGGTTTGGAGGATGTTTTGCAACTTTGTTCCACTTTGCCCCTTTTGAAATTTCTTGATCCACAAGTCATAAAAATGAGCAAACTCTTGATGCAATCTTACTTTTAGACATTGGTTCATGTTTGTGTAAAGTTGAGAAGTCACTTTGAGGTCTCAATTTGCCTTGGCAAGGGATTTTGCAACTTTGCCTCTTTGGTAGAAAACTTGAAATTATGTGATTTTTCCCAACTTTGACAAGCCATAACTTTTGATCCAAAATGAATTAGGATGAGTTCTTGTACTTTTTGAAAAGGGAATGATCCATTCTATAACTTTCATGACCAAAGTTTTCCCATTTGAAGCATTTTTGAATCAAAAAGCAAGGGTTGAAAAAGTTTCCCAAAATGGCAAGTTTCCATTACAAGTCATTTTCCCAAAAAGTCAACTTTGCAAATGGCTTGAAATTCTTCAATTTTGTGAACTTCTAACATCTTATATGATCAAATAAAGATCATACATAATCAAAATGATGATGAACACCCTTTGGTTGGGTCATTGGGGGCCTCAGATGCCCTGATTTTGCACTGACTTGCTCAAAAAGTCAGCTCCTGATTAGATGCCTTCCCCATTGAATTTCTTCATGAAAATTGATATTCATGATCCCTATACCATATAGAGACCAATAGAAACAAGAATGACCAAAAATTTTGGAGTTATGGCCTTTGAAACCAAAACCCTAATTCTAGGTCATCTGTGCAGTCAAACCTGGCTCTGCTTCCATGCCAATCTCAGTTCTTGTGATTTTTTTGACATTCTTGACTTTGTGAGGATACAATATGATGCTTGAATATACATGGACCCTTTTGAAGTGATTGATGACCTTTGGAGTGGCTCAAATGGCTCTTGGATGGCTCAGATCACAAACCCTAGATGCTGATGACTTAGGAGCAATGCAGTGAATCAAAAATGTGGTATGAGATGCTATGGTTGAGTTTATGCATATGAGAAGATCACAAGCCATGGTGTGAATGGGTGAGGGAAAATTTGGGGTATTTACAATATGGTCTTTATTTGATCATTGAAGTGCTTAGAAGTTCACAAATTTGAAGAAAAATGAGCAAAACCAAAAGTTGCCAAAAATGGAAATGACTTGTAATGTAAACTTTCCATTTTGGGAAAGTTTTTCAACATCCTCTTTCTTAACCAAAAATGCTTCAAATGAAAAATTGTTGGTCATGAAAGTTGTAGATTGGATCATTCCTTTTTCAAAAAGTTCAAGAACAAGATCTAATTCATTTTGGAACTCAAGTTATGGCTTTCCAAAGTTGGCAAAAATCACATAATTTCATGTTTCATGCCAAAGAGGGATTTTTGTAAAACCTCTTGCCAAGCCATTTTGTGACCTCAAATTGACTTCTAATCATCATACAAACATAACACATAGCCTAAAACTCAGAATTGGCCCAAGAATTTCCAAATTCCATGACTTGCACATAAAGAAATCTCAAAAGGGCCAAAGGTTCATGAATTTGCAAAACCTCCCACAACTTTGTCACAACTTGCTGATTTGCCTCAAAGAGATTTCCATGGCTATCCTTGAATCTTGCTGCACCAGACACCCCTTTGTACTTGGCCTGAACCAGCCCATACCTCAAAGTACAACCAATGTTGACTTTTTGCATTTTGCACCATACCAATCAGCATAGCCCACACCAACTATTCTTACCTATCACAACGTCACATACATGCTTTATGTAAGCCATTTTACACAAGAACCAAGCCTAACACTTCAGCATTGCCATAGTTCACAAAAACTCCCTCTCTTGCATTTTCCTTCGAAACACTCAGCACAAACATCAAAACTTCAAACTTCTTCCACCATTCATCTCCAAATTCATCACTGATCATTTCCCACCCATCAAAACAGCCTGAAACCACCTCAAACCAAAATACGATTTTCACCACCTCTAAACTGAAACCTTCAAAACACCCCACACAAACTTGTTTCAAGCTTACCAGAAGCATCAAGGGGTTCATTGGAGTGGAAAAGCACAAGGAAGAAGGCCAGAAAGCCCAAAATTCGAAAGCTCAACCTCAGGTAACATGATGAACAATTTTTCCAGAACCTTGTTTTCTTGTTAAAATGTTGTTCTATGTGTTGCCCTGATCTTGGGGATGTGTTTATTTTCGAAAATGAGCCAGAAACAAGCATTTTATGTTGCTCTGAAACTTTTGCCCTAAACTTGTTCTTCTTCGATTCTCTTTGTGTGAGTGAAATAAATTGTTTATGTTGCTGGATTCTTGTTGTTTGATGTTAGAGGTTAAGTTCTGGAGATTTTGGCACGTTTTTATGGCCTAGGGAGTGAGTTAGAAAATTTTTAGGGGAGGTGTGGCCGGAGAAGATGACCGGAGGTCATTTTCGGCCACCTGAGAGTAATTAAGTTAATTAATTAGGGTTAGGGCAATTTTTAAATGTGAGCCGTTAGATGGGTCTTTCCCGCGTGCATTGAATGGCCAGGATTGAGTCATTAATGTTTAATCAGGTTTAATTAATATTTTAATTGAGATTAGCTCAATTTAAATGTGGGCCGTCCAGATGCGCGCCCAGTCAATCCATTCAAAGCCCAGAATCAATCCCCACCACCCATTGTGCATACTTCTGTTTATTTAATATTTTATTTCATTTATTTCATTTAATCTTATACGAATTTTTAAAAATAGTAAAAATAGTCAAAAAATTCTGAAATTTTTTATTAAACATTTTATTAATTTTCAAAACCCAAAAATATTTTTATTTTTTTTTTTGCATTAAAAAATACTTTTAAATCATTTAAATGTTATTTTTAATTAGTTAATTGATTTTAATTAATTAAAAATACATTTAAGTATTTAAAAATCACAAAAAAAATCAGAGAATATCTTTGAACATTTAGAAGCATTTACAAACTCACCACACAAATTTCTTTTTGGTTTTGATCACACTTTGACTTTTTTCAATGAATTAGGGTTCTTAAATTTATACATTTTTAACCCTAACTTCAAAAATTCATAACTTTTAAACCAAGTTGAGTTTGTGAATGGTTCTTTTTGCATTGTTCTATGCATGGCTTCAAGCATCTAAAAACATTTTTGTTTCATTTTTATCTTGCATTTTCAATTTGTTTGGCATTTTGCATTGAGAATCACCCTTAAAACCCTAGAAACTTAGGAAATTCATAACTACTCCTAGGTTAAGCTTCTGACCTCCCCCTTTGGATGGTAAATTGGTATAGGTTTAGGGTTCCTTTAAGTACATTTTCAATTTTTTATCTTGTCATTTGCTTCTATTTTTGAGTTTTGCATCTCACATGTTCATATAACCCTAATTTTGCATCTTCACTTGCATTCATCTTACATATGCTTGCATCCATGAACTTGCCATGACTTTTTGTGCATTCACATGACATATAAGACATCCTAGGACACCTTAGAATCATGTTTGATCATTGCATAATCCATTTTCCATGTTGTGCTTTCATTTCATTTCATATGCATTCATGAACTTTCATGCTTCTTATATGCTTCATTTGCATCTTCATCACTTGTATGATCATTCACATGTCATGACATACATTTGCCCCATCTCTTTGCATCATTAGCATCATGGACATGCCTCTAGTTTTGGTTTGCATCCTTGCATTCATTTCATCTTCATTTCATTTTCATTTCCTTTTTGCTAACTTTTCAGGTGGTAAGTGTTTGAGAAGTGAATTTGCCTTCACTTCTCACAATCTCTTCTCATATCTCTTATGCATTCATTGCTGCATTTTACTTTTGTATTAGAGTGAGCTTGCTCATTCATGTTCCTTCTTCACTTTCTTTCTTCAAGCAACTTATCTTCTTAAGTGAAGTAAGTTGACTTGCTTCTTTCTGCTTCTCCTCCTCCCATCTTTCTTCTTCCTTGGTGGCTTTTCTTTGAAGATCTCTTGCAAGCCTCATAAACCCTAGGAATACCCAAGCATGATCACAATTAGGGTTTGATTAGTCCCCCATTAGTTTTACCTTTGTGTCATCTCTTGTGTCTTCTCTTCTCACCTCATAATCAAGGACTAAACCTTAAAGGTTTTAAGGCTTTGTGATTAAGCTTATGCCTGCATCCTTCTATTAGGATGGAGTGTATAACTTTAATCCTAAGTGTTAAGCCCTTAATGTGTTTAAATCCTTTAATCAATCCATCTAATAATCACTAAGACATCAAGCTTGTAACTTGGGCCTTGCATTAAGGTTCTAATTCTTCCTTAATTGGTTGAGAAGAACTAACCCTAGTGTTAATGGACAAGTCCCTCTCAAGTTGTCTTACAAACAATAAAATCCACTTCTTAATCTTACCATTAACTAAAATCCACTTAAATAAAGGCTTTGTTTTGTCATGAGGTTAATCCCTAATCATGGATTAAGTTGAGGAGCTTTTCTCAGCTTAAATGTTCTCATCTATTATCCTTCTATTAGTGTAGTGTAATGGGTCCATTAAATCCTTGATTATGGCTTAAACTCATTACTTAACACCAAACAAAAACTCCAAAAAAATCTAAATAAAAACAAGTAGGTTAATGATCTTAATCCTACATCATGGTGATTAAGTGTGAGGTGCTTACTTCATACTTAAGGTATTCTCATTACCCCTAATCAGAGGGAAGATGTGATGAGTTTACTAACCCTTGGTTTAGGCTTAAGCTCATTTTCTTATGACAAACATAAAAAGCAATAAAAGATTGAAAACTCGAAAACAAACAATAATCGTCTCCTCCGAGATTCTTTTCTCATCTCATTCACTCATAAACGAGAACTCGCTTCTTCCGTCTAATGCAAGACAGTTTGCACCTGAGTCAGACAGGTCATACACTTGAGCATAGACAAGCAAACAGTTCATTTGTCAATTTATCTTTCAGTCTCTTTGAGTCGAACTACGGTGTTTTGACTTCCTCATATCACGAGAGGATACGTAGGCATAACTTAACTATTATCGAACAAAAGTCTCTGTATATTCCCCCTCTTCCAGCATTATTCTTTAAGCCTCGTTGTCTTGAGCTTTGCACTTTTTCCTAACACTGACACTCCTTTTATTCACTTCACACTTCTTTTGCATTGACACTTGCATTCTTTTCCAGCTTTTGCACACAAAATAGCACTGACACTACCCCTTTAAACACAAACTTTCAAGCGTGGATCCCGTCGAGTACGACGGACAATCTGGGTGCTAATACCTTCCCAGGTTGTAACCAACCCCCTTTCTCAGTTTCTCTGGTTCACGACCGTCTTATCCATTTTTTTCCTAGGTTTATGCAGCATTACCTTTCCTTCGGGATAAAAATGCCTAGCTGGCGACTCTTTTCAGTTCATCTTCGTGTTCTCTCTTTCGCCGACCATTCGCGTCTGCACCCCTTCTGACCCGGTGTCATTTGGTGGGAGCGACAATAAGGAAAGAAATGAAATGAAACAATGTATATGCAAAGGAAAAGACCAAAACCAGAAGCATGTACATGATGCAAATGAGGCTATGACATGATGCAAAGGCATACAAGATGCATAGGTGTGATCATACAAGATAATGAATGCAAATGAAGCATGTAGGAAGCATGTAAACACATGGATGTTTATGAAATGAAATGGCTACAAAGAAAAGCAAATGTATGAATAAATGATCAAGCAATGTTCAAGCAATGTCTTAAGATGTCTAAGATGGCATACAAATGCTTAGAATGGCATGGCAAGTTCACATGTTCATGCAATGCAATGTAAGATGCAAATGAAAATGCAAAATTAGGGTTACATGAAAGGATGAGATGCAAATGGCAAAGACAGAAGCAAATGATATGATAAAAAATTGAAAAATGCACTCAAAGGAACCCTAAACCTATACTAGGTTGTCATCCAAAGGGGGAGGTCAGAAACTAAACCTAGAAGAAGTTATGAATTTCCTAAGTTTCTAAGGTTTTTTGGGTGATCCTCAATGTAAAATGCCAAACAAATCGAAAGTGCAAGATAAATTCATGCCAAAATTATCCTAGATACTACATGATATGTGTGAAACAATGCAAAAAGAACCAACTTCAAACCCTTCATGGTTAGGCAGAAAAGATTTTTCAAAAGTTAGGGTTTAAAAATGTGATTTTATGAACCCTAAATTCAAAGAAAATTGTCAAATGATGATCAAAATCAAAAAGAAATTTGTATGAGGGGTTTGAAAATGTTTCTAAATGTGTTAAGATGTGTCGCTCCCGGGATTTTCATCCTAGTACAAACGTGAAAGTGGCGCGGAAAATGTAGAGTCGCTAGCCAGGCATTTTTATCCCGAATGAATGGGAAAGGTAATGCTGCACAAACCTGAGGAAGAAGGAAAGGACAAGGTCCTGCGAACCAAAGATCTGGGTTTGAGAGTCGGTTACGACTTGGGAAGGTATTAGCATCCCAGATCGTCAGTCGTACCCGACGGGATCCACACTTGTTTGCTTTTTTCAAAGGGTGAGAAAAATATAACTGCTGCTGAAAAAATGAATTGCTAACTAACTGTTACTGGAATGGAACTGGAGATAAGAAAGGGAATTGGAAAAGAGAACAAAAAGAAAGAATGGGGGAAATGTAGGGAAAATAAAGAATGTGCTCGAATGGGCCCTACCCCACTGCCTACGTACCTCATCGGGAAAATGAGGATCAGAGTCGACGTAGTTCTCCTAACTAAGGCGGGAACTATTTTTTGTGTTTTTTATAGCTGGAACTGCGTATGTCTATGCTCAGGTGTAGCAGGCTCGTCTGGTACGAGTGCGTTTACCGCCTTGAATGTGAGACAAGTCGTCGCAAGTTTGTGTTTGGAGTGAATGAGATGAGAAGAGAAGTTCCCGCAGGAAAGTCGCTTATTATTTGTTTTTTGTCTTTTATGAGAAGTGTTTTGAATTTGTTTGTGAACATTCCCATACTAAGACCTATCCATCGTGGTAAATACTTACACCTCGCCCCGAAACAGGACGCGTATAAGTACTCCGCAACAAAGTCTCGTGTCGTACAAGAACGTTCGATTTTTATTAAGTGTTTTATTGTTTTTCTTTATGAGATGAGAAAGAAGGACTCAAGTTGCAAAAGGTAAAAACTAAGGGACTAAGACTCAATCCTAATTTTAGTTATTTATTCAAAAGTGGTCCTAATGGTTTGTGGGGTTCTCTAAACCTAAAGAGAAAAGAATAGAATGCAACTTACTTCCTAGAGAAGTTAAGTTGATTCTACAAAAGAGGGGGAAATCCTACCAAACACAAGTATGAAAAGTAAAGGAAATTAAATGCAAATTAAATGCATAAAGGAAGTAAAAGAATAAGTTGAAGGAAACTTACCTCAATCTTCCCCTCTACAAAACAAAGGTTAATGTGCATTTTTTTATTTAAAATAACAAGGCAAACATACCATAATTAAATCCTAATGACTCTAGGACTCAATCAAAATTCTATTTTAATTCTAGAGGAACTAAAAAAAATGCTAGGACAAAAATACAGCACCTATTACAGCCCCTAATACACAAACAGCTATGAAAACAATGCATAACACAATGCCATTTTTTACAGCCAGCATGCAGCATGAAAAGGTAGGTGTAAAAGATTAAATACATCATGCAAGCATAACAAACAGCATGTATTTTACAACACCTATATGCAAAAACAGCTATGAAATGCAAAATACAGATTTGATTATTTTTATTTTTAATGCACAAACTCAATGAAACATATACCAATTCATCATGAACATGCACTTGAACCTAAACCAACATATATAAATGGAAGAACATGAACATTTTGAAGGATTATGCAAGAATGCATCACATGGTTGATTATGCAACAAGTAATGTAAAAATGTGGCATATGAATATGGCGTATGAACATGATGATCATTGATTATGAACATGCAACCTGATAGATCAACAAGAATGCCAAACTCAATGCAAAATTCAGAATTGAATTGGTGTAAATGATATGATCAAGAATGAAACCAAATGCACATACATACATCATTATGCAAAATGCATTAATACAATGGAAATGCAAAATGATTTAATTCAATGCAAAAGATGTAAAACAGAATGCAACATGATTATCCACATGCCAAATGATGCATAAACATGGCAACAAAATGCAAGAAACCAAACTATGCACAAAGGAATACAAAAACGTATAATACGCAACATGAACGGAAACGTGTCGAAACGACTCGAAATGGGGGAAAAACGCATTTTGACCAAAACGCATGCGTTAACCGGTTAACCAAATGCGTTAACCGGTTAACGCTGAACAGAAAGTGAAAAATGCTTTTGAAATAAGTGCTTTTGGCCACAATCTTCCTTCTAAACAACCCTAACCCCCACCTAATCATGCTAACACGAATTTCTACTCAATTAGGGCTTATTAACACATGCTAGAATCTATAACAAGCTACAATCCTAACTTCTAATCCATCAAAAACCACAAATCGCAAGCAACACATAATGAAAACGTAATCAAACATAAGCAATACGAAAAACACTTAAAGAATGCCGAAATGGCGAGATGAAGAGAATTACTTAAAGGAGTAGTGATTTAGATCACCAACCTACGAAGCGGAGAAGTGCTTCAGTGAATGTTGCAAGAATCGGAGCTTGATCGAAGAGAAAACCAAGAAAACCGCGAAACCGCAAAATAAATGTGTTCTTGATGCTTGAACCTTCGTGTGCTTCCGATAAGTCGAAACCTTCACCAAAATTCAGTAGCTTCTTCTTCCACAATCCACAAAATCAATGGAGGTTGAGGCTAAGCTTCAAGATCTTCAAGTTTCAATGTGAAATTTGAAGAGCTTATTCAAAAAGCTTTAGTGAAAGGAGGGAAAAAGGAGGAAAAGTGAGAGAGAAAAATTGATTGTGAGAGAATGAGAAATTTGGAAATGAAAATTGTGTGTGTTATCCCTCTTTTGGTTTGGATGAAAATGGATTTAATATGGCTTAGGTTTGGGGCCCAAAAACTAGGCTTGGGATCCAAAATTATGGTTTGGTAATGAGGTTATGATTTAGCAATGGAGCTAGGTTAGGAGAAGGAACGTTCTAGAAGATAGTAGAACATGGTAGAAGTTTCCAAGGGAAATGGAGTGGAATTTAAATGGAAAAACAAGAGGGAAAGAATGAAAGGAAGTGTGGAAGGAAAGTGGAAGGAAAAGTGGAGGGAAATGTGAAATTAACCACTTTTCAAATGATTTTCTCCTTTGATTTTTTTTTATGATTCCTCCATCATTTCTTGACCAAATTTGAACCACAGGATCATTGTAACCCTAATTTCATGATTTCGATCTTAAAAGTCCGGAGTCGACCCTCTTTTACCTAGCTCGATTGTTTTTTCCCCGATTCCTCGAGTTTCAGACGTCTGGCCAGTCGAACCCCTTCCAAAATGAATTTGTGGACGAGATTTGAACCCTAGGCACTTGACATCATATATAAGACAAAGGAATCCACTTTGAATAAAAACTTCATGCCGAAGCCCCATAGAAGTGAAACCCTAATTTGGCCCTTTTCATCAGGATATATTGCACTGCTCGCCTCCTTTGATTAAACCCCATCATTCCATGGCTTGTTACTTCAAGTGAAGACTTGTGGGATGTTGTGAGCCCTTTGCACAAGGTTGAGAAGTTTTGTGGCCCTTTGATTGCCCTTGTATAGCCTTCAGTTGCTCCACTCATTGACCACATGCCTATGCCTCAGCTATGCTATACATGATGCAACGTTTTTGGTTATTTTATGAATCCATATATGCAAAATGCTATGCAAAATGTTGAGGATATGAGAGGGAAAATTTTGAGGTATTACAAGATGCAACATGATTTTTTTGTGATTTTTAGAAACCTAAATGTTATTTTAATTAATTAATTTCCATTAATTAATTAAAATAAACATTTAAATATTTTAAAAATACAATTTTATTCAAAAAATAAAAGTAAAAATATTTTTGGTTTCTGAAAATTAATAAAAGTCATGATAAAAATTCTCAGAATATTTTGATGATTTTTGCTATTTTTAATAATTATATGAAAAGAAATAGAAAGAAAATAAAATAAAATTTATAAAAATGAAAAGTATGACAATCTGAGGGTTGGGATTTAAACTTGGGAAAAGACCATTGACCAGCGCGTAAACCAAGGGATGAGATTAATTCTGACTTAATTAATTTAAATTAAACTAATTAATTAAAGATTAGGGTTAATGAGGGATCTAGGTCGTCCAAACGCACGCGGGAAAAGCAATCTAAGGGCCCTAATTCAAACTTGGTTAATTAATGGGGATTAGCCCTAATTAAACTCAGGTGGCCGGAGAAGACATCCGGTCGTCTTCTCCGGCGTGTTCCTCATCCCATCTCTCTCAAAACACCACAAAAACTCACTAAACTCTCCAGAATTAAACAATGAACATCATAGAACACGAATCTATCAACCAAACTCATTTATATTCCAAGAACAGCATGAATCAAATCAAACATTATTTAGGTCAAAAATTTCAGAAGCACGATACAAGCTCAAATCTCAGCCATTTTCAAAAGTAAAAGGTGATGTGTGATCAGTGAAGCATGAAGAACATTTCTATAACAAAAAATACAAGTTCTAGAAAATTTGTTCTTGAGGATACCCGAGCTTGAGCTTTCTCAATCTGAGCTATCTGGGCCTTTCCTTGGTGCCAATCAACTCCAATGGACCTCTTGAGGATGCTTTGATGCTTGGAATGAATTTATTTGGGCTGTTTTGAAGTTTCAGTTTTGAAAGGTGAGAAATCGTGTTTTTTTTGTGATGTTTCAGGCTATAATGGAGGGTGGGAAATGTTCTATGAGTGATGCAGAGTTGAATGGTGAAGTTTGCTTGAAGTTTTTGTGGCTGTGTTATGAAAATCGAAGAGGGAAAGCTTCTTGAGGATTTTTGTGTTCTTGAGTTGTGTTAAGTTTCAGGCCAATGTGTTATGTGTTATGGCTTGCATAATGTCCACATATCATGTCTTGATAGGTCATAAGAGTTGTTGTGGGCTATGCTGATTGGTATGGTGTGAAATGCAAAAAGTCAAGGTTGGTTGTACTTGAGGTATGGGCACATGGCAGGTTTGGATTTGGGCATGGCTTGGCTCAGCAGAGATCAAGGGAAGCTTGTGGATCAGATTTGGCATGCTGGCACAAGTGTATGAAAAAATCTATACCATTTTGCAAATTTGAGAAGTTTTGGCCCTTTTGAGATTTCTTGAAGTTCAAGGCATAAAAATGTATGATTCTTGGGCCAATTCTAATCAAAATGAGTTGTACTATGATGGTATGATGTTTAGAGATGCATTAGAGGTGAAGAAATGGCTTGGCAAGTGGTTTTGTAAAAAAATCCTCTTTGGTGCATTCTTGAAAATTATAGGATTTTTGCCAACTTTGAAGGATCATAACTTGAGTTCTATAATTAATTAGAACATGTTCTTGTACTTTTTGAAAAGGGAAAGACCTAATATACAACTTTCATGACCAATAATTTTTTATTTGAAGCATTTTTGATCAAGAAAGAGGAGGTTGAAAAACTTTCCCAAAATGGAAAGTTTCCATTACAAGTCATTTCCATTTTGGCAACTTTTGGTTTAGCTCAAATTTCTTCAATTTTGTGAACTTCCAAGAACTTCAATTTGATGAAAATATTCCTTTGGTTCCATTGTTGGGGGCCTCAGATGCCCTGATTTTGCTCTGACTTGCTCAAGAAGTTACCCAGTGAACAAATGACTTCCACAATGAATTTCTTCATCAAACGTGGTACACATGATCCTTATAACATCTTAAGAACATTAGAAACAAGAATGACCAAACAATTTGGAGTTATGGCCTCTGAAACCAAAACTCTAATTTTGGTCATCTGTGTAGTGAAAACCCTAGTTTTGCTTCCATGCCTTATCGGTTCTTGTGATTTCTTGACTTCCTTGAACTTTGAGGGATATAATATGATGATAGAACACACATGGACCCTCTTGGAACACTTGGAGGCATTTGGGATGGCTCAGATGGATTCTTGGATTGCTGAGATCACAAACCCTAGATGCAGATGAACTTGAACTAAGCAGTGAAACAAAAATGCAATATGAGATGGTATGCTTATGCTAATGTAAACATGAAAGATCACAAGCCATGATGTGATAAAGAGTGAGGGAAAATTTGGGGTGTTTACACATAGTTTGATTACAATAAAGTTCCCATGGTGGGTCAAAATACAACAACAAAATCAAAAGTACAAACAAAAGGAGGTACAAATACAAAGAAATCAAACATCCAGTCTAAAGTCATCCTCTCTGACTTCTTTCAGGAGAGCCTCAGTCACTGGACCAACTGGGTGCTCTGTGATGGTCCTGATAAGAAGGTTCCTTGTGGCAAGGGCACTGGTCAACTTCTTATGCTTATCCTGATCCTTTGATCTCTTCAACCCTGCCCGGAGTTTCAACTCAGAGATCTCCTTCTGTGCTGCTAACAAGGCTACCTGATTCTTTTTCTCACTAGCCTCTAGCTGCTCTATCCTAGCTTGGATCCTTTGATCTTCTTGTGCACGAGCCTCAATGATCCTGATCCACCTAGCTTGGCTCTCCTCTAAGTAATGCTCAGCTCTGGCCTTCTGAGTCTTAGCTTCCTTGCAAGCATTCTTCAACACTAACTCTCCTGCTCTAGCCTTTCTGATGTAGTCATCTGTCTTCTCAATCTTGGTCAAGTGCTCAATCCGAAGCTTCTCTAACCCTTCATTATCTAGACAACTGTCATTCCTCTCCCAGAGGGTCTTCTTCAAAGCTTCAGAGAGCTGAGTATTCCTTTCCTTCAATTTCTCAAACTCCTCTAAACTAACAGTAGCTGCAGGCTTCACTGCTGATGGTCCAGGTACATCCTCTAAGGTGAATGGCATATGGGTGATATGTCCCCTAACACGAGACCAGTCAAGATACTGAGTTGAAGCTATGTTGTTGCACTTGCCAAGAATAGATGTCCCCTTAGTCTGAATATTGTCCCAAGCCCCGACAGCTTGTCTGACAATGGCAAGGTTATGGTGGATGTCACAATAGAGGGTTTTTGTCAAATCTTTCCCTCTTAGGGGATGTACCCAGGCATACCCTAATTGCCTTTTGAAAAGCAAAGGATTGTAGTTGATGCAACCCTTTACTCCAATCAGGGGTACATTGGGATATTGCCCACAGCTAGTGATGATATCTTTACCCTTGGTGCTCTGAGTGCACCATCTGATGTCTTCAGATGTTAGGGAAATCATTCTCTTAGCCCAGTTCCTTGGCTGATGAGGATTCAAGAAAGTGTCTGACTTCGGCAAGTGCCTCAATAACCAACAGTAGAAGAGGGGTGCACAACATCTCACCAATCTTCCCCTTTGCTTCTCGTTCCTTTGATGCACTGAGTAGTAAAAGTCTCCAAGCAAGGTAGGGACTGGATTCCTCAATAGGAAGAGATGGATAACACTCTTGCTTATAAACTTAGGCTCGTCTGCAAACAAGATGACTCCATATATGCTGAGGGTCAGAAGAGAACAAACAGTGTCCCACTTCCTTGCTGCAGCATGCAGGGTGGCCTGAGTAACCAAGAAGTCCAAATGAAGGCCTGGGATTCTAGCCTTGGTGGTCATGTTCTGGTCAATGAGGGTGGACTCCAAGTGCAAAGCCTTAGCTACATCTTCATTCTTGGGAGCATTCATTTCAGGGTTGAAAGGAATCCCTCTCCTGATGGGGACACCCAACAACTTGGAGAACTCTTCCATCAAAGGTCCCAACTGAAAATCTGGGAAAGTGAAACATCTGAGAGGAGGGTCATAGAACTGGAGACATGTGTGGATCATGCTCCTCTGGGATGCATCCAGGTCCATGATCATGTCCATAATGCTCCCTGAATAAATGGACATGATCAAGAGTGATGAGAGATTGCATCTACTTGATGCCTGTCAGAGTGGGCTCAAAGAAATGATAGGTGATGTTGCTCTTCCTGGAGGTGTCCATGCTGAAAATGGATGATGGTGAAGAAGACTGAGGGTAACTGCTGATAAAGGCCACTAAAGAAGATGTTGAAGAAGAGTCTCTGATGAAGACAACTGGTGAAGAGAGCTGAAAAGAATCTCTGATGAAGATAGCTGGTGAAGGTAGCTGATGCAAATAGCTGAAGGAATCTGAGCAGTAGAACAGGTCAAAACCAAAACCAAAGACAAGATGTGGATACCCTGTAAAACAAATAGACAAATGTTAAATGATGCAGAATGATATGCAAAGGGTTTGTGATCAAGTGCTGGATTTGTTATCTGCTTTGATAGGGTCCATATGTGTTCATAAGTCCGGATGGAGGCTTAGAAAACCAGTAACCAGGTGGGGGACTCAAATAAAGAGTCACAAGTCCAGGGTTTCACAAGAACAGTCCAAAGTGATGTGACCTTAACAATATCAGTAATAAGGTATGATGAGGCCAAGGGTTCCTGCAAATCTGTAAACATCCCAATCCCCTTACATGTATTGTTCTAGAACAAGGATCCTCAGACTTGGATCAGTTATGAGAAGTGTAAACACTTCTAACCTGAAGGTACAGTGTTTACAATAATCATAAAGGATCCTCCTCTAATTCACCTCAGATGTTGAAGGTCATAAAAGGTCATCCAGACTTAGCAGGCTTCCCAGATAGCCCTAGTACTACAGGAAATCGGTAGCACAGAGTTCTCAAGAAGAAACCCATGTCTGAACCGTGTTTCATATTCCCGCACCAGACCGAAATGGAATGGGAAAGAATATGAAGCCACTTTATCCTATGTGTCACTCAGGTCCTCCGTATGGAACCTTACTCACTCAATAACCCTCCCACCAAGGAAAACAACAGATTCAACATAGGTGATATGATGATAACAGTATGAAATGCATATAAACAGTAAATAAAAGCAACAAATAAAGCTGTACAGAAAGCAATAAATAAAGAAATAAACAATAAGCACAAGTAGCACATAACACCCCCGTAAACACAAATCAAACAAGCGCTAGGAGAAACCCACAACAAGAACCAGAAGCCCTGGTTGCAAGAAGATAACTCCCCAGCAGAGTCGCCAAGTTGTCGCTCCCGAAGATTTGCATCCCGGTACAAGCGTGAATGGTCGGTGAAAGAAATGAAATGAACTGAATAGAGTCGCCAACTAGTCATTTTTATCCCGAAGGAAAGGTAGTGCTGCATAAATCTAGAAAGATATGGATAAGACGGTCGCGAACCAGAGAAACTGAGAAAGGGGGCTGGTTACAAACTGGGAAGGTATTAGCACCCATATTGTCCGTCGTACTCGAAGGGATCCACGCTTAAAATATTGTGTTTAAAGGGGTAGTGTAAGTGATATCTGTGTGCAAAAGCTGGAAAAGAATATACAAGTGTCAGTGAAAAAGGGTGAAATGCTCAGGAACTGAGGCTTAAAAGAGAATTCTGAAAGAGGGGGAAGACAAAGAGAATTTTGTTCGATAACAATTAAGTTATGCCTACGTATCCTCTCGTGCAATGAGGAAGTCAGAACAACGTAGTTCGACTCGAAGAGATTGAAAGATAAATTGACTGTGAACTGCTTGTTTGTCTATGCTCAAGTGTATGACTCGCCTGACTCGAGGGCTAACTGTCTTGCATTAGACGGAAGAAGCGAGTTCTCGTTTATAGAATGAGTATGATGAGAAATGAATCCCGAAGGAGACGATTATTGTTTGTTTTTGTGTTTTCAGTTTTGTTATTGTTTTTGGTGTTTTGCATAAGTTAGTGAGCTTAAGCCTAAATCAAGGGCTTGTAAACTCATTATATCCTCCCTGATTAGGGATGATGAGAATACTTAAGTATGAGATGAGCACCTCAACTTAATTACCATGATGATGTAGGATTAAGATCATTAACCTACTTGTGATTATTTAGATGTTTTTGGGTTTTTGTTTAGTGTTAAGTAATGAGTTTAATCTCTAATCACAGATTAGTGAGATCATTACACCATCCTAATAGAAGGATAATAGATGAGCACACTTAAGCTGAGGAAGATACCTCAACTTAATCCGTGGTTAGGGATTAAATTCATTATATAACAAAACTTTTATTAAGTGGATTTTAGTTAAAGGATGAGATTAAGAAGTGGATTTTAAGTTTGTAAGACAACTTGAGGGGGACTTGTCCATTAAACACTAGGGTTAGTCCTTCTTAACCATAAGGAAGAATTAGAACCCTAATGTAAGGCCCAAGTTACAAGATAAAGTCTTAGTGATTATTAATGTGATTTGATTAAGAGGTTTAAACAAATTAAAGGTTTAACACTTTGGATTAAAGTTATACACTTCATCCTAAGAGAAGGATGCAGGCATAACCCTAATTCCAAAGTCCTAAAACTTTAAGAGTTTAGTCTCTGATTATTGAGATGAGAAGAGAGACTCAAGGAGACTCAAAGGTAAAAATCTAAGGGGAACTAATCAAAACCCTAATTATTATCATTCTTGGATATCCTATGGTTTGTAAGGCTTTATAAATATCTTCAAGGAAGCCACCAATGGAAGAAGCAGATGAGAGGAGGATGAGAAAGAAGAATAAGTTACTTACTTCATTGAAGAAGATAAGTAACTTAAAGAAAGAAAGTGAGAGGGATGGAACACAAGTGAACAAGTTCACTTCAAATACAAACAAAATGCAAATGAATAAGATAAGAAGAAGTGAGAGGTGAAGGCAAATTCCCCTCCCAAAATAACTTACCAAAACCTGAAAAGTTAGTATGAATGCATAAGGTATAAAGCATAAGGAAATGAGATGAAATGATATGAAATGGTCAAATTCAGGAGTGTTTATGCAATGTAAATTTCATGTAAGATGATGCAAATTCATACAAGATGCATATGTGTGATCATACAAATATGAGATGCAAATGGAAGCATGCTTTGAAGTTTGAAAACACATGAAAGTTAATGAAATGAAATGAATGCAAATTATGGAAAATGAATGAAGAAATGATCAAGCATGGTTCTAACATGTCCTAAGATGTCTAAGATGACATATGAATGCATGAAATGTCATGGCAAGTTCATGTAATGATGCATATGCAAGGTGAATGCAAGTGAACATGAGAAATTAGGGTTATATGGAAGTATGAGATGCAAATGAACAAAACAGAAGCATATGACATGATAAAAATTTGCAATCAAGCTCAAACAAACCCTAATCCCATATTAGGTCACACCCCAAAGGAGAAGGTCATAAGCCTAACCAATCAAAAGTTATGATTTTCCTAAGTTTTCTAGGGTTTTTGGGTGGTTCGAAGGGAAAAATGCAAATCAAATTGAAAATTCAAGATAAATTCATGAGGAAAAAGACCTATAAACTACATGCAATATGAAAAACAATGCAAAAAGAATCAACTTCAAACTCTTCTTGGTTAGGCAGAAATGATTTTTTGAAGTTAGGGTTCAAAAATGTGATTTTTATGACCCTTTATTCAATGAAAATTGGCAAACTATGATCAAACCTAAAAAATAAATTTGTGTGAAGAGTTTGAAAATGTTTCTAAATGCATTGGGTTGATTCATGATTGTTTTGGTGATTTTTAGAAACCTAAATGTATTTTTAATTAATTAAAAGACTTTAATTAATTAAAAATAACATTTAAATATTTTAAAAATGCTTTTTTAATGCAAAAAATAAAATAAAAATCATTTTTGGATTGAGAAAAATATTTAAAGTTAGAATGCAAAAGAAAATATTTTAGTGATGCTTTTTGATATTTTAAATTAATTATGCAAGAAAAATGAATTAAAATGAAATAAAAATGATTTTTATGAGAAGTATGCGTATCCAAGGGCTGAAATTCAAATCCAAGGGGAAATGTTTGACTGCGGCGCAGATGGAAGGCTGAGATTGATTCTGGCTAAATGAATTATTTAAATTAATTTATTACGAATTAGGGTTAAGTGAATGAATCAGGACCATTCAAACCCGCGTTAATCCTAATCTAAGGGCTGAGATTCAAACTAGGGAACTAAACCCTAATTAGGGTTCTAATTATTTTCAGGTGACTGGAGCAAGCTCCGGTCATCTTCTCCGGCCAGTCAAACAACCTATCTTCTTCCCTAGGCTAAATCAGACCCTCTAACTCTCCAGAAATGATCTACTAACCTCCCCCAACAAGAATCCATCAACAAAAAACATTTATCATTCATTTAAAGCAAGATTCGAAGCAAATCGTGAAAATAATCAAAAGTTTCAGAAGTTCAATACATACTCATTTCTCAACCATTTTCGAAAATAAACATATCAGGGTGATCAGCTAAGCATGTAGATTCATTTAGAAACTTAAATTGCAAGTTCTGGAAAAAAAGTTCATGAAGCTACCTGAGTTGAAGCTTTGCGTTCTTGAGCTTTCTGGCCTCCCTCTTGGTTCAAATCCACCACAATGATCTTCCTGATGATGAAGATGAGCTTAGAGCAAGCTTGTGATGGCCATTTTGAAGGTTTTGGTGCTGAGTATGCAGAAATCGTATTTCTGATTAAGGGTGCTTTAGGCTATGGTGAAGGGTGGGAAATGATCCTGAGATGTTTTTGAGTTGATTGGTAAAGGAAGCTTGAAGTTTCAGTGGTTGGTTTTTGAGATTCGAAGAGAGGAAGTTTTTGACAAATTTTGTGGATTCTGAGTGTGTGTGTGTGTGTGTGTTTCAGGCTTCAATGTTGTGTTCTTTTGAGTCCTTAGGGTTCACATAATGTATGCTGATTGGCCAGAGAGTTGTTGTGGCACAGGCTGATTGGTATGGTGGTTTTTGCAAAAAAGTCAAGATTTGTGTACTTGAGGTATGGGCACGGGTCAGAGGAGATTTCATGGGGTATCCGGCCTCAGCTGAGTTCAAGGATGGCCATGGGATTGGTTTTGATGTGCTAGATGACTTGGATTAAGAGTTATCACATGTTTTGCAAAATTCCATCTTTGAAGTTTCTTGGATCATAAGTCATGGAAACCCTAGGTTCAATGCATAATTCTGATCTTTTGAGGTTTGTTTGACATATTGTGAAGTGTTTGTGTACATCTGAAGTCATTAGAATGCTTGAACATGCCATTTTGCAAAATCCCTCTTTGACATGAAACTTGAAATTATAGGATTTTGGCCAACTTTGAAAGGCCATATCTTGAGTTCTATGATGAATAAAGACATTTTCTTGTACTTTTTGAAAAGGGAAAGACCTAATCTACAACTTTCATGACCAAGAATTTTTCATTGAAGCATTTTTGGTTAAGAAAGAGGAGGTTGAAAAACTTTCCCAAAATGGAAAGTTTGCATTTCAAGTCATTTCCATTTTTGGCAAGTTTGTAAATGGCTCAAAATTCTTCAATCTTGTGAACTTCCAACCTTTTCTAAGATCAAATAAAGATCATATAACTTCAATTTGATGAAAATACCCCTTTGGTTCCATTGTTGGGGGCCTCAGATGCCCTGATTTTGACTTAACTTGCTCAGGAAGTTACCCAGTGAACAAATGACTTCCACAAATGAGTTTCTTCACCAAACTTGGTACACATGATCCTTATAACATATTAAGAACATTAGAAACAAGAATGACCCAAAAAATTGGAGTTAAGGCCTCTGAAACCAAAACCCTAATTTTGGTCATCTGTGTAGTGAAAAACCCTAGCTCTGCTTCCATGCCTTTGCCTGTTCTTGTGATTTCTTGACTTCCATGAACTTTGAGGAGCATAATTTGATGATAGAACAAACATGGAACCTCTTGGAAAGCTTTGAGGTCTTTAGGATGGCTCAGATGGATTCTTGGATTGCTCAAATCACAAACCCTAGATGCAGATGAACTTGAACTATGCAGATGAAACAAAAATGTAATATGAGGTGAGATGCTTATGCTAATGCAAACATGAAAGATCACAAGCCATGGTGTGATAAAGAGTGAGGGCAAATTTGGGGTGTTTACAGTTATATAATGAATTTAGTCCTTAACCCTGGATTAAGTTGAGGTTTCTTCCTCAGCTTAAGTGTTATTATCTATCATCCTTCTATTAGGATGGTGTAATGAGTTCACTAATCTGTGATTAGAGATTAAACTCATTACTTAAAACTAAACAAAAACCCAAAAACATCTAAATAATCACAAGTAGGTTAATGATCTTAATCCCACATCATCATGGTAATTAAGTTGAGATGCTTATCTCATACTTAAGTAGGCACATTATCCCTAATCAGGGAGGATATAATGAGTTTACAAACCCTTTGATTTAGGCTTAAGCTCACTAACTTATGCAAAACACCAAAAACAAACAATAATCGTCTCCTCCGAGATTCTTTTCTCATCACACTCATTCGCAAACGAGAACTTGCTTCTACCGTCTAATGCAAGACAGTTAGCACTCGAGCCAGACGAGTCATACACTTGAGCATAAGCAAGCAGGCAGTTCACAGTCAATCTTTTTCAGTCTCTTTGAGTCGAAATACGGTGTTCTGACTTCCTCATTGCACGAGAGGATACGTAGGCATAACTTTACAGTTATCGAACAAAAGTCTCTTTGTCATCCCCCTCTTTCAGTATTCTTTTTAAGCCTCAATTCCTGAGAAATTCACCTTTTGCACATGTACTTTCTTTCCCTAGATTTTGCACATAGATAACATATACACCTACCCCTTTTAAACACAATCAAGTAAGCGTGGATCCCGTCGAGTACGATGGACGATCTGGGTGCTAATACCTTCACAGGTCGTAACCAACCCCCTTTCTCAGTTTCTTTGGTTTGCAACCGTCTTATCCATCTCTTTCCAGGTTTATGCAGTATTACCTTTCATTCGGGATAAAAATGCCTAGCTGGAGACTCTATTCAATTCAACCTCTTTTCTCTTTCGCCGACCGTTCGTGTTTGCAACAGGACGAAAGTTCGGGGAGCGACACCCACCAAAAGAAAACCAGCACAGCCAGACAGTCCAGTATTTACATATGATGCATGAAAATAAATACTGAAAGTAGTAAATAAAGCTGTAAATAAAACTGTAAGTAAAAATACTAAAATAAACACATAACAACAAACAATCAAACACCCAATGAAACAGAAACAAACAAGCGCTAGGAGTGACTCTCAAAGGGGAAACCAGAGATTCTAGGTTTGTTCCCTAGCAGAGTCGCTAGTTGTCGCTCCCTGGATTTCCATCCTGATACAAACGCGAAAGTGGCGCGGAAAATGGTAGAGTCGTCAGCCAGACATTTTTTTGCCGCACAAACCGAAGAAAATAAAGGAAAAGACAATGTCCTGCAAACCAAAGAACTGGGTCCGGGAGTCGGTTACGACCTGGGAAGGTATTAGCACCTCAGATCGTCCGCCGTACCCGACAGGATCCACGCTTGCAAAGAAACTATTTCAAAGGGTGAGGAAATGAAAGTTGCTGCAAAAGAAAGACTGAACTGGATAATGAAAGAAAAGAAAGGGGGAAAATGTAGGGCCCTACTCTGCTGCCTACGTACCTCATCTGGACATGAGGATCAAATTCATCCTAGTTCTCCTAACTTGGGGTTGAAAAGATTGCTTGTGTGTTAAGGCTTGAACGGCTTATGTCAATGCTCAGGTGTTGCAGGATCGTATGGCATTAGTGCATTACCGTCTTGCAAAGTGACAAGTAGGAGCAAGTTCTTACGTAATGAGTGAAGGTGATGAGAAAAGAAGTCCCAAAGGAGAGACAATTATTCTTTGTACCAGTCTTTTAAAGAAGTGTTTTTGTTGTTTTTGTTTGTGGTATTTATTAAGTGTTTTTTAGGTTTTTGTATGAAGATGAGAAAAAGAGCACCAAAGATCCTAAAGGAAAAAAAACTAAGGGGGGACTAACAAATCCTAATGTGACCATGCATAGGAGTCCTAGGTTAGTGTGGCTCGAATTATATCCTCATCAAGAAGAAGGAAAGAAAAGAAAGAAAAAGAAGAAGAAGAAAAGAAGAAGAAAGCAACTTACTTCTTTAAAGGATTTAAGTTATTTCTAAAGGGAAGTCATGAAATTAGACAAGCATAGCATAATGCTAGGGAAAACACAATTTGAAATTATAAAGAGAAGGAAGAGGTTGTATGTGGGATACCCTCCCACACACATGACTTACCATAACCCCCTACAAAACAAAGGTTAGTGAACCACATAAGCATAAGGTGAAGTTAAGATTCAAACAATGCACAAACCAAAGATGAAGGCCATAAACCAAACCACAATCACAAAATCAAAACCTAAACACTAGAGGTGACCTATAACAACTACCAAGCAAACCTAATAGGATGGTATAAATTCCTTCCTCAAACTATGTTAGAAGAAAGGAAGAAAGAAGCACACAAAGTTACTTAAGAAGCAAGGCACCAAACAAATAGAAACGATCATGAGAAAATTATGAAATTAAGTCTCCAAAGTCAAAAACCAGAAGAAAACAATGTGACAAAATGGCTCTCAAAAATTCGCAATTAAACTCCTACAAAAGGTCACACAAAGTCGCTTGAGAACAACTAAAGAACTTGCACAAACAAGACTTTCAAAACTAGGGATAAAATGAGTTTAAAAATATGACAAAAATATTTTTATGCTCTTTTCCGAGTCTTTAAAATTATGCAAAAATAATGGTGTGAAAATTTTACTTGAGGTGGAAGAAATAAATTCGACAAACTAAGGTGTTAATGTGGAAATTAAATGAGAAAGAAATTAAATGGAAATTCTAGATAAAAAGTGAAAATTCAATGATATCAGAAAATAAAAGCATGGGAAATTCTAAAATGAGTTAAGATGCTAAAATAATTTTTGGGGAATTTTATAAAGAGTTTTGACATTTTTTATGAATTAAAATTGAAACTGGGTAAAAAGGAATTAAAAAAACAAAGAAAAGAGAAGGGGGTGCAGAGATAGTAATAAATGAAGTTAAAAACAAGAATGAGCCTCAGAAGTGGGGTGCAAACAACAAAGGTCCTAAGCCCAAAATGCATAAAGCTATGAAGGAGCATGGTGAGGTTGCAATCAATTTCATTGACTTCAATCTGGTGCGCACGATTCTTGGACTTCCCTGGTCATCTAATCGCACGGTTACAGTGACGAAGGTGTATGGTGATATGGTGTGTGTGTGTGTGCGCGCACAAAAATGAGGTAGAAAGGTCCTACCGGACGGTGAGAAGTCTCACCGCCGGTATGGAGGAAATTAACATAAATCTGCCAAAGCTTATCCTTATCATCACTTCTTTATAGCTTTTATTATTTAATCTTCTTCTCATAACATTTAACAAACCAAATGAAAAAAAAAAATAACTCAACAACTCTCATGGACTCTCTCTCTCCCTGTGATATGTCGTTCATCCCCTTCACCTTAACGCCGTCGTTCTCACAACCTCCGGCCACCTCCAAACGCAAAACTTTGAACGTAAACTCTCACTAAATTCCTTTTCTAAATCCAAATCCGAACTCCATTTCTCAAACAAAACACTCAAACCAAACAGATCATAAACTCATAATTAAAACAATCACAATCAAGAAACACATCAATAATTTCATCTATATGAGGTCGAGATTCACGTACCAGTAAATCGAAAGTGTGAAGGTTGAAATCAATGTTATGATTGAAGAAGACCGATGAAGAGCAATGACGTTGTGTCTTCAGCTAGTGAAAATGAAGATGAAAGATGACGTCAGTTTGAATGAGAACGATGACTCAATCAGCTTGATGATGAACGAAGGCATTGACGACGAAATCGACGCGATCAAATCAGCTTTCAATTTTGCGTAATGAAGATGAACGGTTAAGTACCTGTTTTCGGTTTCTTTGATCCGTGAAAATCCCGGTTATGGTGAACGATGAGGATGTATATTCAATTTAAGTTCTAGCGCTGATACGAAGAGGATGGCAGTTTTTTTGTGGTTAGTTTCTGAACAATTGGAATTAGAATTGAATTGAGAGCGGATTCTGAGTGTTTGTAGGCTCTTTGATACAATGAAAGTTGAAGAAAATGTGGATCGATGAAGATCTACGGTTCATAAAGTTCTTGAAGTTGATGATGCTGATTGATGATGAAGATCCGCGGGATAGATCAGAGATTGGAGATGAGGATCAATAAAGATGAATTTTTCCAGATTCTGGTAAGAAAGTTTGTTAGAGTTCTCTTTTTTCCTGTTGAAGATTGTCATTGAATCCTCTATTTTTCTTCTTTTGTATCTGAATTCTCTACTTCTATTTTGTTTTTTTCTTTCGTGATTCTGTTATATTCCTTTTGTTCTTTTGATTACCTTTTCCTTGCGTTTTCAGTTTTTCCCCATTGCGCTTTGAGCATAGTTTTGTGTGCGTGATTAAATTTTCACGTGTAGCTGGATTTTCCGTTTTTGAGTATACACAATATGTGATGTTGCTGATCACGTGATGCTTGAGGAGGTTGATTGTGTGTGGGTTCACATGTGACTTGTGATGACTTGAACCTGATGAATTATTACACACTTTTTTCTGTTTATTTATTTATTAACTTCATGTGATCTTCAATATGGTAATGACATGGGCCTAGTAACAAGAGATGACAATATTTGGATTAATAAAATGAATGTGTTTAATGGTGATAGTAAAAAGGACGATTGACTTTGAAATATGATGTGAATTTTGTTATTTGGAATTAATTGGGTAATGGAAAGTTTAGATATCTGAATTAAAACAAAAAGAAAATAGGTAAAAATAAAATGGATGTGAAATTGGTGATATGAACATTGGATAATCTAAATAACTCGAATAAAGAAAATGGTTATAAATCGAGTAATGGATGAAGATGAATAATGAATGAAATTAGAAAAATGGAATTGGCTTAGAAAAAGAAGAATGGTTTATGAGATGGATATGAACTGACTTTATAAAATGAATCGACTACCACTAACACGCACACAACCACGAAGCAACTTACCCTATTCCAAACGCCTCTGGTAAAACACGGAAAGTGCCACTACCACTGAATAATTCACAAGTGAAACAACGATCATCTGGATAAATCATTCTCTGAACGTATGATCAGAATCACTTCAAATTAATCTGAAACATTCTCTGGGAAAATAAATCTGCAGATGTACACAACTGGACATATAATCATGATAAGCCTGAATTTTTGAACCCAAAACCATCACATGAACCACTTCCTGATAAACTAATGACTTTCGCACACAACACAACTCGACTTTGAATATGCACCGCCCGAGAAATAACCACCAATACAGATAATTTGCAATTCAACCAATCTTTTGATAGTTTGACCAAGATCAGGTCAAACGTCCGTCTGAATCGAATCGCGAACTGAACAACCATACTTGAAGTGAAATCACTGCCAGCTCTATGCTATGCTTCATTTTTCTATGCTAATGAATGCAATGTTATGTATGCAATGTGATATGTTAAATGCTATGAAAATGAGAGGGCAAATTTGGAGTGTTACAGTTGCCCCTATTCAATCATCTGTTAATCTGAAAAGGATGAGAGCGTTGGCTGTCGGCCGTTCAAGATAAACTATGATTGAATATCAAAATAACCAGAAAATTTGCACTCTGATGGAGAAGAAGAAAAGGGAAATAAACCCCACCAAAGAAACCCTGCTTGGAGAACTTTGATGTGGAGAAAAGTAAACAAAGCTAAACACGAAGAAATGTCTTTTGAACGACGCCATGAGACTGCTGGCTTGCCACAGCGACGATGGACTTTAACAGCGTTGCAATATCAAGCGATTTATAACCCAAGCAAGATCAAGCGATCTGATATGAGAATGGTATCGAGCGATCCATTTAAAATAGGTTCGTTGACACGGGACAAAATGATCAATAAGATTAGTCTGTTGACACTGAACAACGCGATCGTCTCTATATCTGTTTATATGATAGTAAAGTATATACCATTTATAGCTCTTGTGTATTAATATTTTTTTCTTCTTCCATTTCTATCTTTTATATATATATATATATATATATATATATATATATATATATATATATATATATATATATATATATATATATATATATATATATATATATTTATTTATTTATTTATTTATTTATTTATTTTGCAAAATGTAGATTTTGAATTAACTAGTACTTTGCATAATCCTATTCATTTTAGTTGTAAAAGTTTGAAATAGAAAATTTGACCAAACACAAATTTCTCTATATTATAAGAAAATCTAAGTTTATTTCACAAATATTATGCCTATAATGATTGGTACTGAGTAAGTAGTGATTAGTTCTAATTTTGGTCCTATATATATTTTAAGATCAATGCAGCTTAAAATCATTGTTGAAAGTATGTCCACTCTTTATGTGAATACATATTCTGCTCATATGATTAGCTTAATTGATAGGATTGATGCTTCAAACTTCTTACTTGGTGTTTCCAGATGCTAGGTTATGTGTTGATTTGAACAAATGGTTATCCAAGAATTTATGATGTATTTTTCTGTTGCAAGTGTTCATAGTGGATTGCATTGTGCTCTAAACTTTAATGTGAAAGTACATGTTGGTTTGAATATAACTCTCATAATATAGATGGTTTTAAAGCATCAGAATGGTGAACACCATATCTTATAATTAACTATGTTTGATAGAGATTAGCTTCAAATTACTAAGATTTTTATCGTAGCTAATCGTAAATTTTCTTGTAGTGCATTGACAAATATGGTTAGTTAAAAAAGATACACTAAATAATCAATTATTATTTTATTTTATGTGATATTTGAATTTATTACCATCATCTTATAATACAAATCCATATGTACACTATTTATTAGGTGCCAACAAACTAAATTATAGCTTATGAAATAGTCAAATTAAGAGTTTATTTAATTCCTCACTTGGTCTGGGTTCACAAACAATACACACTTACACATCTTATGAACACATAATTGAATAAAAGGATGCTTGCACATGTCATTTGGACAATCAGAATTTACATAACAACGTCTAAGCCCAGTATCTGGTACCCGACCGTAAAAACATACTAAAATAAGAAATAGAAAAAGAAAGAGAATTCTAACATGAATAAATTTAATAATTTCAACCATGTTTTCCTTTCCAATTATATGAATAGAATTAACTATGCTTCTTTTTTTTTATCACTTTATAATAATTTAAGTACTTATAGAGTTGTAAAAGAGTATTCTAGAATTATTATTATATTATTATTATTATGTATTATTATTATTTTTAGTATCAATATTATTATTCTTGAATTCCTCTTTAAGAAGTTATTATATTGTGTTTGACCCTTCAACATACTTATTAACCGGTAAAATAAAAAACTTATCCATCATAAAAACTCATTTTTAAATCAAATATTTTATAACCTTTCATGATAAGAGAGAATTAGGGGTACTTTATCCCTTTCTACAAGATTGATGAGAGAATCTAAATCAACTAAACCTAACATAAACAATACATCGGTTTTTGGCAAAACTCGTAAAAGTTACAGTTGGAATAAGGATTATCACTGATAAAGGACCATTTCCAAGTAAGTTTGATGTTCCAAATTAGATCCGACACAACGCAAAAACATCTTCATATCATGATTTTAACTTTGAATGAAGTATTTGCTTTCCAAACATTGATGAATGCCTTATTCTGATCTTCTACTATCGGCTCGTCTAATCTAATATCCTCCAAAATTATGTTCCCATATTTGACCAAATATCTCTCTTTCGGTTCGGGATTCCAAATGACGATGTCATCCGCTGCATCCACCATAAGTGAGCAGCCCTGTTGCTGCATAAAGTTATTTAAAATTCATGCAAAGTTAGTGGAATCAACATCAACCACCCCCGCGTCTCCTAACTCCCATAGACCTTCAGACCATGACCCCATCTCTATAATGCAATAATCTTTTTTGCTATTATTTAGAAATAAGTCAGGAAATACTTCTTTAAAAGTACTATTACCAGCCCAAACATCATTCCAAAAGGAAATGGATGAACCATCTCCTAATGAAAATCGAATGTTACTTTTGAAAACCAATGAGTTTCTAGCCTTGGTTGCATCTATTGCCACCAAATATTTCCACCAAGAGGAGCAAAATTTAAGCTTAGCCGAAATAATCCCAAACAAAACAGCTTCCCACAAATTCTCGTATATAGCTTTAAGGACTTCAAGCCACCGACCCTTCTCACTAGTTATTATTCTCCATTTCCATTTTAACAGTAAAACTCTATTAATCTCTTTGAACTTCTTTACGACCAAACCTCCTAATTGAAAAGGTTTGCAAACATGAATCCAAGCAATCCAATTAATCTTCTTGAACTCCCATAAGCCTCCCCATAAGAATCTTCTTTGGATGATTTCCACTTCTTTCCAAATAGCGATTGGAGCTCTATAAAAGTACATCATGAATATTGAGAGACTTCCTAAGACCGATTTTATCAAAGTAACTCTCCCGTCTATTGATAATTTCGTCCCTGCCAATAAGAAAGTCTTGCTTTGATCTTTTCCACCAGGGGCTCCCAAGTAGCGATTCATCTTGGATTAGATCCAATTGGAATACATAGGAAGAAGATAGCCTAATCTTCCTGGTCGCGACTTACTGAGTCTTAAGATTCTCACTGCAAGTATACAGTTTAATCGCATAGTAATAAAAGATATCGATCCCACAGAGACTTGATAATCAACCTAGCGTTATCGAGTGTTACTATGTTTAGCTAAGGCGGGTGATGTTTTAGTTTTAAGGAATATCGGTATGTAATTGGTATGCCTTCACGAATTCAATAAATGGTCGGCTTATAAAGGTCTATCAAATTATCTTTTTGTAGAAAATGTTGGTTTAGAAGTCGCTAATTCACACTCTCGTGGTCTTGCCTATTACTATACTTCTAAGTTAGATTGAGCACTCTCGCTGTATCAATTCAAGTTGAAAATACTTTTTGAAAACCTAGAGATTCTCATTGGTTTTAAAGTACTTCCGCTGTATTTAAAATCAATGCTCGATTTCAGCTATCCGGTTACAATCTCACCCTCTTGTGTTCTTAATTCTAACATTTTTTACCTTTTTACTTTCATAACAAAAGTTGTTTTTAAATTAAGAAATCGAAACCAGAAAATAAATTGAGTTTAAGGTTTTAGCCTAGATCTATTGAATTTGTTCTGGTTATTCAATCACATATGATTAAAGGGGTTTAGCCAGACATATTAATTAAATCAGAAGAAAATAAGTAGAAGGAATGAATAAAAGCATAAGATATAATAATTAGAAAATAAAGCATATAATTCAATAATGAACCTGGATGAAGTACACTTATATTAAGAAGTCTTGCATAAAACTAAACTAAAGAAAGGCAGTGGCTTGAAACAAGTAAATGGCAATAGCTTTCCGATGTAGGAAGCTATCCCTAAGGTTTGGAAACGGAAACTAAATTAATGTTGAAAAGTAAACAAAAAGGAAAAGCTCTTAACAAGGAAAATAAATAGCTTCTATTGGTAAAACGACATCAATTTGGTAAAATGGTCGAAGCTCTCTTTGAAATTCAAATCAGCTTATATTTATAGCTTTCACGAGGTACTATTGTTGAGAATTTGCAGGAGCTTATTTAGCCGGGCCTTGGTTGTGTATGCTGGACTGATAATGGAACGAGTGGGGAAATAACTGAGTTGAATGAGAGAATTCAGTGGTAACGGCCCTCTGTTATTGACTAAGGCGCGCGCTTTAGGATTCTGAATTATGACTTGTGACGGTCGTCTTGTGGTGTGACGGTCGTCTTAACTTGGCAATGTGCGACTGTCATCCAGATGATGTGACGTCCATTTGGCTTCTCAAGTGAAGAAACTCTGTTTGCTGCTATCTGCTTCAATTATTCTATTAAGAACCTCATTTTTGTCTCATTTTAATTCTTTTCTTCTGCAAGTCGTATATATCTTAATACCTGCAAAACAAACACATACTTCGCATAATATCGTTCAAAATACAGAAAATAGTAACTTAAATAATCAGAAACCATGTTAAATAATCGATATAAAATTGTGTTATCAAACTCCTCTAGACTTGAATCTTTGCTTGTCCTCAAGAAAACATTCAAATAGTTTTTTTTTAAAAACATCCCTCAAACACAAACACGAAACACATTACCTATCCATATGTGGTTGTGCAGCATTTTGCTAAAAGAACTAATAATAACTCAAACATTAAAGATACACTAATGAAACTAAAACATATAATGCTCATAAACCCCCTATAAAAACCAGTCCGAATCATTCTATTATAGATCAACCTAATGCTCTCGTTTCTATTTCACCCAATTTGGTTCTGACGAAATAACATTAAGCCTTTTACCTTTACACGCGCATAATGGAGTATCCTGTTGGTGAATTTGATATTTTTTTCTAACACGGGTTCTGGTACACAAGTGTGGTAACCCTTTATGTACTTAGTGCAAGTTGTGGGGGATCGAATCGTAATCCGCCCTACCGAATTCAAAACCAGATACCTCTGAACCAACTAACATCAGACTTTGCTTTGCCATTTTTCGCATGTTTTTACATCCTTGCCTCGATTGTTTTATCATTGGCATGCTTAATCTTAAGATTCTTTTTCTTTTTTTTGGCACTTTAAGTATCAATCACTTATTTGCATCGACTCTCCACGTAGCTTGTGCTTTAGACGGTACTGACTGTTAATATAAACTACCCAGGGATAATTTAGAACTAAAGCTTCAGATTTCGGTATAAAAGGTATCCAACCCGATATCGCATATCTAAGGGTCTAAGGTGTCAAGATTGTATCAACCTTGTTAAGTTTTGTCTCAGTTGTCTAACATAGCCTATCAACCTATATACTCATAGGGTATGTCAAGTGAATGCATTCTTAAGGAAAAAATTGTTATGGCTAAAAATAATAAACGAAAAATATTTTGATTATAACTTGGTTTCATACAGAATTGGAAATACTAACTACCCTTCTCCCACAATATCTCGAACATTGTCCTCAATGTTGCGAGATAGAGGTAGATTACAAAAACAAAAAGGAAAAAATACAATAAAATAAAAACTAAACTACTACTGATGTGGTCCTCTTCCTCTTGCTCTTCCCCTTAGGTTCATATGTCTGTATTGTGCAACATGACCGGGTATACCCACGTGATGGATATAGTCATGCATCTCTTGTACCTGCCTCGCCACAACATCAAGTCCTTCTATGGCACTTGGAATTCTTCCTTTTTGGGAAGTTTGCTCTAGCTGGATCTGTCTCATCAGAGTCATCATCTCAGCATGTTGTTTCTGGTGTCGCTCGTCCCTTTGGGCGTCTAGCTCATTCCTTTGAATGATCGCCGCAAGAATGTCATTGTTTATTGCAGGTTGTTGATTCCTATGACAGCGTCTGACGGAAGTGCTAATGCTGGCGAAATCAGTGGCTGGAGTCTGTGCATCTTCTTCATCATTTATAGCTTGTTGCATCTAATCAATTCTTTCAGCTAGTTGTGCTTCAGGAGCTGCAGCATCAGGTTATGGAACATCAAGGTTGAAAAGCCAATTGCTTCTGCTCTGCGCTCTTGTGAGGGATGGACATGGCAGAATGATGCTTCTAACAACTTGGTTATGAACCACCAGGTTGTATCTTCCATCTATCCTTTGCTTGATAATACGATAATTTCGACAATAATCTATGTTGAGGAACAATGCAAGAATGGAAGGCAGTTGGGCTAGACGATCACCTAAACCGAGCTTCAACGCAATATCGGTGGCGATCCATCCAAAGAAAAAAGGAGTTTTCCCTCTTGCACATACCGACTGAATGTCGGAGAGCATGAAAGCAACATGATTTTAAGGGACGAGGTGAAATGAACACTGAAGAAGAAACAATTCCCTCTGATTTACCTTGTGGTTATTGAACCTCCTGAAGACGGTGTTGCTCAACACTCTCTGAAAATAGCGGATGTCGGGGTTATGAATGTCAGAAGCATAAAGCTCATCCTACGCCGAAGGTTTAGTACCGTTCAGATGCTCCCATAGCTCAAAAGCCTCAGCCTACCTAGTCTCATGACCAAGAAGGCGGTAGAAAACACCATCGCCACGATGAAAACCGAACCACTCGCTAAAAGTTTCTTGCGTTAGGAAATATTCATTTCTGAACAACCAAAACGTAGCAGTACTAAACATATGCTTATTTTCTTAGTTGGGAGTGATATAAGCGTAAGAGCTTAGGAAATCTAGTGTCAGCGATTCATAGGTTGGACGGTTGCTCGTGCAGAGTGATGTCAACTCGGTGTTTGTAAGCAACCAGTGTACGTCGTCGAGAAGTCCAAGCTGATTTAGACATTCTTCATCAACATGACGTGTGATTTCAACTGATATTTCGCGAAAAGTAATGAATTTAGCATGTTTAAGATCGCCAGCTTCTCCATCACAGAATGGTATTACAGTAAGATTGAGGTTTGCCATAATTTCCAAAAGTAAGTAAATTTGGTGAATGAAGATGAAAAAGAATGTAATTGGTCTTGTGAAACAAAAATGTGACCTTACTGTATTATATATGTAGAGAAAAGTGTCTAAATATTAGGAGCTAAGAATGGTTGTGTAAGAAAATAGAATAATGGGGAGGTTATATAAGGATCGGGAAGTGACCGTTGAAGAGGTAGTGTAGGGGGTTGTCTAACGTTCTCATGAATGTTGCAGAAAGACATTAGTGAAATTTACTTTGTGACGATCGTCTGGACTAACTGACGTTCGTCAGGGCTCCAGGACGATCGTCCCACTATTGTGACAGACTGATCCGCGTGTCGCGCACAGATCAAAAACGAGTAATTTTTGAAAATGTAATATAGCGACAATGACTCGAATCATTTCACAAGGATTCTTGTATTGTTATTAATCGAAGGTAACCGAATTCCGAATTAGGGTTTTTTTTAAGGTTGATAAAAAAAACAGAACAATTAAGTGATTAAAATACGTGATTATGGAATAAGTCAATATACCGATTCAGTTCCTACTATCATCGATTATTATAATTATAATACCCTAAGCGGATTATTCATTCCTATCTGGATACAAACTCAATGACAAGCGCGATGAGGTTTGTAATATTAATGATCCTATTGTCCGAATTAAGCAAACAGGATAAAATTTCATGAATTAAGAAAACATGATTGATCAAACACAAAACGAATTAAGCAAACATACCGTGTCTATGTTAGGATCATACAATCAACCAAATCAAATCAATATATTTCATGCAATTGAATTAAGCATACAAGAACACAAAATATCATTGAAAGGAATTAAATTAAAATTAACATTATAATAATCTCAAGTGTTGGAACCTGAATTACAGTAGATTGACTCAAAGGTGATTAGTTCTCCATCGTTCTTTCAAGCGTAAGAAAAATAAAATCGTGAATAGGAGAATGTCCAAGAGCAGCTGTGGCTTCTAGGTTAAATAGAAAACCTTAAACCCGTTTACAACCCAACTGGGTCAAATACATAACCCAGACCCAATTCTAAATGACCCGAAACTGAATAAAACTAATGCAGCAGCTTCAAACAAAATTCTGGAAAATATGACTCCAAATCTGACTTTGAATCCAACACAAAAGTTGTATCTCTCTCTCTCTTAGCTTTCCATCGACTTATAGAACGCCTCAATCATATTCCTGGAACTCCGGTTATGATCATTTCCGTAAAAGTTGTTAAAGCTGAAAATTAAGTACGAAAATTAAATTAAGCCAAAAATAAAGTAAATTAGAAAAACAAATTAAAATATAAAAATAAACAAATAAAACTAAAGAAATGCATAAGTGCAATCATGTAGGAATGTGCACCAAAATGCACTGATCAAATTCCCCCACACTTGAACTTTTGCACTCCGAGCAAAAAAATAAACTCAAGACTCAAGAAACACAACATCATTCATACTCATTCTAGGCTACAAAATCTTCTTCGATTAAGATAACATCGATGGGTACTAATCTTACACACTAAGGATATCGTAAGAGCACAAATCCGCAATTGTGCGGTCATAAGCCTCCCTCCTATACAAACCATTTCAAATCATGTTATTATGCCTAAGTCTAACTTACTCATCCTCCCTTTTGCTCTCTTTCATTCTAGTGCAATCACATTAAGCCCGTTATCTATTCATACACATGGTAAATAAGTCTGTTAGTGATTATGATCCATACCTGACAATATTTTAAAGTTACTTTAGTAACAATAATTTTTTTTCTTAAGGTTTCACATCCGTTAGGCTAAATGACCGGGTGAGGATCATCTAAATTAAAAGGTTGATTCCTATTTAGATTTCTTTTTAAGCGCAAGATCAATCACTTATTTGCATCAGCTTAATTACTTAGTGCGTGATTTCTAGATGGTGCTGACTGCTTGATAAACTACTTAAAAGATATTAAAGGATGAGAACTCAAGGCTATGGCATAACAAGTATTCAAAAAAAAATTCCATATTCAGGAGATTTAAGGTGTTAAAACGATACCGATCTTGTGAACTTTTCCCAAGACTCTACAACTAACCTCAAAACAATCTATAGCCTAAAACTTTTGGAAAAAATGCCTAGTGTTTCTAAAACAAAACAAAACAAAAACAAAGAAAATAAATTATTCCCTACCCCAAACTTAAAACAAGCATTGTCCTCAATGAAAGGACATAAATATAAAATAAGAGGGAGAGAAAGGAAAGAACACACCCGGGTAGTCAAGGTGGATATGTGATCACATAAGCCGCATTTCCTAAAGAGAGCTCTTCTACAGTATCTTCTTCCAAAGTGGGGATCTCATAGAGTAGCTTTAGGTAGTATCCATTAATATTGAAGTTTTTATTAGTGTCTTCGCCTTTTATTCCAAGATCAAAGAAGAATCTTTGATAATTAAAAGTGTTGAATGTGAACATGATAATGATCTCCTTTTCAACAACTTTAAGAATCAAAGGATTAAGGGATGCCTCGCTACTTTTGTTCCATCTTCAATTGAGATCCTATGCATACTCATGGATGGGCTAATACCACAAGTGTCAACCAAATTCCATCCAATTCCCTTCTTATGTTCCTGTAATGATTTCTCTTCCTGCACAAATTCAAATAAATTATTAGAAAGTGGCTTCAACTCTAAAGAGGGTGATTTCTCGATGGATGGTTTTTTCCGGGAAGTCGGGGTGTCGAGAGCTTCATTGACACGAACAACTTCATTTGCAACCTCATTTGTAGTAAGAATATCAACTTGCTAGGCAACCTCAATTTTAGCACAAATAGAGTAAATTTTAGTGTCAGTACAAACATCACAAGAGTAAACATCATTAAAATCAGACAATGATGGAAAATTAGCTGCAAACAAATTAATACAAGTATCATCAACAGTTTCAGAAGGCAACTCTATTTGAAAAATGGAATGTTCTTCTGAAGGTTGTTAGTTTGATCCTTGAGCTTGCTGCATGGAATTTATCGAAGTGGTAAGTTGATCAAGTTGTATTTGCAAAGTCTGAAAATTATAATCTATTTGTTGTTGATACTTGATATTATTTGTAGCCATTTGGTTTACAAGATCCTCTAGTGAAGGTTCAGAAGGTGCATAGTACACAACCTGAAATTCATTCATATGCTTATGTGGATCCTCACCTGCAAAACCATTAAAAATTGGCAACAAGTGTATTAAACCAAATTTCAATTCGAAAGGTGCATGAACAACATCAGGATATTCAATACATAAAGCATTATAATTCACAAGTGCAGTCAGTTCTCTCAGAGTTCTTTGATCAGTCATGATATGATTATAAATTTCAACACAAAATCAAATAAAATCACTACAGATTTAAAAAGAATGGAAAATAAGAAAAGAAATTAAAATAGAATCTAAAAAAAATAAAAATAACGCTAAAAATCTAATTAAATCAAATAAAGATCACACAAAATTTTTTAGATTTTTTTGAATATATGAAAACAGAAAATAAATCAAATAAAATAGAAAAACGCAAAATTTGCGATTTTGAGGGTTAAAATCTTTTAGGATTCCATTCTAAAAGAGAATTGTTCTTCGATTTATTTCTGATTTCTGGAAAAAAATCGGAGCAAATCGAAACATTAGCTTCCAACTTACCTGAAAGGATGGAAAACATATCCCTATACTGCAACCGGTATTGCAACCCTGAAAATCATAAAACACAAAGAAAAAATCTAGCAAGCAAACTATATCTATGACTATAAAATCGGTTAATAACAACAAGAATCCCCGGCAACGGCGCCAATTTGATCCACGTGTCGCGAACAGATCAAAAACGAGTAATTTTTGAAAACGTAGTATAGCGACAATGACTCGAATCGTTTCACAAGGATTCTTGTATTGTTATTAATTGAAGGTAACCAAATTCCGAATTAGGGGGGTTTGTTTTAAGGTTGATAAAAAACAGAACAATTAAGTGATTAAAATACGTGATTATGGAATAAGTCAATCTACCGATTCAGTTCCTACTATCATCGATTATTATAATTATAATACCCTAAGAGGATTATTCATTCCTATCTGGATATAAACTCAATGACAAGCGCGATGAGGTTTGTAAGATTAACGATCCTATTGTCCGAATTAAGCAAACGGGATAAAATATCATGAATTAAGCAAACATGATTGATCAAACACAAAACGAATTAAGCAAACATACTGTGTCTATGTTAGGATCATACAATCAACTAAATCAAATCAATATATTTCATGCAATTGAATTAAGCATACAAGAACACAAAATATCATTGAAAGGAATTAAATTAAAATTAACATTATAATAATCTCAAGTGTTGGAACCTGAATTACAGTAGATTGACTCAAAGGTGATTAGTTCTCCATCGTTCTTTCAAGCGTAAGTAAAATAAAATCGTGAATAGGAGAATGTCCAAGAGCAGTTGCGGCTGCTAGGTTAAATAGAAAACCTTAAAACCCGTTTACAACCCAACTGGGTCAAATACATAACCCATACCCAATTCTAAATGACCCGAAACTGAATAAAACTAATTTAGCAGCTTCAAACGAAATTCTAGAAAATATGACTCTGAATCTGACTTTTACTCCAACACAAACGTTGTAGCTCTCTCTCTTAGCTTTCCATCGACTGGTAGAACGCCTCAATCAGATTCCTGAAACTCTGGTTATAATCATTTTCGTAAAAGCTGTTAAAGCTGAAAATTAAGTACGAAAATTAAATTAAGCCAAAAATAAAGTAAATTAGAAAAACAAATTAAAATATAAAAATAAACAAATAAAACTAAAGAAATGCCTAAGTGCAATCATGTAGGAATGTGCACCTAAATGCACTGATCACGGACGTCACACAATTAAGGTGTGTGACGAGTGTCACGCCTTAAGGACGGTGGTAACAGTCATAATTTCTCTTGTTTTAAGTAACTTCCATTGAATTATTTGTTCCAAATTATTATAGTAAATAATTAATATGTAACACTTCACATATAAATATATCAGTAAAAGCTGTAACAATAGCAATGTATGATAAAATAAGTAGCAGATAGTAGTAATAATAGTGCAACATAACAGAAAATACGCATTATATTTTTCTGTAGCATAGTAAACCAGTTATAATTAATAGAAGAAATATAACAATAATAATAATAATAATAAAAGTATAATACTTCTACTAGATAAACTAATTAGAGGCACACAAATTCTTGCAGAAAAAAATAATAGTCTTATTAAAATAGAATGGTGATCACAGTAGTTTCTAAAAATGCAAACGAAATTGAAAAATTGAAAAATTGAAAACTGAATTAAATCGAAATGCAAAACTGAAATAAACTAAAATGTAATAAAATCTCTGATGAATGTAGGAGTTAGTCATTATCCATGGTGTTGGTGGATTTATTCAATGGCTTGGCTCAAATAGTCGAATTCACTACAAGAAAATAAGTATTTTACGACACATAAGTTGCGACGGTTCCCTAAAAACCGCCCTCATTTGTAAATTACGACGGTTTCCACGATGGTTTTAAATAACCGCCATTAAATTTTTTTAAAAATTTAACATTTTACGACGGTTATAGACCTAACCACCATAAAACAAAAATCCGCGACGTTCAACAACTGTCGTCCCAAATAAATTCAAAAACCACTTATGCTCCTTAGACAACAGTTAAAAGAACCGTGCCTGACCGAAAGTTAAAAGAACCTCCGGACCAAAACTGAAATAGACAAAATCAGTTTCTTCTTTCCATAATCATGTCTTTTTAGCTTTTTCTTTCTAGAAACCCTAGCAATTTCTTCACATGAGAGAGATGACCACAACCACCGCCGGTAAACATCATCCACCTTGGTTACCACCCCATCTCATGAACTATCTCCGAAGGAAGCCGACATTTAGATGATGTTGGCCGCCAATGTCCACCTCGGCACTAAGAATTGTGACTTCCAAATGGAGAGTTACATCTTTAAACGCCGGTGGTTGAGATCGAGATTGAGATTCAAACCCTGATGAAAGGATAAACAAATTAGCTGATAAAATTGATGAGGATGCTCCCATTTCACAACTTAATTTGTTCTCTCCTTGCGAGGTAAACTGTCAAAAATTATATTCCTTACAACCTTTTGAAATCGTTTTCCTCTATTCAAATTTCTAACCTATCTTTTGTAGATTAATGTTTTCCTCATAATGACTAACAAGAGGGAAGATGGGTATCATGATTTGGCATCCCTATTTCATGTAAGCTTATGGAAATTCTGTAAATTCGTCGGTGCTTTTATTTTTATTTTTCATTTAATTGTTAATGAGATTTATTCTTCAATGCTTATCAGAGGTGTATATTATCCCTAAACAATTTTGTAATTAGTCATTCATTTGATAATGGATTAATTTATTAATGTTCTACGACACCCCAACCAACTAAGCTCCTGTAAAATTAGTCTCAGAAGACTCGCTAAGGTTGACTTCATTATATTAACAAGTATGGATCTCCGCAAGGAACAATCACCACAGTCTCAAACTCCACTTATGTTCTTTCCATGTTAATAGAATTATGGCTGAAACATTTGGCTTTCATGCTGCTAAATTACTTCAAAGTATTAGGAAAGTTGATTATCTTTTGGCATCTAACTGTCACTAAAAAATAATCTAATTGACAATATGACAAGTTTTATAGCTTGACCCATCTTCAATCCTTGAGTTTTCATGATTGTGACAATCTGAAGCTTTTGTTCAGACAAGAACTCCCTTCCATTGAAGAACTTCATTTTGAATCATGTGAGAACCTAGAGTACTTACCTCTATAATTTTCTTAAATTGCAGACTCAGTATATTAATGAATGTCATATGTTAAACTTGACATTGACCAATGAAATCCCAACACAAAATTGTAGAATATATGAAATATTTGATTCTTATGAATTTTCCAGGGCTTCTGGCATTACCTGAGTGGACCGTAGGTACTACAACACACTAGAGTCCTTGCTAATTTCTAATTTTTCAGATCTTAAGAAGCTTCCTCAGTATGTAACACCGATGTATAATCTTAAGAGGATATATAGGCACCAGATAATTAGTAATACTAAAGAGTGACAATTCACTGTATTAATGCAAGTCCTAAACATGTATGAAACTGATGAGTGATAACAAGGTATAAATCTGCAACTGTACGGGAAAAATTGCACAAGTGAGTAACACAATGAGTAAATAATTCAGGGGTTCATTGCTTCTTGTAAATTTTTGTTATATGTTATTCTTATTTGATGATTATATCTTTTCTACAATCTATTCATGATTATATAAAATTTATATTAGTATATATTTTTTATTTTATACTAACGATGCATTCATATATGCCTATCCATGCAACATATATGCCTATCCATACAACATATATATCTATCAGTTTAATTCCTGACTGTTAATATTTTGAATTATATTTGCAAGTTTTAAAACGCAGCGATGTCGCAATCCTATATATTACACATAAATATGGATTGATGATTTACCTCTCGGTCATCATGAATTGCTAAGGGAGCCATGAGTTTAGTTCCGTGCTCTTGGAAACAGCCCACATATGGATAAGGATTCTTCTCTGCTCACAAATAATTTTGGAACATGGTCATTGGCGATGGTGATTAATTTATATAGGGGCTTTCGATACGTCCGGTTACAATCATTGGATCTCCTTATTGAAGGACCCCCGATAATTAAAATAAAATGAATAGTAGCTCAAGGTATATATCATCTTGAAGAATAAGATTACGTATTTTTTTGACATTGAAGGAATTACGTAATTGAAGGATGCTGAGATTCATAGGAAGTACATCTTCGGTGGACATGTTACTGCCTATATGAAGGTATATTATATTAGAGTTTCTTTATCCTTTTTAAGATGAATTTATAAGTAATAAGTAATTCATCATATGATGTTTTAATGACTCTTTTGATCAACTTTGTAATGTTCTTTTGTTCATTTTATACGATGTTAATTGTAAACACCTAATTATGCTCCAGCTAAGACAAGCAGAGGAAAAACGCCAAGAAGTAGAGATTAGATTCCGGGAACTTGAGAAACATGTAAATGTTTTTGCTTCCTAGTTAACTTTAAAACTATTAGGCATAAGCCTGAGCCTAAAATTAGGGTCTGGATGGTGTATACAAGATAGAATAAACATTAGGAGGCTATGGGGTTAGGAAGTTTGAGATCACATAGTGGGAACTATAAAGATGGGGTCACATGCTAGAACAACCAGAAGTTAAATACTTGAATCATCCTTGTAAGCTCTGTTTTCTAGTTCCCAACAGAAATCTATTAGAAGTAGTTTTAATACCATATTTTAGATGCCATATTTTGCATAACCACTATACTTTTATTATGTATGAAGTAAGGTCTACTTTAATATCTATATAAGTTGCTTCATTTTCATAGCTTTCATTGTGCATGCTATGTTAGGTGATATATTTGTATCCTTGATCATTTTGGTTTTGGCAGGTTGCTTCTCTTGGAGAAGGTGTATCCCTGGAAGCCAAATTACCGAGCAGGTAACCTAGCTTTAAATTCCCTTATATTCTAGTAGGGTCTGAAACTATTTATTTTGTTTATTTTTTAGGTCATGCTTTTTATTTGGTGTATTTGCAGGAAAGAAGTTGCTTTGTGTAAAAGAGAGGTATGCAGAAATAATGGGTTTACGATGTGGCCAAAAATACAAAATTATTGATAATAGGAAGTTTAAGTGTTTGATCACTTTTAAGCTAGCCACTATATTAGATCTTCAAGTTTTAATTTAGTATTATTAAGAAGGATGCATGTGTGCATTATTCTGTACAAGTTATGGAGACTCTCGGGTTCTGCTAGCAACTTCTTTACTTGAGCAGAGGGTGATGAGGAAGACAAAGCTAATGTAAAACAACCAACCACAACATCCAACAGATGTCCTGGTCGTAATGAACCATATTCTGGTGAAGAAATTGCACTAATGAGGCGAAAAATAATGTTGAGAGACTGATCCTTTTGAATGGCCTCAGTACTGTGTTTTCCTATGTCCATACTACTAGTTCTAAATTTTAAAAATACAGTTGAGCCGTGATCCTTTTGAAGGGCCTTAGTACTGTGTTAAAGTCCTAAAGACATCAAAAACCATGATTTCATAAATGTCAAGATCATGGTCGTTGACCTTTTTAAAACTTCGTTTCCACCTTATACGGTGGCTATCGCTCATCTCAACCGTGAGTATCTTCAGATTCAGATATTTAAATTTCTCTTGTTTCTGAAAATATTTCATTATCTAAGATGAATGATTTTTACAGCATTTCACAAGCCACAAACTACAATAAATAAAGAATCAGAAGACACCTCAGCAAATGGCACACTCCAAGAATTTGAATTACCGTGTATAGGTGGTTTATCTTTTTCATACCTCATGAAAACACGATTCAAAATGTCTTTAGAATCTTAACAAATTTGCAATTGTTATGCAGCAAGTTCAGGAGAATCTTATAATGGTGTGGAATCTAGATGCAGATAGAAAAAAGGGACAATTCTTCCTTTTGAGCCACATTTTATAACATTTTACTAAGTTGTATATTCTGTTGACATGCCACAAGTAAGTAAATTTCAAAGTTTGCCATAATTTAAGATTCAGTTTCCTTTTAAAATTGAATGAATTATGATTATGATTGAATTGTTCAAAAAAACTTGTAAATAGATGTTAGGAGTAGATATTGCAGCTGGTACATCCTATTTATACCTTATTTTTCTCCTACAAATGGATTGTTCAATCATATGTGCTCTCACTGAATGTCTAGGCTTTTATGGAAAAAAAGGAACCCGGTTTAGTGCTAGAAGTGTTACCAGTTCGGCCTACCATTTTGCATCTTCAGCTAATCACTGGTAATTTCATTGTCCTGATTTTTTTTAATGTTTTATATCTTCATCAATTCAGAATATTATGTATTTTCTGATAGTAGAATTAGAATCTTATAATTATTACTTTTTTGTGCATTCTGTTTCTTATGTCTAATAAATGTAGAATTTTGGATTTTATGTTAAGTTTATATAACAATGTTATCTCCATGAAAAATAGGAAATGATTATAAATTAATAGGTTTAAAATTGTTGTGTAGATACTCATACTATAGCCCATCACTCAAGGAATAGTTCTTACATTATTAATGCCAAATTTAGAATCTCTATATTTGAATTTAAAAATGCAGGTTTTACGAAGCTGTTGTGTCCACTCTTTAAAAGGCACAAGCTATCGATGATGACATCTATGAAGATAACTATGCATGATCAGTTCGACAATGTGGATTTGCTATGCAGTGGATGCAGTGCAACAAAGATGAATCAGAGAAGTTTTTGGGTTTGCTGAGCAACAGACTATCATTTGAGAGTTACTCTGTATGGCCAATAGTTTATGTTGAGTAGTATAGGTTTGCTTGATGTAATACTAAATACATCCAAATTGATGTGGTGAAGCAAATAAAGAGAAACACATGGACAGAAAACAATGTCAAAATTTTAGCTGGCTTAGTTCTGGTTAATTACAAAAAATTTATTTAATGTATTTGATTCCAAAAGTAATTGGTAATATGATAAGCTTTATATAGTGACATGGTGTTTATATATAAATATATGTTTTTTTCTGTTCCATTTTGTATATATTTCTACAAACATTTTTTTTTTAATTTTAAAAATAAATTACCTGCGGATTTACCCATGGAAAGGAAAATTTCCTACGGATTTACTTGCAGATATACCTGTGGAACAGAAAATTGCGAGGGTTGGAACCATCGTAATCAATAATAAAAACAAAAGTATAAATGGAAAGTTATGACGGTTGTAACCAACGTAATATGCAAATTACGTCAGTTCCCAAACTGTCGTGAGAGCTAACGACGGTTTGTATGACGGTTATGAAAACCGACGTGATACGGCCTCGCGACGGACGTTTCTGCGTCAGTGTTGTAACCGTCGTGACTTCCAAATTACGACGGTTTTAACTGTCGTAACCTGCCAAAATAACCGTCATAATCTTCCAATTTTCTTGTAGTTATTGTTCAACGACTATATCTCTTAGTGTAATGACATCGATGCACAAATCACGAATCTCATTTTGCATTATTGTCATCTCAATGCGGAGAGTCTCTAATGTAGTTTCCGGATTAGTGGGAGCAGGAGTTGGTATAACATCCAGTTTGCGTTTATCTTCTTCTTCAATCATATCCTCTGGATAATCAGAACCATAATAGTATAGAGGTGTCTTAGGATCAAAATCTACCTCGGACCAAGCATCTTCAGGTTCAAAAAGTGGCTCGTCCGGATCATAAAGTCAGTTGTGTCTATTATGCACACTCGTGCACTCATGGTCAGGTAAGGTAAAATGCAACACAACTACACCATTGATTAGGAGTTTAAAATAACGCGGTCCACGATCATACACCATAGCTATTTCAAAACAAAAGGTGATATTCATGGGCCTAAAATCTCTGAGTGGTTTAATCTAAGAAAGGCGGATCCTAAATCCCATTGCATTAGCAATTTTGGTAACTAGGCCACCTATCAGAATTGGTTGGTGTTTAGTTTGCACAAGCTTACAAAAATTAGAAAACATGAAGGTTGCTCCATTAACCTGTCGGGACTAAAAAACACAAAACATGATGAATAATTCATCTCTAGAGACATTGTTATCCCTTTCAGTTTTTCCAAACAGTGTGCAGGCCAGGATCATGTGAAAGTACCTAATGTCAGGGTTATGAATCTCAATGGATAACATAGGGTTTAGGTTGTGGTCAGGTCGTCCTGAGATACTACTCCAAAAACGGTTTAACTCATCCTCCATAAGCACGTTTTCTTGTACTTCCGAGAAAACAGTAGGGCCATCAGGGAAACCTAAATGTTCAACCATCTCATGGATGTTAAAGTCACAGGGATATCCAAATAGTCTGAAAGACATCCTTCCTTTTTTTAAAACCTTTTCCATAGTTGGGATTGTAAACAAGTGAACTCAGGAACTCTAAGGTCAGCTTATATTAGGTTCTATGCTTCTTAGTTGCAAATTCTTCCCAGCCTATCTGATTAAACATGAAGTCAATACTAGCACCTATGCCTAAGGCAGACATGGTAGGTCCATGGGCAAATTTGGTGAGGCCCATAGGTCTCTGAGTTAAAGTTTCATAACGAACTCTCTGGGTACCGTCTCTAAAGTCCACAATCATGTTGTCGTTCATGGTTAGATTTAGTATGCAGAATGAAATCAGAGAAGGAGGTAGAAGGTAGAAAAACTTAAAAAATCCTAGAATCACACATTAAAACAAACCAACACAACAATCAGTAAATTTAAAGCATTTTGAAAATAAAAAACAAAATAAAAAACTTAAAACTAAATTAAAAACAAAAATAAAATCATGGGTTGCCTCCCACACAGCGCTTCATTTTATGTCGGGGCTCGACACAACTTAAGGGAAGTTTAGTCTAAGGTCTCTGATGGCAATTCTGCCCATTTTAGACCTGTCAAGAATTCTTTATCTTTTATGCAATGATAATGTTTTAGACGTTGTCCATTTACTACAAATGGTGCACTAGACCAACCCTTAATCTCAATTACGCCACTTAATAAAACTTTTGTCACTTCAAAAGGACCGGACCATCTAGATCGTAATTTTCTAGGAAACAACCTGAGTCTAGAGTTGAATAGGAGAACAAAAACTCCAACACTAAATTCTTTTATAGATATATGCTTATCATGCCAGTTTTTTTTCTTTTCTTATATATGCGGGCATTTTCGTAAGCGTCTAGTCTCAGCTCTTCCAGTTCATGTAAGTCCAAGATATGTTTCTCGCCTGCGTCAGTATAGTTAAAGTTAAGAGTTTTAATTGCCAAATAGGCTTTGTGCTCTATTTCCACCGGCAGGTGGAAAGATTTTCCATAGACTAATTTTATAAGCCCATAAATCTTCTTGTAACTTGTTTGACCAATATTTCCTAGATGTAGCAACGGTTTTTTCTAAGATTTGTTTTATCTCTCTATTCTAAACCTCTACTTGTCCACTAGTTTGTGGATGGTAAGGTGTTGCTACACGGTGTCTTACTCCATATTTTGATCAGAGTTTTTATCGAGTATTTTAGATATGAAGTGAGAGCCTCCATTACTTATAACGAGTCTTGGCACACCGAATCTAGGGAAGATAATGTTCTTGAAAAGCTTTATGGCTACTCGTGTGTCATTTCTTGGAGAAGCTATAGCTTCGATCCATTTTGAAACACGATCGATGGCTACGAGTATGTACTTATTTCCAAAATATACGGGAATGGTCCCATGAACTCGATTCCTCACACATCGAAAACATCTACTTCTAAAATTCCTTTTTGGAGCATCTTATCGCGCCTCGAGATGTTACCAGTATGTTAGCACCGATCGCAATTTAGAATGGCGACATGAACATCTTTCTAAAGAGTGGGCAAAAAAGGTCTGATTGAAGGATCTTTGTGCAAGTCTTCGAAGTGTTTGCGTGTCCACCATAAGGAGCAGAGTGACAATGGGAGATTATGTTTCCATTTCTTCTTCTGGGACACATCGACGAAAAATACCATCGGATCCTCAATTCCAAAGCAAGGGTTCATCCCAATTATATTATTTTAGATCGTGGAAGAATTTCTTCTTTTGTTGGTAGGTGAGATCTGGTGGAAGTACCCTGACACATAAATAGTTGACTATGTCAGCATACCATGGAAAATTGGTTTGCGCATAAATTTCTTCCATTGTTTCTTCTTGAATTTGTTCATCTAGAGTCAAGGAAGATATCTCATTTTCTAATTGGGCTATAAGACGTTCATCAGGGAAATCGTCATTAATAGGCATTTGGTTTGATTTAATACCTTCCATACGTGATAAGTGGTCTGCTACTACGTTGGCAGTTCCTTTCTTATCTTTAATTTCAAAATCCAACTCTTGCAGTAGTAGGATCCATCTTAGTAGTCTAGGTTTCACATCTTTTTTACTTAAAAGGTACCTAATAGTGGCGTGATCGATATAGATGATGATTTTAGCTCCTACCAAGTAGGAATGGAATTTGTCAAGCGCGAACACAACGACTAAGAGTTCTTTCTCTGTTGTTGCATAATTCATTTGAGCGGGGTCTAAAGTTCTACTAGCGTAATAAATTGAGTGAAGTTTCTTATCCTTTCTTTGGCCTAATATTGGCCTACAGCATAATCACTCGCATCACACATGATCTCAAACGGTAGTTTCTAATCAGGTAGTTGCATGATGGGTGCGGTGATAAGAGTTGTTTTGAGTGTTTCAAATGCTTTTAGACAGTCTTCGTCAAAGATAAACTCAACGTCCTTCATTAGTAGACCGGTCAACAACTTAGTGGTCTTGGAAAAGTCCTTAATGAATCGTTGGTAAAAACCGGTGTGTCCTAAGAAACTTCTTATTTCTTTTACGATTTTCGGCGGTTGAAGGTCCTTTATTACTTCTATTTTTGCTTTGTCTACCTTGATTCCTCTATTGGATATTACATGTCCTAGCATGATTCCATGTCTGACCATAAAATGACAACTTTCCCAGTTAAGTACGAGGTTAACTTTTACGCATCTCTTGAGTACCATCTTTAAGTTTAATACAAATCCTTCAAAGCTTTGTACGCATACGGAGAAGTTGTCCATAAACACTTTCATGATGTCATCTATGAAGTCAACAAACATTTCCATTATACACCGTTGGAATGTCGCTGGAGCATTACACAAACCGAACGGCATACGAAGGTAAGCAAATGTTCCGTAGGGGCATGTGAAGGTGTTATTTTCTTGGTCGTTAGGATGAATAGGAATTTGGAAAAATCCTGAGTAACTAGGGGTGTTCGCGGGCCAGTTTGGTTCGGTTTCGAGAGAATCCGATACCCGAACCAATGAAAAATAAATGAATTGGTTTTGATTGGATTTCTATATTTTTGCAATAAAGCCCAAACCAAACCGATCCGAAAAATAATGGATTGTTTGGATTGGATTGATCAGATATATTAAAAATAAATATACAAAAATATATTTTTTAAATTATTTGTTTACACGCTAAAATATGAAAAATAAATATTGAACACATGACATACACATATTTTTAAATATGTTATTACCACCATAGTCATATAATTGTTGTACTTCACTTAAATATTTAGTAACTTAAAACAATTTTATTTCATAATCATACTCCATTCCATAACATAAAATTGAAGGTTTGTAGTTTGTAGATACTTGTGATTTGAAGTTTTGCAATTTGGAAAGAAGCTTGTGGTTTACACTTGTAGTTTGCAATTTGTGAGTTTAATTTATAATGGTTGTGACTTTTAATGTTTCATTTCTCTATATTTCATCATTGATTGATATGCTTGTGATAATTTAAAAGAAGTCATTTCGTTTTTCATTGGAAATGTCTAGAGACTATGCCTCTTTATTTATTTTATTATGGTTTGTACTTGATAATTGCTATAAAAATTATTCTCTTTATTCAAATAAATAAGTAATAACTCAATTTAAATTAAAACTTTATTATATGAATTAATTATGTTGATTTTTATTGGTTTGGTTTAGGTTTACGGGTAGCAAATTAGAAATCTGTTGCCCGAACCAATTAACATCGATTTTAATTGGTTTGGTTCGGTTTTTGCCTAAAATGGAAAAATGCTCAACCCAAACACATTGGTTTGGTTTGGATTCCGGTTTGGTTCGGATTTTCCTGAACCAATGAACACCCCTATGAGTAACCATCTAGGTAGCAAAATAAGAATGTTTGGCTAATCTTTCCAACATTTGATCGATGAAGGGTAAGGGAAAATGATCTATCCAGGTAGCTTTGTTTAGTTTTCAATAATCGATGCAGATTCTACTTCCGGTTACTACTCTCTGTGTTATAGACTCGCCTTTTGAGTTCCTAGTAACTATAATTTCTCCCTTCGTTGGTACTACATGCACTGGGCTAACCTATTGACTTTCGTAAATTAGATATATGATCCTGGCGTCTAGTAACTTCTTTACTTCATCCTTGACTATAGTACTCAGAATTGGGTTGATCCTTCTCAGGTATTCTCTAGAGGTTTTACAATCTTCCTCTAGATAAATTTGATGCATACATATTGAAGGACTTATTCCTTTTAAATCAGATATGTTGTAGCCTAACACAGTTGGGTATTTTCTTAAGATGTCTAATAATTTTTTGGGTTCGGGTTGTCCTAAGTCTACATTGACTATAACTGGTCTTTTAAGTTCTGAGTCTAGGAATTCCTATCTAAGATTATTAGGTAATTCTTTGAGTTCTAGAACAGGTTTCTTTGGGCACGACATATGGTCAAGTGTAAGAGCTAGGCATTCATTTAAACTTTCATCTTGATAAGGTTCTCACCAATTATCGTCTTCAAAGATCGAAGGGGATTGGATCTTCATTATATCTGAATAGGTAGTCTCTTCTTTTTCCATTTCCCTTCTGCAGTCGTCAATGACGTCTATAAAGTAACAGGTGTCGTCTATGGTTGGATCTTAGAGGAATTGGGTTTAAATGAATTTAACTTTCTCTTCTCCTACTTCGAATGTTAGACTGCCTTTCTTCACATCTATGATGGCTCCGACGGTGGCTAAGAATGGTCTTCCTAGTATGATAGGATTCATAGCATCTTCCTTGATGTCCATGAATATGAAATCAGTTGGGATGTAGAATTGGCATATTCGTATGGGAACATTCTCTAAAATACCAACCGTAAATTTTACTGAGTGGTCGGCTAGTTGAACTGACATCTTGGTCGGTCTTAGTTGTCCCATATCGAGCTTCTTGCATATTGATAATGGTATAACACTTATACTAGCTCCTAAATCTCCTATAGTTTTGTCTATGACGAACTTTCCTATTACACAGGGAATAGAGAAACTTCTTGGATCCTTCAGTTTAGGAGGCATATTGTTTTGGATAATAGCGCTACACTCAGCAGTAAGTGTAATTGTTTCATTCTCCTCGGTTTTCTTTTTGTTGGATAAGATCTCTCTTAGAAACTTAGAATATGAGGGCATATAAGTAATAGCTTTTGTAAAGGGTATCATAATGTTTAACTGCTTTAGAAGATATACAAATTTCTTAAATTTTCCCATAGTTTTAGAATTGGTTAACCGTTATGGGTACGAAGTTGGTGGTTTATACGGTGGCAGAGATACATAAGGCTTTTCCTTTTCATCGACCTCTTGTTTGTTGGCTTCCTTTTCTTGTGGTTGATCTTTCTTCTCAGTTGATTTTTCATGCTTTTGGTACATGGATGGGTTTTCGGTTCTAGGATCGGTAGGTTCATCCAATTCTTTTCCACTTATTAGTATAATTGTATTTGCATGACCTTTAGGATTTGGTTATGGTTGTCCAGGAAACATGCTAGTTGGGGCAACAATGGATACTTGTTGTTGGGCTACTTGAGATATTTGAGTTTCTAACATCTTGTTATGAGTAGCTAAAGCGTCTACTTTGGTTACCAATTGTTTGATCTACTCACCAGTATGGATGTTTTGGTTCAGGATTCTTTGTTTGTTTGAGCCTGTGTGACTATGAAGTTTTCCATTATCAGTTCAAGGTTGGATTTCCTAGGAGCATTCGGAGTGGGTGCGACAGCTTTTTGGTATCCTGGTGGTACAATAGGTGTTTTGTTAGGCGCATACAAGGAGTTTTAATTCTTGTAAGAGAAATTAGGATGATTCTTCCAACTTGAGTTATAGGTATTAGAGTATGAATTTCCTTGAGCATAGTTCATCGGGTATGTGGTTAATCCATCTAGAAGTTAACATTCGGTTAGTGCGTATCCTGGGATTCCACATATTTCGCAATTTGGAGTCACGACAACCACGGTAACTGGTGGTGTTATGGTCAAGTTATCAATCTTTTGGGCGAGAGAATCCATCTTAGCATTGACGTGATCTAAGCTGCTCACTTCATACATTCTTTCCTTTGTTTGGTTCTTCTCTAGAGGTGCTCTTTAACCTCCCTATTGGCAATGGTTTTGAGCCATGTTCTAAATGAGGTTGTAGGCTTCTTTGTAAGCTTTATCCATAAGAGCGCCACCCGCAGCAGCTTCTATCGTCATCCTAGTGTTGTATAGAAGTCCATTGTAGAAGTTAATAATGGTCACCCAGTTTTCAAATATGTGGTGTGGGAATAGTCTCGTCAGGTCCTTGTATCTCTCCCACGCTTCATAAAGTGATTCGGCATCTTTCTGTCGAAATTCGTTAATCTAAGCTCCCAGTTTTGCCCATGTTGTAACAAAGTTGACTGGTAAGGATTGTAACCATGCACAACCTCTATCTCTTAGAGAGAACTGAAAAAGTCTTAATCTTAATGCGTCTTGAGTTACACCATTTGCTTTCACGGTATCTGCGTATTGCATAAACTTCGTCATATGTTCATTAGGGTCGTCCGTAGGATTTCCAGAAAACTGATTTTGTTGTATAGCTGATAGTAGTGAAGGTTTTGATTCAAAATCGTTTCGGGTAATGGCTAGGGCAAAAATATTGTTATGCGGTTCTAATTGAGTTGGAGTCGCATAGGACTTGAGTGGACGATTATATGGTCCTCCGTTTTCAGCCATGATTATTTTTTTGACTGGTTTGGGTATAAGATCTTCAGATGAAAGGGTTTCGTTAGTTTTGGTTTGGCGTCTTAAACATAAGAAATGTTCAACTTTGTCGATTTGTGGTTCTAAGTCTTCGCCTCGAGAGAGAGAGTACTGGGCATACAATTGAGAAAAATAAAATTTGTTGCCTTAGTTTATAGGCGCAACAAACACTACGCCAAAAATGTTTTTTAACAATGCATCTTAGACAACGCTTTTAAGAGAAAGCGCTGTCTAAGGTTAAAATTAAAATAAAACACGGAAAATGTTCCAAAAAAATAATGAAAGCGCTGTCTAAGGGGGGGTCTTAGACAGCGCTTTTTAAAAGCGCTGTCTAAGACCCCCCCTTAGACAGCGCTTATAGAAAGCGCTTTTAAATATTCACCTTAGTCAGCGCTTTTGATAAAGCGCTGTTTAAAGTTTTTAAATTAAAAATAAAATAAAACCATAAGCGCTGTCTAAGGGGGGGGGGGGGGGGGGTTTAGAAAGCGCTTTTGGAAAGCGCTGTCTAAGGCATACCTTAGAAAGCGCTTTTCCCAAAAGCGCTGTCTAAGGTCTTATTAAAATTAAAATTCAGACTTCTATTTTCGTTCTCTGTTCTTTTTGTTTTCCCTCCTGCGAACTCCAGCGAACCCTAACAGCGAAAGCGAAATCGCATACATTGTTTCAGTCATTGAAAGTGTTTGAATCGTTCGTTCTTGATTGTGGTATGTTCTTCATTTCTTCACTTTTTCATTCATTCGGTTTCAGTTCTTCTTCATTCATTCATTTGCGGTTTCATTTCTTCAGTTCTTCGGTTTCATTCGCGGTTTGAAGAATCGTTCATTTCTGAAAGTGTTTGAAGAATCGTTCATTACGGTATGTGTTTCAGTTTTGATTTTTTTAGGGAAATATCAGTTTTGATGTTTTTAGGGAAAAATCAGTATTTTTCATGCTATGTTTTTGGTTTAAGTTTTGATGTTTTTGGTTTACATATAACAAGATTGTTCTAGTTATGGTTGTTTGGTTTGGGTACATTCCATAACTCTGCGTGTTTCCCTGATTTAGCAAGCTTCTTGATGAGAATGTTTGGGTCCACATTCCCGGAAACCGTCACCTTCCCCTGTTTTGCATCTATCTCAGTCGTAAACACCCCTGTCAATCATTAACCAACACAAAAAATCATAAGACTTTGTTTTTTGTTTCACTTAGGATGATTCTAATTAGGATGATTTTCTTCACTTTATGCTTACATCCATCACAGTGTATGTTCACTTTAAGAACAGATTTCTGAAAATATAAGGGAAATTATGATATGTTTCATACTGAAATTATGGATGATATATATATATATATATATATATATATATATATATATATATATATATATATATTATATATATATATATATATATATATATATATATATATATATTAAAGTAGTTCCTCATGGATGGAAGGGAATGAGAAATGCTTCGATTTGATCTAACTATTTATATGACATGTAGCTTCAAGAAAATGAGGATAGCAATGCCTCCACACAACAAAAAAAGGAGGTTAGCAACGCCTCCGCACGGGTAAAAAGTTCTGGTGCTAAGAAGACCGTAGCTAGGAAAAAACCTACCACCAAGTATAGGTCGTGCCTCAGGACATTTCTAGAGATGACCGATATACCGACCGGAGGTGTTCGGACTGTACATATGGAGGTAGGGATTTTCGGCTTTGATTACGAGCAAATGATTGGTAATGAGGACTTCATGCAAGTTTTTGGTTGTGAAGAAATCGGCGTCAACGTTGTCAATACATATGTTAGGTAAATCCGGACTACTTTGTTTTATTAATTAAACAACTTATGTTAATGATGTTTACTTTATGTTAATGATGTTTTTATATTAGGTTTTTGTATGACAAATTGATGCGCCCCAATGGTTTGGACGTGTCATTCGGATTCTTAGCACCCGCGACCGTCAACTATGGTTTAATGTTAAGTAGACCGGATACCGTGACGGAGTACGTTCTTCGGATCCTCATGGACAATAAAGATACGGAGAAGTTGTTTTTTATACCGTTTAATACCGGGTTAGCATTTCATTCTAAATTCATCTATTATAATTATTTTCCAAGTTACCATCTAACATTTGCCTAATCATTACAGTGGACATTGGTTGTTGCTCGCAATCAATCCTATCCGAGAAATTGTGTATTATCTTGACTCGTTAGGAAATGATTGGACAACATACCCGGATATGAAGGTCCTAATTGACACGTAAGTGAGAATGTTCAAAATTTTTCTTAGTTTATGTGAATTGTTCTAATTGCTTCATTTTTATTTTATTAGCGTCCTACAAGCTTTTCGGGCCCAACGAGTTATCCAAACCTCAAGGAGGGGCGCCAACTCCATTACATGGATTAAAGTGGCGGTATATTTTTAATTACCACGTTTTTTATTATATTAGTGATGACACTTGATAAAACTTAGGATTTATAATCCATATTTTTTTTTTCATATGTAGTGTCCTCGTCAACGTAATCAAATAGATTGCGGGTATTTCATGTTGAGGTTTATGCGAGAGACTCTTGTTTTGGGCCGATTAGAGATTCCCACCGATGTATGTATTTCTAACTTATGAGTTATTTTTATATTTACACATATCTCATATAATTAAATAGTTGGAATTAATTCAAAATATGTTATATTATTATGTAGTACTTTGATGAATTCAAGTGTGCATCTTATACAAAGGATCAAGTGGACGAAATCAAAGAGGAGTGGTGTCAATTCATGATAGAGCTCAAAGTTTGTTCATAAATTTGTGTAATTAATGTGTACATTTGTAGTAGTATATGTAATGACTTATAAATGTAAACATAAATTTGTATATATTTTGATACATTTATGGCAAAATTGGTTTGAATTGGTTAGCCAAAAATTGGTAAAAAAAGGCCAAAATAGCATATATAAAATGTGATAATTGTCTGCCAAAATCTGGTTGAAAACAGGTAGAAATTCTGGTTTATAAACCTGGAAAAAATGTGGTTTCAAACAAATCCTTCAAAAAATTTCATATACCTTAGACAGCGCTTTTGTAAAAAGCGTTGTCTAAGGGGGGGATTAGAAAGCGCTTTAGGCAAAAGCGCTGTCTAAGGGGGGGGGGGGCTTAGACAACGCTTTTTGAAAAGCGCTGTCTAAGGTATACCTAAAAAAATTAAAATAGGAGGGGCTTAGACAGCGCTTTTGGCCAAAGCGCTGTCTAGGGGGGGGGGGGGGCTTAGACAGCGCTTTTCAAAAGCGTTGTCTAAGGTGTACCTAAAAAATTTAAAATAAGAGGGTCTTATAAAGCGCTTTTGGCCAAAGCGCTGTCTAAGGGTGGGGGCTTAGACAGCGCTTTTAAGATTTTAAAAAGCGCTGTCTAAACCTTTAGCAGCGGAGGTTTAGACAGCGCTTTAAAGCGCTGTCTAAGGCTAAAAAAAGCGCTGTCTAAGGTCTTGTTTGTTGTAGTGAAACGACTTGCACCATTGACTAAATCTAAGTCCCCGACAACGGCACCATAATGTTGGTCACGACTTACTGAGTCTTAAGATCTAACTGCAAGTATACAACCTAATCGAGTAGTAATAAAAGATATTGATCCCACAGAGACTCGATAATCAACCTAGCGCTATCGGGTGTTACTATGTTTAGCTAAGGCGAGTGATGTTTTAGTTTTAAGGAGAGAGAAAGTAAGAATTTTAAATTAAATTAAATTACGATAGGAATATCGGTATGTAATTGGTATGCCTTCACGAATTCAATAAATGGTCGGCTTATAAAGGTTTATCAAATTATCTTTCTGTAGAAAATGTTGGTTTAACATTTGTCAACTCACACTCTCGTGGTCTTGCCTATTACTATACTCCTAAGTTAGATTGAGCGTTCTCACTGTATTAATTCAATTTAAAAGTACTTTTTGAAAACCTAGAGATTCTAATTGGTTTTAAAGTGCTTCCGCTGTATTTAAAATCAATGCTCGATTTCAGCTATTCGGTTACAATCTCACACTCTTGTGGTCTTAATTCTAACTTTTTTTACCTTTTAATTTCGTAACAAAAGTTGTTTTTAAATTAAGAAATTGAAACCAGAAAATAAATTGAGTTTAAGGTTTTAGCCTAGATCTATTGAATTCGTTCCGGTTATTCAATCACATACTGATTAAAGGGGTTTAGTCAGACATATTAATTAAATCCGAAGAAAATAAGTAGAAGGAATGAATAAAAGCCTAAGACATAATAATTAGAAAATAAAGCATATTATTCAATAATGAACCTAGCTGAAGCAAACTTGTATTAAGAATTCTTGCAGAAAACTAAACTAAAGAAAGCCAGTGGCTTGAAACATGTAAATGGAAATAGCTTTTCGATGTAGGAAGGTATCACTAAGGTTTGGAAATGGAAACTAAATTAATGTTGAAAAGTAAACAAAAAGAAAAAGCTCTGAACAAGGAAAATAAATGGCTTCGATTGGTAAAACGACATCAATTTGGTAAAATGGTCGAAGCTCTCTTTGAAACTCAAAGCAGTTTCTATTTATAGCTTTCACGAGGTACTGTTGTTGAGAATTTGCATGAGCTTATTTAGCTGGGCCTTGACTGTGTATGCTGGTCTGAGACTGGAATGAGTGAGGAAATAACTGAGTTGAATGAGAGAATGTCGTGGTAACGGCTCTCTGATATTGACTGAGGCGCGCACATTAGGATTTTGAATTATGACCTGTGACGGTCGTCTTGTGGTGTGACGGTCATCTGAACTTGACAATGGGGGACGGTCTTCCAGATGGTGTGACGTTCGTCTGGCTTCTCAAGTGCAGAAACTCTGTTTTCTACTATCTGCTTCAATTCTTCGGCTAAAAACCTCATTTTTGTCTCATTTTAATTCTTTTCTTCCATAAGTCGTATATATCTTAATACTTGCAAAACAAACACATACTTATCATAATATCATTCAAAATACGGTAAATAGTATCTTAAATAATAGGAAACCATGTTAAATAATCGATATAAAATCGTGTTATCACTCCCACCCTACACGAGAGAAAATTAGCCACAACTACCAGTAAATTTGAATTCATGTTTAGATCAATAATCCTGCTTTTTTGAAAGTTGACTCCAAGATCGGAAACAAATTCAAAGTCGTGAAAAATCAACTTAATCGCCCAAACATTCTTCCTTGTTCCTTCCCTTGAGAAAAGTGTGTCATTCGCGAATTTAAGAAGCTCCATGCTACAAGATCCTTCGAAAGAAAAACCGAATTTTTTTCTTAATTTCTTAACCCTCTTGACTAAACTAGCCACCCCCTTAATAGCCATGAGAAAAGGAAAGGCGACAATGGATCACCTTGATGCAACCTCTTTTCGACAATGAAATCCTTCATAAGACTACCGTTAAGCAATACCGACATATAACTAGTGAAAACAATGGCTTCCAGCTGTCGCTCCCACCAAATGACACCTGGTCAGAAGGGGTACAGACGCGAACGGTCAGCAAGAGGAGAGAGAACACACAAGGGTGAACTCAGAAGACAAGAGTCGCCAGCTAGGCATTTTTATCCTAGGGGAAAGGTAATGCTGCATAAACCTAAGAAGAGATGGATAAGACGGTCGCGAACCGGAGAGACTGAGAAAGGGGGTTGGTTACAACCTGGGAAGGTATTAGCACCCAGATTGTCCGTCGTACTCGACGGGATCCACGCTTAAAAGATTTGTGTTTTAAAGGGGTAGTGTCAGTGCAATCTGTGTATCAAAGCTGGAAAAGAAAGCAAGTGTCAGTGTAAGAGAAGTGTGAAGTGAAATAAAGAAGTGTCAGTGGGAGAACAAGAATGAAATGCTCAAGATCATGAGGCTAAAAGAATAATGCTGGAAAGAGGGGGAATATACAGAGACTTTTGTTCGATAACTGTTAAGTTATGCCTACGTATCCTCTCGTGCAATGAGGAAGTTAGAACACCGTAGTTCGACTCAAAGAGACCGAAAGATAAATTGACTTGTGAACTGCTTATTTGTCTATGCTCAAGTGTATGACCTGTCTGGCTCAGGTGCAAACTGTCTTACATTAGACGGAAGAAGCGAGTTCTCGTTTGTGAGTGAATGAGGTGAGAAAAGAATCCCGAAGGAGACGATTATTGTTTGTTTTTGTGTTTTCAGTCTTTTATTGCTTTTTTGGATTTGTCATAGAAAATGAGCTTAAGCCTAAACCAAGGGTTAGTAAACTCATCACATCCTCCCTCTGATTAGGGGTAATGAGAATACCTTAAGTATGAAGTAAGCACCTCACACTTAATCACCATGATGTAGGATTAAGATCATTAACCTACTTGTGATTAATTAGATGTTTTTGTTGTTTTTGTTTAGTGTTAAGTAATGAGATTAAGCCATAATCAAGGATTTAATGGACTCATTACACCATCCTAATAGAAGGATAATAGATGAGAACATTTAAGCTGAGGAAAGCTCCTCAACTTAATCCATGATTAGGGATTAACCTCATGACAAAACAAAGCCTTTATTAAATGGATTTTAATTAATGATAAGATGAAGAAGTGATTTTTATGGTTGGTAAGACAACTTGAGGGGGACTTGTCCATTAACACTAGGGTTAGTCCTTCTTAACCAATTAAGGAAGAATTAGAACCCTAATGCAAGGCTCAAGTTACAAGCTTGATGTCTTAGTGATTATTAGATGGATTGATTAAAGGATTTAAACACATTAAGGGTTCAACACTTAGGATTAAAGTTATACACTCCATCCTAATAGAAGGATGCAGGCATAAGCTTAATCACAAAGCCTTAAAACCTTTAGGGTTTAGTCCTTGATTATGAGATGAGAAGAAGACTCAAAGATGACACAAAGGCAAAAACTAACTGGGAGACTAATCAAACCCTAATTGTTATCATGCTTGGTTGTTCCTAGGGTTTATGAAGCTTGCAAGGGATCTTCAAGAGAAAAGCCACCAGGTATAGAAGCACATGAAAGGAGGAAGAAGCAGAGAGAATCAAGACAACTTGCTTCACTTAAGAAGACAAGTTGTTTGAAGAAAGAAAGTAAGAAAGAGCAAGAATGAGCAAGCTCACACAAAGACAAGATAAAATTCAGCAATGATGCATAAGAGAGATGAAGATAGATTATGAGAAGTGAAGGCAAATTCACTTCCCAAAGCAACTTACCACCTGAAAAGTTAGCAAAAGAAATGAAATGCAATGCAAGTGAGATGAAAGGTCATGATGCAAACCAAAGTCAGAGGCATAAACATGATGTTAATGATGCTAAGAGGAGATGCAAACACAAGGCAAGACATGAGAATGATCATACAAGGATATGGATGCAGATGAAGCATGCTTGAACCATGGAAGTTCATGAAAACTTATGAAATGATATGAACATATAACATGACAAATGAAAGATGCAATGATCAAACATGATTCTAATATGTCCTAAGATGTATTATGAATCATGTGGGTGCACAAGATGTCATGGCAAGTCATTGAATGCAAGGATATGATAAATGGATGCAAAGGAAGGCACAAATTAGGGTTTATGATCAACACACAAAGCAAAATTCAAAATCAGAAGCAAATGACATGATACAAAATTGAAAATGGGATCAAGGGAACCCTAACCTATACAAGTTTACTGCCCAAAGGAGGGGACCTAATTCTTAACCTAGTGCAAGTTATGAATTTCTTAAGTCAATTAGGGTTTTAAGGTACCTCATCATGGAATATGCAAAACAAATTGAAAATGGAAGATCAATTCAAACCAAATTTATCCTATAAACTACATGCCATGAAGGATGCAATGCAAGAAGAACCATTATTAAACTCTCAATGGTTAGGCATAATGGATTTTTCCAAGTTTGAACAAAAATATTGCCTTAAAATGAATTTAATTCCAATGAAAATGATAAAAATGCATTAAGGACCAAAAAGAAATTTTCTTTGAGAGTTTGATAATGTTTCTAAATGTTTTAAAATGCAATGTGAATTTTTTTTGTGATTTTTAAATACCTAAATGTATTTTTAATTAATTAATTTTCATTAACTAATTAAAAATAAACATTTAAATGATTTAAAAATAATTTTTAATGCAAAAAATAAAAATAAAAATATTTTTGGGTTCTAAAAATTAATGAAATGCTTGACAAAAATTTTCAGAATTTTTAAATGTTTTTTACTATTTTAAATAATTCGTACAAAATAAAATAAAGAAAATGCAATAAAAATTAATTAAATGGAAATTATGCACAATGGATGGACCAGATTGAAACTGGGTGTGAGACCATTGACTTGGCGCCACATCCAAGGGACAGAATTTAAACTGAACTAAACCTAATTAAAATATTAATTAATCCTGATTAATTGTTAATGACATGATCTCATCCACACACTCACACGCGGGAAAACCAATCCAAGAGCCCAGATTCAAACTTGAAGCCCTAACCCTAATTAGCATTTAATCCCTTTCAGGTGGCCGGAAATGACCTCCGGTCATCTTCTCCGGCCACACCTCCCCTGAGAAATTTGCAACTCACTCCCTAGGCCATTTCTGGAGCTCTAAAGCACCAGATTCGTTCCTTTCACTCCCCTAAGCCCAAATCCACCCTCAAACAGAATTTATTTTCAGCCATTCTTAAGATTCGAAGCTATGAACAAAAATGGTGGAACTTTCAGACAAGCAATACACTCTTAATTCTTCATCATTTTCAAAAGTAAAAGGTTCATTGCACTCAGGGAATCGAGCTTAACAAGTTGAGAAATTAAAACAAAGCTTCTGGAAAAATAAATTTTCGAAGCTACCTGAGGTGAAGCTTTCAGTTTGGAGCTTTCAGACTGCCTCCCTGCTTCAAAGCTTCTCCAATGGTCTCCCTGAAGATGCTTTGAGGTTTAGTTGGAGTGTATGATGGCTGGTTTTTGAGATTGATGAAGTTCTGACCAAGGGGAGTGAAAAATCGTATTTCTGTTTCAGGGACTTTCAAGGCAAGATGAAGGGTGGCTTATGCTCTATGAAGCTTTTCTGAATGGATGGTGAAGTTGGTTTTGAGGTTTGATGTATATGTGATGAGATTCGAAGGAAAGTGCATAAAAGATGAGTTTTGGGAACTATGGCAATGCTGTGTATTTAGGCTGGCTTGTTGTGTGTTTTGAGTCTCTTTTAGTCCACATATCAAGCTGTGATAGGGTAGAGAGTTGTTGGTGGCACAGCTTGATTGGTATGGCCCCTTTTGCAAAAAGTCAAGTCTAGGTGTACTATAAGGTATGGGCTGTTTTAGGGCTAGAACAAAAGCATGTCTGTTGCAGCTTGAATCAAGGCAGACCATGGAAGTGAATTTGAGGCCAACTTGCAAGTGGATTAGGGTTTATGTGAGGTTTTGCAATTTCACAAAGTTTTGGCCCTTTTGTGATTTCTTGAAGCATAAGTCATGAAACTTGGAGATTCTTTGATGCATTCTGACTTTTAGGTCATGGTTCATGTTTGTGTAATGCATAGAAGTCCATTTGAAGTCACATTTTGCCTTGGCATGAGGTTTTGCAACTTTGCCTCTTTGGTACAAAACTTGAAATTATGTGATTTTGTCCAACTTTGACAAGCCATAACTTTTGATCCAAAATGAATTAGAATGAGTTCTTGTACTTTTTGAAAAGGGAATGATCCAATCTACAACTTTCATGACCAAAGTTTTCTCATTTGAGGCATTTTTGAATCAAAAAGAGAAGGTTGAAAAACTTTCCCAAAATAGCAAGTTTACATTATAAGTCACTTTCCCAAAAAGGCAACTTTGCAAATGGCTTGAAATTCTTCAATTTTGGGAACTTCTAACATCTTCTATGATCAAATAAAGATCATACACATTCAAAATGATGGAGAACACCCTTTGGTTGGGTCATTGGGGGCCTCAGATGCCCTGATTTTGTACTGACTTGCTCAAGAAGTCATCCCTTGATCAGATGCCTTCCCCATGGAATTTCTTCATGAAAATTGATATGCATGATCCTTATAACATATAGAGACCAATAGAAACAAGAATGACCAAAAAATTTGGAGTTATGGCCTCTGAAACCAAAACCCTAATTCTAGGTCATCTGTGTAGTTAAACCTGGCTCTGCTTCCATGCCTTTCTCAGTTCTTGTGATTCTTTGATTTTCTTGACTTTGTGAGGATATAATATGACGCTTGAACACACATGGACACCTTTTAAGTGATTGAAGACCTTTGGTGTGGCTCAGATGGCTCAGGGATAACTCAGATCACAAACCCTAGATGTAGATGATTTAGAAACAATGCAGTGAAACAAAAATGCAATATGGGATGCTATGATTGAACTTATGCACATGAAAAGATCACAAGCCATGGTGCATGGGTGAGGGAAAATTTGGGGTGTTTACAGCTGCCCCTATTCAAACATGAGTTAGCCGTGCAGGATGTAAGCAACGGCTCGACAGGCAAACAAGATAACTTGTGGTTGAATACCAAAGACAGTCCAAAATTTGCACTCACAGAATGAAGAAGAAAAGGGATATAGATTGTAAAAGAAAATAAAGTATGTTTATAAAGTGCGGGCGACGGAGGACGACCGCAGAGCAGAGGATGACTGCTGGGGATGAAGCAATGACGGGGACGACTGACATGCTTGGGAAAAAATGCGGGAAATAAAACAATGACGGGGACAACCTCCAAGCTGGGGATATAAGTGATTATGATGGGGACGGCCATCAAGTAAAGCTATAAGACTCTCTGGGGATCATAAGTAAAGTGATTGATGGGGACGACCATCAGGTTCAAGGTATGAATGAAATAAACGATGAGGTACGGTCATCAGAGGTGAAGGACGATCACCTGGCAGGGCACGACTGCTCTGTTGGGGATAAGATGAGGGACGGTCATCTAAGGTGAAGGACGATCACCTGGCAGGGTACGGATGCCAAAAGTATCACGACATAGGACGAATGTCTGATAGAAAAGGTCGACGATGGGGATGGCCATCGGACAAGCATGATGAAGGACGATCATCAAGAGGTGAAGGACGATCACCTAGTAGGGTACGACTGCTCTGGGGTTTATCATGACATATGACGAATGTCAGATAACAAGATCAATGATGGGGACGGCCATCGGATAAAATGATGAAGGACGATCATCAAGAGGTGAAGGACGATCACCTAGCAGGGGACGGCTGCCAAAAATATCACGACATAGGACGAATGTCGGATAGAAAAAAGGGGGTCTAATGAATAGAGACTCCACTGGGAGTGATGAAGGACGATCATCAAAAAGGTGAAGGACGATCACCTGGCAGGGTACGACTGCCGACGGGTATCATGACATAGGACGAATGTCAGATAGACAGGAAATATATCAACAAGATTTGCTGGGGGTTCTTCTGGGGAAGGGTAGACACATACGAGTGTCTATATTCAAGAAGACATAAGTGTTTGACACGGTGTATAGATTAAAGATGCGGACGAGCAACCTTAAGACCATGATACAGACGAGTATCGGTAGAAGCAAACGCTTGGCGCATGTTCAGAGATGATGATACGGACGAGTACCAACTGGTTAACAAAGAACACAGACGAGTGTCGAATCTGAGGGGATTTAAGTGGCGTATACAAGATACGGACGAGTATCTGTATAAGTAAAGAGTATGAGTAACAAGTATGAGTAAGACACAGATGAGTGTTTAACTTGCTAGGGAGATGTGCGACACGGACGTATGTCGGAAAAAGTGTATTATAAACAAGTATTTGGTTTACAGAGTGTTCAGGTAACTATGTTGGGGAAGGTGACACGAACGAGTGTCAAGGAATTGTGTATATATATGTATATGTATAGTGAGTGCAAAGGGGACGCTTTGGCTTTCTGCTTGGAATATGACACGGACGGGTGTTAAGAAGTATCTGTACTGTATATGCATCTGTTTGCTTCGGGCAATTTACTAGGGACTGATGACACGGACGAGTGCCGAAAGGAGCATGTATCTGTATCTTCAAGGGAAATGCTTTGGCTCTCTGGTGGGGAAATGGGAAATATTCTGTATATTGTTGATGGATTGTCAGTAGTTGCAAATGTTTGATTCAGATCACGGCTTATGATTATGCCATATTTTTGATTTTTGCCGTAATGCTCCGTATTAGACGGAATGCTACGCTCTGGGGGAAAAATATGATGCGGATGCTATGTTTATGCAAATATACCGATCTGGGATTCGGATCCCGTTGCTGAAGAGAACTCTGGCTGATCTACTTGAAATAGATGTCCCAGCTGGGGATGAGATCATTGGTAGATCTGACATATATGACTCTGCATGGGGAAGTAGGTCATTGATAAACCTATCTCGGTAATGAGAGACCCAACTGGGGTTTGTAGAAGATTTCGTCTCTCTGTTGTGAGATCCTCAGGCGTTGCTCTTCTGGATAGAGGCTGAAACTCTGTGGGGAGGTGATTCCCTGTTTGTCACTCGGCTGGGGAAGAAGGAAGATCACTGAAAGATCTTTCTAGAGATTCCTGTGGGGATCCTGCTGAGGATGATACTTGACAACTCAGCTGGGGATACGAACACCTTCAGGTGCTGCCCTTTGAAGGAAATGTTGGAGAAGTGAAGCCTGACAACTCTGATGGGGAGAAGCTTTCGTGCCCCATATTGCGCTTTGGATACCTGCAATCCTGTAGAAGACAAAGAAACGCACAAGTACCCCGAAGTATCCCTTACTGGATTCCATCATAAGATTTTAGACACTCCCGGGAGTAAGTATATTTCCTGTGAGCACGTATTTTTTTAAGAAAAACGCATCTATATTTATGCAATCAATATATTAATGACATCAGACATCTTGCAAATAAAAGAGTACAAGACGAAATATGACTGAAAATCTGATTTTATTAATTCGTGTGCCATGAATTGGCAAGATACAGTCAAAGAAACGGATCCCCACCGGGATACCCATTTTTGCCTGAGTTGTCCAATGCGGCTTTTCAACTCAGCGGGTGTACATTTTTTATTTATTTTCCCTCATTTTTGCCCGAGCCTTGTATTCTGTTTTTGACTCGCCGGGATGCCCTATTTTTGCCTGGACTTACATTCTGTTTTTATGTCCAGCGGGTCATTTTTATGCGAAGTATCTTTTAACTGCATCTGAATTCACAGGGGACAGGAAGTCTTCACCATCCATAGTGCTGAGCATTAGTGCTCCACCAGAGAAAACTTTCTTTACTACGAATGGCCCTTCATAGTTCGGAGTCCACTTGCCCCTGTGGTCTGTATGAGGAGGGAGGAGTCTTTTTCAGCACAAGATCTCCTACTTGGTACTCTCGGAGCCTGACTTTCTGATCGAAAGCTTTCTTCATTCTTTTCTGATATAGCTACCCATGACAGATTGCAGCTAATCTCTTCTCTTCAATCAGATTCAGTTGTTCGTATCGGGACCGGACCCATTCTGCTTCATTCAACTTAACATCCATCAGTACCCGCAGGGAGGGTAATTCAACTTCAACAGGTAGGACTGCCTCCATACCATACACAAGTTGATACGGTGTTGCCCCAATGGATGTTCTGATTGACGTACGGTACCCATGCAAGGAAAATGGTAGCATTTCATGCCAGTCTTTGTAGGTAACTACCATCTTCTGCACAATCTTCTTGATATTCTTATTAGCCGCTTCAACAGCGTCATTCATCTTCGGCCTGTAAGGAGAAGAATTGTGGTGTTGGATCTTGAAGTCCCAGCATAACTCTGCCATCATTTTGTTGTTCAAGTTGGAACCATTATCAGTAATGATTCGCTCGGGAACTCCATACCGACAAATGATGTCTCTCTTCAGGAATCGGGCTACCACTTGTCTTGTAACATTTGCATAAGAAGCTGCTTCAACCCACTTGGTAAAATAGTCAATGGCTACCAGGATGAATCTATGGCCATTTAAAGCAGTTGGTTCAATCTTGCCAATCATATCAATGCCCCACATGGCAAAGGTCCAGGGTGAAGACATCACATTTAGAGGATTCGGAAGCACATGCACTTTATCTGCATAAATCTAGCATTTATGGCATTTTCTGGCATAGGCACAATAGTCCGTATCCATTGTGATCCAGTAATAGCCCGATCTCAACAACTTTTTAGCCATTGCATGCCCTCCTGCATGGGTACCAAAAGATCCTTCGTGCACCTCGTGCATCAACAAGTCTGCTTCTGTCTTATCAACGCATCTGAGAAGTACCATATCAAAGTTTCTCTTGTACAGGGAACCGTCGGTATTCAGGAAGAAACTACCAGCTAGCCTTCTTAATGTTTTCTTGTCATTGGAAGATGCCCCAGGTGGGTATGTTTGATCCTCCAAGAAGCACTTAATGTCATGGAACCAAGGCTTATCGTCTTTAACAACATCTGTTGAGAACACGTACGCTGGTCTGTCAAGTCTTGACACTGAAATCCGAGGCACAAAGTTGGCAGCTTGAACTTTGATCATGGAGGAAATGGTAGCCAGAGCATCTGCGAACTGATTTTCGTCCTGAGGGATATACTCAAGCTTGACCGTTGTGAAGAAAGTCAATAACCTTCTTGTATAATCCCGGTAAGGTATCAGATGATCCTGGTGGGTGTACCATTTGGCGTTGGTTTGATTAACTACCAGAGCTGAATCTCCGAACACAGTCAAAGTCTTGATCCTGAGGTCAATGGCTTCCTCAAGACCCATAATGCAGGCTTCGTATTCAGCTTCGTTGTTAGTGCAGTTGAAGGTGAGCTTTGCTGAGAAAGGCATGTGAACTCCATTAGGTGTAATGAGTACTGCACCAACACCACGACCATTCATGTTAACAGCCCCGTCAAACATCATAGTCCATTCTTCTTCCGGGTCAGGCCCTTCAGTGTGAACAGGCTCTTCATGATCTTTTGCTTTTATGAACATGATGTCTTCATCAGGGAAGTCAAATCTCATAGGCTGGTAATCGTCAATGGGTTGCTCAGCAAGATAATCAGACAATACACTGCCCTTGATGGCTTTTTGAGATGTGTATTGAATGTCATATTCTGTGAGGATCATTTGCCATCTTGCAACCCGTCCGGTAAGTGCTGGCTTCTCAAAAATGTACTTAACTGGGTCCATCTTTGATATCAATAAAGTGGTGTGGGTCAACATATACTGTCTTAGTCGGCGAGCATCCCACGCTAAAGCACATCAAGTTTTCTCGAGCAGTGAGTAACGTTGTTCATAGTCGGTAAACTTTTTGCTTAGGTAGTAAATTGCATACTCTTTTCGACCAGACTCGTCATGCTGGCCCAGCACACACCCCATTGATTCTTCTAATACTGTTAAGTACATTATTAGAGGTCTTTCTTCAACTGGAGGCATAAGGATTGGAGGCTCTTGTAAGTATTCCTTGATTTTGTCAAAAGCCCTCTGGCAGTCTTCGTTCCACCTGACCGTTTGTTCTTTTCTTAACAACTTGAACAAAGGCTCACAGGTTGCTGTAAGGTGAGATATGAACCGTGAAATGTAGTTCAATCTACCTAGGAACCCTCGAACTTCTTTCTCAGTCTTTGGTGCAGGCATTTCTTGAATGGCTTTGACTTTATCAGGGTCAACTTCAATCCCTTTCTCACTTACAATAAATCCCAGCAGCTTACTAGATCGCACCCCGAATGTGCACTTGTTGGGGTTCAGCTTCAGTTGGTACTTCCTCAGACGCTTGAATAACTTCAACAGATTTACCAGGTGGTCTTCTTCTGTGAGGGACTTGGCAATCATGTCATCCACATAACATTAAATTTCTTTATGGATCATGTCATGGAATAATGTTACCATAGCCCGTTGATAAGTGGCACCAGCATTCTTCAGTCCGAATGGCATCACCTTATAACAGAACGTGCCCCTGGGTGTGATGAAAGTTGTCTTCTCCATGTCTTCAGGTGACATCTTGATCTGATTGTATCCCGAAAATCCGTCCATGAAGGAGAACACCGAGAACTGAGCCGTATTATCAACCAATACATCAATGTGAGGTAAAGGGAAGTCATCTTTCGGGCTGGCTCTGTTCAGGTCCCGGTAATCCACACACATTCTCACCTTGTCGTCTTTCTTAGGCACAGGTACAATATTAGAAAACCACGGAGGATAGCTAGTCACAGCAAGGAAACCAGCGTCCCACTACTTTTGTACCTCTTCTTTAATCTTCATTGCCATATCTGGGCGAGTACGACGCAACTTCTGTTTTACCGGCGGGCAGTCTTCTTTCAAAGGCAGCTTGTGCATGACAATGTCGGTGTCCAACCCTGGCATGTCCTGATAAGACCAAGCAAAAACATCCACGTACTCCCGAAGCATGTCAATCAGTTGTTCTTTCACTGAATCTTGCAGACAGGCCCCGACCTTAACTTCTTTCACTTCTTCTTTCGTACCAAGATTAAACGTTTCAATCTCCTCCTGATGAGGAGTGATACCATTCTCCTATTGCCTTAACAACCTGGCTAGCTCTTCAGGTAGCTCATAATCTTCTTCAACCCCTTCATCATCTTGATTGATTGGATTGTCAAAGTCATACGAAGTCATAACAGTGTTGTTGTCGGTGCAGTCTGAAAGGCACTCTCTGCAAGGGTTTAGATTGGTTTATTTTAGTGATCGGTTTTATCTTATTTAGAAAAAGTGAAAATGAAGTTATTTATTTTGAAAAACATTGCCATTTTATTTTTGTACAAAAAGAAAAATGAAAAACAGCGAGCGGAAAAGAAAAGACTCATTTGCAAAAGATGTCCTGATATTCATTAATTGATCTTTGCACAAAATACAAGATGGCCCGATTACAAAATGAGTCTTGACATCTTGGGCAAGATGCAAGACTTGATGCATGCTTTAAAATACAGGAAATAATAATTACTCTGCAGGAGTAACCCTTATAATTTCCTGGGAAGACCAGTTAAGGACTTGGCTCCCCGGGATCCTTGGACGTATCCAGCTCTCCAGGTTGCGGTGGCTTTCCTCCTCGTCTTCCAAGTTGTTCATAGCATCCGGGGTGAGCATTCCCCCGCTGACAAAACTGGGCTCTTTGGCAGCCTCTGATTGATCTTGTTGAGTTGGTCTGTAACCCAACCCAAATCTGTCTTCTTTCTTCTCTACGGGCAACAGCTTGCCCCAGCCTTGGGCGGTACCTTCCTCAACAACCTTCCGGGCTTGCTGATATGACGTCATGGAGGTTCCCAGTACAGCAGATGCTTCATTAATGTTGAGGGCTTCAAACCCTTGGCTCATGGTTTCATGGATTTCTCCATCCATTTCTATGTACTTATATGTAGCCAGATGACTAACAAAGATGTCTTCCTCCCCACAGATGGTGATGATCTGGCCTTCCCACTCGAATTTCAACTTCTGGTGAAGGGTAGACGTAACAGCGCCAGCGGCATGGATCCAGGGTCTACCCAACAGACAACTGTAGGCCGGCTGAATGTCCATCACATAGAAGGTAGTTTTGAAGGTCTGCGGGCCAATCACCACAGGCAGATCAATCTCTCCAAGCACTGATCTTTTAGAGCCATCAAAGGCTCTCACCACCAAATTACTCGGACGTAGTGCCAAGCCATCATACTCTAGCTTCACTAAGGCTTTCTTTGGCAGAACATTGAGTGATGACCCAGTGTCCACCAGTACATGAGATAGACAGCACCCTTGCATTCCAAGGTGATATGTAAAGCCTTGTTGTGGTTACGTCCCTCTGTTGTTAAGTCAGCATTGGTGAAGCCCAGTCCATGACTGGTGTTGACATTTGCCACCACAGTTTCTAGCTGATTAACGGTAATCTCCTCTGGTACGTATGCTGCGTGCAGGACTTTCAACAATGCATTCTTGTGAGCTTCGGAACACATCAACAGGGATAATATGGAGATTTTTGAGGGAGTTTGGTGAAGCTGATCCACCACTTTGTAATCACTTCTCTTTATGATTCTCATGAACTCGTCTACATCTTGCTCAAAAGATGTCTTATGAGTTTCTTTGATAGCCGGCTCTTCAAGCACCACACTCTTTCCTTTTGCTTTAGCAGCAGCTTCTGCTTCAACATTAGGTCTTTGTACTCGTGAGGCAAAAAGGCGTCCGCTTCTGGTGAAGCCTCCGCCTCCCCCAACATTATCAATTTGTGGAGAAAAGGTTGAAGAATCCAAAGTGATTTTCTCTCCGTTGCAGTAAAGATCAGAGCCATAATGCCAAGGTATAGCATTACTGCTTTCATAAGGAATTGGTCCAGGCACCGTAATAGTAACTGGACTGACTGCTGCAGAGGAGGGTACTGAAATGGTGTGAGGATCGTAGTAAATTGTGACTGGTGATCTGGCAGGTGGTGCCACTGCTTGTTGCTGAAAGTTTTTATTTGGAGGAACATTTGATGGATCATAGTAGATTATGACTGCTGAGATATCTTCATTAATTTCTGTTGGCGTTGTAGAAGATTCTGCTGATGAAATGGATGCTGATGTTGTAGAAGGAATGGTTGTTGAAATCTGGTTTGTTGAAGTGATGGACGGAGCCGTTACTGATGATATTGATGAATCGGTAGGAATGATTGTTGCTGCTGTTGTAGAAGAATCAGGAGTTGTTGTCAAAGGAATTGCTGGATTTGTAGGCGCCGTTTTTGAGATATGAAGGATACCATATTTAATAAGACCATCTATGCCGCTTCTCAAATTATCACACCCGTTGACTGCAATGTTGCAATACCCACAACCGAGCTCACACCCGGGGAACACCTGGCATTCTAGAAGCTGAGCTTTAATTTCGACCATAGGTGTTCGAATTTGTGCAACACTGGTGATCAAAGTAGATGGTTTATCTTCCTCAATGGCATTAATCCTCGGCCCACCATGATTAGGCATAGGATTTCTGTTAACAATTGGAGGAGGTGCAAAGTTGAGGGCTTTAGAATCCACCAGATCTTGAACTTTCATTTGCAAAGCCCTGCATTTCTCAGTATTGTGGCCAGGTGCATTGGAGTGGAAAGCACATCTGGCGTTGACATCGTAATTATTAGGGAGATTGGAGGGATCTGGTGGTGCCAATATCCTTAACTCAAACAAGTTAAGTTTCAGGAGTTGTGGCAATAAGGCAGCATAAGGCATAGGGATAGGGTCAATCACCCTGTTTGTCTGGGATGGTCTTTACTGGAAGGGTCTTTGTTGTTGATTGCTATTGTTGTTGTTGTAGGTTCTTTGTGGCGGATACTGAACTTGCTGTTGATAATGTGTTTGTTGTGGTTGTTGATATGTTGATTGCTGAGGAATCGGAGCTGGAATAGTGACAGCTACTACTGATCTGTGGACATACTGAGGTCTGCCCCTGCTGGCATGAATGGCATTTATCTCACCGGTCCTTCGAGGTCCCACAAAAGTCTTCCTGGGATTACTGGACGAACTGCACCATTATCAGAAATTTTGCCCATTTTTAGAAGTCTTTCAATCCTTTCACCGACTATAACTACGTCTGCGAAGCTGGTAGAAGAAAAGGCAGCCAATCTATCAATGTATGTTCCTTGCAAAGTATTCATGAACATGTCGGCCATTTCTCTTTTCGACATGGGTGGTTGGACAGTAGCAGAAAGCTGTCTCCACCTCTGGGCATATTCCCTGAAGCTTTCTCTGGAAGATTGAGACATTCCCATAAGAAGGGTCCTGTTAGGAGCCATGTCCAGGTTATATTGATATTGTCTGATGAAAGCTTCAGCTAGGTCCTTCCAGCATCTGATAGTAGCTCTGGTCAAGTGTGAATACCACTCCCTTGAAGCCCCAGTCAAACTATCTTCAAAATAGAACATCCACAACTTTTCATCCATGGTATATGCTTTAAGTCTCCCCAGAAAGGACTGCAGGTGAGTTCGTGGACAGGAGGTTCCATTGTATTTCTCGAAGCACGGGGGTTTGAACTTGTGGGGAATTCTTACCCCGTCTACTAACCCCATATCCATTACATCAAAACCCAAGGAGTTTTGAGACTCCAAAGATCTCAACTTCTCAACAATTTCATCAAACCTTCGGTCATATACTTCATCACCAGCTCCCATGACAGTAAATTGCTCCTCTTGGGGGTCTTCTTGTAAGATTCTCCCCTCAGTAGTATTTCCTTGCACATTACCTGGGACATTGACTTCCGGATCTAGATGAGGTCCAAATACAGGTGGATTGACATGAGGTTGTCCCCTCTCATTGTTACTTGTTCCTCCAGTCCCAGGATGAAGCTCCTCGGGAGTTTGTCTTTCTACCAATGCCCTTAGCCTTTCTTGGGTCTGAGCCAAACCAGTCATCACAGTCATGAATTGGGCCATTTGGTTCCTCATCTCAACTCTTTCGTTAGCCATCTGGGTTCTGACCTCGGTCAGGTCTTGCTGTACTTGCTCCATTATAATACCCGGAAGGTTGTTGCGAGTAGGATACCGGTGTGCACGGTTGACAGGGAACACCCTTCTGCGAGCAATATTTCCTGAACCACAATAGAGTTAGAAACAAACAAAATAATAACAAAACCTACAAAAAAAACAAAAGTTAGTATGCAATGCAATATACTTATTTGTTTTCCAAGGTATCCGACTTGGTTCTTGGTTTTGACCTTTCCAGACCTCGAGGAAGATGCTTTGATGTTGTTTTGAGAAAAGAAAACCCAATGAAAACAAACTAACAGATATATTACAAATGGTGAATCATACATAGTCTATTTTACATGCCCCCGGAGGGTCAAAATACAACAAAAAGAAAAGTACATAAAATGGAAATGAACAACAAGCAAAGAAGTCAAACATCTAATCCAAACTCATCCTCCTTAACCTCCTTCAGAAGTGCCTCAGTCACTGGACCAGCTGGATGCTCTGTAATGGTCCTGATGAGGAGGTTCCTGGTGGCAATGGCAGTGGTCAGCTTCTTGTGCATGTCCTGATCCTTTGATCTTTTCAAACCAGCCCTAAGCTTCAACTCTGAAATCTACTTCTGGGCTGCCAGCAAGGCTTCCTGCTGCTTCTTTTCATTGGCCTCTAACTGTTCAATCCTGGTCTGAGTTCTCTTATCCTCTTGTGTCCGGGCTTCAGTGATCCTGACCCACCTAGCCTGACTTTCTTGTAGATAGAGTTCAGTCCTAGCCTTCTGAAGCTTGGCCTCTTTACAGGCATTCTTCAATATTTGCTCCCCAGCTCTTGACTTGATGTAGTCCTCTGTTTTCTCAATCTTGGCCAGATGCTCCACCCTGAGCTTCTCCAACCTCTCAATATCCAGACGACCATCACTCCTCTCCCAGAGGGTCTTCTTCAGAGCTTGAGACAGATTCTCATTCCTCTCCTTCAGCTTCTCAAATTCTTCCAGGATGACAGTGGCTGCTGGCTGTACTGTAGATGGTCCAGGTGTGTCCTCCAAAGTGAAGGGCATTCCAGTGATCTGAGCTCTAGCATGGGACCAGTCATAGTACTGAGCGGAAACAACATTATTACACTTTCCAAGAATAGCCATCCCCTTTGTTTGGATGTTGTCCCAAGCCCAGTCTGACAGCAGCCAGATTAGGCTTTATTTCACAATACAGGGTCTCAGCTAAATCTTGCACTCTAGGAGGGTGAATCAAAGCATAGCCCATTTGTCTCTTAAACAGCAAAGGATTGTAGTTGATGCAACCCTTCACCCCTATCAGAGGTACATTTGGGTATTGCCCACAGCTAGTGATGATATCCTTGCCTTTGGTGCTCTGGGTGCACCACCTGATGTCTTCTGAAGTCAAAGTAATGAGCCTCTTGGCCCAATTCTTCTGTTGGTGAAGGTTCAGGAATGCATCTGATTTAGGCAGATGTTTGAGCAGCCAAGTGTGAAACAGAGGAGCACAACATCTCACCAACTTTCCTCTTTGCTTCTCATTCCTCTGATGAATGGAGTAATAGAAATCTCCCAGCAAGGTGGGTACTGGGTTCCTCAGAAGGAAAAGATGAATGGCATTCTTGCTGATAAATTTGGGCTCGTCTGCAAACAGTACAACCCCATATATGCTGAGGGCTAACAATGCATAAACTGCCCTCCATTCTCCCAAAGAGGCCTTCAGGATGGCCTGAGAAATCAAGAAATCCAAGTGCAAACCAGGGATCCCAGCTTTTGTTGTCATGCTTTGCTCAATCAAGGCATGCTCTAGGTACAGTGCTTTTGCTACTTCTCCATTGCTGGGAGTTGGGATCTCTGGGTTGAAGGGGATACCAGTCCTGACAGGTACTCCAATCAATGATAAAAACTCCTCCAGCAGAGGTCCCAGCTGAAAGTTTGGGAATGTGAAGCACCTCAAAGGAGGGTCATAAAACTGTAGGCAGGTGTGGATCATACTCCTCTGAGAAGGTTCTAGGTCCATGACCATATCCAGGATACCCCCATAATGCTCTCTGAATAATGGGATGTGGTCAGGGGTAATAAGTGACTGGACCTGCCTGATACCAGTCAACACAGGCTCAAAGAAATGATAGGATATGTTGCTCTTCCTGGGTGTAGCCATGACTGCTGATGAAGAGCTGAAGACAAGTGCTGATGAAGATCAAGACTGGTACTGGAGATGAGCCACTGATAGGCTAGTGCTGGTGATGAAGGCAGCTGAAGCAGACAACTGATGAAGATAGCTGAAACAGATAACTGATGAAACAGAGGTCTATGCAGATGAAGGGGTCAAAACCAAGCCAGATGTAATGTGGATACCCTGAAAAACAAATAAACAAATGTTAAATGATGCAATGATGATGAGTATGCAAATGATATGCAAGGGTTTTTGATCAAGCTGGATCTGGTTATCTGTCTTGATATATAAAGCCCATGTATGTTCAAGAAATCCAGACGGAGGTTTAGAAATCCAGTAACCAAGGTGGAGGACTCAAATAAAGAGTCACATGTCCGGGGTTAAATCACAAGAACTGTCCAAAGTGAGGTACTCTTAATCAAACAAGTAACAAGGTATGATGTGGCCAAGGGTACATGCAAACCTGTAAACAGCCCAACCCCCTCACAGGTAGTGTTCTAAAACAAGGATCCTCAGACTTGGATCAGTTATGAGAAGTGTAAACACTTCTAACCCGGGGGTACAGTGTTTACAATAACCATAAAAGATACTCCTCTAATTCACCTCAGTTTCTGAAGGTCATAGTAAAAAAGTCATCCAGACTTAGCAGGCTTCCCAGATAGCCCTAGCACTACAGGAAATCTGTAGCACAGAGTTCTCAAGAAGAAACCCACATCTGAACCGTGTTTCATATTCCCGCACCAGACCGAAATGGAATGGGAAAGAACATGAACCACTCTAGCCTAGGTGTCACTCAGGTCCCAGGTATAGAACCTTAAACTCTCAATGAAACCCCGCCCACCAAGACAGAAGAACAGATCCAGCAATGATAATGACAGTATGAAGTATGAAAAACTGTAAAGAAAAGCAATAAATAAAGCTGTACATAAAGCAATAAATAAAGCAAATGAATAAACACAATTAGCACATAACACCCCAGTAAACACAAATCAAACAAGCGCTAGGAGGAACCCACAAAAAGAACCAGAAGCCCTGGTTACAGTATAAGGGTCCCCAGCAGAGTCGCCAAGCTGTCGCTCCCACCAAATGACACCTGGTCAGAAGGGGTACAGACGCGAACGGTCGGCGAGAGGAGAGAGAACACACAAGGGTGAACTCAGAAGACAAGAGTCGCCAGCTAGGCATTTTTATCCCGGGGGAAAGGTAATGCTGCATAAACCTAAGAAGAGATGGATAAGACGGTCGCGAACCGGAGAGACTGAGAAAGGGGGTTGGTTACAACCTGGGAAGGTATTGGCACCCAGATTGTCCGTCGTACTCGACGGGATCCACGCTTAAAAGATTTTTGTTTTAAAGGGGTAGTGTCAGTGCAATCTATGTATCAAAGCTGGAAAAGAAAGCAAGTGTCAGTGTAAGAGAAGTGTGAAGTGAAATAAAGAAGTGTCAGTGGGAGAACAAGAATGAAATGCTCAAGATCATGAGGCTAAAAGAATAATGCTGGAAAGAGGGGGAATATACAGAGACTTTTGTTCGATAACTGTTAAGTTATGCCTACGTATCCTCTCGTGCAATGAGGAAGTTAGAACACCGTAGTTCGACTCAAAGAGACCGAAAGATAAATTGACTTGTGAACTGCTTATTTGTCTATGCTCAAGTGTATGACCTGTCTGGCTCAGGTGCAAACTGTCTTACATTAGACGGAAGAAGCGAGTTCTCGTTTGTGAGTGAATGAGGTGAGAAAAGAATCCCGAAGGAGACGATTATTGTTTGTTTTTGTGTTTTCAGTCTTTTATTGCTTTTTTGGATTTGTCATAGAAAATGAGCTTAAGCCTAAACCAAGGGTTAGTAAACTCATCACATCCTCCCTCTGATTAGGGGTAATGAGAATACCTTAAGTATGAAGTAAGCACCTCACACTTAATCACCATGATGTAGGATTAAGATCATTAACCTACTTGTGATTAATTAGATGTTTTTGTTGTTTTTGTTTAGTGTTAATAGAAGGATAATAGATGAGAACATTTAAGCTGAGGAAAGCTCCTCAACTTAATCCATGATTAGGGATTAACCTCATGACAAAACAAAGCCTTTATTAAATGGATTTTAATTAATGATAAGATGAAGAAGTGATTTTTATGGTTGGTAAGACAACTTGAGGGGGACTTGTCCATTAACACTAGGGTTAGTCCTTCTTAACCAATTAAGGAAGAATTAGAACCCTAATGCAAGGCTCAAGTTACAAGCTTGATGTCTTAGTGATTATTAGATGGATTGATTAAAGGATTTAAACACATTAAGGGTTCAACACTTAGGATTAAAGTTATACACTCCATCCTAATAGAAGGATGCAGGCATAAGCTTAATCACAAAGCCTTAAAACCTTTAGGGTTTAGTCCTTGATTATGAGATGAGAAGAAGACTCAAAGATGACACAAAGGCAAAAACTAACTGGGAGACTAATCAAACCCTAATTGTTATCATGCTTGGTTGTTCCTAGGGTTTATGAAGCTTGCAAGGGATCTTCAAGAGAAAAGCCACCAGGAATAGAAGCACATGAAAGGAGGAAGAAGCAGAGAGAATCAAGACAACTTGCTTCACTTAAGAAGACAAGTTGTTTGAAGAAAGAAAGTAAGAAAGAGCAAGAATGAGCAAGCTCACACAAAGACAAGATAAAATTCAGCAATGATGCATAAGAGAGATGAAGAGAGATTATGAGAAGTGAAGGCAAATTCACTTCCCAAAGCAACTTACCACCTGAAAAGTTAGCAAAAGAAATGAAATGCAATGCAAGTGAGATGAAAGGTCATGATGCAAACCAAAGTCAGAGGCATAAACATGATGTTAATGATGCTAAGAGGAGATGCAAACACAAGGCAAGACTTGAGAATGATCATACAAGGATATGGATGCAGATGAAGCATGCTTGAACCATGGAAGTTCATGAAAACTTATGAAATGATATGAACATATAACATGACAAATGAAAGATGCAATGATCAAACATGATTCTAATATGTCCTAAGATGTATTATGAATCATGTGGGTGCACAAGATGTCATGGCAAGTCATTGAATGCAAGCATATGAGAAATGGATGCAAAGGAAGGCACAAATTAGGGTTTATGATCAACACACAAAGCAATTTTCAAAATCAGAAGCAAATGACATGATAAAAAATTGAAAATGGGATCAAGGGAACCCTAACCCTATACAAGTTTACTGCCCAAAGGAGGGGACCTAATTCTTAACCTAGTGCAAGTTATGTATTTCTTAAGTCAATTAGGGTTTTAAGGTACCTCATCATGGAAAATGCAAAACAAATTGAAAATGGAAGATCAATTCAAATCAAATTTATCCTATAAACTACATGCCATGAAGGATGCAATGCAAGAAGAACCATCATCAAACTCTCAATGGTTAGGCATAATGGATTTTTCCAAGTTTGAAAAAAAATATTGCCTTAAAATGAATTTAATTCCAATGAAAATGATCAAAATGCATTAAGGACCAAAAAGAAATTTTCTTTGAGAGTTTGATAATGTTTCTAAATGTTTTAAAATGCAATGTGAATTTTTTTGTGATTTTTAAATACCTAAATGTATTTTTAATTAATTAATTTTCATTAACTAATTAAAAATAAACATTTAAATGATTTAAAAATAATTTTAAATGCAAAAACTAAAAATAAAAATATTTTTGGGTTCTAAAAATTAATGAAATGCTTGACAAAAATTTTCAGAATTTTTAAATGGTTTTTACTATTTTAAATAATTCGTACAAAATAAAATAAAGAAAATGCAATAAAAATTAATTAAATGGAAAGTATGCACAATGGATGGACCAGATTGAAAGTGGGTTTGAGACCATTGACTTGGCGCCACATCCAAGGGACAAAATTTAAACTGAACTAAACCTAATTAAAATATTAATTAATCCTGATTAATTATTAATGACATGATCTCAGCCACACACTCACACGCGGGAAAACCAATCCAAGAGCCCAGATTCAAACTTGAAGCCCTAACCCTAATTAGCATTTAATCACTTTCAGGTGGCCGGAAATGACCTCCGGTCATCTTCTCCGGCCACACCTCCTCTGAGAAATTTGCAACTCACTCCCTAGGCCATTTCTGGAGCTCTAAAGCTCCAGATTCGTTCCTTTCACTCCCCTAAGCCCAAATCCACCCTCAAACATAATTTATTTTCAGCCATTCTTAAGATTCGAAGCTATGAACAAAAATGGTGGAACTTTCAGACAAGCAATACACTCTTAATTCTTCATCATTTTCAAAAGTAAAAGGTTCATTGCACTCAGGGAATCGAGCTTAACAAGTTGAGAACTTAAAACAAAGCTTCTGGAAAAATAAATTTTCGAAGCTACCTGAGGTGAAGCTTTCAGTTTGGAGCTTTCAGACTGCCTCCCTGCTTCAAAGCTTCTCCAATGGTCTCCCTGAAGATGCTTTGAGGTTTAGTTGGAGTGTATGATGGCTGGTTTTTAAGATTGATGAAGTTCTGACCAAGGGGAGTGAAAAATCGTATTTCTGTTTCAGGGACTTTCAAGGCAAGATGAAGGGTGGCTTATGCTCTATGAAGCTTTTCTGAATGGATGGTGAAGTTGGTTTTGAGGTTTGATGTATATGTGATGAGATTCGAAGGAAAGTGCATAAAAGATGAGTTTTGGGAACTATGGCAATGCTGTGTATTTAGGCTGGCTTGTTGTGTGTTTTGAGTCTCTTTTAGTCCACATATCAAGCTGTGATAGGGCAGAGAGTTGTTGGCACAGCTTGATTGGTATGGCCCCTTTTGCAAAAAGTCAAGTCTAGGTGTACTATAAGGTATGGGCTGTTTTAGGGCTAGAACAAAAGCATGTCTATTGCAGCTTGAATCAAGGCAGACCATGGAAGTGAATTTGAGGCCAACTTGCAAGTTGATTAGGGTTTATGTGAGGTTTTGCAATTTAACAAAGTTTTGGCCCTTTTGTGATTTCTTGAGCATAAGTCATGAAACTTGGAGATTCTTTGATGCATTCTGACTTTTAGGTCATGGTTCATGTTTGTGTAATGCATAGAAGTCCATTTGAAGTCATATTTTGCCTTGGCATGAGGTTTTGCAACTTTGCATCTTTGGTACAAAACTTGAAATTATGTGATTTTGTCCAACTTTGACAAGCCATAACTTTTGATCCAAAATGAATTAGAATGAGTTCTTGTACTTTTTGAAAAGGGAATGATCCAATCTACAACTTTCATGACCAAATTTTTCTCATTTGAGGCATTTTTGAATCAAAAAGAGAAGGTTGAAAAACTTTCCCAAAATAGCAAGTTTACATTATAAGTCACTTTCCCAAAAAGGCAACTTTGCAAATGGCTTGAAATTCTTCAATTTTGGGAACTTCTAACATCTTCTATGATCAAATAAAGATCATACACATTCAAAATGATGGAGAACACCCTTTGGTTGGGTCATTGGGGGCCTCAGATGCCCTGATTTTGTACTGACTTGCTCAAGAAGTCATCCCTTGATTAGATGCCTTCCCCATGTAATTTCTTCATTAAAATTGATATGCATGATCCTTATAACATATAGAGACCAATAGAAACAAGAATGACAAAAAATTTTGGAGTTATGGCCTCTGAAACCAAAACCCTAATTCTAGGTCATTTGTGCAGTTAAACCTGGCTCTACTTCCATGCCTTTCTCAGTTCTTGTGATTCTTTGATTTTCTTGACTTTGTGAGGATATAATATGATGCTTGAACACACATGGACCCCTTTGAAGTGATTGAAGACCTTTGGTGTGGCTCAGATGGCTCAAGGATAGCTCAGATCACAAACCCTAGATGCAGATGACTTAGAAACAATGCAGTGAAACAAAAATGCAATATGGGATGCTATGATTGAACTTATGCACATGAAAAGATCACAAGCCATGGTGCATGGGTGAGGGCAAATTTGGGGTGTTTACACCAGCCACTTCATCCAAGTTGAATCAAATCACATCCTAGGCATCATATATTTGAGAAATTCCCATTTCACCATATGATACACTTTCTCAAAATCAATCTTGAGGAGGAGGCATGCTTTGTTTTCATGAGTAGCACAATCAACTACTTCTTTTGCAATTATAACTCCATCCATAAGGTTTCTTACAGGAACAAAAGAAAATTGGTTGCTCGCTATCAAAGAATCCAAAATTATTTTTAACCTTCTTGCCAAAAGTTTACTCATAATATTATGCAAGTATCCAATAGGGCAAATAGGATGGTAACAATCCAAATCAACAGGACGATAGGACTTATGAATTAAAGTCAGTAATGATTATGTTATGGCTTTCGAACATTTTTCTTTACTATGAAACTCCCTTACAAAGCTGAATATGTCCTCTTTCATGAAGTGCCAACAATTCCTTATGAAAACTAAATTAAATCCATCTGGCTCAGGGCTCCTTAAACACTCGCACCCTCAAACCGCTTCCTTGATTTCAATTTCCGAGAATTTACCCTTGATAAACACCAAATCATGGTCATATAGAGATTTAAATGAGATATCGTCTGTAGTGTGGGTCTGCAGCAATCTTTTTCCAAATATTTAGATGAAAAATGTTTCCTCATCTTCTCTTTTACTTCCCTAACTGAATAAATGGTGTTGTTATCTATTTGCAAGGAATCGATAAAATTACGTCTACATCTTTCCTTCATATAATTATGAAAGAATGAGTTGTTCACATTTCCTTCTCTATGCCACGATAAACTAGACTTCTGAATTAAGAACCTTTCTTGAATGCCAGGCTTTCTCCACATATCACTGGTATCCTGACTTCTCTTTACCACCAACTCCTTTGTTTCTACCTCCTTGTAGCTAGCCAACAAGTTGTCAATAAAATTCACCTCTACAATCTTATAATCTATTTCCAAATTAAGTTTATCGAAGGCTTTAGCATTTCACTTCCTGATACACCCACTAATACGTTTAAGTTTTTCTTTAACCACAAAATCTTTCCTACCTTCTATACGCGTACTCTTTCATTTTTTTCTCCACGAAATGATGAAGTCTTTATTATGAAACCAAGAGTTAATAACCCTAAAGGGTTTAGATCCCCAATCTTATTTGTTGATCAATATCTAAATTGGGCAATGATCGGAAACCTCTTTTCTCCCTATCGATAAAACGATTATACCCCACCTCTCAATCAAAACATCAGAAACTAAAAAATAATCCAATCGACTCATCGACTTACCATCTTCGTTGAACCAACTAAATTTGTTACCTTTATAAGGAAAATCAATTAAGTTGATCTCCTCAATGAACCCTTCAAAATCTCGCAGTTCAGATACCTTGTTGTAGTTCTGACTCTTTTTCCATTCTTTGTAATTCAATATCGAGTTGAAATATCTACTATGCACCACTCTCCATCTCCATACCTCCTTTTCAAAGTAGTAATTTTCTTCCATATAGTCTTCTTCTTAATTAGACAGCAAGGAGAATAAACATTTATGATGTAATAAAAATGTTGTCTCCAATACACTTTCAAACCCAAAAATCCATCACCTTTAAAAGATAAGATTGGATCAAAGAATCCTTCCTTCCATAAGATTACCATACCTCCATATTTCCCTTCCGACTTGTAGTTCGTCCAGTCCACCTTTTGCTGAGGCCAAAGCTCCCATCCAAATTCAAGTCAATGCACTTCAATTTCGATTCTTGAATCATAAAAACGTCATCATTCCCTGGTGAAATCTCAACACTGTTCCTTCTCCTCTTCATAATGCTGCCCCCTCTGATGTTAAAGGAACCTATAATCATTTTCCCTTTGTATTTGACCCTTTCTGAACAAGCATCCTCTTTTTTTCCTTTGCTTCCATGTCCTTAATCTTCTTCTTATAGCCTTTATCCTTCTCTTTCGGAACAACGCCTAAATTTGAAATGGCTTTCCACCTTTTCCCCAACGTTTGAGTCCAAAACTTTCCAGAATCTCTGATTCCCTTGACGAATAATTGAATCGTTAGTGGATTCGTAACAAAGAACTTCTCCACTTGAAAAATTGTCTTCTTCCTCGTAATGCAATAAATTGGGGGCTGAAATTGCAAACGTCCCATTTCCATAATCAGAAGAATTATTCGTATCGAGTATGGTGCAATCTTTTGTGACTAACTAAGATACAATGGGCTCACAAAACCTTTAACCAACCTTTTTGGGAATGGAAATGTTATTGGCCTTGATTACCATTGAATTTATCCCATGATCCACTTTCTCTAAAATGGGCTCGTCCAACATAAGAAAAGGATCCTTCTCAAGCCCAAAAAATTGGCACTTGACATGATTATGAAAGAATGTGTCAACGGGTAAGTTTCCTTTGAGACCGATGCCAATCACATCTACACCTGATTCTCGTTTACCACAAAAGGCTCTACCAACCTTAGTATGACATTCAACCCTCTCCCTTACCTCAAGAGCAAACTCCAATCTCACTTTTTTCTTTTTCGAATTCTTGAGATGAGTTTTACTCCTAGATCACCCCATTTTTTTGCAAGCATTTATATGCTTCCTCATAACCAGAATTTTCCCTTGCTCGATATCCGGGTTTGTGAAGACAAGCTTCCTTCAAGTATTTGGTTTTGATGAAGACAACAAATTATGCTCAAATGTGTATATGCAAAGAGGAAGAGAATCATTTGGATCAAGCTTCAAACATCATTCAATAAATATTCAAGAATTGAAGAACATTTTTGGAATAACTCAAAGGTATAACAATTATTGCTTAAAAATATATATGCAAGTGTTCAAAAATATCTCATGCATAATATACATGTTTAAGAATAATATGAAACACATGTCATAAGTTTCATGCATTAAAAAAAATATTTATACATATTTTTAGTTTTTCAATTTATTTAAACATGCAGTTTTTGGTAAATTATGGCCGTTTGAATCGTCGTAATAGCACCAAAAAACCGCTGTAATTTGCACGGGTCTTTTAATTTGAATATATTTGGACGTTGAAGGGTGTTAACTGGTTAACATATGTGTTAACTGATTAACACTGTTAATGCATGCGAAAATATGCATCTTTTCAAGAAAAACTTCATTGTTTCTTTTTTCCAAACCATGGCATCTTTTCATTTGATCATACATTTATGAAAGAGTGTTTTGTGCATTATATAAACAAATTATTTTCAGATTTTACACTCACCTCCAATAATTTTCATAATCAAAAATCACTCATATACTTCATCTTTCAAATATTTTTTAAGAGTTCATAACCTCAAAAGGACCTTCCCATTTTGGGGACCATTTCCCTAAAGATTTGGTCTTTTGATACATAGGTAAGATAACTTTCGATACCAATTCCCTAGTCGAAAAGGTTTTGACCTTAACCTTTTTATTGTAAGACTTCTCTACTCTCTTCTTTTTCCTTTTAAGCAACTCTAAAGCATAAAGACTTTCTTCATCTAGGTCTACCAATTCAACCAACATCATGTTCCAAGAGGTTTTAGAGGGAATCTCATGATGTATTTGAATCCTTGTAGACTGAAGATAAATTTTACCGGCAGAACTGCATCATGGCCAAATGTAAGCCGAAACATGGTGTTGTTGGTTGCCTCTTTAGGGGATGTTTGACATGCCCATAGAATTTGGTAATATGTCTTATGCCAATTCTTTGGATATTTTACACATGTTTTTTTATCAATCCAATCATCACTTTATTTGCTTCTTGAACTTGGCCATTTTCCTTAGCATAATAAGGAGTATAAGTTAACAGTTTGAAACCCATTTCTTTAGAAAATTCTTGCATCTTTCGACCAGTGAAGACTGACCCCTGATCTGTTGTAATAGTTTCTAGGATTCCAAACCTATAAATGATATGTTTTATAGTAAATTCAATTACATCCTCTTGGTCAACATTTGGAAAACGTATTGCTTCGACCCATTTGGTAAAATAGTCAATACCTACCAAAATGTATTTTTGGTTCTTAGAAAAAGCTGGTCAAATTTCTCCCACCAAATGCAAAGCCCAACCTCTAAAAGACCATGGTTTCACTATAGAATGTAATTCACTTGCAAGGACATGTTGGATGCCAGCACGAATTTGGCATTCTTGAAAGCCATTGACGAATTATATACAGTCCTTTAGCATAGTATGCCAATACATTCCTTGTCGAAACAAAATCCATTTCATTTTGTGACCTACTTGATGTTCCCCACATGCCCTACTATTTACAATTGAGAAAGCCAAATATGCTTCTGACTTGCTAAGGCATTTGAGCAATACTCCCTCAGGAGTCTTTTTAAATAATTCATTACCCAATAAGACATAACTTAAAGCTTGATACATAACCTTTCATTCTGTCGACGACATTGGATATTGCTTATACTCTACTATAGATTTTCTCTAACCCTTGTCTGTTAATGCGTCGGCCGCTAGAATGGCAAAGTTGTCTTTGTCCGTGTATCCAAGTTTTGTTTCTTCTACGTCTGATGGGGATAATCCAACTGATACTACTTTCCCTCTGACTTTGAAAACATCTTGCAATTTTTACTTCAAAATTTTGTATCCTGATGCAATCTGTGCCAAGTCATTCGCAACTTGGTTTTCCAATCTTGGTATGTGTCGAAAACTAACTGCTTCAAAATTCTTAAGCAGTCGATTTACTACTACAAAGTACATATTAGATTTTATTTTATGCACTTGAATTCTTTGGTGACTTGTTTCATAACCAACTCAGAATCTCCCATTATTTCGACATGAGTTACCCCCAATTCCAACAATACATCAAGTCTAGTTATTAAAGCCTCATATTCGGCTTCGTTGTTTGAACAATAGCCTTCAATTTTATACTTGAGAGTTGTTGAAATTTTGTGAGGAGAAATAACAAGTACCCCTATGCCTTTCCTATCTTTATGGCTAGACCCATCAAAGTATAACTTCCAAGGTTCAACCTCAAGATAGTTTAATGCGTTTTCATTAATGGAGTGGTCGACTATAAAGTCTTTCACTACTTGTCCTTTAACTTCCTTTAAAGGCCTATATGTTAAAGAATACTCAGTTAATGCTAATTTCCATTTACCAATTCGAATATGAAAAATAGGCTTAGATAACATATGTTTAATAACATCAAAACAAGAAGAAACATAAACATCAACTGGTTTTATATATTGCTTCAATTTTGTACATGAATAGTATAAGCATAAACACAATTTTTCTACTGTGTTATACCTAGTTTCTGCATCATTTAAAAATCTACTAAGGTAATAAATGGCCCTTTCGACGCCATCATGACCCTCTTGACCTAACATGCTCACTAAAGTCTTATTTGATGCAACTATGTACAATCTCATTCTCTTCCTCCTACAAGGTGGTGAGAGAATATGAGGGTGGATTTGGTATTCCTTGATCTTGTCGAAGGCTTCCTATTATGCCTACTCCCAGTCGAACCTTCTTTGTTGATTCGAAGCAATGGTGAGAAGGTTTAAGTTCTTCAACTTAGGTTGGATATGAACCTCCTCAAGAAATTGATCTTCCCTAATAGTGATTGCAATTCCCTCTTTATTGATGGCGATTTCTCTTCCATAATGGATTTGGTTTTATTTTGATTAATTTTGATCCCCTTGTTGTGGAATACAAAGCCTAAGATGTCCCCAAACTGTACACAAAAAGCACACCTAAGAGGATTCATTTTAAGACCATTATTTCTCACCCTTTCAAAGGAATGTTGATGATGGTCTATGTGATCTTTTCCTGAAATAGACTTAACAACAATATCATCAATATAAATTTGCATAAAAGTGTCTATAAAATCACGGAAGATCGAATTTATTGCTCTTTGATAAGTTGCCCCAACATTTTTTAAACCAAAAGACATCACTACCCATTCGTAGGTACCTAAGGCTCCTGGATCTCGAAAAGCAGTCTTTGGGACATCTTCTTCAACAATGAATATTTGATTGTATCCAGAATAACCATCCAACAGGATAAGACATTCATGTCCTGCAGCAGAGTCGATTAGCATTTCATCTACAGGCATCGAATATTCATATTTGGGGGTTGTAGAATTTATATCTCTAAAACCAATACAAACCCTTAAAGAGTCATTCTTTTTTATAACTGGAACAATATTCGCTAACCATTCGACATACATGGCCGTGCGAATGAACTTCCATCTAAGAAGCCTTTCAATTTCCTCCTTTATTTTGTAGAGGATTCTTGGGGAGAACCGTCTCGGGTTTTGCTTGACAGGCTTCTTCCCATGCTTGATTGGAAACTTATGTTCGACAAGCTCTCTTTTCAAACCAGGAGTTTCGTCAAGTTCCAGGCGAAGCAATCTTTGAACTTTTTCAGTAACTGGACTACTTCGACTTTGAGTTGTGGGTTAAGGTTTATATTGATGTATGTTGGCCTTTTAACCTCATATTCTCCTATCAATTTCTTCCAAAGGATCTTGAGCTAGCATTTTGATGTTGTCTGACAAAGGATCCTTCTCAAAACCTAAAGGATTATTGTCATAGATGGCATTAAGCCTTTGGTCTTGTTCTTCGATCAGAACTTTATCAGGTGGTTTGGGGTCGAAGTCTTTACCAGGACCTTCTTCGATAAACTCCATATTGGCTTCGACAACCATGTGATTTTGTGCAGCCTCCAAGGCCGCTTGTAACTTGGTTTTAGCCATATAGGCCAAAATTCTTTGTAGTGCTTCGTGTTCAGTCATTATTACTTCCATCGCTTCCCCAACCTGTGGGGCGTATCTGTGGCTCCCTAAAGTAAGGTGTGAAATTTCCTTCGTCCCCTATGTAAACACCCCAAATTTTCCCTCACTCATTTCACATTGGCTTGTGATATTTTCATATGCATAAGTTCAATCATAGCATCTCATATTACATTTTTGCTTCACTGCATTGGTTCAAAGTCATCTGCATCTAGGGTTTGTGATCTGAGCCATCCAAGAGCCAGTTGAGCCACTTCAAAGGTCTTCAATCACTTAAAAGGGGTCTATATATGTCCAAGCATCATATTATATCCCGATAACTCCAATTTTTTTGGTCATTCTTGTTTCTATTGGTCTTTATATGTTATAAGGATCATGCATATCAAGTTTCATGAAGAAATTCCATGGGGAAGGCATCTAATCAAGAGTTGACTTCTTGAGCAAGTTAGTGCAAAATCAGGGCATCTGAGGCCCCCAATGACCCAACCAAAGGGTGTTCTTCATAATTTTGGATGTGTATGATCTTTATTTGATCATAGAAGATGTTATAAGTTCACAAAATTGGAGAATTTCAAGCCATTTGCAAAATTGCCTTTTTGGGAAAATGACTTGTAATGGAAACTTTCCATTTTGGGAAAGTTTTTCAACCCTTTCTTTTTGATTCAAAAATGCTTCAAATGAGAAAACTATGGTCATAAAAGTTGTAGAATGGATCCTCCCATTTTCAAAAAGTACAAGAACTCATTCTAATTCATTATGGATCAAAAGTTATGGCTTGCCAAAGTTGGACAAAATCACATAATTTCAAGTTTTACACCAAAGAGGCAAAGTTGCAAAACCTCATGCCAAGGCAAAATATGACTTCAAAATGACTTCTATGCATCACACAAACATAAACCAATGCCTAAAGATCAGAATGCACCAAGGAATTGTCCATTTTCATGACTTGTGCATTAAGAAATTTCAAAAGGGCCAAAAGATCACAAAGTTGCAAAACCTCTCACAAACCCTAATCCACTTGCTAATTGGCCTCAAGACTGATTCCATGGCTCTCCTCAATCCTTGCTGCGCAGGACACCCCTTTGTCCTTGGCCTGCCATTGACCCATACCTCTCTTACACAAAAAAATTGACTTTATGCAAAATGGCCCATACCAATCAAGCTAGGCCACACCAACTCCACAGACCTATCACAGTGTGATACATGGACAAAATGAGACTCAACACATAGCACAACTCATCCTGATCTCTCCCACAAGCCAGCATCCTCCAAACTTACCTCTTATGCATTTTCATTCGAATCTCCTCACACAAGCATCAAACATCAAAACAAACTTCATAGAATCACTCAACATGTTCCCCTGATCATTTCCATACCCTCATTTGTCCCTGAAACCCTACATATCAAAAACACGATTCTCATCCCTCACTGAACAGAACTTGATCAATCTCACAAACCAGCCAAAATAAACTCCATACAAGCTTTGCAAACTCCTTAGGAGGTTCATTGGGTTCATTTTGAAGCAAGGAAGCAGTCAAAAAGCTCCTGGATTGAAAGCTCCATCACAGGTAGCCATGTGAAAACATTTTTCCAGAACTCTTGTTTTAAGTTTATAAATGATAAAGCATGCTCCACTGATCACACTGAACTTTGAAATTTTGAAAATGGTGTAGAAATGAGCTTGTATTGATTGACTGAAATTTCTGCCATTTTTGTTCTTCCTTTCGAATCTTGAGTTTGAGTGAGAATAAATTTATTTTGAGAGTGGATTTGGACTCAGGGAGGTGAGAGGAGTTAATCTGGAGCTTTAGAGCTCCATAAATAACCTAGGGAAGAAGTTAGCAATTTTCAGGTGAGGGGGTCACCGGAGAAGACGACCGGAGCTCTTCTCCGGTGACCTGAAAGTCATTAATGTGTAATTAGGGTTAGGGCTCCAGGTTTGAATGTAGACCATTGGATGATGTTTCCCGCGCGCGTTTGGAAGGTCAGGATCATGTCATTAGTTATTAATTAGGATTAATTTAATTAATTAATTAGGATTTAGGAAGTTTGAACTTGGGCCGTAGGATTGTGCGCCAAGTCAATGAATCCAAGCCCAGATTGCATCCTGGCTCTCCATTGTGCATACTTTCATTTATTTTAATTTTTATTTCATTTTCTTTTCATTTAATTTGCACGAATTATTTAAAATAGCAAAATACATTTAAAAATTCTGAAAATTTTTATCAAATCTTTTATTAATTTTCAGAACCCAAAAATATTTTTATTTTTATTTTTTGCATTAAAAATTATTTTTAAATCATTTAAATGTTTATTTTTAATTAGTTAATGAAAATTAGTTAATTAAAAATGCATTTAGGTATTTAAAAATCACCAAAAAATTCACATTGCACTTAAAAACATTTAGAAACATTATCCAACTCTCAAACCAAATTTCTTTTTTGTTCTTGATGCCTTTTGATCATTTTCATTGAAATTAAATTCAGTTTTAGGCAATATTTTGGTCCAAACTTTGAAAAATTCATTCTGCCTAACCTTTGAGAGTTTGATGATGGTTCTTCTTGCATTGCATCCTCCATAGCATGTAGTTTATAGGATAAAATTGGTTTGATTTGATCTTTAATTTTCAATTTGTTTTGCATTTTTCATGATAAAGTACCTTGAAACCCTAGTGATCTTGAGAAATTCATAACTTTCACTAGGTTTAGAGTTAGGTCCCCTCCTTTGGGCAGTGAACTTGTATAGGCTTAGGGCAACTTTGATTGAATTTTCAATTTTTTATCATGTCATTTGCTTCTGGTTTTGAATTTTTGCATTGCATGATGCATGTAACCCTAATTTGTGCCTTCCCTTGCATCCATTTCTCATTTGCTTGCATCCAACAACTTGCCATGACATTTTGTGCATCCACATGATTCATAATACATCTTAGGACATATTAGAATCATGTTTGATCATTGCATCTTTCATTTTCCATGTTATATGTCCATTGCATTTCATAAACTTTTCATGAATTTTCATGGTTCAAAGCATGCCTCATTTGCATCCTTATGCTTGTATGATCATTCTCATCTTTTGTCATGTGTTTGCACCATATCTTAGCATCATTAACATCATACTTATGCTTCTGGTTTTGGTTTGCATCATGGTATTTCATCTCATTTGCATTGCATTTCATTTCTTTTGCTAACTTTTAAGGTGGTAAGTTGTTTTGAGAAGTGAATTTGCCTTCACTTCTCACAATCTCTTTTCATTCCTCTCTTGCATCATTGCTGCATTTTATCTTGTGTATTGGTTTGAGCTTGCTCATTCATGTTCATCTCTTACTTCTTTCCTCCAAGCAACTTGTCTTCTTAAGTGAAGCAAGTTGTTTTTGCTTCTCTTTGCTTCTTGCTCCTTTCATCTGCTTCTTTTCCTGGTGGCTTCTCTCTTGAAGATCTTCTTGCAAACCTCATTAACCCTAGGAATGACCAAGCATGATAATAATTAGGGTTTGAATAGTCCCCCACTTAGTTTTTGCCTTTGTGTCATCTTTGAGTCTTCTCTTCTCATCTCATAATCAAGGACTAAACCCTAAAGGTTATAAGGCTTTGAGATTAAGCTTATGCCTGCATCCTTCTATTAGGATGGAGTGTATAACTTTAATCCTAAGTGTTAAACCCTTAATGTGTTTAAATCCTTTAATCAATCCACCTAATAATCATCAAGACATCAAGCTTGTAACTTGGGCCTTGCATTAGGGTTCTAATTCTTCCTTAATTGGTTAAGAAGGACTAACCCTAGTGTTAATGGACAAGTCCCCCTCAAGTTGTCTTACAAACAATAAAAACCACTTCTTCATCTTATCATTAACTAAAATCCACTTTAATAAAGGTTTTGTTTTGTCATGAATTTAATCCCTAATCATGGATTAAGTCGAGGAGTCTTCCTCAGCTTAAATGTTCTCATCTATTATCCTTCTATTAGGATGGTGTAATGGGTCCATTAAATCTTTGATTATGGCTTAATCTCATTACTTAACACTAAACAAAAAAACCACAAAAACATCTAAATAAATATAAGTAGGTTAATGATCTTAATCCTACGTCATGGTGATTAAGTGTGAGGTGCTTACTTCACACTTAAGGTATTCTCATTACCCCTAATCAGAGGGAAGATATGATGAGTTTGCTAACCCTTGGTTTAGGCTTAAGCTCATTTTCTTATGACAAAATCCAAAAAAAAGCAATAAAAGACTGAAAACTCAAAAACAAACAATAATCGTCTCCTCCGGAATTCTTTTCTCATCATATTCACTCACAAACGAGAACTCGCTTTTTCCGTCTAATGCAAGACAGTTTGCACCTGAGCCAGACAGGTCATACACTTGAGCATAGGCAAGCAAGCAGTTCACAAGTCAATTTATCTTTCAGTCTCTTTGAGTCGAACTACGGTGTTCTGACTTCCTCATTGCACGAGAGGATACGTAGGCATAACTTAACAGTTATCGAACAAAAGTCTCTGTATATTCCCCCTCTTCCAGCATTATTCTTTAAGCCTCATAGTCTTGAGCATTTCATTCCAGTTCTTGCACTGACACTTCACATATCTCACTTCACTTTCTTTTTACACTGACACTTGCATTCTTTCCAGCTTTGATACACAAATAGCACTGACACTACCCCTTTAAAACACAAATCTTTCAAGCGTGGATCCCGTCGAGTACGACGAACAATCTGGGTGCTAATACCTTCCCAGGTTGTAACCAACCCCCTTTCTCAGTCTCTCTGGTTCGCAACCGTCTTATCCATTCTTTTCTAGGTCTATGCAGCATTACCTTTCCTCCGGGATAAAAATGCCTAGCTGGCGACTCTTTTCTCTTGAGTTCACCCTTGTGTGTTCTCTTCCTCTTTCGCCGACCGTTCGCGTCTGTACCCCTCTTGGCCCCGTGTCATCAGGTGGGAGCAACAACTTGGCGACTCTGTTGGGGAGCCTTATACTGTAACCAGGGCTTCTGGTTCTTTTTGTGGGTTCCTCCTAGCGCTTGTTGATTTGTGTTTACTGGGGTGTTATGTGCTAATTGTGTTTATATAGTTGCTTTATGTATTGCTTTATGTACAGCTTTATTTATTGCTTTCTTTACAAGTTTTACATTTCCCATACTGTCATGCTATCATTGCTGGATCTGGTTTCTGTTTTGGTGGGTGGGGTTCTACTGAGAGTTTGAGGTCCTATACCTGCGACCTGAGTGACACCTAGGCTAGAGTGGTTCTGTTCTTTCCCATTCCATTTCGGTCTGGTGCAGGAATATGAAACACGGTTCAGATGTAGGTTTCTTCTTGAGAACTCTGTGCTACAGATTTCCTGTAGTGCTAGGGCTATCTGGGGAGCCTACTAAGTCTGGATGACCTTTACTATGACCTTCAGAAACTGAGGTGAATTAGAGGAGGATCTTTTATGGTTATTGTAAACACTGTACCTCCGGGTTAGAAGTGTTTACACTTCTCATAACTGATCCAAGTATGAGGATCCTTGTTTTAGAACACTACCTGTGAGGGGGTTGGGCTGTTTACAGGTTTGCAGGTACCTTTGGCTACATCATACCCTGTTACTTGTTAAGAATACCTCACTTTGGACAGTTCTTGTGATTTAACCCTGAACATGTGACTCTTTATTTGAGTCCCCCACCCTGGTTACTGGTCTCCTAAACCTCCATCTGGACTTCTTGAACATACATGGACTTTATATCAAGGCAGTAATCAGATCCAGCTTGATCACAAACCCTTGCATATCATTTGCATACATCATCATTGCATCATTTAACATTTGTTTATTTGTTTTTCTGGGTATCCACATCATATCTGACTTGGTTTTGACCCCTTCATCTGCAGAGACCTCTGTCTCATCAGTTATCTGCTTCAGCTACCTTCATCCTCACCAGTATCAGCCTATCAGTGGCTCATCTCCAGTATTGATTTTGATCTTCATCAGCAACTGTCTTCAGCTCTTCATCAGCACTCATGTCTGCACCCAGGAAGAGCAACATTTCATACCATTTCTTTGAGCCTGTGTTGACTGGTATCAGGCAGGTCCAGGCACTTATCACTCCAGACCACATCCCATTATTCAGAGAACATTATGGAGACATCCTTGATATGGTTATGGACCTGGATCCTTCTCAGAGGAGTATGATTCACACCTGCTTACAGTTCTATGACCCTCCTTTGAGATGCTTCACTTTCCAAAACTTTCAGCTAGGACCTCTGCTGGAGGAGTTTTCATCATTGATTGGAGTACCTGTCAGGGGTGGTGTCCCCTTCAACCCAGAGATGACTTCTCCCAGCAATGGAGAAGTGGCAAAAGCACTGTACCTAGAGCCTATTTTGATTGAGCAGAACATGACAACAAAGGCTGGGATCCCTGGTTTGCACTTAGACTTTTTGACTTCTCAGGCCATCCTGAAGGCCTCCTTGGGAGAATGGAGGGCAGTTTGTGCATTATTAGCCCTCAGTATATATGGGGTTATACTATTTGCAGATGAGCCCAAATTTATCAGCAAGAATGCCATTCATCTCTTCCTTTTGAGGAACCCAGTACCCACATTACTGGGGGATTTCTATTATTCTGTCCATCAGAGGAATGACAAACAAAGAGGAAAGTTGGTGAGATGCTGTGCTCCTCTGTTTCACACTTGGCTGCTCAAACATCTGCCTAAATCAGATGCATTCCTGAACCCTCACCAACAGAATAATTGGGCTAAGAGACTTATTGCTTTGACTTCAGATGACATCCGATGGTGCACCCAGAGCACCAAGGGCAAGGACATCATCACTAGCTGTGGGCAGTACCCCAATGTACCTCTAGTAGGAGTGAAGGGTTGCATCAATTACAATCCCTTGCTGTTAAAGAGACAACTGGGCTATGCTTTAGTACACCCTCCTAGAGTGCAAGATCTAGCTGAGACCCTGTATTGTGAGATAAAGCCTAATCTAGCTGTTGTCAGACAAGCATCCTGGGCTTGGGACAACATCCAGACAAAGGGGATGGCTATTCTTGGAAGGTGCAATAATGTTGCTTCAGCCCAGTATTATGAATGGTCCCATACTAGAGCTCAGATTTCTGGGATGCCCTTCACCATTGAGGATACACCTGGACCTTCCACAGTACAGCCAGCAGCCACTGTCAGCCTGGAAGAATTTGAGAAGCTGAAGGAAAGGAATGAGAATCTGTCTCAAGCTCTGAAGAAGACCCTCTGGGAGAGGAGTGATGGTCGTCTAGACATTGAGAGGTTGGAGAAGCTTAGGATGGATCATCTGGCCAAGATTGAGAAGGCAGAGGACTATATCAAGAAATCAAGAGCTGGGGAGCAAATATTGAAGAATGCATGTAAGGAGGCCAAGCTTCAGAAGGCTAGGACTGAACTCTATCTGCAAGAAAGTCAGGCCAGGTGGGTCAGGATCACTGAAGCTCGGACACAAGAAGATAAGAGAACTCAAGTTAGGATTGAGCAGTTAGAGGCCAATGAAAAGAAACAACAGGAAGCTCTGTTGGCAGCCCAGAAGGAGATTTCAGAATTGAAGCTTAGGGCTGGTTTGAAGAGGTCAAAGGACCAAGGCAGGAACAAGAAGCTGACCACTGCTATTGCCACTAGAAACCTCCTCATCAGGACCATTACAGAGAATCCAGCTGGCCCTGTAACCGAGGCACTTTTGAAGGAGGTTAAGGAGGATGAGTTTGGACTTGATGTCTGACTTTTTGTTTGTTGTTGCTTTCATTTGATGTACTTTTCTTTTATGTTGTATTTTGACCCCTCAGGGGCATGTGTTGTAAAAAACAAAACTATTTATTATCCACCATTTGTAATGTATTTGTTAGTTTGTTTCAATGAGTTTATTTTCTCAAGCAACATCAAAGCATCTTCCTCGGGGTCTGGAAAGGTCAAAACCAGGAGCCAAGCCGGATACCTTGGAAAATAAATAAGCATACTGCATTGCATACTAACTTTTGTTTTGTTTTGTAGGTTTTTGTTATTATTTTGTTTGTTTCTAACTCTGTTGTGTCTCAGGAAATATTGCTCGCAGAAGAGTGTTCCCCGTCAGTCGTGCATACCGGTATCCTACACACAACAACCTTCCGAGTATCATAATGGAGCAAGTACAGCAAGACCTGACAGAGGTCAGAACCCAGATGGCTAATGAAAGGGTGGAGATGAGAAACCAAATGGCCCAATTCATGACTGTGATGACTGGCTTAGCCCAGAGTCAGGAAAAGCTAAGGGCATTGGTAGAAAGACAAACTCCCGAGGAACCTCATCCTGGGACTGGAGGCACAAGCAACAATGAGAGGGATCAACCTCATGTTAACCCACCTGTATTTGGACCTCATCTAGATCCGGAAGTCAACATCCCGACTAATGTGCACGGAAATACTACTGGGGGGAGGATCTTACAAGAAGACCCCCAAGAGGAGCAATTCACTGTCATGGGAGCTGGTGATGAAGTCTATGACCGAAGGTTTGATGAAATTGCTGAGAAGTTGAGATCTTTGGAGTCTCAAAACTCCTTGGGCTTCGATGTCATGGATATGGGGTTAGTGGATGGGGTAAGAATTCCCCACAAGTTCAAACCTCCGTGCTTCGAGAAATATAATGGAACCTCCTGTCCACGAACTCACCTGCAATCCTTTCTGGGGAGACTTAAAGCATATACCATGGATGAAAAGCTGTGGATGTTCTATTTTGAAGATAGTTTGACTGGGGCTTCAAGGGAGTGGTATTCACACTTGACCAGAGCTACTATCAGATGCTGGAAGGACCTAGCTGAGGCTTTCATCAGACAATACCAATACAATCTGGACATGGCTCCTAACAGGACCCTCTTGATGGGAATGTCCCAATCCTCCAGGGAAAGCTTCAGGGAATATGCCCAAAGGTGGAAACAGCTTGCTGCTGCTGTCCAGCCACTCATGTCGGAAAGAGAAATGGCCGACATGTTTATGAATACTCTGCAAGGAACATATATTGACAGGCTGGCTGCCTTTTCTTCCACCAGCTTCGCAGACGTAGTTATAGCCGGTGAAAGAATTGAGAGTCTGCTAAAAATGGGCAAGATTTCTGATAATGGTGTAAGTTCATTCAGCAATCCCAGGAAGCCTTTTGTGGGACCCCGAAGGACCGGAGAGACAAATGCCATTCATGCCAGCAGGGGCAGACCTCAGTATGTCCACAGATCAGTAGCAGCTGTCACTATTCCAGCTCCGATTCCTCAGTAACCAGCATATCAACAACAACAAAAACCACATTATCAGCAGCAAGTTCAGTATCCGCCACAGAGAACATACAACAACAATAACAGCAATCAACAACAACGACCCTTTCAGCAAAGACCATCACAGGCAAATAGGGTGATTGATCCTATCCCTATGCCTTATGCTGCCTTATTGCCACAACTCCTGAAGCTTAACTTGGTTGAGTTAAGGACATTGGCACCTCCAGATCCCTCCAATCTCCCTAAGAATTACGATATCAACGCCAGGTGTGCTTTTCATTCCAATGCACCAGGCCATAATTCAGAGAAGTGCAGGGCTTTGCAAATGAAAGTGCAAGATTTGGTGGATTCTAAGGCCCTCAACTTCGCACCGCCTCCAAATGTCAACAGAAATCCTATGCCTAACCATGGTGGGCCGAGGATTAACGCCATTGAGGAAGACAAACCATCTACTTTGATCACCAGTGTTGCACAAATTCGAACACCTCTGGTCGAAATTAAAGCTCAGCTTCTAGAGTGCCAGGTGTTTCCCGGGTGTGAGCTCGGTTGTGGGTATTGCAACATTGCAGTCAACGGGTGTGATAATTTGAGAAGCGGTATAGATGGTCTTATCAAGGATAGTATCCTTCAGATCTCAACAGCGGCGCCTACAAATCCAGAAATTCCTTTGACAACAATTTCTGATTCTTCTACAACAGCAGCAACCATTATTCCGACCAATTCATCAATATCATCAACAATGGCTTCATCCATCACTTCAACAAATCAAATGTCAACAACCATTTCTTCTACAACATCAGCATCCTTTTTACCGGCAGAATCTTCTACAACGCCAACAGAAATTAATGAAGATGTCTCAGCAGTCACCATTTACTATGATCCATCAGATGTTCCTCCAAACAACAACTTTCAACAACAAGCAGTGGCACCTCCTGCCAGGTCACCAGTTACAATTTACTACGATCCGTACACCATTACAATACCCTCCTATGCTGCAGTCAGTCCAGTTACTATCACGGTGCCTGGACCAGCTCCCTATGAAAGCAGTAATGCCATACCTTGGCATTATGGCTCTGACCTCTACTGCAACGGGGAGAAAATTACCTTGGATTCTTCAACCTCTTCTCCACAAATTGATAATGTTGGGGGAGGCGGAGGCTTCACCAGAAGCGGACGCCTTCTTGCCTCACAAGTACAAAGACCTAATGCTGAAGCAGAAGCTGCTGCTAAAGCAAAAGGAAAGAGTGTGGTATTTGAAGAGCCGACTTCCAAAGAAACTCAGAAGACATCTTTTGAACAAGATGTAGACGAGTTTATGAGAATCATAAAGAGAAGTGATTACAAGGTGGTGGATCAGCTTCACCAAACTCCCTCAAAAATCTCCATATTATCCCTGTTGATGTGTTCAGAAGCTCACAGGAATGCATTATTGAAAGTCCTGCACGCGGCATATGTGCCAGAGGAGATTACCGTTAATCAGCTAGAAACTGTGGTGGCAAATGTCAATACCAGTCATGGACTGGGCTTCACCAATGCTGACTTAACAACAGAGGGACGTAACCACAACAAGGCTTTACATATCACCTTGGAATGCAAAGGTGCTGTTCTATCTCATGTACTGGTGGACATTGGTTCCTCACTCAATGTCCTGCCAAAGAAAGACTTGGTGAAGCTGGAGTATGATGGCTTGGCACTGCGTCCGAGTAATTTGGTGGTGAGAGCATTCGATGGCTCTAAAAGATCAGTGCTTGGGGAGATTGATCTGCCTGTGATGATTGGCCCGCAGACCTTAAAAACTACCTTCTATGTGATGGACATTCAGCCGGCCTATAGCTGTTTGTTGGGTAGACCCTGGATCCATGACGCTGGCGCTGTTACGTCTACCCTTCACCAGAAGCTGAAATTCGAGTGGGAAGGCCAGATCATCACCATCTGTGGGGAAGAGGACATCTTTGTTAGCCATCTGGCTACGTATAAGTACATTGAGATGGATGGAGAGATCCATGAAACTATGAGCCAAGGGTTCGAGGCCCTGAACATTAATGAAGCATCTGATGTACCAAGAACCTCCATAACATCTTATCAGCAAGCCCGAAAGGTTGTTGAAGAGGGTACTGCCCAAGGCTGGGGCAAGCTGTTTCCCGTGGAGAAGAAAGAAGACAGATTTGGGTTGGGTTACAGACCAACTCAACAAGATCAATTAGAGGCTGCCAAGAAGCCCAATTTTGTCAGAGGGGGAATGCTCACCCCGGATGCAGTGAACAACTTGGAAGACGAGGAGGAAAGCGACCGCAACCTGGAGAGCTGGATACGTCCAAGGATCCCGGGGAGCCAAGTCCTTAACTAGTCTTCCCAGGAAATTATAAGGGTTACTCCTGCAGAGTAATTATTATTTCCTGTATTTTTAAGCATGCATCAAGTCTTGCATCTTGCCCAAGATGTCAAGACTCATTTTGTAATCGGGCCATCTTGTAATTTTGTGCAAATGGATTAATCAATGAATATCGGACATCTTTTGCAAATGAGTCTTTTCCTTTTCCGCTCACTGTTTTTCATTTTTCTTTTTGTACAAAAATAAAATGGCAATGTTTTCCAAAATGATAACTTCATTTCACTTTTTTCTAAACAAGATTAAAATTGATCACTAAAATGAACAATCTAAACCCTTGCAGAGAGTGCCTTTCAGATTACACCGACAACAACACTGCTATGGCTTCGTATGACTTTGACAATCCAATCAATCAAGCTGATGAAGGGGTTGAAGAAGATTATGAGCTTCCTGAAGAGCTAGCCAGGTTGTTAAGACAAGAGGAAAAGATTATCACTCCTCATCAGGAGGAGGTTGAAACAGTTAATCTCGGTATGGAGGAAGACGTAAAAGAAGTTAAGATCGGGGCCTGCCTACAAGATTCAATGAAAGAGCAACTGATTGATATGCTTCAAGAGTATGTGGATGTGTTTGCTTGGTCTTATCAGGATATGCTAGGGTTGGACACCGACATTGTCATGCACAAGCTGCCTCTGAAAGAAGATTGCCCACCAGTAAAATAGAAGTTTGGCCGTACTCGCCCATATATGGCAATGAAGATAAAGGAAGAGGTACAAAAGCAGTGGGATGTCGGTTTCCTTGCTGTAACTAGCTACCCGCCGTGGGTTGCTAATATTGTACCTGTGCCTAAGAAAGATGGCAAGGTGAGGATGTGTGTGGACTACCGGGATCTGAACAGAGCCAACCCAAAAGATGATTTCCCATTACCTCACATTGATGTATTGGTCGACAACACGACTCAGTTCTCGGTGTTCTCCTTCATGGACGGATTTTCAGGATATAATCAGATCAAGATGTCACCTGAAGACATGGAGAAGACAACTTTCATCACACCTTGGGGCACGTTCTGTTACAAGGTGATGCCATTCGGACTGAAGAATGCTGGTGCAACTTATCAACGGGCTATGGTAACATTATTCCACGACATGATCCATAAGGAAATTGAATGTTATGTGGATGACATGATTGCCAAGTCCCTCACAGAAGAAGACCACCTGGTAAATCTGTTGAAACTATTCAAGCGTCTGAGAAAGTACCAACTGAAATTAAACCCCAACAAATGCACATTCGGGGTGCGATCCGGTAAGCTACTGGGATTTATTGTGAGCGAGAAAGGGATTGAAGTTGACCCTGATAAAGTTAAAGCCATTCAAGAAATGCCTGCACCGAAGACAGAAAAAGAAGTTCGGGGGTTTCTAGGTAGATTGAACTACATTTCAAGGTTCATATCTCACCTTACAGCAACCTGTGAGCCTTTATTCAAGCTGTTAAGAAAAGAACAAACGGTCAGGTGGAATGAAGACTTCCAGAGGGCTTTTGACAAAATCAAGGAATATTTACAAAAGCCTTTAATCCTTATGCCTCCAGTCGAAGGAAGACCTCTAATAATGTACTTGACAGTATTAGAAGAGTCAATGGGGTGTGTGCTGGGCCAGCATGACGAGTCTGGTCGAAAAGAGTATGCGATATACTACCTGAGCAAAAAGTTTACCGACTGTGAACAACGTTACTCACTGCTCGAGAAAACTTGCTGTGCTTTAGCGTGGGCTGCTCGCCGACTAAGGCAGTATATGTTGACCCACACCACTTTATTGATCTCAAAGATGGATCCAGTTAAGTACATTTTTGAGAAGCCAGCACTTACCGGACGGGTTGCAAGATGGCAAATAATCCTCACAGAATACGACATTTAGTACACATCTCAGAAGGCCATCAAAGGCAGTGTATTGTCTGATTATCTAGCTGAGCAACCCATTGATGATTACCAGCCTATGAGATTTGACTTCCCTGATGAAGACATCATGTTCATAAAAGCAAAAGATCATGAAGAGCCTGTTCACACTGAAGGGCCTGACCCAGAAGAAGAATGGACTATGATGTTTGACGGGGCTGTTAACATGAATGGTCGTGGTGTTGGTGCAGTACTTATTACACCTAAGGGGGTTCTCATGCCTTTCTCAGCAAAGCTCACCTTCAACTGCACTAACAACGAAGCTGAATATGAAGCTTGTATTATGGGTCTTGAGGAAGCCATTGACCTCAGGATCAAGACTTTGACTGTGTTCGGAGATTCAGCTCTGGTAATTAATCAAACCAACGGCAAATGGTACACCCACCAGGATCATCTGATACCTTATCGGGACTATACAAGGAGGTTATTGACTTTCTTTACAACAGTCAAGCTTGAGTATATCCCTCGGGACGAGAATCAGTTTGCAGATGCTCTGGCTACCATTTCATCCATGATCAAAGTTCAAGCTGCCAACTTTGTGCCTCGAATTTCAGTGTCCAGACTTGACAGACCAGCATATGTGTTCTCAGCAGATGTTGTTAAAGATGATAAGCCTTGGTTCCATGATATCAAATGCTTCTTGGAGGATCAAACATACCCACCTGGGGCATCTTCCAATGACAAGAAGACATTAAGAAGGCTAGCTGGTAGTTTCTTCCTGAATACTGACGGTTCCCTGTACAAGAGAAACTTTGATATGGTACTTCTCAGGTGCGTTGATAGAACAGAAGCAGACTTGTTGATGCACAAGGTGCACGAAGGATCCTTTGGTACCCATGCAGGAGGGCATGCCATGGCCAAGAAGTTGCTAAGATCAAGTTATTACTGGATCACAATGGATGCTGACTGTTGTACTTATGCCAGGAAGTGCCATAAATGCCAGATTTATGCGGATAAAGTGCATGTGCCTCCCAATCCTCTGAATGTGATGTCTTCACCCTGGCCCTTTGCCATGTAGGGCATTGATATGATTGGCAAGATTGAACCGACTGCTTCAAATGGCCACAGATTCATCCTGGTTGCCATCGACTATTTTACAAAGTGGGTTGAAGCAGCTTCATATGCAAATGTTACAAGACAAGTGGTAGCCCGATTTCTAAAGAGAGACATCATCTGTCGGTATGGAGTTCCCGAGCGAATCATTACTGATAATGGTTCCAACTTGAACAACAAAATGATGGCAGAACTGTGCCGGGACTTCAAGATCCAACACCACAATTCTTCTCCTTACAGGCCAAAGATGAACGGCGCTGTTGAGGCAACTAATAAGAATATCAAGAAGATTGTGCAAAAGATGGTGGTTACCTATAAATATTGGCATGAAATGCTGCCATTTTCCTTGCATGGGTACCATACGTCAATCAGAACATCCACTGGGGAAACACCGTATCAGCTTGTGTATGGTATGGAGGCAGTCCTACCTGTTGAAGTTGAATTACCCTCCTTACGGGTACTGATGGATATTAAGTTGAATGAAGCAGAATGGGTCCGATCCCGATACGAACAACTGAATCTGATTGAAGAGAAGAGATTGGCTGCAATCTGTCATGGGCAGCTATATCAGAAAAGAATGAAGAAAGCCTTCGATCAGAAAGTCAGGCTTCGAGAGTACCAAGTAGGAGATATTGTACTGAAAAGACTCCTCCCTCCTCATACAGACTACAGGGGCAAGTGGACTCCGAACTATAAAGGGCCATTCGTAGTAAAGAAAGTTTTCTCTGGTGGAGCACTGATGCTCAGCACTATGGATGGTGAAGACTTCCTGTCCCCTGTGAATTCAGATGCAGTTAAAAAATACTTCGCATGAAAATAACCCGCTAGACATAAAAACAGAATGTAAGTTCAGGCAAAAATAGGGCATCCCGGCGAGTCAAAAACATAATAAAAGACTCGGGCAAAAATAAGGGAAATAAAAAAAAAATGTACACCCGCTGAGTTGAAAAGCCGCATTGGACAACTCAGGCAAAAATGGGTATCCTGGTGGATCGAAAACCTGAAAGGGCGATCCATGCAAAATAAGGGAATAAGCGGACAACTGTATTATGAATTCATCTGTATCACTTACAACTTGGTAAGCTTCGAAAGGTTCAAGCTTCGTTCAGAATCAACTTTCTTCAGAAAGTAAGACGAGAAGAACGTCAAATGTCATACGAGTCATAGCAAAAGGGAAGCTCCTTGAAGCGTCATCAGCATTGCCAGCATCTTTTGTTTCTCAATTTGTAACAATCCCCTCATTTTAGGGGATTTGTTTCTATGACTGTATCTTGCCAATTCAGGGCACGAATTAATAAAACCAGATTTTCAGTCATATTTCGTCTCGTACATTTTTATTTCATTTGCAAAAATGTCCGATGTCTTTAAGATATTGATTCCATAAATACAGATGCTTCCCTTCTAAAAATACGTGCCTGCAGGAAATATATTTACTCCCAGGAGTGTCTAAACTCCTATGACGGAATCTAGTAAGGGTTCCCTCGGGGTACTTGTGCGTTTCTTTGCCATGCATGATTGCAGGTGTTCGAAGCGCGACATGGGGCATGAAAGCTTATCCCCAGCAAGCTGTCAAATCATTATCTACTCAGTCCGTCTTCCAGATTAGCACTGGAGTTGTTTCCTCCCCAGCTGAGTTGTCGAGTATCATCCTCAGCAGGATCCCCACAGAAACCTTTAGAAAGATCTTCCAGTGATCTTTCTTCTTCCCCAGCCAAGTGCCAACCAGGGAACTACCTCCCCACAGAGTTTCAACCTCTATCCAAAAGAGCAACGCCTGAAGGTCACACAACAGAGTGAAGAAAGCTTCTACAAACCCCAGCTGGGTCCCCCCATTGCTCAGATAGGTCTATCAGTGATCTGTTTCCCCATGCAGATACATCTTATCAGATCTACCAATGATCTTATCCCCAGCTGGGATGTCCACTTCAAGCAGATCAGCCAGAGATCTTCACAGCAACGGGATCCGAGTCCCGGATCGTTCTTTGCATAATCATAGCATTCGCATCATATTTTCCCCACAGAGCGTAGCATTCCGTCTAATACGGAGCATTACGGCAAAAATCAAGCATATTGCATAATCATAAGCCATATGTCGAACTGAACACTTGTGAATACTGACAATCCATCGATGATGTACAAAATGCTCCACAAAATTCCCCGGCAGAGAGCCAAGGCATTTTCCCTAAAGATACAGATACTCCTTGACACCCGTTCATGTCATACCCCAGCAGAAAGCCAAAGCGTCCCCTTTGCACTCACCACATATTTACCTATATCTATACAAATCCTTGGCACCCGTCCGTGTCACCTTCCCCAGCACAGTTGCCTAAACACTTTGGAAACCACACATTTGTTTATAATACACTTTTTCCGACACTCGTCCGTGTCGCACTCTCCCCAGCAAGATAGACACTCGTCCGTGTCTTACCCATACTTTTTACTCATACAAATACTCGTCCGTATCTTGTATACACCACTTATCTTTCCTAGATTCGAAACTCGTCCGTGTTCTTTGTTAACTAGTTGATACTCGTCCGTATCATCATCTCTAAACATGTGTCAGCGTTTGTTTCTACTGATACTCGTCCGTATCATAGTCTTAGGGATGCTCGTTCGCATCTTTAATCCATACACAATGACGGTTACTTTTACCTCTTTTTAGAATTTAGACACTCGTCTGTGTCTATCATTCCCCAGAAGAGTCCCCTCGGAATCAACAATCGTCTGTGTTCTTTGTTAACTAGTTGATACTCGTCCATATCATCATCTCTAAGCATGTGTCAGTGTTTGTTTCTACCTGATACCCGTCCGTATCATAGTCTTAAGGATGCTCGTCCGCATCTTTAGTCTATACACAGTGCCCAAACACTTATACCTTTCATTTCTTGGATGTAAACACTCGTCCGTGTTTACTATTCCCCAGCGAAGTCCCCAACAAAACTTGTCAAACTATTTCCTTTCTATCTGGCATTCGTCCTATGTCATGATACCTTTGCGGCATCCGTACCCTGCCAGGTGATCGTCCTTCACCTTTTTGATGATCGTCCTTCATCAACCCCCGTTGGAGTCTCTATTCATTAGAACCCCTTCTTACCCGACATTCATCCTATGTCATGATATCTTTAGCAGCCGTCCCCTGCTAGGTGATCGTCCTTAACCTCTTGATGATCGTCCTTCATCATTTTATCCGATGGCCATCCCCATCGTTGATCTTGTTATCTGACATTCGTCTTATGTCATGATAAACCCCGAGAGCAGCTGTACCCTGCTAGGTGATCGTCCTTCACCTCTTGATGATCGTCCGTCATCATGCTTATCCGATGGTCGTCCCCATCGTCAACCTTGTTACCCGACATTCCTCCTATGTTGTGGTACTTTCGGCAGCCGTACCCTGCCAGGTGATCGTCCTTCACCTCAAATGACCGTCCCTCATCTTATCCCCAACAGAGCAGCCGTCCCCTACTAGGTGATCGTCCTTCACCTTTGATGACCGTAGCTCATCATTTATTTCATTTACCTATAATCCCCAGAGAGTCTTATAGCTTTACTTGATGGCCGTCCCCATCATAATCTCTTATATCCCCAGCATGTCGGCCGTCCCCGTCATTGCTCTTTCCCCAGCAGTCGTCCTCTGCTCGACGGTCGTCCTTCGTCGCCCGCACTTTATAATCATACTTTATTTTCCTTTACAATCTATATCCCTTTTCTTCTTCATTCTGTGAGTGCAAATTTTGGATTGTCTTTGGTATTCAATCACAAGTTATCTTGTTTGCCTGTTAAGCCGTTGCTTACATCCTACACAGCTAACTCATGTTTGAATAGGGGCAGCTGTAAACACCCCAAATTTGCCCTCACTCATTTCACATTGGCTTGTGATCTTTTCATATGCATAAGTTCAATCATAGCATCTCATATTACATTTTAGCTTCACTGCATTGGTTCAAAGTCATCTGCATCTAGGGTTTGTGATCTGAGCCATCCAAGAGCCAGTTGAGCCACTTCAAATGTCTTCAATCACTTCAAAGGGGTCCATGTATGTCCAAGCATCATATTATATCCCCACAAATTCAAGAAAGTCAAAGAATCACAAGAACTGGGAATGGTATGGAAGCAGAGCCATGTTTAACTGCATAGATGACCTAGAATTAGGGTTTTGGTTTCAGAGGCCATAACTCCAATTTTTTTGGTCATTCTTTTTTCTATTGGTCTCTATATGTTATAAGGATCATGCATATCAAGTTTCATGAAGAAATTCCATGGGGAAGGCATCTAATCAAGAGTTGACTTCTTGAGCAAGTCAGTGCAAAATCAGGGCATCTGAGGCCCCCAATGACCCAACCAAAGGGTGTTCTTCATCATTTTGGATGTGTATGATCTTTATTTGATCACATAAGATGTTAGAAGTTCACAAAATTGGAGAATTTCAAGCCATTTGCAAAATTGCCTTTTTGGGAAAATGACTTGTAATGGAAACTTTCCATTTTGGGAAAGTTTTTCAACCCTTTCTTTTTGATTCAAAAATGTTTCAAATGAGAAAACTATGGTCATAAAAGTTGTAGAATGGATCCTCCCATTTTAAAAAAGTACAAGAACTCATTCTAATTCATTATGGATCAAAAGTTATGGCTTGCCAAAGTTGGACAAAATCACATAATTTCAAGTTTTACACCAAAGAGGCAAAGTTGCAAAACCTCATGCCAAGTCAAAATATGACTTCAAAATGACTTCTATGCATCACACAAACATAAACCAATGCCTAAAGATCAGAATGCACCAAGGAATTATCCATTTTCATGACTTGTGCATTAAGAAATTTCAAAAGGGCCAAAAGATCACAAAGTTGCAAAACCTCTCACAAACCCTAATCCACTTGCTAATTGGCCTCAAGACTGGTTCCATGGCTCTCCTCAATCCTTGCTGCGCAGGACACCCCTTTGTCCTTGGCCTTCCATTGACCCATACCTCTCTTACACAAAAAAATTGACTTTATGCAAAATGGCCCATACCAATCAAGCTAGGCCACACCAACTCCACAGACCTATCACAGTGTGATACATGGACAAAATGAGACTCAACACATAGCACAACTCATCCTGATCTCTCCCACAAGCCATCATCCTCCAAACTTACCTCTTATGCATTTTCATTCGAATCTCCTCACACAAGCATCAAACATCAAAACAAACTTCATAGAATCACTCAACATGTTCCCCTGATCATTTCCATACCCTCATTTGTCCCTGAAACCCTACATATCAAAAACACGATTCTCATCCCTCACTGAATAGAACTTGATCAATCTCACAAACCAGCCAAAATAAACTCCATACAAGCTTTGCAAACTTTTTAGGAGGTTCATTGGGTTCATTTTGACGCAAGGAAGCAGTCAAAAAGCTCCTGGATTGAAAGCTCCATCTCAGGTAGCCATGTGAAAACATTTTTCCAGAACTCTTGTTTTAAGTTTCTAAATGATAAAGCATGCTCCACTGATCACACTGAACTTTGAAATTTTGAAAATGGTGTAGAAATGAGCTTGTATTGATTGACTGAAATTTCTACCATTTTTGTTCTTCCTTTCGAATCTTGAGTTTGAGTGAGAATAAATTTATTTTGAGAGTGGATTTGGACTCAGGGAGGTGAGAGGAGTTAATCTGGAGCTTTAGAGCTCCAGAAATAACCTAGGGAAGAAGTTAGCAATTTTCAGGTGAGGGGGTCACCGGAGAAGACGACCGGAGCTCTTCTCCCGTGACCTGAAAGTCATTAATGTGTAATTAGGGTTAGGGCTCCAGGTTTGAATGTAGACCATTGGATGATGTTTCCCGCGCGCGTTTGGAAGGTCAGGATCATGTCATTAGTTATTAATTAGGATTAATTTAATTAATTAATCAGGATTTAGGAAGTTTGAACTTGGGCCGTAGGATTGCGCGCCAAGTCAATGAATCCAAGCCCAGATTGCATCCTGGCTCTCCATTGTGCATACTTTCATTTATTTTAATTTTTATTTCATTTTCTTTTCATTTAATTTGCACAAATTATTTAAAATAGCAAAATACATTTAAAAATTCTGAAAATTTTTATCAAATCTTTTATTAATTTTCAGAACCCAAAAATATTTTTATTTTTATTTTTTGCATTAAAAATTATTTTTAAATCATTTAAATGTTTATTTTTAATTAGTTAATGAAAATTAATTAATTAAAAATGCATTTAGGTATTTAAAAATCACCAAAAAATTAACATTGCACTTTAAAACATTTAGAAACATTATCCAACTCTCAAACCAAATTTCTTTTTTGTTCTTGATGCCTTTTGATCATTTTCATTGGAATTAAATTCATTTTTAGGCAATATTTTGGTCCAAACTTTGAAAAATTCATTCTGCCTAACCTTTGAGAGTTTGATGATGGTTCTTCTTGCATTGCATCCTCCATAGCATGTAGTTTATAGGATAAAATTGGTTTGATTTGATCTTTCATTTTCAATTTGTTTTGCATTTTTCATGATGAAGTACCTTGAAACCCTAGTGATCTTGAGAAATTCATAACTTTCACTAGGTTTAGAGTTAGGTCCCCTCCTTTGGGCAGTGAACTTGTATAGGTTTAGGGCATCTTTGATTGCATTTTCAATTTTTTATCATGTCATTTTCTTCTGGTTTTGAATTTTTGCATTGCATGATGCATGTAACCCTAATTTGTGCCTTCCCTTGCATCCATTTCTCATTTGCTTGCATCCAACAACTTGCCATGACATTTTGTGCATCCACATGATTCATAATACATCTTAGGACATATTAGAATCATGTTTGATCATTACATATTTCATTTTCCATGTTATATGTCCATTGCATTTCATAAATTTTTCATGAATTTTCATGGTTCAAAGCATGCCTCATTTGCATCCTTATGCTTGTATGATCATTCTCATCTTTTGTCATGTGTTTGCACCATCTCTTAGCATCATTAACATCATACTTATGCTTCTGTTTTTGGTTTGCATCATGGCATTTCATCTCATTTCCATTGCATTTCATTTCTTTTGCTAACTTTTCAGGTGGTAAGTTGTTTTGAGAAGTGAATTTGCCTTCACTTCTCACAATCTCTTTTCATTCCTCTCTTGCATCATTGCTGCATTTTATCTTGTGTATTGGTTTGAACTTGCTCATTCATGTTCATCTCTTACTTCTTTACTCCAAGAAACTTGTCTTCTTAAGTGAAGCAAGTTGTTTTTTCTTCTCTTTGCTTCTTGCTCCTTTCATCTGCTTCTTTTCCTGGTGGCTTCTCTCTTGAAGATCTTCTTGCAAACCTCATTAACCCTAGGAATGACCAAGCATGATAATAATTAGGGTTTGAATAGTCCCCCACTTAGTTTTTGCCTTTGTGTCATCTTTGAGTCTTCTCTTCTCATCTCATAATCAAGGACTAAACCCTAAAGGTTTTAAGGCTTTAAGATTAAGCTTATGCCTGCATCCTTCTATTAGGATGGAGTGTATAAGTTTAATCCTAAGTGTTAAACCCTTAATGTGTTTAAATCCTTTAATCAATCCACCTAATAATCATCAAGACATCAAGCTTGTAACTTGGGCCTTGCATTAGGGTTCTAATTCTTCCTTAATTGGTTAAGAAGGACTAACCCTAGTGTTAATGGACAAGTCCCACTCAAGTTGTCTTACAAACAATAAAAACCACTTCTTCATCTTATCATTAACTAAAATCCACTTTAATAAAGGTTTTGTTTTGTCATGAGTTTAATCCCTAATCATGGATTAAGTTGAAGAGTCTTCCTCATCTTAAATGTTCTCATCTATTATCCTTCTATTAGGATGGTGTAATGGGTCCATTAAATCTTTGATTATGGCTTAATCTCATTACTTAACACTAAACAAAAAAACCACAAAAACATAAAAATAAATATAAGTAGGTTAATGATCTTAATCCTACATCATGGTTATTAAGTGTGAGGTGCTTACGTCACACTTAAGGTATTCTCATTACCCCTAATCAGAGGGAAGATGTGATGAGTTTGCTAACCCTTGGTTTAGGCTTAAGCTCATTTTCTTATGAAAAAATCCAAAAAAAAAGCAATAAAAGACTGAAAACTCAAAAACAAACAATAATCGTCTCCTCCGGATTCTTTTCTCATCATATTCACTCACAAACGAGAACTCGCTTTTTCCGTCTAATGCAAGACAGTTTGCACCTGAGCCAGACAGGTCATACACTTGAGCATAGGCAAGCAAGCAGTTCACAAGTCAATTTATCTTTCAGTCTCTTTGAGTCTAACTACGGTGTTCTGACTTCCTCATTGCACGAGAGGATACGTAGGCATAACTTAACAGTTATCGAACAAAAGTCTTTGTATATTCCCCCTCTTCCAGCATTATTCTTTAAGCCTCATAGTCTTGAGCATTTCATTCCTGTTCTTGCACTGACACTTCACATATCTCACTTCACTTTCTATTTACACTGACACTTGCATTCTTTCCAGCTTTGATACACAAATAGCACTGACACTACCCCTTTAAAACACAAATCTTTCAAGCGTGGATCCCGTCGAGTACGACGGACAATCTGGGTGCTAATACCTTCCCAGGTTGTAACCAACCCCCTTTCTCAGTCTCTCTGGTTCGCAACCATCTTATCCATTCTTTTCTAGGTCTATGCAGCATTACCTTTCCTCCGGGATAAAAATGCCTAGCTGGCGACTCTTTTCTCTTGAGTTCACCCTTGTGTGTTCTCTTCCTCTTTCGCCGACCGTTCGCGTCTATACCCCTCTTGGCCCCGTGTCATCAGGTGGGAGCGACACCCTACAACCTCTTTATCCCATCGAAAGCCCTCCAAAGGATGCAGGTATAATTAGCAGAATATGCAGTCGTCAGGGGTAAACTCAAATTTTGCTGGGGTGCATGGCGCAATATGTTTCAAGTTCTTGAAGAATTTAACTCCATCAACATGATTCACATGTACTTTGAATTACCCTTGATCCCCTTCCATGTTCTCCAATATCCCATCAGGTCTCCATATGGTTACCCTTTGGTGCATTGAGGAAGGCATTGCCCCAATGCAATGAATCCATTCCCTTCCCAAGAAAAGGTTGTAATTGGCTTTGCTTTCGACCACCATAAATAATGTGGGCCTAGTCACTGTCCCAACAGTCAAGTCGACATGTAGGACTTCCAAAGTAGCGCCAACTTTCCCTTCATAATTGGAAAGAACCATATTATGAGGCTTTATATCGGTGTCGAACTTACCGGTCTTTGCGAGCAAGTAATGTGGCATCAAGTTAATAGTTGCACCACAATCCACTAGTATTTTTTTTACAGTCACATTTTCCACTTTCTAGTAATATATAGAGGTTTTAAATTCCCCCTAATGGCATCAATTGGTCATTCAAAGAAAGCATTTTGTTCTTCGATGCAACCATTATTCATCACATAGTAGCACACTGGTTTGTGTGTTTCCATCTCAGCTTCAGTGTTATCATCCAAGTTTCGACCTCGGTTATCCTGTTGTACTCTCTTGGCATGATTGAAACCAAACTCACTATCATGTCGAGGGAGGCTTCTGAATCCGAGTCGAAGTTGTCTGTCATATTCTCATCTTCAGATTTTAACTTAGCCTTCTCTTCGTTGAACAATTTCTACCCCACAGGTACCTTTTTAGTTGTCTTGTCTTCATAACCTCCAACATTACCTTCTAGTATGTTGGTGCTAGATTGAGCTTGATCTTTAACTGAGGCATCCCTTTGCGCCTTCTTTCACTTTTGTTCCCTTCGCCATTATGACCTCTACATAGGATTCTTACATTTATAATTCTCAGAGACATAAGCATTTTTTGTAACACCATTCTACCCCACAACAATTTATATAAAATACTATCAGAGTACATCAAATAGAAAGGTGTCACACATTATTCAAAACAACAATCAACTCCTTGTCCTATCCCATAACACGGGTTACACACTCAACATAAACATAAATATGCATTTGCACAACGAAATTATACTTGGTAATTCAAATCAACCTTTCACTTCTTGAAATAAAAGTATTCATTCAAAATAACATCATAAAATAAAAGGTCTTTCATCACAACATAAAAATGAAAATATAGTTCACAACAAATCCCAACCCGATGTTGCATGACACAAAGTAAGACAAAACTCCAAACAACTCCAAAAATAATAAAATACGCGCTCCAAGACTCTGAATCTTCTAGCGCTGCGAAGCTACTCTTGATCATATGTAAGTTACCCACATAAGATGCAACATTTCCAAGCATGCAGGGTGAGAAATCATAATTCATTATAGCAATATAAGGACATGGAATTAAATAGAATAAACACAACAACATCATAGCATCATCAATAAAATTCTGCACATCGCAAACACAATCACTTCATGTATATGCAATGTCATCTTTAATGAAATGCAAAGTATGCATGTGGTGTCGATTTTTCTCCATGCGATGGACACTGGCCATCAACCCTCCACAAAGGAGCACAACATAATCATCAAATCACTTCAATCCACACAATGGGATTGAAGCTACCAATAGGCCGAAGCCCCCAACAAAATATGCTATGAAATGCAACGATGATATACTCCTCATAATCTCCAAAAATCAATATGTGCATCATTTCATTCCATATTCAACATTTAATTATCATACAATCATGTTTTATCATCCATACATCAACAAATAACTCTACAACAAAAGTCGGCACGAGAGAGCCTCAAAAATCACCAAAAACAACATATTTAGTCTCCTGACACGGCCAGTTGTGTCCTATGACACGGTCCGTGTCAGAGGCTTACGCATAAGTCATCAAAACACAACAAAAATACATAATACATTGGTCTGACACGAGTGGTTGTGTTGTGTGACACTTCCTGTGTCAAGCACACTGAAGCCAAAAAATTTCATTTTCCCCCACCAGAAAGCTGACACGGGTGCCCGTGTCAGAGCGCGACAAAACCCCATTTTCCCCAAAGCGTTTTTCTGTTGTGTTTTGACCTCAAATACCACCAAAAACCAGTTTTCTACAACATCAAAATGCATCAATTGTTCACATAACTCACATACAACAAAACCTAACATTATAAATCAATCTAATTCATCAAACACCACAATTTATCAACAATCTATAAGTACCTAATCTATTCCTAAACCAAACCCTATAAAACTATAATAAGTTATGAAAACTCCTCATACCATAGGGAATTTTGTAGATTGACACTCTTCTCCAAGGTTCCAAGCAAGTTTCAATGTCTTACACTTCCTCTTCTTCTTTTCCCTTCTTCAGAGCTCTTCTTCACCAAAAACACGAGAATGTGATAAAACTGATCGTATTCTCCTTCTTTGGATAAGTATCCCAGTTTATGATTTTCCCAACCTATCCTTACTCTTTTCTATTAAAGACCACCTTTCACTTTTCTTCAATATTTTTATTAATAATAATAATAATAGTATAATAATACACTAATTATTTATATTATCTAAAAATGCTCTTTTACTCCCAAAATTCTCCAAATTTACCAAAACCTCTAAATTCTTTCTAAATTAAAAAAATAAAAAAATAAAAAATAAATTTAGATTTTCGGGTGTTACGTTTTTTATGACCTATACTCCTTCCTATAGTCCATCGAAGAACCTCTTTCCACATCAAAGTTGGTCCACTTCGACTTCCTTTTTCCTTTGGCGTCGACAGGCTTAACCCATTTGTCTTTGGGTACTTCACCACTGGCTTGAAAGTGGGTTACCTTTCTCTAGGAACCCGAGGCTTTGCAGCAATGTGTTGTCCTTGATCAGTTCGCCTTGGGTCGAAACCCCTTAGATTTTGAGTGTTTCTTCGCTCCTGATTTGCTTTGGCTTCTATCACTCCCGGAAGGTTGTGGGAAGACTTTTTGTCGAAGATAGAACTGAACCTAAGGCACAACATCACTTTAGAGTTTTTTCTCTAGAACCTATGCAAGAATTCGACAATAGTTGCATCCTCCTTAGGATATGCCACCTTGTTGTATTCCTCCTGACGCTTAAGTCCTCAACAATTATGGCCTGTTCATTCTTGATTTCTACCATGTTTACATCGACCTCATCCTTCAAATTTATCTTAGAAAAGTCAATGTCAAGGCCTTTAGTAGCCTTGTCCATCCTAATAAAACCATCAGTGGTCTCCTTAGTTACCAACTGGAGGTTCTACCCTTGAACATCCTCATGAGTTTTGGCAGTTGTTCCCACACCAAACTTCTCGACATCAAGTGATGTCTTGAAGTAGTGTTCAACAGACATGTAGACAAAGTGCTCCATCTGAAAGCCTTCAATTTCTTTAGTGAAACTGTAGAATACAGCATCATCGATGAATTCTTCAGTGATTTTCGTTTCGTACAACATTTCAACCCATAGCTTCATAAGTATTGACGATGCTCACACTACCGTCAGAATCCTCTTCTACTTCGAGCATGTTAACCTCCTCAAGGTCAGTGAAGTTAGCTTCTGCAATTTAAAGAGGATCTGAATTGATCTTCATTTGGCTCTTATGCTTCTCACTGAACTTAAGTCTCTGATGCGTGTTTTTCGCAAGTGTACGAACACGTCAGAGTAATATAAAAGATTGTCGAATCCACAGAGACCAAGTGTCAATCTATCGTACCTGTTGTTATGGTGTGTATCTAAGGCAACTAATTTTAAGGGTTTTAGTAAGGGTACAATGGTAAATAAAATTATAATTTTAAATAATAAATAAAAGACAGGCTCGAATGTAATTCACATAATCAATGATAATCCAGTACTTGTTAATGGAACTACTTATGGGCAATGTTTTCTCCTTTGAAAAGAACTAATTTAACAGGAACTGTCGCTTTCGCGTATTCAGAACCGAGTTGTACTCTCTAATCAACCCCTCCTATTGTCACGGATAAAAAGGTGCGTACTGCGTTAGAGTAGTAAACCTATTTTTAAGAAATATAGTATCTTAACTAAGTTGAAAAGTATTTTAACCTGGACTTCTTAGCAAAAAGAGGTTCTCATGAACCAGACTCTAAACTTCATAACGCGTCCGAAAATCGTTTTAAAATCTCTTTTCTTTTTAATCTAAAATCTCCTAATAAACTAGACAAAGCGCTTTTGGCTGTTTTTGAAATAGTTAAAAACAATTACTTGAATTGAAAGGTAAAATAGCCCTTAGGTGTTTCCACGAACAATTATACTGATTACTGGTTTAATTACGATCCTTACATTCTAACCTTTATGGAATTAGTTAGACATGATAAAGTAAAGATTCTTTTTATAATTTTTCATAAAAGTAATTTAGTGCGAGTGCGGAAAGTAAATGAATTTAAAGCGAGTGCGGGAAATAAATAAAGTAAAGTGCGAGTGCGAGTGCGGGAAATAAACAAAGTAAAGTGCGAGTGCGGGAAATAAACAAAGTAAAGTGCGAGTGCGGGAAATAAACAAAGTAAAGTGCGAGTGCGGGAAATAAACAAAAGTAAAGCAATGCAGAAATAAATAAAGTAAAATACGAACTTGAATTAAAATGGCGGCAGGATTAACTTCCTCCAGAGTGCTCCAAAACTCGATCGCACAGACAGATTACAGACTCGATCACTCGATTGCAGAAACACCCCGATGTGGAATGGTAACTGCTTTATAACTGATATATGCCTAGAGAAATCTAATTCTGGATGAAGAAAAACGAAAATCTAAGGTCCTATTTATAGGAAAACTGAAAGCATGAAAAGACCGGGATGCCCCTCCACAAAAAAGTGGAGGTTACTGGAATTGGCCTTGTGGTGCCCGCCACAGGCCTATAGCGCCCGCCATGGTCCCTACAGGGGATTGGAGAGTGGGGATCGTGGGTCTTGGAGGTTGAGGAGTGGTCTTGAGACGTGGCCACGTCATGGCTAACCCCATGGCGCCCTCCACGGTGGGTGCCGTAAGTGCAAAACGCTGAATTTCTTGGTTTTCGTCCGTTTTCACTCCTTTTTCGCTCCTTTTCCCGATTCAAGCTCCGATTATTATAAAAACCTGAAAACATAAGAAAACAAAGCAATAACAAAGCAAAACAACAATAAAAGCTAAGAATGCATGCGAAATCGGAGTCAGAAACACGGTGAATTTTAGTGTGATCAAATTCTCCCTCACTTAAACCTTTGCTTGTCCTCAAGCAAACATTAAAGCTTAAGAAAATATGGTGTCAACACGTGTCTTTGGGCTAAAGGGCTTCTAAGTTCAAGTCAGGATGCAGTGACAGATACTAACTAAGTGAACCAAGGGTACCATAGTAACACAAACACAAACTTCAATCCTATATTAACCACTCCATATCATCCCACAATACCTAGGCTTATCTTCTCATCTTTTTGTGTCTTTTTCATTCAGGCGCAATCACATTAAGCCCGTTATCCGTACATGCTTCATAGTAGAGTGACCGGTTAGTGATTCTGATCCATAACATAAGGTTTCTGGCACATAAGCATGTGTAAACCTGTTTTTATTTCGCCTAAATGTAGCTGCGGGGGATCGGATCGTAATCCGCCCTACCAAGTTCAGTGTCAGATACCTCTGAACCAACTAACAATAGGTGACTTGCAATTTTTTTTCTTTTTGGGGCAAAATTTTTTTTCTTCACTTTTTTCGGTTTAAATGACTTTGTGAGGGTCACCTATACCAGAGTTTGCCTTTTTTTTTTCTTTATTTTTTTTATTAGCACTGGATCATTCACTTATATTCATCGGCCCCCTACGTAGAGCATGCTTAGGCCGGAGTTGACTGCTAAAATAAACTACTTAGGACAATTTTTTAAATGATAATAAAGGCCATGGTGGTGGGGTTTAGGAGTGATTTCTATATTCAAGAGGTCAATGGTGCTAAAATGGTTCTGATGTTTCAAAAAGTTGACCTAAGTCACCACATCCTAATCTAAACCTGTCTCAAAGCCCAAAAAACATGTGAAACACATTGTTTTCTTTTTTAAAATTTTCTGGTAAGGCTAAGGAAATGGGAAAAAATGAAGATGAACTAAAAATACACTATACTGGTGACTCGTCAGACTCATGCATTATCTAAGAAAAATAAATTACTGAAAGGGAAATAACTGAAAGGAAATTAACTAAAAAGGGAAATGACAGAAAGCAATAAAATCCCCTCCCACACTTAAATCGAACATTGTCCCCAATGTTTCGAAATAAGATAAGGGGGTAACCTGAAAAAGACTACTGAGGAGGGGCACTGGTGCCTTCGCCGTCCTGATGTGATGGTCTGGAACGACGGGATCTACTACGATGCTGGTCCCTCCGGTCGAGTCGTGCTGATAAAGCAGCCTGAGCACTCCGGACCTCTCGAAGGTTACCTAGGATGGAACCCTGAGTGGCTTCGACAAGCTGGTAGTGTCGGCTGTTGAACTCTCTCTGACGGTTCTGCTCTAATGAAATATCGTTCAAGGTACGGCAAACGTTGCTATAAGCACGATCCGAAACCAATCGCGATTGTTGCATGAAGCTCATGTTGTCCGTCAGCTGTTGTGAAATAGTAGAGAGAAGGCCATCACGCCTTTCTTCTCTAGCTGTCATATCACGCCACATCTCCTCGGTGACAAAGAATCCAGGAGCAGTACCTGCAACAGGGTTAGAGGAAGATGGTGCAGTGTGTGACTGTGAAGGACGATGAGGGGACATGTGAGGGATGGGAGACTGCTCTCTCCGATCATACTCTTCATCAGTGTCATGTGCCTCCCCATCGGGAATATTAGGAGGAAGTGGACCCAAAACACGTGGAGCATTAAGATCATAGGTCCAGTTCCTTTCATCACGTACATCAGTACGTCTACTGCATGGTAAAGCAACAGATGGGATAGCTACCCCATGAACCATCAACTCATAACCACCTTCTCTACTCGTTCGGCACAATTTCATGTCTTTCAGAAATTTTAAATTAATTGTGCGAGGAGGTAGTGGTTCAAGTGTAGCTATCTCATTGTTCAGGCCAAGAGCCCGAGCAATAGACGTAACAAGCCCTCCAAATACAATCGGTCCTGTTTTATTAGTAAATAAAGTCATATGGGCAAGCATAAACGGGACCGGATTGATGTGGGTTCTAGTGAGGCATCCTTGCAAAAATAGGAGTTCACGAGCATTTACCTTGTTTGGACTTTCCCGGCCAAAAATAGTACATGCCAAAAGAAGTCTAAAAACTCTTATGGCCGGGTTGTGAATGGTCGACGCAAGTATCCCTTCAAAAGAATTAATTGAAGTACTTGAAAGCCTTAGCCAGAAGGTAAATACCTCGGCCGGCCATTCCGCATCCAAAGGTGCCTCACAGATCGCACCTTCCCTATGAGGGATTCCTAACAAACCTGCTAGATCGTCGGTACTGAATTCATACTCAATTCCAAACAGTCTAAAAATAACAGTACCGACAGTGCTAGCAGTGTTAGGACTGACAGTGTATATCAAAGAACTCAAAAATTCAGTTGTCAGCCTCTCATAGGTAGGTTCCTGATTAATGAAAATATTATGCAAGCCTAGAAATTCTAATAAATTAAAAACACTATGATAAATACCCAAAGCATACAGACAGTTATTGTCGACGTACCTAGTCGAGAGAATTTCTCGACTTTGAAGCCTCTGAATAATTTTCCGTTGCCTCTCGTCCGGTCTTCCATCACGAAGAAGAAATCCGTTGAACTCCATTGTTGATAGCTCCTTAGGTAGTGAAAATGGTAGAAAAGTGGTTTATGAGGGGAATGATAAAGTTTTGATTTTTTTGGTTTTTTGATGGATGAAAGTGGAAATGGATGTTGGATATGTTTTATGGATGGAGGGTATTTTGGAAATGGGTGAGCTTTAATGGGGTTCAAGGAGGTTTTGGAAGGTTGTAAAAATGGGTTTTTGGTGAAGAAAGGGATGAAAATGGTGGAAAATGAAGGTCTGCCCCGTATTTGTTGTTGGGACGGCGTGGCGCCCGCCACAGGGCCTATGGCGCCCGCCACAAGGCCAATTCCTGGGCCTTGTGGTTTTTGGATCCTCCTTTTGGGCCTTCCTTGCACCTTGGTCTTCCGGGGGTCTGGATAGCGTTTTCTTCTTCTTTTCAAGGCTTGAGGCTTGCATATTTTTTTTGTGAAGACAAAAATGAAAATATTTTTGTCTTATATTTTTTTTTTCTTTGCACGACAAAAATAAAATAATTAAAAATCAAAAAAGAAAAAGAAAAATTAACATTAGTGCATAATATGTATAAGGAATTCAAAGTGCATGAAAATATAAAAGCTGCAATAAAGTAAAATATGTCTGGAAATGCGATAAATAAAATAAAGCGTAAAAAGAAAATTAAATACTAGGGTAGCGATGTCAGTGTAGAATGAGTCATGTGGTAGGTTTCTTCTCCTGGCTTGATCCACGAATCTCAACTATCTCCCTCCGAAGCTCTTCAATCGCCTGATGTAGAGCATCGGCCTCTGAGGCATAAGTGAGATCAGAAACCTGCATCTGTAACTCCAAGTCTGCCACTTCCTGCTTGAGCAGGGCAGTCTCCTTACGGAGCTCATAAATCTGTGTTTGTAGGTCAGGTGGCTGCAGAGACATATTGTTAGACATAACAGTGATTCGGGGAGTAAGAGGTGTAGGAGTGTACTCAGCGACGGGAGGCGATTTCGGCTCTTCGACAGTCTCTCCATAACCCTCTAGAGCATAACTCCAATTTTCAGGATCATGGACACTGGTCATCAGCTGATCTGGTAATGTAAAATAGTGTATCGCTTCGTCGTCGATCAGCAATCTAAACATGTTGGGCTCAAAAGAAGCCCTCCTCATCAGTCCTCTATCAAGACAAAAATCAATATCCAGGGTGGTGTAGCAGCAGAAGGTCCTGAGGTGCAATAACTTGCGAGACAAGCCCAGTGCAGTAGCTATCTGTGTAACAATCCCACCGATATGTATGATGCCTACTGATGATCTGGCAACACTAGCAAGGCCCTTCAGTAGAAAGTTGCCACAAGCAACAGGGCGAGACTGAGTCGCACAAAACAGTAGGAAAATCTCCTCTTCACTTAGCAGGGTCTCTGTATCTGGCAAACCTAAGAAAGAATGTGCTAGAATCATCTGGAAGTACCTCAATGCAGGGTTGTGGATTACCTGAGAAAACTGGGTAGAAGGATCTTGGCTCCCTCCGCCTGATATTTTAGTCCAAAATTTTTCCACTTCTCTGCTTATAAAATACCCCATCGGAGTCTCTGGAATAGCATCAGGAGTAGTCTGGAAACCTAGCAAATCACCAAACTCTTTGTGAGAGAATGAGTAGTCAATCCCGAACAACCTGAAAACAGCGAGTCCATCGGGTCCAGCCCAAGGGTCATGATGAAACGAGCTGAGGAACTCAAGAGTCAAGTTCCTATAAGTGTTGTTCCTGTCGTCGAACTGGCCCCAATGGAGTTGATGGCATAAGAATCTGACGCTTGGCTCTATCCCCAAGGCATCCATGCAGTCATGGTCAGGGTACCTGGTAGGAGTCATAGGGCGTCTCATGTGGACATGGTAACGCTCTCTCTGTGCATCATCTCTAAAGGCCACGTGCATGTCATCAGGGTTCTGCATCCTGTACAAGGTTAGCAAACAAGTCCTGAAAGCACATAAAACATTCAATTGTTAGTCCTGACATAAAAATAAAATAAACAAATTAAAAATAAAGTAAAAAATAAATAAAAAGTACATAAATAAGAAAACCATGGGTTGCCTCCCATGCAGCACTTGTTTAACGTCATTAGCTCGACGACCGATTTTTAAACATCATTGGAAGGATATGGTGGATCACTCAGAGTATGGCAGGTGTATGTTGTTGGAATGTCACCTCCTTCGTAGGGCTTCAACCTCTGTCCATTGACGATGAATGGTTTACATGTCTGGTTCTTGATTTCAATAGCACCGGATCTTAGGATCTTAGATACTTCGAAAGGGCCAGTCCATCTCGAACGGAGTTTACCTGGAAATAGTCGTAACCTAGAATCGAACAGGAGAACAGGATCGCCTATTTTGAAGTCTCTTCTTATGATTCTTTTGTCATGCCAAGCTTTTGTTCTTTCTTTGTATATGATGGCATTTTCGTAGGCAGATTGTCTGAGCTCTTCTAACTTGTGGATGTCAAGGATACGTTTCTCACCAGCTGTCAAGTAATCCAAATTCAAAGTTTTGATGGCCCAATAGGCCTTATGCTCCAATTCAAAAGGTAAACGACATGATTTTCCATAGACCAGTTGATAAGGGGTTGTTCCTATAGGAGTTTTGAAAGCGGTTCTATAGGCCCATAATGCTTCTTGAAGTTTCTGCGACCAATCTTTTCTAGATATAGAGACAGTCTTCTCGAGGATTTGTTTTATCTCCCTATTAGATACTTCCACTTGTCCATTGGTCTGTGGGTGGTATGGTGTTGCTACTCTATGCTTAACTCCATACTTGCTTAAAAGTTTATCAAATATTCTCGATATGAAGTGTGATCCTCCATCACTTATGACTAAACGGGGTGTTCCAAACCTGGGAAATATATGATTTTTGAATAATTTGATGACTACTCTGGTGTCGTTTGTGGGTGCGGCGATAGCTTCAATCCATTTAGACACGTAGTCAACAGCTACTAATATGTACTGATTTCCAAAAGATGGTGGGAACGGTCCCATAAAGTCTATACCCCATACGTCGAAGAGTTCTACTTCTTGGATATTTCTTAACGGCATTTCATTACGTCTTGAAATATTTCCTGTGCGTTGGCATCTGTCACACTTGACAATGAAAGCATGGACATCACGCCACATAGTAGGCCAGAATAGGCCAGCTTGAAGAATCTTGGCGTAGGTCTTAGATGTGCTTGCATGTCCACCATAGGGTGCGGAGTGACAATGCTCAATTATATTATTTACCTCTTCTTCTGGAACACAACGGCGGAAAATGCCATCTTTACCTCTCTTGAAAAGAAATGGTTCGTCCCAATAGAAGTTTCTCACATCACTGTAGAACTTCTTCTTTCGGTGGTAGTTTAGATCAGGGGGTATAATGTCAGCGGCTAGGTAATTAACAAAATCTGCATACCAAGGTACATTGCTTATAGCTAAGGATTTATGAAATTGCTCATGTGGGTCTGGGTTATCATCTTCAATAGTTTCTAGTTGGGGTATCAGTCTATCATAGGCAAAATCGTCATTTATGGGTACTGAATCAGGTTTCAGGTATTCTAGCCTAGATAGGTGATCAGCTACCACATTATCAGTGCCTTTCTTATCACGGATATCCAAATCAAACTCTTGCAGTAATAGAATCCATCGAAGTAACCTAGGCTTGGCATCCTTTTTGCTTAGTAAGTAACGAATGACAGCATGGTCGGTGTAAACTATAATCTTGGCTCCTACTAGATAAGATCTAAATTTGTCTATTGCAAAAACTACAACTAGGAGCTCTTTTTCGGTTGTTGCGTAGTTGAGCTGTGCAGCGTCTAGGGTTCTACTGGCATAATAAATCACATGTAACTTTTTGTCTTTTCTCTGACCTAGAACGGCTCCAACAGCATAATCACTGGCGTCACACATTATCTCAAACGGTTCTGACCAATCAGGGGGTTTCATTATAGGTGCTGAAATCAGAGCTTGCTTCAGAAGATTAAATGCTTCAGTACATTTTTCATCGAAGATGAATTCAGCATCTTTCATCAAAAGACCAGTTAAGGGTTTTGTTATTTTGGAGAAATCCTTGATAAAACGTCGGTAAAATCCGGCATGTCCAAGAAAACTTCTTATCTCCCTGATAGTCTTCGGCGGTTTTAGATTCTCTATGACTTCTATTTTTGCTTTATCTACCTCTATACCTTTTTCGGAAACTATATGTCCTAAAACAATCCCTTCGGTGACCATGAAATGACATTTTTCCCAATTTAGCACAAGGTTTACCTCCACACATCTCTCCAGGATTTTCTCAAGGTTGACAAGACAATTTTTGAAATCTGATCCACAAACTGAGAAATCGTCCATAAATACTTCCATAATTCCATCTAAATAATCAGCAAAGATAGACATCATGCAGCGTTGGAAAGTTGCAGGAGCATTACAAAGTCCAAAAGGCATTCTTCTATAGGCAAAGGTTCCAACTGGGCATGTAAAGATAGTTTTTTCTTGATCTTCGGGGTGAATAGGTATTTGGAAGAATCCTGAATATCCATCTAAGTAACAAAAGTAAGAGTGTCTGGCTAGGCGCTCCAACATTTGGTCTATGAATGGAAATGGGAAATGGTCCTTCCTAGTTGCTTTATTTAATTTTCTATAATCTATGCACATACGCCAACCTCCATCAGTTCTTTTTGCTACAGGTTCGCCCTTCTCGTTTTGCACGACTGTGATGCCTCCCTTTTTAGGTACTACATGCACAGGACTCACCCATTTACTGTCCGAGATCTGATATATTATACCTGCCTCTAATAACTTAAGAACTTCAGTCTTAACTACAGTACTCATTATAGGATTTATTCTTCGTTGGTGTTCTCTGGAAGGTTTTGAATCTTCTTCAAGCAAAATCCGATGCATGCATACGGATGGGCTTATTCCTTTTAGATCAGAGATCTTATATCCTAAGGCTGAGGGGTACCTACGTAAAACTTCTAATAATTGATCGGTTTCTTCTTGGTTTAAGGTAGCACTGACTATAACTGGACGGTTCATATCTTCATCGAGAAATTCATATCTCAGGTTTTTAGGCAGTTCCTTAAGTTTTACGGTCGGTTTCATAGGGCAAGGCATAGGATCTGGGGTAAGAGATAAACATTCGTGAAGGTTATCATCAATGTAGGGTCTTTTATAATTGTCATCTTCCAAAATAGGGGTTGATGGCAATTTTATAGATTCAGTTTCTTCTTCTTGTTCTAATTCCCTAATGCATTCTTCGATGATATCTAAGGCATAACAAGCATCTCCTATTACAGGTGCCATAAGAAATTTTGACAATATAAATTCTATCTTCTCGTCACCTACCTCAAAAGTTAGTTTCCCTTTTTTAACATCTATTACGGCTCCAGCAGTCGATAAGAACGGTCTACCTAGGAGGATTGGTATGTCGTCATCTTCTTTAATGTCCATGACAACAAAATCAGTAGGTATAAACAGCTGACCTATACTAACAGGGACGTCTTCAAGTATGCCTATAGGGTATTTAACGGATCTATCGGCTAATTGAAGTGACATCTTAGTAGGTTGTAATTCTCCTAAGTTTAATCTCTCACAAACTGCTAAAGGCATTAAGCTCACACTAGCTCCTAAGTCTAGAAAAGCTTTTTCGATGACATGATTCCCCAAAATACAAGGAATGGAAAAATTTCCGGGATCTTTATCTTTCTTTGCTAACCTATTTTCAGAAATAGAATTACATTCCACGGGTTTCGGATCTTCAAGTCTACGTTTATTTGTAAGTATGTCTTTAAGAAACTTAGCGTAAGAAGGTATTTGGGTGATGGCTTCTGTAAAGGGGATTTCTACGTGAAGTTTTTCTATAACCTTAACGAATTTTTGATATTGATTATTGATTTGGGTTTTCTTTAATCTTTGAGGGTAAGGTATTGGTGGTTTATATGGCGGTGGTGGTACATAGGTTTTATTTTTAGGTTCTTCTCCTTTTTCTTGACTTTTCGGGGTTTCAGGCTTCTCTGGTTCCTTTTCCTCATTCCTCTCAGAAGTTTCGGGCTCACTCAATCTAGGGTTTAAAGGCTCCTTATAAGCGGTTCCACTTCGTAGAGTAATGGCATTAGCTTGCCCTTTCGGGTTTTGTTGAGGTTGTCCAGGGAACTGTCCTCCAGGTGTAGTCTGTGGGGCTTGGTTTAACGCTACCTGAGAGATCTGGGTTTCAAGCATCTTATTATGAGTAATGATTTGATCAACCTTGGTTCCTAACTGGGTAATCAGTTCGTTAACATGGACGTTTTGGTTCATGAACTCTTTGTTTTGTTGTTTTTGAGCAACGATAAAATCTTTTACAACTTCCTCAAAGCTCGGGTTTGGTTTAACAGGTTGCATAGGTTGATTTGTTCTAGGGACTTGGTAACCTTGTTGTCTCGGAGGTGCGGTATTTTGGATAGGGTTATTATTTTTGTAGGAGAAGTTTGGGTGATTCCTCCATCCAGGGTTATATGTGTTTGAAAATGGGTTCCCTTGGGTATAGTTCACTTGCTCAGTGTTGGTTTCATTCAACAGATTGCATTTGGCGGATTGGTGTCCTTGCGTTCCACATATCTCACAATTCGGCGAAACTGCGGCTACAGTATTCGGAGTTGTACACATATGTTCGACTCTAAGGGCCAACGCGTCCATTTTAGCCTGCATCATGTCTATAGAGCTTAGCTCATGTATTCCTCCTTGGGCTTCCTTCTTTTCCACTGTCGCTCGTTCTACTCCCCATGATTGATGGTTTTGGGCCATATCCTCGATAAGGGCACTAGCTTCAGGGTAAGGTTTGTTCATCAGTGCGCCACCAGCGGCAGCGTCGATGGTCATTTTAGTGTTATAATGAAGTCCATTATAGAAGGTTTGGATGATTAGCCAATTCTCTAGGCCATGATGTGGGCATGCTCTTAATAGTTCTTTATATCTCTCCCAGGCTTCGAACAACGACTCTCCTTGGTGTTGGGTAAATCTAGTTATTAGGTTTCGAAGAAGAGCGGTCTTACTTGGGGGAAAATATCTAGCAAGGAAAACTTTTCTAAGGTCATCCCAAGTTGTTATTGAATTGGGTGGAAGGGAATCTAACCATGATAGAGCTTTATCTCTGAGGGAAAAGGGAAATAATCTTAAGCGTATTGCCTCAGGAGAAGCTCCATTGGTTTTAAAGGTGTCTGCTAACTGAAGAAAGTTTTTTAAATGTTGGTTCGGGTTATCAGTAGCGAGACCTGCGAATTGTCTCTGTTGCACTAATTGCAGTAGGGATGGTTTAAGTTCAAAATTATTGGCTGGGATAGCGGGGTTTACTATACTGGAACTAGGTTCCTCGTTTGATGGTTGGGCGAAGTCCTTAAGAGGTCTTCAGTTTTGATCTTCGGCCATAGCTTTCCTATTCCTATGGAAAAACAAACGTGCGCGAGCGTAACGTTCAGGTTCAGCTAGAGGGTCTACTAAACTTCCGGCACTGCGAGTCTTTCGCATTGACCGGTGGGTAACAACCTTAGTCTAAACGGTATAACTACAGGGTAATGAAATTTGACGATATTGGTCCCCGGCAACGGCGCCAAAAACTTGATGCGTGTTTTTCGCAAGTGTACGAACACGTCAGAGTAATATAAAAGATTGTCGAATCCACAAAGACCAAGTGTCAATCTATCGTACCTGTTGTTATGGTGTGTATCTAAGGCAACTAATTTTAAGGGTTTTAGTAAGGGTGCAAAGGTAAATAAAATTATAATTTTAAATAATAAATAAAAGACAGGCTCGAATGTAATTCACGTAATCAATGATAATCCAGTACTTGTTAATGGAACTACTTATGGGCAATGTTTTCTCCTTTGAAAAGAACTAATTTAACAGGAACTGTCGCTTTCGCGTATTCAGAACCGAGTTGTACTCTCTAATCAACCCCTCCTATTGTCACGGATAAAAAGGTGCGTACTGCGTTAGAGTAGTAAACCTATTTTTAAGAAATATAGTATCTTAACTAAGTTGAAAAGTATTTTAACCTGGACTTCTTAGCAAAAAGAGGTTCTTATGAACCAGACTCTAAACTTCATAACGCGTCCGAAAATCGTTTTAAAATCTCTTTTCTTTTTAATCTAAAATCTCCTAATAAACTAGACAAAGCGCTTTTGGCTGTTTTTGAAATAGTTAAAAACAATTACTTGAATTGAAAGGTAAAATAGCCCTTAGGTGTTTCCACGAACAATTATACTGATTACTGGTTTAATTACGATCCTTACATTATAACCTTTATGGAATTAGTTAGACATGATAAAGTAAAGATTCTTTTTATAATTTTTCATAAAAGTAATTTAGTGCGAGTGCGGAAAGTAAATGAATTTAAAGCGAGTGCGGGAAATAAATAAAGTAAAGTGCGAGTGCGGGAAATAAACAAAGTAAAGTGCGAGTGCGGGAAATAAACAAAGTAAAGTGCGAGTGCGGGAAATAAACAAAGTAAAGTGCGAGTGCGGGAAATAAACAAAGTAAAGTGCGAGTGCGGGAAATAAACAAAAGTAAAGCAATGCAGAAATAAATAAAGTAAAATACGAACTTGAATTAAAATGGCGGCAGGATTAACTTCCTCCAGAGTGCTCCAAAACTCGATCGCACAGACAGATTACAGACTCGATCACTCGATTGCAGAAACACCCCGATGTGGAATGGTAACTGCTTTATAACTGATATATGCCTAGAGAAATCTAATTCTGGATGAAGAAAAACGAAAATCTAAGGTCCTATTTATAGGAAAACTGAAAGCATGAAAAGACCGGGATGCCCCTCCACTAAAAAGTGGAGGTTACTGGAATTGGCCTTGTGGCGCCCGCCACAGGCCTATGGCGCCCGCCACAGGCCTATGGCGCCCGCCACAGGCCTATGGCGCCCGCCATGGTCCCTACAGGGGATTGGAGAGTGGGGATCGTGGGTCTTGGAGGTTGAGGAGTGGTCTTGAGACGTGGCCACGTCATGGCTAACCCCATGGCGCCCGCCACGGTGGGTGCCGTAAGTGCAAAACGCTGAATTTCTAGGTTTTCGTCCGTTTTCACTCCTTTTTCGCTCCTTTTCCCGATTCAAGCTCCGATTATTATAAAAACCTGAAAACATAAGAAAACAAAGAAATAACAAAGCAAAACAACAATAAAAGCTAAGAATGCATGCGAAATCGGAGTCATAAACACGGTGAATTTTAGTGTGATCAGTCTCCCTTCCTGAATTGCATTCTGCACCAAATCCCTGAAAAGAAAAAGCTGAGAAGTTTTATGACCCAAAAAGTTATGGTATTTGCAAAAACATCTCTTTTTTCTTTGTTCTAAAGGTGGCACTTTAGCACTTGGAGACACTAATATTTTCCCATCCTTAACTAACAAATCAAATATTTCGTCACATTTAGTGATGTCGAAAGTGTATGTTTTCTTTGGAAACCTATCATTCTTTTCAGTTTCGACAGGGTTTTTTCCATTTGAAGGAACCAACAATTTACATGAATAGGGGGACCCTGCTTCAGTTCAGCCAGGTTTATTTCGCTTTCGTCAAAATCTATGGGTTCATCATATATTTCTTTGACCCCCTCATGAAATCCAACGTAGGCTATTCTTTTGTTTTTATTTGACCTAGCCTTTTCGTCTCTCAGACATTCCACTTGTCGAACTCTATCAGCCAATTGGGCCATATCTCTTAAGTACTGAGTGTCTAGCTTTTTCCTAATAGAGTAATCGAGGCCACTAGCGGCCATTTCGACAAACTCGCTCTCAGGAACTTGTGTGAAACATCTAGTATTGCGGAGTCAAAACCTATTCAAATAATCATCAATTGGCTCATTAAACTTTTTTTTAACATTGGACAACTCTTTCAAACTAATTTTAGTCTGACTTATGTAAAATTGTTCATGGAATAAACGTTCCAACTGAGTCCAATTACAAATCGAACCAGGTGGTAAAGTAGTAAACAATGTAAAATAATTTTTAGTTAGAGAACTAGGGAAGTATTTAATCCTAAGACTCTCATCGTTTACAATTTCCCCAGATTTGATAAGGTACCGTGCCACATGTTGGACGGTGGATTCAGTTGTATCACCTGAGAACTTGGAGAACTTTGGAACCTTCGTCCTGGGAAGTAATTCAGATTGAAGTATGTAGTCTACTATGGGTGAAGTAAAGTTTGGCCTGATAAAACTTGTATTCATTCCATTTCGAACCTGCTGAACCACATTATCTGCATTTTGGTTCTTACTCACCATTATTACCCTTGGTTATTCTTCTTCAACAACATGAATTTGATTCCTAGGAGGTTTGCCCCTAGGTGGGTCGACTATCCCTTGATGTTCTAGGTTCGATTGTTAGACATTCTCCCTGAATTCTACACCATGATTTTCTCTTATATATTGTCTAGTTGGGTGTAAAGGAGGGGCATATACCCTTATGAATTCTGCTATTTGAGCCATTTGGGATGCTGATTGTTGATTAGTTTGAGTGGTAGTTTGAATCAGAGGTTGAAAGACTTCCCCCATAGTTTGAGACAAAGTGTGTACCATTTGCATATTGCTTTCATTCATTTGCTATCTCAAATAGTTTGCAGATTTATTTGTCAAGCCAATGCCCTAGATAGAATATTTCAACCATATGGTTTGACTATTTCGACTCATGTTTACTATAGACATTGATTCCTGCAACGGCGAAGCAAACACATTTTCTGAAAATACTGCAGGCGCGTTGCGTATGGTTTGTATCACCATTATTGGCATGCCATAGGTCGGGTTCCTAGGCAAAGGATGTGAAAACCCTGGGGGAGGAAAGGACCTAAACATTGATGTGTTTAGTGGTGGAGTTTGAGTATTTGCTTCAATGTATTCCAGTCATGGTTGAGTATAAGGTCTATATATCATTTCACATGTCCCTGCAATCGAAGGTACTGGTTCTGACACCATGGCTAGCATTGTTGATCCTCCGGTCAAAGGAATTGGGGAAGGTGTCGCTCATTGGATTTACATCTTGGTACAAACGCGAAAGTGGCACAAAGAAGGTAGAGTCGCCATCCAGACATTTTTATTTTGAAAGAACGGGAAAGGTAATGCTGCATAAACCGAAGAAAAGAAAAGGAAGGACAAAGGTCATACGAACCAAAGATACTGGGTTCGGGAGTCGGTTACGACCTGGGAAGGTATTAGCACCCCAAATCGTCCGCCATACCCGACGGGATCCATGCTTGCAAAGAAAAAGTTTCAAAGGGTGAAGAAATGAAAGTTGCTGCAAAAGAAATGATACTGGAACTGGATAAGAAAAGAAAGGGGGAAAATGTAGGGAAAATACAAGAGTGCTCGAACGGGCCCTACCCCGCTGCCTACGTACCTCATCTGGACATGAGGATCAGATACGCCATAGTTCCCCTAACTAGGGAGGGAAATGGCTTGTGTTTTAAGGCTTGAACTGCTTATGTCTATGCTCAGGTGTTGCAGGCTCGAACGACGAGTGCGTAACCTTCTTTCAAAGAGACAAGTAGGAGAAAGTTCTTACGTTATGAGTTGTCACTCCCGGGATTTTCATCCTAGTACAAACGCGAAAGTGGCGCGTAAAAGGTAGAGCCGCCAGCTGTAACACCCCAAATTTGCCCTCTTCTTTCTAGCATCATCATCATATCATAATCATCATAAGCATGGCATATCCTTAGCATTTTTGCATAGAAAAATGAAGCATAACATTCTCATGTTCTAGCATTAGGCATATGATCAATCATCGGTGCATTTAAAGCCTTAAAAGTCAAAGAAAGAGATCAAGTGACCTTGTCCAAGTTCCATGAAGTGTCTCTAGGCCCTATACAAGCTCAAGATCCTTTACAAGAGCCCAGAAGGTTGGGAGATTAGTAGATGACCCAAGAAAGGGCAAGCTCCTACACAGATGACTTCAAATTAGGGTTTCATGTACAAGCAGGGATTCTTTGAGACTTTGGCCATTTCATGTGGGCAAAGTCCTTCATATAATATGTGAATGCTATGGATGAAATTTGGTGAGAAAATTCATTGAGGAAGACAGTCATTTCATCAATTACTTGCATAAGAAGAAATTGGTCAAACTGATTATTTGAAAAGTCAATTGTGGAAATGCAAGGGGTCTAACCTTATTTTTCAAGCCAAGGGATGTTCTTAAGGTCATAAAAGAGGTTTGACAAAGTCAAAAGTCAAGAATTTAGGGTTTTGGAAAGGGTTTCCATTTTTGGCATATGGCATGTAATGAAACTTTCCAAATTTAGCAAGTTTTGTCCTAAAATTCAAAGCATTCTTTCATGACCAAAATGACTCCAAATGAAAATTCCTTGAACATGAAAGTTGTAGGAAATTGTATCCCGTTTTCAAAAAGTACAAGAACATGATCATATCCCTAATGGTTTGAAAGTTATGATCATTGGAAGTTTGGGTAATATTTAGGGTTTACATGAAATGCAAGTTTCTACAACTTTGCAAATTGCTTTGTAACACATTCTTTGGTTATCCCATGTACCATTTTGATCATAACATCACATTGCATTTCCCTAAGATCATTTGGCTCAACAAAAGTCATGAAATTCGTGTATGGATAAGTGAATTTTTCATAAAATGCAAAAATGCATGATCATTCACAAAGCATGACTCAAGTATCCAATGGCAATGATTAAATCACTAATGAATTGGTGAATGAAGCATGATCAGAATGTGCAAAAAGAGAGGTAAATGCACGAGAAAATGAGGAGGTCACACTCTTCATGCACAAATGCAAATTCCTCTCATTCAATTCATTCTCACGTGCCATTCTCTTAAAACCCTAGTTGGTGAAATTTCACATGATATATAAGCTAAGAGTGCTCTTGAATCATCAGAAACCACCACCATTTGCTCACTTCAAAGTTTTTGCACCATTTGCATTTCTCATTGAATCTCACTCTACACTCACTCAATGCCAAAAACACTTGCATATTCTTCATCCTTGAGAGCTCAGGATCACAAATCCATACCTCATTCAAGTTGATTCTTGAAATTTCACCGAGTGCAAGAAGTGTGTCGTTGAAGTGGAAAAGCTAGATCTAGGCCAAATCCATCATTATCTTGCATTTATTTTGCAAGAGGAAGCTTAAAGAGGAAGATCTGCATCATTTGGAGCTTTCTCTGGATCTATTTCAAGCTCTGCAAATCTCAGGTGAGCTCTAAATTCGTGGATCTGGATCTTGAAATTTTTGTGTGATAAATGATCCTCATGTTTCTATGAGTTCAATGATATGTTTACTTTTGAAAATGAGTGAGAAATGAACTTGTTATGTTGGTTTATAGTTTGATGTTTGATTTATTTTTCTTCGATTTGCATTGTCTGTTGACCTATTGGAAATTCTAATGTGATATTTGTGATCTATGTATCTTGATTGTCTGATATGGAGAGATTTTTGTTCATTTTTATGATGCTTTGTTCTTGAGGATGAATTTTCCGGTGCCAGAGCTAGGGCTCCGGTCACCGGGTTTTGGAATTTGTTGCCTGAGTTGAATGAAGAAGAGGTAATCCTGGACGTTCATGTTTTGATCTGGACGGATGATACAATGCCAGCACATTAAAAACGCACCATCTCATGCACGTGACTTCATTTATGTTTTAATCTTAATAATTCATTGTGTTATGCGCCTCATGGTAACTATTGTGTGCCTGCGCGCTGATTGCTGTGTTATTTGACTATTGTGTGATGTTGACTTGATTTCATGCCTCAGATTGATCCATTGGTTCATCTTTTTTACTGATCTTATGAATTTCCATGTTAAATAATGTGAACCTGCACTGATACCTTTGGGCCTAAGATTCTAATCACACCCCCTTGCTTTGCCATTCCAATCCATTTGAACTAAAACCTTTACTGAACGCACCCCTCATCCATTGCCTTTTATTTTATTTTCAGTTTATTTTCAGTTTTATTTTTGATTTTTAAAAATAGTAAAATGCATCTAAAAATTCTGAAATAATTCATGACTAATTCTTTAAATTTTCAATAATTTTTGACATTTTTATTTTCCATTTATTTTTATTTTTCACGTAGGAATTAATTTTCACTTTTATTAATTGTTTTTAATTCTCTTTAATTACATGTTGACTTGTGGATTTTCTATCTTGATCATAAATTTGAGTATTTAGTTGGTTCTTTTTGCATTTGATTCATATTAGGATTTAATTTGTTGTTGATTTTTCCCCTGATTTTTAGAAGCTTGAATGAATAATTTTTGCAATTGACTTGAGCATGAAGTTTCAAAACCCTAATTTGTGTTCTTGAGGTCCTTTGAATTAGTTTGCTTTTGATTCTGACTTTTCTCTTTTGACATTATGTTATCACTTGGTTAAGGAACATTTCAGTTTAGTTGTGGAATTTTTGCATGAGTTTCTGATTTGATTTGAATTTTCATGTATGCTTGCCCTAGTTTTTGTTTCTTCTTGTTTCATGCTTAGATCTTAGGCTAGGAGGGCATTTGTGCCAACTCCTTTAGGTTGCTTAGAGTTCTTTTTGTATGAGGATAGGTTCCTGGTCCTTGATTAGTGTTTGTACTTTGAAAATTTCTTATGTTACTTGTCTTTGAAGTTTTTCACAAAGGTATGCATGTTCACCTCACCTTCTTTGTTCATTCCCTCTCTTTGATGCTTATGATTGAGTTTGTATGCTTCTTCCCCATTCTTGATCATGCTTCTTAGGCACCTTTTAACATGTTTAGGTCCCTGGGTTTTAAGTGTTGTTTATGCTTTGATTTGATGAGCATTTGTTTGTTCTTACACTTATGCACATGTTCACTTCACTTCTCCTTCTTGTGATGTTTATGATTGAACTTGTATGATCTTTTCCTTGAACTTTTGTGTTGTTGGTGCCCATTCTTGTGATGATAAGGTTCTAGTCTTGTGATTGCTTAGTGCTTGTCTAACTTGTTGGGTCCTTTGTGTTCCATTTGTGTTTTGTTTCTTCATAAGAGCTTGTGAAACTTGGTAATGGTTTGTATGCTTTAGCTCTTGCTTGTTTTGCTTTGATTGGTGTCTTAGTGTAATATATGGGTGCTTTTGCTTCTGGTTTTGGTGATTAGAGTTGATGTTGTGGTTTTCTTATCATTTCATTTGGTTCAAGTTGTTTCATCTAAGTGTGTATTAACCATTTCAGGGCTTATGGTAAATGAAGTGTGGATGTTATCCACATTTTAATTCTTCATATCCTCTTTTGCTTTACTTTCTATCTTGTGATTATTGATGTGCCTTATGCCATCTTGTGCTTCAATTCTTCATCTTCCCCCTTTAGGAGCAACTTACCTCCTTTAGAGGAGGAAGTTGTTCTCTAACCTCTTTCTTCTCTTCCTCTTGTTTTCTTCTTCTCTTGCATTAGGATAGTTTGAACCACACTAACCCTAGGACCACCTTTGCATGATAACTTTAGGATTAGGCTTCCCCTTTAGTTTTTACCTTTGAGGTCCTTTTGGTGCTCTCTCTCTCTTTCATCTTCATACAAAATCATAAAAAACATTAATAATAGTTGATTTGACCTTCCCTTTTGTCATACTCTCAAAGAAAAGTTAAAAAACACTTCTTCACCTTAATTCATAAAATCACTTAATAATACAAACAAGTTAGTGAATTTAAATCCCAATCTTAGGAAACAAGTTTGAGGATCTTCCTCATTCTTGATGGACTTGTTACTCATTCTATTTTGGGATGTGGTAATAAGGACATGTCCTTAGAGAAGGATTTACCTTCACTTCCTTGTGCCACACTCCTAAAAACTCAAAAAAACACCAAACAAACAATAAGCGTCTTTCCTTCGGGAATTCTCTTCTCACCTCATTCATTATTTACTTACGAACTTGCTCCTACTTGTCATTTTACAAGACGGTAACACACTCGTCGTACGAGCCTGCAACACCTGAGCATTGACATAGGCAGTTCAAGCCTTAAGACATAAGCAGTCTTTTCCACCCCTAGTTAGGGGAACTACGGCGACTCTGATCCTCATGTCCAGTGAGGTACATAGGCAGCGGGGTAGGACCCGTTCTAGCACAATCCTTATTTTCCCTACATTTTTCCTCTTTGTTTCTTTCTTAATTCCTTTTCCAGTTTCAGTCCTTTCTTTTTGCAGCAACCTTCATTCTTTCACCCTTTGAAATAGTTCCTTTGCAAGCGTGGGACCTGTGTCCTTCCCAGGTCGTAACCGACTCCCGAACCCAGTCTCTTTGGTTCGCGGGACCTGTGTCCTTCCTTTTCTTTTATTTGGTTTGTGCATCATTACCATTCCCGTTCCTTCGGGATAAAAATTCCTGGCTGGCGACTCTACCTCTTTCCGCGCCACTTCCGCGTTTGTACCAGGATGGAAATCCAGGGAGCGACAGCTGGCGACTCTGCTGGGGATCGAACCCAGAATCTATGGTTCCCTTGAGAGTCTCTCCTAGAGCTTGTTTGTTTCTGTTTTATTGGGTGATTTATCGTTTGCTGCAGTGTGTATATTTGACTATTATTTTATTTATAGTTTATTTACAGCTTTATTTACTGCTTTCAACATTTTATTTTCATGCATTATATATTATTACTGGACTGTTTGGACTGGTTTTTTTGTTTGGAGTGACTTGGGTGTTACTTGTGTGTGGTGAGATGAGACTAGCCAAATACCCGGCATGAGTGCACCATAGGACTTAGCATGGACAATCACTTTGGCCCTATGTCATCTTGTCATGGGGGTATTAGTGCGTTCACACCCAGATTCGCGAACGTCTTAGAAATGTCTTGATATAGGGATCTTCCCTACTTCATTACATAACCTTGATAATTATGTGCGGCTGGGGACCGATCATTGAGAACCTTTGTGGAAACAACCCTCTCCAGTGGTGACAGTGGCAGACCACATTCTGTGGCAAACCCATTTGCACCCGAGGGTCCACTGGGAACTCGCATAGGATGACCTGGTTCTTTTATAGAAACTCAGTTAAAAGCATATGGTCGTATGACGATACTATTGTACCCTTCAGGATGAATGTACTATTGTTTCTCTATTTCAGCGCTCGAGGCTGGGGACATATAAGGGGTGCTTGTTTTTCCCGGACTCAATTGAGACCTCCCTGAGTATTACATAATGCTAAATTGATTCCCTGATTTGGTCATGTGACATTTCTCGGAAATAGTGAAAGTATTATTGCTATTCGGCTTTGAGAGTCCGTGATGTTTGACCCGGAGCATACCAGTGAGATTGGGAGGGGTTTAGAGGTTTGCAGGAACCCTATAACCTCATCATACCCACTGCCAGTACAGTCTTATGGGTTGATTTGATATTTTGACCTTTGGAGTTCTTGATCTAGATGGTTTTATCTGAGGATATTTGTGACTCATCGAAGGGTATAGGGGCTATTATTAAGAGGACTTATAGTTTGTGATCACTTGACTCTTGCAAACAGCACCCAGACAGTTCCAGATTGATCATGCTTGCCTTGCATTTGCATCTGCATCATATAGCATCCTTAACATCTTAATGTTTTCATTTTTCAAGTTATATTTGCACACCTTGTTCTGGTATCTGTTAACTTCTCACATCCAGATGGCCAGCATCACAGCTCTCAAAAAGAATAATGCACATTACACATTTCCATAACCAGAGGTGAAGAAACTACACTAGCTGAAGGGTCTGATGAATGACAAGATTTTAGGGGATTTTAGGGCCAGATTTGGGCAGATTCTCAGGTACGTGGACAAGCCAACAGAAGACCAAAGAGATAGCATTCATATTGTACTTCAGTTCTATGATGCTTCATTGCGCTGTTTTGTATTCCAAGATTATGTCTTAGCACCTACACGGGAAGAAATTGCTAGCTTGTTGCATATCCCTCTTATTGTAAGACAACCTTATTACAACTCAGGAAGAGTACTTCAGGCAGAGGAGATTTCTCAAAGGTGTCATTTTCCTCTAAGCAGGGTAGAACAGGGCTTGAGCAGTAGCAAAGGGAAGGGGTTGTCTTGCAATATGCTGATTCAGGAAGCCTTGGTATATGCTTAAGATGATCAATGGGCACAGTTCAGTGTACTCTTAGCTTTGATGGTCTATGGAATTAGTCTCTTCTCAAGTGATCAAGGGATGGTAAGCCTGGAGGCTATTGCCATTTTCTTCAGAAGGAATCCCACACCTACCCTGTTAGGTGACTTTTATTATAGGGTTCACTATAGGAATGAGAAGAAGGGAGGTCATGTGAGTTGTTGTGTGCCTCTATTTGTTGATTGGTTTGCTAGACAATTGCCTAAGGTGGGGCCCTTCAAGGATTTGAGGGGAGAATGGAAATGGTATCGTAGATTAATGGGGTTGATTGTAGGGGATATAAGCTGGGGGTATGATAGGGATGTGTTGGGAAAGGAGATGATTGTAAAGTGTAATTGGTTTCCTAATGTTCCTTTGATTGGAAGGAAGGGAACGATCAATTACAATCCAGTGTTGGCTAGAAGGCAATTGGGATATCCTTTGAGAGAACCCCCTTCTGATGAGGATGTGAGAGAGTCTTTGTATCTTCCTATTGAGGGGAATATTGACATGGACATCCAGGTATTCCAAGCTTGGGATATCAGGACTCAAAAGGGAAAGAATGAGTTTGGGAGGGTAGACCCCAACATGTATGAACCTTTTGCAGCATGGTTGAAGAAGCGTGTCAAGATTACTTTATTGCCTTTTTCTTTGGAACTTCCTCTCTACCCAAAGGAAATAATTTCACAGGTCCCTGTAGCACCCAACACTGTTCCTTTAGAAGACTATCAAAGACTTGAAGCTCAGCTGAAAGAATTGAAGTTGGAACATACCGAAATGGTTAACTTGCATCATCAGTTAGCTCTCTCCAAGTTGACCATAGAAGAGAAGCTGCACAAAGTATAGGTAGAACAATAGGCTAAGAACAAAGAGCTGGCAGAAAGGGAGGCTTACTTCCAGAGAAGAGGGTTGATAGACATCAAGAGAGAAGAACTGTTCAAGAAAAACAAGAAAGCTCTTAGGGATGCTAGACAATCTCTTATCTGGGTGTATGGGAAAAGAGAGCAAGATCAAGCAGAGTACAAGAGAAAGGAAGAGATGTTCAAGCTACAGATTGTTGCTCAAGGAGAAGAGTTAGAACAGGCTTACAGGAGGCAACAGGAGGTGTCTCAGCAGCTGCATGAGGCTCTGGAAGAGATAGCAGATCTCGGGAGAAGAGCATATGTGAAGAGAACTCAAGTTGAGATGGGGCTTGCAGAGGAAGAGCCAGAATCTTCTTTTAGCTTGGAGTTCTAGTTTCTTTCCTTCCTATTTCTGATTACCTACAGAATTGTTGTAGGAATCTATCTTGATTGCTATATTTTGTGCTTTGTAAGACTTGAAGACCTATGGGGATGTTGTTTGTCCCTTAGGGCCTTTGATTTATTGCATCTTTATTTTGTCAGATTCTTTGGGCTGTATGTCTCTTTTCCTAGTTTGGTTGTGGAAATGGTGTAGAATCAGTGAAAGAAATGTTCACAAAAGGTTACTCCCAAAGGCCATCTGGATTCCTCATGAGATACCAGAACTGGGGGGAAATGAAACCTTGATAATGAAAGCATGAAGATTGCATTGCATATAACGTGTTTGTTTGTTTTGTAGGCGATTCATCAGTTTTCTAATGTTTATGTCAATTTCAGGCACTATAGCTCCCAAGAAGGTTCAGAGACAGTCAACTGTACACATATACCCTACAAAGGTGAACAGAGAGAGAGAAATGGATCAGATGCAAGCGGATTTGGATGATTTAAGGACAAGAATGGACAACTTCATGACCCTCATGACTGGGATGGGTCAAACTCAAGAGTGCTTGCGTGAAATGGTAGAGAACAATCAGGTCAGGAACAATGGGACAACAGATGGAGGTAATCGCAATGGGGTTCGCGCCCGTCACGTTGAAATCCCTGTGGTGCAACCAGGGGTCACTACTATCAATGATGGAGTGCATAACATGTAGATGGATGGGAAGGATGAACAATTCACTTTGCTGGATGAGGTAGAAGGCCAGGGGATTGACATGAATAGGAGATTTGAAGAAATGGCTGAGCAAATTCGCGCTATTAAAGCTCAGAGTTCTCTAGGGTTTGACATCATTGATCTGGGCTTAGTGCCAGGGGTGAGAATTCTCTACAAGTTCAAGGTCCCTACTTTTGATAAGTACAATGGCACGGCTTTCCCGAAAACTCACCTTCAGTCTTTTGTGGGAAGGATTGTTGCGCATACAGATGATGAGAAGCTGTGGATGTATTACTTCCAGGATAGTCTTGTAGGAGCTTCCTTGGAATGGTACATGAAGCTGAGCAGGGTCAATATTCGAAGCTGGAAGGATTTACCTGAGGCATTTGTGAAACAGTATCAGTATAATTTGGATATGGCTCCAAATCGTACCCAGTTGCAGACAATGTCTCAGAGTGCTAAAGAAGAGTTCAAAGAGTACGCCCAGAGGTGGCGTCAGCTTGATGCTCGAGTGCAACCTCCTTTGTTAGAGAATGAAATGGAAGATATGTTTATAAGAACACTACTGGGTGTGTTTATTGATAGACTGGCATCTTGTTTAGAAACAAAGTTTAATGACATTGTGATAGCCGGAGAAAGGGTTGAAACTTTGCTGAAAATGGGGAAGATCCAAGACGGCGGTGCAGGTAGCTCAAGTGGTGTTCGAAAAGCATTTAATTGACCTCCAAGGAGAAGGGAGGGAGAAAATAATTATGTGTACGGCCAAGGCCGAGGCCGTGGATACAGGGGATCTTATGAGTAGGTGGCAGTTGTCACCATTCCAGCAAGTCCTGTTCAATAACCACAACAACAACAGCAACAACAACAGCCGTAGCGCAATAATTATCAGCAAATACCCTATAAGCAGAGACAAGCCCGTCCAGCTAACAGGGTCCTTGAGGAAATCCCTATGACATATACAGCATTACTCCAGAGATTGTTAGATTTGAACTTGGTTCAGTTGAGGACACTAGCGCCACCACCACCTGGGGAGCTCCCAATGGGGTATGATGCTAATGTAAGATGCGCATTTCATTCAGGAGCTCCCGGGAACTCAACAGAGAAGTGCAGGGCATTGCAGCATAAGGTCCAAGATTTGAATGATTCGAAAGCAATTAACTTTGCACGCCTCCAAATGTTACATCAAACCCCATTCCAAATCATTGAGGGGACCGGATAAACGCTGTTGAGGGTGGCGAGAGGTTGAATTTGATTTTGAACGTGGATGAAGTGAAAACTTCATTGTTAGTGGTGAAAGACAGATTGCTGAAAGGGCAGGTATTCCCAGGTTGTGATTTTGATTGCGAGGGTTGTATCAATTCAGTTAATGGTTGCGGAGATCTGAAAGCTGGGTTGCAGTGTTTGATTGACGAGGGGTCCCTACAGTTTGACAAGGTTGACAAAAGAGATGATTAATTTATTTTGATCCTGCTGAAGTTCCTGCCCGGAGAGAGCCGGTGACCATCTATGTTCCAGAGATGAGTCCAGTAACCATTACTGTTCTGGGACCAGTTCCTTATGTTGATGACAAGGCCATTCCTTGGAACTATGGCTCAGACATATATGTAGAAGGTCAGAAAGTGGAAAGTAAGGCAGTGACAATTGACCCGACTGTTGTGAATGTCGGAAGAGTTGGTGGGTTTACACGAAGTAGGCATCTCTTTGTTCCTCAAACGCTTAGAGGTGATCCTGAAGCTGAAGCTGCTGCAAAGGCTAAGGGTAAAAAAATAGTAACAGAAGAGGTGACAACTCCTGCTGCTAGTCAAGGCACTTTTGAAAAAGAAGTTGAAGAATTCATGAGAATAATTAAGAAAAGTGACTATAAGGTGGTTGAACAACTAAATCAGACCCCATCCAAGATATCCATTATGTAGTTGTTGATGTGTTCTCAAGCTCACCGGGAGGCTTTGCTAAAGGTTTTGCAAATGGCATATGCACCATAAGAGATAACTGTTAACCAGTTAGAGGCTATGGTAGCCAATGTGAACGCCAGTCATGGGTTGGGATTCACATATAGAGATCTCACATCCGAGGGATGTAATCACAACAAGGCCTTACACATCACCATGGAGGGTAAGGTGTAAACACCCCAAATTTGCCCTCACTCATTTCACCATGGCTTGTGATCTTTCATTTGCATAAGCTCAATCATGTCATCTCATATTGCATTTTTTGCTTCACTGCATTGGTTCTAAGTCATCTGCATCTAGGGTTTGTGATCTAAGCAATCCCTGAGCCATCTGGGCCACTCCAAAGGTCTTCAATCACCTCAAGAGGGTCCATGTATGTTCAAGCATCATATTATATCCTCACAAGGTCAATAAAGTCAAGAAATCACAAGAACTGAGGAAGGCATGGAAGTAGAGCCAGGTTTAACTGCACATAAGACCTAAAATTAGGGCTTTGTTTTCAGAGGCCATAACTCCAAAATTTTTGGTCATTCTTGTTTCTATGGGTCTCTATATGTCATAAGGATCATGCATACCAATTTTCATGAAGAAATTCAATGGGGAAGGCATCTGATCATTAGATGACTTCTTGAACAAGTCAATGCATAATTAGGGCATCTGAGGCCCCCAATCATCCAACCAAAGGGTCTTCTCCATCATTTTGGATGTATATGATATTTATTTGATCTTAGAAGAATTTAGGAGTTCACAAAATTGAAGAATTTCAAGCCATTTGCAAAGTTGCCATTTTGGGAAAGTGACTTGTAATGCAAACTTGCCATTTTGGGAAAGTTTTTCAACCTCCTCTTTCTCAACCAAAAATGCTTCAAATTAAAAATTCTGGGTCATGAAAGTTGTAGATTGGATCATTCCCTTTTCAAAAATTACAAGAACTTGATCTAATTCATCATAGAACTCAAGTTATGGCCTTGCAAAGTTGGGAAAAATCACAAAATTTCACTTATGTGCCAAAGAGGGAAACTTGCAAAAACTCTTACCAAAGCATTTTGTGGCCTCTAATTGATTTCTAAGCATTGCACAAACATCATACATGACATAAAATTCAGAATTGCCCAAAGATTTCTCAAGTTCCATGCCTTGATCATTAAGATTTCTCAAAGGGGCAAAAACCTTCATAATTTGCAAAACACCCCATAACTTTCTTCTCTCTTGCTACCTTGCCTTAAAATTGATCCCATGGACCTCCCTAAAGCCAGTTGCGCAGGACACCCCATTGTCCTTGGCCTGCCATGTGCCCATACCTCAAGTACACCAACTCTTGACTTTATGCATTTTGCCCCATACAATTCAACATAGGCCACCACCCACCCTCTGACCTATCACAGCTTATCATATGGATCAAAACCAAGCAAAAGCACATAACATTGCAGCCTAACACTAAAGGATTCTCAGCATTGCCAAAAACCCTAAAATTTGCAAAAGCCTTCGAATCTCATAACTCAGCCAACAAATCTCCAAACTTTTTCCACCATTCAACATCACATTCATTGCTGATCATTTCCCACCCTTCATTCTGCCTTGAAACACACCATGTCCCAAACACGATTTTCACATCCTTTGAACTGAACTTCTGCCAACTTTATTTTGAGGCCATTTAAACTCCAAACAAGCATTGCAAGCTCTTGAGGGAAGTCATTGGAGTTGATATGAGGCAAAGAACTGGTTAGAAAGCTCCTAGGTTGAAAGCTTCGTTTCAGGTAGCCATGGAATTTATTTTTCCAGAACCTTCATTTTATGTTATAGAATGATTCTATGTGTTCCCCTAATTACCATGATATGTTTTGTTTCGAAAATGGTTGATTTTTAAGCATTTCACAAGCTTCTGAAAATTCTGATATGTTTTCCGTTTTGCTTCGAATCATGTTCTTGATGATGAATAAATGATTTTTGTTGTGTGATTCTTGTTGGGGTTGATGGGAGGATCATTTCTGGAGAGTTTAAGGGCTTGGGGTTACGTATTGAGTGAGATTGAGTGAGAGGCTAGCTGGAGAAGATGACCGGAACACTGTTCCGGTCACCTGAAAGTGATTAGGGCTCAGATTAGGGTTTTAATCTTAATTAGTGAAGTTTGAATGCTGGCCTTTGGATTGCGCGCGAAGTCAATTCCCTCCCTTTTTCATTTGAACCTGGGCCACTGGATCAGCATACTTCCATTTTAATTCATTTAATTTTCATTTTAATTGCATTTCTTTGTGCATTTTATTAAAAATAGCAAAACACTTTCAAAAAATTTAATTTTTTGCATTTCCCTTTCAAATATTTTTCTCATTCTGAAAATAATTTTTATTTTATTTTTTGCATAAAATTCGTATTTTTAAAATATTTAAATGTTTATTTTAATTAATTAATGAGAATTAATTAATTAAAATACCATTTAAGTTTCTAAAAATCACCAAAAAAATCACATTGCATCTTGATACATTTAGAAACATTATCAAACCCTTCACACAAATTTCGTTTTGGTTCTTGACCTATTTTGACATTATTCTTTTGATTTAGGGTTCTAAAAAATCAATATTTTGACCCTAACTTAGAAAAATCCTTTCTGCCTAACCATAAAGAGTTTGATAATGATTCTTTTTGCATTGCATTCCTCATATCATGTAGTTTCTAGGCTAAAATGGGCATGAATTTATCTCTCATTTTCAATTTGTTTTATATTTTTCCTTTTGAGGCATCCTAAAACCCTAGCCAACTTGAGAAAATCATAACTTCCATTAGGTTAAGGTTTAGGTCTCCTCCTTTGGGCAGTGAACTTGTATAGGTTTAGGGTACCTTTGATCCCATTTTCAATTTTTTATCATGTCATTTGCTTCTGATTTTGAATTTTGCATTGCATATTGTATGGAAACCCTAATTTTTGCCTTCATTTGCACCCATCTTGCATAAGCTAGCATACATGAACTTACCATGACATTTTGTGCATCCACATGACACATAAGGCTCCCTAAGACATATTTAAATCATGTTTGATCATTGAATCATCCATTTTCCATGCTTTTGCTTTCATTTCATGTCATATGTATTCATGTACTTTCATAGTTCCTACATGTTTTATTTGCATCCTCCTTGATTGTATAACCATCCACACCACATGACATGCTTTCATACCATCGCATAGCATCATTTGCCTCATGATATACTTCTGATTTTGGTTTGCATCCTTGCATCTCATCTCATTTTCATTTCATTTCATTCCTTGTTGCTAACTTTTCAGGTGGTAAGTGTTTGAGAAGTGAATTTGCCTTCACTTCTCATAATCTCTTCTCATCTCTCTTATGCATTCATTGCTGCATTTTATTTGTGGATTAGAGTGAGCTTGATCATTTATGCTCCTTCTCCTCTTTCTTTCTTCAAGCAACTTATCTTCTTAAGTGAAGTAAGTTGTCTTGCTTCTTCTGCTTCTTTTCCTTCCATCTGCTTCTTCCTTGGTGGCTTTTCTCTTGAAGATCTTCTTGCAAGCCTCATAAACCCTAGGAACAACCAAGCATGATCACAATTAGGGTTTGATTAGTCCCCCTTTAGTTTTACCTTGGTGTCATCTTTTGAGTCTTCTCTTCTCACCTCATAATCAAGGACTAAACCCTTAAGGCTTTAAGGCTTTGTGATTAGGGTTATGCCTGCATCCTTCTATTAGGATGGAGTGCATAACTTTAATCCTAAGTGTTAAACCATTAATGGTTTTAATTCTTTTAATCAATTCACCTAATAATCACTAAGACATCAAGCTTGTAACTTGGGCCTTGCGTTAGGGTTCTAATTCTTCCTTAATTGGTTAAGAAGGACTAACCCTAGTGTTAATGGACAAGTCCCCCTCAAGTTGTCTTACAAACCATAAAATCCACTTCTTAATCTTACCATAACTAAAATCCATTTTAATAAAGGCTTTGTTTTATCATGAGGTTAATACCTAATCATGGATTAAGTTGAGGAGCCTTCCTCAGCTTAAATGTTCTCATCTATTATCCTTCTATTAGGATGGTGTAATGGGTCCATTAAATCCTTGATACGGCTTAAAATCATTACTTAGCACCAAAAAAAAACTCCAAAACATCTAAATAAATATAAGTAGGTTAATGATCTTAACCTTACATCATGGTGATTAAGTGTGAGGTGTTTACTTCATACTTAAGGTATTCTCATTACCCCTAATCAGAGGGAAGATGTGATGAGTTTACTAACCCTTGGTTTAGGCTTAAGCTCATTTTCTTATGACAAACTCAAAAAGCAATAAAAGATTGAAAACATAAAAAACAAACAATAATCATCTCCTCTGGGATTCTTTCCTCACCTCATTCACTCATAAATGAGAACTTGCTTCTTCCGTCTAATGCAAGACAATTAGCACCTGAGCCAGACAGGTCATACACTTGAGCATAGACAAGTAAGCAGTTCACAAGTCAATTTATCTTTCAGTGTCTTTGAGTCAAACTACGGTGTTCTGACTTCCTCATTGCACGAGAGGATACGTAGGCATAACTTAACAGTTATCGAACAAAAGTCTCTGTATATCCCCCCTCTTCCAGCATTATTCTTAAAGCCTCATAGTCTTGAGCTTCATACTCCTGTTTTACACTGACACTTCTTTTATTCACTTCATATCTCTTTGCACTGACACTTGCATTCTTTTCCAGCTTTTGCACACAAAATAGCACTGACACTATCTGGGTGCTAATACCTTTCCGGGTTGTAACCAACCCCTTTTCTCAGTTTCTCTGGTTCGCAACCGTCTTATCCATCTCTTTCTAGGTCTATGTAGCATTACCTTTCCTTCGGGATAAAAATGCCTAGCTGGCGACTCTTTTCCTTCTTTCTCCTTTCGCCGACCGTTCGCGTCTGTACCCTATCTGACCAGGTGTCTTTTAGTGGGAGCGACAACTTGGCGACTCTGCTGGGGACCCTTATACTGTAACCAGGGCTTCTGGTTCTTTTTGTGGGTTCCTCCTAGCGCTTGTTTGATTTGTGTTTACTGGGGTGTTATGTGCTATATGTGTTTATGTATTTATTTTATTTATTGCTTTATGTACAGTTTTGTTTATTGCTTTCTTTACAGTTTTGCATATTTCATACTGTCATTGCTGGATCTGGTTTGTTGTCTTGATGGGTGGGGGTTCCATTGAGAGATTAAGGTCCTATACCTAGGACCTGAGTGACACCTAGGCTAGAGTGGTTCATGTTCTTTCCCATTCCATTTCGGTCTGGTGCGGGAATATGAAACACGGTTCAGATGTGGGTTTCTTCTTGAGAACTTTGTGCTACAGATTTCCTGTAGTGCTAGGGCTATCTGGGAAGCCTGCTAAGTCTGGATGACCTTTTATTATGACCTTCAGAAACTGAGGTGAATTAGAGGAGGGTCTTTTATGGTTATTGTAAACATTGTACCTCCAGGTTATAAGTGTTTACACTTCTTGTAACTGATCCAAGTCCGAGGATCCTTGTTCTAGAACATTACATGTGAGAGGGTTGGGTTGTTGACAGGTTTGCAGGAACCCTTGGCCACATCATACCCTGTTACTATTTCCTTTAAGAGTACTCCACTTTCGACAGTTCTTGTGATTAACCCCGGACATGTGACTCTTTATTTGAGTGCTCCACTTCTTGAACATACATGGGCCTTATATATCAAGACAGATAATCAGATCCATCTTGATCACAAACCCTTGCATATCATTTTCATATTCATCATTGCATCATTTAACATTTGTTTATTTGCTTTTCAGGGTATCCACCTTATATCTTGGTTTTGGTTTTAACCCTTTCTTCTGCATAGACCTCTGCTTCAGCTGTCTTCATCAGTTACCTGCTTCAGTTATCTCCATCACCACCTGCATCAGTCTGTCAGAGGCCTATTTCTAGCTCCTCAGCCTGTAATCTTCATCAACACTTATTTTCAGTTTCTTCAGCAGCACTCATGACTACTCCCAGGAAGAGCAACATATCATACCACTTCTTTAAGCCTGTGTTGACTGGTATCAGGCAGGTCCAGTCACTCATCACACCTGACCACATCCCATTGTTTAGAGAGCATTATGGAGGTATCCTGGATATGGTTATGGACCTTGACTCTTCTCAGAGAAGCATGATCCACACATGCTTGCAGTTTTATGACCCACCACTGAGATGCTTCACATTTCCAGACTTCCAGTTAGGGCCTTTGCTGGAAGAGTTTTCTTTGCTGATTGGAGTACCTATCAGGGGTGGAATTCCCTTCAACCCAGAAATGAATACTCCCAGAAATGAAGAAATAGCAAGGGCACTGTACTTGGAGCCTGCCCTGATTGAGCAAAGTATGACAACAAAAGTTGGGATTCCTGGTTTGCACTTGGACTTCTTTATTTCTTAGGCTATCCTGAAGGCTTCATTGGGAGAATGGAGGGTAGTCTGTGCACTGTTAGCCCTCAGTATATATGGGGTTATAGTGTTTGCAGATGAGCCCAAATTTGTCAGCAAGAATGCCATCCATCTGTTTCTCCTGAAGAACCCAGTACCTACATTACTGGGAGATTTCTATTATTCCATCCATCAGAGGAATGAGAAACAAAGGGGGAAGTTGGTGAGATGTTGTGCTCCTTTGTTTTACACCTGGCTGCTTAGACACCTGCCTAAATTATATTCCTTCTTAAACCCACACCAACAGAAGAATTGGGCCAAGAGGCTCATTGCTTTGACTTCAGATGATGTCAGATGGTGCACCCAGAGCACCAAAGGCAAAGATATTATCACCAGCTGTGGACAGTACCCAAATGTGCCTCTGATAGGAGTAAAGGGTTGCATCAACTACAATCCTTTACTGTTTAAGAGACAACTGGGTTATGCCTTGGTCCACCCTCCCAAAGGACAAGATTTAGCTGAGACCCTGTATTGTGAAGTGCAACCTAATTCAACTGTTGTCAGACAAGCTGCCTGGGCTTGGGACAACATCCAGACAAAAGGGGTGGCTATCTTGGGAAGATGCAACAATGTTGCTTCAGCTCAGTACTATGACTGGTCCCGTACTAGAGCTCAGATTACCAGAATTCCTTTCACCTTGGAAGACATACCTGGACCATCCACAGTACAACCAGTAGCAACTGTCAGCCTGGAAGAATTTGAAAAGTTGAAGGAAAGGAATGAGAAGTTATCTGAGGCTCTAAAGAAAACTCTTTAGGAGATGAGTGATGGTCGTTTGGACATTGAGATATTAGAGAAGCTCAAGGTTGAGCATATGACCAAAATTGAAAGGACAGAAGACAACATAAGGAAAGCAAGGGATGGAGAACAGATATTGAAGAATGCCTGCAAGGAGGCCAAGATTCAAAAAGCTAGGGCTGAGCACTATCTGCAAGAAAGTCAGGCTAGGTGGGTCAGGATCACCGAAGCCCGTACACAAGAATACCAGAAGACTCAAGCCAAGATTGAACAGCTAGAGGCCAATGAGAAGAAGCAGCAGGAAGCTTTGTTGGCAGCCCAGAAGGAGATTTCAGAGTTAAAGCTCAGAGCAGGATTGAAGAGATCAAAGGACCAGGACAAGCATAAGAAGCTGACCACTGCTATCGCCACCAGGAACCTCCTCATTAGGACCATTACAGAGCACCCAGCTGGTCCGGTGACTGAGGCCCTCCTGAAGGAGGTCAAAGAGGATGAGTTTGGGCTGGATGTTTGATCCTTTGCTTGTTGTTTGTTTCCATTTGATGTACTTTTCTTTTGTTGTGTTTTGACCCTTCAGGGGCATGTATTGTAAAACAAACAATGTATTGTTCACCATTTGTAATATATTTTAGTTTATTTTTCATTTGGGCTTTCTCTCAACAACATCAAGCATCTTCCTCGAGGTCTGGAAAGGTCAAAACCAAGAACCAAACCGGATACCTTGGAAAACAAATAAGCATATTGCACTGCATACTAACTTTGTTTTTGTTTTGTAGGTTTTATTACCATTATTGTTTCTAACTTTGTTGTGATCTCAGGAAACATTGCTCGTCGCCGAGTGTTCCCTGTCAACCGCGCGCACCGGTACCCAACTCGTAACAACCTTCCCGACATTCAAATGGAACAAGTATAGCAGGACCTGTCTGAGGTCAGAAACCAGATGGCCAATGAGAGAGTGGAGATGAGAAATCAGATGTCTCAGTTTATGGCAGTAATGACTGGCTTAGCCCAGAGTCAAGAAAGGTTAAGAGAGCTGGTGGAAAGACAAACTCCTGAGGAGCCTCATCTTGGAACAGGAGGAACTAGCAACAATGAACGGGGACAGCCTCGTATTGACCCACTAGTGTATGGACCTCATCTGGATCCATAGGTTAATATCCCGAGGAATATTCAAGGTAATACTGCTGGGGGCAGAATCCCGCAAGAGGATCCCCAGGAAGAATAGTTCACTGTCATAGGAGCTGGAGATGAGGTATATGACAGGAGATTGGATGAGCTTGCTGAAAAGTTAAGATCTTTGGAATCTCAGAATTCCTTGGGCTTCGATGTGATGGACATGTGCCTAGTAGATGGGGTGAGAATTCCCCACAAATTCAAACCCCCATGCTTTGAAAAGTACAATGGTACCTCCTGTCCTCGCACTCACCTGCAATCTTTCTTGGGAAGGCTCAAAGCTTATACTATGGATGAAAAGTTGTGGATGTTCTACTTTGAAGACAGTCTGACGGGGGCTTCAAGAGAGTGGTATTCACATCTGTCTAGGGCCACCATAAGGTGTTGGAAGTATTTGGCCGAGGCTTTCATCCGACAATATCAGTACAACCTAGATATGGCTCCCAATAGAACTCTTCTAATGGGCATGTCTCAATCTTCTATGGAAAGCTTCCGGGAGTATGCTCAAAGATGGAGACAGCTTGCTGCTGCTGTCCAACCACCCATGTCAGAGAGAGAAATGGCTGACATGTTCATGAACACATTGCAAGGGACTTATATTGATAGACTTGCTGCCTTCTCCTCTACCAGTTTTGCTGATGTGGTCATAGCTGGTAAGAGAATTTAAAGTCTCTTGAAGATGGGCAAAATCTCCGACAGTGGTGCAAGTTCCTCCAGCAATCCCAGAAAACCTTTTGCAGGACCCCGAAGGGCAGGTGAAACTAACTCCATTCATATAAGCAGGGGCAGGCCTCAATATGCTCACCGGTCAGTAGCAGCTGTTACCATTCCAGCTCCAATTCCACAGCAAACATCATATCCTCAACAACAACAACCACGGTATCAACAACAAGTTCATAATCCGCAACAGAGGTCGTACAACAACAGCAATAACAACCAGCAACAGCATCCTTTCCAACAGAGGCCATCACAAGTAAACAGAGTAATTGATCCAATTCCCATGTCTTATGCTGCACTCTTGCCACAGCTTCTGAAGCTTAACCTGGTTGAGTTAAGGACATTGGCACCTCCGGATCCTCTTAATATGCCAAAAAACTATGATGCAAATGCCAGGTGTGCATTCCACTCAAACGCACCGGGGCATAATACTGAAAAATGCACGGCCTTACAGATGAAAGTCCAGGATCTGGTGGACTCAAAAGCTCTCAATTTTGCACCTCCTCCAAATGTTATAAGAAATCCAATGCCTAGTCACAACGGGCCTAGGATTAATGCTATTGAGGAGGGAAAACCATCCACTTTAATCGACAGTGTTGCACAAATCCGAACACCCTTGGTTGAAATCAAAGCCCAGCTGTTAGAATGCTAAGTGTTCCCCGGATGTGAGCTCGGCTGTGGATATTGCAACATTGATGTTAATGGATGTGAGAGACTGAAAAACGGTATAGATGGTCTTATTAAGGATGGTATCCTTTAGATTACGACAACAGTAACTACAACTCCAACAATTCCTTCATCAACAATCACGGATACTCCTACAACGTCAGCAACCATTGTTCCAACAGATTCTACTACAACTCCGACAACTGCTCAATCAATCACTTCAACGGATACAAGTTCAGTCACAATTCCTTCTACAACTACAACATCCATTATTCCATCAGTTCCTGCTACAACTTCAACACCTTCTACAACATCAGCAACAAATGATGAAAGCGTCTCGACGGTTATGATATACTACGATCCTGCAAATGTTCCTTCCAACAACTCACAACAAATTACTACTCCTGTCAGAACTCCGGTTACCATATATTATGATCCGCACACCATTGTGGTCCCCTCTGCAGCTGCTATCAGTCTGGTCACTATCACAGTGCCTGGGCCAGTTCCTTACGAAAGCAATAATGCCATCCCTTGGCATTATGGCTCAGATCTATATTGTGAGGGGTAGAAAATCACTTTAGAATCATCAACTCCTTCACCTCAGATAGACAATGTGGGGGGAGGCTGAGGTTTCACTAGAAGCGGACGTCTCTTTGCCTCGCAAATACCTAGACCCATTGCTGAAGCAGAAGCTGCCGCTAAGGCAAAAGGGAAGAGCATGGTGCAAGAAGAACCAGTTGTTAAAGAAACTTTGAAGACTCCTTTTGATCAAGAGGTTGATGAATTCATGAGAATCATAAAGAAAAGTGATTACAAGGTGGTGGACCAGCTTCACCAAACGCCTTCCAAAATCTCCATACTATCATTGCTAATGTGATCCGAGGCTCATCGGAATGCACTTTTGAAGGTCCTGCACGCAGCTTATGTACCGGAGGAGATTACTGTCAATCAGTTAGAGGTCGTGGTTGGAAATGTCAACGCTAGTCATGGGCTAGGATTTACCAACACTGATCTGACAGTGGAAGGTCACAATCACAACAAGGCTTTGCACATTACCTTGGAGTGTAAGGGTGCAGTTCTTTCTCACGTACTGGTGGACACGGGGTCATCACTCAATGTCCTACCCAAGAAAGCCCTTGTGAAGCTGGAGTATGATGGCTTGGAATTACGCCCAAGCAACTTGGTAGTAAGAGCCTTTGACGGTTCTAAGAGATCAGTTCTAGGAGAGATAGAGTTGCCAATAATGATTGGCCCACAGGTTTTCAAAACGACCTTCTTTGTGATGGATATATAGTCTGCCTACAACTTTCTATTGGGTAGACCATGGATCCACGCCGCTGGCGCCGTGACGTCAACCCTTCACCAGAAGTTAAAATTCGAGTGGGAAGGCCAAGTCATTACCATTTGTGGGGAGGAGGATATCTTCGTTAGCCAGCTGGCTACGTTCAAATACATTGAGATGGATGGGAAATCCACAAAACAATGAGTCAGGGGATTGAGGCCCTCAATATCAATGAAACATCTGCTGTGCTGGGGACTTCCATCACCTCGTATCAACAAGCCCGAAAGGTTGTTGAGGAGGGTAGTGCTCAAGGCTGGGGCAAGCTACTGCCAGTTGAGAAGAAAGAAGACTGATTCGGGTTGGGTTACAGACCAACTCGACAAGATCAACCAGAGGCTGCAACAGAGCCCAAGTTTGTCAGCGGGGGAATGCTCACCCCGTATGCTGTGAATAGTTTGGAAGATGAGTCAGAAGACGAGCGCAACCTGGAAAGCTGGATACGTCCAAGGATCCCGGGGAACCGTGTCTCAAACTGGTCTTCCCAGGAAATTATAAGGGTTACTCCCGCAGAGTAATTATTATTTCCTGTCTTTTAGCATGCATCAAGTCCTGCATCTTGCCCAAGATGTCAGGGCTCATTTTGTAATCGGGCCATCTTGTATTTTGTGCAAAGATCAATTAATGAATATCAGGACATCTTTTGCAAACGAGTCTTTTCTTTTCCGCTCACTGTTTTTCATTTTTTATTTTTTGTACAAAAATAAAATGGCAATGCTTTTCAAAATAATAACTTCATTTTCACTTATTTTTCTAAACAAGATAAAACTGATCACTAAAATGAACCAATCTCAACCCTTGCAGAGAATTCCCTCCAGATTGCACCGACAACAACACCGCTATGACTTCGTATGACTTTGACAATCCGATTAATCAAGCTGATGAAGGGGTTGAAGAAGATTATGAGCTACCTGAAGAACTAGCCAAGTTGTTAAGGCAAGAGGAGAAGGTTATCACCCCTCATCAGGAGGAGGTTGAAACGGTTAATCTTGGTACAGAAGAAGACCTGAAAGAAGTTAAGATCGGGGTCCGTCTGCAAGATTCAGTGAAAGAACGACTTATTGACATGCTTCGGGAGTATGTGGATGTTTTTGCTTGGTCTTATCAGGATATGCCAGGGTTGGACACCGACATTGTTATGCACAAGCTTCCTCTGAAAGAGGGTTGTCCTCCAGTAAAACAGAAGTTGCGCCGTACTCGCCCGGATATGGCCATGAAGATAAAAGAAGAGGTACAAAAACAGTGGGACGTCGGTTTCCTTGCTGTGACTAGTTACCCGCCGTGGGTTGCTAACATTGTACCTGTGCCAAAGAAGGATGGTAAGGTGAGGATGTGTGTGGATTACCGGGATCTGAACAGAGCCATCCCGAAAGATGACTTCCCATTACCCCACATTGATGTATTGGTCGACAATACGGCTCAGTTCTCGGTGTTCTCCTTCATGGATGGATTTTCAGGATATAACCAGATCAAGATGTCACCTGAAGACATGGAGAAGACAACTTTCATCACACCCTGGGGCTCATTCTGTTATAAGGTAATGCCATTCGGACTGAAGAATACTGGCGCCACTTATCAACGGGCTATGGTAACATTATTCCATGACATGATCCATAAAGAAATTGAATGTTATGTGGATGACATGATTGCTAAGTCCCTCACAGAAGAAGACCACCTGGTGAATCTGTTGAAGCTATTCAAGCGTCTGAGGAAGTACCAATTGAAGTTGAACCCCAACAAATGCACATTCGGGGTGCGGTCCGGTAAGCTGATGGGTTTTATTGTAAGTGAGAAGGGAATCGAAGTTGACCCTGATAAGGTCAATGCCATTCAAGAAATGCCTGCACCGAAGACTGAAAAAGAGGTTCGGGGGTTTCTAGGTAGATTGAACTACATTTCACGGTTCATATCTCACCTTACAGCAATCTTTGAGCCTTTGTTCAAGTTGTTAAGAAAAGAACAGACGGTCAGGTGGAACGAAGACTGCCAAAGGGCTTTTGACAAAATCAAGGAATACTTACAAGAGCCTCCAATCCTTATGCCTCCAGTTGAAGGAAGACCTCTGATAATGTACTTAACAGTATTAGAAGAGTCAATGGGGTGTGTGTTGGGCCAGCATGACGAGTCTGGTCGAAAAGAGTATGCAATATACTACCTAAGCAAAACGTTTATCGACTGTGAACAACGTTATTCACTACTCGAGAAAACTTGATGTGCTTTAGCGTGGGTTGCTCGCCGACTAAGGCAGTATATGTTGACCCACACCACCTTATTGATTTCAAATATGGACCCAGTCAAGTATATATTTGAGAAGCCAGCACTTACCGGACGGGTTGCAAGATGGCAAATGATCCTCACAGAATACGACATTCAATACACATCTCAGAAAGCCATCAAGGGCAGTGTATTGTCTGATTATCTAGCTGAGCAACCCATTGATGATTACCAGCCTATGGGATTTGACTTCCCTGATGAAGACATCATGTTCATAAAAGCAAAAGATCATGAAGAGCCTATTCACACTGAAGGGCCTGACCCAGAAGAAGAATGGACTATGATGTTTGATGGGGCTGTTAATATGAATGGTCGTGGTGTTGGTGCAGTACTCATTACACCTAAAGGAGTTCACATGCCTTTCTTGGCAAAACTCACCTTTAACTGCACTAACAACGAAGCTGAATACGAAGCTTGTATTATGGGTCTTGAGGAAGCCATTGACCTCAGGATCAAGACTTTAACTGTATTCGGAGATTCAACTTTGGTAATTAATCAAACCAACGGAAAATGGTATACTCACCAGGAGCATCTGATACCTTACCGAGATTATACGAGGAGGTTACTCACATTCTTCACAACAGTCAAGCTTGAGTATATCCCTCGAGATGAAAATCAGTTTGCAGATGCTCTGGCTACCATTTCATCCATGATCTAAGTTCAATCTGCCAACATTGTGCCTCGGATTTCAGTATCCAGACTCGACAGACCAGCATATGTATTCTCAGTAGACCTTGCTAGAGATGATAAGCCTTGGTTCCATGACATCAAATGCTTCTTGGAGGATCAAACATACCCACCTGGGGCATCATCCAATGACAAGAAGACATTAAGAAGGCTAGATGGTAGTTTCTTCCTGAATGCTTATGGTTCCTTGTACAAGAGAAACTTTGATATGGTACTTCTCAGATGTGTTGATAAAGCAGATGCAGACTTGTTGATGCACGAAGTGCACGAAGGATCTTTTGGTACCCATGCTGGAGGGCATGCTATGGCTAAAAAATTGTTAAGATCAGGCTACTACTGGATCACAATGGATGCAGACTGTTGCGCTTATGCTAGAAAATGCCATAAATGCCAGATTTATGCAGATAAAGTGCATGTACCTCCCAATCCTTTGAATGTGATGTCTTCCGCTTGGCCTTTCGCCATGTGGGGCATTGATATGATTGGCAAGATTGAACCGACTGTTCAAATGGCCACAGATTCATCCTGGTAGCTATTGACTATTTTACCAAGTGGGTTGAAGCAGCTTCCTAGGCAAACGTCACCAGGCAAGTGGTAGCCCGATTCCTGAAGAAAGACATCATCTGTCGGTATGGAGTTCCCGAGCGAATCATTACTGATAATGGTTCCAACTTAAACAACAAAATGATGGCAGAGCTGTGCCGGGACTTCAAAATCCAACACCACAATTCTTCTCCTTACAGTCCAAAGATGAATGGCGCTGTAGAGGCAGCTAACAAGAATATCAAGAATATTGTGCAAAAGATGGTGGTCACCTACAAAGACTGGCATGAAATGTTACCATTTGCCTTGCATGGGTACCGTACCTCAATCAGAACATCCACTGGGGCAACACCGTATCAGCTTGTGTATGGTATGGAGGCAGTCCTACCTGTTGAAGTTGAATTACCCTCCTTGCGGGTACTGATGGATGTCAAGTTGGATGAAGCAGAGTGGGTCTGATCTCGATATGAACAACTGAATCTGATCGAAGAGAAGAGATTAGCTGCAATCTGTGATGGGCAGCTGTATCAGAAAAGAAGGAAGAAAGCCTTCGATCAGAAAGTCGGCTTCGGGAATACCAAGTAGGGGATCTTGTGCTGTAAAGACTCCTTCCTCCTCATACAGACCACAGGGGCAAGTGGACTCCGAATTACGATGGTCTGTTCATAGTAAAGAAAGTTTTCTCTGGCGGAGCACTGATGCTCAGCACTATGGATGGTGAAGATTTCCTGTCCCCTGTGAATTCAGATGCAGTTAAAAAATACTTCGCATAAAATGACCCGCTGGACATAAAAACAGAATGTAAGTCCAGGCAAAAATAGGGCATCTCGGCGAGTCAAAAATAGAATAAAAGACTCGGGCAAAAATAAGGGAAAATAAAAAATGTACACCCGCTGAGTTGAAAAGTCACATTGGTCAGCTCAGGCAAAAATGGGTATCCCGGTAGATTGAAAACCCGAAAGGGCGATCCACGCAAAATAAGGGAATAAGCGAACAACTGCATTCTGAATTCGTCTGTATCACTCACAACATGGCAAACTTCGAAAGGTTAAAGCATCGGTCAGAATCAACCTTCTTCAGAAAGCAGGACGAGAAGAGCGTCAAGTGTCATACGGGTCATAGCAAAGGGAAGCACACTGAAGCATCATCAACATTGCCAACATCTTTTTGTTTCTTAATTTGTAACAATCTCCTCATTTCAGGGGATCAGTTTCTTTGACTGTACTTGCCAATTCAGGGCACACAAATTAATAAAATCAGATCTTCAGTCACACTTAGTCTCGTACATTTTACTTTCATTTTGTAAAAATGTCTGATGTCCTTAAAATATTGATTGCATAAATACAGAGACATCTTTCCTAAATCACATGCTTACAGGAAATATATTTGCTCCTGGGAGTGTCTAAACTCCTATGATGGAATCCAGTAAGGGATACCTCGAGATACTTGTATGTTTCTTTGTCATAACAGGATTTCAGGAATCCGAAGCGCAACATGGGGCATGAAAGCTTCTCCCCAGCAGGAGGCCAAATCATGAATTCCTCAGCTCCTTGTCCAGGACAACATCAGGAAATGCTCATTTCCCCAACTGAGTTCATCATCCTTAGCAGGATCTCTACAGAAATCTCTAGGAAGGTCGTTTAGTGATCGTTCCTCCCCAGCCAAGTGCAAAGACAGGGAACCATCTCCCCGCAGAGCTCCAGCCTCTATCCAGAAGAACAATATCTGAAGATCTCACAACAAAGTGACGGAAGCTTCCACAAGACCCCAGCTGGGCTCTTCATTACCAAGATAGGTCTATCAGTGATTTATTTCCCCAAGCAGAATCATATATCAAATCTACCAATGACCTCATGCCCAGCTGGGACACTCCTTCAAGCAGATCAGCCAGGGATCTTCACAGCAGTGGGATCCGAATCCCGGATCGGTATCTTTGCATAATCATAGCATTCACATCATATTTCCCCTCAAAGCGTAGCATTTCGTCTAATACGGAGCATTACAGCAAAAATCAAACATATTGCATAATCACAAACCATGTTTTAATCAATCACCTGTGAATATTGACATACCATCAACATTATACAGAATACCTCCCAAATTTCCCACCAGAATGCCAAGGCATCTTCTTTGCAAAATACAATCCTTCCGACACCCGTCCGTGTCATCCTATCCCCTCAAATCCTCAGAATATCTCTTATAATTTGTACACTTCCCTTTGTGATACTCGTCTGTATCACGTCATCCCCAGTGAGTTGAACACTCGTCTATGTCTCGATCATACTTTTTACTCATAACCGATGATCCTCCGTATCTTGTACACACCTATTTCCCCCCAGAGTCGACACTCGTCCGTGTTCTTCGTCAACCAGTTGATACTCGTTCGTATCACCATCTCTGAACATGCGTCAGCGTTTGTTTCTACTGATACTCGTCCGTATCAGGAACCTAAGGATGTTCATCCGCATCTTTAATCTATACACACTGTCAAGCATTTATACCTTTTCTTTCTTGAATTTAGACACACTTCTGTGTCTACCATTCCCCAGAGGAGTCCCCAGCAAATCCCATTTATTTCTATCCGGCATTCGTCATATGTCGCGATACTTTCGGCAACCGTACCTTGCCGGTTGATCGTCCTTCACCTTTTGATGATCGTCCTTCATCATGCTTATCCGATGGCCGTCCCCATCGTCGACCTTTTCTATCCGACATTCGTCCTATGTCGCGATACTTTTGGCAACCGCACCTTGCCAGGTGATCGTCCTTCACCATAGATGACCGTCCCTCATCCTTATCCCCAACAGAGCAGTCGTACCCTGCTAGGTGATCATCCTTCACCTCATGATGATCATCCTTCATCATGCTTATCCGATGGCCGTCCCTATCGTCGACCTTTTTCTATCCGGCATTCGTCCTATGTCGCGATACTTTTGGCAACCGTACCTTGCCTGGTGATCGTCCTTCACCATAGATGACCGTCCATCATCCTTATCCCCAACAGAGCAGCTGTCCTCTGCTAGGTGATCATCTTTCACCTTTGATTTCATTAACCCGATGGCCGTCCCCATCGTTGTTTACCCGTTACTTTGTAAACCTGATGGTCGTCCCCATCATAATACTTCCATCTCCCCAGCATGTCGGTCGTCCTCGTCATCGCTTTATCCCCAGCAGTCATCCTCTGCTCGAACGGTCGTCCTCCGTCGCCCGCACCTTATAATCATACTTTAATACCTTTTACAATCTATATCCCTTTTTCTTCTTCATCCAGTGAGTGCAAATTTTGGACTATCTTTGGTATTCAACCACAAGTTATCTTGTTTGTCTGTTAAGCCATGCGCTTACATCCTACACAGCTAACTCATGTTTGAATAGGGGCAGCTGTAAACACCCCAAATTTGCCCTCACTCATTTCACCATGGCTTGTGATCTTTCATTTGCATAAGCTCAATCATATCATCTCATATTGCATTTTTTGCTTCATTGCATTGGTTCTAAGTCATCTGCATCTAGGGTTTGTGATCTAAGCAATCCCTGAGCCATCTGGGCCACTCCAAAGGTCTTCAATCACCTCAAGAGGGTCCATGTATGTTCAAGCATCATATTATATCCTCACAAGGTCAAGAAAGTCAAGAAATCACAAGAACTGAGGAAGGCATGGAAGCAGAGCCAGGTTTAACTACACAGATGACCTAAAATTAGGGCTTTGTTTTCAGAGGCCATAACTCCAAATTTTTTGGTCATTCTTGTTTCTATGGGTCTCTATATGTCATAAGGATCATGCATACCAATTTTCATGAAGAAATTCAATGGGGAAGGCATCTGATCATTAGATGACTTCTTGAGCAAGTCAGTGCATAATTAGGGCATCTGAGGCCCCCAATCATCCAACCAAAGGGTCTTCTCCATCATTTTGGATGTATATGATCTTTATTTGATCTTAGAAGAAGTTAGGAGTTCACAAAATTGAAGAATTTCAAGCCATTTTCAAAGTTGTCATTTTGGGAAAGTGACTTGTAATGCAAACTTGCCATTTTGGGAAAGTTTTTCAACCTCCTCTTTCTCAACCAAATATGCTTCAAATGAAAAATTTTTGGTCATGAAAGTTGTAGATTGGATCATTCCCTTTTCAAAAAGTACAAGAACTTGATCTAATTCATCATAGAACTCAAGTTATGGCCTTGCAAAGTTGGGAAAAATCACAAAATTTCACTTATGTGCCAAAGAGGGAAACTTGCAAAAACTCTTACCAAAGCATTTTGTGGCCTCTAATTGATTTCTAAGCATTGCACAAACATCATACATGACATAAAATTCAGAATTGCCCAAATATTTCTCAAGTTCCATGCCTTGATCATTAAGATTTCTCAAAGGGGCCAAAACCTTCATAATTTGCAAAACACCCCATAACTTTCTTCTCTCTTGCTGCCTTGCCTCAAAACTGATCCCATGGACCTCCCTAAAGCCAGCTGCACAGGACACCCCATTGTCGTTGGCCTGCCATGTGCCCATACCTCAAGTACACCAACTCTTGACTTTATGCATTTTGCCCCATACCAATCAACATAGGCCACCACCCACCCTCTGACCTATCACAGCTTATCATATGGATCAAAATCAAGCAAAAGCACATAATATTGCAGCCTAACACTAAAGGATTCTCAGCATTGCCAAAAACCCCAAAATTTGCAAAAGCTTTCGAATCTCATAACTCAGCCAACAAATCTCCAAACTTTTTCCACCATTCAACTTCACATTCATTGCTGATCATTTCCCACCCTTCATTCTGCCTTGAAACACACCATGTCCCAAACACGATTTTCATATCCTTTGAACTGAACTTTTGCCAACTTCATTTTGAGGCCATTTAAACTCCAAACAAGCATTGCAAGCTCTTGAGGGAAGTCATTGGAGTTGATTTGAGGTAAAAAAAACTGGTCAGAAAGCTCCTAGGTTGAAAGCTTCATTTCAGGTAGCCATGGAATTTATTTTTCCAGAACCTTCATTTTATGTTATAGAATGATTCTATGTGTTCCCCTGATTACCATGATATGTTTTGTTTCGAAAATGGTTCAGTTTTAAGCATTTCACAAGCTTCTGAAAATTCTGATATGTTTTCTGTTTTGCTTCGAATCATGTTCTTGATGATGAATAAATGATTTTTGTTGTGTGATTATTGTTGGGGTTGATGGGAGGATCATTTCTGGAGAGTTTAAGGGCTTGGGGTTGCGTATTGAGGGAGATTGAGTGAGAGGCTAGCCGGAGAAGATGACCGGAGCACTGTTCCGGTCACCTGAAAGTGATTAGGGCTCAGATTAGGGTTTTAATCTTAATTAGTGAAGTTTGAATGCTGGCCTTTGGATTGCGCGCGAAGTCAATTCCCTCCCTTTTTCATTTGAACCTGGGCTACTGGATCAGCATACTTCCATTTTAATTCATTTAATTTTCATTTTAATTGCATTTCTTTGTGCATTTTATTAAAAATAGCAAAACACTTTCAAAAAATTTTATTTTTTGCATTTCCCTTTCAAATATTTTTCTCATTCTGAAAATAATTTTTATTTTATTTTTTGCATAGAATTCGTATTTTTAAAATATTTAAATGTTTATTTTAATTAATTAATGAGAATTAATTAATTAAAATACCATTTAAGTTTCTAAAAATCACCAAAAAAATCACATTGCATCTTGATACATTTAGAAACATTATCAAACCCTTAACACAAATTTCGTTTTTGTTATTGACCTATTTTGACATTATTCTTTTGATTTAGGGTTCTAAAAAATCAATATTTTGACCCTAACTTAGAAAAATCCTTTCTGCCTAACCATAAAGAGTTTGATAATGATTCTTTTTGCATTGCATTCCTCATATCATGTAGTTTCTAGGATAAATTGGGCATGAATTTATCTCTCATTTTCAATTTTTTTATATTTTTCCTTTTGAGGCATCCTAAAACCCTAGTCAACTTGAGAAAACCATAACTTCCATTAGGTTAAGATTTAGGTCTCCTCCTTTGGGCAGTGAACTTGTATAGGTTTAGGGTACCTTTGATCCCATTTTCAATTTTTTATCATGTCATTTTCTTTTGATTTTGAATTTTGCATTGCATATTGTATGGAAACCCTAATTTTTGCCTTCATTTGCACCCATCTTGCATAAGCTAGCATACATGAACTTACCATGACATTTTGTGCATCCACATGACACATAAGGCACCCTAAGACATATTGAAATCATGTTTGATCATTGCATCATCCATTTGCCATGCTTTTGCTTTCATTTCATGTCATATGTATTCATGTACTTTCATAGTTCCTACATGTTTCATTTGCATCCTCCTTGCTTGTATAACCATCCACACCACATGACATGCTTTCATACCATCCCATAGCATCATTTGCCTCATGATATGCTTATGATTTTGGTTTGCATCCTTGCATCTCATCTCATTTTCATTTCATTTCATTCCTTGTTGCTAACTTTTCAGGTGGTAAGTGTTTGAGAAGTGAATTTGCCTTCACTTCTCATAATCTCTTATCATCTCTCTTATGCATTCATTGCTTCATTTTATTTGTGGATTAGAGTGAGCTTGCTCATTCATGCTCCTTCTCCTCTTTCTTTCTTCAAGCAACTTATCTTTTTAAGTAAAGTAAGTTGTCTTGCTTCTTCTGCTTCTTTTCCTTCCATTTGCTTCTTCCTTTCTGGCTTTTCTCTTGAAGATCTTATTGCAAGCCTCATAAACCCTAGGAACAACCAAGCATGATCACAATTAGGGTTTGATTAGTCCCCATTTAGTTTTACCTTGGTGTCATCGTTTGAGTCTTCTCTTCTCACCTCATAATCAAGGACTAAACCCTTAAGGCTTTAAGGCTTTGTGATTAGGGTTATGCCTGCATCCTTCTATTAGGATGGAGTGTATAACTTTAATCCTAAGTGTTAAAACCTTAATGTGTTTAAGTCTTTTAATCAATTCACCTAATAATCACTAAGACATCAAGCTTGTAACTTGGGCCTTGCGTTAGGGTTTTAATTCTTCCTTAATTGGTTAAGAAGGACTAACCCTAGTGTTAATGGACAAGTCCCCCTCAAGTTGTCTTACAAACCATAAAATTCACTTCTTAATCTTACCATTAACTAAAATCCATTTTAATAAAGGGTTTGTTTTGTCATGAGGTTAATCCTAATCATGGATTAAGTTGAGGAGCCTTCCTCAACTTAAATGTTCTCATCTATTATCCTTCTATTAGGATGGTGTAATGGGTCCATTAAATCCTTGATTACGGCTTAAACTCATTACTTAGCACCCAAAAAAAACTCCAAAAACATCTAAATAAATATAAGTAGGTTAATAATCTTAACCCTACATCATGGTGATTAAGTGTGAGGTGTTTACTTCATACTTAAGGTATTCTCATTACCCCTAATCAGAGGGAAGATGTGATGAGTTTACTAACCCTTTGTTTAGGATTAAGCTCATTTTCTTATGACAAACTCAAAAAGCAATAAAAGATTGAAAACACAAAAAACAAACAATAATCGTCTCCTCCGGGATTCTTTCCTCACCTCATTCACTCACAAACGAGAACTTGCTTCTTCTGTCTAATGTAAGACAATTAGCACCTGAGCCAGACAGATCATACACTTGAGCATAGACAAGTAAGCAGTTCACAAGTCAATTTATCTTTCAGTCTCTTTGAGTCAAACTACGGTGTTCTGACTTCCTCATTGCACGAGAGGATACGTAGGCATAACTTAACAGTTTTCGAACAAAAGTCTCTGTATATCCCCCCTCTTCCAGCATTATTCTTAAAGCCTCATAGTCTTGAGCTTCATACTCCTATTCTTACACTGACACTTCTTTTATTCACTTCATATCTTTTTGCACTGACACTTGCATTCTTTTCCAGCTTTTGCACACAAAATAGCACTAACACTACCCCTTTAAACACAAATCTTTCAAGCGTGGATCCCGTCGAGTACGGCGGACAATCTGGGTGCTAATACCTTCCCGGGTTGTAACCAACCCCCTTTCTCAGTTTCTCTGGTTCGCAACCGTCTTATCCATCTCTTTCTAGGTTTATGCAGCATTACCTTTCCTTCGGGATAAAAATGCCTAGCTGGCGACTCTTTTCATTCTTTCTCCTTTCGCCGACCATTCGCGTCTGTACCGTATCTGACCAGGTGTCTTTTAGCGGGAGCGACATAAGGGTGTTGTTCTATCGCATGTCTTGGTAGATACAGGCTCTTCTCTCAATGTACTCCCTAAGAAGGCCCTCATGAAGCTAAATGTTGATGGCATTATTTTGCGACCCAGTGATTTGATTGTAAAAGTATTTGACGGGTCACGGAGGTCTGTGTTTGGGGAGGTAGAGTTACCAGTAAAGATTAGGTCTCAGGTATTCAAGAGCACGTTCTATGTTATAGATATCCAACCCGCTTATAGTTGTTTGTTAGGACGCCCTTGGATTCATGCTGCTATCACAGTAACATCCACGTTGCATCAAAAGCTAAAGTACGTGGTGGACGGCCAAGTTGTTACTGTATGCGGAGAAGAGGATATTTTTGTAAGCCATCTGTCGACCTTCAAATACGTGGAAATGAATGGGGAGATCCATGAAACACTTTGCCAGGCTTTTGAGACAGTCAATGTTAGTACTTTGTCTCCGGTTGCTGCAGTTCAGAGCAATGAGAAGGAAGATACTCCTATCTACTCCTACAAGCAAGCTAAGGAAGTAGTCCAATCCGAAAATGCCCATGGTTGGGGCAAGTTATTAGAAGTGGAAAAGAAGGATGACAAGTTTGGTCTCGGATATCAAATAGGTTGGTCTAGCTGGTCTCAGGACGGTGAGTCCATAACTTTCACTAGTGCTGAAATGCTCGACTACAACAACATTTGTGCAACAAATGAAGATGGGGATAGTGACTGCGACTTGGATAACTGGATTCACCCATGTGCACCTGGGGAGGAGCTCCGAAACTGGTCTGCTGAAGATTTTGTTCAAGTTACTTGGCAGTCAAAGTAATTTTCTTGTTTCCATTTTATCATATTGCATATCAAATCCTGCACTCTGCCCAAGGTGCATGGATCCATTTGTAGGGCCACCATGCTTTTAATGCATTTATTTTTACCATGAAATAAAGGACATTTTTCAAGCAAAATTATGATCATTTTTTTTCGTTTTTAAAATTTTTCACAAAAAAAAAAAAACAAATAAAATGGCAATGTTTTCTTTTTCCAGTGTTTTGTGTGTTTGCGTCTCTTTTTTGAAAAAAACAGATTCTGAAAAAGCACATCATTTGTGCAGTGTTGATCATTCAGATTCTTGTGATAACGTTCCTGCTATGACCATGCATGACTTCGACAATCCTATTTACCAAGCTAATGAAGGGGTTGAGGATGACTGTGAACTCCTAGAAGAATTGGCTAGGTTGTTGAAACAAGAGGAAAGGGTCATTCAGCCTCATCAGGAAGAAATAGAGATCATCAAATTGGGTCTGAGGATGTGAAGAAAGAGATAAAGATTGGGGCCAGTCTGTAGGCCGAGATAAAGAAGGAATTGATTGGTATGCTACGTGAATATGTGGTTATCTTCGCCTGGTCGTATCAAGATATGTCGGGGTTGGATACTGACATTGTTGTACATAAGCTGCCACTAAAGGAAGATTGCCCTCCGATAAAGCAAAAGCTAAGAAGAACTCGCCATGACATTGCAATGAAGATCAAGGAGGATGTTCAAAACCAGTGGGATGTCGGGTTCCTTGCTGTAACCAGTTACCCACCTTGGGTAGCTAACATTGTGCCTGTACCAAAGAAAGATGGAAAGGTTCGGATGTGCGTCGATTATCAGGATCTAAATAGAGCAAGTCCAAAAGATGACTTTCCATTACCTCACATTGATGTGCTGGTAGATAACACTGCTCAGTTCTCGGTATTTTCTTTCATGGATGGATTCTCCGGGTACAATCAAATTAAGATGGCACCGGAAGACATGGAGAAAACAACGTTCATTACCCCGTGGGGTACGTTTTGTTATAAGGTTATGCCCTTTGGGTTGAAGAATGTCGGGGCAACGTATCATCGGGCTATGGTAACTTTGTTCCACGACATGATACACAAGGAAATTGAGTGCTATATGGACAATATGATTGCCAAGTCCCGGGATGAAGAAGAGCACCTGGTCAATCTCAAAAAGTTTTTGATAGGTTGATAAAGTATATATTGAGGTTGAATCCAAACAAGTTCACTTTCGGAGTGCGTTCCGGTAAATTGTTGGGTTTTATTGTTAGCCAAAGGGGGATTGAAGTAGATCCTGCAAAAGTAAAAGCAATACAAGATATGCCTGCACCAAAAACAGAAAAAGAAGTGTGTGGGTTTTTAGAGAGATTGAACTACATTTCTCTGTTTATATCTCATCTAACTGCCACATGCGATCCAATCTTCAAATTGTTAAGAAAAGAACAAACGGTCAGGTGGAATGAGGACTGTCAAAGAGCCTTTGAAAAGATAAAAGAATATTTTGCAGGAGCCTCCGATTCTAATGCCTCTAGTTCTAGGACGGACACTTATCATGTACTTGACTATATTAGAAGGGTCGATGGGGTGTGTGCTAGGCCAACATGACGAGTCTGGTCGAAAAGAGCATGCTATTTATTACCTTAGCAAAAAGTTTACCGACTGTGAATCTTGTTAATCACTGCTCGAGAAAACTTGCTACGCTTTGGCATTGGCTGCTCGCCGACTGAGACAATACATGTTGACCCACACCATATTGCTAATCTCAAAAATGGACCTTGTCAAGTATATTTTCGAGAAACCAACATTAACCGGAAGGGTTGCAAGGTGGAAAATGATCTTAACAGAGTATGACATACAATATATGTTGCACCCCAAAATTTTCCCTCCCACAATTAAGACAACCTCTCTCAATACTTCTAGATGATCATAAGGTCCTCAAGACTCCCAATTGGTCAAGAAGTGTGGAAGTTTTCCCCAGACAGTGCCTCCTCCTAAGCAAAGTGTCCAAAACTAGGGTTTTGAGTTTCCTCGGGTTAAAATGACTTTCAAGGCCTCAAGTGAGCTTCATAACATCCCACATGTATTCAAGAATCCCCATGTCAAGTTTCAAGGCTTTCCCAATAAGTTTGCCCAGTCAGATGATCAGATATGCAAAAATCAGCCAAAGTAGTTAAAAAGTCAAACTGAGGTCAACTGTGGTCAAATTAAAGTCAAACTTCAAGATTTTTTGCCAACATCAAGCTTATGAAGTAAAATTCATCATTTGATCAAGGGTTGATCATGATTCATCAAGGAAGTTTCAGATCATCAAGAATCAGGAGTTTCTAAATTAGGGTTTTCTTAAGGAATGTCAACTAAACTTTGACCAGCCATAACTTTCACATACTTCATTAAAAATTTCCCATCCAAAGCTCATTTTGAAGGAAATTGAATTCTCTACAACTTTGTGTCTCACAAACCAATCCTAAAAAGGCTTCATTTGGAAGGTATGAGATAAATCATTTTTTTCATATTTTTATAATTTATTTTATATTTATTTGGATTTTATTCATTAAAATTCAATTTAAATATATATAAAATATGAAAAATCAAATAAAGCATGAAATCTTTGATTGAAAATTATTTAAATCATATTGGAATGATTGAAAGTTATTTAAAATCAGATTGGACCAAAATTGGAAAGGATGGATGAGATTTTTTGAATATTTGAAAGTGAGGAATCTTCATGATCAAGTTATCTCATAAGCCCACAAATCCATAGGTTTATTTTGACCTAAATTCAATCCCTATAAGTTGATGAACATAACCAGTGCACAAGGAGACGAATTCCTGCCTCCAAAAACCAAGAACAATCTTCAAATTTTCAAAGAAAATTCAAATTCGGATTCCTTAATTTTGTTGTTTTTCAGGTGATTTGAAGGTGGCAATCGCATCCTAGGAGTATTCTAAACATGTTGCAAGCATTACAATTATCTGAAGCATTATATAATCCATGAACCGAATTGGTGTTTCATGTTATTTTTAATTTTTTCGAATCATGTGTTTGATGCATTTTTCTTGAGTTTTGATTGTTGATTCTTGTTTGTAACAATGTGTAGACCGTTTCTGGAGATTTTAATTTGATTTCTAATGCAGGAGGATCAAAACGCCATTCTTAGGGTTTTGAAATCATGAATTAGGGGTTCTGTAATAAGCCAATCTTAGACCAAATCAATGACATATTTGGACTTATGGGGTTAACTTCGATTGATCTGGACCTTTATAATAAATTTATGTTTTGTATTATTGGTGTTTGAATGTGCAGGACTTATAGTGAAGAAGAAGATCTGTCACTATAGCCTTTAGCTACAGCAGAAAGTGTCAGTATAGGCTAAATGGACGGCTGGAGGAAGAAGATAACTCTGCGCGTGAAATTCGTTTTCAAATTTAGTTTTGTTATTTAATTAATGTTTTGTATTTCATATCAGTTAGAAGCAAGTGGCGTGGTGGTAAGCGTGTATGCAAATGAGACAGACGACCTGGGTTCGATCCCTAGATTATTCTTTTTCAAAAATTCATTTTATTTAGCAGGTTTCTTATATAATAATCATGCTCTATCCTATAGACACGCAACGCATATAGCTCCGTTGGTTGGCTTGCATGATGTGGAAGCTAGGAGTCCTGGGTTCGACCCCAGGCTCCAGCAGGTGAGTTTTCTGCCTTTTTTTTATTTTTACTATTTTAATATATTTTATTATAATAATTATTATTAATTAACTAAAACTTTTTTTCTAAATAAATAAAAATCTAATTGTTTTTATGTATGTAACTATAATTCAATATTTGTAAATAAGTGCTAATTATTTTTCTAAATTTTATTTTATTATTTATTTTACTATAATTATATTTTTTTAATCAAACTAATTTAATTAATTATTTTAAAACCCTAATTTCTTAATTAACCCTAATATTTCACTAACCCTAAAAATTTAACCTAATTTTCTTTAACCCTAAATACTTTTTTTTATGATAACTTTTTTTATTTTGTATAAATTATTAATACATTATCCTTTTATTATTATTATTATTAAATCATTTAAATTTATATTATTTGTCTAATAATCTCTAAAAATTTAACTTATTTAACTTAAAATAATTTCTTTTAAAATTCTAATTTTTCTTTATTTCTTCATTATTATTTTCTTTTTTAAATTCTAATATTTATTGCTTTATTTATTATTATTGCTTATTTATATTTGCTTTATTATTCTTATTATTTATTTTTATCCGATTATATTGTAACTATCCCAAAGCCATGTAATAATTCGTAGATTTATTTTCCGTCATTATTTTCCTTGTAAATATTTATTGCGTGGTTAGTAAATAGGGTGTGAAAACATATTTGTGATTAATCTGACTTAGATAATTAATTTAAATAAGATAAAATATCTGAAAATAAACACTCACACACGTAAGTCGATTTTTGATTGTCATCTTTCACTTCCTAGGGTATTCCTCTTGGTTGCCTTTAATATGGTCAAGTCCCTCGAATATGGGGGTGTCTTAAGCAAAGTCCCTTCAAGTATAAATCATCATAGTCCCTTAAGTTTAAAAGATCAAGTCCCTTCGAGGTTGCCTATGATAATGATCTTGTCCGTTCGAATAAATGATGATAGTCCCTACAATTGCTAAAGACATCCCTACCTGTTACCTTCATTGACCATACGACGACCCTACGCTTGTCCCTTAACAAATCCAAGGTAATGACTACCTATTCCTTAATAATAGGGATAGTCTTACCATTGAAAGAACATACGAGAACATGAAAGACTTAATCTAGGGTAGGTACCTCTTAGTTGCTTGCTCACATTTCAAAATACCTTTTACACCTCACTTTCTTAAAAAAATTTCAAAACAAGGCTTTGTATACATCCATATGAGGATCATTACAAAGTACTTAGAAAAATTTCTAATCACACACGACACTCTTCAAAAACAATTTAAGTGAGCTAAGTAACTAAGAGCCCATGGATAACCATGGATATAAAGGGTGCTAACACCTTCCCTTTATATAACCTACCCCCCGAATCCAAGTCTTTTAAAATAGGTTTTTCCTGTTCTTTTATGTCCTTTCCATTTGGATAAAATAAAAGTCGGTGGCGACTTTTGCTATCCGCAACATGACTAAAAGTCAGTTCTCCCACCGTGTTACAGAACTGGCGACTCTGTTGAGGAGTTACTAAGTAAAAGAGGGGTCCCTTAGGAATTATATCACTTTAAATTGTTTGCTTTGTTTGCTTTATATTACTTGTTGGGCTTTATGTGTGAAAGATCCTAACCCGGATCTAGTGTACCCTAGGTAAATGGCAATAGACCAAGGAAACTGTACGGCGTATACCGATATGGTTGATCTGGTGGCCATAGTTAGTGTGACTTCTTGGTTGGTGCTTATGTTCCTTAAGTAAGTTAAGGATAATATGGGGCTGCCATATGTTGTCAATACACTAACTGACGTTTAGAACCCTATTTATCCCATCTTGGCCTTTAGAAAGTAGTGAGATAGCCGGCTTTGGTGAAGACTGAAGTTGGTTGATACTCGATACTACGCTCATTGAGATCCTAAACTTGGAGGGTTTTGGTTGGCAAGTAAGTTGCCTACGGAACAACCACCCTTGGGAAGGATCAGTGATATTGAGATCCCTTAGAACCTGGTTACTTTTGTAGGACAGGATGAACCAGCTAAACTTCAGGGGAGGGTACTTACCTTTAAACCTCGTGCAAGCCTCTAAACATAGGGCTATTGTGTGACTTGTTTGCGTGTGCCACATGTTTGTGATTGAGCATAACATTATGATATCATGCATCATAAGCATAGCATTTTCACTAACCATTTCAAGGACCAAAGGATTTATCTTTGTTCTTTGTTGCAGCTCATGGCTTCTGCTCATAGGAATACTATCCGGATCAACTTTGTAGGAATACCTCCTAAGCTTAAAGAATTGGTCTCTCAAGTTTCTGAAAGCTCCCAGTTCATCAAAAAACATGGTCACCTATTAGATCTAGTCACTTCAGGGTTCAATGAAGACATGATGAGTGTCCTATTTCAGTTCTTTGATCCTAAACATCATTGCTTCACATTCCCTGACTATCAGTTGGTTCCTATAATGGAGGAGTTCTCCAAACTACTGGGTATACCTATCCTTGATCAGAGACTCTTCACAGGCTTAGAAAAAGAGCTTAAACCTGAAGTCATTGCTACAGCCCTACATATGAAGAAATCAGACATTGTCCTAGAAACAAGAAGCAGAGTTAAGGGTATTCTAGCTAAGATATTGATGGAGAAAGCTCAAGTGTTCTTGAAGGCTATGAGTTATGATGATTTTGAAGAGATCTTATCCCTATTGATATATGGCTTGGTGTTGTTCCCTAATCCATACTAGTTCATAGACGTACACGCCATTGTAACACCCCAAAATTTTCCCTCTTATTTATCATCAACCTCGAGCGATTTACGCTTCATTCTTGCATCATTCTGCATATCATTGCATCGCATTTGGAAAAAAAATAAATCATCATCCCTTGCATACACATGAGGTGTGTGGCTTGTCAAACATTGGAGTTTAAGAGAAAAATAATATCCCAAAAATAATCCAAGCTAACCAACCAAAAAGGGGAGATTTCCACATTTCCTTCCATTTCCCCCCACATTTCCTTCCACTTTTTTTCCACACTTCCTTTCATTCTTTCCCCACTTGTTTTTCCACCTCAATTCCACTCCATTTCCCTTGGAAGCTTCCACCATGTTCTACCATCTTCTAGAGTGTTCCAAGGAATATTCCAAGGAATATTCCCTCTCCAACCCTAACCCTAACTAACTACCAACCCTAGCTCCATTGCTAAATCCTAACCTCATTACCAAACCAGAATTTTGGATCCCAAGCCTAATTTTTGGGCCCCAAACCTAAACCGTATTTAATCCATTTTTCATCCAAGCCAAAGAGGATTTACACACAATTTTCATTCACAAGTTTCTTCATTCTCTCACAATCACTTATCCTCTCTCACTTTTCCTCCATTTTCCCTTCTTTCACTAAAGCTTTTTGAATAAGCTCTTCAAGTTTCACATTGAAACTTGAAGATCTTGAAGCTTAGCCTCCAACCTCCATTGATTTTGTGGATTGTGGAAGATGAAGCTACTGATTTTTGTGAGGATTTCGGCTTATCGGAAACGCACGAAGGTTCAAGCATCAAGAACGCATTTATTTTGCGTTTTCGTGGTTTTCTCTTTGATTAAGCTCCGATTCTTGCAACATTCACCGAAGCACTTCTCCGCTTCGCAGGTTGGTGATCTAAATCACTTCTCCTTTAAGTTATTCTCTTCATCTCGCCATTTCGGCATTCTTTAATTGCTTTTCATTTTTCTTGCGATCGATTTTGTTTCCGATATGTGTTGCTTGCGATTTATGATTTTTAATGATTTAGAAGCTAAGGTGTAGATAATCATAGGTTCTAGCATGTGTAAATAAGCCCCAATTGAGTAGAAATTAGTGTTAGCATGTTCCTAGGTATGTTAGGGATCATTAGAAGTGAGTTTGTGGCCAAAAGCACTTATTTCCTAACTTTTTTCACATTCTGGTTCAGTGTTAACCGGTTAACCATTTGGTTAACCGGTTAACGCATGCGTTTTTGGCCATTTTCAGTGCTGTCTAGGGTCCGTTAACGGGTTAACCGTTTAGTTAACCGGTTAACGCTGTTCATTTTTGGATTTTTAGCTTATTTTCTTGCTCAATCTTGCTTCCTAGTGCTTCTAAGGTTCATGTATGTTTAGGTATTGATTTTAGGGAATTTTTGGGTCTATTTCCAGTAGCCAATTCATTTGTTTCGAGTCGTTTCGACATGATTCCGTTCACTTTTCCATGTTTTGTGTTAAATGTGCAAATGTGATATAATTGATTCTTGATGTTGTTTTGCTACACTTGAATCATTTGTTTCACATGTTAAGTGCTTGCTTAAATTCAATATGTGCTTCATGATTATTGTCATTGCTTGCTTGATTGATAAGGTGATTAAAGGCCATGTTGATTTTTTATCAAAAGGGATTAAATAATTCACATGTTCATGCATGTTTCTTGTGCTTAATTGATCATATCATAACATGAGTTAAATTCTGATTTTTATGCCATGCATGTGTAACAATTGATGCTTGTAGTGATACTTGTTCAATCTCATGATAAAATGCTCATTTGTGCAACATGAAAAAGTATGTTTGTTCTTGATTGATCATTGTCATTTTTAATCAAATAAATTATGTAAATAAATTCACATGTTTGAGTTCATTTTGTGATGCATGTAGATTCATGTTAAGTGACATTAATGTGTTGTTTATCATTCACTTTATGCACATAAATAAAAATGATCAAATCTGTTCCATGTTTTCGTAGCTGTTTGTTAATATAGGTGTTAAAAAATACATGTGGTTTATTATGCTTGCATGCTGTATTTGACTTTCTACACCTACCTTTTCATGTTGCATGCTGGTTGTAAAAAATGGCATTTGTGTTATATATTGTTTCCATAGATGTTTGTGTATTAGGGGTTGTAATAGGTGTTGTATTTTTGTCCTAGCTTTTTTTTAGTTCCATTAGAATTAAAATAGAATTTTGATTGAGTCCTAGAGTCATTAGGATTTAATTAGGGTATGTTTGCCTTGTTATTTTAAATAAAAAAATGCACATTAACCTTTGTTTTGTAGAGGGGAAGATTGAGGTAAGTTTCCTTCAACTTATTCTTTTACTTCCTTTATGCATTTAATTTGCATTTAATTTCCTTTACTTTTCATACTTGTGTTTGGTAGGATTTCCCCCTCTTTTGTAGAATCAACTTAACTTCTCTAGGAAGTAAGTTGCATTTTATTCTTTTCTCTTTATGTTTAGAAAATCCCACAAACCATTAGGACCACCTTTTAATAAATAACGAAAATTAGGATTGAGTCTTAGTCCCCTTAGTTTTTTGCCTTTTGCAATTTGAGTCCTTCTTTCTCATCTCATAAAGAAAAACAATAAAACACTTAATAAAAACCGAACGTTCTTGTACGACACGAGACTTTGTTGTGGAGTACTTATACGCTTCCTGTTTCGGGGCGAGGTGTAAGTATTTACCACGATGGATAGGTCTTAGTATGAGAATATTCACAAACAAATTCAAAACATTTCTCATAAAAGACAAAAACAAACAATAAGCGACTATCTTACGGGAACTTATCTTTCTCATCTCATTCACTCTGAACGTGAATTTGCGACGACTTGTCTCGCATGCAAGACGGTAAACGCACTCGTACCAGACGAGCCTGCAACACCTGAGCATTGACATACGCAGTTCCAGCGCATAAAAAACACAAACAAATAGTTCCCGCCTGGTTAGGCGAACTACGTCGACTCTGATCCTCATTTTCCCGATGAGGTACGTAGGCAGTCGGGTAAGGCCCATTCGAGCATATTCTTTATTTTCCCTACATTTTCCCCTTCTTTTCTTTCTCTTCTCCAGTTCCTTCCTCATTTCCATTCTAATCCCAGTTAGCAGTTCATTTGTTCAGTTGCAGTTATATTCTTTCTCACCCTTTGAAACAAACAAGCAAGTGTGGATCCCGTCGGGTACGACAGACGATCTGGGGTGCTAATACCTTCCCAGATCGTAACCGACTCCCGAACCCAAATCTTTGGTTCGCAGGACCTTGTCCTTTCCTTCTTCCTTAGGTTTGTGCGGCATTACCTTTCCCATTCTTTCGGGATAAAAATGCCTGGCTGGCAACTCTACCTAGGCCGCGCCACTTTCGCGTTTGTACTAGGATGAAAATCCCGGGAGCGACAGCTGGCGACTCTGCTGGGGATCGAACCCAGAATCTCTGGTTTCCCTTGTAGAGTGAATCCTAGCGCTTGTATGTTTTTGTTTCTTTCGGTGTTTATCTGTTTGTTGTTGTGCGCTTTAGTTTAGCTTCACTATTTTCATTTACAGTTTTACTTTAGAGCTTTACTTTACAGCATTTATTTACTGCTTTCAGTATTTATTTTCTATGCATCATATTATACTAGACTGTCTGGCTGTGTTGGTTTTCATTTTTCTGTGGTATGGGAGTTACTGTGAGATAAGCCAAGTACCCGGCTTGAGTGCACTTTAGGATTAGAGTGGACATACATTGTACTTCAATGGCATCTCACCATGATGAGTGGCGATGTGCTCCACACCCAGATTGAAACCGTCTTGGAACTATTATGTGTAAGGATTACCCCACTTAAGGGTACGACCTTGATAGTTATATGCATCTGGTGACCAATCTTTGAGGACCTTTGTGGAAACATCCCTCTCCAGTGATGACAGTGGCAGACCACATTTGTTGGCAAACCCACTCGCATCCGAGGGCCCACTAGGAACTCGCATAGGATGGCCCAGTTCTCTCATAGGAACCCAGTCAAGGAAAACTGTTCGTATGACGATAGTATTGTACCCTTCAGGATGAATGTACTATTGTTTCTCGATTCACTGCTTGAAGCTGGGGACTTATGAGGGATGCTTGTTTTCCCCATACTCAGCTGAGACCTCCCTGGTTAGTACATAATGCCAAATCGATTCCCTGATTTGGTCACGAGCCATTTCTCGGAAATGGTGAACGTATTATTGCTATCCGGCTTTGAGATTCTGTGATGTTGACTCGGAGTAGCATACCCGTGAGATGGGAGGGGTTTATAGGTTTGCAGGAACCCTGAAACTTCCAATATACCCACTTTGCCAGCATTGTTCAGTATTATGATCAGGTTCTACATGGTCCTTTGGTTTGAAATCCGGGATTTCGGTGGTACTGTTATTACGATTCTTCAATAGCACATGACTGTCTTCTCAACACCAACGTCAGACCAGTGATCGCCAGACCTTTGATCACATGCTAGTGCATTGCATAACATCCTCTGCATGCTTGCATCACTAACACATGCTTACTCATTTGCAGGGTCGCATGTCGCATCCTCATGAACATATCATACGCATTTAGTACATGATTTTAATATTTTGCATTTTTACAGGTTATTCGGACTACATAATTTATTCAACTTCAGGCAATATAGTTGGTCAACGCGTTCACCGGTATCCAACAAAAAGAAACCGAGTGAGAATGGCTGAACGAATGCAGACTGATCTCAATGAGCTCCGACAGAGGATGGATCAGTTCATGGACATGATGACCGACATTGCCCAGAATCAAGAGAATCTCAGGTTGATGGTTGAGCAACCCCATGGGAATGCTAATACTGGAACACCGACTGAGAATGTGGATCCTAACGCCGCCCGTAACAGAGGGCCAAATCTAAATGGGACTGCGGCCCATAATGAAGACACTCAGGAAGACCAGTTCACTATACTGGATGTTGATATGGGTAATATGAATGATGTCAACAATCGAAGGTATGAAGAGCTGGCGGAGAAGATTAAGGCCATGGAATGTCAGAATTCCCTAGGCATCGATGTAACCAATGTTGGGTTAGTTCCAGGAGTCAGAATCCCTCCTAAGTTCAAGGTGCCATCATTTGACAAGTACAATGGTAGCACGTGCCCTAGAACTCACATTCATGCATACTTTTGAAGAATCTCGGCTCACACTGATGACGAGAAACTTTGGATGCATTTCTTCCAAGATAGTCTATCCGGAGCTTCATTGAGCTGGTACATGAAGCTGAGCAGGGTCTCTATCCGATGCTGGAAAGATTTAGCTGAAGGTTTTCTCAAGAAGTATCAATACAATATTGATATGGCTCCAAACCGCACTCAGTTGCAGAATTTTTCTCAAGGACCTAAGGAAAGTTTTAAGCAGTATGCTCAGAGGTGGCGTGAGCTGGCCGCACAGGTTTAACCTCCATTGCTCGATCGGGAAATGGCCGATATGTTTATGGGCACCTTGCAAGGTGTTTACTTGGATCGTCTGGCCGCCTGCCTGTCCATTGGTTTTTCTGATATTGTCATCGCTGGAGAAAGGATAGAAAACTTTCTGAAATTGGGAAAGATTCAGGATGCAAGAAGTGTTGGTTCTTCTGGTGTGAAGAAACCTTTTGGCAATGGCCAAAGACGAAGAGAAGGCGAGACCAATGTTGTGTATAGGGGCTGAGACATAGGTCGTTCACAAGGTTACTACCAAACAGCTGCAGTGACTATTGCGCCACAGGTTCAGCCACAACCTCAAGGTCAGCAATATCAGGCGCAGAGACCAAATCAGGAAAGAACAAGGGCGAGAAATCGTAGACTTGATCCCATCCCATGTCCATATGTTGTATTGCTTCCAGAGCTGCTAAAGTTGAACATGGTCGAGCTTCGTACCATGAGAGCTCCTTCTCCTGATAATCTACCTCCAAACTTTGATGCGAATTCCAGATGTGAATTCCATTCAGGTGCCCAGGGGCATAGTATTGAGAAATGTTGGGCTTTTCAGAACAAGGTACAAGACCTAATTGACTCCAAGGCGATCAATTTTTCTCCTCACCCAAATGTACTCTAGAATCCAATGCCTAATCACAACGGAGCCGGTGTCACGGTTGTTTTACCAGATGGTCCATGTTAAGCTAGAATCTTCAAGAAGCAAATAAAGCCATCAGTATCCAGATTCTCTCAGCAATGGCAACTATTTGCTTGTTTTTCTTCAATGTATTGTCTTCCGTATTGAGGGGAACTACATCGCTCTGATTCTTCATTGGTCGCTGGTCAATGGAGATACATAGGCAGAAGATCATCAGGTCTTTCTGAGCAACCTTATGGGGCAAATTTACTCCCCAGCTTCACTTTTTTTCTTCAGACGTCTCGGTTTGGTATACGACTGCAACTTGAAGATTACAAGTCTGTGAAAGAGCTATTGATCACTGAAGGTATCCAAGACTGTCAGGTCCAGACGGAGTCAAGCCTCCTCAACAACGGCAATATTCAGCATCTTTACTGCATTTCCATTTGTAGTTTCTTTTATTTGCAAAACATTTGTATACATGTATGAAAGTTGTTTGCTTTTGAATGTTATCAATAATAAAACTCACATGTTTTTCTTGAAGTAATTCATTCGCATTCACTTATAATTTTGTATATGTACATCGCAATACCAATTGTCATGCTTAAACTCTATGAGGGAGAATGACGAAACAAAAACGCAAAAATCTCTAATTGTGTGCTCTCGAATAAAACCCAGTTGACGATGTACAGGCTTTGTTTCGAATCCCTAAACACTGGAGATATAAGGGAGATAGACCCTCTCTAACCCCCCTTGAGCCTCGAAGTAGGAATTTCTTCTCGCTTAAAAAAAAAACCTTACGTTTAACCCAGGGGCAGGGTAGATGTCATCTAGTCGGACCGAGCGTTCATGCTTTCATAAAGGAGTGTATTTGAGGATCCATTACATTCCACTATGCTAATCAAGAGGTCCAAAGACCAGAAGCCACAATGGTTATCCAAATCAAGAGGTCCAAAGACCGGAAACCACAATGGTTATCCTTCATCGACCAAAGAATGAGGCAGTCACAACCCTCGCGAAGCAATCAAGACGAACAGTGTCACGCAATTTGTTCCAAAAGAAAAAAGAAAGAAATGAAAAGCCCGCTGAGTCGAAACTTGAAAACAAGCGACTTAGGCAAAAGTTAGGGCATTCCGCTGGACTTTAAAATCAAAGATTCACAAGAATCAGTCCAGGCAAAAGTTAGGGATAAGCAAAATAACGCAAAAGCGAAAGACGAAAAGGATTACGCAAGAAATATCCTTAAGCAAGAACAAAGTCGTGTGGCACAGACACGAAATAACAACTTGATTGGTGCTTGAACCGATAACAGCAATGGTTCCTCGACCGATATGAAACCCTTGTGAAAGGTGAGTGCTTGTGAAAATTAGCTGAACATAGGAATGGAGGACATCACGAAGAGTGGGTGGGCACAAATAAACTTCGAGCCTATATCCTTTGTTTCTATAACCGTGAACCAGGCCACGATACAAGCCTAAGAAGTCCTAACTGAAACAGGGTTAATTTGAGAGCGTACTACCACGAGATGGCGTTCCTGACTCCTATGAGTTGTGCTAAAAGACCTTGTTGGTATTGCATGTACATTCTTTCAATAAAAATAATGTCGTATCTTAACCAGTGATTCGCTCACAAAGGTTTGCGACACCTTTTCAAAACTTCAAGATTAACATGTGTGTTCCATTAGAATTTCCATTCTCAGAATAAGAATTTTCTGCCTGCATACATTTATTTGGCATGATAGAAGCTCACAAGCGGAAATTTAGTCTAGAAGCTTAAGCTTGCCAAGTTGAGAAGTCTAAAACTTCTGAAAGACAGTCACGTCGAGGTGCACTTATCCGAGAAAGCTCCATTGAGTAAGGACTTTCCCAACTATTTATGGTAAGAGCCAACCAATGTGGGGCAGTTACGTCGAGCAATCTCTTCAAATTTCAGCCAAACTAGGGCAATCACCTCGAGATTCAAATCTCTCCTAGAGCAATCTCTTCAAAGAATCATACTGGGGCAAGCCACCCCAATCGCATGAGGATTCATTCTTTCCCGAAGATAGATAATCGGAAGTTCAGAATACCGGGGAAATTATACTCCTGAAGAGTTTAAAGACACCAAGTTTTTTGTAAAATTCTCTTAAGGTAAAACCCGAATCAAAGAAAATGATCCCTAGCACGAGACTACTTGAAATTTTTCCTCCTCAGCAAGATGCGGTTCAGTTTCGTTATCCCCAACATGCGCATGGAAGTTATCCCCAATAAAGTCGTCAAACTTTTCTTCAGCAGGTTTCCTCGATCTTATTTCCCAGCAGATCTTAAACCAAATCCTTCTCTTCCCTAGCAGAGCAATAAGGATCATCCCTAGCAAGAGTCGTCTTCCCGTAGTGAAGCACTTCTTACAAGAATCTAGAAATTCCCAGAAGTTAGTTGAACGGTTCCCTTCCCCACAGAGGTTTGAAAAATTCAGGTAGACAAGAGAGTTCTCCTCAGCAGAGCCTTGACAGGTCTTCCCCCAGCTAAGTCGAAAAGTTGTCGATTCCCCGACGGAGTCTTAGGGGTGAAATTCAATCCCCAGTAGTTGAGGCATCCCCTAGCAGGACCTTCAAATATAAAGTCCAATTTATTTTTGGCAAAGTGATAAGTCGAGACAGACTAGTCACACTCTTCTCCAGCAAAAATATCGACAATCATTTGTATTCCCCACAGAGTCAGCAAGGGTTTGTTATTTTTGCGCCAGGAATTCCCTTTGTACCTATCTCCCAGTATCATGGGGCAGTATGTCATGCAGTTCAACGTATACGTGCTCAATCCAAGGTTGATATCCAAAGTCCACCCGCAGCGTGGCAATTTATTCAAAGTCCAACCGCAAATTGGCCAAAGTCCATCCTCAGGGTGGCAAATTCTTAAAGTCCAACCGCAGACTGGCCAAAGACCATCTTCTGGGTGGCAAATTCTTAAACTCTCCCGTAGCGAGCAGCAGCCCCCGCAGTGTGGCAAAACACAGAGGTCTCCCGTAGTGAGCAAAAGTCTCCTGTGGTGAGCCAAAGTCTCCCGTAGTGAGCAACGGCCCCCGTAGTGTGGCAAAACACAGAGGTCTCCCGTAGTGAGCAAAAGTCTCATGTAGTGAGCCAAAGTCTCTTGTAGTGAGCAGTGGCCCCCGTAGTGAGCAGAGGTCTCCCTTAGTGAGCAAAAGTCTCCTGTAGTGAGCCAAAGTCTCCCGTAGTGAGCAGCGGCCCCCGTAGTGTGGCAAAACACAGAATTCTCCCGTAGTAAGCAGAGGTCTCCCGTAGTGAGCAAAAGTCTCCTGTAGTGAGCCAAAGTCTCCCGTAGCGAGCAGGGGGCCCCGTAGTGTGGCAAAACACAGAAGTCTCCCGTAGTGAGCAAGGTCTCCCGTAGTGAGCAAAGGTCTCCCGTAGCTGAGCAATGTGCTCCCGTAGTGTGGCAAATTTTCTGAAAGTCTCCCGTAGCTGAGCAATGTGCCCCAGTAGTGTAGCAAATTTTACTAAAGTCTCCCGTTGTTGATCAATGTGCCCCCGTAGTGTGGCGAATTTTCAAAGTCTCCCGTAGCTGAGCAATGTGTCCCCATAGTGTGGCAGAGTATCCCCGCAGAATGATCAGAAGTCCATCCTCAGGGTGGTAAGGTATCAAAAGTCTTCCGTAGCTGAGCAACGTATCCTCGTAGAGTGGCAGAGTATTGAAATCCCCCGCAGTATGGCGAAGCATTCGGAAAACCACCCGTTGTGTGGCATGTTATTAATATCCCAGCAAAAGTCCACCCGTAGCGTGGCAAATCAGCAATCTCCCAGAGTTATTCCAAAACATTCACCAGTTCACTACTCTTCACATCCGAGTTCTCCACAAGCAGAGTTCAGATGGTTGGGTTTATTTCCCTTTTCTTCTTCCACCGAGTGCAAATTTTCTGGTTGTTTTTAGTATTCAATCCCTGCACACTTCAAACGTCTGAGAGCAACTGCTATCATCCATTCAAGTCTACAGTGATTGAATAGGATCAGCTGTAACACCCCAAAATTTGCCCTCTTATTTATCATCAACCTCGAGCGATTTACGCTTCATTCTTGCATCATTCCGCATATCATTGCATCACATTTGAAAAAAAATAAATAAATCATCATCCCTTGCATACGCAAGAGGTGTGTGGCTTGCCAAACATTGGAGTTCAAGAGAAAAATAATATCCCAAAAATAATCCAAGCTAACCAACCAAAAAGGGGAGATTTCCACATTTCCTTCCATTTCCCCCCCACATTTCCTTCCACTTTCTTTCCACACTTCCTTTCATTCTTTCCCCACTTAGTTTTCCACCTCAATTCCACTCCATTTCCCTTGGAAGCTTCCACCATGTTCTACCATCTTCTAGAGTTTTCCAAGGAATATTCCAAAGAATATTCCAAGGAATATTCCCTCTCCAACCCTAACCCTAATTAACTACCAACCCTAGCTCCATTGCTAAATCCTAACCTCATTACCAAACCATAATTTTGGATCCTAAGCCTAATTATTGGGCCCCAAACCTAAACCGTATTTAATCCATTTTTCATCCAAGCCAAAGAGGATTCACATACAATTTTCATTTCACAAATTTCTTCATTCTCTCACAATCACTTTTCCTCTCTCACTTGTCCTCCATTTTCCCTTCTTTCACTAAAGCTTTTTAAAGAAGCTCTTCAAGTTTCACATTGAAACTTGAAGATCTTGAAGCTTAGCCTCCAACCTCCATTGATTTTGTGGATTGTGGAAGAAGAGGCTACTGGTTTTTGTGAGGATTTCGGCTTATCGGAAACGCACGAAGGTTCAAGCATCATGAACGCATTTATTTTGCGGTTTCGCGATTTTCTTGGGTTTCTCTTCGATTAAGCTCTGATTTTTGCAACATTCACCGAAGCACTTCTCCGCTTCATAGGTTGGTGATCTAAATCACTTCTCCTTTAAGTTATTCTCTTCATCTCGCCATTTCGGCATTCTTTAATTGCTTTTCGTTTTCTTGCGATCGATTTCGTTTCCGATATGTGTTGCTTGCGATTTATGATTTTTAATGATTTAGAAGCTAAGGTGTAGATAATCATAGGTTCTAGCATGTGTAAATAAGCCCCAATTGAGTAGAAATTAGTGTTAGCATGTTCCTAGGTGTGTTAGGGATCATTAGAAGTGAGTTTGTGGCCAAAAGCACTTATTTCCTAACTTTTTTTCACATTCTGGTTCAGTGTTAACCGGTTAACCATTTGGTTAATCGGTTAACGCATGCGTTTTTGGCCATTTTTAGTGCTGACCAGGGTTCGTTAACGGGTTAACCGTTTGGTTACCCGGTTAACGCTGTTCATTTTTGGATTTTTAGCTTATTTTCTTGCTCAATCTTGCTTCCTAGTGCTTCTAAGGTTCATGTATGTTTAGGTATTGATTTTAGGGAATTTTTGGGTCTATTTCCAGTAGCCAATTCATTTGTTTCGAGTCGTTTCGACATGATTCCGTTCACTTTTCCATGTTTTGTGTTAAATGTGCAAATGTGATATAATTGATTCTTGATGTTGTTTTGCTACACTTTAATCGTTTGTTTCACATGTTAAGTGCTTGCTTAAATTCAATATGTGCTTCATGATTATTGTCATTGCTTGCTTGATTGATAAGGTGATTAAAGGCCATGTTGATTTTTTGTCAAAAGGGATTAAATACTTCACATGTTCATGCAAGTTTCTTGTGCTTAATTGATCATATCTTAACATGAGTTCAATTCTGATTTGTATGCCATGCATGTGTAACAATTGATGCTTGTAGTGATACTTGTTCAATCTCATGATAAAATGCTCATTTGTGCAACATGAAAAAGTATGTTTGTTCTTGATTGATCATTGTCATTTTTAATCAAATAAATGATGTAAATAAATTCACATGTTTGAGTTCATTTAGTGATGCATGTAGATTCATATTAAGTGACATTAATGTGTTGTTTATCATTCACTTTGTGCACATAAATAAAAATGATCAAATTTGTCCCATGTTTTCGTAGCTGTTTGTTAATATAGGTGTTGTAAAATACATGTGGTTTATTATGCTTGCATGTTGTATTTGACTTTCTACACCTACCTTTTCATGCTGCATGCTGGCTGTAAAAAATGGCATTTGTGTTATGTATTGTTTCCATAGCTGTTTGTGTATTAGGGGCTGTAATAGGTGCTGTATTTTTGTCCTAACTTTTTTTTAGTTCCTTTAGAATTAAAATAGAATTTTGATTGAGTCCTAGAGTCATTAGGATTTAATTAGGGTATGTTTTCCTTGTTATTTTAAATAAGAAAATGCACATTAACCTTTGTTTTGTAGAGGGGAAGATTGAGGTAAGTTTCCTTCAACATATTCTTTTACTTCCTTTATGCATTTAATTTGTATTTAATTTCCTTTACTTTTCATACTTGTGTTTGGTAGGATTTCCCCCTCTTTTGTAGAATCAACTTAACTTCTCTAGGAAGTAAGTTGCATTTTATTCTTTTCTCTTTAGGTTTAGAAAAGCCCACAAATCATTAGGACCACCTTTGAATAAATAACGAAAATTAGGATTGAGTCTTAGTCCCCTTATTTTTTTTGCCATTTGCAATTTGAGTCCTTCTTTCTCATCTCATAAAGAAAAACAATAAAACACTTAATAAAAACCGAACGTTCTTGTACGATACGAGACTTTGTTGCGGAGTACTTATACGCGTCCTGTTTCGGGGCGAGGTGTAAGTATTTACCATGATGGATAGGTCTTAGTATGAGAATGTTCACAAACAAATTCAAAACATTTCTCATAAAAGACAAAAACAAACAATAAGCGACTATCCCGTGGGAACTTCTCTTTCTCATCTCATTCACTCTGAATGCAAACTTGCGACGACTTGTCTCGCATGCAAGACGGTAAACGCACTCGTACCAGGCGAGCCTGCAACACCTGAGCATAGACATACGATGTTCCAGCGCATAAAAAACACAAGCAAATAGTTCCCGCCTGGTTAGGCGAACTACGTCGACTCTGATCCTCATTTTCCCGATGAGGTACGTAGGCAGTGGGGTAGGGCCCATTCGAGCACATTCTTTATTTTCCCTACATTTTCCCCTTATTTTCTTTCTCTTCTCTAGTTCCTTCCTCATTTCCATTCTCATCCCAGTTAGCAGTTCATTTTTTCAGCAACAATTATATTCTTTCTCACCCTTTGAAACAAACAAGCAAGCGTGGATCCCGTCGGGTACGGCAGACGGTCTGGGGTGCTAATACCTTCCCAGGTCGTAACCGACTCCCGAACCCAGATCTTTGGTTCGCAGGACCTTGTCCTTTCCTTCTTCCTTAGGTTTGTGCAGTATTACCTTTCCCATTCTTTCGGGATAAAAATTCCTGGCTGGCGACTTTACCTTTTCCGCGCCACTTTCGCGTTTGTACTAGGATGAAAATCCCAGGAGCGACAGCCATCAACATATTTCTGACTCACAACCCAGTACCTACATTACTTGGAGACATCCTACATTCTCTTCACACTCGTACTACGAAAGCGAGAGGAACTCTGATGTGCTACATACCTTTATTGTCTAGGTGGTTTATTTCTCACCTTCCTCGATCAGTGATGAAGAATGAACAAGGGTTCAGATGGTCTAAGAGGATCAGGTCACTTTCTCATTCAGACATTCATTGGTGCTCTCGATCTATGGAGAATGTTACTATCATTGACCGTTTTGGGGAATTCCCTGATGTGCCACTCCTTGCTATAAGAGGAGGAATTACCTACAACCCTTCTTTAGCACTACGTCAGTTTGGTTATGCTCGGAGTAATGGTCCTCATGACATGCTTATTCAGGGTATTGTGTTCGACTACGACAACGATCTTCAGGGTTATTATCAAAGGTTTATACGAGCTTGGAACAAGGTGAACAGGATTGACAGCAATACTTTGGAGCCAAAGTATTCTATTCCTATGGAGCCTTATCTCAGATGGGTTCGATCTCGTGCTCAGACTCTTATGATGCCATATCCTGTTGTTCTACCAGTCACTATAGAGCCTGTTGCTGAAAGAGATGTTCCTTATACCATCCTTCATCCAGACATGCCCACTGATTTGGAAGAATTGCAAAAGTCCTGGATTCAGTTGAAGGAGCAAAGGGATACTTTTGAGACTCATTTCAGAGCTGGTCAAGAAACAATTCTGGAGCTAACAAGGCAACTTCACGGGGAGCAAAACCTCAACAAGTACCTTGACGCAAAGAGGAAGCGTCCATGGGAGACTTAAAACCCCATATATTTATCTTTTGTATCTTATTGTTATTTCTTTGTAAGCCCAAGGGGAAAAACTTATATTCAGTATTTACTAATAAAATTTTGTTCTTGTTTTCTTTTAAACAAAGTTAAATCATGCGGTCCTTGAAAACATTGCATAAACATATACATACCATATCATTGCATCACAGGTTTCTTATGAATAGGTATCTTATCTTCTCGTTATTTATTTCAGCAGAAATGGCTCTCGAACAAACTGTTAAGGATCTCCAGACTCAGAATGCACAATTTCAAGAAACGATTCTGAACTTGTCTAGGGGACAAGATGAGCTGAAGGCACTTTTGACTAAGAAGAAGAAGAAGACTAGAAAATCAGTGGGCCTCATCAACCTGGGTAGAAGATTCAGAGGTCCTGTCAAGACAGAAGAAGAGGTTGAGAATCTTGAGTCTGAAAATTCTGAGAGAGAAGGAGGCAGTCTCCATGATACTGTGGAAGATTTTGATTCTGAGGAGAACTATTATCAAGATCCTACTAGTGAGGAGAAGTATAAGATGCTGGTAGACAGAATGAATGTTATGGAACTACAGAAGAATTATGGGTTTGACTTTGAAGATTTGAGTTTGATTTCTGGAGTCTCCATCCCTTTAGGTTTCAAGGTTCCTACTTTTGTGGTGTATGATGGTGTGTCTTGCCCAAAAATGCATTTAAGGTCTTATGTCAGAAGAATTCAGCCCCATACTCCTGATAAGAAGTTATGGATACATTTCTTTCAAGAGAGTTTGTCTGGATCCCAACTAGAATGGTATTATCAACTGGAAAGTACCAATATTCGCAACTGGAATGATCTTGCTGAAGCTTTCTATAAGCAGTACCAATAAAACTTTGATTTAGCACCAACTCGCATGCAACTCCAAAGCATGTCCATGGATGCCAAAGAAAGTTTCAAGGAGTATGCTCAGAAATGGAGAGATCTGGCAAGTAGAGTTCAACCCCCTTTGACTGATAGGGAATTAGTTGATATGTTCATGAATACGTTGACTGGTCCTTTCTATGGTCATCTCATTGGAAGCTCATCATATGGTTTCACTGAGCTGATAATGAATGGAGAACGTGAGGAAAGTGGGATACGAAGTGGAAAGATTCAGATAGTTGCTTCTTCAAGTATCACCAAGAAGTCCCCTCATGGGAAGAAGGAATCCAATGTTGTGTATAGCCAGCGTGGTCGTAATGATCGTAACCAATTTGTGGGAGCTATTTTGATTTCTAATCCTACACCTCCACCACAAGAGCAACAACAGAATAGTCATCCCAAGCCTAGGAGGCAATTTACCAAGCTCAATATTACATTGGCTCAGGCTTTGCAGCATATGTTGAAAGGAGAATTAATTACGTTGAACGACTAACCACAGAATATCAATACTTCCTCTTCTCGTTACAATCCTGATGCAAGGTGTGCATACCATTCTAATAGCCCTGGCCATGATACTAACAGTTGCTGGTCATTGAATAACAAAATCCAGGATATGATTGAGAATGGAGAAATTGAGTTTGACCCTCCGGAAACTCCTAATGTGATTACTGCTCCCATTCCTAAACATGAGAAGACTGTTAATGTTGTTGATGAGGTTGTTTATGTGCATACTGTGGCTGAAATAACTACTCCTCTAGCTATTGTCAAGAAGAAACTTATACAAGCCGGTTTATTTCCGGGTTGCAGGGAAGATTGTTTTTACTATGCCTATAAACCTGATAGTTGTTGGAGGCTGAGGTCAGGTATTCAACGCCTGATAGATAACTATACTATACTATTTGAAAGAACCCCTTCTATAGAGAGTCTGTGTGGAGGTCTGGCTCATGATTTGAAAATTGAAGATGTGGCTATGGTTAACAAGATTCCTGTGAAGATTACTTCCAATGGTCCAGTTAGGATCACTTCTAATGGTCTTGTGAAGATTACTGGTGAGCCAAAGATGTCTCCAATGATTATTACTACTCCTGGTCCTATCCCATACACTTCTGACAAGGTTATACCCTAGAATTATGGTTCTTATGTTTATATCCATGGTGTCAAACAAGAACCTTTGACTGATGCACCTATTATTGATGTTAATCTTGATGTGGACAATATTGCTGGATCCAGTAAGGTTACCAGGAGTGGAAGAATTTTCTCTCCAGAAGACACCTCAAAAGTTGCTGCTACTCCAGTTCATATCTCTAACTCTGGGCCAAGTACTGAGGCTCGGGGCAAAGGACCATTGGTTGAACCTATTCAAGTTGAGGCACCAGTTAGTGAAGATCTCTCTAAGCAGATGGAGGAAGTACTGAAGATCATCCGCAAGAGTGATTATGATGTTGTTGACCAATTGGGGCATACTCCCTCCAAAATCTCCATGTTATCTCTACTATTATGTTCTGAAGCCCACGCCAAGGCTTTAATCAAATTCCTGAAGACTGCTCATGTGCCACATGAAATCTCTGTGGACCAATTTGAAAATTGTGTTGCTCATCTAACTAGTGATAATGGCTTGGGTTTTAATGATGTTGATCTGACTCCTGCCGGCAGAAACCATAATAGAGCTCTGCACGTCTCCGTTTAGTGTAGGGGCACTACTTTGTCTCATGTATTGGTGGATAATGGTTCTTCATTAAATGTATTACCTAAGGAGGTTCTAGACAAACTCAATTTGAATGATGTAGTGTTAAGACCAAGTAATGTGGTGGTGAGGGCATTTGATGGTTCAAGAAGAATGGTGCATGGAGAGGTGGATCTTCCAGTCAAAGTAGGCTCTCAAGTTTTTGATTCCACTTTCTATGTGATGGATATTCGTCCTGCGTACTCCTGTTTGCTTGGGCGCCCCTGGATCCATGGGGCAGGTGCTGTGACTTCCACTTTACATCAGAAGTTGAAATATCCGGTGAAAGGAAAGATTGTCACTGTTTATGGTGAAGAAGAATACATGGTCAGTCATGTGAATACTTTTAAATATGTTGAGATGGAAGGTGAATTTGTTGAGACTCCTTGCCAGATATTTGAAGTAGTTCCTTGGGTCGTTCCTGCTACTGAAGCTCCCCCTGTTGTTAAAAGAGTTCATGTGATTACTAGAGTGCCTCCTACAATGTCCTCCCTCAAAGATGCTAGAGCTGTGGTTGAAGAAGGTTGTTGTACTATTTGGGGTTAGCTTCCTGACATCCCTTACAAGTCTGACAAGTTTGGTTTGGGTTTTACTGCAGAATCTCAGAAGGCTGTTTGTCGTGCTCGTGTTGCTCGTATCACTCATGGATGAATCATAAAAGACCAAGTCAATGTTGTGGAAGATTATGATGAAGGTTACAACCTAGAAGAATGGATTTTTCCTACCATGGGGGATGGACTCAACAATTGGAAGGCTGAAGACATTATTATTATCTCCTTTAGTCAGGAGTAAATGCTATTTCATTTTTCTAAATTTATTTTTGTAACTTTGAACAACTAAATACTTTTAAGCCTTGTGCCTTGCCCGGGGCACAATGGTATGCTTATTAGGGTTGTCATTTCATTTGCATATTTTCATTCAATAAAATCAATGAACATTTCTTGCTTTCGTAAATATTGTGCTCTTTGTCTTTCTTTTACTTTTATAAAAAAAAAAGCTATGTGTTCTTACACACACCCACGTCACTAAATGCATATATTCATCCACTCTGGATCCTATTGATAACAATTCTGCTATTGCCAATTATGACTTCGAAAATCCGATCTATCAAGCCGAGGATGGAAAGGAGGAAGATTGTGAAGTACCTATAGAGTTGGCTAGATTACTACAGCAAGAAGAGAAAACTATACAACCACATGAGGAACCAATTGAAGTCGTGAACTGAGGATCCGAGGAAAACAGGAAAGAAATCAAGATAGGTGCTGAGTTGGAAGATGATGTTAAGAACAAGTTGATTCAGATGTTACGTGACTATGTGGAAATTTTTGCTTGGTCTTATGTAGATATGCCAGGGTTGGATACAGATATTATGGTTCACCGTCTACCAGTGAAAGAGGATTGTCGCCCAATAAAACAGAAAGTTCGTCGTATGCGTCCTGATATGTCAGAAAAGATTAAGGTAGAGGTGATGAAATAATTCAATGCAGGGTTTTTAGCTGTTACTTCTTATCCACAATGGGTTGCAAACGTGGTGCCGGTGCCTAAGAAAGATGGTAAAGTACACATGTGTGTAGATTATAGGGATTTGAATAGTGCCAGCCCTAAAGATGATTTTCCACTTCCACATATTGATGTTCTGGTAGACAACACTGCTCAACATAAGGTATTCTCTTTTATGGATGGTTTCTCTGGGTATAATCAGATTAAGATGGCACCTGAAGATATGGAGAAGACTACATTTGTTACACAATGGGGAACTTTCTGCTATAAGGTAATGACATTTGGTTTGAATAATGCTGGGGCAACATATCAGCGTGCTATGATAGCTTTGTTCCATGATATGATTCATCATGAGATAGAGGTATATGTGGATGATATGATAGCCAGATCTCAGAATGAAGAAGAGCACCTTGATCACCTGCACAAGTTGTTTGAGAGGTTGAAGAAATACAAGTTGAGGTTAAATCCAAACAAATGTACTTTCGGAGTTAGATCTGGTAAACTTCTGGGTTTTATTGTTAGTGGTAAAGGTATTGAAGTAGATCCTGCAAAGGTAAAAGCTATACAAGGGATGCCTGCTCCTCGTACTGAGAAAGAAGTTAGAGGTTTCCTGGGACGACTGAATTACATTGCAAGATTTATTTTCCAGTTGACTGCTACTTGTGAACCGATCTTCAAGTTGTTGAAGAAATATCAAGTATTGGAATGGAATGATGAATGCCAGGCAGCTTTTGATGAAATCAAAAGGTACCTACAGGAACCTCATATATTGATGCCACCAGTTGAAGGAAGACCCTTGATTATGTATTTGACAGTATTGGATAACTTAATGGGGTGTGTGTTGGGGCAACATGACGATTCTAGTCGAAAAGAGCAGGCAATATACTACCTTAGCAAAAAGTTTACCGACTGTGAAACAAGATACTCACTGCTCGAGAAAACTTGTTGCGCTTTGGCATGGGCTGCTCGCCGACTAAGACAGTATATGTTGACTCATACCACTTTATTGATTTCAAAAATGGATCCAATCAAGTATATATTTGAGAAACCTGCTCTCTCCGGACGAATAGAAAGATGGCAAATGATCTTGACAGAATATGACATACAGTATACTACTTAGAAAGCAATCAAAGGAAGTGTAGTAGCTGACCATTTGGCTCATCAAGTAGTGGATGATTATCAATCTATGAATTTTGAGTTTCCAGATGAGGATATTATGATTGTTACTAAAGAACCTAGACAATATGAAGGACCTGGACAAGGATCCCGATGGACTTGGTTTTTGATGGAGCTTCTAATGCGCTTGGTAATGGTGTTGGTGTTGTGATTATCTCTCCTAAAGGTTGTTATACACCAGTTACTGCAAAGCTTTGTTTTAAATGTACCAATAATATGGTTGAGTATGAAGCGTGCATCATGGGTATCAAGGTTGCTATTGAAATGAAGATCCAATTTTTGGATGTATATAGGGATTCAGCCCTAGTAGTCAATCAAGTTAAAGGAGATTGGGACACCAGGCATCCTAATCTTATCCCGTACAGAGAGCATGTGTTATCTTTGATCCCGTAATTTGAAGATATTACCTTTGGACATATTCCACGAGAAGAGAATCAGTTGGCAGATGCATTAGCTACCATGGAATCTATGTTTGAAATCAGTTAGGATGATGAAGCTCCGAGAATTACTATTGATCGGTTTGATAAACCTGCATACTTCAATGAAGTGGGTATTGAAGGAGTAGAAGAAAAGCCTTGGTTCCATGAAGTGAAGAGGTATCTTGAAATTCAGGAGTTCCCTGAAGGGGCATCTGTCAATGATAAGAAGTTTCTGAGGAGGTTTTCTGCTAAATTCTTCCTGAGTAATGGAGTTTTGTACAAGCGCAACCACGATTTAACTTTGCTTCGCTGTGTGGATAAGAAAGAAGCAGTAGAGATTATGGAAGACATGCATGATGGGATCTTTGGTACTCATTCTAGTGGGCATACAATGGCTAAGAAGATTCTGAGAGCAGGTTATTATTGGTCTAGCAGGGAAGCTGACTGCTATCAACACTCCAAAACTTGTCACAAATGCCAGATTTATGCTGATAAAGTTCACGTGCCTCCAGTTCCGCTGAATGTTCTAACTGCTCCATGGCCTTTTGTGTAAACACCCCAAATTTGCCCTCACCCATTCATACCATGGCTTGTGATCATTTCATATGCATAAACACAATCATAACATCTCATACCACATTTTTGATTCACTGCATTGGTTCTAAGTCATCTGCATCTAGGGTTTGTGATCTGAGCAATCCAAGAGCTTCTTGAGCCCCTCCAAAAGTCATCAATCACTTCAAAGGGGTCTATGTATGTTCAAGCATCATATTATATCCTCTCAAAGTCAAGAATGCCAAAGAGTCACAAGAACTGGGATTGGTATGGAAGCAGAGCCAGGCTTGACTGCACAGTTGACCTAAAATTAGGGTTTTGGTTTCAGAGGCCATAACTCCAAATGTTTTGGTCATTCTTGTTCCTATTGGTCTCTATATGGTATAGGGAGTGTGCATATCAATTTTCATGAAGAAATTCCATGGGGAAGTCATCTGATCAAGAGTTGACTTTCTGGACAAGTCAGTGCAAAATCAGGGCATCTGAGGCCCCCAATGACCCAACCAAGGGGTGATCTTCATCATTTTGAGTGTATATGATCTTTATTTGATCATAGAAGAAGGTTTAAGTTCACAAAATTCAAGAATTACAAGTTTTTGCAAAGTTGACTTTTTAGGGCATGGTTGACTTTTAATGAAATGTCATTTTATGCAAATTTTTCAACCCTTGCTTTTTGATCCAAAAATGCTTCAAATGGAAAAACTTTGGTCATGAAAGTTGTAGATTAGATCTTTCCCTTTTCAAAAAGTACAAGAACATGACCTAATTCATTTTGGATCAAAAGTTATGGTGTGTCAAAGTTGGCAAAAATCACTAATTTTCAAAATATGCACCAAATGGAAAACTTGCAAAAACTTTGTACCAAGGCATTTGTGACTTCTAGTTCATGTCTAACCAATATGCAAGCATCATACAAGTTCTAAAAATCAGATTTGAACCAAAAGATCACATGTTTCATGGTTTGTGAAGCAAGGTATTTCCATGTGAACCAAGAGTGAGCAAGTTGCAAAACCATCATCACACTTCCATCCACTTGTTGCCTTGGCTGCTGAACCAGCCCTAGCCTTTCCCCTCACCATGCTGCGCCAGCCCACACCCTTGTACTTGGCTAGAAGTTGCCCATGCTTTCTCTTACACAAGAGTGGACTTTTTGCAAAAGCTAGCACACCTATCACAAAAGGCCAAGTCACATCATCTGACCAATAAGATTTGTTTATGTGGATCAAATGCCAGCCATTTCACATAACAAGCAAGCCTGAAACAAGCCCTAAGACCACATTCCCATTTTCACTCCCTCAAGCAAAAGTCTTCGAATCTCATTCCACAGGCCATAAACACTCAAACAGACTCCACTAATCATCTCACCATGCCTCACTGAACCCAAACCAGTAAGACATAAGCCTGAAACAAGCAAGAACTGAACTCTCCCATTTTTCACTCTCAAAGCCAAAGTCTTCGAATCTCATTCCACAGGCCACAAACACTTGAATAAACTTCACAAACCTTCTCAAATCATCATCCTGATCACAAAGAACCCCTCACCCTTGCCTGAAACTGCCTGAATCACAAACACTATTCTCACCTGAGCTTGAACAGAACCTGTTCAAACTCTCAAACCAGCCAACATAAATCTTTTCTAAGCATCAAGGGATCATCTAAGGACCAAAGGGAGTGGCTTGCATCAAAGAAAGGGGTCAGAAAGTTGCAAGATTGAAAGCTTCGAAACTCAGGTAGCTCAAGAACTTTTTTTTCCAGAAATGATTTTTAAAGTTCTAAAGTTGTTCTACATGCTTTCCTGATCATGAATGTGTCTTTAGTTTTGAAAATGGTGGAGAGATGAGAGTTTAATCAGTCTCTGAAACTTTTTGCCCTAGAACTAGATTGATTCGATTCAGCCATTTTAGGAGTGATAAATTTGTTTTGATTGGGGGTTTTGATTCGTGAGTGAGTGGGGATCATTTCTGTTTAACTAGATTTCATTTTAGACGCGTGTGGAGAGAGTTGGTGTTTTGGAGTGAACGGAGAAGATGACCGGAACACTGTTCCGGTCACCTGAGGGTAATTAACGGCAGGATTAGGGCATAAGCATTAATTAGCTGATTTTGAATTTTGGCCGTAGGATCTGGCGCCAAGTCAACACGCGCGCGTTTTAGTTTGAATCTGGTCCCTAGGATTTGATTACTTTTCTTTTTTTCAGTTTAAAATTCATTTTATTTTCATATCATTTCATTTCTTTTATACAATTTATTAAAAATAGCAAAAACCATTTAAAAATTATGAAATTTTTTACCAAGAGTTTCATTAATTTTTAAAACACAAAAATATTTTTATTTTCATTTTTAGCATTAAAAAAAGTATTTTTAAATATTTAAAAGTTTATTTTTAATTGATTAATGAAAATTAATTTATTAAAAATACTTTTAGGTACTTAAAAATCACCAAAAAATTCATGAAGCATTTAAAAACATTTAGAAACATTGTCCAACCTTCAAACCAAATTTATTTTTTGATCTTGATGCATTTTGAGAATTTTTCATTGAATTAAAATCATTTTTATGCATTATTTTGATCCAAACTTCCAAAAATCATTTCTGCCTAACCCTAAAGAGTTGGACCTTGATTCTTTTTGCATTGCATTGTGTTTAGCATGTAGTTTGTGAGATTAAATGGCCTTGATTTGATCTTTCATTTTCAATTTGTTTGGTAATTTTCTTGTTAAGGAACCCTAAAACCCTAGAAAACTTAGAAAAATCATAACTTGAAATTGGTTAGGAGTTGAGACCTCTCCTTTGGGCAGTGGGTTAGTATAGGATTAGGGATCCTTTGAGTGCATTTTCAAATTTTTGTAATGTTGTTTGCTTCTGATTTTGGTTTTTGTTTGTTGCATTGTTCATAAACCCTAATTTGGGCTTCCATATGCATCCATCTTGCATTTTCTTACATAACATGACTTGCCATGACATTCCATGCCTCCATGTGATTCATTTAACATCATAAGACATATTGAAAGCATGTTTGATCATTGCATCTTGCATTTGCCATGTTGTATGCCATATGCATCTCATAACTTTTCATGTATGTTCATGTGTCTTAACTTGCTTCATTTGCACTCATAAGCTTGTATGATCATCCACATGTGTTGTTTCTGGTTTGTAGCATCCCATAGCATCATTAACATCATGCATGTGCTTCTGGTTTGGTTTTTTATCATGCCATTTCATCTCATTTTGCATTGCATTGCATTTTCTTTTCTAACCTTTCAGGTGGTAAGTGACTTTGAGAAGTGAATTTGCCTTCACTTCTCATAACTTCTCTTCATCTCTCTCTTGCATCCATGCTGAATTTTTATATGTGTTTGAGTTTGAGCTTGCTCATTCCTCTTCTTCTTACTTTCTTTCTTCAAGTGACTTGACTTCTTAAGTGAAGCAAGTTACTTTGCTTCTCTTGATCCTTTCATCTGCTTCCTGGTGGTTCCATTGAAGATCTTTTCTTGAAAACCTCACAAACCCTAGGAACAACCAAGCATGACAATGATTAGGGTTTTGATTAGTCCCCCCTCTTAGTTTTACCTTTGAGTCTCTTTGAGTCTTCTCTTCTCATCTCATAATCAGAGACTAAACCCTAAAGGCTTTAAGGCTTTGTGATTAAGCTTATGCCTGCATCCTTCTCTTAGGATGGAGTGTATAACTTTAATCCTAAGTGTTAAACCCTTAATGTGTTTAAATATCTTAATCAATTCACTTAATAATCATCAAGACACCACACTTGTAACTTGGGCCTTGCATTAGGGTTCTAATTCTTCCTTAATTGGTTAAGAAGGACTAACCCTAGTGTTAATGGACAAGTCCCCCTCAAGTTGTCTTACAAACCATAAAAATCACTTCATCATCTTATCATTAAATAAAATCCACTTAATCAAAGGCTTGTTTTGTCATGAGTTTAATCCCTAATCATGGATTAAGTTAAGGAGCTTTCCTCAGCTTAAACATTCTCATCTATTATCCTTCTATTAGGATGGTGTAATGAGTCTGTTTAATCCTTGATTATGGCTTAACCTCATTACCTAACACTAAACAAAAACCACAAAAACATCTAAATAATCACAAGTAGGTTAATGATCTTAACCCTACATCAAAGGTGATTAAGTGTGAGAATCTGACTTCACACTTAAGGTATTCTCATTACCCCTAATCAGAGGGAAGATGTGATGAGTTTACTAACCCGTTGGTTTAGGCTTAAGCTCATTAACTTATGACAAACCTCAAAAAGCAATAAAAGACTGAAAACATCAAAAACAAACAATAATCATCTCCTTCGGGATTCTTTTCTCATCACCTTCACTCACAAACGAGAGCTCGCTTCTTCCGTCTAATGCAAGACAGTTTGCACCTGAGCCAGACAGGTCATACACTTGAGCATAGACAAGTAAGCAGTTCATAAGTCAATTCATCTTTCAGTCTCTTTGGGTCGAACTACGGTGTTCTGACTTCCTCATTGCACGAGAGGATACGTAGGCATAACTTAACGGTTATCGAACAAAAGTCTCTGTATATTCCCCCTCTTCCAGCATCATTCTCTTAGCCTCATGATCATGAGCATTTCACTCTTATCCTTACACTGACACTTCACTTATATACTTCACTTTTCTCTTACACTGACACCTGTACATTTTGTTTTCCAGCTCTTTTACACACAAATTGCACTGACACTACCCCTTTAAAACACAAATCTTTTAAGCGTGGATCCCGTCGAGTACGACGGACAATCTGGGTGCTAATACCTTCCCAGGTTGTAACCAACCCCCTTTCTCAGTCTCTCTGGTTCGCGACCGTCTTATCCATCTCTTTCCAGGCCTATGCAGCATTGCCTTTCCTCCAGGATAAAAATGCCTAGCTGGCGACTCTATTCATCTCCAGTGAGTTCACGGCTGTGTGTTCTCACTGTCCCTCTCGCCGACCGTTCGCGTCTGTACCTTTATCTGGGCTGGTCCCACTTATCGGGAGCGACAGCTTGGCGACTCTGCTGGGGACCCTTATACTGCAACCAGGGCTTCTGGTTCTTTCTTTGGGTTCCTCCTAGCGCTTGTTTGGTTTGTGTTTATTGGGGTGTTATGTGTTTATTTGTGTTTGTATATTTGTATTTATTTTTGCTTTATGTACAGTTGTTTATTTGCTTTATTTATAGCTTTACATATATCATACTGTCATGCTGTCTGGCTGGATCTGGTTTTGCTTTGGTGGGTGGGGTTTCATTGAGAGTTAAGGTCCTATACCTGGGACCTGAGTGACACCTAGGCTAGAGTGGTTCATATTCTTTCCCATTCCATCTCGGTCTGGTGCGGGAATATGAAACACAGTTCAGATATGGGTTTCTTCTTGAGAACTCTGTGTTGCAGATTTCCTGCAATGCTAGGGCTATCTGGGAAGCCTGCTAAGTCTGGATGACCTTTTAGTATTGACCTTCAGAAACTGAGGTGAATTAGAGGAGGAACTTTTATGGTTATTGTAAACACTGTACCTCCGGGTTGGAAGTGTTTACACTTCTCATAACTGATCCAAGTCTGAGGATCCTTGATTTAGAACACCACCTGTGAGGGGGTTGGGCTGTTTACAGGTTTGCAGGTACCCTTGGCCTCAACATACCCTGTTACTTTGATGTGATTAAGAATACTCCATGTTGGAACAGTTCTTGTGATTCTAAACCCTGGACACGTGGCTCTTTATTTGAGCCCCCCACCTTGGTTACTGGACCTATAGACCTCCATCTGGTTTTCTTGAATACCTGGACTTATATCAGAGCACTTGATCAGATCCAGCTCAGTCACAAACCCTTGCATATCATTTGCATACATAATCATTGCATCATTTTGACATTTGCTTATTTGTGTTTCAGGGTATCCATTTTCATTTTTGGCTTGGTTTTGACCCCATCATCAGTATAGACCTATCCTCATCAGCATCTGCTTCATCTATCAGCTATCTGCTTCAGTCACCTGCATCAGCCAGTCAGTGGCCCATCCTTCAGTGTTGTCATCAGCACTTGTCTCTACTCATCCTCAACATCATGGCACCTAAAAAGAGTAACATCACCTACCACTTCTTCCAGCCAGAGCTAGCTGACATCAGGAGGATTCAGACCCTGATTACTCCAGACCATATACCACTGTTCAGGGAACACTATGGAGATATACTTGATGTGGTTATGGATTTGGACCCTTCACAGAGAAGCCTGATCCATACTTGCCTTCAGTTTTATGATCCCCCATTGAGATGTTTCACTTTTCAGGACTTTCAGCTGGGCCCTTTATTGGAAGAATACTCATCATTGGTTGGTATACCTATCAGGGGTGGAGTCCCTTTCAACCCTGAGATGGTCTTTCCTGGTAATGAAGAGGTAGCAAAGGCCTTGCATCTGGAATCAGTTCTGATTGGGCAGCATATGACTTCTAAGGCTGGAATCCCTGACTTGAATCTGGATTTCTTGATCTCTCAAGCTACCCTGAAAGCTTCTGTGGGAGAGTGGAAAGCAGTCTGTGCTTTATTGGCCCTGAGCACATATGGGATCATATTATTTGCATGAGCCTCGATTCATTAGCAAGAATGCAATCCACCTTTTCATCCTGAAGAACCCAGTGCCCACTTTATTGGGGGATTTTCACTATTTAGTGCATCAGAGGAATGAAAAGCAGAGGGGAAGATTAGTGAGGTGCTGTGCTCCTTTGTTCCATACTTGGCTTCTCAGGCATTTACCCAAGACAGATGCATTTTTGAACCCTCATCAGCAGAGAAACTAGGCTAGAAGACTCACTGCCCTGACTTCAGCTGATATCAGGTGGTGCACTCAAAGCACAAAGGGCAGGGACATCATCACCAGCTGTGGGCATTTTCCCAATGTGCCCCTGATAGGAGTTAAGGGTAGTATTAATTACAATCCTCTGCTGCTCAAGAGGCAACTGGGCTATGCACTGGTCCACACTCCTAAGGCACAAGACTTGGCTGAAACTCTTTATTGTGAGAACAAGCCTAATCTGGCTATTGTTAGGCAGGCAGCCTGGGCCTGGGACAATGTTCAAACCAAGGGAGTAACCATTCTGGGAAAGTGCAACAATGTAGCATCAGCACAATACTATGAATGGTCCCATGCCAGGGCTCAATTCTCTGGAATGCCCTTTACCATGGAGGATATGCCTGGACCATCCTCAACACCACCCCCTGCCACTGTCAGTCTGGAGGAGTTTGAGGGTTTGAAAGAGAGAAATGAGAAGTTGACTCAGGCTTTGCAGAAGACCCTCCGGGAGAGGAGTGATGGTAGGATGGATATTGAGAGGTTGGAGAAGTTGAGAGTGGAGCATCTGGCTAAAATTGAGAAATCTGAGGATTACATTAAGAAGTCTAGGGCTGGAGAACAAATTCTAAAGAATGCTTGCAAGGAAGCCCAGTTCCAGAAAGCCAGGACTGACTTGTATCTGAAGGAGAGTCAAGCTAGGTGGGTCAGGATCACCGAGGCTCGTACTCTGGAGGATAAGAGGGTCCAAGACAAGATAGAGCAGCTGGAAGCTAGTGCAAAAGAGCAGCAGGAAGCCCTGGCAGCAGCCCAGAGGGAAATATCAGAGCTGAAGATCAAAGCTGGAGTGAAGAGGTCAAAGGACCAAAGTCAGCACAAGAAGCTAACCACAGCTGTTACTACCCGGAATCTCCTCATCAGGAATCTCACGGAGCGTCCAGCTGATCCTGTGACCGAAGCACTTCTCAAGGAAGTTCGGGAGGATGAGTTTGGTCTTGGTGTTTGACTATTTGCTTGTTGTTGCTTTCATTCCATGTACTTTTATTTTCTTGTAATGTATTTTGACCCCTCAGAGGGCTTGTATTTGTAAACAAACTATGTACTATTTTGTAATACATGTATCAGTTTGTTCCATCCAAGTTTACTTCAAAAGCAACATCAACAGCATCTTCAAGGGTCTGGAAGGGTCAAAACTGAATGCCAAGCCGGATACCTTGAAAACAAATAAGCATACTGCATTGCATGCTGACCTTTTGTTTTGTTTTGCAGGTCTTTGTTTTATTGTTACTAACTCTGTTGTGATGTTCAGGAACTATTGCTCGACGCCGGGTATTTCCCCTCAACCGTCTGCACCGATATCCAACCCGTAACAACCTTCCGGGCATACAAATGGATCAGGTACAATAGGACCTTGCAGAGGTTAGAAATCAAATGGCAAACGAAATATTGGAAATGAGAACCCAGATGACTCAATTTATGGAAGTGATGAACAACATGGCTCAGAGCCAAGAAAGATTGAGAGCCATGGTGGAAAGGCAGAATCAAGAAGATCCGCACATAGGGACTGCTGGCATAAGCAACAACGAGAGGGTCCAACCTCATGTCAACCCCCCTGTATTTGGACCCCATCTTCATCCGGAGATCAACATTCCTGCAAATGTTCAAGGGACTGCCACTGCGGGCAGGGTACTGCAAGAAGACCCCCAGGAGGATCAGTTTACAGTAATGGGTGCTGGGGAAGAAGCTTATGACAGAAGGCTGGATGAGATAGCTGAGAAATTAAGATCCTTAGAGTCTCAAAACTCTTTGGGTTTCGATGTTATGGACATGGGCTTGGTAGACGGGGTCAGGATCCCCCATAAGTTTAAGCCTCCTTGTTTTGAAAAGTACAACGGGACTTCATGCCCCCGGACCCACTTACAATCATTTCTGGGGAGGCTGAAGGCCTATACCATGGACGAGAAGCTCTGGATGTTTTATTTCGAGGATAGCTTAACTGGAGCGTCAAGAGAATGGTACTCTCATCTGACAAGAGTAACTATCAGGTGTTGGAAGGACCTGGCAGAGGCCTTTATCAGACAGTATCAGTACAACTTAGATATGGCACCCAACAGGACCCTCCTAATGGGAATGTCACAGTCGTCAAGGGAAAGTTTCCGAGAATATGCCCAGAGATGGAGGCAATTGGCTGCTGCTGTTCAGCCGCCTATGTCAGAGAGGGAAATGGCAGATATGTTTATGAACACCCTCCAAGGAACATATATTGACAGGCTAGCTGCTTTCTCTTCCACTAGCTTTGCAGATGTTGTCATAGCTGGAGAGAGAATTGAGAGCCTGTTGAAGATGGGCAAGATTTCTGACAACGGTGCTAGCTCGTCCAGCAATGCAAGGAAGCCTTTTGCAGGCCCAAGAAGAACTGGCGAGACCAATGCCATCCACACCAACAGGGGCAGACCCCAGTATGTTCACAGGTCTGTGGCAGCAGTCACCATTCCCACTCCAGCTAATCCGCAACCAGCTTATCAAACTCCGCAGCAAAATTATCAGCAACAACCTCAGTACCATCAGCAAGCTCAATATCCCCCAAGAAACTACAACTACACCAACAACAACAATCAGCAAAGGCCATTCCAACAGAGACCCTCTCAGGCCAATAGGGTGATCGATCCGATCCCTATGCCCTATGCAACACTATTGCCACAACTCCTGAAACTCAACCTAGTTGAGCTAAGGACGTTGGCACCTCCAGATCCTAATAGTCTACCCAGGAATTATGACTCCAACGCCAGATGTGCTTTTCACTCAAATGCACCTGGCCACAGTACAGAAAAGTGCAGAGCCTTGCACATGAAGGTACAAGACCTGGTGGACTCTAAGGCCCTGAATTTCGCACCACCACCCAATGTTAACAAAAACCCTATGCCACATCACGGAGGTCCCAGAATCAATGCTATTGAAGAAGACAAGCCGTCTTATTTAATAACCAGTGTGGGTCAGATTCGGACACCGTTGGTAGAGATTAAGGCTCAGCTCCTCGAATGTCAAATGTTCCCGGGGTGTGAGTTAGGGTGTGCTTACTGCAATATTTCGGTAAATGGGTGCGATAACTTGAGGAATGGCATAGATGGTCTCATTCAGAGTGGCCAACTTCAAATCACCACCTCATTTCCTACAAATCCAGCAATCTCATCAGCAACAATTCCAGTATCTCCTACAACTGCAACAACCATTGTTCCCGACAACTCTTCGGCTTCATCAACAAATGCTTCATCTGTCATTTCAACTGACCAGATATCAGCAAACATTCCTTCTACAACTTCAGCACCACTCCATTTTGAAACTCCTACAACAACAACACCCATCCTTCCGACAATGTCTCCTACAACATCAGCAACAAACCATGAAGATGTCTCAACAGTTACGATTTATTACGATCCAGAAAATAATTCTGCCTACAACTCACAAAGTGCTACTCCCACCAGAGCACCAGTCACGATATATTACGATCCACAGACCATCACAATTCCTTCCGCAGCTGCAATCAGTCCAGTCACCATCACAATGCCTGGGCCAGTACCTTATGAAAGCAGTAATGCCATCCCCTGGCATTACGGCTCTGATTTATACTGCGAAGGACAAAAAATCACTTTTGAATCATCAACCCCTGCACCACAAATAGACAATGTGGGAGGAGGCGGAGGCTTCACTCGAAGCGGACGTCTCTTTGCTCCACAAATTCAGAGACCCACTGCCGAAGCAGAAGCTGCTGCCAAGGCAAAAGGGAAAAGTTTGGTGCAGGAAGAGCAGATTGTTAAAGAAGCTTTGAAAACGCCCTTCGATCAAGAGGTTGATGAGTTCATGTGAATCATCAAGAAAAGTGATTACAAGATAGTGGATCAGCTTCATCAGACGCCTTCCAAGATCTCTATCCTATCATTGCTCATGTGCTCCGAAGCCCATCGGAATGCACTACTAAAAGTTTTGCACGCAGCTTATGTGCCCGAAGAGATCACCGTCAATCAGTTGGAAGCTGTAGTTGGAAATGTTAATGCTAGTCATGGACTAGGGTTCACCAACACTGACTTGACTACGGAAGGCCGCAACCATAACAAGGCTTTGCACATAACCATGGAATGTAAAGGTGCAGTCCTTTCCCATGTGCTGGTAGACACGGGGTCATCCCTCAATGTCTTACCTAAAAAAGCCCTTGTGAAGCTAGAGTATGACGGATTGGCATTGCGACCCAGCAACCTGGTGGTGAGAGCCTTTGATGGTTCTAAGAGATCGGTTCTGGGTGAGATTGAGTTGCCCATAACGATTGGCCCACAAACTTTCAAAACGACCTTCTACGTGATGGATATACAGCCTGCCTACAGCTGTCTATTGGGTAGGCCATGGATTCACGCCGCTGGCGCCGTGACCTCAACCCTTCACTAGAAGTTAAAATTCGAGTGGGAGGGTCAAGTCGTTACTATCTGTGGAGAGGAGGATATTTTTGTCAGCCATCTGGCTACCTACAAATATATTGAGATGGATGGGGAGATCCATGAAACAATGAGCCAAGGTTTCGAAGCCTTGAACATAAATGAAACATCTGCTGTACCTGGAACCTCAATGACATCATATCAACAAGCCCGGAAGGTTGTTGAAGAAGGAAGTGCCCAAGGCTGGGGCAAACTGTTACCTGTGGAGAAGAAAGAGGATAGATTTGGGTTGGGTTACAAACCAACTCAACAAGATCAAGCAGAGGCTGCTAAGGAGCCCAACTTTGTTAGTGGGGGAATGCTCACCCCTGATGCTGTCAAAAATTTGGAAGACGAGGATGAAGGCGACCGCAACCTGGAAAGCTGGATTCGTCCAAAGATCCCGGGGAGCAGTATCTCGAACTGGTCTTCCCAGGAAATTATAAGAGTTACTCATGCAGAGTAATTATTATTTCCTGTATTTTATAGCATGCATCAAAGTCTTGCATCTTGCCCAAGATGACAAGACTCATTTTGTAATCGGGCCATCTGTACTTTTTGTGCAACAAGATTAATCAATGAAATATCAGACATCTTTTTGCAAACGAGTCTTTTTTCCTTTCCGCTCACTGTTTTTCCATTTTTCTTTTTGTACAAAAAATAAATGGCAATGTTTTCAAAATGACAACTTTATTTTACTTTTCTAAACAAGATTAAAATCAATCACTAAAATGAACAAACTGAACCCTTGCAGAGAATGCCTTCCAGACAGCACCGACAACAGCACGGCTATGACTTCGTATGACTTTGACAATCCAATCAATCAAGCTGATGAAGGGGTTGAAGAAGAATATGAGCTTCCTGAAGAGCTAGCTAGGTTGTTAAGACAAGAGGAAAAGGTTATTACTCCTCACCAGGAGGAGGTTGAAACGATCAATCTTGGTACATATGAAGACGTGAAAGAAGTTAAAATCGGGGCCTGCTTACAAGACTCAGTGAAGAGACAACTGGTTGGCCTGCTTCAAGAGTATGTGGATGTGTTTGCTTGGTCTTATCAAGATATGCCAGGTTTGGACACCGACATTGTTGTGCACAGGCTGCCTTTAAGAGAAGAATGCCCGCCGGTTAAACAGAAGCTGCGCCGTACTCGCCCAGATATGGCAATGAAAATCAAAGAAGAGGTACAGAAGCAGTGGGACGCCGGCTTCCTTGCTGTAACTAGCTATCCGCCGTGGGTTGCTAATATTGTACCTGTGCCTTAGAAAGACGGCAAAGTAAGGATGTGTGTTGACTACCGGGATCTGAATAGAGCCAACCCGAAAGATGACTTCCCATTACCTCACATCGATGTATTGGTGGATAACACGGCTCAGTTTTCGGTATTCTCCTTCATGGATGGATTTTCAGGATACAATCAGATCAAGATGTCTCCTGAAGACATGGAAAAGACAACCTTCATCACACCCTGGGGCACGTTCTGTTACAAGGTGATGCCATTCGGATTGAAGAATGCTGGTGCAACATATCAACGGGCTATGGTGACATTACTCCACGATATGATCCATAAAGAAATTGAATGTTATGTGGATGACATGATTGCCAAGTCCCTCACTGAAGAAGAACACCTGGTAAATCTGCTAAAGCTATTCAAGCGTCTGAGGAAGTACCAACTAAAGTTGAACCCCAACAAGTGCACATTCGGGGTGCGATCTGGTAAGCTGCTGGGTTTTATTGTGAGCGAGAAAGGGATTGAAGTTGACCCTGATAAAGTTAAAGCCATTCAAGAAATGCCTGCACCGAAGTCAGAAAAAGAAGTTCGAGGGTTTCTAGGAAGATTGAACTACATCTCAAGGTTCATATCTCACCTTACAGCAACCTGTGAACCTTTGTTCAAATTGTTGAGAAAAGAACAAACGGTCAGGTGGAACGAAGACTGTCAGAAGGCTTTTGACAAGATCAAAGAGTACTTGCAAGAACCTCCAATACTTATGCCTCCAGTTGAAGGAAGACCTCTGATCATGTACTTGACAGTATTAGAAGAGTCAATGGGGTGTGTGCTGGGCCAGCATGACGAGTCTGGTCGAAAAGAGTATGCAATATACTACCTAAGCAAAAAGTTTACCGACTGTGAACAACGTTATTCACTGCTCGAGAAAACTTGTTGTGCTTTAGCGTGGGCTGCTCGCCGGCTAAGACAGTATATGCTGACCCACACTACTTTGTTGATCTCTAAGATGGATCCAGTTAAGTACATATTTGAGAAGCCAGCTCTTACCGGACGGGTTGCAAGATGGCAAATGATCCTTACAGAGTATGACATCCAGTACACTTCTCAGAAAGCCATCAAGGGCAGTGTATTGTCTGAATATCTTGCTGAGCAACCTATTGATGATTACCAGCCTATGAGATTTGACTTCCCTGATGAAGACATCATGTTCATAAAAGCAAAAGACCATGAAGAGCCTGTTCACACTGAAGGGCCCGACCCGGAAGAAGAATGGACTATGATGTTTGACGGGGCTGTTAACATGAATGGTCGTGGTGTTGGTGCAGTACTCATTACACCCAAAGGAGTTCACATGCCTTTCTCGGCAAAACTCACTTTTAACTGCACTAACAACGAAGCTGAATACGAAGCTTGCATTATGGGTCTTGAGGAAGCCATTGACCTCAGGATCAAGACATTGACTGTATTCGGAGATTCAGCTCTGGTAATCAATCAAACCAACGGCAAATGGTACACCCACCAGGATCATCTGATACCTTACAGGGATTATACAAGGAGGTTATTGACTTTCTTTACAACAGTCAAGCTTGAGTATATCCCTCGGGACGAGAATCAGTTTGCAGATGCTCTGGCTACCATTTCGTCCATGATCGAAGTTCAAGCTGCCAACTTTGTACCTCAGATCTCAGTGTCCAGACTTGACAGGCCAGCATATGTATTTGCAGCAGATGCTGTCAAAGAAGATAAGCCTTGGTTCCATGACATTAAGAGCTTCTTGGAGGATCAAACATACCCGCCTGGGGCATCTTCCAATGATAAGAAGACTTTGAGAAGGCTTGCTGGCAGTTTCTTCCTGAATACTGATGGTTCTCTATACAAAAGGAACTTTGATATGGTACTCCTCAGATGCGTTGATAAGACAGAAGCAGACTTGTTGATGCATGAAGTGCACGAAGGATCCTTTGGTACCCATGCTGGAGGGCATGCCATGGCTAAAAAGTTGCTAAGATCAGGCTATTACTGGATCACAATGGATGCCGACTGTTGTGCCTATGCCAGAAAATGCCATAAATGCCAGATTTATGCGGATAAGGTGCATGTGCCTCCCAATCCTCTGAATGTGATGTCTTCACCCTGGCCCTTTGCTATGTGGGGCATTGACATGATTGGTAAGATTGAGCCAACCGCTTCGAATGGCCACAGATTCATCTTGGTCGCCATTAACTATTTCACCAAGTGGGTTGAAGCAGCTTCCTATGCCAATGTTACAAGACAAGTGGTAGCCAGATTTCTGAAGAGAGATATCATCTGTCGATACGGAGTTCCCGAGCGAATCATTACTGATAATGGTTCCAACTTAAACAACAAGATGATGGCTGAGTTATGCCGGGACTTCAAGATCCAACACCACAATTCTTCTCCTTACAGGCCAAAGATGAACGGCGCTGTTGAGGCAGCAAATAAAAATATCAAGAAGATTGTGCAGAAGATGGTAGTTACTTACAAAGACTGGCATGAAATGCTACCGTTTGCCTTGCATGGGTACCGCACGTCAATCAGAACATCCACTGGGGCAACACCGTATCAACTTGTGTATGGTATGGAAGCAGTCCTACCTGTTGAAGTTGAATTACCCTCTCTACGGGTACTAATGGATGTTAAGCTGAACGAAGCAGAATGGGTTAGGTCCCGATACGAACAACTGAGTCTGATTGAAGAGAAAAGATTGGCTGCAATCTGTCATGGGCAGTTGTATCAGAAAAGAATGAAGAAAGCCTTCGATCAGAAAGTCAGGCGCCGAGAGTACCAAGTAGGAGATCTTGTGCTGAAGAGAATCCTCCCTCCTCATACAGACCACAGGGGCAAGTGGACTCCGAACTATGAAGGACCATTTGTGGTAAAGAAAGTTTTCTCTGGTGGAGCACTGATGCTCAGCACCATGGATGGTGAAGATTTCCCGTCCCCTGTGAATTCAGATGCAGTTAAAAAATACTTCGCATGAAAAATGACCCGCTGGACATAAAAACAGAATGTAAGTCCAGGCAAAAATAGGGCATCCTGGCGAGTCAAAAACAGAATAAAAGACTCGGGCAAAAATAAGGGAAAATAAATAAAAAATGTACACCCGCTGAGTTGAAAAGCCGCATTGGACAGCTCAGGCAAAAATGGGTATCCCGATGGATTGAAAACCCGAAAGGGCGATCCATGCAAAATAAGGGAATAAGCGAACAGCTGCATTCTGAATTTTTTTGTATCGTTTACAATTGGTAAGCCTCGAAAGGATCAAGCTTCAATCAGAATCAACATTCTTCAGAAAGCAAGATGAGAAGAACGTCAAAAGTCATACGAGTCATAACAAGAGAGGAAGCTCCTTAAAGCGTCATCAACATTGCCAGCATTTTTGTTTCTCAATTTGTAACAATCTCCTCATTTCAGGGGATTTGTTTCTTTGACTGTATCTCGCCAATTCAGGGCATATGAATTAATAAAATCAGATTTTCGGTCATGTCTCGTCTTGTACATTTTTTATTTTATTTGCAAAAAAATGTCTGATGTCTAAAAGAAAAACCGATTGCATAAAATACAGATGTTTATCTTCAAATAAAAACGTGCTTGCAGGAAATATGCTTACTCTCAGAAGTATCTAAACTCCTATGATGGAATCCAGTAAAGGATACCTCGGGATTACTTGTGCGTTTCCCTATCTTTGCAGGATTGCAGGTATCCAGAACGCAACTTGGGGCATGTAAGCTTCATCCCAGCAAACTGGCAAATCAACACTCACTCCGTCTTGGCACCCGAAGTGTCTTTCTCCCCAGCTAAGTTGCCAATTATCCCCATCAGAGTTGCCAGGCATCACAGAAGGCGCCCATATCCCCGGCTGAGTTAAGAATCCACCTCAATAGAATTTCTAGGGAGGTCTTTCAGTGATCTCTCTTTCTCCCCAGCCGAGTTGCCATTTCATCCTCAGCCAAATGAAAAGTCAGGGAACCATCTCCCCACAGAGTTTCGGCCTCAATCCAGAAGAGCAACGCATGAAGGAATCACAACAGAGTGACGAAAGCTTCTACAAACCCCAGCCGGGTCCCCTCATTGTCAGGACAGGTCTATCAGTGACCCGAATCCCCAAGCAGATAGCATCTCGTCAGATCTACCAACGATCTCATCCCCAGCTGGGATGTTCATTTCAAGCAGATCGATCAAAGATCTTCGTGGCAGCGGGACCCGGGTCCCGGTTTGGTATCTTTGCGTAATCATAGCATTCGCATCATATTCACCCATAAAGCGTAGCATTCCGTTTTAACACGAAGCATTATGGCAAAAAATCAAACATATTGCATAATCATAAGCCATGTTATGAATCAAACACTTGTGAATATTGACATTACATCAATATACAGAAAACCCTACAAAATCCCCAGCGAAGATTCCCCAGTAAAAGCAGTTGCCTCACATTCCCAAACACCAGTATACATACTCCCTTTGACACCCGTCCGTGTCATCACTCCCCAGTAAGGTCGCCTGAACCCTCTGTGCAAACAAAACCACTCGTATTACAGATACTTGTTGACACTCATCTGTGTCGTAACCCCAGCAGAAAGCCAAAGACATCCTCTTTGCACTCACATATACTTACATATGACAATCCTTTGACACCCGTCCGTGTCATATCCCCAGCGCAGTCGCCTACACTTTGTATATCAGATACTTGTTCATACTATACTTTTCTTCTTTTTGACACTCGTCCGTGTCACTCTCCCCAGCAGTTAAATACTCATATATACACCACTCATACTTATACAGATACTCGTCCGTATCTTATATACACCATCCCCGCAGATTCGACACTCGTCCGTGTTCTTTGTTAACCAGTTGGTACTCGTCCGTACCGTCATCTCAGAACATGCGTCAAGCGTTTGTTTCTACATGATACTCGTCCGTATCATAGTCTTAAGGATGCTCGTCCGCATCTTTAATCCATACACTGTGTCAAATACTTTTGTCTTCTTGAATATAGATACTCGCCTGTGTCTACTATTCCCCAGAAGAGTCCCTTCAGATTCAACACTCGTCCGTGTTCTCTGTTAACCAGTTGATACTCGTCCATATCATCCTCTCTGAACACGTGTCAGTATTTGTTTCTACCCGATACTCGTTCGTATCGTAGTCTTAAGGATGCTCGTCCGCATCTTTTAATCTATACACAAACATCTAAACACTTACCCTTTTATTTATTGGATGTAAACACTCGTCCGTGTTTACTACTCCCCAGGAGATCGCCAACAAAGCAATTTTCCCTTTTTATCTGGCATTCGTCCTATGTCACGATAAACCTTGAGAGCAGCCGTCCCCTGCTAGGTGGTCGTCCTCCACCTCTTGATGGTCGTCCTCCATCATGCTCATCCGATGGCCGTCCCCATCGTTGATTTTCTATCCGACATTCGTCCTATGTCGTGATATTTAGCAGCCGTCCCCTGCTAGGTGGTCGTCCTCCACCTTTTGATGATCGTCCTTCATCATTTTATCCGATGGCCGTCCCCATCGTTGATTTTCTATCCGAAATTCGTCCTATGTTGTGATATTTAGCAGCCGTCCCCTGCTAGGTGGTCGTCCTCCACCTTTTGATGATCGTCCTTCATCATTTTATCCAATGGCCGTCCCCATTGTTGATTTTGGTTATCTGGCATTCGTCCTATGTCATGATAAACCTTGAGAGCAGCCGTCCCCTACTAGGTGGTCGTCCTCCATCATGCTCATCCGATGGCCGTCCCCATCGTTGACCTTTTATCCGGCATTCGTCCTATGTTGTGATATTTTCGGCAGCCGTACCCTGCCAAGTGGTCGTCCTCCACCTTAGATGACCGTCCCTCATCTCAACCCAACAGAGCAGCCGTCCCCTGCTAGGTGATCGTCCTTCTCCTTTGATGACCGTACCTCATCATCTGTTTATTTCATTTATTCTTTAACCCGATGGCCGTCCCCGTCGTGGTCCCTTTTCCTTTTCAGTTTAACCCGATGGCCGTCCCCATCGTTGGTTACTTTATGAACTTGATGGCCGTCCCCGTCATGTTTCATTAACCCCCAGAGAATTTTACAGCTTTATCTTGATGGCCGTCCCCATCATAATTCTTTTATCCCCAGCATGTCGGCCGTCCCCGTCATTGCTTTATTTTCCGCACTTTTCCCAGCGTGTCGGCCGTCCCCGTCATTGCTCTTTACCCAGCAGTCGTCCTCTGCTCGACGGTCGTCCTCCGTCGCCCACACTTTACAATATACTTTATTTTCCTTTACAATCTATATCCCTTTTCTTCTTCATTCTGTGAGTGCAAATTTTGGACTGTCTTTGGTATTCAACCACAAGTTATCTTGTTTGCCTGTTAAGCCGTTGCTTACATCCTGCACAGCTAACTCATGTTTGAATAGGGGCAGCTGTAAACACCCCAAATTTGCCCTCACCCATTCACACCATGGCTTGTGATCATTTCATATGCATAAACACAATCATAACATCTCATACCACATTTTTGATTCACTGCATTGGTTCTAAGTCATCTGCATCTAGGGTTTGTGATCTGAGCAATCCAAGAGCTTCTTGAGCCCCTCCAAAAGTCATCAATCACTTCAAAGGGGTCTATGTATGTTCAAGCATCATATTATATCCTCTCAAAGTCAAGAATGCCAAAGAGTCACAAGAACTGGGATTGGTATGGAAGCAGAGCCAGGCTTGACTGCACAGTTGACCTAAAATTAGGGTTTTGGTTTCAGAGGCCATAACTCCAAATTTTTTGGTCATTCTTGTTCCTATTGGTCTCTATATGGTATAGGGAGTGTGCATATCAATTTTCATGAATAAATTCCATGGGGAAGTCATCTGATCAAGAGTTGACTTTCTGGACAAGTCAGTGCAAAATCAGGGCATCTGAGGCCCCCAATGACCCAACCAAGGGGTGATCTTCATCATTTTGAGTGTATATGATCTTTATTTGATCATAGAAGAAGGTTGAAGTTCACAAAATTCAAGAATTACAAGTTTTTGCAAAGTTGACTTTTTAGGGCATGGTTGACTTTTAATGAAATGTCATTTTATGCAACTTTTTCAACCCTTGCTTTTTGATCCAAAAATGCTTCAAATGGAAAAACTTTGGTCATGAAAGTTGTAGATTAGATCTTTCCCTTTTCAAAAAGTACAAGAACATGACCTAATTCATTTTGGATCAAAAGTTATGGTGTGTCAAAGTTGGCAAAAATCACTAATTTTCAAAATATGCACCAAATGGAAAACTTGCAAAAACTTTGTACCAAGGCATTTGTGACTTCTAGTTCATGTCTAACCAATATGCAAGCATCATACAAGTTCTAAAAATCAGATTTGAACCAAAAGATCACATGTTTCATGGTTTGTGAAGCAAGGTATTTCCATGTGAACCAAGAGTGAGCAAGTTGCAAAACCATCATCACACTTCCATCCACTTGTTTCCTTGGCTGCTGAACCAGCCCTAGCCTTTCCCCTCACCATGCTGCGCCAGCCCACACCCTTGTACTTGGCTAGAAGTTGCCCATGCTTTCTCTTACACAAGAGTGGACTTTTTGCAAAAGCTAGCACACCTATCACAAAAGGCCAAGTCACATCATCTGACCAATAAGATTTGTTTATGTGGATCAAATGCCAGCCATTTCACATAACAAGCAAGCCTTAAACAAGCCCTAAGACCACATTCCCATTTTCACTCCCTCAAGCAAAAGTCTTCGAATCTCATTCCACAGGCCATAAACACTCAAACAGACTCCACTAATCATCTCACCATGCCTCACTGAACCCAAACCAGTAAGACATAAGCCTGAAACAAGCAAGAACTGAACTCTCCCATTTTTCACTCTCAAAGCCAAAGTCTTCAAATCTCATTCCACAGGCCACAAACACTTGAATAAACTTCACAAACCTTCTCAAATCATCATCCTGATCACAAAGAACCCCTCACCCTTGCCTGAAACTGCCTGAATCACAAACACCATTCTCACCTGAGCTTGAACAGAACCTGTTCAAACTCTCAAACCAGCCAACATAAATCTTTTCTAAGCATCAAGGGATCATCTAAGGACCAAAGGGAGTGGCTTGCATCAAAGAAAGGGGTCAGAAAGTTGCAAGATTGAAAGCTTCGAAACTCAGGTAGCTCAAGAACTTTTTTTTCCAGAAATGATTTTTAAAGTTCTAAAGTTGTTCTACATGCTTTCCTGATCATGAATGTGTCTTTAGTTTTGAAAATGGTGGAGAGATGAGAGTTTAATCAGTCTCTGAAACTTTTTGCCCTAGAACTAGATTGATTCGATTCAGCCATTTTAGGAGTGATAAATTTGTTTTGATTGGGGGTTTTGATTCGTGAGTGAGTGGGGATCATTTCTGTTTAACTAGATTTCATTTTAGACGTGTGTGGAGAGAGTTGGTGTTTTGGAGTGAACGGAGAAGATGACCGGAACACTGTTCCGGTCACCTGAGGGTAATTAACGGCAGGATTAGGGCATAAGCATTAATTAGCTGATTTTGAATTTTGGCCGTAGGATCTGGCGCCAAGTCAACACGCGCGCATTTTAGTTTGAATCTGGTCCCTAGGATTTGATTACTTTTCTTTTTTTCAGTTTAAAATTCATTTTATTTTCATATTATTTCATTTCTTTTATACAATTTATTAAAAATAGCAAAAACCATTTAAAAATTATGAAATTTTTTACCAAGAGTTTCATTAATTTTTAAAACACAAAAATATTTTTATTTTCATTTTTAGCATTAAAAAAAAGTATTTTTAAATATTTAAAAGTTTATTTTTAATTGATTAATGAAAATTAATTTATTAAAAATACTTTTAGGTACTTAAAAATCACCAAAAAATTCATGAAGCATTTAAAAACATTTAGAAACATTGTCCAACCTTCAAACCAAATTTATTTTTTGATCTTGATGCATTTTGAGAATTTTTCATTGAATTAAAATCATTTTTATGCATTATTTTGATCCAAACTTCCAAAAATCATTTCTGCCTAACCCTAAAGAGTTGGACCTTGATTCTTTTTGCATTGCATTGTGTTTAGCATGTAGTTTGTGAGATTAAATGGCCTTGATTTGATCTTTCATTTTCAATTTGTTTGGTAATTTTCTTGTTAAGGAACCCTAAAACCCTAGAAAACTTAGAAAAATCATAACTTGAAATTGGTTAGGAGTTGAGACCTCTCCTTTGGGCAGTGGGTTAGTATAGGATTAGGGATCCTTTGAGTGCATTTTCAAATTTTTGTAATGTTGTTTGCTTCTGATTTTGGTTTTTGTTTGTTGCATTGTTCATAAACCCTAATTTGGGCTTCCATATGCATCCATCTTGCATTTTCTTACATAACATGACTTGCCATGACATTCCATGCCTCCATGTGATTCATTTAACATCATAAGACATATTGAAAGCATGTTTGATCATTGCATATTGCATTTGCCATGTTGTATTCCATATGCATCTCATAACTTTTCATGTATGTTCATGTGTCTTAACTTGCTTCATTTGCACTCATAAGCTTGTATGATCATCCACATGTGTTGTTTCTGGTTTGTAGCATCCCATAGCATCATTAACATCATGCATGTGCTTCTGGTTTGGTTTTTTATCATGCCATTTCATCTCATTTTGCATTGCATTGCATTTTCTTTTCTAACCTTTCAGGTGGTAAGTGACTTTGAGAAGTGAATTTGCCTTCACTTCTCATAACTTCTCTTCATCTCTCTCTTGCATCCATGCTGCATTTTTATATGTGTTTGAGTTTGAGCTTGCTCATTCCTCTTCTTCTTACTTTCTTTCTTCAAGTGACTTGACTTCTTAAGTGAAGCAAGTTACTTTGCTTCTCTTGATCCTTTCATCTGCTTCCTGGTGGTTCCATTGAAGATCTTTTCTTGAAAACCTCACAAACCCTAGGAACAACCAAGCATGACAATGATTAGGGTTTTGATTAGTCCCCCCTCTTAGTTTTACCTTTGAGTCTCTTTGAGTCTTCTCTTATCATCTCATAATCAGAGACTAAACCCTAAAGGCTTTAAGGCTTTGTGATTAAGCTTATGCCTGCATCCTTCTCTTAGGATGGAGTGTATAACTTTAATCCTAAGTGTTAAACCCTTAATGTGTTTAAATCTCTTAATCAATTCACTTAATAATCATCAAGACACCACACTTGTAACTTGGGCCTTGCATTAGGGTTCTAATTCTTCCTTAATTGGTTAAGAAGGACTAACCCTAGTGTTAATGGACAAGTCCCCCTCAAGTTGTCTTACAAACCATAAAAATCACTTCATCATCTTATCATTAAATAAAATCCACTTAATCAAAGGCTTGTTTTGTCATGAGTTTAATCCCTAATCATGGATTAAGTTGAGGAGCTTTCCTCAGCTTAAACATTCTCATCTATTATCCTTCTATTAGGATGGTGTAATGAGTCTGTTTAATCCTTGATTATGGCTTAACCTCATTACCTAACACTAAACAAAAACCACAAAAACATCTAAATAATCACAAGTAGGTTAATGATCTTAACCCTACATCAAAGGTGATTAAGTGTGAGAATCTGACTTCACACTTAAGGTATTCTCATTACCCCTAATCAGAGGGAAGATGTGATGAGTTTACTAACCCGTTGGTTTAGGCTTAAGCTCATTAACTTATGACAAACCTCAAAAAGCAATAAAAGACTGAAAACATCAAAAACAAACAATAATCATCTCCTTCGGGATTCTTTTCTCATCACCTTCACTCACAAACGAGAGCTCGCTTCTTCCGTCTAATGCAAGACAGTTTGCACCTGAGCCAGACAGGTCATACACTTGAGCATAGACAAGTAAGCAGTTCACAAGTCAATTCATCTTTCAGTCTCTTTGGGTCGAACTACGGTGTTCTGACTTCCTCATTGCACGAGAGGATACGTAGGCATAACTTAACAGTTATCGAACAAAAGTCTCTGTATATTCCCCCTCTTCCAGCATCATTCTCTTAGCCTCATGATCATGAGCATTTCACTCTTATCCTTACACTGACACTTCACTTATATACTTCACTTTTCTCTTACACTGACACCTGTACATTTTGTTTTCCAGCTCTTTTACACACAAATTGCACTGACACTACCCCTTTAAAACACAAATCTTTTAAGCGTGGATCCCGTCGAGTACGACGGACAATCTGGGTGCTAATACCTTCCCAGGTTGTAACCAACCCCCTTTCTCAGTCTCTCTGGTTCGCGACCGTCTTATCCATCTCTTTCCAGGCCTATGCAGCATTGCCTTTCCTCCGGGATAAAAATGCCTAGTTGGCGACTCTATTCATCTCCAGTGAGTTCACGGCTGTGTGTTCTCACTGTCCCTCTCGCCGACCGTTCGCGTCTGTACCTTTATCTGGGCCGGTCCCACTTATCGGGAGCGACATTTTGCCATGTGGGGCATTGATATGATTGGTGAGATCAAACCTACTGCCTCTAATGGACATCGATTCATACTTGTAGCTATTGATTACTTCACAAAATGGGTGGAGGCAGCTTCATTTGCTTCTGTTACTAAGAATGTTGTGGCTCGATTCATCAAGTATAATCTTATATGAGGATATGGCATCCCTGGAAGGATTATCACATACAATGGTAATAATTTGAAAAACACTATGATTACTGATCTCTGCACGCAGTTCAAGATTAAACATCACAATTCTTCTCCATATCGTCCAAAGATGAATGGCGCAGTGGAAGCCGCCAACAAGAATATTAAGAAGATCTTGCAAAAGATGACAGTTACATATAAGGATTGGCATGAGATGTTACCATTTCCTCTTCATGGTTATCGTACCACTATACGTACTTCAACAAGGGCAACCCCGTTTTCCCTTTTCTATGGCATGGAAGCAGTTTTACCCATTGAAGTTCAGATTCCCTCTTTGAGAATTATGAAGGATGCAGGCTTAGATGCAGATGAATGGATTCAGACTCGACTTGACCAGATAAACTTGATTGATGAGAAAAGACTAGCAGCTGTTTGTCATGGTCAGATGTATCAGAAATGTATGATTAAAGCCTTCAATAAGAAAGTTAAGCAGCAAGTGTATCAGAAGGGTTCGAGCAAAAATTAGGGATATATATAAAAACAATGTACACCCGGCAAGTCGAAAACCTGAAAAGGCGGCTTGGGCAAAAAAGGGTATCCCGGTGGATTGAAAACCTAAAAGGGCAATCCAGGAAAAGTTAGGGATTAAAGCGTATGACTATGTCTCATTAGATCACCCATGCAACCTCTATTAGTTGTGTTACCTATGTCAAGCTCAACAGATACCGATCAGTCCAATCGTTTTCCAATAGCTGAAGATGAGATAATTGAAGATAATGGCAATATCAAAGTTGAAACTCAATAGGGTTATTTACACATAGTTGTTTTTCCTTGTAAAAAAAATTTCTTTGACGAATTCCTCTTACTAGGATTTCTGTCTCCGTATTAAAACATGTCTAGTTATAGGTCTATTTCTAAGAATAAGAAAAAATTCCATTTTAATATTCAGCTTTACTTTTCCCTCTTTATTCAGCTTTACTTTCCCCCTTTTTACTAAAGCGAAAAACGCCATTGATTATGCTTGAATGTATATATGCCTTTGAATATGATTGATGTTTACCAGAAATGCATAAAACACAATAATAGCATTTACTAAGAACGAACGGAGGTAGGAATTCAACGAAGCTTCGCCGGTTCATCCCCACAGAGTAATCTTTACGGATATTCTTACGGAATACTTCAAATAATATCTTATACTTCCTCCGAGCAGTTTCATATCCTCCGAAGAATTGATACTTAACTACATAGGACTCCTAGATCTATGTCCATCTCTTTTATCCTTAGTCAGGATATTCTGGAACTTAATCCTTCAATAAGAAGTATGACGAACGAAAACGAGAGGTTCTAAGTACGATATTCTTAAACAAGACGGGAACGAAGTCTTCATGCTCCTCAACAACAAATCGAATTTATTTTCCCCATCCAAAAGTTGTTATATGAAGCTACTGTTCAGCTTCCCGACATAATTCATTCGTACATATATCATATCATATCATATCATACGCATTCTCATAAAATATTATCTGGCAGATTGTTATATATATCATTATACTTGCACCAAACTAATCTTGTTTTTCAGATTAAATTCTCCAGCAGATAAACTTCATCAACAACTTACCTCGGGCCGTCGTTTATTCTTCCCAATGGTTATCTTGTTACCTCGGGCCGTCGTTTATTCTTCCCACAGGTTATCTCATTTTGGGCCGTCGTTTATTCTTCCCAAAAGCCAACTTACCTTGGGCCGTCGTTTATTCTTCCCAATGGTTATCTTGTTACCTCGGGCCATCATTTATTCTTCCCGAATGTTATCTCATTTTGGGCTGTCGTTTATTCTTCCCAAAAGCCATATTGATACCTTGGGTCGTCGTTTATTCTTCCCAATGGTTATCTTGTTACCTCGGGCCGTCGTTTATTCTTCCCGAAGGTTATCTCATTTTTCGACCGTCGTTTATTTTTCCCAAAAGTCAACTTACCTTGGGTCGTAGTTTATTCTTCCCAATGGTTATTTCATTACCTTGGGCCGTCGTTTATTCTTCCCGAAGGTTATCTCATTTTGGGCCGTCGTTTATTCTTCCCAAAAGTCAACTTACCTTGGGCCGTCGTTTATTCTTCCCAATGGTTATCTCGTTACCTTAGGCCGTCGTTTATTCTTCCCGAAGGTTATCTCATTTTGGGCCGTCGATTATTCTTCCCAAAAGCCAACTTACCTTGGGTCGTCGTTTATTCTTCCCAATGGTTATCTTGTTACCTCGGGTCGTCGTTTATTCTTCCCCAAGGTTATCTCATTTTGGGTCGTCGTTTATTCTTCCCAAAAGCCATATTGATACCTTGGGCCGTCGTTTATTCTTCCCAATGGTTATCTTGTTACCTCGGGCCGTCGTTTATTCTTCCCGAAGTTTATCTCATTTTTGGATCGTCGTTTATTCTTCCCAAAAGTCAACTTACCTTGGGTCGTCGTTTATTCTTCCCAATGGTTATTTCATTACTTCGGGCCGTCGTTTATTCTTCCCGAAGGTTATCTCATTTTTGGTCGTTTTTTATTCCTCCCAAAACTTTATCTTCATATTTAAGAAACATATCTGAAGACTCTTTATTCAAATGGCATCTTTAAGCCCATTCAAGCATCACGATCAACCAACAGTATCATTCTACACACCAGCAAGTGCAATTTTTTGGGTTTTTGTGTTCAATCCTCTTCAATCTTCAAGTCACGAATGGCGTACATGCCAATCTAACTCCTCAGATTCTAGAAAATTAAACAAGGGGCAGCTGTTGCACCCTAAAATTTTCCCTCCCACAATTAAGAAAACCTCTCTCAATATTTATAGATGATCATAAGGTCCTCAAGACTCCCAATTGGTCAAGAAGTGTGGAAGTTTTCCCCAGACAATGCCTCCTCATAAGCAAAGTGTCCAAAACTAGGGTTTTGAGTTTCCTCAGGTTAAAATGACTTTCAAGGCCTCAATTGAGCTTCATAACATCCCACATGTATTCAAGAATCCCCATGTCAAGTTTCAAGGCTTTCCCAATAAGTTTGCCCAGTCAGATGATCAGATATGTAAAAATCAGTCAAAGTAGTTAAAAAGTCAAACTGAGGTCAACTATAGTCAAATTAAAGTCAAACTTCAAGATTTTTTGCCAACATCAAGCTTATGAAGTAAAATTCATCATTTGATCAAGGTTTGATCAAGATTCATCAAGGAAGTTTCAGATCATCAAGAATCAGGTTTCTAAATTAGGGTTTTCTTAAGGAAAGTCAACTGAACTTTGACCAGCCATAACTTTCACATACTTCATTAAAAATTTCCCATCCAAAGCTCCTTTTTAAGGAAATTTAATTCTCTACAACTTTGTGTCTCACAAGCCAAGCCTAAAAATGCTTCATTTGGAAGGTATGAGCTAAAACATTACAGGTCATTTCAGAAGTCAACAAAAAGTCAAGATCTTCCAAAGGGCATAATTTGAAAATGGTAAAGGATATGGACATGATACCAAAGAGGTTGGTTAGAGGACTCTTTAAGCTTTCCAAAATGTCAAAGAACACCTTCATAGTCTTAATATTTATGGATTTATGGCTTGGCAAAGTTGGGAAATATTTTAGGGGTATATTGAGCAAATGAGGTCTGAAAACCAAATTTTTCCAAATGGGCTTGCAATTTTGTAATCCAATCTTTACAATGACATCATACACGACACAATGCTTATTTTTTTCATATTTTTATAATTTATTTTATATTTATTTGGATTTTATTCATTAAAATTCAATTTAAATATATATAAAATATGAAAAATCAAATAAAGCATGAAATCTTTGATTGAAAATTATTTAAATCATATTTGGAATGATTGAAAGTTATTTAAAATCAGATTGGACCAAAATTGGAAAGGATGGATGATATTTTTTGAATATTTGAAAGTGAGGAATCTTCATGATCAAGTTATCTCATAAGCCCACAAATCCATAGTTTTTTTGACCTAAATTCAATCCCTATAAGTTGATGAACATAACCAGTGCACAAGGAGACGAATTCCTGCCTCCAAGAACCAAGAACAATCTTCAAATTTTCAAAGAAAATTCAAATTCGGATTCCTTAATTTTGTTGTTTTTCAGGTTATTTAAAGGTGGAAATCGCATCCTAGGAGTATTCTAAACATGTTGCAAGCATTACAATTATCTGAAGCATCATATAATCCATGAACCGAATTGGTGTTTCATGTTATTTTTAATTTTTTCGAATCATGTTTTTGATGCATTTTTCTTGAGTTTTGATTGTTGATTCTTGTTTGTAACAATGTATAGATCGTTTCTGGAGCTTTTAATTTGATTTCTAATGCAGGAGGATCAAAACGCCATTCTTAGGGTTTTGAAATCGTGAATTAGGGGTTCTATAATAAGCCAATCTTAGACCAAATCAATGACATATTTGGACTTATGGGGTTAACTTAGATTGATCTGGACCTTTAGAATAAATTTATGTTTTGTATTCTTGATGTTTGAATGTGCATGACTTATAGTGACGAAGAAGATCTGTCACTATAGCCTTTAGCTACAGCAGAAAGTGACACTATAGGCTAAATAAATGGCTAGAGGAAGAAGATGACTCTGCGCGGGAAATTCGTTTTCAAATTTAGTTTTGTTATTTAATTAATGTTTTGTATTTCATATCAGTTAGAAGCAAGTGGCGTGGTGGTAAGCGTGTACGCATATGAGACAGACGACCTGGGTTCGATCCCCAGGTTATTCTTTTTGTTCAAAAATTCATTTTATTTAGCAAGTTTCTTATATAATAATCATGCTCTATCCTATAGACACGCAACACATATAGCTCTGTTGGTTGGCTTGCATGATGTGGAAGGTAGGAGTCCTGGGTTCGACCCCAGGCTCCAGCAGGTGAGTTTTCTGCTTTTTTTTTATTTTTACTATTTTAATATATATTATTATAATAATTTGTATTAATTAACTAAAACTTTTTTTCTAAATAAATAAAAATCTAATATTTTTTATGTATGTAACTATAATTCAATATTAGTAAATAAGTGCTAATTATTTTTCTAAACTTTATTTAATTATTTATTTTACTATAATTATATTTTGTTAATCAAACTAATTTAATTAATTATTTTAAAACCCTAATTCTTAACTAACCCTAATATTTCACTAACCCTAAAAATTTAACCTAATTTTCTTTAACCCTAAATACTTTTTTTTTATAATAACTTTTTTTTATTTTGTATAAATTTTAATACATTATCCTTTTATTATTATTATTATTAAATCATTTAAATTTATATTATTTTTCTAATAATCTCTAAAAATTTAACTTATTTAACTTAAAATAATTTCTTTTAAAATTCTAATTTTTCTTTATTTCTTCATTATTATTTTCTTTTTGAAATTCTAATATTTATTGCTTTATTTATTATTATTGCTTATTTATATTTGCTTTATTATTCTTATTATTTATTTTTATCAGATTATATTGTAACTATCCCAAAGCCATGTAATAATTCGTAGATTTATTTTCCATCATTATTTTCCTTGTAAATATTTATTGTGTGGTTATTAAATAGGGTGTGAAAACATATTTGTGATTAATCTGACTTAGATAATTAATTTAAATAAGATAAAATATCTGAAAATAAACACTCACACACGTAAGTCGATCTTTGATCGCCATCTTGCACTTCCTAGGGTATTCCTCTTGGTTGCCTTTAATATGGTCAAGTCCCTCGAATATGGGGGTGTCTTAAGCAAAGTCCCTTCAAGTATAAATCATCATAGTCCCTTCAGTTTAAAAGATCAAGTCTCTTCGAGGTTGCCTACGATAATGATCTTGTCCCTTCGAATAAATGATGATAGTCCCTACGAATTGCTAAAGACACCTCTACATGTTGCCTTCATTGACCATACGATGACCCTACGCTTGTCCCTTAACACATCCAAGGTAATGACTACCTATTCCTTAATAATAGGGATAGTCTTACCATTGAAAGAACATACGAGAACAGAAAAGACTTAATCTAGGGTAGGTACCTCTTAGTTTCTTTCTCACATTTCAAAATACTTTTTACACCTCACTTTCTTAAACAGTTTTCAAAACAAGACTTTGTATACATCCATACGAGGATCATTACAAAGTACTTAGAAAAATTTCTAATCACACACGACACTCTTCAAAAACAATTTAAGTGAGCTAAGTAACTAAGAGCCCATGGATAACCATGGATATAAAGGGTGCTAACACCTTCCCTTTATATAACCTACCCCCCGAATCCAAGTCTTTTAAAATAGGTTTTTCCTGTTCTTTTATGTCCTTTCCATTTGGATAAAATAAAAGTCGGTGGCGACTCTTACTATCCGCAACATGACTAAAAGTCAGTTCTCCCACCGTGTTACAATATACTTCCCAGAAAGCCATCAAAGGAAGTGTATTGTCAGATTATCTTGCACAACAGCCACTTGAAGACGATTACCAGCCAATGAAGTTTGATTTCCCTTATAAGGACATCATGTACCTTAATGAAAGAGAATGCGAGGAACCACTTCCGGAGGAGGGGCCTGACCCTGAATCCAAATGGAAGTTAATGTTTGATGGGGCAGTCAATATCAATGGACGCGGAGTTGGTGTTGTTCTTATCACTCCCTAAGGTGTTCATTTTCCCTTTGATTCCAGAATTACTTTTGGTTGCACCAACAATGAAGCGGAATATGAGGCGTGCATAATGGGAATAAAGGAGGCTATTAATCTTTGGATTAAGACCCTCGATATATTCGGAGATTCAGCCCTCGTTATCGACCAGGTCACCGAAAAATGGCATACGCATCAAGAACACTTAATTACTTATAGGGATTATGCTAGAAGATTGTTGACGTTCTTCACAACGGTTAAGCTTCAATATATACCACGAGATGAGAACCAATCTACCGATGCATTGGCTACTCTTTCTTCGTCCATCAAAGTCTTTTGTTGGAACTATGTGCCCAGGATTGACATTTCCAGTCTTGACGCACCAGCTTATGATTTCTCTGTAGACGCAGTGTCTGATGAGAAACCTTGGTACTTTGATATCAAGCTTTTCCTGGAAAAACAAGAATACCCAGCTGGGGCATCATCCAATGACAAGAAGACCTTGAGACGACTTGCTGCTAGCTTCTTCTTGAAAGCAGACGAAGTTCTGTATAAGAGGAACTTTGACATAGTCTTGCTCAGATGCGTGGATAGACACGAAGCAGACTTGTTAATGTAGGAAGTTCACGAGGGATCCTTCGGTACTCATGCAGGAGGACATGCAATGGCTAAGAAGTTATTGAGATCAGGGTATTATTAGCTTATAATGGATGCAAATTGTTATTCATACGCCTGTAAGTGCCACAAATTCCAGATATATGCAGACAAGGTGCATGTACCTCCAAGCCCGCTCAACGTCATGTCATCTCCTTGGCCCTTTTCTATGTGGGGCATTGACATGATTGGAAAGATAGAGCCTACTACTTCAAATGGTCATCGCTTCATTTTGGTTGCGATTGGTTATTTCACCAAATAGGTTGAAGCAACATCTTATGCCAATGTCACTCGCCAAGTCGTAGCCAGATTTTTAAAGAGAGACATCATTTTCAAATACGCAGTGCCCGAGCGAATCATTACTGATAATGGTTCCAATTTGAACAACAAGATGATGGCAGAACTGTGTCGGGACTTCAAGATTCAGCATCACAATTCATCTCCTTACCGGCCAAAGATGAATGGCGCGGTAGAGGCAGCTAATAAGAATATTAAGAAGATTGTGCAGAAAATGGTCGTCACTTACAAAGATTGGCATGAGATGTTACCATTCGCGCTGCATGGGTACCGAACGTCAGTCAGGACGTCAACCGGGGCAACTTCATTCTCCCTGATATATGGCATGGAAGCAATCTTTCATGTTGAGGTAGAAATTCCTTCTTTACGGGTAATAATGGTTGTAAAGCTTGATGAGGCTGAGTGGGTACGTACTCGATATAACTAATTGTGTCTAATTGAGGAAAAGAGATTAGCAGCTGTCTGTCATGGTCAGCTTTATCAGAGGAGAATGGAGCAAGCATTCGACCAATAAATACGTACTCGAGAGTATCAAGTAGGCGAGCTTGTACTCAAGAGGATCATTCCTCCATGTTCATATCACAGGGGCAAATGGACCCCAAACTACGAAGGCCCATTTATAGTAAAGAAATTTTTCTCTGGTGGGGCACTGATTCTCACTACTATGGATGGAGAAGATTTCCAATCTCCTATTAACTCGGACGCAGTTAAAAAATACTTCGCATAAAAGGACCCGCTAGACACAAAAACAGAATTAAAGTCCAGGCAAGAAAAGGGCATCCCGGCGAGTTAAAAACAGAATAAAAAGCTCAGGCAAAAGTTAGGGAAAATAAATAATAATAATAATAAATGTACACCTGCTGAGTTGAAAAGCCACATCGGACAGCTCAGGCAAAAAAGGGTATCTCGGTGGATTGAAAACCCGAAAGGGCGATCCACGCAAAACAAGGGAATAAGCGAACAACTGCGATCCGGGTAATTTGAACAAAATCATTGTTTCATACAGTCTGACAATATCAGAAGGGTAGGAATCAGTCCCCTCATCTTCTTCAAAAAGTGAAGGCAAGAAGGGAAAGTCTTGAAGACATCTTGGTCATAGCAGGAAGGAAACTCATTGGAATGTCGTGTACATTTCCATTAGGATAGTTTCTTTTCTCAATTTTATGGTAGCTACCTCTTTCTAGGTAGTTGCTTCCTGATGTAAAACTTTGCCTATTCAGAGGCCCTTCAATGAATGAATATTCAGTCAAAAGTCGTATTGTGTTTTGTTTATTTTGTTTGCAAAAAAATGTCCTGAATTCTTTGGCAAAAAGAGCATTGCATTTGAAACATGGTGATTTTTCTAAAAAAAATGACATCGCAAGGAAACATTTAAAGCTATCTTTGAATGTCGGGTGACAATGGATGATCAGATCATACCATGCAAGTCCCCGGGGCACGTAAGTGTATACTGTTGTTGCAGGTTTTGCAGGATGGTGTTATATTTCCCCAAGCAGAGAATGTTCCCCAGCTAAGTTAGAGCAGGTGGAATCCCCAGCAAGAATCCAAAGTTAATTGAAGAGATTTCTTCCCCAAGCAGATTATCTTTCCACAAGTGAAGTATTCCCGGCAGGCAGCTGAACGCCTGATTTCCCCACAAAGTTCATGTTTGGGATTTACTCCCATCATCGAAATATTCCCCAGAGAAGTTGCAAATTTATTTTCAGCCTTTGTGATGACACAGACAGTTATTCATCTCCCCAACCAGATTTAAGCATCGTCAAATCCTTTTTACCTGATTCTCTCCTGCAAAGTTGGGATTCTTATTGCCAATCAGGGCACTTTGTTTTTGCTCGTATGCATTCCCCGACACTCGTCTGTGTTTGATATTTGTTTGTTGCTCGTCTGCACTCCTTAGCACTCGTCCGTGTTTGTTATCTGTTTGAAGCTCGTTTGGATACTCGTTTGTATCGTCCCTAACACTCGTATGTGTTAGCTTATATCCATATGTGTTGATATGATAATTACTCTAGTACTAGTCTGTATGGCTACTCCAAATGCTCATATGTGTTAGATTTCTGGTATTCGTCTGTATCAGTGGCTGATATTCGTCTGTATCATCGCCTGAAGCGCTCGTCTATGTTTCTTAAATCATCGTCTGATATTCGTTCGTATCATTGACTTAAGGCACTCGTCTGTGTTCTCCTAATGATCATCCAATATTCATCTGTATTGAAGAGGTTTGAAGTCCTGACGATGGGATTAAACGTCAAAATGGTTACCGGTCCTGGCATAACAGGTTTATTCGAAGGAGGTTCGTCTGTCTCAAGCACCACTTATCTACGCAAGATTTGTGAGGAGGGTTCGTCCAATCCTGATGTTGCACCAGGCGTAACAGGCTATCTGAAGAAGACTCGTTTGTCTTAGACCATATATATACAGAGAATATATGAAGAGGGTTCGTTTATCCTGATTATGCATGTCTATCCCATAGACTTATGTACATCACCGCTCCTGGCATAACAGGTTTGACTGAAGGAGGTTCGTCTGTCTCAGGTCATATATTGTTTTGTAAAATGTATGAAGAGGGCTCGTATGTCCAGTCCTTGGCGTAACAGTTTTATTTGAAGAGGGCTCGTGTGTCCAGTTCCTGACATAACAGGTTTGCATGAAGAAGACTCGTATATCTAAGTTTTTCTTATCTGGCGTAACAATTCAATTTGGAAGGAGCTCATCTGCTTTATCTGCACTTCAGTCATCCAGAGTGTTATTTTGTTGGGTTTATTTCCCATTTCTGCATTCTCCAGCAGAGTGAAAATTTCAGGTCTTTTTGGTATCCAACCACATTTTATCTTGAACGGTCGATAGTCCGTGCTATCGTCCTTTTCAGATTAACAGTTGCTTGGATAGGGGCAGCTGTAACACCCCAAATTTGCCCTCTTCTTTCTAGCATCATCATCATATCATAATCATCATAAGCATGGCATATCCTTAGCATTTTTGCATAGAAAAATGAAGCATAACATTCTCATGCTCTAGCATTAGGCATATGATCAATCATTGGTGCATTTGAAGCCTTACAAGTCACAGCAAGAGATCAAGTCACCTTGTCCAAGTTCCATGAAGTGTCTCTAGGCCCTAAGATCATTTGTCTTAACATCACATAACATTGCATTGCATTGCCCTAAGATCATTTGGCTCAACAAAAGTCATGGAATTCGTGTATGGATAAGTGAATTTTTCATAAAATGCAAAAATGCATGATCATTCACAAAGCATGACTCAAGCATCCAATTGCCAGGATTAAATCACTTATGAATTGGTCAATCAAGCATGATCAGCATGTGCAAAGAGAGAGGGAAACGCACGAGCAAATGAGGAGGTCACACTCTTCATGCACAAATGCAAATTCCTCTCATTCACTTTATTCTCACGTGCCATTCTCCTAAAACCCTAGTTGGTGAAATTTCACATGATATATAAGCTAAGAGTGCTCTTGAATCATCAGAAACCACCACCATTTGCTCACTTCAAAGTTTTTTCACCATTTGCATTTCTCATTGAATCTCACTCTACACTCACTCATTGCCAAAAACACTTGCATATTCTTCATCCTTGAGAGCTCATGATCACAAATCCATACCTCATTCAAGCTGATTCTTGAAATTTCACCAAGTGCAAGAAGTGTGCAGTTGAAGTGGAAAATCTAGATCCAGGCCAAATCCATCACTCTCTTGCATTTATTTTGAAAGAGGAAGCTTAAAGAGGAAGATCTGCATCATTTGGAGCTTTCTCTGGATCTATTTCAAGCTCTGCAAATCTCATGTGAGCTCTAAATTCGTGGATCTGGATCTTGAAATTTTTGTGTGATAAATGATCCTAATGTTTTGCTGAGTTCAATGATATGCTTACTTTTGAAAATGAGTGAGAAATGAACTTGTTATGTTGGTTTTCAGTTTTCAGTTTGATTTTATTTTTCTTTGATTTGCATTGCTTGTTGACCTATTGGAAATTCTAATGTGATATTTGTGATCTACATATCTTGATTGTCTAATCTGGAGAGTTTTGTTCATTTTTATGATGATTTGTTCTTGAGGATGAATTTTCCGGTGCCGGAGCTAGGGCTTCGGTCACCAGATTCTGGAATTTGTTGCCTGAGTTGAATGAAGAAGAGGTAATCCTGGACGTTCATGTTTTGATCTGGACGGATGATACAATGCCAACACATTAAAAACACACCATCTCATGCACGTGACTTCATTTTATGTTTTAATCTGAATAATGCATTGTGTTATGCACCTCATGATAACTATTGTGTGTTTGTGCGCTGATTGTTGTGTTATTTGACTATTGTGTGATGTTGACTTGATTTCATGCCTCAGATTGATCCATTGGTTCATCTTTTTTACTGATTTTATGAATTTCCATGTTAAATAATGTGAACTTGCGCTGATACCTTTAGGCCTAAGATGCTAATCACACCCCCTGGCTTTTCCAGCCCAATCCATTTGAACTAAAACCTTTATTGAACGCACCCCTCATCCATTGCCTTTTATTTTATTTTCATTTTATTTTCAGTTTGGTTTTTGATTTTTAAAAATAGTAAAATGCATCCAAAAATTCTGAAATAATTCATGACTAATTCTTTTAATTTTCTTTAATTTTTGACATTTTTATTTTCCATTTATTTTTATTTTTCACGTAGGAATTATTTTCACTTTTATTAATTGTTTTTAATTCACTTTAATTACAAGATGACTTGTGGATTTTCTATCTTGATCATCAACTTGAGTTTTGAGTTGGTTCTTTTTGAATTTGATTAATATTAGGATGTAGTTTGTTGTTGATTTTCCCCTGATTTTTAGAAGCTTGAATTAATATTTTTGGCAATTGACTTGAGCATGAAGTTTCAAAACCCTAATTTGTGTTCTTGAGGTCCTTTGACTTAGTTTGCTTTTGATTCTGACTTTGCTCTTTTGACATGATGTTATCACTTGGTTAAGGAACATTTGAGTTTAATTATGGAATTTTTTCATGAGTTTCTGATTTTATTTGAATTTTCATGTATGCTTGCCCTAGTTTTTGTTTCTTTTTGTTGCATGCTTAGATCTTAGGCTAGGAGGGCATTTGTGCCAACTCCTTTAGGTTGTTTAGAGTTCTCTTTGTATGAGGATATGTCCCTGGTCCTTGATTAGTGTTTGTACTTTGAAAAGTTTTTATGTTACTTGTCTTTGAAGTTTCTCACAAAGGTATGCATGTTCACCTCACCTTCTTTGTTCATTCCCTCTCTTTGATGCTTATGATTGAGTTTGTATGCTTCTTCCCCATGCTTGAACATGCTTCTTAGGCCCCTTTTAACATTTAAGGTCCCTGGGTTTTAAGTGTTGTTTATGCTTTGATTTGATGAGCATTTGTTTGTTCTTACACTTATGCACATGTTCATTTCACTTCTCCTTCTTGTGATGTTTATGATTGAACTTGTATGATCTTTTCCTTGAACTTTTGTGTTGTTGGTGCCCATTCTTGTGATGATAAGGTTCTGTTCTTGTGATTGCTTAGTGCTTGTCTAACTTGTTGGGTCCTTTGTGTTCCATTAGTGTTCTGTTTCTTCATAAGAGCTTGTGAAACTTGGTAATGGTTTATATGCTTTAGCTCTTGCTTGTTTTGATTTGATTGGTGTCTTAGTGCAATATATGGGTGCTTTTGCTTCTGGTTTTGGTGATTAGAGTTGATGTTGTGGTTTGCTTATCATTTCATTTGGTTCAAGTTGTTTCATCTAAGTGTGTACTAACCATTTCAGGGGCTTATGGTAAATGAAGTGTGGATGTTATCCACATTTCAATTATTCATCTTCTCTTTTGCTTTACCTTCTATCTTGTGATTATTGATGTGCCTTATGCCATCTTGTGCTTCAATTCTTCATCTTCCCCCCTTTAGGAGCAACTTACCTCCTTTAGAGGAGTAAGTTATTCTCTAACCTCTTTCTTCTCTTCCTCTTGTTTTCTTCTTCTCTTGCATTAGGATAGTTTGAACCACATTAATCCTAGGACCACCTTTGCATGATAAATTTAGGATTAGACTTCCCCTTTAGTTTTTACCTTTGAGGTCCTTTTAGTGCTCTCTCTTTCTCTCATCTTCATACAAAATCATAAAAAACATTAATAATAGTTGAGTTGACCTTCCCTTTTGTCATCCTCTCAAAGAAAAGTTAAAAAACACTTCTTCACCTTAATTCATAAAATCACTTAATAATACAAACAAGTTGGTGAATTTAAATCCCAAACTTAGGAAACAAGTTTGAGGATCTTCCTCATTCTTGATGGACTTGTTACTCATTATTTTTTGGGATGTAGTAATAAGGAAATGTCCTTAGAGAAGGATTTACCTTCACTTCCTTGTGCCACACTCCTAAAAACTCATAAAAAAACACCAAACAAACAATAAGCGTCTTTCCTTCGGGAATTCTCTTCTCACCTCATTCACTCTTTACGTACGAACTTGCTCATATTTATCATTTTGCAAGACGATAAGAAATATTTTCCACCCCTAGTTAGGGGAACTATAGAGACTCTGATCCTCATGTCCAGTGAGGTACGTAGGCAGCGGGGTAGGGTCATTTCGAGCACAATCCTTATTTTCCCTACATTTTTCCTCTTTGTTTCTTTCTCAGTTCCTTTTCCAGTTTCAGTCCTTTTATTTTTGCAGCAGCCTTCATTCTTTCACCCTTTGAAATAGTTCCTTTGCAAGCGTGGATCCCGTCGGGTACGGTGGACGATCTGGGGTGCTAATACCTTCCCAGGTCATAACCGACTCCCGAACCCAGTCTCTTTGGTTCGCGGGACCTGTGTCCTTGCTTTTCTTTTATTTGGTTTGTGCAGCATTACCATTCACGTTCCTTCGGGATAAAAATGCCTGGCTGGAGACTCTACCTCTTTCCGCACAACTTTCGCGTTTGTACCAGGATGGAAATCCAGGGAGCGACACCAGCCAGACATTTTTATCCCGAAGGAACGGGAAAGGTAATGCTGCAAAAACCTGAGGAAGAAGGAAAGGACAAGGTCCTGCGAACCAAAGATCTGGTTTCGGGAGTCGGTTACGACCTGGGAAGGTATTAGCACCCCAGACCGTCCGCCGTACCCGACGGGATCCACGCTTTTATGTTTGCTTCAAAGTGTGATAAATAAGAATGTTGTTGAACAAAAGAACTGGAGCTAGAACTGAAATGAGAAAGGAATTGGAAAAGAAAATGGAAAGAAAGGGAGAAATGTAGGGAAAAGAAAGAATGTGCTCGAACGGGCCCCACCCCGCTGCCTACGTACTTCATCGGGAAAATAAGGATCAGAGTCGACGTAGTTCTCCTAACTAAGGCGGGAACTATTTGTTTGTGTTTTTTATGGTTGTAACTACGCATGTCTATGCTCAGGTGTTGCAGGCTCGTCTGGTATGAGTGAGTTTACCGTCTTGCATGTGAGACAAGTCGTCACAAGTTCGCGTTCAGAATGAATGAGATAAGTGTAAACACCCCAAATTTGTCCTCACTATTTTCACCATGGCTTGTGATTCTCTCATATGCATAAGTTCAATCATAGCATCTCATATTGCATCTTTGTTTCACTGCATTGGTTCTAAGTCATCTGCACCTAGGGTTTGTGATCTGAGCAATCCCTGAGCTATCTGAGCCAATCCAAGGGTCTCCAATCATCTCAAGAGGGTCCATGTATATGCAAGAATCATATTATATCCTCCCAAGATCAAGAAAGTCAGAAAATCATAAGAACTGGAAAAGGCATGGAAGCAGAGCCAGGTTTAACTGCACAGATGACCTGAAATTAGGGTTTTGGTTTCAGAGGCCATTACTCCAAATTTTTTGGTCATTATTGTTTCTATTGGTCTCTATATGATGTAAGGATCATGCATACCAATTTTCATGAAGAAATTCAATGGGGAAGGCATTTGATCAATAGATGACTTCTTGAACAAGTCAGTGTAAAATCAGGGCATCTGAGGCCCCCAATCATCCAACCAAAGGGTCTTCTCCATCATTTTGGATGTATATGATCTTTATTTTATCTTAGAAGAAGTTAGAAGTTCACAAAATTAAAGAATTTCAAGCCATTTGCAAAGTTGCCATTTTGTGAAAGTGACTTGTAATGCAAACTTGCCATTTTGGGAAAGTTTTTCAACCTCCTCTTTTTGATCCAAAAATGCTTCAAATGAAAAATTATTGGTCATGAAAGTTGTATATTGGATCATTCCCTTTTCAAAAAGTACAAGAACTTGACCTAATTCATCATATAACTCAAGTTATGGCTTTGCAAAGTTGGGAAAAATCACGAAACTTCACTTGAGCACCAAAGAGGGAAACTTGCAAAAAACTCATACCAAGGCAATTTGTGACCTCTAATTGATGTCTAAGCATTTCACAAACATCATACATGACATAAAATTCAGAATTTCCCAAAGATTTCTCAAGTTTCATGCCTTGATCATTAATATTTCTCAAAGGGGCCAAAACCTTCATAATTTGCAAAGTCACCCACAAACTTCATTCAACTTGCTGCCTTGCCTCAAAACTGATCCCATGGACCTCCCTAAAGCCAGTTGCGCAGGACACCCCATTGTCCTTGGCCTGCCATGTGCCCATACCTCAAGTACACCAACTCTTGACTTTATGCATTTTGCCCCATACCAATCAACATAGGCCACCACCCACCCTCTGACCTATCACAGCTTATTATGTGGACCAAAACCAAGCCAAAACACATAACATTGCAGCCTAACACTTGAGAATCCTCAGCATTGCCAAAAACTCTCAAACCTGCAAAACTCTTCGAAACTCGGCACACAAGCTTCAAACCTCAAAACAAATTCCATAGAACAACTCACCATGACTCTCTGATCATCTTCCAACCATCACTTTGCCATGAAACACCCCGAATCAAAAACACAATTTTCACATTTTCTTGAACTGAGTTTCAGCCAACATTACTTAGAGGCCATATAAACTCCAACCAAGCATTACAAACTCTTCAGAAGGATCAGTGGAGTTGATTTGAAGCAAAGAACTGGCCATAAAGTACCAAAGGTGAAAGCTCAAGTTCAGGTGGGCTCAAGAACGTTTTTTCCAGAACTCCCATTTTAAGTTTCTAAATGATCCCTTATGCTTCACTGATCACCATGATATGATTTGTTTTGAAAATGAGTGAAAAATGGCCATGTATGCTTGTTCTGAAATTTTGCCCGTGAAACTTGATTGCTTCGATTCTTGTTGTTGATGTAATATAAATGGATTTCGTGCCTGGATTCTTGTTTATTGTTGTTCATTGATCATTTCTAGAGAGTTTGAGGGCTTGGGGTTGCGTATTGAGAGAGATTGAATGAGAGGCTGGTCGGAGAAGATAACGGAACACTGTTCCGGTCACCTGAAAGTAATTAGGGCTCACATTAGGGTTTTAATCATAATTAGCGTAGTTTGAATTCTGGCCCTTGGATTGCACGCGAAGTCAATTCCCTCCCTTTTTCATTTGAACCTGGACCACTAGATCAACATACTTCCATTAATTCTCAATTTAATTTTCATTTTAATTACATTTCTTCATCATTTTATTAAAAATAGCAAAACACTTTCAAAAAATTTTATCTTTTGCATTTCCCTTTCAAATAATTTTCTCATTCTGAAAATAATTTTTAATTTATTTTTTGCATAAAATTCGTATTTTTAAAATATTTTAATGTTTATTTTAATTAATTAATGAGAATTAATTAATTAAAATACCATTTAAGTTTCTAAAAATCACCAAAAAAATCACATTGCATCTTGATACATTTAGAAACATTATAAAACCCTTCACACAAATTTCTTTTTCGTTCTTGACCTATTTTGACATTTTTCTTTGGATTTAGGGTCTTTAGAAATCAATATTTTTACCCTAACTTAGAAAAATTCTTTCTACCAAACCATGAAGAGTTTGATGATGGTTCTTTTTGCATTGCATTCCTCTTGTCATGTAGTTTCTAGGATAAAATTGGCCTGAATTTATCTTCCCTTTTCAATTTGTTTTGCATTTTTCCTTTTGAAATGCCTTAAAACCCTAGCAAACTTAGTAAAATCATAACTATCCTTAGGTAAAGAGTTAGGTCTTCCCCTTTGGGAAGTGAACTTATATAGGTTTAAGGTACCGTTGATCCTATTTTCAATTTTTTTATCTCATGTCTTGCTTCTGGTTTTGAATTTTGCTTTGCATGTTATATATAAACCCTAATTTTTGCCTTCATTTGCATTCATCCTTCATATGCTTGCATACTTGAACTTGCCATGATATGTTGTGCATCCAAATGACATATACGACATCTTAGTACATATTAAAATCATGTTTGATCATTGCATCATCCATTTTCCATGCTTTTGCATCCATTTGCATTTCATAAGTTTTCATGAACTTTCATGCTGACTTTCATATCTCATTTGCATTCCCATCTCTTGTATGATCATTCCTCTCATTTGGCATGCTTTCATACTATCTCTTTGCATCATTTACATCTTGATTATGCTTCTGGTTTTGGTTTGCATCCTTGCATCTTTCTCATTTTCATTTCATTTCATCTCCTTTTGCTAACTTTTCAGGTGGTAAGTGCTTTGAGAAGTGAATTTGCCTTCACTTCTCATAACCTCTTCTCATCTCTTTTTTGCATCTTTGTTGCATTATTACTTGTGGATTAGAGTGAGCTTGCTCATTCATGCTCCCTCTCCTTTCTTCTTTCTTCAAGCAACTTGTCTTCTTAAGTGAAGCAAGTTGTTTTGTTTCTTGCTGCTTCTTTTCCTTTCATCTGCTTCTTCCTTGGTGGTGCTTCTTGAGGATCTTCTTGCAAGCCTCATAAACCCTAGGAACACCCAAGCATGTTAACAATTAGGGTTTGATTAGTCCCCCATTTAGTTTTACCTTTGTGTCATCTTTGAGTCTTCTCTTCTCATCTCTTAATCAGGGATTAAACCTTTAAGGTTTTAAGGCTTTGTGATTAAGGTTATACCTGCATCCTTCTATTAGGATGGAGTGTATAACCTTAATCCTAAGTGTTAAACCCTTAATGTGTTTAAATCTCTTAATCAATCCACCTAATAATCACTAAGACACCAAGCTTGTAACTTGGGCCTTGCATTAGGGTTCTAATTCTTACTTAATTGGTTAAGAAGGACTAACCCTAGTGTTAATGGACAAGTCCTCCTCAAGTTGTCTTACAAACCTTAAAATCCATTTCTTAATCTCACCATTAACTAAAATCCACTTAATAAAGGCTTTGTTTTGTCATGAGGTTAATCCCTAATCATGGATTAAGTTGAGGAGTCTTCCTCAGCTTAAATGTTCTCATTTATTATCCTTCTATTAGGATGGTGTAATGGGTCCATCAAATCTTTGATTATGGATGAAACTCATTACTTAACACTAAACAAAAACTCCAAAAACATCTCAATAAGTGCAAGTAGGTTGATGATCTTAATCCTACATCATGGTGATTAAGTGTGAGGTGTTTACTTCACACTTAAGGTATTCTCATTACCCCTAATCAGAGGGAGGATGTGATGAGTTTAATAACCCTTGGTTTAGGCCTAAGCTCATTTTCCTATGACAAATTCAAAAAGCAATAAAAGATTGAAAACATCAAAAACAAACAATAATCGTCTCCTCCGGGATTCTTTTCTCACCTCATTCACTCACAAACGAGAACTTGCTTCTTCCGTCTAGTGCAAGACAGTTTGCACCTGAGCCAAACAGGTCATACACTTGAGCATAGACAAGCAAGCAGTTCACCAGTCAATTTATCTTTCAGTCTCTTTGAGTTGAACTACGGTGTTCTGACTTCCTCATTGCACGAGAGGATACGTAGGCATAACTTAACAGTTATCGAACAAAAGTCTCTGTATATTCCCCCTCCTCCAACTTTATTCTTTTAAGCCTCATAGTCTTGAACTTTGCACTCTTTCCCTGCACTGACACTCCTTTATTTCACTTCCCACTTCTTTTACACTGACACTTGTATATTCTTTTCTAGCTTTTGCACACAGATTGCACTGACACCACCCCTTTAAACACAAATCTTTTAAGCGTGGATCCAGTCGAGTACGACGGACAATCTGGGTGCTAATACCTTCCCAGATTATAACCAACCCCCTTTCTCAGTTTCTCTGGTTCGCAACCGTCTTATCCATCCTTTCTTAGGTTTATGCAGCATTACCTTTCCTTCGGGATAAAAATGCCTAGCTGGCGACTCTTTTCACCCTTTCTCTTTCGCCGACTGTTCGCGTCTGTACCCTATTTGACCAGGTGTCATCAGGTGGGAGCGACAGCTTGACGACTCTGCTGGGGAAACTTATATTGCAACCAGGGCTTCTGGTTCTTTTTGTGGGTTCCTCCTAGCGCTTGTTTGATTTGTGTTTACTGGGGTGTTGTGTGCTAATTGTGTTTATGTATTTGCCTTATTTATTGCTTTATGTACAGTCTTATTTACTGCCTTCTTTACAGTTTTATGCATCATACTGTCATACTGTCATTGCTGGATCTGGTCTGTTGTTTTGGTGGGTGGTGTTCCATTGAGAGTTTAAGGTCCTATACCTGGGACCTAAGTGACACCTAGGCTAGAGTGGTTCATGTTCTTTCCCATTCCATTTCGGTCTGGTGCGGGAATATGAAACACGGTTCATATGTGGGTTTCTTCTTGAGAACTCTGTGCTACGGATTTCCTGTAGTGCTAGGGCTATCTGGGAAGCCTGCTAAGTCTGGATGACCTTTATTATGACCTTCAGAAGCTGAGGTGAATTAGAGGAGGATCTTTTATGGTTAGTGTAAACACCGTACCTCCGGGTTAGAAGTGTTTACACTTCTCATAACTGGTCCAAGTCTGAGGATCTTTGTTCTAGAACATTACCTGTGAGAGGGTTGGGCTATTTACAGGTTTGCAGGAACCCTTGGCCTCATCATACCCTGTTACTGTTTTGTTTAAGAATACTCCACTTTAGACAGTTCTTGTGATTAACCCCGGACATGTGACTCTTTATTTGAGTCCCCCACCCTGGTTACTGGATTTCTAAGCCTTCATCTGGACCTTTTGAACATACATGGGCCTTATATCAAGACAGACAATCAGATCTAGCTTGATCACAAACCCTTGCATATCATTTTCATATTCATCATTGCATCATTTAACATTTGTTTATTTTCTTTTCAGGGTATCCACCTCATTATCTTGGTTTTGGTTTTGACCCCTTCATCAGCATAGACCTCTGCTTCATTTGTCTTCATCAGTTATCTACTTCAGTTATCTCCATCCTCACCAGCACCAGTCTGTCAGTGGTCCACCTTCAGCATCTCAGTCTGTGATCTTCATCAGCACTTATCTTCAGTTTCTTCAGCAAGCACTCATGGTTACTCCCAGGAAGAGCAACATATCCTACCACTTCTTTGAGCCTGTGTTGATTGGTATCAGGCAGGTCCAGTCACTCATCACACCTGACCACATACCACTATTTAGAGAGCACTATGGAGGTATCCTGGACATGGTTATGGACCTTGATCCTTCTCAGAGGAGCATGATATATTGAGATGTTTCACCTTTCCAGACTTTCAGTTAGAGCCTCTATTGGAAGAGTTTTCTTTATTGATTGGAGTACCTATCAGAGGTGGAATCCTCTTCAACCCAGAAATGACCACTCCCAGAAATGAAGAAATAACAAGGGCATTGTACTTGGAGCCTGCCCTTATTGAGCAAAGTATGACAACAAAGGCTGGGATCCCTGGTTTGCATTTGGACTTCTTGATTTCTCAAGCCACCCTGAAGGCTTCATTTGGAGAGTGGAGGGCAGTCTGTGCATTGTTGGCCCTCAGCATATATGGGGCCATACTGTTTGCAGATGAGCCCAAATTTGTCAGCAAGAATGCCATCCATTTGTTTCTTCTGAAGAACCCAGTGCCTACATTGCTAGGAGACTTTTATTATTCCATTCATCAGAGGTGTGAGAAACAGAGGGGGAAGTTGGTAAGATATTGTGCTCCTTTGTTTTACACCTGGCTGCTCAGACACCTGCCTAAGTCAGATGCTTTCTTGAACCCACATCAGCAGAGGAATTGGGCCAAGAGGTTCATTATCTTGACTTCAGATGATATTAGATGGTGCACCCAAAGCACCAAAGGCAAGGACATTATCACCAGCTGTGGACAATACCTAAATGTGCCTCTTATAGGAGTGAAGGGTTGCATCAACTACAATCCTTTACTGTTTAAGAGACAACTGGGTTATGCCTTGGTCCACCCTCCCAGAGGACATGATTTAGCTGAGACCCTGTATTGTGAAGTGAAACCTAATTCAGCTGCTGTCAGACAAGCATCCTGGGCTTGGGACAACATCCAGACGAAAGGGGTAGCTATCCTTGGAAGATGTAATAATGTTGCTTCAACTCAATATTTAGAATGGTCCTGTACTAGAGCTCAGATTACCAGAATTCCTTTCATCTTGGAAGACATGCCTGGACCATCCACAGTACAGCCTGCAGCAACAGTTAGTCTTGAGGAGTTTGAAAAGTTGAAGGAAAGGAATGAGAACTTATCTCAAGCCTTGAAGAAGACTCTTTGCCAAAATTGAGAAGACAGAGGACTACATAAGGAAACCAAGGGATGGGGAACAAATATTGAAGAATGCCTGTAAAGAGGCCAAAATTCAGAAAGCTAGGGCTGAGCACGATCTGCAAGAAAGTCAGGCTAGGTGGGTCAGGATCACCGAAACCCGTACGCAAGAAGACCAGAAGACTCAAGTCAAGATTGAACAGCTAGAGGCCAAGGAGAAGAAGCAGCAGGATGCCTTGTTGGCAGCTCAGAAGGAGATTTCAGAGTTGAAGCTCAGAGCAGGATTGAAGAGATCAAAAGACCAGGACAGGCATAAGAAGTTGACCACTGCCATTGCTACCAGGAACCTCCTCATTAGGACCATTACAGAGCACCCAGCTGGTCCAGTGACTGAGGCCCTCCTGAAGGAGGTCAAAGAAGACGAGTTTGGACTGGATGTCTGATCCTTTGCTTGTTGTTTATTTCCATTTGATGTACTTTTCCTTTTGTTGTATTTTGACCCTCCATGGGCATGTGTTGTAAAACATACTATGTATTGTTCACCATTTGTAATATATTTTAGTTTGTTTCCATTTGAGTTTTTCTCTCAACAACATCAAGCATCTTCCTCGAGGTCTGGAAAGGTCAAAACCAAGAACCAAACCGGATACCTTGGAAAACAAATAAGCATACTGCATTGCATACTAACTTTGTTTTTGTTTTGTAGGTCTTGTTATATTTATTTGTTTCTAACTTTGTTGTGATCTCAGGAAATATTGCTCGTCGCCGAGTGTTCCCTGTCAACCGCACGCACCGGTACCCGACTCGTAACAACCTTCCCGGCATTCAAATGGAACAATTATAGCAGGACCTGTCTGAGGTCAGAAACCAAATGGCCATTGAAAGAGTAGAGATGATAAATCAGATGTCTCAGTTCATGGCAGTAATGATTGGCTTAGCCCAGAGTCAAGAAAGGTTAAGAGAGCTGGTGGAAAGACAAACTCCTGAGGAACCTCATCTTGGAACAGGAGGAACTAGCAACAATGAACAGGGGCAACCTCGTATTAACCCACTAGAGTTTGGACCTCACTTAAATCCAGAAGTTAACATCCCGAGGAATGTTCAAGGTAACACTGCTGGGGGCAGAATCCTACAAGAGGATCCCCAGGAAGAACAATTTACTGTTATAGGGGCTAGGGATGAGGAATATGACAGAAGGTTGGACGAGATTGCTGAAAAGTTAAGTTCTTTGGAGTCTCAGAATTCTTTGGGTTTCGATGTGATGGACATGGGCTTAGTAGATGGGGTGAGAATTCCCCACAAATTCAAACCACCATGCTTTGAAAAGTACAATGGTACATCCTGTCCTCGCACTCATCTGCAGTCTTTCTTGGGAAGGCTCAAGGCTTATACTATGGATGAAAAGTTGTGGATGTTTTACTTTGAGGACAGTCTGACTGGAGCTTCAAGAGAATGGTATTCGCATTTGTCTAGGGCCACTATAAGATGCTGGAAGGATTTGGCTGAAGCTTTCATCCGTCAATATCAATACAACCTGGACATAGCTCCCAACAGGACCCTTCTAATGGGAATGTCTCAATCTTCTAGAGAGAGCTTCTGGGAGTATGCTCAAAGATGGAGAAAGCTTGCTGCTGTTGTCCAACCACCCATGTCAGAAAGGGAAATGGCTGACCTGTTCATGAATACCTTGCAAGGGACCTATATTGATAGACTGGCTTCTTTCTCCTCTACCAGTTTTGCTGATGTGGTCATAGCTGGTGAGAGAATTGAAAGTCTCTTAAAGATGGGCAAAATCTCCGAAAATGGTGCAAGTTCCTCCAGCAATCCCAGAAAGCCTTTTGCAGAACCCCGAAGGGCAGGTGAAACGAACTATGTTCATGAAAGCAGGGGCAGGCCTCAATATGCTCACCGGTCAGTAGCAGTTGTTACCATTCCAGCTCCAATTCCACAGCAACCATCATATCCTCTAAAACAACAACCACAGTATCAACAACAAACTCACTATCATCAATAATCCCATTTTCCGCAACAGAGAACCTACAACAACATTAATAACAACCAACAGCAGCGTCCTTTCCAACAAAGGCCATCACAAGCAAACAGGGTAATTGACCCAATCCCAATGCCATATGCTGCTCTCTTGCCACAACTCCTGAAACTCAACCTAGTTGAGTTAAGGACATTGGCTCCTCCAGATCCTCTTAATCTGCCAAAGAACTATGATGCAAATTCCAGGTGTGCATTCCACTCAAACGCACCGGGGCATAATACTGAAAAATGCAGGGCCCTACAGATGAAAGTCCAGGATCTGGTGGACTCAAAAGCTCTCAATTTTGCACCTCCTCCGAACGTTACAAGAAATCCAATTCCTAGTCACAACGGGCCTAGGATCAATGCTGTTGAGGAGGGCAAACCATCCACATTAATTAACAGTGTTGCACAAATCCGAACACCTTTGGTTGAAATCAAAGCTCAGCTGTTAGAATGCCAAGTGTTCCCCGGATGTGAGGTCGGCTGTGGATATTGCAACATTGCTGTTAATGGATGTGAGAGATTGAGAAACGGCATAGATGGCCTCATTAGAGATGGCATTCTTCAGATTACAACAACAGCGACTACAACTCCAACAATTCCTTCATCAGCAATCACAGATACTCCTACAACGTCAGCAACCATTGTTCCAACAGATTCTACTACAACTCCAACAATTATTCAGTCAATCATTTCAACGGATACAAATTCAGTCACAATTCCTTCTACAACGACAACACCCATTATTCAATCAGTTCCTGCTACAACTTCAACACCCATCCAGTCGACAGTACCGTCTACAACATCAGCAACAGTTAATGAAAGTGTCTCAGCAGTTACGATATACTACGATCCCGCAAATGTTCCTTCCAACAACTCTCAGCAAATTACTACTCCTGTCAGAGCTCTAGTTACCATATATTATGATCCACACACCATTGTAGTCCCCTCTGCAGCTGCTATCAGTCCAGTTACTATCACAGTGCCTGGGTCAGTTCCTTACGAAAGCAGTAATGCCATCCCTTGGCATTATGGCTCAGATCTATACTGCGAGGGGCAGAAAATCACTTTAGAATCATCAACTTCTTCACCTCAGATAGACAATGTGGGGGGAGGCAGAGGCTTCACTAGAAGCGGACGTCTCTTTGCCTCGCAAATACCAAAACACGTAGCTGAAGCAGAAGCTGCTGCTAAAGCAAAAGGGAAGAGCATGGTGCAAGAAGAACCAGTTGCCAAAGAAACTGTGAAGACTCCTTTTGATCAAGAGGTTGAATAGTTCATGAGGATCATCAAAAAGAGTGATTACAAGGTGGTGGACCAGCTTCACCAAACACCTTCCAAGATCTCCATACTATCATTTCTAATGTGCTCCGAAGCCCATCGGAACGCTCTATTAAAGGTCCTGCACACAGCTTATGTGCCAGAGGAGATTACTGTCAACCAGTTAGAGGTTGTGGTTGGAAATGTCAACGCTAGTCACGGACTAGGATTCACCAACACTGATCTGACAATAGAAGGTCACAATCACAACAAGGCTTTGCACATTACCTTGGAGTGTAAGGGTGCAGTTCTTTCTCATGTGCTGGTAGACATAGGGTCATCCCTCAATGTCCTACCCAAGAAAGCCCTTGTGAAGCTGGAACATGATGGATTGGCACTACGCCCAAGCAACTTGGTAGTGAGAGCCTTTGACGGTTCTAAGAGATCAGTTCTGGGAGAGATAGAGTTACCAATAATGATTGGCCCACAGGTTTTCAAAACGACCTTCTTTGTGATGGATATACAGCCTGCCTATAGCTGTCTATTGGGTAGACCATGGATACACGCCGCTGGCACCGTGACGTCAACCCTTCACCAGAAGTTAAAATTTGAGTGGGAAGGTCAAGTCATTACCATTTGTGGGGAGGAGGATATCTTCGTTAGCCAGCTGGCTACTTTCAAATACATTGAAATGGATGGGGAGATACACGAAACAATGAGTCTGGGGTTTGAGGCCCTTAATATTAATGAAGCATATGTTGTGCCGGGGACTTCCATCACCTCATATCAACAAGCCCGGAAGGTTGTTGAGGAGGGTACTACTCAAGGCTGGGGCAAGCTACTGCCAGTTGAGAAGAAAGAAAACCGATTCGAGTTGGGTTACAGACCAACTCGACAAGATCAACCAGAGGCTGCAAAGGAGCCCAAGTTTGTCAGCGGGGGGATGCTCACCCCGGATGCTGTGAACAATTTGGAAGATGAGTCAGAAGATGAGCGCAACCTGGAAAGCTGGATACGTCCAAGGATCCCGGGGAACCGTGTCTCAAACTGGTCTTCCCAGGAAATTATAAGAGTTACTCCGGCAGAGTAATTATTATTTCCTGTATTTAACGCATGCATCAAGTCCTGCATCTTGCCCAAGATGACAGGGTTAATTTTGTAATCGGGCCATCTTGTATTTTGTGCAAACGATCAATTAATGAATATCAGGACATCTTTTGCAAATGAGTCGTTTCTTTTTCCCACACTGTTTTTCATTTTTTCATTTTTTGTACAAAAATAAAATGACAATGTTTTTCAAAATAATAACTTCATTTTCACTTTTTCTAAAACAAGATAAAATTGATCACTAAAATGAACAAATCTAAACCCTTGCAGAGAGTGCCCTCCAGACTGCACCGACAACAACACCGTTATGACTTCGTATGACTTTGACAAACCGATTAATCAAGCTGATGAAGGGGTCGAAGAAGATTATGAACTACCTGAAGAGCTAGCCAGGTTGTTGAGACAAAAGGAGAAGGTTATCACCCCTCATCAGGAGGAGGTTGAAACGGTTATTCTTGGTACAGAAGAAGACCTGAAAGAAGTTAAGATCGGGGCCCGTCTGCAAGATTCAGTGAAAGAACAACTTATTGACATGCTTCGGGAGTATGTGGATGTATTTGCTTGGTCTTATCAGGATATGCCAGGGTTGGACACTGACATTGTTATGCACAAGTTGCCTCTGAAAGAAGACTGCCCGCCAGTAAAACAGAAGTTGTGCCGTACTCACCCAGATATGGCCATGAAGATAAAAGAAGAAGTACAAAAAAAGTGGGACACCGATTTCCTTGCTGTAACTAGCTATCCACCGTGGGTTGCTAAAATTGTACCTGTGCCTAAGAAGGGTGGCAAGGTGAGGATGTGTGTGGATTACCGGGATCTGAATAGAGCCAGCCCGAAAGATGACTTCCCATTACCTCACATTGATGTATTGGTCGACAATACGGCTCAGTTCTCGGTATTCTCCTTCATGGATGGATTCTTAGGATATAATCAGATCAAGATGTCACCTGAAGACATGGAGAAGACAACTTTCATCACACCCTGGGGCACATTCTGTTATAAGGTAATGCCATTCAGACTGAAGAATGATGGTGCCACTTATCAACGGGCTATGGTAACATTATTCCATGACATGATCCACAAAGAAATTGAATGTTATGTGGATGACATGATTGCCAAGTCCCTCACAGAAGAAGACCACCTGGTGAATATGTTGAAGCTGTTCAAACGTCTGAGAAAGTACCAATTGAAGTTGAACCCCAATAAATGCACATTCGGGGTGCGGTCCGGTAAGTTGTTGGGTTTTATTGTAAGTGAGAAGGGAATTGAAGTTGACCCTGACAAAGTCAAAGCCATTCAAGAAATGCCTGCACCAAAGACTGAAAAAGAAGTTCGGGGGTTTCTAGGTAGATTGAACTACATTTCGCGGTTCATATCTCACCTTACAGCAACCTGTGAGCCTTTCTTTAAGTTGTTAAGAAAAGAGCAAACGGTCAGGTGGAATGAAGACTGCCAAAGGGCTTTTGACAAAATCAAGGAATACTTACAAGAGCCTCCAATCCTTATGCCTCCAGTTGAGGGAAGACCTCTGATAATATACTTAACAGTATTAGAAGAGTCAATGGGGTGTGTGTTGGGCCAGCATGACGAGTCTGGTCGAAAAGAGTATGCAATTTACTACCTACGCAAAAAGTTTACCGACTGTGAACAACGTTATTCACTACTCGAGAAAACTTGTTGTGCTTTAGCGTGGGCTGCTCGCCGACTGAGGCTGTATATGTTGACCCACACTACCTTATTAATTTCAAAGATGGACCCAGTTAAGTACATTTTTGAGAAGCCAGCACTTACCGGACGGGTTGCAAGATGGCAAATGATTCTCACAGAATATGACATTCAGTACACGTCTCAGAAAGCCATCAAAGGCAGTGTATTGTCTAACTACCTTGCTGAGCAGCCCATTGATTATTACCAGCCTATGAGATTTGACTTCCCTGATGAAGACATCATGTTCATAAAAGCAAAAGATCATGAATAGCCTATTCACACTGAAGGGCCTGACCCAGAAGAAGAATGGACTATGATGTTTGATGGGGCTGTTAATATGAATGGTCGCGGTGTTGGTGTTGTACTCATTACACCTAAGGGAGTTCACATGCCTTTCTCGGCAAAACTCATCTTTAACTGCACTAACAACGAAGCTGAATACGAGGCTTGTATTATGGGTCTTGAGGAAGCCATTGACCTCAGGATCAAGACTCTAACTGTATTTGGAGATTCAGCTCTGGAATCAATCAAACCAACGGCAAATGGTATACTCACCAAGAGCATCTGATACGTTACCGGGATTAAAGAAGGGGGTTACTCACATTCTTCACAATAGTCAAACTTGAGTATATCCCTCGAGATGAAAATCAGTTTGCAGATGCTCTGGCTACCATTTCTTCCATGATCAAAGTTCAAGCTGCCAACTTTGTACCTCGGATTTCAGTGTCCAGACTTGATAGACCAGTATATGTATTCTCAGTAGACCTGGCTAAAGATGATAAGCCTTGGTTCCATGACATCAAATGCTTCTTGGAGGATCAAACATACCCACCTAGGGCATCTTCCAATGACAAGAAGACACTAAGAAGGCTAACTGGTAGTTTCATCCTGAATGTTGATGGTTCGTTATACAAGAGAAACTTTGACATGGTGCTTCTCAGATGTGTTGATAAGACTGAAGCAGACTCGCTGATGCACGAGGTGCATGAAGGGTCTTTTGGTACCCATGCTGGAGGACATGCAATGGCTAAGAAATTGCTAAGATCAGGCTACTACTGGATCACAATGGATGCAGATTGTTGTGCCTATGCCAGGAGGTGTCATAAATGTCAGATTTATGCAGACAAAGTGCATGTACCTCCAAACCCTTTAAATGTGATGTCTTCACCTTGGCCCTTTGCCATGTGGGGCATTGATATGATTGGAAAGATTGAGCCGACTGCTTCAAATGGCCACAGATTCATCCTGGTAGCCATTGACTATTTTACCAAGTGGGTGGAAGCAGCTTCATATACAAACGTCACCAGGCAAGTGGTAGCCCGATTCCTGAAGAGAGACATCATCTGTCGGTATGGAGTGCCCGAGCGAATCATTACTGATAATGGTTCCAACTTAAACAAAAAAATGATGGCAGAACTGTGTCGGGACTTCAAGATTCAACACCACAATTCTTCTCCTTACAGGCCAAAGATGAATGGCGCTGTTGAGGCAGCTAACAAGAATATCAAGAAGATTGTGCAAAAGATGGTGGTCACATACAAAGACTGGCATGAAATGCTACCATTTGCCTTGCATGGGTACCGTACATCAATCAGAACATCCATAAGGTTAACACCATATCAGCTTGTTTATGGTATGGAGGCAGTCCTACCTGTTGAAGTTGAATTACCCTCCTTGCGGGTACTAATGGATGTTAAACTGAATGAAGCAGAATGGGTCCGTTCTCGGTACGAACAACTGAGTCTAATCGAAGAGAAGCGGTTAGCTGTAATTTTCCATGGGCAGTTGTATCAGAAGAGAATGAAGAAAGCCTTTGATCAGAAAGTCAGGCTTCGGGAATACCAAGCAGGAGATCTTGTGCTGAAAAGACTCCTCCCTCCTCATACAGACCACAGGGGCAAGTGGACTCCGAATTACGATGGTCCGTTCATAGTAAAGAAGGTTTTCTCTGGCGGAGCACTGATGCTCAGTACTATGGATGGTGAAGACTTCTTATCCCCTGTGAATTCAGATGCAGTTAAAAAATACTTCGCATAAAATGACCCGCTGGACATAAAAAACAGAATGTAAGTCCAGGCAAAAATAGGGCATCCCGGCGAGTCAAAAACAGAATAAAAGACTCGGGCAAAAATAAGGGAAAATAAAGAAAAAATGTACACCCGCTGAGTTGAAAAGCCACATTGGACAGCTCAGGCAAAAAAGGGTATCCCGGTGGATTGAAAACCCGAAAGGGCGATCCACGCAAAATAAGGGAATAAGCGAACAACTGCATTCCGGATTCGTCTGTATCACTTACAACGTGGTAAGTTTCAAAAGGTTAGAGCATCGGTCAGAATCAGCCTTCTTCAGAAAGCGGGATGAGAAGAACGTCAATGTCATACGAGTCATAGCAAAAGGGAAGCTCACTGAAGCGTCATCAATATTTCCAACATCTTTTTGTTTCTCAATTTGTAACAATCTCCTCATTTCAGGGGATCTATTTCTTTAATTGTATTTGCCAATTTAGGGCATACAAAATTAATAAAATCAGATCTTCAGTCACATTTTGTCTCGTATACTTTATCTTTATTTGCAAAAATGTTTGATGTCCTTAATATAATAGTTGCACAAATACAGGTGCGTCTTTTTTCTAAAATTACAAGCTTGCAGGAAATATATTTGCTCCCGGAAGTGTCTGAACTCCTATGATGGAATCCAGTAAGGGATACCTCGGGATACTTGTACGTTTCTTTGCCAATACATGATTGCAAGTATTCAAAGCACAACATGGGGCATGAAAAGCACTCTCCCCAGCAAGCTGCCAAATCATTGTTTCTTCAAGCACATCTTCCAAAGCAGCACCAGAGATGTTTTCTCCCACTAGAGTTGCCAGGCACCATTTCCCCAGCATTTTCTCCAGGATAACATCAGGAGGGGCTCATTTCCCCCAGCTAAGTCCATTACCCTCAGCAGGGCCTCTAACAGAAATCACTAGGAAGGCCGTTCAGTGATCATTCCTCCCCAGCCGAGTGTTAGACAGGGAGCCATCTCCCCACAGAGTCTCAACCTCTATCCAGAAGAGCAATGTTTGAAGATCTCACAACAAAGTGACGGAAGCTTCCGCAGACCCCAGTTGGGCTTCTCATTACCAAGATAGGTCTGTCAGTGACTTATTTCCCCGAGCAGAATCATATATCAAATCTATCAATGATCTCATGCCCAGTTAGGATACTCTTTCAAAGCAGATCAGTCAGAAATCTTCACAGCAACGGGATCCGAATCCCGGATCGGTATCTTTTGAATAATCATAGCATTCGCATCATATTTTCCCCCAAAGCGTAGCATACCGTTTAATACGGAGCATTACGGAAAAAATCAAACATATTGCATAATCACAAGCCATGTTTTGAATCAGGCACCTGTGAATATTGACACACCATCAACATTATATAGAATACCTCTCAAAATTCCCCAGCAGAATGCCAAGGCATCTTCTTTGCAAATACATGCTCCTGTTGACACCCGTCCATTTCATCATTCCCCATTCAAGTCGCCAGAACATCCTCCACAAACAGATGCTTACGCATAACGGATACTTCTCAACACTCGTCTGTGTCATATCCCCAGCAAAAAGCCAAAGCGCCCCCTTTTGCACTCACAAATACCTGTTTACACACTTTCTTGACACCCGTATGTGTCACCTATCCCCAACACAATTACCTAAGTACTTGTTTATAGTGCACTTCTTTCGACACCCGTCCGTGTCGCACTCTCCTCAACAAGATGAACACTCGTTTGTGTCTCGCTCATGCTTGTTTTACTCATACAGATACTCGTCCATATCTTGTATACACACTTAATTCCCCTCAGGGTCGACACTCATCCGTGTTTTTTTGTTAATCGGTTGGTACTCGTCCGTACCATCATCTCTGAATGTGCATCATCGTTTGTTTCTACCGATACTCGTCTATATCATAGTCTTAAGAATGCTCGTCCGCATCCTTAATCTATACACAGTGTCAAACACTTGTACCTTTTTCTTGTTTGAATCTAGACGCTCGTCTGTGTCTACCAGTTCCCAGAAGAGTCCCCGACAAATCCCAATAAATTTCTCTTCTATCTGACATTCGTCCTATGTCATGATACACCCCGAGAGCAGCCGTACCCTGCTAGGTGATCGTTCTTCACCTCTTGATGATCGTCCTTCATCATGTTTATCCGATGGTCGTCCCCATCGTCGACCTTTTCTATCCGGCATCCGTCCTATGTCGTGATACTTTTGGCAACCGTACCTTGCCAGGTGATCGTCCTTCACTTTAGATGACCGTCCCTCATCTTTCTCCCTTACAGAGCAGCCGTCCCCTGCTAGGTGATCGTCCTTCACCTTTGATGACCGTACCTCATCATTTATTTCATTTATACGTTACAAACCTGATGGTCGTCCCCATCATTACCTTTATGTTAATCCCCAGAGAACCTTGTTACTTTCCTTGATGGTCGTCCCCATCAAGATCTCTTTATTCCCCCAGCATGTCGGTCGTCCCCGTTATGGCTTTATCCCCAGCAGTCGTCCTCTGCTCGATGGTCGTCCTCCATCTCCCGCACGTTTATAATCATACTTTACTACCTTTTACAATATATATCCCTTTTCTTCTTCACCCAGTGAGTGCAAATTTTGGGATTGTCTTTGGTATTCAACCACAAGTTATCTTGTTTGCCTGTTAAGCCGTTGCTTACATCCTGCACAGCTAACTCATGTTTGAATAGGGGAAGCTGTAAACACCCCAAATATGCCCTCACTATTTTCACCATGGCTTGTGATTCTCTCATATTCATAAGTTCAATCATAGCATCTCATATTGCATTTTTGTTTCACTGCATTGGTTCTAAGTCATCTGCAACTAGGGTTTGTGATTAGAGCTATCCCTGAGCTATCTGAGCCACTCCAAGGGTCTCCAATCATCTCAATAGGGTCCATGTATATGCAAGAATCATATTATATCCTCCCAAGATTAAGAAAGTCAAAAAATCACAAGAACTGGGAAAGGCATGGAAGTAGAGCCAGGTTTAACTGCACAAATGACCTGAAATTAGGGTTTTGGTTTCAGAGGCCATTACTCCAAATTTTTTGGTCATTCTTGTTTCTATGGGTCTCTATATGATGTAAGGATCATGCATACCAATTTTCATGAAGAAATTAAATGGGGAAGGCATTTGATCAATAGATGACTTCTTGAACAAGTCAGTGTAAAATCAGGGCATCTGAGGCCCCCAATCATCCAACCAAAGGGTCTTCTCCATCATTTTGGATGTATATGATCTTTATTTGATCTTAGAAGAAGTTAGAAGTTCACAAAATTAAAGAATTTCAAGCCATTTGCAAAGTTGCCATTTTGGGAAAGTGACTTGTAATGCAAACTTGCCATTTTGGGAAAGTTTTTCAACCTCCTCTTTTTGATCCAAAAATGCTTCAAATGAAAAATTCTTGGTCATTAAAGTTGTAGATTGGATCATTCCCTTTTCAAAAAGTACAAGAACTTGACCTAATTCATCATAGAACTCAAGTTATGGCTTTGCAAAGTTGGGAAAAATCACAAACTTTCACTTGAGCACCAAAGAGGGAAACTTGCAAAAAAACTCATACCAAGGCAATTTGTGACCTCTAATTGATGTCTAAGCATTGCACAAACATCATACATGACATAAAATTCAGAATTACCCAAAGATTTCTCAAGTTTCATGCCTTGATCATTAAGATTTCTCAAAGGGGCCAAAACCTTCATAATTTGCAAAATCACCCACAAACTTCATTCAACTTGCTGCCTTGCCTCAAAACTGATCCCATGGACCTCCCTAAAGCCAGCTGTGCAGGACACCCCATTGTCCTTGGCCTGCCATGTGCCCATACCTCAAGTACACCAACTTTTGACTTTATGCATTTTCCCCATACCAATCAACATAGGCCACCACCCACCCTCTGACCTATCACAACTTATTATGTGGACCAAAACCAAGCCAAAACACATAACATTGCAGCCTAACACTTGAGAATCCTCAGCATTTCCAAAAACTCTCAAACCTGCAAAACTCTTCGAAACTCAGCACACAAGCTTCAAACCTCAAAACAAATTCCATAGAACAACTCACCATGACTCTCTGATCATCTTCCAACCATCACTTTGCCCTGAAACACCCCGAATCAAAAACACGATTTTCACATTTTCTTGAACTGAGTTTCAGCCAACATTACTTAAAGGACATATAAATTTCAACCAAGCATCACAAACTCTTCAGAAGGATCAGTGGAGTTGATTTGAAGCAAAGAACTGGCCAGAAAGTACCAAAGGTGAAAGCTCAAGTTCAGGTGAGCTCAAGAACTTTTTTTCCAGAACTCCCATTTTAAGTTTCTAAATGATCCCTTATGCTTCACTGATCACCATGATATGATTTGTTTTGAAAATGAGTGAAAAATGGCCATGTATGCTTGTTCTGAAATTTTGCCCGTGAAACTTGATTGCTTCGATTCTTGTTGTTAATGTAATATAAATGGATTTCGTGCCTGGATTCTTGTTTATTGTTGTTCATTGATCATTTCTGGAGAGTTTGTGGGCTTGGGGTTGCGTATTGAGAGAGATTGAATGAGAGGTTGGCCGGAGAAGATGACCGGAACACTGTTCCGGTCACCTGAAAGTAATTAGGGCTCAGATTAGGGTTTTAATCATAATTAGCGTAGTTTGAATTCTGGCCCTTGGATTGCGCGTGAAGTCAATTCCCTCCCTTTTTCATTTGAACTTGGACCACTAGATCAGCATACTTCCATTAATTCTCAATTTAATTTTCATTTTAATTGCATTTCTTCATCATTTTATTAAAAATAGCAAAACACTTTCAAAAAATTTTATCTTTTGCATTTCCCTTTCAAATATTTTTCTCATTCTGAAAATAATTTTTATTTTATTTTTTGCATAAAATTCGTATTTTTAAAATATTTTAATGTTTATTTTAATTAATTAATGAGAATTAATTAATTAAAATACCATTTAAGTTTCTAAAAATCACCAAAAAAATCACATTGCATCTTGATACATTTAGAAACATTATCAAACCCTTCACATAAATTTCTTTTTCGTTCTTGACCTATTTTGACATTTTTCTTTGGATTTAGGGTCTTTAGAAATCAATATTTTTACCCTAACTTAGAAAAATTCTCTCTGCCAAACCATGAAGAGTTTGATGATGGTTCTTTTTGCATTGCATTCTTCTTGTCATGTAGTTTCTAGGATAAAATTGGCATGAATTTATCTTCCCTTTTCAATTTGTTTTGCATTTTTCCTTTTGAAATGCCTTAAAACCCTAGCAAACTTAGGAAAATCATAACTATCCTTAGGTAAATAGTTAGGTCTTCCCCTTTGGGAAGTGAACTTATATAGGTTTAAGGTACCTTTGATCCTATTTTCAATTTTTTTATCTCATTTCTTGCTTCTGGTTTTGAATTTTGCTTTGCATGTTATATATAAACCCTAATTTTTGCCTTCATTTGCATTCATCCTTCATATGCTTGCATACTTGAACTTGCCATGACATGTTGTGCATCCAAATGACATATAAGACATCTTAGGACATATTGAAATCATGTTTGATCATTTCATCATCCATTTGCCATGCTTTTGCATCCATTTGCATTTCATAAGTTTTCATGAACTTTCATGCTTACTTTCATATCTCATTTGCATTCCCATCTCTTGTATGATCATTCCTCTCATTTGGCATGCTTTCATACCATCTCTTTGCATCATTTACATATTGATTATGCTTCTGGTTTTGGTTTGAATCCTTGCATCTTTCTCATTTTCATTTCATTTCATCTCCTTTTGCTAACTTTTCAGGTGGTAAGTGCTTTGAGAAGTGAATTTGCCTTCACTTCTCATAACCTCTTCTCATCTCTTTTATGCATATTTGCTGCATTATTACTTGTGGATTAGAGTGAGCTTGCTCATTCATGCTCCCTCTCCTTTATTCTTTCTTCAAGCAACTTGTTTTCTTAAGTGAAGCAAAATGTTTTGTTTCTTGCTGCTTCTTTTCCTTTCATCTGCTTCTTCCTTGGTGGTGCTTCTTGAGGATCTTCTTGCAAGCCTCATAAACCCTAGGAACACCCAAGCAGGTTAACAATTAGGGTTTGATTAGTCCCTCATTTATTTTTACCTTTGTGTCATCTTTGAGTCTTCTCTTCTCATCTCTTAATCAGGGACTAAACCTTTAAGGTTTTAAGGCTTTGTGATTAAGGTTATGCCTGCATCCTTCTATTAGGATGGAATGTATAACCTTAATCCTAAGTGTTAAACCCTTAATGTGTTTAAATATCTTAATCAATCCACCTAATAATAACTAAGACACCAAGCTTGTAACTTGGGCCTTGCATTAGGGTTCTAATTCTTACTTAATTGGTTAAGAAGGACTAACCCTAGTGTTAATGGACAAGTCCTCCTCAAGTTGTCTTACAAACCTTAAAATCCATTTCTTAATCTCACCATTAACTAAAATCCACTTAATAAAGGCTTTTTTTTGTCATGAGGTTAATCCCTAATCATGGATTAAGTTGAGGAGTCTTCCTCAGCTTAAATGTTCTCATTTATTATCCTTCTATTAGGATGGTGTAATGGGTCCATCAAATCTTTGATTATGGCTTAAACTCATTACTTAACACTAAACAAAAACTCCAAAAACATCTAAATAAGTGCAAGTAGGTTGATGATCTTAATCCTACATCAGGGTGATTAAGTGTGAGGTGTTTACTTCACACTTAAGGTATTCTCATTACCCCTAATCAGAGGGAGGATGTGATGAGTTTACTAACCCTTGGTTTAGGCCTAAGCTCATTTTCCTATGACAAATTCAAAAAGCAATACAAGATTGAAAACATCAAAAACAAACAATAATCGTCTCCTCCGGGATTCTTTTCTCACCCCATTCACTCACAAACGAGAACTTGCTTCTTCCGTCTAGTGCAAGACAGTTTGCACTTGAGCCAGACAAGTCATACACTTGAGCATAGACAAGCAAGCAGTTCACCAGTCAATTTATCTTTCAGTCTCTTTGAGTCGAACTACGGTGTTCTGACTTCCTCATTGCACGAGAGGATACGTAGGCATAAATTAACAATTATCGAACAAAAGTCTCTGTATATTCCCCCTCCTCCAACTCTATTCTTTTAAGCCTCATAGTCTTGAACTTTGCAATCTTTCCTTGCACTGACACTCCTTTATTTCACTTCCCACTTCTTTTACACTGACACTCGTATATTATTTTCCAGCTTTTGCACACAGATTGCACTGACACTACCCCTTTAAACACAAATCTTTTAAGCGTGGATCCCGTCGAGTACGGAGGACAATCTGGGTGCTAATACCTTGCCAAATTGTAACCAACCCCCTTTCTCAGTTTCTCTGGTTCGCAACCGTCTTATCCATCCCTTCTTAGGTTTATGCAGCATTACCTTTCCTTCGGGATAAAAATGCCTAGATGGCGACTCTTTTCACCCTTTCTCTTTCGCCGATTGTTCGCGTCTGTACCCTATTTGACCAGGTGTCATCAGGTGGGAGCGACAATAAGAAAGAGAAGTTCCCGCAGGAAAGTCGTTTATTATTTGTTTTTTGTCTTTTATGAGAAGTGTTTTGAATTTGTTTGTGAACATTCTCATACTAAGACCTATCCATCTTTTTAAATACTTACACCTTGCACCGAAACAGGATGCGTATAAGTACTCCGCAACAAAGTCTCATGGCGTATAAGAACGTTCAACCTTTATTAGGTATTTTATTATTATTTTTATGAGATGAGAAAGAATTACTCAAGTTGCAAAAGGGAAAAAACTAAGGGGGACTAAGACACAACCCTGAGTTATTTATTATATGCCAAAGGTGATCCTAATGGTTTATGTGGTTTTCTAATCCTAATGAGAAAAAGAAAAAGAAGACAAGAGAGTTAGAAACTAACTTACTTCCTAAGGAAGTTAAGTTGTCTCTAAAGAAAGGGAAAGCCTAAGAGCAAAGCACAAGGTGCTAAGGCAAACACAATTATAATGAATAATAGATAGGAATGAAGTGAAGCTTACCTCAATCTTCCCCCCTACAAAACAAAAGTTAGTATGACAATGCATATTGAAAGTAAAATCAAAGTATAAAAGCGATTAAGTACCATAAATGCCCTAGAATAGAACTAGGGTTCAAAATAAGACCTAAGTCTAAAGGTGAACGTACCTAAAGGTTACATGACTTATAAAGTCAGTAGCTACATCCTATAGGTCCTTAGGTATGTGTAAACACCCCAAATTTTCCCTCACTAAGTTCACACCATGGCTTGTGATCTTTTCATTTACATAAGTTTAATCATATCATATCATGTTGCATTTTTGCTTCACTGCATTAGTTTAAGTTCATCTGCATCTAGGGTTTGTGATCTGAGCAACCAAGGATTCATCTGAGCCACCCCATAGGTTTTCAATCATCTCAAGAGGGTCCATGTATGTTCAATCATCATATTTTATCCTCCAAAGATCAAGGAAGCCAAAGAATCACAAGAACTGGCAAGGCATGGAAGCAGAGCTAGGGTTTAACTGCACAGATGACCTAAAATTAGGGTTTTGGTTTCAGAGGCCATAACTCCAAATTTTTTGGTCCTTCTTGTTTCTATTGGTCTTAATATGATATAAGGATCATGCATACCAAGTTTGATGAAAAAATGCATTGTGGAAGTCATCTGATCACTGGGTAACTTCCTGAGCAAGTTAGAGCAAAATCAGGGCATCTGAGGCCCCCCAACATGGAACCAAAGTGAATTTTTCATCAAATTGAAGTTATATGGTCTTTTATTTGATCATTGAAGTGCTTAGAAGTTCATAAATTTGAAGAAAAATGAGCAAAACCAAAAGTTGCCAAAAGTGGAAATGACTTGTAATGTAAATTTTCCATTTTGGGAAAGTTTTTCAACCTCCTCTTTCTCAACCAAAAATGCTTCAAATGAAAAATTATTGGTCATGAAAGTTGTAGATTGGATCATTCCCTTTTCAAAAAGTACAAGAACAAGATCTAATTCATTTTAGAACTCAAGTTATGGTTTTCCAAAGTTGGCAAAAATCACATAATTTCAAGTTTCATGCCAAAGAGGGATTTTTGCAAATTCACTTACCAAGCTTCTAAGTGACCTCTAATTGACTTCTACACATCATAACATCATAATGCATTGCCCAAAACTCAGAATTGGCCCAAGAATCTCACATTTTCATGACTTGCGCATCAAGAAATCCAAAAGGGGCCAAAGTCTCATGAAATTGCAAAACCTCTCATAACGTATTCCACACACGTTGAATTGCCTCTAAATGAATTCCATGGCCATCCTTGATCCTTGCTGCACCAGACACCCCCTTGTTCTAAGCCTGAACCAGCCCATACCTCAAAGTACAACCAACCTTGACTTTTTGCATTTTCACCCATACCAATCAGCATAGCCCACACCAACTCCACAGACCTATCATAACTTGATATGTGGACTTTATGCAAGCCATAACACACAAGAACCAAGCCTGAATCCTCAGCATTTCCCTAGTTCACAAAAATCACCCCACTTGCATTTTCTTTCGAAACTCTCAACACACTTAACAAATCTTCAAACTTCTTCCACCATTCATCTTTAAATCAATCACTGATCACAAACCACCCCTCAAAAACAGCCAAGAACACATCACAAACAAAACACGATTTTCTGACCAGTTGAACATAAACTCACAAACCAGCCATAAAAAACTCCATCCAAGCATCAAAGCTTCATCAGAGGGACCATTGGAGTGTTTTTGCACAAGAGAGGAGGCCCAAAAGCTCCAAACTGAGGAAGCTCAAGCTCAGGTAACCTCTTCAAACTTTTTTCCAGAAACCTTTTTTTAAGTTATAGAAATGATCTACATGCTCCCCTGATCACTCTGCACTTTTTATTTTTGAAAATGATTGATTATTGAGCCTGTACCGTATCTCTGAAAGTTTGGTCATTTTTAAGTTTTGATTCGTATCAGGAGATTGAGTGAAAAGAAATTTGTTTTGGGAGTGGATTCGTGCTTAGGAAGGTTGGGAGGTTTGATCTGGAGCTTTTCAGCTCTTAAAACAACCTAGGGAAGATTTTGTTCTTGCGGGTTGGCCGGAGAAGACGACCGGAACCACTGTTCTGGCCGTCTGAGGTTTGTGTGCCCTAATTGGGGTTAGGCTGAGTAATTAATTTAGTTTGAATCTGGAGCGTAGGATGAAGCTTAGCGCGCGTGAACCTAGGGCCAGGATCTCCCAATTAGTTTTAATTTTGATTAATTAGATTAATTAATTAGGGTTAAGTTTAAATAAGCCAGTTTGAATATAGACCGTCCAGATGCGCGCCAGTCAATCCCTCCATACCCAGAACCAATCCAAACCATCCATTGTGCATACTTCTGTTTATTTAATTTTTTATTTCATTCTTCTCATTTAATCTCATACCATTTATTTAAAATAGTAAAAATGATCAAAAAATTCTGAAAATTTTTATCAAACATTTTATTAATTTTCAGAAACCAAAAGTATTTTAATTTTAATTTTTTGCATTAAAAAAATATTTTTAAATCATTTAAATGTTTTATTTAATTAATTAATGGAAATTAATTAGTTAAAAATACATTTAAGTATTTAAAAATCACAAAAAAATTCAAAGAACATTCTTGGACATTTAGAAACATTTACAAACTCACCATACAAATTTCTTTTTGGTTTTGATCATGCTTTGACATTTTTCAATGAATTAGGGTTCTTAAATTTGTTTATTTCTAACCCTAACTTCAAAAATTCATAACTTTTAAACCAAGTTGAGTTTGTGAATGATTCTTTTTGCATTCTTCTATGCATGACTCCTAGTTTCTAAAAACATTTTTGTTTCATTTTTATCTTTAATTTTCAATTTGTTTGGCATTTTACATTGAGGATCACCCAAAAACCCTAGAAACTTAGGAAACTCATAACTCCTCCTAGGTTTAGCTTCTGACCTCCCCCTTTCGATGGTAACCTAGTATAGGTTTATGGTTTCTTTGAGTGCATTTTCAATTTTTTATCATCTCATTTGCTTCTGTCTTTGCCATTTGCATCTCATGTTGCATAAAAACCCTAATTTTCTCATCTCCATTTGCATTCATCTTGCATATGCTTGCATTCATAAACTTTCCATGACATTTTGTGCATTCACATGACATATAAGACATCTTAGGACACATTAGAATCATGTTTGATCATTGCATCATCCATTTTCCATGTTATGCATTCATTTCATTTCATATGCATTCATGAACTTTCATGCTTCCTTTATGCTTCATTTGCATCCTCATTGCTTGTATGATCATTTGCATCTCTTGGCATACATTTGCACCATCTCTTAGCATCATTTACATCATGAATATGTTTCTTGTTTTGGATTTGCATCCTTTCATTCATTCCATTTTCATTTTCATTTCATTTCCTTTTACTAACTTTTCAGGTGGTAAGTTGCTTTGAGAAGTGAATTTGCCTTCACTTCTCACAATCTCTTCTCATCTCTCTTATGCATTCTTGCTGCATTTTATATTTGTATTAGAGTGATCTTGCTCATTCATTCTCCTTCCTCACCTTCTTTCTTCAAGCAACTTATCTTCTTGAGTGAAGTAAGTTGACTAGCTTCTTCTGCTTCTCCTCCTTCCATCTCTGTTTCTTCCTTGGTGGCTTTTCTTGAAGACTTCCTGCAAGCCTCATAAACCCTAGGAATACCCAAGCATGATCACAATTAGGGTTTGATTAGTCCCCCCCATTAGTTTTACCTTTGTGTCTTCTCTTTTCATCTCATAATCAAGGACTAAATCTTCAAGGTTTTAAGGCTTTGTGATTAAGGTTATGCTTGTATCCTTCTCTTAGGATGGAGTGTATAACTTTAATCCTAAGTGTTAAACCCTTAATGTGTTTAAATCCTTTAATCAATTCATCTAATAAATCACTAAGACATCAAGCTTGTAACTTGGGCCTTGCATTAGGGTTCTAATTCTTCCTTAATTGGTTAAGAAGGACTAACCCTAGTGTTAATGGACAAGTCCCTCTCAAGTTGTCTTACAAACCATAAAATCTATTTCTTAATCTTACCATTAACTAAAATCCACTTTAATAAAGGCTTTGTTTTGTCATGAGGTTAATACCTAATCATGGATTAAGTTGAGGAGCCTTCCTCAGCTTAAATGTTCTCATCTATTATCCTTCTATTAGGATGGTGTAATGGGTCCATTAAATCCTTGATTATGGTTGAAACTCATTACTTAACACTAAACAAAAATTCCAAAAAACATCTAAATAAATGCAAGTAGGTTAATGATCTTAATCCTACATCATGGTGATTAAGTGTGAGGTGTTTACTTCATGCTTAAGGTATTCTCATTACCCCTAATCAGAGGGAGGATGTGATGAGTTCACTAACCCTTGGTTTAGGCTTAAGCTCATTTTCTTATGACAAACTCCAAAAAGCAATAAAAGACTGAAAACATAAAAAACAAACAATAATCGTCTCCTCTGGGATTCTTTTCTCACCTCATTCACTCACAAACGAGAACTCTCTTCTTCCGTCTAGTGCAAGACAGTTTGCACATGAGCCAGACAGGTCATACACTTGAGCATAGACAAGCAAGCAGTTCACAAGTCAATTTATCTTTCAGTCTCTTTGAGTCGAACTACGGTGTTCTGACTTCCTCATTGCACGAGAGGATACGTAAGCATAACTTAACAGTTATCGAACAAAAGTCTCTGTATATTCCCCCTTCTTCCAGCTTTATTCTTTAAGCCTCATTGTCTTGAGCTCTGCACTCTTTCCTTACACTAACACTCTTTTATTTCACTTCACACTTCTTTGCACTGACACTTTTATTCTTTTCCAGCTTTTGCACACAGAATAGCACTGACACTACCCCTTTAAACACAAATCTTTCAAGCGTGGATCCCGTCAAGTACGACGGACAATCTGGGTGATAATACCTTCCCAGGTTGTAACCAACCCCCTTTCTCAGTTTCTCTAGTTCGCGACCGTTTTATCCATCTTTTCCCAGGTCTATGCAGCATTACCTTTCCTTTGGGATAAAAATGCCTAGCTGGCGACTCTTTTCAGTTCATCTTCATGTTCTCTCCTTTCTCCGACCGTTCGCGTCTGTACCCCTCTTGTCCATGTGTCATCAGGCGGGAGCAACAGCTTGGCGACTCTGCTGGGGACCCTTATACTGCAACCAGGGCTTCTGGTTCCTTTTATGGGTTCCTCCTAGCGCTTGTTTAGTTTGTGTTTACTAGGGTGTTATATGCTAATTATGTTTATTTTATTTGCTTTATTTATTGCTTTATGTACAGCTTTATTTATTGCTTTCTTTTTACAGTCTTATGCATATTTCATACTGTCATTATCACTGTGCTGGATCTGGTTTTCTTTGGTGGGTGGGGTTTCACTGAGTGATTAAGGTCCTATACCTGGGACCTGAGTGACACCTAGGCTAGAGTGGTTCATGTTCTTTCCCATTCCATTTCGGTCTGGTGCGGGAATATGAAACACGGTTCAGATGTCGGTTTCTTCTTGAGAACTCTGTGCTACAGATTTCCTGTAGTGCTAGGGCTATCTGGGAAGCCTGCTAAGTCTGGATGACCTTTATTATGACCTTCAGAATCTGGGGTGAATTAGAGGAGGATCCTTTATGGTTATTGTAAACACTGTACCTCCGGGTTAGAAGTGTTTACACTTCTCATAACTGATCCAAGTCTGAGGATCCTTGTTCTAGAACATTACATGTGAGGGGGTTGGCTTGTTTACAGGTTTCTAGGAACCCTTGGCCACATCATACCCTGTTACTGTATTGTTTAAGAGTACCTCACTTTGGACAGTTCTTGTGATTAACCCTGGACAAGTGACTCTTTATTTGAGTCCCCCACCCTGGTTACTAGATTTCTGAGCCTCCATCCGGACCTTTGAACATACATAGACCTTATATCAAGACATATAATCAGATCCAGCTCTTGATCACAAACCCTTACATATCATTTGCATATATCATCATTGCACCATTTAACATTTGTTTATTTGTCTTTCAGGGTATCCATATCATATTTGGTTTGGTTTTGACCCCCTCTACTGCTTAGACCTCTATCGCTCCCGATAAATGGGGAATGGCCCAAATAAAGGTACAGACGCGAACGGTCGGCGAAAGGGACAATGAGAACACACAGCAGTGAACTCACTGGAGATGAATAGAGTCGCCAGCTAGGCATTTTTATCCCGGAGGAAAGGCAATGCTTCATAGACCTAGAAAGAGATGGACAAGACGGTTGCGAACCAGAGAAACTGAGAAAGGGGGTTGGTTACAACCTGGGAAGGTATTAGCACCCAGATTGTCCGTCGTACTCGACGGGATCCACGCTTAGAAGATTTGTGTTGTAAAGGGGTAGTGTCAGTGCAATTTGTGTGTAAAAGAGCTGGAAAACAAAATGTACAGGTGTCAGTGTAAGAGAAAAGTGAAGTATATAAGTGAAGTGTTAGTGTAAGGACAGAATGAAATGCTCATGATAATGAGGCTAAAAGAATAAGGCTAGAAAGAGGGGGAATATACAGAGACTTTTGTTCGATAACTGTTAAGTTATGCCTACGTATCCTCTCGTGCAATGAGGAAGTCAGAACACCGTAGTTCGACCCAAAGAGACTGAAAGGAATGACTGGTGAACTGCTTGCTTGTCAATGCTCAAGTGTATGACCTGTCTGGCTCAGGTGCAAACTGTCTTGCATTAGACGGAAGAAGCAAGTTCTCGTTTGTGAGTGAATGAGATGAGAAAAGAATCCCGGAGGAGACGATTATTGTTTGTTTTTGTGTTTTCAGTCTTTTATTGTTTTTGGATTTTGTCATAAGTTAATGAGCTTAAGTCTAAACCAATGGATTTAGTAAACTCATCACATCTTCCCTCTGATTAGGGGTAATGAGAATACCTTAAGTGTGAAGTCAGCTTCTCACACTTAAACACCTTGGTGTAGGATTAAGATCATTAACCTACTTGTGATTATTTAGATGTTTTTGTTGTTTTTTGTTTAGTGTTAAGTAATGAGGTTAAGCCATAATCAAGGATTAAACAGACTCATTACACCATCCTAATAGAAGGATAATAGATGAGAATGTTTAAGCTGAGGAAGACTCCTCAACTTAATCCATGATTAGGGATTAAACTCATGACAAAACAAAACCTTTATTAAGTGGATTTTAGTTAATGATAAGATGAAGAAGTGAGTTTTATGGTTTGTAAGACAACTTGAGGGGGACTTGTCCATTAACATTAGGGTTAGTCCTTCTTAACCAATTAAGGAAGAATTAGAACCCTAATGCAAGGCCCAAGTTACAAGTGTGATGTATTGATGATTATTAAGTGAATTGATTAAGAGATTTAAACACATTAAGGGTTTAACACTTAGGATTAAAGTTATACACTCCATCCTAATAGAAGGATGCAGGCATAAGCTTAATCACAAAGCCTTAAAGCCTTTAGGGTTTAGTCCCTGATTATGAGGTGAGAAGAGAAGACTCAATGAGACACAAGGGAAAAACTAAGTGGGGAGACTAATCAAAACCCTAATCATTGTCCTGCTTGGTTGTTCCTAAGGTTTGTGAGGTTTACAAGAGAAGTCTTCAATGGAACCACCAGGAAGCAGATGAAAGGATCAGGAGAAGCAAAGTAACTTGCTTCATTTAAGAAGTCAAGTCACTTGAAGAAAGAAAGTAAGAAGAAGAAGAATGAGCAAGCTCAATCTCAAACACATAACAAAATGCAGCAATGATGCATAAGAGAGATGAAAAGAAATTGTGAGAAGTGAAGGCAAATTCACTTCCCAAAGTTACTTACCACCTGAAAAAGTTAGTGGAAGAAATGAAATGCAATGCAAATGGGATGCAATGGCATGATGCAAATCAAAACCAGAAGCATATACATGATGATAATGATGCTATGAGATGATGCAAACATGAAACAAGGCATGGGGATGATCATACAAACATGTGGATGCAAATGGAGCAAGTTTAGAACCATGAACATACATGAAAAGTTATGGAATGCAAATGACATACAATCATGGCAAATGCAAGATGCAATGATCAAACATGCTTCTAATATGTCCTAAGATGTGTCATGGATCAAATGGATGCATAAAATGTCATGGCAAGTCAAGGTATGAATGCAAATGCAAGATGGATGCATATGGAAGCCCAAATTAGGGTTTATGATCAAAGCATCAAACAAAAACCAAAATCAGAAGTAAACAACATTACAAAAAATTGAAAATGCACTCAAAGGACCCCTAATCCTATACTAACTCACTGCCCAAAGGATAAGTCCCAACTCTAAACCCAGCTCAAGTTATGAATTTTCTAAGTTTTCTAGGGTTTTAGGGTTCCTTAACAAGAAAATTACCAAACAAATTGAAAATTAAAGATCAAATCAAGGCCATTTAATCTCACAAACTACATGCTAAACACAATGCAATGCAAAAAGAATCAAGGTCCAACTCTTTAGGGTTAGGCAGAAATGATTTTTGGAAGTTTGGATCAAAATGAAGCATCAAAATGATTTTAATTCCATGAAAAATTCTCAAAATGCATCAAGATCAAAAAATAAATTTGGTTTGAGGGTTGGACAATGTTCCTAAATGTTTTTAAATGTTTCATGAATTTTTTGGTGATTTTTAAATACTTAAAAGTATTTTTAATTAATTAATTCTCATTAATTAATTAAAAAGAAACTTTTAAATATTTAAAAATACTTTTTTAATTCTAAAAATAAAAATAAAAATATTTTTGTGTTCTGAAATTAAATAATAACTAGTATAAAAAATTTCAGAATTTTTAAGGTGTTTTTGCTATTTTTAATAAATTATAGAAAACAAATGAATTAATATGAAAATAAAATGAATTTTTAAACTGAAAAAGAAAAGTAATCAGATCCAATGGCCCTCATTCAAACTCCCATACGCGCGCATTTACTTGGCGCCAGATCCCACGGCCAGCATTCAAACTCACTAACCCCAATTAATTAGCCCTAATCCCACCGTTAATGACTCTCAGGTGACCGGAACAGTGTTCCGGTCATCTTCTCCGATCACCCAAAATTACAAACTCCTTCTACACGCATCTAAAACGAATTCTAATTAAACATAAATGATCCCCATCCAAAAACGAATTAAAACCCCCATTCAAACAACATTTATCATTCCTAAACTGGCTGAATCGAATCAAACAAAACCTAGGGCAAAAAGTTTCAGAAACAGATTAAACTCTCATCTCTCCACCATTTTCAAAACCAAAGGCATCAGAGTGATCAGTGAACTACAAAGAACAACTTAGGAACTTTAAAAATCATTTCTGGAAAAAAAGTTCTTGAGCTACCTGAGTTTTGAAGCTTTCAACTTTGCAACTTTCTGACCTCTCCTCTTGATGCAATCCACTCCTCTTGGTCCCTTGATGATGTCTGAATGCTTAGAAAGAGTTTATGTTGGCTGGTTTGAGAGTTTGAACAAGTTCTATTCAAGCTCAGGTGGGAATCGTGTTTATGATTCAGGCAGTTTCAGGCAAGGGTGAGGGGTTCTTTGTGATCAGGATGATGAGTTGAGAAGGTCTGTGAAGTTTGTTTAAGTGTTTGTGGCTTGTATGGAGAGTTTCGAATGCTTTTGCTTCAAGGGTGAAAAATGAGAGAGTTGAGTTCTTGCTGGTTTCAGGCTTGTGTGTTGTGATGTTCAGCTTGCATTTTGTTTGTATAAACTAATCCTATTGGTCAGATGACATGACATGTCCTTTATTGATGGGTATGGTTGCTTTTGCCAAAATGTCAACTTTGTGTAAGAAGGGCATGGGCTACTTTGCTAGCTTGGTACAAGGGCTTGTCTTGCGCAGCATGGTGAGGGGAAAGGGCTAGGGTGGTTCAGCATCCAAGGCAGCAAGTGGATGAAGTGTTATGATGGTTTTTGCAACTTGGTTCCCTTTGGTCCTCATGAAAAGATCTTGTTCCAAACACCATAAAACATGTGATCTCTTTGGTTCAATCTGAACTTTAGGACTTGTATGATGCTTGTGTAATGGTTTGATATCAATTAGAAGTCACAAATTGCCTTGGTACAAGATTTTGCAAATTTCTCATTTGGTGCATAACTTAAAATTTAGTGATTTTAGCCAACTTTGATGCACCATAACTTTTGATCCAAAATGAATTAGGTCATGTTCTTGTACTTTTTGAAAAGGGAAAGATCTATTCTACAACTTTCATGACCAAAGTTTTTCCATTTGAAGCATTTTTGGATCAAAAAGTAAGGGTTGAAAAAGTTGCATAAAATGACATTTTCATGAAAAGTCAACCTTGCCCTAAAAAGTCAACTTTGCAAAAACTTGAAATTCTTGATTTTTGTGAACTTCTAACTTCTTCTATGATCAAATAAAGATCATATACGCTCAAAATGATGAAGATCACCCCTTGGATGGGTCATTGGGGGCCTCAGATGCCCTGATTTTGCACTGACTTGTCCAGAAAGTCAACTCTTGATCAGATGACTTCCCCATGGAATCTCTTCATGAAAATTGATATGCATACTCCCTATACCATATAGAGACCAATAGAAACAAGAATGACCAAAAAATTTGGAGTTATGGCCTCTGAAACCAAAACCCTAATTTTAGGTCATCTGTGCAGTCAAGCCTGGCTCTGCTTCCATACCAATCCCAGTTCTTGTGATTCTTTGACATTCTTGACTTTGGGAGGATATAATATGATACTTGAACACACATGGACCCCTTTGAAGTGATTGATGACCCTTGGAGTGGCCCAAGAAGCTCTTGGATTGCTCAGATCACAAACCCTAGATGCAGATGACTTAGAATCTATGCAGTGAATCAAAAATGGAATATGAGATGGTATGATTGTGTTTATGCATATGAAATGATCACAAGCCATGGTGTGAAATGGGTGAGGGAAAATTTGGGGTGTTTACAGCTGCCCCTATTCAAACATGAGTTAGCTGTGCAGGATGTAAGCAACGGCTTAACAGGCCAGCGAGATAACTTGTGGTTGAATACCAAAGACAGTCCAAAATTTGCACTCACTGAATGAAGAAGAAAAGGGATATAGATTGTAAAGGAAAATAAAGTATATTGTAAAGTGTGGGCGACGGAGGACGACCGTCGAGCAGAGGACGACTGCTGGGTAAAGAGCAATGACGGGGACGGCCGACATGCTAGGGATAAGAGAATCATGATGGGGACGGCCATCAAGATAAAGCTGTAAAATTCTCTGGGGATTAATGAAACATGACGGGGACGACCATCAAGTTCATAAAGGTAAAGTAACCAACGATGGGGACGGCCATCGGGCTAAACTGAAAGGAAAAGGGACCACGACGGGGACGGCCATCGGGTTAAAGAATAAATGAAATAAACAGATGATGAGGTACGGTCATCAAAGGTGAAGGACGATCACCTAGCAGGGGACGGCTGCTCTGTTGGGGTAAGATGAGGGACGGTCATCTAAGGTGGAGGACGACCACCTGGCAGGGTAAGGCTGCCGAATATCACGACATAGGACGAATGCCGGATAAAGTTCAGCGATGGGGACGGCCATCGGATGAGCATGATAGAGGACGACCATCAAGAGGTGGAGGACGACCACCTAGCAGGGGACGGCTGCTCTCAAGGTTTGTCATGACATAGGACGAATGTCAGATAACCAAAATCAACAATGGGGACGGCCATTGGATAAAATGATGAAGGACGATCATCAAATGGGTGGAGGACGACCACCTAGCAGGGGACGGCTGCTAAATATCAACGATGGGGACGGCCATCGGATGAGCATGATGGAGGACGACCATCAAGAGGTGGAGGACGACCACCTAGCAGGGTACGGCTGCTCTCAGGGTTTATCATGACACAGGACGAGTGTCAGATAAAAGAGAAAATTTGCTTTGTTGGCGATCTACTGGGGAATAGTAAACATGGACAAGTGTTTACATCCAAGAAACAAAAGGTATAAGTGTTTAGATGTTGTGTATAGATTTAAGATGCGGACGAGCATCCTTAAGACTACGATACAGACGAGTATCGGGTAGAAACAAATACTGACTCGTGTTCAGAGATGATGATCCAGACGAGTATCAATGGGTTAACAGAGGACACGGATGAGTGTTGAATCTGAGCGGATTCTTCTGGGGAACAGTAGACACAGGCGAGTATCTATATTCAAGAACACAAAAGTGTTTGACACAGTATGGATTAAAGATGCGGACGAGCATCCTTAAGACTATGATACAGACGAGTATCATGTAGAAACAAACTCTTGACGCATGTTCTGAGATGATGGTACGGACGAGTACCAACGAGTTAACAAAGAACAAGGACTAGTGTTGAATCTGTGGGGATATAAGTGGTATATACAAGATACGGACGAGTATCTGTATAAGTAGCATGAATAGGTATGAGCGATGAGTGGTGTATAGATGAGTGTTTAACTGTTGGGGAGGGTGACACGGACGAGTGTCGAAAGGAGAAAAGTGTGATATGAACAAGTATCTGGTACACAAAGTGTAGGCGACTACGCTGGGGATATGACACGGACGGGTGTCAAAGGATTGTTATATGTAAGTGTATGTGAGTGCAAAGAGGACATCTTTGGCTTTCTGCTGGGGTTATGACACAGACAAGTGTCAAAAAGTATCTGTAATACGAGTGGTACCGTTTGCACAGAGTGTTTAGGTGACCTTACTGGGGAGTATTGACACGGACGGGTGCCAAAGTGAGTATATACTGGTGTTTGTGAATGTGAGGCAACTGATTTTGCTGGGGAATCTCCGCTGGGGATTTGGGGGAAGTATTCTGTATATTGTTGAAATGTCATTATTCACAAGTGTTGATTCAAAACATGGCTTATGATTATGCTATATGTTTGATTTTTGCCGTAATGCTCCGTATTAGACGGAATGCTACGCTTTGCGGGTGAATATGATGTGAATGCTATGATTATGCAAAGATACCAAACCAGGATTCGGATCCCGTCGCCACGAAGATCTCCGGCCAATCCGCCTAAAATGGACATCCCAGCTGGGGATAAGGTCATTTGATAGATCTGATGAGATGCTATTGCTTGGGGATTCAGGTCACTGATAGACTTGTCTCAGCAATGAGGGAACCCAGTTGGGGTTTGAAGAAGCTTTCTTCACTCTGTTGTGATTCTTCATGCATTGCTCTTCTGGATAGAGGCTGGAGCTCTGTGGGGAGATGGTTCCCTGACTTTCATTTGGACGAGGACGAAATGGCAACTCAGCTGGGGAGAAGACACTTTGGGCGCTGAGTGTCGATTTGTCAGTTTGCTGGAATGAAGCTTGCATGCCCCAAGTTGCATTCTGGATACCTGCAATCCTGCAAAGATATAGAAACGCACAAAATAATCCCGAGGTATCCCCTACTGGATTCCGTCATAGGAGTTTGGACACTCTCTAGAGTAAATATATTCCCTGCAAGCATGTATTTTTATTTTTGAAAATAAACATCTGTATTTATGCGATCAGTTTTTCTTAAAACATCAGACATTTTTGCAAATAAAAATGTACAAGACGAAACATGACTGAAAATCTGCTTTTATTAATTTAGACGCCCTGAATTGGCATGATACATCAAAGGAACATATCCCCTGAAATGAGGAGATTGTTACAAATTGAGAAACAAAATGCTGGCAATATTGATGACGCTTTAAGGAGCTTCCTCTTTTGCTATGACTCGTATGACTTTTGACGTTCTTCTCATCTTGCTTTCTGAAGAAGGCTGATTCTGATTGAAGCTTGATCCTTTCGAAGCCTACCAAGTTGTAAGAGATGCAGACGAATTCAGAATGCAGTTGTTCGCTTATTCCCCTATTTTGCATGGATCGCCCTTTCGGGTTTTCAATCCATCGGGATACCCATTTTTGCCTGAGTTGTCCAATGCGGCTTTTCAACTCAGCGGGTGTACATTTTTTTGTTTATTTTCCCTTATTTTTGCCCGAGTCTTTTATTCTGTTTTTGACTCGCCGGGATGCCCTATTTTTGCCTGGACTTACATTCTGTTTTTATGTCCAGCGGGTCATTTTATGCGAAGTATTTTTTAACTGCATCTGAATTCACAGGGGACGGGAAGTCTTCACCATCCATGGTGCTGAGCATCAGTGCTCCACCAGAGAAAACTTTCTTTACCACGAATGGTCCTTCGTAATTTGGAGTCCACTTGCCCCTGTGGTCTGTATGAGGAGGGAGGATTCTCTTCAGCACAAGATCTCCTACTTGGTACTCTTGGTGCCTGACTTTCTGATCGAAGGCTCTCTTCATTCTTTTCTGATACAACTGCCCATGACAGATTGCAGCCAATCTTTTCTCTTCAATCAGACTCAGCTGTTCGTATCGGGCCTGAACCCATTCTGCTTCACTCAGTTTGACATCCATCAATACCCGTAGGGAGGGTAATTCAACTTCGACAGGTAGGACTGCTTCCATACCATATACAAGCTGATACGGTGTTGCCCCAGTGGATGTTCTGATTGACGTGCGGTACCCATGCAAGGCAAACGGTAGCATTTCATGCCAGTCCTTGTAGGTAACTACCATCTTTTGCACAATCTTCTTGATATTCTTATTAGCTGCCTCAACAGCGCCGTTCATCTTTGGCCTGTAAGGAGAAGAATTGTGATGCTGAATCTTGAAGTCCCGGCACAGTTCCGCCATCATTTTGTTGTTCAAATTGGAACCATTATCAGTAATGATTCGCTCGGGCACTCCATATCGACAGATGATATCTCTTTTCAGAAATCTGGCTACTACTTGTCTTGTAACATTGGCATAGGAAGCTGCTTCAACCCACTTGGTAAAATAGTCAATAGCAACCAAGATGAATCTGTGGCCGTTTGAAGCAGTTGGTTCAATCTTGCCAATCATGTCAATGCCCCACATAGCAAAGGGCCAGGGTGAAGACATCACATTCAAAGGATTGGGAGGCACATGCACCTTATCCGCATAAATCTGGCATTTATGGCATTTTCTGGCGTAGGCACAACAGTCTGCATCCATCGTGATCCAGTAATAACCTGATCTCAGCAACTTCTTGGCCATGGCATGCCCTCCCGCATGGGTACCAAAGGATCCTTCGTGCACTTCATGCATTAGCAGATCTGCTTCTGTCCTGTCAACACACCTGAGGAGTACCATATCAAAGTTTCTCTTGTACAGGGAACCATCAGTGTTCAGAAAGAAACTACCAGCAAGCCTTCTCAAAGTCTTTTTATCATTGGAAGATGCCCCAGGTGGGTATGTTTGATCCTCCAAGAAGCACTTAATGTCATGGAACCAAGGCTTATCATCTTTGACAACATCTGCTGCGAACACATATGCTGGTCTGTCAGGTCTGGACACTGAAATTTGAGGTACAATGTTGGCAGTTTGAACTTTGATCATGGATGAAATGGTAGCCAGAGCATCTGCAAACTGATTCTCGTCTCGAGGGATATACTCAAGCTTGACTGTTGTAAAGAAAGTCAATAACCTCCTCGTATAATCCCTGTAAGGTATCAGATGATCCTGGTGGGTGTACCATTTGCCATTGTTTTGATTGATTACCAGAGCTGAATCTCCGAATACGGTCAATGTCTTGATCCTAAGGTCAATGGCTTCCTCAAGACCCATAATGCAAGCTTCGTATTCAGCTTCGTTGTTAGTGCAGTTGAAAGTGAGCTTTGCCGAGAAAGGCATGTGAACTCCTTTAGGTGTAATGAGTACTGCACCAACACCACGACCATTCATGTTGACAGCCCCATCAAACATCATAGTCCATTCTTCTTCCGGGTCGGGCCCTTCAGTGTGAACAGGCTCTTCATGATCTTTTGTTTTTATGAACATGATGTCTTCATCAGGGAAGTCAAATCTCATAGGCTGGTAATCCTCAATAGGCTGCTCAGCAAGATATTCAGACAATACACTGCCCTTGATGGCCTTCTGAGATGTGTACTGAATGTCATACTCTGTAAGGATCATTTGCCATCTTGCAACTCGTCCGGTAAGAGCTGGCTTCTCAAATATGTACTTAACTGGGTCCATTTTCGAGATCAACAAGGTAGTGTGGGTCAACATATACTGTCTCAGTCGGCGAGCAGCCCACGCTAAAGCACAGCAAGTTTTCTCGAGCAGTGAATAACGTTGTTCACAGTCGGTAAACTTTTTGCTTAGGTAGTATATTGCATACTCTTTTCGACCAGACTCGTCATGCTAGCCCAACACACACCCCATTGACTCTTCTAATACTGTTAAGTACATTATCAGAGGTCTTCCTTCAACTGGAGGCATAAGGATTGGAGGCTCTTGTAAGTATTCCTTGATCTTGTCAAAAGCCTTTTGGCAGTCTTCGTTCCACCTGACCGTCTGTTCTTTTCTTAGCAGTTTGAACAAGGGTTCGCAGGTTGCTGTAAGGTGTGATATGAACCTTGAGATGTAGTTCAATCGTCCTAAGAACCCTCGAACTTCCTTCTTTGTCTTCGGTGCAGGCATCTCTTGAATAGCTTTGACTTTATCAGGGTCTACTTCGATCCCTTTCTCACTCACAATAAAACCCAGCAGCTTACCGGATCTCACCCCGAATGTGCATTTGTTGGGGTTCAGCTTCAGTTGGTACTTCCTCAGACGCTTGAACAGCTTTAGCAGATTTACCAGGTGGTCTTCTTCAGTAAGGGACTTGGCAATCATGTCATCCACATAACATTCTATCTCTTTATGGATCATATCGTGGAATAATGTTACCATAGCCCGTTGATACGTCGCACCGGCATTCTTGAGCCCAAATGGCATTACCTTGTAGCAGAACGTGCCCCAGGGTGTGATGAAGGTTGTCTTCTCCATGTCTTCAGGTGACATCTTAATCTGATTGTATCCTGAAAATCCATCCATGAAGGAGAATACCAAGAACTGAGCCGTATTATCCACCAATACATCAATGTGAGGTAATGGGAAGTCATCTTTTGGACTAGCTCTGTTCAGATCCCGGTAGTCAACACACATTCTTACTTTGCCGTCTTTCTTAGGCACAGGTACTATATTAGCGACCCACGGCGGATAGCTAGTTACGGAAAGGAACCCGGCGTCCCATTGCTTTTGTACCTCTTCTTTGATTTTCATTGCCATGTCTGGGCGAGTACGGCGCAACTTCTGTTTAACCGGCGGGCATTCTTCTCTCAAAGGCAGCTTGTGCACAACAATGTCGGTGTCCAACCCTGGCATATCTTGATAAGACCAAGCGAACACGTCCACATACTCTTGCAGCACGTCGATCAGTTGTCTCTTCACTGAGTCTTGTAAGCAGGCCCCGATTTTAACTTCTTTCACGTCTTCATCTGTACCAAGATTGATCGTTTCAACCTCCTCCTGGTGAGGAGTAATAGCCTTTTCCTCTTGTCTTAACAACCTGGCTAGCTCTTCAGGAAGCTCATATTCTTCTTCAACCTCTTCATCAGCTTGATTGATCGGATTGTCAAAGTCATACGAAGTCATAGCCGTGCTGTTGCCGGTGCAGTCTGGAAGGCACTCTCTGCAAGGGTTCAGTTTGTTCATTTTAGTGATTTGATTTTAATCTTGTTTAGAAAAGTGAAATGAAGTTGTCATTTTGAAAACACTGCCATTTATTTTTGTACAAAAAGAAAAAAAATGGGAAAACAGTGAGTGGAAAAGAAAAAAGACTCATTTGCAAAAGATGTCTGATATTTCATTGATTAATCTTGTTGCACAAAAATTACAGATGGCCCGATTATAAAATGAGTCTTGTCATCTTGGGCAAGATGCAATACTTTGATGCATGCTATAAAATACAGGAAATAATAATTACTCTGCATGAGTAACTCTTATAATTTCCTGGGAAGACCAGTTTGAGATACTGCTCCCCGGGATCTTTGGACGAATCCAACTCTCCAGGTTGCGGTCGCTTTCATCCTCGTCTTCCAAATTGTTGACAGCATCAGGGGTGAGCATTCCCCCACTAACAAAGTTGGGCTCCTTAGCAGCCTCTGCTTGATCTTGTTGAGTTGGTTTGTAACCCAACCCAAATCTATCCTCTTTCTTCTCCACCGGTAACAGTTTGCCCCAGCCTTGGGCATTTCCTTCTTCAACAACCTTCCGGGCTTGTTGGTATGATGTCATTGAGGTTCCAGGTACAGCAGAAGTCTCATTTATGTTCAAGGCCTCGAACCCTTGACTCATTGTTTCGTGAATCTCCCCATCCATCTCAATGTATTTATAGGTAGCCAGGTGGCTAACAAAAATATCCTCCTCTCCACAGATAGTAACGACTTGACCCTCCCACTCGAATTTTAACTTCTGGTGAAGGGTTGAGGTCACGGCGCCAGCGGCGTGAATCCATGGCCTTCCCAATAGACAGCTGTAGGCAGGCTGTATATCCATCACGTAGAAGGTCGTTTTGAAAGTTTGTGGGCCAATCGTTATAGGCAACTCAATCTCACCCAGAACCGATCTCTTTGAACCATCAAAGGCTCTCACTACCAGGTTGCTGGGTCGTAATGCCAATCCGTCATACTCTAGCTTCACAAGGGCTTTTTAGGTAAGACATTGAGGGATGATCATGTGTCTACCAGCACGTGGGAAAGAACTGCACCTTTACATTCCATGGTAATGTGCAAAGCCTTGTTATGATTGCGGCCTTCCGTAGTCAAATCAGTGTTGGTGAACCCTAGTCCATGACTAGCATTAACATTTCCAACCACAGCTTCCAACTGATTGACGGTGATCTCTTCAGGCACATAAGCTGCGTGCAAGACTTTTAGTAGTGCATTCCGATGAGCTTCGGAGCACATAAGCAATGATAGAATAGAGATCTTGGAAGGCGTCTGGTGAAGCTGATCCACTATTTTGTAATCACTTTTCTTGATGATTCTCATAAACTCATCAACTTCTTGATCAAAGGGTGTTTTCAAAGCTTCCTTAACAATTTGCTCTTCCTGCACCAAGCTTTTTCCTTTTGCCTTGGCAGCAGCTTCTGCTTCGGCAGTGGGTCTTTGAGTTTGTGGAGCGAAGAGACGTCCGCTTCGAGTGAAGCCTCCGCCTCCTCCCACATTGTCTATTTGTGATGCAGGGGTTGATGATTCAAGGGTGATTTTCTGTCCTCCGCAGTATAGATCAGAGCCGTAATGCCAGGGGATAGCATTACTGCTTTCATAAGGTACTGGCCCAGGCACCGTGATGGTGACTGGACTGATGGCAGCTGCAGAAGGGACTGTGATAGTCTGTGGATCGTAGTATATTGTGACTGGTGCTCTGACGGGAGTAGCACTTTGTGAGTTGTAGGCAGAATCATTTTCAGGATCATAATAAATCGTAACTGTGGAGATGTTTGCTGCTGAAGTTGTAGGAGACATTGTTGGAAGGATGGGTGTTGTTGTTGTAGGAGTTTCTGAATGAAGTGGTGCTGAAGTTGTAGAAGGAATGTTTGCTGATATCTGGTCAGTTGAAATGACAGATGAAGCATTTGTTGATGAAGCTGAAAAGTTGTCGGGAACAATGGTTGTTGCAGTTGTAGGAGATACTGGAATTGTTGCTGATGAGATTGCTGGATTGGTAGGAATTGATGTTGTGATTTGAAGCAGGCCACTCTGGATGAGACCATCTATGCCATCTCTCAAATTATCACAACCATTCACTGAAATGTTGCAATAAGCACACCCTAGCTCACATCCCGGGAACATTTGACATTCGAGGAGTTGAGCCTTAATTTCTACCAACGGTGTCCGAATCTGACCCACACTGGTTATTAAATAAGACGGCTTGTCTTCTTCAATAGCATTGATTCTGGGACCTCCGTGGTTTGGCATAGGGTTTTTATTAACATTTGGTGGTGGTGCGAAATTCAGGGCCTTAGAGTCTACCAGGTCTTGTACCTTCATGTGATAGGCTCTGCACTTCTCTGTACTATGGCCAGGTGCATTTGAATGAAAAGCACATTTGGCGTTGGAGTCATAATTCCTGGGTAGACTATTAGGATCTGGGGGTGCCAACGTCCTTAGCTCAACTAGGTTGAGTTTCAGGAGTTGTGGCAGTAATGTTGCATAGGGCATAGGGATCGGATCGATCACCCTATTGGCCTGAGAAGGTCTCTGTTGATATGGTCTTTGTTGATTGTTGTTGTTGGTGTTGTTGTAGTTTCTCGGAGGATACTGAGCTTGTTGCTGGTAATTTTGCTGCTGTGGTTGATAAACTGGTTGTGGATGAGCTGGAGCGGGAATGGTGACTGCTGCCACAGACCTATGAACATATTGGGGCCTGCCCCTGTTGGCCTGGATAGCATTGGTCTCACCAGTTCTTCTTGGGCCTACAAAAGGCTTTCTTGTGTTGCTGGATGAGCTGGCACCATTGTCAGAAATTTTGCCCATCTTTAACAGGCTCTCGATTCTTTCTCCAGCTATAACGACATCTGCAAAGCTGGTAGAAGAGAAAGCAGCCAGCCTGTCAATGTATGTTCCTTGGAGGGTGTTCATAAACATATCTGCCATCTCCCTCTCTGACATAGGTGGTTGGACAGCAGTAGCCAATTGCCTCCATCTCTGGGCATACTCTCGGAAACTTTCTCTAGACGACTGTGACATTCCCATTAGGAGGGTCCTGTTGGGTGCCATATCCAAATTGTACTGGTATTGTCTGATGAAGGCCTCTGCCAAGTCCTTCCAACACCTGATGGTCGCTCTAGTCAGATGGGAATACCATTCCCTTGACGCTCCAGTTAAGCTATCCTCAAAATAAAACATCCATAGCTTCTCGTCCATGGTATACGCTTTCAACCTTCCCAAAAAGGATTGTAAGTGGGTCCATGGGCAGGAAGTCCCGTTGTATTTCTCAAAACAAGGAGGCTTAAACTTATGGGGAATCCTGACCCCGTCTACCAAGCCCATGTCCATAACATCAAAACCCAAAGAGTTCTAAGACTCCAAGGATCTTAATTTCTCATCTATCTCATCCAGCCTTCTGTCATAAGCTTCCTCCCCAGCACCCATTATTGTGAACTGATCCTCCTGGGGGTCTTCTTGCAGCACTCTACCTGCAGTGGCAGTCCCTTGAACATTAGCAGGAATGTTGATCTCTGGATGAAGGTGGGGTCCAAATACAGGGGGGTTGACATGAGGTTGGACCCTCTCATTGTTGCTTGTGCCAGCAGTCCCTATATGGGGATCTTCCTGATTCTGCCTTTCCACCATTGCTCTCAATCTTTCTTGGCTCTGAGCCATGTTGTTCATCACTTCCATAAACTGCGTCATCTGAGTTCTCATTTCCAATCTTTCGTTTGCCATTTGGTTTCTGACCTCTGCAAGGTCCTGTTGTACCTGATCCATTTGTATGCCCGGAAGGTTGTTACGGGTTGGATATCGGTGTGGACGGTTGAGTGGAAATACCCGACGTCGAGCAATAGTTCCTGAGTATCACAACAGAGTTAGTATCAATAAAACAAAAGCCTGCAAAACAAAACAAAAGGTTAGCATGCAATGCAGTATGCTTATTTGTTTTCAAGGTATCCGGCTTGGCATTCAGTTTTGACCCTTCCAGACCCTTGAAGATGCTGTTGATGTTGCTTTTGAAGTAAACTCGGATGGAACAAACTGATACATATATTACCAAAGGCAAATGGTACATAGTTTGTTCTTTTACAAAACATGCCCTCTGAGGGGTCAAAAATACATCACAAGAAAATAAAAATACATAAAATAAAAGCAACAACAAGCAAACAGTCAAACACCAAGACCAAACTCATCCTCCTGAACTTCCTTGAGAAGTGCTTCAGTCACAGGATCAGCTGGACGCTCCGTGAGATTCCTGATAAGGAGATTCCGGGTAGTAACAGCTGCAGTTAGCTTCTTGTGTTGACTCTGGTCCTTTGACCTCTTCACTCCAGCTCTTATTTTTAGCTCTGATATTTCCCTCTGGGCTGCTGCCAGGGCTTCCTGCTGCTCTTTTGCACTAGCTTCCAGCTGCTCTATCTTGTCTTGGATCCTCTTATCCTCCAGAGTACGAGCTTCGGTGATCCTGACCCACCTAGCTTGACTCTCCTTCAGATACAAGTCTATCCTGGCTTTCTGGAATTGGGCTTCCTTGCAAGCATTCTTCAGAATTTGTTCTCCAGCCCTAGACTTCTTGATGTAATCCTCAGACTTCTCAATTTTAGCCAGATGCTCTACTCTCAACTTCTCTAACCTCTCAATATCCAACCTACCATCACTCCTCTCCCAGAGGGTCTTCTGCAAAGCCTGAGTCAACTTCTCATTTCTCTCTTTCAAGCTCTCAAACTCCTCTAAGCTGACAGTGGCAGGAGGTGGTGCTGAGGATGATCCAGGCATATCCTCCATGGTAAAGGGCATTCCAGAAAATTGAGCCCTGGTATGGGACCACTCATAATATTGTGCTGATGCCACATTGTTGCACTTCCCCAGAATGGTTACCCCTTTAGTTTGTACATTGTCCCAAGCCCAGGATGCTTGCCTGACAATAGCCAGATTAGGCTTGATCTCACAATAAAGGGTCTCAGCTAGATCCTGTGCTCTAGGAGGGTGGACTAATGCATAGCCCAGTTGTCTTTTGAATAGCAGAGGGTTGTAGTTGATGCAACCCTTCACTCCTATCAGAGGCACATTGGGAAATTGCCCACAACTAGTAATGATGTCTCTGCCCTTGGTGCTCTGAGTGCACCATCTAATATCATCTGAGGTTAAAGCAACCAGCCTCCTAGCCCAATTCCTTTGCTGGTGAGGGTTCAAGAATGCATCAGTCTTTGGCAAATGCTTGAGCAGCCAAGTATGGAACAAAGGAGCACAACATCTCACTAATCTTCCCCTTTGCTTTTCATTCCTCTGGTGGACAGAGTAGTAAAAATCCCCCAATAAAGTGGGCACTGGGTTCCTCAGGATGAAAAGATGGATTGCATTCTTGCTAATAAATCTAGGCTCATCTGCAAATAATATGATCCCATATATGCTCAAGGCCAATAAAGCACAGACTGCTTTCCACTCTCCTAAAGAAGCTTTCAGGGTAGCTTGAGAGATCAAGAAATCCAGATGCAAGCCAGAGATTCCAGCCTTAGTAGTCATGTGCTGCCCAATCAGAACTGGTTCCAGATGCAATGCCTTTGCTACCTCTTCATTACCAGGAAAGACCATCTCAGGGTTGAAAGGGACTCCACCCCTGATAGGTATACCAACCAATGATGAGTACTCTTCCAATAAAGGTCCTAACTGGAAATCCTGAAAAGTGAAACACCTCAGTGGGGGATCATAAAACTGAAGGCAAGTATGAATCAGGCTCCTCTGTGAAGGGTCCAAATCCATAACCACATCGAGTATGTCTCCATAGTGCTCCCTGAAGAGTGGTATATGGTCTGGAGTGATCAGGGTCTGAATCCTCCTGATGTCAGCTAGCTCAGGCTGGAAAAAGTGGTAGGAGATGTTACTCTTTTTAGGTGCCATGTTGTTGAACAAGAGTTGAGACAGGTGCTGATGATAACACTGAAAAATGGGCCACTGATTGGCTGGTGTAGGTGACTGAAGCAGGTAGCTGATAACTGAAGTAGATGCTGATGAAGATAGTTCTATACTGATGATGGGGTCAAAACCAAGCCAAAAATGAAGATGGATACCCTGAAAAGCAAATAAACAAATGTCAAAATGATGCAATGAGGATGTATGCAAATGATATGCAAGGGTTTGTGACTGAGCTGGATCTGATCAAATGCTCTGATATAAGTCCAGGTATGTTCAAGAAATCCAGATGGAGGTCTATAAGTTCAGTAACCAAGGTGGGGGACTCAAATAAAGAGCCACATGTCCAGGGTTTAGAATCACAAGAACGGTTCCAAGATGGAGTACTCTTAATCAAATCAAAGTAACAGGGTATGCTGAGGTCAAGGGTACCTGCAAACCTGTAAACAGCCCAACCCCCCTCACAGGTGGTGTTCTAAAACAAGGATCCTTAGACTTGGATCAGTTATGAGAAGTGTAAACACTTCTAACCCGGAGGTACAGTGTTTACAATAACCATAAAAGTTCCTCCTCTAATTCACCTCATTTTCTGAAGGTCAAAACTAAAAGGTCATTCAGACTTAGCAGGCTTCCCAGATAGCCCTAGCATTGCAGGAAATCTGCAACACAGAGTTCTCAAGAAGAAACCCATATCTGAACCGTGTTTCATATTCCCGCACCAGACCGAGATGGAATGGGAAAGAATATGAACCACTCTAGCCTAGGTGTCACTCAGGTCCCAGGTGTAGGACCTCAACTCTCAATAGAACACCCACCCACCAAAGCAAACAAACAGATCCAGCCAGCAGCACAGTATGACAATATGATATAATGCAAAGCTATAAAGGAAGCAGTAAAGCAACTGTACATAAAGCAAAAAATAAATACAAATACACAAACACAAATAGCACATAACACCCCAGTAAACACAAATCAATCAAGCTCTAGGAGGAACCCACAAAAAGAACCAGAAGCCCTGGTTGCAGTATAAGGTATCCCCAGCAGAGTCGCCAAGCTGTCGCTCCCGATAAATGGGGAATGGCCCAAATAAAGGTACAGACGCGAACGGTCGGCGAAAGGGACAATGAGAACACACAGCAGTGAACTCACTGGAGATGAATAGAGTCACCAGCTAGGCATTTTTATCCCGGAGGAAAGGCAATGCTGCATAGACCTAGAAAGAGATGGACAAGACGGTTGCGAACCAGAGAAACTGAGAAAGGGGGTTGGTTACAACCTGGGAAGGTATTAGCACCCAGATTGTCCGTCGTACTCGACGGGATCCACGCTTAGAAGATTTGTGTTTTAAAGGGGTAGTGTCAGTGCAATTTGTGTGTAAAAGAGCTGGAAAACAAAATGTACAGGTGTCAGTGTAAGAGAAAAGTGAAGTATATAAGTGAAGTGTTAGTGTAAGGACAGAATGAAATGCTCATGATAGTGAGGCTAAAAGAATAAGGCTAGAAAGAGGGGGAATATACAGAGACTTTTGTTCGATAACTGTTAAGTTATGCCTACGTATCCTCTCGTGCAATGAGGAAGTCAGAACACCGTAGTTCGACCCAAAGAGACTGAAAGGAATGACTGGTGAACTGCTTGCTTGTCAATGCTCAAGTGTATGACCTGTCTGGCTCAGGTGCAAACTGTCTTGCATTAGACGGAAGAAGCAAGTTCTCGTTTGTGAGTGAATGAGATGAGAAAAGAATCCCGGAGGAGACGATTATTGTTTGTTTTTGTGTTTTCAGTCTTTTATTGTTTTTGGATTTTGTCATAAGTTAATGAGCTTAAGTCTAAACCAATGGATTTAGTAAACTCATCACATCTTCCCTCTGATTAGGGGTAATGAGAATACCTTAAGTGTGAAGTCAGCTTCTCACACTTAAACACCTTGGTGTAGGATTAAGATCATTAACCTACTTGTGATTATTTAGATGTTTTTGTTGTTTTTTGTTTAGTGTTAAGTAATGAGGTTAAGCCATAATCAAGGATTAAACAGACTCATTACACCATCCTAATAGAAGGATAATAGATGAGAATGTTTAAGCTGAGGAAGACTCCTCAACTTAATCCATGATTAGGGATTAAACTCATGACAAAACAAAACCTTTATTAAGTGGATTTTAGTTAATTATAAGATGAAGAAGTGAGTTTTATGGTTTGTAAGACAACTTGAGGGGGACTTGTCCATTAACATTAGGGTTAGTCCTTCTTAACCAATTAAGGAAGAATTAGAACCCTAATGCAAGGCCCAAGTTACAAGTGTGATGTATTGATGATTATTAAGTGAATTGATTAAGAGATTTAAACACATTAAGGGTTTAACACTTAGGATTAAAGTTATACACTCCATCCTAATAGAAGGATGCAGGCATAAGCTTAATCACAAAGCCTTAAAGCCTTTAGGGTTTAGTCCCTGATTATGAGGTGAGAAGAGAAGACTCAATGAGACACAAGGGAAAAACTAAGTGGGGAGACTAATCAAAACCCTAATCATTGTCCTGCTTGGTTGTTCCTAAGGTTTGTGAGGTTTACAAGAGAAGTCTTCAATGGAACCACCAGGAAGCAGATGAAAGGATCAGGAGAAGCAAAGTAACTTGCTTCATTTAAGAAGTCAAGTCACTTGAAGAAAGAAAGTAAGAAGAAGAAGAATGAGCAAGCTCAATCTCAAACACATAACAAAATGCAGCAATGATGCATAAGAGAGATGAAAAGAAATTGTGAGAAGTGAAGGCAAATTCACTTCCCAAAGTTACTTACCACCTGAAAAAGTTAGTGGAAGAAATGAAATGCAATGCAAATGGGATGCAATGGCATGATGCAAATCAAAACCAGAAGCATATACATGATGATAATGATGCTATGAGATGATGCAAACATGAAACAAGGCATGGGGATGATCATACAAACATGTGGATGCAAATGGAGCAAGTTTAGAACCATGAACATACATGAAAAGTTATGGAATGCAAATGACATACAATCATGGCAAATGCAAGATGCAATGATCAAACATGCTTCTAATATGTCCTAAGATGTGTCATGGATCAAATGGATGCATAAAATGTCATGGCAAGTCAAGGTATGAATGCAAATGCAAGATGGATGCATATGGAAGCCCAAATTAGGGTTTATGATCAAAGCATCAAACAAAAACCAAAATCAGAAGTAAACAACATTACAAAAAATTGAAAATGCACTCAAAGGACCCCTAATCCTATACTAACTCACTGCCCAAAGGATAAGTCCCAACTCTAAACCCAGCTCAAGTTATGAATTTTCTAAGTTTTCTAGGGTTTTAGGGTTCCTTAACAAGAAAATTACCAAACAAATTGAAAATTAAAGATCAAATCAAGGCCATTTAATCTCACAAACTACATGCCAAACACAATGCAATGCAAAAAGAATCAAGGTCCAACTCTTTAGGGTTAGGCAGAAATGATTTTTGGAAGTTTGGATCAAAATGAAGCATCAAAATGATTTTAATTCCATGAAAAATTCTCAAAATGCATCAAGATCAAAAAATAAATTTGGTTTGAGGGTTGGACAATGTTCCTAAATGTTTTTAAATGTTTCATGAATTTTTTGGTGATTTTTAAATACTTAAAAGTATTTTTAATTAATTAATTCTCATTAATTAATTAAAAAGAAACTTTTAAATATTTAAAAATACTTTTTTAATTCTAAAAATAAAAATAAAAATATTTTTGTGTTCAGAAATTAAATAATAACTAGTATAAAAAATTTCAGAATTTTTAAGGTGTTTTTGCTATTTTTAATAAATTATAGAAAACAAATGAATTAATATGAAAATAAAATGAATTTTTAAACTGAAAAAGAAAAGTAATCAGATCCAATGGCCCTCATTCAAACTCCCATACGCGCGCATTTACTTGGCGCCAGATCCCACGGCCAGCATTCAAACTCACTAACCCTAATTAATTAGCCCTAATCCCACCGTTAATGACTCTCAGGTGACCGGAACAGTGTTCCGGTCATCTTCTCCGATCACCCAAAATTACAAACTCCTTCTACACGCATCTAAAACGAATTCTAATTAAACATAAATGATCCCCATCCAAAAACGAATTAAAACCCCCATTCAAACAACATTTATCATTCCTAAACTGGCTGAATCGAATCAAACAAAACCTAGGGCAAAAAGTTTCAGAAACAGATTAAACTCTCATCTCTCCAACATTTTCAAAACCAAAGGCATCAGAGTGATCAGTGAACTACAAAGAACAACTTAGGAACTTTAAAAATCATTTCTGGAAAAAAAGTTCTTGAGCTACCTGAGTTTTGAAGCTTTCAACTTTGCAACTTTCTGACCTCTCCTCTTGATGCAATCCACTCCTCTTGGTCCCTTGATGATGTCTGAATGCTTAGAAAGAGTTTATGTTGGCTGGTTTGAGAGTTTGAACAAGTTCTGTTCAAGCTCAGGTGGGAATCGTGTTTATGATTCAGGCAGTTTCAGGCAAGGGTGAGGGGTTCTTTGTGATCAGGATGATGAGTTGAGAAGGTCTGTGAAGTTTGTTTAAGTGTTTGTGGCTTGTATGGAGAGTTTCGAATGCTTTTGCTTCAAGGGTGAAAAATGAGAGAGTTGAGTTCTTGCTGGTTTCAGGCTTGTGTGTTGTGATGTTCAGCTTGCATTTTGTTTGTATAAACTAATCCTATTGGTCAGATGACATGACATGTCCTTTATTGATAGGTATGGTTGCTTTTGCCAAAATGTCAACTTTGTGTAAGAAGGGCATGGGCTACTTTGCTAGCTTGGTACAAGGGCTTGTCTTGCGCAGCATGGTGAGGGGAAAGGGCTAGGGTGGTTCAGCATCCAAGGCAGCAAGTGGATGAAGTGTTATGATGGTTTTTGCAACTTGGTTCCCTTTGGTCCTCATGAAAAGATCTTGTTCCAAACACCATAAAACATGTGATCTCTTTGGTTCAATCTGAACTTTAGGACTTGTATGAATTGTGTAATGGTTTGATATCAATTAGAAGTCACAAATTGCCTTGGTACAAGATTTTGCAAATTTCTCATTTGGTGCATAACTTAAAATTTAGTGATTTTAGCCAACTTTGATGCACCATAACTTTTGATCCAAAATGAATTAGGTCATGTTATTGTACTTTTTGAAAAGGGAAAGATCTATTCTACAACTTTCATGACCAAAGTTTTTCCATTTGAAGCATTTTTGGATCAAAAAGTAAGGGTTGAAAAAGTTGCATAAAATGACATTTTCATGAAAAGTCAACCTTGCCCTAAAAAGTCAACTTTGCAAAAACTTGAAATTCTTGATTTTTGTGAACTTCTAACTTCTTCTATGATCAAATAAAGATCATATACGCTCAAAATGATGAAGATCACCCCTTGGATGGGTCATTGGGGGCCTCAGATGCCCTGATTTTGCACTGACTTGTCCAGAAAGTCAACTCTTGATCAGATGACTTCCCCATGGAATCTCTTCATGAAAATTGATATTCATACTCCCTATACCATATAGAGACCAATAGAAACAAGAATGACCAAAAAATTTGGAGTTATGGCCTCTGAAACCAAAACCCTAATTTTAGGTCATCTGTGCAGTCAAGCCTGGCTCTGCTTCCATACCAATCCCAGTTCTTGTGATTCTTTGACATTCTTGACTTTGGGAGGATATAATATGATACTTGAACACACATGGACCCCTTTGAAGTGATTGATGACCCTTGGAGTGGCCCAAGAAGCTCTTGGATTGCTCAGATCACAAACCCTAGATGCAGATGACTTAGAATCTATGCAGTGAATCAAAAATGGAATATGAGATGGTATGATTGTGTTTATGCATATGAAATGATCACAAGCCATGGTGTGAAATGGGTGAGGGCAAATTTGGGGTGTTTACAACCTCTGCTTCAGTTATCTTCTTCAGCATCTGCTTCAGCTATCTCCTTCATCACCTGCATCAGTCTGTCAGAGACTTACCTCCAGCTTCTCAGTCTGTGATCTTCACCAGCATTTGTCTTCAGCTTCTTTAGCAGCACTCATGGATGTTCCAAGGAAGAGCAACATATCTTATCACTTCTTTGAGCCCATATTGACTAGTATCAAGCAGGTCCAGTCACGCATCACACCTGACCGCATCCCACTGTTTAGAGAGCACTATGGGGGTATCTTAGACATGGTCATGGATCTTGATTCTTCTCAGAGAAGCATGATCCACACATGCTTGAAGTTCTATGACCCTCCACTCAGGTGCTTCACCTTTCCTGACTTTCAGATAGGGCCCCTGTTGGAAGAGTTTTCTTTGTTGATTGGAGTACCTATCAGAGGAGGGATCCCCTTTAACCCAGAGATGACTGCTCCCAGAAGTGAAGAAATAGCTAGGTCATTGTACTTGGAGCCTGCCCTTATTGAGCAAAATATGACAACAAAAGTTAGGATTCCTGGTTTACATCTGGACTTCTTAACTTCTCAGGCCATCCTGAAGGCTGCAGTGGGAGAATGGAGGGCAGTCTGTGCACTTTTAGCCCTCAGCATATATGGGGCTATATTGTTTGTAGATGAGCCTAAATTTGTCAGTAAGAATGCCATCTACTTGTTTCTGTTGAGGAACCCAATGCCTACATTGCTAGGGGATTTTTACTACTCCATCCATCAGAGAAATGAAAAGCAAAAGGGGAAGTTGTTCAGATGTTGTGCTCCCTTGTTCTAATCTTGGCTGCTCAGACACCTGCCTAAATTAGATGCTTTCTTGAACCCACACCAGCAGAAGAATTGGGCCAAGAAGTTCATTGCCTTAACATCAGATGATATCAGATGGTGCACCCAGAGCACCAAAGGCAAAGATATTATTACCAGTTGTGGGCAATACCCTAATGTGCCTCTCATAGGAGTAAAAGTTTGTATCAACTACAACCCTTTACTGTTTAAGAGACAATTGGGATATGCCTTAGTTCACCCTCCCAGAGGACAGGATTTAGCTGAGACCTTATACTGTGAAGTGCAACCTAATTCAACTGTTGTCAGGCAAGCTGCTTGGGCCTGTGACAACCATCCTTGGGAGGTGCAACAATGTTGCTTTAGCTCAATACTCTGACTGGTCTCGTACTAGAGCTCAGATCACCTGAATTCCTTTCACCTTGGAGGAAACACCTGGGCCTTCTACAGTACAGCCTGCAGCAACTGTTAACTTGGAGGAATTTGAAAAGCTGAAAGAGAGGAATAATCAGCTATCTGAGGCCCTGAAGAAGACTCTTTGGGAAAGAAATGACGGTCGTCTGGACATTGAAAGATTGGAAAGGCTCAAGACTAAGCATCTTACCAAGATTGAAAGGACGGATGACTACATAAGGAAAACAAGATCCAGGGAACAAATATTGAAGAATGCCTGCAAGGAGGCCAAGATTCAGAAAGCTAGGGCTGAGCATTACCTGGAGGAGATCCAGGCCAGGTGGATCAGGATCACCGAAGCCCGTGCACAAGAAGACCAGAGGACTCAGGCCAAGATTGAGTAGCTGGAAGCCAATGAGAAGAAGCAGCAGGAAGCTTTGTTGGCAGCTCAGAAGGAGATATCAGAATTGAAGCTCCGAGCGGGGTTAAAGAGATCAAAAGATCAGGACAGGCATAAGAAGTTGACTAATGCCATTGCTACCAGGAACCTCCTCATTAGGACCATTACAGAGCACCCAGCTGGTCCGGTGACTGAGGCACTCCTGAAGGAAATCAGGGAAGATGACTATGGATTGGATGTCTGATTCCTTTTGCATGTATTTCCTTTCTTTTGATGCACTTTTCCTTTTTTGTTGTATTTTTGACCCACCATGGGAATTTGTTGTAAACAGACTATGTATTTTCATTATTTGTAATATATCAGTTTGTTTTTATTTTTGGTGGGTTTTCTCTCAACATCATCACGCATCTCCTCGAGGTCTGGAAAGGTCAAAGCCAAGAACCAAATCGGATACCTTGGAAAACAAATAAGCATATTGCATTGCATACTAACATTTTCTTTGTTTTGTAGGTTTTTGTTTATTCTTTGTTTCTCACTTTGTTGTGCTTTCAGGAAACATTGCTCGTCGCCGAGTGTTCCATGTTAACCGCACACACCGGTACGCAACTCGTAACAGCCTTCCAGGCATTCAGATGGAGCAGGTACAGCAGGTCCTGAATGAAGTGAGAAATCATATGGTAAATGAAAGGGTCAAAATGAGAAACCAAATGTCTCAGTTTATGGCTGTGATGTCTGGCTTAGCCCAGAGCCAAGAGAGGCTGAGAGAGCTGGTAGAAAGGCAGACACCTGAAGAGCCCCATCTTGGAACAGGGGGAACCAGCTATAATGAACGAGGGCATCCCCATATCGACCCACCAGAATTTGGGCCCCATTTGAATTCAGATGTTAATGGCACAAGGAATGTTCAAGGTAAACTGCTGGGGGTAGAATCCCAAGAAGAACAATTCACTGTTATTGGGATTGGGGATGAAGTGTATGACAAAAGACTGGATGAGATTGCTGAAAAGCTAAGGTCTTTGGAATCTCAGAACTCTTTAGGCTTTGACGTAATGGATATGGGGTTGGTAGATGGGGTGAGGATTCCCCACAAATTCAAACCCCCTTGCTTTGAGAAATATAATGGTACCTCATGCCCGCGTACTCATCTGCAATCCTTCTTAGGGAGACTCAAGGCTTATACCATGGATGAGAAGTTATGGATGTTCTATTTTGAGGACAGCCTGACTGGAGCGTCAAGAGAATGGTATTCGCATCTGACAAGGGCCACTATAAGATGTTGGAAAGACTTGGGCGAAGCCTTCATCCGGAAATACCAGTACAACCTAAACATGGCCCCCAACAGAACTCTTCTAATGGGCATGTCTCAGTCTTCAAGGGAGAGCTTTCGGGATTATGCCCAAAGATGGAGACAGCTTGCTGCCGCTGTCCAGCCACCCATGTCTGAACGGGAAATGGCTGACATGTTTATGAACACCTTGCAGGGAACTTATATTGATAGACTTGTTGCTTTATCTTCCACCAATTTTGCCGATGTAGTTATAGCTGGTGAGAGAATTGAGAGTCTTCTGAAGATGGGCAAAATCTCTGACAATGGTGCCAATTCCTCCAACAACCCCAGAAAACCTTTTGCAGGACCCCGGAGGGCGGGTGAAACAAATGCTTTCCATGCCAGCAGGGGCAGACCGCAATATTCTCACGGATTAGTAGCAGTCGTTACTATTCCGGCTCTGGTTCCACAACAACCACTTTTTCCTCAACAACAATAAGAACATCACTATCAGCAACAATCTCATTTTCCGCAACAAAGAACTTACGGAAACAACAACAACAACAACCAACAGCAGCGTCCCTTTCAACAGAGACCGTCTCAAGCAAATAGGGTGATTGACCCTATTCCTATGCCTTATGCTGCTTTACTGCCACAATTCCTGAAGCTTAACCTGGTTGAGTTAAGGACGTTGGCTCCACCAGATCCTCTCAATCTCCCAAAGAATTATGATGCTAATGCCAGGTGTACCTTTCACTCCAATGCACCGGGTCACAATACCGAGAAATGTAGAGCCTTGCAAATGAAGGTTCAAGATCTGGTCGATTCCAAAGCTCTCAATTTCGCACCTCCTCCAAATGTTAACAAAAATCCTATGCCTAATCATGGTAGGCCCATGATTAATGCCATAGAAGAGGACCAACCATCTGCACTAATTGATAATGTTGCACAAATTCAAACACCGTTGGCAGAAGTCAAGACTCAACTCTTAAGATGCCAAGTGTTCCCAGGCTGTGAGGCCTGCTGTGAATTGTGCAAGGCTGCTATTAATGGTTGTGAGAAGCTAAGGTTTGGCATAGATGGCCTCATCAAAGATGGAATCTTGCAAATTACTACAACAGCTCCTTCAATAAGTCTTGTTTCAACAACAATGGATTCTCCTACAACATCAACAACTCTTCCTTCAGCAAAGGCATATCCTCCTACAACTGCAACAACTATCATTCCCACTGATTCATCCACAACACCAGCAATCACTCCATCCATTGTTTCAACAGATCAGAGTTCAGCAACATTTACTTCTACAACATCAACACCCATTTTATCAACGGAAATGCCTACAACACCAGCAAACACTAATGAAGATGTCTCAACGGTCACGATCTATTATGACTCGGCAAACGTTCATCCCAACAACAATTTCCAACAACAAACTGCAACACCTCCTGTCAGATCTCTAGTCACAATCTACTACGACCCGCATACCATCACAGTTCCTTCCGCTGCAGTGATCAGTCCGGTCACCATTACGGTACCTGGACCCGTTCCTTATGAAAGCAGTAATGCCATACCTTGGCAATATGGCTCTGATCTCTACTGCGACGGGAAGAAAATCACTTTAGATTCAGCAACCTCTCCACCATAAGTTGACAATGTTGGGGGAGGCGGAGGCTTCACCAGAAGCGGACGCCTTTTTGCCTCACAAACATCAAGACCCAATGCTAAAGCAGAAGCTGCTTCTAAGGCAAAAGGGAAGAATGTAGTGCTTGAAGAGCCAACTGTCAAAGAAACTCCGAAGACGTCTTTTGAACAAGAGGAGGACGAGTTCATGAGAATAATCAAAAAGAGTGATTACAAGGTGGTGGACCAGCTTCATAGACACCCTCCAAAATCTCTATATTATCACTATTAATGTGTTCCGAAGCCCACAGGAATGCATTGTTGAAGGTCCTGCATGCAGCATGTGTGCCAGAAGAGATTACTGTTAATCAGTTAGAAACTGTGGTTGCAAATGTTAACACCAGTCACGGACTGGGCTTCACAAATGCTGATTTAACAACGGAGGGATGCAACCATAACAAGGCTTTTCATATCACCTTAGAATGCAAAGGTGCCGTTCTTTCTCATGTGCTGGTGGACACTAGGTCTTCGCTCAATGTCCTCCCAAAGAAAGCCTTGGTGAAGTTGGAGTATGATGGTTTGGCATTGTGTCCAAGTAACTTGGTGGTGAGAGCATTTGATGGCTATAAGAGATCAGTGCTTGGAGAGATTGATCTACCTGTGTTGATTGGCCCACAGACCTTTAAAACTACCTTCTTCATGATGGACATACAGCCGGCCTACACCTGTCTGTTGGGTAGACCCTGGATTCACACCGCTGGCGCTGTTACATCTACCCTTCACCAGAAGTTAAAATTTGAGTGGGAAGGCCAGATCATCACAATCTGTGGGGAGGAAGACATTTTTGTTAGCCAGCTGGCTACTTAAGAGTACATATAGATGGATGGGGAGACCCATGAGACTATGAGTCAGGGGTTTGAGGCCCTTAACATCAACGAAGCCACTGATGTATCTTGAACTTCCATCACTTCATATCAACAAGCCCGGAGGGTTGTTGAGGAGGGTACCGCCCAAGGCTGGGGCAAGCTGCTGCTAGTAGAAAAGAAAGAAGACAGATTTGGGTTGGGTTACAGACCAACTCGACAAGATCAACCAGAGGCTGCAATGGAGCCCAAATTTGTCAGCGGGGGAATGCTAACCCCGGATGCTGTGAACAGTCTAGAAGACGAGGAAGAAGACGAACGCAACCTGGAAAACTGGATACATCCGAGGATCCCGGGGAACCAAGTCTCAAACTGGTCTTCCCAGGAAATTATAAGAGTTACTCCTGCAGAGTAATTATTATTTCCTGTCTTTAAGCATGCATCAAGTCCTGCATCTTGCCCAAGATGTCAGGGCTCATTTTATAATCGGGCCATCTTGTATTTTGTGCAAACAATCAATTAATGAATATCAGGACATCTTTTGCAAATGAGTCTCTTTTTTCCCGCTCACTGTTTTTCATTTCTCATTTTTTGTACAAAAATAAAATGGCAATGTTTTTTTTTTTAAAATAATAACTTCATTTTCACTTTTTCTAAGCAAGATAAAATTGATCACTAAAATGAACCAATCTAAACCCTTGCAGAGAGTGCCCTCCAGACTGCACCGACAACGACACTGCTATGACTTCGTATGACTTTGACAATCCGATTAATCAAGCCGATGAAGGGGTTGAAGAAGATTATGAGCTACCCGAAGAGCTAGCCAGGTTGTTAAGACAAGAGGAGAAGGTTATCACTCCTCATCAGGAGGAAGTGGAGATAGTTAATCTTGGTACCGAAGAAGACTTGAAAGAAGTGAGGATCGGGGCCCGCCTGCAAGATTCAGTGAAGGAACAACTTATTGACATGCTTCGGGAGAATGTGGATGTTTTTACTTGGTCTTATCAGGATATGCCAGGTCTGGATACCGACATTGTTATGCACAAGCTACCTCTAAAGGAAGACTGTCCTCTAGTAAAGCAGAAACTGCGCCGTACTCGTCCGGATATGGCCATGAAAATAAAAGAAGAGGTGCAAAAGCAGTGGGATGTCGGTTTCCTTGCTGTAACTAGTTACCCGCCGTGGGTTGCTAACATTGTACCTGTGCCTAAGAAGGATGGAAAAGTACAAATGTGTGTGGATTACCGGGATCTGAATAGAGCTAGCCCGAAAGATGACTTCCCATTACCTCACATTGAGGTATTGGTCGACAACACGGCTCAGTTCTCGGTGTTCTCCTTCATGGATGGATTTTCAGGATATAATCAGATCAAGATGTCACCTGAAGACATGGAGAAGACAACTTTCATCACACCCTGAGGCACATTCTGTTATAAGGTAATTCCATTCGGACTGAAGAATGCTGGTGCCACTTATCAACGGGCTATGGTGACATTATTCCACGATATGATTCACAAAGAAATTGAATGTTATATGGACGACATGATTGCCAAGTCCCTCACAGAATAAGACCACCTGGTAAATCTGTTGAAACTGTTCAAGCGTCTGAGGAAGTACCAGTTGAAGTTAAACCCCAACAAATGCACATTCGGAGTACGGTCCGGTAAACTGATGGGATTTATTGTAAGTGAAAAGGGAATTGAAGTTGACCCTGATAAAGTCAAAGCCATTCAAGAGATGCCTGCATTAAAGAATGAAAAAGAAGTTCGGGGGTTTCTAAGTAGATTGAACTACATTTCAAGGTTCATATCTCATCTTACAGCAACCTGTGAGCCCTTGTTCAAGTTGTTAAGAAAAGAACAAATGGTCAGGTCGAATGAAGACTGCCAAAGGGCTTTTGACAAAATCAAGGAATACTTACAAGAGCATCCAATCCTTATGCCTCCAGTTGAAGGAAGACCTCTGATAATGTACTTGACAGTATTAGACGAGTCAATGGGGTGTGTGCTGGGCCAGCATGACGAGTCTGGTCGAAAAGAGTATGCAATATACTACCTAAGCAAAAAGTTTACCAACTGTGAATAACGTTATTCACTGCTCGAGAAAACTTGTTGTGCTTTAGCGTGGGCTGCTCGCCGACTAAGGCAGTATATGTTGACCCACACTACCTTATTGATCTCAAAGATGGATCCAGTCAAGTACATATTTGAGAATCCAGCACTCACCGGATGGGTAGCAAGATGGAAAATGATTCTCACAGAATACGACATTCAGTACACATCTCAGAAAGCCATCAAAGGCAGTGTATTGTCTGACTATTTAGCTGAGCAACCCATTCATGATTACCAGCCTATGAGATTTGACTTCCCTGATGAAGACATCATGTTCATAAAAGAAAAAGATCATGAAGAGCCTGTTCACACTGAAGGGCCTGACCCAGAAGAAGAATGGACAATGATGTTTGATGGGGCTGTTAACATGAATGGTCATGGAGTTGGTGCAGTACTCATTACACCTAAAGGAATTCACATGCCTTTCTCGGCAAAACTCGCCTTTAACTGCACTAACAACAAAGCTGAATATGACGCTTGTATCATGGGTCTTGAGGAAGCCATTGACCTCAGGATCAAGACTTTAACTGTATTCGGAGATTCAGCTTTGGTAATCAATCAGACCAACGGAAAATGGTACACCCACCAAGAGCATTTGATTCCATACCGTGACTACACGAGGAGATTATTGACTTTCTTCACTACAGTCAAACTTGAGTATATCCCTCGAGATGAAAATTAGTTTGCAGATGCTCTGGCTACCATTTCCTCCATGATCAAAGTTCAAGCTACCAACTTTGTGCCTCGGATTTCAGTATCCAGACTTAACAGACATGCATACGTGTTCTCCGTGGACATTGCTAAGGATGACAAGCCTTGGTTCCATGACATCAAGTGCTTCTTGGAGGATCAAACATACCCACCTGGGGCATCATCCAATGATAAGAAGACATTAAGAAGGCTAGCTGGTAGTTTCTTCCTGAAAGCTGATGGTTCATTGTACAAGAGAAACTTTGACATGGTACTTCTCAGATGTGTTGATAAGAAAGAGGCAGACTTGTTGATGCACGAGGTGCATGAAGGATCTTTCGGTACCCATGCTGGAGGACATGCAATGGCAAAAACGTTATTAAGGTCAGGTTACTACTGGATCATAATGGATGCAGACTGTTGTGCCTATGCCAGAAAGTGCCACAAATTCCAGATTTATGCGGATAAAGTGCATGTGCCTCTGAATCCTTTGAATTTGATGTCTTCACCCTGGCCCTTTGCCATGTGGGGCATTGATATGATTGGAAATATCGAGCCGACTGCTTCAAATGGCCACAAATTCATCCTGGTAGCCATTGATTACTTCACCAAGTGGGTTGAAGCAGCTTCATATGCAAATGTCACCAGGCAAGTGGTAGCTCGATTCATGAAGAGAAACATCATCTGTCGGTATGGAGTGCCCGAGCGAATCATTACTGATAATGGTTCCAATTTGAACAACAAGATGATGGCAGAACTGTGTCGGGACTTCAAAATCCAACACCACAATTTTTCTCCTTATAGGCCGAAGATGAATGGCGTTGTTGAGGCAGCAAATAAGAATATTAAGAAGATTGTGCAAACGATGGTGGTCACCTACAAAGACTGGCATGAAATGCTACCATTTTCCTTGCATGGGTACCGTACCTCAATCAGAAAGTCCACTGTGGCAACACTGTATCAGCTTGTGTATGGTATGGAGGCAGTCCTACCTGTTGAAGTAGAATTACCTTCGTTGCGGGTACTGATGGATGTCAAGTTGAATGAAGCAGAATGGGTCCGATCTCGGTACGATCAACTGAATCTGATCGAGGAAAAGAGATTACCTGCAATCTGTCATGGGCATTTATATCAGAAGAGAATGAAGAAAGCCTTCGATCAGAAAGTCAGGCTTCGGGAATACCAAATAGGAGATCTTGTGCTGAAAAGACTCCTTCCTCCTCATACAGACCACAGGGGCAAGTGGACTCCGAATTACAATGGTTCGTTCATAGTGAAGAAAGTTTTCTCCGGTGGAGCACTGATGCTCACCACTATGGATGGTGAAGATTTCCTGTCCCCTGTAAATTCAGATGCAGTTAAAAAATACTTCGCATAAAATGACCCGCTGGACATGAAAACAGAATGTAAGTCCAGGCAAAATAGGGCATCCCGGCGAGTCAAAAACATAATAAAAGACTCGGGCAAAAATAAGGGAAAAATAAAAAAAAAATGTACACCCGCTGAGTTGAAAAGCCACATTGGAAAACTCAGGAAAAAATGGGTATCCCGGTGGATTGAAAACCCGAAAGGGAGATCCACGCAAAATAAGGGAATAAGCAAACAACTGCATTCTGAATTCGTCTGTATCACTCACAACATGGCAAGCTTCGAAGGGTTAAAGCATCAGTCAGAATCAGCCTTCTTCAGAGAGCAGAATGAGAAGAACGACAAAAGTCATACGGATCATAGCGAAGGGAAGCTCACTAAAGCGTCATCAACATTGCCAGCACCTTTTTGTTTCTCAATTTTGTAACGATCTCCTCTTTTCAGGGGATCTGTTTCTTTGATTGTATTTGTCAATTCAGGGCAACCAAATTAATAAAATCAGATATTCAGTCACACTCCGTTTTGTACATTTTATTTCATTTGCAAAAGGTCTGATATCCTTGATATAATGGTTGCATAAAAACAGATGTGCCTTTCTAATCACATGCTTGAAGGAAATATATTACTTACTCCCGGGAGTGTCCAAACTCCTATGATGGAATCCAGTAAGGGATACCTCGGGATACTTGTGCGTTTTATTTGTCATAATAGGATTGCCGGTATTCAAAGCGCAACATGGGGCATGAAAGGTTTTCCCCAGCAAAGTTGCTAAATCACCATTTCCTCAGCACATCTTCCAGACAGCATCAGAAATGATCTCTCCCCATCAGAGTTACCAGGCATCATTTCTCCAGCACATCTTTCTTTAGGGCAGCTTCAGAAGGGGCTCTTTTCCCCAGCCGAGTTGTCAGATATTATCATCCTCAGCAGGATCCCCACAGAAATCTCTAGGAAGATCGTTCAGTGATCTTTTTCTTCCCCAAGCAAAGTGTTAGACAGGGAACCATCCCCCCACAGAGCTCCAGCATCTCCCAGAAGAGCAATGTCTGAATTTCCCGCACAACAAAGTGATGAAAGCATCCACAGCCCCAGCTGGGCTCCTCATTATAATAGGTCTATCAGTGACCTATCTCCCCAAGTAAAGCCATATATCAGATCTACCAATGATCTCATCCCCAACTGGGATTTTCTTTCAAGCAGATCAGTCAGAGATCTCCGCAGACAACGGGACCCAAATCCCGAATCGGTATCTTTGCATAATCATAGCATTTGCATCATTTATCCCTCAGAGCGTAGCATTCCGTCTAATACGGAGCATTACGGCAAAAATCAAACATATTGCATAATCACAAGTCAGGTTCGAACCAGTCACCTGCGAATACCAAGTACCTCATCAGCAACGCACCCAATATATTATTTATTATATAAAAAAAGGGGGGTACGCGAAAAGTGCGCAAAAAGTACTCGAAAAGCGCACAAAAAGTGCGCGAAAAGTATGCGAAAGGTGCGCGAAAGGGCTTCTTCTTCATTTCATTTCAAGACCCAAATTAAAAGTAGGAAACCTAACCACACTCTTCACTCCCCTCTCTTTCCCTTCGTAGCTTCATTCGACATTACTAGGCATAGCACCATGTTTATCAAAGTGCAGCTTGCTCGGAATGCCATCATTGCTGTAGAAAATTTGAAGCCAAGCAGTCTTATGCTTCAGCGGGCAATTCTGATTCGCCTTCTAAGCAACTTTGCTGCTGAAAAGGCAACGAAGGATTTTAAGGATACTATCTTGTTGTGGCAACACTGGATAAAATAAGAGAGGGGATTTTCTGGGTCTTATTTCGCACTCTGATATGCAGTTATGTTTCGCATAGCTAAGCACTAGTATTGGGTCGTGATGAAGGCAGACATTTTGTTGTGAAATTTCATGCACGTGCCACTGTGTCCCGGAAAATGCACGAGAAAGCTTTTGCCCAAATCGTTATCCATAACATATCCTTCTCGACACTCGCCCGTGTCATCCCAATTTCCCCAGCCGAAAGCCAAAGCGTCCCTTTGCACTCCTTAAAAAACACATACATGCTCCTTTTGACACTCGTCTGTGCCATCTTTCCCCAGAAAGTCACCAGAACACTCTCTACAAACAGATACTTATACATAACTTGCTTGTCCCGACACTCATCCGTGTCATCTCATATTTCCCAGCAGAAAGCCAAAGCATCCCCTTTGCACTCACAAATACATGTATATATATACTCACTCGACACTCGTCTGTGTCATATTCATTCCCCTGCAGACATAAACCACAAATAGATATCTATATACTCTCCCGACACCTGTCTGTGTCACCATTCCCCCAGTATGGTTGCCAAACACTTGTTTATAATACACTTTCATTGACACCCGTCTGTGTCATCCTATCCCCACAGATCGCCAGATTATCTTTTACACTTATAAGTTCATAACTTATGTGTTTATTTTTATGACACCCATGTAAACACCCCAAATTTGCCCTCACCCATTCACACCATGGCTTGTGATCTCTTCATATGCATAAATTCAATCATAGAATCTCATACCACGTTTTTGATTCACTGCATTGATTCTAAGTCATCTGCACCTAGGGTTTGTGATCTGAGCCATCCCTGAGCCAGTTGAGCCACTTCAAAGGTCATCAATCACTTCAAAGGGATCCATGTATGTCCAACCACCACATTATATCCTCTCAAGATCAAAGAAGTCAAAGAATCACAAGAACTGAGAAAAACATGGAAGCAGAGCCAGGCTTAACTACACAGATGACCTAAAATTAGGGTTTTGGTTTCAGAGGCCATAACTCCAAACTTTTTGGTCATTCTTGTTTCTATTGGTCTCTATATGTTATGAGGATCATCCATATCAATTTTCATGAAGAAATTCCATGAAGAAGGCATCTGATCAAGGGATGACTTCTTGAGCAAGTCAGTGCAAAATCAGGGCATCTGAGGTCCCCAATGACCCAACCAAAGGGTGTTCTCCATCATTTTGAATGTGTATGATCTTTATTTGGTCATAGAAGATGTTATAAGTTCACAAAATTGAAGAATTTCAAGCCATTTGCAAAATTGCCTTTTTGGGAAAGTGACTTGTAATGTAAACTTGCCATTTTGGGAAAGTTTTTCAACCTCCTCAAATTGGTTCAAAAATGCTTCAAATGAGAAAACTTTGGTCATGAAAGTTGTAGAATAGATCATTCCCTTTTCAAAAAGTACAAGAACTCATCCTAATTCATTTTGGATCAAAAGTTATGGCTTGTCAAAGTTGGACAAAATCACATAATTTCAAGTTTTGCACCAAAGAGGCAAAGTTGCAAAACTCTTGCCAAGGAAAAATGAGACCTCAAAGTGACTTCTAACCTTTGCACAAACATAAACCAATGCCTAAAAACCAGAATGCACCAAAGATTTGCCCATTTTCATGACTTATGCTTCAAGTAATCACAAAAGGGCCAAAAGATCACAAAGTTGCAAAACCTCTCACAAACCCTAATCCACTTGCTAATTGGCCTCAAGACTGATTCCATGGCTCTCCTCAATCCTTGCTGCGCAGGACACCCCTTTGTCCTTGGCCTGCCATTGACCCATACCTCTCTTACACAAAAAGTTGACTTTATGCAAAATGGCCCATACCAATCAAGCTAGGCCACACCAACTCCACAGACCTATCACAGTGTGATACATGGACAAAATGAGACTCAACACATAGCACAACTCATCCTGATCTCTCCCACAAGCCAGCATTCTCCAAACTCACCTCTTATGCACTTCCCTTCGAAACTCAGCATACAAGACACAAACATCAAAACAAACTTCATAGAATCACTCAACATGTTCCCCTGATCATTTCCCAACCCTCATTTGTCCCTGAAACCCTACATATCAAAAACACGATTCTCATCCCTCACTGAACAGAACTTGATCAATCTCACAAACCAGCCAAAATAAACTCCATACAAGCTTTGCAAACTTCTTAGGAGGTTCATTGGGTTCATTTTGAAGCAAGGAAGCAGTCAAAAAGCTCCTGGATTGAAAGCTCCATCTCAGGTAGCCATGTGAAAACATTTTTCCAGAACTCTTGTTTTAAGTTTCTAAATGATAAAGCATGCTCCACTGATCACACTGAACTTTAAATTTTCGAAAATGGTTGAGAAATGCGTGTGTATGGCTTGTCTGAAATTTCTGCCATTTTTGCATCTTGCTTCGAATCTGTTTCATGCTTAGAAATAAATTGTTTTTGAGGTCAGGGATGAGTTTAGGGAGGTGAGAGGAAGTGATCTGGAGCTTTAGAGCTCCAGAAATGGCCTGGGGAGTGATTTGGGAAATTCTCAGGGGAGGTGTGGCCGGAGAAGATGGCCGGAGGTCATTTCCGGCCACCTGAATGTCATTAGGGCATTAATCACGTTTAGGGCAAAGTTTGAATCTGGACCTTGGATCTGGCTGACTTTTGTTGACTCCCGCGCATATGGATGGCCTGGATCATTTCATTAAACCCTAATCATAATTTATTAAATTAATTAATCAGAATTAATTTAATCAAGCCAGTTCAAATGTGGGCCGTCCAGATGCGCGCGGGTCAATTCCCTCTCTTTTCCTTTAAATCTCAGCCAGTGGATGTGCATACTTCTCATATTTTAATTTTAATTTCATTTTCTTTTCATTTAATTTGCACGAATTATTTAAAATAGCAAAATACATTTAAAAATTTTGAAATTTTTTGTCAAAGATTTAATTAATTTTCAGAACCCAAAAATATTTTTATTTTTATTTTTTTCATTAAAAATTATTTTTAAATCATTTAAATGTTTATTTTTAATTAGTTAATGAAAATTAATTAATTAAAAATGCATTTATGTATTTAAAAATCACCAAAAAATTCACATTGCATTTCAAAACATTTAGACACATTATCAAACTCTCAAACCAAATTTCTTTTTTGTTCTTGATACCTTTTGATCATTTTCATTGGAATTAAATTCATTTTAAGGCAATATTTTTGTGCAAACTTTGAAAAATCCTTTCTGCCAAGCCTTTGAGAGTTTGATGATGGTTCTTCTTGCATTGCATTCTTCATGGCATGTAGTTTATAGGATAAAATTGGTTTGAATTGATCTTGCATTTTCAATTTGTTTTGCATTTTTATGATGAGGTACCCCCCCTCCTTTGGGCAGTGAACTTGTGTAGGTTTAGGGTTCCTTGGATTGCATTTTTCAATTTTTTATCATGTCATATGCTTCTGATTTTGAATTTTGCTTTGTGTGTTGATCATAAACCCTAATTTGTGTTTTCTTTTGCATCCATCTTTCATTTGCTTGCATTCAATGACTTGCCATGACATTTTGTGCATACATATGATTCATAATACACCTTAGGACATATTAGAATCATGTTTGATCATTGCATCTTTCATTTGCCATGTTATATGTCCATTGCATTTCATAACTTTTCATGTACATTCATGGTTTAAAGCATGCTTCATCTGCATCCATGTCCTTGTATGATCATTCTCATGTCTTGCCTCATGTTTGTATCATCTCTTGGCATCATTAACATCATGTTCATGCTTCTGACTTTGTCTTGCATCACGACATTTCATCTCATTTGCATTGCATTCCATTTCTTTTGCTAACTTTTCAGGTGGTAAGTTGTTTTGAGAAGTGAATTTGCCTTCACTTCTCACAATCTCTTTTCATCTCTCTTATGCATCATTGCTGCATTTTATCTTGTGTATTTGAGTGAGCTTGCTCATTCATGTTCTCTCCCACCTTCTTCCTCCAAGCAACTTGTCTTCTTAAGTGAAGCAAGTTGTCTTGCTTCTCTTTGCCTCTTGCTCCTTTCATCTGCTTCCTTCCTGGTGGTTTCTCTGAAGATCTTCTTGCAAACCTCACTAACCCTAGGAATAACCAAGCATGATAATAATTAGGGTTTGATTAGTCCCCCATTTAGCTTTTACCTTTGTGTCATCTTTGAGTCTTCTCTTCTCATCTCATAATCAGGGACTAAACCCTAAAGGCTTTAAGGCTTTGTGATTAAGCTTATGCCTGCATCCTTCTATTAGGATGGAGTGTATAACTTTAATCCTAAGTGTTAGACCTTTAATGTGTTTAAATCCTTTAATCAATTCACTTAATAATCATCAAGACATCAAGCTTGTAACTTGGGCCTTGCATTAGGGTTCTAATTCTTCCTTAATTGGTTAAGAAGGACTAACCCTAGTGTTAATGGACAAGTCCCCCTCAAGTTGTCTTACAAACCATAAAAATCATTTCTTCATCTTATCATTAACTAAAATCCACTTAATAAAGGCTTTGTTTTGTCATGAGGTTAATCCCTAATCATGGATTAAGTTGAGGAGTCTTTCTCAGCTTAAATGTTCTCATTTATTATCCTTCTATTAGGATGGTGTAATGAGTCCATTAAATTCTTGATTATGGCTTAAACTTATTACTTAACACTAAACAAAAACAACAAAAACATCTAAATAATCACAAGTAGGTTAATGATCTTAATCCTACACCATGGTGATTAAGTGTGAGGTGCTTACTTCACACTTAAGGTATTCTCATTACCCCTGATCAGAGGGAGGATGTGATGAGTTTACTAACCCTTTGGTTTAGGCTTAAGCTCATTTTCTTATGACAAACTCCAAAAGCAATAAAAGACTGAAAACACCAAAACAAACAATAATCGTCTCCTCCGGGATTCTTTTCTCATCTCATTCACTCACAAACAAGAACTTTTTGCTTCCGTCTAATGCAAGACAGTTAGCACCTGAGCCAGACGGGTCATACACTTGAGCATAGACAAGCAAGCAGTTCACAAGTCAATTTATCTTTCAGTCTCTTTGGGTCGAACTACGGTGTTCTGACTTCCTCATTGCACGAGAGGATACGTAGGCATAACTTAACGGTTATCGAACAAAAGTCTCTGTATATTCCCCCCTTCTTCCAGCATTATTCTTTAAGCCTCATAGTCTTGAGCATTCCACTCTTGTTCTTACACTGACACTTCTCTTATACACTTCACATTTCTTTTACACTGACACTTGCATTCTTTCCAGCTTTGATACACAGATTGCACCGACACTACCCCTTTAAAACACAAATCTTTCAAGCGTGGATCCCGTCGAGTACGGCGGACAATCTGGGTGCTAATACCTTCCTAGGTTGTAACCAACCCCCTTTCTCAGTCTCTCTGGTTCGCAACCGTCTTATCCATATCTTTTCTAGGTCTATGCAGCATTACCTTTCCTCTGGGATAAAAATGCATAGCTGGCGACTCTTGTCTTTTGAGTTCACCCTTGTGTGTTCTCTTCCTCTTTCGCCGACCGTTCGCGTCTGTACCCCTCTTGGCCCCGTGTCATTTTGGTGGGAGCGACAGCTTGGCGACTCTGCTGGGGACCCTTATACTATAACCAGGGCTTCTGGTTCTTTTTGTGGGTTCCTCCTAGCGCTTGTTTGATTTGTGTTTACTGGGGAGTTATGTGCTAATTGTGTTTATATAGTTGCTTTATTTACTGCTTTATGTACAGTTATTTATTGCTTTCTTTACAGCTTTATACATCATACTATCATACTGTCATCTTGCTGGATCTGGTTTGTTGTTCTGATGGGTGGGGTTATATTGTGAGTTTAAGGTCCTATACCTGGGACCTGAGTGACACCTAGGCTAGAGTGGTTCATGTTCTTTCCCATTCCATTTCGGTCTGGTGCGGGAATATGAAACACGGTTCAGATATGGCTTTCTTCTTGAGAACTCTGTGTTGCAGATTTCCTGCAATGCTAGGGCTATCTGGGAAGCCTGCTAAGTCTGGATGACCTTTATTATGACCTTCAGAAACTGAGGTGAATTAGAGGAGGATCTTTTATGGTTATTGTAAACACTGTACCTCCAGGTTAGAAGTGTTTACACTTCTCATAACTAATCCAAGTCTGAGGATCCTTGTTTTAGAACACTACCTGTGAGGGGGTTGGGTTGTTTGCAGGTTTGCAGGTACCATTGGCCACATCATACCCTGTTACTTGTTTGGTTTAAGAGTACTTCATTTTGGGACAGTTCTTGTGATTTAAACCTGGACATGTGACTCTTTATTTGAGTCCCCCACCTTGGTTACTGGACTTCTAAACCCCCATCTGGACTTCTTGAACATACATGGACCTTATATATCAAGACGGATAATCAGATCCAGCTTGATCACAAACCCTTGCACATCATTTGCATACATCATCATTGCATCATTTAACATTTGTTTATTTGTTTTTCAGGGTATCCACATTATATCTGGCTTGGTTTTGACCCCTTCATCTGCATAGACCTCTGTTCCATCTGGTATCTGCTTCAGCTACCTTCATCACCAGCACTAGCCTATCAGTGGCTCATCTCCAGTACCAGTCTTGATCTTCATCAGCACTTGTCTTCAGCTCTTCATCAGCACTCATGTCTGCACCCAGGAAGAGCAACATTTCATACCACTTCTTTGAGCCTGTGCTGACTGGTATCAGGCAGGTCCAGGCACTTATCACCCCAGACCACATCCCATTATTCAGAGAGCATTATGGAGGCATCCTTGATATGGTTATGGACCTGGACCCTTCTCAGAAGAGTATGATCTACACCTACCTACAGTTTTATGACCCTCCTTTGAGATGCTTAACTTTCCAAAACTTTCAGTTAGGACCTCTGTTGGAGGAGTTCTCATCATTAATTGGAGTACCTGTCAGGGGTGGTGTCCCCTTCAACCCAGAGATGACTTCTCCCAGCAATAGAGAAGTGGCAAAAGCATTGTACCTAGAACCTATTTTGATTGAGCAAAACATGACAACAAAGGCTGGGATCCCTGGTTTGCACTTAGACTTTCTGACTTCTCAGTCCATCCTGAAGGCCTCCTTGGGAGAATGGAGGGCAGTTTGTGCATTGTTAGCCCTCATTATATATGGGGTTATACTATTTGCAGATGAGCCCAAATTTATCAGCAAGAATGCCATTCATCTCTTCCTTTTGAGGAACCCAGTACCCACATTGCTAGGGGATTTCTATTATTCTGTTCATCAAAGAAATGAGAAGCAAAAAGGGAAGTTGGTGAGATGTTGTGCTCCTCTGTTTCATACCTGGCTGCTCAAACACTTACCTAAGACTGATGCCTTCCTGAATCCTCACCAACAGAAGAATTGGGCTAAAAGGCTCATTGCTTTGACTTCAGATGACATCAGATGGTGCACCTAGAGCACCAAGGGCAAAGACATCATCACTAGCTGTGGGCAGTACCCCAATGTACCTCTAGTAGGGGTGAAGGGTTGCATCAACTACAATCCTTTGCTGTTTAAGAGACAACTGGGCTATGCTTTGGTCCACCCTCCTAGAGTGCAAGATTTAGCTGAGACCCTGTATTGTGAGATAAAGCCTAATCTAGCTGTTGTCAGGCAAGCATCCTGGGCTTGGGACAACATCCAGACCAAAGGGATGGCCATTCTTGGGAGGTGCAATAATGTGGCCTCAGCTCAGTATTATGAATGGTCTCATGCTAGAGCTCGGATTTCTGGGATGCCCTTCACCATTGAGGATACACCTTAACCATCCACAGTACAGCCAACAACCACTGTCAGCCTGGAAGAATTTGAGAAGCTGAAAGAAAGGAATGAGAATCTGTCTCAAGCTCTGAAGAAGACCCTCTGGGAGAGGAGTGATGGTCGTCTAGACATTGAGAGGTTGGAGAAGCTTAGGGTGGAGCATCTGGCCAAGATTGAGAAAGCAGAGGACTATATCAAGAAATCAAGAGCTGGGGAGCAAATATTGAAGAATGCTTGTAAGGAGGCCAAGCTTCAGAAAGCTAGGACTGATCTCTATCTGCAAGAAAGTCAAGCTAGGTGGGTCAGGATCACTGAAGCTCGTACTCAAGAAGATGAGAGAACTCAAGCCAGGATTGAAGCTTAGGGCTGGTTTGAAGAGGAAAAAGGACCAAGACAGGCACAAGAAGCTGACCACTGCTATTGCCACTAGGAACCTCCTCATCAGGACTATTATGGAGCATCCAGCGGGTCCGGTGACTGAGGCACTTCTGAAGGAGGTTAAGGAGGATGAGTTTGGACTGGATGTCTGACTTTTTGTTTGTTGTTGCTTTCATTTGATGTACTTTTCTTTTATGTTGTATTTTGACCCCTCAGGGGCATGTGTTGTAAAAAACAAACTATGTGTTATGCACCATTTGTAATATATTTGTTAGTTTGTTTCCATTTGGGTTTTCTTTTCTCAAGCATCATCAAAGCATCTTTCTCGAGGTCTGGAAAGGTTAAAACTAAGAGCCGAGCCGGATACCTTGGAAAATAAATAAGCATACTGCATTGCATACTAACTTTTGTTTTGTTTTGTAGGTTTTGTTTTTACTATGTTTGTTTCTAACTCTGTTGTGATTCAGGAAATATTGCTCGCAGAAGAGTGTTCCCTGTCAACCGTGCACACCGGTATCCTACACGCAACAACCTTCCGGGTATTATAATGGAGCAAGTACAGCAAGACCTGACTAAGGTTAGGACCCAGATGGCTAATGAAAGAGTGGAGATGAGGAACCAAATGGCCCAGTTCATGACTGTGATGACTGGTCTGGCTCAGACCCAAGAAAGGTTAAGTGCATTAGTAGAAAGAAAAACCCCCGAGGAACCTTATCATGGGACTGGAGGAACAAGCAACAATGAGAGGGGACAGCCTCATGTTAATCCACCTGTATTTGGACCTCATCTAGATCCTGAAGTCAACATCCCGGCTAATGTGCAAGGAAATACTACTGGGGGGAGGATCTTACAAGAAGACCCCCAAGAGGACAATTCACTGTCATGGGAGCTGGGGATGAAGTCTATGATAGGAGGTTTGATGAAATTGCTGAGAAGTTGAGATCTCTGGAGTCTCAAAATTCCCTGTGTTTTGATTTCATGGATATGGGGTTAGTGGATGGGGTAAGAATCCCTCACAAGTTCAAACCACCGTGCTTCGAGAAATACAATGGAACCTCCTGTCCACGAACTCACCTGCAGTCCTTTCTGGGGAGACTTAAAGCATATACCATGGATGAAAAGCTGTGGATGTTCTATTTTGAAGACAGTTTGACTGGGGCTTCAAGGGAGTGGTACTCATACTTGACCAGAGCTACCATCAGATGCTAGAAGGACCTAGCTGAGGCCTTCATCAGACAATACCAATATAACCTGGACATGGCTCCTAACAGAACCCTCCTAATGGGAATGTCTCAATCCTCCAGAGAAAGCTTCAGGGAATATGCCCAAAGGTGGAGACAGCTTGCTGCTGCTGTCCAACCACCCATGTCGGAAAGAGAAATGGCCGACATGTTCATGAATACCCTGCAAGGAACATACATTGATAGGTTGGCTGCCTTTTCTTCTACTAGCTTCGCAGATGTGGTTATAGCTGGTGAAAGAATTGAAAGTCTGCTAAAGATGGGCAAGATTTCTGATAATGGTGCAAGCTCGTCCAGTAATTCCAGGAAACCTTTTGTGGGACCTCGAAGGACCGGTGAGACAAATGCCATTCATGCCAACAGGGGCAGACCTCAGTATGTCCACAGATCAATAGCAGCTGTCACTATTCCAGCTCCGATTCCTCAGCAACCAGCATACCAACAACAACAACAACAACCTCATTACCAACAGCAAGTTCAGTATCCGTCACAAAGAGCATACAACAACAATAACAGCAATCAACAACAAAGACCCTTTCAGCAAAGACTGTCACAGGCAAATAGGGTGATTGATCCTATCCCTATGCCTTATGCCACCTTATTGCCATAACTCCTGAAACTTAACTTGGTTGAGCTAAGGACATTGGAACCTCCAGATCCCTCCAATCTCCCAAAGAATTACGATGTCAACGCCAGGTGTGCTTTCCATTCCAATGCACCTGGTCACAACACAGAGAAATGCAGGGCTTTGCAAATGAAAGTGCAGGATCTGGTGGATTCTAAGGCCCTCAACTTCGCACCGCCTCCAAATGTCAACAGAAATCCTATGCCTAACCATGGTGGGCCGAGGATTAACGCCATTGAGGAAGACAAACCATCTACTTTGATCACCAGTTTTGCATAAATTCGAACACCTCTGGTCGAAATTAAAGCTCAGCTTCTAGAGTGTCAGGTGTTTCCCGGGTGTGAACTCGGTTGTGGGTATTGCAACATTGCAGTCAACGGGTGTGATAATTTGATAAGCGGCATAGATAATCTTATCAAGGATGGTATCCTTCAGATCTCAACAACGGCGCCTACAAATCCAGCAATTCCTTTGACAACAGTTCCTGATTCTTCTGCAACAGCAGCAACAATCATTCCTACCGATTCATCAATATCATCAGCAATGGCTCCATCCATCACTTCAACGAGTCAAATTTCAACAACCATTTCTTCCACAACATCAGCATCCTTTTTATCAACATGATCTTCTACAACGCCAACAGAAATTAATGAAGACATCTCAGCAGTCACCATCTACTATGATCCGTCAAATGTTCCTGTCAGCAATACTTTTCAGCAACAAGCAGTGGCACCTCCTGCCAGGTCACCAGTCACAATTTACTACGATCCGCACACCATTATGGTACCCTCCTCTGCAGCAGTAAGTCCAGTTACCATCACGGTGCCTGGACCAGTTCCATATGAAAGCAGCAATGCCATACCTTGGCATTATGGCTCTGACCTCTACTGCAACGGGGAGAAAATCACTTTGGATTCTTCAACCTCTTCTCCACAAATTGATAATGTTGGGGGAGGCGGAGGCTTCACCAGAAGCGGACGCCTTTTTGCCTCACAAGTACAAAGACCTAATGCTGAAGCAGAAGCCAATGATAAAGCAAAAGGAAAGAGTGTGGTGCCTGAAGAGCCAGCTGTCAAAGAAACTCAGAAGACATCTTTTGAACAAGATGTAGACGAGTTTATGAGAATCATAAAGAGAAGTGATTACAAGGTGGTGGATCAGCTTCACCAAACTCCCTCAAAAATCTCCATACTATCGTTGTTGATGTGTTCTGAAGCTCACAGGAACGCATTATTGAAAGTCCTGCACGCAGCATACGTGCCAGAGGAGATTATTGTTAACCAGCTAGAAACTGTGGTGGCAAATGTCAATACCAGTCATGGACTGGGTTTCACCAATGTTGACTTAACGACTGAGGGACGTAACCACAACAAGGCTTTACACATCACCCTAGAGTACAAGGGTGCTGTTCTATCTCATGTACTGGTGGATACTGGGTCATCGCTCAATGTCCTACCAAAGAAAGCCTTAGTGAAGCTGGAGTATGATGGCTTAGCATTACGTCCGAGTAATTTGGTGGTAAGAGCGTTTGATGGCTCTAAAAGATCAGTGCTAGGGGAGATTAATCTGCCTATGATGATTGGCCCGCAGACTTTTAAGATTACCTTCTATGTGATGGACATTCAGCCGGCCTACAGCTGTTTGTTGGGTAGACCCTGGATCCATGCCGCTGGCGCTGTTACGTCTACCCTTCACCAGAATCTGAAATTCGAGTGGGAAGGCCAGATCATCACCATCTGTGGGGAAGAAGACATCTTAGTTAGCCATCTGGCTACGTATAAGTATATTGAAATGGATGGAGAAATCCATGAAACTATGAGCCAGGGGTTTGAGGCCCTGAACATTAATGAAGCATCTGTTGTACTGGGAACCTCCATAACGTCTTATCAGCAAGCCCGGAAGGTTGTTGAAGAGGGTACTGCCCAAGGCTGGGGCAAACTGTTGCCCGTGGAGAAGAAGGAAGGCAGATTTGGGTTGGGTTACAGACCAACTCAACAAGATCAATCAGAGGCTGCTAAAAAGCCCAATTTTTTCAGCGGGGGAATGCTCACCCCGGATGCAGTGAACAACTTGGAAGACGAGGAGGAAAGCGACCGCAACCTGGAGAGCTGGATACGTCCAAGGATCCCGGGGAGCCAAGTCCTTAACTGGTCTTCCCAGGAAATTATAAGGGTTACTCCTGCAGAGTAATTATTATTTCCTGTATATTTAAGCATGCATCAAGTCTTGCATCTTGCCCAAGATGACAAGACTCATTTTGTAATCGGGCCATCTTGTAATTTTGTGCAAATGGATTAATCAATGAATATCGGACATCTTTTGCAAATGAGTCTTTTCCTTTTTCGCTCACTGTTTTTCATTTTTCTTTTTGTACAAAAATAAAATGGCAATGTTTTCCAAAATGAAAACTTCATTTCACTTTTTTCTAAACAAGATTAAAATTGATCACTAAAATGAACAATCTAAACCCTTGCAGAGAGTGCCTTTCAGACTGCACCGACAACAACACTGCTATGACTCCATATGACTTTGACAATCCAATCAATCAAGCTGACGAAGGGGTTGAAGAAGATTATGAGCTTCCTGAAGAGCTATCCAGGTTGTTAAGGCAAGAGGAGAAGGTTATCACTCCTCATCAGGAGGAGGTTGAAACAGTTAATCTCGGTACGGAAGAAGACGTGAAAGAGGTTAAGATTGGGGACTGCCTACAAGACTCAGTGAAGGGACAACTGATTGATATGCTTCGGGAGTATGTGGATGTCTTTGCTTGGTCTTATCAGGATATGCCAGGGTTGGATACCGATATTGTCATGCACAAGCTGCCTTTGAAAGAAGACTGCCCGTCGTTTAAACAGAACTTGCGCCGTACTCGCCCAGATATGGCAATGAAGATAAAGGAAGAGATGCAAAAGCAGTGGGATACCGGCTTCCTTGCTGTAACTAGCTATCCGCCGTGGGTTGCTAATATTGTACCTGTGCCTAAGAAAGATGGCAAGGTGAGGATGTGTGTGGACTACTGGATCTGAACAGAGCCAGCCCGAAAGATGACTTCCCTTTACCTCACATTGATGTATTGGTTGATAATACGGCTCAGTTCTCGGTGTTCTCCTTCATGGATGGATTTTCAGGATATAATCAGATCAAAATGTTGCCTGAAGACATGGAGAAGACAACTTTCATCACACCCTGGGGCACGTTCTGTTATAAGGTGATGCCATTCGGACTGAAGAATGTTGGTGTAACTTATCAACGGGCTATGGTAACATTATTCCACGACATGATCCATAAAGAAATTGAATGTTATGTGGATGACATGATTGCCAAGTCCCTCACAGAGGAAGACCACCTGGTGAATCTGTTGAAGTTATTCAAGCGTCTGAGGAAGTACCAACTGAAGTTAAACCCCAACAAATGCACATTCGGGGTGCGATCCGGTAAGCTGCTGGGATTTATTGTAAGTGATAAAGGGATTGAAGTTGACCCTGATAAAGTCAAAGCCATTCAAGAAATGCCTGCACCGAAGACAGAAAAAGAAGTTCGGGGGTTCCTAGGTAGATTGAACTACATTTCAAGGTTCATATCTCACCTTACTGCAACCTGTGAACCCTTGTTCAAGTTGTTAAGAAAAGAACAAACGGTCAGGTGGAACGAAGACTGCCAGAGGGCTTTTGACAAAATCAAGAAATACTTACAAGAGCCCCCAATCCTTATGCCTCCAGTTGAGGGAAGACCTCTAATCATGTACTTGACAGTATTAGAAGAGTCAATGGAGTGTGTGTTGGGCCTGCATGACGAGTCTGGTCGAAAAGAGTATGTAATTTACTACCTAAGCAAAAAGTTTACCGACTGTGGACAACGCTATTCACTGCTCGAGAAAACTTGCAGTGCTTTAGCGTGGGCTGCTCGCCGACTGAGACAGTATATGTTGACCCACACTACCTTATTGATCTCAAAGATGGACCCAGTCAAGTATATCTTTGAGAAGCCAGCACTTACCGGACGGGTTGCAATATGGCAAATGATCCTCACAGAATATGAAATTCAGTACACATCTCAGAAAGCCATCAAAGGCAATGTACTGTCTGATTATCTTGCTGAGCAACCTATTGATGATTACCAGCCTATGATATTTGACTTCCCTGATGAAGACATCATGTTCATAAAAGCGAAAGATCAGGAAGAGCCTGTTCACACTGAAGGGCCTGACCCGGAAGAAGAATGGACTATGATGTTTGATGGGGCTGTTAACATGAATGGTCGTGGTGTTGGTGCAGTACTCATTACACCTAAAGGAGTTCACATGCCTTTCTCGGCAAAACTCACCTTTAACTGCACTAACAACGAAGTTGAATACGAAGCTTGTATTATGGGTCTTGAGGAAGCCATTGACCTCAGGATCAAGACTTTGACTGTGTTCGGAGATTCAGCTCTGGTAGTTAATCAAACCAACGGCAAATGGTACACCCACCAGGATCATATGATACCTTACCGGGATTATACAAGAAGGTTATTGACTTTCTTCACAACGGTCAAGCTTGAGTATATCCCTTGAGACGAGAATCAGTTTGCAGATGCTCTGGCTACCATTTCATCCATGATCAAAGTTCAAGCTGCCAACTTTGTGCCTCGGATTTCAGTTCCATACTTGACAGACCAGCATATGTATTCTCAGCAGATATTGTCAAAGATGATAAGCCTTGGTTCCATGACATCAAATGCTTCTTGGAGGATCAAACATACCCACCTGGGGCATCTTCCAATGATAAGAAGACATTAAGAAGGCTTGCTGGTAGTTTCTTCCTGAATACTGACGGTTCCCTATACAAGAGAAACTTTGATATGGTACTCCTCAGATGTGTTGATAAGACAGAAGCAGACTTGTTGATGCACGAAGTGCACGAAGGATCCTTTGGTACCCATGCAGGAGGGCATGCAATGGCTAAAAAGTTGTTAAGATCAGGTTATTACTGGATCACAATGGATGCTGACTGTTGTGCTTATGCCAGAAAATGTCATAAAGGCCAGATTTATGCGGATAAAGTGCATGTGCCTCCCAATCCTTTGAATGTGATGTCTTCACCTTGGCCATTTGCTATGTGGGACATTGATATGATTGGCAAAATTGAACTGACTGCTTCAAATGGCCACAGATTCATCCTGGTAGCCATTGACTATTTTACCAAGTGGGTCGAAGCAGCCTCTTATGCAAATGTCACCAGACAAGTGGTAGCCCGATTCCTGAAGAAAGACATCATATGTCGGTATGGAGTGCCCGAGCGAATCATTACTGATAATGGTTCCAACTTAAACAATAAAATGATGGCAGAGCTATGCCGGGACTTCAAGATCCAACACCACAATTCTTCTCCTTACAGGCCAAAAATGAACGGCGCTGTCGAGGAAGCTAATAAAAATATCAAGAAGATTGTACAGAAGATGGTGGTCACCTACAAAGACTGGCATGAAATGCTACCATTTGCCTTGCATGGGTACCGTACGTCAATCAGAACATCCACTGGGGCAACACCGTATCAGCTTGTGTATGGTATGGAGGCAGTCCTACCTGTTGAAGTTGAACTACCTTCCTTGAGGGTACTGATGGATGTTAAGCTGACTGAAGCAGAATGGGTCCGATCCCGATACGAGCAACTGAATCTGATTGAAGAGAAGAGGTTGGCTGCAATCTGTCATGGGTAGCTGTATCAGAAGAGAATGAAGAAATCCTTCGATCAGAAAGTCAGGCTCTGAGAGTACCAAGTAGGAGATCTTGTGTTGAAAAGACTTCTCCCTCCTCATACAGACCACAGGGGCAAGTGGACTCCGAACTATGAAGGGCCATTCGTAGTAAAGAAAGTTTTCTCCGGTGGAGCACTGATGCTCAGTACTATGGATGGTAAAGACTTCCCGTCCCCTGTGAATTCAGATGCAGTTAAAAAATACTTCGCATAAAATGACCCGCTGGACATAAAAACAGAATGTAAGTCCAGGCAAAAATAGGGCATCCCGGCGAGTCAAAAACAGAATAAAAGACTCGGGCAAAAATAAGGGAAAATAAATAAAACTGTACACCCGCTGAGTTGAAAAGTCGCATTGGACAACTCAGGAAAAAATGGGTATCCTGATGGATTGAAAACCCGAAAGGGCGATCCATGCAAAATAAGGGAATAAGCGAACAACTGTATTCTAAATTCATCTGTATCACTTACGACTTGGTAAGCTTCGAAAGGATCAAGCTTCTTTCAGAATCAGCCTTCTTCAGAAAGCAAGACGAGAAGAACGTCAAATGTCATATGAGTCATAGCAAAGGGAAGCTCCTTGAAGCGTCATCAACATTGCCAGCATCTTTTTGTTTCTCAATTTGTAACAATCTCCTCATTTCAGGGGATTTATTTATATGACTGTATCTTGCCAATTCAGGGCACACAAGTTAATAAAATCAGATTTTCGGTCATGTGTTGTCTCGTACATTTTATTTTCCTTTGCAAAAATGTCTGATGTCATTAATTTATTGATCGCATAAATACAGATGCGTCTTTCCTGAACTACATGCTTACAGGAAATATATTTACTCCGGGGAGTGTCTAAACTCCTATGATGGAATCCGGTAAGGGATACCTCGGGGGACTTGTGCGTTTCTTTGTCTTTACAGGATTGCAGGTATTCAAAGCGCGACATGGGGAGTGAAGGCTTCTCCCCAACAAGCTGGCAAATCATTATCTACTCGGTATATCTCCCAGATTAGCACCGGAGGTGCTTTATCCCCAGCCGAGTTTCCAGTCATCATTCCTTCTCAACCAAGTGCAAAGACCAGGGAACTGCCTCCCCACAGAGTTTCAACCTCTATCCAGCAAAGCAATACCTGAAGATCTCACAACAGAGTGACGAAAGCTTCTACAAACCCCAGCTGGGTCTCTCATTACCAGGATAGGTCTATCAGTGACCTACTTCCCCATACAGAGTCATACATGACAGATCTACCAATGATCTCATCCTCAGCTGGGATATCCTTCAAGTAGATCAGCCGGAGATCTCCACAACAACGGGATCCGAATCCCGGATCGGTATCTTTGCATAATCATAGCATTCGCATCATATTCTCCCCGCAGAGCGTAGCATTCCGTCTAATACGGAGCATTACGGCAAAAAATCAAACATATTGCATAAACATTAGCCATGTTCCGAATCAAACACTTGTAAATACTGACAATCCATCAACGATATACAGAAAATTTCCCAAATTCCCCGGCAGAAAGCCAAGGCACTTTCCCTAAAGATACAGATACTTCCTGACACCCGTCTGTGTCATATCCCCAGTAGAAAGCCAAAGTGCCCCCTTTGCACTCACAGATACTTATACACAACTTCCTTGGTACACATACACTTGTTTATATTACACTTTTCTCTTTTTGACACTCGTCCGTGTCACTTTCCCCAGTAAGATAAACACTCGTCTGTGTCTATTATTCCCCAGAAGAGTCCCCTTAGATCCGACACTCATCCGTGTTCTTTGTTAACTAGTTGATACTCGTCCGTATCATCATCTCTGAGCATGTGTCAGTGTTTGTTTCTACCTGATACTCGTCCATATCATAGTCTTAAGGATGCTCGTCCGCATCTTTAGTCTATACACAGTGCCCAAACACTTATACCTCTCATTTATTGGACATAGACACTCGTCCGTGTTTACTTTTCCCAGCGAAGTCCCCAACAAAACTTGTTAAACTATTTCCTTTCTATCTGACATTCGTCATGATACCTTTGCGGCAGCCGTACCCTGCCAGGTGATCGTCCTTCACCTTTTTGATGATCGTCCTTCATCAACCCCCAGTGGAGTCTCTATTCATTAGAACCCTTCTTATCCGACATTCGTCCTATGTCGTGATATCTTTAGCATCCGTCCCCGGCTAGGTGATCGTCCTTCACCTCCTGATGATCGTCCTTCATCATTTTATCCGATGGTCGTCCCCGTCGTTGATCTTGCTATCTGACATTCGTCCTATGTCATGATAAACCCTGAGAGCAGCCATGCTCTGCTAGGTGATCGTCCTTCACCTCTTGATGATCGTCCTTCATCGTGCTTATCTGATGGCCGTCCCCATCGTCGACCTTTTTATCCGAAATTCGTCCTATGTCGTGATACTTTCGGCAGCCATACCCTGCCCGGTGATCGTCCTTCACCTTAGATGACCGTCCCTCATCTTATCCCTAACAGAGCAGCCGTCCCCTGCCAGGTGATCGTCCTTCACCTTTGATGACCGTACCTCATCATTTTTTTTCATTTACCTATAATCCCCAGGGAGTCTTATAACTTTACTTGATGGTCGTCCCCGTCACTATCTCTCATATCCCCAGCTTGTCGGCCGTCCCCGTCATTGCCTTATTTCCAGCAGTCGTCCTCTGCTCGAAGGTCGTCCTCCGTCGCCCGCACTTTATAATTATACTTTATTTTCTTTTACAATCTATATCCCTTTTCTTCTTCATTCCGTGAGTGCAAATTTTGGACTGTCTTTGGTATTCAACCACAAGTTATCTTGTTTGCCTGTTAAGATGTCGCTTACATCCTACACAGCTAACTCATGCTTGAATAGGGGCAGCTGTAAACACCCCAAATTTGCCCTCACCCATTCACACCATAGCTTGTGATCTCTTCATATGCATAAATTCAATCATAGCATCTCATACCACGTTTTTGATTCACTGCATTGATTCTAAGTCATCTGCACCTAGGGTTTGTGATCTGAGCCATCCCTGAACCAGTTGAGCCAATTCAAAGGTCATCAATCACTTCAAAGGGATCCATGTATGTCCAAGCATCACATTATATCCTCTCAAGATCAAAGAAGTCAAAGAATCACAAGAACTGAGAAAGACATGGAAGCAGAGCCAGGCTTAACTGCACAGATGACCTAAAATTAGGGTTTTGGTTTCAGAGGCCATAACTCCAAAAATTTTGGTCATTCTTGTTTCTATTGGTCTCTATATATGTTATGAGGATCATGCATATCAATTTTCATGAAGAAATTCCATGAGGAAGGCATCTGATCAAGGGATGACTTCTTGAGCAAGTCAGTGCAAAATCAGGGCATCTGAGGTCCCCAATGACCCAACCAAAGGGTGTTCTCCATCATTTTGAATGTGTATGATCTTTATTTGGTCATAGAAGATGTTAGAAGTTCACAAAATTGAAGAATTTCAAGCCATTTGCAAAATTGCCTTTTTGGGAAAGTGACTTGTAATGTAAACTTGCCATTTTGGGAAAGTTTTTCAACCTCCTCAAATTGGTTCAAAAATGCTTCAAATGAGAAAACTTTGGTCATGAAAGTTGTAGAATAGATCATTCCCTTTTCAAAAAGTACAAGAACTCATCCTAATTCATTTTGGATCAAAAGTTATGGCTTGTCAAAGTTGGACAAAATCACATAATTTCATGTTTTGCACCAAAGAGGCAAAGTTGCAAAACCTCTTGCCAAGGCAAAATGAGACCTCAAAGTGACTTCTAACCTTTGCACAAACATAAACCAATGCCTAAAAATCAGAATGCACCAAAGATTTTCCCATTTTCATGACTTATGCTTCAAGTAATCACAAAAGGGCCAAAAGATCACAAAGTTGCAAAACCACAAACCCTAATCCACTTGCTAATTGGCCTCAAGACTGATTCCATGGCTCTCCTCAATCCTTGTTGCGCAGGACACCCCTTTGTCCTTGGCCTTCCATTGACCCATACCTCTCTTACACAAAAAGTTGACTTTATGCAAAATGGCCCATACCAATCAAGCTAGGCCACACCAACTCCACAGACCTATCACAGTGTGATACATGGACAAAATGAGACTCAACACATAGCACAACTCATCCTGATCTCTCCCACAAGCCAGCATTCTCCAAACTCACCTCTTATGCACTTCCCTTCGAAACTCAGCACACAAGACATAAACATCAAAACAAACTTCATAGAATCACTCAACATGTTCCCCTGATCATTTCCCAACCCTCATTTGTCCCTGAAACCCTACATATCAAAAACACGATTCTCATCCCTCACTGAACAGAACTTGATCAATCTCACAAACCAGCCAAAATAAACTCCATACAAGCTTTGCAAACTTCTTAGGAGGTTCATTGGGTTCATTTTGAAGCAAGGAAGTAGTCAAAAAGCTCCTTGATTGAAAGCTCCATCTCAGGTAGCCATGTGAAAACATTTTTCCAGAACTCTTGTTTTAAGTTTCTAAATGATAAAGCATGCTCCACTGATCACACTGAACTTTAAATTTTCGAAAATGGTTGAGAAATTAGTGTGTATGGCTTGTCTGAAATTTCTGCCATTTTTGCATCTTGCTTCGAATATGTTTCATGCTTAGAAATAAATTGTTTTTGAGGTCAGGGATGAGTTTAGGGAGGTGAGAGGAAGTGATTTGGAGCTTTAGAGCTCCAGAAATGGCCTGGGGAGTGATTTGGGATTTTCTCAGGGGAGGTGTGGCCGAAGAAGATGACCGGAGGTCATTTCCGGCCACCTGAATGTCATTAGGGCATTAATCACGTTTAGGGCAAAGTTTGAATCTGGACCTTGGATCTGGTTGACTTTTGTTGACTCCCGCGCATATGGATGGCCTGGATCATTTCATTAAACCCTAATCATAATTTATTAAATTAATTAATCAGAATTAATTTAATCAAGCCAGTTCAAATGTGGGCCGTCCAGATGCGCGCGGGTCAATTCCCTCTCTTTTCCTTTAAATCTCAGCCAGTGGATGTGCATACTTCTCATATTTTAATTTTTATTTCATTTTCTTTCCATTTAATTTGCACGAATTATTTAAAATAGCAAAATACATTTAAAAATTCTGAAATTTTTTGTCAAAGATTTAATTAATTTTCAGAACCCAAAAATATTTTTATTTTTATTTTTTGCATTAAAAATTATTTTTAAATCATTTAAATGTTTATTTTAATTAGTTAATGAAAATTAATTAATTAAAAATGCATTTAGGTATTTAAAAATCACCAAAAAATTCACATTGCATTTCAAAACATTTAGACATATTATCAAACTCTCAAACCAAATTTCTTTTTTGTTCTTGATTCCTTTTGATCATTTTCATTGGAATTAAATTCATTTTAAGGCAATATTTTTGTGCAAACTTTGAAAAATCCTTTTTGCCAAGCCTTTGAGAGTTTGATGATGGTTCTTCTTGCATTGCATTCTTCATGGCATGTAGTTTAGATCCTTAATGTGTTTAAATCCTTTAATCAATTCACTTAATAATCATCAAGACATCAAGCTTGTAACTTGGGCCTTGCATTAGGGTTCTAATTCTTCCTTAATTGGTTAAGAAGGACTAACCCTAGTGTTAATGGACAAGTCCCCTTCAAGTTGTCTTACAAACCATAAAAATCATTTCTTCATCTTATCATTAACTAAAATCCACTTAATAAAGGCTTTGTTTTGTCATGAGGTTAATCCCTAATCATGGATTAAGTTGAGGAGTCTTTCTCAGCTTAAATGTTCTCATCTATTATCCTTCTATTAGGATGGTGTAATGAGTCCATTAAATCCTTGATTATGGCTTAAACTCATTACTTAACACTAAACAAAAACAACAAAAACATCTAAATAATCACAAGTAGGTTAATGATCTTAATCCTACACCATGGTGATTAAGTGTGAGGTGCTTACTTCACACTTAAGGTATTCTCATTACCCCTGATCAGAGGGAGGATGTGATGAGTTTACTAACCCTTTGGTTTAGGCTTAAGCTCATTTTCTTATGACAAACTCCAAAAGCAATAAAAGACTGAAAACACCAAAACAAACAATAATCGTCTCCTCCGGGATTCTTTTCTCATCTCATTCACTCATAAACGAGAACTTTTTGCTTCCGTCTAATGCAAGACAGTTAGCACCTGAGCCAGACGGGTCATACACTTGAGCATAGACAAGCAAGCAGTTCACAAGTCAATTTATCTTTCAGTCTCTTTGGGTCGAACTACGGTGTTCTGACTTCCTCATTGCACGAGAGGATACGTAGGCATAAATTAACGGTTATCGAACAAAAGTCTCTGTATATTCCCCCCTTCTTCCAGCATTATTCTTTAAGCCTCATAGTCTTGAGCATTCCACTCTTGTTCTTACACTGACACTTCTCTTATACACTTCACATTTCTTTTACACTGACACTTGCATTCTTTCCAGCTTTGATACACAGATTGCACCGACACTACCCCTTTAAAACACAAATCTTTCAAGCGTGGATCCCGTCGAGTACGGCGGACAATCTGGGTGCTAATACCTTCCTAGGTTGTAACCAACCCCCTTTCTCAGTCTCTCTGGTTCGCAACCGTCTTATCCATATATTTTCTAGGTCTATGCAGCATTACCTTTCCTCAGGGATAAAAATGCCTAGATGGCGACTCTTGTCTTTTGAGTTCACCCTTGTGTGTTATCTTCCTCTTTCGCCGACCGTTCGCGTCTGTACCCCTCTTGGCCCCGTGTCATTTTGGTGGGAGCGACAACCCGTCCGTGTCATACCCTACCCAGCAAGTTGAACACTCGTCTGTGTCTCACTCATGTGTTAGACGCTGTGGCTAGTGATCTAGAGGTGGGGTGAATGGATCACCTCCTTGTTTACAAGGATTTAAAATATTTTTCAGAAATTTTCAAAGATTAACGGAAATCACGGTCCCAAATATACTAGCGTCTATTCTGGACCAGCCACTAGAAGACCGGACATGTGATAACGTGCTGGATTTACAATTGAGATGATAAAGGTTTAAACAAACAACCTGTAAAAGTGTTGAATGCACCTATCACAAAAGTTATTTCCAATGAATCAAAAGCGATTAAAAACGTAAATAGAGATGGAGAAGGAATACAATACGCAGAGATTTGGTAAGGAAGTTCCCCACATTCGTCCTCGCGTGTGGGTACGTCTCCCTCTCAATTTCAAACTGAAATTGAGAACTTTTATATCAATATTGCTGAAATCGTCGTTTACAAGGTTGCTATACAAACACCAGAAATCTATACACCTAGATCTTCCTATTGTATCAACCTTCACTTGATCTGAGCCAAATCAAGATTCCCTACAATTAATACAAACAATTCACCGGTTCCACGATCTATTTGCGAAATCTCCCAATTTCCAAATCTTACGCTACGGCTGAATCTGTCTTGTAAACGTGACTAACAAACCCTCAAGAACACGCCCGTTCTTGAAGGAAAACCCAGCTGGTTTTTCCTTGAAACCTTCTTTCACTCTTCAACTCAGTTGGATCTCCGATCGTACTACTGAACGTTATCTCATAACCCTTTGATTCACAGAACAGCACTAATTCCTTGTTAATGTTCTTGAATTAAGGTATTTGAGAAGATGATGAAGATGAATTTGATTCTAGGTTTCAATCCTGCTCAACATTGAATTGTCCACACTCAATATTCCTTTTCTTGATGTGTTCTTCAATGATCCTTGACTTTGAAATTCGTATGCAATTACTGTGTATCCTCTGCACTAACAGAAACACCAAACATATACTATGCAGATTCTGTTAGAAGTAAAAACAGAAAAATGAATCGATTCAAGACATGAATGAATCGATACATAATGGTATTTATACTGTTATGTATCAATGCATAATATCATGAATCGATACATACTGAACAGATAAACAAAAGCAGAGAAATGAACATACAATGAATCGATGCAGGTTTGTATGTGTCGATTCATAGAAGAAATTCCAGAACCATTCTTACAGCATGAATCGATACATGATGGAATGAATCGATTCATTTTGCGAATTTCCAGAATTATTTCTACTCATGAATCGATGCATGATGGAATGAATCGATTCATTTTGCGTATTTTCAGAAATTCAAATACATTATTAAAAATGAGACAAGAGATATAAAGGCTAGAAATGCATACAAAGTGTCTTAATATGAAGCATATGATAAAAGCACAAACACCTAAAATTTATAATCATACAAAACTAGAGTTGCTCACAAACTCCCCCTTTTTGATGATGACAAATTTTTTTGAAGTGTGAGAACCACTCCCCCTGAGTTTGTGCATGCCTGTCATTTTTCACACTCGCCTTTCTCCCCCTTTGTCAACATCAAGAAAGAATGCATAGGTGAAGCAAAATTTCAGCAATACCAAGATATATAAGCAGAATTCACTCACAAAGAATGAAACATAAAGGGAAAACAAATTAGTCGAAAGCAACAAACAAGCATAGGCATTGAAATTGTTAATTAGAGTTGCGAATTACAGAAACAAACCAAACTCATAAAATGTTTAAACATAAAAAAAAACAAAGAAACTTAAGCAAGAAACAATGATGTTATGCAAAATGAAATGCAGCCTCAATGAGGAAAGTGGCCACCACAAGACTCCACATCATCTATATCGGGGTCTCGGAAACTTGGAGGAGGAGGTGGAGGAGGCATTTCATCAGGATTCTGCCCCATGAAGGTGTAACGCCTGAACCGTTTCTGAACCTCTGTGCTTTGAAATCTTTCCATAATCCCCGGATGCGAACGACAATCATCCATGAAACCAGACATCTCATTGTAGAAAACTTGATGCCACTTAACCAAGTCGGTATGCCAGGAGTGTTGATTATGATACATCCTTGTGTGTTCATCATGCCATTCTTGGTGCTCTTTATGCCATTCCGTTTGTTGGACATGCCACGCACGGGCCTCTTCATGCCGGGAATTGTTTGCAATTTCCATTTGCTCAAACATTTGAGTAAGATATGCCGGAGCAGTAGTAGATAAAGTCGGTGGAACCGATGAAGGAGCCGGTTCATAGTTAGTAGGAGACCACCTTTGTGGCACCCACTCACCCCAAGCAGTGTTGGCATTTGCGTCAGGAGGATTTTCTGCATCCTCCATATCTTCATCTCTTTGTTCTTCAACATAAATATGTTCAGAAGGAATATAAAAGTTGTAGATTCGGGTTCTAGTGCTGCGTTCAAAGAAGTAATAGCAGCGACGCTCGATGTCCCACCTATATCCCATATGAGAGAGAGTAGCATTGTTGAATTCCTGAACACTAGAAGAAGATAAGAGAGGCACATGGGGGGAAACCACTTTCCAAAACTTAAGGATCCGCATAATCTGTGCGGCATATGCAAGAGTGATGTTCTTTGAACTATTCCGCGTAAGAAAGATACGCTTTACAAAGTAATTTGGCCAATTCAATGGGATCTTCTTCTGCAGAATGTACAAGAGATGGATGTTTGGCTTATCCAATCGAGAGTGCCCACCGGACCTTGGACGCAAGATATGTGAAAGAATCCAATGCAGAATTTTGGGAACGCTCTTTATCATTCCAGAAGTCAAAGGCTCATCATCATCAAGAGGTCTTTCCAATTTAGAAATGGATGCATAATATTCCTTTAGATTAAACTGTGTTTCAAAGTTCTGATCATGCCACATCTGCAACTCAGGCAACAGGGATGGCAGTTTGAACACTTTGGGCCAATCACCAGCCTCAAAACGGTAAGTTCTGGTTCCAATAGAACACTTGAACATGTAACCATTACCAGTTTTCACACCAGAATAAAAAGCACGAATAAAGTCTTCATGATAATCATTATTAGCAGTTAAAAAGGACCCAAGATTTTGTGCGTCGATTAAATCAGCAACTTCCTCTAAACAAAGAGTACGTACATCACTAGTATTGAAAACATGTGGTTTCATGACTAACCTCGTCTTAAAAGAAACCTCAAACTCTTCAACAATGGCAGGATGGAGAATGGAGGCCCCAGAGGGAGGAATTTCAGGAACAGAAGGAGCTTTATGGGAAGCCTCAACAGGTTCTTTGCCTTTACCTTTTCCTTTTGCTCTAGGAAGCATAACTCTTGGAGGCATAATGATGAATTTAGGGTTTTTGAGAGAAAAGGGGTTTTTTTTTGGCAGTTAGGGTTAAGAAACGAAAATGATGCAAATGGGATGAACAGGAAGACAGAATGGAGTTTTATAACTGATGGACATGTCATAGCAGTTGCTGATGTGTCGATTCATAAGAAATAAACTGAATTTAAAACAGTATGCGTCGATTCATGACCTTATGCATCGATTCATTTGACGAAAATTTTTAAAATTCAGGTTGCTATGTATCGATACAAACCACGAATGTATCGATACATACTGTAACTATTTTGACAGATTTAAAAAAAATGAAGATGAATCGATTCAATATGGTTGTGATCGATACATAATGCGAAATTTTTGAAATTCAAGTGGCTATGTATCGATACAAGCCACGAATGTATCGATACATACTGTAACAATTTTGACAGAAATAAAAGAAAGTGAACTTGAATCGATACAAGATGATTGGGATCGATACATATTGTAATAATTTTTACAGTGATAAAAGAAATTTAGCATGAATTGACAAAAAAATGGATATGCAAAACAAACATTATGCAAAATGCATAATGAATCATAACATTGTATGGATGCTTAAGAATACTTTACAAACAAAATATCAACGCTCAAACATTCATATGTAAAGAAGTACATGTAAGCGAGAAATAATTGCTCAAACATACATTGATCACACAATATCAACAAAGTGAAGAGAGGAACAATATTACCTCCGTCGTAGTAATCTCATGAGGTACGAGTGAAGTCTCTATACCTTTTGACATCAACACACTTACCATGTTCATCTTTGTCCAAGTTTCCGTTGGTAGGCATGGGAGTGTCAATTGATTTTGAATTATTCATTCCAAAACGCTTGAGCAGCTCTCTGCAGTATTTTGTTTGACATACTGTTGTACCTTCATCGAGTTGCTTTATTTGGAGGCCTAAGAAGTAGTTCAACTCCCCCATAAGACTCATCTCAAACTCACCCTGCATAACAACCTCCCGGTTTTGAAAATTCTGAATATCTAGATCATGTTTACAAATTAAAGCGTGCTTTATATGGTCTTAAGCAAGCACCCCATGTGTGGTACGAAAGACTTAGCAAATTTCTACTTGATCATGGATATTCTAGAGGTAAAGTGGATAATACACTCTTTATTAAACAAAAAGGAAAGCACATTCTTTTAGTTCAAGTTTATGTAATTTGTGAAACATATACTTCTTCATTTATGACACCATTTAAAAACGCACTCTTTACGCCCATTTGGTAAAGCTTGAAATTCATAGAACACGCATAAGCAAGCAAAAGACGTACAGCTTCAAGGCGAGCCACTGGAGCATAAGTCTCCTCATAATCTATGCCCTCCTCTTGGTTATACCCTTGTGCTGCCAAGTGTGCCTTGTTTCTAGTTATCACTCCGCTTTCATCAAGTTTATTCCTAAACACCCATTTAGTACCTATGATATGATGATCTCGCGGACGAGGGACAAGTTCCCAAACGTCATTTCTTTTAAATTGATTAAGCTCTTCTTGCATGGCTATTAGCCAAAATTCATCAATCAAGGCCTCTTTAGCATTTTTAGGTTCCACTTGTGATACAAAAGCAAAGTGAGAACAAAAGTTACTTATCTTAGAACGAGTCAACACTCCCTTTGAAATATCTCCCAATATATTGTCTATAGGGTGGTCTTTAGAGGATTTCCAAGCTGGTGGAAGGTCCTTCACTTCAGAAGTTCCTTCCTCTTTATCTTTTTCATGACTAGTATCTTCCTCCTTCTCAATATCAGCCGTTTCAGATTGATCAATTTCCGAAACAGCTTCTTTGAGTATGTCTTCTGTAGATACACCTGCATCATCAAAAGAGATACCTTTTCCGACAATTTTTGGGTAAGACTCATCAAAGGAAACATGGACAGATTCTTCAACAGAAAGTAAACGCCTATTATACACTCTATATGCTTTGCTTGATTGAGAGTATCCAAGAAAAATACCTTCATCAGCTTTGGCATCAAACTTCCCAAGATTTTCCTTACCGTTATTTAAAACAAAACATTTACAACCGAACACATGAAGATGAGACAAGTTTGGCTTTCTACCTTTTAAAATTTCATAAGGGGTTTTATTCAAAATAGGACGAATTAAAATCCTGTTCAGAACATAACAAGCTGTGATAATTGCATCAGTCCAAAAATATTTTGGTAGTCCACCCTCATTGAGCATTGTTCTTGCCAATTCTTCTAAATCTCGATTTTTGCGCTCCACGACACCATTTTGTTGTGGAGTTCGAGGAGCTGAAAAGTTGTGCTCAATGCCATACTTGTCACAATACTTATCAAAGAGATGGTTTTGAAATTCACCTCCATGATCGCTTCGGATTGTAACTGAAATTCTGTGATCAGGTATGAGATGTCGAATGAGATGTTTAAACACTTGAAGACTTAACTAAAACTTAAAGTGCAAGAAAATTAAACAACACAGGAATTTGTTAACCCAGTTCAGTGTATAACCACACTTACATCTGGAGGCTACCAAGCCAGGAGGAAATCCACTATAAGTAATATTAATTCTAGACTTAAACCACCCAGTTTAATCTTTCACTTAATATCTACCCAATGCAATTTCTACCTAAGACACAACTTAGATATGAGTACCAACTCACTCCCCCTCAATCACACAGTGATCTTGTTTACAAGTTTAATAAAATTGAAGTCATACTTCAAACAAAAACAGCTTGATCTTACTTCACAGTTTCAATCAAGACACAAATACACTTTTGCTTAAAAGCTCATAAAGTGGTACAATAGAAACAACCTGCTATTAAAACACAAAACACCCTATTTTGTCTTCTGAAATTCGTGCTCTATTCTGAGAGTTTCTGTTGCTTAAATAGGTGTTTGGATTTTGGGCTTTCTGTAGGTTTATCCAATCCTGAAACGCATGCTGCTTCCACCTTGAATTAGGGTTTGTTACTTCCTAGATTCTAGGTGATTCAATTGTTCTGATTATGCTGAAGACATATAACAACACTCCCTACAGATGCGCCTTATTCTGTTTTATCCATCCATAATTAATTCCAGATAACTTTCCTTAATTTACTCAGTTCTGTTAGTCATTAATTAATTCTGGTAGCAGGTTTGAGATGTCACAACATCTGTTGGGACATCCTGAAAAACTGAGCTTACTTCATTTGCTGATACAATGTCACCACATCTGATGTGACATCCTGTAAACTGAACTTATTTCATTAACTGATACAATGTCCCAACATCTGATGTGACATCCTGAATTAAGTTCATTTACTTACACTCTGTTTGATAATGTCCCAACATCTGATAGGACATCTTGAACTGAATTCATCATTTCTTGTTGGTCAAAAATTCTGCCAATTCTAAACATCTACAAACTCCCCCTTTGGCTAATTTTTGGCTAACATACTTTTATGATTATTAGAGTGCAGCAGAAGTTCTTTTATCAGAGTACAGCAGTTCTTTTCTGTTGAGTCATGTGAGAGTTTACTCCCCCTCAATTCTACATTTGTTCAAACTTGTTGCAACAGAAATTTTTCATTAAAATCACAATTTTAGTTCAGAAGCAAACAGAAGGTTTTCATTAATCACTAATCAGCATCATACATTGTTGTTGTTGTTCAGTTCTCCCCCATGTTAGACATAAATTTTGGGCCAAAGTTACTAATTCAAAATTACAATGCAGAAGCAGTCATTACATATTCCTCACATACAGGTTTCACTCAGACTCCTCATAATCAGTTTCTTCCTCTTCCTCAGTCTCCTCATCAGAAGCAGCATTTTTCTGAGCACTTTCTTCACTCTCCAGCCTTTGGATAATCTCCTCAAGCTTCTGCTTCCTTGCATCCAGTTCTTTGCAAGTGATCTTCAGCTCAGCAATCAAGGCAGCTTTGGAGATTGGAGACTTTGCCTTTGAAGGACCAGCAGATGTCCCAGAGAGAGCTTCAACATCAGCTGCATGATGACTCAAGAATAGCTTGTAGTGGAAGGCCAGAGGGCTTTCTCTTTTGCAAATGGAGTCCTTCTCAGTGAGGATACCTGGATATTGACTAATCATAATTCCAAACAGCAAGGAAGGGAAGGCAATTGGCAGCTTTGTTGCAGATGATCCAGCATGCTTCAATGTCTGATCAAAGATATAAGCTCCAAAATCCAGCTTTGTTTGGGTGCCCACAGCATATATGAACCTGCCCAATCCAGTTGCTATTGAGGAGGTATGGTTGGTAGGGACCCAGTTTGCAGTGCCAATCCTATGCAGCATGGCATACTTCCTTGTCAGCATGCTAACAGATAGCTTCCCTTTGACTGGCCAAGTCTTGACCTGATTAGCAGTGATAACCTTGCAGACCTGGTTATCAGTCTTCCCTAACTCATTTGGACTATCAGATTCTCTTCCAAGGTAGTGGTTGATAACCCTAGGAGAGAATTCTACACACCTCCCTCTTACATATACTTTTCTAAAGTCAGCAGACTTACCATCAGCACAATCTTCTTGGAGGTTGACTATGAATTCCTTGACTAGCAGCTCATAGCAAGGAGAGAAGTTGGAGACAGTTTTGAAAAGGCCAGCAGAAGAGATGAGATCAATTACCTCTGTGCACTCAAGTGCATTACTGCTCAGCTCACTTTCAAGTGCTACCCTTCTTTGATAAACAAACTTCCATCTATTCACACTTGAAACATGATGGAAGGAGATGTTGTCCAGAGGAGCTTCTGGAACAGCAGTTGATGACCTTGAGGGTGCTGGTTTCTTCTTTGGTGGAGATGTTGGGACATCCTCTTCAACATCTGAATCTGGAGGAGTGACAGCTTTCCTCTTTTGAGTTTGCACCTTGCTCCATTGTTTTGTAGGACCAAAGACAACTTTAGCTTTGTCCTTCTTTGGTGTAGCTTACTTCTTCTCAGGAGTTGCATGTCCTGCATTCTTCTTTTCCTTCCTGGTTCTAAGCCTTTTGGCTATGCTAGGGTTGACAGAAGCAATGATTTCTGTATCAGAATCATGCTCTATGTTCACAACAGGAGGAGATTGAGCAGTCTCCTCTTTAGCTGGTGGATCAACAGAAATTTGATCTTCAGTGGAGGCCTTGTGCTGGTCCTCAGATGTTTCTTCATTACTATCAGTGGAGGCCTTTTTCTGGTCCTCAGATATTTCATCAGCAGCATCAGATGAGGCCTTTTGTTGGTCCTCAGATGTTTCAACATCTATTGGGACATCCTGTTGAGCAGGAGTGTCCTTTTCAGCCTGAGTTTGTTGATCTTCTTGTGGAGCTGGCATGGAGTTCAGAGGGATAGATATGCCACTTACCACTCTTTGCTCAGATAATATCCTGTTTACCAGCTCCTTTATGGAATCATCCACATATACAGAAGCTTTTGGAGTGGTGTTTGATGATGAGGGCATGCCTTTGGCCTTGCTGAATACAGGATCCTTTGTCCTTTTCACAGTAGGGGTTCTTGGTTTTTGAGCAAGAGGAACACTTCCTCTGATTTCGTCCATTGGAGTTGAATCCATGGGTATCACAGAGATGGGGGTTGCATGCACCACATCTTCCTTGTTGAGGATTTCTTCAGAAATGTTAGGGTTTTGGTGATGAGCCATTTTAGAATGTGGTGAAGAAAGAGATTGAGATTGGCTGATTTTGATGAGTTCTGAATAAGCAGTTAGAGAATGCAATTCGTTTTGAGATAATGATGAGAAGATAGATAGCTAAGAGCAAGCTGATATTTTTATAAGTAGCCGTTACTTTGAGAAATTTTAGGAGTGGAATACCCAGAGTCCTTGACCAGACTGATGTTGCCATCTGGTGATCATGCCACACGATGTCCAATGACATGTTGGCACATCTTCATAATTGTTATATTTCACATAAACAGATTCCCAATTTACCCCTTAGGTTTTCAAATTGGGTAGCATCCAAGGCTTTAGTAAATATATCAGCTAACTGCAGATTTGTAGCTACATGTTCCAATGAAATCACTTTCTCTTCCACAAGATCTCTGATGAAATGATGTCTGATATCAATATGCTTGGTCCTGCTATGTTGGATAGGATTCTTTGATATGTTAATAGCACTTAAGTTGTCACAGTACAATGTCATGACATCTTGTGGAACATTGTACTCAGTGAGCATTTGCTTCATCCAAACCAATTGTGAACAACTACTTCCAGTTGCAATATATTCAGCTTCAGCAGTAGATAAGGATACACAATTTTGTTTCTTACTGAACCAAGAAATCAAATTGTTTCCTAAAAAGAAGCATCCTCCTGAAGTGCTTTTTCTGTCATCAGCACTTCCAGCCCAATCAGCATCACAGAAGCTAGTGAGAATTGGTTTGCATCCATGAAAGTACATTATGCCATAGTCACAAGTACCATTGACATATTTCAGAATTCTCTTGACTTGGTTTAGATGACTGACTTTTGGATCAGCTTGATATCTTGCACAAACACCTACTGCAAAGGATATGTCTGGTCTGCTAGCAGTCAGATATAATAAGCTTCCAATCATACTTCTGTATAGACTTTGATCTACATTCTCACCCTTGTCATCTTTAGTCAGCTTTAAATGTGTGGGGGCAGGAGTTCTTTTATGAGTAGCATTGTCCATCCCAAATTTCTTGACAATGTTCTTAGCATACTTGCTTTGGGAAATGAACATGGAATCCTCCATTTGCTTTATTTGCAGTCCAAGGAAGTAGGTTAGTTCTCCTACTAGGCTCATCTCAAATTCAGATTCCATTTGAGTGACAAAATGTTTAACCATCCTGTCTGACATCCCACCAAAGACAATGTCATCTACATATATTTGAGTTATCATGACATTACCTTCATCATCCTTCACAAACAAGGTTTTGTCTATTCCACCTTTCATGTACCCTTGCTTGATAAGAAAAGTAGTCAACCTTTCATACCAAGCTCTTGGAGCTTGCTTCAGACCATAAAGAGCCTTCTTTAGTTTGTATACATGATTTGGACAGCTTGGATCAACAAATCCTTTAGGCTGTTCTACATATACTTCTTCATTAAGATATCCATTTAGAAAGGCACTTTTCACATCCATTTGAAATAGCTTGAACTTTAAGATGCAAGCAATTCCCAAAAGTAGTCTGATTGATTCAAGCTTTGCTACTGGTGCAAAGGTTTCATCAAAGTCTACTCCTTCAATTTGTGTGTATCCTTGAGCTACAAGTCTAGCTTTGTTCTTTGTAACAACTCCTTGCTCATTTGACTTGTTCTTATACACCCATTTAGTTCCAATCACATTAATGTCATCAGGTCTAGGAACAAGATTCCACACTTCATTCCTTGTGAATTGTCCTAATTCATCTTGCATAGCACAGATCCAGTACTCATCAGTAAGAGCTTCCTTGATGTTTTTAGGTTCTATTTTTGAGACAAAACAGGAACCTGAAATCACTTCTCTTGATCTAGTGCTTACACCTCTGTTGGGATCCCCAATTATCAGATCTTTGGGATGATCCTTCTGAATTCTGATGGAGGGAGGTTTGCTGGATTGTTCTGTCCTTGCATCAGTTTGAGTAAAGTCAGAATGATCACTCTTTTCTTCAGCTTCAGTTTGGCTGTCAGCAGATGTTCCAACATCTTTTGTAACATATGTAGGAGCATCATCAATTATCACATTTATGGACTCCATGATAACTTTAGTTCTAGAATTAAATACTCTATATGCTCTGCTGTTTATAGAGTATCCAAGAAAAATTCCTTCATCACTTTTAGGATCCATTTTTCTTCTTTGCTCCCTATCAGCCAGAATATAACAATTACTTCCAAACACATGGAAGTACTTAACTGTAGATTTTCTGCCCTTCCAGACTTCATAGATTGTGGACAAAGTTCCTTTCCTCAGAGTGACTCTGTTATGGATGTAACAAGCTGTATTCATAGCTTCAGCCCAGAAGTACAAAGGTAACTTTTTAGCATGGATCATAGCTCTTGCTGATTCTTGAATAGTTCTATTCTTTCTTTCAACAATACCATTCTGTTGAGGAGTGATTGGTGAAGAGTATTCATGATTTATTCCTTCTGAAGAACAGAAATCTAAGAATTTTTTATTCTCAAACTCCTTTCCATGGTCACTTCTTATTCTGACCACACAACTGGCTTTTTCTCTTTGTATTCTTTGGCATAAATCTTTGAATACATCAAATACATCAGACTTCTCTTTTATAAAATTTATCCATGTATGCCTTGAAAAGTCATCAACCACCACATAGGCATACCTCTTACCACCAAGGCTCTCAACCTGCATAGGTCCCATAAGATCCATATGCAATAATTCCAAAACTTTGGAAGTTGTCAGATGTTGAAGCTTTGGATGGGACATCTTGGTTTGCTTGCCTATTTGACATTCACCACATATTTTTCCATCATCAATCTTCAGTTTAGGAATACCTCTCACAGCTTCCATAGATATGATTTTCTTTATGCCTCTGAAGTGAAGGTGACCCAGTCTTTGGTGCCATAGTTTCATTTCTTCTTCTTTGGCTAAAGAGCAAGTTGAAGTGGGACTGAAATCTTGAGGTTCCCACATATAACAGTTGTCTTTAGATCTGGCTCCTCTCATGACAACCTCATGTTCTTTATTTGACACTATGCATTCAGTTTTGGTAAAGTTTACACTGTAACCTTGATCACATAATTGACTTATGCTGATCAAGTTAGCAGTCAATCCTTTTACTAGCAGCACATCATCCAGTCTTGGTACATCTGGACAGTCCAAGGTCCCAACACCCTTGATTTCTCCTTTAGCTCCATCTCCAAATGTTACATATCTTGATGAATATGACTTTAAGTCTACTAGCAGATTCTTCAATCCAGTCATGTGTCTTGAACATCCACTATCAAAGTACCAGTCTTCTTTAGCTGATACTCTTAGAGATGTATGAGCTATATATGCCACATTCTTCTTTGACCATTTGTATTGAGGTTTCTTTTGATGCCTCTGCCCTGTGTAGTGTCCATTAGAAGAGCTCCCAGCTTGTTTGTTGAACTTGCTCTTGGGCATGTAGCTTTGATCAGCATGAAGACTAGCTTTAGGAACCCATACTTTCTTGATGTCCTCTATCTTCTGCTTAGGGGTTTGCTGATACATCTGATTTGGATATCCATGCAGCTTGTAACAATGAGGTTTGATGTGTCCAAACCTTCCACAATGATGACATCTCCATCTTTGATACTTCTTCTTCATTATGTTCTTTTCATGATGTTGAGATATTTGTTGGAACATAATGTTTGACTTTGTGTTCTTTTCATGATGTTGAAGCATCTGTTGGGACATCTTGTTTGACTGTATGGAATTTGAAGTAGGTTTGTTGGTGCTAGCTTCAGCCTTATAAGCTTTGTTAAATCCCAGTCCACTTCTATCCCCTGAATGTTTATTGTTGTTGAGAATAACATCCAGTGTGTTTGAGCTACTGTTCAGCATTCTAACAGATTTGGACATATGCTCCAACTTGGAATTGAGAAGGCTTATTTCACTTTTCAAGGTGTCAATGATCTCTAGATCACTTGTTTTTTCATCCTTTAGTGCCTTGATCTGCTTCTTCTGCTTTATATTCTCCATGCATACTTCAGTGCTCCTTTTAACCAGTTCTCTGTATGATTGCTCAAGCTCTTCAAAAGTAAGCTCCCCATCACTGGATTCACTTTCAGATTCACATAATCCAGCTAGAGCAGTGATATGCTTAGCTGATTCTTCTTCTGAATCACATCCTGAGTCTTCATCAGACCAGGTTACAGAGAGACCTTTCTTTTGCCTTTTTAAATAGGTAGGACATTCATTTCTGATGTGTCCATATCCTTCACATCCATGGCATTTAATCCCTTTTTCTTGACTGGTTTTTTCATCATAATTTGACCTTCTATTAGCATCATAAGGTCTTTTGTTCTCAGAAGAGTTTGTGTATCTTCCACTTGGTCTGGACTTGTCTTCCATCTTTCTGAGAATCTTTTTGAATTGTCTTCCAAGCATAGCAATGTTTTCTGATAAATTTTCTTCAGTTTCTGATTCATCATTTTCTTCTTCTTTATCAGTATTTGACACCAAGGCTATGCTTTTGTTCTTCTTTACAATTGTGTCATTCATTCCCATCTCAAATGTTTGAAGGGAACCAATGAGCTCTTCAACTTTCATTGTGCATATGTCTTGAGCTTCTTCTATTGTTGTGACCTTCATGTCAAATCTTTTTGGCAAAGATCTGAGAATCTTTCTTACAAGCTTTTCATCAGTCATCTTTTCTCCCAAAGCTCCAGAAGTATTGGCTATTTCTAAGATGTTCATGTAGAATTCATGAATTGTCTCATCTTCCTTCATTCTCAAGTTTTCAAACTTGGTGGTGAGAAGTTGAAGTCTTGACATCTTTACCTTTGATGTTCCTTCATGAGTTGTTTTAAGAGTGTCCCAAACATCTTTGGCCAGCTCACAATGATGCACAAGTCTAAAGATGTTCCTATCAATGCCATTGAATAAAGCATTTAAGGCCTTGGAGTTGCCAAGTGCTGAATCTTCTTCCTCCTTACTCCATTCTTCTTCAGGTTTCAACACTTTTGCTCCATCTTTGGTGTCTTGGACAGGGTGCTCCCATCCATTGTTGACTGCCTTCCAGGCCCTATTGTCAAGTGACCTTAAGAATGCAACCATTCTTGGCTTCCAGTAGTCATAATTAGATCCATCCAATATAGGTGGTCTATTTACTGATCCTACATCTCTGTCCATATTTTCAGAATTTGCAGTCCCTAGATCTCACCCAGTATAAACAGGCAGGGTGCCTGCTCTGATGCCAATTGAAATTCTGTGATTAGGTATGAGATGTCGAATGAGATGTTTAAACACTTGAAGACTTAACTAAAACTTAAAGTGCAAGAAAATTAAACAACACAGGAATTTGTTAACCCAGTTCAGTGTATAACCACACTTACATCTGGAGGCTACCAAGCCAGGAGGAAATCCACTATAAGTAATATTAATTCTAGACTTAAACCACCCAGTTTAATCTTTCACTTAATATCTACCCAATGCAATTTCTACCTAAGACACAACTTAGATATGAGTACCAACTCACTCCCCCTCAATCACACAGTGATCTTGTTTACAAGTTTAATAAAATTGAAGTCATACTTCAAACAAAAACAGTTTGATCTTACTTCACAGTTTCAATCAAGACACAAATACACTTTTGCTTAAAAGCTCATAAAGTGGTACAATAGAAACAACCTGCTATTAAAACATAAAACACCCTATTTTGTCTTCTGAAATTCTTGCTCTATTCTGAGAGTTTTTGTTGCTTAAATAGGTGTTTGGATTTTGGGCTTTCTGTAGGTTTATCCAATCCTGAAACGCATGCTGCTTCCACCTTGAATTAGGGTTTGTTACTTCCTAGATTCTAGGTGATTCAGTTGTTCTGATTATGCTGAAGACATATAACAACACTCCCTACAGATGCGCCTTATTCTGTTTTATCCATCCATAATTAATTCCAGATAACTTTCCTTAATTTACTCAGTTTTGTTAGTCATTAATTAATTCTGGTAGCAGGTTTGAGATGTCACAACATCTGTTGGGACATCCTGAAAAACTGAGCTTACTTCATTTGCTGATACAATGTCACCACATCTGATGTGACATCCTGTAAACTGAACTTATTTCATTAACTGATACAATGTCCCAACATCTGATGTGACATCCTGAATTAAGTTCATTTACTTATACTCTGTTTGATAATGTCCCAACATCTGATAGGACATCCTGAACTGAATTCATCATTTCTTGTTGGTCAAAAATTCTGCCAATTCTAAACATCTACAGTAACTATTTTAGAATTCATTTTGTTTTGGGACAGCTTTGCAAAACTTTTAAAAGCAAAAAAAGTTTCATCTTTGCTATGAAGGAATATAGTCCAAGTGAATCTAGAGTAGTCATCTACTATTACGAAACCATAATAGTTTCCACCTAAGCTCTTTGTCCTAGATGGTCCAAAGAGGTCCATATGGAGAAGCTCAAGGGGTCTTGAAGTTGAAATTATGTTTTTAGATTTAAAGGAGACCCTTGTTTGTTTCCCCATTTGGCAAGCATCACATAGGTGGTCTTTTGAAAATTTTATTTTTGGAAGACCTACTACTAGATCCTTGGATACAACCTTATTAAGCAAATCGAAATTAACATGCGCTAAGCGTCTATGCCACAGCCATGAATCATCATTTAGGGCTACTAGACATTTAGTGCTTGTTAAAGATACACTCAAAATATCGAGCATATATATGTTGTTTACTCTTACACCCTTAAACATAACATTATGTTCGGTATGTTCAATTTTGCAACAAGTTTTTGTGAAAGAAACTTTATAACCCTTGTCGCATAATTGACTTATACTCAACAAATTGTGTTTAAATCCCTCTACAAGATGGACATCAGAAATAGTAGTGGTAGAGGGATTACCTACACTACCTTTACCAAGTATAGCTCCTTTTTTATTGTCTCCATAAGTAACATACCCCTTCTTCTTTGCTTTGAAGTCAATAAAAAGTGATATGTCACCCGTCATGTGCCTTGAGCACCCACTGTCCAGAAACCATCTTCTTTCCACGGATGCAAGACACTCATCCTACAATATCAAAAGAGAGAGGTAGGTACCCAATTTTCATTGGGTCCAAGTGGGTAAGTGGTAACATGGTTGTCTTTAGGCTTCCATTGATAAATACCTTTAGGCACTAGAAATCTTCTAAATTTGCATTTTTCAATGGTATGGCCAGCATGACAACAATAATGACATACACTACGATAATGATGTTGTTTAAGATTGGTCCTTAAATCCTTTGGAACAAAAGAATATTTTGCATATGGAGGATTTAATGACTTTTTGAACAACCTAGTATCAATGGCATAAGTAATCTTAGGTTGCAAAGCTTTTGCCAATTTGACTTTAAGAGAAATAACCTCTTGTTGCCAAATGTGACAAGCTTCACAATGCCTTATTTTACTACAACCATCAATATCAATAGCTTTTGAATTTTCTACAATGCTAGCTTTCAAGTACTCTAAATCTTTTTCAGCATGTTGTACTTTACCTTCCAAGTATGAAAAAATTTGTTTATCGGAAGATAATCTTTTAAATGCTTCTATAGCTTCATTATGCAGTTTTTCAAAAGCTATTTTCAATTCAGAAAAGGACATAGAAGAGAAATTGTTATAATAAGCTTGTTTTACCTTTTTATCATCACTTTTCTTCTTGTGGTGGGACTGATTTTTGGTGTGAGCCATAAGACACAAATTTGCGGTTTCATCGCTATCACTTGAGCATTGTGTACTTGATGAATCACTATCACTTTCCCAAGAAATGTAAGCTCTTCTTTGCTTATTATCCCTTCTTGGTGGAGCTTTTCCTTTATCCTTTTTCTTTAAAGGACAATCCGTCTTATAATGTCCGGACTTGCCACAATTAAAGCAAGACCCTTTTTCTCTATTCTTCTTAATCTCTTCCTGTTTTGAATCTATAGATTGTCTTCTAAACTTTATGAGATTTTTGTCTGAATGCTTGATTCCATTCTTTCAAATGAATCTATTATATCTCCTAACAAAAAGTCCCATTTCTTCGTCACCAGAGTCTTCATCACTACTTGACTCATTGTTGCTTAACTCTTTTTGTGAGGACTTTGAGTTAGAAGCCACAAGAGCTATAGGCCTCTTCTCACCCTCTTTGTCTTTATTCTTCTCCTTTCCCTTTTTACTTTTGTTCTCAAACTTTTCTAGACTTTCTAGTTCTTGCTGATGTTCCTCCAGCTTTCCAAACAAAGTAGTCATTGTGAGTGTCGTTAGATCGTTGGCTTCCTTGATAACTGTTACTTTAGGTTGCCATTCCCTGCTAAGACATCTCAGAATTTTATTAGTAGCAATTTCATTGGAAACAGGTTTTCGAAGTGCATTTAAACGATTAATGAGATGAACAAATCTCTTTTGCATGTCGGGAATAGATTCTCCTTGTTTCATGCGAAAGAGTTCGAACTCTTGATTAAGTGTGTTAATGCGGGACTGTTTTACTTCAGTTGTACCTTCATGAGCAATTTCTAAAGCGTCCCACATTTCTTTAGCTGTCGAGCAATGGGATACTCGATAATACTCATCTGCACTAAGTGCTGAAATTAGCATATTTCGAGCTCTCCAATCACTTGACCACTTTTTCTCATCTTTCTCATCCCAATCATCTTCTGGTTTAGGTACTATGGCACCTGCCTCATTCATCATGGTAATTTGAAAATGACCATTTTGAATGGCAGTCCATAGGCGCCTATCCACAGAATTTATGTGAACTCGCATGCAGTCTTTTCAGTAGCCATAATTTTCACCATTGAAAACAGGAGCTCTATTATACGCCCCCTTTGGTTCAGAATCCATAACGTTACAGGCAGCCACAAAGCACCAGCGAACCGGTGCTCTGATACCACTTGTTAGACGTTGTGGCTAGTGATCTAGAGGGGGGTGAATGGATCACCTCCTTGTTTACAAGGATTTAAAAGATTTTTCAGAGTTTTCAAAGATTAACGGAAATCACGGTCCCAAATATACTAGCGTCTATTCTGGACCAGCCACTAGAAGACCGGACATGTGATAACGTGCTGGATTTACAATTGAGATGATAAAGGTTTAAACACACGACCTGTAAAAGTGTTGAATGCACCTATGACAAAAGTTATTTCCAATGAATCAAAAGCGATTAAAAACGTAAATAGAGATGAAGAAGGAATACAATACGCAGAGATTTGGTAAGGAAGTTCCCCATGTTCGTCCTCGCGTGTGGGTACGTCTCCCTCTCAATTTCAAACCGAAATTGAGAACTTTCATATCAATATTGCTGAAATCGTCGTTTACAAGGTTGCTATACAAACACCAGAAATCTATACACCTAGATCTTCCTATTGTATCAACCTTCACTTGATCTGAGCCAAATCAAGATTCCTTGCAAGTAATACAAACAATTCACCGGTTCCACGATCTATTTGCGAAATTTCCTAATTTCCAAATCTTACGCTGCGGCTGAATCTGTCTTGTAAACGTGACTAACAAACCCTCAAGAACACGCCCATTCTTGAAGGAAAACCCAGCTGGTTTTTCCTTGAAACCTTCTTTCACTCTTCAACTCAACTGGATCTCCGATCGTACCACTGAACGTTATCTCATAACCCTTTGATTCACAGAATAGCACTAATTCCTTGTTAATGTTCTTGAATTAAGGTATTTGAGAAGATGATGAAGATGAATTTGATTCTAGGTTTCAATCCTGCTCAACATTGAATTGTCCACACTCAAAATTCCTTTTCTTGATGTGTTCTTCAATGATCCTTGACTTTGAAATTCGTATGCAATTACTGTGTATCCTCTGCACTAACAGAAACACCAAACATATACTATGCAGATTCTGTTAGAAGTAAAAACAGAAAAATGAATCGATTCAAGACACGAATGAATCGATACATAATGGTATTTATACTGTTATGTATCAATGCATAATATCATGAATCAATACATACTGAACAGATAAACAAAAGCAGAGAAATGAACATACAATGAATCGATGCATGTTTGTATGTGTCGATTCATAGAAGAAATTCCAGAACCATTCTTACAGCATGAATCGATACATGATGGAATGAATCGATTCATTTTACGAATTTCCATAATTATTTCTACAGCATGAATCGATGCATGATGGAATGAATCGATTCATTTTGCGTATTTTCAGAAATTCAAAGACATTATTAAAAATGAGACAAGAGATATAAAGGTTAGCAATGCATACAAAGTGTCTTAATATGAAACATATGATAAAAGCACAAACACCTAAAATTTATAATCATACAAAACTAGAGTTGCTCACATCATACTTATTTTTACTCATACAGATACTCGTCCGTATCTTGTATACACACTTTTTCCCCTCAGATTCGACACTCGTCCGTGTTCTTTGTTAACCAGTTGATACTCGTCTGTATCATCATCTCTGAACATGCGTCAACGTTGTTTCTACCGATACTTGTCCGTATCGTAGTCTTAAGGATGCTCGTCCGTGTTAACTATTCCCCAGCAAGTCCCTAGCAAAAAAAAATTCTATCTGACATTTGTCCTATGTCATGATATTTTCGGCAGCCGTACCCTGCCAGGTGATTGTCCTTCATCTTTGGATGACCGTCCCTCATCCTTCTCCCAGCGGAGTCTCCATTATTGGAACCCCTTTATTATCCGGCATTCGTCCTATGTTGTGATATTTAGCAGTCGTCCCCTGCTAGGTGATCGTCCTTCACCTTTTTGATGATCGTCCTTCATCATTTTATCTGATGGTCGTCCCCATCGTTGATTTTGTTGTCTGACATCCGTCCTATGTCATGATAAACCTTGAGAGCAGCCGTACCCTGCTAGGTAATTGTCATTCACCTCCTGATGATCGTCCTTCATCATGCTTATCTGATGGCCGTCCCCATCGTCGACCTTTTCTATCTAGCATTCGTCCTATGTCGTGATATTTTCGGCAGCCGTACCCTGCCAGGTGATCATCCTTCACCTTAGATGATTGTCCCTCATCCTTATCCCTAACAGAGCAGTCGTCCCCTGCTAGGTGATCGTCCTTCACCTTTGATGACCGTACCTCATCATTTATTTCATTTATACGTTACAAACCTGATGGTCGTCCTCACCATTGACTTTGCCTTTAATCCCCAGAGAACCTTGTTACTTCGCTTGATGGTCGTCCCCATCGGGATCCCTCTATTTCCCTAGTGTGTCGGCCGTTCCCGTCATTGCTTTATCCCCAGCAGTCGTCCTCTGCTCGATGGTCATCCTCCATCGCCCGCATCTTTATAATCAGGTTTTACTTTCTTTTACAATCTATATCCCTTTTCTTCTTCTCCTCAGTGAGTGCAGATTTTGGACTGTCTTCGGTATTCAACCACAAGTTATCTTGTTTGCCTGTTAAGTCGTCGCTTACATCCTTCACAGCTAACTCTTGTTTGAATAGGGGCAGATGTAAACACCCCAAATTTACCCTCACTAAGTTCACACCATGGCTTGTGATTTTTTCATTTACATAAGTTTAATCATATCATATCATGTTGCATTTTTGCTTCACTGCATTAGTTTAAGTTCATCTACATCTAGGGTTTGTGATCTGAGCAACCAAAGATTCATCTGAGCCACCCCAAAGGTTTTCAATCATCTCAATAGGGTCCATGTATGTTCAATAATCATATTTTATCCTCCAAAGATCAAGGAAGCCAAAGAATCACAAGAACTGGCAAGGCATGGAAGCAGAGCTAGGGTTTAACTGCACAGATGACCTAAAATTAGAGTTTTGGTTTCAGAGGCCATAACTCCAAATTTTTTGGTCATTCTTGTTTCTATTGGTCTTAATATGATATAAGGATCATGCATACCAAGTTTTATGAAAAAATGCATTGTGGAAGTCATCTGATCACTAGGTAACTTCCTGAGCAAGTTAGAGCAAAATCAGGGCATCTGAGGCCCCCCAACATGGAACCAAAGTGAATTTTTCATCAAATTGAAGTTATATGGTCTTTTATTTGATCATTGAAGTTCTTAGAAGTTCATAAATTTGAATAAAAATGAGCAAAACCAAAAGTTGCCAAAAGTGGAAATGACTTGTAATGTAAACTTTCCATTTTGGGAAAGTTTTTCAACCTCCTCTTTCTCAACCAAAAATGCTTCAAATGAAAAATTATTGGTCATGAAAGTTGTAGATTGGATCATTCCCTTTTCAAAAAGTACAAGAACAAGATCTAATTCATTTTAGAATTCAAGTTATAGTTTTCCACAGTTGGCAAAAATCACATAATTTCAAGTTTCATGCCAAAGAGGGATTTTTGCAAATTCACTTACCAAGCTTCTAAGTGACCTCTAATTGACTTCAACACATCATAACATCATAATGCATTTCCCAAAACTCAGAATTGGCCCAAGAATCTCACATTTTCATGACTTGTGCATCAAGAAATCCAAAAGGGGCCAAAGTCTCATGAAATTGCAAAACCTCCCATAACTTATTCCCCACATGCTGAATTGCCTCTAAATGAATTCCATGGCCATCCTTGATCCTTGCTGCACCAGAAACCCCCTTGTTCTAAGCCTGAACCAGCCCATACCTCAAAGTACAACCAACCTTGACTTTTTGCATTTTCACCCATACCAATCAGAATATCCCACACCAACTCCACAGACCTATCACAACTTGATATATGGACTTTATGCAAGTCATAACACACAAGAACCAAGCCTGAATCCTCAGCATTTCCCTAGTTCACAAAAATCACCCGACTTGCATTTTCTTTCGAAACTCTCAGCACACTTAAAAAAAATTCAAACTTCTTCCACCATTCATCTTTAAATCAATCACTGATCACAAACCACCCCTCAAAACATCCAAGAACACATCACAAACAAAACACGATTTTCTAACCAGTTGAACATAAACTCACAAACCATCCATAAAAAACTCCATCCAAGCATCAAAGCTTCATCAGAGGGACCATTGGAGTGTTTTTGCACAGGAGAGGAGGACCAAAAGCTCCAAACTGAGGAAGCTCAAGCTCAGGTAACCTCTTCAAACTTTTTTCCAGAAACCTTTTTTTAAGTTATAGAAATGATCTACATGCTCCCCTGATCACTCTGCACTTTTTATTTTTGAAAATGATTGATTATTGAGCATGTAACGTATCTCTGAAAGTTTGGTCATTTTTAAGTTTTGATTCGTATCTAGAGATTGAGTGAAAAGAAATTTGTTTTGGGAGTGGATTCGTGCTTAGGAAGGTTGGGAGGTTTGATCTGGAGCTTTACAGCTCTTAAAATAACCTAGGGAAGATTTTGTTCTTGAGGGTTGGCCGGAGAAGACGACCGGAACCACTGTTCCGGCCGTTTGAGGTTTGTGTGCCCTAATTAGGGTTAGGCTGAGTAATTAATTTAGTTTGAATCTGGAGCGTAGGATGAAGATTAGCGCGCGTGAACCTAGGGCCAGGATCTCCCAATTAGTTTTAATTATGATTAATTAGATTAATTAATTAGGGTTAAGTTTAAATAAGTCAGTTTGAATATAGACCATCCAGATGCGCGCCAGTCAATCCCTCCAAACCCAGAACCAATCCAAACCATACATTGTGCATACTTCTGTTTATTTAATTTTTTATTTCATTTTTCTCATTTAATCTCATACCATTTATTTAAAATAGTAAAAATGATCAAACAATTCTGAAAATGTTTATCAAACATTTTATTAATTTTCAGAAACTAAAAATATTTTAATTTTAATTTTTTGCATTAAAAAATTAATTTTAAATCATTTAAATGTTTTATTTAATTAATTAATGGAAATTAATTAATTAAAAATACATTTAAGTATTTAAAAATCACAAAAAAATTCAGAGAACATTCTTGGACATTTAAAAACATTTACAAACTCACCATACAAATTTCTTTTTGGTTTTGATCATGCTTTGACATTTTTCAATGAATTAGGGTTCTTAAATTTGTTTATTTCTAACCCTAACTTCAAAAATTCATATCTTTTAAACCAAGTTGAGTTTGTGAATAATTTTTTTGCATTGTTCTATGCATGACTCCTAGTTTCTAAAAACATTTTTGTTTCATTTTTATCTTTAATTTTCAATTTGTTTGGCATTTTACATTGAGGATCACCCAAAAAACCCTAGAAACTTAGGAAACTCATAACTCCTCCTAGGTTTAGCTTCTGACCTCCCCCTTTCGATGGTAACCTAGTATAGGTTTATGGTTCCTTTGAGTGCATTTTCAATTTTTTATCATGTCATTTGCTTCAGTCTTTGCCATTTGCATCTCATGTTGCATAAAAACCCTAATTTTCTCATCTCCAATTGCATTCATCTTGCATATGCTTGCATTCATAAACATTCCATGATTTTTGTGCATTCACATGACATATAAGACATCTTAGGACACATTAGAATCATGTTTGATCATTTCATCATCCATTTTCCATGTTATGCATTCATTTCATTTCATATGCATTCATGAACTTTCATGCTTCCTTTATGCTTCATTTGCATCCTCATTGCTTGTATGATCATTTGCATCTCTTGGAATACATTTGCACCATATCTTAGCATCATTTACATCATGAATATGTTTCTGGTTTTGGGTTTGCATCCTTGCATTCATTCCATTTTCATTTTCATTTCATTTCCTTTTACTAACTTTTCAGGTGGTAAGTTGCTTTGAGAAGTGAATTTGCCTTCACTTCTCACAATCTCTTCTCATCTCTCTTATGCATTCTTGCTGTATTTTATATTTGTATTAGAGTGAGCTTGCTCATTCATTCTCCTTACTCACCTTCTTTCTTCAAGCAACTTATCTTCTTGAGTGAAGTAAGTTGACTAGCTTCTTCTGCTTCTCCTCCTTCCATCTCTGTTTCTTCCTTGGTGGCTTTTCTTGAAGACTTCCTGCAAGCCTCATAAACCCTAGGAATACCCAAGCATGATCACAATTAGGGTTTGATTAGTCCCCCCCATTAGTTTTACCTTTGTGTCATCTTTTGTGTCTTCTCTTCTCATCTCATAATCAAGGACTAAATCTTCAAGGTTTTAAGGCTTTGTGATTAAGGTTATGCCTGTATCCTTCTCTTAGGATGGAGTGTATAACTTTAATCCTAAGTGTTAAACCCTTAATGTGTTTAAATCCTTTAATCAATTCATCTAATAAATCACTAAGACATCAAGCTTGTAACTTGGGCCTTGCATTAGGGTTCTAATTCTTCCTTAATTGGTTAAGAAGGACTAACCCTAGTGTTAATGGACAAGTCCCTCTCAAGTTGTCTTACAAACCATAAAATCCATTTCTTAATCTTACCATTAACTAAACTCCACTTTAATAAAGGCTTTGTTTTGTCATGAGGTTATCCATCTTTTCCCAGGTCTATGCAGCATTACCTTTCCTTCGGGATAAAAATGCCTAGTTGGCGACTCTTTTCAGTTCATCTTCATGTTCTCTCCTTTCGCCGACCGTTCGCGTTTGTACCCCTCTTGGCCATGTGTCATCAGGCGGGAGCGACAGTATGCTAGGATATCTCACAAGATCAAACTATGTCAAACTATGTACAAAAAGTTCACCTAAGTTTACCTAAATGCAAATTAGTGCTTATGGATGAAGTATGAATGCATATGGCTTACAAGCATGAATTAATACATGAAATGAACATCAAAGTCAGTAGTGAATGCATATGAATGTGGACGAATGAATATACAATCATGGATGCAATGGTTTAGTCCTACAGAGCAAGGATACGAAGATGTGAGAATAAACGAACATGGTGTCGCATAAGTAATTTCCCCATTAATTGTTCTTTGAGAGATTTGAATCTCGAAGTAATTGCCCTAGTTTGGCTGAAATTTGAATGCATGCCTCAGACTAATGGCTCTTTGAGAGATTTGAATCTCGAAGTGATTTCCCCAGCTTGGCTGAAACTTGAATGCATGCCTCAGACTAATGGCTCTTTGAGAGATTTGAATCTCGAAGTGATTTCCCCAGCTTGGCTCAATTTTGAAGAGATTGCTTGATGTGATTGCCCCGGATTAATTGGCTCTTACCACGACTATTGGGAAAGTCCCTACTCAAAAAGTGCACCTCGATATGATCGTCCTTCGGAAGTTTCAGACTTCTCAACTTTTGGAAAGATTAAGCTTCTGGAATGAGATTCCATACATGAACTTTTATGATGCCAAACAAATGTATGCAAGCAGAAAATGTTTATTTTGAGAATGAAAATTCTAATGCAAAACACATGTTAATCTTGAAGTTTTATTTAAAAGGTGTCGCAAACCTTTGTGAGCGAATCACTGGTTAAGATACAACATTAATTTTTTTGAATAATAGAAAGCATGCACATGCAACACCAACAAAGATATTTCAACACTACTCATAGGAGTCAGGAATGCAGTCTCGTGGTAGTACGCTCTCAAAATAACCCTGTTTCAGTTAGGACTTTTGAGGGTTGTATCGTGGCCTGGTTCACGGTTAGAGAAACAAAGGATATAGGCTCGAATTTTATTTGTGCCCACCCCTCTTTGTGATGTCCTTCATTCCTATGTTCAAGCTAGCTTTCACAAGCACTCACCTTTCAAAAAGGGTTTTGTGATGGTTGAGGAGCCAATTACACTAACGGTTTAAGCACCAATCAGGTTGTTGTTGGAAGTCAGTCACCCCTTTGTCTTTCGTGCCTGTGCCGCACAATTTTGTTCTTGCTTAAGGATATTTCTTATGTAACCCTTTTCGTTTTTTGCTTTTGCATTCTTTTGCTTTCTAGCCTCTAGAGCTCTTGATTGGGATAACCACTTTGGTTTCTGGTATTTGGACCTCTTGATTTGATACAATGAAAGGTAATGGATCCTCAGATGTACACTCCTTTTTGAAATTTGAAGCTCGGTCAAACTAACTGACGCCTACCCTGCCCCTGGGTTACATGCAAGGGTTTTTTCATGCGAAAAGAAACTCCTACTTCAAGGCTCAAATGGGTTGGCGAGGTTCTATCTCCCTTATATCTCCGGTGTTTATGATTTGAAACAATGCGTGTACATCGTTAACAGGTGTCGCTCCTGGGATTTTCATTCTAGTACAAACGCGAAAGTGGCGCGGAAAAGGTAGAGTCGCCATCCAGACATTTTTATCCCGAAGGAACGGGAAAGGTAATGTTGCACAAACCTGAGGAAGAAGGAAAAGGACGAGGCCTTGCAAACCAAAGATCTGGGTCCGGAAGTCGGTTACGAATTGGGAAGGTATTAGCACCCCAATCTGTCTGCCGTACCCGACGGGATCCACGCTTATAAGTCTGTTTCGAAGGGTGAGAAATACAATGATGTTCAAATGAAAGAATGGCTATCTGAAATGGAATGGAAATGAGAAAAGGAAAAGAAAATGGGACGAATGGGAAAATGTAGGGAAAAATAAAGAATATGCTCGAATGGGCCCTACCCCACTGCCTACGTACCTCATCGAGAAAATGAGGATCAGAGTCGCCGTAGTTCGTCTAACTTAGGCGGAAACTTGTTTATGTTTTTTAGGATGACGTTGCCATAGCTCTAGCTTAGGTGTTACCGACTCTGACTCGAGGGTGTTTACCGTATCGTTGTTTGAACTGTCGAGGCAAGTCACATTCGTCCGCAAGAGTATGAGATGAGAAGAGAATATGTGGTGTCTTGTTGGTTTATTTTCTTTTATGATAAGTGTTTTGAGTTTATGTTTATCGCATGTACAACACTAAAGACTATGATACAGGAGCGAATACTTCCCAAGATCTCCCCCAATGGAACGTTTGTAAAGTATCCTAGAAGAGTGAAGGAGACCTTCACTAGTCATTTCCCGTATGACTTAAGGCTCGTGGCGCATTGTACATATTTTCCTTTATTAGGTATTTTGATTTTTCTTTAAGATGAGAAGTGAGACTCAAGTTGCAAAAGGAAAAAATCTAAGGGAAACTAGACTTTACCCTAAGTTAGTTGAGTTTAAAGGTGACCTATGGTTAGTGAGGCTTGAAGGATTAAAATATACCTAAGAGGATATTAGACTAGAAATGCGAGTACAAAAAGTAATAGCCAATGATATAGCCCTCCTACGTCATGGTGAGTAAATACGTGTATGAATCGTAAATGAGATGAAACGATGGATCGGGTGGGTCGGTTTTGTGGTGCTAAGACGCACGACTTATGGTGTGCAACATACAAGGCTTGCTTTTGGTGTAATGGAGTGGAGCGATGGTAATCGAGGAATCCTAAAGTCACATGAAACTTTATTTATTTGAAAACTTACTCGACGTTGGATCGAGTATTTCTTTATTTTATTTTTGAGATTTGGTTTTCTAGCGATTAGTTTTATCTTTTCTAGCCTAATTATAGGAACTATACAAACATAAGAGTTCTAAGTTATTACATCACAAAGTGCAAACCATAAAAATATGATCGAGGCATAATAAAAATATTCCAAGTCCATAAGTGAATCCTCGAAAAATACCTTGCACAAAAAGAAGATGTTAGTAAATGAAATGAAGATGCATATGCAACAATATGTCGAAAATGAATTAAAGTAACAAAAATTTGCAAGAATTTCTAAAGCATATAAGGCATAAAACTGAAATAATGGCTAATCGCTTCATGGCAACGCACTTGAACGGTTTCTAAGCCTAAGTCCTAAAACTAAAGGATTTTGCATGATATCAACATTCTAAAACTAGTGGCTAAACCACACTAAGGCCTTCTAATACTCTAAGATTAAGCCTAATTAATCTATGTCCTAATGTACCATAAAATCCTAAACTAACTTGGTGAATTTACAATGGAAAAGTTGAATGAGATCAAGGCACTAAAAAATAGCAAACGTCTTGGAAAAAATTTGAAATTAATTCCCTAGGGTCTCTAACCTGACTATAATATTGTGTTAAAAAATCTCCTAAAAATTCAAAGTCTAACTATGTCAAATAGTCACTTAAATCTATCTAAGATTCAATCATAATTTTACACAAACCACACTATCAAAACAGTGGATAAAATAACCTAAAAAATATACCAAAAATTATTTCAGGTTCTATTATTAGTTCTCTAATCATAGCAAAAAGAATGGGACAAAAATCTTATAGGAAGTGGGAGAAATAAAATGTACAAAATTATGTGTTCATGAAAAAAATCAATATAACACTAATTAAATGGAAAATCGAAATTAAATTAAAAAATGACAAAATTCAGAAAGTAAAAATGTATAAAGTTTCTAAATTGGATTAGGATCCTACTTTAATTTTGTGGAATTTTATTGAGTGTTTTACTATTTTTTTATGGATTAAAACCAAACTATATCTAAACAAAAATAAAAATAAAAAGAAATACAAGGAGGCGGTGCAGGAATAAGGTTTTAGAAGTTAAAAGTTAATGGGCTTAGTAATGGGGGTGTGAATAGCGAACATCAAGAGGCCCACCTGCGCAGGAATTTGAGGGAGTATGGTGAGGGTCAGTCAACAATTGTTGACTTCAACCTGGAGCATTGATTTTGTGGACTTCCCAAAGTATGGTCATCAGACGGCCTAAAAAACAAAGGTGCATGATAATTCAGTGAGCTAGCGCATGCGGAATTGGTCTGGACAGGTCCTACCGGACGGTGACAAGTGTCACCGCCGGATTGGACCGCCAACACAGAATCTTATCCTTATCTCCTTCCAATCTTAGGCGGTAGAATCAACTAATCCACAGATTTTCTTTCATGATTTTTCGGTGGCATTTAATCATGATTTAATGGCTTTTAAATCAAATTAATTTTATAGTAATTTCTGATTATTAAATCCATTTAACTTAACCAAAATAAATTAAAACAAACAACTCCTACAATTCTGAACCAAGAGAGGGATGAAAGAAACCCTAAATTCCTTCACTACGGCGCTCTCCTTCTTCCTTTGATTCAAGCTTCTGCCGCCGTTACTTCCCTCCCACGAGAACAAAAACACCGCCATGAATCGATGAAGCACGGCTAAACGCCATCTTCCTTCTGCTATTTTGACCTAACCTCTCACAATCTATCTCGACCTAACCTCTCACAATCTATTTCGACCTAACCTCTCACAATCACTCACATACGAAAACTAAACCTCAGATTCTCTAACAGATTGCTTCAAAACTTACGAAACAGATCGAACTATGAACACCAAATAATCGCACCATAACATTCAAACTGATGAGAACGAAAACACCTACCTGTGATCCGAGCCCCTTCAGGTACGGACTCGACGTCACTTCGAGAGGTTTATCAATTCGTTCTGATTTCGCAATTTACCCGTTAGTCCCGAGTTGCCGTGGTTAATGATGTGCTTGAATTCGTTGCAGGTATAATGTTGATTAATCTTGTGTCAGTTGCAATCGAAGGTTCTCACGCGAGTATCGTTGTTGCAATCTTTATGCAACAGTCTGGAGAAAATAACGATGGTGATGCTGAAGTGTTTCGAAGACTAAAAGTGTTGGTGATTCTTCAGATTGGTGTGATTGTAGGTGCGTTCTTGATACTCTTCTGCTTCTTTTCGCAACTTTCGAATCTTTCTTCTTTGCTGCGGTGTCGGTGTTGTGGTGCGATTCTGGACTATGATTCTGATGTATATCTCGTCGTATTGTGCAGGTCGCGGATGGAGGTTAGTGTCGATGTGTGGAATGAAGATACCGACGCAGGAGATTGAGGATGATATTGAAGGTGAAGGTGATGTCGATGCAGAACGATGAAGATAGAGGAGGTTGCAGGTCAGGGTCTCAAGAGAAGGATGATTGAAGACCAAGAGTGAAGGTTGGGAGTGATTGATGAGGTTCAAATTTCTGAAGATTGATGAAGGGTGATTCCTTGTAATACCCATATACAAAAGACATACGTGAAGCATATTTTTCATATATAATATTAATAATTTGGTACTGAAATACAAGTTCTTAGTAACACATTGTATAAATATAGCCACTACAACATAAGGTACTAAACAAGGCTATGTAATAGTACATGATGTTCAACTACAAAAGAACTAAGAACTAGATCCGAAGATCTCAAAAGTCCACAGCTTGAAGACTAAGCCATCAACTAGTAAGGATAATCAAGTCGCCTTATCCTTAACCTTAGCGGAACCTGAAGTACCTGAAATAACAACATCAACATGGGGTGAGATAAAACATCTCAGTGGGCTCCCTATCTTAGAGTTCTCTCGGCTCTAAGGGTCAAGCATAACAATTCTACGAGTACAAGGTTCCTCTCAAAATAAATAATTTGAATCGGAACAACCTAACAATACATCGTACAAGACGTCTCGTGGGACTCATTGAAACACCCACCTCAAGTATGAACCACTAGACTTCTCATGGGACTTAATGTAATACCCATCTCAAGTTAATTCTCGCTTCCCATGGGACTCAATGTAATACCCACCTCAAGCTAACTCTCGCTTCCCGTGGGACTCAATGTAATACCCACCTCAAGCTAACTCTCGCTTCCCGTGGGACTCAATGTAATACCCACCTCAAGCTAACTCTCGCTTCCCGTGGGACTCAATGTAATACCCACCTCAAGCTAACTCTCGCTTCCCGTGGGACTCAATGTAATACCCACCTCAAGCTAACTCTCGCTTCCCGTGGGACTCAATGTATTACCCAACTCAAGCTAACTCTCGCTTCCCGTGGGACTCAATGTAATACCCACCTCAAGCTAACTCTCACTTCCCGTGGGACTCGATATAATACCCACCTCAAGCTAACTCTCGCTTCCCGTGGGACTCAATGTAATACCAACCTCAAGCTAACTCTCGCTTCCCGTGGGACTCAATGTAATACCCACCTCAAGCTAACAAAGGGGAACACAAACAAGCGTGATCCTCGATTCTCATTAGTCTACGAACTCCTAAGTGTCTCACAAGTCTCATCAATTCCTTATCTCTAACTCACAATTCCATAATTATGTTTCATTACCTTTTTAATCGAAAAGTCGGGTGGAACCAACATTTCTTGATCTCAAAGTATAGATTTCATCATTATCTTCAAGACGATATGTGGAACGCTAAAAACGGATACCCGGATCAGAAATTACGAATTAAAAACTAAGGTTTGAAACCTACAGGTCTCGCTAAGCGAGCTCCTTCTCGCTGAGCGAAAATCGCCCTGGAACTTTCGCTGAGCGAGGTATGCTCGCTGAGCGAGCTACACCAATTCAGGAAGTTCCAGCCTTACAGAAAAACACTCTTTTCACACACAAACACTCCCAAACATCAACCAGTGCAACAAGACATAATCAAATGTATCCATTATCATCATATGAGTGTTTTAGGTAGGTTTTAATCAAGTTTTAACCGTTAAACTTCCGATTTCTCTTAGATTTTCCAATCTAGCCCTAACCACAAAATCTCTAAAGCTCAACCAAAATCAAAGAATAAAGTTTCTAACTAAGAACCCACCTTAAGAGACGAAGATTGGCGGAAAGATTGAGTTGATTCGACGGACGGATGACCGGGAATGAAGAATTGGAGCTTTAGGGCTTTTTCTCTCTTCTTCTTCTCTTCTCCTTTTCGTCTTTTCGTCTTTTCTTACCAACTTCCTCTTTCTCTCATAATCTTTCTATATATATAAAAATATAAAAGCTTATATTTTTACCGATAGGTCAAAAATTAGAGAGTATCCGAAAATGTCTCCTTATCCGGTATTATGTAAAATCTCTGAGTCAGCTAATATCAATTAATAAAATATAATCCCAAGAATTACTCTATTTAGTTCCATTAAAATTTCTTAGAGTATTCCGAAATAATATTATTACCAATTAATATTGTCCAGAGCTTTAAATAAAATACAGGGTATTACATGCCTATTGTGTGGAAGAAAAGTGAAGGAGTTTGAAGAAGTTGGAAGCTGAGAATGGAAAGCAAGATGGTGAATGAGAATAGAGACTAAATTTAGAATGGAAGAAAAATGGTCCTCCCTTCATGAAGGAGCTGATCAATAGCTTTATAGAGGTGAGTTCCTTGTGATTCTGTTTAACTTCAGTTAGAAATCAGTTAGAAAATCTGTTAGGTTGTTGTAACTTCTTTTTGATTATGAGATTTTTCTTACTTCTTCTTGAACTTCTCGTGTTTTGAATTGGTAGAGTTTTGCTACAAACCCAATCTTATTCTTCTTATTGCCATGAATCTGCGTTTGTTATCCTTGTTAAATTCAGTTTGTTGTTGTTGCGTTAATTGGTTTGCAGGATTGAGGATTGGTCAATGTTGAAGGTTAAGTGTTGCCGCTTCTGGTGTACTTTGGTCACGATTCTGATTGATGCATTGAAGATGGATAAGTTGCATTGAAAGTGGTTGAAAACTCCTTCCAGTTTTATGGTGACGTGGGAGAATTGTTTATACTGAAGAGAATTCTGTTATTTTGTTTTTGGTGAGCTTTTCTGTTACAACTTCCATAACTGATTTTCCTTATTTATGTTATGTTATTTTCCTCGTGATTCGCAGAAACTAACATTATCTTTTCTTTCTTTGTTTGCTCAATTTTTTGACATGGGACTTGGAAGGGTAGATCATGGCTTTGTCAGGATTTTATGGCTGCATACATTAGGATGGACCTTTCGCAGGGATTTTTGTGAGCCATAAGATCAGGGCTACAACTTAGACTAATCATAAATTTTTTAGGATTTTCTACTTTCAAGATTCCATGTAACTTTGATCTGCAGTTGTCGTTTGTAACAATTTAATGTAAGAAGAATCACATATTGAAATCTTGTTGTATGTTGTGCAATTTCTTGAGCTGGTATTTAAGACTATAGTATAATGGCCTTAATACAACCCGATCCATGTAATCCGTAAACTTGTTCTTTCCATCTTGTAATGAACTTTTGAAATCAGAGCTTTTACTCAAATTATGGTTTAGCAAATCACATGTCCATTTGAGACAACTTGTAGCTTTTCCTCGGTATTGATAAGAACGAAAGATTTTTGCTCAAATTATGTTTTAGACCTTGATGATGCATGCTTCTCAAGTACACTCATCACACTTGTATGGGAGAACTCAAAACTAATGTCACAGGATGGACCCATACCCTTTAGACTTTGATCTGAATTTAGATGTCTATCTTGGATTGAGCAAACACAATTGTCCCCTCTCCCTTGGATAAAATAATTATGCCTCACATGAAATTCTCCTTTAACGGATCAATCCTTCATTCCTCTTTGCAAATTGGAACCATAACTTGATCATGGAACTACTTGTGTTGACTTCAAATAAGAAAACTCGATGCATTGCTCAAAATCTTGGATATTGATGGCTTGATCACAAAACAAGCATTTGTTTGACAAAGTCATAACCAATTGAACTTCAATACTACACACGCTATCAATGAACGTTGCAACAACTTGAACATGAACCATAATCAAACAAAGCTAAAATGATATATATATATATATATATATATATATATATATATATATATATTAATTATGGTTAGTAGACACACACAATTAAAAGTAATATAAAGGTAGGACAAATTTGGGGTATGACACCCTGTCTTAAGACTCAATGCAAAGGAATGAATGTGTGACCTAACGAGACATGCAGCTGATTGTAAACATAAGCCAGTTGAAGTAATAAATTAAGAGGGAAAATTTTGGGGTGTTACAACAGGGTCTTTCTCAAAAGCACACAATTAGAGATTTTTGCGTTTTCATTTTGTCATCCTCCCTCACAGAGTTTAAGCACAACAATTGGTATTGCAATGCACATACAAAAAAACATGAGTGAATACAAATGGATTACTTCAAGAAAAACATGTGAATTTTATTATGGTTATCATTCAAAAACAAATAAGTTTCATGCGTACATATAAATGTTTAAACAAACAAAGGAAACTACAAATGAAAATGCAGTAAAGAAGCTGAACATTGCCGTCATTGAGGAGACTTGACTCCGTCTGGACTTATTGCTTCTGAAGATGACCTTGCAAACTGGGAGGTCAATTTGATGAGGAGACTCCAATGTGTGGGCAGACTGTCTGGCATGATGACCTTTGAGTCGATCAAAATTTGCACTTTGTACTTGAACACATCACAATTGTCAATTGTATTCCTAAATGCCCCTGAGTGGTACTTGCATCTAGCCTTCACATCATGGTGGTCATTGTTGAGGAGGTTTGACTCCATCTAGATTTATTGCTCTCGGAGACTTTCAGCAGTCAGCAGTCTGGATATTCATTCCATTACTATTTTGGTGCCATATTCTCACTTTTACCTGGTGTGAACATAATAGTCTTAGAGTCAATCAAATTCGGGACCTTGTCTTCACATTTTCCCCCGGGAGACTTGCAATCTTCAATTAGACGATCAGGTGCCCCAGAATGGTAGTCAAACTTGGCGTTCGGCATTGAAACCCCAAAGGAAGATTTATTGGAGATGATCCTGATGTGACTAGCTCAACTAGCCTGAATCTAAGCAAATGAGGAAACCCGTTGCGCGTACGACCTTAGAATATGATCAAATTTCTTCTCAAGTTGTTCCGGCCCTTAACCTTATGCTCTGCCCTTAGGACTCTCTTGGGAAGTTGAAATTGGATGTCGACAAATGACGTCTAGAGGTAAGAGGTTGATAAATAAAGTTGATGGATAAGGTTGCTCGGAAAGATATCATGTGATCTCCTGCCTACGTATCTCCATTGACCAATGGAGAATCAGAGCAGTGTAGTTCCCCTCAATGGGGATGAAAATAGCTTTATTTCCTTGACACTGCATTCAATATTTCTATAACCAAGTCCATATGTGTCTTCATCTGGTTGATTTCTACTTTCAGCAGTTTTTGGTTCTGAAATAAAGCTTGCACCTTTGCCTGAATTGCCCCAGTTGGGTGTTCATTTCGTTACCTCCACCCGGAGTTATACCTTGATAGTTGTGATTCAAGTTGGCCACTTTGATGAGAAATCAAGTCAGGATAATTATCTGTCTCTGAACACCTATAATGAATGCAAGGATGTATGCAAATGCCATGTTCGGTTATTTCCAGGAATCTATCTACTTTGATTCAAGTTTTGACACAGAAAAATCCAACAGCATGATTCATATATGTGATCCTCGGAAATAAATGAACATGTGTGTAAAAATGCTATGATGTCATGTATGCAACAGGCATGTGATCAATAGTCTGATGTTGGTGTTGAACAGTGAACCAACTGTCTATATAGAATAACAACATCATCTCTATATAGAACCCCATAACTGAGAAACCAATAACTGTAGAACTAGATCACATAATAGAATAGTCACTGATGGTGTTGAAGTTGAACAACGAGCCAAGTGTCTATGGAGAGTCATAATAATAATATAACAGTTTCTAAGAATAGAAATCCTGGATCTCATAACCAAAGGACCATGTAGAACCAGATCATATCACAAAACAACATTGGCAAAGCGGGTATGTTGAAGTTTAGGGTTCCTGCAAACCTGTAAACCCCTCCCAATCTCACGGGTGTGCTACTCGGGTCAAAATCACGGACTCTCAAAGCCGAATAGCAATAATACGTTCACCATTTCTGAGAAATGGCTCATGACGAAATCAGGGAATCGGTTTGGCATTATGTACTACTCAGGGAGGTCTCAGCTGAGTCCAAGGAAACAAGCATCCCTCATAAGTCCCCAGCTTCAAGCACTGAATCGAGAAATAATAGTACATTCATCCTGAAGGGTACAAACTATCGTCATACGAACAGTTTGCCTTAACTAGATTCCTATGAGAGAACCAGGCCATCCTATGCGAGTTCCCAGTGGGCCCTCGGGTGCGAATGGGTTTGCCACAAAATGTGGTCTGCCACTGTCACCACAGGAGAGGGTTGTTTCCACTAAGGTCCTCGATGATCAGTTCCTAGTGTTAGTAGCTCAGGTGGGAACATTCTATGGTCTACCTAGGCAGTATGTAACATATCCCAAGAGAGCCTGATCTGGGTGTGGGACTCGTGAAAACTACATGTGCTCAAGACCATGCAAGCCACACGACTGCCCACTCTAAAACCTATGTGTATACTCAAGCCGGGTAGTTGGCTTATCTCACAATAATCCCATCCCGCCAAGGAAAACCAGAATAGCTAGTACAATATATGCCAGTATATGCAACAATAAAGTAAAGTGCAAAAAGCTGTAAATAAAGTTGTAAAGTAAAGCGATAAACTGTAAATAAAACAGTAAAGTTGAACTAAAGCACAATAGCAAATGAATAAACACCCAAAGAAAACAAAAATAGACAAGCGCTATGATTGACTCTACGAGGAAAACCAGAGATTCTGGGTTCGATCCCCAGCAGAGTCGCCAGCTGTCACTCCCGGGATTTTCATCTTAGTACAAACATGAAAGTGGCGCGGAAAAGGTAGAGTCTCCAGCCAGGCATTTTTATCCCGAAGAAATGGGAAAGGTAATGCTGCACAAACCTGAGGAAGAAGAAAAGGACAAGGTCTTGCGAACCAAAGATCTGGGTTCGGGAGTCGGTTACGACCTGGGAAGGTATTAGCACCCCAGACCGTCCGCCGTACCCGACGGGATCCACGCATGTTTGTTTGCTTCAAAGGGTGAGAAATAAGAATGCTGCTGAACAAAAGAACTGCTACTGGAACTGGAACTGAAATGATAAAGGAATTGGAAAAGAAAATTGAAAGAAAGGGGGAAATGTAGGGAAAAGAAAGAATGTGCTCGAACGGGTCCTACCCCGCTGCCTACGTACCTCATCGGGAAAATGAGGATCAGAGTCGACGTAGTTCGCCTAACTAAGGCGGGAACTATTTGTTTGTGTTTTTATGGCTGGAACTGTATATGTCTATGCTCAGGTGTTGCAGGCTCGTCTGGTACGAGTGCGTTTACCGTCTTGCATGCGAGACAAGTCGTCGCAAGTTCGCGTTCAGAATGAATGAGATGAGAAAGAGAAGTTCCCGCAGGAAAGTCGTTTATTGTTTGTTTTTTGTATTTTATGAGAAGTGTTTTGAATTTGTTTGTGAATATTCTCATAATAAGACATATCCATCGTGGTAAATACTTACACCTCACCCCGAAACAGGACGTGTATAAGTACTTGGCAACAAAGTCTCATGGCGTATAAGAACGTTCAACCTTTATTAGGTATTTTATTTTTATTTTTATGAGATGAGAAAGAATGACTCAAGTTGCAAAAGGGAAAAAACTAAGGGGGATTAAGACACAATCCTAAGTTATTTATTATATGCCAAAGGGGATCCTAATGGTTTATGTGGTTTTCTAATCCTAATGAGAAAAAGGAAAAGAAGACAACTTACTTCCTAAGGAATTTAAGTTGTCTTTAAAGAAAGGGAAAGCCTAAGAGCAAAGCACAAGGTGCTAAGGCAAACACAATTATAATGCATAAGAGATAGTAATTAAGTGAAGTTTACCTCAATCTTCCCCCCTACAAAAGAAAAGTTAGCATGACAATGCATATTGAAAGTAAAATAAAAGCATAAAAGCGATTAAGTACCATAAACGTCCTAGAATGGAACTAGGGTTCAAAATAAGACCTAAGTCTAATGGTGAACGTACCTAAAGGTTACATGACTTCTAAAGTCAGTAGCTACATGCTATAGTTCCTTAGGTATTCTAGGATACCTCACAAGATCAAACTATGTCAAACTATGTACAAAACATTCACCTTAGTTCACCTAAATGCAAGTTAGGGCTTATGGATGAAGTATGAATGTGTATGGCTTACAAGCATGAATTAATACATCAAATGAACATCAAAGTCAGTAGTGAATTCATATGAATGTGTATGAATGAATATACAATCATGGATGCAATGGTTTAGTCCTACGGAGCAAGGATACGAAGATGTGAGAATAAACGAACATGGTGTCGCATAAGATCACTAAGGATGCAAATTAAGGGTGAATGGCCTATGGATATGCATGAGGTGACTATGGTTCATTAGCATACAAGGTATGAGATGAAATTAGAATTCATGGATTGGCATTTATGGTTTCCACATAATTCATGTTAACAATTAGAGGAGAAGAGAAATGAGTTTAAGTTAAAATTAGTTCACTTAAGTATGCACTTTGAAACACCAAAATAAACCAAATGAGTATGGTTCAAAAAGTGACCTATAACTGGAATTAAGGACCTATAAATGACCTATAATCAACTCCTAAAATTTACCAAAAGGTACCTCAAGAAAATGGCATGAATGTCTTCCTATCATTTAGGTTATGGAACAAATAGGCACATAAATCAACCTATGATCTAGGTGATATGGAAAAATAGAAAAAAGGCTTTAAAAATATGAAATAAAATCTCTGGAATGTTGAAGTCGGTACCTAACATGGTCTAAAAGGATTTCACAAAATTATGCACCAAAGTTCCAAAACATATACTTAACGATTGAGATAACAAGGCATGATCGCCGAAAAACAACTCCACAAAGTGGATCAAAAATGGCACAAAAAATTATGAAAATATTCTTAAGGAGCATAAAATGTCACAAATTCCAGTGTTTAATCACACACAAAAAAATAGGTCTCACACCTATGGGGAAAATGGTTGTGGTCTCTTATGTCAATACCATTCCTTTTGGGACAGCTTGTAATCAAAAATCCAAATTAATTACTAAAACCATTCAAATCTGGAAACAAAAATTATAAAAAATTAACTAAGAGGATAAGGATCACTCATGAATTTTTCCAGAATTTTATCACACCTAAAACTGTTTTTAATAATTGCGACGAAACGGGAAAAAAGGGTGATTTAAGGGAAAGTGAAAGGAGGCGAATCCTATAATTTGTAACCTAATCTCTAAGCTCCGATATCGACACATATCATCATAAATCACAAATAAATCCAGTGCATCAGGTGGAAGGGCTCAATATGCACCTTAAATTATATGATCCTAAGCTTCATACAACTAGAATGGTGCATTAAAGTGTAGAATCGAGATTACTTACTTGATCGAAGTGCCGATTCTTCACATAAAAGAAATCCAAAAAAAAACTTCAAGCAGTGTCTAGTGATCTCCATAAGCAAAATAAATGTTTATCTTCCATATTCGCTTTGTGGCGCTCCACCATAATCGAAATCGATCCCATATCGATCAAAAACGGCTCATGAACCATTTAATCCAAAATTAGTACTAAACACTAATTAAAATTAGTGCAAAAATTCTAATTACAAATTTTCAAGAAATGGATTCAAATATTTTAATCCACAAAAATAATTCTAACAAGAAAACTAATCATGAATTTTTTTAAGAAGAACGATAATTAGAAATTGCTAAAAAATAATGAACACTCAGGAGGTGCATAAGAAATCCAACAGCTGTAAATATAAAATATGGCCCAAAGACCAATCGCTCAACAACCCGCGGGAGGGGTGTATGTAGGAAATTCGTGGGTGTGAATAGTCATCCATGGCCCAATTAACGCATGCAGCCCATAGAAAGGTTGTATGAGCAAAAACGTGGGTGTTGCAAGGAGTCCATGATGATAGGCCCAACGTCATGAAGCTTAACGCACAGAGGGGAGTGCTTTTTAGAATTAGGTAGGTGCGAATAGCATTTCTATGGTACTTGGGCTTGATCCACACCTTTGAAGTTCTGATTAACCTACCACTCAAAGGAACACATTCTTCATCATGGACATAAAAAAACTCAAACAATCCCATCCTCATCTACGAAACCCTTACGCCGCCATCGTTGCATCTCACTCTCACCGTCGATGTATGCTTCTTCCAACTTCGATTTCATGTCGCCGTCATCGTGTGATCATTCATCATCGTTCAAGAAAAGCGTCACCGGACCAACATCCACCATCAGCTCTAAGTATCGCCTCTACTCTCCTCTCTTCTTCGCTCGTCTTTGATTTGCGATCAACAAACACCGCCGATCGAAACCCCTGGCCGCAACCTTCCTTATCACGCCGACCTCGTCGCCACTTACTCTCACCTCTTCGATGCGCTGTAAATAAGGGGCTCTTCCGCATCATGTCAGTTGTCGATGAAGGCGAAATATAATTGACTTCGCCACGTTTCAGACTCTTAGCTAAACTTCGTGTTGAGTCTGGTTCGAATCTTGTTCAGGTATGATTTCTTGATCCTTGAATCCTTCGCATCTTCTTCTTCTGCGACGTTCTTGTTGACGAGTTCTCGTTCTCAAATTCACAGATTCTTGATGCGAGAAAAATCTTTGTACGAAATTCTACATCATCCTCAATTTCCTGCCTCTTGCGCTCTGCGTATTGAAGCGTATTCGCGAATTTGAAGAAGTCTCGTTGAACTCTGTTCTTCGATTTCTTCTTAACTCTGAACCTGAATTGTGTTGTGCTGATTGAATTGCGATGTCGTGAATCTTGCAGGAGCTTTGTTTAAGCGGTGTCGATGAATTGATGTGATTTCGATTTGTTTTGTTACATGATTGTTGATTCTTGAATCCGCGGATTGTTGAAGGTGGTTAAAGATTGAGGATGAACAATGAAGAAGAATGGTGAAGCCTCGGGATTTAGATTGATGAAGTTTTGGTGAGACGATGATGATTTGATGAAAGTGCAGAAAATTGAAGGAGAGTGCAAAAGAGTGATGAATGATGTCGGCTGAAACTGAGAGAGATCGAAGAAGATGATGGAAGAGTGTTGAAGAATTGTGAAGTTTTTTGTTGTTGATGGAAAAGTAATTGGTTGCAGAGATTTTCGGATTAGAGAGTGATCAAGAAGGTGGAAGATGGTTCTTGAGTGTTTTTTTTTGTGAAGCTGTTAGAGATTCAAGAGTTATTTGGATGAAGAGATCGATGGGAATTATCCGAGTCAGAAATTTGCAGCCAATTCGTTATATATTTTCCATTTTCGTTATTGCCAAAACTCCCCTGTTATGAGCTTTCTTAGAAAATCCCTGCTGAATTTTTTCAGGTGTAATAATTTTGTTAATTATGTTATCTGCTTTTTTTATTTGCCACCAACATTATCTTTTTTTTTATTCAACTCCTCTTCCCTTTGTTTGGACTTGAGATAAAAATGGGCCAAGTGAATTTTAAATTTGAAGCTAGAACATGGGTCTAAAAAGATAATAACTAGATTTACTATTAAAAGAAGCAAACTTCAATTAATAATAAACCTAATTAAATCGATTAATATGAAGGTATAAAAAGATAATAATTAAATCTACTATTAAAAGAAGAAAACTTCCATTAATAGTAAATCTAATTAAATCGATTAACGGTATGGAGGTCATCAAGCACATCTCTTTGAATTGTAATCAAAACTCCACTTGGAATAGAATCCTATCAGTGCAATGACGAAGAATGATGAACTGCTCACTCTAACTAGGTCAACGCCCCCCCCCCCCCCCCCCCCCCCCCCCCCCCCACTTTGTATGAATGGATTCCAAATCTTCCTCTCCATGCTCTATAGCAGTACCTCAAGCATATTAAACCTCTTCTGAAAGCCATATGATCAAGGAAATGAACCCCAGTTAACTGATTATGGTGGGTACCGTAATATGATGCGCTTCATGATCGAAATGCCCAAATTTTGAGGATCATCTTGATGAACTTGAACACAAAGGACAAATCGTAAACCAAAATCTTTGTATTTTCTGATGAACCAAACTTGCAAAAGAAGAAACCACAAAGCCCTGCAAAACCCAAGCCTGTGAAAATGAATGCATGATACGTTTTAGATGACCTAATGAATGATGAAGATGAATGCGAAGCGTAAAGCCAATCAAGGTAATAAATATGAGGGAAAATTTTGAGGTATTACATGAGTGAAGGTGATGAGAAAAGAAGTCCCAAAGGAGAGACGCTTTATTGTTGGTTTGTGGCTTTTAGAAGCTTTTATTGGTGTTTGTCACAAGAAAGTGAACTCAAGTCCTTTTCCATGGAATGTGTACTTGTTATTACACTCCAAGATGGAATGAAGAACAAGCATACCCAAGTAAGGAGAAGTTATCCAAGCCTTGGTTCCAAAGGTTAAGGCTTAAGTACACTAACTTGTTGAAATTATTAAGTGTTTTTGTACTATTTATGAAGAAGTGTCTTTTATGATTTTCTTTGTGAAAGTAGTCTCATGATTAGACTTGTACATCATGCTAGACAAGTTTACACTATCCCAAGATGGGATGAATACAAATTCCTCATGGCATAAGTCCATACACACAATACTACCTCAACCATTATTAAGTGTTTTTTAGGTTTTTGTTTGAAGATGAGAAGGAAGAGAGCACCAAAAGGATCTCAAAGGTAAAAACTAAAGGGGAGACTAACAATCCTAAATGTTATCATGCATAGGAGTCCTAGGTTAGTTTGGTTTGAAGTCTATCCTAATGAAGAAGAAGGAAAGAAGAAAAGAAAGAAGAAGAGGAGAAGAAGAAGAAAGGAGCAAAGGATTAAACTTACTTCTTAAAAGAAGATAATTTGATCCAGAAGGGGGATGAAGAAGAAGTTAAGCAAAAGATGGCCTAAGCACATCACAAAGAAAAGTATGAAGACTTAAAGAAGAAGTGAAGGAAGAAGTTGTATGTGGGATGCCCTCCCAAACACATCACTTACCATAAACCCCCTGAAAAGTTAGAAATATTCACATAAGCATAAGAGAAGTTCAAACAAGCACAAGTCATGAAAGAACTAAGATCTAAATAAAATAAACCAACAAAGTCAGAACCTAATGATCACACAAGAACTCTAAGGTTAGTCATGCAAATTCAATCAAAAAGAAGTGTGAGAAGTCCCATAAACGCCAAACAAGGCACTAAAGAAGAAACAAGATGAAAAGAAGTGATTAAGTGAAGCACACAAGTCAAAGTTCGACAAAACAAACCAAAGTCATAAGTGAATCACCTCTAAACATGTTCCTAAACATGGATTCAAACATCATTTAAATAATATAGGAACATACTCAAACCATGGAAGGAGATAGAGGAAGGTGTGAAGTGAAATGAATCATGATTCATACTTGTGAAATAAGTGACTTGGTGCACTAGGTAAACACAAAACAAGCAAACATGAAGTTCATAAATCACAACCAGGGGTCAAACATCATGTTAACAAACCTCAAACAAGTACTTAAATGATGGGACAAGTGCCTTCCTAATCAAGCAAACAAGTTATAAACCAAACATCCACAAACTAGGCGAGTCAAAGATTCACATCTCAAAGAAATAGTAAACATGCTTCAAAAAATATGTCATTAAGAATCCAAACACTTCAAACATGTACAAACATCATCTCAAAGTCACAAGTCAAGAATCATAATCAAATTCATTCAAATAATTGGACAAAGTGAGGCTAGGGTTTCAAAAACTTAAGCACAAAGCAACATGCCAAAAGTAAGCCAAACAAAGCCTAAAAATCATCATAAATATCCCTAAGGTAACTCAACATGTTATCAACACAATGCAATAAGAACCAGGGTTCTAGCTATCATAGAAATCAAGATATAAATTCTACAAGTCAAGGTATGCATGGTATGAAGCAAATAAAAATAAAATAAAAGAGAAATTAATTCAGAGCATTAAAAATAAAGAGAAATGAAAAATAAAATTTGGTGAAATTTTATAAAACTCAAAATAACATCATGAATGTTTTTGGGATTTTTGAAGACCTACATGTATTTTTTAAAAATGAAAATGAAACTAGAAAAATAAAATAAAATAAAAGAAATAAAGGCCAAGGGAGGTGCAGTCAGCAGGCCCAAACATGTTCAATTAAAAGAAACAGGCTTACGAGAGGGTGTCAATAGAAAATAGGCCCAATGCGCCTCTCATGGAACACAGTCAACAAGTCAAAAGTATTCAGATCCCATGGTCTTGATTTAGTCTCACACAGTCATCATATCCTAAGGCTACGCATGCAAGTCAATAATCACATAGTCAAAGCAACCAACAATCCATATCTAATCTCAACCAAATAGCATGATCCAAGGGTTCACAAATAGCCTGGAAAGAAGTATGTAAAATGAAATGAAAGCACACAAACATCAAGGAAATCACGTGACCAACACTACCTTCATTAATGTGGTGGCACATCTGAGGCCGCAGGATATAATCAGATCGAACGGACGTGACTTAACCTGGAAACACAAACCTAGCAACCAAAGCTCACCGGCCAGAGAAGTTCTGATCGTCTTCTCCAGCCACACTCCGGTGAGGTCAAGCAATTTTAAAACCAGAAATAACAAAGAAGCACATCAAATGAAAGCTAACGTTATGGAGATCATGAATCCACCACTCAATTTCACAAACAAGCAACATAGAGTGCAAATCGAACGAAACAAATTCAAACACCAAAACTCAAAATCCATTTTTAAGGAACCACAAGACCTCCAATCACTTCAAACATCTTATATCAATCAATAGCATCATGAAACAAGCAATAATAGATCAAAACTAAAGCAAAATGTTCACGATGTTCAAACCTGTATGGAGTTTCTTTCATGAATTTGAGATAACCAGAGGTGTTGAGAGTTTCCTTGAGCTTCTTTGATTCAAATAAAGGCTTGATGCTTTGATTTGAAGGCCAAAAGGAGTGAATCCGAAAGTGTTATGAAACTTCGAATGCACACCACAAACTTCCAAACTTTACTCAAGATGATGATGATGATGATGCAAATGAAAGGCTTCAAAGGATAATCTGAGAGGGCTTGAAGAAAGTGAGGAATAATTGAATCCAGATTTTCTTTTCTTTGAGTGTGAGAAAATGAACAAAAAAGTGATCCAATCTTTGTGTGATTTTCAGTGTAAAATGATGCTCCCCCTTGAAATCATGAACCAAAAGCTCTTATAGTGAGAAGGGTGTGTGAGTTGCAAATGAAGGGTGAGAAAGCAAAGTTTGTTATTCTCTCAAAATGCAGAGCAAGGCAATGCATGACTCTTTTCCTTTTTTTCAAAATTGATCCTCTATGGTGATGTGCACATTATTATGGTGAGCTTTTTTTGTTGTTGTACTGATGTTTGATGATGAAAAAATCAGATGACTTGAAGGTTGTGATTGCATGAGTTAGTAAGGTGCATGGTAAGTTTCACACTTGATATCATGATTTACTCTTTGTACCATATGCGTGGTGTGTATTGGTGATGAAAAGCATGGTTCCTTGGTATTGAAATGAAGAGACTGGACGTGTAGGGAGTGTGTTTTGTGCTGACTATTTTCCCACCACACATGTGCTCATTCATTTGCATTTTTTCTTTTCGCAAAATGCACCAAAAGTAGCAACAAGTAAAAGTGGCATGGTACATATTTGGTCACGTGAAATCAACAAGGGAACATTAAGAAAATGACATAAAAATGTGACATAGAAACAAAAGGTGCAATAAAATAAATAAAAGAAATGGACCAATGGGAATGCAACAAGTGTGTCCAAAAAACCCTAAAATGACCCATAACTTTAAAGAATCATAGCTTGAGTTCTAAAAAGGCTATGAAGGTGTTCTTGGACTTTTTGGAAAGCGAAAAACATGATATACAACTTTCATGTTCAAGGAAAAAAAATTTGGAGCTTTTTTAACATGAAATAATAGCTTGAAGGTCTAAGGCAAAGATTTCCAAAAATAGAAACTTCTAACTTGAAAATTCCAAATTTAGAAACTTTTGCACATTCTTAATTTTTGACACTTGATATCATACAAGCTATTCCCTGATCAAATATAGGCTCATGAAGTTGATGGACATGATTGGAACCCTAAAAGTCCACTTGTTGACTTTTCTTTGGCACAATTGACTTTTTTCTTCCACTGCAAGCAACTAAACCAATGCCTGACTTCCCTGATGAACTTTTGTACCAAATTTCATCCATAGGCCTTGTATACCATATGAAAGCCTTTGACCACAAGAATTGGTCAAATCTATGAGGATGTGATGATCTGAGGCAAAACCCTAATTAGGGTTTCTCTGTGTAGGAGAAACTTGCACTGCTAAGCTTCTGATGAATCTCACCCCTTCTAGGGCTTTGAGAATGAGATTGAGCTTGTAGAGGATATAAGGATACCTTGTAGGCTTCTTGCAAGACCATTTGGATCTTATCTTGACCTTGAAGAATCATAGCTTGATAGATGACTGATCACATGCCTTATGCCTCTAACTATGAATGTCATGTCTCATCTTTCTATGCAAAATGTTAGGATATGTATGCTATATGGTATGAAAGTGAGATGAAATGAGTGGGAAAATTTTGGGGTGTTAAAGGAAGGCACCGCATCACTCCTAGGAATATCTTGTGGACTGATGTTTGTACTTGGAGCAGTCGAACTTCTTGGTTGAGAATTCGACCCAGTCGTAAGGGGATTAGGAGTACTTGTATTCCCTTGACTAGATGTTATTTTCCTCGTATTTCTTTTATTTGGTATGTATTCATCTATGGTGGCTACCTTACCGGTTCTCAAATGCATGCAACAAAAGATTACACCGCACTTTAATCAATCGAACACATAAAGAAAAGGAAGTTATAAAACTCCTTAAAGTTGGTTATTTTGAAGGAAGATATTAAAACTTCCAAAAATTAGTTACTTATAGCCCTGTCCCACTGGGCGTGCCAATTTGTTTACCCTGAAAATTGTAAACAACCGCTGGTCCTCTAAAAACAACAAAATATTCTCATTCACTCACAGGATCGACCAGATTGATCATAGGACATGTGCTATAAATAGGTTTTAATTGGTTTTTCAGGAATAGTGTCATAAACTCTTCGACTGACTTTATGAAGTGTTTTTAGTAAAAAGAGAATAAAACAAACAAGACTCAAAACAATTGAAGTCGAAAGTAAAGTGCAGTAAAAGTGTAAATAGCGAGAAAATGTAAAGAAAGAAAGTAAAAAGACAATAAAAGGTTGAATAATAAACTTGCTCGAAAGTAAAGAAAATGCAAATAAATGACTTCAAATTAAAAACTTGAATGTAAATTGCATTGATATGAAATAGGGTGGTGATCTCATCACATACATTCTCGCCTTCACTTGTTTCTCTACACACGGGTACTTTAAGTGTTTATGAAGTAACTTATACAATATGATTCGCACAGAATTCTAACACTAGAACTACTTTATTTATACTAGTTGAAAGTAACCACTATTGGAAGTTTACTCCTAAAAATATACCACTTGGCACTTTGCATGTTCTTGGACTTCCAATGTGCGTCACTTGTCTTTATTCAAATTTGAAAGAAACATAATTTTTCCCTCCAATATTAATCTCAACTGTTGCACGCTTTCCATTCCAAGAATACTCGGTCAAAGCTAATTCTATTATACTTTAGAAAATATTTTAAGTTCATGTCCTTATATTCCCTGCGTCTTCGACTCAGACCTCTTCAGCTTTAATTTAGTCAAATCCTTTTCCTTTCTACCAAAACATGATGGTAAAGTCATAGTCACTACTTCCTAAAGTCAACTAGGTGTCAATTAGGAACTAACAATGACTTGGAAAACGAAGAAGCTCGGGCGGGCAAACAAAAGACTAATGATCCACCTCCCGAAGGAGTGGTCCCGCCACTTGTTCAAAGTGGGACGCCTAGACCTCCCTACACCTATGTTCCTCAATCTAACTATGATGATTGGAACCTCCAATATGAGGGAGAATATTAAAAGCCGACTATGTGTAAAGGAGTTACTGACATGAGGGAAATAGGGATGATGACAGGTACAAGGGAATTGATGAAAGATTGAAGGTTGTTGAGAGAACTAACATCCTTGGAGTTGATACTTGGGAAATGTGCCTAGTATCGGATGTAGTCATACATCCAAAGTTTAAGGCACCGGATTTTGAAAAGTACAAGGGTGTAAGTTGTCCTAAGAATCATATTAGGATGTTTATCGGGAATATGGCTGCCCATGTTGCTGATAAGAAACTAATGATGCATATCTTTCAAGATAGTCTAAGCGGGGCATACGTAGACTGGTATATGCAATTGGAGAAAATTCATATCAAGACCTTGGAAGACCTTGTTAATGCATTCGTGAAACAATACAAATATAATGTGGACATGATGCCAAATCATTTGCAATTACAAAATGTATCTTAAAAGGGGAACGAGTCGTTCAAGGAATATTCCCAAAGATGGAGGGAACAAGCTTCTCGTGTGCAACCTCCGTTGTGGGAAAGTTAATTGTTAGACATGTTTATGAGTACCCTATCGGCACCATACTATAAGAAGATGATAGGATCAATATCAATTAGATTTGCTGATTTGGTTCTTATTGGGGAGAGAATTGAAAATGGATTGAAGAGAGGGAAAATCGGGAAGGTACCCTCCAATCAACACAATAACAAGAGGTATTCTAGTAATAACTCTGAGAAAGGGGATGTCATTTATGTGGCACATATGTCTTATAATCCATGTGTGGCAACAATGGCTCCTAATCAATAACCACTTCAAGCACCTCTTGTTTTTCAACAACAGCAACCAAGAGGAGCGCCGCAACAAAATCAACAACAGAACGGGTATCCTAGAAGGGAACAAAAGAGGTCATGGAAAGATTTTGATCCTCTTCCTTCAACCTACACGGAGATCCTACCGTTCTTAATTCAAAAAGGAGTTGTGGATATCAAGTTATTACCGCCTCCAACCGGGAACCTCCCCCGAGCATATAATTCCAATGTAAGATGTAACTACCATGAAGAATCACCGGGGTATACCATAGAAAATTACTTATCTCTTAAGTTCAAAGTACAAAAGTTGTTGGATCAGAAGGTCATCAACTTCACTCCCGAAGGACCAAATGTGGGGTATAATCATTACCGGGGCATACTGGGGCAAATGTTAATGCAATTGAAGGGATTGAAGAGAATGTCTTGTTCAAAAGGGTTGATGAAATAAAGACTCATATGAAGAAGATAAGGGAAGCATTGATTGGGTATGAAATGTTTGAAAGGTTGCATGTCAATTGCATATATTGCATTGTCAACCCCGACAAATATAAGAAGATGAGGAATATTCTCCAATAATTAATGGATCAATTGTTAGTACAAATCGGATATTCAAGGAGGATGGATGAGTTGGCGGCCATAGAACCTTTTGAGATTCCATATCAAAGAAGGGAGACACAAGCACCAATTCAGATCCTATATCAAAGAAGGGAGACACAAGCACCAATCCAGATCCCATATCAAAGAATGGAGATACAAGCGCCAATTCAAATTCCATATTCAAAAACTACATAAGCGTCAATCCAAATTCCTTTCTTAAAGCTCGAACAAACGCCCATTCAGATACCGATGGAAAAATTGTGTAGAAGCCAATCTCGATGTCTCACAATGCGAAAGTTGTACCTTAGAATTATGGTAATGTTACTCTTGGAAGGGAGAAGTCTACAATAACGCCTGTAGTCACTAACATAGCTGGCATTGGTGGCATGACTCGTAGTGGAAGGATATACACACCTGAGCCAACTAAGAAGAATATGCCAAAGGGATCAAAAGGAAAAGAAACTATGGAAGTGGGTGAAAGAATTTCTAAGAAGAACGTGTCTCAAAAATAAAATAAAAAATATCAATATTTTTGAAAAAAAAATTCAAATTTGTTTGTTGAAAAAAGTCAATTTTTAAAAATGTAGGGGCCTTTAGACCCTTCTTAAATTTTAGGGGTTTTTACTCTAAGAGTCCTATATATTTTACAGCTCATTTATTTTTAAAATTGTAGACCCCATATATTTTAGGAGCCTAACTTATGGTCCGCATATTATAAAGCCAAAAGCAAAAGAAATTACATTAACAAGTAAAAACGAGTATATTTCAACCCATCTTAATTTTTTTGTGAAAAACAGAACTAGTTCTACATCACAAAAGTATATTATCATAAAACAAAATGAAAGAATAAAAATATGTAGTAAGCTATTCACGCATGCATAATACACACTCAAGAGGTAAAATTTGTATCATGCTATATATTGTGTTGAAATATAGTGCCGCTATTAAAAAAACACGACATTTGTTGTTCATCCTCTAAAATAGATCCAGTGAAATCTTCAGCTTGTTTTGTTTCCATCTAGGAAGTTTATAGAAGGAAGATTTTGGCATTCCGAACTTTTCGTGGAACTCTTCTTGAGATAAATATGCCTACAGTTTCATCACAATAGTGCGGATAACATCAGTTAAGCTTGAGTGAAATGTGAGAAAACTGTATGCTAGATTTCTGTAGTTCAGGAAGTACCTCTCGTTTGGTTAAATCGATGCCGGTTACAGGATTCGGAGAAACCACTCGAAGGCGCTCGTATGGGTGTATCGACAAACTCTCACGGTCAATATTTCTGTTCTTCTCGGTGAAACTTGCAGTCTCATTTGAGGAGGTCAGTTCTGTTGATGGAGAATCAGACAGTGGTGTTGTTGTTTGTTCTGCAGAAATTATTGGTAAAGAAAAATAACAAAGATTAAAGGATATGCATTTGATGTGTTTCTCTAAACTTTTCCAAACAATCTGACAAGTGCTTATGTCGTTGATAAGCTCAAATAAATTAATCCAAACAAGTCCTAGCTTTCATATCATAAGTTGATAAAAAGGATTATTATTACCAGCTCTGTTATTGGTAGGAGATCCTTCAAAGGGATTCTTGGCGACTGGAGTAGGGCTTGAAAACAGCCTATTGCCTGATTGCCTATACTCTGAGCTTGCACTCCTCGGTAGAGGCGAACTACTTCTTCGACGGCCACTGGGAATGTTAGAACTGCTTTTATGACCATTAGGAGTAGAGTCCCTGGAGTTTCCTTTCAGAATTGCAAGCTTTCTCTCAAATGAATTACCAAGAATCTGCAACAATACCATTTAATTTAACATAGTTAATAAGATGCATGACAACTACCTTGAATGCTTCTTAAATTCGAGCATCACTGTATGTTGATCAGTGATCTCTCTAGCACCAAAACCTCTGAAAAAGGCATGTTTGTGTCCGTGTCAGTGTCTAATACCGACACCGACACTTGCGATTACCTTCAATTTATTCGTTTTTCAAATTATTACCAGTATCGATGTGTCAGTGTCAGTGTCGTGTCCGTGATTCATAGTGAACCCATGAAAAATGGCATTTGATCAATAATTGGTATTGATAACTTCAAAGGGAGAAGACTTACATTTGCTTTCGAGTGATCCCATGAAAAGAAACGAGTGAAAAATGGAGGCTCATAACCTTCCATTACAACATAAATAGGGACTTCCAAGGATAGGCCTTCAACAAGGACATCCAATTCCAAAAATTTCTGCTCATGACAAATTTTCATGATAAGAAAAACATATTGTAGCAAAGAGTGAATCCATACTACATTGATAATGGAGTCATAACTAACAAACTTGATCAATAAAGGTGGAAAAGAGATAACCTACCAAGCCAAGGTTGAGAGCTTCTTGTTTCGATTTGACAACCGAATGTAAACCAACCCAAATATAAATCTCTCTTTGACAGTCAAGCAATAAAACATCTTCAGTAATTAAGTCATCCTGTGTATAATTGTATACCTCTTTAATCTGAAACATTACATGAAGGTCGCATTGAATTAACCGCATCCAATTAATAGGAGGTACATGAAAATCTTGAATGTCTAGATATAATATACCTTGAAGTCTCCTGAATTGAAATTCCAATAAATTTGCGTGAGAAACAGAACCATCAATTAGACATGTTTTCCCTGTCAATTCACGCACGATAATTCTAAACCAAGCAAGATCTAGATTATTTTCTCAAAAGGTTCATTTTGTTACCTCTGGTTATTTTTAAAGCAAACAAATGTGGATCATCAATGAATCCTTGAATCTCTTTCTCTCTTGGATATTCTGCCTTTCCGCCAAGAACATCCCAAAAAATATCAGGTTCGTTCCCTTCCCTCACAGATACAGGTAGCTGTGTCGGCTGCAATTCGCATCAACAAATGCCAAAACTTATATTCAGTACTTCTTTTGAAGATATCATCTAGATAAAAATCTATAGCAAGATCTCATATTGCAATGACATACATTAAACAGTTCCACCATTCTATCAAGAAGATTATGGTCTCTTGCTGAAGATAGGCTCCCAATCCAAGTATACATAGCAGCTTCGCTTTGGAGAATATAGCAATAGGAGGAATTCAGGGAACTTGAAACCTATAACAATTGTAATACATGATAATCAATAGTCAACTAATACTTAGGAATAAAACATAAATTAACATTAAAATAATAGAAACTCCAACTCCTGTAACAGCTTTTTTCAAGCCTGAATATAACTTTTCGAGTAATAAAAGAAAACAATTGATGCATAAAGGAAAAGAAAAAAGACTTGATAGAGATAATATATAAGGAAGATACAAAAGGGATCCACCATGAATAAAAAATGTAAGAGTCATTGAACCATACGTGATCGACTTGGATGGCCTGCATATTATCTGGACTTGTGCCTTGAACTCGAAACAAGGCTACCAAGTTTTCATTGAGAGTTTCATCCACTATACCTTTTTCTTCTGTAAACTTCTTATATCCTAAACTGTTTCCCCCCTTAACACAAAAAGAAAATTTTAAGAATTGGTACATGTTTCTTTTTTTGTAATATCATTACTCGCGACCCTTATTATGAGATCATAGTGAATACATACTTTGAATACGATTAACCTCTTGAGTATTGAGAAAAACTGAGCTGGCTCTTTACCCTCATGAATTTGAGCCTGAAAAGATGTGTAATGTAATGCAGATTTAATAAATAGGCAGAGTAAAGTAGGGGGAAAATTTGGTTTACACAATGTGCTTAAGATGCATACTGCTTAATTTCGAATCTAGCACTAATTTACAAGATCAAAATTGTACAAATATTATCCAAAAATTTGAAATGTTTCACTTTAACTTAGTAAGAACATAACTAACCATGACTGGATTAGTTCTTGACGAATCAACCATAGTATTGATGTGGGAAATAGCAGCTGTTTTATCCTCCTGTGAGACAAAACCATAGAAAAAGGGGAACCTTGTATTAAAAGTTATCAAGAGCAACATCAACTAAGCCTAATCCAACTAGATGATATTGAGGTTATCAAGAAAGGTTACAAACAGGAACTACTGTGTACATCACGAACAACAAAATTAGAATTTTAGTTTAAAAAATTAATTCAGAATTTTTTTATATATTTTAAAACCTAATATTATTTCATTGGCAATTATTTCACCAAATCTATGTAGCAAGTAACATCTAGAATAAACAGCTACTGTTTGACCATTCTATTGCAGTTTTTATAGAATAAACATCTACCAATACACATCTGCGGCCAAACCAAGCATAAAATAGAGTCTCATCCCTTCCGTTTCCTGGAAATGTATACTGTACTATATAGCAATCTCCACTGTAAAGTCTCGTGTGTTCGATAACTGGAAGAAGGGACAATTCATCACCATCCACTCGCCAAACCTGAAATTGCAGTAGCCAGTTAACAGTTAGTACATGCAAAGGAAAATATGACCATAGGGAGCATCCGGATTTTGATCAAGAAGTTACTTTTATTGTGCCACCATAATCTATGGATGGCTCATCATCCTTTTCATCAGGAAGCTCTTTCACATCATAACCCTGATGCTTGAATATGGCTGAGGCAGAAAAATAAATATAAAAAAAATGAACTACGGATGACACATTGATTGCACATTTCTTAAACACAGTGAAATAGTGAATGGTACTAAACCTGCCACTTTTTCTCGTCCTTCTTCGTAAAGTCTGGGTTCTACTGTTTTAGGCCAATTAGTAAAGTGTGACCGAAAAACAGTACTTTCCAATCCCTCTGATAAAAATGTCAAATGAGTCTTGCTCGATCTTCCTTCGTTTCTGACAAAATCCTAGAAAAATGAAAATGGTTATGAGAATAGGTAAATCCCTTAATCCAATGCTTGGCAACATGCATTATAGTAACCGACATTTCATATGGTTATATTTGCTAAGACCTAAATGGACTTCACTATCAATTAATAAAAAGAAATTTGGATCCAAAGCATTTAGAATTGAAACGCTTTTAAGGAAGTATAAATGATGGAACTGCACTCCGAGAAACAAGAAACACTTACCTCAGCAGCTTTGATCGATGTTCTTCTTTCGGTCAATAAGGTCTGCCTACCCATCCAGACAAAAATTTCATTATCGCAGTCTAACATATAACACTTGTCTGACTCCAGCATTTCTTTGCTGAATGTGCTGCTTCCAATTGGACAAATTTTTCCCTGTAGATTTATCCTGTCATGGAATTGACGATAAGCGATCCTTAATTGAGAGGAATAAAAGTATTTATCAAAGTAAGAGAAATCAAGTTGATGCATTCATGAAAGTATTGTACAACCATATGTATGAACCTCACCAATATTGCTTTGCAGGTGGAGCCACGGATTCCTGACTGGCAGGCGGTTCTCGAGGAATTGGAGCATAACCACCAAATAAACTCCAGAACTCTCCCACATCAGAATCACCAACAAATTTTCCATCCTCTACAATAATTGTATAATTATGACTTGCAATATCTTTCCCTCAAATCAAATATAAACACTAACAAGGGAAGGGGAAAAAAGTAGCATATATTCCAACCTATTGTAGCCACCTCACATTTTCCACCATGCTTGTTCTCCGTGATATATTGAACAACCTCCAAACCTTTGGCTCTTTCTTGAATGGTGGAGTTACAACCACTAAAAAGGAAGATTTTTAATGCAGTGTCAAGTATGAATACATCTTCATGATTCAACGATGACCTCTGAAAAGGAACCTAAAAATAATATAAGCAAAATAAACAAGTTAATAATCAAACATTCAGATAACATGGGGAGACACAACAATTCATACTATCAAACAACAGAAGTTAATAGTCAAACTTCTAAAAGACAACTAACCTCTCTCACATGGACAACATAGTCTCCCTTACATGAGTACAAACTGACTTGGTATTCACCATTCAAATTCCCTTGCTTTGAAGTAAACACTCCTTCGATGGGTATTAAACAAGGCTTGAAGTATGATAGAAACTTCTGTGATTCTTGGCCTTGAATTTCCCTATATTGAACGCTGCAAGATCCTAAGGCCGCATCCAACTCAAGTGCCTTGTCTGATGCCAAGCTTGAATCCACCTAAATATACATAAAAACCAGATGAAAAATACAGAAATAATAAAATCAACTGCAGTGAACATGATGAGAATAAATGACATAGTGGTTTATGCAAACCTTTTTTGTGTCATTTCCAAGCCAGTAATGAATGTCATAATGAGGAGGGCCATTTTTGGGGAAAACTGCCTGTTCACACAATCATGCAAAATACTCGAGATCGGTTACATCTCAAAATAAGTCAAATGAAAATAAAGAACTCCATTATAAGATATCAGTCACTATCTGCTTCATGCATTTGAGTCCTCAATATTTTTATAGGTTTAAGAAGATCATCAAGAAAATAAAGCAAGCATTGAGGAATATCTTACATTCAGAACTATGTATGCACTTCCAGTATAGAATTTTCTATGGTCTGACTCTGACATTAGCACCAACTCCTGGTTTTCAATGCACCAAACTTCCAAACCACTGACAATATAAAGTTAAGTGTACAAAGCAGAAAACTTGAACTTAGAAATATGATATATTTTAAAATTAAATTCATTGCGGATTCAGAACCAGAAATTTGAAAGAACTAGGAGATATCTAACTTTATTTAATTATTTTTATTTTTGTCTCCAATGGATGACTTGAGCGAATGCAAGTTTATCACATGACTTTTGGTAAAGTTGTCATCAAGAATCAATTGTGAATGGTGGTTAGTCCTACATCGACTCAGAATGGAGAAAATGTTGGGCATATAATAGATGTGGCCCGTATACCTAATGCCTTAATGTTTTAGATAAATATGTGGTGTCAAGATCTCTTTGGGGTTATCTAGACGTTTAGGTTTAGTCCATTGCTCCTCCCAACGCTCCCCTGGCTTTCCCAATAAATCGTCACTTTTTTCCATGAATAACTTGAGCCTAAGGACAATTATCACTTATTTGTGCTAACAAAAATTGTAAGACAATTTCAAAAAAAAATAAAATCATTGTAAGGATACGGATTCGCCCCTGCCGTTTGGAATGCCGGATCCAAGTCTTTATTGATAATAGGCATTGTATTTATAACTCTAATATTCCACCAAGTTAAAATTAACACCAGATTATTCTGCAATCCAAGATTAACATATGCAGGTTAAGAAACAGTCCAGAACTTTTGATGTAGCAAATAAACCAATTCATGCTAACATATTCTACTATCATGTAAATAATCTCAAACATGTAAGATTGCATTGAAAGAATAGTAATCAAATATATCATGTTATTATCCATATTTTTGCGAACTTGAAATCATTATGTCACTAGGACAATTAATGATTGTTTTTCGTTACGACAACATCAAGAAATAATATTTTTCTTGTTACTATAGCATTATGCTGCTCAAGCAACTAGGATGGCCAACAATTATGAAATTTGATCAAGTAATTATCTTCACCTAGGCTTAAGAATTTACATATTTTGTTTCCTTGTTCAACTTAATAACTTTCAATTTGAATTGCAATATTCTATGATTTGAAATCATCATACATCAAATTTCAAACATCTACATTTATTGGGAAAGCGGAAAGACAAAACTTTGTATATGTTTGGTTTATCTTTTAGAAGAGGGAAAAGCATTTCTAGAGGCATAAAATTTATTTTGGAATGATTTTGAGGTGTTTGGTTCTTCTAAGTATAATTGATTCGGTATCCAGATTTGATTCTACTTGAAGCCAAAAGTTGTAGCTTTTGAGTTTAAACGTGATTTTTACACTGAAATTACATTTATTGTTCGAATCACTTTTACATAAATGTTTAAAAACATAATCACTTTACATCTAACTCAATTTAACCAGTATCAATTTTACATAATCAATTCACTCAGATTCAATTCTCGTCACCGCAGAACCAAACTCACACTCAATTGGCATAAAAAAATCTAAACGGTTGACTCAGACAAATGGCCTCAATTTTCAGAGTTTTTCACTTTCAAAACAAGAAATCCCAATCCAAAATCAACACAAAAAAAAAAAAATTAAGCTAACTGAAATTATACTCAAACACAGCCAACAACCACATATGAAAAATTTGAAAACTAACAAACTATGATCTGAAACTTAGAAGCAAACTCAGAATCTGAAAACAATAAAATATGATACTAACACACACATATACATATACATATATATAGCAAAGTTGACCAGATTGAAGATCATACCTTGATTCTTCAGGAGAATTCAAAAACAATGAAGTGAGAGTGATGGTGATGGTTGAACAAAGAGAAAGAACAAAAGTTGGATTTTCACATTCCCATTTGCCACATAGTGAAGCAATAATGTGGAATTTATAGTAGAGGGTAAAATGTAATTTTATTAGAAGAATAATGATAACAGCGTTTGGTAGAGAAAGTGATTTGAGAAAAAGCGGAAAAGAAAGCACGTTTATCTTTACCGTCCAGCTTGTAATGGGGCCCACTAGAAATTGCTTTTTGGTTTTTCACTTTCCAGGTTCAAATAATTGCTTATTGAAATGAAATGAAAGGCATGTTTCAACGTTCAACGGTTTCTGACATGTCTCTTCTACTAGAAGTGATTTTTCTTGAACCACACTTTGACCATTTTTTAATAGTTGATGAAAATGTTACTAATAAATAATTAAGATGCTTGTTAAAATTCAACCGAAGTAATAATGTCTTGATTGTAATCAATTTTTTAACAGTTTTTAAAATATTTTACTATTCAACAATAATCTTCTATTTCTTTTATTTTTGTAAATGGTATAATGATATTTTTCAATATGACCGAGTTAAAGATCAATGTAATTTAATTAATAATAAGTAATTGATGAATTTTTTAAAGGTAAATTATTGGGAAAAAATGGATACATAAAAGGATATTTAATCTATTTCTTATAAAAAATTCAAAAAAAAAAAGGAATTAAATCTCATTAAATGGAGTATATATATATATATATATATATATATATATATATATATATATATATATATATATATATATATATATATATATATATATATATATACATATATATATATATATACATATATATATATATATACATATATATATATATATATATATATATATATATATATATATATATATATATATAGATATATATATATATATATATATATATTTCTCTGATAATATAAGATATCTTGAATCTAAAGAAGCATATACTTTATCAAATATTATTTTATTTAATTAAAAGATACCAAGGGATAATATTCACATTAGAAAATGCACAAATGATAAGTATTTAGCCAGTTTAGTTTTGAGTCGACCACCCTAAGGAAATTATAATCTTTCCAAAACCTTTCTAGCACACGAGAATTCTCCTCCCAGTGCATTCACATCTAAAGGCTCTCTGCGATTTACTCTTAACAAATAACGTTTTTTTTATTTTTCTCTTTTTATATATAGAGAATATGTTAAATTGAGGTAACAAGTTTCAAACATAATTTGAATTCAGTCTTCTTCCTCACATATTGACTTATCGTTGGAGTGTTAACCTTGCAGATCACCTATATCCACCGCAGTGTAAGCTCAGAACTACCATCACTTCCGATTTTTACTCCATTTTTTGTTCCAGTACGTAACAATGGCGTCGTTTGTGGGAATCAACTTATGATTCCTATGATTTCAATGATTTCATGTTCACTATTTGATTCATCAGTTTGTAATCTCCTCATGTCACCGAATCAAGAACATTCATAATCAAACACGAGAATCTATTATGTCCGGTCCAATCAAGCATCATTTCAATTTTGATGTTGTTAAGTCTGCATATTTGTGGTTGGCATTAATTTTGGTAAAACAATCTAAACAACATCATGAAGAAAATTATGAAGAACGACATGTTTTTCAAGATGTCGGACAAGATGTCCTAACACGCTTATTCGATATCTTGTCTATCGATTGACAGTTTTTACTCAGTTATCTTATTTACAAATTACAAAATACTCTATGAATATTATGTGATCCTAGTTGGCATCAAAGATTGAAGATTATCAGAGATTCAGTTTGTGATAGAAGATTTTATGTTTTCTAATATGGAGACATTTTAGGAAACTTTAGGTTGAAGTTCTATTTTCTTGGAGAATAAGTTGCCGATTTTGTGCATCAGAATTGTTGCGATTTGAAGCCCAAAATCCAGTCTGAATTATAGCTATATATAGGATGGATCAACCTTAATTGTAATATGGAACTGTTCCGGACTGGGCCTCCCAACTATATTGGGCTACGGCCCAACACGTCGAGCAGATGCCCATACGCTCGGGAAAGTACACTTGTCAGTTGGACAGAGTTGCTTAACGGTCGGGCACACGTTCCTCGTGTCGGGCACACACTCGGAACGGGCAAAGAACAGGTCTGCTTGTTCACTTGCCACGTCACCCAACTGTCCCCCATTATCTCCTGAAAGGTAGGGCAGTTGGACCAAGGACCAGACCACTTAGTTAGGTCTTCACGCTTCTCACGTGTTCCTTGGCAGTTCTTCCTTGGGTCTAGCTGATCCAGCCCAAAGAAGAACCTTGGCCCAGCGCTAGGGGCTCACTATAAATACCCTTTTTCACTAAAGTGTCAAGTATTCTGATTCCACTCTTCTAACTTACCTATTTACTGTACCTATATTAGCTTTGGCATCAGAGCGCCTTGCATGTACACCCTCTCCATTCCATCCATTTGCTGTTTGCACCTAATTGCTGGAAGGCCCTCCTGATCAGGTAAGATCAGTGGCACCGTCTGTGGGAACTAGTTGTCCCCTTCTTCCACAGCAGAAGATCAAAGCTCAAACTACCATATCCTTCCAGTATGGCCGGAGAACAGTCCAACGACTGTAACCGTCCCCTCGTTGACTACACGATGGAGGATAATCTGAATTACCATGAAGCTAACGCCCGAGACGGGCATCCCTCCACCCCGTCTCCTGAACCCGAGAACAATGGGAACCAACCTCAGACTCAGAACCCGCCGGTCACCACGTTCCAGCCCATCCCCGTGCCCGTCGAGGGGGACGTCACCATGATTGTTATGGTGAACGCCCTCAATCAGGTCAGTTCCATGCTCTACCAGCAGCACGAAAGAATCATGGCCTTGGAGGCTGACCGACAGGAGAACCGACCTCAGCAAGAACGAAGGATGCTGCAACGTCCAGAAGCCGTGAGGAAACGGGGACGCTCCCCTCCGCGTCGAGGACGGCGATCCCCCGAACCCAACAAAAGTAGGTCGAGGGTGCACCGTGAGACTGACCGGTCGGGGGCCTTTCCGAGACACGACCAGAGCCCTGGTAATGATGAACTCTCCTCATTGAGGAGCGACGAGGAAGACCCATATTACCCCCTCTCACGGGCAATAATGGAGGCTCCAATCCCCAAGGGTATGGAGAAGCCCCCGAATCTGGTCATTTACGATGGGACCACTGACCCCGACGATCACGTCGACAACATTAATGCAATGCTCAACTATCGCAACGACATCACTGGGCATCTCAAGTGCAGGTTGTTCTCAACAACTCTCAGGAAAGGAGCCATGGCCTGGTACAAAAGTCTGGCCCCAGAGTCTATCACATCCTGGAGGGTCATGAAATCCATGTTCACGAGGCATTTTACAGCCTCCCGACGCCATCCCAAGACTGAGGCGACCCTCGAAGCCATAGTGCAAAGGAAGAATGAAACATTGCGCTCATATATCGAGCGGTTCAACCAAGAGGCTGTCAAGGTGGACACTACAGAACACATGAAGAAATACCTCCTCGAGAGAGGACTCCTTCCCGGAAGTGAACTTAGTAGGGAAGTTGGGATAGAGCCTCCCCGTACCATGAACAACCTCCTGCACAAAGCCCAAGCTTACATTAGATATGAGGAAAAACAGGTCGCCCACAACGCTCGCAGAAGTCGCAACACCGGGGAGACCGACCATCCCAAGCGTGAGGACCCCAACGTTCCCCGTCGCAATGGAGATAGGCGAAGGGAGGAGAAGCCCTGCGAGCCTCGCAAAGGAATAGGACCTGTGGGACGATATAGCGAGTATACATTGCGGAAGGCTCCCTGCAAACGCATCCTCGCCGAATGCATCAACTCCGACTTCAAACAGGGCAGGGTGAGGTTTCCCAAACCTTCTGCGCCCAAGACCCACACGGACAAATCCTAATACTGCAGGTTTCACATAAGCCATGGGCACGTGACTGAAGACTGCGTCCACCTGAAGGACGCGATAGAGATCTTAATCTAAGAGGGCTATCTCAAATAGTACACTAAGAAGAACGAAACTCCCATGCACGAAGAGCAAGAAAAGAATAGGCCCCGCGAGGACACACCGCCCGACGACTCTTTTGATCAAGTGGCCATGTGCATATCACGCCCGGAGGACTTCATCCTCCCTGACCCATCATCAGAAGGGCGAATCACTGCCCTTAGTCCCTGGGAAGACTTCCCAACCGCTCTTGCCATATCAGGGGGAGGGATGAATAGCGAAAACGCTTCCCTTTCAGTAAAACGCAAGTTCGACAAACTCGTGCTGACTGCGCCCGAGCAAAAAGCGACATTGACAAAGTACCGAGGCATTTCCAATCTGATATCTTTTTTCCTAGAGGAGCTTCCGGGCGGTTCCCCCAACTCGGGCATCCCGATACTGATAAGAGCCAAGATGGCACACTTTGACGTTCGACGCATCCTAGTCGACCATGGCAGTTCGGTGGACATCATGTACGTCCACCTATTCAAGACCCTAAAATTGGACAAGACCAACCTATCTCCATACGTCAGATCCGACCTCCAAGGGTTCAATGGGGCCACAACAAAGTCGTGGGGTTACGTTGAGCTCCTCGTCACCTTCGGATAGCAAGAAACGGCCAGAGAAGTCAAGATCCAGTTCCTGGTAATAGAGTGTCCCTTCCTCTACAACTGCATCCTCGGTCGCCCAACCCTGGATGAATTGACGGCGGTCCCGTCCACCGTTCTCCTGAAGATGAAATACTACACCAAATTGGGTCGCGTGGTCATAATCCACGGCGATATCGAGGCCGCTCGAAGATGTTACGATGTTGCAGTAAAAGGACAGGCCACAATCAACACCAAGAACAACAAGAAACCCAGGGTCGAAGAGCCTCCCCCCCCAAGGAATCTACACCATCGATCTCGACTGCCGCATCGGCAAGGACGATGCTGAAGACCAGGGACCCATCGAGGGGCAAGCCCCCACGCACCCATTTCGCCCGGTCCCGGACAGAGAGTTTGAGCTCGTCCCACTGGGCGACGACCCCGACAGAGCAGTGAAGATAGGTATGGGCCTACCCGATGAAACGAGGAAGCAACTCGCGATTTGCCTCAAGGAGAACGCTGACCTTTTCGCATGAAACACTGCGGAGATGCCCGGCCTCGACCCTGAGGTCGCCTGTCACCAGTTAGCTTTAGACCGGGCGGTTAAGCCTGTATCACAGCGTAGGCGCAAACAGTCTCCCGAAAAAGCGGAGGCTGCCGAGCGAGCTGTAAAAGACCTCTTAGAGGCAAATTTTATTTATGAAGCCCAGTACATAACATGGCTCTCTAATGCAGTCCTCGTTAAGAAAAATAATGGAAAATAACGTATGTGTGTTAATTATACCGATCTTAATAGGGCTTATCCCAAATATGCTTTTCCTCACCCTAACATAGATAAACTGGTCGACAATTCTGCAGGTTTCAAGCTCTTGTCCTTCATGGACGCATATAGTGGTTACAACCAAATCCCTATGTCGGACACGAACAAGAGACATACGGTGTTCATGACCCCGACGGGAAATTACTATTACAACGTAATTCCCTCCGGGCTAAAGAATGTCGGAGCCACATACCAACGCATGATGAACAAAATCTTCCAAGGAGAAATCGGGGACATGCTCGAAGTATACATGGACGACATGATCGTCAAATCACACGAGGAGATCAACCATGCCCGACACCTCCGCAAGGTTTTCGAGCAGGCGAGGCAATGCAAAATGAGGTTTAACCCTGAAAATTGCACGTTCGGTGTCTGGGCAGGAAAGTTCCTAGGCTTCTATCTCACCGAGCGGGGGATCAAAGCCAACCCCCGACAAATATCGGGCGTTCTCGGAATTCTCGACCCCGAAGTGTAACACCCCAAATTTGCCCTCTTCATTTTTAGCATCATATCATATCATATTCATCATGAACATATCATTTTCTCAGCATCCTAGCATGGAAAGATGAGGCATCACATCCCTCATGTCCTAGCATCAAGCATATGGTCATCTGTGGAGGTCCTTGAAGCATTTCAAGCCATGAAAAGGGTCCCAATGGTTGTATACAAGTATTATGGTGAGTCTAGACTCCATTTACAAGATTAAATCCATTGGCAAAAGCTCAGAAGATTGCATGATCATTAGAGATCTCAGGACAGGGCAAAGCTCCTACACAAGGCACCTAAACTAGGGTTTGAGATTCAATCACCATAACTCCACAAATTTGGCCATTTCATTTGGTCAAAGTCTTATATATGTTAAGAGGAACCTAGGTGTCAATTGTCATGAGAAAATTCCATGTGGAAGTCAGAGAATGCCTCAGTTGCTTGCAGATGAAGTAAAAGTCAACTGTGCCCTTAAAAAGTCAACTGTCTGATTTCAAGGGTCTAACCCAAATTTTTTGGCCAAGATGGGTCCTTACAATGTTATAAGAGGTTTGGAATGATCAAAGTTCAAGAATCATGGAGATTTGAAGGGTTTTGCAAAAATGGTACAAAGTTGGTTTTAAGGATTTTCCAAATTTGGCAACTTTTGCCCTAATTTTCAAATGGCCTTAACATGATCAAAAATTCTTCAAATGGACCAAAGTCAAACATGAAAGTTGGAGAGTAGGGGCTCCCATTTTCAAAAAGTACAAGTACATTTTCATAGGATTTGTGGTTTTTCCTCTAGGTCCTTCGAAAATCTCATGTATTTAGGGCAAAATTCACTTTTCCATGAATGCACCAAATGCAAAATGCTTCCAAACTTATTTGTATGACTTGGTTATGGTTCAAACTTGTTTCCATATTAAAATATATCACATTTGAACCAATTTTCTCCAAAGAAATCCTCATTTTCGTGCACTATGAGAAAATCACTCCAAACATGCAAAATTGGCCAAAACATGAGAAGTGTGTGATGCTTGGATCTAAAGGCCAGGACTGATTGGATTTGAATCAAGGGTGGTAAATTCATTGCACATGTGCTGAGAGGCCCAAGGAAGCATGATCATTGCATGCTTATCTCACATGTTGCAAAAATTGCAAATTCACACAAATCACATGACCTACTCGTGCATTTCATCTCATTCTTTCAGCAAGGGTTTGTGATCTCATACAAAAAGCAATTAGGGTTTTAGCAAGCCAGTTCTCTCTCTCATTCTCTCATTTCCAACTTTGTGCACCATTTGAATTTTCACACAAATCTCTTCATTCTCTCACATTCTTCACAAATCTCTTCCACATTCTTGATCAGTGAGTGATATAGATCAAGATTCTACCATTCATTTGAGCTTAAGGCACAAGAATAGAAAGGTGACATTGAGAAGCAACTTACTTTGAAGCTTCAGATCCAGGTCCCATTAAGCTTCCTCTTGCATTTATTTTGCAAGAGGAGATCACAAGAGCTAGATCTGCAGTTTTGGAGGCATTTCTTGGTGGTTTTGAAGGATCTACAACTCAGGTATGCTCTGATATCTTTGGATCTGGAAATGAAATTGTATGTGTGATTCTTAATCCTTATGTCATGCTGATCATGTTGCACTCTTTAGATTTGAAAATGATGCATTGTAGAGAAAGTTATTTGGATTTCAAGTTTCATGGTCATACTTTATTTTGTTCGATCCCTTGGTTTCTTTGACTTTTAGGAGTTTTTGATCCCATATTTGGACTCAGGGCATGTGATTTATTCAATCTGGACGTTTTTGTGTATTTATATTGATGTTTAAGTTGCTGTCATGAATTCCGGTGTCGGAGCCCTAGCTCCGGTCACCGGAAACTGGGAAATGCTTTAGGGTTTGTGTAATGAAGAAGACGAAGCCGCATCCATTGGATCTGCCCAACCAACGTCCCAGATGCTGCTACCTAGCCCTCACGGCACCCTCTCCCTCACGTGGAAATGTTATTTCATTTTAATTCATGGTATAGCGCGTACCACCACAACAAATGTGTTCTCTCCACTCACCATCCAGCATAAGGCCACGTCAATTAATGAGTGGTTCTTGGCATGCGTCTGATCAATCCAGTGGTTCTCTTATTTTCCAGCTTTTATTCACAAAAATACCACCATAAGACTTGTGTTTTGCGCAGCTAATGGGCCCAGTCAGTGATATTTGCACCCCCCAGTGTTCTCATCCCAAACAAATCCAACGTAGAACCTTACTTGTGACACTCCCTTCCATTTTCTTTTAATTTCTTTTTCTTATTTTATTTTTCTTTTATTCAGTTTAGTTTCTATTTTATTAAAATACTTCCTTTCATAAAAAAAATCCCAAAAATATCATGAGTCTTATTTGAAGTCTCTTTTATTTTTCCATATTTTTATTTTCTTTTTTTTTTCCATTTCCACGTGTCATTATTAAATCTTTTTTTCACTTAACTTCTTTTTAAGTTCTTTTTGAGTGCACTGCCTTGTCAAATTTCCACACACTTCAATTTTTGAATTTTGATCCCATTCTTTTTGCTCTGGATTCTTAAGACATTGTATTTCCCATGTGATTTTTCTCTGGATTTTTAGAATTTTATTTCTTGAGTCTTAGTCCTTTGACTTGTGATGGAAGTTTGTAACCCTAGCTTGTGTTCTTGCCTCCCTTTGACCTAGTTTGCTTCTGAATTCTATCCAATCCTTTTGGCCCATTGATATACCATGTTTGATGATCATTTGACTTGAGTTGTGGAATTTTTAGATGCTTGGTTTATTTAATGTGAATTTTATCTTGAACCTTGTCCCATTTTGCTTCTTTTGCTTCTTTAGGTCTCATATAAGCCAAGAAGGGCACTTGTGCCAACTTCTTCTTCTCATTTGGGGTTCTTTTGGGGTGTGGGTACCCTCCTGGTCCTAGCTTAGGGTTTGAGTCTTAGGAATTTTTTGTGTCTTGCTTCTTTTAAGTCATTTCATTTCTTAAGTGTTTCCATCTCACTTCTTTACTTCTTTCACTCTCATTTGGTGATTGTTTGGTATTGTGGTTCCTCTCTCTTCATCTTGTTGGCTTCTTAATCCCTTCTTCATCTTATTTTGGTTCTGGTTGTGTGCATTGTATCCATGTTTATGCATCTTTGCTTTGCATCCTCCTTAAGTGTACATAAGTTTTCATATGTGTTCATGTTGCATCATTTGACTTATAAGCCTCATGTCTCATTCTTTTGAGTTGCATTTCCATTGTGCATTTGTTCATATTATTTCATTTCTGTTTGTGTAATGTTGACATGTTATCTTGTTTATTTTGTTTCATTTGTATGCATGATACTAACCTTGCAGGGGCTATTGTAAGTGTGAGGTGTGGGAATTGAGTTCCACATCTCCAAATCTTTTCTCTTATTTGTTTATTGAGCTAACTATTTTGTTGTTGGGCTTAGGCCTTTCTCATCCCTTCTTCTATCCTCTTCTTCTCTTCTTTCTTCCTTCTTTATTAGGATAGAAACCTCACTAACCCTTAGGACATCCATGCATGTTAACACTTAGGATTATTTAGTCCCCCTTTAGAATTTTTCCTTTGTGATCTTTTGGTTCTTCTTCTCTTCTCATCTCATAACTCTTAAAAAGCATCTTAATAAGTTTGAAGTGATGTCTTGATCCATAGCCTTATCCCATGAGGTATGCTTGTAGTCTTCCCATCTTGGGATAGTACAAGTTTACCTTGTGATGCACAAGTCTGATCAAGGTATCTTCTTCATAAAAGAAAAGCATAAAAAACACATCTTCATCTGTAAATAACCAAAAACACTTAATAATTCAACAAGTTAGTGAGTTTAGGCCCTAATCTTTGGATTCAAGTTTTGGGGATCTTCTCCTTACTTGAGTGTCTTGTTCTATTATTCCATCTTGGAATGTAGTGACAAGTGCACATTCCATGGAAGAGAGCTTGAGTTTATTTCCTTGTGACACACTTATAAATGCTTCATAAAAAAACACAAACAAACAATAAGCGTCTTTCCTTCGGGAAATCTTTTCTCATCTCCTTCGCTCCGTACGCGAACTTGCTCCTATTTGTCACTTTGCAAGACGGTTACGCACTCGTCGTCCGAGTCTGCAACACCTGAGCAATGGCATAGACAGTTCAAGCATGAATGCACAAGCAATTCCTTGCCACCCATAGTTAGGGAAACTACGGCATCTCTGATCCTCATTATCCCGATGAGGTACGTAGGCAGCGGGGTAGGGCCCGTTCGAGCACAATCTTTATTTTCCCTACATTTTTCTCTTTGTTTTTCTTTTCATTTCTTTTCTCAGTTTCTTTTCCAGTTCATTTTCTTTTCTTTGCAACAGCTTTCATACCCTCACCCTTTGAAATAGTCTCTTTTGCAAGCGTGGATCCCGTCGGGTACGGCAAATGATCTGGGTGCTAATACCTTCCCAAGTTGTAACCGACTCCCGAACTCAGTCTCTTTGGTTCGTAGGACCTGTGTCCTTCCTTTTTCTTTTCTTCTGGTTTGTGCAACATTACCATTCCTTTTCTTCGGGATAAAAATGCCTGGCTGGCGACTCTATTCTTCTTTCCGCGCCACTTTCGCGTTTGTACCAGGATGGAAATCCGGGGAGCGACAGCTGGCGACTCTGCTGGGGACTGCACACCAGAGATCTCTGGTTCCCCTGTGAGTCTCTCCTAGTGCTTGTTTGTTTTTGTTTCATTGGGTGATGTTTGTTTGCGGTGGCTTGTTGTATTGTTGTTTGTTTACAGTTTTATTTACAGCTTTATTTACAGTTTTCAGTCTTTATTTTATGCATCATGTATATATACTGGACTGTCTGGACTGGTTTCTGTTTGGTGGGATGGGTGTTACTTGTTCTTGAGAGATGAGCTCATTACCACGGCTCGAGAGCACCTTAGGACTTAGAGTGGTTCCGCTTTGGCCTCATGAGATCTTGTCATGGGGGTAGTAGTGAGTTCCACACCCAGGTTGCGATTGTCTTGGGAATGTCTTGATTTGGGGATCTTCCTCTCTCATTACATAACCTTGACAGTTATGTGCAGCTGGGGACCGATTATTGAGAACCTTGTGGAAACATCTCTCTTTAGTGATGACAGTGGCAACCCACATTTTGTGACAAACTCATTCGCATCCGAGGGCCCACCTGGGGATCACATAGGATGACCTTGTGTTCTGGACTCAGCTGAGGCCTCCCTGCGTAGTATATAATGACAAACCGATTCCCTGATTTGGTCATGAGCCATTTCTCGGAGATGGTGACAGTATTATTGCTATTCGGCTTTGAGAGTCCGTGATGTCTGACCCGGACCCTATTACCAGTGAGATTGGGAAGGGGTTTACAGGTGTGCAGGAACCCTTGGCCTCAACATACACTCATTATTCAATGGTTCTTTTTATTATAAGTGGTCCTATGATTATGATTTTTGGTTCTATGGTTCTATGGTTCTGGAGTTCTGGTTTTCTTTTTCTGGTATTCTTGGTACTGTGGTTCTGAGATCTTCTATCAGAGAGTTGTGATTATCAGAGAGTGTGACTCAGAGGGGCCCTTGTGCTCAGTGATCTAATTCAGATGGTCCCAGTTGATCATATGCTTGCATTCCATTGCATTTGCATCATTCTTTGCATTAACTGTTTATGTTTCCCATTTTTCAGGTCATTGCTCATTGTCAGTTCCCAGTTCTGGTAATCTTATATCCATAGCAGAAGTCAGAAGAGTTCCAAGGAAAAAGAATGTGCACTATACTTTTGTTCAGCCTGAAGTTAGAAATGTTCAGAAGTTAGCAGGTCTGATGAATGACCAAGTCTTGGGAAATTTCTAGAAAAGATATGGCCAGATACTAAAGTTTGTGGACAAACCCACTGCTGACCAGAAAGACAGTTTGCATACCTTGTTGCAATTTTATGATCCTCTGCTGCGTTGCTTTGTTTTTCCAGGTTACATCTTAACTCCTACATTGGAGGAGATCTCCAGCATGCTGAATGTTCCAATCAGAGAGACATTGCCATTCTATGGGTCTGAGGTTGTGCTTAAAGAAGAAGACATATCCAAGGTTTGTAGGTTGCCAGCTGCTACAGTCAAGAGGTCTCTAAATGAGAGTGAAGGCAAAGGACTACCTTGGAGTGTGATCATCCCAGAGGCAGAGAGATATGCTACAGAGGCTAAGTGGAATGACTTTGGTGCTTTGCTTGCACTGATGGTGTATGGATCCAGCTTGTTCCCTGGAGAGAAAGAGTTTTTCAGCTTAGAAGTGATTTCAATCTTTTCAAAAGGCAATCCAGTGCCTACTCTATTGGGTGACTTATACTACAGTGTTCATTACAGGAATGAGAAGGGTAGGGGTGGTCCAGTAGTCTGTTGTGCTCCTTTGTTTGCTGAGTGGTTTGCTAGACAACTGCCAAAATCAGGTGCCTTCAAGGAAATGAGGGATGAGTGGAGATGGTCCAGAAGACTGATGGGGTTAACTGCTGAAGATATTGCCTAGGGATATGACAAAGATCTGCTAGGTAAGGAGTTGCTGGTCAGTTGCGGGAGATTTGCTGGAGTACCTTTGCTGGGAAGGAAAGGTGTCATCAGTTATCATCCATCATTAGCTAGGAAACAGTTTGGTTATCCTTTGAAAGATCCTCCTCAGATGGAAGAGTTTGCTGAATCTTTGTACTTTCCTGCTGAAGGAAACAAGGAGTTAGTTCAACAAGCAGTCCAAGCCTGGGCTCACAGGATAAGGAAGGGTAAGAAAGACTTCGGCAGAGTTGATCCCAAGACGTATCCACTATATGCTGCATGGTTGCAAAGACATGTAGAAGCAGTTCTCATGCCTTTCTCAGTTGAGGCTCCACTTTATCCCAAAGAAGTTCCAAGTTAGAGTAGTACAGTCTCCCTTGAAGAGTACAAGAAGTTAGAAGCTCAGCTGCATGAAGTTAGAGTAGAGAATGTTGAAATGGTAAGCCTGTATCATCTTGCCAACAGGGCCAAGAATGAGGCAGAAAGAAAGTTGCTGAAAATCCAAGCCTCCTTGGAAGCCAAAGAGAAAGACTTTGCTGGTAGAGAAGCCCATTTCCACAGGTTGGGTCTAATGGAGGCTAAGAGAGAAGCTGAACGCAAAAAGACTTTGAAGACTCTCAAGGATGCTCGTCAATCCATTGTTTGGTTTCAAGGCCAAAGGGAAGAAGAGCAGAAGAAATTCAGAGAGAAAGAAGAGTTCTTTGAAGTGCAAATGGCTTTCAAGAAGGAAGAGGTGGAGCAAGTCCACACCATCCGGAGGGAAAAGACTCAACAGCTAGCACAAAGTCAGTTAGCCCTGGAGGAAGCAAGGAAAGAGATTGAAGAGCTCAAGCTGAGAGCGGGTGTCAAGAAGAGTAGAGCATAGGTGGCAGAGCCTGGGTCCTTAGCTTAGTTTATTTTTCAGACTACCTACAGGCTTGTTGTAGGAGTTTTGCTTTTATTTGCTTTGACTTGTATTCATGTACTGGCTTGTAACCCTTCAGGGAATATTTCTGGTTGTATTCTGACTTTTAGCCGGCAGTGGTTTGTCCATATACAGTATTAATGAGCAAGTTATCATTTTTGAATGTGCGAGACTCGTTTGTCTGATACTGCTAATGTCTGAACACTCATCAAAGAGAAAGTTTGCAAGTTAAATCCTGAAAGTGTTTGTCTGAGATTAGATACCATAACTGGGGCATGCAAATGCTTAAAACTTGGGAACATGAGCAGTTACATTGCATTGCATATAACCTGTTTGTTTGTTTTGCAGGTAGTGTCTCAGTTGCTAACGTGTTTTGTGTTCCAGGCACTATAGCTCCCAGAAAAGTCCGGGAACAACCAGTCGCACATAGATATCCAACAAAGATCAATAGAGAGAGAATCATGGACCAGATGCAAGCTGACTTAGCTGACCTGAGGCTAAGGATGGACAACTTTATGACTCTGATGGCAAGAATGGGTCAGAACCAAGAGCGTCTGCGGGAGATGATAGAAAATGGCCAACCCAGGAACAACACTGCTGCTGAGGGAAATAATCGTAACGGTGCGGGCGCACGTCAGGTTGAAGCTCCTGTAACACAGCCAGGGGTGACTATAATCAATGATGGGCTGAATAATATTCAAATGGATAACCAGGACGAACAGTTTACTCTGCTGGACGAAGCTGAGGGTCAAGGAGCTGAGATGAACAAGAGGTTTGAAGAAATGGCATAACAAATCAGAGCCATTCAATCCCAGAGCTCCTTGGGATTTGACATAACAGACTTAGGCTTGGTTCCTGGGGTCAGGATCCCATAGAAGTTCAAAGTTCCAACTTTTGAGAAATACAATGGCACTGCATGCCCGAAGACTCATCTTCAATCATTTGTTGGGAGAATTGCTGCTCACACGGATGATGAAAAACTCTGGATGTACTATTTTCAAGACAGCTTGGTTGGAGCTTCTCTGGAATGGTATATGAAGCTTAGCAGAGTCAATATCAAGAGCTGGAAAGACCTAGCAGAAGCTTTTGTGAGACAATATCAATATAATTTGGACATGGCTCCAAATCGCACGCAATTGCAGCACATGGCTCAGACTGCTAAGGAAGGTTCAAAGAGTATGCTCAGAGGTGGCGTCAGCTCGCTGCCAGAGTGCAACCACCGCTTCTAGAGAACGAAATGGCTGACATGTTTATGGGGACTTTGCAGGGTGTGTTTCTTGAAAGACTGGCGTCCAGTTCTGCCACCAAATTCAATGACATTGTTATTGCTGGAGAGAGGGTTGAGACCTTGTTGAAGATGGGGAAGATCCAAGATACAAGTGCTAGCAGCTCAAATGGAGCGAGGAAAGCTTTCAGTGGACCTCCTAGGAGAAGGGAGGGTGAGACAAATGTTGTATTTGGCCGAGGCCGGGGCCGTGGTTATAGAAGACCGTATGAGCATGTGGCAGCAGTCACAATTCCTTCTACTCTTGTGCAACAGATGCAACCTCCACAACATCATCAACAACAACAACAACCTCGTAACAACTATCAGCAGAGACCGTATCAGCCAAGGCAAACTCGCCCGGCTAATAGGGTGATTGAGGTCATCCCCATGACTTATGTTGCCTTGCTTCCAAGACTGCTGGATTTGAATCTGATTCAATTGAGAACTTTGGCACCACCACCTCCTGGAGAGCTTCCAATGGGTTATGATGTCAATGCACGATGTGCTTTCCACTCTGGAGCACCCGGGCACTCAACTGAGAAGTGCAAGGCACTCCATCACAAGGTTCAAGATCTTATAGACTCTAAAGCAATCAACTTTGCACCATGTCGCTCCCACCAAATGAGGCTAGGTCACATGGGGTACAGACGCGAACGGTCGGCGAAAAGAGAAAATGAAAAGAGTCGCCAGCTAGGCATTTTTATCCCGAAGGAAAGGAAATGCTGCATAAACCTAGGAAAAGATATGGATAAGACGGTTGCGAACCAGAGAAACTGAGAATGGGGGTTGGTTACAACCTGGGAAGGTATTAGCACCCAGATTGTCCGTCGTACTCGACGGGATCCATGCTTGAAAGATTTGTGTTTAAAGGGGTAGTGTCAGTGCTATTTTGTGTACCAAAGCTGAAAAAGAATGCCAGTGTCAGTACTAAAATAAAGTGAAGTGAAAAATGTGAAGTGTCAGTGCTGGAACAGGAGTGCAAAGGTCAAGACTATGAGGCTTTAAAGAATGATGCTGGAAGGAGGGGGAATATACAGAGACTTTTTTTCGATAACTGTTAAGTTATGCCTACGTATCCTCTTGTGCAATGAGGAAGTCAAAACACCGTAGTTCGACTCAAAGAGACTAAAAAGATAAATTGACTTGTGAACTGCTTACTTGTCTATGCTCAAGTGTATGACCTGTCTGACTCAGGTGCAAACTGTCTTGCATTAGACGGAAGAAGCAAGTTCTCGGTTATGAGTGAAGATGATGAGAAAAGAATCCCGAAGGAGACGATTATTGTTTGTTTTTGGTGTTTTCAATCTTTTATTGCTTTTGGATTTGTCATAAGTTAATGAGCTTAAGCCTAAACCAAGCGTTAGTAAGCTCATCACATCCTCCCTCTGATTAGGGGTAATGAGAATACCTTAAGTATGGAGTAAGCACCTCACACTTAGTCCCCATGATGTAGGATTAAGATCATTAACCTACTTGAATTTATTTAGATGTTTTTGGTGTTTTTGTTTAGTGTTAAGTAATGAGTTTAAGCCATAATCAAGGATTTAATGGACCCATTACACCATCCTAATAGAAGGATAATAGATGAGAACATTTAAGCTGAGGAAAGCTCCTCAACTTAATCCATGATTAGGGATTAACCTCATGACAAAACAAAGCCTTTATTAAAGTGGATTTTAGTTAATGGTAAGATTAAGAAGTGAATTTTATGATTTGTAAGACAACTTTAGGGGGACTTGTCCATTAACACTAGGGTTAGTCCTTCTTAACCAGTTAAGGAAGAATTAGAACCCTAATGCAAGGCCCAAGTTACAAGCTTGATGTCTTAGTGATTATTAGATGGATTGATTAAAGAGTTTAAACACATTAAGGGTTTAACACTTAAGATTAAAGTTATACACTCCATCCTAATAGAAGGATACAAGCATAAACTTAATCACAAAGCCTTAAAACCTTTAGGGTTTAGTCCTTGATTATGAGGTGAGAAGAGAAGACTCAATGATGACACAAAGGTAAAAGCTAAATGGGGGGACTAATCAAACCCTAATTGTTATCATGCTTAGTTGTTCCTAGGGTTAATGAGGCTTGCAAGAAGATCTTCAGATAAACCACCAGGAGGGAAGCAGATGAAAGGAGGAAGAAGCAGAGAGAAGCAAGACAACTTGCTTCACTTAAGAAGACAAGTTGCTTGAAGGAAGAAAGTGGGAAAGAGCATGAATGAGCAAGCTCACTCTAATACAAAGATAAAATGCAACAATGATGCATAAGAGAAATGAAAAGAGATTGTGAGAAATGAAGGCAAATTCACTTCTCAAAACAACTTACCACCTGAAAAGTTAGCAAAAGAAATGAAATGCAATGCAAATGAGATGAGATGTCATGATGCAAACCAAAGTCAGAAGCATAAACATGATGTTAATGATACTAAGAGATGAGGCAAACACATGTCAAGAGTTGAGAATGATCATACAAGCATGAAGATGCAAATGAAGCATGCTTTGAACCATGGAAGTTCATGAAAGTTTAAGAAATGGAATGAACATATAACATGGTAAATGAAAGATGAAATGATCAAGCATGATTCTAAGATGTCCTAAGATGTCTTATGAATCATGTGGGTGCACAAAATGTCATGGCAAGTTCTTAAATGCAAGCAAATGAGAGATGGATGCAAAGGAAGGCACAAATTAGGGTTTACATACAACATGCAAAGCAAAAATTCAAAACCAGAAGCAAATGACAAGATAAAAAATTGAAAATGGGATCAAAGGAACCCTAACCCTACACAAGTTCACTTCCCAAAGGAGGGGACCTAACTCTTAACCTAGTGAAAGTTATGAATTTTCTAAGTCAACTAGGGTTTCAAGGCACCTCAAAAGGAAAAATTCTCATTAAATTAAAAGTGAAAGATAAATTCAAATCAATTTTACCCTAGAAACTACATGCTATGAAGGATGCAATGCAAGAAGAACCATCATCAAACTCCTCATGGTTAGGCAGAATGAATTTTTCTAAGTTTGAACAAAAATATTGCCTTTAAATGAATTTAATTCCAATGAAAAAGGTCAAAATAGTTCAAGAACCAAAAAGAAATTTGTTTTGAGAGTTTGATAATGTTTCTAAATGTCTTAAAATGCAATGTGAATTTTTTGGTGATTTTTAAATACCTAAATGCATTTTTAATTAATTAATTTCCATTAACTAATTAAAAATAAACATTTAAATGATTTAAAAATGATTTTTAATGCAAAAAATAAAAATAAAAATATTTTGGGTTCTGAAAATTAATGAAATGTTTGAAAAAAAATTTCAGAATTTTTTAAAGTGTTTTGCTATTTTTAAAAATTCGTAGAAGTTAAATATAAAATAAATGAAATAAAAATGAAATTATGAGAAGTCAACAAATCTAATGGCTGGCATTCAAATGGTTTTGGAGGGAGTTGACCTGCGCGTATCTGGACGGTCTATATTTGAACTGACTCAATTAACTTAACCTTAATTAATTAATTTAATAAATCAGGATTAATGGCTAATGAGAGGATCCTGGCCCTAGGTTCACGCGCGGGAAGCAAGATCGCATGCTCCAGATTCAAACTTTGCCCTAATCACAAATTAAACCCTAATTACATTCAGGTCACCGGAGAAGAGCTCCGGTCGTCTTCTCCGGTGACATCCCTCCCTGAAAATTTCTATCTCTCTCCCTAAGCTATAAAAACATGCCAAAATCTCCAGAACTCTTCCTCTAACCTCAAATAACAAGAATCCATCATCAAAAACAATTTATTTTACTCATACAAGGAGAATCGAAGAAGATCAGATTTAGGGCAAAAATTTCAGAGCAACATAAAATGCTTGTCTCTGGCTCATTTTCAAAAACAAATACATCCCCATGATCAGGGCAACACATAGAACAATATTTTAACAAGAAATCAAAGTTCTGGAAAAATTGTTCATCATGTTACCTGAGATTGAGCTTTCGAATCCTGGGCTTTCTGACCTTCTGCCTTGTGCTTTTCCACTCTAATGAACTCCTTGAGGCTTCTGGTAAGCTTGGAATGAGTTTATATGGAGGATTTTGAAGCTTCCAGTTCAGGGGTGGTGAAAATCGTATTTCTGTTTGTGGTGGTCTTAGGCTGTTTTGATGGGTCAGGGATGATCAGTGAAGCATTTTGAGATAACTGGTGGAAGAAATTTGGAGGATGAATGGCTGAGTTATGGGATTCGATAGAAAATGCAAAATTGAGGATTTTTGTGAACTCTAGCAATGTTGTGGATTCAGGCTTGCTCCTTGTGTCTTTTGAGTCTCTTTTAGTCCACATATCAAGCTGTGATAGGGCAGAGAGTTGTTGGTGGCACAACTTGATTGGTATGGTCCATTTTGCCAAAAGTCAATGTGACTTGTCCTTTGAGGTATGGGTCATGACAGGCTGGTTTAGAGGCATGGCTTGGTTCAGCTGTGATCAAGGGGAACCATGGAAATGAATTTGAGGCCAATTTGCAAGTGGATCAAAGCTTATGTGTGGTTTTGCAATTTTGTGATCTTTTGGCCCTTTTGAAGTTTCTTAATGCACAAGTCATGAAACTTGGAGATTCTTTGGTGCATTCTGATTTTTAGGTCATGGTTTATGTTTGTGTAATGCATAGAAGTCCATTTGAAGTCACATTTTGCCTTGGCATGAGGTTTTGCAACTTTCCCTCTTTGGTACAAAAGTGAAAATTAAGTGATTTTTCCCAACTTTGACAAGCCATAACTTTTGATCCAAAATGAATTAGAATGAGTTCTTATACTTTTTGAAAATGGGAGGATCCATTCTACAACTTCCATGACCAAAGTTCTTTCATTTGAAGCATTTTTGAATCAAAAAGAGGAGGTTGAAAAACTTTCCCAAAATGACAAGTTTTCATTACAAGTCACTTTCCCAAAAAGGCAACTTTGCAAATGGCTTGAAATTTTCCAATTTTGTGAACTTCTAACACCTTCTATGATCAAATAAAGATCATATACATTCAAAATGATGGAGATCACCCTTTGGTTGGGTCATTGGGGGCCTCAGATGCCCTGATTTTCCACTGACTTGCTCAAGAAGTCATCCCTTGATCAGATGCCTTCCCCGTTGAATTTCTTCATGAAAATTGATATGCATGATCCTCATAACATATAGAGACCAATAGAAACAAGAATGAAAAATTTTTTTGGAGTTATGGCCTCTGAAACCAAAACCCTAATTTTAGGTCATCTGTGTAGTTAAACCTGGCTCTGCTTCCATGCCTTTCCCAGTTCTTGTGATTCTTTGACTTCTTTGACCTTGTGAGGATATAATATGATGCTTGAACATACATGGACCCCTTGAGATGATTGAAGACCTTTGGAGTGGCTCAAATGGCTCAGGGATGGCTCAGATCACAAACCCTAGATGCAGATGACTTTGAATCAATGCAGTGAAGCAAAAATGCAACATGAGATGATATGATTGAACTTATGCAAATGAAAAGATCACAAGCCATGGTGTGAAAGGGTGAGGGCAAATTTGGGGTGTTTACACACCACCGCCAAATGTTAATTCGAACCCTATTCCGAATCACGGAGGGGAAAGAATCAATGCTGTTGAGGGTGGTGACAAGTTGAGTCTTGTGCTGAGTATTGAAGAATTGAAGACTCCTTTGAGGGTAGTAAAAGAGAGACTGTTGAATGGTCAAGTGTTTCCTGGTTGCTGTTTTGATTGTGAAGACTGTCTGAATGCTGAGAATGGGTGTGAGAAGTTGAAGAGAGGATTGCAGAGTTTGATTGATGATGGATCCTTACAGTTCAACAAGGTTGGTGCTGAAGCTGATGATGTGTCAACAATTACCATTTTCTATGATGAAGCTGGCATTCCTGTCAGAAGAGAGCCTGTTACAATCTATGCTCCTGAGATTAGTCCTATGACTATCACCGTTCCTGGGCCTGTTCCATACACAGACGATAAAGCCATTCCCTGGCATTATGGCTCAGATGTATATGTAGCTGGACAAAAGATAGAGAGCAAATCTGTTGCTATTGACCCGACTGTAGAGAATGTCGGAGGAGTTGGATGCTTCACCAGAAGTGGTCGTTTATTTGCTCCCCCTGTGCTGAGAGGGGATCCTGAGGCTGAGGCTTCATCCAAAGCCAAAGGAAAGCAAGTTGTATCTGATGAATCAACTACTCCTGTTTCTGGGCAGGTACATTTGAAAAAGAGGTCGAGGAATTCATGTGTATTATCAAAAAGAGTGACTACAAGGTGGTCGATCAACTGAACCAGACACCTTCTAAGATATCCATCTTATCACTGCTGATGTGTTCTCCCACACACAGAGAGGCCTTATTGAAAGTGCTGCAAATGACCTATGTTCCTCAGGAAATCACTGTCAACCAACTTGAAGCTGTTGTAGGCAGTGTTAATGCAAGCCATGGCCTAGGCTTTACAGACAGAGACCTCGCGTCAGAGGGTAGAAACCACAACAAAGCACTACATATCACTATGGAGTGCAAGGGTGCTGTGTTTTCACACGTTCTTGTAGACACAGGCTCTTCCCTGAATGTGCTTCCAAAGAAGGCACTAATGAAGCTCAATGTTGATGGGATTTTCTTGAGACCAAGTGATCTGATTGTCAAAGCTTTTGATGGTTCGAGAAGATCGGTTTTTGGAGAAGTTGAGTTGCCCGTCAAAATAGGCTCTCAAGTTTTTAAAAGTGTTTTCTACGTCATGGACATCCAGCCTGCGTACAGCTGTTTGTTGGGACGCCCATGGATACATGCTGCTGGAGCTGTTACTTCAACCCTGCATCAGAAGCTCAAATATGTGGTGGACGGCCAGGTCATTATAGTCTACGGAGAGGAGGACATCTTCGTAAGCTACTTGTCAACGTTCAAGTATGTAGAGATGGATGGAGAGATCCATGAGACTTTATGTCAAGCCTTCGAAGCAGTCAACGTCAGCATCTTGACTCCTGTGGAGAAGAGCAGCGAGAAGGAAGGTACATCCATTCATTCCTACAAAGAAGCAAAAGAGGTTGTTCAATCAGGAAGTGCCCAAGGCTGGGGAAAGCTGTTGGAGCTAGAAAAGAAAGGTGATAAATTTGGCTTAGGGTATCAGCCTGGTAGATCTACTCCAAGTTGTAAAGCAATCACATTTACAAGCGCTGGATTGCTTGACCGCAATCAGATCTGTGTGACAAGCCAAGATGGGGTCAGTGACGGTGACTGGGACAACTGGATACATTCGTGTGCGCCCGACGAGGAGCTAACAAACTGGTCTGCTGAAGACATCATACAAGTCACTTGGCACTCAGAGTAATTATTTTGTTTCCTTTTATTAGCATACTACATTGTCAAATCCAGCATTCTGCCCAAGATGCTAGGATCCATTGTATTGGGCCACCATGTTTTGTACTGCATCTTATTTTGCTATGAAATAAAAGGACATTTTCAGACAAATTGTGTTCTCTTTCTTTGTTTTTTAAACTTTTCACAAAAAATATAAAAATGGCAATGTGTTTTCCTTTTTTGTTTTTTTGTGTTTGCGTCTCTTTTTCAAAATAAGCAGATTCTGAATAAGCACATCATCTGTGCAGTGTTGATCATCCGGATTCCATTGATAACGTTCCTGCTATGACTACGCATGACTGTGACAATCATGTCTACCAAGCTGATGAAGGGGTTGAGGAAGACTGTGACCTCCCTGAAGAATTGGTCAGATTGTTGAAACAAGAGGAACGGGTTATTCAGCCTCATCAAGAAGAGATTGAGATCATCAACATTAGCAGTGAAGATGTGAAGAAAGAGATCAAGATTGGGACCAGTCTGCAGGCCGATGCCAAGAAAGAGCTGATCATTATGCTGAGAGAGTATGTGGATATCTTTGCTTGGTCATATCAAGATATGTCAGGATTGGATACCGACATCGTTGTGCATAAGCTACCCTTGAGAGAGGATTGTCCTCCTGTGTAACAGAAATTGAGAAGAACTCGTCCTGACATGGCGATGAAGATCAAAGAGGAGGTTCAGAAGCAATGTGATGTCGGTTTCCTTGCTGTGACTAGTTACCCACCTTGGGTAGCTAATATTGTACCTGTACCAAAGAAGGACGGCAAGGTCCGGATGTGCGTTGACTACCGGGATCTGAATAGAGCAAGCCCAAAAGATGACTTTCCGTTGCCACACATTGACATGCTGGTAGACAATACTTCTCAATTCTCGGTATTTTCCTTCATGGATGGCTTCTCCGGATATAACCAAATTAAGATGGCGCCGGAAGACAGGGAGAAGACAACGTTCATTACCCCGTGGGGTACATTCTGCTATAAGGTCATGCCTTTTGGTTTGAAGAACGTCGGGGCAACTTATCAGCGGGCGATGGTCACATTGTTCCATGACATGATACACAAGGAGATTGAGTGTTATGTGGATGATATGATTGCTAAGTCCCGAGATGAAGAAGAGCATTTGGTCAACCTGAAGAAGCTGTCTGATAGACTGATCAAGTACAAGCTGAGGTTGAATCCGAACAAGTGCACTTTCGGAGTGCGTTCCGGGAAACTGCTGGGTTTCATTGTTAGTCAGAGAGGAATTGAGGTAGATCCTGCTAAAGTAAAAGCTATTCAAGATATGCCTGCACCGAAGACAGAAAAAGAAGTGCGCGGGTTTTTAGGGAGGTTGAACTACATTTCTCGGTTCATATCTCATCTAACGGCCACGTGCGAACCAATATTCAAGCTACAAGGAAAGAACAAACGGTCAGGTGGAACGATGACTGTCAAAGAGCTTTCGACAAAATAAAAGAATATTTGCAGGAGCCTCCAATTCTAATGCCTCCAGTGGAAGGAAGACCTTTAATCATGTACTTGACCGTGCTAGAAGGATCAATGGGGTGTGTTCTAGGCCAACATGACGAGTCTGGTCGAAAAGAGTACGTTATTTATTACCTTAGCAAAAAGTTTACCGACTGTGAATCCCAATACTCACTGCTCGAGAAAACTTGTTGCGCTTTGGTATGGGCTGCTCGCAGACTGAGGCAGTACATGTTGACTCATACCACACTGCTCATTTCCAAAATGGATCCTGTCAAGTACATCTTTGAGAAACCAGCGTTAACCAGAAGGGTTGTTAGGTGGAAGATGATTTTAACTAAATACGACATCCAGTACACTTCTCAGAAAGCCATCAAGGGAAGTGTATTGTCGGATTACCTTGCACAGCAACCTCTTGAAGATGATTATCAGCCAATGACGTTTGATTTCCCTGATGAGGACATCGTGTACCTCAAAGCAAATGATTATGAGGAACCACTTCCGGAGGAGGGGCCTGACCCTGAATCCAAATGGAAGTTGATGTTTGATGGGGCAGTCAATATCAATGGACGTGGAGTTGGTGCCGTTCTTATCACTCCTGAAGGTGTTCAGTTACCCTTCGCTGCCAGAATTACTTTTGGTTGCACCAACAATGAAGCGGAATACGAGGCATGCATAATGGGAATAAAGGAGGCAATTAATCTTCGGATTAAGAACCTCGATATATTCGGAGATTCAGCCCTCGTTATTAACTAAGTTACCGGCAAGTGGTATACGCATCAAGAGCATCTAATTCCATACAGGGATTATGCTAGAAAACTATTGACATTATTCACGACAGTTAAGCTTCAACACATACCACGTGATGAAAATCAGTTTGCCGACGCATTGGCCACTCTTTCTTCGTCTATCAAAGTCTTGTGTTGGAACTATGTGCCCAGAATTGACATATCCAGGCTTGACGCTCCAGCTCATGCTTTCTCTGTAGACGCCGTGTCTGACGAGAAACCTTGGTACTTTGATATCAAGCTATTCCTGGAAAAGCAAGAATACCCATGCTGGGGCATCTTCCAATGACAAGAAGACCTTGAGGCGACTTGCTGCTAGCTTCTTCTTGAACACTGATGGGGTTTTGTACAAGAGAAACTTTGAAATGGTCTTGCTCAGATGCGTGGATAGACACGAAGCAACCCTGTTAATGCAGGAAGTCCACGAAGGATCTTTCGGTACCCATGCATGAGGGCATGCTATGGCTAAGAAGTTGCTGAGATCAGGGTATTACTGGATGACAATGGATGCAGACTGTTATTCATTCGCTCATAAGTGCCACAAGTGCCAAATATATGCAGACAAAGTGCATGTTCCTCCAAGCCCGCTCAACGTCATGTCATCTCCTTGGCCCTTTTCCATGTGGGGCATTGACATGATCGGGAAGATAGAGCCTACTGCTTCAAATGGTCATCGCTTCATCTTGGTCGCGATTGATTGCTTCACCAAATGGGTTGAATCAGCATCTTATGCCAACGTCACTCGTCAAGTGGTGGCAAGATTTCTGAAAAGAGATATCATATGCAGATACGGAGTGCCCGAAAGGATCATTACTGACAATGGTTCTAATCTCAACAACAAGATGATGGCAGACTTGTGCCGGGACTTCAAGATACAGTATTAAAATTCTTCTCCTTACCGACCAAAGATGAATGGCGCAGTAGAGGCAGCTAACAAGAATATCAAGAAGATTGTGCAGAAAATGGTTGTCACCTACAAAGATTGGCATGAGATGTTACCATTTGCATTGCATGGGTACCGTACGTCAGTCAGGACGTCAACAGGGGCAACTCCCTTTTCTCTGGTGTATGGTATGGAAGCAGTCCTGCCTGTTGAAGTATAGATTCCTTCATTGCGTGTGATGATGGATGTTAAGCTGGATGAGGCTGAATGGGTGCGTGCTCGTTATAATCAGCTATGTCTAATTGAGGAAAAGAGATTAGCGGCTATCTGTCATGTTCAGCTTTATCAGAGGAGAATGAAGCGTGCATTCGACTAACGAGTACGTACTCGGGAGTATCAAGTGGGAGAGCTTGTATTGAAGAGGATCGTTCCTCCAGGTTCAGATCATAGGGGCAAGTGGACCCCAAACTACGAAGGACCATTCATAGTGAAGAAAGTCTTTTCAGGAGGAGCACTGATGCTCACCACTATGGATGGAGATGACTTCCAATCCCCTGTTAACTCGGACGTAGTTAAAAATACTTCGCATAAAGAGACCCGTTGGACACAAAAACATAATTATAGTCCAGACAAAAAAAAGGGCATCCCGGCGAGCTAAAAACAGAATAAAAAGTTCGGGCAAAAGTTAGGGAAAATAAATAAAAAAAATGTACACCCGCTGAGTTGAAAAGCCACATTGGACAGCTCAGGCAAAAAAGGGTACCCCGGTGGATCGAAAACCCGAAAGGGCGATCCACGTAAAACAAGGGAATAAGCGAACAACTGCGATCCGAGTAATCTGAACCACATCATCGTTTCGTACAACTTGACAATATCAGAAGGATAGGAATCAGTCCCCTCATCCTCTCAAAAAGCAAAGGCAAGAATGGAGAGTTTTGAAGACATACTGGTCATAGCAGAAATGGAACTCCTTGGAATGCCGTGTCCATTGCCATTTGGATAGTTTCTTTTCTCAATTTTATGGTGGCTACCTCTTTCCAGGTGGTTACTTCCTGATGTAAAATTTTGCCTATTCAGAGACCTTTCAATAAAAAGAATATTCAGTCAAAAAAGTCGTGTGTGTTTATTTTTGTTTGCAAAATGTCCTGAATTTTTGGCAAAAATAGCATTGCATTAAAACATGGTGATAATTTGAAAGAAACTGACATGCAGGGAAACTGTAGCCCTCTTTGAGTGTCGGGTGACGATGGATGAACAGATCATACCATGCAAGTCCCCGGGGCACACTTGTGTTTTCTGTTGTTGCAGGTTGCAGGATGGTGTCACATTCTCTCAAGCATTTTACTCTTTCCCAGTAGAGTATCTCCAGCAGGATTCTTCTCCAGCTAAGCCTTGGCAGCAACCCAAGCAATTTATTCTTCCCCCAGTGGAGTATGCCTAGCAGGTATCTGAAAGCCTGACATCCCCAAGCAGAATTCTATCCCCAGCAAGGGTCACAACCAGAGTTCAGAACCAGCATGTTCTCCCCATCCAGAACATTGTTGAAACATCTATCCAGCCAAGTCTGAGGATGACCTGTCCCCACAGAGTTCATATTGGATTTTCACTTCCGTTAGTGAAGTATTCCCCAGCCAAGTTACCATTCTGTTGGCCAATTGATGATGCATTCAGGTATTCATCACCTCAGTCAGAGCTAGGTGTCCAGACCTCCTGACTTGTGTTCCCCTGCAGAGTTGTAACTCTTGTGGCCAATCAGGAATTTGTTTATTGCTCATCTGCAATCTCCAGCACTCGGCTGTGCTCCAGCCTTGTTTATTGCTTGTTTGCATTTCTCATCACTCGTATGTGTTCTTACTCTATTGATGCGCGTTTGAATTTTTTAACACTCGTCTGTGTTATCCCTGAGCAGAGTATTCCCCAACAGTGACATATTATTGATGCTCGTCTGCACTTCTCATCACTCGTCTGTGTTATCACTCCGTCTTGCTCGTTTGCTATCCCCAGCAGTAGTCCATGATTACCTTGATATTGCTCGTCTGCAATTTCTAGCACTCGTCTGTGTTTGGTATATGATTTCTGTTGTTGCCTGTCTGCACATTCCAATACTTGTCTGTGTTGGGTATCCATATGTGTTGCTTCTCCCCAGTGAAGTTGCCAACACTCGTCTGTGTTTGATATCTGATGTTTGTTGTAGCTCGTCTGCAACTTTCCAACACTCGTCTGTGTTGGATGATTGATAATCTTTGCTGTTTGCTCGTCTGCATTCTCCGACACTCGTATGTGTCTGCTTTTCATCCCCAGAGGTCGTCTGTGTTCTGAAGCTCGTCTGCTTTGCTTGGATACTCGTCTGTATCATTCCCAGCACTCGTCTGTGTTAGACTTACATCTGTATGTGAGGATTTGCTGTTTATCCTGTTACTATCACTTCTATTGCTACTTCAAATGCTCGTCTGTGTTTGAATTTTGGGTATTCGTCTATACCAGTGGCTGATACTCGTCTGTATCATTGCCTGAAGCGCTCGTCTGTGTTTCTCAGATCATCGTCTGATACTCGTCTGTATCATTGACTTATGGCACTCGTCTGTGTTATCTTAATGATCATCCAATACTCGTCTTTATTGAAGAGGTTTAAAATCCTGACAGTGGGAATTAATGTCAAAATGATTACCGGTCCTAGCGTAACAGGTAAATTCGAAGGAGGCTCGTCTGTCTCAAGCACCAATTATGGTTGCTGCACCTAGCGTAACAGGTTTTCTCGAAGATGACTTGTCTGTCTTATACCATATATCCACGGATAATATATGAAGAAGGTTCGTCTACCTTGCTTATGCATGTATATCCCACTGACTTTAAGTGCATTCCCAGTCCTGGCGTAACAGGTATATCCGAAGGAGATTCGTCTATCTCAGGTCATATGTTCTTGCAGTGTTTGAGGACTCGTCTGTCCAGCTCCTGGCGTCACAGGATTGTTTGAAGAAGACTCGTCTGTCTTAGTATTCTTATTCCAGATATCAGTCTCAACTAGGAAGAAGCTCGTCTGCTTTTTCCCCCCCTTCATATCCCCAGAGCGTCATTTGGTTGGGTTTATTTCCCAGTTTTGCATTCATCGTCAGAGTGCAAATTTATGGTTTTCTTGGTATTCAATCACAGTTTATCCTGAATGGTCAATAGCTCGTGCTACCGTCCTTTTCAGATTAACTGATGATTGAATAGGGGCAGCTGTAATACCCCAAATTTTCCCTCTTCATTTTGAGCATCATATCATATCATATTCGTCATGAACATATCATTTTCTCATCATCCTAGCATGGAAAGATGAGGCATCACATCCCTCATGTCCTAGCATCAAGCATATGGTCATCTGTGGAGGTCCTTGAAGCATTTCAAGCCATGACAAGGGTCCCAATGGTTATATACAAGTATTATGGTGATTCTACACTCCATTTACAAGATTAAGTCCATTGGCAAAAGCTCAGAAGATTGCATGATCATCAGAGATCTCAGGACAGGGCAAAGCTCATACACAAGGCACCTAAACTAGGGTTTGAGATTAAATCACCATAACTCCACAAATTTGGCCATTTCATTTGGGCAAAGTCTTCTATATGTTAAGAGGGACCTAGGTGTCAATTGTCATGAGAAAATTCCATGTGGAAGTCAGAGAATGCCTCAGTTGCTTGCAGATGAAGTAAAAGTCAACTGTGCCCTTAAAAAGTCAGCTGTCTGATTTCAAGGGGTCTAACCCAATTTTTTTGGCCAAGAGGGGTCCTTACAATGTTATAAGTGGTTTGGAATGATCAAAGTTCGAGAATCATGGAGATTTGAAGGGTTTTGCAAAAATGGTACAAAGTTGGTTTTAAGGATTTTCCAAATTTGGCAACTTTTGCCATAAATTTCAAATGGTCTTAACATGATCAAAAATTCTTCAAATGGACCAAAGTCAAACATGAAAGTTGGAGAGTAGGGGATCCCATTTTCAAAAAGTACAAGTACATTTTCATAGGATTTGTGGTTTTTCCTCTAGGTCCTTCGAAAATCTCATGTATTTAAGGCAAAATTCACTTTTCCATGAATGCACCAAATGCAAAATGCTTCCAAACTTATTTGTATGACTTGGTTCAGGTTCAAACTTGTTTCCATATTAAAATACATCACATTTGAACCAATTTGCTCCAAAGAAATCCTCATTTTCGTGCACTATGAGAAAATCACTCCAAACATGCAAAATTGGCCAAAACATGAGAAGTGTGTGATGCTTGGATCTAAAGGTCAGGATTGATTGGATTTGAATCAAGGGTGGTAAATGCATTTCACATGTGCTGAGAGGCCTAAGTAAGCATGAGCATTGCATGCTTATCTCACATGTTTCAAAAATTGCAAATTCACACAAATCACATGACCTACTCGTGCATTTCATCTCATTCTTTCAGCAAGGGTTTGTGATCTCATACATAAAGCAATTAGGGTTTTAGCAAGCCAGACCTCTCTCTCATTCTCTCATTTCCAACTTTGTGCACCATTTGCATTTTCACACAAATCTCTTCATTCTCTCATATTCTTCACAAATCTCTTCCACATTCTTGATCAGTGAGTGATATAGATCAAGATTCTACCATTCATTTGAGCTTAAGGCACAATAATAGAAAGGTGCCATTGAGAAGTAACTTACTTTGAAGCTTCAGATCCAGGTCCCATTAAGCTTCCTCTTGCATTTATTTTGCAAGAGGAGATCACAAGAGCTAGATCTGCAGTTTTGGAGGCATTTCTTGGTGGTTTTGAAGGATCTACAACTCAGGTATGCTCTGATATCTTTGGATCTAGAAATGAAATTGTATGTGTGATTCTTAATCCTTGTGTCATGTTGATCATGCTGCACTCTTTAGAATTGAAAATGATGCATTGTAGAGAAAGTTATCTGGATTTCAAGTTTCATGGTCATACTTTATTTTGTTCGATCCCTTGGATTCTTTGACTTTTAGGAGTTTTTGATCCCATATTTGGACTCAGGGCATGTGATTTATTCAATCTGGACGTTTTTGTGTATTTATATTGATGTTTAAGTTGCTGTCATAAATTCCGGTGCCGGAGCCCTAGCTCCGGTCACCGGAAACTGGGATATGCTTTAGGGTTTGTGTAATGAAGAAGACGAAGCCGCATCCGTTGGATCTGCCCAGCCAACATCCCAAATGCTGCCACCTAGCCCTCACAGCACCCTCTCCCTCACGTGGAAATGTTATTTCATTTTAATTCATGGTGTAGCGCGTACCACCACAACAATTGTGTTCTCTTCACTCACCATCCAGCATAAGGCCACGTCAATTAATGAGTGGTTCTTGGCATGCGTCTAATCAATCCAGTGGTTCTCTTATTTTCCAGCTTTTATTCACAAAAATACCACCATAAGACTTGTGTTCTGCACAGCTAATGGGCCCAGTCAGTGATATTTGCACCCCCCAGTGTTCTCAGCCCAAACAAATCCAACGTAGAACCTTACTTGTGACACCCCCTTCCATTTTCTTTTAATTTCTTTTTCTTATTTTATTTTTCTTTTATTCAGTTTAGTTTCTATTTTATTAAAATACTTCCTTTCATAAAAAAAATCCCAAATAAATCATGAGTCTTATTTGAAGTCTCTTTTATTTTTTCATATTTTTATTTTCTTTTTTTTCCATTTCCACGTGTCATTATTAAATATTTTTTTCACTTAACTTCTTTTTAAGTTCTTTTTGAGTGCACTGCCTTGTCAAATTTCCACACATTTCAATATTTTGAATTTTGATCCCATTCTTTTTTCTCTGGATTCTTAAGACATTTTACTTTCCATGTGATTTTTCTCTGGATTTTTAGAATTTTATTTCTTGAGTCTTAGTCCTTTGACTTGTGATGGAAGTTTGTAACCCTAGCTTGTGTTCTTGCGTCCCTTTGACCTAGTTTGCTTCTGAATTATTTCCAATCCATTTGGCCTATTGATATACCATGTTTGATGATCATTTGACTTGAGTTGTGGAATTTTTAGATGCTTGGTTTATTTAATGTGAATTTTATCTTGAACCTTGTCCCATTTTGCTTTTTTTGCTTCTTTAGGTCCCATATAAGCCAAGAAGGGCACTTGTGCCAACTTCTTCTTCTCTTTTGGGGTTCTTTTGGGGTGTGGGTACCCTCCTGATCCTATCTTAGGGTTTGAGTCTTAGGAATTTTTTGTGTCTTGCTTCTTTTAAGTCATTTCATTTCTTAAGTGTTTCCATCTCACTTCTTTACTTCTTTCACTCTCATTTGGTGATTGTTTGGTATTGTGGTTCCTCTCTCTTCATCTTGTTGGCTTCTTAAGCCCTTATTAATCTTATTTTGGTTCTGGTTGTGTGCATTGTATCCATGTTTATGCATCTTTGCTTTGCATCCTCCTTAAGTGTACATAAGTTTTCATATGTGTTCATGTTGCATCATTTTGACTTATAAGCCTCATGTCTCATTCTTTTGAGTTGCATTTGCATTGTGCATTTGTTCATATCATTTAATTTCTGTTTGTGTGATGTTGACATGTTATCTTGTTTATTTTGTTTCATTTGTATGCATGATACTAACCTTGCAGGGGCTATGGTAAGTGTGAGGTGTGGGAATTGAGTTCCACATCTCCAAATCTTTTCTCTTATTTGTTTATTGAGCTAACTCTTTTTTTGTTGGGCTTAGGCCTTTCTCATCCCTTCTTCTATCCTCTTCTTCTCTTCTTTCTTCCTTCTTCATTAGGATAGAAACCTCACTAACCCTTAGGACATCCATGCATGTTAACACTTAGGATTATTTAGTCCCCCTTTAGAATTTTTCCTTTGTGATCTTTTGGTTCTTCTTCTCTTCTCATCTCATAACTCTTAAAAAGCATCTTAATAAGTTTGAAGTGATGTCTTGATCCATAGCCTTATCCCATGAGGTATGCTTGTAGTCTTCCCATCTTGGGATAGTACAAGTTTACCTTGTGATGCACAAGTCTGATCAAGGTATCTTCTTCATAAAAGAAAAGCATAAACAACACTTCTTCATCTGTAAATAACCAAAAACACTTAATAATTCAACAAGTTAGTGAGCTTAGGCCCTAATCTTTGGATTCAAGTTTTGGGGATCTTCTCCTTACTTGAGTGTGCTTGTTCTATTATTCCATCTTGGAATGTAGTGACAAGTGCACATTCCAATGAAGAGAGCTTGAGTTCATTTCCTTATGACACACTTATAAAAGCTTCATAAAAAAACACAAACAAACAATAAGCGTCTTTCCTTCGGGAATTCTTTTCTCATCTCCTTCGCTCCGTACGCGAACTTGCTCCTATTTGTCACTTTGCAAGACGGTTACGCACTCGTCGTCCGAGTCTGCAACACCTGAGCAATAGCATAGGCAGTTCAAGCCTGAATGCACAAGTAATTTCCTTGCCACCCCTAGTTAGGGGAACTATGGCGTCTCTGATCCTCATTATCCCGATAAGGTACATAGGCAGCGGGGTAGGGCCCGTTCCAACACAATCTTTATTTTCCCTACATTTTTCTCTTTGTTTTCCTTTTCAGTTCTTTTCTCAGTTTCTTTTCCAGTTCATTTTCTTTTCTTTGCAACAGCTTTCATACCCTCACCCTTTGAAATAGTCTCTTTTGCAAGCGTGGATCCCGTCGGGTACGGCGGACGATCTGGGTGCTAATACCTTCCCAGGTTGTAACCGACTCCCGAACTCAGTCTCTTTGGTTCGTAGGACCTGTGTCCTTCCTCTTTCTTTTCTTCTGGTTTGTGCAGCATTACCATTCCCTTTCTTCAGGATAAAAATGCCTGGCTGGCGACTCTATTCTTCTTGTCGCGCCACTTTCGTGTTTGTACCAGGATGGAAATCCGGGACACGAAGTCAAAAAAATCCATTCAATCCCTCAACGGGGTGCTCGCCTCACTTTCCCGCTTCGTCGCCAAATCCGTCCAACACGCCTTACCTTTCTTCAAATCCTCCGATAAGAAGCCACCTTCGAGTGGACCGACGAATATGAACAGGCACTGCTCCATCTAAAGAAAGCACTCTCCGAGCCCTCGGTCCTGTCCCGGCCACTGGAAAGGGAAACCCTGTACCTATACTTTTCCGTGGAAAACGAGGCCGTTAGCGCCGCTCTCATCAGAGAAACCGACGAAGGGAAAAAGCCTATATACTTCACGAGCAAGGCACTCCAATACCCCGAGCTCAGATACCAACAAATCGAAAAGGTCGCATTAGCCCTTATTAATGCCGCGAGGAGACTACGTCACTACCTCCTCGCCCATACGATCAAAGTAAGAACCGATCAACCGATAAAACAGCTCCTCGGTCGACCAGATATGGCCGGCAGAATGCTGAAGTGGTTGCTGGAACTCTCTGAATTCGACATCCAATACGAGAACAGGAAAGCTCTAAACGCTCAGGCCCTGGCTGACTTCGTCGCAGAAATGACGCACAACCTGAAGCCAGCGGACGACGCACACAAATGGACGATCTTCGTAGACGGTGCCTCTAGCCCGGCGGGAAGCGGCGCAGGAATCATCCTCGAAAACAAGGACGAAATCCTGATCGAGGTCTCATTGGCATTAGCCTTCCCGACTTCCAACAACCAAGCCGAGTACGAAGCTTTCCTCGCAGGTCTAAGATTAACCGAAGACCTAGGGGCAAAGGAAGTAAAGATATCAATAGACTTTCAACTCGTAGCATCACAGGTACGAGGAGAATACCAAGCCAAGAATGACAACCTCATTGAATACTTAGCATTGGTTAGAGAAAGGCTCGAAAAATTCGAGAAGTGGGAGGTCCAACACGTGCCACGCAAACACAACACGCGGGCTGACGTCCTGTCAAAACTAGCGAGCACGAGGAAGAAGGGCGGAAACAAGTCAGTGATCTAGGAAATCCTTCCTCGACCGAGTACCAAACGGCCACCACCCCCGCTCGAGGTAAACGTGATTGGTGACGATCATTGCTGGATGACACCCATCTACAACTATCTCACGAAAGATGAACTCCCCGCAGACCCCAATGAGGCAGCCGCGACCAAGAGGAGGGTGTTCTCGTATGTCCTCCTTGGAGGAAAACTCTACCTAAGGGGATTCTCCATCCCGTTACTCAAATGTGTCGAGGAGGAAAAGGTCCCCGACATATTGGGGGAAATACATCAGGGAATCAACGCCCAGCATCCCGGCGGAAGGTCACTGGCGCGCAAGGCCCTACAAGCAGGCTACTATTGGCCGACGATGCAGCACGACTCAAAGGACCACGTCAAAAAATGCGACAAGTGCCAACGACACGCCGACATGCATCTCGCACCTCCCAACGAACTAAAAACGCTCTCCTCCCCCTGGCCCTTCGCCTGGTGGGGCATGGACATCCTCGGCCCATTCATGACCGGTTCTTGTCAAAAAAAATACCTCATTGTAGGGGTAGACTACTTCACTAAGTGGATCGAAGTAGAAGCCCTGGCCAAAATAACAGCACGGAACATTCTTCGATTTTTCAAACGAGACATCCTCGCACGCTTCGGCATACCTCAAGTCCTCATCACCGACAACATAACACAGTTTACAGACGGAGGATTCCAGGACTTCTTCGACAGCTTAGGCACCAAATAACAAGTCACATATGTCGAGCACCCTCAAACCAACGGACAGGCTGAGGCAGCCAACAAAGTAATTATGCGCGGACTGAAACGCAGACTCAGCGAGGCAAAGAGGGCATGGGTCGAGGAATTACAGAGCGTCCTTTGGGCATACCGCACAACGCCACACTCCACGACCGAGGAGACTCCATTCAGATTAACGTACGGCACCGAAGCGGTCATCCCGGTGGAAATTCGAGAATCGACGAGACGCGTAGAAGAGCCCCTCGACGATGAGCTAAACAACGAAGCACTTCGAGCCGAGCTGGACCTCTTCGACGAGATTCGCTCTGAATCAGCCCTTAGGGAAACCTCCCTCAAGCAAAAAATAGCTTTGCGTCACGATGCAAAGGTCGTAAAAATAGAGTTCCAGGTGGGAAGCCTGGTGTCGCTCCCGGGATTTTCATCCTAGTACAAACGCGAAAGTGGCACGGAAAAGGTAGAGTCGCCAGCCATGCATTTTTATCCCGAAAGAATGGGAAAGGTAATGTTGCACAAACCCGAGGAAGAAGGAAAGGACAAGGTCCTACGAACCAAAGATCTGGGTTCGGGAGTCGGTTACGACCTAGGAAGGTATTAGCACCCCAGATCGTCTGTCGTACCCGACGGGATCCACACTTGTTTGTTTGTTTCAAAGGGTGAGAAAAAATACGAGTGATGCTGAATAAATCTGCTGACTGGAATAGGAATGAGAAAGGGGAACTGGAAAAAGATAATAAAAAGAAAGAATGGGGAAAATGTAGGGAAAATAAAGAATGTGCTCGAACGGGCCCTACCCCGCCGCCTACGTTCCTCATCGGGAAAATGAGGATCAGAGTCGACGTAGTTCGCCTAACTAAGGCGGGAACTATTTGTTTGTGTTTTTTATACTAGAACTGCGTATGTCTATGCTCAGGTGTTGCAGGCTCGTCTGGTACGAGTGCGTTTACCGTTTTGCATGCGAGACAAGTCGTCGCGAGTTCGCGTTTAGAGTGAATGAGAGGAGAAGAGAAGTTCCCACAGGATAGTCGATTATTATGTTTGTTTTGTCTTTTATGAGAAGTGTTTTGAATTTGTTTGTGAACATTCTCATACTAAGACCTATCCATCGCGATAAATACTTACACCTCGCCCCGAAACAGGATGCGTATAAGTACTCCGCAACAAAGTCTCGTGTCGTACAAGAACGTTCGGTTTTTGTTAAGTGTTTTATTGCTTTTCTTTATGAGATGAGAAAGAGCGACTCAAATTGCAAAAGGCAAAATCTAAGGGACTAGGACTCAATCCTAATTTTGTTTATTTATTTACAAGTGGTCTTAATGGTTTGTGTGGTTTTCTAAACCTAATGAAGAAAGGAACTAGAAACTACTAGAACTCAACTTACTTCCTAAGGAAGTTAAGTTGATCCTAAAACAATGGGGAAGCCTATGCAAGTGAAAAAAACTTCAAACAATATGGCAAGGCATTAAAATTGAATAAAGAATAAAATTCAACAACAAAACATATTAAGGTATAAACCCAAAAACCAACCTAAACTTTTTCTAAATCTATTTATTAGGAATTCTAAGCCTAAGTCCTAAAACTAAGGGAACTATCTAATGTTGTCATTCTAAAAATCAGTAATTAAACTATGTTAAGTCATTGTTAAATCCTAAGATTAAACCTAAGCAAACTAGCTCTTAATGGATCTTAATATTCTTACCTAAACTAATTGAATGTTACATGTATAACTAGCCTAAAGATTAATACACTAAAAATATTAAAAGTCCTGGAAAAATTATGGAATTAATTTTATAGGGTCCTAAAACTGATTATTACATTGTGCTAAAAAATATTCTAAAAATTCAAAAGTTAACTATGTCCAAAAATCACTTAATTCTACTTAAGGATTAACTAAAATTTTTCATGGATTAAGCTACTAAAACAGTGGATAAAATGGCCTAAAAATTCTACCAAAATTATTCTAGGTCCTATTATAAGTCCTCTAAACATAGAAAAAAGAATGGGTCAAAAATCCTACTGGAAGGGGACAAAATAAAATTAACAAAATCATGTACAGTTAAAAGAAATTCAATAAAAGCTAATTAAAAGAAAAATCATAATAAATCGAAAATAAGCAAAATTCAGAAAATAAAATTGTCACAAATTCCTAAATTGAATTAGTAAGCTACTGATTTTTTGTGAAATTTTCTAATGTTTTTTACTATTTTTTTATGATTTATTCCTAAACTATATTTAATTAAAATTAAATCTAAAAAAAGAATAGAAAAGGGGGTTCATTAGTATTTTTTTATAGTTATTTTTTCTTAATGGGCTTAAAAAAGGGTTGCGAATAGCAAATGCCAAAGGCCCAGTCTGCGCTGGCTTTGGGTGCATATTGTGGACTATCAGTCAATTATGTTGACTTAATCAAAGCCGTTTGATCTAGGGTTTCCCTATGGTACTCTAATCATGCGGTTTATGAAGCATGCCTATGGAAACTATGGTGGAACAAACATATGGGACCACCGCGTAGAAAGGCAACCGGACGGTGACACGTGTCACCGCCGGTGTGGTTGGAATTCAAAAGGCTGCCCCTTTCCTCTTCTAACGGCAATGTTAATGGAATTTATGAGAAATTAATCATAATTAAAGGATTAAATGTGGATTAATTCGTTTTCAATACAGATTAATGGCATGATATTTGCTTAATTACTCTTAATATTCCATAATTTGACTAAAAAAAATTAAACTTATAAGAACAAAACAAACCAAAAGCTGAATAAAACCTAAACCCTAATTCCCTTTTCCTCTTCCCTCCTCACCGCCGCGGCCTTCTCTTCTTCTTCTTCCCCAACTTCTTATCTCTTCGTTCTCTTCTTCGTCTTCCCCTTCTCCTCGTAGCGACGCCCTCTAACACCATCACCTAATCCAACGCTAATTCGGAACGGAACAACATAAATCAACTCTCTTCCTCTCCCCATCCGTAAATGGAACAATATCGCCTAAATCTCTTCTTCTATTCTCAAAAATCCAGAAATCGAACCCTTACAGACTTACACTAAACCATAATCTAAGCCAAGTACCAGAACAATTTAGCATATCGCACCTTACGTACGACGACGGCACAGAATGTTGAACGAGAATGAAGCGATCTTGACGATTCTGGTTTCTTGTAAGCTTCGACTTTGCTTCTCCTTCTTTAGTTCTTGAACCGTTTTGTATTGATCTATTGATGAATTCCTGAGAGGTTGGCGTGTTGATGTGAATCCTGCAGGTCTTATGAAGAATGGAATGGTGATTGAATGAGGGAGAAGGCGTCAAACGGTTGAAGCCGGAATCGAAACCACATCGTTGTTCCGAGCTGAGGACGATTGGTGATGATGACGATGTCGTCCCTTGTTGAGATTCGTAGAGAGTCGCGGTTATTGATTTTGAGCATTGGTCCAGTGATGATGAAGACGCGGTTCCTGTTATCTTGCTCTCAGATGCCGAATTCTATTATCGGGAGGTTGAAGATAATGGAAGGATGGAAGAAGAAGAAACTGAATGGTGCGGACGAAGATTATGGGGAAGAATTGAGAGATTGAAAGTATTGGCAAGTTGAAGTAGGAGAAGAAGTTGTGAAGGGGTGAGGGAGAATTGTGAGGAAGGAGGTTGTGGAAGAATGGTGTGGGAGAACTGTGGTGAGAAGTAGAAGAAAAATGTCAAGGGAAGAAGCAGAATTAAGGGAGAAAAGGAATGATTAAAGGGGAAGTGGTGAAGAATCCGAAACTGTGAGAAGAAGTGGTTTTCGGATTTATAGAAGGTGTTTGGATGAAGCTTCTGGAACTAAATCAGTTAAGAGTTGGTTATTTTTTCAGTTAGAATTCTGTTTTGAGTTAGTTATAGGTTTTTCGGTTATGATTTGATATGAATTTTGATTTCTGTTTTGAGTTGTGATCCTCTGTTTCTTTTCTCTGAGTGTCCATTTAATTCTGATTTTGTTTTGTCACATTGAAAATGCAGATGGAAGGTGGTGATTGAATGCTATTAATGACCTGGTGAAGATTGGAGATAAATTAGTGAGAGATTGGAGATTGATGAAACTTTGAAGGAGAGGTTAGAGATAATGTTGCGGTTTGCGTGATCTTTCAGCGAATTTTGACTTTCAGGAAATGAAAGTGATACTCTGCATTTTCATGTAATATTCTTGAGCTTGCTCTCATTTTCGTAGCGGCATCGTTCTTGTTCTTCTGTTCTTGTGTGAATCTGAAATTGTGAATTATTCTTATCTTTTTGCATTCTCATTCACTTTTGATTGTTTCATGTCGTATTGATTGCTGCGTGTTCCTGTGATTTGGTGTTCTTGATAGTTATGAAGAATGGCGAGGATCCTTCAAAGTTGAAGGTGATGATGATCCTGTGAAGATTCTGAGCTATGGAATTTCGCTTTTCTTGCTCTTTTGGTTCTCGTCGTCATTACGGTTTTGCGCAACTCTACCTCATCTTTCTCACTTCTACCTCTGTGACATTGTTGTCGTTTGATTCTTGATGATGAAAGTTTGATGCTCGAATCTTGTTTCCGGTTATCGCAGGTTGTTGAAGTCGAATAAAGCTTTCGATTGGTGACATTACTGCATTGACGATGAAGAAAGATTGAAGCCATAGCGGCATCGATCAATGATTTAGTGATACCGCAGATGGAAGGTTGATGAAGAGGATTATGAAGTGATTTTCGGATTGGGGATTGGAGAATGAAACTCATCAAGATTTTTTTGAAGTTTTTTCCGCGATTAGCTCTCCTTCTGTCTTCTATGCTGAGTCTCTTAGAGATTGATGTCAGTTTTGTTGCTGCTTGGTAACTGATTCTTCTTTGTAACATATTCTGGTTTTTTCATTGTAACCAAAATCTGCTGCTAAATTATCGATGGATTCCTATGATATTTTTTGTTCAGCCTCTTTTGTAATCTGAATTACTTCTCTCAAAAAGTGGAAATTGTCAATACATTATGTACATAAATAAACTGTTATCAAATTATGGATAGTCCATTTGTTGAATCTCTAGTAACCATTTCTTGACTTTGATATTTGGAAGTATTTCTTAGATATTGACTAAAAAATGAAATCAACAAAAATGAGGATTTTTGACTAGACATGGGATGATGCTCATTTGGATTTGTATATTCAAATGGGATTGGTTTTGATAATAATAAAAATTGATTATTGAAATCAAAAAATAAAATAAAAATGGATATTTGACCAAATATGACTATGATTTAGGTATTTGGTAAGTGAAATTGGATATGGCCATGGTGAAATCAAATGATGAATTGGATGGTAAAAATGAATTTAAAAATGATTAAAAAGGGTTTAATGTGAATTAAAGTGAATCGAAAATGGGTACGGAAAATGGTAATGACTCGTATCGGAAATGGATATTGAGAACTAGAATTTGAACTTCAATGATGTCTTCCAAGTAAACCAATAATTGTGCATTCTATTTTAACCTAAATCAGATCCTTCAACATAATCCACTCTTAAGAACTTTGATGCCATACTAAACTCCGTACAATCTCGAAATATTATTCCATAAACAAATGGATCTAAACCAGTCTTTGATACACTGGATCTCCATTGGTGAAGTTCCCTTCAAAATCAAAATCATGAACAAGAACTCCAAATTTTCCTTGAGATATTCAATGATGAAGAATACAACTTGAGACGTTAAGAAAAGCCAACACTCTTATTCCAAGAAAATCCGATTGAACACCTCAATAGTGGGTTAGATGCACCAGTGAATATTCTCCACAAGTTCAATCCCTGATAGATACGGGTAAGGTACAAATCCCTAATTTCAAAGGGCCTTGATCACACGCCTTAGGAGCCATGAAATGCATGATCATGATGTTATGACCTAATGGGAAATGCGAATGTGAACTATAAGCCAGTAAAGAGAATAAATAATGAGGACAAATTTTGAGGTGTTATAGCTGCCCCTATTCAATCATCTGCAGACCTGAATGGATAATTTCGAAAGCTTTTAGGTATTGAAGGTATAGAGTGATTGAATACTCGAATAAAACCTGGAAATTTGAACTCAGGACAACAGAAATGCCATCTGCCCATTACTTATGTATATATTTGCTTTGACCTCTGAACAGGTAGCGGGAAAAGAACAAGGTGAAATTGAATCAATGCGATAACTTGCACTATGACTGCTGAACGAATCAAGTCACAACGAAGGCGCCTGTTGGCAAAACAGGACTTAACGAGACCGTTAGCGAAACAGAAACTCATCAATGCGACTGCTAGACAGGACCAAGCAACAAAAAAAACACGCGAATGCTGGGCAGGACCAAGCCACGGAAGATGCCTGTTGGCGAAACAAGGCTTAACGAAACCATTAGCGAAACAGAAACTCATCAATGTGACTGCTGGGCAGGACCAAGCCACAAAGAAAAATACGCGACTGCTGGGTAGGACCAAGCCACGGAAGATGCCTGTTGGCGAAACAGGGCTTAACGAAACCATTAGCGAAATGGAACTCAATCAATATGACTGCTGGGCAGGACCAGGCCATAAAGAAAAATACGCGAGTGCTGGGCAGGACCAAGCCACGGAAGGTGCCTGTTGGCAAAACAGGGCTTAACGAAACCATTAGCGAAATGGAACTCAATCAATATGACTGCTGGGAAGGACCAAGCCATAAAGAAAAACACGCGACTGCTGGGCAGGACCAAGCCACGGAAGGTGCATGTTGGCGAAACAGGGCTTAACGAGACCATTAGCGAAATGGACCTCAACAATATGACTGCTGGGCAGGACCAAGTCATACAGAAAAACACGCGACTGCTGGGCAGGACCAAGCCACGGAAGGTGCCTGTTGGCAAAACAGGGCTTAACGAGACCATTAGCGGAATGGAACTCAACAATGTGACTGCTGGGCAGGACCAAGCCACAAAGAAAACACACGACTGCTGGGCAGGACCAAGCCATAGAAGGTGCATGTTATACAAAACAGGGCTTGGAAAGACAAATGAGAGAAGCAACATCAACCGATTTACGACTCAAATAAGATCAATCAATCTAACAGGGAAATGGTATCAACCGATTCATAACCCAAAAAACGAGAACATAATATCATCCGATTTACGACTCAAAGAAGATCAACCGATCTAACTGGGAAATGGTATCAACCGATTCATAACCCAAAAAACGAGAACGTAATATCATCCGATTTACGACTCGAAGAGAAGTAATATCAACCGATTTACAACTCAGATAAGATCAACCAATCTAACTAGGAAATGGTATCAACCGATCCATAACCCGGAAAGATCAAGAACATAATATCATCCGACTTACGACTTGAAGAGAAGTAATATCAACCGATTGACAACTCAGATAAGATCAACCGATCTAACTAGGAAATGGTATCAACCGATCCATAACCCGGAAAAAACAATAACATAATATCATCCGACTTACGACTTGAAGAGAAGTAATATCAACCGATTTACAACTCAGATAAGATCAACCGATCTAACTAGGAAACGGTATCAACCGATCCATAACCAAGAAAATGAAGCCATCGTACTGAGACGAGACCAAAAAGAACGAGATCATTGTACTTAAATGGAGACTCGAAAGGAACCACTGTACTGAAATGGGGACGCGAAAAAAATGAGATTGTAGTACTGAAACAAGACCCAAAGACGAGACTATTGTACTTAAATGGAGACTCGAAAGGAACGGGATCATTGTACTTAAACGAGATCCCGAGACGCGACCATTGTACTTAAACAGAGACGCGAAAAAATAAGATTGTTGTACTGAAACAAGACTCAACTAGGGATAACAAACAAGACTTGGTAGAAATAACCACACTGGGAAATGAAGTTGCATTCTATGGGGAATACTTCAGTATGATTGGAGATGTAACGTTTCGGGCATTTGCACAAGGTACCACAACTAGCTTATGCTTCATATGCATATGTTTGAATTTTTCTATGGCGTAATGCTCCATAATGATGGAAATGCTACACGTTTGAGGATGCAAATGTAATGATGATTACTAGATGCAAATGAAAATGAAAAGAGATCTCCTGACAAGGAGACTGCAAGTATTCCAGGTGAATTGACTGGGGAGAACTGATGATCACTGCATTGATCTAATCCATCCTGATGAGGAGGAAACAGCTATACGGGGAAGGTTGTCAATGATACATCGGCTCTGAACAGCCGCCATTGCCAAAAATAAATTGGACTTTGATATTGGAGCGCCAAGACCCTGCTGGAGATGAACCCTTATTGAACTCTGATGGGGAAGTGAGGACCTCCTGACTTGGCTGGGAACCAAAGGCATGACACTGCTGAGGAAGCAACTCGCTGGGGAGGAAAGACACTCCTTATACTGCTGGGAATTGCCCCTGTCTGAAGGGAAACTTCTGCTTAGGGATGACACCCGCATTTTGCTACCTTTCTGAGAGAGATTCCAACTTCCACTTTACTGGGGATGATTGGAGACACCATGGGAGACACCTGTTCCTGGTCAAGCATAAAGAAATGTAACTCCTGGGAATCTAATTTTAGCTCTGTTAGCAACACCTGGTCATGTACCTGCGTAAACACAATCGATAGTACATGCAACACGGAGAGTTAGTTTGGGACCTACCTGCCCCAGGCTCGTAGTATGAATCATTATCTGGGTATCTCGACACCCTTTCAGAGTTGTATTAAATGTCTATGTCCTCCTGCACGAGTTAAAAAGCATTCAAATGTTCACAACATAATATAAATCACAATTTGCTGGACGTTTTCTCAATCAATCAATGCTAGATGAAAAACAAAAACAAGAAGCTAATAGTCGCAAATTGACTGAAGTTGAATTTTTATTAATTCGGAAAAATGGCCATGAATAGGCAATACAAAGGAAGCAGTTCCCTGGAAAGAGGAAATAGCCAAAAAGGAAAACAAACTATCCTATTGGCAATGTGAGAAGTGGATCTCATCAAGTTTCAACTCGGCTATGACTCGTATATCTTCAAGACGCTCCACTCACTCTACCTCTTGAGAAAAAGTAATTGAACTGATCTTCAACCCTTAGGATAGCCTCAACTGTAGATAGGTTACAGATCTCACAGATCACAGTCGTTCGTATTAATCCCTCTTTTGCGTGGATCACCTTTTCAGGTTTTCAATCCACCGGGATACCCTTTTTTGCCTGAGTTGTCCGATGTGGCTTTTCAACTCAGCGGGTATACATTTTTTTCAAGATTTCCCTAACTTTTGCCCGAGCCTTTTATTCTGTTTTTGCCTCGCCAGGATGCCTATTTTTTCCTGGATCTTTATTCTGTTTTTATCCAGCGGGTCTTTTTTACACGAAGTATTTTCTTACTACGTTTGTGTTGACAGGGGATTGGAAGTCTTCTCCGTCCATGGTTGTCAGCATCAAGGCTCCACCTGAGAAAACCTTTTTAACCACGAACGGTCCTTCATAGTTGGGTGTCCACTTGCCCTTGTGATCATTAAGAGGAGGAATAATCCTTTTCAGCACCAAGTCACCTGGTATGTACCTCTGTGGTCGCACCTTCTTGTCAAAAGCCTACTTCATCCGCCGCTGGTACAACTGTCCATGGCATACATCTACTAGACGTTTTTCTTCAATGAGGCTCAACTGATTATATCTGGATCGGAGCCTGTAAACACCCCAAATTTGCCCTCACCCATTCACTCCATGGCTTGTGATCATTTCATATGCATAAACTCAATCATAGCATCTCATACCACATTTTTAGTACACTGCATTGTTTCTAAGTCATCTGCATCTAGGGTTTGTGATCTGAGCAATCCAAGAGCTTCTTGAGCCACTCCAAAGGTCATCAATCACTTCAAAGGGGTCCATGTATGTCCAAGCATCATATTATATCCTCTCAAGCTCAAGAATGTCAAAAATCACAAGAACTGAGAATGGCATGGAAGCAGAGCCATGTTTGACTGCACAAATGACCTAGAATTAGGGTTTTGGTTTCAAAGGCCATAACTCCAAATTTTTTGGTCATTCTTGTTTCTATTGGTCTCTATATGGTATAGGGATCATGCATATCAATTTTCATGAAGAAATTCCATGGGGAAGGCATCTGATTAAGAGTTGACTTTTTGAGCAAGTCAGTGTAAAATCAGGGCATCTGAGGCCCCAATGACCCAACCAAAGGATGTTCTTCATCATTTTGATTATGTATGATCTTTATTTGATCATAGAAGATGTTAGAAGTTCACAAGATTGAAGAATTTCAAGCCATTTGCAAAGTTGACTTTTTTGGGAAATGACTTGTAACGGAAACTTGCCATTTTGGGAAACTTTTTCAACCCTTGCTTTTTGATTCAAAAATGCTTCAAATGGGAAAATTTTGGTCATGAAAGTTGTAGAATGGATCATTCCCTTTTCAAAAATTACAAGAACTCATTCTAATTCATTTTGGATCAAAAGTTATGGCTTGTCAAAGTTGGGAAAAATCACATAATTTGAAGTTTTCTACCAAAGAGGCAAAGTTGCAAAATCACTTGCCAAGGCAAATTGTGCTACCAAATGGACTTCTAATCTTCATACAATCATGAACCAAGACCTAAAAGTCAGATTGCATCAAAGGATCACTCATTTTCATGACTTGTGGAGCAAGAAACTCCAAAAGGGCCAAAGATGAAGCAAGTTGCAAAACCTCACTCAAACCCTAATCCACTTGCTTGCTGACTTCAGAATTGATCCAAGGGCTCTCCACACTTCTTGATGCGCAGGAAAACCCTCTTGTCCTTGGCTAGCCATGATCCCATACTTCTCTTACACAAAGTTTGACATTTTGGCAACTTGCCCATACCAATCACAATAGGGCACACCAACTCCACAGACCTATCCATGAGTGATAAGTGGACCAAAGGCAAGCCATAACACATAATAATTCATGCTGAAACACACTCCAAGCCATAGTTATCAAAATTGCTCCCACTTGCAAAACCATTCGAAACTGACTCCACAAGCATCAAACACACAAACAAACTTCACCATTGATCTCAACATGACTCACTGATCACAAACCAACCATTGAAACAGCCTGAAACTCACTGAAATCAAAACACGATTTCTGCCCCTCTTTGAACAGAACTCAAGCAATCTCTCAAACCAGCCATTTTAAACTCCAACCAAGCATTGCAAGCTTCTCAGGAGGTTCATTGGAGTTGATTGGAAGCAAGGAACTGGTCCAGAAGCTCTTGGGTTGAAAGCTTCGATTCAGGTAGCCATGGAAATACATTTTTCCAGAACTCATATTTCTTGTTTCTAAAATGATCTACATGCTTCCCTGAATGCACTGAACCCTTTATTTTTGAAAATGATTGAGTTTTGAGGATGTATGGCTTGTCTGAAACTTTGCCCGTGAATTGGTTTTTGCTTTGATTCTTATGATTCAGTGAAAATAAATGGATTTTGGGGTGGGGTTTAGGTTTAATGATGTTCAATGAGTGATTCTAGAGAGTTTTGTGAGGATTTGATGCGTATTGAGAGAGATAGGGATTTTGGCCTGCCGGAGAAGATGACCGGAACACTGTTCCGGTCACCTGAAAATGTTTAGGGTTCAGATTAGGGTTAATGACATAATTAGCGTAGTTTGAATGTGAGCCGTCCAGATGCACGCGCTGGTCAATTCCCTCCCTTTTCATTTGAATCCTGGCCCTTAGATGCGCTGACTTTCCCATTAATTCATTTTTATGTTCATTTTATTTGTTTTGTTTTGTACATTTAATTAAAAATAGTAAAAATCATCAAAAAAATTCTGAAAATTTTTATCAAGCCTTTTATTAATTTTCAGAAACCAAAAATATTTTCATTTTTATTTTTTGCATCAAAAATTATTTTTAAATCATTTAAAAGTTTATTTTTAATTAATTAGTGAAAATTAATTAATAAAAAATACTTTTAGGTATTTAAAAATCACAAAAAAAAATCAGAAAACATTTAAAAACATTTAGAAACATTGTCCAACTCTCAAACCAAATTTATTTTTGGTTCTTGATGCCTTTTGATCATTTTCAATGGAATTAATTTCATTTTGAGGTAATATTTTGGTTCAAACTTTGAAAATTCATTTCTGTCTAACCTTTGAGAATTGGACAATGATTCTTTTTGCATTGCATCTTGCATCATATGTAGTTTATAGGATTAAATTGGCATGAATTGATCTTACATTTTCAATTTGTTTGGCATTTTTTCTTGATGAGGTACCTTAAAACCCTAGCAATCTTAGGAAATTCATAACTTGCAATAGGTTAAGAGTTGGATCCCCTCCTTTGGGCAGTGAGTTTGTATAGGTCTAGGGTTCCTTTGATTGCACTTTCAAATTTTTGTCATGTCATTTGCTTCTGGTTTTGGATTTTTTGCTTTGTATGTTGCATATAACCCTAATTTGTGCTTTCCTTTGCATCCATTTCTCATTTGCTTGCATACCATGAATTGCCATGACATTTTGTGCATTCATTTGATCCATAATACATCTTAGGACATATTAGAATCATGTTTGATCATTGCATCTTTCATTTTCCATGTTGTATGTCATTTGCATTTCATAACTTTTCATGAACATCCATGGTTCAAAGCATGCCTCATTTGCATCCATGTGTTTGTATGATCATCCACAACTCTTGATATGTGTTTGCATCATCCATTTACATCATTTGCATCATGTGTATGTTTCTGACTTTGGCCTTTGCCTATCCATATGCATTGTTTCATCTCATTTCTTCCTTTATGCATCTTGTACTAACTTTTCAGGTTAATGGTAAGTTTGTTTGGGAGGTGGATTTGCCTTCACCTCCTACCTCTTCTCACCTCATCATTTTGCATCTTTGCTTCATTTTTTACTTGTCTCTGAGTGAGCCTGCTCACTTGTGCCTCTCTTCCCTCTTTTCTCTTCTCATCTCATCCCTTTTCTATCTTGCTTCTCCTTGGTGGCTTCCCTGAAGATTATTTCTTAAGCCTCACAAACCCTAGGACTTCCAAGCATGATAACATTTTAGGTTTGATTAGTCCCCCCATTTAGCTTTTTTACCTTTGTGTCTCTTTGAGTCTTCTCTTCTCATCTCATAATCAGGGACTAAACCCTAAAGGCTTTAAGGCTTTGTGATTAAGCTTATGCCTGCATCCTTCTATTAGGATGGAGTGTATAACTTTAATCCTAAGTGTTAAACCCTTAATGTGTTTAACTCCCTTAATCAATTCACCTAATAATCATTAAGACATCAAGCTTGTAACTTGGGCCTTGCATTAGGGTTCTAATTCTTCCTTAATTGGTTAAGAAGGACTAACCCTAGTGTTAATGGACAAGTCCCCCTCAAGTTGTCTTACAAACCCTAAAACTCCCTTCTTCATCTTATCATTAACTAAAATCCATCTAATAAAGGCTTTGTTTTGTCATGAGGTTAATCGCTAATCATGGATTAAGTTGAGGAGTCTTCTTCAGCTTAAACATTCTCATCTATTATCCTTCTATTAGGATGATGTAATGAGTCTGTTTAATCCCTGATTATGGCTTAATCTCATTACTCAACACTAAACAAAAACAACAAAAACATCTAAATAATCACAAGTAGGTTAATGATCTTAATCCTGCACCATGGAGATTAATTGTGAGATGTTGACTTCACACTTAAGGTATTCTCATTACCCCTAATCAGAGGGAAGATGTGATGAGTTTACTAACCCATTGGTTTAGGCTTAAGTTCATTAACTTATGACAAACTTCAAAAAGCAATAAAAGACTGAAAACCCAAAAACAAACAATAATCGTCTCCTCCGGGATTCTTTTCTCATCTCATTCACTCACAAACGAGAACTCGCTTCTTCCGTCTAATGCAAGACAGTTTGCACCTGAGCCAGACAGGTCATACACTTGAGCATAGACAAGTAAGCAGTTCACAGTCAATTTATCTTTCAGTCTCTTTGGGTCGAACTACGGTGTTCTGACTTCCTCATTGCACGAGAGGATACGTAGGCATAACTTAACAGTTATCGAACAAAAGTCTCTGTATATCCCCCCTCCTTCCAGCTTCATTCTTTAAGCCTCATGTCTTAAGCATTTCATTTCTATTCTTACACTGACACTTCACTTATACACTTCACTTCTTTTACACTGACACCTGTACATCCTTTTTCCAGCTCTTTTATACACAGATTGCACTGACACTACCCCTTTAAAACACAAATCTTTTAAGCGTGGATCCCGTCGAGTACGGCAGACAATCTGGGTGCTAATACCTTCCCAGGTTGTAACCAACCCCCTTTCTCAGTCTCTCTGGTTCGCAACCGTCTTGTCCATATCTTTCTAGGTCTATGCAGCATTGCCTTTCCTCCGGGATAAAAATGCCTAGCTGGCGACTCTTGTCTTTTTGAGTTCACTCCTGTGTGTTATCATTCCTCTTTTCGCCGACCGTTCGCGCTTGTACCGGGATGCAAATCTTTGGGAGCGACAGCTTGGTGACTCTGCTGGGGACCCTTATATTGTAACCAGGGCTTCTGGTTCTTTTTGTGGGTTCCTCCTAGCGCTTGTTTGATTTGTGTTTACTGGGGTGTTATGTGCTAATTGTGTTTGTATTTATTTTGTTTACTGCTTTATGTACAGTTATTTATTGCTTCCTTTACATCTTTATATACATCATACTGTCATACTGTTATCTGGCTGGATCTGGTTTTTTGTTTTGGTGGGTGGGGTTCATTGAGAGTTTAAGGTCCTATACCTGGGACCTGAGTGACACCTAGGCTAGAGTGGTTCATGTTCTTTCCCATTCCATTTCGGTCTGGTGCGGGAATATGAAACACGGTTCAGATATGGGTTTCTTCTTGAGAACTCTGTGCTACAGATCTCCTGTAGTGTTAGGGCTATCTGGGAAGCCTGCTAAGTCTGGATGACCTTTATTATGACCTTCAGAAACTGAGGTGAATTAGAGGAGGATTTTTTATGGTTATTGTAAACACTGTACCTCCGGGTTAGAAGTGTTTACACTTCTCATAACTGATCCAAGTCTGAGGATCCTTGTTTTAGAACACCACCTGTGAGGGGGTTGGGCTGTTTACAGGTTTGCAGGAACCCTTTGGCCACATCATACCCTGTTACCTATTGTGTTTAAGAATGCTTCATTTTGGACAGTTCTTGTGATTTAACCCAGGACATGTGACTCTTTATTTGAGTCCCCCACCTTGGTTACTGGACTTCTGAACCTCCATCTGAACTTCTTAAGACATACATGGGCTCTATATCAAGACAGTTAATCAGATCCAGCTTGATCACAAACCCTTGCATATCATTTGCATACATCATCATTGCATCATTTAACATTTGCTTATTTGTTTTTCAGGGTATCCACATTATATTTTGGCTTGGTTTTGACCCCTTCATCTGCATAGACCCCTGTTCATCAGCTATCTACTTCAACTATCCTCATCAATTGTCTGCTTCAGCTACTGTCATCACCAGTCTCAGCCTGTCAGTGGCTCATCACCAGTATCAGTCTTCATCATCAACAGTTATTTTCAGCTCTTCAACAGCAGTCATGGCACCCAAAAAGAGCAACATTTCATACCACTTCTTTGAGCCTGTGCTGGCTGGCATCAGGCAGGTCCAGGAACTCATTACTCCAGACCATATCCCATTATTCATAGAACATTATGGAAGCATCCTTGATATGGTTATGGACTTAGACCCTTCTCAGAGGAGTTTGATACACACTTGCCTACAGTTCTATGATCCTCCTTTGAGATGCTTCACTTTTCAGAATTTTCAGTTGGGACCTCTGTTGGAGGAGTTTTCATCACTGATTGGAGTACCTGTCAGGGGTGGTGTCCCCTTCAACCCAGAAATGGCTTTTCCCAGCAATGAAGAAGTGGCAAAGGCACTGCATTTGGAACCTATTTTGATTGAGCAGAACATGACTACAAAGGCTGGAATTCCTGGCCTACACTTGGATTTCTTGACTTCTCAGGCCACCCTGAAGGCCTCCTTGGGAGAATGGAAGGCAGTTTGTGCATTGTTAGCCCTCAGTGTATATGGGGTTATACTTTTTGCAGACGATCCAAAGTTTATCAGCAAGAATGCTATTCATCTCTTCCTTTTGAGGAACCCAGTACCCACCTTGCTGGGATACTTCTATTATTCTGTCCACCAAAGGAATGAGAAGCAGAGAGGGAGGTTGGTAAGGTGTTGTGCTCCTCTATTTCATACCTGGCTGCTTAAACACCTACCCAAGACTGATGCTTTCTTGAACCCTCACCAACAGAAAAATTGGGCTAGAAGACTCACTGCTTTAACTTCAGATGACATTAGATGGTGCACCCAGAGCACCAAAGGAAGGGACATAATTACTAGCTGTGGACAGTTCCCCAATGTACCTCTGATAGGAGTGAAGGGTTGCATCAACTACAATCCTTTGCTATTCAAGAGACAATTGGGCTATGCTTTGATTCACCCTCCTAGAGTGCAAGACTTGGCTGAAACCCTTTATTGTGAGATAAAGCCTAATCTAGCTGTTGTCAGACAAGCATCCTGGGCTTGGGACAACATCCAGACCAAAGGGATGGCCATTCTTGGGAGATGCAATAATATGGCTTCATCTCAGTATTATGAATGGTCTCATGCTAGGGCTCAGATTTCTGGGATGCCTTTCACCATTGAGGATGCACCTGGACCATCCACAGTACCACCTCCAGCCACTGTCAGCCTGGAGGAATTTGAGAAACTGAAGGAGAGAAATGAGAATCTGTCTCAAGCTCTGAAGAAGACCCTCTAGGAGAGGAGTGATGGTCGTCTAGACATTGAGAGGCTAGAAAAGCTTAAGGTGGAGCATCTAGCCACGATTGAGAAAGCAAAGGACTACATCAAGAAATCAAGAGCAGGAGAGCAGATTTTGAAGAATGCCTGTAAAGAGGCCCAGTTTCAGAAGGCTAGGACTGATCTCTATCTGAAAGAAAGTCAAGCTAGGTGGGTCAGGATCACTGAAGCTCGTACTCAAGAGGATAAGAGAACTCAAGCTAAGATTGAGCATTTAGAGGCCACTGAGAAGAAACAACAGGAGGCTTTGCTAGCAGCCCAGAAGGAAATCTCAGAATTGAAGCTTAAGGCTGGTGTGAAGAGGTCAAAGGACCAAGACAGACATAGGAGGCTGACCACTGCTATTTCCACCAGGAACCTTCTTATCAGGAACATCACAGAGCATCCGGCTGGTCCTGTGACTGAAGCACTTTTGAAGGAGGTTAAGGAGGATGAGTTTGGCTTAGGTGTTTGATCACTTTGCTTGTTGTTATTTCCATTTGATGTACTTTTCTTTTATGTTGTATTTTGACCCTTCAGGGGCATGTGTTGTATAAACAAACTATGTATTATCCACTATTTGTAATGTATTTTTCAGTTTGTTCCATTGATGTCTCTTTCTCTCAAGCAACATCAAAGCATCTCCCACAGGGTCTGGAAAGGTCAAAACCAAGTGCCAAGCCGGATACCTTGGAAACAAATAAGCATACTGCATTGCATGCTAACTTTTGTTTTGTTTTGTAGGTTTTGTTTTGTATCTAACTCTGTTGTGATTCAGGAATTATTGATCGCCGTCGGGTGTTCCCTCTCAACCGTCCACACAGATATCCTACTCGCAACAACCTTCCTGGTATCCAGATGGACCAAGTACAGCAAGAGCTAACAGAGGTCAGAACCTAGATGGTTAACGAAAGGCTGGAGATGAGAAACCAAATGACCCAGTTCATGGAAGTAATGAATGGCTTGGCTCAAATCCAGGAAAGATTGAGGGCATTGGTAGAGAGACAAACCCCAGAAGAACCTCCCCTGGGAACTGGAGGAACAAGTAACAATGAGAGGGGTCAGCCTCATATTAACCCACCCGTATATGGGCCTCATCTACATCCGGAAGTCAACATCCCGGGTATTGTGCAAGGAAATACTACTGGAGGAAGAGTTTTACAAGAAGACCCCCAGGAAGAGCAGTTCACTGTGATGGGAGCTGGGGATGAAGCCTATGATAGGAGGCTTGATGAAATTGCTGAGAAATTAAGATCTCTCTAGTCTCAAAATTCCCTGGGTTTTGATGTTATGGACATGGGATTAGTGGATGGGGTAAGGATTCCTCACAAGTTTAAACCCCCGTGCTTCGAGAAGTACAACAGAACTTCCTGTCCACGAACTCACTTGCAGTCTTTTCTGGGGAGACTTAAGGCATACACCATGGATGAGAAACTATGGATGTTTTACTTTGAAGATAGTTTGACTGGGGCTTCAAGGGAGTGGTACTCTCACTTGACCAGAGCTACTATCAGATGCTGGAAAGACCTAGCTGAAGCTTTCATCAGGCAGTACCAATACAATCTGGACATGGCTCCTAACAGAACCTTTCTGATGGGAATGTCTCAATCCTCCAGAGAAAGCTTCAGGGAATATGCCCAGAGGTGGAGACAGCTTGCTGCTGCTGTTCAGCCACCCATGTCGGAAAGAGAAATGGCCGACATGTTCATGAACACTCTACAAGGAACATATATTGATAGGCTAGCTGCCTTTTCATCCACCAGCTTCGCTGACGTAGTTATAGCTGGAGAAAGAATTGAGAGCCTTCTGAAGATGGGTAAAATTTCAGATAATGGTGCAAGTTCGTCGAATAATCCCAGGAAGCCTTTTGTGGGACCTAGAAGAACCAATGAGACAAATGCCATTCATGCCACCAGGGGCAGGCCTCAGTATGTCCATAGATCAGTAGCAGCTGTCACTATTCCAGCTCCGATTCCTCAGCAACCAGCATATCAACCACAACAACAACCACATTATCAGCAACAAGTTCCGTATCCGCCACAAAGAAACTACAACAACAACAACAACAATCAACAGCAAAGACCCTTTCAGCAAAGACCATCACAGGCAAATAGGGTGATTGACCCTATCCTTATGCCTTATGCCGCTTTATTGCCACAACTCCTGAAACTCAACCTGGTTGAGCTAAGGACATTGGCACCTCCAGATCCTGCCTGTCTTCCAAGAAACTACGAGGTCAACGCCAGATGTGCTTTCCACTCCAATGCACCTGGCCACAATACGGAGAAATGCAGGGCTTTACAAATGAAGGTACAAGACCTGGTGGATTCTAAAGCTCTCAACTTTGCACCCCCGCCAAATGTCAACAAGAATCCCATGCCCAATCATGGAGGACCAAGAATTAATGCTATTGAGGAAGATAAGCCATCTTTCTTAATCACCAGTGTTGGGCAGATTCGGACACCTCTGGTAGAAATTAAAGCTCAGCTCCTAGAATGCCAGATGTTCCCCGGGTGTGAGCTCGGTTGTGGTTATTGCAACATTTCGGTCAACGGGTGTGATAACTTGAGAAGAGGCATAGATGGTCTTATCAAAAGTGGTATACTTCATATCACAACATCAGTACCTACAAATCCAGCAATCCCTTTAACAACAATTCCTGACTCTTCTACAACTGCAACAACAATCATTCCAACAAATTCATCAATATCATCAACAATGGCTCCATCCATCACTTCAACAAATCAGATGTCAACAACCATTTCTTCTACAACATCAGCACCCCTTTATTCAGCAGAATCTTCTACAACGCCAACAAAAATTGATGAAGATATCTCAGCAGTCACCATTTACTATGATCCAGCATATGTTCCTCCAAACAACAACTTTCAACAACAAACAGTGGCATCTCCTGCCAGGTCACCAGTCACCATCTACTACGATCCGCACACCATTTCAGTACCCTCCTCTGCAGCAGTCAGTCCGGTTACCATCACGGTGCCTGGACCAGTTCCATATGAAAGCAGTAATGCCATACCTTGGCATTATGGCTCTGACCTCTACTACAATGGGGAGAAAATCACTTTGGATTCTTCAACCTCTTCTCCACAGATTGATAATGTTGGGGGAGGCGGAGGTTTCACCAGAAGCGGACACCTTTTTGCCTCACAATTACAAAGACCTAATGCCGAAGCAGAAGCTGCTGCCAAAGCAAAGGGAAAGAGTGTGGTATTTGAAGAACCAATCATCAAAGAAACTCAGAAGACATCCTTTGAGAAAGATGTAGACGAGTTTATGAGAATTATAAAAAGAAGTGATTACAAGGTGGTGGATCAGCTTCACCAAACTCCCTCAAAAATCTCCATATTATCCCTGCTGATGTGTTCTGAAGCTCGCAGGAATGCATTACTGAAAGTCTTGCACGCAGCATACGTGCCAGAAGAGATCACTGTTAATCAGCTAGAAACTGTGGTAGCTAATGTCAACACCAGTCATGGATTGGGCTTTACCAATGCTGACTTAACAACTGAGGGACGTAACCATAACAAGGCTTTACACATCACTCTAGAATGCAAGGGTGTTGTTCTATCTCATGTACTGGTGGACATTGGGTCTTCACTCAATGTTCTGCCAAAGAAAGCCTTAGTGAAGCTGGAGTATGATGGCTTGGCACTGCGTCCAAGTAACTTAGTGGTGAGAGCTTTTGATGGCTCTAAAAGATCAGTGCTAGGGGAGATTGATCTGCCTGTGATGATTGGCCTGCAGACTTTTAAAATTACCTTCTATGTGATGGACATTCAGCCGGCCTACAGCTGTTTGTTGGGTAGACCTTGGATCCATGCCGCTGGCGCAGTTACGTCTACCCTTCACCAGAAGCTGAAATTCGAGTGGGAAGGCCAGATCATCACCATCTGTGGTGAAGAAGATATCTTTGTTAGCCATCTGGCTACATACAAATACATTGAGATGGATGGAGAAATCCATGAAACTATGAGCCAGGGGTTTGAGGCCCTGAACATTAATGAAGCATCTGATGTACTGGGAACCTCCATAACATCTTATCAGCAAGCAAGGAAGGTTGTTGAAGACGGGACTGCCCAAGGCTGGGGCAAGCTGCTACCTGTGGAGAAGAAGGAGGACAGATTTGGGTTGGGTTACAAACCAACTCAACAAGATCAATCAGAGGCTGCCAAGAAGCCCAACTTTGTCAGCGGGGGAATGCTCACCCCGGATGCAGTGAACAACTTGGAAGATGAGTCGGAAGATGAGCGCAACTTGGAGAGCTGGATACGTCCAAGGATCCCGGGGAGCCGTATCTCAAACTGGTCTTCCCAGGAAATTATAAGGGTTACTCCTGCAGAGTAATTATTATTTCCTGTATATTTTTAGCATGCATCAAGTCTTGCATCTTGCCCAAGATGACAAGACTCATTTTGTAATCGGGCCATCTTTTGTGCAAACAGATCAATCAATGAATATCAGATATCTTTTGCAAATGAGTCTTTTTCTTTTCCGCTCACTGTTTTTCCATTTGTCTTTTTGTACAAAAATAAAATGGCAATGTTTTCCAAAATGATAACTTTACTTCACTTTTTCTAAACAAGATTAAAATCGATCACTAAAATGAACAATCTAAACCCTTGCAGAGAGTGCCTTTCAGACTGCACCGACAACAGCACAGCTATGACTTCGTATGACTTTGACAATCCAATCAATCAAGCTGATGAAGGGGTTGAAGAAGATTATGAGCTTCCTGAAGAGCTAGCCAGATTGTTAAGGCAAGAGGAGAAGGTTATTACTCCTCATCAGGAGGAGGTCGAAACGATTAATCTTGGTACAGAAGAGAATGTGAAAGAGGTTAAGATCGGGGCCTGCTTACAAGACTCAGTGAAAAAGCAACTGATTGACCTGCTTCGTGAATATGTGGATGTGTTTGCTTGGTCTTATCAGGATATGCCAGGGTTGGACACCGATATTGTTATGCACAAGCTGCCTTTAAGAGAAGATTGCCCACCGGTTAAACAGAAACTGCGCCGTACTCGCCCAGATATGGCAATGAAAATTAAGGAAAAGGTACAAAAGCAGTGGGACGCCGGTTTCCTTGCTGTAACTAGCTACCTGCCGTGGGTTTCTAATATTGTACCTGTGCCTAAGAAGGACGGCAAGGTGAGAATGTGTGTGGATTACCGGGATCTGAACAGAGCCAGCCCGAAAGATGATTTCCCTTTACCTCACATTGATGTATTGGTGGATAATACGGCTCAGTTCTCGGTATTCTCCTTCATGGACGGATTTTCAGGATACAATCAGATCAAAATGTCACCCGAAGACATGGAGAAGACAACTTTCATCACACCCTGGGGCACGTTCTGTTACAAGGTGATGCCATTCGGACTGAAGAATGCTGGTGCAACATATCAACGGGCTATGGTAACATTATTCCACGACATGATCCATAAAGAAATTGAATGTTATGTGGATGACATGATTGCCAAGTCCCTCACAGAAGAAGACCACCTGGTAAATCTACTGAAGTTATTCAAGCGTCTGAGAAAGTACCAATTGAAGTTAAACCCCAACAAATGCACATTCGGGGTGCGATCCGGTAAGCTGCTGGGATTTACTGTAAGTGAGAAAGGGATTGAAGTTGACCCTGATAAAGTCAAAGCCATTCAAGAAATGCCTGCACCGAAGACTGAGAAAGAAGTTCGGGGGTTTCTAGGTAGATTGAACTACATTGCACGGTTCATATCTCACCTTACAGCAACCTGTGAACCTTTGTTCAAGCTGTTAAGAAAAGAACACACGGTCAGGTGGAACGAAGACTGCCAGAAGGCTTTTGACAAGATCAAGGAGTACTTACAAGAGCCTCCAATCCTTATGCCTACAGGTTAAGGAAGACCTCTGATAATGTACTTGACAGTATTAGAAGAGTCAATGGGGTGTGTGCTGGGCCAGCATGACGAGTCTGGTCGAAAAGAGTATGCAATATACTACCTGAGCAAAAAGTTTACCGACTGTGAACAACGTTATTCACTGCTCGAGAAAACTTGTTGTGCTTTAGCGTGGGCTGCTCGCCGACTGAGACAGTATATGTTGACCCATACTACTTTATTGATATCAAAGATGGACCCAGTTAAGTACATTTTTGAGAAGCCAGCACTTACCGGACGGGTTGCAAGATGGCAAATGATCCTCACAGAATATGACATCCAGTACACATCTCAGAAAGCCATCAAGGGCAGTGTATTGTCTGATTATCTTGCTGAGCAACCCATTGATGATTACCAGCCTATGAGATTTGACTTCCCTGATGAAGACATCATGTTCATAAAAGCAAAAGATCATGAAGAGCTTGTTCACACTGAAGGGCCTGACCCAGAAGAAGGATGGACTATGATATTTGACGGGGCTGTTAATATGAATGGTCGTGGTGTTGGTGCAATACTCATTACACCTAAAGGAGTTCACATGCCTTTCTCGGGAAAACTCACTTTCAAATGCACTAACAACGAAGCTGAATACGAAGCTTGTATTATGGGTCTTTAGGAAGCCATTGACCTCAGGATCAAAACTTTGACTGTATTCGGAGATTCAGCTCTGGTAATTAATCAAACCAATGGCAAATGGTACACCCACCAGGATCATCTGATACCTTATCGGGATTATACAAGGAGGTTATTGACTTTCTTCACAACAGTCAAGCTTGAGTATATCCCTCGGGACTGTCGCTCCCACCAAATGACACCGGGTCAAATGGGGTACAGACGCGAACGGTCGGCGAAAAGGAGATGCGAGAACACACAGGAGTGAACTCACAAGGAATGAATAGAGTCGCCAGCTAGGCATTTTTATCCCGGAGGAAAGGCAATGCTGCATAGACCTAGAAAGATATGGATAAAACGGTTGCGAACCAGAGAGACTGAGAAAGGGGGTTGGTTACAACCTGGGAAGGTATTAGCACCCAGATTGTCCGCCGTACTCGACGGGATCCACGCTTAAAAGATTTGTGTTTTAAAGGGGTAGTGTCAGTGTAATTTGTGTATAAAGAGCTGGAAAAGGATGCACAGGTGTCAGTGTAAAAGAAGTGCAAAGTGTGATATATACAGTGTCAGTGCAGGAACCAGAATGAAATGCTCCTGATAATGAGGTTAAAGAATAAGGCTAGAAAGAGGGGGAATATACAGAGACTTTTGTTCGATAACTGTTAAGTTATGCCTACGTATCCTCTCGTGCAATGAGGAAGTCAGAACACCGTAGTTCGACCTAAAGAGACTGAAAGATAAATTGACTTGTGAACTGCTTGCTTGCCTATGCTCAAGTGTATGATCTGTCTGGCACAGATGCAAACTGTCTTGCATTAGACGGAAGAAGCAAGTTCTCGTTTGTGAGTGAAGATGATGAGAGAAGAATCCTGAAGGAGACGATTATTGTTTGTTTTTGAGTTTTCAATCTTTTATTGCTTTTGGAAGTTTGTCATAAGTTAATGAGCTTAAGCCTAAACCAATGGGTTAGTAAACTCATCACATCCTCCCTCTGATTAGGGGTAATGAGAATACCTTAAGTGTGAAGTCAGCTTCTCACACTTAATCACCTTTGATGTAGGATTAAGATCATTAACCTACTTGTGATTAATTAGATGTTTTTGGTGTTTTTGTTTAGTGTTGAGTAATGAGATTAAGCCACAATCAAGGATTAAACAGACTCATTACACCATCCTAATAGAAGGATAATAGATGAGAGTGTTTAAGCTGAGGAAAGCTCCTCAACTTAATCCATGATTAGGGATTAAACTCATGACAAAACAAGCCTTTGGTTAAGTGGATTTTAGTTAATGATATGATGATGAAGTGATTTTTATGGTTTGTAAGACAACTTGAGGGGGACTTATCCATTAACACTAGGGTTAGTCCTTCTTAACCAATTAAGGAAGAATTAGAACCCTAATGCAAGGTCCAAGTTACAAGTGTGATGTCTTGATGATTATTAAGTGGATTGATTAAGAGATTTAAACACATTAAGGGTTTAACACTTAGGATTAAAGTTATACACTCCATCCTAATAGAAGGATGCAGGCATAAGCTTAATCACAAAGCCTTAAAGCCTTTAGGGTTTAGTCCCTGATTATGAGATGAGAAGAGAAGACTCAATGAGACACAAAGGTAAAAAACTAAGTGGGGGACTAATCAAAACCCTAATCATTGTCATGCTTGGTTGTTCCTAAGGTTTGTGAGGTTTAACAAGAAAGATCTTCAATGGGACCACCAGGAAGCAGATGAAAGGATCAAGAGAAGCAAAGCAACTTGCTTCATTTAAGAAGGCAAGTCACTTGAGGAAAGAAAGTGAGAAGAAGAAGAAAGAGCAAGCTCAATATCAAGCACATAACAAAATGCAGCATGGATGCAAGAGAGAGATGAAAAGAAAATGTGAGAAGTGAAGGCAAATTCACTTCTCAAAGTTGCTTACCACCTGAAAAGTTAGTGAAAGAAATGCAATGCAATGCCAAATGGAATGAAATGGCATGATGAGAAACAAAACCAGAAGCACATACATGATTTTAATGATGCTATGAGGTGTTACAAACATGAAACAACACATGGGGATGATCATACAAGCTTATGGATGCAAATGAAACAAGTTAAGAAACATGAACATACATGAAAAGTTATGAAATGCAAATGGCATACAATATGACAAATGCAAGATGTAATGATCAAACATGCTTTAAATATGTCTTAAGATGTTCAATGAATCAAAAGAATGCATAAAATGCTATGGCAAGTCATGTTATGCAAGCAAATGCAAGATGGATGCATATGGAAGCCCAAATTAGGGTTTATGATCAAAGCATCAAACACAAACCAAAATCAGAAGCAAACATCAATATAAAAAATTGAAAATGCACTCAAAGCAACCCTAACCCCATACAAACTCACTGCCCAAAGGAAAAGTTCCAACTCTTAACCTAGTTCAAGTTATGATTTTTCTAAGTTTTCTAGGGTTTTAGGGTTCCTCAACAAGAAAAATGCCAATCAAATGGAAAATGAAAGATCAAATCATGCCAATTTAATCTCACAAACTACATGATATTCTAAACACAATGCAAAAAGAATCAAAGTCCAACTCTCAATGGTTAGGCAGAAATGATTTTTGGAAGTTTGGATCAAAATAATGCCTAAAAATGATTTTAATTCCATGAAAAATACTCAAAATGCATCAAAATCAAAAAAGAAATTTGGTTTGAGGGTTGGACAATGTTTCTAAATGTTTTTAAATGTTTCATGAATTTTTTGGTGATTTTTAAATACCTAAATGCATTTTTAATTAATTAATTTTCATTAACTAATTAAAAATAAACATTTAAATGATTTAAAAATGATTTTTAATGCAAAAAATAAAAATAAAAATATTTTTGGGTTTTAAAAATTAATGAAATCTTTGACAAAAAATTTCATAATTTTTAAATGATTTTAGCTATTTTAAATAATTCGTGCAAATAAAATGAAAAGAAAATGAAATGAAAATGAAAATAATGAAAAGTATGCACATCCAGAGGCTGAGATTCAAACTGGGAGAAGGAGGGAAGACTGCGCGCGTCATCCAACGGCTGGCATTCAAACTGGCTAAAAATGAATTAATTAACTTAATTAATTAAGATTAGGGCTAAGTGGATGATCTGAGCCATTGAATGCACGCGGGAATGGACTTAGTCAACTCATCCAACGCTCAAAATTCAAACTACATTAATGACAGGGATTAAACCCTAATTATTTTCAGGTGGCCGGAGAAGACCTCCGGTCGTCTTCTCCGGTGGGAACCCCACCTGAAAATCCCTAAAACCTTCAAAACTTCACTAAAATGAAATCTAAAAGAACAGAAATCAACCCCACATCCCCCTGAATCAAAACCCTAACACAAAACACATTTATCTTTCATCAATCACACGAATCGAAAGCAAACATTTTAGGTCAGAAAAGTTTCAGAGTAAGATTAAATGCTTATTTCTCAACCATTTTTAAAACCAAGAACATCAGAGTGATCAGTGAATCATGAAGAACAACTTAGGAACTTAAAAAATCATTTCTGGAAAAAAGTTCATGATGCTACCTGAGTTTGAAGCTTTTCAGTCTGGCACTTTCTGACCTCCTCTCTTGTGCAAAACCACTCCTGTGACCTCCCTTGTGCTTCTGAAAGGCTTAGAACAAATTTATTTGGGCTGGTTTGAGAGCTTGCAGAGGTTCTGTTCAATGGAGTGAGGAAATCGTATTTCTGGTTCTTTGAGTTTTAGGCTGCTTTGAAGGTTGGTTTGGGTTCAGTGAAGCATGGTGAGATGATTGGTGAAGTTGGTTTGTGTGTTTTAGGCTTGTGTTGAGAGTTTCGAAAGCTTTTGCTCAAGAGGATGAAAATGAGAAAGTTGTCTTGTGGCTGGTTTCAGGCTTGCTTCCCCTTATGTTTGGCTTGCAATTGATTCACATAAACAATTCTCATTGGTCAGATGACATGACATGTCCTTTTGTGATAGGTATGGGTGCTTTTGCAAAATGTCAACTTTTGTGTAAGAAGGGCATGGGCTACTTGCTAGCTTGGTACAAAGGGCATGTCCTGCGCAGCATGAGGTGAGGAAAAGCCTAGGGTGGATCAGCAAAATAGCCAGCAAGTGGATGAGGAGATATGATGACTTTTGCAACTTGGTTCACTTTGGTTCTTATGAAAAGATCTTGTTCCAAAAACCATACAAATGTGTAATTCTTTGGTCCATTCTGAACTTCAGGTGTTGTGTGATGTTTGTGTAAAGGTTTGACATCAATTAGAAGTCACAAATTGCCTTGGTATAAGAATTTGCAAGTTTTCCATTTGGTGCATGACTTGAAATTTAGTGATTTTTGCCAACTTTGGTGAGCCATAACTTTTGATCCAAAATGAATTAGGTCATGTTCTTGTACTTTTTGAAAAGGGAAAGATCTATTCTACAACTTTCATGACCAAAGTTTTTTCATTTGAAGCTTTTTTGAATCAAAAAGTAGGGGTTGAAAGAGTTGCCTAAAATGACATTTTCATTAAAAGTCACACTTGCCCAAAAAGTCAACTTTGCAAAAGACTTGAAATTCCCAAATTTTGTGAACTTCCAACCTCTTCTATGATCAAATAAAGATCATATACAATCAAAATGATGAAGAACACCCTCTGGTTGGGTCATTGGGGGCCTCAGATGCCCTGATTTTGCACTGACTTGCTTGAAAAGTCAACTCTTGATCAGATGACTTCCCCAAGGAATTTCTTCACGAAAATTGATATGCATACTCCCTATACCATATAGAGACCAATAGAAACAAGAATGACCAAAAATTTTGGAGTTATGGCCTCTGAAACCAAAACCCTAATTCTAGGTCATTTGTGCAGTCAAGCCTGGCTCTGCTTCCATACCAATCCCAGTTCTTGTGATTCTTTGGCATTCTTGACTTTGAGAGGATATAATATGATACTTGAACACACATAGATCCCTTTGAAATGATTGGTGGCCTTTGGAGTGGCCCAAGAAGCTCTTGGATTGCTCAGATCACAAACCCTAGATGCAGATGACCTAGAACCAATGCAATGACTCAAAATTGTGGTATGAGATGGTATGATTGAGTTTATGCATATGAAATGATCACAAGCCATGGTGAAATGGGTGAGGGAAAATTTGGGGTGTTTACAGGGACGAGAATCAGTTTGCAGATGCTCTTGCCACCATTTCATCCATGATCAAAGTTCAAGCTGCCAACTTTGTACCTCGGATTTCAGTGTCCAGACTTGACAGACCAGCATATGTATTTGCAGAAGATGTTGCCAAAGATAACAAGCCTTGGTTCCATGACATTAAGTGTTTCTTGGAGGATCAGACATACCCACCTGGGGCATCTTCCAATGACAAGAAGACGTTGAGAAGGCTAGCTGGTAGTTTCTTCCTGAATACTGACGGTTCCCTGTACAAGAGAAACTTTGATATGGTACTCCTCAGATGCGTTGATAGAACAGAAGCAGACTTGTTGATGCACGAGGTGCACGAAGGATCCTTTGGTACCCATGCAGGAGGGCATGCAATGGCAAAGAAGTTGCTAAGATCAGGCTATTACTGGATCACAATGGATGCAGACTGTTGTGCCTATGCCAGAAAGTGTCATAAATGCCAGATCTATGCGGATAAGGTGCATGTGCCTCCGAATCCTCTGAATGTGATGTCTTCACCCTGGCCCTTTGCCATGTGGGGCATTGACATGATTTGCAAGATTGAACTGACTGCCTCAAATGGCCACAGATTCATCCTGGTTGCTATTGACTATTTTACCAAGTGGGTTGAAGCGGCTTCATATGCAATGTTACAAGGCAAGTGGTAGCCCGATTTCTGAAGAGAGATATCATCTGTCGATACGGAGTTGCCGAGCGAATCATTACTGATAATGGTTCCAATTTAAACAATAAAATGATAGCAGAACTGTGCCGGGACTTCAAGATCCAACACCACAACTCTTCTCCTTACAGGCCAAAGATGAATGGCGCTGTTGAGGCAGCTAAGAAGAATATCAAGAAGATTGTGCAGAAGATGGTGGTCACCTACAAAGACTGGCATGAAATGCTACCGTTTGCCTTGCATGGGTACCGTACGTCAATCAGAACATCCACTGGGGCAACACCGTATCAGCTTGTTTATGGTATGGAAGCAGTCCTACCTGTTGAAGTTGAATTACCCTCCTTACGGGTGTTAATGGATGTTAAGCAGAACGAAGCAGAATGGGTCCGGTCCTGATACGAACAACTGAGTCTGATTGAAGATAAGAGATTAGCTGCAATCTGTCATGGGCAGTTGTATTAGAAAAGAATGAAGAAAGCCTTCGATCAGAAAGTCAGGCTCCAAGAATACCAAGTAGGAGATCTTGTGCTGAAAAGACTCCTCCCTCCTCATAAAGACCACAGGGGCAAGTGGACTCCGAACTATGAAGGACCATTCATAGTGAAGAAAGTTTTCTCCGGTGGAGCGCTGATGCTCAGCACTATGGATGGTGAAGACTTTCCGTCCCCTGTGAATTCAGATGCAGTTAAAAAATACTTTGCATAAAAATGACCCGCTGGACATAAAAACAGAATGTAAGTCCAGGCAAAAATAGGGCATCCCGGCGAGTCAAAAACAGAATAAAAGACTCGGGCAAAAATAAGGGAAAATAAACAAAAAAAATGTACACCCGCTGAGTTGAAAAGCCGCATTGGACAACTCAGGCAAAAATGGGTATCCCGATGGATCGAAAACCCAAAAGGGCGATCCATGCAAAATAAGGGAACAAGCGAACAACTGCATTCTGAATTCGTCTGTATCACTCACAACTTGGTAAGCTTCAAAAGGATCAAGCTTCTTTCAGAATCAGCCTTCTTCAGAAAGCAAGACGAGAAGAACGTCAAAAGTCATACGAGTCATAGCAAAGGGAAGCTCCCTGAAGCGTCGTCAACATTGCCAACATCTTTTGTCTCAATTTGCAACAATCTCCTTATTTTAGGGATTTGTTTCTTTGACTGTATTCGCCAATTCAGGGCATATGAATCAATAAAATCAGATTTTCAGTCATGTTTCGTCTCGTACACTTTATTTTCATTTGCAAAATGTCCGATGTCTTTAAGATACTGATTGCATAAATACAGATGCTTTTCTTCTAAAAATACGTGCGTGCAGGAAATATACTTACTCCCGGGAGTGTCTAAACTCCTCTGACGGAATCCGGTAAGGGATACCTCGGGATTACTTGTGCGCTTGTCTATCTTTTTCAGGATTGCAGGTATTCAAAGCATGACATGGGGCATGAAAGCTTTACCCCAGCAAGCTGGCAAATCGTTATCTACTCAGTCTATCTCCCAATTAGCACCGGAGATGGTTTCCCCCAGCTGAGTTGTCAAGTATCATCCTCAGTAGGACCCCTGCAGAAGTCTCCAGGAAGACCTTCCCATGGTCTTTCTTCTTCCCCAGCCGAGTTGCCATTTACTATTCCTCCACAGCCAAGTGCAAAAGCCGGGAAACCATCTCCCCACAAAGTCCAGCCTCTATTCAGAAGAGCAATACCTGAAGATCTCACAACAGAGTGAAGAAAGCTTCTACAAACCCCAGCTGGGTCCCTCATTACCAAAGATAGGTCTATCAAGTGACCTATACCCCCAAGCAAAGTCTTATATGTCAGATCTACCAATGATCTCATCCCCAGCTGGGATGTCCACTCCAAGCAGATCCACCAGAGATCTTCGTATCAATGGGACCCGGATCCCGGATCGGTACCTTTGCATAAACATAGCATTAGCATCATATTCTCCCCATAGAGCGTAGCATTCCGTCTAATACGGAGCATTACGGCAAAAATCAAACATATTTCATAATCATAAGCCATGTTCTGAATCAAACACTTGTGAATACCGACAATCCATCAACAGGATACAGAGAAAACTCTCCAAATTCCTCGGCAGAGAGCCAAAGCACTTTCCCTGAAGATGCAGATACTCCTTGACACTCGTCCGTGTCATATCCCCAGCAGAAAGCTAAGCCATTTGCCTTACACTCACAAATACCCGTACACACTCCTTTTGGCACCCGTCCGTGTCATGATTCCCCAGTAAAGTCGCCCGAGCTTTCTTTACAAACAAACACTTGTATATTACAGATACTTCCTGACACCCGTCCGTGTCATACCCCCAGTAGAAAGCCAAAGCGTCCCTTTTGCACTCACAGATACATATATCCATACAGATTCCCTGACACCCGTCCATGTCACTTTCCCCAGCATAGTTGCCTAAACATTTTTGCAAACCATATACTTGTTTATATTATACTTTTTTCTCTTTTGACACTCGTCCGTGTCACTCTCCCCAGCAGGTTAAACACTCTCCTGTACACCACTCATACTTATTTCACTCATACAGATACTCGTCCGTATCTTGTATATACCACTTAAATCCCCTCAGATTCGACACTCGTCCGTGTTCTTTGTTAACCAGTTGATACTCGTCCGTATCATCATCTCAGAACATGCGTCAAGCGTTTGTTTCTACCTGATACTCGTCCGTATCATAGTCTTAAGGATGCTCGTCCGCATCTTTAAATCCATACACGTGTCAAACACTCATGTCTTCTTGAACTTAGACACTCGTCTGTGTCTATTATTCCCCAGAAGAGTCCCCTCAGAATCAACACTCGTCCGTGTTCCTTGTTAACCAGTTGATACTCGTCTGTATCATCATCTCTGAACACGTGTCAGTATTTGTTTCTACCCGATACTCGTCCGTATCGTAGTCTTAGGGATGCTCGTCCGCATCTTTAATTTATACACAACGTCAAAACACTTATACCTTTTATTTCTTGGATGTAAACACTCGTCCGTGTTTACTATTCCCCAGTAGGCCGCCAGCAAAGCAACCTTTTTTCTATCCGACATTCGTCCTATGTCATGATACCATTTCGGCAGCCGTACCCTGCCAGGTGATCGTCCTTCACCTTTGGATGACCGTCCCTCATCCTATCCCCAGCGGAGTCTCTATTCATTAGAACCCCTTTTTCTATCCGGCATTCGTCCTATGTCGTGATTTTTAGCAGCCGTACCCTGCTAGGTGATCGTCCTTCACCTTTTGATGATAGTCTTTCATCATTTTATCCGATGGTCGTCCCCATCGTTGATCTTGTTATCTGACATTCGTCCTATGTCATGATAAACCTTGAGAACAGCCGTCCCCTGCTAGGTGATCATCCTTCACCTCTTGATGATCGTCCTTCATCATGCTCGTCCGATGGCCGTCCCCATCGTCGACCTTTTATCCGGCATTCGTCCTATGTCGTGATACTTTCGGCAGCCGTACCCTGCCAGGTGATCGTCCTTCACCTTAGATGACCATCCCTCATCTTATCCCCAACAGAGCAGTCGTCCCCTGCTAGGTGATCGTCCTTCACCTTTGATGACCGTCCCTCATCATTATTTCATTTATTCTTTAACCCGATGGCCGTCCCCGTCGTGGTCCCTTTTCCTTTCGGCAGCCGTACCCTGCCAGGTGATCGTCCTTCACCTTTGATGACCGTCCCTCATCATTATTTCATTTATTCTTTAACCCGATGGTCGTCCCCGTCGCGGTCCCTTTTCCTTTTCCTGATGATCGTCCTTCATCGGTTTAGCCCGATGGCCGTCCCCATCGTTGTTTGCATTACTTTATGAACCTGATGGCCGTCCCCATCATTTTTACTAATCCCCAGAGAATCTTATAGCTTTACCTAATGGCCGTCCCCATCATAATCCCTTTTATCCCCAGCTTGTCGGCCGTCCCCGTCATTGCTTTACTTCCCGCATTTTCCCCAGCATGTCGGCCGTCCCCGTCATTGCTCTTTCCCCAGCAGCCGTCCTCTGCTCGACGGTCGTCCTCCGTCGCCCGCACTTTATATTATACTTTATTTTCTTTTACAATCTATATCCCTTTTCTTCTTCATTCTGTGAGTGCAAATTTTGGACTGTCTTTGGTATTCAACCACAAGTTATCTTGTTTGCCTGTTAAGCCGTTGCTTACATCCTGCACAGCTAACTCATGTTTGAATAGGGGCAGCTGTAAACACCCCAAATTTGACCTCACCCATTCACTCCATGGCTTGTGATCATTTCATATGCATAAACTCAATCATAGCATCTCATACCACATTTTTAGTACACTGCATTGTTTCTAAGTCATCTGCATCTAGGGTTTGTGATCTGAGCAATCCAAGAGCTTCTTGAGCCACTCCAAAGGTCATCAATCACTTCAAAGGGGTCCATGTATGTCCAAGCATCATATTATATCCTCTCAAGGTCAAGAATGTCAAAAATCACAAGAACTGAGAATGGCATGGAAGCAGAGCCAGGTTTGACTGCACAGATGACCTAGAATTAGGGTTTTGGTTTCAAAGGCCATAACTCCAAATTTTTTGGTCATTCTTGTTTCTATTGGTCTCTATATGGTATAGGGATCATGCATATCAATTTTCATGAAGAAATTCCATGGGGAAGGCATCTGATCAAGAGTTGACTTTTTGAGCAAGTCAGTGTAAAATCAGGGCATCTGAGGCCCCAATGACCCAACCAAAGGATGTTCTTCATCATTTTGATTATGTATGATCTTTATTTGATCATAGAAGATGTTATAAGTTCACAAGATTGAATAATTTCAAGCCATTTGCAAAGTTGACTTTTTTGGGAAATGACTTGTAATGGAAACTTGCCATTTTGGGAAACTTTTTCAACCCTTGCTTTTTGATTCAAAAATGCTTCAAATGGGAAAACTTTGGTCATGAAAGTTGTAGAATGGATCATTCCCTTTTCAAAAAGTACAAGAACTCATTCTAATTCATTTTGGATCAAAAGTTATGGCTTGTCAAAGTTGGGAAAAATCACATAATTTGAAGTTTTCTACCAAAGAGGCAAAGTTGCAAAATCACTTGCCAAGGCAAATTGTGCTACCAAATGGACTTATAATCTTCATACAAGCATGAACCAAGACCTAAAAGTCAGATTGCATCAAAGGATCACTCATTTTCATGACTTGTGGAGCAAGAAACTCCAAAAGGGCCAAAGATGAAGCAAGTTGCAAAACCTCACTCAAACCCTAATCCACTTGCTTGCTGACTTCAGAATTGATCCAAGGGCTCTCCACACTTCTTGCTGCGCAGGACAAACCTCTTGTCCTTGGCTAGCCATGAGCCCATACTTCTCTTACACAAAGTTTGACATTTTGGCAACTTGCCCATACCAATCACAATAGGGCACACCAACTCCACAGACCTATCCATGAGTGATAAGTGGACCAAAGGCAAGCCATAACACATAACAATTCATGTTGAAACACACTCCAAGCCATAGTTATCAAAATTTCTCCCACTTGCAAAACCATTCGAAACTGACTCCACAAGCATCAAACACACAAACAAACTTCACCATTGATCTCAACATGACTCACTGATCACAAACCAACCATTGAAACAGCCTGAAACTCACTGAAATCAAAACACGATTTCTGCCCCTCTTTGAACAGAACTCAAGCAATCTCTCAAACCAGCCATTTTAAACTCCAACCAAGCATTGCAAGCTTCTCAGGAGGTTCATTGGAGTTGATTGGAAGCAAGGAACTGGTCCAGAAGCTCTTGGGTTGAAAGCTTCGATTCAGGTAGTGTAAACACCCCAAATTTGCCCTCACCCATTCACACCATGGCTTGTGATCATTTCATATGCATAAACTCAATCATAGCATCTCATGTCACATTTTTGATTCACTGCATTGATTCAAAGTCATCTGCACCTAGGGTTTGTGATCTGAGCAATCCAAGAGCTTCTTGGGCCACTCCAAAGGTCATCAATCACTTCAAAGAGGTCCATGTATGTTCAAGCATCATATTATATCCTCTCAAAGTCAAGAATGTCAAAGAGTCACAAGAACTGAGAATGGCATGGAAGCAGAGCCGGGTTTGACTGCACAAATAACACTTAACTTCCACCATTGGAAGTTAAGTGCAAAAAGGGACATTTTTGAAAAAGGTCACAAATAACACTTAACTTCCACCATTGGAAGTTAAGTGCAAAAAGGGACATTTTTGAAAAGAAGCCCATAACTCCAAATTTTTTGGTCATTCTTGTTTCCATTGGTCTCTATATGTTATGAGGATCATGCATATCAAGTTTCATGAAGAAATTCCATGGGGAAGGCATCTGATCAAGAGGTGACTTCTTGTACAAGTCAGTGCAAAATCAGGGCATCTGAGGCCCCCAATCACCCAACCAAAGGGGTTTCTCCATCATTTTGAATGTGTATGATCTTTATTTGGTCATAGAAGATGTTATAAGTTCAAGACATTTGCAAAGTTGCCTTTCTTGGAAAGTGACTTATAATGTAAACTTGCTGTTTTGGGAAAGTTTTTCAACCTCCTCTTATTGATTCAAAAATGCTTCAAATGAGAAAACTTTGGTCATGAAAGTTGTAGATTGGATCATTCCCTTTTCAAAAAGTACAAGAACTTTTTCTAATTCATTTTGGATCAAAAGTTATGGCTTTGCAAAGTTGGGAAAAATCATTGAAATTTCACTTTTTGCACAAGAGGGAAAGTTGCAAAACCTCATGCCAAGGCCAAAGATGACTTCAAAGTGACTTCTAATCTTCATACAAACACAATGCAATGCCTAAAATTCAGATTGGCCCAAGAAATTTCTCATTTTCATGCCTTGATGTCCAAGTATCATAAGCCATTTTTCATGAAAATCACAAAGAGGGAAGTCTTGCAAGAAGGTTTCCTTTGGTTTTGTTTGGTCTCTAATCATTATCAAAGTGTCATAACAACATTATGTGATGCATTTTGCTGCATATTTCTTAAGAGATGTCACATGTTCATGGCCAAAAGTCACAAAGTGCAACAAGTTGCAAAATTGCAAAACATGTGAGATCTCACCCTTCATCCATTACAGCTCACATCAATTGATCCAAGAGTCATCCTTGAACTCAGCTGATGCAGTACAAGCCAGAAAATCAGCTCTGCCACAGCCCATGCCTCAAGTACACCTAACCATGACTTTTTGCAATTTCTCCCATGCTCTTGGAATAGTGATTAGCAGCCTCTACTAACCTGCTCCACAGCCTACTCAAACTTTATGGGAGTGATATAGCAGCTCATTTGGCATAGAAACACACACAATCTAACTTGCACAAGTTCTGTCCCAAAACTCCTTCTCTGAATTTTTCTTCACACAGCCAAGAAAACTCCACTTTTTTCTTCCACCAACAAGTCACAAATCACCCTTAGAACAAGAATCACCCCCTAAAACAGCTTGAAACATCACACACCAAGGCCTTCATTTCTGCTACACCAGAGCAAAACAGTCATAACCAACCATTCTCAAAGTTATCCAAGCTTCATTTCATCATCAAGGTGTTCAAAGGAGAGGGATTGCACCAAGTTTGAGGCCAGAAAGTTCCACAGTTCAAAGCTCCAGTTCAGGTATCATCAAGAACATTTTTTTTATAGAAATGTAATCTCTTGTTATAGAATGATAGATTTTGTTTCACTCATCATGTTAAGCTTTGAAATACTGAAAATGGTTGAGAAATGAGTGTTTGTGCATGTTTTGAAGTTTTTGTAGTGTTCTTGATTTTGCTCGAATCTTGTTGTTGATACATTGATCTTGTGATTGATTCATGCTTGTGATTGATTCATGTTTGTGGTTTAAGAACATAAAAAGGACCATTTTGAAAAAAAGCCAGAAAAAACACTTAACTTCCACCATTGGAAGTTAAGTGCAAAAAAGGACCATTTTGAAAAAGCCAGAAAAAACACTTAACTTCCACCATTGGAAGTTAAGTGCAAAAAAGGACCATTTTCAAAAAAGCCAGAAATAACACATAACCTCCACCATTGGAAGTTAAGTGCAAAATGTGACCTTTTTGAAAAAAAATTAAGAATTGGATCCCCTCCTTTGGGCAGTGAATTTGTATAGGTTTAGGGTTCTTTTGAATGCATTTTCATCTTTTTATCTTGATGTTTGCTTTTGGCTTCCTTTTACATTCGTCTTGCATTTGCATCCATACCTTGACTTGCCATAGCATTTTGTGCCCCCATTTGATTCATTTGACATCATAAGACATATTGAAAGCATGTTTGATCATTGCATCTTGCATTTGTCATGTTGTATGCCATATGCACCTCATAACTTTTCATGTATGTTCATGCTTCTTAACTTGCTTCATTTGCATCCATAGGTTTGTATGATCATTTCCATGTGCTGCCTCATGTTTGTAACATCTCATAGCATCATTAACATCATGTATGTGCTTCTGGTTTTGTTTTTCATCATACCATTTCATCTCATTTTGCATTGCATTGCATTTTCTTTTCTAACTTTTCAGGTGGTAAGTGGCTTTGAGAAGTGAATTTGCCTTCACTTCTCATAACTTCTCTTCATCTCTTTTATGCATCCTTGCTACATTTTTGTTTGTGTATGAGATTGAGCTTGCTCATTCTTGTTCTTCTTACTTTCTTTCTTCAAGTGACTTGACTTCTTGAATGAAGCAAGTCACTTTGCTTCTCTTGATCCTTTCATCTGATTCCTGGTGGTTCCATTGGAGATCTTTCTTGTTTAACCTCACAAACCTTAGGAACAACCAAGCATGACAATGATTAGGGTTTTGATTAGTCTCCCCTCTTAGTTTTGCCTTTGTGTCTTCTTTGAGTCTTCTCTTCTCATCTCATAATCAGGGACTAAACCCTAAAGGCTTTAAGGCTTTGTGATTAAGCTTATGCCTGCATCCTTCTATTAGGATGGAGTGTATAACTTTAATCCTAAGTGTTAAACCCTTAATGTGTTTAAATCTCTTAATCAATTCACATAATAATCATCAAGACATCACACTTGTAACTTGGGCCTTGCATTAGGGTTCTAATTCTTCCTTAAATGGTTAAGAAGGACTAACCCTAGTGTTAATGGACAAGTCCCCCTCAAGTTGTCTTACAAATCATAAAAATCACTTCATCATCATACCATTAAATAAAATCCACTTAATCAAAGGCTTGTTTTGTCATGAGTTTAATCCCTAATCATGGATTAAGTTGAGGAGCTTTCCTCAGCTTAAACATTCTCATCTATTATCCTTCTATTAGGATGGTATAATGAGTCTGTTTAATCCCTGATTATGGCTTAACCTCATTACTCAACACTAAACAAAAACACCAAAAACATCTAAATAATCACAAGTAGGTTAATGATCTTAACTCTACATCAAAAGGTGATTAAGTGTGAGAATCTGACTTCACACTTAAGGTATTCTCATTACCCCTAATCAGAGGGAAGATGTGATGAGTTTACTAAATCCATTGGTTTAGGCTTAAGCTCATTAACTTATGACAAACTTTCAAAAGCAATAAAAGACTGAAAACTCAAAAACAAACAATAATCGTCTCCTCCGGGATTCTTTTCTCATCTCATTCACTCACAACCGAGAACTTACTTCTTCCGTCTAATGCAAGACAGTTAGCACCTGAGCCAGACAGGTCATACACTTGAGCATAGACAAGCAAGCAGTTCATCAGTCAATTCATCTATCAGTCTCTTTGGGTCGAACTACGGTGTTCTGACTTCCTCATTGCACGAGAGGATACGTAGGCATAACTTAACGGTTATCGAACAAAAGTCTCTGTATATTCCCCCTCTTTCTAGCCTTATTCTTTTAAGCCTCATGATCTTGAGCAGTTCTTTTTCATTCTCACACTGACACTTTCATACTTCATATCACTTATACACTTTACACTGACACCTGTACATTCTTTTCCAGCTATTTTATACACAGATTGCACTGACACTACCCCTTTAAAACACAAGTCTTTTAAGCGTGGATCCCGTCGAGTACGACGGACAATCTGGGTGCTAATACCTTCCCAGGTTGTAATCAACCCCCTTTCTCAGTCTCTCTGGTTTGCAAACCGTCTTATCCATCTCTTTCTAGGTCTATGCAGCATTACCTTTCCTCCGGGATAAAAATGCCTAGCTGGCGACTCTATTCATCTCCAGTGAGTTCACGGCTGTGTGTTCTCATTGTCCCTCTCGCCGACCGTTCGCGTCTGTACCTTTATCTGACCCTGTGTCACTTATCAGGAGCGACAGCTTGGCGACTCTGCTGGGGATCCTTATACTGCAACCAGGGCTTCTGGTTCTTGTTGTGGGTTCCTCCTAGCGCTTGATTGATTTGTGTTTATTGGGGTGTTATGTGCTTATTTGTGTTTGTATATTTGTATTTTATTTTTGCTTTATGTACAGGTGCTTTACTGCTTTCTTTATAGCTTTGCATTATATCATAATATCATACTGTACTGCTGGCTGGATCTGGTTGTTTACTTTGGTGGGTGGGTATTTCATTGAGAGTTAAGGTCCTATACCTGGGACCTGAGTGACACCTAGGCTAGAGTGAATCATATTCTTTCCCATTCCATTTCGGTCTGGTGCGGGAATATGAAACGCGGTTCAGATATGGGTTTCTTCTTGAGAACTCTGTGTTGCAGATTTCCTGCAATGCTAGGGCTATCTGGGAAGCCTGCTAAGTCTGGATGACCTTTAGTATTGACCTTCAGAAACTGAGGTGAATTAGAGGAGGAACTTTTATGGTTATTGTAAACACTGTACCTCCGGGTTAGAAGTGTTTACACTTCTCATAACTGATCCAAGTCTGAGGATCCTTGTTTTAGAACACCACCTGTGAGGGGGTTGGGCTGTTTACAGGTTTGCAGGAACCCTTGACCTCAACATACCCTCATTACCAGTACAATTGTTTGATCCGGTCACTATGATCCTGAAGTTCTTGACCTTCGGTTCTCAGTTACCATTTTGGGTTATTATTCAGAGATCTTGTGGTTACAGACACTTGATTCTTGGCAGTATTCCAGATTCCAGGCAGTTTCCAGCTGTGATCCCATGTCTTTGCATCTTTTGCATCATCATATTGCATTTTGCATTTGCATCTGCATTGCATTTTTCCTCCTCCAGAGAGCTCATCCTTCCTCTTTTGTCCATGACCATCCAGCTGATTTCCCGGTACTCAGTTTGAACAAGTGTTAACTGTTGGAAGACGACAGTGTTTGAAGCTAGATTGAGCAGTGTCAAGAACTAAGAAAGGGTCAGATTGGAAACCGTCAGTAGCTATGTCAGAGAACAACAGTCAGAATGTTGATTTTCCACCTGGTTTCACTTCAATGACCAATCCTCTGTATGGTCTTTCTCCTGATGAGGATCTTCCACAAGTGAACAATCTTGCTCAAGCTCAGCCTGCACAGACCCCGATCGTGAATCAGAATGTACCTGAACCATCTGCTGTCCGAGGTGGACCTTCATCTTCGACTGACACTGCGAATTATCAGAGTTTTGCCTTCCCTATGCCAGACTTCCAAGGGGCAATCCCTCCTGTGAAAACCAAGGATCCACAAGTTATTGATCCTGCTGAAAGATTTCGTGTGTTGGACGAGCGACTCAAAGTCTTATCGGATCCTGATGCCTTTGGTTTTGATGCTCTAAACATGTGTTTGGTGCCTGGTCTTGTCATTCCTCCAGATTTCAAAACTCCGAAGTTTGAGAAATACACGGGTGTCAGTTGCCCGAAGCGTCATTTGGTGATGTTCTGCAGAAAAATGACTTCTCATGCCCGCAATGATAAGCTGATGATTCACTGTTTTCAGGACAGTTTAAGTGGGGCATCTTTAAGCTGGTACATGGATTTGGAAAGCAGTCATATCCGATCTTGGAATGATTTATCCAGAGCTTTCGTAAAGCAATACCAGTACAATATGGACGTGGCGCCCAATCGCACGCACTTGCAGAGCCTATCCCAGAGGAGTGGTGAATCTTTCAGAGAATATGCACAGCGGTGGAGAGAATTGGCAGCCCAAGTGCAACCACCACTTTCAGACAGAGAATTAATTGACCTGTTCGTGGGCACCTTGCAGGGTCCATACTTGGAAAGAATGAGTAGCATTGGGACGACAAGCTTCTCTGATTTGATGATAGTTGGAGTACGCATTGAGAGCCTGCTCAAAAGTGGAAAGATTCAGTACTCTCCGAATATCCCAGCTAGTGAAGGTGAGTCTGTTGTTAGCTCCCAAGAGGAAGAATGGAATGACGTCAGTGCAGTCACGGCAAATATCAAATATTCAAGACCAACACCTTCTCAGAGATCATCTATTCCCGTATCTGATTACTCTTACGGGCATTCGGCAATGCTTAGAACACCGTATCAGAAGTCCTGGACTCCTCCTCGTCCAAATATGCAAGCTCATAGTCGGAGACCTCAGAATCAACTTCAGAGCCAGCCTGGGCCTCGTAACAATCTGGAAAGAAGGATTGCTCCTCTTCATCCAGTCCCCATGGCATACAATGAACTCTTGCCGCATCTAATTCAGAGCTCTTTGGTGGTTCCTAAGCTTCTCAAGCCGTTGCCAGAGCCATACCCTCCAGGGTACAATCCTCATGAGCAGTGTGGGTATCATGGTGGATCAATGGGGCATTCAACTGAAGATTGCAAAGCTTTTCAAGCCAGAGTACAACAGTTGATCGACAAGGGCCACATCTCCTTTCCAGAAGGAAGCTTGGTTGTGCACGTCAACCCTTCACCTGATTGAGTTCAAAGACTTCAGAAGAAGCGTATTTTGATTTCAGTGGCTCAGACAACAGTATGTCATCAGAATTGGTGATCATTGTATCCTTTTATCATCTGCATTGTAGTTTCTTTCCTGTTAGCAGCTACTTGTCTTTTAAGCATTGTTATTTTAAATGGTAATGTTAATGTAGTGATCTTGCACTTTTGAATCAATTATGTCGCATTCGCTCATTTTTCTCTACTTGCATTGAAAAAAAAACGGAAAAATAAAAAATTGCATCCATTTACCTCCCATTTATTTCACTGTTGTTTAGCAGGTTTGAGGGAGGATGATGACAACTGAATACCCATAATTGTTGAAGGTATGCTTTCAGAGTAGAACCTGTTGACGATGTACAGGCATTGCTTCAATTCCCAAACACCGGAGATATAAGGGAGATAGACCCTCGTCAACCCCTTTGAGCCTTGAAGTAGGAGTTTCTTTTCTGAACGAAAAAAAACCCTCACATCTAACCCGGGGCAGGGTAGTTATCAGTTAATTTGACCGAGCGTTCAAATTTCCAAAGGAGTGTGCATCCGAGGATCCATTACCTTTATTCATTACACCTCAAGAGGTCAAGGGACGTGAAACCACAATGGTTATCCCTCACCCACAAAGGGATGAGGCAGTCAACCCTTTCAGCAAGTCATGACAAGTCAGTGTCACACGATTTGTTCAACAAAAATCAAAGAAAAAAGAAATAAAGCCCGCTAAGTCGAAAAAATGTGTGAAAACATATGACTTAGGCAAAAGTTAGGGCATCCCGCTGGACTTCGAAATCGAAAAAATTCAAAAGAATCAGTCCAGGCAAAAGTTAGGGAATAAAAAAATCTAAAAAATATATTCCATAAGAACAAAGTCGTGTGACCAGACACAAAGTCAGAATGGGTGACTGTCACTCCAAGAAACATCATTGGTGCGTAAACCATCAACGTCATTGGTTCCTCAATCATTACCAAACCCTTGTGAGAAGCGAGCGCTTAAGTCGAATTGGCTGAACATAGGACTGGAGAACATCAAGGAGAATGGGTGGGCACATATAAATTTTGAGCCATAAAACCTTCTTTTAAAAACCGTGAACCAGACCACGTCATAACCCTTGAAAGTCCTAATTGAATCAGGTTCAGTTCTGAAAGCATACTACGACAAGGTTGTGTAAACTGACTCCTAATGATTTACTAATTCAACACTACGTTTGGACTAATCGTCCTTTCGTCCCACACTGTCACAGCATCAAAATAAATAAATTTTCAAAAACTTGCATGTGTACTGCATTAAAATTACCATTTGTGAATGAACAGTTTTAATTGCAAGTCAGTCTGTGACATCAGGGAAGTTCCTATAAAGGGCAATCAGAGGAAAACTTGATTATTCAACGATGATGACCAGAATCAAGCGCATCGTGTAGGCCTATGAATCAGGGGCATGTTATCTAGTGGTTTTGTTGACCAAGGAATCTGTCAGGGTAAAGAGAGTTCCCAAGCATCAGTTGATCGAGGAACGACATTCAAAGTCAGTTGATCAGAACTGAATTTACCAAACAGGGGCAGGCCACCCGGATTTTCTGTTGACCAAGGTTGAATTCATCCAATGCTCAGTCAGAATGAGTCAAGTCGCTTTCACGCTCATACCGAGGCAGGATACTTCCAGAGATCCCTAAGTGTAACTCTCCTCGAGAGGACATACAGGTCCGCCGTTCCAGAAATTGGATAATCAGCAATAGTCTGTTCAGAGACTCGCCCAACAGGGGCAAACTTTAGCTATGCAGAGCAAGTTATATCAGTGATCTCCGAGTTCAAGACGAGTGTCGGGAAATCATGTTACCCACCCTCGCCTTTGTCACCCTTCTCAACCAGAAGCCTTGTCACTAAGACCTTTCTTCCCACCTCGGGAGTTTTTTCTGGCCTTTCATAATCATTGCATAAATCATTTGCATACCTTATTCATGTCGCATATAGAGCATATGCATCGTCATTGCATTGAACATAACCCCCACAACATCAGATCTCATCCAGGGCCTCGTAACCCCAACTTATCAACCTTTCAAAGTCCAGTTCTCGTCTGGCAAGCCTTTTCAAAGCCCAGTTCCCGTCTGGCAAACTTTTCAGAGTCTAGTCCTCGTCTGGCAGACAAACCCAAAGTCCAGTTCTCGTCTGGCTAACCAATTTCAAATACCAGTTCTCGTCTGGTAGGCGAATCCTTTAACCAGTTCTCGTCTGGTCACCTTTTCATTAACCTTTTGGACGCCAGTTCCCGTCTGGTAGTCATTCTTTTTTCAGAGTCAATTCTCGTTTGACAATGAACCCCAAGTAGTCAGTTCTCGTCTGACGACTTATTCTTTTCCCATCAGTTCTCGTCTGTTGGCCTGACTTTAATAAACCAGTTCTCGTCTGGTAGTTCACCTTCGAAAGTCCAATTGCTTGGCAACCAAAAAATATATATCTATCAACCTGGCCCTAGCGCCCAACCATCCTTGTTTCATATCCTTGGCATTGAGCATACGTCTGCATTGTACATCATTTGCATTGCATATTCATACCGCATGGTTTCTGTTTTAGCTCTGATGTGGGGCAAGAATCGTTTCAAGACGTAATCTGGGGCAGTTATCTCAAGACTTGTTGAATTTCTGCGAGAGTTTGAAGACACTGGGGCAATTTTGGACGCCAAGTCTTCTGTAAAATCCTCTGAAGACGATCTTTTTTATGGATGATGCAGTATGGTATAATTGAGGAGTTAAGGGAATGATAGTTCACTCTGGATGATCAGTATGCAGTTGTTGAGTTCAGAAGTTTGAAACACTGTGTTAATTCTCAGGGAATGTCTGGTATTTATTTTACCAGCAGGGCATTGGAAGTTTATTTCTTCCCCGAGCATAAAGATCTTCTTTCAGCCGACAAGATTCCCTCATGAGGAGTGGGTTATTCGCATGCAGTCAAAGCCAATTTTCATTGGCATATCTTCCCAACACAGCTGTTATGCTATACTTGGGGCATATTTTGATTCTCCAGCAAAGTCTCTCCTCAGCAGAGCATTGCCAAATCTTTTCTCAACCATGAAGGTTGACATCCCCAGCTGAGTTAGAGCAGACAATATCCCCAACAGAACTTCAAGGCTAATTGAATCGTTTTCGTCCCCAAGCGGACTTATCTTTCCACAGCGAAGTTTTCCCAACAGGAAGCTGAAGGCCTTGCTTCCCCACCAAGTTAGAATTATCAGAATTCCCTCCTCAACAGGATTGTGTGATCAAGGATCTTCCCTAGCCAAGTCTAAAGATGATCTTCCCCATAGAGTCATCGGGATTCTCATTTCCAAGGGATTTCCCCAGCAGAGCAAGAAGAAATTCTCCCCAGTGGAGTCAGAGCAGGATGATTAGATCCTCAGCAGATGTTCAAAGCAGTTAAACGAAGTATACCTCACGCAGAGTCGTCTTTCCTCCAGTGAAAACCTCTCCAACAAGCATCAGGTTGCCAACACTTCGTTCCCATCAGAGTTAAAAGCTTTCAACCCGTCAACAGTATACAGAATGCTCCCCAGATTCCCCAGCGGAGAGTTAAAGCTAAAACAGTTGCCTTACACTCCCAAACATCAGCATATACTCCTTGTGGCACCCGTCCGTGTCATATCCCCAGCAGAAAGCCAAAGCGTCCCCTTTGCACTCACAGATACATATATATATATATATATATATATATATATATATATATATATATATATATACATAACTTTCTTGACATCCGTCCATGTCACTTTCCCCAGCACAGTAATCTAAATACTTTGTATATCAGATACTTGTTTATATTATACTTTCCTTTCCTTGACACCCGTCCGTGTCGTCTCCCCAGCACAGTTACTTAAACACTTTGTACATCAGATACTCAGTTCATACTATACTTTTCTCCTTTTGACACTCGTCCGTGTCACTCTCCCCAGCAGTTAAACACACATCTATACACCACTCACCCTTGTACAGATACTCGTCCGTATCTTGTATATACCATTTATATCCCCACAGATTCGACACTCGTCCGTGTTCTCTGTTAACCAGTTGGTACTCGTCCGTACCATCATCCCAGAACATGTGTCAGCGTTCGTTTCTACCTGGTACTCGTCTGTATCATAGTCTTAAGGATGCTCGTCCGCATCTTTAATCCATACACCGTGTCAAACACTTTTGTCTTCATGAATATAGACACTCGTCTGTGTCTAATATTCCCCAGAAGAGTCCCCTCAGAATCAACACTCGTCCGTGTTCTCTGTTAACCCGTTGATACTCGTCCGTATCATCATCTCTGAACACGTGTCAGTTTTTGTTTCTACCTGATACTCGTCTGTATCATAGTCTTAAGGATGCTCGTCCGCATCTCTAATTTATACACAACATCTAAACACTTATACCTTTTGTTTCTTGGATATAAACACTCGTCCGTGTTTACTATTCCCTAGTAGATCGCCAACAAAGCAAGTTTTCCTTTATCTGACATTCGTCCTGTGTCGTGATAAACCCTGAGAGCAGCCGTACCCTGCTAGGTGGTCGTCCTCCACCTCTTGATGGTCGTCCTCCATCATGCTCATCCGATGGCCGTCCCCATCGTTGATATTTAGCAGCCGTCCCCTGCTAGGTGGTCGTCCTCCACCTCTTGATGATCGTCCTTCATCATTTTATCCAATGGCCGTCCCCATTGTTGATTTTTGGTTATCTGACATTCGTCCTATGTCATGATAAACCTTGAGAGCAGCCGTCCCCTGCTAGGTGGTCGTCCTCCACCTCTTGATGGTCGTCCTCCATCATGCTCGTCCGATGGCCGTCCCCATCGTTGACCTTTTCTATCCGGCATTCGTCCTATGTCGCGATATTTTCGGCAACTGTACCCTGCCAGGTGATCGTCCTTCACCTTAGATGACCGTCCCTCATCTTATCCCCAACAGAGCAGCCGCCCCCTGCTAGGTGATCGTCCTTCACCTTTGATGACCGTACCTCATCATCTGTTTATTTCATTTATTCTTTAACCCGATGGCCGTCCCCGTCGTGGTCCCTTTTTCCTTTTCTTTTTAGCCCGATGGCCGTCCCCATCGTTGGTTACTTTACTTTATGAACTTGATGGCCGTCCCCGTCATGTTTCACCAATCCCCAGAGAATCTTACAACTTTATCTTGATGGCCGTCCCCATCATAATACCTTTTTATCCCCAGCATGTCGGCCGTCCCCGTCATCGCTTTACTTCACACACTTTTCCCAGCATGTCGGTCGTCCCCGTCATTGCTCTTTACCCAGCAGTCGTCCTCTGCTAGACGGTCGTCCTCCGTCGCCCACACTTTACAATATACTTTATTTTCTTTTACAATCTATATCCCTTTTCTTCTTCATTCTGTGAGTGCAAATTTTGGACTGTCTTTGATATTCAACCACAAGTTATCTTGTTTGCCTGTTAAGCCGTTGCTTACATCCTGCACAGCTAACTCATGTTTGAATAGGGGCAGCTGTAAACACCCCAAATTTGCCCTCACCCATTCACACCATGGCTTGTGATCATTTCATATGCATAAACTCAATCATAGCATCTCATGTCACATTTTTGATTCACTGCATTGATTCAAAGTCATCTGCACCTAGGGTTTGTGATCTGAGCAATCCAAGAGCTTCTTGGGCCACTCCAAAGGTCATCAATCACTTCAAAGAGGTCCATGTATGTTCAAGCATCATATTATATCCTCTCAAAGTCAAGAATGTCAAAGAGTCACAAGAACTGAGAATGGCATGGAAGCAGAGCCGGGTTTGACTGCACAAATAACACTTAACTTCCACCATTGGAAGTTAAGTGCAAAAAGGGACATTTTTGAAAAAGGTCACAAATAACACTTAACTTCCACCATTGGAAGTTAAGTGCAAAAAGGGACATTTTTGAAAAGAAGCCCATAACTCCAAATTTTTTGGTCATTCTTGTTTCCATTGGTCTCTATATGTTATGAGGATCATGCATATCAAGTTTCATGAAGAAATTCCATGGGGAAGGCATCTGATCAAGAGGTGACTTCTTGTACAAGTCAGTGCAAAATCAGGGCATCTGAGGCCCCCAATCACCCAACCAAAGGGGTTTCTCCATCATTTTGAATGTGTATGATCTTTATTTGGTCATAGAAGATGTTATAAGTTCAAGACATTTGCAAAGTTGCCTTTCTTGGAAAGTGACTTATAATGTAAACTTGCTGTTTTGGGAAAGTTTTTCAACCTCCTCTTATTGATTCAAAAATGCTTCAAATGAGAAAACTTTGGTCATGAAAGTTGTAGATTGGATCATTCCCTTTTCAAAAAGTACAAGAACTTTTTCTAATTCATTTTGGATCAAAAGTTATGGCTTTGCAAAGTTGGGAAAAATCATTGAAATTTCACTTTTTGCACAAGAGGGAAAGTTGCAAAACCTCATGCCAAGGCCAAAGATGACTTCAAAGTGACTTCTAATCTTCATACAAACACAATGCAATGCCTAAAATTCAGATTGGCCCAAGAAATTTCTCATTTTCATGCCTTAATGTCCAAGTATCATAAGCCATTTTTCATGAAAATCACAAAGAGGGAAGTCTTGCAAGAAGGTTTCCTTTGGTTTTGTTTGGTCTCTAATCATTATCAAAGTGTCATAACAACATTATGTGATGCATTTTGCTGCATATTTCTTAAGAGATGTCACATGTTCATGGCCAAAAGTCACAAAGTGCAACAAGTTGCAAAATTGCAAAACATGTGAGATCTCACCCTTCATCCATTACAGCTCACATCAATTGATCCAAGAGTCATCCTTGAACTCAGCTGATGCAGTACAAGCCAGAAAATCAGCTCTGCCACAGCCCATGCCTCAAGTACACCTAACCATGACTTTTTGCAATTTCTCCCATGCTCTTGGAATAGTGATTAGCAGCCTCTACTAACCTGCTCCACAGCCTACTCAAACTTTATGGGAGTGATATAGCAGCTCATTTGGCATAGAAACACACACAATCTAACTTGCACAAGTTCTGTCCCAAAACTCCTTCTCTGAATTTTTCTTCACACAGCCAAGAAAACTCCACTTTTTTCTTCCACCAACAAGTCACAAATCACCCTTAGAACAAGAATCACCCCCTAAAACAGCTTGAAACATCACACACCAAGGCCTTCATTTCTGCTACACCAGAGCAAAACAGTCATAACCAACCATTCTCAAAGTTATCCAAGCTTCATTTCATCATCAAGGTGTTCAAAGGAGAGGGATTGCACCAAGTTTGAGGCCAGAAAGTTCCACAGTTCAAAGCTCCAGTTCAGGTATCATCAAGAACATTTTTTTTATAGAAATGTAATCTCTTGTTATAGAATGATAGATTTTGTTTCACTCATCATGTTAAGCTTTGAAATACTGAAAATGGTTGAGAAATGAGTGTTTGTGCATGTTTTGAAGTTTTTGTAGTGTTCTTGATTTTGCTCGAATCTTGTTGTTGATACATTGATCTTGTGATTGATTCATGCTTGTGATTGATTCATGTTTGTGGTTTAAGAACATAAAAAGGACCATTTTGAAAAAAAGCCAGAAAAAACACTTAACTTCCACCATTGGAAGTTAAGTGCAAAAAAGGACCATTTTGAAAAAGCCAGAAAAAACACTTAACTTCCACCATTGGAAGTTAAGTGCAAAAAAGGACCATTTTCAAAAAAGCCAGAAATAACACATAACCTCCACCATTGGAAGTTAAGTGCAAAATGTGACCTTTTTGAAAAAAAATTAAGAATTGGATCCCCTCCTTTGGGCAGTGAATTTGTATAGGTTTAGGGTTCTTTTGAATGCATTTTCATCTTTTTATCTTGATGTTTGCTTTTGGCTTCCTTTTACATTCGTCTTGCATTTGCATCCATACCTTGACTTGCCATAGCATTTTGTGCCCCCATTTGATTCATTTGACATCATAAGACATATTGAAAGCATGTTTGATCATTGCATCTTGCATTTGTCATGTTGTATGCCATATGCACCTCATAACTTTTCATGTATGTTCATGCTTCTTAACTTGCTTCATTTGCATCCATAGGTTTGTATGATCATTTCCATGTGCTGCCTCATGTTTGTAACATCTCATAGCATCATTAACATCATGTATGTGCTTCTGGTTTTGTTTTTCATCATACCATTTCATCTCATTTTGCATTGCATTGCATTGCATTTTCTAACTTTTCAGGTGGTAAGTGGCTTTGAGAAGTGAATTTGCCTTCACTTCTCATAACTTCTCTTCATCTCTTTTATGCATCCTTGCTGCATTTTTGTTTGTGTATGACATTGAGCTTGCTCATTCTTGTTCTTCTTACTTTCTTTCTTCAAGTGACTTGACTTCTTGAATGAAGCAAGTCACTTTGCTTCTCTTGATCCTTTCATCTGATTCCTGGTGGTTCCATTGGAGATCTTTCTTGTTTAACCTCACAAACCTTAGGAACAACCAAGCATGACAATGATTAGGGTTTTGATTAGTCTCCCCTCTTAGTTTTGCCTTTGTGTCTTCTTTGAGTCTTCTCTTCTCATCTCATAATCAGGGACTAAACCCTAAAGGCTTTAAGGCTTTGTGATTAAGCTTATGCCTGCATCCTTCTATTAGGATGGAGTGTATAACTTTAATCCTAAGTGTTAAACCCTTAATGTGTTTAAATCTCTTAATCAATTCACATAATAATCATCAAGACATCACACTTGTAACTTGGGCCTTGCATTAGGGTTCTAATTCTTCCTTAAATGGTTAAGAAGGACTAACCCTAGTGTTAATGGACAAGTCCCCCTCAAGTTGTCTTACAAATCATAAAAATCACTTCATCATCATACCATTAAATAAAATCCACTTAATCAAAGGCTTGTTTTGTCATGAGTTTAATCCCTAATCATGGATTAAGTTGAGGAGCTTTCCTCAGCTTAAACATTCTCATCTATTATCCTTCTATTAGGATGGTATAATGAGTCTGTTTAATCCCTGATTATGGCTTAACCTCATTACTCAACACTAAACAAAAACACCAAAAACATCTAAATAATCACAAGTAGGTTAATGATCTTAACTCTACATCAAAAGGTGATTAAGTGTGAGAATCTGACTTCACACTTAAGGTATTCTCATTACCCCTAATCAGAGGGAAGATGTGATGAGTTTACTAAATCCATTGGTTTAGGCTTAAGCTCATTAACTTATGACAAACTTTCAAAAGCAATAAAAGACTGAAAACTCAAAAACAAACAATAATCGTCTCCTTCAGGATTCTTTTCTCATCTCATTCACTCACAACCGAGAACTTGCTTCTTCCGTCTAATGCAAGACAGTTAGCACCTGAGCCAGACAGGTCATACACTTGAGCATAGACAAGCAAGCAGTTCATCAGTCAATTCATCTATCAGTCTCTTTGGGTCGAACTACGGTGTTCTGACTTCCTCATTGCACGAGAGGATACGTAGGCATAACTTAACGGTTATCGAACAAAAGTCTCTGTATATTCCCCCTCTTTCTAGCCTTATTCTTTTAAGCCTCATGATCTTGAGCAGTTCTTTTTCATTCTCACACTGACACTTTCATACTTCATATCACTTATACACTTTACACTGACACCTGTACATTCTTTTCCAGCTATTTTATACACAGATTGCACTGACACTACCCCTTTAAAACACAAGTCTTTTAAGCGTGGATCCCGTCGAGTACGACGGACAATCTGGGTGCTAATACCTTCCCAGGTTGTAACCAACCCCCTTTCTCAGTCTCTCTGGTTTGCAAACCGTCTTATCCATCTCTTTCTAGGTCTATGCAGCATTACCTTTCCTCCGGGATAAAAATGCCTAGCTGGCGACTCTATTCATCTCCAGTGAGTTCACGGCTGTGTGTTCTCATTGTCCCTCTCGCCGACCGTTCGCGTCTGTACCTTTATCTGACCCTGTGTCACTTATCGGGAGCGACAGGTAGCCATGGAAATACATTTTTCCAGAACTCATATTTCTTGTTTCTAAAATGATCTACATGCTTCCCTGAATGCACTGAACCCTTTATTTTTGAAAATGATTGAGTTTTGAGGATGTATGGCTTGTCTGAAACTTTGCCCGTGAATTGGTTTTTGCTTTGATTCTTATGATTCAGTGAAAATAAATGGATTTTGGGGTGGGGTTTAGGTTTAATGATGTTCAATGAGTGATTCTGGAGAGTTTTGTGAGGATTTGATGCGTATTGAGAGAGATAGGGATTTTGGCCTGCCGGAGAAGATGACCGGAACACTGTTCCGGTCACCTGAAAATGTTTAGGGTTCAGATTAGGGTTAATGACATAATTAGCGTAGTTTGAATGTGAGTCGTCCAGATGCGCGCGCTGGTCAATTCCCTCCCTTTTCATTTGAATCCTGGCCCTTAGATGCGCTGACTTTCCCATTAATTCATTTTTATGTTCATTTTATTTGTTTTGTTTTGTACATTTAATTAAAAATAGTAAAAATCATCAAAAAAATTCTGAAAATTTTTATCAAGCCTTTTATTAATTTTCAGAAACCAAAAATATTTTCATTTTTATTTTTTGCATCAAAAATTATTTTTAAATCATTTAAAAGTTTATTTTTAATTAATTAGTGAAAATTAATTAATAAAAAATACTTTTAGGTATTTAAAAATCACAAAAAAAAATCAGAAAACATTTAAAAACATTTAGAAACATTGTCCAACTCTCAAACCAAATTTATTTTTGGTTCTTGATGCCTTTTGATCATTTTCAATGGAATTAATTTCATTTTGAGGTAATATTTTGGTTCAAACTTTGAAAATTCATTTCTGTCTAACCTTTGAGAATTGGACAATGATTCTTTTTGCATTGCATCTTGCATCATATGTAGTTTATAGGATTAAATTGGCATGAATTGATCTTGCATTTTCAATTTGTTTGGCATTTTTTCTTGATGAGGTACCTTAAAACCCTAGCAATCTTAGGAAATTCATAACTTGCAATAGGTTAAGAGTTGGATCCCCTCCTTTGGGAAGTGAGTTTGTATAGGTCTAGGGTTCCTTTGATTGCACTTTCAAATTTTTGTCATGTCATTTGCTTCTGGTTTTGGATTTTTTGCTTTGTATGTTGCATATAACCCTAATTTGTGCTTTCCTTTGCATCCATTTCTCATTTGCTTGCATACCATGAATTGCCATGACATTTTGTGCATTCATTTGATCCATAATACATCTTAGGACATATTAGAATCATGTTTGATCATTGCATCTTTCATTTGCCATGTTGTATGTCATTTGCATTTCATAACTTTTCATGAACATCCATGGTTCAAAGCATGTCTCATTTGCATCCATGTGTTTGTATGATCATCCACAACTCTTGATATGTGTTTGCATCATCCATTTACATCATTTGCATCATGTGTATGTTTCTGACTTTGGCCTTTGCCTATCCATATGCATTGTTTCATCTCATTTCTTCCTTTATGCATCTTGTACTAACTTTTCAGGTTAATGGTAAGTTTGTTTGGGAGGTGGATTTGCCTTCACCTTCTACCTCTTATCACCTCATCATTTTGCATCTTTGCTGCATTTTTACTTGTCTCTGAGTGAGCTTGCTCACTTGTGCTTCTCTTCCCTCTTTTCTCTTCTCATCTCATCCCTTTTCTATCTTGCTTCTCCTTGGTGGCTTCCCTGAAGATTCTTTCTTAAGCCTCACAAACCCTAGGACTTCCAAGCATGATAAAATTTTAGGTTTGATTAGTCCCCCCATTTAGATTTTTTACCTTTGTGTCTCTTTGAGTCTTCTCTTCTCATCTCATAATCAGGGACTAAACCCTAAAGGCTTTAAGGCTTTGTGATTAAGCTTATGCCTGCATCCTTCTATTAGGATGGAGTGTATAACTTTAATCCTAAGTGTTAAACCCTTAATGTGTTTAACTCCCTTAATCAATTCACCTAATAATCATTAAGACATCAAGCTTGTAACTTGGGCCTTGCATTAGGGTTCTAATTCTTCCTTAATTGGTTAAGAAGGACTAACCCTAGTGTTAATGGACAAGTCCCCCTCAAGTTGTCTTACAAACCCTAAAACTCCCTTCTTCATCTTATCATTAACTAAAGTCCATCTAATAAAGGCTTTGTTTTGTCATGAGGTTAATCCCTAATCATGGATTAAGTTGAGGAGTCTTCTTCAGCTTAAACATTCTCATCTATTATCCTTCTATTAGGATGATGTAATGAGTCTGTTTAATCCCTGATTATGGCTTAATCTCATTACTCAACACTAAACAAAAACAACAAAAACATCTAAATAATCACAAGTAGGTTAATGATCTTAATCCTGCACCATGGAGATTAAGTGTGAGATGCTGAATTCACACTTAAGGTATTCTCATTACCCCTAATCAGAGGGAAGATGTGATGAGTTTACTAACCCATTGGTTTAGGCTTAAGTTCATTAACTTATGACAAACTTCAAAAAGCAATAAAAGACTGAAAACCCAAAAACAAACAATAATCGTCTCCTCCGGGATTCTTTTATCATCTCATTCACTCACAAACGAGAACTTGCTTCTTCCGTCTAATGCAAGACAGTTTGCACCTGAGCCAGACAGGTCATACACTTGAGCATAGACAAGTAAGCAGTTCACAGTCAATTTATCTTTCAGTCTCTTTGGGTCGAACTACGGTGTTCTGACTTCCTCATTGCATGAGAGGATACGTAGGCATAACTTAACAGTTATCGAACAAAAGTCTCTGTATATCCCCCCTCCTTCCAGCTTCATTCTTTAAGCCTCATGGTCTTATGCATTTCATTTATGTTCTTACACTGACACTTCACTTATACACTTCACTTCTTTTACACTGACACCTGTACATCCTTTTTCCAGCTCTTTTATACACAGATTGCACTAACACTACCCCTTTAAAACACAAATCTTTTAAGCGTGGATCCCGTCGAGTACGGCGGACAATCTGGGTGCTAATACCTTCCCAGGTTGTAACCAACCCCCTTTCTCAGTCTCTTTGGTTCGCAACCGTCTTGTCCATATCTTTATAGGTCTATGCAGCATTGCCTTTCCTCCGGGATAAAAATGCCTAGCTGGCGACTCTTGTCTTTTTAAGTTCACTCCTGTGTGTTCTCATTCCTCTTTTCGCCGACCGTTCGCGCTTGTACCGGGATGCAAATCTTTGGGAGCGACAGAGCCACTCAGCTTCATCTAGCTTAATGTCCATCATCAACCTCAACGAGGGGATTTCCACTTCAATTGGTAGGACTGCCTCCATACCATACACCACTGAGAAAGGGGTTGCCCCTGTTGAAGTACGCACTGACGTTTTGTACCCATGTAAGGCGAACGGTAGCATCTCATGCCAGTCTTTGTATGTTACAACCATCTTCTGCACGATCTTCTTGATGTTCTTGTTGGCCGCCTCGACGGCGCCATTCATCTTCGGGCGATACGGAGAAGAGTTATGATGCTCTATTTTGAAATCTCGACACAAGTCAGCCATCATCTTGTTGTTGAGATTAGAACCATTATCAGTAATGATCCTTTCAGGAATTCCGTACCGGCAAATGATGTCTCTTTTAATAAACCGGGCTACCACTTGTTTAGTGACATTGGTGTAAGACGCCGCTTCGACCCACTTCGTGAAATAATCTATAGCAACCAGGATGAAGCGATGACCATTAGAAGCTGTCAGCTCGATCTTACCAATCATATCAATGCCCCACATAGCGAACGACCATGGTGAAGACATGACACTCAATGGATTCGGAGGCACATGAACTTTATCGGCATAAATCTGACACTTGTGACACTTACTGGAGTATTTAGAACAATCGGATTCCATGGTAATCCAATAATATCCCGATCTCAACAATATCTTGGCCATAACATGTCCTCCAGCATGGGTACCAAAGGAGCCTTGATGGACCTCTTGCATCAACAGGTCTGCTTCGTGTCCATCGACACATCTGAGCAGAACCATGTCGAAATTTCGCTTGTACAGCACACCATCTTGATTCAAGAAGAAACCTCCTGCCAGTCTTCTAAGGGTCTTCTTGTCCTTACTGGATGCCCCACTCGGGTATTCTTGAGCCTTCAGGAATTGCTTGATATCATGATACCAAGGCTTGTTATCTTCACCACTGTCAACTGCAAAGACATAAGCAGGTCTTTCAATGAGGGAGACCGTAATTCGAGGCACGAAGTTCTCTTGATAAACTTTAATCATGGACGACAAAGTCGCTAGAGCATCGGCGAATTGGTTTTCATCTCGAGGAATATAATTCAGCTTGACTTTGGTGAAGAAAGTTAATAGCCTCCTGACATAATCTCTATAGGGAACCAAATGAGGTTGATGAACCAGCCATTTGCCATTGACTTGATTCACCACCAGAGCTGAATCTCTGAAGATCTCGGTGTTCTTGACTCGCAAATTGATTGCCTCTTCAATCCCCATGATACAAGCTTCATACTCTGCCTCATTGTTAGTGCATTCGAAAGTCAACCGAGCAGCTAAAGGTGTATGGACCCCTTCTGGCGAGATGATAACAACACCTACTCCACTTCCATTCATGTTCACAGCTCCGTCAAACATCAACTTCCATTTGGATTCAGGGTCTGGCCCCTCCTCCGAAAGTGGTTCTTCGTAGTCTTTCGACTTGAGGAACATGATGTCCTCATCCGGAAACTCGAACCTCATGGGTTGATAATCATCAATTGGCTGCTGAGCCAAGTATTCTGATAACACACTTCCTTTGATTTCCTTTTGCGATGTGTAATGTATATCATACTCTGTTAGTATCATCTGCCACCGAGCTACTCTTCCTGTCAGAGCTGGATTTTCAAAAATGTATTTCACAGGATCCAACTTGGAAATTAAGAGAGTAGTGTGAGTCAGCATGTACTGTCTTAGTCGGCGAGCAGCCCATGCCAAAGCGCATCAAGTTTTCTCGAGTAGTGAGTAGCATGTCTCACAATCGGTAAACTTTTTGCTAAGGTAATAAATGGCGTGCTCTTTTCGACCAGACTCATCCTACTGACCCAGCACACATCCCATCAATCCTTCAAGCACGATAAGATACATAATCAAAGGTCTCCCTGGCACTGGAGGCATAAGAATTGGAGGTTCTAGCAGGTATTCTTTGATTCGGTCAAAGGCTTGCTGGCAGTCTTCATTCCATTTAATGGTCTGATTCATCCTTAGAAGCTTAAAGATGGGCTCACACGTGGCAGTTAGGTGAGAGATAAATCGTGCGATGTAGTTTAGTCTCCCTAAGAAACCACGCACTTGCTTTTCAGTCTTCGGCTCAGGCATTTCTTGGATGGCTTTCACTTTGGTTGGATCAACCTCGATTCCCCGCTCACTAACAATGAAGCCAAGTAGCTTGCCAGATCGGACCCCGAAGGTACACTTATTGAGATTCAACCTCAGTCTGAACTTCCAGAGTCTGTCGAACAACTTTGCTAGATTAACCAAGTGCTCTTCCTCTGTTTGGGATTTTGCTATCATATCATCAACATAAACCTCAATTTCATGATGGATCATGTCGTGAAATAGCGTCACCATCGCCCGTTGATAAGGGGCTCCAACATTCTTCAAACTAAATGGCATAACCTTGTAACAGAAGGTGCCCAAGGCGTGATGAAGGTTGTCTTTTCCATGTCATCGGGAGACATCTTAATCTGGTTATAACCAGAAAATCCGTCCATGAAGGAGAACACGGAAAACTGAGTAGTATTATCGACGAGCACATCTATGTGAGGTAGAGGGAAGTCATCTTTGTGGCTGGCCCTATTCAAATCCCTGTAGTCTACACACATCCTGACTTTACCGTCTTTTTTAGGAACTGGCACAATGTTGGCAACCCACAGAGGGTAACTGGTCATGGCTAAGAAGCCAGCATCAAACTGTTTTTGTACTTCTTCTTTTATTTTAATTTCCATATCAGGCTGTGTGCGCCTCAACTTCTGCTTTACTGGAGGACAATCTTCTCTGAGAGGCAACTTGTGTACCACAATGTCAGTGTCTAAACCAGGCATATCTTGGTAGGACCATGTGAAGACATCAACATACTCTCGAAGCATAGCGATTAGACGAGTTTTGACAGATTCTTCTATTGTGGCCCCGATCTTGACTTCTTTCTTGTGTTCTTCAGTACCCAGGTTTATTACTTAGACAACTTCTTCGTGCGGCTGAATCATATTCTCTTCCTGTTTAAGCAGTCTGGCCAATTCTTCAGGTAGTTCGCAATCCTCTTCACCTTCCTCATCGGCTTGATAAATTGGAATGTCGAAGTCATACTCAGCCATAACAGGGTCGTCATTGATAAGATCTGGTGACGAGCACCTGCATGAATAGTGATTCATGCAAGGCTTTAGAAGAAACTTGAGAAAATGAGAAACATTGCCATTTTTAAAACTTTTCTTTCTTTTTGAAAAACAAAAAGTAAAAATGAAAGACAAAGAACAACATGAATGAATGTGAAACGTCAGTTTTATTTATGATTATGAATTGTGTTAAGAACAAAAGAACCCTTACAAAGAGCTACTATGCCCCGGGCAAGACATAGTGCTTGAATACAGGAAAAACAAAAACAAAAATTATTACTCTTCGAAAGAGGGGACTGAAATAAGCCTTTCTGATGTCCAATTGCTAAGCTGAGTCCCTGGAACGGCAGGCTTGATCCACTCATCTAGGTCATAGTCAATATCAACTGCGTTATCCTGCACGGCACTGATGTTTCCATAATCCACCACTCCCGCACTCCTGAAAGTAATCGGGCTTTGACAACCTTTAGCACTTGGTCCAGATGATGACTTCCCAGGATGGTAACCAATTCTGAACATATCTTTCTTTTCTGGCACTTCTACTGGACTGCCCCAGCCTTCTAGTATCCCAGATTCTACCAACTCAAGCGCTTGCTTATAAGAGGCCACAGAAACCCCCTTCTTCGGTTCTTCAGGAGAAACTGCCACTGCAAATGCTTGTTCATTCTTCAAGGGATCAAAAGCCTGACATGGAGTCTCAACTATTTCGCCATCCATCTCCACATACTTGAATGAAGCCAGATGACTAACAAAAATGTCTTCTTCCCCACTGACAGTTACAATTTGACCCTCCCAGACGAACTTTAGCTTTTGATGGAGTGTGGACGATACTGCTCCCGCTGAATGTATCCAAGGTCTTCCGAGCAAACAACTGTATGCAGGTTGTATATCCATTACGTAGAACGTGGTATTGAATATTTGCGGACCTACCTTAATTGGTAACTCCACCTCCCCAAACACCGATCTCCTCGACCCATCAAATGCTCGAACTACTAGGTCGCTGGGCTTTAAAACTACTCCATCGTAATCCAACTTCATAAGCGCTTTCTTTGGCAAGACATTCAACGATGATCCAGTATCTACCAACACGGGAGAGAGTACTGCACCTTTACATTCTAAAGAGATATGCAGTGCTCGATTATGAGCACGCCCTTCAGAAGTTAGATCCATGTCTGTGAAACCCAATCCGTGACTGGCATTAACACTAGATATCACCGCTTCCAACTGATTTACCGAAATATACTGAGGAACATACGCCTTGTTCAGAATATTCAAGAGGGCCTTCCTGTGGGAATCAGAACACATGAGCAAGGACAAGATGGAAATCTTCGACGGAGTCTGCTGCAGATGGTCCACAATCTTGTAGTTAATGTTTTTAATAATCCTCAGAAATTCTTCAGCTTCTTTATCGAAAGTAAGGTCTGGATCAGTTACTGGTGCGGGATCGTTGACAACCACTGGTTGTTTCCCTCTCGCTCTAGCCTGGGCTTCTGCGGTGTCTCTGGGTGGTATCACATTATTTCTTAGTGTTTCTGGCGCAAATAACCTTCCACTTCTAGTAAAGCCCCCTACTCCAACATTTTCTACTTGAGCTGAGGTTGTACTAGACGTGGCCAACTCTTGCTTCTATCCGTTACAATATACTTCACCACCATAATTCCAAGGAATAGCTCTATCACTCTGATACATTACCGGTCCTGCAGTCGTGATGGTTATTGGTGCCGCTCTGGCCCGTGAAGGAACTAGAGATGGATCGTAGAAGATAGTTACTGTGGAGACTTCGCTTTCTTTTACAATCTTGTCAAAATGCACCATTCCCTCATCAATCATACTTTGGATCCCTACTTTCAACTGCTCACAACCATTTGTAGCTTCAGCACATCCAGGACAATCAACTTCACACCCAGGAAAGATACCTTTCTTTGACAAGCAGACTTTAACAACATTCAACGGAGTTTGCAGGTCGTTGACATCACACACCAAGTTTAGATTCTCCCCTTCATCGACTGCCCCAACCGTACCTCCGTGAGAAGGCATAGGGTTCTGTATTACATTAGGAGTAGGAGCGAAGTTAATCGCTTTGGATTCTACTAGGTCTTGGACTACATACTTCAAGGCCTTGCAGTTTTCCGTGGTATGTCCGAGAGCTCCTGAATGAAATTCACATCTAGCGTTTGCATCGTACCCTTCAGGAAGTTGCCCCGGCTTCGGGGGTTGCAAAGTTCTGAGCTGAACCAGCTGGAGTTGGAGGAGATTCTTCAGAAGTTGTGAATAGGACATAGGTGGAGTGTCAAACTGCCTTTCTCTGGTCCTTTGAGAATAGTATGGATGGGGAGTTCTTTGTTGATACCCTTGCGAGCGTTGCGGCTGCGGTGGTTGGACTTGCTATTGAACAGGTTGAGCTGAGATAATGACAGGGGCCACTTGCTGATAAAAACCTCTGCTACTTCCTCCCCTCTGCGCGTACACTGCACCGGTCTCTCCTTCTCTTCTTTTCACGAAGGTTTTCTTAATACCAGAACTTGAAGCGCCTCCGTTCTGAATCTTCCCTTGCTTGATCCAACTTTCTATCCTTTCGCCAGTCAAGATGATATCTGAGAATCCACTTGAAGAACATCCAGCTAGCCTTTAAATGAAATGCCCAGGGAGGGTATCCAGGAACAGGTCTACCATTTCTCTCTCCAAGAAAGGCTGTTGCACCCTAGCGGCCACTTCACGCCACCTTTGTGCGTAATCTTTGAAACTCTCTGAGCTCCTCTGAGTCAGAATCTGAAGTTAAGTGCACCTGGGCGCCATGTCAATATTATACTGATACTGCTTGAGGAATGCTTCTCCCAATTCCTTCCAGTTTCTTACAGAACTTCTCTCTAGTTTCATGTACCATTCCAAGGACCCTCCAGAGAGACTATCCTAGAAGTAGTACATCCAGAGCTTTTCATCCCGAGTATGGGCAGCAATCTTCCGATAGAATGCCTGCAAGTGAGTCTTTGGGCAGGAACTACCGTTGTACTTGTCAAAAGTAGGCGGCCTGAATTTGTGAGGAATAACCACCCCGGGGACTAGGCCCATGTCAGACACATCTATCCCCAAAGTGTCTCTACACTCGAGGGCTTTGACTTTCTCAGCAAGCATCAAAAAATCATGAAGATTTCCTTCTCCAGCGAACCCTATGTCGTTGTTGAAAGAAGGGAACTGATCCTCCTGCCTGTCTTGTACTGGAATGAAAGTTGATGTTCCTTGTTCTGGAATCTGAGGTCCACCTGGGCCATTGCTGGTGTTGGGAGGAGCCACTTGCACATCAGGAGTGGTCACAGGAGTGGTAGTCTGAGGAGGGTTGAGCCCTTGAATTGCATTCCTTAACTCTTGCTGTCCCTGAGCCATCCCTTGCATCATGACCATGAATTCTCCCATTCTGGTGCATAACTCATTAAGCTCCGTTTGCATAGAGTCCATGACTGTCCTCTGGTTGCTGCGAGTTGCGTAGCGATGCGGGATATCTTGTCGGAGATGCCGGGTCTTGGCAGCTCTCGCAATCTTTGCCTGAAACACAGATAAATTAAGCACCATGCAGAAAAACCTGCAAAAACAAAGAAGAAATGCAAATGATGCGTATGCAATGCAATGTGTTCCTTTTATTCCCAAGGCTTTCCTTTTTCCGGTCCTGGTATTAAGAGAATAATAATTGGGAAGAAGACCCAAGTGATGTTCAAATATAGTGACGGTCGTGGAGAATTGGTGCTCATTACCCCGTGTCGGTGCCACAAATAACGAACCAGAGATTCAAAGCAAGTCAATCACATAAACTGAAGTTTGAAAAAACAAAGTCCCCGAAGGGTGCCAATCAAAAGAACAACAAAGTACATCAAATAAAGGAATCCCAGCTAAGACACTTGACATTTTGGAACAACTGAACGATATCCGGATGATCGGGCTCCTGGATGAGTCTCTGGATGAGGAGGTCCCTTAGATCAAAGGAAGCATGTAACTCTTCAATCTGCTGTAGGAAAGTCGTCTCATTCTCTTTGCTTGGATCTGGCTCGGCCCTTGACCTCTTCACATCAGCACGAAGCTTCAGCTCTTCAACTTCTTTCTGGACATCTTCAGTTATTCGTTGACTCTTTGTCATCTGACGAAGATACTCTCTCTGTTGCTCTTGTGCCTTCCGAACTAACTTCTCTTGCTCAACCAAGGCATCCTGAAGGTTCTTGATCTTCAACTCGAATTCAGCTTCTACCTCCTTTTGCTTCTTCTGATTATTGCTCCACTTCTCCTGCCAAAGTGTAATAACTTCATTAGCCTCATTAAGTTCTTTCTTATCCTTCCGGCGCTGACTCGCCTTATGGATCTCAGCCAATCCTCTCTTCCTGAAGTATAGCTCCCTTTCCTCGAAGTCCTTCTGCTTTAGACGAACCGTTTCTTCAGCTCAGAGAGCTCTATCTTCTAACTGATGGTTCTGAATCATCAATTTCTGACAGGAATTGTAAGCCTCTTGATTCTCAACCCTAAGCTGCTTGACCAAAGCTTCCAATTTCTGATAATCTTCTAAAGGCACCGTTGCTGGAGGAGGAGTTGGTACAGAAAAAGGGACTAGAGTCGTCTGAACCTCCTCCTTTATCCAAGCTTCGAATTCAGAGAACATCCGGTTATTGCTCTTGCCTAGACATGTCGTGTCCTTTCTTTTGATCACCTTCCAAGAACCTGCAACTTTCCTGACCAACGGAAGATTGTCTTTCACCGAGAAGTAAAAAGTTTGGAATAACTCGGATTCATCGGGGATCTCTTTGAGCGCGTACCCTAACTGTCTTCTTAAGAGAATAGGATTATAGTTGATACCTCCTAACACACCTAACAAAGGCACATTGAGGTAATTCCCACATCTGGCAATGAAACTCTTTCCTTTCAACCTCAAAGTAAACCATCTAATATCTCTGGCAGACAAAGTACTCAACTTTTGGGCCCACGTAGTATTAGGATCAGTAAAACTCTCAGTGGTAGGCAAATGTCTCATGACCCACTTGTAGAATAAAGGAGCACAACATCTGACCATACCTCCTCGCTTCTTCTCATTCTTATAGTGCACTGAATAATACAAGTCACCTAGGAGAGTGGGCACCGGATTCTTCAACACAAATAAATGAATAGCATTTATGTCCACATATTTGTCCATATCAGCGAACAGGATGATCCCATAAATGGATAGTGCTAAGATGGCGCAAACAGAATCCCACTGATTTGTCACTGCAAGTTCTTCAGCTTTTCTAACCAGATACTCTAGAGTGAAACCAAGTACTTTTGCTTTGGTGGTAGACAGATTTGCAGATACTTCAGATGAGCTCAAATAAAGAGCTTTTGCGATGTCAGCATGGGTTGGTCTTGTCATCTCTGAGTTGAAAGGAATCTGATCCTTGATTGACACTCCCATAATCTCAGCATACTCTTCCAACAAAGGACCCAACTGAAAGTCATGAAATGTGAAACACCTGAGCTGCGGATTGTAATACTGCAACAGAGTGTGAACGGCGCTTCTCTGAGAGCTATCTAAGTTGAATACTAAGTCCTGAATATCACCATACGTTTCCTTGAAGTATCCCAAATGACCCGGGGTAATAAGAGACCATTTGGTTGATCAGGTCCATCTTGGTATCAAAAAATTTGTAGTGCACAGTTCGCTTTCTGACGTCTTCCATTCTGAAGCAATGATATGACCAGGAACCGGGAGTAATGCAGACCCTAAGAATAAAAGAAACACAAATGATTAATTATTATATGATGCTTATGCAAGGCGAGGCATGTGATCAGTGAAGTGTTTGTGATGTGCTAATCATATAATCAGGTGTCAGTGCAAGGTCACAATATCCACATATCACAATAACAATCCCTCTGATCCGGGATGCATATCTTAGAACCAGAAATCCAGATCACAAAACTGAACCAAAGGCAAAGCGGGTGTGCTGAAGGTCTTAGGGTTCCTGCAAACCTGTAAACCCCTCCCAATCTCACGGGTGTGCTACTCGGGTCAACATCACAGACTCTCAAAGCCGAATAGCAATAATACGTTCACCATTTCCGAGAAATGGCTCGTGACCAAGCTAGGGAATCGGTTTGGCATTATGAACTACTCAGGGAGGCCTCAGCTGAGTCCGGAAAAAACAAGCATCCCTCACAAGTCCCCAGCTTCAAGCACTGAATCGAGAAACAATAGTACATTCATCCCGAAGGGTACAATACTACCGTCATACAAACAGTTTGCTTTAACTGGATTCCTATGAGAGAATCAGGCCATCTTATGCGAGTTCCCAATAGACCCTCGGATGCGAGTGGGTTTGCCAACAAATGTGGTATGCCACTGTCATCACTGGAGAAGGGTGTTCCCATTAAGGTCATCGAAGATCGGTCACCAGATGCACATAACTATCAAGGTCGTACCCTGAAGTGGAGAAGAACCCCCACACAGAATAGTCCCGAGACGGTCGCAGTCTGGGTGTGGAACACATCGCCACTCATCATGTAACCATGCGAGTACAACATGTCCACGCTAATCCTATAGTGCACTCAAGTCGGGTATTTGGCTTATCTCACAACAACTCCCATCCCACAGAAAAAATGAAAACCAGCACAGCCAGACAGTCCAGTATAATATGATGCATGGAAAATAAATACTGAAAGCGGTAAATAAATGCGGTAAAGTAAAGTTGTAAAGTAAAAAATTTAAATAAAAACACTAAAGCTAAACTAAAGCACACAATAACAAACAGATAAACACCCAAAGAAACGAAACCAAACAGGAACTAGGATTGACTCTACAAGGGAAACCACAGATTATGGGTTCGGTCCCCAGCAGAGTCGCCAGCTGTCGCTCCCGGGATTTTCATCCTAGTGCAAACGCGAAAGTGGCGCGGAAAAGGTAGAGTCGCCAGCCATGCATTTTTATCCCGAAAGAATGGGAAAGGTAATGTTGCACAAACCTGAGGAAGAAGGAAAGGACAAGGTCCTGCGAACCAAAGATCTGGGTTCGGGAGTCGGTTACGACCTAGGAAGGTATTAGCACCCCAGATCGTCCGTCGTACCCGACGGGATCCACACTTGTTTGTTTGTTTCAAAGGCTGGGAAAAAATACGAGTGATGCTGAATAAAACTGCTGACTGGAATAGGAATGAGAAAAGGGAACTGGAAAAAGAGAGCAAAAAGAAAGAATGGGGAAAATGTAGGGAAAATAAAGAATGTGCTCGAACGGGCCCTACCCCGCTGTCTACGTACCTCATCGGGAAAATGAGGATCAGAGTCGACGTAGTTCGCCTAACTAAGGCGGGAACTATTTGTTTGTGTTTTTTATACTGGAACTGTGTATGTCTATGCTCAGGTGTTGCAGGCTCGTCTGGTACGAGTGCGTTTACCGTTTTGCATGCGAGACAAGTCGTCGCGAGTTCGTGTTTAGAGTGAATGAGATGATAAGAGAAGTTCCCGCAGGATAGTCGCTTATTGTGTTTGTTTTATCTTTTATGAGAAGTGTTTTGAATTTGTTTGTGAACATTCTCATACTAAGACCTATCCATCACGATAAATACTTACACCTCGCCCGGAAACAGGACGCGTATAAGTACTCCGCAACAAAGTCTCGTGTCGTACAAGAACGTTCGGTTTTTGTTAAGTGTTTTATTGCTTTTCTTTATCATATGAGAAAGAATCACTCAAATTGCTAAAGGCAAAATCTAAGGGACTAGGACTCAATCCTAATTTTATTTATTTATTTACAAGTGGTCATAATGGTTGTGTGGTTTTCTAAACCTAATGAAGAAAAGAACTAGAAACTACTAGAACTCAACTTACTTCCTAAGGAAGTTAAGTTGATTCTAAAACAATAGGGAAGCCTATGCAAGTGAAAAAAAACTTCAAACAATATGGAAAGGCATTAAAATTGAATAAAGAATAAAATTCAACAACAAAACATATTAAGGTATAAACCCAAAAACCAACCTAAACTTTTTCTAAATTTATTTATTAGGAATTCTAAGCCTAAGTCCAAAAACTAAGGGAACTATCTAATGTTGTCATTCTAAAAATCAGTAATTAAACTATGCTAAGTCATTGTTAAATCCTATGATTAAACCTAAGCAAACTAGCTCTTAATGGATCTTAATATTCTAACCTAAACTAATTGAATTTTACATGTATAACTAGCCTAAAGATTAATACACTAAAAATATTAAAAGTCTTGGAAAAATTATGGAATTAATTCTATAGGATCCTAAAACTGATTATTACATTGTGCTAAAAAATATTCTAAAAATTCAAAAGTTAACTATGTCCAAAAATCACTTAATTCTACTTAAGGATTAACTATAATTTTTCATGGATTAAGCTACTGAAACAGTGGATAAAATGGCCTAAAATTTCTACTAAAATTATTCTAGGTCCTATTATGAGTCCTCTAAACATAGCAAAAAGAATGGGTCAAAAATCCTACTGGAAGGGGACAAAATAAAATTAACAAAATCATGTACAGTTAAAAGAAATTCAATAAAAGCTAATTAAAAGAAAAATCAGAATTAAATCGAAAATAAGCAAAATTCAGAAAATAAAATTGTCACAAATTCCTAAATTGAATTAGTAAGCTACTGAATTTTTTGTGAAATTTTCTAATGTTTTTTACAATTTTTTTATGATTTATTCCTAAACTATATTTAATTAAAATTAAATCTAAAAAAATAATAGAAAAGGGGGTTCATTAGTATTTTTATAGTTATTTTTTCTTAATGGGCTTAAAAAAGGGTGTGCGAATAGCAAATGCCAAAGGCCCAGTCTGCGCTGGCTTTGGGTGCATATTGTGGACTATCAGTCAATTATGTTGACTTAATCAAAGCCGTTTGATCTAGGGTTTCCCTATGGTACTCTAATCATGCGGTTTATGAAGCATGCATATGGTAACTATGGTGGAACAAACACATGGGACCACCACGTAGAAAGCCAACCGGACGGTGACACGTGTCACCGCCGGTGTGGTTGAAATTCAAAAGGCTTCCCCTTTCCTCTTCTAATGGCAAGGTTAATGGAATTTATGAGAAATTAATCATAATTAAAGGATTAAATGTGGATTAATTCGTTTTTAATACAGATTAATGGCATGATATTTGCTTAATTACTCTTAATATTCCATTATTTAACTAAACAAAAATTAAACTTATAAGAACAAAACAAACCAAAAGCTGAATAAAACCTAAACCCTAATTCCCTTTTCCTCTTCCCTCCTCACCGCCGCGGCCTTCTCTTCTTCTTCTTCCCCAACTTCTTCTCTCTTCGTTCTCTTCTTCGTTTTCCCCTTCTCCTTGCAGCGACGCCCTCTAACATCATCACCTAATCCAACGCTAATTCGGAACGGAACAACATAACTCAACTCTCTTCCTCTCCCCATCCGCAAATGGAACAACATCGCCTAAATCTCTTCTTCTATTCTCAAAAATCCAGAAATCGAACCCTTACAGTCGTACACTAAACCATAATCTAAGCCAAGTACCAGAACAATTTAACATATCGCAACTTACGTACGACGACGGCACGGAATGATGAACGAGAATGAAGCGATCTTGATGATTCTGGTTTCTGGTAAGCTTCGACTTTGCTTCTCCTTCTTTAGTTCTTGAACCGTTTTGTATTGATCTATTGATGAATTCCTGAGAGGTTGGCGTGCTTATGTGAATCCTGCAGGTCTTATGAAGAATGGAATGGTGATTGAATGAGGGAGAAGGCGTCAAACGGTTGAAGCCAGAATCGAAACCACAACGTTGTTCTGAGCTGAGGACGATTGGTGATGATGACGATGACGTCCCTTGTTGAGATTCGTAGAGAGTCGCGGTTATTGATTTTGAGGATTGGTCCAGTGATGATGAAGACGTGGTTCTTGTTATCTTGCTCTCAGATGCCGAATTCTATTATCGGGAGGTTGAAGATAATGGTAGGATGGAAGAAGAAGAAACTGAATGGTGCGGACGAAGATTATGGGGAAGAATTGAGAGATTGAAAGTATTGGCAAGTTGAAGTAGGAGAAGAAGTTGTGAAGAGGTGAGGGAGAATTGGGAGGAAGGAGGTTGTGGAAGAATTGTGTGGGAGAACTGTGGTGAGAAGCAGAATAAAAATGTCAAGGGAAGAAGCAGAATTAAGGGAGAAAAGGAATGATTAAAGGGGAAGTGGTGAAGAATCTGAAACTGTGAGAAGAAGTGGTTTTCGGATTTATAGAAGGTGTTTGGATGAAGCTTCTGGAATGAAATCAGTTAAGAGTTGGTTATTTTTTCAGTTAGAATTTTGTTTTGAGTTAGTTATAGATTTTTCGGTTATGATTTGATATGAATTTTGATTTCTATTTTGAGTTGTGATCCTCTGTTTCTTTTCTCTGAGTGTCCATTTAATTCTGATTTTGTTTTGTCACATTGAAAATGAAGATGGAAGGTGGTGATTGAATGCTATTAATGACCTGGTGAAGATTGGAGATAAATTAGTGAGAGATTGGAGATTGATGAAACTTTGAAGGAGAGGTTAGAGATAATGTTGCGGTTTGTGTGATCTTTCAGCGAATTTTGACTTTCAGGCAATGAAAGTGATACTCTGCATTTTCATGTAATATTCTTGAGCTTGCTCTCATTTTCATAGTGGCATCGTTCTTATTCTTCTCTTCTTGTGTGAATCTGAAATTGTGAATTATTCTTATCTTTCTGCATTCTCATTCACTTCTGATTGTTTTGTGTCGTATTGATTGCTGCACGTTCCTGTGATTTGGTGTTCTTGCTGGTTATGAAGAATGGCGAGGATCCTTCAAAGTTGAAGGTGATGATAATCCTGTGAAGATTCTGAGGTAAGGAATTTCACTTTTCTTGCTCTTTTGGTTCTCGTCGTCATTACGGTTTTGCGCAACTCTACCTCATCTTTCTCACTTCTACCTCTGTGACATTGTTGTCGTATGATTCTTGATGATGAAAGTTTGATGCTCGAATCTTGTTTCCGGTTATCGCAGGTTGTTGAAGTCAAATAAAGCTTTCGATTGGTGACATTACTACATTGACGATGAAGAATGATTGAAGCCATAGCGAGATCGATCAATGATTTTGTGATACCGCAGATGGAAGGTTGATGAAGAGGATTATGAAGTGATTTTCGGATTGGGGATTGGAGAATGAAACTCATCAAGATTTTTTTGAAGTTTTTTCCGCGATTAGCTCTCCTTCTGTCTTCTATGCTGAGTCTCTTAGAGATTGATGTCAGTTTTGTTACTGCTTGGTAACCGATTCTTCTTTGTAACATATTCTGGTTTTTTCATTGTAACCAAAATCTGCTGCTAAATTATCGATGGATTCCTATGATATTTTTTGTTCAGCCTCTTTTGTAATCTGAATTACTTCTCTCAAAAAGTGGAAATTGTCAATACATTATGTACATAAATAAACTGTTATCAAATTATGGATAGTCCATTTGTTGAATCTCTAGTAACCATTTCTTGACTTTTATATTTGGAAGTATTTCTCAGATATTGACTAAAAAATGAAATCAACAAAAATGAGGATTTTTGGCTGGACATGGGATGATGCTCATTTGGATTTGTATATTCAAATGGGATTGGATTTGATAATAATAAAAATTGATTATTGAAATCAAAAAATAAAATAAAAATGGATATTTGACCAAATATGACTATGATTTAGGTATTTGGTAAGTGAAATTGGATATGGCCATGGTGAAATCAAATGATGTATTGGATGGTAAAAATGAATTTAAAAATGATTAAAAAGGGTTTAATGTGAATTAAAGTGAATCGAAAATGGGTACGGAAAATGGTAATGACTCGTATCGGAAATGGATATTGAGAACTAGAATTTGAACTTCAATGATGTCTTCCAAGTAAACCAATAGTTGTGCATTCTCTTTTAACCTAAATCGGATCCTTCAACATAATCCACTCTTAAGAACTTTGATGTCATACTAAATTCCGTACAATCTCGAATTATTATTCCATAAACAAATGGATCTAAACCAATCTTTGATACACTGGATCTCCATTGGTGAAGTTCCCTTCAAAATCAAAATCATGAACAAGAACTCCAAATTTTCCTAGAGATATTCAATGATGAAGAATACAACTTGAGACGTTAAGAAGAGCCAACACTCTTATTCCAAGCAAATCTGATTGAACACCTCAATAGTGGGTTAGATGCACCAGTAAATATTCTCCACAAGTTCAATCCCTGATAGATACGGGTAAGGTACAAATCCCTAATTTCAAAGGGCCTTGATCACACGCCTTAGGAGCCATGAAATGCATGATCATGATGTTATGACCTAATGGGAAATGCGAATGTGAACTATAAGCCAGTAAAGGGAATAAATAATGAGGACAAATTTTGAGGTGTTACACCTGGTCCTCAAACGAAACCAGAAAAACCCAAGAGAGGGCAAACTGGTCGCCAATTGGGAAGGCTCGTACCGTGTCCGAGACAAGATGGGCAATGGGGCCTATTATCTGGAAAACTTAGAAGGCGAAGAACTTGCTCGACCATGGAACACAGAAAAACTTAGACAATACTATAGCTAAATGCAACCCGGGGAGACATGGGAGGTACGACCACGCTCTTCACCACTAAACGAAAGGGAGGATAACGCCCCTCAGAGGCGAACACAACCCTCCCCGACGCCGGACACCCCAAAGCGAGCTCCAGAATCGAAGTACCACGCCGGAAGGGCACCGAGCTCGCGATGGAAAAGCCCAAGCCCCGAGGTCAGAGTTTTCCGATCGTAAACCCTACCTCGATTCAAGGCGGGCACAAAGCCCGCCACCTCGTCGGTTCCCTAGACCGACGGGCCCAACAAGATCGAGCAAGAACGGTTCAAAAATAAGTAACGAAAACAATTAAACATGATGTCAACGACGAAAATAACATTAAATAGAAACGGCCGAAATCGACCAATAAAACATCATTACAAAGGGGCCTGAAGGCCAATATCCGAACAGGCACAAAAGACATTACAAAGAACAGGCACAAAGGCCATTACAAAAGTATGGGCACGCAGGCCTAACAAAAAGTCTAACAAAAAATCTAACAAAGTCTCCGCCCGGAGCTACTCTTCACCGCCATCATTCTCCTCCTCGGCTTCAAAAGGACACACGATCTCCCCGTCAGCCACGCAGTAGTTATGAGTTGACCCCTCCGTCACAAGCCCCGGGTTCAGTATCTTGAGCTGCTCGGTAGCGTTGTCGAACCCATCCTTGAACATCACAAGTAATTCCTTGTTATGCTCGCGGATATGACCGACCAATTTGCCTCGGGTGTGAAGGGAAAGCTCCTCTTCAGTCTCATCATCTCGGGGACGGATTGTGCCTTCAAGCATCGCAACTCGGGCACGGAGTTACACATTTTCCTCAGCCGCCTTCTTGAGCTCGACGGCTTGATCTTCCATACTCTGCTTCTCAGCCTTCAAGGTGTCCCACTCGAGACTCACCTCTTCTAGCTTTGACCTCAACCCTGTCTGAAGCTTGTGCTCCTCCTTGTAGTCAGACATGTCCTTTGACAGCTTATCCTTCTCAGCCCGGGCAGACGCAAAGGCATCCTCCAATGTAGTTGTGGACACAGCAGTCTCGGACAGAACCATGGCGGTTTCCATCACTCGGATGATGGCAGCTAAATCCCCAACCAGATCTTTCCGCCTAGCGACCGTATCTTGGTTAAGAATGGCCCTCGCCTTGGGCTCCACCACCATGACGGAACCCTCGGACTGAAAGAAGTCCTGCTTCAGATAGAAAGGAGGCAACAAATAACTCCCAGGGGCACCAGATTCATTGCCCCCTACAGCAGTAGACCGGGCAAGAGCCTCGTCCAGACGCTTCTGTTTCAGAAGAGGAGAGGTGGAGGCCGGAGGACTGTCTCGTATCTGTATCGGGGAAGTTTGTTGAGCAGTGGCCTGAGGAGAGTTGGTGGTCGGGCTGGCAGTACCCGAGTTGCCCACCCCGAGCTCCGTGGCTACCTCCTGGACATGGGGTGCCACTTTCTTTTTCTTTTTTGGGACCCTGTCCAGGGCCCCAGCCTGGTTCACCAGCTTTAAGACTCGTTCACGATGGGCGGGCATAGTTCCTGCAAAACAAAAACAAGAAAAACATCAGCTAAACAGGCACGAGACCAAGAAAAGAAAATAAGCCAGAGAGACCTACGCAACAACTCCATGACCTCCTCGTACGTATCACACGCGAGCAGAGCCCTGGTGTTTATGAGGCGGGTTTCGTGAATATGCATCTCGGCCTCGTTGACATAGGGGTTGTTTTGTCGGTCCACCCAGACCGTCAGGCTAAAGCTCTGTACATACTCCACCAACCTTTTGTAGGCCAATCTATCCTCGACCCCCATGCTCGAGAATTTGACCCGGTAGTGGCTGGTCGATACATTGAAATGGTTGGGCTGCCATCTCAAGGGGATCCTCGACATAAGTTTTTCCTCACCGTCGGCGTCACGCTTGTAATAATAAAGGGAGTTCAGGGAAAAGCGAGTGAGCGGCTTCACCGTATACCACCGCCCCTTAAAATGTCGGGCAGAATCGACGTAAGTCTTGAATAACCTCACTGGTTGTTTTAGAGACACCCAACTGTGACGTCCCCGGACACCCGACCGCTGCAGGTAGAATATATGGAAGAAGAGGGGTGGAGTGCACCCGATTCCAAGGAAGCGGCAAACTAGTTCGAACGCTCGGACGAAAGCGATGGCGTTCAGATGCAGCTGCGAGGGCGCCAATCTGAGCCACCTGAAGACCCCCATCTGGAAATCGTTAAAGGGGAGCCTAACCCTCGCTTCTCGGAAGGAGAATTCATACATGGTAAACTGCTTCCCCGAGAAACGATGACATATCCGATCCGTCTCCTGAGGAGCAAGACATTTCCAGTTCGTAGGATCTTCAGGCCCAATGTCCTCCACCACGGCGTATGCGGTGCTCTTCTCGTCAGCAAAGTATGACTCTTCTTCTAACGGTCCGTCCGTGACCCACGACACGTCATTACGCCCGGACGATGAGACATGCGCGTTTCCCCTATCGGCCTCTCTTTCCTCGACTTGCCGATGCTCGGCCTCTCCTTCCTCGACTTGCTGATGCTCGGCCATACCTGAAAGGCAGACAGGAAAAGTGAATTCGACATCGCATAAAATTCACCCTTCCACCGTAATTCAAGTGAAAGGGCAAAAGCTGAACGCCCGAAATCTCACTAGACTATCATAAAATCAACGAAGGGGCAATTTTTAATGTAGACTCGAGCGCATGCAAAACCCCTAGAAAACCAAGAGATTTTGCCTGGCGAACGCATCGAACGCCCACGATCTTCATCGGCCATATGAAGATTCTAGCCGACACATTCATACATATATGAATTTTACGCCTGTGACATGCTAATCCTACCCAGGACATTCATACCCAAAACCTAAAAACTAACTCTAAACGCAGATTTACCTACTCTAGACAAAGATTTGCTTACTCTACATAGAAAAATCATGCATTTCACTACTTACCAAACGAAAAAATACGTAAAAAGAGAGGTTGTAGGTGTTACCTGACATGATGAAGACGGGGAGAAGACGGTTGCGCGCAGGAAAAAAACGGTGGTGCAGACGGCGGAAATGGGTGGAGGAAGATTTCTTCTTAGAGCTTCCAGTTAAACGTGAGAGCAAAAAGTTGAAATGAAGTGGACCAACTCCTTTATATAATAAATAAGTACGTGTACGGACGCGCTAGGTAATCATTACCTAGACCCTACGTCGGTGCTAGCACGAGATACGAAGTGACGCACCATTAATGTTGAGACACGTTAATCTAAAAGAATCATGAACGATGTCGAGCGACTACAAATCTCCTCGACTACGAAGAGGCATCCTCGACCTCCATGAACGCCACATGCCCGACAACCTCAACGGCGCCTGCAGAGGTTTGACAAACACCATGTTCGACATGACATATGCCCGACACCTTCTTTAACGCGTATATGCCCGACTATTTTATAATTCATTGCTCCGGCCCAGAGACTCAACTTGGAGGGCTCTTATTCTGGACTGGGCCTCCCGACTATATTGGGCTACGGCCCAACACGTCGAGAAGATGCCCATACGCTTGGGCAAGTACACTTGTCAGTTGGAAAGAGTTTCTTAATGGTCGGGCACAGGTTCCTCGTGTCGGGCACACACTCGGAACAGGCAAAGAACAGGTCTGCCAGTTCACTTGCCACGTCACCCAACTGTCCCCCATTATCTCCTGAAAGGTAGGGGAAGTTGGACCAAGGACCAAACCACTTAGCTAGGTATTCACGCTTCTCACGCGTTCCTTGGCAGTTCTTCCTTGGGCCTAGTTGATCCAGCCCAAAGAAGAACCTTGGCCTAGCGCTGGGGGCTCACTATAAATACCCTTTTCACTAAAGGGTCAGGTATTCTGATTCCACTCTTCTAACTTAGCTATTTACTATACCTCTATTGACTTTGGCATCATAGCGCCTTGCAGGTACACCCCCTTCATTCCATCCATTTGTTGTTTGCACCCAATTGCTGGAAGGCCCTCCTGATCAGGTAAGATCACAACATATATTGCTTTTACTGAGTTTTAGAGTTTGTTGTTTGTGAGCCTCTCTTGTATCTTGTTGATACTAGAGTTGGACTGTTTTTATTAAGTTGTAATTTATTTATTACTCTTAAGCTCTTAAGCATTGAGTGAGTGTGTATCACGTGGTGATTGTAAGGGAAGTGAGAAGGGTATCATACCTAGGAGAGTCTTAGGTAGAAATTAAGCATGAATAATTATTAGTTGTGAAGATTAAACTGAAGGTTGTTTACTCCAAACTAATATTATTTAGTGGATTTACTTCCTGACTTGGTATCCCCTAGACGTAGGTGTTGTTGTACACCGAACTGGGTTAACAATTGATTGTGTGTTATTTACTTTATGCAGTTCTATTGTGTGTTCATCTTGCTATTGTGTTAAGTGCAGAGATCAGTGTCTCGACATCTCTTAGGACATCTGAGATCTACATACCAGAATTTCAGATGCTTATAATTTCATATATCTAGTTTCTCTGATTCCAATTAAGGGTTGGATCCAAAGCTACCCGACTCGTTGATACGCGTGAAAATGTTGTTGCTGCTCTGGCAGTGATCAATCAACCAGCTCCACCTTATCCATAAGGCATCACAAATCTTGGAACATGGGCTCCTCTGCATTCAAATTTAGTATAGGCTCCTAAGATAGTCAGATCTTTCAAGGCACCTCCAATTGGACCTCTAGTTTTGTTGTAATACCCTGTATTTTATTAAATGCTCTGAATAATATTAATCGAGTTTCGATGTGCTCTGAGAGTTATCAGTTAAGATAATTAAAGCAACTGATGAGCTCAGATTGAATCAACTAATATTATTTGACTATAAGGTTTTATTAATTGGTACATTAGAGATATTTTTGGATACTCTCAATTTTGGACTACTTAGTGTTACTAACTAAATTATATTTCCTCTAATCTTCTCAATTGCCTCACTTGTTTCAAGAGATAGAAACAAAGAGAGAGAAGTTAGAGAGAAGAAAGAGAAGAAGAAGAAGAAGGAAAACCCTAGAAGTGGGAAACTAGCTTGGATCATCAACTCTTCTTCATCAAATCATCTCATTATCTTCATCTCCATCATTGAAAAAGGTGGTTTCTAGATAGAGACTTAAGTTCTAGAATTTTTTATTGTTAGAGTTAGGCTAGAAATTGAGAAAATTGATAATTTTGCTAATCAAAGATTTCTAACGGTTAAAATGCAGAACAAATGGCGTAAAATAGTCGGTATATGTGTGAATATGACCTATGATAATTGTTATTATGTTGCATTGAGTTTCCATGAAGTTCCATTTGGTTTTGAGCTAAAAATACAGGTTTTTGGCTTATGTACGACAGTGTAACCGATCACCCTGATATGAGTAATCAATTATCCTGTGTAAAAAATGGTTGTTTTACGTGAAATTACAATAGGGTAACCAATTACGCAAATATGAGTAATCGATTATATGGGTGTCTCTAACTATCAATTAGGCTATGTGTGAACAATGCAGGGTGAGTAACCGATTACTCTAGCACAATTTTGAGAAAATGTTTGAAAATCCATAACTTTTGAATCGTGATTCCGATTGAAGCATTCTTGGTATCGGTAGAAATATGTGGAAATATTTTATGCAATGGAAAGTGAATTTATTGGTATTGGATTGAAATTAATTAAATTATGGGGTCAATTAATTTGTGATATTTAATTAATTTGTGATGTTACTTAAATTGTGAGATTTATTTAATTGGGATAATTAAAAGAAATTGAAGAATTATGTAATTGGGAATTTATATGATTAAAAGCTTCATGTTGTGAGAAAGTGAGAAAAACCTTAGATAAATGGAATAACCAAGACATGTAAATAGGTCTTGATGGAGGTTTTAGAATAACAATGCTTAGGCATTGATGCTAGAAGTGTATCTTTGGTAAGTAGTGCAACACCCTAATTTTTTCCCTAAGTTTTCTTCGCATTTCATTTGCATCTTGCATACAAACAAGATCGCACTGGTTGCTCTGTTCTTCTCGGGTTAGGTTTAACTCACAGGGGATCATCGTTGCTTTTAATTTCTTTATTTTTTTATGTTTACTAACCATTAATTAAAATCCAAAAAAATATTTTGTTTCCTTTCACTAACATTTTCAGGAAGAGGAACCATGAGAAAATGCCAAAAATAGCAGTCCTGCCGCTCGAGCAAAATTTCACAGACAAAAGTCGAAGTTGATCTGCTAGTAATTCAAATTTATTTGATCAAGGATTTCCCAAGTTAATTGATTCATTCAAGGAATTCCAAGGTTCATGTGTTTATTTCCAGGCCTTCTTTGACGTACAAAAAGAATCGGTCCACAACAACCAAGCAATCACATTTGAATAAAATATTCAAATTTTAGCTTGGTTAACCGGTTAACCCTATGCGTTAACCGGTTAACCAGTGCAAAATTTGAATATTTTATTCAAATTCAGCACCATTAGATCATTGATATATTTGGAATATTCTAGATTCATTGGTCTCTGATTTCTCTACACCACTTTAATCATTTCCTACCATAAACCCTCACTAATCACCACTCTTTTCCATTTCCCACCAAATTTGCATTTATCAAGCCTAATTTTGATTACCAAAGCAAGCTTCATTCCACCAGATTCCCATACCTAAGGCCTTTAAATAGGACCATAATTTGATTCATTCACCAAGCTTTGGAGAGCCAACAAATCTCTTGCAAAATACTCCCCCAAAACCAAGAATCTCACTAAAGCTTTTTTCCCCTTTTTAAAGATATCAAGAATTCACTTTGAATTCTTGACTAACTTGAGCTAAACCTTCATCCTATTCTTTCTTGTTCATCAATTGCAGTAGATCTAGCTTGATTTGGTCCAATTTGAAGAAGTGCTTTTGGTAATTCATTCTCTCCATAAACCCATACTCATCATCAACATTCAAGATGTAGATCTTTGGTGCCTTTGATTCTAGATACTTTGGATCTCAATTTGTTGTTTGATTGCAGGGATTCCATTGTATTTTGGTTTTAAAATTCGTGCAGATTCAGATCATGATCACCAAATGTTTGGAGAGGGTTTTGAAAATGGATCATGTTGAATTTCTGCAATTTTTCTGCTACTGGTTCAGCATTAACCGGTTAACCATTTACACTGTAAATTAGTTAACCGGTTAACTGTTTACAGTGTAAATTGGTTAATTGGTTAACCAACTTTAAAACTACGCGGGTTTTGCTTGCGTTAGCCGGTTAACACAAATTAGAATGGTGTTTTTGGTTTGTTTTAAGCCCCCTTTTGGTTCCTATTTCTTCTTCTTCTTCCCCCTTTTTATTTTTACCTTGGGAAGCACTTTTGGGAGTGATTTCTCCTTAATTTCAATGAACTTTGGGTGTAGATTAGAGTAGTTAATGTTCATTAGTTCAAAACTACCTTTAAGCGAATTATTTAATTCATTTAAGGTACTTTGCATTAGTGATACATTTTCATGCTTGAATCCACCAAGAAGAGTAATTGAACTTAAGGATGGAAGAATATCATGAGTGTGACTCAATTTGGTATTCATCTTTAGTTTTGTGTGGTATTGCATATGGATGGCGATTCACATATCGTTTATCTCGCATGCATTAGCACTAACATTGCTCACCTTAATTGGTGGTGGCCGGCCTCATTTGTAGGGTAATTACTTCGTAAATTACTCGGCGATTGCTTAACATAGACCTAAATGTGTCCCGAATTCGGAATAAAAAAAATCTAATTGGGTACTTACACTTTCGTGGACCGGACCTCTTGTTGGTCGCGTAATCCCAAAGCTTTTAATCATATTGCATTGAGAATTGATACTTATGATGGTTTGATGCATAGGTGCTTTGGGTCTCCCAATCGCCTTTCAAATTTAATTGAATTCGATTCGGTTTGCCTTGATTAATCACTATAGTGTAAGATGCTAAGCGGATCTGGTTGCCTTCCAATTTTTGTTACTCTTTTGGTTGTGGTTGATTAAGTTCACCATACCATTTTTATGTAAATATTATTATACTATTATTACTATTACTATTTTAGATTCTTGCACTTTAATTTCTTTTGCTGCTAAAATATAAATTCTTACACTTTTATTTGCTTTTATTTTATTATGCTTTATTCATCCATTATCATGTTTATTATTTGCTCTTATGTTTGTTATGTTGATTTTCCTTTTGTCCATCCTGACACAAAAACATTAATAAATGATTAAACCCCTAAAAAACTCGTGACTTTAATATTTAGACTATTGGTTACTATCCTTGGCTTTGGAATGGAGTCTTGGACTTAGATTTTAGGACACCTATCATTTGCCTTGATCTTCATGAAGTTGGTACTTTCCTTTATTTGACCATTTGCTAACTTATAAAGATGGAACTCTTATGCTCATAATTGAAAGTGTCATCAAGTTTGGTTAGATCTTTCTTCTTTTACCTCCTTATTTTCTTTTTTTAGTATAGTCCCTTCATCTCTACCCCTTCTTTAATTTTCAAAATCTTCTCTCTTTTTCAAAGGATTCCTTTTTTAAAAATCATCACTTCTTTAATAAACAAAACCTTGACTTTTGTCAAGTGGCTTTTACTCTTTTCTTTTAAAAAACCAATGAATTTAATCATTTTGACCTTAATTCAAAAATAAAAAGAACCAAACTCATTCAATTTGCTTTGTGCCTTTGTGCCCTTTTGTTTGTTTTAAAAGAATGTCGATTATGAGTCATTATTCTTTAGTTAGGTGTAAGTCTTTCAATCTCCATGGTTGTAGTTTGATGTAATTGAGTCTCTTGTCATTTGTGGGGGTTTAGTGGAATTCTCATGGTAGTTTGTTTGGCTATCCACTTGAAGATGACAAATTCTCTTCACTTAATAAAATCAATCACAACCAACCTTTTTTTACTATTTGTACCACGAACTACGTGGTTTTGATCTCGCATTACACTTTGTGGGTACGTAGGCATGAGGTGGTAAACCTCTCCAAACACAAAAATATTAAAAAATAATTCTTTTCTCATCCCTTCACTCACATTTTACAAACCATTTTCAAAACAAAAGCAGTAAATTTTTCAAAGGGCTCCCGGGGAGTACCTCAAACATTTTGGGTGCGTAAAACCTTCCCATTGTGTAACCTATCCCCTTACCCGGTTTTTTGTTGTGTTTATTTAGATTTTTTCTTTTAGATTCATTAGGATTTGTTCGATCTTTTTTCCTTTTCCTCTTGGAATAAAATAAAAACACGGTGGCGACTCTGTTTACTTTCAGTTAAGTTAACGAATAGCTTACAGTTAGAAGAAAGAGGAACCAAAAATGGGCTTAAAACAAGCCAAAAACACCATTCTGACTTGTGTTAACCGGTTAACCAAATTGGTTAACCGGTTAACGCAAGAAAAACCTGCGCAGTTTTAAATATGGTTAATCGGTTAACCAATTTACAATGTAAATGGTTAACCGGTTAACGTTGAACTAGTAGCAGAAAAATTGCAGAAATTCAGCATGATCCATTTTCAAAACCCTCTCCAAACATTTGGTGACCATAATTTGAATCTACATGAATTTTAAAACCAAAATACAGTGGAATCCCTACAATCAAACAACAAATTGACATCCAAAGGATCTAGAATCAAAGGCTCAAAATATCTACATCTTGAATGTTGATGATGAGTATGGGTTTATGGAGAGAATGAATTACCAAAAGCACTTCTTCAAATTGGACCAAATCAAGCTAGATCTACTGCAATTGATGAACGAGAAAGAATAGGATGAAGGTTTAGCTAAAGTTAGTCAAGAATTAAATGTGAATTCTTGATAAATTTCAAAAGGGGAAAAGAGGTTTAGTGAGATTTTTTGTTTTGGGGGAGTATTTTGCAAGAGATTTGTTAGCCCTCCAAAGCATGGTAAATGAATGAAATTATGGTCCTATTTAAAGGCCTTAGGTATGGGAATTTGGTGAAATGGAGCTTGCTTTGGTAATTAAAATAAGGCTTGGTAATTGGAAATTTGATTTGGTAATTGGAAATTTGGTGGGAAATGGAAAAGAGTGGTGATTAGTGAAGGTTTATGGTAGGAAATGATCAAAGTGATGTAGAGAAATTAGAGGCCAATGGATCTAGAATATTCCAAATATATCAATGATCCTATAGTGCTGAATTTGAATAAAAACTTCAAATTTCACACTGGTTAGCCGGTTAACCAAATTACACTGGAAATGGTTAACCGGTTAACTAAGCTAAAATTTGAATTTTTTATTCAAACATAATTGCTTGGTTGTTGCAGCCTGATTCTTTTTGTACGTCGAAGAAGGCATAGAAATAAACACATGAACCTTGGAATTCCTTGAATGAATCAATTAACTTGGAAAATCCTTGATCAAATAAATTTGAATTACTTACGGATCAACTTCGACTTTTGTCTGTGAAATTTTGCTCGAGCGGCAGGACTGCTATTTTTGGTATTTTCTCATGGTTCCTCTTCCTGAAAATGTTAGTGAAAGGAAACAAAATATTTTTTGGATTTTAATTAATGGTTAGCAAATATAAAAAAATAAAGCAATTAAAAGCAACGGTGATCCCCTGTGAGTTAAACCTAACTCGAGAAGAACAGAGCAACCAGTGCGATCTTGTTTGTATGCAGATGCATATGAAATGCGAAGAAAACTTAGGGCAAAAATTAGGGTGCTACAGTTGCCGCAATTTAAGTTTCTTCAATCTGAAGATATGAAGATTGACATCTTCGTCTCTGCAAGATGGGAGAGACTTAAATACATAAAACCCAATTTTTGTCCTAAGGGAACATGCTATGATATGATATGCAAACCCAAGATCTCTGTGGGAAGATATGACCACCAGAGGAAAGCAAAAGCTAAGGAACTCAGAAGAAAAATCCCGCCGAAGAAAACAACAAACAGAAAAAGAGTTTACCAGGAAAATAAATCATTGGATAGCTGACTCAATTTGGGGGAAAATATGATATAATCAAGGTAAAAGGTTCAACGAGGAAGAGTAAATGCTCTGCCAGGGAATATAAACCAAACAAAGTATTCGAGTCTAAAAATGGAGGAATATTGTGTTGGAAAAGAATCATCAACTACCGGTTTACTGGGTAGGAAATATGAAAATAATAAACTCAACTATCGATTTACTGGATAGGATCAAAACACGGAGAGATAACTTATACTACTTGTTTACTAGGTAGAAAAATCTGTGGATGTTAAAAGAATTCTCAACTACCAGATTTACTGGGTAGGAGCACAAGCAAAAGAGAAGCAACCTCTATTACCTTTTTACCAGGTAGAAAGAAGAATTCTCAACTACCGGATTTACTGGGTAGGAGCACAAGCAAAAGAGCTTGATTAACTTGGTAATATTATTCACTATCGAATAACTGATGGCTTAATTCCAAAGTAATATACTCAAGCTGGGGAAAATATTTCCCACTATCAAACAATGATAGCTTAATTCCAAAGCAATAAAAACACACCAAAAGGACCAAAGTTCAATCCAAGAACAAGTTGGAGAAAAACGATCAAACAAGACCCATCCCGAGGAGGGAATATCTCAACTAGGGAAATTCTATCCAAATAATAAACTGGGGAGGAAACTGAATCAAAATAATCCACGAGAAACAAACTCAGTGGGGAATTAGAAAGGATAAACAATTTCTGCTTAATGGTTGACAACCTAATTTGGGAGGAAGACAACACACACACACACTGTGGGGAAAAATCCACACCAAAGAGCAAGGAACAATGATAAATGCAAGAATGCAAGCAAATGATTCCATGCTTATGCGTATGAATACGCTGACAAAACAAACATAAAGATAATCAACGGGTGACATAAACACCACAACATCCGGTTACTCGGCTAATCCCAAGACAACAAGGTTGGGGAATCCTGCTGGAAATTCAACTTGAAATCCTGCAGGGGAACATTAAAAGCCATCAAAGGAATACAATCCTACTACAAGGCTTAACTCATACTGAGAAAACAATCTGCTAAAGATTCAATCCACAAAGCAATCTTCATGAATCCGTTAAGGAATAACATCATAAATTCCACTCTGAGAGGATAACATGTTGGAGAAACACCAACAACACAAAATTTTCCAATCTTTGGGGAAAGAGGGAAATGTCCATGTTAAACTCTGATGGGGACAAATATCTTCACAACTCTGTTTGGGGAAATAAGATAAAGATCTACCAGTGGTGCAAATAAAGCATAGCCTATTGGAATATCAAACATCAAACATCAACTTTGTATAAGGAAACCGCCTTGCTGAGGAAAGGTAATAATTGTCGGGGATGGGAAAAGCTTCCACAATCCCTGCTAGGGACAAAAGTATTCTTGAAAGAAAAAGTAAAACCCTGCGGGGAATAATCATTACATCAATCCTGCTCTGCTCGGGGAAAGAGTCACGCCACTCTTACTCTGCTTGGGAAAAGAGTGTAAGACTTGTGGAAGATCAAATTGGAATCTGTTGGAAACCATCACACACATACCTATTGGGGATCTGTGGGAAAGATTTATGGAGATCATTCATCACCAAAAATTCGGACTTGCTGACCCACATGGGGATACCATAAGTTAACGTCATAGCCAAAACAAAGTTACGAGGGATTTTAAATCAATACCTACTACCAGGTAAAAGAAAACCTCTAAATTGAATGTTATATCAATACTTATGCTAAGGGATGCAACCAACTCAAGCTGAGGAACAAGAACTCAGTTGAGGATTCCCAATGCTTCTCAAGTCAAAGATAAACTGCTGAGGAAGAGATCAAAACTCAGCTGGGAATTCTCAAGTGACAAGAATAACGCTTCCAACAACTCTTCTGGGGAAGAAAATGGAGCTAGGAACACTTACAATCCACGTTCATGCTTGTGGTTGGGGAATAAAACATCATTAATGTCATCATATCAGGACTATTTAGGAATTTCATATGGACACAACCGGATCAAATCCTGCTTTGGGAGAGATAAATTGCACACATCCAGACTTTACCATCCCTGGAATCACTATTGATATCCTTTCTTTGTTCAAATATCAAAAGAAAAATGTTTTTAAAATCTTCAAAGATTAAATTTATTAAATTTGTTTCAAAAATCATCATCAACAATAAATTTAAATTTTGTAAACAGAAACGATATAAAGAATTGCAAACAATTGGATAAAAGCTCAAATTCATTGATATAATGGTAGTCAGCAAATGGCACGACCCCAAGGATCATTACAAGTTTGAAAAATGGTAAATACATGGAAAAGGGCTACATTGAAATACAATGATCATTATTCTCCCTATCAACTTTGAATTCCATTGTGTCTGAAACTTCAGTCAAGGATGAGTGAATAAGAATCTTTGATGGGCAATTCTTTCTGAGGGATAGAATCTGAAATCCTCGGTTGCTACAAGTGATCCATTATGTCAAGACAGTTACTTGCCATGATCCCTAACTTTTTCCTAGATTGCCCTTTCGGGTTTTCAATTTACCGGGATAATTATTTATGCTTATGTCTCTAATTTTTTCCTGGACCGCCCTTTCGAGTTTTCAATCCACTGAGACGCTCATTTTTTCCTAAGCTACCCTTTCGGGTTTTCAACTTAGTGATTTGTTCTTATATTTTTTAGGCGAAGTATTTCTTGACTACATCTGCATTCACAGGACGAGTGATCTCACCATCCATAGTTGCAAGAATTAATGAACCGCCAGAGAAGGCTTTCTTAACAACATATGGACCATCATAGTTCGGAGTCCACTTGCCCCGAGAATCTATAATGAAAGACTGGATCGTTTTGAGCACAAGGTCGCCTTCTCTGAATACACGAGGTTTGACCTTCTTGTCAAAAGCTTTCTTCATTCTTTTTTGGTATAACCTACCATGACACAAAGTTGTTATTCTCTTTTCCTCAATCAAATTCAACTGATCAAATCTACTCTGACACCATTCAGTCTCAGTCAACTTGGCTTCCATCAGAACTCTCATAGATGGGATCTCAACCTCAACGGGGAGCACTGCTTCTATACCATAAACAAGTGAGAAAGAGATTGCCTCTGTTGAAGTGCGGGCAGATGTACGATACCCGTGCAAAGAAAAAGGGAGCATTTCATGCCAATACTTATATGTCACAACCATCTTCTGAATGATCTTCTTAATATTCTTATTCGCAACTTCAACAGCCCCATTCATCTTCGGTCTATAAGGAGAAGAATTATGGTGTTGAATCTTGAATTCTTCACAAAGCTCTTTCATCGTATTATTATTCAAGTTCAAACCATTATCAGTAATGATTCTATTTGGAACACCATATCTGCATATAATGTTATTCTTGATAAACTAAACCACAACTTGCTTGGTCACATTAGCATATGGTGTTGCCTCCACCCACTTGGTGAAGTAATCAATTGCCACAAGAATAAAACTATTTACATTCGAAGCTTTGGGTTAAATCATACCAATCATATAAATTCCCCACATAGAGAAAGGCCACGGGGAAGAAATTACATTGAGATGAATTGGTGGCACATGAATCTTATCAGCATACACTTGGCACTTATGGAACTTTTTCACATACTTGCAACAATCAAATTCCATTGTCAGCCAATAGTAACCTGCTCTCAACATCTTTTTAGCCATTTCATGCCCATTAGCATGAGTACCAAAAGATCCTTCATGAATTTATTTCATCAACATGTATGCTTCGTGTCTATCCACAAGACCATGTCAAAATTTCTCTTATAAAGCACATTTCCATTCAGGAAGAAATTGCCTGCCAATCTCCGCAAAGTCCTCTTATCTCTACTGGATGCCCCAAGTGGGTATTCCTGACTCTGGAGAAAACATTTAATATCATGATACCAAGGCTTGTCATCATGGACCTCTTCAACTGCAAACACATGAGTTGGTCTTTCAATCCGCATCACTCTGATCATGGCAACTTCATTCCATTGGTGCACCTTTATCATAGAAGCTATAGTTGCCAAAGCATTTTCCATCTGATTTTCATCACGAGGCACATAATGAAATTCAACTTTAGTGAAGAAAGTTGATATACTCCTGGCATAATATCTATAAGGGATCAAGTGAGGTTGATGAGTTACCCACTTACCCTTGATCTGATTGATTACCAAGGTAGAATCTCCATACACATCAAAATGTTTAATCCTCGGATCAATAACTTCCTCAAGACCCATAATACAGGATTCATACTCAGCTTCATTATTGGTACAAGGGAAATTCAACCTTGCAGCAAAAGGAATATGTGAACCATGGGGTGTAATGATCATTTCCCCAATTCCTCTTTCGCGTGAATTTACAGCACCATCAAAAATTTAACCCCATTGAGATCCAGGCTTCGTCCCTTCCTCAATCAAAGGCTCATCACAATCTTTCATTTTCAAAAACATCACATCCTCATCTGGGAAATCAAACTTGATCGGCTGGTAATCATCAATCGGTTGATGTGCCAAATGGTCAACCAAGATACTACCTTTTATAGCTTTTTGAGCTCGGTACTTGATAGCACATCCTGACAATAACATTTGCCAACAAGCAATCCTCCCAGTCAAAGCAGGCTTTTCAAATATATACTTGATCGGATCCATTTTAGAGATAAACCAAGTTGTATGATTTAGCATATACTAGCGAAGACACTTTGTAGCCCAAGCTAAGGCACAACAGGTTTTTTCAAGCATGGAGTACCGAGACTCACAATCAGTGAATTTCTTACTCAAGTAGTAAATTGCATATTCTTTTCCTCCAGATTCATCTTGCTGACCAAGCACACAACCCATGGAATCTTCCAACACAGCCAAGTACATAATCAACGGTCTACCTTCCACCGGAGGAGAAAATATATGAGGTTCAAGTAGATATGCTTTGATACTTTCAAATGCCTTCTGACAATCATCTGTCCAGACACAACCTTGGTCTTTCCGAAGCAACTTGAAGATCGGAGCACATGTGGTAGTCATGTGAGAGATAAACCTCGAAATATAATTCAAACGACCCAAGAATCCTCTTACTTGCTTTTCAGTTCTTGGAGCAGGCATTTCCCGAATAGCTTTCACTTTATCAGGATCAACTTTAATGCCTCTTTAGCTAACAATGAAACCTAACAACTTTCCAGAACGTACACCAAACATGCAATTGTTCGGATTCAAACGAAGCTTAAACTTCCTTAACCTCTGAAACAACTTCAGCAAATGTTCAACATGATCCTCTTCAGTCATCGACTTAGCAATCATATCATCAACATATTCCTCAATTTCTTTGTGCATCATATCATGGAAAATAATGGTAATAGCTCTTTGGTATGTCGCACCAGCATTATTCAATCCAAATGGCATCACTCTGTACCAGAATATTCACAATGGTGTAATAAATGTGGTCTTTTCCATGTCCTCGGGTGTCATATTTATTTGATTATAACCGGAAAATCCATCCATAAAAGAGAACACATCAAACTTAGTCGTATTATCTACCAACACATCAATGTGTGGTAATGGAAAATCATCTTTTGGACTGGCTTTATTCAAATCTCTGTAATCAACACACATTCGGACTTTTCCGTCTTTCTTTGGAACAGGCACAATATTGGCCACCCATTGAGGATAATTAGATGTCACAAGAAAACCTACATCAATCTGCTTTTGAACCTCCTATTTGATCTTTACTGCCATATCAGGATGATTTCTTCTCAACTTTTGCTTCACAGGTGGACATTCAGGCTTCAGCGGCAATCTATGCTCCACAATATTAGTATCAAGACCTGGCATGTCTTGATAGGACCAAGCAAACACATCAACATACTCTCTAAGAAGCTCTACAATCCTTTTCTTAACATCAGAACCAAGCAATGATCCAACCTTGACTTCTTTCTTATCATCTTCAAAACCCAAGTTGACCATCTCTATAGACTCTCCATGAGGCTGAATAACCTTTTCCTCGTGCTCAAGCAACCAAGAAATCTTATCAGGAATCTCTTCAAGATCCTCTTCCTCAGCTTCGAACACATGGAATTCAAAGTTGGGAGTGGGAATAGGATCATTGTTTTCAATGGGTATATCAATCAATATGCACAATGATTTTATTTTTATTTTAGAGTATGAACAAAAGTGCAAACATCATGCAGTTAACAATGATTATTATTATTTTGGTTTTTTTATGTTACCATTTTTCAGAATAAAGCAAAAAAGGAAAAACACATGGAAATAACAAAATAATATTTTATTGATGATGATAAAATTTGAAACAAACCCCAACAAACATCACTTTCACCTTGGGCAGAGTGAAAGGATTTTTGAAAGAAAATAAAACAAATTACTTTTAAGCATGAACAATAGAAGGAACATCAACAGCAATCCAGTTCTTGCAAATCTTTCTCTGCGTAACAAAGTTAGGCATTTCTTCATCTTAATCATCCTCAATGATGGCAGCAGCGGAATGATCGTTGATAAACCTAGCACTTCGGAATCCTTCCTGAATAGTCTTTGGGTCATTGAGAGCTACACCTGGTGCAAAACCAATACCAAATCCTTCTTTGTTGTTAACAACATCAATAACTCGTCCCCAACCGTCATATACACCTGGTGCTCAATAACGTTGTACTCGTTCTTCTTTATCAATTTCAACACTTCATCTTCATTATCCTTCAAACTAGAATCACAAAATTGGCTTGATCGAGCAACAACATCCATAATCTATTTACTCTCACTTGTATCTTCAGCTCTCTTTGAAGGATCCGAAGCATAAACTCCACCACTTCGAGTAACCTACGTCACATCAACAATGGTAACCACAAACTTTGGAGAAGGAATAGGAACTTCCTTACCATTTTCTATCATTGTAGTGTTATACCGATACGAAACAACTTTATCAGACTCATATGGCATTGGACCAGGCAAATTGTCACCAATGTAGTAACAACATATTTGCGGCTATCAAAAGAAATAACCACATTCTCAGGAACAACCCTCTCGGGAATATTGAACCGAGGCACAATAACATTCACTTCATTGTCATACTCATATCTTTTCGCTGTTATTTCAATCAACTTATCATCCATCATTTTTTGAATGTCCCTCTTAACAATCACGCAACCACGAGGGTTCACTGAACAAATGCAACATCTAGTATAGTCGTGATCAATATCATTATATTCACTTAAGAATGCAAGCATCTCAACCAAAGACCTTCGAATATGGCAGACCTCATAAATCATGAACAAGCCAGGACAACCATCAACCATGTTCACAGATGTATTATCATGATTCCGAAGCGGATTCGTCTTCACATTTGGATTAACATCATTGAAAGACAAAACATTGCTCCTTATCAATTTATGCACTTCAAACTTCAATGGATAACAGTTCTTAATATCGTGCCCTGTGGCACCTTGATGAAAAGCACAGTGAGCCTCTGGCTTATACCACCATGGGATAGACTCTGGAACTGAAGGCGGAGAACATGATTGCACAAGATTATTTTTAATCAGAGATGGAAGCAAATTCGTATACAACATCGGAATAGGATCAAAGCTTGGCTTAGCACGAACCTGTTGATTACCACTCTATTGCACAAAAGGTTGTTGATAACGAGACTGATACTTTGGAGCTACTGGCACAGTTGGAGTCACATTGATCATCAGAGTTACAGAAAGCTACATGCTGATGATGACGATGATTCTCACGACCACGAGGTCTTCTATAACTTTCACAAGACACAACATTAGTCTCACCTTCTTTTTTCTTACCAAAGTTGAACCTCTTAGAGCTCGAGCCATTAATACTCTTTTTGCTCAATCGTCCCTCACGGACACCTTCTTCTAAACGCATCCCCATACTCACCATTTCAGTGAAATCAACTCGCAATTATCTTCTCATAGTAGAAAGAACCTAAAGTATTCAAAAAGATTTTTGTCATTTCTTTCTCTTCCAGAGGAGGAACAATCTGAGCTGTTAGCTCGCGCCATCTCTGTGCATACTCTTTGAAAGTTTCTTTGTCCTTCTGGGACATAGCATATAGTTGATCTCTGTCCGTTTCCATATTAACATTGTACTTGTATTGCCTAACAAAAGCCTCTCCCAAATAATTGAAAGTCTGGATTTGGCTGCTATCCAAACTCATGTACCATCTCATGGTTGCACCAGTCAGACTGTCCTAGAAATAATGAATCAGTAGTTGATCATTGTCTGTCTGAGCAGACATCTTTCTAGCATACATAGTCAAGTGACTCAAAGGACAAGTATTGCCCTTATACTTTTCGAACTAAGGCAACCTAAACTTGTATGGAACCTTGACATTAGGAACCAAACAGAGATCATAAGCATCTTTATCGAACAAGTCCTTATGCCTCAAAACCCTCATCTCTTTCTGCAACTCAACAAAACGGCCTTGAAAATCATCAAGTCTTTTAATCACACCAACGCCTTCATTGGGCTCAGCATGGTAAATCACTTCATCATGGTGCGGAGTAGTGTGCATCACAGGTAGTGCAGTAGTCATCACTGGCTGAAGAGTATTAAATGCAGCATTCTCAGGAGGAGGAGGATGATAACCGGCAAGAGTGAAATCAGCTGGCATACCCCACGGTGTGCCAGGAGGCATGCGGTAGCAAGGAGAAATGACAACTTTAGCCAGAATCGATGCAGTGACAATTTCAGAGATGATTGTATGCTGAGTCGGAGAATTATGAATAGGGGTGGCTGATTCTGAGCAGCCACCAAGCTTTCCATCATGGCAGTGACCCTTTCCAAGCTATCGTTCGAATATGAAACTTCCTAGTGCAGTTCGCAATTCTTTTGTTGTAAGGCTTCTGATATCTTCTTCCGATTAGCTCGAGTATCAACCTTGTGAGTCAGCTTGACAGGAGAGCTAAATGAAGACCAAGAAACAACATAAGATCCCTGTACAACACTCAAGAAGCAAGACCAATGAAGGCATGATGCATGGTATGCGTATGCAAATGCAAAGATTTCAAAGGACTATAAGATAAATTGCAATATTTATAAAAGAAACATTTTTGAAGTACTAAAATCGCATTCTCATTAAAATCAAAGTAAGGATTACAAGTGAAGTACAAGTCTCAACAATCCTAATACATGAGAGAAAAAGTAAACTAGGCCCAGGGGATCATATCTGAAGAAGAACTGAATCCCGGTTGGTACTTCATGTGAATCCTCTTAATCTCTTTCTTGTACCAATTCTCCATGTCTTCCTTATCCTTCAGAAACTGGTCAATAGTAGCCTTCCAAGTACCGGATATAGGAGGAATGGTAGATGGAGTACTAGAGGAAAATAAATCCTCTCTTGGTCTCTTCGTAACATGCCACTCAAGTAACTCAATGAAATCATATTTCTCCTTCAGTTGCTCTTGCATCGTCGTCTTCTCAAGTAGTCATTCTTCTTTTTCTTTCTTCATCTTGTCCAACTCTTCTTGAAGAGCAACCTTCTCATCAACAGGAGGAAGAAAAGCGGACAATGGTAGTATAGGAAATAAAGGCTCCTCGGGTGGATAAGGCATCTTGAGCTAGGAATCCCTGGATCGAACCCATTGTATGTAACATTCAGAAGGAGCAAGGTGTTATCTTCCCAATTAACCCTTCTCTTTCTGATGAACTGCATGCCAAGAATGAACAATCCTTTTCTTCATTTCTATATGATCTACACCATTAAGAAAGAAGAAACTGGATAATGAAAGTTTGCTTGGTATGTCCTTCAAGCAATATCACAATTGTCACATAACAAGAATAGGGTTGTAACTAATTCCCCCGCGTGTACCAAGAAGAGGTACGTTAGGAAACTCTCCATAACTGTCAATAAGCACTCAAGTATCATAATAGGAACAATACCAAGTCATATCCGCATGAGAAAGATACATAATCCTTTGAGATCATCTTCGCTTCTCTCTATTATCCTTGAAGACGTCGGACTTTGGTAGTTGCGAAATAAACCACCTATAGAGAAGAGGCGCACAACACACAATCTCTTCATCACCTTTGGAGGTCCTATAATGAAATGCATGATACATGTCTCCAAGCAAAGTAGGTACCGGATTTCTCTTCAAGAAAATCTGAATGGCACTCTTGTCCACAATACCATCTAATTTAGGAAACAAGACAATCCCATAAATGAGCAAAGTAAGAACAGCCTCAAATGCATCCTTATGACCCAAAGTAAGAGAAGTAGAAGCTTTCCTCATTAAGAACTTGGCAATAATACCACAAACACTCCCTTTTGGAAGAAACTTCCCACTAAGATCAGATTCTTTGAGAAAAAGGGCTTTGGCGATAACTTTGGTCGTAAGCTCCTTCTCTAAGCCACTGAAAAGAAGTTCCTTGTCCAAAATAGGTAAACCCATCCAATGAGAGTACTCCTCTAAGGTCGGCACAAGCTGATAATAAGGAAAGGTGAAACAATGATGCAACGAATCATAAAACTGAGCCAAGGTACGGAAAATCCCCTCTGGTACATCGGTATCCAAGATAAACAAGAGCTTTCCATAACATTTCTGGAACTCCTGGGTGTCAACCACTAAAGCTCCTAGATTTCTCAGCTCTACTAGATTAGGATTCTTGAAACTATACTTCTTTGTGTTCCTCCTTTCAATATTCATAACCATAGACATCTGAAATTTTGCAAAAGTATCTATGAGTCCCTTGAAATCTCAAAAATAATGCTCATGAATGCATGAGTGCATGTATGCAACAACCACAAACAAGATCACACAAAGAAAACGGGTCTAGGTTCTGAGTCACGAGCATGAAGTCAAGGTAGCAGAACACCCCCCCCCCCCACACAGGTAATTACTAAGGTTTTGTCTTCATTGTACCTACAGAAAACCTAAAGGGTGCTAACAGAGGTGCCCGGAGTTAACAGCCATCTTTAGAATATTATCGGTACGTTGGATTACTCCCCAACCGATAACATTATTAAAATAGACCTCGTCCGATTGTAGTATCGCGTGACAACTACCTTAGGTTTACACTCAGATAGTTTCCACACTACTTTTCTAAATTGGCTTGGATGGGTTAAGGGTTCTACGGTCCTCAGTATGATCAGCTCAAGGTCGGAAAATAATGCCACGTATGATTAATCATCATGACATTGATAATCCAAGAGAGCCTAACCGAGTGGAAATTATCAAATTGATATAGCTTTGGACTACTCCATCGCTCATCGCTTCGAATATCGCCATCCTATTATAAGTTCAACTCAGATCCGGGTTAGAATCTATATCACTCACAGAGGATCGCCAAAACCGAAACAGAACAAACAAATAATAAACAAATCAAACTAAAGCAGTAAATAAATCAAAGTAGGCCGAATCCACTTAGAGATTAGTCCCCAACAGAGTTGCCACTTTTCTGTAGCGATAAAATCATGAGTGTAAGTTATTGGTGAACTTAACTCAAAGTAAACAGAGTCGCCACCGCACTTTTATTTTATTCCAAGAGGAAAAGAAAAAAAGAGCGAATAAATACTAATGAATCTAAAAGCAAAAAGCTAAAGAAACAGACAGAGAATTGGGTAAGGGGATAGGTTACACAATGGGAAGGTTTTACGCATCCAAAATGTTTGTGGTACTCCACGAGAGCCCTTTGAAAAATTTATTGCTTTTGGTTTGAAAAAGGTTTGTTAAGTGAGAGTGGAGGGATGAGAAAAGAATTAATTTTTTATATTTTTGTGTTTGGAGAGGCTTACCACCTCATGCCTACGTACCGACAAAGTGCAATTCAAGATCAAAATCTCGTAGTTCATGGTACAAAGAGTGAAAAGGGTTGGTTGTAATTTATTTTATTAAGTGAAGAGAATTTGTCATCTTCAAGTGGATAGCCAAACAAACTACCATAAGAATGAAGGCATGGACTCATGCATCATTATGGGGAGGGCGCCAACTCGGATAAAATCGAAGAGTATGCCACTAAACCCCCACGAATGATAAGAGACTCAATTACATCAAACTACAACCATGGAGATTGGAAGACTTACATCCGACTAAAGAATAATGACTCATAATCGGCACTCTTTTAAAGAAAACAAACAAAAGTACGCAAAGACACAAAATAACTTGAATGAGTTTGATTCTTTTTATTTTTTTAATTAAGGTCAAGATGATTAAATTCATTAGTTTTAAAAGGAAAGAAAATGGTAAAGTCCACTTGACAAAAGTCGTGGTTTTGTTTATTAAAGAAGTGATGATTTGAAGAAAGAAAGTATCCTTTGAAAAAGAGAGAATATTTTGAAAATTAAAGAAAGGGTGGAGATGAAGGGACTATCCTAAAAAATAAAATAAGGAGATAAAGGAAGAAAGATCTAACCAAACTTGATGACACTTCAAAATATGAGCATAAGAGTTTCATCCTTATAAGCTAACAAATGGCCAAATAAAGGCAAGTACCAACTTCATGAAGATCAAAGCAAGGGAGAAGCATTCTAAAATCTAAGTCCAAAAATCCAATTCAATGCCAAGGATAGTAACCAATAGTCCAAATATTAAGATCACAAGTTTTTTAGAGGTTTATTCCTTTATTAATATTTTTGTGTCCAAATGGACAAAGGGAAAATCAACATGACAAAAATAAGAGAAAATAATAAACATGATAATGGATGAATAAAGCATAATAAAATAAAAGCAAATAAAAGTGCAAGAACTTAAATGTTAGTAGCAAAAGAAATTAAAGTGCAAGAATCTAAAATAGTAATAGTAATAATAGTAAAATAATATTTACATACAAAATGGTATGGTGAACTTAATCAACCACAACCAAAAGAGTAACCAAAATCGAAAGGCAATCGGATCCACTTAGTATCTTACACTATAGCGATTAATCATGGAAAACCGAATCGAATTCAATGAAATTTGAAAGGCGATTGGGAGACCCAAAGCACCTACGCATCAAACCATCATAAGTCTCGATTCTTAATGCAATATGATTAAGAGCTTTGGGATTACGCGACCAACAAGAGGTCCGGTCCACGAAAGTGTAAGTACCCAATTAGATTTTTTTATTCCGAATTCGGGACACATTTAGGTCTATGTTAAGCAATCGCCGAGTAATTTACGAAGTAATTACCCTACAAATGGGGCCGGCCACCACCAATTAAGGTGAACAATGTTAGTGCTAATGCATGCGAGATAAACGATATGTAAATCTCCATCCGAACGCAATACCGCATAAAACTAAAGATGAATACCAAATTGAGTCACACTTATGATATTCTTCCATCCTTAAGTTCAATCACTCTTCTTGGTGGATTCAAGCATGAAAATGTATCACTAATGCAAAGTACCTTAAATGAATTAAATAATTCACTTAAAGGTAATTTTGAACTAATGAACATTAACTACTCTAATCTACACCCAAAGTTCATTGAAATTAAGGAGAAATCACTCCTAAAAGTGCTTCCCAAAGTAAAAATAAAAAAAGGGAAGAAGAAGAAGAAATAGGAACCAAAAGGGGGCTTAAAAAAGTCAAAAACACCATTCTGACTTGTGTTAACCGGTTAACCAATTTAGTTAACCGATTAACGCAAGAAAAATCTGCGCGGTTTTAAAGATGGTTAACCGGTTAATCAATTTACACTATAAATGGTTAACCGATTAACGTTGAACCAGTAGTAGAAAAATTGCAGAAATTCAGCATGATCCATTTTCAAAACCCTCTCCAAACATTTGGTGATCATGATCTGAATCTGCACGAAATTTAAAACCAAAATACAGTCGAATCCCTACAATCAAACAACAAATTGAGATCCAAAGGATCTAGAATCAAAGACACCAAATATCTACACCTTGAATGTTGATGATGAGTATGGGTTTATGGAGAGAATGAATTACCAAAAGCACTTCTTCAAATTGGACCAAATCAAGCTAGATCTACTGCAATTGATGAACAAGAAAGAATAGGATGAAGGTTTAGCTCAAGTTAGTCAAGAATTCAATGTGAAATCTTGATAACTTCAAAAAGGGAAAAGAGCTTTAGTGAGATTTTTTGTTTTGGGGGAGTATTTTGCAAGAGATTTGTTGGCTCTCCAAAGCTTTGTGAATGAATGAAATTATGGTCCTATTTAAAGGCCTTAGGTATGAGAATTTGGTGGAATTGAGCTTGCTTTGGTAATTAAAATTAGGCTTGGTAATTGGAAATTTGATTTGGTAATTGGAAATTTGGTGGGAAATGGAAAAGAGTGGTGATTAGTGAGGGTTTATGGTAGGAAATGATCAAAGTGATGTAGAAAATCAGAGGCCAATGGATCTAGAATATTCCAAATATATCAATGATCCAATGATGCTGAATTTGAATAAAAAAATCAAATTTTGCACTGGTTAACCTGTTAACCAGATTACACTGGAAATGGTTAACCGATTAACCAAGCTAAAATTTGAATTTTTTATTCAAACATGATTGCTTAATTGGTTTTGGCCAGCCTCATTTGTAGAGTAATTACTCTATAAATTTCTCGGAGATTGCTTAAAATATATCTAAATGTGTCCCTAATTCGGAATAAAAATCCAATTGGATACTTGCACTTTCGTGGACCGGACCTCGTATTGGTCGCGTAATCCCAAAGTGGTTAGTCATTTACGTTAGATCCACGACTTTTGAAGCTTGATGCGTAGTTGCTTTGGGTATCCCAATCTTCATTTAAGTCTCATCAAATTTGGGTCTAATGGCATTTGTTAATCACTATAGTGTAATATACTAGCGGAATCGGTTTTCTTTTCGAGTTTTGGCACTAGTTGCCTTTTTACTCTTTTGGTTGTGGATGATTAAGTTCACCATACCATTATTTTGTACATATTATTATTATTATTACTATACTATCATTTTAATTCCTTCTCGCACCTTATCCTCTTTATTTTTATCTCTTGCTCCCTTATCTCTTTTGTTATACTTTTATTATGCTTTATCATTCATCATATTGGTTATGTTTATGGTTATGCATCCTTGTGTTTTTTTCCTTTGTCCATTTCGACACAAAAATATTAATAAATGATTAAACCTTTAAAAAAACTTGTGAGTTTAATCTTGGACTATGGCTACTATCCTTTGCATTGGACTTGGAGTTTTGGACTTAGATTTTAGGATCATTCCCTTTGCTTGAGTTATTATGGATGGGAGACCTTAGCCTTCATTTGGTTCACTTTTTATAAGGATGGAGTCATATTGTTGCTTGTGCTTCGAAGAATGCTCGTCATGCGGTTAGATTGTTCTTACTTTAACTTTTACTTTAAGTCTTAGGATAGCCTCTTCATCTCCTCCCACTTTAATTTTCAAAACTTCTCCCTCTTTTCAAAACCTTCTTTGTTTTCAAACTTTAACCGCTTTCTTAATCAAACCTTGACTTTAGTCAAGCGATTTTACTCTTTTCCTTTCATTTTCCTAATAAATGATAAACCACATAAGCATATCGAAACCTTTTTCAAAAGACTTTAAAAGATGCAAAACTCATTCAATCCTTTTTGTGCCATCGTGCACTTTTCCTTTTAACCATTTTTATATGTTTAGATATGATTCATTCTTTCTAGCGGAATTATTCGCTAAAGAATGACGACTTATCTTTACATTTTAAAATCAATCCACCATATTAATTTTTTACTATTTGTACCCATGAACTACGAGGTTTTGATCTTACATTTCACATTATGGGTACGTAGGCATGAGACGAAAGTCTCGTCAAACACAAAAATCTAAAAAAAAAATTTCTCTTCAATCTCTTTTAATAAACCATTTTCAAACCAAAAGCAATAAATTTTTCAAAGGGCTCCCATGGAGTACCACAGACATTTTGGGTGCTTAAAACCTTCATATTTTGTAACCAACCCCCTTACCCGTTCTCTGCTTGTTTCTTTTAGCTTTTTTCTTTTAGATTCATTAGGATTTATTCGCTCTTTTTTATTTTCCTCTTGGAATAAAATAAAAGTGTGGTGGCGACTCTATTTACTTTGAGTTAAGTTAACCAATAACTTACACTCATGATTTTACCGCTACTGTAAGCTTTTAGAACTAGCTAGCCGCACTAGAAAGTTTGCCCAGGTATTGTCTTCCCTTAGGATATGCACCATCTCAAACTCGGAGAACGACTTGGACATAACCGACGCCATCTGAAAGTATTTTATCAAAGTCGGGTCCTTTGTTTGGAATTCGCCATTCATATTCCTAACCACCAATTTGGAATCTATTTTTACAAAGAGACGAGTTTCTCCCACTTCCTTTACTAGGCGCATCCTTGCAATCAAAGCTTCATATTATGCTTGATTATTATTGGCTTGAAAATTGAAACACAAAGAGTATTCTAATGTTAAATCACCAGGGCCTTCCAATACTATCCCAAATCCACTTCCCTTGATATTAGAGGAGTCGTCCACATATAAGATCCATCCATTCGCAACCTCATCCTCTGCTGGTGCACTTAACTCCACCATGAAATCAAATAAAGCTTGAGATTTTATGTTTGTTCTAGGAGCAAAGTCAATGTCGTATTCGAAAATTTCTATAGCCCATTTGATCATGCGTCCCGCTAAGTCTGGTTTCTTTAAGATCTGCTTGACAGGGTAGTTGGTCTTGACCGTAATGGGGTGTCCCTGAAAGTAATGTCTTAGCTTTTGGGAGGTCACAAGAACTTCCAGAGCCAGCCACTCTATCTTTTGATACTTAATTTCTGCTCCTTTTAAGACTTTGCTGACGAAATACATTGGTCTCTCCTTACCGTCATTATCTTGAACTAGGACGGAGCTAAGTGCTTTGTCTGTAACTAAGAAGTACATAATTAAGGGTGAATTCTATTTAGGCCTTGTCAAGATAGGACGTGCGGACAGAAAACGCTTTACTGCTTGGAAAGCTTCTTCACAGGCTGCATTCCATTCGAAGTCTTTAGATTTCCTTATAGTAGTAAAGAAATGTATAGAATGTCCCCAGCGCATGATAGGAAATGAGATAATGATGCTAATCTCCCAGTCAACTGTTGAACCTCCTTTTTGTTAGTCGGGCTCCTCATATCTATCACGACTTGACATTTTTTTGGGTTTGCTTCTATTCCCCAGTTGGTGAGCATAAACCCGAGGAACTTCTCGATTTGAACTCCAAAAATGCATTTGTCTGGATTTAGCCTCATGGTATGGCCTCTAACTGCTGCAAAAGTTTCCTTTAAGTCCTTAACATGTGACCAATCACCGGTTTTGATTACCATATCGTCCACATATACTTCTAGATTTCGTCCAATTTGGGCAGCAAATACTCTGTACATCAATCTCTAATAAGTAGCCTCTGCATTTTTTAGGCCAAATGGCATGACCTCGTAATAGTAATTGCTCTAGTGGATCATGAAGGCGTTCTTTGGTGCATCCACAGGATTTATACGAATTTGATTGTACCCTGAATACACATCCACGAAACTGAGCACTATGAATCCGGAAGTTGCATCAATAAGTCGGTCGATGTTAGGAAGTGTGTATGGATCTTTGGGACACGCCTTGTTAAGATCTGTGAAGTCCACACACATCCTCCACTTCTCGGACTTCGTTTAACCATGACAATGTTTGATAACCAGGTCAGATATTTGATCTCTTTGATAAAATCGGCTTGCAACAACTTTTCCACCTCTTCAAAGATCGCCTTCCTCTTTTCATCACCTCCCTTTCTTTTCCTTTGAGAAAATGGCTTTATACTGGGATCAATTACCAAATGATGACACATAAAGTCAAGATCTATTCCGAGCATGTCAGTAGGTTTTCATGCGAATAGGTCCACATTTCCCTCAACATCCGTACAATCTCTTCTTCTTCCTCAGGGTGTAATTTAACACCAATATGTGTGATTTGAGATGACAATTGTCCAATCTGAACCTGCTTTGTTTCTTTGTTAGGGATTATAATTTCTTCCACCGAGTCATTACGTGGATCAATATCCACCATCTGAATATTAAGATCTGCTTTGTGACATATTTTGTTAGATGGATCTTTCTTTCTTAGCTTCAAGCTGTCCTTGTAGCATTTTCTTACCAATCCCTGGTCTCCTTTGATAACACCAACTCGGCCCTCACCGAGTGGAAATTTTATGGTGAGATATAGAGTTGATAAGGAAGCTTCCAATGTGTTGAACGATGTTATACTATAATGATGTTGTAGGGTGATATAGCATTGATGATGATATATCTTACCAAAATTGTCCTTGCATTATCTGGGCTACCGAATGTAGTTGGAAAGATAATTTATCTGAGCACTGGTACTTCTTCTCCTGAGAATCCTACTAAGCTACCTTTGAAAGGTAATAACTTGGAAGGATCCAACCCCATTCCAAGGAAAGCGTCCCAATACAGAATGTCTGCAGAGCTGCCAGGATCAACCAGCGCGCTCTTCACGATCCAATCTCCTATCAGTACTTTAATGACATTGGATCATTTTTCGTGTGCTAATACACCTGCGACATCTTGTTTAGAGAATGTCACCTCATAGGTGCCATCATTTTTCTCCTCCGATAGTGCTCGGTCAATGTGCATGACCATCCTTGCATATCTTTTCATGGCAGAGTGTGTTTCTCCTCCGCCTGCGAATCCTCCAGCTATTGTGCTTAACGAATGTTGGATGTTTCTCGTTGGTTCCCGGGAAGTTCTTCTTCTTGTGCAGTATGTTAGTGATGATGCTTTGAGGTTATCTGAAATGTATTTCCTCTGATGACATGTGTCCTCCCATACAGATAATAGTGGTTCCAAGCCTGTAAAGGAGTCGTCGCTGTTGGACATACTGAATTTAGTAAAGGGTGGCTCGGGGAAAGTTTTACCAAACCCCACGGTGGGTGCCAAATGTTCTAGCCAATTTTGGTTAGAGCACCAAATGTGCTAGCCCTCCCCTTTCAGATCAGGAATAGCTACGACATTTGAATTGTGTAATACTTTGGGGGATTCGAGAGCATGATATGAAGTAAGTCTCAAGATAAGTGTGTCTTGCTTATCTCTCTGGTGGGATCCCCATTTATAGTCCTCTTTATTAGGATAAGCCATTTAAGATAAGTCCTTTGGCTTTCCCATTGTTGCCATATCTTCAATGTGTATCATTACTTTCTTTGAAGGCTATGTAATGGCTGGAATTGATGTGTCGGAACCATTACATCCTTTTAGCTACTCGGCATGCAAGTTCTCGGATGTCGGGTTAGAGTAAGTTGGTATTCGACCTCATAAGAGGTGGGTTGTATGTCATAAGTTGTCTGGGTATGATGCATTTATTGTTGTTTACGCTCTTCTTTTCTTGTAGCTTAGTTCATGCCCCATGAATCCGACTATACGGACCGACCAAAATATATTTGGGTATGAACAATTACCTCTTGGTTGGTAACCTTGGTTGCCTTGTTGATATAGAGATGGTCTCGGTTGATAGACTTGATTTTGGTTTTGATTACCCCATGTAATTAGCTTCCTATAGAACTGGAGGATAATACCTGGTAGGATGATCTCCTTTGCAATGCTCATAACTCGTAATTTGTTGGCTCATGTTGGTAAGTTCTTGCATTCTTTGATTTGTTGTGGAAGTTTTGACATTTGTTGTTTCAACAACTCCAATTGTTGTGAGAGTAACTTGTTTTATGCAAGAATAACATCATCCGTTCCCAATTCAAGCACTCTCAACTTCCTTTGAGGGGTACCTCGGTTATGTTGGCCTTGGTGATAGTTGAGTGTCATCCTATCAATGATGGTAATTGCGTCTTCCACACTCTTTGACACTAAAGACCCGCCTGAAGTAGCATCTAAAAGAGTTTGTGAACTGGTTGGAGTCCATTCCGAAATATATGCACTTGTATTCAATCAACAAAACCAAGGCCTTTGCACTTTCTTAACATAGATTTTGAGTCTCTCCCAAGCTTAATTGAGAGATTCATTTCCACCTTGAGCAAATACAGAAATCGATGTCTTAGCCTCCATGAATCTGTTGTTAGGAAAGAATCGTTCAAGAAACTTCTCCTCCAACAAATTTTAATGCGTCATCACAAGATTTGGTTGGTCAAGATACCATTCATTTGCCTTCCCTATTAAGGAATGCAGGAATAATCTCTTAAATAAAGGTTCCTCTTCAGCTTCCAAAGCTCCCGTTGCACCCGTTATTTCATAGAACTTCGTAAGAAGAGTGAAAGGATCCTCGTGATCTATTCTGGTAAAAGGATTTTGATATATAAGTGCAAGGATTCCTATTTTCATCTCTGAATGCCTTCCATTATTTGCATTGCGAGCAAACTGAGCACTATGTCTCGAACAATTTGTACATGAACCTCTGGTAGGATGTGGTGGTGGAGGTACTTATGCCATGTTTAGCGAACAATGGGTGTAGATGTAAGAGTTTCTATGTGCTCTCGTATTTATGTAGCTAGTTATCGTCTTTGTCTAGTCTTGTTATTAAGTCTACGAGAAATTCTTTCAATCTCAGGAACAAAAGGAAGTTGGTCTGCGGGCACAGTTCCTTGCATAAACAGAATCTGCAATACTAACCAAACAAATTAAACAACATAATAAATATGAACAGAGATAATAGATAACAATAAAAAATCTTAAAACTTACAGACTATTCCAATTCTTACAATATCTAAGAACAATCCTCGGAAACGACGCCATTTTGTTGAATTGCCGATATGGATGGGTTTTGTCTTATCGTCTCCACAGGGATTATTTTGATATCGCTTTCTGTTCTATAGTTCAAAGAGTTTTAAGAGAGTTTTCAAACATGTTTTGGTTTGGTATCATAAGTTGTCACAAGTTTTAGTAGCAAAGAGTAAATTCTAAAAGATGCTTGTTTAACAAAGCATATCAAAGATAAATTTCATCAACCTAACTTGTATATATTATATTAATCAAGCATGTGAAGTCGTTTCTGATTAATATAATTATGTATCCTCTCAATACCGTCTATGTTTAGAGCGGTTTCATGAATATTATCGTATTCATAACTAGATGATGTCTCGTGCTAACAACCAATACAATAAGCTTTAAGCTCAACACAAAGCAAATATCAACTCACAAATCTATGTCTATATTTTGTTCATTGATAGATGAATAACTTAGATCAAGTTTTGTAAAATCTATGTCTAGAGTGATACAAATCATAAATAGATCTTTAAGAACAAAAACATTCATCATATATTAATCATCAACTTTTTCACATACAAAGAGATCAAAAGAAATACATACAAGCTAGGTAGACTACCTCTACCTTTTATACAAAGGATTTAGCTACTCATCACCATGGTAGCTTGCTTCACAAGGAATGATAGAAGATGAATGTGCATCCACGATGAAGAATCGATCTCGGATGAAGAATCGATCTCGGATGAGAATCCAGCTTCTATTTAGTAAAGATATCTTCTTTGATGAAGAAATGAAAAACTTAGGGTTTTTCTCTCTTTGGAAATGTTTCTCTCCAAGAAAATCTAATAATATCTCAAAAAGTACAAGAAAGTACATAAATATCTTTACAAAAATTTTCATGTTTTCCCTGTGAACTCCATTTTTAGGCACATGAAGTGCCTCTGAACAGTTAAATTGTCCCTGAGAAAATATCTTAGCTCACATTGTGAGCTCTTGTTCGCACTGCAAACTTCTTCGCGCCAGCTTCACACTGCAAATTTATTGTCAAATACCTACTGTCATCCAAAATTTCTGCTCGTTGAACCTTCAGTTTTAGCTAGCACTGCGAGCTCACATTGGCTTCGCTAGCACCTCGCACTGCAAACTTGTTGAATCTTTTGTTCTTTCCTTTGGCTTCCTCTTCCATCCTTTTGTGTCTTGTTCTATGATGTTTAAGCATATATCCTGCACAATAACACACACATAAAGGAATCCAAAGGTTAATGTAATTCTATTGAAGATTCACATAATAACATGAATTAAATCAACAAAAACACAAATAAAGAGTTGAAAATGCCAAGAATAATGGTTCAAATTAAGACATATTTGGCATTCAACACATATGCGGGCCGATTTTGGCATTGTTGCGCGATCGCCAATCCACGATCATGCAATCACGATGCCGCCCCTTAGGTAATTAATGTCTCCCATGGTGGGACAAGACTCTTTGAATCCCACATGGATTAAGAAAAACTCAACATGTTTCTTACATGAGCCACTAATGCTTAAGGCCTCGAAAAATTGGCCATCATTGATTATATTAAATAAGAGTAAGCACAAAAATATGGGGGATTTATTGACATCCCTGGTTGACATTTCCTAGCTAACTATGAATATGGCAGCTGACTTATCCATTATGGGTCATGATTATAAATAGATGCCTTTAGCTGAGGAACTCTCCTTGTGAGCATGGTTACCCTCGATCGAGGAAGGCACTGACATGGCGAGGGGCGCGCTTCAATTAAAGAAGGAGTTTAAAAACACTTCATCCTTAGAAAATCCTTCGTGCTTAAGGGACTATTTAATGTTATCTTTGTGAAGTCTTAAAGCAGAGCGCCCTCACCCAGGAGTTGTGTCGCCCGAGTGTTGAAATGGAGACCCGCCCATAAGTATTCCTGACGTGTGATTCAAGAAAGGAGGACTCGCCTCTAACTCCTAAAAAATAGGTGGTCAATAAATTCTCCTAATAAGAAAGGAGCGTTTGACACCACTAAGGGTGGCTCAAACCTTAGGCCATAGAGGCCTCTATAAGTACATTTCCTCTCAATGGGAGAAGGGGCAGACCCTAAGTTAGACATATCCTCTACAACCTAATGAGCACAACATTCATTACACTTTCAACACATGACTTCCTGTAACTATACACTTGCTACCAAGCATCAGTGATCATCATCAAAGCCTTTCACATCACGTGAGCAGGTCTCCTGAACTACCTTAAACACCATTGTACATGACTTTTCATCATCGTGTGAAAGCTTTTCATCTCCCCGTCCTTGCAAGGGGAACATGCACATCTATACTTTCTGACCAGTACAAATATTTCATCGTTATGAAACAAATGGTCCAATCGAGGTGGATGTGACAGTAGCAAGATTGACCGACAACGTTGTAAAGATGTTGAAACTTCCTCAATCGTCTCTTGATGATGAAATGTAATGTTAGATTTACTTTAACGAAAATATATATATATATTATTGTGTATTTTATGTTTATCATCACAAAGATTTATGTTAATTTATACTCCATACGTCCCACAATGAGTGTCCCAAAATGAATTATCTGTTTCATTTTCCAATGCACCTTTTTCAATTCTACCCTATAATTAATATTACTTTCTTCATTCTCAATACTTGATGAGAGGTACCTTAGTAAAAATATCATTTTCTCTCTTTCATTTATTCATTTTTCTTAATTTGTGTGAAATGGTCAATTGAATCACTCATTTTGGGATGGAGGGAGTATGTTGTTTTTCTCATTTCTACAATTGTTTCCAGTGTGGGATAATAGGGAGGATTATGAAAGTTAACTTCAGTAAAAAAATATGGAGCTTAACTTCCAGATATTTTCATCCATGGCCTAGGTCTGAGACTTGACTTTGATTGATTTTTGATGCGTCACGAGATTAAGTTCCAAATTTTAATGATATTATTAGATTTTCACTAAAGTGTGTGAGCTCCATTATGAGTGCTAAAAGTAGGAGTGGCAAACGGGCATGCTTGTCCCATTTAGGTTTGTCCCGCAAAAACCCACAAGAATAATGCAGAGTGAGGCAAGCATAATTGAGGATGCATGCCTAAAACTTAGTTCTGCACCACAAGAAAGTGAGAACGGAACAGGAAAAACCTATGGACATTGCATCTTTTAAGTCTAAAAATGTAAATGTTAATCCCAACAAAAGTCCGCGAAGAAAAAGAGACAGCACAGAGCGGACATATTAGAGGGTGATGGTCTAAATCCTTGGTCTGCCCTACACTAAAATGCAAGCAAAACGGGCATGCCGAACTGACCAAACCCGTTTTGCCACCCTTAACTAAAAGTAATGTCCGGTGTGGTAAGCATGAATGTGGTTTTTAAGCATGAGATATATTAGTATGGTTCACAATTTAAAATCGTATAAGCCGGCACAAATTGAGTTTCTGATCACTTTAGTCTATGATGTTTTTGAACCAAAAAAAACCTATGATGTCAAAAGTGGGGCAGGTAGCAATTTTTCATCAACCTCAGTTTATCTTGTATCAATACGGAACAGGAAAAGCCTGTGGACATTGCATCTTTTAAGTCTAAAAATGTAAATGTTAATCCCAACAAAAGTCCGCGAAGTAAAAGAGGCAGCACACATAGCGGACATATTAGAGGGTGATGGTCTAAATCCTTGGTCTGCCCTACACTAAAATGCAAGCAAAACGGGCATGCCGAACTGACTGAACCCGTTTTGCCACCCTTAACTAAAAGTAATGTCCGGTGTGGTAAGCATGAATGTGGTTTTTAAGCATGAGATATATTAGTATGGTTCACAATTTAAAATCTTATAAGCCCGGCACAAATTGAGTTTCTGATCACTTTAGTCTACGATGTTTTTGAAGAAAAAAAAAAAACCTATGATGTCAAAAGTGGGGCAGGTTGCAATTTTTCATCAACCTCAATTTATCCTGTATCAATATGGTAACAGTAGCTGGGAAAAGAGTTTAATAGTAGAAAACACATGAAGAGTAACATTGAAGCAACTGGAAAACCAACAATAAGTCAATAAACTTTCACTTCATAAAATTAAATAAATGCAATTGTTTATGTACTATTATTATTAATGAAACTGGTGATTATTATTTCAATGTCACTCCTCAATTCTCATGATAAGGGACAGAGTTATCCAAATTATGTATCATATGAAACAGGCATGCTAGCTTCATTAAAAAAAAAAAAAATCGTATCAACCCAAACCTTCAATGCAAAGCAATGATACCATACTTATCTTTGTGAACAAATTAATCCTTCACTTTCTTACTGATAACAATATTTACATCAAATAGCCAGCATGTTTTTCCAAAACATATAATTATGCTGCTAACTTGACAACACTCTTATTGAGCACCTTAATTTGACCAAAAGAAAAGATAGGACAGCTAAATTACATTCAGTAATGAGCACCTTGTCTGCCATGTGTTGGTGAAATGGATCAGGTGGCGAACACGGTTCTGGATCGGACGACCCAGGTCACAACCAGGCGATTCAGGGTGATGCCCGCCCGATTCCTTCCAAGCCCTTTAGGCTGCTTTTTTACCGGTCCAACAAAGTTCTCCCAATCCAATATATTACTAATCATGCAACCATCTAAATTCATACCATAAGAGTCTTCAAAATTCTATAATCTCTACAAGAGTGACTATTAGAGGGAAATCATCATTAACCTAGGTATGATTTATCAAACTACTATCTCATTTATCCATAACAGAAACTAAACAGATAAAACAAATTAGAGAAAAACACACAACTCAAGCAGTTAATCAAGCAAATTTCCACCACCAATTCAATCAATCCCATAGCAGAATAAGCTTTACTCTATATTTTCATTTCAGTTTGAAAACCTCAAAACATCAACTCTTACTAAAAGTGATAATCAAGAAGCAAAATAATTAAACCCTACTTACTCGGTTCTTTCCCCAAATCACTTTTTTTCAAAACACTATCCCAAAATCACTTATTCAACCGGATCAATCCAAAATCCTATATACCCAATTAACAAAACCCGAAAAAGCAAAAAAATTTATTGATAAAACCGAAAATGAAAATACAGAAGAATACTTTTACAACTGGGTACATCATAATCAAGACAAAGAAAGAACTATAGTATACAAAGAGATGAACATGAACAAGAACAAGAAAAACCCAAAAGCAATCAAGTATCAGTAGATTGACGATAATCAATAACCTCAGAAGCAGCATGAGATCTAGACCCAAGAACAATCGCACGCCCAATCGAATTGATCCAATCTTCTTTATCTTTATCATTATCAGCGATGAAGAACATAGTGGACTGCGGCGTTGAGAGTTCAAAGGCGGAGGCTTTGTGAAGAACATCTTCAGCGCCTTTGACAGTGAGGCAGGTGGATACGGAGATGACGCCGCGGGGGACGGAGGAGCGTGAGGCGGCGGAGGATTGGTCTTTGAACCAGAAGAGTTTGCCTTGTTTGAGAACGAACCAACGGCGACGCCATGTTTTGATGTAGTCGCCTTGTTTTGTTAACCAGCCAGAGCGTTCTGGGTTTGACCAGAATTCGATTCCGGCATAGTCTTCTGGGTTGGGTTCTTGACCAGTTGCCGATCGCCATAGATTCTCCATTTCGTCTCTCTCTAAAAGGGGAAAATGTAATCACTGACAAAAAGTTGGGCAGAAAAGTTGTGAAGAAGTTAGAACTTAGAAGTGTAATTTTTTTTAAGAGCTTTTATTTTATTGGCAAAATTAAGTTTTTTTTTTAATAATTTGATCTTTATATGATTTTATTAATATGAGTTTGATCAAGCAATAAAATCAGATCAAATTCATCTAAATCCAAAAATATGAGTTGGATTGGGTAATTAGATGAATATGAATTAAAAAAATAAAAAATTTGAATTTTTGATAAAATCAGAATCAACTTCAAAAAACACATTGACCCACTCATCAAATATTTTATATTACAGTTTTAATTATTTTGATGAATATTAATTTAGTGGTTGGATTTATATTACAACTTTAATTATTTTGATGAATATTAATTTAATTGATGTAATTTTAGTCTATTTAATATTTATTATTTTAATGAATCATAACTTTAACTATTTTTTTAATGTTTTATTATTTAGTTATTTTGATGCTAATGTAATTTTATGTCATGCAATTCTAGTTTGTTGCTAGTATTTTATGATAAGATTAATTTCTATGCACTTACAGTGTAATTTACACTGTCAATTCATTGTCATCATCCGTTTGCATTATTTTATTTGTTTTTAAAATAAAAGTCAAAGTTGTTCTAACATCCAACGACTATGATTTTCTGACAGTGTAAAACTGCTTTATAATGTCAGTGCATTTTAATTAAATTATTTATGATAATTTTTGTTAGTGGATGATGTCATTTATTATTTTATGATGTAAAAGATATTAAAAATAAGTTATCTGATTTTTTTAAGAAGATAAAAATATTGAGTAATTTTTATGAAAAAATATAGCGACTCATCATTTAGTCATTTAATATTAATAAAATTGAAAAATTATTTGGACAACCTACAATATAATTCAATTCAACCCTAAAATTAGTGGGTTTGTCCAAAGCGACCCATTGGTGTAACGAGTGAATATTTTACCTCATCCAAATCGAAGTGTCATATATGGATTGGGTATTAGGTTTGGTCAAACTCAACCCAAATTGGTTCATGTACACCCCTAATTTTGCAAAGTCAGATACATGGTATTTTAAAATAGAATTTCATATTACAGTTATGTTAAATAATATCCCAATAGCTTATACCTTACCATTATAGCTTGATCTTTTTTTAATACATTTCTTCTTTGAACATTTTTAATTCACTATATTATATTGTAGCGGATCTGCTAAACTAACTAATGTGAGAATGGCGAAAGGGAGGCGTGGGCGAGGAAGGTCGATTCAGGTATTACAGTCACCATTACCGACGACATCGGTGATAAAACAATTGATTTAATCTATTGATGAAGTATTCCTTGAAGAGCTAGAGTACGGGGAGGAGATCTTTGGAAAACCAGGAGAAACTGAACTTGAGGAAACCCTAGATGAAGAAGAAATCCTTGTAGGCAACTCAATCTTTGGAGCCAAGGAGGAACAAGGGAATCAGAAACTATGGGTGGATGTTGTTGCAGAGAATAGGAATCCAGCGAAAGCCTTATCGATGGAGTACGTTTCCCCAAAACTGGATAATGGTAAAGTGGTTATTGAAATAGAACCTGAAGATATAGCATCAGAAATCAAATTCTGGGATAATACATTGGTGTTGTATGCTCTTGGAGAAGATCTTAGCATGAATATTGTGAAGAACTATATGATGAAGATGTGGAATTTTGTAAAATTGCCAAACATGTACTATCATGATGATGGCTATTTTCTGCTTAGATTACATTTGTTTCAAGATATGGATGATGTGATAATGAGAGGCCCCTACTCACTAAGAAATATCCTATTATTGTTGAAGGAGTGGAAACCTGGTTTTAACCTAAAAACAGATATGCTGAGAACATTGCCATTGTGGATCAAACTGCCTCAACTTCCAATACATTTATGGAGTCTGAAAAGCTTGAATAAGATAGGAAGCGCAGTTGGAGTGCCACTTGCAACTGATAAATGTACAGCAAACAAATTGAGAGTCTCTTATGCACGAATACTTGTGGAAGTCGATATCACAAAGGAATTGGTTAAAGAAATATTAATCAAAGACTGTGAAGGAAGAGAGCTTCTGCATAAAGCTCATTATGAATGGAGGCCTTTATTTTGTGACAAATGTCAGAAAATTGGGCACAAATGCAAGGAAACTTTGACAAAGAAAGAGAAATTATGGAAGCCAAAACAAAGATCACTGGATGAGAAGTAGAAGGCAAAAGTTAATGATGATAGGCCAACTGAAACTTATGCAGGGACACCAAAAGCAGATACAATCGGAGGGAGAAACCAATACCATCAGGAAAATAATAAGCATTGGACAATGGTGAACAAGGCACCAAGAGATAGAGGTAAGAGAATTATACTCACTGGTTCAAATTCACAAGTTAATTGCATGAATGGCTTTGAGGCATTAGGGGTTTTGAATGACCCACTAATGGCCTTGGGGGGAGGATCATGATAGATACTTGGAATGTTAGGGGGTTTAATAAATCAGGTAAGCTTCGTGAGATTGGATCCCATCTCCACAAGCTTAAACTTGAAATCATTATACTAATAGAAACAAGAGTAAAAGAACCAAAGGCAAAATATATCAAAGGGGAACTGAATTTCCATGGTAAATACCTAGACAACTATAGCTGGAAAATGGCAGGATATGGCTAACTTGGGATGATAATAAGTGGGATATGAGGCAAGTTCAGAGTATTGATCAGTCATTTCATTGTGGTGTATATGATAAGATGGGAACTTTCTAGTTTTGGCTCATAACAGTTTATGCTCAGAATCAACTGGATCAAAGAAGAACACTATGGAAAACTATTGAACACTTGAAAGTTATTATCCAAGGCCCATAGTGCATCATGGGAGACTTTAATAATGTGTTGAATACTCAAGATAGAATGGGGGTAATATGGTGACTGAAGCTGAATATAAAGACCTGCAGAAAATGATGAACATAACTGGTCTTAGTGAAATGGAGAGTATAAGGGATCATTTCACTTGGAACAATAAGCATACAATAGGTGCTATCTAATCTAGAATAGATAGAGTAATTGAAAATACATATTGGTTTCAACAAAATATGGATAAGCGTCTACAAATTTTGGAACCAAGTGTATTTGATCATGCCATGTTGTATATTAAGTATAGAGTCCCTATAATGATGAAGGGTAAAGGGTTTAAGTTCTACAATTGTATTACTAAGATTGAGGGCTATGAAGATGTTGTTAGAAAATTGGAATATGCCTATAATAGGATCTGCTATATACATTTTGTGGTCCAAACTTAAAAGACTGAAACATGTTCTAAATACCTTCGGTAAGTCACTGTCTCAATGGAGAATTCACTTGATGAAAGCTGTAAAGGAGTTGGAAAAATCCCAACAGGATCTTGTCAATAATAGAAGGGATGTCACATGTAACACCCTTTCTACCCCATCACAAATATAATACAATTTAATCAAATAATCAGAGTTTCCTCATGAAAGGGCATCACATTTATCATAACACAAACATCATAAACATCATATTAATCTTGTCCCGTAACATGAGTTATAAAATCATGAATCATCAAAACTATTTTCAACAATTACACAGCGGAAAACAAACCATCATTTTCCGTCTTTAATTTTAAAAGAAAATTTCATAATTTAATCCAAAACATCATTAAGTCTCAAAATTTTTTAAAACCACATTTAAATCAACTAAACAAAATAAACTTGTAGTCCTCAAGCAACACCCATCCCAATGTTATTGGACACAGAGCATGACTCCACAACTAACTAAACAAAATGATGTCGTACTAACTTCGAGATAAACCATGCACCGAGCTAACCTTGAGTATCTGCAGGATGGCGTAATAGACCATCACAAAAGGCAGGCAGGGTGAGTAAATTCACATTCAATAAAGTAATATAAAAATGAGAATTCATACACATAAGATTTAAAAAGAAATTCAATCATCACAAAACCCACTTATACATAATGTCAAATACATCACATCACTACACAAACTCAATGCAAATCATGCTATGTCATTTAGGATGAAATGCAACTTCTTATTATGCATGTGGTACCGAAACATCCTCATGGATGGACACTGGGCCATCAACCCTCCACAAGGGAGCACATCATAACATTATATCACTTTAATCCGCACAATGGGATTGAAGATACCAATGGACCAAAAGTCCCCTCATAAGTATGCCATGAATACAAGATGCAATATAAACACACCTCATCAAAACATCATAAGCATTGCATCCGCATTCATCGTCAATCATCATATTACTCACTCATTTAACATCTTCCTCTAAATCATGTCATCACAATTCATAAACTCATAAAACATCTCAAATCAGCATACATCATTTTTATCACCTATACCTACACGTATAGCCTCTAAACACAACATACAACTGCACAAAACATCATAGCATCTTATAACACAAAACACATCGATTAAACCATTTTTTAGAATTAAAATAATTTTTCAAAACATGTCAGGTCTCGCTAAGCGAGCTACCCCCCTCGTTAAGCGACTAACTCTCGGGTTTGAGAGTTCCAAAATATTCAATCGCTCGCTAAGCAAACATCATAATTTCGCGAGAAAACCCTGCGATCTTAGAATCGCCTCTCTACGACAAAACCCACGACAAATTAGTTTTTAAGAACAGCTTAGCAGAAAATCATGCATATCTTAAACATTAATCATGACATCATCATACACATCATATAACATCATTATTCATCATCAAGTTCTTCATAAATCATCATCATATAACAAATTCATCAACAAAACCCCACAACCCTAAGACTCTCCCTCAAAACCCCAAATCTTATCTCTACATTACAATACCGAATGGAATTACTCCTCATACCTTAGGTTCCGTGAATTCTTTCGATACCCTTCAAGATTCCTCTCCAACCTTCAAGTCCTAGTTTTTTCTTCAGAGCTCTCCTTCTCTTCTCCCAAAAGTATGATCGTTCCAAATGATCCTATAATCCAACTTTACTCTCTTAGTCATTCTTGACCTTAGGACTTATTTAGTCTTTTCCTCTTTTACCCTCACTTAGCCTTTACCAAAAGACCATTTTATCCTTGTCCTCTAACTCTTCTTATTTAAATTAATTTCTCCCAATTTAATTAACTAAACCCACTACACTTAATATCCTAATATTATTAAAATATTAAGTCACACTTATGCCCCCACAAAACCTCAAATCATCAATAATTCATCAAAATTCACAACAAACACATCAAATAAATCTAAATCAACTTTAGGGTGTTACAACTCTCCCCTAGTTAATAATTTTCTCCCTCGAAATTGTACCTGAAGCAAACAACATCAGATATGATTCCTTCATCTGATCTTCACGTTCCCAAGTCCAACTATCACCAGCTGGTCCACCCCACAATATGTTCACTAAAGCAATTTATTTACCCCTTTATCGCTTCATCTCTCTACCATCTATCTGTACTGGCGAAACTTCTACAGTTGAATTATCCATTACTCGAACATCATCCATCTGAATCACATACGACAAATCTGCAATGTACTTCCTCAGTTGTGACACATGAAACACATCATGTAAATTCACAAGTGACGGTGGTAATGCAAGCTGATATGCTACCTCTCTGACCCTTTGCAAAATCTGATACAATCCAATGAAATGCGAAGTGAGCTTTCTTGACTTCAAAGCTCGCCCGACACCAGTCACTGGAGTAACCCTCAAGAACACATGATCCCCCTCTTAAAATTCAAGTGCTTTCCTCCTCTTATCATGATAACTCTTCTGACGAATTTATGAAGTCTTCATTCTTTTTTGAATCATCTTAATCTTCTCAGTCGTTTCCTGCACAATCTGAGGTCCGAGTACAACACTCTCACCTGATTCACACCAACACAATGGAGTCCTACACCGCCTCCCATACAATGCTTCATACGAAGCCATACCAATGCTCACATGAAAACTACTGTTATAAGTAAACTAAATCAATGGAAAATGACTATCCCACGCTCCTTCATGATCTAACACACAAGTCCTCAGCAAGTCCTTTAAAGATTGGATAGTCTGTTTTATTTGATCGTCCGTCTGCGGATCCTCAACTTTGTTCCTAAAGCATCTTGTAGACTCTTCCAAAATCTCTACGTAAACCACGGATCTCTATCCGACACAATAATTGAAGGTATCCCATGAAACTTCACGATCTCATCAATATACATCTCTGCTAGTTTCAATATGGAGTGACTAATCTTCATCGGTAAGAAATGCACCGACTTAGTTAATCGATCAACAATCACCCAAATGGAATCATTCCCCTTCACCGTCTTCGGCAAACCTATCATAAAATCCATAGAAATGTTATCCCGTTTCCATTCTGGAATACTCAATGGTTGTATCATGCCTAAAGGCTTCTGATGCTCGACCTTCGATTTCTGGCAAACCAAACAAGCATACACAATTTTTGCAGCATCTCTCTTCATACCTGGCCACCAAAACAATTTCTACAAGTCATGATACATCTATGTAGCACCAGAATGAATACTCAACCTACTTCTATGACATTCTTCTAGAATACTTTTCTTCAACTCTGTAATGTCAGGAACACACACACACGATTTCGAAACCTCATCATACCATTTTCATCAATCCGGAACTCTCCTCCGTTACCTTGTCATATCTGATTGTTGTCATATTCGAATCTCTTCCACAATTTCATTAGTCAATTTCAACATCCCCAACTTTACACTCTCAGAGGTAGTCTCACACAACATACTCATGTATTTGAACTGTTCAATCATCTCAAGTTCTTTCACCATCATCATCGACATATGCAAGGTCTTTGTAACACCCATTTTTCCCATTTTCAAAATTAACATAAGTTCTCATTAAAAATCAGAGTTGTCGCTCCCACCAGATGAAGCCGGGTCAAATGGGGTACAGACGCGAACGATCGGCGAGAGGAGATGCGAGGACACACAGGAGTGAACTCACAGGGAATGAATAGAGTCGCCAGCTAGGCATTTTTATCCCGAAGGAAAGGTAATGCTGCATAGACCTAGAAAGATATGGATAAGACGGTTGCGAACCAGAGAGACTGAGAAAGGGGGTTGGTTACAACCTGGGAAGGTATTAGCACCCAGATTGTCCGCCGTACTCGATGGGATCCACGCTTGAAAGTTTGTGTTTAAAAGGGGTAGCGTCAGTGCAATTCGTGTATCAAAGCTAGGAAGAATGTACAGGTGTCAGTGTAAGGGAAGTGGAGTGTATAATGTATAGTGTCAGTGTAAGAACAGGAATAAGATGCTCAAGAGCATGAGGCTACAAGAATGATACTGGAAGGAGGGGGAATATACAGAGACTTTTGTTCGATAACCGTTAAGTTATGCCTACGTATCCTCTCGTGCAATGAGGAAGTCAGAACACCGTAGTTCGACCCAAAGAGACTGAAAGATAAATTGACTGATGAACTGCTTACTTGTCTATGCTCAAGTGTATGACCTGTCTGGCTCAGGTGCAAACTGTCTTGCATTAGACGGAAGAAGCGAGTTCTCGTTTGTGAGTGAAGGTGATGAGAAAAGAATCCCGAAGGAGACGATTATTGTTTGTTTTTGAGTTTTCAGTCTTTTATTGCTTGTGGATGTTTGTCATAAGTTAATGAGCTTAAGCCTAAACCAATGGGTTAGTAAACTCATCACATCTTCCCTCTGATTAGGGGTAATGAGAGTACCTTAAGTGTGAAGTCAGCTTCTCACACTTAATCACCTTTAATGTAGGATTAAGATCATTAACCTACTTGTGATTATTTAGATGCTTTTGTGGTTTTTGTTTAGTGTTGAGTAATGAGATTAAGCCATAATCAGGGATTAAACAGACTCATTACACCATCCTAATAGAAGGATAATAGATGAGAATGTTTAAGCTGAGGAAAGCTCCTCAACTTAATCCATGATTAGGGATTAACCTCATGACAAAACAAAGCCTTTATTAGATGGATTTTAGTTAATGATAAGATGATGAAGTGATTTTTGGGGTTTGTAAGACAACTTGAGGGGGACATGTCCATTAACACTAGGGTTAGCCCTTCTTAACCAATTAAGGAAGAATTAGAACCCTAATGCAAGGCCCAAGTTACAAGTGTGATGTCTTGATGATTATTAAGTGAATTGATTAAAGGATTTAAACATATTAAGGGTTTAACACTTAGGATTAAAGTTATACACTCCATCCTAATAGAAGGATGCAGGCATAAGCTTAATCACAAAGCCTTAAAGCCTTTAGGGTTTAGTCCCTGATTATGAGATGAGAAGAGAGGACTCAAAGAGACACAAAGGTAAAAACTAAGTGGGGGACTAATCAATATCCTAATCATTGTCATGCTTGGTTGTTCCTAGGGTTTGTGAGGTTTAAGAAAGAAATCTTCAATGGAACCACCAGGAAGCAGATGAAAGGATCAGGAGAAGCAAAGTAACTTGCTTCATTTAAGAAGACAAGTCACTTGAAGAAAGAAAGTAAGAAGAAGAAGAAAGAGCAAGCTCAATCTCAAACACAAAGTAAAATGCAGCAATGATGCATAAGAGAGATGAAAAGAAAATGTGAGAAGTGAAGGCAAATTCACTTCTCAAAGTTGCTTACCACCTGAAAAGTTAGTGAAAGAAATGCAATGCAATGCAAAATGAAATGGAATGGCATGATGCAAACCAAAACCAGAAGCATATATGAGATGATAATGATGCTATGATATGGTGCACACATGAATCAAGGCATGGGGATGATCATATGAACCAATGGATGCAAATGAAACAAGATAAGAACCATGAACATACATGAAAAGTTATGAAATGCAAATGGCATACAACATGGCAGATACAAGATGCAATGATCAAACATGCTTCTAATATGTCTTAAGATGTTCAATGAATCAAATGGATGCATAAAATGTCATGGCAAGTCAAGGTATGAATACAAATGCAAGATGAATGCAAAAGGAAGCCCAAATTAGGGTTTATGATCAATGCATCAAACAAAAACCAAAATCAGAAGCAAACATCAAGATAAAAAATTGAAAATGCATTCAAAGGAACCCTAATCCTATACAAACTCACTGCCCAAAGGAGGGGTTCTAACTCTTAACCTAATGGAAGTTATGAATTTCCTAAGTTTTCTAGGGTTTTAGGGTACCTTAACAAGAAAAATGCCAAACAAATTGAAAATGAAAGATCAAATCATGCCAATTTAATCTCACAAACTACATGCTAAACAAGATGCAATGCAAAAATAATCAAAGTCCAACTCTCAATGGTTAGGCAGAAATGATTTTTTGAAGTTTGGATCAAAATAATGCCTTGAAATGATTTTAATTCCATGAAAAATTCTCAAAAGACATCAAGATCAAAAAAGAAATTTGGTTTGAAGGTTGGACAATGTTTCTAAATGATTATGAAGGTTTCATGAATTTTTTGATGATTTTTAAATACCTAAAAGTATTTTTAATTAATTAATTTTCATTAATTAATTAAAAATAAACTTTTAAATGATTTAAAAATATTTTAAAATGCAAAAAATAAAAATAAAAATGTTTTTGGCTTCTGAAAATTAATAAAAGTTTGTACAAAAAATTTCAGAATTTTTAAAATGATTTTGCTATTTTAAAATAAATGGAGAAAAGAAATGCAAAATAAATGAATTAAAATTAAAGAAAATGAAAAGTAAACGCAATGGAGAGCCAGGATTGAATCTGGGAAATAAGAAGTTGACTGCGCGCGCAATCTAAAGGCTGACATTCAAACTGAGTTAAATCCTATTTATGAATTAATTAATCCAGATTAATAAAGTCAACTATGATTAGGGCAAAATAGAGTGATCCTGGGCGTCCAAATGCGCGCGAGTCAACACATCCAAGGGGCAATATTCAAACTTCATTAAACACAGGGATTAGCCCTAATTATTTTCAGGTGGCCGGAGAAGACCTCCGGTCGTCTTCTCCGGTGGGAACCCCACCTGAAAATCTCCAAAATCCTCAAAACTTCACTAAAACGAAAACTAAAAGCCCAGAAATCATCCCCACATCCCACTGAATCAAAACCCCCACTCAAATCTCATTTATTCTTCTTCAATCAAACGAATCGAAGCCAAACAGTTTTTAGGGCAAAAGTTTCAGACATTGCATACATCCTGGTTTCTCAACCATTTTCAAAAATAATCACATATTCATGATCAGGGGAGTGCATAGAAGCTATTAAGAACTTAAAAACATGCTTCTGGAAAAAAGTTTTGAGTTGACTACCTGAACTGAAGCTTTCGATTCAGGAGCTTTCTGGCTGTTTCTTTGGCTCAAATGTACTCCAATGATCCCCCTAAGAAGCTTGCAAGGTTTGTTTGAAGTTTGCAATGGCTGGTTTGGAAGATGGCAGTGGTTCTGCTCAAAGTGAGGTGAGAATCGTATTTGTGATTCTGGAAGTTTAAGGCAATGGTGATGGGTGCTTTGTGACCAGGAAGATGTGTTGAGTTGATCTATGAAGTTAGTTTGTGTGTTTGTGACTTGTGTGATGAGTTTCGAAAGTTCTTGCACAAGAGGTGGAAAATGAGAATGCTGAGTTGTGGAGTGTTTTAGGCTTGCTTCTTGTTATGTTTGGCTTGCATTTGATTAGTATAAACAATTGCCATTGGTCAGATGACATGATGTGTGCTTTATTGATTGGTATGGGTCCTTTTGCCAAAATGTCAAAGTTGTGTAAGAAGGGCATGGGCTACTTGCTAGCTAAGTACAAAAGGCATGTCCTGCGCAGCATGATATGAGGAAAGGCCTAGGATTGATCAGCAAGCTAGCCAGCAAGTGGATGAGAAGCTATGATGAGTTTTGCAACTTACCTTGCCTTTGGTTCTTTATGAAATATCTTGATCCATAAGTCATAAAACATGTGATTCTTTGGGTGCAATCTGACTTTTAGGACTTGTGTGATCATGTGGTGAAGTTTAGAAATGCATTTGATGACTTAATTTGCCTTGAGAAGTGAATTTGCAACTTTGCCTCTTTGGTGGAAACCTTGAAATTTTGTGATTTTTGCCAACTTTGACAAGCCATAACTTTTGATCCAAAGTGAATTAGGTCATTTTCTTATACTTTTTGAAAAGGGAATGATCCATTCTACAACTTTCATGACCAAAGTTTTTCCATTTGAAGCTTTTTTGAATCAAAAAGTAAGGGTTGAAAAAGTTGCCTAAAATGACAATTTCATTAAAAGTCAAACTTGCCCAAAAAGTCAACTTTGAAAAAGACTTGAAATTCTTCAATTTTGTGAACTTCTAACATCTTCCATGATCAAATAAAGACCATATACAATCAAAATGATGAAGAACACCCTTTGGTTGGGTCATTGGGGGCCTCAGATGCCCTGATTTTGCACTGACTTGCTTGAAAAGTCAACTCTTGATCAGATGACTTCCCCATGGAATTTCTTCATGAAAATTGATATGCATACTCCTTATACCATATAGAGACCAATAGAAACAAGAATGACCAAAAAAATTGGAGTTATGGCCTTTGAAACCAAAACCCTAATTCTAGGTCATCTGTGCAGTCAAACCTGGCTCTGCTTCCATGCCATTCTCAGTTCTTGTGATTTTTTGACATTCTTGACTTTGAGGAGATATAAAATGATGCTTGCACACACATGAACCCCTTTGAAGTGATTGATGACCTTTGGAGTGGCTCAAGAAGCTCTTGGATTGCTCAGATCACAAACCCTAGATGCAGATGCGTTGAATCTATGCAATGAATTAAAACTGTGATATGAGATGCTATGATTGAGTTTATGCATATGAAATGATCACAAGCCATGGTGTGAACGGGTGAGGGCAAATTTGGGGTGTTTACAGCTGCCCCTATTCAAACATGAGTTAGCTGTGCAGGATGTAAGCGACGGCTTATCAGGCAAACAAGATAACTTGTGGTTGAATACCAAAGACAGTCCAAATTTTGCACTCACAGAATGAAGAAGAAAAGGGATATAGATTGTAAAGGAAAGTAAAGTATATTGTAAAGTGTGGGCGACGGAGGACGACCGTCGAGCAGAGGACGACTGCTGGGTAAAGAGCAATGACGGGGACGGCCGACATGCTGAAAAGGTGCGGAAAATAAAGCAATGACGGGGACGGCCGACATGCTGGGGATAAAAAAGAATTATGATGGGGACGGTCATCAAGTAAAGCTGTAAAATTCTCTGGGGATTAATGAAACATGACGGGGACGGCCATCAAGTTCATAAAGTAAAGGGACCACGACGGGGACGGCCATCGGGTTAAAGAATAAATGAAATAAACAGATGATGAGGTACGGTCATCAAAGGTGAAGGACGATCACCTAGCAGGGGACGGCTGCTCTGTTGGGGATAAGATGAGGGACGGTCATCTAAGGTGAAGGACGATCACCTGGCAGGGTACGGCTGCCGAAAGTATCGCGACATAGGACGAATGCCAGATAAAAGGTCAATGATGGGGACGGCCATCGGATGAGCATGATGGAGGACGACCATCAAGAGGTGGGGGACGACCACCTAGCAGGGGACGGCTGCTCTCAAGGTTTATCATGACATAGGACGAATGCCGGATAAAAGATCAACGATGGGGACGGCCATCGGATGAGCATGATGGAGGACGACCATCAAGAGGTGGAGGACGACCACCTAGCAGGGGACGGCTGCTCTCAAAGTTTATCATGACACAGGACGCGTGTCAGATAGAAAAGAAATTTTACTTTGTTGGCGATCTACGGACGAGTGTTTATATCCAAGAAACAAAAAGGTATAAGTGTTTTGACGCTGTGTATAGATTAAAGATGCGGACGAGCATCCCTAAGATTACGATACGGACGAGTATCGGGCTGAAACAAATACCGACACATGTTCGGAGATGATGATACGGACGAGTATCAACTGGTTAACAGAGAACACGGACGAGTGTTGAATCTGAAGGGACCCTTCTGGGGAATAGTAGACACAGACGAGTGTCTATATTCAAGAAGATAACAGAGTGTTTGACACGGTGTATAGATTAAAGATGCGGACGAGCATCCTTAAGACTATGATACAGACGAGTATCAGGTAGAAACAAACGCTTGACACATGTTCTGAGATGATGGTACGGACGAGCACCAACTGGTTAATCAAAGAACATGGACTAGTGCTGAATCTGCGGGGATATAAGTGATATATACAAGATATGGACGAGTATCTGTATGAGTAGTAAGTATGAGTGATGTATAGATGAGTGTTCAATCTGCTGGTGAGGGTGACACGGACAATATGAACAAATATCTGATATACGAAAATGCTTATGTTACTGTGCTGGGGAAAGTGACACGGACGGATGTCAAGGAATTGTATATACAAGTATCTGAGAGTGCAAAGGGGATGTCTTTGGCTTTCTGTTGGGGATATGACATGGACGGGTGCCACAAGGAGTATATACTGGTGTTTGGGCATGTAAAGAAACTGTGTTTGCTGGGGAATCTGGGGGGTATTCTGTATATTTTTGACGGGTTGTCGTTATTCACAAGTGTTTGATTCAGAACATGGCTTATGATTATGCAATATGTTTGATTTTTGCCGTAATGCTCCGTGTTAGACGGAATGCTACGCTTTGTGGGGTGAATATGATGCGAATGCCATGATTACGCAAGGATGCCAATCCAGGATTCGGATCCCGCTGCCACGAAGATCTCCGGTCGATCTGTTTGAAGTGGGCATCCCAGCTGGGGATGTGACCATTGGTAGATCTGATGAGATGTATCTGCTTGGGGGAGTAGGTCACTGATAGACCCATCCTTGGTAATGAGGGACTCAACTGGGGTTTGTAGAAGCTTTCGTCACTCTGTTGTGATTCCTTCATGCGTTGCTCTTCTGGATTGAGGCTGAAACTCTGTGGGGAAGTGGTTCCCTGGCTTTTGTACTTAGCTGAGGAGAAAGAATGATTGGCACCTCGGCTGGGAGAAGCAACAAGTGGCAACTTAGCTGGGGAGAAAACACTTTTGAGTGCTAAGACTGGGTGTTGCTTTGCCAGCTTGCCGGGACGAGGCTTGCATGCCCCATGTCATGCCTTGAGTACCTGCAATCCTGAAAAGACAGAGAAACGCACAAGTGATCCCGAGGTATCCCTTACCGGATTCCGTCGTAGGAGTTAGACACTCCCGAGAGTAAGTATATTCCCTGCAAGCACGTATTTTTAGAAGAAAAGCATCTGTATTTATGCAATCAGTATTTTAAGGACACCAGACACTTTTGCAAATGAAAATGAAGTGTACGGGGCGAAACATGATTGAAAAATCTGATTTTATTAATTCATGTGCCCTGAATTGGCAAGATACAGTCGAAGAAACATATCCCCTGGAATGAGGAGATTGTTACAAATTGAGAAACAAAATACTGGCAATGTTGTCGATGCTTCAAGGAGCTTCCCTTCTGCTATGACTCGTATGACATTTGACGTTCTTCTCATCTTGCTTTCCGAAGAAGGCTGATTCTGACAGAAGCTTGATCCTTTCGAAGTTTACCGAGTTGTAAGTGATACAGACGAATTCAGAACGCAGTTGTTCGCTTATTCCCTTATTTTGCATGGATCGCCCTTTCAGGTTTTCAATCCATCGGGATACCCATTTTTGCCTGAGTCGTCCGATGCGGCTTTTCAACTCAGCGGGTGTTCATTTTTTTTGTTTATTTCCCTTATTTTTGCCCGAGTCTTTTATTCTGTTTTTGACTCGCCGGGATGCCCTATTTTGCCTGGACTTACATTCTGTTTTTGTGTCCAGCGGGTCATTTTTATGCGAAGTATTTTTTAACTGCATCTGAATTTACAGGGGACGGGAAGTCTTCACCATCCATTGTGCTAAGCATCAGTGCTCCACCAGAGAAAACTTTCTTTACTACAAATGGTCCTTCATAATTCGGGGTCCACTTGCCCCTGTGGTCTGTATGCGGAGGGAGGATTCTTTTCAGCACAAGATCTCCTACTTGGTACTCTCGGTGCCTGACTTTCTGATCGAAGGCTCTCTTCATCCTCTTCTGATATAGCTGCCCATGACAGATTGCGGCCAATCTTTTCTCTTCAATCAGACTCAGTTGTTCGTATCGGGATCGAACCCATTCTGCTTCGCTCAGCTTAACATCCATCAATACCCGTAGGGAGGGTAATTCAACTTCAACAGGTAGGACTGCCTCCATACCATACACAAGCTGATATGGTGTTGCCCCAGTGGATGTTCTGATTGACATGCGGTACCCATGCAAGGAAAATGGTAGCATTTCATGCCAGTCTTTATAGGTGACTACCATCTTCTGCACAATCTTCTTGATGTTCTTATTAGCTGCCTCAACAACGCCGTTCATCTTTGGCCTGTAAGGAGAAGAATTGTGGTGTTGGATCTTGAAATCCCGGCACAGCTCTGCCATCATTTTATTATTCAAGTTGGAACCATTGTCAGTAATGATTCGCTCGGGAACTCCGTATCGACAGATGATATCTCTCTTCAGAAATCTGGCTACCACTTGCCTTGTAACATTTGCATAAGAAGCTGCTTCGACCCACTTGGTGAAATAGTCAATGGCAACCAGGATGAATCTGTGGCCATTTGAAGCAGTTGGTTCAATCTTGCCAATCATGTCAATTCCCCACATAGCAAAGGGCCAAGGTGAAGACATCACATTCAGAGGATTGGGAGGCACATGCACCTTATCCGCATAAATCTGGCATTTATGACATTTTCTGGCGTAGGCACAACAGTCTGCATCCATTGTGATCCAGTAATAACCTGATCTTAGCAACTTTTTGGCCATTGCATGTCCTCCAGCATGGGTACCAAAGGATCCTTCATGCACTTCATGCATTAGCAAGTCTGCTTCTGTTCTGTCAACGCATCTGAGGAGTACCATATCAAAGTTTCTCTTGTATAAGGAACCATCAGTATTCAGGAAGAAACTGCCAGCAAGCCTTCTCAATGTCTTCTTATCATTGGAAGATGCCCCAGGTGGGTATGTTTGATCCTCCAAGAAGCACTTAATGTCATGGAACCAAGGCTTATCATCTTTGACAACATCTGCTGCGAACACATATGCTGGTCTGTCAAGTCTGGACACTGAAATCTGAGGTATAAAGTTGGCAGCTTGGACTTTGATCATGGACGAAATGGTGGCCAAAGCATCTGCAAACTGATTTTCGTCCCGAGGGATATACTCAAGCTTGACCGTTGTAAAGAAAGTCAATAACCTCCTTGTATAATCCCTGTAAGGTATCAGATGATCTTGGTGGGTGTACCATTTGCCGTTGGTTTGATTAACTACCAGAGCTGAATCTCCGAATACAGTCAAAGTCTTGATCCTGAGGTCAATGGCTTCCTCAAGACCCATAATGCATGCTTCGTATTCAGCTTCGTTGTTAGTGCAGTTGAAAGTGAGTTTTGCCGAGAAAGGCATGTGAACTCCTTTAGGTGTAATGAGTACTGCACCAACACCACGACCGTTCATATTAACAGCCCCATCAAACATCATAGTCCATTCTTCTTTCGGGTCAGGCCCTTCAGTGTGAACAGGCTCTTCATGATCTTTTGCTTTCATGAACATGATGTCTTCATCAGGGAAGTCAAATCTCATAGGCTGGTATTCATCAATGGGTTGCTCAGCAAGATAATCAGACAATACACTGCCCTTGATGGCTTTCTGAGATGTGTATTGGATGTCATATTCCATGAGGATCATTTGCCATCTTGCAACCCGTCCGGTAAGTGCTGGCTTCTCAAAAATATACTTGACTGGGTCCATCTTTGAGATCAATAAAGTGGTGTGGGTCAACATATACTATCTTAGTCGGCGAGCAGCCCACGCTAAAGCACAGCAAGTTTTCTCGAGCAGTGAATAACGTTGTTCACAGTCGGTAAACTTTTTGCTTAGGTAGTATATTGCATACTCTTTTCGACCAGACTCGTCATGCTGGCCCAGCACACACCCCATTGACTCTTCTAATACTGTCAAATACATGATTAGAGGTCTTCCTTCAACTGGCGGCATAAGGATTGGAGGTTCTTGCAAGTATTCTTTGATCTTGTCAAAAGCCTTCTGGCAGTCTTCGTTCCACCTGACCGTCTGTTCTTTTCTCAACAATTTGAACAAAGGTTCACAGGTTGCTGTAAGGTGAGATATGAACCTTGAGATGTAGTTCAATCTACCTAGAAACCCTCGAACTTCTTTTTCAGATTATGGTGCAGGCATTTCTTGAATGGCTTTGACTTTATCAGGGTCAACTTCAATCCCTTTCTCGCTCACAATAAAACCCAGCAGCTTACCAGATCGCACCCCGAATGTGCACTTGTTGGGGTTCAACCTCAGTTGGTACTTTCTCAGACGCTTGAACAGCTTCAGCAGATTTACCAGGTGGTCTTCTTCAGTGAGGGACTTGGCAATCATATCATCCACATAACATTCGATTTCTTTATGTATCATATCGTGGAATAATGTCACTATAGCCCGTTGATATGTTGCACCGGCATTCTTCAATCCGAATGGCATCACCTTGTAACAGAACGTGCCCCAGGGTGTGATGAAGGTTGTCTTCTCCATGTCTTCGGGTGACATCTTAATCTGATTGTATCCTGAAAATCCGTCCATGAAGGAGAATACCGAGAACTGAGCCGTATTATCCACCAATACATCAATGTGAGGTAATGGGAAGTCATCTTTCGGGCTGGCTCTGTTCAGATCCCGGTAGTCAACACACATTCTTACTTTGCCGTCCTTCTTAGGCACAGGTACTATATTAGCAACCCACGGTGGATAGCTAGTTACAGCAAGGAACCCGGCGTCCCACTGCTTTTGTACCTCTTCTTTGATTTTCATTGCCATGTCAGGACGAGTACGGCGCAGTTTCTGTTTAACCGGCGGGCAATCTCCTCTTAAAGGCAGCTTGTGCACAACAATATCGGTGTCCAACCCTGGCATATCCTGGTAAGACCAAGCAAACACATCCACATATTCTTGAAGCAGGTCAATCAGTTGTCTCTTCACTGAGTCTTGTAAGCAGGCCCCGATCTTAACCTCTTTCACGTCTTCATCTGTACCAAGATTAATCGTTTCGACCTCCTCCTGATGAGGAGTGATAACCTTTTCCTCTTGCCTCAACAATCTGGCTAGCTCTTCAGGAAGCTCGTAGTCTTCTTCAACCCCTTCATCAGCTTGATTGATTGGATTGTCAAAGTCATACGAAGTCATAGCCGTGCTATTGTCGGTGTTGTCTGGAGGGCACTCTCTGCAAGGGTTCAGTTTGTTCATTTTAGTGATTGATTTTAATCTTGTTTAGAAAGGTGAAATAAAGTTTTCATTTTGAAAACATTGCCATTTATTTTTTGTACAAAAAGAAAAATGGAAAAACAGTGAGCGGAAAAGAAAGAAGACTCATTTGCAAAAGATGTCTGATATTTCATTGATTAATCTTGTTGCACAAAAATTACAGATGGCCCGATTACAAAATGAGTCTTGTCATCTTGGGCAAGATGCAAGACTTGATGCATGCTATAAAAAAAAGTACAGGAAATAATAATTACTCTGCAGGAGTAACTCTTATAATTTCCTGGGAAGACCAGTTTGAGATACTGCTCCCCGGGATCTTTGGACGTATCCAACTCTCCAGGTTGCGGTCGCTTTCATCCTCGTCTTCCAAATTGTTGACAGCATCAGGGGTGAGCATCCCCCACTAACAAAGTTGGGCTCCTTAGCAGCCTCTGCTTGATCTTGTTGAGTTGGTTTGTAACCCAACCCAAATCTATCCTCCTTCTTCTCCACTGGTAACAACTTGCCCCAGCCTTGGGCAGTTCCTTCTTCAACAACCTTCCGGGCTTGCTGATAAGATGTTATTGAGGTTCCAGGTATAGCAGATGTTTCATTTATGTTCAAGGCCTCGAACCCTTGACTCATCGTTTCATGGATCTCTCCATCCATCTCAATGTATTTGTAAGTAGCCAGATGGCTAACAAAAATATCCTCCTCTCCACATATAGTAATGATTTGGCCCTCCCACTCGAATTTTAACTTCTGGTGAAGGGTGGACGTCACGGCGCCGGCGGCATGAATCCATGGTCTACCCAACAAACAGTTGTAGGCAGGCTGAATGTCCATCACGTAGAAGGTCGTTTTGAAATTTTGTGGGCCAATCGTTATAGGCAACTCAATCTCTCCCAGAACTGATCTCTTAGAACCGTCAAAGGCTCTTACTACCAAGTTACTGGGGCGTAATGCCAATCCTTCACACTCCAGCTTCACAAGGGCTTTTTTAGGTAAGACATTGAGGGATGATCCTGTGTCTACCAGCACATGGGAAAGAACTGCACCCTTACACTCCATGGTAATGTGCAAAGCCTTGTTATGATTGCGGCCTTCCGTAGTCAAGTCAGTTTTGGTAAATCCTAGTCCATTACTAGCATTGACATTTCCAACCACAGCTTCCAACTGATTGACGGTGATCTCTTCTGGCACATAAGCTGCGTGCAAGACTTTTAGTAGTGCGTTCCGATGAGCCTCGGAGCACATAAGCAATGATAGAATAGAGATCTTGGAAGGCGTATGGTGAAGCTGGTCCACTATCTTGTAATCACTTTTCTTGATGATTCTCATGAATTCATCAACCTCTTGATCAAAAGGGGTTTTCAAAGCTTCTTTAACAACTTGCTCTTCTTGCACCATGCTCTTCCCTTTTGCCTTGGCAACAGCTTCTGCTTCGGCACTGGGTCTTGGAATTTGCGGGGCAAAGAGACGTCCGCTTCGAGTGAAGCCTCCGCCTCCCCCCACATTGTCTATTTGTGGTGAAGAAGTTGATGATTCAAGAGTGATTTTCTGTCCTTCGCAGTATAGATCAGAGCCGTAATGCCAGGGGATGGCATTACTGCTTTCGTAGGGTACTGGCCCAGGCACTGTGATAGTGACTGGACTGATAGCAGCTGCAGAAGGGACCATGATAGTATGTGGATCATAGTATATTGTGACCGGTGCTCTGATAGGAGTGGCACTTTGTGAGTTGTAGGCAGAATCATTTTCAGGATCATAATAAATTGTAACTGTTGAGACATTTGTTGCTGAAGTTGTAGGAGACATTATTGGATGAATGGGTGTTGTTGTTGTAGGAGATTCTGAATGAAGGGGTGCTGAAGTTGTAGAAGGGATGTTTGTTGATATCTGGTCCGTTGAAGTAACAGATGAAGCATTTGTTGATGAGATTGAAGAGTTGCTTGGAACAATGGTTGTTGCAGTTGTAGACGACTCGGGAATTGCTGTTAAGGAGATTGCTGGATTGGTAGGTATTGATGTTGTGATTCGAAGCAGGCCACTCTGGATGAGACCATCTATGCCATCTCTCAAGTTATCACAACCATTCACCGAAATGTTGCAATAAGCACACCCTAACTCACATCCAGGGAACATTTGACATTCAAGGAGTTGAGCTTTGATCTCTACCAAGGGTGTCCGAATCTGGCCCACACTGGTTATTAAGTAAGACGACTTGTCTTCCTCAATAGCATTAATTATGGGTCCTCCGTGGTTTGGCATAGGGTTCTTGTTAACATTGGGTGGTGGTGCAAAGTTCAGAGCCTTAGAATCTACCAAGTCCTGTACCTTCATGTGCAAAGCTCTGCACTTTTCTGTACTATGACCAGGTGCATTCGAATGAAAAGCACATCTGGCGCTGGCGTCGTAATTTCTGGGCAGACTGGCAGGATCTGGAGGTGCCAACGTCCTTAGCTCAACCAGGTTGAGTTTTAGGAGTTGTGGCAATAATGTGGCATAGGGCATAGGGATCGGATCGATCACCCTATTGGCCTGAGAAGGTCTCTGTTGGAACGATCTTTGTTGATTGTTGTTGCTGGTGTTGTTGTAGTTTCTCTGAGGAGGATACTGAGTTTGTTGCTGATAATTTTGTTGTTGTGGTTGATAAGCTGGTTGTGGATGAACTGGAGCGGGAATGGTGACTGCTGCCACAGACCTATGAACATATTGGGGCCTTCCCCTGCTGGTATGGATAGCATTGGTCTCACCAGTTCTTCTTGGGCCCACAAAAGGCTTTCTTGTGTTGCTGGATGAGCTGGCACCGTTGTCAGAAATTTTGCCAATCTTTAATAGGCTCTCAATTCTTTCTCCAGCTATAACGACATCTGCAAAGCTGGTAGAAGAAAAGGCAGCTAGCCTATCAATGTATGTCCCTTGGAGGGTGTTCATAAACATATCAGCCATCTCCCTCTCTGACATGGGTGGCTGGACAGCAGCAGCAAGCTGTCTCCACCTCTGGGCGTACTCCCGGAAGCTTTCTCTGGATGATTGTGACATTCCCATCAGGAGGGTCTTGTTGGGAGCCATATCCAAATTATACTGGTATTGTCTAATGAAGGCCTCTGCCAGGTCCTTCCAACATCTGATGGCTGCTCTAGTCAGATGAGAGTACCATTCCCTTGAAGCTCCCGTTAAGCTATCCTCAAAATAAAACATCCATAGCTTCTCATCCATGGTATATGCCTTCAGCCTCCCCATAAAGGATTGTAAGTGGGTCCGTGGGCAGGAAGTCCCGTTGTACTTCTCAAAGCACGGTGGTTTAAATTTATGGGGAATCCTGACCCCGTCCACTAAGCCCATGTCCATAACATCAAAACCCAAAGAGTTTTGAGACTCCAAGGACCTTAGTTTTTCAGCAATTTCATCTAGTCTTCTGTCATAGGCCTCATCCCCAGCTCCCATCACTGTGAACTGATCTTCCTGGGGGTCTTCTTGCAGCACTCTGCCTGTAGTGGCATTCCCTTGCACATTAGCGGGGATGTTGATCTCTGGATGAAGGTGGGGTCCAAATACAGGTGGGTTGATATGAGGCTGAACCCTCTCATTGTTGCTTGTCCCACCAGTCCCTAGATGGGGATCTTCCTGAGTCTGTCTCTCTACCAAGGCTCTTAATCTTTCTTGGCTCTGTGCCAATCCATTCATCACCTCCATAAATTGTGTCATCTGATTCCTCATTTCCAACCTCTCGTTGGCCATTTGATTCCTGACCTCTGTAAGGTCCTGTTGTACCTGGTCCATCTGTATACCCGGAAGGTTGTTGCGGGTTGGATATCTGTGTGGACGGTTGAGTGGGAATACCCGACGTCGAGCAATAGTTCCTGAGATCACAACAGAGTTAGTAACAAAAACAAAACAAACCTACAAAACAAACAAAGGTTAGTATGCAATGCAGTATGCTTATTTGTTTCCAAGGTATCCGGCTTGGCACTTGGTTTTAACCTTTCCAGACCCTTGAGGATGATGCTTTTGATGTTGCTTGAAGAATTCAGATAAAACAAACCAACACATATATTACAAAAAGTAAATGATACATAGTTTGCTTCTTACAAATCATGCCCTCTGAGGGGTCAAAATACAACAAAAAGGAAAAGTACAATAAAATGAAAGCAACAACAAGCAAAAGTCAGACACCAAGACCAAACTCATCCTCCTGAACTTCCTTGAGAAGTGCTTCAGTCACAGGATCAGCTGGACGCTCTGTGAGATTTCTGATGAGAAGATTCCTGGTAGCAACTGCTGCAGTTAGCTTCTTGTGTTGACTCTGGTCCTTTGACCTCTTCACTCCAGCTCTAATCTTCAACTCTGAGATCTCTCTCTGGGCTGCTAGCATGGCTTCTTGTTGCTCCTTTGCATTAGCCTCCAACTGCTCAATCTTGTCCTGAGTCCTCTTATCTTCCAGAGTACGAGCTTCGGTGATCCTGACCCACCTAGCTTGACTCTCTTTCAGATACAAATCAGTCCTGGCCTTCTGGAACTGAGCCTCCTTGCAGGCATTCTTCAAGATCTGCTCTCCAGCCCTTGACTTCTTGATGTAGTCCTCTGACCTCTCAATCCTGGCAAGATGCTCAACCTTTAGCTTTTCTAACCTTTCAATGTCCAGCCGACCATCACTCCTCTCCAAGAGGGTCTTCTGCAGAGCCTGAGTCAACTTCTCATTTCTCTCTTTCAAATTCTCAAACTCCTCTAAGCTGACAGTAGCCGGAGGTGGTGCTGTGGAGGGTCCAGGTTCATCCTCAATGGTGAAAGGCATTCCAGAAATTTGTGCCCTGGCATGAGACCACTCATAGTACTGAGCTGAGCCCACATTGTTGCATCTCCCCAGAATGGTTATTCCCTTGGTCTGAACATTGTCCCAAGCCCAGGATGCTTGCCTGACAGTAGCCAGAGTAGGCTTAATCTCACAATAAAGGGTCTCAGCCAAATCTTGTGCTCTAGGAGGATGGACCAATGCATAGCCCAATTGTCTTTTGAATAGCAGAGGGTTGTAGTTGATGCATCCCTTAACTCCTATCAGAGGTACATTGGGGAATTGCCCACAACTAGTAATGATGTCCCTGCCCTTGGTGCTTTGAGTGCACCACCTGATATCAGCTGAAGTCAAAGCAATGAGTCTTCTAGCCCAATTCTTTGGCTGATGAGGATTCAGAAATGCATCAGTCTTGGGCAAGTGCCTGAGCAACCAGGTATGGAACAGGGGAGCACAGCACCTCACCAATCTTCCTCTCTGCTTTTCATTCCTTTGGTGGACAGAGTAGTAGAAATCTCCCAGTAAGGTGGGCACTGGGTTCCTCAGGATAAAAAGATGGATTGCATTCTTGCTAACAAACTTAGGCTCGTCTGCAAACAATATGACCCCATATATGCTAAGGGCCAATAAAGCACAGACTGCCTTCCACTCCCCCAAGGAGGCCTTCAGAATAGCCTGAGAGGTCAAGAAATCCAAATGTAGACCAGAGATTCCAGCCTTGGTAGTCAGGTTCTGTCCAATCAGAACTGGTTCCAGATGTAATGCCTTTGCTATCTCTTCATTACTGGGAAAAGCCATCTCAGGGTTGAAGGGGACTCCACCCCTGATAGGTACACCAACCAATGATGAATACTCCTCTAATAAAGGTCCCAACTGAAAATCCTGAAAAGTGAAACACCTTAGAGAGGGATCATAGAACTGCAAGCAAGTATGAATCAGGCTCCTCTGTGAAGGGTCCAAATCCATAACCACATCAAGTATGCCTCCATAGTGTTCTCTGAATAGTGGTATATGGTCTGGAGTAATTAGAAATGGTAGGAGATATTGCTCTTCTTAGGTACCATGTTGCTGAAGAAGAGTTGAGACAGGTGCTGATGATGGAGGATGATACTGATGATGGGCCACTGACAGGTTGAGACTGGTGACTGAAGCAGGTAGCTGATAGCTGAAGTAGATAGGTCTATGCTGATGATGGGGTCAAAACCAAGCCAAAATAAAGTATGGATACCCTGAAAAACAAATAAGCAAATGTTAAAATGATGCAATGATGATGTATGCAAATGATATGCAAGGGTTTGTGGCTGAGCTGGATATGATCAAGTGCTCTGATATAGGTCCATGTATGTTCAAGAAATCCAGATGGAGGTTCATAAGTCCAGTAACCAAGGTGGGGGACTCAAATAAAGAGTCACATGTCCTGGGTTAAAATCACAAGAACTGTTCCAAAATGGAGTACTCTTAATCAAAACAAAATAACAGGGTATGCTGAGGTCAAGGGTACCTGCAAACCTGTAAACAACCCAACCCCCTCACAGGTGGTGTTCTAAAACAAGGATCCTCAGACTTGGATCAGTTATGAGAAGTGTAAACACTTCCAACCCGAAGGTACAATGTTTACAATAACCATAAAAGATCCTCCTCTAATTCTCCTCAGTTTCTGAAGGTCAAAATAAAGGTCATCTAGACTTAGCAGGCATCCCAGATAGCCCTAGCACTACAGGAAATCTATAGCACAGAGTTCTCAAGAAGAAACCCATATCTGAACCGTGTTTCATATTCCCGCACCAGACCGAAATGGAATGGGAAAGAACATGAACCACTCTAGCCTAGGTGTCACTCAGGTCCCAGGTATAGGACCTCAACTCTCAATAGAACACCCACCCACCAAAGCAACAAAACAGATCCAGCCAGCACAGTATGACAGTATGATATATGTAAATCTATAAAGAAAGTAATAAAACAACTGTACATAAATACAAATATACAAACACAAATAACACATAACACCCCAGCAAACACAAATCAATCAAGCGCTAGGAGGAACCCACAAAAAGAACCAGAAGCCCTGGTCACAGTATAAGGGTCCCCAGCAGAGTCGCCAAGCTGTCGCTCCCACCAGATGAAGCCGGGTCAAATGGGGTATAGACGCGAACGATCGGCGAGAGGAGATGCGAGGACACACAGGAGTGAACTCACAGGGAATGAATAGAGACGCCAACTAGGCATTTTTATCCCGAAGGAAAGGTAATGCTGCATAGACCTAGAAAGATATGGATAAGACGGTTGCGAACCAGAGAGACTGAGAAAGGGGGTTGGTTACAACCTGGGAAGGTATTAGCACCCAGATTGTCCGCCGTACTCGACGGGATCCACGCTTGAAAGTTTGTGTTTAAAAGGGGTAGCGTTAGTACAATTCGTGTATCAAAGCTAGGAAGAATGTACAGGTGTCAGTGTAAGGGAAGTGGAGTGTATAATGTATAGTGTCAGTGTAAGAACAGGAATAAGATGCTCAAGAGCATGAGGCTACAAGAATGATACTGGAAGGAGGGGGAATATACAAAGACTTTTGTTCGATAACCGTTAAGTTATGCCTACGTATCCTCTCGTGCAATGAGGAAGTCAGAACACCGTAGTTCGACCCAAAGAGACTGAAAGATAAATTGACTGATGAACTGCTTACTTGTCTATGCTCAAGTGTATGACCTGTCTGGCTCAGGTGCAAACTGTCTTGCATTAGACGGAAGAAGCGAGTTCTCGTTTGTGAGTGAAGGTGATGAGAAAAGAATCCCGAAGGAGACGATTATTGTTTGTTTTTGAGTTTTCAGTCTTTTATTGCTTGTGGATGTTTGTCATAAGTTAATGAGCTTAAGCCTAAACCAATGGGTTAGTAAACTCATCACATCTTCCCTCTGATTAGGGGTAATGAGAGTACCTTAAGTGTGAAGTCAGCTTCTCACACTTAATCACCTTTAATGTAGGATTAAGATCATTAACCTACTTGTGATTATTTAGATGCTTTTGTGGTTTTTGTTTAGTGTTGAGTAATGAGATTAAGCCATAATCAGGGATTAAACAGACTCATTACACCATCCTAATAGAAGGATAATAGATGAGAATGTTTAAGCTGAGGAAAGCTCCTCAACTTAATCCATGATTAGGGATTAACCTCATGACAAAACAAAGCCTTTATTAGATGGATTTTAGTTAATGATAAGATGATGAAGTGATTTTTGGGGTTTGTAAGACAACTTGAGGGGGACATGTCCATTAACACTAGGGTTAGCCCTTCTTAACCAATTAAGGAAGAATTAGAACCCTAATGCAAGGCCCAAGTTACAAGTGTGATGTCTTGATGATTATTAAGTGAATTGATTAAAGGATTTAAACATATTAAGGGTTTAACACTTAGGATTAAAGTTATACACTCCATCCTAATAGAAGGATGCAGGCATAAGCTTAATCACAAAGCCTTAAAGCCTTTAGGGTTTAGTCCCTGATTATGAGATGAGAAGAGAGGACTCAAAGAGACACAAAGGTAAAAACTAAGTGGGGGACTAATCAATATCCTAATCATTGTCATGCTTGGTTGTTCCTAGGGTTTGTGAGGTTTAAGAAAGAAATCTTCAATGGAACCACCAGGAAGCAGATGAAAGGATCAGGAGAAGCAAAGTAACTTGCTTCATTTAAGAAGACAAGTCACTTGAAGAAAGAAAGTAAGAAGAAGAAGAAAGAGCAAGCTCAATCTCAAACACAAAGTAAAATGCAGCAATGATGCATAAGAGAGATGAAAAGAAAATGTGAGAAGTGAAGGCAAATTCACTTCTCAAAGTTGCTTACCACCTGAAAAGTTAGTGAAAGAAATGCAATGCAATGCAAAATGAAATGGAATGGCATGATGCAAACCAAAACCAGAAGCATATATGAGATGATAATGATGCTATGATATGGTGCACACATGAATCAAGGCATGGGGATGATCATATGAACCAATGGATGCAAATGAAACAAGATAAGAACCATGAACATACATGAAAAGTTATGAAATGCAAATGGCATACAACATGGCAGATACAAGATGCAATGATCAAACATGCTTCTAATATGTCTTAAGATGTTCAATGAATCAAATGGATGCATAAAATGTCATGGCAAGTCAAGGTATGAATACAAATGCAAGATGAATGCAAAAGGAAGCCCAAATTAGGGTTTATGATCAATGCATCAAACAAAAACCAAAATCAGAAGCAAACATCAAGATAAAAAATTGAAAATGCATTCAAAGGAACCCTAATCCTATACAAACTCACTGCCCAAAGGAGGGGTTCTAACTCTTAACCTAATGGAAGTTATGAATTTCCTAAGTTTTCTAGGGTTTTAGGGTACCTTAACAAGAAAAATGCCAAACAAATTGAAAATGAAAGATCAAATCATGCCAATTTAATCTCACAAACTACATGCTAAACAAGATGCAATGCAAAAATAATCAAAGTCCAACTCTCAATGGTTAGGCAGAAATGATTTTTTGAAGTTTGGATCAAAATAATGCCTTGAAATGATTTTAATTCCATGAAAAATTCTCAAAAGACATCAAGATCAAAAAAGAAATTTGGTTTGAAGGTTGGACAATGTTTCTAAATGATTATGAAGGTTTCATGAATTTTTTGATGATTTTTAAATACCTAAAAGTATTTTTAATTAATTAATTTTCATTAATTAATTAAAAATAAACTTTTAAATGATTTAAAAATATTTTAAAATGCAAAAAATAAAAATAAAAATGTTTTTGGCTTCTGAAAATTAATAAAAGTTTGTACAAAAAATTTCAGAATTTTTAAAATGATTTTGCTATTTTAAAATAAATGGAGAAAAGAAATGCAAAATAAATGAATTAAAATTAAAGAAAATGAAAAGTAAACGCAATGGAGAGCCAGGATTGAATCTGGGAAATAAGAAGTTGACTGCGCGCGCAATCTAAAGGCTGACATTCAAACTGAGTTAAATCCTATTTATGAATTAATTAATCCAGATTAATAAAGTCAACTATGATTAGGGCAAAATAGAGTGATCCTGGGCGTCCAAATGCGCGCGAGTCAACACATCCAAGGGGCAATATTCAAACTTCATTAAACACAGGGATTAGCCCTAATTATTTTCAGGTGGCCGGAGAAGACCTCCGGTCGTCTTCTCCGGTGGGAACCCCACCTGAAAATCTCCAAAATCCTCAAAACTTCACTAAAACGAAAACTAAAAGCCCAGAAATCATCCCCACATCCCACTGAATCAAAACCCCCACTCAAATCTCATTTATTCTTCTTCAATCAAACGAATCGAAGCCAAACAGTTTTTAGGGCAAAAGTTTCAGACATTGCATACATCCTGGTTTCTCAACCATTTTCAAAAATAATCACATATTCATGATCAGGGGAGTGCATAGAAGCTATTAAGAACTTAAAAACATGCTTCTGGAAAAAAGTTTTGAGTTGACTACCTGAACTGAAGCTTTCGATTCAGGAGCTTTCTGGCTGTTTCTTTGGCTCAAATGTACTCCAATGATCCCCCTAAGAAGCTTGCAAGGTTTGTTTGAAGTTTGCAATGGCTGGTTTGGAAGATGGCAGTGGTTCTGCTCAAAGTGAGGTGAGAATCGTATTTGTGATTCTGGAAGTTTAAGGCAATGGTGATGGGTGCTTTGTGACCAGGAAGATGTGTTGAGTTGATCTATGAAGTTAGTTTGTGTGTTTGTGACTTGTGTGATGAGTTTCGAAAGTTCTTGCACAAGAGGTGGAAAATGAGAATGCTGAGTTGTGGAGTGTTTTAGGCTTGCTTCTTGTTATGTTTGGCTTGCATTTGATTAGTATAAACAATTGCCATTGGTCAGATGACATGATGTATGCTTTATTGATTGGTATGGGTCCTTTTGCCAAAATGTCAAAGTTGTGTAAGAAGGGCATGGGCTACTTGCTAGCTAAGTACAAAAGGCATGTCCTGCGCAGCATGATGTGAGGAAAGGCCTAGGATTGATCAGCAAGCTAGCCAGCAAGTGGATGAGAAGCTATGATGAGTTTTGCAACTTGTCTTGCCTTTGGTTCTTTATGAAATATCTTGATCCATAAGTCATAAAACATGTGATTCTTTGGGTGCAATCTGACTTTTAGGACCTGTGTGATCATGTGGTGAAGTTTAGAAATGCATTTGATGACTTAATTTGCCTTGAGAAGTGAATTTGCAACTTTGCCTCTTTGGTGGAAACCTTGAAATTTTGTGATTTTTGCCAACTTTGACAAGCCATAACTTTTGATCCAAAGTGAATTAGGTCATGTTCTTGTACTTTTTGAAAAGGGAATGATCCATTCTACAACTTTCATGAGCAAAGTTTTTCCATTTGAAGCTTTTTTGAATCAAAAAGTAAGGGTTGAAAAAGTTGCCTAAAATGACAATTTCATTAAAAGTCAAACTTGCCCAAAAAGTCATCTTTGCAAAAGACTTGAAATTCTTCAATTTTGTGAACTTCTAACATCTTCCATGATCAAATAAAGACCATATACAATCAAAATGATGAAGAACACCCTTTGGTTGGGTCATTGGGGGCCTCAGATGCCCTGATTTTGCACTGACTTGCTTGAAAAGTCAACTCTTGATCAGATGACTTCCCCATGGAATTTCTTCATGAAAATTGATATGCATACTCCTTATACCATATAGAGACCAATAGAAACAAGAATGACCAAAAAAATTGGAGTTATGGCCTTTGAAACCAAAACCCTAATTCTAGGTCATCTGTGCAGTCAAACCTGGCTCTGCTTCCATGCCATTCTCAGTTCTTGTGATTTTTTGACATTCTTGACTTTGAGGAGATATAAAATGATGCTTGAACACACATGAACCCCTTTGAAGTGATTGATGACCTTTGGAGTGGCTCAAGAAGCTCTTGGATTGCTCAGATCACAAACCCTAGATGCAGATGACTTTGAATCTATGCAATGAATCAAAACTGTGATATGAGATGCTATGATTGAGTTTATGCATATGAAATGATCACAAGCCATGGTGTGAACGGGTGAGGGCAAATTTGGGGTGTTTACAAGAGTCACATAATAAAGCGAGTGTTTACTCATCAAAACCAAGCAAACGTTCCATTTTATTTCATTCATAAGCAGCGGAAATAATGATTTCAACATCAACGTGCTCGACAGCACAATAATTCAAAAACGTAAAACTATTCTTCTGGTTTATTAAATCGATATGTAACTATCACAAAGTCTAAAATATAAATAAAATAAAACAAAGTGATCAAAATCCCCATTCCCATTACGTATCAGAGCTCCTAAGACTCGAACAAGCAACACCAAACACTTCTCAGGTACCTGAGTTATCTGTACTTCCGAAGAAGCACAGACGCCACAAAACAAACAAAAGGGGTGAGAAACAATTTCATATTATAAAGGTGCAAATAACATATATGAATAAGTAATTCACACACACCAATCATAACATACAACATCCATCATTCATTCATGTCAATGCAATGTGACTCAATACACAATGCAAATGCGGTACCGACTTCATCAAATGTCCATCGATTCGGACCGGATGCATCGCTTACACTCCTACTGAGACACGATCATCCCCCAACCATTGATTCCCAATGAATCCAAACAATCACTTATGCTCCATCCTAGACGTGATTATTCCCCCAACATGTTATTGTATGCAACAACTCGATTATACATACATTATCATCACCACATATGGATACAATCATAACAATACGATCCTCGGGATCTCCATCAATTATCAATCATTTCATAATATAAATTTGTACTAAACATCTAACATACAACAACACAATCAACATAGTTTAGTTCATTAATAGTAACTCATACCATTCGTACAATTGTCTAAGATTCATTCACTAAGTTTTGGTCATCAAGTCCTATAATTACTACTAACATTACTCTCAATGCCTTAGTCTACTGATGTGAGCCTAAACTAAAAGGGTAGATCAAATATAACTTGAAAATGACACAAAATTTTCAAATGCAGGGTCTTGACACGGCCCCCCGTGTCCCCTGACACGGCCCGTGTCAGGTGGCCTGAAGCGCACCTCCCAAAACCCAAGTTTTCATCACAACCAGGGGGCTGACACGATCGCCTGTGTCGTGTGACACGGCCCGTGTCGTGTGACACGGCCCGTGTCGTGTGACACGGCCCGTGTCGTGTGACACGGCCCGTGTCACACCTCCTGAAGCCCCTTTCCCAAAATTCCTCCACAATGCATCTTCTCGCAGCCTGACACGGTCACCCGTGTCCTGTGACACGACCCGTGTCAGGGACCCTGTAGCTGAAAAGTCAGTTTTTCACAAAATGTCCAATTTTCTTCCTCTTTTATACCAGCATGAATCCAATTCTTTATATTTCAATTTCAGCATCCTAAAGAGTCCAATTGACTCACTTACTAACAATCTATACCTATAACATCAATGAATCATCTAGCCTAACTTTTACATATCAAATTAGGAAAAAAATGATAAGTTCTCTTCATCTTCTCCAATCATCCAATATCATCTACCTTCATAATCCCAATTCACATAATACACACATACCCAAGTAATTAAACATTAAAACCCCAAACATATACAAACAATCATTACACTATTCACAATTATATCATGGATTCATCAAATTCATTCATAATTCAACATCAAGATCCATACATACATAATCCATCATCATATTATTCATTCAACATCACTAATTCATCCAAATCAATTATAATTCATAAACCCTAAGGGAGTAAGGATATCCCAATTACCCTTCTATGTTAGATCACTAATATAAAACTTATTCTCCCCCCTTACCTCGAAATTGAACGAAGTTTTTCCGAAATCTTGACCTTGAACTCTACGAACTTTGATTTTCCCCCTTTTCTCCCTTTTCTCCAGAGCTCTTTGTTCTTCGTCAAAATGCATGATTATGAAAATTGTATCGTGTCTTCCCTTTTTACAATATGACCAAATTTATACCTTTGCCCCTTAGACCTCCAACTTATTATTTTATTATTTTAATAACAATATTATAATAATCTTCCACCTCATTATCATATTATTATTTAAAAACAAAATAATTCTTTAATCATTATCCCAATTATACTCCAAAATTCTCCATATTATTTTATAAAATAATTTATAAAAATTGAGGCGTTACAGTCTTCCTGCTCATAGCATCTGCAACCATGTTAGCCTTACCAGGGTGGTTACTCAAATCAAAATCAAAGTATTTCAACATCTCTAACCATCTTCTCTGCCTCATATTTAGTTCCTTTTGATCAAACAAGTATTTCAAACTCTTATGATCGCTGAACACCTCAAATCTAGACCCAAAAAGATAATGTCTCCAAATCTTCAACACAAATACCACTGCTGCCAACTCCAAGTCATGGGTAGGATAATTCCTCTCATAAACACATAGTTGTTTAGAAGCATAGGAAACTACTTGACCATTCTGCATTAACACACCATCTAGACCCATTTTCGAAGTATCACAGTATACCACAAAAGATTCGTTTGGATTAGGAAAAATCAATATTGGAGCAGTCATTAACCTCTTCTTTAACTCAACAAAACTCTTCTCATACGCAATATCCCACACATAAGCCTGACCCTTTCGAGTCAACAGAAACAATGTCAACTTAGAAAATCCCTCTATAAACTTTCGGTAATAACCGGCCAAACCCAGAAAACTTCTGACCCCAGTAGCAGACTTCGAAGTATCCCACTTTAATACAGCATCAATCTTCGAAAGATCCACTATAATTCCACCACTAGAAATCACATTCCCAAGGAAACTCACTTCCTTCAACCATAACTAACATTTCAACAACTTAGCATAAAGCTTCTTATCTCTCGACACTTGTAATACAATCCTCAGATGTCCTTCATGTTCTTCTTCTGACTTTGAATAAATTAGGATGTTATCAATAAAAACTACCACAAACTTATCCAAATACTCATGAAAGGTTTGATTCATATACTCCATGAAAACATCAGGTGCATCAGATACACCAAAAGGCATCATAATGTATCTGTAGTGACCATACCTCGTTTTGAAAGTTGTGTTCAGAATATCATATGCCTTAACTCAGATCCGATAATAACTCGACCTCAAATCAATCTTACTAAACACGCAAGCTCCCATCAACTGATCCATCAAATCATCGATCCTCGTAAGTGGATATTTATTCTTAATAGTCACCTTATTCAATTGTCGATAGTCGACACACAACCTCAGGCTACCATTGTTTTTCTTAACTAATAACACTGGAGCACCCCACGGAGAAACACTTGGACGAAAAAATTTCTTCTCAAGAAGATCCTCAAGTTGTTTCTTCAACTCACTCAATTCTGAAGCCGACATCTGATATGGAGCCATTGACACTAGACTAGTACTTGGTACCAAATCAATTGCAAACTCTACTTCACACTCTGGAGGCAAATCACTAATGTCATCCGGAAACACATCAGGAAATTCACGTATAACAGGTAATTCAACACTCACATGTTCACGGTCAACTTGTAATGTCTCAAACAAGGCAAACATATGAGCTTCTTCTTCTAGTAGTTCATCCACCTGCTTCGCGGACAAAAACATCAACTCCCCACAATCACCAAACTCTGGAAACTCCACCATTTTTGTAGAACAATTGATATGCACAAAGTTGAACTCCAAGCAGTTTATACCAAGTACGACATCTATATGGCGTAAGGGTAAACACACAAAATCCATCAAGAAATATTTACCATAAATGGTCAGAGGACATTTCAAACACACACACACACAGTTAGTCGTAGCTGAACCGTCAGCATGCATCTCTATCAATATATTACCATTTATAACAGTTAAAGGAAAATTCAACTTGGTCGCACACTCAAGCGAAATAAATGAATGAGTAGTACCAGTATCAATTATAGCAACCAACTCAGCATCATTAGTAAAAACAAGTACCTCGAATTAAGTTATCCTTCTTCTGAGCTTCTGAGCCACTCAAAGCGAACACTCTGCCAGTAGTCTGAGCAGTAGTAACAGTCTTCTTCGGTTTCTGGAACTAAGTATTGATATGTCCCTCTTCACCACAATTGAAATAAGTTGGTCCTGCATTTGGACACTCATTCTTCATGTGACCCCTCTTACCACATTTGTAACATCTGATCACTGTATTAGTGCACACGTCCAAATTGTGACCCGCTTCTCTACACTTATAGCACTTGAGAGGAGTGGAACCCGCTCCCCCACTTAGCTTTTTTCCCATCAGTAACCTTCGGCTTCCCCTTGTCAGTTGGAGTCACATAAGGTTTCCCTCGAAATTGACCATTCTCTTTATTCTCACTCACCTGCTTATAGTGAGCAGATCGAGCTCGGCTATCCTCATCATAGGTTCTACTCTTGTCCACTAATTCAGTGTATCTGCGGATCTACTGACACCTAATTCTCTGTTTGATCTCTAGTCTCATCCTATTCTCAAACTTCAGGCACTTGGACAACTCACCATCATCGCGGTTGTAGTAAGGACAAAACTTCACTAGCCTCTCAAACTTGGCAGCATACTCTGCCACTGTCATGTTTCCCTGCTTCAGCTATAAGAATTCAACCTCTTTCTTTCTATGAGCATCTTCAGGGAAGTGCTTACCCAGAAATTCCCTCCTGAACACATTCCAAGTTATTGCAGCCCCAACTCCTTCAAATCTATGACGGGTATTATCCCACCAATCCTCAGCCTCTTCATCCAGCATTTTGGTGCCAAACTGCACTTTCTGAGCATGAGAGCACGCCATAATCCTGAAAATCTTCTCAATTTCCTTAAGTCACTTATGCGTGTTCTCCGGTTCATGAGTACCCTCAAACTTAGGCGGATTATTCCTTTGAAATACCCCCAAGGCATGAAACTAATCATGAACATTGTTCTACGCTGTAGCCCGAGCAAGTGCAGCTACCGCGTCTGCAAGAGCATGATTTGTAGCCATTCTACAAATCACCAACATCATAAAAAAAAATCAACCACAACACACTCATACGAAATAACCGACACGACCAGATAGACCGACCTGCACTGATACCACTAATGTAACACCCTTTCTACCCCGTCACAAATATAATATAATTTAATCAAATAATAAGAGTTTCCTCATGAAAGGGCATCACATTTCTCATAACACAAACATCATGTTAGTCTTGTCCCGTAACACGGGTTATAAAATCATGAGTCATCAAAACTATTTTCAACAATTATGGAGCGGAAAACAAACCATCACTTTTTGTCTTTAATTTTAAAAGAAAATTTCATAATTTAATCCAAAACATCATTAAGTCTCAAAATATTCTAATACCACATTTAAATCAACTAAACAAAATAAACCTGTAGTCCTCAAGCAAAACCCATCCCGATGTTACTGGACACGGAGCAGGACTCCACAACTAACTAAACAAAACGACGTCGAACTAACTCCAAGCTAAACCACAAACCGAGCTAACCTTGAGTATCTGCAGGATGACATAATAGACCATCACAAAAGGCAGGAAGGTGAGTAAATTCACGTTCAATAAAGTAATATAAAAATGAGAATTCATACACATAAGCTACAAAAACAAATTAAATCACCATAAAACCCACTTATACACAACATAAAATACATCACATCGCTACACAAACTCAAAGCAAATCATGCTATGTCATTTAGGATGAAATGCAACTTCTTATTATGCACGTGGTACCGAAACATTCTCATGGATGGACACTGGGCCATTAACCCTCCACAAGGGAGCACATCATATCACTTCAATCCGCACGATGGGATTGAAGCTACCAATGGACCAAAAGTCCCCTCATAATTATGCCATGAATGCAAGATGAAATATAAACACAACTCATCAAAACATCATAAGCATTGCATCCACATTAATCGTCAATCATCATATTAATAACCCATTTAACATATTCCTCTAAATCATGCCATCACAATTCATAAACTCATAAACCATCTTAACTCATCATACATCATTTTTATCACATATACCTACACATATAGCCTCTAAATACAACATACAATTGCACCAAAACATCATAACATCTTATAACACAAAACACATTGATTAAACCATTTTTTATAATTAAAATAATTTTTCAAAACATGTCAGGTCTCGCTAAGCGAGCTACCCCCTTTCTAAGAGACTAACTCTCGGGTTTGAGAGTTCCAAAATATTCAATCGCTCGCTAAGCGAGCATCACGATTTCGCGAGAAGATCCTGTGATAGCAAATTCATCATTAATCATGACATTATCATACACATCTTCAACATTAATCATGACATTATCATACACATTATATAACATCATCATTCATCATCAAGTTCATCATAAATCATCATCATATAGAAAATTCATCAACAAAACCCCACAACCCTAAGACTCTCCCTCAAAACCCCAAATCCCATCTCTACATTACAATACCGAACTGAATTACTCCCCATACCTTAGGTTATGTGAGTTCTTTCGATAACCTTCAAGATTCCTCTCCAACCTTCAGGTCCTAGTTTTTTCTTCAGAGCTCTCCCTCTCTTCTCCCAAAAGTATGATCATTCCAAATGATTGTACAATCAAACTTTACTCTCTTATCACTCTTTCCTTTAGGACCTATTTAGTCTTTTCCTTTTTTACCCTCACTTAGCCTTTACCAAAAGATCATATTATCCTTGTCCTCTAACTCTTCTTATTTAAATTAATTTCTCCCAATTTAATTAACTAAACCCACTACACTTAATATCCTAATATTATTAAAATATTAAGTTACACTCATGCCCCCGCAAAACATCAAATCATCAATAATTCATCAAAATTCACAAAAAACACATCAAATAAATCAAAATCAACTTTGGGGTGTTACATCATCTTCATGGAGAAAGTAAAGCAGTGTACTGAAGAGGTCATAAGATGGAATGAAGTGGAGGAACAAATATTGCAATAAAGAGCAAAAGTTGATTGGTTAAGAATGAGGGATAGTAATAATGCTTATTACTATGCTTCAATAAAAACAAAGAACCATCAAAAAAGTATGAATCAGATACAAAAAAGATGATGGAACAATGATCATAGAGCAAAAGGAGCTGGAAAATGAAGTTTTAAAATTCTATGGAGGCTTGATGGGAAGTAAAGCAACTAATCTGACACGTGTGGATTTTGATGTGATGAGGAAAGGTCAACAAGTAATGTCTCAAGGGACTGATATCATTGCACATGTAACTGATAAAGAGATTAAGCAGGCCTTAAATAGTATTGGTGATTTAAAATCTCCTAGTTTAGATGGTTATGGATCCAAATTCTTTAAGGCTAGTTGGTGTCGCTCCCTGGATTTCCATCCTGGTACAAACGCGAAAGTGGTGCGGAAAAGAGGTAGAGTCGCCAGCCAGACATTTTTATCCCGAAGGAACGGAAATGGTAATGCTGCATAAACCGAAGAAAGGAAAGGAAGGACATAGGTCCTGCGAACCAAAGAATCTGGATTCGGGAGTCGGTTACGACCTGGAAAGGTATTAGCACCCCAGTTCGTCCGTCGTACCCGACGGGATCCACGCTTGTAAAGAAATCTATTTAAAAGGGTGAAAGAATGAAAGTTTCTGCAAAACTGAAACTAAAACTGGATAAGAAAAGAAAAGAAAGGGGGAAAATGTAGGGAAAATAAAAGAGTGCTCGAACGGGCCCTACCCCGCTGCCTACGTACCTCATCTGGACATGAGGATCAGAGATGTCGTAGTTCCCCTTACTAGGGGTGGAAAGGATTGCTTGTGAATTAAGGCTTGAACTGCCTATGTCAATGCTCAGGTGTTACAGGCTCGGATGACGAGTGCGTAACCGTCTTGCAAAATGACAAGTAGGAGCAAGTTCGCGGACAGAGCGAAGGTGATGAGAAAAGAAGTCCCGAAGGAGACGCTTATTGTTTATTTGTGTTTTTTATGAGTCTTTTAGGAGTGTGGCACAAGGAAGTGAACTCAAGCTCTTTTCCATGGAATGTGTACTTGCTACTACATTCCAAGATGAAATAATAGAACAAGAACACCAAGTAAGGAGAATTTATCCAAGATTTGTTTCCAAGGGTTATGGCCTAAGCTCACGAACTTGTTGAACTTCTTAGATATTTTAGTGATTAAAAATGAAGAAGTATTTTTTAGGGTTTTGCGTTGAGATAAGAAGATGACTCCATGATCCGACTTGGGCATCATGCCTCTTGTTTCAACAACCTAACCAATTCTTCTGGGAGTTCACAGTCTTCCTCAACCCCTCTATCAGCTTGGTAGATAGGATTGTCGAAGTCATGCATAGTCATAGCAAGAACGTTATCACAGGAATTCGAATGATCAACACTGCACAAATGATGTGCTTATTTCAGAATCTATTCGTTCAAAGGTGACGCAAACACACAAAAACACAAGGAAAGAAAAACATTGCCATTTTATTTGTTTTTTTTGTGAAAAATTTTAAAATGAGAGAAAGAGAACACAATTTGCTTGAAAAAATGTCCTTTATTTCATGGAAAAAGCAAAATGCATTATAACATGGTGGCCCTACATATGTATCCATGCACCTTGGGCAGAGTGCAGGATTTGACATGCAGTGTGATAAAAATGGAAACAAAGAAAATTACTTTGACTGCCAAGTAACTTGAACAAAATCTTCAGCCGACCAGTTCCGGAGCTCCTCCCCAGGTACACACGGGTGAATCCAGTTATCCCAGTCACAGTCACTATCCCCATCTGCATCTGTTGCACAAACATTGTTGTAGTCAAGCATTCCAGCGCTTGTGAATGCTATGGGCTTACTACCATGAGACCAGCTGGACTGACCAGGTTGATATCCGAGACCGAACTCGTCATCTTTCCTTTCCATTTCCAGCAGTTTGCCCCAGCCCTGGGCATTTCCGGATTGAACTACCTCCTTAGCTTACTTGTAGGAGTAGATAGGAGTCACTTCCTTCTCATTGCTCGGAACTGCTGGAGACAAAGTACTGACATTGACCGTCTCAAAAGCTTGGCAAAGTGTCTCATGGAGCTCCCCATCCATTTCCACATACTTGAAGTTTGACAGATGGCTTACGAAAATATCCTCTTCTCCGCACACAGTAACAACTTGGCCGTCTACCACATACTTCAACTTATGATGCAACGTGGATGTCACTGTGCCAGCAGCATGAATCCAAGGACGTCCCAACAAGAAGCTATAAGCGGGTTGAATATCCATAACATAGATTGTGCTCTTGAATACCTGAGACCCAATCTTCACCGGTAGCTCCACCTCCCCAAACACAGATCTTCGGGACCCATCAAAGGCTTTCACAATCAAAACACTGGGTCGCAAAACGATGCCATCAACATTTAAATTCATAAGGGCCTTCTTAGGGAGCACATTGAGAGAAGAGCCTGTATCTACCAGGACGTGTGATAGAACAACACCCTTACTCTCTATGGTGATATGTAAGTCTTTGTTGTGATTACGTGCCTCATAAGTGAGATCTCTATCTGTGAATCCCAACCCATGACTGGCGTTTACGCTGCCTACCACAGCCTCCAACTGGTTGACAGTTATCTCTTATGGTACATACTCCATTTGCAAAACTTTCAGCAAAGCCTCTCGGTGAGCTTGAGAACACATCGACAACGACAAAATGGATATCTTGGACGGGGTCTGATTCAGCTGTTCAACCACCTTATAATCGCTTTTCTTAATTATTCCCATGAATTCCTCGACTTCCTTTTCAAAAGTGCCCTGACCGGCAGCAGGAGTTGTCACCTCTTCAGTCACTATTTGCTTACCCTTAGCCTTTGCAGCATCTTCAGCTTCGGGATCACCTCTAAGAACTCGAGGATCAAAGAGATGCCCACTCCGAGTAAATCCCCCAACTCCTCCGATATTCATAACAGTCGGGTCAATTGTCACCACTTGACTTTCCACTTTCTGACCTTCTACATACACATCTGAGCCATAGTGCCAAGGGATGGCCTTGTCATCAACATATGGAACCGGTTCTGGAACAGTGATAGTTACTGGTCTCACTTCGGGAACGTAGATGGTCATCAGCTCTCTTCGGATAGGAGCTTCAGCAGGATCAAAATAAATTGTCACTGTAGCCACAAAATCACTTCTATGGTCAACCCCGTCGAACTGTAGCGACCCCTTGTCAATCAAACACTGCAACCCAACCTTCAAATCCCCACAACCATTAACAGAATTCATGCAACCCTTGCAGTCGAAATCACAACCTGAGAACACCTTCCCTTTCAACAATCTGTCTTTCACGACTAACAAGGAAGTTTTCACTTCACCCACGTTCAAGATCAGGTTCAACCTCTCGCCATTACCGACAGCGTTTATCCTGGCCCCTCCATGATTTGGAATGGGATTTGATGTAACATTTGGAGGCGATGCAAAATTAATTGCCTTTGAATCAATCAAGTCCTGGAATTTATGCTGTAACGCCCTGCACTTCTCCATTCAGTGCCCGGGAGCTCCTGAATGAAATGCACATCTTGCATTAGCATCATACCCCACTGGAAGCTCTCTAGGTGGAGGTGGTGCTAATGTCCTTAACTGAACTAAGTTCAACTCTAACAATCTCTAAAGCAGTTTCATGTACGTCATCGGGATAGCCTCAAGCACCCTGTTAGCTGGACGAGCTTGCCTCTACTGATATGGCCTTTGTTGATAGTTATTGCATTGTGGCTGTTGCTGCACAGGACCTTTGGGGATGGTGACAGCTGCCACCTGCTCGTAAGATCCTCTATTTCCGAGGCCCCGACCTCGACCTTACACATCATTAGTCTCTCCCTCCCTTCTTCTTGGAGGTCCACTAAAAGCCTTTCGAGCACCACTTGTGCTACCTGCACCACTATCCTAAATCTTCCCTATTTTCGGAAGAGTTTCTACCCTCTCTCCAGCTATCACGATGTCATTGAACTTTCTCGCTGAACAAGACACCAATCTCTCAATAAACACCCATGAAACATTCCCATAAAAATGTCTGTCATTTCATTTTCTAACAAGGAGGGTTGCACTCGAGCAGCAAGCTGACGCCACCTCTGGGCGTATTCTTTGAACCCTTCTTTAGCGCCCTGAGACATTGTCTGCAACTGGGTATGATTTAGAGCCATATCCAAATTATACTGATACTGCTTCACAAATTCCTCAGCTAACTCCTTCCATCTTCAGATATTGACCCTGCTAAGCTTCATGTACCATTCCAAGGAAGCCCCCACAAGACTATCCTGGAAGTAATACATCCACAGCTTCTCATCATCTGTATGCGCAACAATCCTTCCCACGAAAGACTGAAGGTGAGTTTTCGGGCAAGCTGTTCCGTTGTACTTATCAAAAGTAGGGACCTTAAACTTGTAGGGAATTCTCACCCCTGGCACCAAGCCCATATTAGTGATGTCAAACCCTAGAGAACTCTGAGATTGAATTGCACGGATTTGCTCAGCCATTTCTTCAAATCTTCTATTCATGTCAACCCATTGGCCTTCCACCTCATCCAACAAAGTAAATTGCTCGTCCTTCCATCCATCTGCATATTATTCACTCCATCATTGATAATAGTGGCCCCTGGTTGAACCACAGGGATTTCAACATGATGGGCGCCAGCCCCGTTGCGATTACCTCCATCTGCTATCCCATTGTTCCTGGCCTGATTGTTCTCTACCATCTCGCGCAAACGCTCTTGAGTTTGACCCATCCCCGCCATGAGGGTCATGAAATTTTCCATTCTCGTCCTCAAGTCATTCAGATCTGCTTGCATCTGCTCCATTGCTCTCTCTCTGTTCACCTTTATAGGGTATCTGTGCACCGTTGACTGTCTCTGAACCTTCTTGGGAGCTATAGTGCCTAAAAGTGACATGAACGTTAGAACACTAGAGAAATACCTGCAAAACAACAAACATGTTATATGCATGCAATGTAACTATTCATGCTTCCACGTTTAGGCATTAATATGTCCCAGTTCTGGTATTTTGACAAAAAATACTCCAGATGACTTCGGAAACTAGCTTTTCAAACTCTTTCGAGGAGTATTCAGATCCTGACGGCTTAATACAAACAAATTTTCTCATTCAAAAACAATAATTGGAAAGTATCATTGCATAGCAGGAACAAACTACCAATAATCAGAGTCATAAACATAAACAACATTCCCCAAAGGGTTACAATTCAATACAGAAGACAAGAAGATAAAGCAAGACTCCTACAACAAGCCTGTAGGTAGTTTGAACGCGAATAACAGTAAACTAAAACCCTAGGCTGAAGGAAGATCCAGGCTCCTCTTCTGCAGTCACCACCCCCGCTCGGCTCTTCTTGACGCCTGCTCTCAGCTTAAGATCTGCAACCTCCCTCATTGCTTCTTCCAGAGCTAGCTGGCTCTGCACCAATTGCTGAGTATTTTCCCTTCGTATATTGTGAACTTGTTCGACTTCTTATTTCTTGAATGCCATTTGCGCCTCAAATAATTCTTCTTTTTCTTTGTACTTCTTCTGCTCCTGTTCTCTTTGGCCCTGTAACCAAGTAATGGATTGATGAGCTTCTCTGAGACTCTTCACAATCTTCTTATGCTCCGCTTCTCTCTTTGACTCGGTTAAACCCAATCTCTGAAAATGAGCTTCTCTCCCAGCAAACTCCTTTTCTTTAGATTCTAAGGTAGCCTGCATCTTCTGTAGCCTTTCTTCTGCTTCTTGCTTAACATGATTGGCACGGTGATACAAACTAGCCATTTCAAAATTCTCTACCCGAACCTTGTGCAACTGAGCTTCCAATTTCTTGTAATCTTCTAGAGAAACAGTGGTTTGTACCGATACCTCTTTTGGATATAGTGGGACCTCAACTGAGAATGGAAGGAAAAAGGTATCAACCCTACCTTGTATCCAAGCAGCAAACGAGGGATAAGTCTTAGCGCCCACCCTCCCAAACTTTTTCTTTCCCTTACTCAACCTCACCTCCCAAGCCTGAAACGCCTGAGTGACTAGCTTCTGATTCCCTTCCAGTGGTGCATACAGCGATTCAAAAATTTCTTCAAAAGAGGGAGGATCTTTTAAAGAGTAGCCAAATTGTTTCCGAACCAGCACAGGATTATAATTGATCATTCCTTTCCTACCCAGCAACGGTACATTGGGAAACTCTCCACAACCGATAATCATTTCTCTTCCTAATAAGTCTTTATTACTCCCCCAAGCTATATCGGTTGAGGTTAAACCCATCAATCTTCTAGACCACTTCCAATCTTGCTTCAAATCTTTGAACGGTCCTGATTTTAGAAGTTGTTTAACAAACAAATCAGGGAATAAGCGAACAACTGCGATCCAGGTAATCTGAACCAAATCATCGTTTCGTACAGCCGGACAATATCAGAAGGATAGGAATCAGTCCCCTCATCTTTTTCAGAAAGTAAAGGCAAGAATGGAAAGTTTTGAAGACATGCTGGTCATAGCAAGAAGGAAACTCATTAGGATGTTGTGCCCATTGCCATTAGGATAGTTTATTTTCTCAATTTTTATGGTAGCTACCTCTTTCCAGGTGGTTTCTTCCTGATGTAAATTTTTTGCCTATTCAGAGGCCTTTCAATAAAAGAATATTCAGTCAAAAAGTCGTGTTGTGTTATTTTTGTTTGCAAAAATGTCCTGAATTTTTGGCAAAAGAAGAACATTGCATTTAAAACATGGTGATTGTTTTCTAAACGAAAAATGACATTGCAGAGAAACATTTAAAGCCATCTTTGAGTGTCGGGTGACGATGGATGAATAGATCATACCATGCAAGTCCCCGGGGCACATATGTGTATTCTGTTGTTGCAGGTTTTGCAGGATGGCGTCATATTCTCCCAAACAGAGCTTTCCCCAGCTGAGTTAGGGCAGGTGGAATCCCCAAGCAGATCTTTCCACAAGTGGAGGATGCCCAGCAGGCAGCTGGGAGGTTCAATTCCCCACAGAGTTTATAATTGTCAGAATTCTTTTCCTAGCAAAGGATATTTGACCAAACATCTCCCCAGTTGTGTCAGAAGATCGTCAATTTCCCGCAGAATTCATGTTTGGTATACAACCATCATGGAAATATCTCCAGTCAGAGTTAGGCATTGTCAGAGCCTCTTTATATGTTTCTCTCCTGTAGAGTTGTGATTCTTGTTGCCAATCGGGCATTTGTTTGATGCTCGTATACATCCCCCAACACTCGTCTGTGTTTGATAACTGCTTTTGCTCGTATGCAAGACTCATCACTCGTATGTGGTTGTTATCTGTTTGTTGCTCGTCTGCATTCCCCAACGCTCGTCTGTGTTTGATGTTTGGTAGTTGCTCGTCAGCATTGCCCCAACATTCGTCCGTGTTCACACTCAGTTGTTGCTCGTTTGCACTTCCCATCACTCGTATGTGTGTAACTTCCTTTCGGTGTTCGACACTCGTCTGTGTTTGAACTTAGGTGATGCTCGAATGCGTTCTCCAATTGCTCGTCTGTATTGGGTTTCTGGTACTCGTTTGTATTGTTACTCCAAATGTTCGTTTGTGTTGAGTTTCTGGTATTCGTCTGTATTAGTGGCTAATATTCGTCTGTATCATTGCCTGAAGCGCTCGTCCGTGTTTCTTAGATCATCGTCTGATATTCGTTTGTATCATTGACTTATGGCACTCGTCTGTGTTTCTCTTGATGATCGTCTAATATTTGTCTGTATTGAAAAGGTTTGAAGACCTGACGGTGGGATTAAACGTCAAAATGGTTACCGGTCCTGGCGTAAAGGTTATCCTAAGGAGGTTCATCTGTCTCAAGCACCGCTTATCTACGCAAGATTTGTGAAGAGGGTTTGTCAAATTCTAATGTCGCACCTGGCGTAACAGGCTTGCTCGAAGAAGACTCGTCTGTCTTGGACCATATATCTACGGATTATATATGAGGAGGGTTCGTTTATCCTAATTATGCATGTCTATCCCACAGACTTAAGTGCATGTCCAGCACCTAGCGTAACAGGTTTCTTTGATGAGGGCTCGTATGTCCAGTTCCTGGCGTAACAGGTTTGTTCGAAGAAGACTCGTCTGTCTAAGTATCCTTATCTAGTGTAGCAGTTCAACTTGGAAGGAACTCGTCTGCTTTCTCCCCACTTCAGTCACCAAAGCGTCATTTGGTTGGGTTTATTTCCCATTGCTTGCATTCTCCAGCAAAGTGCAAATTTCAGGTTTCTTGGTATTCAACCACAGTTCATCTTGAACGGTCGATAGCCCGTGCTATCGTCCTTTTCAGATTAACAGTTGTTTGAATAGGGGCAGCTGTAACACCCCAAATTTTCCCTCTTCTTTTTTTTAAGCATCATCATCATATCATAATCATCATAGGCATATCATGTCCTTGGCATCTTTGCATAGAAAAGTAAAGCATAACATTCTCATGTTCTAGCATTAGGCATATGATCAATTGTTGGTGGATTTGAGGCATTACAAGCTATGGAAAGAGGCCCAGTGGACTTGTCCAAGTCCCATGAAGAGTCTACATTACATTCACAAGTCCAAAATCCTTTTCAAAAGCCCAGGAGGTTGGGATATCATAAGGGAATCCAAGCTAGGGCAAGCTCCTACACAATGGTTCCCAAATTAGGGTTTCACTTTCAAGCATGAATTCTTTGTGAATTTGGCCATTTCATGTGGGCAAAGTCTTTCATATGATAAGAGGATCCCAGGGATGAAATTTGGTGAGAAAATTCCTTGTGGAAGTCAGTTATTTCATCAATTTCTTGCAAAAGAAGAAATTGGTCAACTATGCATTTTAAAAGTCAACTGTGAGAATTCAAGGGGTCCAACCCCATTTTTCAAGTCAAGGGATGTCCTTAAGACCTTAGAAGAGGTTTGGCAAAGTCAAGGATCAAGAATCAAAGGGTTTTGAAGAAGTTTCAATTTTTGGCATATGGTTTGTCATGAAACTTTCCATTTTTGGCAACTTTTGCCCTAATTTTCAAAGGCTTATTTCATGGTGAAAAAGATCTTAAATGAATTTCCAATAAACATAAAAGTTGTAGGGTAGGTTCTCCCATTTTCAGAAAGTACAAGTACATTTTCATAGCCCTCATGGATCAAGACATGGCCTTCGAAAGTTCACTTGTTTTTTAGGGTTTACCTTAAAGTTTCTACCGAGTGCAAAAATTCACATAGCTCAATTCCAAGCTGACTTATGGACAAATTGAGATCACAATACCACAAGGCATCACATGAAAGGCAATTGGCTCAAGAAAGACCTCCAAATTCGTGCATGGGAAGTGAGTATTTCATAAAATGCAAAAAGTGCATGAACATTAAAAAAGCATGATGCATTCATCCAAGGGCCAAGATTGTTTCATTTTTGAATTAGTGGATCAAGAGTGATCAACATGTGCAAAGGAGGGAGGGGAAGCACGAGTAAATAAAGGGATCACACACTTCATGCCAATTTTGCAAATTCATTCTCCCACTCATTCCTCACGTGCATTCCCTCTCATTTTTGCATCAATGTTCATTGACCTCATATATAAGCAGCTAGGGTTTCCATTTTGCTGGGATTGATCACATTTTCATCACTCTCAAGTTTTTGCATCTCTTGCATTTCTCTTCGAATCCTCTGATTCTCTCACTCATTCACCAAACAAACTTCATATTCTTCATCCTTGAACTCTAAGGATCATCAATTCACCATCAATTCAAGCTGAAAATCAATATTTCATAAGGTGCAGTTCAGTTCGAATTTCAAGATCTAGAGCAATTCAAGATCTCTCTTGCATTTATTTTGCAAGGAGAGGGTAGAGGAGGTAGATCTGCAGCATTGAAAGCTTTCTTTTGACCTAATCTGAGCTCTGCAAGTTTCAGGTTAGCTTCAAATTCATGGATCTAGAAATTTTTTAAATTATGTGCATTGTGATCTGCTTGTTGTGTTGATGATTCTGTGATGATTAGATTCGAAAATGATTGAATATTGAGGTTGTTATGTTGATCTGAAATTTGATGCTCAAAACTGTTTGTCTTCGATTTGATCTGATCTTTGATCTATTGTGAATTCCATTCTCATATTTGGATTCAACATGGTTTAATTGTTTGATCTGGAGTTTGTGTTGCATTTTATTGGTGATTTGTTCATATTGATGAATTTTCCGGTGACCGGAGCTAGGGCTCCGTCATCGGATTCTGGAAATGGTGAGATGAGGAAGATGATGTTATGATCATTGGATGTTTGATCTGGACGGAGGATAGCTTGACAACGCATTAAAACTCCACCCTCTCTCTCACGTGCTTTCTATTTTATAATTAAATCTGAATTAATCTTTGTGTGACACACCACACCATAACAAGCATGCGCACACACTCTGGCCAATGAATGATAGGACTTAGGGTTTTGTTTGACTTGATCTGGTGCGTTAGCTTGATCCAATGGCTTATTATTTTTCCAGCATTTCTGAATTTCCATGGTAAATATTGTAAGTATACGCAGGATCCACTGAGCCTTGATTGCTATTCGTACCCCCTGTCTTGTAAGCCCAAGCAATTTGAACTGATTCCCTTGCTGATCACACCCCTGGCTTCTCCATTTTATTTTTTATTTTTCATTTTGTTTGCAGTTTGATTTTTAATTTTTAAAAATAGAAATAAGTCCATAAAAATTCCAAAAAAAATCATGAATGATATTTTGAGTTTTCTTTAATTTTTGATATTTTTATTTTCCATTTATTTTCATTTTCCACGCTGGAATTAATTTCCTCTTTTATTAATTGTTTTTATTTCCCTTTTAAAGCATGCTGTCTTGTACAATTTCTATCTTGATCACTAATTTGAATTTTGAATTGATTCTTTTTGCTCTGGATTCATATTGAAATGTAGTTTGTTGTTTATTTTTATTTTGATTTTTAGAAGTTTGCTTGATTATTTTTTATCCTTAACTTGTGCATGAAGTTTCACAACCCTAATCCATGTTTAGGCATTTATTTGACTTGCTTAGCTTCTGATTTTGATTCTTTACTTTTGGCATGTTAATATTGTATGTTTGAAGAGTCTTTGTGCAAGTTTGTGGAATTTTTGGATGAATGCTTGATTTGTTTTGAATTTTGTTCTTTGTTTATCCTCTTTTGCATCCTTTTTGGTCATATGTTTAATCCTTAGGTTAGGAAGGCACTTGTGCCAACTCCCTTAGGTTGTTTAGAGCCCATTTAGGATGTGGATACTTCTCTGGTCTTGAGTTGATGTTTGTACTTTGAGAAATTTTGTGTTTGTTTGTCTTTGAAAATCATTCACTTATGTACATGCTCACCTCACTTCTTATGCTTCTATGCTTCTTATGATGATAATGTTTAAGTTTGTATGCTTATAATCTTCATCTCTTGTGTTTCATAGGCACATTCTTGACATGCTAGGGTTCTGGTCTTGAAGCTTGTGATGTTGTTTTGTTTAGTTTGCTTTGTGTTACCTCATGTTTGTTTTGTTTTGTCATGATAATCCCTAATGCTTCATGTTGAATTGTATAGTCCATTTCTTATTCCTGTGTTGTGTATTTGCATTTGACACTTGTAATTGAGATTCCAATTCTGGTTAAGTGGCTTTGGTTTGATCTTATGCCCATTTTGTGTTGCATTTGTTCTTATGTTACTAACCATTTCAGGGGCTCTGGTAAATGAGAGGTGTGGATGTGATTCCCACATCTCCAACTCTTATCTCTTACTTGTGTTTGAGGGGCTTAGGCCTTCCTTTATCCTTCTTCTCTTCTTCATTCTCCTCTTTCTTTTCTTATCTTCTCCTCCTTTAGGATAGTAAACCTCACTAACCTAGGTTTTCCTTTGCATGATAACATTAGGATTTGTTAGTCCCCCATTAGACTTTTACCTTTAAGATCCTTTTGTTTCTCTTCTCTTCTCATCTCAAAATCATAAAAGACACTTAATAAGGATTGAAGTGATCTCCTGTGCAATAGCCTTATTCCATGAAACACTTGTAGTTTTCCCATCTTGGGATAATACAAGCTTGTTCATCATGATGCACAAGTCTGATCAGGATACCACATTCATCAAGAAAATCATAAAACACACTTCTTCACAAAAAACCTAAAAAACACTTAATAAATTCAATGAGTTAGTGAGCCTAGGCCCTAATCTCTGGAACCAAGTTTTGGGGATCTTCTCCTTACTTGAGTGTGCTTGTTCTATTATTCCATCATGGAATGTAGTGACAAGTACACATTCCATGGAAAAAAGCTTGATTTCACTTCCTTGTGACACACTCATAAAAGCTTCTAAAAAACACAAACAAACAATAAACGTCTTTCCTTCGGGAATTCTTTTCTCATCTCCTTCGCTCCATCCGCGAACTTGCTCCTACTTGTCATTTTGCAAGACGGTAATACACTCGTCGTCCGAGCCTGCAACACCTGAGCATTGGCATAGGCAGTTTAAGCCTTAAGACACAAGGAATCTTTTCCACCCCTAGTTAGGGGAACTACGGCAACTCTGATCCTCATTGTCCAGATGAGGTACGTAGGCAGCGGGGTAGGGCCCGTTCGAGCACAATCTTTATTTTCCCTACATTTTTCTTTTGTTTTCTTTCTCAGTTCCTTATCCAGTTCCAGTTCCAGTTCCTTTTCTTTAGCAGCAGCTTTCATTTCTTCACCCTTTGAAACAGATTTCTTTGCAAGCGTGGATCCCGTCGGATACGGCGGACGATCTGGGTGCTAATACCTTCCCAGGTCGTAACCGACTCCCGAACCCAGATCTTTGGTTCGCAGGACCCGTGTCCTTCCTTTTCTTTTCTTCTGGTTTGTGCAGCATTACCATTCTCGTTCCTTCGGGATAAACATGTCTGGCTGGCGACTATAACCTCTTTCCGCGCCACTTTCGCGTTTGTACCAGGATGGAAATCCGGGGAGCGACAATTGCATTTGTGTTTTATGTGATGATGTGATAGATTTTGTTGTATATGGGTGGAAATTTAACGAGTTATCTATTGACGCATGTTGACTTGTATTTCTTTCTTTATATTATTTATATTGAATGTGAATTTACTCACCTTGCCTGCCTTTGGTGATGGTCTATTATGCCATCCTGCAAATACTCAAGAATAAGCTTGGTGCGTGGATGTAGCTTGAAGTATTGTTTTTACGTTACTTATTTAGTTAGGCGTGGTGTCCTGCTCTGTGTCATATAACATCGAGATGTGAACTCTTGAGAGCCGTTGTGTTTGTTTTTACTTTTGAATTGATGCTAGTCGTTAAGGATTGTTGAGTTAATGAGTTTTGAATAAAATTTGAATTTTCTTTATTTAATTGATGAAGTTGACGATTTATTATCCGTTGTGTAATAATGACAAATAAAATGATTGTTTTTTATGTTTGTGAAAAGAAAAAATGTGATACCCTTTCTGATTAATACTATGATTTTATTGAATTATATGCATATTATATGTTGGGGTAAATAGGGAGTTACACAACACATGTTGGAATTTCGCTTCATTTTTAACCATAATTATGATATTAGTTATATATTTTATCACCTTTACAACTTCTTTTAATGAAATGCAACCCACATCTTTTATACCACATATTCACATATTCAGTTTCATAGCTATTGGTTATGCTTTTCTCTCTTCTTTTTAGCATTATACAAGTTTATCAAAATAATTGTTCTCTATAATTACATGTTAAATTTACTAGTGCGGGAGCACATATATTCTACTAGTTTTAAATTAATAGATTGTATGTAATTTATTTAAAATATATATTATGATATTTTATAAGAGGAAAAATGATCTACACCAACAATATAAAATATTTTTACTTTATCAACCAATGGAAAATGTGTATCCCGCCACATCAAACTTTTATTTTAAATCACTGATATGATTTGATATTATAAAATAATCTGATTAGATGTATATAATCTTTCGGGTCAATTGTCAATGCACTACCTTTAAATTTATTTAATAATTCAAAAAACATATAAAATGGATTATAAAATTTAATAATTTTTAAATAAATGTATCAAGTGAACGAGTTTAAATAAATAGACTAAAAGCCATTTTCTTAATATAATTTTACATTTAATTGAAATTGATCTTACCTGATCAGGAGGACCTTCCAAGGATTTGAAGACTGGGCCAGAGAATGAGGTGAATGAGGGGGTGTACCTGCAAAGTGCTCCAATGCTTAAGTCAGAAGAGGTACAGAGAGTTAAGGTTATTTCAGAGTGAGTTAGAATACCTGACCCTTTGCCATGAAAGGGTATTTATATTGAGCCCCCAGCGCTGGGCCAAGGCTCCTACTGGGCTTGATCTAACTAGGCCCAAGGAGGAGCTGCCAAGGAACGCGTAAGAAGCGTGAAGACCTAGACCAAAGGTCTATTCCCTGGTCCAACTGCCCCTATCCCTCAGGAGATAATATAGGGCAGTTGGGTGACATGACAGATGAGGTGGCAGACATAGTTCTGCCCGACACAGCTCATGTGCCCGTAGTATAGTTAGGTGGTATGTGAAGGAAGGTCAGCCGGTGGGGGTGCGCGTGTCTCTTCCCGACACGTAGTAGGGTGTCGGGGTGGACTGTCATCGACTCCGATGTCTGGGGCCTTTGCCCGACGCGTCACCAGCCCGGACGTTTGGGCCCACGCCTGACAAGTATTGGGTCGTGTCATGCATGTCGTCATGGCCCAGTCCAGAACAGGAGCCCCACAAGTCGAGTCTCTGAGTTAGAGTGATGACTTTGTATTGCAGCCGGGACTCCCGTGTCGAGGAAGAAGCGCGGACGCGTGGCATGGGAGATTCCAATAGACTTGCTCGCAACGCTTCCCTTTCCACGGTAGTGTCGAGGATGGGAAGTTCCCGATGGGTGCGCACCTTCCTCGTAATGGTCGAGGGCTTGATGCGGGGATAGGATGTCTTGATGAGTCGGGGAGATGGACAGATGCTCGGCAGAGATGGACAGATGCTCGGCGTCGCTTCAGTTTCTTTTTAGATAGACGTGTTTCAGACTTAATGGCGTCGCTTCGTTTTGTGTGCAAAGGCGGCGTAGGCAGTAGGCAATGATGACCTAGCGCGTTGGCCCACGCGCCTGGCACTATAAAATGACGTTGAGTGACTTCATTTTTACTTTTTCGCTCCTACGTTCACCGGAAGCTCTGAAGAATCCTTCTGCATCTGCCCGTCTTGTTGACTGAACCACCGTCTCAGCCCGTCTCTCCGCCTGAATCACCGTCTCTGCCCATGCGCCACCGTCTCTTTCTCAATTCCATATATGTCAGGTACCATTTTGCTTCTTTAATCCACTATTTTGCCTTCTTTTTGTGTCAAATATCCGCAAATGCATGTTATATCCATAGTAGGTTGGTTAGATTTGACGTAGGAATAATAGAATGGACTGTAGATGGACTATAGATGGTAAAAAATAGGGTTAGGGTTAGACTGTCCCGGGCAGAAATTACATATGCCGGGCAATATTTGCATAAGCATGTATGAACTTTCTGCCTGGTCTCTTAAGAACGTGCGTATGTTCGCGTCGTACACAGTCAGTGTCCGTTGCTGCTACGCCCTTTCACTTGACCTGCGGTGGAAGGGTGGATTTGATATGACGTCGAATTCACTCTTTCTGTCTGCGTTTCAGGTGCTACCGGGCGTTTACGACCGAGGAGGGAAGACTCTGGGTCCTCGTCTGAAGATGCGGCCATCGCTCGTCTACCTGTCGGGGATGGGAGTGCCAGGGATGGTACTGAGCACGCCTCGTCCTCCGGACAGGTTGATCTCTCCTGGGTTGCGGATGAACCTTTGGAGGAGGAGTCCTATTTCTGTGACGAGGCTATCCCCGCTTACGCCGTGGTCGAAGACAGAAGCCGGGAAGATCCGGAGAATTGGTATTGCTGTGCCCCCAAGGAGGAGGACCGTATATGCCATCATTTCCCGGGGAAGCAGTTCACAATGTACGAGTTTGCTTTCCGGGAGGCGGGGATCAGGCTGCCCTTTAACTCCTTCCAAATGTCGATCTTTAAATGGCTTCGGCTGGCGCCATCCCAACTGCATCCCAACGCCCTCGCTTTTATGCGGGCGTTCGAGTTGGTCTGCCGTTTCCTCGGCATTGGGTGTACTCGGGCCCTTTTCTTCCACGTCTTCCACCTCCAGTGGTCCGGCCTCCGTGGGCGTCATAGTTGGGTTTCTTTTAAGCAGCCCGTGCGTTTGTTCAAGACGTACGTGGACTCTGCCCGTCATTTCAAGGGTCGTTGGTATGTGGTGAGACCGATCACCCGTGCCGCCCTTCATTCTCTTTACTATTATCAACGAGCATCAAACGGGGAGAAGAAATTGATGTCGAGGATACCGCTGAGGTGGCAGCGCGATCATTTCGACCTTACCACTGCTCACTATAGGGTCAAACTTGCGATGCTCGGCGTTGAGGATAGGCTCGCATATAAGAAGCTGGTTGATTACGTGCAGAGTTTCAATCTGGGGGTCTGGACGAATCGACAGGGCGTGCCCTATCTTGACGAGGTCGGGATGCCAATCACTGAGACCCGCATCATTAATACGAAAGCCTTGCTCGAGTGCAACACCGAGGAGAAGGCTTTAGAATTATTGAGTAAGCAGATTTTTTCCTGATCTTTATTTTTGTCTATGTTTTCGCTCGCTAATGTTTGTGTGTAATGTTTTGCAGGTGCCATGCCCAGTACGCGTGATCGGGTCCTGAAGCTGGCCAACTAGGTCGGTGCGTCTGACCGGGTGCCAAAAAAGAAGAAGAAGACCGTGGCCCGTGTTCAGGTGGCCGTTGCTGATGCTGGGGTCGGGACTTCGAACACAGCGGGTCCGACACCTTCCTCTCCTCCCCGGGCGTCGACGATAGATATTCCTGACAGCCCACCTCAATCGGCCTCTCCTCTCCACAAACGGAAGCGTCCGGCGAGGACTCTTTCAAGGTCATCACTGGGAAGTCCGGGTGGACCGGGCAGCTATTTATTACCCCCCTGCTATGTGGAGCGGTCGTTCTTCAAAGGCGAGGATGCGATCGCGGTGCCGGCGCCTGAGGCAAGGGTTATCCTAGACCAAGATGCTGGTGTCCGACGCAAGGAGCTGGCTAGAGACCTGGCAGCTGTCATCCGGGTGATGGAGACGGCCATGGTCTTGACTGATACTTCAGTCTCTACTGCCTCCCTGGAGGACGCTCTCGCGCAGGTTCGGTCGGAGAAGGACAAGCTGTCCAAAGATCTGTCGGACTACAAGGAGGAGCATCGGCTGCAGGAGGGGCTGAATAAAAAATTGGAAGAGGTAGAAAAGGAACGGGATCAGCTGAAGGCGGCCAAGGTGAGCTTGGAGGAGTAGGTGGCCGATCACCAGAAGCTGGTCGAGGATAATGTTGGACTGCGGGCTCAGCTTGCATCCCTCGAGGAAAAGGTCCGTCCTTTGGCTGATGAAAATGAGGAGGAGCTGGCGCTCGGTTCACGTGGGGAGCTGCTAGGGCACATACGTTCCCTTAACCAGGACCTCGTAGATGTGTTCAAGGAGGGTTTCGACAATGCCGTCGAACAACTGAGGCTTCTGAATCCCGAGTTGGTGACGGAGGGGTCGGCTCACAACTACTGTGTCCGGGAGGGGGAGATCGTGTGCCCTTTCGAAGCTGAGGAGGAGCTGGGGGATGACGAAGACGAGCTGGAAAATGTTGAAGAGGAGCTCCGGGCGGAGTCTTGATTAATTTTTTGATTTGCTTTTATTATGGCCTGCGTGCCTTGTTGTGTGGCCTGCGTGCCCTTTATGTATTTTGGCCTTCGGGCATATGTAATTTGGCCTTCGGGCGTACTTGGCCTCGGCCGTTGTTATGTTATTCTGTTTTAAATATATGAATGTTTTCTGTTGTCATTCATTGTGTTCGGTTATGCGCTATATTTGCTTGTTTATGAACTTATATTCTGCTCGACCTCGTTAGTCTCCTCGGTTTAGGGAACCGACGAAGCGTCGGGCTTTGTGCCTGTTTGGAACGAAGCCCGGGTTCGTTGTTCGGGACTCTGGCTTCGAGGCTTGGGCTTTTCCATCGCGAGCTGGGTGCCATGCCTGTCGTGGTACTTCGACATTGAGTCTCGATCGAGATCCCAATCGTCGGGGAGGGTTGTGTTCGCTGTGTGGCCCTGGTTTGTCCCCGGGTCTTGCGGTTCCTCTCTGGTGTTTTGGAGACGAAGAGCGTGGTCGTACCACCCACGTCTCCCCGTGATACGTTTAGCTGTAATATTGTCTAAGTTTTTATGCGTTCCATGGTCGAGCGAGTTCTTCCCCTTGTAGGTTTTCTAGGTAATAGGCCCCGTTGCTCGTCTTGTCGCGGACGCGGTAGGGACCTTCCCAGTTGGCGGCCAGTTTACCCTCTTTTGGGTTTTTCTGGTTTCTTCTGAGGACCAGGGTGCCGACCTGGAACTCTCTTCTTATGACCTTCGCGTCGTGGCGTAGTGTTATTTTTTTGTTTGAGGGACATCTCCCTGAGGGCCGCTTCGGAACGGATCTCTTCGACTAGGTCGAGTTCGGCTCTAAGAGCCGCGTTGTTCATTTCCTCGTCTAGGGGTTCTTCTATGCGCCTCGTTGGTTCCCGTATTTCCACCGGGATGACTGCTTCGGTGCCGTAAGTCAGTCGGAATGGGGTCTCCCCGGTGGTGGAGTGTGGTGTCGTGCGGTAAGCCCATAGGACGCTATGTAGCTCCTCGACCCATGCCCTATTCGCCTCGCCGAGCCTGCGTTTAAGGCCACGTAAGATTACCCTGTTGGCCGCCTCCGCTTGCCCGTTCGTCTGTGGATGTTCGACAGACATGAAATGCTGTTTAGTACCTAGGCTGGCGACGAAGTCTTGGAAGCCTCCGTCCGTGAATTGTGTCCCATTGTCCGTGGTGAGGGCCTGGGGTACGCCGAACCGAGCGAGGATGTTGCGTTTAAAGAACCGGAGAATGTTCTGTGCGGTTATTTTAGCCAATGCCTCTGCTTCAATCCATTTTGTAAAATAATCCACCCCGACGATGAGGTATTTATTCTGGTACGATCCGGTGACAAAAGGTCCGAGGATGTCCATGCCCCACCATGCGAAGGGCCACGGGGAAGACAGTGATTTTAGGTCATTCGGGGGTGCGAGGTGCATGTCGGCGTGTCGCTGGCATTTGTCGCATTTTTTTACGTGCTCCTTTGAGTTGTGTTGCATGGTCGGCCAGTAGTAGCCTGCTCGAAGGGCTTTTCGCGCGAGTGATCGCCCGCCGAGGTGTTGAGCGTTAATCCCCCGGTGTATTTCTCCAAGTATGTCGGGAACTTTCTCTTCCCCGACACACTTAAGTAACGGGATGGAGAACCCTCTACGGTAGAGTTTCCCTTCGAGGAGTACGTATGAGCATGCCCGTCGTTTGGTGGTGGCTGCCTCCTTTGGGTCGACGGGGAGTTCGTCCTTTGTTAGGTAATTGTAGATGGGTGTCATCCAACAGTGAGCATCCCCGATCGCGTTGACCTCGGGTGGAGGAGGTAGTTTTTCGATGCTAGGTCGAGGAAGGATTTCTTGAATTACGGATTTGTTTCCGCCCATTTTCCTCGTGCTGGCTAGTTTTGAGAGGATATCTGCCCGTGTATTGTGCTCGCGAGGTACGTGTTAAACTTCCCACTTCTCGAATTTTTCAAGTTTTTCTTTGACAAGGGCCAAGTATTCGACGAGGTTGTCGTTCTTGGTTTGGTACTCTCCTCGAACTTGTGAGGCCACGAGCTGGGAGTCTGTGGATATTTTGACTTCTTTTGCTCCCAGGTCCTCGGCTAACTTCAGGCCGGCGATAAAAGCCTCATATTCGGCTTGGTTGTTCGACGTTGGGAAAGCTAGTGCTAATGAGACCTCGATCAGGAGCCCGTCTTCATTCTCGAGGATGATCCCGGCTCCGCTGCCTGATGTGCTGGAGGCGCCGTCGACGAAGATCGTCCACTTGTGGGCGCCGTCCACCGGTGTTGAGCAGTGGGTCATTTCCGCGACGAAGTCGGCCAGCGCTTGGGCTTTCAAGGCCTTTCTATTTTCGTATTGTACGTCGAATTCGGAGAGTTCCAGTGACCACTTGAGCATCCTCCCGGCCATATCCGGCCGCCCAAGCAACTGTTTGATTGGCTGATCGGTTCTTACTTTTATCGTATGTGCGAGGAAGTAATGACGTAGTCTCCTCGCCGCATTTACGAGGGCCAAGGCGACCTTTTCAATTTGCTGATATCGGAGCTCAGGGCCTTGGAGTGCTTTGCTTGTAAAATAGATGGGTTTTTGTCCTTCGTCGGTCTCCCTTATTAGGACGGCGCTGACGGCCTCGGTCGCCACGGACAGATACAGGTATAGGGTTTCCTTTTCCAATGGTCGTGATAAGACCGGGGGTTCGGAGAGAACTTTCTTTAGATGGAGTAATGCCTGCTCGCACTCGTCGGTCCAGTCGAAGCTGGCCTCTTTGCGAAGGAGTCTGAAGAATGGCAGCGCGTGCTGGGCGGACTTGGCGATGTAACGGGAGAGTGAGGCGAGCACTCCGTTGAGGGATTGGATTGATTTTTTGTTCCTCGGGGTCGGAAATTCCGAGAACGCCCGGCATTTGTCGGGGTTGGCTTCGATCCCCCTTTCGGTGAGGTAGAAGCCCAGGAATTTTCCTGCCCGTACCCCGAACGTGCATTTTTCAGGGTTGAACCTCATTTTGCATTGCCTCGCCTGTTCGAAAACTCTGGATAGGTGCCGAGCATGGTTAACCTCCTCGTGTGACTTGACGATCATGTCGTCCATGTATACTTCGAGCATGTCCCCTATTTCTTCCTTGAAGACTTTGTTCATCATGCGTTGGTACGTGGCACCTGCGTTCTTGAGCCCGAACGGCATTACGTTGTAATAGTAATTGCCCGTTGGGGTCATGAATGCCGTGTGTCTCTTGTCTGTGGGCGACATAGGGATTTGGTTGTATCCACTATATGCGTCCATGAAGGACAAGAGTTTAAAACCTGCAGAATTGTCTACGAGCATGTCTATGTTAGGGAGGGGGAAAGCATCTTTCGGGCAAGCCCTATTAAGATCAGTATAATCAACACACATACGCCATTTTCCATTATTTTTCTTAACGAGGACTACATTAGAGAGCCAGGTTGTGTACTGAGCTTCAGAAATAAAATTTGCCTCTAAGAGGTCTTTTACAGCTCGCTCGGCAGCCTCCGCCTTCTCGGGGGATTGCTTGCGCCTACGCTGTGCTATGTGTAATACCTCAAAATTTGCCCTCATATTTGTTCCCCTAACTGGCTTTCTGTTTGCATTCCATCTGCATCTCCCATTAGGTCGTAACATCGTGCATTTCATGGATTCATAAGGCAGGGGATCAAACATTTTTTTGGTGACTCAAATTTTCCTATTCGGATGTGATTCATCTGGCTATTATCTCGAAATTGAGACAAAGGTTGAGCTCACTTCGCCATGAGCGCGTTCTCAGTCAAAAGTTCGTCAAGTGCCAAGATTACTTTCTTCAGTATTCATTAAGAGGGTGCATCTCAAGAAAGTTCAGGTTTCTCAATTTGATGTTCATTGGATTAAGGTCCTCATGCAAAGATTATCTTGGTCATCACATGCTTTGCCATTTTTAGACTCATCGCTATCACGGTGATTAAAGGTGTTTTACGTGTTGTATGCGGATCGATTTGGGTTCTACGAAGGTTTTCATTCGAGAATGTCATTTCCAATTAGTCCAAGGATAAATTGTTCAAGGCATGATTATTCAAGTCATCAAACATTATTCAAGACGCAAGTTCAAGGTCAAGTGTGAGGTTCACTTTGGCATGGTGATAATTAGAGAAATTTGTGGCATTTTAGTGATGAAACCTCTCATCCATGATTTCGGCTTTAAAATCCAATTAACCATACTCTATATCCACTTGGTAGTCTACTTAAAGTCAAATCCATTTTAAATCCATATGTTGTCCTTTAACCAAAACTCTTTTTCATTTTTTTTCCATTTTGTTGGAAAGACATCTTAGTGAATTAGAACCAAGTCATGTTATATCCCCTCAAATATGTATCCATTTTTGTGATTAAAATTATAAATTCTTTGGTTTCAAAATATATAGTCCATTTTAACATTATCTTCTAATTCAAATATCCATCCATTCGTCCAATTTTTCAATTATGTGCATTTTGATCCATCATCCAAATAAACCCATAAACTTCTTTTAAAAGTCTAATTGTCCAAAATCAATGTTCGTTTATCTAAAGCATAATGGTCATTATTCAAATTTGGGCTAATATTCAATTCCGGATTCATTCCAATTCCATATTTAAAACTCATCTCTATAATTAAACCGTAGTTCACATTTCATAATCCAACCCAAGGCCCGTTGCAAGCCCAAACCTGTTCCATTTTTTTTATTATTACTAGTAGTCATCCAAGACTCAATCGGAATTGTAAAAAAGGGGAAGAGAAGAGGAATGCTTTGGATTCTCTTGGCATGGTTGGAAACTTAGTTTTAAACAATGACATAATCACTAACAGAAAGTGCAGTTATAAGGATTGAGTTCAGTTACAACCAGAAGAAAAGAATTCAGTTTTATAACTGATATATCAAAAAAAAATAACACAGAAACAGAACTAAAAGAAAGGGGCCTCTTCTCTATCTAATAAAACTTGAACATGATCACCAATTTTCACCTACAAAACCTTCAACCAGAATCTTCACTTTGAATCATCCAACCTCTCCATCATCTTTCACCAATAACCTGTGTTAACCAAGAGAAAAAATAAGCAGAAAGATATCAAAAGGGTTTCAAAAGTGCGGTTTAAAATTCAGTTACCTCATAACTGAAAAGTAACAAATTTTCACAACCAACCCCATCTAGAAACTTCACCATTCTTCCTGATTCTTCTTCCATTCACAAGAGGGATTGTTGTTCTATAAATCAGGCTCACCATTCTTCCTGAGTTTCTTCTTCCACAACTTTCAAACCCTTCATTTCATTTCTCTCAATCTTCTCCAACCACCATCAATCCTAGTCCTCTTCTCCAATCCATCAACCAAATTCAATGAAACCAAGACCTTCTCGACAAGCTTCAGCCTCTTCATAACCATCAACATCATCACCAAGAAAAACCACTCTCAAGAACTCATCTTCATCAATTGTAATTTTCATACCTTGAATCTCCAACCTTCAACAATTGTAGCATCGACATCTTCAAGTAACTGAGATGATTCAATGCGGCTGAGAATCATCCAAGAAGAATTGGTTTCCCTTCGACATCGACGTCGCAACCAAGATTTAACCTGCATCAGGAATTATTCAACAACAATCATAATTACAATGAATTGAATTACACAGAAGCAAATCGTACAACACAGATCAACAACGCAGATAGAGTTTCAGAAGGAGGATGAGATGGAGATAACGAAATCGGTAGCGAAATGTAGGTGGAGATTCGTGTTCATACCTAAGCGATTGGTGTCATTAGCTTCGTCTTTATGGTGAGATTGCGAGGAAGAGTCACCACGGTCATTGATGCTGCATCATCATCGTCATCAAACTCCCGCGAACTCTCATTCAACTCGTTCTCAACCTGCAATTTCGCAAGACCCACGTTACACAATGGAGATTCAGACAACAACACCATAATCCCAACAAGAAGGCAAACATTAAGAGGAAGATGAAAGCTGAGGTAAGAGAATACTGTACCGTCAATATCCGATTCATCCCCAAAGAGCATTACACCGTCAGTCTTCACTGAAATTACGCAGCGGCGGTCACAACAAATTTCAATCATCCTATATCGCGTCATCACCTCTTTATGGATAAGAAAGAGGTGGACCTGTGGAAAATAATGAGATTGACGATGAACTCAGAGCTCGAAGTGAGTTGTTTTGATTTTCGACCGAGAGTCGCACGACGAAAGGAAGAAGGAGACACGGCGGTTGGATTAGAAGCTCGGTGATGATGATGTTAAAATAACGGAGGTGATATTCGATTCGTGGCGGATCCTAGGGCATCGCCAACAAGGATCAACAGTTTGATTCACGGCTTGTATTTTGAATCCACGGCGGTGAGAACGAAGGAAGTAGGAAGGAGGATCGCGGCAAGTTGAAGAAGATGGCTGGATTTCTAATCGGCGGTGGTATACGAGGTCTTGACGGCGGAGTATCTATGAAGAAAAAGAAAGCTTTGCGGCGGTTTTTTTTTTCTGTGAGGAAGATGAGCTTGCATCTTCATTTAGGGTTTTCTACAAGAGATAAGGAGATTAGGGTTGGATCGGGTATAGGCCCATGGATCTTCTGTTGGCACCCTCCATTTCCAACATACACTTCATCTTCTCAGATTGGGCTTTCAAACCCATGAGCTCACTATCCACACGCTCTCTTCACTATGCATACCCCCTCCTGCGCTTAGTAAGAGGAAATTTGGGCCTTGGACCAGTAGTTTTATTTGCAGCAACTGGATTCCTTATTCACCCTCTTTTTTCTTTATTTCTTAGAAATTGTCAATTTAATTATTGTAAAAAAAATCATGATTAAGTTTCTTGTTAAATAATTTTTGTGGATTAATGTCTTAATCCATTTTCTTGATAATTCTTAATTAGAATTTTTGTCATAATTTTAATTATTTTTTTGAACTAATTATATATTAAAGTGTTTATGAGTTTTTATCGATAATGGATTGATTTCGATTATGGCCAAAGCTTCACAAAGTAATTATGGAAGATGGGCATTTATTTTGCTCATAGGAGACTACAAGACCTTGCGTGGGGATTTTTTCGGATTTCTTTTGTATGAAGAATCGACACTTCAACCAAGTAAGTAATCTCGATTCGCCACTTTAATGCATCATTTTCCTTCTTTTTTTGTTTGGTATAGGTTAGGATAAATTCATAAAAAATAGGAAAATGGTTAATAAAAATCTATAAAAATTAAAGTAGGATTTTAGGTCATTTTAGAAATTTGTGACAATTTTTATTTTCTGGAATTTGATTATTTTTGATTTAATTCTGAATTTTTCTTTTAATTAGTTCTATTGAATTTCTATTATTTATGCTGGATTTTGTTTATTTTATTTAAGTAACTTCCAACAATTTTTTTGAGTCATTCTTTTTTCTGTAATTAAAAGACTCATAATAGTTCTTAGGATATTTTTTATGGAATTTTTAGGAGCTTTTATATTATGTTTTAGTGATATAATCCTTAGGAAATAGCAATTAATTCTTAGCTGGAAATAATAATTGTTAGGCATAGGAAAAATAAGTATTTTTAGAATCCCTCTTAGTACAATATTTTAGATAGTGTTAGGACCCTATAGTTCAAGTTTCATATTTTTTCTAGAAGATTTAGTATTTTTTAGAATATTAGTTTTAGGCCTAGTTATGCATAGTTCCCATTAGTTTAAGTCATTAGAAAAAATAATGTTCAATAAAAAATAATAATAGTCTAGATTAGATTTAGCATTAGAATTTAATATAGGCTTAGATTAGTGTAAATTTGATTTTTTAGAGTGCATATTAAGATTGACTTAGATTTAGTACTTAGGTGAATTTTCATTTCCATTAGAATATAGAATGAATAAATGGATTTTTTTTATTATTCATTGCCTCTAAGTGCATTTGTAGAATTTTATTCCTTGTGTTTAATTTCATTATTTTTGTTTCATTTGTTTTTTACAACTTTAATAGGATTCCCCCATTTGTTCTTAGAATCAACTTAACTTCATTAAGAAGTAAGTTGAATTCTATTAGTTGCTAAGCTTCCATTAGGAATAGAAAACCTCACTAACCATTAGGACCACTTTGTAAATAAATAAACAAAAGTAGGATTGAGTCTTAGTCCCTTAGATTTTTCCTTTTTTTTTCAACTTGAGTCATTCTCTTCTTATCTTCAAACAAAATCCAAAAAAACACTTAATAAATAAATGGAAGGATTCCTTGTGTATAGCCTTATTCCATGAAGCACTTGCATTCATTCCATCTTGGAGTGGTGTAAGCTTGTCTATCATGATGCACAAGTCTCATCAAGGAATTGTTCACAAAGAAAGTTTAAAAGACACTTCTTCACAAAAGCAACAAAAACACTTAATAAAGTTCAACAAGCTAGTGAACTTAAACCCTAATCCTAGGAAACCAGTCTTGGATAAATTCTCCTTGCTGGGTATGCTTGTTCTATTATTCCATCTTGGAATGTAGAGTCAAGTGTACATTCCATGGAAAAGAGTTTGAATTCACTTCCTTGTGCCAAATTCATACAAAACTCATAAAAGCCAAAAACACACAACAAGCGACTATCCTGCAGGAACTTCTCTTCTCATCTCATTCACTCACAACGCGAACTCGCGACGACTTGTCTCGCATGCAAGACGGTAAACGCACTCGTACCAGACGAGCCTGCAACACCTGAGCATAGACATACGCAGTTTCATCTGTAAAAAACACAAACAAACAGTTCCCGCCTAGGTTAGGCGAACTACGTCGACTCTGATCCTCATTATCCCGATGAGGTACGTAGGCAGCGGGGTAGGGCCCGTTCGAGCACATTCTTTATTTTCCCTACATTTCCCCTTTTCTCTCCATTCTCATGTTCTTATTTCAGTTCATTTCTCATTTCCATTCCAGCTAGCGGTTTTATTCAGCAGCATTCTTATTTCTCACCCTTTGAAACAAACAAGCAAGCGTGGATCCCGTCGGATACGGCGGACGATCTGGGGTGCTAATACCTTCCCAGGTCGTAACCGACTCCCGAACTCAGATCTTTGGTTCTCAAGGCCTTGTCCTTTCCTTCTTCCTCGGGTTTGTGCAACATTACCTTTCCCGTTCCATTCGGGATAAAAATGTCTGGCTGGCGACTCTAACCTTTCCGCGCCACTTTCGCGTTTGTACTAGGATGAAAATCCCGGGAGCGACAGCTGGCGACTCTGCTGGGGAATTAACCTGATTCTTCCGGTTTCCCTTGTAGAGTCAATCCTAGCGCCTGTTTGGTTTTGCTTCTTTGGGTGTTTGTTTGCTGTTGTGTGCTTTAGTTTAGCTTTACTGTTTTTACAGTTTTATTTACAGCTTTACTTTATCGCGTTTATTTACCGCTTTCAGTATTTTATTTTCCATGCATCATATTATACTGGACTGTCTGGCTGTGCTGGTTTTCATTTTTTCTATGGGTTGGGAGTTACTGTGAGATAAGTCAACTACCCGGCTTGAGTGCACCCTAGGACTTAGAGTGGTTCCACTTTGGCTTCATGGCATCTTGCTATGTTGGTAGTAGTGAGTTCCACACCTTGACTTGCGACCTTCTCGGGAATGTATTGATACCGGAATCTTTCTGGGTTGATGCGCTACCTTGATAGTTATGTGCAGTCAGGGGACTGATCATTGAGAACCTTTGTGGAAACATCCCTCTCCAGTGATGACAGTGGCAGACCACATTTGTTGGCAAACCCACTCGCATCCGAGGGCCCACTGGGAACTCGCATAGGATGGCCTGGTTCTCTCATAGGAATTCAGTTAAAGCAAACTGTTCGTATGACGATAGTATTGTACCCTTCAGGATGAATGTACTATTGTTTCTCGACTCAGTGCTTGAAGCTGGAAACTTGTGAGGGATGCTTGTTTTTCTGGACTCAACTGAGACCTCCCTGAGTAGTACATAATGCCAAACCGATTCCCTGATTTGGTCATGAGCCCTTTCTCGAAAATGGTGAACGTATTATTGCTATTCGGCTTTAAGAGTCCGTGATGTTGACCCGAGTAGCACACCCGTGAGATTGGGAGGGGTTTACAGGTTTGCAGGAACCTTAATACCTTCAGCATACCCACTTTGTCAGTATTGTTCAATGTTCTATGGTTCTCTGATTCTGAGATTCGGGATTTCTATTCAGAGAAATTGTTACTGTGATTACCATTGCGACCTTGACATTGTGACTGTTATTATGACTCTCCACAGACACTTGGCTCGTTGTTCAACTTCAACACCATCAGTGATTGTTCAATTATGTGATCCAGTTCTACAATTATTGGGTTCTCAGTTATGGGGTTCTATACAGAGATGGTGCTACTATTATGGTTCTATTCGGACACTTGGTTCACTGCTCAACACCAACATCACGCCATTGATCACACGTCTGTTGCATACATGACATCATAGCATTTCTACACACATGTTCAGTTATTTCTGAGGATCACATATCTGAATCATGTTGTTGGATCTTTCTGTATCAAAATTTGAATCAAAGCAGATAGATTCCTCAGAAATAATTGAACATGGCATTTGCATACATCCTTGCATTCTTGACAGGTGTTCAGAGACAAATTCTTTTCCTGACTTGATTTCTCATCAGAATGGACAACTTGAATCATAGTCATCAAGGTATATATTTGAAGCAACTCCGGGCGGAGGTAATCGAAGGAAGACCCAGCTGAAGCCATTCAGGGTAGAGGTACAAGCTTTATTTCAAAGTCAGAAACTGATGAAAGAGGAAGTCAACCAGATGAAGACTCAGATGAGTTTGGTTATGGAAATTTTGAACGAAGCTATTTTTCATCCCTATTGAGGGGAACTACGCTGCTCTGATTCTCCATTGGTCAATGGAGATACGTAGGCAGAAGATCGTGCAAGATCTTTCCGAGCAACCTTATTTATCAACTTCATTTATCAACTTCTTCCCTCCAGATGTCATTTGTCAGAATCCAACCTGAGCTTCCCAAGAGAGTCCTAGGACCAAAGCATATGGGTAAAGGCCAGAACAACTTGAGAAGAAGTTTGATCATATTCCGAGGTAGTACACGCAACAAGTTTCCTCATTTGCTCAGATTCAAATTGGTTGAGCTAGCCACATCAGGATCGTCTCCGACAAAGCTTCCTTTGGGGTTTCAATTTCAAGTATGATTACCATTCTGGGGCACCTGGCCTTTTTAATTGAAGATTGCAAGTCTTTCAGTGGCAGAGGTAAATACAAGATCCTGAATCTGATTGACTTCAAGACTATTGTATTCGCACCAGGTAAAAGTGGGAATATGACACAAAACTGTAATGGAATGAACATCCAGACTACTGACTGTTGAAAGTCTCCGAGAGCAATAAATCCAGACGGAGTCAGGCCTCCTCAATAATGGTAACCACGGTGGGAATGCTAGATGCAAGTACCTCTCAGGGGCATTTAGGCATACCATTTGACGATTGTCATGCGTTCAGGCACAAGGTTCAAGATTTGATCGACTCAAAGGTCATCATGCCAGAAGGTATGCTCACATATTGGAATCTCCTTATCAAATTGGCATCCTAGTTTGCAAGGGCATCTTCAGAAGCAATAAGTCCAGACGGAGTCAAGTCTCCTCAATGATGGCAATGTTCAGCTTCTTTACTGCATTTTCATTTGTAGTTTATATTTTTTGTTTAAACATTTGTATGCATGCATGAAACTTATTTGTTTTTGAATGTTAACCATAATAAAATGCACATGTTTTTCTTGAAGTAACCCATTCGTATTCACTCATGATTATGTGTATGTGCATTGCAATACCAACTGTTGTGCTTAAACTCTATCAGGGAGGATGACGAAATGAGAACGCAAAAACTTTAATTGTGTGCTTTTGAGAAAGACCCTGTTGACGATGTACAGGCATTGTTTCAAATCCTAAACACCGGAGATATAAGAGAGATAGACCCTCGCCAACCCATTTGAGCCTTGAAGTAGGAGTTTCTTTTTGCATGAAAAAACCCTTGCACTAAACCTAGGGGCAGGGTAGGCGTCAGTTAGTTTGACCGAGCGTTCAAATTTCGAAAAGGAGTGCAAATCTGAGGATTCATTACCTTTCGTTGTACCAAATCAAGAGGTCCAAAGACCAGAAACCACAATGGTTATCCAAATCAAGAGGTCCAAAGACCAGAAACCACAATGGTTATCCCAATCAAGAGTCCAAAGACCGGAAACCACATTGGTTATTACTCATTGACCAGAGAATGAAGCAGTCACGACCCTTTCAAAGCAATCAAGACAGACAGTGTCACATGATTTGTTCAAAAAAAAGAAGAATTGAAAAAAAATGAATGAGAAAGCCCGTTAAGTCGAAACTTGAAAACAAGCGACTTAGGCAAAAATTAGGGCATCCCGCTGGACTTCACAATCAAAGATTCACAAGAATCAGTCCAGGCAAAAGTTAGGGATAAGAAAGATAATGCAAAAGCAAAAGACGTAAAGGATTACACAAGAAAGATCCTTGAACAAGAACAAAGTCGTGTGATACAGACACGAAAGACAAAGGTGTGACTGACTCCAAATGACAACCTGAGTGGTGCTTAAACCGTTAGTGTAATTGGTTCCTCAATCATCACAAAACCCCTTTTCGAAAGGTGAGCGCTTGTGCTAAACTAGCTGAAAATAGGAATGAAGAACATCACGAAGATGGGTGGGCACAAATAAATTTCGAGCCTATATCCTTTGTTTCTATAACCGCGAACCAGGCCACGATACAACCCTTAAAAGTCCTAACTGAAACAGGGTTATTTTTGAGAGCGTACTACCACGAGACCGCGTTCCTGACTCCTATGAGTGATGTTGAAAGATCTTTGTTGGTGTTGCATGTGCATGCTTTCTATTATTCAAAAAAATTAATGTCGTATCTTAACCAGTGATTCACTCACAAAGGTTGGTGACATCTTTTTACAGTAAAACTTCAAGATTAACATGTGTGTTGCATTAGAATTTTCATTCTTAGAATAAACATTTTCTGCTTGCATATATTTGTTGGGCATCATAAAAATTCACATACGAAACTTCAGTCCAGAAGCTTAATCTTGCCAAGTTGAGAAGTCTGAAACTTCCGAAGGACAATCTGTCGAGGTGCACTTTTTAAGAAAACTCCATCGAGTAGGGACTTTCCCAACATTCCTGGTAAGAGCCAACTAATCCGGGGCAATCATGTCGAGCAATCTCTCCAAAGTTCAGCCAATCTGGGGCAATCACTTCGAGATTCAAATCTCTCAAAGAGCCATCAGGCGGAAGCATTATTCGAATTTCGGCCAAACTGGGGCAATTACTTCGAGATCCAATCTCTCAAAGAATAACTGATCTGGGTGTTTTCTTCAAAGTAGTCATTCAGAGGTGATCACTTCAGGACTTGTACTGGGGAAGGCCACCCCAAGAGCACTGGAAGTTACTTTCTCCTGAAGACAGTTTATCAGAAGCACCTACCCAAGGTTCAAAATATTAGGACACACTAGCTCACAGTGATATGAAGTTCTTCCTGGATCCTTGCGAGATAATTTCTTTCACAGACCATGCAATCTGGGGCAGTTATTTCGAGATCCGATGAATCTCTCCAAGAGTTTGAAGACACTGAGGCATTTCATATGCCCTGTTTTCTGTAAAATCCTCTTGAGACATTTACTTCTTATGGACCTTAGTCGGAGGCGAGTTGAAGATTTCAGAGAACCATTATTCAATCATGGTCAGTTGGCGATCTATCAACCCAGAGGCTGGAAGCAAAGCCATTGTCAGCACAGTACTTCAAGAGTTATTTCATCAGCAAGCTTCATTGATCAAAATGTCTTAGCTAGTCTCATTAGACTATCCCTTCTCCAGCTGTGTGGCAAAGCGAAAGTTACTTCTTGATCAGAAGGGTATCATCGTCTCTCATCCCCAGCATTGAAACGCCTTACATCTCTCATTCCCAACATGAGAGGATTTATCTCTTATCCCCAGCAATTGGCAGCTTGAGCTTTTATCTTCAGCAGGAAGCTTTATCATTGATATCACCCGTCATCCCCAGCCATGTGGAAGTTGAAATTTCACCCAGCAAGGTAGCAGAGAGTGGGTGTCGTCCCCAAGCAGAAGTTTACCTTCAAACAGGGGCAATTCTCAGCCGTATAAGGAGTGTCTTGCCTCCCCAGCAGTTGCTTCCTCAACAGTGTCATGCCTTTGGTTCTCCGCCAAGTCAGGAGGTCCTCACTTCCCCATCAGGGTTCAAGATGAGTCCATCTCCAGCAGGGTCTTGGTTCTCCAATCTTAAAGTCCAATTTATTTTTGGCAATGGCGGCTATTCAGAGCCAGTGAATTATTAACAGCATCCCCCGCAGAGTTGTCTATTCCTCACAAGGATTAACCAGATCAATGCAGTGATCATCAGTTCCTCCCCAATCAAGCTATCTGAGATGCCTGCGGTCTCATTATCAGGAGATCTCTTTGCATTTGCATACGCATAATCATCATCACATTTTCATCCTCCCAAGCGTAGCATTTCCATCATCATGGAGCATTACGCCATAAATCCAAACATATGCATGCCAGCATGGGCCAGTTTTGAGGTATATTACATAAGACTCGTTACATCTCCAATCAAATTGAAGTATTCCCCACAGAATGCAATTCCGTTTCCCAGGGTGGTTACTTCTACCAAGTCTTGTTGTTATCCCCAGTTAAGTCTTGTTTCAGTACAACAGTCTCATTTTGTTCGTGTCTCCGTTTCAGTACAATGGTCGCGTCTTGGGCTCTCGTTTAAGTACAACGATCCCGTTCCTTTCGAGTCTCCATTTAAGTACAATGGTCTGGTCTTTGAGTCTTGTTTCAGTACAACGGTCTCATTTGTTCGCGTCTCCGTTTCAGTACAATGGTCGCGTCTTGGGCTCTCGTTTAAGTACAACGATCCCGTTCCTTTCGAGTCTCCATTTAAGTACAATGGTCTCGTCTCAGTGCGAAGATAATGGATCGGTTGATACCATTTTCGTGTAGATCGGTTGATCTTATGTGAGTTATGAATCGGTTGATATCATTTCTCTTCGAGTTGTAAATCGGATGATATTACATTCTCGTGTTTCTTGGTTATGGATCGGTTGATACCATTTCCGTGTTAGATCGGTTGATCTTATTTGAGTCATGAATCGGTTGATATCATTTCTCTTCGAGTTGTAAATCGGATGATATTACATTCTCGTTTTTCTTGGTTATGGATCGGTTGATACCATCTCCATGTTAGATCGGTTGATCTTATGTGAGTTATGAATCGGTTGATATCATTTCTCTTCGAGTTGTAAATCGGATGATATTACATTCTCGTTTTTTCTTGGTTATGGATCGGTTGATACCATCTCCATGTTAGATCGGTTGATCTTATTTGAGTCATGAATCGGTTGATATCATTTCTCTTCGAGTTGTAAATCGGATGATATTACATTCTCGTTTTTTTTCTTGGTTATGGATCGGTTGATACCATCTCCATGTTAGATCGGTTGATCTTATTTGAGTCATGAATCGGTTGATATCATTTCTCTTCGAGTTGTAAATCGGATGATATTACATTCTCGTTTTTTCTTGGTTATGGATCGGTTGATACCATCTCCATGTTAGATCGGTTGATCTTATTTGAGTCATGAATCGGTTGATATCATTTCTCTTCGAGTTGTAAATCGGATGATATTACATTCTCGTTTTTCTTGGTTATGGATCGGTTGATACCATCTCCATGTTAGATCGGTTGATCTTATGTGAGTTATGAATCGGTTGATATCATTTCTCTTCGAGTTGTAAATCGGATGATATTACATTCTCGTTTTTTCTTGGTTATGGATCGGTTGATACCATCTCCATGTTAGATCGGTTGATCTTATTTGAGTCATGAATCGGTTGATATCATTTCTCTTCGAGTTGTAAATCGGATGATATTACATTCTCGTTTTTTTTCTTGGTTATGGATCGGTTGATACCATCTCCATGTTAGATCGGTTGATCTTATTTGAGTCATGAATCAGTTGATATCATTTCTCTTCGAGTTGTAAATCGGATGATATTACATTCTCGTTTTTTCTTGGTTATGGATCGGTTGATACCATCTCCATGTTAGATCGGTTGATCTTATTTGAGTCATGAATCGGTTGATATCATTTCTCTTCGAGTTGTAAATCGGATGATATTACATTCTCGTTTTTCTTGGTTATGGATCGGTTGATACCATCTCCATGTTAGATCGGTTGATCTTATTTGAGTCATGAATCGATTGATATCATTTCTCTTCGAGTTGTAAATCGGATGATATTACATTCTCGTTTTTCTTGGTTATGGATCGGTTGATACCATCTCCATGTTAGATCGGTTGATCTTATTTGAGTCATGAATCGGTTGATATCATTTCTCTTCGAGTTGTAAATCGGATGATATTACATTCTCGTTTTTCTTGGTTATGGATCGGTTGATACCATCTCCATGTTAGATCGGTTGATCTTATTTGAGTCATGAATCGGTTGATATCATTTCTCTTCGAGTTGTAAATCGGATGATATTACATTCTCGTTTTTCTTGGTTATGGATCGGTTGATACCATCTCCATGTTAGATCGGTTGATCTTATTTGAGTCATGAATCGGTTGATATCATTTCTCTTCGAGTTGTAAATCGGATGATATTACATTCTCGTTTTTCTTGGTTATGGATCGGTTGATACCATCTCCATGTTAGATCGGTTGATCTTATTTGAGTCATGAATCGGTTGATATCATTTCTCTTCGAGTTGTAAATCGGATGATATTACATTCTCGTTTTTCTTGGTTATGGATCGGTTGATACCATCTTCATGTTAGATCGGTTGATCTTATTTGAGTCATGAATCGGTTGATATCATTTTTCTTCAAGTTGTAAATCGGATGATATTACATTCTCGTTTTTCTTGGTTATGGATCGGTTGATACCATCTCCATGTTAGATCGGTTGATCTTATTTGAGTCATGAATCGGTTGATATCATTTCTCTTCGAGTTGTAAATCGGATGATATTACATTCTCGTTTTTCTTGGTTATGGATCGGTTGATACCATCTCCATGTTAGATCGGTTGATCTTATTTGAGTCATGAATTGGTTGATATCATTTCTCTTCGAGTTGTAAATCGGATGATATTACATTCTCGTTTTTCTTGGTTATGGATCGGTTGATACCATCTCCATGTTAGATCGGTTGATCTTATTTGAGTCATGAATCAGTTGATATCATTTCTCTTCGAGTTGTAAATCGGATGATATTACATTCTCGTTTTTCTTGGTTATGGATCGGTTGATACCATCTCCATGTTAGATCGGTTGATCTTATTTGAGTCATGAATCGGTTGATATCATTTCTCTTCGAGTTGTAAGTCGGATGATATTACATTCTCGTTTTTCTTGGTTATGGATCGGTTGATACCATCTCCATGTTAGATCGGTCGATCTTATTTGAGTCATGAATCAGTTGATATCATTTCTCTTCGAGTTGTAAATCGGATGATATTACATTCTCGTTTTTCTTGGTTATGGATCGGTTGATACCATCTCCATGTTATATCGGTTGATCTTATTTGAGTCGCAAATCGGTTGATGTTGCGTTAAGTCCTGTTTCGCCAACAGGCATCCTCCTTGTGGTTTCGGTTTTGTTCAGCAGTCGCAGTGATTGCATTGATTCTATTTCACCTGGTCTTATTTTCCGCTACCTATTCAGAGGTCAAAATCAAAAAATACATAAATAAATAAATGGGCAGATGGTATTTCCATTATCATGAGTTCAAATTTTCAGGTTTTATTCGAGTATTCAATCACTCCATACCTTGAACGTCTAAAAGCTGTTGCAATTATCCGTTCGGGTCTGCATTTGATTGAATAGGGGCAGCTGTAATACCTCAAAATTTGCCCTCATATTTGTTCCCCTAACTGGCTTTCTGTTTGCATTCCATCTGCATCTCCCATTAGGTCGTAACATCATGCATTTCATGGATTCATAAGGCAGGGGATCAAACATTTTTTTGGTGACTCAAATTTTCCTATTCGGAGGTGATTCATCTGGCTATTATCTCGAAATTGAGACAAAGGTTGAGCTCACTTCGCCATGAGCGCGTTCTCAGTCAAAAGTTCGTCAAGTGCCAAGATTACTTTCTTCAGTATTCATTAAGAGGGTGCATCTCAAGAAAGTTCAGGTTTCTCAATTTGATGTTCATTGGATTAAGGTCCTCATGCAAAGATTATCTTGGTCATCACATGCTTTGCCATTTTTAGACTCATCGCTATCACGGTGATTAAAGGTGTTTTACGTGTTGTATGCGGATCGATTTGGGTTCTACGAAGGTTTTCATTCGAGAATGTCATTTCCAATTAGTCCAAGGATAAATTGTTCAAGGCATGATTATTCAAGTCATCAAACATTATTCAAGACGCAAGTTCAAGGTCAAGTGTGAGGTTCACTTTGGCATGGTGATAATTAGAGAAATTTGTGGCATTTTAGTGATGAAACCTCTCATCCATGATTTCGCCTTTAAAATCCAATTAACCATACTCTATATCCACTTGGTAGTCTACTTAAAGTCAAATCCATTTTAAATCCATATGTTGTCCTTTAACCAAAACTCTTTTTCATTTTTTTTCCATTTTGTTGGAAAGACATCTTAGTGAATTAGAACCAAGTCATGTTATATCCCCTCAAATATGTATCCATTTTTGTGATTAAAATTATAAATTCTTTGGTTTCAAAATATATAGTCCATTTTAACATTATCTTCTAATTCAAATATCCATCCATTCGTCCAATTTTTCAATTATGTGCATTTTGATCCATCATCCAAATAAACCCATAAACTTCTTTTAAAAGTCTAATTGTCCAAAATCAATGTTCGTTTATCTAAAGCATAATGGTCATTATTCAAATTTGGGCTAATATTCAATTCCGGATTCATTCCAATTCCATATTTAAAACTCATCTCTATAATTAAACCGTAGTTCACATTTCATAATCCAACCCAAGGCCCGTTGCAAGCCCAAACCTGTTCCATTTTTTTTATTATTACTAGTAGTCATCCAAGACTCAATCGGAATTGTAAAAAAGGGGAAGAGAAGAGGAATGCTTTGGATTCTCTTGGCATGGTTGGAAACTTAGTTTTAAACAATGACATAATCACTAACAGAAAGTGCAGTTATAAGGATTGAGTTCAGTTACAACCAGAAGAAAAGAATTCAGTTTTATAACTGATATATCAAAAAAAAATAACACAGAAACAGAACTAAAAGAAAGGGGCCTCTTCTCTATCTAACAAAACTTGAACATGATCACCAATTTTCACCTACAAAACCTTCAACCAGAATCTTCACTTTGAATCATCCAACCTCTCCATCATCTTTCACCAATAACCTGTGTTAACCAAGAGAAAAAATAAGCAGAAAGATATCAAAAGGGTTTCAAAAGTGCGGTTTAAAATTCAGTTACCTCATAACTGAAAAGTAACAAATTTTCACAACCAACCCCATCTAGAAACTTCACCATTCTTCCTGATTCTTCTTCCATTCACAAGAGGGATTGTTGTTCTATAAATCAGGCTCACCATTCTTCCTGAGTTTCTTCTTCCACAACTTTCAAACCCTTCATTTCATTTCTCTCAATCTTCTCCAACCACCATCAATCCTAGTCCTCTTCTCCAATCCATCAACCAAATTCAATGAAACCAAGACCTTCTCGACAAGCTTCAGCCTCTTCATAACCATCAACATCATCACCAAGAAAAACCACTCTCAAGAACTCATCTTCATCAATTGTAATTTTCATACCTTGAATCTCCAACCTTCAACAATTGTAGCATCGACATCTTCAAGTAACTGAGATGATTCAATGCGGCTGAGAATCATCCAAGAAGAATTGGTTTCCCTTCGACATCGACGTCGCAACCAAGATTTAACCTGCATCAGGAATTATTCAACAACAATCATAATTACAATGAATTGAATTACACAGAAGCAAATCGTACAACACAGATCAACAACGCAGATAGAGTTTCAGAAGGAGGATGAGATGGAGATAACGAAATCGGTAGCGAAATGTAGGTGGAGATTCGTGTTCATACCTAAGCGATTGGTGTCATTAGCTTCGTCTTTATGGTGAGATTGCGAGGAAGAGTCACCACGGTCATTGATGCTGCATCATCATCGTCATCAAACTCCCGCGAACTCTCATTCAACTCGTTCTCAACCTGCAATTTCGCAAGACCCACGTTACACAATGGAGATTCAGACAACAACACCATAATCCCAACAAGAAGGCAAACATTAAGAGGAAGATGAAAGCTGAGGTAAGAGAATACTGTACCGTCAATATCCGATTCCCCAAAGAGCATTACACCGTCAGTCTTCACTGAAATTACGCAGCGGCGGTCACAACAAATTTCAATCATCCTATATCGCGTCATCACCTCTTTATGGATAAGAAAGAGGTGGACCTGTGGCAAATAATGAGATTGACGATGAACTCAGAGCTCGAAGTGAGTTGTTTTGATTTTCGACCGAGAGTCGCACGACGAAAGGAAGAAGGAGACACGGCGGTTGGATTAGAAGCTCGGTGATGATGATGTTAAAATAACGGAGGTGATATTCGATTCGTGGCGGATCCTAGGGCATCGCCAACAAGGATCAACAGTTTGATTCACGGCTTGTATTTTGAATCCACGGCGGTGAGAACGAAGGAAGTAGGAAGGAGGATCGCGGCAAGTTGAAGAAGATGGCTGGATTTCTAATCGGCGGTGGTATACGAGGTCTTGACGGCGGAGTATCTATGAAGAAAAAGAAAGCTTTGCGGCGGGTTTTTTTTCCTGTGAGGAAGATGAGCTTGCATCTTCATTTAGGGTTTTCTACAAGAGATAAGGAGATTAGGGTTGGATCGGGTATAGGCCCATGGATCTTCTGTTGGCACCCTCCATTTCCAACATACACTTCATCTTCTCAGATTGGGCTTTCAAACCCATGAGCTCACTATCCACACGCTCTCTTCACTATGCATACCCCTCCTGCGCTTAGTAAGAGGAAATTTGGGCCTTGGACCAGTAGTTTTATTTGCAGCAACTGGATTCCTTATTCACCCTCTTTTTTCTTTATTTCTTAGAAATTGTCAATTTAATTATTGTAAAAAAAATCATGATTAAGTTTCTTGTTAAATAATTTTTGTGGATTAATGTCTTAATCCATTTTCTTGATAATTCTTAATTAGAATTTTTGTCATAATTTTAATTATTTTTTTGAACTAATTATATATTAAAGTGTTTATGAGTTTTTATCGATAATGGATTGATTTCGATTATGGCCAAAGCTTCACAAAGTAATTATGGAAGATGGGCATTTATTTTGCTCATAGGAGACTACAAGACCTTGCGTGGGGATTTTTTCGGATTTCTTTTGTATGAAGAATCGACACTTCAACCAAGTAAGTAATCTCGATTCGCCACTTTAATGCATCATTTTCCTTCTTTTTTTGTTTGGTATAGGTTAGGATAAATTCATAAAAAATAGGAAAATGGTTAATAAAAATCTATAAAAATTAAAGTAGGATTTTAGGTCATTTTAGAAATTTGTGACAATTTTTATTTTCTGGAATTTGATTATTTTTGATTTAATTCTGAATTTTTCTTTTAATTAGTTCTATTGAATTTCTATTATTTATGCTGGATTTTGTTTATTTTATTTAAGTAACTTCCAGCAATTTTTTTGAGTCATTCTTTTTTCTGTAATTAAAAGACTCATAATAGTTCTTAGGATATTTTTTATGGAATTTTTAGGAGCTTTTATATTATGTTTTAGTGATATAATCCTTAGGAAATAGCAATTAATTCTTAGCTGGAAATAATAATTGTTAGGCATAGGAAAAATAAGTATTTTTAGAATCCCTCTTAGTACAATATTTTAGATAGTGTTAGGACCCTATAGTTCAAGTTTCATATTTTTTCTAGAAGATTTAGTATTTTTTAGAATATTAGTTTTAGGCCTAGTTATGCATAGTTCCCATTAGTTTAAGCCATTAGAAAAAATAATGTTCAATAAAAAATAATAATAGTCTAGATTAGATTTAGCATTAGAATTTAATATAGGCTTAGATTAGTGTAAATTTGATTTTTTAGAGTGCATATTAAGATTGACTTAGATTTAGTACTTAGGTGAATTTTCATTTCCATTAGAATATAGAATGAATAAATGGATTTTTTTTATTATTCATTGCCTCTAAGTGCATTTGTAGAATTTTATTCCTTGTGTTTAATTTCATTATTTTTGTTTCATTTGTTTTTTACAACTTTAATAGGATTCCCCCATTTGTTCTTAGAATCAACTTAACTTCATTAAGAAGTAAGTTGAATTCTATTAGTTGCTAAGCTTCCATTAGGAATAGAAAACCTCACTAACCATTAGGACCACTTTGTAAATAAATAAACAAAAGTAGGATTGAGTCTTAGTCCCTTAGATTTTTCCTTTTTTTTTCAACTTGAGTCATTCTCTTCTTATCTTCAAACAAAATCCAAAAAAACACTTAATAAATAAATGGAAGGATTCCTTGTGTATAGCCTTATTCCATGAAGCACTTGCATTCATTCCATCTTGGAGTGGTGTAAGCTTGTCTATCATGATGCACAAGTCTCATCAAGGAATTGTTCACAAAGAAAGTTTAAAAGACACTTCTTCACAAAAGCAACAAAAACACTTAATAAAGTTCAACAAGCTAGTGAACTTAAACCCTAATCCTAGGAAACCAGTCTTGGATAAATTCTCCTTGCTGGGTATGCTTGTTCTATTATTCCATCTTGGAATGTAGAGTCAAGTGTACATTCCATGGAAAAGAGTTTGAATTCACTTCCTTGTGCCAAATTCATACAAAACTCATAAAAGCCAAAAACACACAACAAGCGACTATCCTGCGGGAACTTCTCTTCTCATCTCATTCACTCACAACGCGAACTCGCGACGACTTGTCTCGCATGCAAGACGGTAAACGCACTCGTACCAGACGAGCCTGCAACACCTGAGCATAGACATACGCAGTTCCATCTGTAAAAAACACAAACAAACAGTTCCCGCCTAGGTTAGGCGAACTACGTCGACTCTGATCCTCATTATCCCGATGAGGTACGTAGGCAGCGGGGTAGGGCCCGTTCGAGCACATTCTTTATTTTCCCTACATTTCCCCTTTTCTTTCCATTCTCATGTTCTTATTTCAGTTCATTTCTCATTTCCATTCCAGCTAGCGGTTTTATTCAGCAACATTCTTATTTCTCACCCTTTGAAACAAACAAGCAAGCGTGGATCCCGTCGGGTACGGCGGACGATCTGGGGTGCTAATACCTTCCCAGGTCGTAACCGACTCCCGAACTCAGATCTTTGGTTCGCAAGGCCTTGTCCTTTCCTTCTTCCTCAGGTTTGTGCAACATTACCTTTCCCGTTCCATTCGGGATAAAAATGTCTGGCTGGCGACTCTAACCTTTCCGCGCCACTTTCGCGTTTGTACTAGGATGAAAATCCCGGGAGCGACACTATGGGCTTAGCTGCCCGATCTAAAGCTAGCTGGTGACACGCGATCTCAGGATCCAGTCCGGGCATTTCCGCGGCATTCCAGGCGAAAAGGTCGGAGTTCTCTTTGAGGCATGCTACGAGCTTCTCTCTTGTTCCCTCGGGCAATCCCTTGCCTATCTTTATCGTCCTTTCTGGATCGTCCCCAAGAGGGATGAGTTCGAACTCTCCGTCGGGGATTGGTCGGAACGGGTGTTCGGGAGATCGTTCCTCGGTGGGCTTCCCATCTTCAGTTTCGTCGAGACCAATGCGGCAGTCGAGGTCGATGGCGTTGATTCCCTGGAGGGGAGGATCCTCGGTCTTGAGTTTTTTGTTGCTACTTTTTGTGTTGACCGTGGTCTGTCCTTTTACCGCGGCGTCGTAGCACCGTCGGGCAACTTCGATGTCACCGTGGATGGTGACTACGCGGCCTAATTTGGTGTAGTATTTCATCTTCAGGTGGACGGTGGATGGGACCGCGGTGAGTTCGGCTAATGTCGGGCGTCCGAAGATGCAATTGTAAAGGGATGGACAGTCCACGACCAGAGAATGAGGTGAATGAGGGGGTGTACCTGCAAAGTGCTCCAATGCTTAAGTCAGAAGAGGTACAGAGAGTTAAGGTTATTTCAGAGTGAGTTAGAATACCTGACCCTTTGCCATGAAAGGGTATTTATATTGAGCCCCCAGCGCTGGGCCAAGGCTCCTACTGGGCTTGATCTAACTAGGCCCAAGGAGGAGCTGCCAAGGAACGTGTAAGAAGCGTGAAGACCTAGACCAAAGGTCTATTCCCTGGTCCAACTGCCCCTATCCCTCAGGAGATAATATAGGGCAGTTGGGTGACATGACAGATGAGGTGGCAGACATAGTTCTGCCCGACACAGCTCATGTGCCCGTAGTATAGTTAGGTGGTATGTGAAGGAAGGTCAGCCGGTGGGGGTGCGCGTGTCTCTGCCCGACACGTAGTAGGGTGTCGGGGTGGACTGTCATCGACTCCGATGTCTGGGGCCTTTGCCCGACGCGTCACCAGCCCGGACGTTTGGGCCCACGCCTGACAAGTATTGGGCCGTGTCATGCATGTCGTCATGGCCCAGTCCAGAACAGAAATGCACTGACAATGTAAAACAGTTTTATACTATCAGTGAATGATAACCGTCAGATCTAAAATTATATTTGACTTTTATTTTAATTATATTTAAAGTAATGATTATAAATGGTTATGATGAATTAATGATGTAAAATTTTTTATACTGAAAATGCATAACAATTAACCGCTATAAATTTTTTTTTCATAAAAGAGAAAATAATTCTTAATCCTTGGCCAATGCTATTTAAAAGAAAGACATGACAGTGGATAATAACTTTATATTATCAATCAATAAATAAAATGCAAACTTTTTAAATTATTGACTTTTTATTGGATGATAATGTAAAATTATTTTAAATATATATCTATTAAATTCTACTTAAAAAAATTAACTAGCAAAGATGAATAACTTAAAAATCATACATATAATAATTCTTACAATTTTTTTATAGTCAAAAAAGATTTTTTTTACTTACTGTGCACTAAAATTATTGTCAAATTATAGTCGTTTTTTTTCCCCTTCTAAAGATACTTATAGTAGGAATTAAAATTATTTCTATTCATCTCAAGGCAATGCAATAATCACAATTCTGTAAATTATTTGACCAAAAAATTAAAGTGATTTCCTTAAAAAAAAAAAAAACCAAATTCACCATGAATCTATAAAATAAAATAAAATATTTATATTTTTCCTTTAAATAATAAAATGACGCACCCAAAATATTTAGTATTTTATTTATTTATTTTCATTAATTGTTATCAGCAAACGTTGCAACCCAAAACATTTTCCGAACGAAAATGAAACCATGGGGCGGGAAAACGAAAACACCGCGCCAATCTATTCCCGCTCAACACAAACTACAAAACCCTCAACGTTTTTTCCATTCTTCAGTTTCAATTCTCAATCTGAATCTGAATCTCAATTACTTCAATTTTCTGATTCTCATTTCCATTTCCTTCTTAGTTCCTGAATTCAACAATGTCTTCAGTTTCCTCCAAACGCAGATTCAGATCTCCAGCACCTCCTACTCCGGCCGCCGCTTCTCCGCTCAGCCGGAAGTCTCCCCGCAATTGCATCGCTGCATCTCCCAATTCTGTTCCGTCTGTAGCTCGCAGAATCATCACTGATGAGAATCTTATCGAGTCATGTGAAACAGTGGCAGTGAAATCCAAATGGAATCCCAAAGGTAAGATTATAATTAATCATTTAGCAATTAATCAGTCAATTAATTAGTTAATTAATTATTTGAGTATTGTTTTGCATGTGTGATAGTTAATTCTTTGTTGTATATGTGTTGTGTTAAATGATAGATGGAGAGCAATTGAGGATTGTGAAGGAGGTGTTGCACTTGTCTACTGCACCGTCTACCATAGTGTGTCGTGAGGAGGAGCAAGACGTGGTGTTAGGGTTTTGCAAAGGTTCTGTTGAGCATGAAAAGTCTGGGAGTCTTTACATATGTGGGTGTCCTGGAACAGGCAAATCGCTTTCTATGGAGAAAGTTAAAGTGAATTTACTCAATTGGGCTGAAGAGGTATATATCTATTACACTACTTTGTTGATTTGGGTGAATTGAAATTGAATGATTGTTTGGAATTTTGATGAAGATTTGTAGGCATTGATATTTGATACAATTAGAAAATGGTATTATGTGATAGCATTAAAGGATAAGTGGTGTAATGTGCTATACTTATAGTGTACCCTTTTAATGACATGATTGTTTATAGTTTGTAATTTGATGATCTCATCCCATGTAATTTGAATAAGAAATATATTACTAGTAGATTTCTTAAATTGAAAGGATTACTGTATTTTTGTTTCTTCTGTTAATGCAATTTCATTTTCAGGTAGGATTGCCACTGCCGGATGTTTTATCTGTTAATTGTACATCCCTGTCAAACACTTCTGATATTTTTGCAAAGGTAAGAACTTGGAATTCCTCACACATTTTATTGGATGTTCCATTACTTAGGTGACTGACCAATTTGATGATCCGTGTAGATACTTGGATTACACAAAACTCCAGGGAAGAAGGGTTCAGGCACAGCCCTGCAGCAACTTCAGAATATGTATTCTCATAAATCGTGTTCAAAGAATATGATGTAAGAAACATATTCTTGCCACAGCTTTGATTTATACAAGAATGTTTTTCTCTTCAATAAATTCTCATGTCAGTTGTTTCTGTAATTTGGATGATAACATTATACTACCATTATAACAGATTGATAGTAGCAGATGAATTGGATTATCTAATAACCAAAGACAGAGCTGTGCTCCATGATCTTTTCATGCTTACCACTTTCCCGTTTTCCAGATGTATACTGATAGGTAAATTTGTGAAACAAGAAATGTTTCTGATCTCTTTCATACCTTTAGATTGTAAAACAGTTTGAGCTGTTCATGATCATGACTAACTGTGCTTGTTTTTACAGGTGTTGCCAATGCAATTGACCTAGCAGATCGATTTCTTCCAAGGCTTACTGCATTAAATTGTGAGTAAAGTAAATTAAGTCAGTCATATGAAGACTCAATTCATTAATGACCCCAAGATTGAAGCTGCTGTCTTCATTCTACATTGTTCTCTTTTTAATTATTCCATTTTTCTGTTTCAGGCAAGCCCACTGTTGTAACTTATAGAGCATACACGAAAGATCAGATCCTTAAGATTCTTAAAGAAAGGCTAAATGTAAGATTATTGTTTTATAACTCTTGAGTAATACAGTTGTGCCATTTTCTCCTTGAAAACAAAAGTATCTTGGAGCCCAAAATAATATTTTTCCTTTTTAAAATATTTTATTAATGGTCTTTGGTCTTGTCATCAGGAACTTCCTTACACAGTCTTCCAACATCAAGCATTAGAACTATGTGCCAGGGTAAGTATATTTTACATTATCCAAGTTACTTCAAAGTCATGTATAAATGATTTTGATTAATAGTTTAATGTTACAATAAGGAACACAATAAAGGGATATTGTATCTAATCTTTAATTAATATTCTAAGAGTCTAATTAGCAATGCACATTGCAGAAAGTTGCTGCAGCTTCTGGAGATATGAGAAATGCTCTTTCCATATGCAGGTCTGTCTTTTGTTCCTTATTATTTACTGTTTATTGAAAAAATCATGTCACCTACATTTGAAACCCACTATTTGCAAATAAACTGAGTGCTTAAACTATGCATCATTTATTCAAAATACTGGTTCCAATGAGGCCTTGATAAGTTTAAATTTGCAATTATTAAATTTGAACCAAAAATTTGGAGATTTGCAGATACATTAATTACTTTGGCTAATTAGACAGAGCAAAAGCCATGAAATAAAAGTTTTTTGAATATTTTTTCAGGAGTGCAATTGAGATGTTAGAATCAGAAATTAGAGATTCCGCCTCCAATTTGAATGCTTTAGAAGAGAAATCATCATCAGAACAAAACCTTCCTACAGCTCTGGACTTTGTAAAAAAACAAGAACCTGATATGGTAAGTTGTTGATCTGTTTCTAGTTTTGCTATGATTGCTCACATTCCCCCAATTGATTTACACTAATTCCAAATTAACAACGGTTCATTGATAAAACTCAGTGATCAATGTGTACAACTTTGCATTTATCATGGTTCTAAGTTTCAAATCCACATGGTTATTATCCCCTTTTGTAGCTAATATAGGCCTAATATCCTTAAAATTTATTGCAGGTAAGGATTGATCATATGGCTCTTGCCTTGTCCAAAACATATAGATCACCAGTGGTGGATACAATACAATCCCTGCCACATCATCAACAGGTAACCTTAAACTATGAATTAACAAATATGGAACAAGTCCAATGTAGATTGTTGAAAAATACATGCAGTTATCTATTTTATGTAACTTACTTTCTAAGATGAAAAAAACTTATTTTATAGTCCTCCATTGTTTGCAGATTATACTCTGCTCTACAATGAAACATTTTCGTGGAGCCAAGAAGGACTCAACCCTTGGCGAGGTATGCTATATCAGCTCTGTAACTGTTCAGTGTTCATGGATTGACTCATTTTAACCTGTAAATTGGTTACTAAAACTGTAAAATGATGCAGTTATATAAATCTTATGCGGCGATATGCAAATCATCACTAATACCCCCAGCTGGAATCATGGAATTTTCTAACATGTGTAGAGTGTTAAATGACCAGGTATTTAAAATAATTTGTTTATGAATTTCTTGATATAGTTTTGGCCATTAGATAGTGTTTATAATTGGAGTGGCAAAGAGGTATCTAAAATAATTTGATTATGAATTTTGATCATGTTTCATAAATTATACCACAGGGCCTTATAAAACTAGGACAATCCCGAGATAATAAATTGAGAAGAGTGACGCCCAAAGTAGATGAAGGTGATATTACTTTTGCATTGCAGGGAATCCGCTTTTTTCGAAATTGTCTTCAATGATCCTGCGTATTGATGGAGGCCATTTTTAGAAGCAAGATATGTTAGAGGAAATCTCTTTATTTTTTTTAGAGAATAATATAGCAATTGATGTAATCATTAAGGAATTAATCATATCTTTGATTTTTCACATTAATAAAGTGATTCTTTTCTCATATTGTACCAGCCTCATATTGAGTTGAGATTCATTGCACAACCTTCAATTCAATGCATTTTAATTGATGTATGGTTGATTCTTTAATACTTATTACATTTTATCTTTGGATGTATCTTTTGCACACTCAACCATGCATCTAGTTGCCTGATCACTAATTCATTGTTGTCATATTTTATTCTTAACTATTAAGGTAAAAATTATTCTTTTTCTTTTACATTATTCACATTTATTATTAATTTTTTTATGAAAAAACTTATGTTGTGTTCGGAAATGTATTTTTGGAATGTATATGCACTTGTCTGGAGATACATTTTTTGAATGTGTTTGTGTTCATTTTTGCAGTCATTTTGCACCAGTAGTTGAGCTAATGTTCTGTTATTGTTTTAATTGTTTTCAATAGATATGGTGCACCCAAATGTTTTCCCAAAACAAGTAGTTTCTCCGAATGTCCAAGGTGTGGTTATTTATCTGAATGTTCAATGGGTTGTTGTGAAGGTAATAGATATTGATAACAACTTTAATAATAAGCAAGAGTTTGAATCTCGTGATAAAATGTTTGGATGGATTCATATGGAGGCCTTTAAACTTGGATTTGGTGTGATTATCAGAAGGTCCGATAATGATTCAAATAGAAGACGAGCCTTTGTGACAATGATGTGCGAAAGAAGCAGGAAATATCAAACTCCTCTCCGGAATTTTATAAGAGACGACACATCTAGTAGTGTGAAGACAAGCTTTCCTCAAGTATTTGGTTTTGATGAAGACAACAAGTTATTGCTCAAGTGTGTATGCAAAAAGGAAGAGAAATCATTTGGGTCAAGCTTCAAACATCATTCAATATATATATTCAAGAATTGAAGAACAACTTGGAATAACTCAAAGGTATAACAATTATTGTTCAAAATACTTATGCAAGTGTTCAAAAATTGTATCATACATATTGTAACACACTTGTCCTCTTATTTTTTATTATCAACCTCGAGCGGTTTGCGCTCCATTCCCGCATCATTTCGTATATCATTGCATCGCATTGGAAAAATAAATAAATAAATAAATAAATAAATAATCATCCTTTGCATGCGCATGAGGCGTGTGGTCGATCGAGGCTTACCAAACATTGGAGTTCAAGAGAAAAATAATATCCCAAAAATAATCCAAACCACTTCCAAGCTAACCAACCAAAAAAGGGAAGAAGTCACATTTTTGTACCGTTAACCAGTTAACGCATTGGGTTAACCGGTTAATGAGGGCGAAATTTGAATAAAAACTACAAATTTTGGTTGCTTTCACCATTTCCCTCCACTTTTTCCTTTCCTTTCTTTTTCCTTGTTCCACACTCTTTACATTTGCTTTTCCCTTGGTTTACTCTACCACATTCTAGAGTCTTCTACAACCTGCCAAGGAATATTCTAAGGAATATTCCAAAGAACACCCTAGAACTCTCTAGAACCCTAACTAACTCCAAACCTAACCTAACTCCTAAGCAACCTCCAAACCCAAACCTCATGCCAAACCTACACACTATATAAACCTAAATCATCCCAAAGCTAAGAGGGGATTCTCATAATTTCACAATTCTCATTTTTAGAATCACTTTTCTCTCACTTTTTCTTCATTTTCCCTTTTTCACCAAAACGTTTTTCAAAGAAGCTCTTCAAGTTTCACATTGAAACTTGAAGATCTTAAAGTTTAGCCTCCAACCTCCATTGAATTGTGGATTGTAGAAGAAGAAGCTACTGGTTTTTGGTGAGATTTCAACTTATCGGAAGTGCAAGAAGTATCAAGCATCAAGAACGCATTTATTTTGCGTATTCGCGGATTCTTCGGATTTCTATTCGACCAAGCTTCGATTCTTGCAACATTTACCGAAGCACTCCCCTGCTTCGTAGGTTGGTGATCTAAAACCATGTTTGCTTTAACTTATTCTCTCCATCTCGCCTTAAACGACATTCTCCGCATGATCATTGATTGTGTTTGCGTTGTATCGTTTGATTTTGTTTCAATTGCGTTTTGTACGTTTTGATTGGTTGCAGCTAGATCCGTAACTCAATTTAGGTTCTACTAGGTGTTATAATGCTGCATCTAGGAGTAAGATTAGTGTTAACATGTTCCTAGGTGTGTTAGGCATCATTAGAAGTGAGTTTGTGTTTGCACTTATTTCTAAACTTTTTTCACATTCTGTTCAGTGTTAACCGGTTAACCATTTCTATTAACCGGTTAACGCGCGTGCGTTGGCCATAAATTGCTGCTGGTTTAGGGTCGTTAACCGGTTAACCATTTCTGTTAACCGGTTAATGATGTAGAAACTCAGTTTTTTTAGTTTTGTTGATTGATTAATCTAGGTTCCTTATGCCTTTAATCCCCATACATGTTTAGGTACTAATTTTAGGGAATTTTCTAGGTGAGTTTCGATATCTCATTTCTCCATTTCGATTCGTTTCGACGCATTTTCGTTCATGTCGTATATTATGTGTTTAAGTGTTCGTTTGTGCATGAATTGACTCATTGCATATTGTTGCTATGTCCATATATCATTTGACATGTAAACGATTATTTTGCATTCTGTTTTTGCATCCTTCGCGTGTTTCGTTTATGCATTTGCATCATTGCATCACATGCTTAATGTTGCACTTCATATGTTCATGTGCATTTTGTTGCATTTTTTGTGGTATGTTTGCATCCTTAATCAAATTCTTACATCAATTCAATTCTGAATTTTACATTAAGCTTGACATTCTTGTTGATCTATCATGTTGTATATTCATGATCAATGTTTATTATGTTCATATGCCATGTTCATGTGCCATATTTTGCATACTTGTTGCATAATAAATCATGTGGTGCATTCTTGCATAATCCCTAAAAAATGATCATGTTAATTCAATTATGTGCTTGATCCATATTCATGTTGCATTTATTCATGCTATTTGTGCACTTTTCATTGAGTTTGGGCATTAAAAAATGAAGATAATCAAATCTGCATTTTACATTTCATAGCTGTCTTTGTATATAGGAGTTGTAAAATGCATGCTGCCTGTCATGGTGTTCATGCTATTTGTGACTTTTTACACCTACTTTCATGCTGTTTGATAGCTATAGTATGCTGTTTGATAGCTATAGTATGCTGTTTGTGTTGTGCAGTATTTTCATTGCTGTTTTTGTATTTGGTAGCTGTTATAGGTTGCTGAATTTTGCATTGCATTGTTCTTAGGTCCTCTAAATCTTAGAGTAAGTCAAGTATAGGTCCTCGTTTCGATAAGAATTGTTTGGTATGTGTTTACCCCTTTTCTTTTCATTAAATGTGTACCACTAACCCTTGTTTTGTAGGGAGGTTGAGATATGTTTCCATACACCTTATCCTTTTATCTTTTATGCATTTAATTTGCATTTAATTTCCTTTACCTTTCATGCTTGTGCTTGTTAGGCTTTCCCCTTTGTTGGAATTAACTTACCTTCCTTAGGAAGTAAGTTACATTCTAATCCTCTCTTTTTCTTTTCCTTTCCTCATTAGGATTAGAAAACCACACAAACTATTAGGATCTCCCTTTTGTATATAATAAACAACTTAGGGTTTGTCTTAGTCCCCCTTAATTTTGTCCTTTTCCGGTTTGAGTCCTCTTTCTCACCTCAAAAGATAAACAACAAAATACCTAATAAATTCCACAAACAACAAATTCAAGAACACTTCTTTTAAAAGGCAATCAACAAAGACATCACGTCTTCTCTTCTCATATCCTACTCTTTGCGGACGAATACGACTTGCCTCGACAGTTCAAACAGCGATACGATAAACGCCCTCGAGTCAGAGCCGACAACACCTGAGCTAGAGCTACAGTAACGTCATTCTAAAAAACATAAGCAAAATTTCCGCCTTAGTTAGGCGAACTACGTCGACTCTGATCCTCATTTTCCCGATGAGGTACGTAGGCAGCGGGGTAGGGCCCGTGCGAGCACATTCTTTATTTTCCCTACATTTTCCCCATTTTTTCTTTTCATTCTCTCTTTGCCAGTTCCTTCCTCATTTCATTTTCCATTCCAGTCAGCAGTTTTATTCAGCATCACTCTTATTTCTCACCCTTTGAAACAAACAAGCAAGCGTGGATCCCGTCGGGTACGACAAACGGTCTGGGGTGCTAATACCTTTCTAGGTCGTAACCGACTCCCGAACCCAGATCTTTGGTTCGCAAGGCCTCGTCATTTCCTTCTTCCTTAGGTTTGTGCAGCATTACCTTTCCCGTTTCTTCGGGATAAAAATGTCTGGCTGACGACTCTATCTTTTCCACGCCACTTTCACGTTTGTACTAGGATGAAAATCCCGGGAGCGACACTATGCTGACAATCGAAGGAGACCTTTGGAATTTGATGAAGGTGATCATGTATACTTGAAAGTCACTCCGAGAATGAGGTTGAAAGGACCGTTTAAGTCGTGTAAGTTAAGTCCGAGATACGTGGGACCGTATCAGATCATAGAAAGGATTGGTGAAGTTGCTTACTGTTTAGCCTTACCGCCCTTTCTATCTGAAATGCATGATGTATTTCATATATCTTAACTTCTTAGGTTCGTTCCCGATCCTCTTCAGCCTATTCTACCGGATTCTATAGAGATAGAAGCGAATTTGACTTTTGAACCTGTAAGCACCCCAAATTTGCCCTCACCTATTCACACCATGGCTTGTGATCTTTTCATATGCATAAGTTCAATCATAGCATCTCATGTTGCATTTTTTATTCACTGCATTAATTCAGAGTCATCTGCATCTAGGGTTTGTGATCTGAGCCATCCCTGAGCCATTTGAGCCACTTCAAATGTCTTCAATCACTTCAAGGGGGTCCATGTATGTTCAAGCATCATATTATATCCTCACAAGATCAAATAAGTCAAAGAATCACAAGAACTGAGGAAGGCATGGAAACAGAGCCTGGTTTAACTACACAGTTGACCTAAAATTAGGGTTTTGGTTTCAGAGGCCATGACTCCAAATTTTTTGGTCATTCTTGTTTCTATTGGTCACAATATGTTATAAGGATCATGCATATCAATTTTCATGAAGAAATTCCATGGGGAAGGCATCTAATCAAGAGTTGACTTCTTGAGCAAGTCAGTGCAAAATCAGGGCATCTGAGGCCCCCCAATGACCCAACCAAAGGGTGTTAATCATCATTTTGAATGTGTATGATCTTTATTTGATCATGGGAGGTATTGGAAGTTCACAAAAAATTGAAGAATTTCAAGCCATTTGCAAAGTTGCCTTTTTGGGAAAATGACTTGTAATGGAAACTTGCCATTTTGGGAAACTTTTTCAACCCTTTCTTTTTGTTTCAAAAATGCTTCAAATGGGAAAACTTTGGTCATGAAAGTTGTAGAATGGATCATTCCCTTTTCAAAAAGTACAAGAACTCATTCTAATTCATTTTAGATCAAAAGTTATGGCTTGTCAAAGTTGGGAAAAATCACATAATTTCAAGTTTTGCACCAAAGAGGCAAAGTTGCAAAACCTCTTACCAAGGAAAATTGCGACTTCAAATGGATTTCTAACCTTTGCACAAACATAAACCAATGCCTAAAAATCAGAATGCACCAAGAGTTTGTCCATTTTCATGACTTGTGCTTCAAGTAATCACAAAAGGGCCAAAAGTCATAAAGTTGCAAAACCTATCACAAACCCTAATCCACTTGATGCTTTGCTTCTAATCCATTTCCATGGCTCTCCCTAATCTCAGCTGAGCCAAACCATGCCCCTATCACAGCCTCACACTTGCCCATACCTCAAGTACACCTAACTTGGACTTTATGCAAAAACACCCATACCAATCCCACAGTGCCACACCAACTTCTCTGACCCATCCAAATGTGATAAGTGGACCAAAAGGGACTCAACACAACACACACACAAGCCTGAAACATCCTCCAAGCCATAGCTCCAAGTTTTCACCTCTAATGCACTTTTTTTTCGAAACTCATTACACAAGACACAAACACCAAAACAAACTTCATAGAACATCTCAGCATGTTCCACTGATCATCCCTGACCCTTCACCTTGCCCTGAAACCCCCTGAAACTGAAACACGATTCCTTCCCCTCTCTGAACAGAACCTCTTCAAACTCACAAACCAGCCACTCTAAACTCCAACCAAGCTTCAAAGCTTCATCAAGAGGACCATTGGAGCCATTTTGAGGCAAAGAAGCAGGCAGAAAGCTCCTGGATTGAAAGCTCCATTTCAGGTGAGCTCAAGAACTTTTTTTTTCCAGAAATGCATTTTTAAGTTCCTAAATGAATCTATGTGATGTGCTGATCATGCTGATATGTTTAGTTTTGCAAATGGTTAAGTATTGAGTATGTATGAAGCTTCTGAAATTTTTTTGACCTAAAAACCTTTTGATTCGATTCAGCTTTGATACGAAAAATAAATGTGTTTTGATTGATGATTCTTGTTGTATGATGCATGGGGTTGGATTCTGGGCAGAGAGATCAAGTTTTAGTGACCTAGGGAGTGAGTTAGCAATTTTCAGGGAAGGAGGTGGCCGAAGAAGATGACCGGAGGTCATTTCCGGCCACCTGAATGTCATTAAGTTGTTAATTACGATTAGGGTTTGGTTTGAATGTGGACCTTTGATCTTGTGGACTTTTGTTGACTCCCGCGCGAATGAAGGGCCTGGATCTCTCATTAAAACCCTAATCTCACTTAATTAGTTTAATTAATCCAGTTTAATTTAATTGGCTCAGTTTGAATTCCAGCCACAGGATCTGGCGCGCAGTCAACCCCCTTTCCCCAGAATCAATCCTGGCCCTTCCCTTTGCATACTTCCATTTATTTGATTTTTTATTTCATTTAATTTGATTTATCTTTCACATTTTATTTAAAATAGCAAAAACCATTTAAAAATTATGAAATTTTTTGTCAAAGTTTTCATTAATTTTTAAAACCCAAAAATATTTTTATTTTTATTTTTTGCATTGAAAATTATTTTTAAATCATTTAAATGTTTATTTTTAATTAGTTAATGGAAATTAATTAATTAAAAATGAATTTAGGTATTTAAAAATCACAAAAAATTCACATTGTATTTAGAAACATTTAGAAACATTGTCCAACTCTCAAACCAAATTTCTTTTTTGTTCTTGATGCCTTTTGATCATTTTCATTGGATTTAATTTCATTTTTAGGCAATATTTTGCTTCAAACTTCAAAAGTTCGTTTCTGCCTAACCATTGAGAGTTGAATGATGATTCTTCTTGAATTGCACTCTTCATAGCATGTAGTTTATAGGATAAAATTGGCTTGATTTGATCTTGCATTTTCAATTTGTTTTGCATTTTTCTTGACAAGGTACCTTAAAACCCTAGCAATCTTAGGAAATTCATAACTTTCATTAGGTTAAGAGTTGGATCCCCTCCTTTGGGCAGTGAGCTTGTATAGGTTTAGGGTATCTTTGATTGCATTTTCAAATTTTTATCATGTCATTTGCTTCTGGTTTTGGATTTTTACTTTGCATGATGCATGTAACCCTAATTTGTGCCTTCCTTTGCATCCATTTCTCATTTGCTTGCATCCAATGACTTGTCATGACATTTTGTGCATCCACATGATTCATAATACATCTTAGGACATATTAGAATCATGTTTGATCATTGCATCTTTCATTTGCCATGTTGTATGTCCATTTCATTTCATAAACTTTTCATGTACATTCATGTTTCAATGCATGCTTCATTTGCATTCTTATGCTTGTTTGATCATGCTCATCTCTTGTCATGTGTTTGTATCATCTTTTAACATCATTAACATCATACTTATGTTTCTGACTTTGGTTTGCATCATGACATTTCATCTCATTTGCATTGCATTTCATTTCTTTTGCTAACTTTTCAGGTGGTAAGTTGTTTTGAGAAGTGAATTTGCCTTCACTTATCATAATCTCTTCTCATCTCTCTTGCATCTTTGCTGCATTTTACCTTGTATATTAGAGTGAGCTTTCTCATTCATGTTCATCTCTTACTTTCTTCCTTCAAGCAACTTGTCTTCTTAAGTGAAGCAAGTTGTTTTGCTTCTCTTTGCTCCTTTCATCTGCTTCCTTCCTGGTGGTTTCCCTGAAGATATTTCTTTCTTAGGCCTCATTAACCCTAGGATTTCCAAGCATGATAACAATTAGGGCTTGATTAGTCCCCTTTTAGTTTTGCCTTTGTGTCATCTTTGAGTCTTCTCTTCTCATCTCATAATCAGGGACTAAACCCTAAAGGCTTTAAGGCTTTGTGATTAAGCTTATGCCTGCATCCTTCTATTAGGATGAAGTGTATAACTTTAATCCTAAGTGTTAAACCCTTAATGTGTTTAAAACCTTTAATCAACTCACTTAATAATCATCAAGACATCAAGCATGTAACTTGGGCCTTGCATTAGGGTTCTAATTATTCCTTAATTGGTTAAGAAGGACTAACCCTAGTGTTAATGGACAAGTCCCCCTCAAGTTGTCTTACAAACCATAAAAATTCACTTCTTAATCTTATCATTAACTAAAATCCACTTTAATAAAGGCTTTGTTTTGTCATGAGGTTAATCCCTAATCATGGATTAAGTTGAGGAGTCTTTCCCAGCTTAAATGTTCTCATCTATTATCCTTCTATTAGGATGGTGTAATGAGTCCATTAAATCTTTGATTATGGCTTAATCTCATTACTTAACACTAAACAAAAACCACAAAAACATCTAGATAATTACAAGTAGGTTAATGATCTTAGTCCTACACCATGGTGATTAAGTGTGAGGTGCTTACTTCACACTTAAGGTATTCTCATTACCCCTAATCAGAGGGAGGATGTGATGAGTTTACTAACCCTTTGGTTTAGGCTTAAGCTCATTTCCCTATGAAAAACTTCCAAAAGCAATAAAAGACTGAAAACTCAAAAACAAACAATAATCGTCTCCTCCGGGATTCTTCTCTCATCACTTTCACTCACAAACGAGAACTTGCTTCTTCCGTCTAATGCAAGACAGTTTGCACCTGAGCCAGACAGGTCATGCACTTGAGCATAGGCAAGTAAGCAGTTCACAAGTCAATTTATCTTTCAGTCTCTTTGAGTCGAACTACGGTGTTCTGACTTCCTCATTGCACGAGAGGATACGTAGGCATAACTTAACAGTTATCGAACAAAATTCTCTGTACATTCCCCCTCTTTCCAGCATTATTCTTTAAGCCTCATAGTCTTGAGCTTTACACTCCTGTTCCAGCACTGACACTTCCCATATCTCACTTCACTTTCTTTTTACACTGACACTTGCATTCTTTCCAGCTTTGATACACAAATAGCACTGACACTACCCCTTTAAAACACAAATCTTTCAAGCGTGGATCCCGTCGAGTATGACGGACAATCTGGGTGCTAATACCTTCCCAGGTTGTAACCAACCCCCTTTCTCAGTCTCTCTGGTTCGCAACCGTCTTATCCATATCTTTCTAGGTTTATGCAGCATTACCTTTCCTCCGGGATAAAAATGCCTAGCTGGCGACTCTTGTCTTTCTGAGTTCACCCTTGTGTGTTCTCTTCCTCTTTCGCCGACCGTTCGCGTCTGTACCCCTCTTGGCCCGGTGTCATTTTGGTGGGAGCGACAGCTTGGCGACTCTGCTGGGGACCCTTATACTGTAACCAGGGCTTCTGGTTCTTTTTGTGGGTTCCTCCTAGCGCTTGTTTGATTTGTGTTTACTGGGGTGTTATGTGCTAATTGTGTTTATATATTTTCTTTATTTACTGCTTTATGTACAATTATTTATTGCTTTCTTTACAGCTTTATACATCATACTGTCATACTGTCATCTTGCTGGATCTGGTTTTTGTTTTGGTAGGTGGGGTTTTACTGAGAGTTTAAGGTCCTACACCTGGGACCTGAGTGACACCTAGGCTAGAGTGGTTCATGTTCTTTCCCATTCCATTTCGGTATGGTGCGGGAATATGAAACACGGTTCAGATGTGAGTTTCTTCTTGAGAACTCTGTGCTACAGATCCCCTGTAGTGCTAGGGCTATCTGGGAAGCCTGTTAAGTCTGGGTGACCTCTATTATGACCTTCAGAAACTGAGGTGAATTAGAGGAGGATTGTTTATGGTTATTGTAAACACTGTACCTCCGGGTTAGAGGTGTTTACACTTCTCATAACTGATCCAAGTCTGAGGATCCTTGTTTTAGAACACTACCTGTGAGGGGGTTGGGATGTTTACAGGTTTGCAGGTACCATTGGCCACATCATACCCTGTTACTATTTGGTTTAAGAGTACCTCATTTTGGGACAGTTCTTGTGATTTGAACCCTGGACATGTGACTCTTTATTTGAGTCCCCCACCTTGGTTACTAGATTTCTGAACCTCCATCTGGACTTCTTAAACATACATGGACTTATATCAAGGCAGTTAATCAAATCCAGCTTGATCACAAACCCTTGCATAATCATTTGCATACTCATCATTTGCATCATTTAACATTTGTTTATTTGTTTTTCAGGGTATCCATATTGTATCTGGCTTGGTTTTGACCCCTTCATCTGCATAAACCTCTGTTCATCAGTTATCTGCTTCAACTATCTTCATCAGTTGCCTGCTTCAGCTACTTTTATCACCAGCCTCAGCCTATCAGTGGCTCATCTCCAGTATCAGTCTTCATCATCAACACTTGTTTTCAGCTCTTCATCAGCAGTCATGGCACCCAAGAAGAGCAACATTTCATACCATTTCTTTGAGCCTGTGCTGACTGGCATCAGGCAGGTCCAGACACTTATCACTCCAGACCACATCCCACTGTTCAGAGAGCATTATGGAGGCATCCTTGATATGGTTATGGACCTGGACCCTTCTCAGAGGAGTATGATCCACACCTGCCTACAGTTCTATGACCCTCCTTTGAGATGTTTCACTTTCCAGAACTTTCAGCTAGGACCTCTGCTGGAGAAGTTCTCATCATTGATTGGAGTACCTGTCAGGGGTGGTGTCCCCTTCAACCCAGAGATGACTTCTCCCAGCAATGGAGAAGTGGCAAAAGCACTGTACCTGGAACCTATTTTGATTGAACAAAACATGACAACAAAGGCTGGGATCCCTGGTTTGCACCTGGACTTTCTGACTTCTGCGGCCATCCTGAAGCCTCCTTGGGAGAATGGAGGGCAGTTTGTGCATTGTTAGCCCTCAGTATATATGGGGTTATACTATTTGCAGATGAGCCCAAGTTTATCAGCAAGAATGCCATTCATCTTTTCCTTCTGAGGAACCCAGTACCCACCTTGCTGGGAGATTTCTATTATTCCATTCATCAGAGGAATGAAAAGCAAAGAGGAAAATTGGTGAGATGCAGTGCTCCCCTATTTCATACCTGGCTGCTCAAACACTTACCTAGGACTGATGCCTTCCTGAATCCTCACCAACAAAAGAATTGGGCTAAAAGACTTATTGCTTTGACTTCAGATAACATCAGATGGTGTACCCAGAGCACCAAAGGCAGGGACATAATAACTAGCTGTGGGCAGTACCCCAATGTACCTCTAGTAGGAGTGAAGGGTTGCATCAACTACAATCCTTTTCTATTTAAGAGACAATTGGGCTATGCTTTGGTTCACCCTCCTAGAGTGCAAGACTTGGCTGAAACCCTATATTGTGAGATAAAACCTAATCTAGCTGTTGTCAGACAAGCATCCTGGGCTTGGGACAACATCCAGACCAAAGGGATGGCCATTCTTGGGAGGTGCAATAATGTGGCTTCAGCTCAGTACTATGAATGGTCCCATGCTAGAGCTCAGATTTATGGGATGCCTTTCACCATTGAGGATGCACCTGGGCCATCCACAGTACCACCTCCAGCCACTGTCAGCCTGGAAGAATTTGAGAAGCTGAAGGAAAGGAATGAGAATCTGTCTCAAGCTCTGAAGAAGACCCTCTGGGAGAGGAGTGATGGTCGTCTAGACATTGAGAGGTTGGAGAAGCTTAAGGTGGAACATCTGACCAAGATTGAGAAAGTAGAGGACTACATCAAGAAATCAAGAGCTGGGGAGCAAATATTGAAGAATGCCTGTAAAAAGGCTCAGTTTCAGAAGGCTAGGACTGATCTCTATCTGCAAGAAAGTCAAGCTAGGTGGGTCAGAATCACTGAAGCTCGTACTCAAGAAGATAAGAGAACCCAGGCCAGGATTGAGCAGTTGGAGGCCAATGAAAAGAAACAACAGGAAGCTTTGCTGGCAGCCCAGAAGGAGATTTCAGAATTGAAGTTTAGGGCTGGTGTGAAGAGGTCAAAGGACCAAGACAGGCATAAGAAGCTGACCACTGCTATTGTCACCAGAAACCTTCTTATCAGGACTATTACAGAGCATCCGGCTGGTCCTGTAACTGAGGCACTTTTGAAGGAGGTTAAGGAGGATGAGTTTGGATTAGATGTTTGACTTCTTTGCTTGTTGTCATTTCCATTTGATGTACTTTTCTTTTATGTTGTATTTTGACCCCCCAGGGGAATATGTTGTAAAAACAAACTATGTATGATCCACCATTTGCAATGTATTTGTTTCAGTGAGTTTCTTTTCTCAAGCAACACCAAAGCATACTCCTCAGGGTCTGGAAAAGTCAAAACCAAGAACCAAGCCGGATACCGTGGAAAGCAAATAAGCATGCTGCATTGCATACTAACTTTTGTTTTGTTTTGTAGGTTTTGTTATTGGTTTGTTACTAACTCTGTTGTGGTTCAGGAAATATTGCTCGCAGAAGGGTGTTCCCTCTCAACCGTCCGCACAGGTATCCTACTCGCAACAACCTTCCTGGTATCCAAATGGATCAAGTACAGCAAGACTTGACAGAGGTCAGAACCCAGATGGCTAATGAAAGGGTGGAGATAGGAAACCAAATGGCCCAATTCATGACTGTAATGACTGGCTTGGCTCAGAGTCAGGAAAGGCTGAGGGCATTGGTAGAAAGACAAAACCCCGAGGAACCTCATCCTGGGACTGGAGGAACTAGTAATAATGAGGGAGGTCAGCCTCATGTTAACCCACCAGTATTTGGACCTCATCTAGATCCGGAAGTCAATATCCCAAGAAATGTACCGGGCAACACTGCTGCAGGCAGGATCTTGCAAGAAGATCCTCAAGAGGAGCAGTTTACTGTCATGGGAGCCGGTGATGAAGTCTATGATAGGAGGTTTGATGAAATTGCTGAGAAGTTGAGATCTCTGGAGTCTCAAAATTCCTTAGGTTTCGATGTCATGGATATGGGGTTAGTGGATGGGGTAAGGATCCCTCACAAGTTCAAACCCCCGTGCTTCGAGAAATACAATGGAACCTCCTGTCCACGAACTCACCTGCAGTCCTTTCTGGGGAGACTTAAAGCATACACCATGGATGAAAAGCTGTGGATGTTCTATTTTGAAGATAGTTTGACTGGGGCTTCAAAGGAGTGGTACTCACACTTGACCAGAGCTACTATCAGATGCTGGAAGGACCTAGCTGAAGCCTTCATCAGACAGTACCAATACAATTTGGACATGGCTCCTAATAGGACCCTTTTGATGGGAATGTCTCAATCCTCCAGAGAAAGCTTCAGGGAGTATGCCCAGAGGTGGAGACAGCTTGCTGCTGCTGTCCAGCCACCCATGTCGGAAAGAGAAATGGCCGACATGTTTATGAATACTCTGCAAGGAACATATATTGATAGGCTAGCTGCCTTTTCTTCCACCAGCTTCGCAGACGTAGTTATAGCCGGTGAAAGAATTGAAAGTCTGCTAAAGATGGGTAAGATCTCTGATAATAGTGCAAGTTCGTCTAGTAATCCCAGGAAGCCTTTTGTGGGACCTAGAAGGACCAGTGAGACAAATGCCATTCATGCCAGCAGGGGCAGACCTCAGTATGTTCATAGGTCAGTGGCAGCTGTCACTATTCCAGCTCCAATTCCTCAGCAACCAACATATCAACAACCACAACAACCACATTACCAACAGCAAGTTCAGTATCCGCCACAGAGAACCTACAACAACAACAACAACAATAATCAACAGCAAAGACCTTTTCAGCAAAGACCTCACAAGCAAATAGGGTGATTGACCCTATCCCTATGCCTTATTCCACTTTATTGCCACAACTCCTGAAACTCAACTTGGTTGAATTAAGGACATTGGCACCTCCAGATCCCTCCAATCTTCCAAGAAATTATGATGTCAACGCCAGATGTGCTTTCCACTCCAATGCACCTGGCCACAATACTGAGAAATGCAGGGCTTTGCAAATGAAAGTGCAAGATCTGGTGGATTCTAAGGCCCTCAACTTCGCACCTCCTCCAAGTGTCACCAAGAACCCCATGCCCAATCATGGAGGGCCAAGAATTAATGCCATTGAGGAAGACAAGCCATCTTTCCTAATCACCAGTGTTGGACAGATTCAGACACCTCTGGTCGAAATTAAAGCCCAGCTTCTAGAGTACCAGATGTTCCCCGGGTGTGAGCTCGGTTGTGGGTATTGCAACATTGCAGTCAATGGGTGTGATAATTTGAGAAGCGGCATAGATGGTCTTATCAAAAGTGGTATACTTCAGATCACAACAACGGCGCCTACAAATCCAGCAATTCCCTTGACAACAATTCCTGATTCTCCTACAACTGCAGCAACAATCATTCCGACCAATTCATCAATATCATCAATAATGGCTCCGTCCATCACTTCAACAAATCAGATGTCAACAACCCTTTCTTCTACAACATCAGCATCCACTTATTTAGTAGAATCTTCTGCAACGCCAACAGAAATTAATGAAGATGTCTCAGCAGTCACCATTTACTATGATCCATCAGATGTTCCTCCAAACAACAACTTTCAACAACAAACAGTGGCACTTCCTGCCAGATCACCAGTCACCATTTACTACGATCCGCACACCATTTCAGTACCCTCCTCTGCAGCAGTAAGTCCAGTTACTATCACGGTGCCTGGACCAGTTCCCTATGAAAGCAGTAATGCCATACCTTGGCATTATGGCTCTGATCTTTACTGCAACGGGGAGAAAATCACTTTGGATTCTTCAACTTCTTCTCCACAGATTGATAATGTTGGGGGAGGCGGAGGCTTCACCAGAAGCGGACGCCTTTTTGCCTCACAATTGCAAAGACCTAATGCCGAAGCAGAAGCTGCTGCCAAAGCAAAGGGAAAGAGTGTGATATCTGAAGAACCAATTATCAAGGAAACTCAGAAGACATCTTTTGAACAAGATGTAGACGAGTTTATGAGGATTATAAAGAGAAGTGATTACAAAGTGGTGGATCAGCTTCACCAAACTCCCTCAAAGATCTCCATATTATCCCTGTTAATGTGTTCTGAAGCCCATAGGAATGCATTATTGAAAGTCCTGCACACGGCATACGTGCCAGAGGAGATCACTGTTAATAAGCTAGAAACTGTAGTGGCAAATGTCAACACCAGTCATGGACTGGGCTTTACCAATGCTGACTTAACAACTGAGGGACGTAACCACAACAAGGCTTTACACATCACTCTAGAATGCAAGGGTGCTGTTCTATCCCATGTACTGGTGGACACTGGGTCTTCACTCAATGTTCTACCAAAGAAAGCCTTAGTGAAGCTGGAGTACGATGGCTTGGCACTGCGTCCAAGTAATTTGGTGGTGAGAGCATTTGATGGCTCTAAGAGATCAGTGCTTGGGGAGATTGATCTACCTGTGATGATTGGCCCGCAGACTTTTAAAATTACCTTCTATGTGATGGACATTCAGCCAGCATACAGCTGTTTGTTGGGTAGACCTTGGATCCATGCCGCTGGCGCTGTTACGTCTACCCTTCACCAGAAGCTGAAATTTCGAGTGGGAAGGCCAGATCATCACCATCTGCAGTGAAGAAGACATCTTTGTTAGCCATCTGGCTACGTACAAGTACATAGAAATGGACAGAGAGATCCATGAAACTATGAGTCAGGGGTTTGAGGCCCTGAACATAAATGAAGCATCTGCTGTACTGGGAACCTCCATGACGTCTTATCAGCAAGCCCGGAAGGTTGTTGAAGAGGGGACTGCCCAAGGCTGGGGCAAGCTGCTGCCCGTGGAAAAGAAGGAAGACAAATTTGGGTTGGGTTACAGACCAACTCAACAAGATCAATCAGAGGCTGCCAAGAAGCCCAATTTTGTCAGCGGGGGAATGCTCACCCCAGATGCAGTGAACAACTTGGAAGACGAGGAAGAAAGCGACCGCAACCTGGAGAGCTGGATACGTCCAAGGATCCCGGGGAGCCGAGTCCTTAACTGGTCTTCCCAGGAAATTATAAGGGTTACTCCTACAGAGTAATTATTATTTCCTGTATTTTTAAGCATGCATCAAGTCTTGCATCTTGCCCAAGATGACAAGACTCATTTTGTAATTGGGCCATCTTGTAATTTTGTGCAAACAGATCAATCAATGAATATCAGACATCTTTTGCAAATGAGTCTTTTCCTTTTCCGCTCACTGTTTTCCATTTTTCTTTTTGTACAAAAATAAAATGGCAATGTTTTCCAAAATGATAACTTCATTTCACTTTTTCTAAAACAAGATTAAAATCGATCACTAAAATGAACAATCTAAACCCTTGCAGAGAGTGCCTTTTAGACTGCACCGACAACAACACTGCTATGGCTTCGTATGACTTTGACAATCCAATCAATCAAGCTGATGAAGGGGTTGAGGAAGACTATGAGCTGCCTGAAGAGCTAGCCAGGTTGTTAAGGAAAGAGGAGAAAGTTATCACTCCTCATCAGGAGGAGGTCGAAACGGTTAATCTTGGTACGGAGGAAGACATAAAAGAAGTTAAGATCGGGGCCTGCCTACAGGATTCAGTAAAAGAGCAACTGATTGACATGCTTCGGGAGTATGTGGATGTTTTTGCTTGGTCTTATCAGGATATGCCCGGGTTGGACACCGATATTGTCATGCACAAGCTGCCTTTAAAAGAAGACAGCCCGCCAGTAAAACAGAAACTGCGCCGTACTCGCCCAGATATGACAATGAAGATTAAATAAGAGGTACAAAAGCAGTGGGACGCCGGTTTCCTTGCTGTAACTAGCTATCCGCCGTGGGTCGCTAATATTGTACCTGTGCCTAAGAAAGACGGCAAAGTGAGAATGTGTGTGGACTACCGGGATCTGAACAGAGCCTGCCCGAAAGATGACTTCCCTTTACCTCACATTGATGTATTGGTTGATAATACGGCTCAGTTCTTGGTGTTCTCCTTCATGGACGGATTTTCAGGATATAATCAGATCAAGATGTCACCCGAAGACATGGAGAAGACAACTTTCATCACACCCTGGGGTACGTTCTGTTATAAGGTGATGCCATTCGGGCTGAAGAATGCTGGTGCAACTTATCAACGGGCTATGTTAACACTATTCCACGACATGATCCATAAAGAAATTGAATGTTATGTGGATGACATGATTGCCAAGTCCCTCACAGAAGAAGACCACCTGGTAAATCTGTTGAAGCTATTCAAGCGCCTGAGGAAGTACCAATTGAAGTTAAACCCCAACAAGTGCACATTCAGGGTGCGATCTGGTAAGCTGCTGGGATTTATTGTAAGTGAGAAAGGGATTGAAGTTGACCCTGATAAAGTCAAAGCCATTCAAGAAATGCCTGCACCGAAGACAGAAAAAGAAGTTCGAGGGTTTCTAGGTAGATTGAACTACATTTCAAGGTTCATATCTCACCTTACAGCAACTTGTGAACCCTTGTTCAAGCTATTGAGAAAAGAACAAACGGTCAGGTGGAACGAAGACTGCCAGAGGGCTTTTGACAAGATCAAGGAATATTTACAAGAGCCTCCGATCCTTATGCCTCCAGTCGAAGGAAGACCTCTGATAATGTACTTGACAGTATTAGAAGAGTCAATGGGGTGTGTGCTGGGCCAGCATGACGAGTCTGGTCGAAAAGAGTATGCAATATACTACCTAAGCAAAAAGTTTAGCGACTGTGAACAACGTTATTCACTGCTCGAGAAAACTTGCTGTGCTTTAGCGTGGGCTGCTCGCCGACTAAGGCAGTATATGTTGACCCACACTACTTTGTTGATATCAAAGATGGACCCAGTTAAGTACATTTTTGAGAAGCCAGCACTTACCGGACGGGTTGCAAGATGGCAAATGATCCTTACAGAATATGACATCCAGTACACATCTCAGAAAGCCATCAAGGGCAGTGTACTGTATGATTATCTTGCTGAGCAACCTATTGATGATTACCAGCCTATGAGATTTGACTTCCCTGATGAAGACATCATGTTCATAAAAGCAAAAGATCATGAAGAGCCTGTTCACACTGAAGGGCCTGACCCGGAAGAAGAATGGACTATGATGTTTGATGGGGCTGTTAATATGAACGATCGTGGTGTTGGTACAGTACTCATTACACCTAAGGGGGTTCACATGCCTTTCTCGGCAAAGATCACCTTTAACTGCACTAACAACGAAGCTGAATACAAAGCTTGTATTATGGGTCTTGAGGAAGCCATTGACCTCAGGATCAAGACTTTGACGGTATTCGGAGATTCAGCTCTGGTAGTTAATCAAACCAACGGCAAATGGTACACACACCAGGATCATCTGATACCTTACAGGGATTATACAAGGAGGTTATTGACTTTCTTTACAACAGTCAAGCTTGAGTATATCCCTCGAGACGAAAATCAGTTTGCAGATGCTCTGGCTACCATTTCATCCATGATCAAAGTTCAAGCTGCCAACTTTGTGCCTCGGATCTCAGTGTCCAGACTTGACAGACCAGCGTATGTATTTGCAGCAGATGTTGCCAAAGATGATAAGCCGTGGTTCCATGATATCAAATGCTTCTTGGAGGATCAAACATACCCGCCTGGGGCATCTTCCAATGATAAGAAGATATTAAGAAGGCTAGCTGGTAGTTTCTTCCTGAATACTGACGGTTCCCTGTACAAGAGAAACTTTGATATGGTACTTCTCCGGTGCGTTGATAGAACAAAAGCAGACTTGTTGATGCACGAAGTGCACGAAGGATCCTTTGGTACCCATGCATGAGGGCATGCCATGACCAAGAAGTTACTAAGATCAGGTTATTACTGGATCACAATGGACGCCGACTGTTGTGCATATGCCAGAAAATGCCATAAATGCCAGATTTACGCGGATAAAGTGCATGTGCCTCCCAATCCTCTGAATGTGATGTCTTCACCTTGGCCTTTTGCTATGTGGGGCATTGATATGATTGGCAAGATTGAACCGACTGCTTCAAATGGCCACAGATTCATCCTGGTAGCCATTGACTATTTTACCAAGTGGGTTGAAGCAGCTTCCTATGCAAATGTTACAAGGCAAGTGGTAGCCCGATTCCTGAAGAGAGACACCATCTGTCGGTATGGAGTTCCCGAGCGAATCATTACTGATAATGGTTCCAACTTAAACAACAAAATGATGGCAGAACTATGTCGGGACTTCAAGATCCAACACCACAATTCTTCTCCTTACAGGCCAAAGATGAATGGTGCTGTTGAGGCAGCTAATAAGAATATCAAGAAGATTGTGCAAAAGATGGTGGTTACCTACAAAGACTGGCATGAAATGCTACCGTTTTCCTTGCATGGGTACCGTACATCAATCAGAACATCCACTGGGGCGACACCGTATCAGCTTGTGTATGGTATGGAGGCAGTCCTACCTGTTGAAGTTGAATTACCCTCCCTGCGGGTACTGATGGATGTTAAGTTGAACGAAGCAGAGTGGGTCCGATCCCGATACGAACAACTGAATCTGATCGAAGAGAAGAGGTTGGCTGCCATTTGTCATGGGCAGTTATATCAGAAAAGAATGAAGAAAGCCTTCGATCAGAAAGTCAGGCTCCGAGAGTACCAAGTAGGAGATCTTGTGCTGAAAAGACTTCTCCCTCCTCATACAGACCACAGGGGCAAGTGGACTCCGAACTATGAAGGGCCATTCGTAGTAAAGAAAGTTTTCTCTGGTGGAGCACTGATGCTCAGCACTATGGATGGTGAAGACTTCCTATCCCCTGTGAATTCAGATGCAGTTAAAAAATACTTCGCGTGAAATGACCCGCTGGACATAAAAACAGAATGTAAGTCCAGGCAAAAATAGGGCATCCCGGCGAGTCAAAAACAGAATAAAAAACTCGGGCAAAAATAAGGGAAAATAAATAAAAAAAATGTACACCTGCTGAGTTGAAAAGCCGCATTGGACGACTCAGGCAAAAAGGGGTGTCTCGATGGATTGAAAACCCGAAAGGGCGATCCATGCAAAATAAGGGAATAAGCGAACAACTGTATTCTGAATTCATCTGTATCACTTACGACTTGGTAAGCTTCGAAAGGATCAAGCTTCTTTCAGAATCGGCCTCCTTCAGAAAGCAAGACGAGAAGAACGTCAAATGTCATGCGAGTCATAGCAAAGGGAAGCTCCTTGAAGCGTCATCAACATTGCCAACATCTTTTGTTTCTCAATTTGTAACAATCTACTCATTTTAGGGGATTTGTTTCTTTGACTGTATCTTGCCAATTCAGGGCACACGAATTAATAAAATCAGATTTTCAGTCATGTTTCGTCTCGTACATTTTATTTTCATTTGCGAAAATGTCCGATGTCTTTAAAATACTGATTGCATAAATACAGATGCTTCTCTTCTAAAAAATACGTGCTTGCAGGAAATATACTTACTCCCGGGAATGTCTAAACTCTTATGATGGAATCTGGTAAGGGATACCTCGGGATTACTTGTGCGTTTCTCTGTCTTTTCAGGATTGCAGGTATTCAAAGCACAACATGGGGCATGAAAGCTTCACCCCAACAAGTTGGCAAATCATTATCTACTCAGTCTTAGCACCGGAGGTGCTTTCTCCCCAGCTGAGTTGCCATTTATTATTTCCTCCTCAGCCAAGTACAAAAGCCAGGGAACCATCCCCCCACAGAGTGTCAACCTCTATCCAGAAGAGTAACGCGCGAAGCAATCACAACAGAGTGAAGGAAGCTTCTACAAACCCCCAGATGGGTCCCTCGTCACCAAGACGGGTCTATCAGTGACCTATTTCCCCAAGCAGAGTCATACATCTTAACAGATCTACCAAGGATATCACCCCCAGTTGGGGATGTCTACTTCGATCAGATCATCCAAAGATCTCCACAGCAACGGGATCCGAATCCCGGATCGTTATCTTTGCATAATCATAGCATTCACATCATATTCTCCCCGCAGAGCGTAGCATTCCGTCTAATACGGAGCATTACGGCAAAAAGTAAAACATATTGCATAATCATAAGCCATGTTCTGAATCAAACACTTGTGAATACTGGCAATCCGTCAGCGATATACAGAAAACTCCCCAGATTCCCCGGCAGAGAGCCAAGGCATTTTCCCTAAAGATACAGATACTCCTTGACACCCGTTCATGTCATACCCCAGCAGAAAGCCAAAGCGTCCCCTTTGCATTCACCACATATTTACCTATATCTATACAAATCCTTGGCACCCGTCCGTGTCACATTCCCCAGCACCGTTGCCTAAACACTTTGGAAACCACACACTTGTTTATAATACACTTTTTCCGACACTCGTCCGTGTCGCACTCTCCCCAGCAAGATAGCCACTCGTTCGTGTCTTACTCATACTTGTTACTCATACTTTTTACTCATACAGATACTCGTCCGTATCTTGTATACACCACTTATCTTTCTTAGATTCAAAACTCGTCCGTGTTCTTTGTTAACCAGTTGATACTCGTCCGTATCATCATCTCAGAACATGCGTCAAGCGTTTGTTTCTACTTGATACTCGTCCGTATCATAGTCTTAGGGATGCTCGTTCGCATCTTTAATCCATACACAATGTCGGTTACTTTTACCTCTTTTTAGAATTTAAACACTCGTCTGTGTCTATTACTCCCCAGAAGAGTCCCCTCGGAATCAACAATCGTCCGTGTTCTTTGTTAACTAGTTGATACTCGTCCGTATCATCATCTCTGAGCATGTGTTAGTGTTTGTTTCTACCTGATACCCGTCCGTATCATAGTCTTAAGGATGCTCGTCCGCATTTTTAATCTATACACAGCGCCAAACACTTATACCTTTCATTTCCTGGATATAAACGCTCGTCCGTGTTTAATATTCCCCAGCAAAGTCCCCCAACAAAGCTTGTTGAACTATTTCCTTATCAGACATTCGTCCTATGTCGTGATACTTTTAGCAGCCGTATCCTGCTAGGTGATCGTCCTTCACCCCTTTTGATGATCGTCCTTCATCATTCCCAGTGGAGTCTCTATTCATTAGAACCCCTTCTTATCTGACATTCGTCCTATGTCGTGATATTTTTAGCAGTCGTCCTCTGCTAGGTGATCGTCCTTCACCTCTTGATGATCATCCTTCATCACTTTATCCGATGGCCGTCCCCGTCGTTGATCTGGTTATCTGACATTCGTCCTATGTCATGATAAACCCTGAGAGCAGCCGTACCCTGCTAGGTGATCGTCCTTCACCTCTTGATGATCGTCCTTCATCATGCTTATCCGATGGCCGTCCCCATCGTCGACCTTTTTATCCGGCATTCGTCCTATGTCGCGATACTTTTGGCAACCGTACCTTGCCTGGTGATCGTCCTTCACCTTAGATGACCGTCCCTCATCTTATCCCCAACAGAGCAGCCGTCCCCTGCTAGGTGATCGTCTTTCACCTTTGATGACCGTACCTCATCATTTATTTCATTTACCTATAATCCCCAGAGAATCTTATAGCTTTATCTGATGGCCGTCCCTATCACAATCTCTCATATCCCCAGCTTGTCGGCCGTCCCCGTCATAGCTTTATTTCCCGCATCTTCCTCAGCATGTCGGTCGTCCCCGTCATTGCTCTTTCCCCAACAGTCGTCCTCTGCTCGACAGTCGTCCTCCGTCGCCCGCACTTTATAAACATACTTTATTTTCTTTTACAATCTATATCCCTTTTCTTCTTCATTCTGTGAGTGCAAATTTTGGACTGTCTTTGGTATTCAACCACAAGTTATCTTGTTTTCCTGTTAAGCCATTGCTTACATCCTGCATAGCTAACTCATGTTTGAATAGGGGCAGCTGTAAACACCCAAAATTTGCCCTAAACTATTCACACCATGGCTTGTGATCTTTTCATATGCATAAGTTCAATCATAGCATCTCATGTTGCATTTTTGATTCACTGCATTAATTCAGAGTCATCTGCATCTAGGGTTTGTGATCTGAGCCATCCCTGAGCCATTTGAGCCACTTCAAATGTCTTAAATCACTTCAAGGGGGTCCATGTATGTTCAAGCATCATATTATATCCTCACAAGATCAAAGAAGTCAAAGAATCACAAGAACTGAGGAAGGCATGGAAGCAGAGCCTGGTTTAACTGCACAGTTGACCTAAAATTAGGGTTTTGGTTTCAGAGGCCATGACTCCAAATTTTTTGGTCATTCTTGTTTCTATTGGTCACAATATGTTATAAGGATCATGCATATCAATTTTCATGAAGAAATTCCATGGTGAAGGCATCTAATCAAGAGTTGACTTCTTGAGCAAGTCAGTGCAAAATCAGGGCATCTGAGGCCCCCCAATGACCCAACCAAAGGGTGTTCATCATCATTTTGAATGTGTATGATCTTTATTTGATCATGGGAGGTATTGGAAGTTCACAAAAAATTGAAGAATTTCAAGCCATTTGCAAAGTTGCCTTTTTGGGAAAATGACTTGTAATGGAAACTTGCCATTTTGGGAAACTTTTTCAACCCTTTCTTTTTGTTTCAAAAATGCTTCAAATGGGAAAACTTTGGTCATGAAAGTTGTAGAATGGATCATTCCCTTTTCAAAAAGTACAAGAACTCATTCTAATTCATTTTAGATCAAAAGTTATAGCTTGTAAAAGTTGGGAAAAATCACATAATTTCAAGTTTTGCACCAAAGAGGCAAAGTTGCAAAACCTCTTGCCAAGGAAAATTGTGACTTCAAATGGATTTCTAACCTTTGCACAAACATAAACCAATGCCTAAAAATCAGAATGCACCAAGAGTTTGTCCATTTTCATGACTTGTGCTTCAAGTAATCACAAAAGGGCCAAAAGTCATAAAGTTGCAAAACCTATCACAAACCCTAATCCACTTGATGCATTGCTTCTAATCCATTTCCATGGCTCTCCCTAATCTCAGCTGAGCCAAACCATGCCCCTATCACAGCCTCACACTTGCCCATACCTCAAGTACACCTAACTTGGACTTTATGCAAAAACACCCATACCAATCCCACAGTGCCACACCAACTTCTCTGACCCATCCAAATGTGATAAGTGGACCAAAAGGGACTCAACACAACACACACACAAGCCTGAAACATCCTCCAAGCCATAGCTCCAAGTTTTCACCTCTAATGCACTTTTTTTTCCGAAACTCATTACACAAGACACAAACACCAAAACAAACTTCATAGAACATCTCAGCATGTTCCACTGATCATCCCTGACCCTTCACCTTGCCCTGAAACCCCCTGAAACTGAAACACGATTCCTTCCCCTCTCTGAACAGAACCTCTTCAAACTCACAAACCAGCCACTCTAAACTCCAACCAAGCTTCAAAGCTTCATCAAGAGGACCATTGGAGCCATTTTGAGGCAAAGAAGCAGGCAGAAAGCTCCTGGATTGAAAGCTCCATTTCAGGTGAGCTCAAGAACTTTTTTTTTCCAGAAATGCATTTTTAAGTTCCTAAATGAATCTATGTGATGTGCTGATCATGCTGATATGTTTAGTTTTGCAAATGGTTAAGTATTGAGTATGTATGAAGCTTCTGAAATTTTTTTGACCTAAAAACCTTTTGATTCGATTCAGCTTTGATACGAAAAATAAATGTGTTTTGATTGATGATTCTTGTTGTATGATGCATGGGGTTGGATTCTGGGCAGAGAGATCAAGTTTTAGTGACCTAGGGAGTGAGTTAGCAATTTTCAGGGAAGGAGGTGGCCGAAGAAGATGACCGGAGGTCATTTCCGGCCACATGAATGTCATTAAGTTGTTAATTACGATTAGGGTTTGGTTTGAATGTGGACCTTTGATCTTGTGGACTTTTGTTGACTCCCGCGCGAATGAAGGGCCTGGATCTCTCATTAAAACCCTAATCTCACTTAATTAGTTTAATTAATCCAGTTTAATTTAATTGGCTCAGTTTGAATTCCAGCCACAGGATCTGGCGCGCAGTCAACCCCCCTTTCCCCAGAATCAATCCTGGCCATTCCCTTTGCATACTTCCATTTATTTGATTTTTTATTTCATTTAATTTGATTTATCTTTCACATTTTATTTAAAATAGCAAAAACCATTTAAAAATTATGAAATTTTTTGTCAAAGTTTTCATTAATTTTTAAAATCCAAAAATATTTTTATTTTTATTTTTTGCATTGAAAATTATTTTTAAATCATTTAAATGTTTATTTTTAATTAGTTAATGGAAATTAATTAATTAAAAATGAATTTAGGTATTTAAAAATCACAAAAAATTCACATTGCATTTAGAAACATTTAGAAACATTGTCCAACTCTCAAACCAAATTTCTTTTTTGTTCTTGATGCCTTTTGATCATTTTCATTGGATTTAATTTCATTTTTAGGCAATATTTTGCTTCAAACTTCAAAAATTCGTTTCTGCCTAACCATTGAGAGTTGAATTATGATTCTTCTTGCATTGCACTCTTCATAGCATGTAGTTTATAGGATAAAATTGGCTTGATTTGATCTTGCATTTTCAATTTGTTTTGCATTTTTCTTGACAAGGTACCTTAAAACCCTAGCAATCTTAGGAAATTCATAACTTTCATTAGGTTAAGAGTTGGATCCCCTCCTTTGGGCAGTGAGCTTGTATAGGTTTAGGGTATCTTTGATTGCATTTTCAAATTTTTATCATGTCATTTGCTTCTGGTTTTGGATTTTTGCTTTGCATGATGCATGTAACCCTAATTTGTGCCTTCCTTTGCATCCATTTCTCATTTGCTTGCATCCAATGACTTGTCATGACATTTTGTGCATCCACATGATTCATAATACATCTTAGGACATATTAGAATCATGTTTGATCATTTCATCTTTCATTTGCCATGTTGTATGTCCATTTCATTTCATAAACTTTTCATGTACATTCATGTTTCAATGCATGCTTCATTTGCATTCTTATGCTTGTTTGATCATGCTCATCTCTTGTCATGTGTTTGTATCATATTTTAACATCATTAACATCATACTTATGTTTCTGACTTTGGTTTGCATCATGACATTTCATCTCATTTGCATTGCATTTCATTTCTTTTGCTAACTTTTCAGGTGGTAAGTTGTTTTGAGAAGTGAATTTGCCTTCACTTATCATAATCTCTTCTCATCTCTCTTGCATCTTTGCTGCATTTTACCTTGTATATTAGAGTGAGCTTGCTCATTCATGTTCATCTCTTACTTTCTTCCTTCAAGCAACTTGTCTTCTTAAGTGAAGCAAGTTGTTTTGCTTCTCTTTGCTCCTTTCATCTGCTTCCTTCCTGGTGGTTTCCCTGAAGATCTTTCTTTCTTAGGCCTCATTAACCCTAGGATTTCCAAGCATGATAACAATTAGGGCTTGATTAGTCCCCTTTTAGTTTTAACTTTGTGTCATCTTTGAGTCTTCTCTTCTCATCTCATAATCAGGGACTAAACCCTAAAGGCTTTAAGGCTTTGTGATTAAGCTTATGCCTGCATCCTTCTATTAGGATGGAGTGTATAACTTTAATCCTAAGTGTTAAACCCTTAATGTGTTTAAAACCTTTAATCAACTCACTTAATAATCATCAAGACATCAAGCTTGTAACTTGGGCCTTGCATTAGGGTTCTAATTCTTCCTTAATTGGTTAAGAAGGACTAACCCTAGTGTTAATGGACAAGTCCCCCTCAAGTTGTCTTATAAACCATAAAAATTCACTTCTTAATCTTATCATTAACTAAAATCCACTTTAATAAAGGCTTTGTTTTGTCATGAGGTTAATCCCTAATCATGGATTAAGTTGAGGAGTCTTTCTCAGCTTAAATGTTCTCATCTATTATCCTTCTATTAGGATGGTGTAATGAGTCCATTAAATCTTTGATTATGGCTTAATCTCATTACTTAACACTAAACAAAAACCACAACAACATCTAGATAATTACAAGTAGGTTAATGATCTTAGTCCTACACCATGGTGATTAAGTGTGAGGTGCTTACTTCACACTTAAGGTATTCTCATTACCCCTAATCAGAGGGAGGATGTGATGAGTTTACTAACCCTTTGGTTTAGGCTTAAGCTCATTTCCCTATGACAAACTTCCAAAAGCAATAAAAGACTGAAAACTCAAAAACAAACAATAATCGTCTCCTCCGGGATTCTTCTCTCATCACTTTCACTCACAAACGAGAACTTGCTTCTTCCGTCTAATGCAAGACAGTTTGCACCTGAGCCAGACAGGTCATGCACTTGAGCATAGGCAAGTAAGCAGTTTATAAGTCAATTTATCTTTCAGTCTCTTTGAGTCGAACTACGGTGTTCTGACTTCCTCATTGCACGAGAGGATACGTAGGCATAACTTAACAGTTATCGAACAAAAGTCTCTGTACATTCCCCCTCTTTCCAGCATTATTCCTTAAGCCTCATAGTCTTGAGCTTTACACTCCTGTTCCAGCACTGACACTTCACATATCTCACTTCACTTTCTTTTTACACTGACACTTGCATTCTTTCCAGCTTTGATACACAAATAGCACTGACACTACCCCTTTAAAACACAAATCTTTCAAGCGTGGATCCCGTCGAGTACGACAGACAATCTGGGTGCTAATACTTTCCCAGATTGTAACCAACCCCCTTTCTCAGTCTCTTTGGTTCGCAACCGTCTTATCCATATCTTTCTAGGTTTATGCAGCATTACCTTTCCTCCGGGATAAAAATGCCTAGCTGGCAACTCTTGTCTTTCTGAGTTCACCCTTGTGTGTTCTCTTCCTCTTTCGCCGACCGTTCGCGTCTGTACCCCTCTTGGCCCGGTGTCATTTTGGTGGGAGCGACAGAACCCCAACCGAGCCGTATTATTGGGAGAGAAACTAAGGTGTTAAGGAATAAAGAGATACCACTTGTTAAAATGCAATGGGATGAGACACATTCGGGTGATGCTACATGGGAGTTGGAATCAGAGATGAATCATATCCTCACCTGTTCAGGTAATCCTTTAAATTCGTGGACGAATTTTATTTAAGGGGGGAGGATTTAATACCCTGTATTTTATTTAATGCTCTGAATAATATTAATTGGTAATAATATTATTCCGGATTACTCTAAGAAATTTTAATGGAACTAAATAGAGTAATCAGCGGGATATTATTTTATTGATTGATATTAGCTGACTCAGAGGTTTTATAAAATATCGGATTAAGAGACATTTTTGGATAATCTCTAATTTTGGACAAAATGGTAAAATATAAGTTTTTATAATTATATGTATAGAAAGAATATGAGAGAGAGATAAGGAGTTAGAAAAGAAAAGAAGAAAGAAGGAAAAGAGGAAAATAAGAGGAGAAGAGAAGAAGAAGGAGAGAAAACCCTAAAGCTTCAAAATCATCATTCTCAATCATCCGTCCGTCGAATCGACTCATTTTTTCCGTCAATCTTCATCTTTTGAGGTGGGTTCATAGTTAGATGCTTTTGTTTTAGTTTTTGATTGAGTTTTGAAACTTATGAGTTTTAGGGTTTTTGGTAGAAATCTTGAAACAAATGATTTAAATGGTTAAAAACTTGATTAAACCTAACTATGTTGCTCACATTATGCCCATGAGTATGTTTAATGTTGTTTAATATGTTGATTGGTATTTTGGATGATTTTTGGCTTGGAAAGTTAGGTTTCCCGTAAGCTGAGTTTGCTGAACTGGTATAGCTCGCTCAGCGAGCAGGAACTCGCTCAGCGAGAAAGGCAGGAGGTTCCTCGCTCAGCGAGACCTGTAGGTTTAAATTTTGGTATTTAATTCATAACTTTTGATCCAGGTATCCGTTTTTAACGTTCCACATACCGTTTTGAAGCTAAAATTATGTATTTTCTTATGATGTCGAAGAATATTATTTTTACCTGACTTTTTCCCGACTTTCCGATTTAATCGTAAAAATGCGAAATTATGGAAAGCATGAGCTTAAAGAAATGAAATGGTAAGACTTGTGAGGTACCTAGGATTCTCGTAGACTAGTAAGAACTGAGAATCGTATTTTGATCGAATCCCCCGTAAAGGCTTGAGGTGGGTATTACATTGAGTCCCACAGGAAGCGAGTGTTAGCTTGAGGTGGGTATTACATTGAGTCCCACGGGAAGCGAGTGTTAGCTTGAGGTGGGTATTACATTGAGTCCTATGGGAAGCGAGTGTTAGATTGAGGTGGGTATTACATTGAGTCCCACGGGAAGCGAATGTTAGCTTGAGGTGGGTATTACATTGAGTCCCACGGGAAGCAAGTGTTAGCTTGAGGTGGGTATTCCATTGAGTCCCACAAGAAGTATTCGAGTGGCTTGAGATGGGTATTTCATTGAGTCCCATGAGAAGTATAGTGGTTCATACTTGAGGTGAGTGTTTCACTGAGTCCCACGGGAAGTGTTGTACGAAGCGTTGTTTGAATGTTCCGTTTCAGCTTGGTTACTTTTGAGAGGAGTCTTTCGTATTCGTGGAATTATTAGGTTTGACCCTTAGAGCCGAGAGAACTCTAAGATAGGGAACTCACTGAGATGTTTTATCTCACCCCATGTTGATGTTGTTATTTCAGTACTTCAGGTTCCGTTAAGGGTAAAGATAAAGCGACTTGATTATCTTTACTAGTTGATGGCCTTGTCTTCCGGTGTGAATTTTGAGATTTTCGAATCTAGTTCTTAGACTTTTGTAGTTTGAACATCTCGTATTATTTTATAGCCTTGTTTTAGTACCTTATGTTGTAGTGGCTATACTTATACAATGTGTTGCTAAGAACTTATTTGTATTTCAGTACCAGATTTTAAATATTTTTATATGAAAAATATACTTTATGTATGTATTTTATATATGGGTATTACACTTTCCTATTCCTGGCTCTTCCCAACTTGAAAACACTCTAACCAAAACTCTTTCTCCACGTCCTTTCCATCTCATTCTTTCTAAGCTTTGTATCTCAAATAACTTCGCTCCAGCTTGAAAGGGGTATTGTTGGAAGAGTATTAGAGTGAGGGGTTTTTGTTATCGTCTCCACATGGATTATAAATATATCTCGCTGTTCAATAGTTCAAAGGTTATAAGAAAATGATTTCAAAGTTGTTTTGTTCGGTATCATATTGTTGTCACTTGTTTTGGTAGCATTGCTTGTATATAAAAGATTTTGTTTGTTTTTATAAAAGATATGCCAAGATTAAGGTTTGTTAATACTTTTCAAATGTATTCAATCAATTGAGTATATGAACGCGATTACAATTAATATAATCGTGTACCCTCTCAATACGTATCCTTTTAGTCCCTGTATCATGAGAGTTGTTGTATCGATCCGATAATCGCTCTCGCACATCAATACAATAATCCTGAAGTTCAATATAAATCAAATATTTATTCATAAGTTCGTCTCTGACACTTGATCATTAATAGATGAAATAATTAGATCAAGGTTTAGAAATCTTATTTCTAGCTCAAACCAAACCATACAATTCCAAGAAACACAAATTACTTCATCATATATTAAACATAACCTTGTTCACATACAATAGATCAAAAGAAATACATAATATAAAGATTAGCTACCTCTAATATTGACACAATAGAGAACTTAGCCAACCATTTCTATGGTAGCTTGTGTTACAAGAAAGGAAATGAGTTGTACGAGCATCAAAAGTTGAAGAATTGAGATTTGATGCGCTAAAACTTTGATCCTTGATGCTTCAAGAAAAATATCTCTTCAAACCCTAAAGATTTGATCTAGAATGAAAAATGTGTGATAAATGCAATTGTTCCCTAAAAATATCTCAAAGGAGATATTTATAGAAGTGGCAAAAATCTGCCTCTAACAAGCAGGGCGCTAAGCGTTTGCAGAACGTACTTAGCGGCATCAACTCCAAAAGTGGTTTAATGTCCTAGCACACTTAACGATCTCGCAGCGGGCTCAAAGCTCCCAGAGATCAGAAGCTACTTCCTTGAGTGCGCTAAGAGCACACTGAGAGGGCGCTTATCACTCTAGCACTTTCCAAGCTTCATACTCTTAATCTTTTCAGCTCTCCTTCTTCACCCATGGGCTTTAGGCATCTACTTAAGCACAAAAATCCTACAAAAGACAAGAAAACATCATAATACATGAAATGGAAAGCGAAAACGGTAAATTACATATTTACACTAAAAGTGACGGTTAAAAAACCGACTTAAATAGAAAATCATTGTAAAGTGCCATCAAATAATATGAAATATAACTCTAATTTGGCACTTAACAACTCTCCCCAACTTTACTATTTTTTTTGTCCTCAAACAAAAGTTTCTAACTGAGAAAGAACCCGAACTTATGTACAAGAGATCGGTAACTGAAATGAAAACATGACAACAATTGAATGGTTTAAACAAAGGAAGTACAAGCAAAGTAGTCCTTATCACGACTGTTCAGACAAAACATGAAAATGAAACTATTGCTAGGTGAAAAATATATCAAGAATTCTTAAACAATACTAATGCAACTATGAACCACACCTAACCACACAATCATCACAAGATGAAAACAATTATGAGGTTTTTTCACTCACCACACAGGTATGCAAGCATCCAGGACAAGTTATATTTTCAACAAACAAAATGCGACAATAAATATGAAAGAAACAATCTCAAGGACTTCAAAGGTTGTAATGTGGCTTGGGTTACAAGAAATGGTCATATCTCAAGTTATGGAAACAAAATTGCCTACTCCTATGAGAGCTTTGAAACTCCATATTCATACACACCACAACTTTCACCTTCTTGTTTACATTGATGCATCATTACAATCTCTTTTTTTTTCTTGGCCATTCATGACATTTTCTTTCTTTTCTCAATTTTCTTCTTCTTTTCTTTATTCCTTTTTCACTCTTCATATTTACAACCACTCTCTTTTCATTGATTCATAAATCTACCTTTTTCCTCCCCAACTATAGTTCCAACCATATATAGCTTTTCAAATGCTCTCACACATCTAAGGCAAAACACAATAAGCAACCATACAAGGTTGGACATTTTTGGATAAAATATCAAGGTCCATTTTCAAAAATATTCTTTGTGCAACACAACACAATTCATCACAAACATGGACCTTGATAGAAAGGTTCACAAGGGGGTATCAAATACTCTCTCACTCATAAGGTAAATTGATCATACAAATATTTGGTCTAGTGGTTTTTCTCAAAGTGCTCAAAAATTGCCTTAGTCATTTTCTTTCAATCATTCAAACCAACAAAAATGCAAGATTTAAACATAACATGAACGAGCTAAACACAATATCGATTTCCCGCATATATATATATATATATATATATATATATATATATATATATATATATATATATATATATATATATACAAACTAACTTTTCACAAGCCTAGAGTTTATATATATATATATATATATATATATATATATATATATATATATATATATATATAAACTAACTTTTCACAAGCCTAGAGTTTCAATGATAATGCTAAGTCTAGAAAGCGATAAAAAATGTACCTTACCGCGGTACTTCGTCTTACACACATCATTAGCACTCGAGTGTGCATGGCTTCATCAATTACGACACTCGTGGTTCCTTCACAGTTAAAACTAAGGACCAAACAATTAAAATTTCAAAATTTTATACGATACTACAAAGCGATAATATTAAAACATAATTATTATGATTAAAAGAGTGTAACACCTAAACTTGGTGTACATTATTGTTCCAAGTACCTCATCCATAAGAGGATGGCACAGAATAAACCAAACAAAATAAATACCCATCATCCAAAAGGATAGTACAAACAACAAAACACAATCCAACATAACAAAAATATAAAACAATAAAAAACAAAACATCAAAACATCCATCAAGAGATAGGATTATCCGAGTCCACTGCCCAGCTACCACTGATGGTATAAGAACTATCACCATCTCTGGTATCCACATCTATGGGCTCATTATCACTATAAATATGCACTGGGATAAGCTGAGCTCTAGAAGTAGAAAGCTGCTACACATGCACCGATGTTTGTTATAGAGGCACCTACTCCCTTCTAATAGAAAATGTTCTGTCCTCAGGCCAAGCGATAAAATCCTGGAATTCCTCATCAGTGGGGAATGGATGATGACCCTATGGTTCCCAAATATGCAAATGGAGAGAACACATGAATGAGTGCATAAAAGTATAGGCCCTCTGATGAGCTGCGTGCATGTCCCAATTATGAGACCAAAAAGCACGCTCATCAAAGGGCTGAGCATGTGGCTTTGGACCGTCATGTTGTTGTTTCTCTGTAGATGGTGGCTGGGGTGCATCAATATTAGGCATACAAAAAGTGGCTATCCAAACATCATTCACAACACCATTGATGGTCTTGTGGTTCACCTCAGGTATTGCGACTCATGTTTAAGCTCAAAGTCCCATGATCAAACCCGGGAAGACAAGGGTCAAAGGGTTCTTTGTTATATTTTTAGAAAAAGACCAAGTGGACGTCCTGGTTTAGATGTCTTCATTTCTATAGGTTTTAGAGGTTGGAAGAAAGTTAGAAATGGAAGGCATTGTGCATTTTTCAAACACATAGGGAAGGATCCTTGTTCACCACATAATAATGCTATGAAAGCTTGAAAATATCTATTAAATCAAGATGGCAATATTAGGAACCTTATTCAAGCTCAAAGTTCGATTGAAATTTTGAAAAATTGACTATGTCTCAAGACTTCAATTGACACAGTTAGTTGGTTAACTTTTAAAGCTTGTGCATTTAGAGGTCATGATGAAATTAAAGAATCATTAAACCAAGGAAATTATCTTCAATTGATAAAAATCTTGGCATGTTACAATGATGAAGTTGCAAAAGTTGTGTTGGAAAATGCTCCACCTAATAGCAAGTATACTTCACATAAAATTCAAAAAGAGATCTTGCACATTCTTTCAAGTAGGGTGAAAAAGCATATCCGTGAAGAAATTTGCGATTCCAAATTTTGTATTATTATAGATGAAGCCCGTGATGAATCTAAAAAAGAGAAAATGTCTCTTGTTTTGAGATTTGTTGATAAATATGGTTTTATACAAGAAATATTTTTTGGCCTTGCATGTGTTAATGACACTACATCTTTAACTCTTAAGCAAAAGGTATGTGATATACTTTCTCTACATAACCTTGATGTCTCTAACATTTGTGGTCAAGGGTATGACAATTCTAGTAATATGAGATGAGAATGGAATGATTTACAAGCATTATTTATGAAGGATTATCCATATCCATATTATGTTCATTGTTTCGCTCATCGATTGCAACTTTCCCTAGTTACTGCATCAAGAGAATTTAAACTAATTCATCAATTCTTTGATAAGCTAACTCATATTGAAAATGTTGTTTGTTCTTCTACAAAGCATCATGATGAGTTACAAGCTTCCCAATTAGATGAAATCGAACATTTGTTAGAGATTGATGAGATTGTAACTGGTAAAGATGAAAATCAAATTGGTACTTTGAGACGGACTGGAGATACTCGTTGGGAATCACACTTCTCTTCTATTAGTAGCTTGATAAATATGTATGAAGTAACTTGTATTGTTTCAAATTTTTTTTGCAAAGGAAGGATTGGATTATGCTTCACATGGAGATGCTGATAGTGCTTACAATTACTTGAAATCATTTGATTTTATATTCATATTGCATCTGATGAAATAAATTTTGGGTGTCACAAATATGATTTCCCAAGCCTTACAACAATAATCCCAGGATGTAGTTAATGCTATGCATTTGGTTTGTACAACAAAATCCTTATTCAAGAATTGAGAGAAGATGGTTGGGATAAATTGTTTACTTGTGTGAAGTCTTTTTATGAAAAATATGATATTGAGGTTATAGATCTTGGTGATGTTCATTCAACAAGAATATTTGGACGCTCTCGTCTTGAAGAGAACCAGGTAACCACTGAGCATTATTTTAAAGTTGAAATATTTTTCGCTACCATTGACAAACAATTACAAGATTTGGATAGCAGATTTAGTGAGCAAGCGATTGATTTATTAACTATAAGTTGTGCTTTGGCTCCCAAGGAAAATTACAAGGCTTTTAACTTTGATACTATTTGTACTCTAGTTGAAAAGTATTATTCTATGGACTTCAATGAGCATGAGAGGATTAATTTGCAATTTCAACTTCGACATTTCATTATTAACGCTCGTCAAGCATCGAGTTTGAATAATTTATCAACTATTCAAAACTTATGTTCATCTTTAGTTGCAACTGGAAAGAATGAAATTTATTATTTGATTGACAAACTACTCTGTCTTTTCACGACTATCTCTGTATCTACGACGACTAATGAAAGATCTTTCTCAGCAATGAAAATTATCAAGACAAGACTGAGAAGTAAAATGGAAGTTGATTTTATAGAAGATAGCATGATGATTAACATTGAAAGATAAATTGCTATAAATGTTAATTCTGAGACTATTATTGATGATTTCAAACTACTTAAAAAATCGTAGAGCATTATTATAAGGTATTTTTAAGTAATAATTTTTAATAATTTTATGTTCAACTTTGGGTTTATTGCATTTTAGATATTTTATATACAATATGGTATGAATATTTTATTTATAAATTATAGTTTAATTTTGTGGCCACTCCAAACATTTTAGTCTAGTTCCGCCACTGCATTCTCCGGAGCTCCCGTTGAACATGAGATTTCATAGAATTTGTTGAGATGAGAAAACGGGTCTTCATGGTCCATTCCCGTGAATGGACTTTGATACATTAAATATAGGATCCCAGTTTTCATCTCAGTGTGCCTACCATTGTTGGTGGTTCTTGTAACGCCCGTGTCGCTCCCACCAAATGACACCAGGTCAAGAGGGGTACAGACGCGAACGGTCGGCGAAGGAGAGAACACAAGGGTGAACTGAAAAGAGTCGCCAGCTAGGCATTTTTATCCCGAAGGAAAGGTAATGCTGCATAAACCTAAGAAAAGATGGATAAGACGGTTGCGAATCAGAGAAACTGAGAAAGGGGGTTGGTTACAACCTGGGAAGGTATTAGCACCCAGATTGTCCGCCGTACTCGACGGGATCCACGCTTGAAAGTTGGTGTTTAAAGGGGTAATGTCAGTGCTATTTTGTGTGCAAAAGCTGGAAAAGAATGCAAGTGTCAGTGCAAAAGAAATGTGAAATGAAGTGAAGAAATGTTAGTGTAAGAAAAGAGCATGAAGCTCAAGATTATGAGGCTTAAAGAATAATACTGGAAGAGGGGGGATATACAGAGACTTTTGTTCGATAACTGTTAAGTTATGCCTACGTATCCTCTCGTGCAATGAGGAAGTCATAACACCGTAGTTCGACTCAAAGAGACTAAAAGATAAATTGACTGATGAACTGCTTGCTTGTCTATGCTCAAGTGTATGACCTGTCTGGCTCGGGTGCAAACTGTCTTGCATTAGACGGAAGAAGCAAGTTCTCGTTTATGAGTGAAAATGATGAGAAAAGAATCCCGGGGGAGACGGTTATTGTTTGTTTTTGTGTTTTCAATCTTTTATTGCCTTTTTGAGTTTGTTATAAGTAAATGAGCTTAAGCCTAACCAAGGGTTAGTAAACTCATCACATCCTCCCTCTGATTAGGGGTAATGAGAATACCCTAAGTATGAGATAAACACCTCACACTTAACCACCTTGATGCAGGATTAAGATCATTAACCTACTTGAATTTATTTAGATGTTTTTGGAGTTTTTGTTTAGTGTTAAGTAATGAGTTTAAGCCATAATCAAGGATTTAATGGACCCATTACACTATCCTAATAAAAGGATAATAGATGGGAACATTTAAGCTGAGAAAGGCTCCTCAACTTAATCCATGATTAGGGATTAATATCATGACAAAACAAAACCTTTATTAAAGTGGATTTTAGTTAATGATAAGATTAAGAAATGGATTTTATGGTTTGTAAGACAACTTGGGGGGGACTTGTCCATTAACACTAGGGTTAGTCCTTCTTAACCAATTAAGGAAGAATTAGAACCCTAATGCAAGGCCTAAGTTACAAGCTTGATGTCTTAGTGATTTATTAGATGGATTGTTTAAAGGATTTAAACACATTAAGGGTTTAACACTTAGGATTAAAGTTATACACTCCATCCTAATAGAAGGATGCAGGCATAAGCTTAATCAAAAAGCCTTAAAACCTTTAAGGTTTAGTCCTTGGTTGAGAGATGAGAAGAGAAGACAGAAAGATGACACAAAGGTAAAACTAATGGGGGGACTAATCAAACCCTAATTGTGATCATGCTTTGGTATTCCTAGGGTTTATGAGGCTTGCAAGGAGATCTTCAAGGGAAAGCCACCTAGGGAGAAGCAGATGAAAGGAGGAGAAGCAAGAGAAGCAAGACAACTTACTTCACTTAAGAAGATAAGTTGCTTGAAGAAAGAAGGTGAGGAGGGAACATGAATGAGAAAGCTCACTCTAATTCACAAGTAAAATGCAGCAATGAATGCATAAGAGGGATGGGAAGAGATTATGAGAAGTGAAGGCAAATTCACTTCTCATACACTTACCACCTGAAAAGTTAGCAAAGGAAATGAAATGAAAATGAAAATGAAATGAATGCAAGGATGCAAACCAAAATTAGAAGCATTTTCATGATGTAAATGATGCTATTGGATGATGCAAAAGCATACCAAGAGATGTGGGTGATCATACAAAGGATGGGAATGCAAATGAGACAAGTAAGAATCATGAAAGTTCATGAATGCACATGACATAAAATGAAAACAAAAGCATGGCAAATTGTAATACCTCAAAATTTGCCCTCATTCTTTTTACCACTAATTGGCTTTTTCTTCGCATTCATCTGCATTTCCCATTAGGTTGTAACACTCGCAATCATGCATCATAGGTTTCCTGAGGTAGGGAAACGAGCATATTCGTATTCTGAAGATCATCGAGTATCAAGGCCAGGTTTTCAAATTTTCTCAAGGGGAGGAATGTCAGGTTTTCTCACTTCAATGGGGTCAAGCTGAGCAAAAGTCCTTTAACAAAGGTTAATGGCGTTATGGTTTCTCCTCAAGGCTACATTGAGCTTTCTTCTCTTTTATAAGGTCGTTTTTATCAGGAGGCATCTCAAAAGGGATTTAGGGTTTTATTCGTGGTCGGTTTATGGATAATTCATTAAAGGTTTCATTGTGGTTAGGGAATTACGTTTCTCTCAGCTTATGATTGTTTGTCACTTATGGTGCGGGTTAATCGACCTTTGTTGACTAAAGTTAGAAGGCTCATGAAGAGTGCAAGTTTGATTTGGTTTGGAAACGAGATGTGGATCAAGTCTGTTAAGACATTGATTCTCTAGAATTTGTATTTCATTATCCATGGTTGTCAATCCATTAACCGTTTACTATGGTTCGAACGTAACTTCATTTCGTCTTATCCATTTTTGTTAACCCACTAATCCAAACATGTATTCACCTTTTAATCCTTCTCACAAATAAAATATCAATCATGCATTTTTGTCTATCCCAAAGATTATAAGCCCATTACCACATTACCACAATTAAATAACTATTTTTTCCCACAAGTCCAATTTTCACAATCAATTCTTATTCATTTAGGAGAAAAATATTCAGTGGAAAATATTCATTTAGGAGTTAATTTTCACTAAAAAAAAAGCTCATAAAAAACTCATAAACAAGATAATTGATGACTGAAAAATCAGGATACAAATTCGGTTACAAAGGCTTAACAAAACCGAACTGCAAAAGGGGACAAAAGGACAATTCAGTGTGGAGAAAAAATCGGTGAATTCCCAAACAGAAACTGAAGGAGAAAAAAACTCAGTTACACAGCAGAAGAAGAATTCAGTTACATACCAGAATATAAACTCAGTTACATCTCAAAAAAAAAATCAGTTATCATAACAGAAACAGTTAAGGAAAATTCAGCTGATATACATAACCGAAAACAGTGAACATTTCGAAAAAAAAGAAAAAAAGCCTCTTCACAAAAACAGAGCCCAATCTTCAAACTCAAAAAAAACTCTCCATTTCTCGATCCTGGTGGTTCTCTTTCAATCCCCTCCAATCTCCATGATTCAAAAAACCTGCAAACAATCTTCTACAAATCGAAACTTCAATCTTCAACAGAAAACCCTCAACAATCTTGAATCAATTCAAACTCCACAATCTCGATTCATCTTCAAACTTCATGTCATCTTCATTGTTCATCAACCAGCAAGAACAAGATCAAGATCCATCAATAACCCGCGTTGCAGAATCAATACCCTCATCGATTTTCACCAACAATCTTCAAATAACCTATCAGCAATCTTAACCTCCATTTTCAGAACCTCCATCACTCTGCATCATTCATCAATCCTCAATAAACCTGCAAATCAATCACAGAACCACAACGAGAACCAATCACTCCTCATCGACTCCAATCGCAATCTTCATGCCTCTAAATCTTCATCAATCTTGAACCTGTAAATTTCGTAACAACACCGCTCAAGATCGCAAGTGTTCAACAAGCTCAAATCAGCAGAAGTAGAAGAGTAATTACAAGAAAGATTCGGAAATTCGAACAAAGGAAAAGCGATTGTTACCTGAGATTTTAATCCGTCGGCGAAGAACCACCGAGGTGTCTCCAATAGGTTTGGTGCCCTTTCAATCTTTTCACGGCCATCGCAGCTATGATTATCCTCCGGTTGTAAATCTTTGAGTTTGAAGAGTTCTCGATGATTTTGTTTTCGGCTTAGGATTTAGGGGTCAATTTAGATTAGGTTCAGATTGAAGGAGAGGAAGATTCAGAAATGAAATGGAGGAGGCCGTCGCGTCAAAGCTGAGCGGACGAGGGCAAGAGGGGCGAAGGCTATGTTGTTTTATCGGGACGGCGACGAAGAAAAGAAGCCAAGGCGTATGAGATTTTGAAGGCGGTGATGACAACATCGTTGTGTTTCATAGTGCGGTGGTGCGTCGTTCCGATGAGAGTGGTAAGGCATATCGAAGGAGAAATGTGATGGTTGACGTTTGGAGATGAGGTTTGAGATGAAGATGATGAAGCCGCGACGGTGGAGGAACGCTTGCAATGTGAGGTAGTGTTGGAATTTGCGACTTGCTGCGAACAAGAAGAACCACGGCGCCGCGAAGAAGAATGAGGGTTTTCACGGATGAGGTGTTGATGTCGTTGCTATTCCCATAACTTATCATCCATAGCTATTAGGTTAGAATTAGCAGCAATTGGACTGGGCTTCATGGATCCGTTTTTCACACCTCAAAATTGCTACAACATCCCTTACACTATTGAAAATGGGCTGAAGTCCATGAAGACTTCTTTTTGCACCTACAAATTCTCTACACACACCCTCCATGCGAAAGATTTCATCTGATTGGGCCATGAAAGCTATATCTGCACATGCTATTTTCAGACTCATACCCCCTGCAATGGCATTAGAAATTGGGCCTGTGGGCCATTCAGTTCTCACTTTCCCCACTCGTTTTCTTCAGCCCCTCCCCCTTGTTTTCTTTATTTATTTTAGAAATTAGTAGTTAATTTTTCTTGTAAATTTGGTAATTAATTTTCTTATCAACTAATATTTGTGGATTAACATTTTGATCCATTGGGCAATGTTTAATTAGAATTTTTGTTGATAATTTTAATTATGGTTTAGTACTAATTTTGGATTAACTAGTGTTTATGAGTTTTTTCGATCAATTTGTGTCGATTTCGATTATGAAAAGGCTTCACAAAGAATTATGGAAGATGAGCATTTATTTTGCTCATAGGAGACTACAAGACCTTGCTTGGGGATTTTTTCGGATTTCTTTTATGTGAAGAGTCGTCACTTCGATCAAGTAAGTGATTTCGAGTTTTTTCGGCCTTTAAGCATCATTTTAGTCGTATGCGGCTTAGGATCATATAATTTAAGGTGCATACTGAGCCCACCCACCTGAGGCATTGGATATATATGTGATTTTTGTTGGTTTGTGTCGATTTCGGAGCTTAGGGATTAGGTTACGAACCACTAGGATCGCTTCCTTTCACTTCCCCTTAAAATCCACTTTTTTGCCCGTTTCGTCGCAATTATTAAAAATAGTTTTAGGTGAGATAAGATTCTGGAAAAAATTCATGAGTGATCCTCATCCTCTTAATTAATTTTTCATATTTTTTTTTTCCAGATTTGGGTGGTTTCAATATTTTATTTGGATTTTAGATCCCAAGCTGTCCCAAAAAGGAATGTTTTGGCATAAGGGACCAAAATCGATTTTTCCCCATAGGTGTGAAACCTATTTTTTGTATATGATTAATCACTGTAATTTTTGACATTTTGAAGCTCATTAGGCATTTTTTTCATAATTTTAGATGCCTTTTTTTGATCCACTTTGTGGAGTTGTTTTTCGATGATCGTGCTTTATTACCTTGCTAATCAAGTAATTGTTTTGGCACTTTGGTGCATAATTTTATGAAATCCTTTTAGACCATGTGAGATAATCACTATATCATTACAGGGATTTAATTTAATAATTTTTAAAGGCTTTTTGCTATTTTTCCATGGCACCTAGATCTTAGGTTCATTCATGTGTTTATGTGTCGCATAACCTAAATGTTAAGGAGGCATTCATGCCATTTGCTTGGGATGCTTTTTGGTAACTCTTAGGAGTTAATTATAGGTCACTTTTAGGTCCTTAATTCCAGTTATAGGCCACTTTTTGAACCATACTCATTTGGTTTGTTTTAGTGTTTCAAAGTGCATACTTATGTGAACTAGTTTAACTTAAGCGGGTTGCTAATCTCTTCTCATGTTTAACTTGAATTATGTGGAAATAATCAATGCCTATTCATGCATTCTAATTTCATATCATAACTTGTATGCTACTGACCCATAATCATTTCATTCATATTCACATGCCATTCTTCCTTAGTTTGCATCATGTGCGATCTTAGGCGAAGTTTGTTCGTTTCTTCTCATATCTTCTTCTCATTGCTCCATATGCCTAATCCATTGCATCCATGATTGTATATTCATTCATCCATCTTCATAAGAATTCACTACTGACTTTTATGTTCATTTCATGTACTAATTCATGCTTGTAAGCCATACGCATTCATACTTCATCCATAAACCCTAATTTGCATTTATGTGAACTTAGGTGAACTTTTTGTACATAGTTTGACATAGTTTGATCTTGTGGGGTATCCTAGCATACTTAGGGACCTATAGCATGTAGCTACTGACTTTATAAGTCATGTAACCTTTAGGTACCTTCACCTTTAGACTTAGGTCTTATTTTGAACCCTAGTTCCATTCTAGGACGTTTATGGTACTTAATCGCTTTCATGCTTTGATTTTACTTTCAATATGCATTGTCATGTTAACTTTTGTTTTGTAGGGGGGAATATTGAGGTAAGCATTACTTCATTCCCATCTCTTATGCATTTTAATTGTGTTTGCCTTAGCACTTTGTGCTTTGCTTTTAGGTTTTCCCTTTCCTTAGAGATAACTTAACTTCCTTAGGAAGTAAGTTAGTTTCTAGTTCTTTTTTCTTCTTTTCCTTTTCTTTCTTAGGATTAGAATACCTCATTAACCATAGGACCTCTCTTGTACATAACAACTAACTTAGGGTTGTGTCTTAGTCCCTTTAGTTTGTCCTTTTTTCAACTTGAGTCTCACTTCTCATCTTAAAAGAAAATCAAAAACACTTAATAAAGGAAAAGGTGTACAATGCGCCACGAGCCTTAAGCTATACGGGAAATGACTAGTGGAGGTCTCCTTCACTCTTCTAGGATGCTTTACAAACGTTCCATTTGGGGCGATCTTGGAAAGTATTCGCTCCTGTGTCATAGTCTTTAGTGTTGTACATTCAATAAACAAACTTCAAAACACTTCTTTTAAAAGATAAAAAACAAGTAACAAGCGACTATCCTGCGGGAACTTCTTTTCTCATCTCATTCACTCACAACGTGAACTCGCGACGACTTGTCTTTCATGCAAGACGGTAAACGCACTCGTACCAGACGAGCCTGCAACACCTGAGCATAGACATACGCAGTTCTAGCATAAAAAAAACAAACAAATAGTTCCCGCCTAGGTTAGGCGAACTACGTCGACTCTGATCCTCATTATCCCGATGAGGTACGTAGGCAGCGGGGTAGGGCCCGTTCGAGCACATTCTTTATTTTACCTACATTTTCCCCTTTCTTTCCATTCTCTCTTCTTATTCTTTCCTCATTTCCATTCCAGTTAGCGGTTTTATTCAGCAGCATATTATTTCTCACCCTTTGAAACAAACAAGCAAGCGTGGATCCCGTCGGGTACGACGGACGGTCTGGGGTGCTAATACCTTCCCAGGTTGTAACCGACTCCCGAATTCAGATCTTTGGTTCGCAGGACCTTGTCCTTTCCTTCTTCCTCAGGTTTGTGCAACATTACCTTTCCCATTCATTCGGGATAAAAATGTCTGGCTGACGACTCTAACCTTTCCGCGCCACTTTCGCGTTTGTACTAGGATGAAAATCCCGGGAGCGACACAAATGGATGAGGAAATGATCAAGCATGAGTCTAATGTGTCCTAACATGTCTTATAAGTCATGTGGGTGCACAAAATGTCAAGGAAAGTTCAAGTATACAAGCTTATGAAGGATGAATGCAAATGAAGACAAAGATTAGGGTTTATGTACAAGATGCAATGCAAAATTCAAAATCAGAAGCAACACATGAGATAAAAAATTGAAAATGGGATCAAAGGTACCTTAAACCTATACAAGTTCATTGCCCAAAGGGGAAGGTCAGAAGTTAAACCCTAAAGGACTTATGATTTTCCTAAGTTTCTAGGGTTTTAAGGATGATCCTAAAGGGAAAATGCCAAACAAATGTAAAATGAAAGATAAAAATGAAACAAAAATGTTTTTAGATGCTTGAAAGTATGCATAACACAATGCAAAAAGAATCATTCACAAACTCAACTTGGATCAAATGTTATGAATTTTTGAAGTTAGGGTTAAAAATATTCAAATTAAAGAACCCTAATTCAAATGAAATTTGGCAAAATATGATCAAAACCAAAAAGAAATTTGTCTTGTGAGTTTGTAAATGTTTGAAAATGCTCTCTGAATTTTTTTTGGGATTTTTAAATACCTAAATGTATTTTTAATTAATTAATTTCCATTAACTAATTAAAAATAAACATTTAAATGATTTAAAAATAATTTTTAATGCAAAAAAATAAAATAAAAATTATTTTCAGAATGAGAAAAATATTTAAAGTCATGATGCAAAAAATAAATATTTTTGAAAGAGTTTTGCTATTTTAAATAAAATGGACAAAGAAATGCAAAATAAAATGAAATAAAATCAATTTAAATGGAAAAGTAAACAGATCCTGAGGCCAGGATTCAAACATGGGTGGAGGGAATTGAGCCGTGCGCAAATGGAAGACTGAGATTGAATCTGATAATTTGAATTTAATAAAACCTAATTAAGCTAATTAATGACTGATTAGGGTTTTAATGTGAAATATGGGACGTCCAAAATGCGCGCGAAGCTGGATCCAAGGGCCTACGTTCAAACTGGCCTAAAACCCTAATTAACCCTAATCGCTTTCTGACGACCGGAACAGTGGTTCCGGTCGTCTTCTCCGACGAGTCAAAACTTCTATCTTCTTCCCTAGGCCATTTCAAATGCTCTAACTCTCCAGATTTACTCCTCTACCCACCCACAAACATGAATCAATCACAAAAACACATTTTCATTGCATCAATAACAAGATTCGAGCAAAAACAAGAAAACTTCAAAAATTTCAGAACATGCATACACACTCATCTCTCCACCATTTTCAGTGATTCAAAGCTTAGCATGATCAGGACAACACACTCTATCATTCTATAACAAGAAATCACATTTCTGGAAAATTTGTTCTTGAGGTTACCTGCACTGGAGCTTTCACCTTTGGAGCTTTCTGACCAGTTATTTGCTTCAAATCACCTCTATTGATCTTCCTGAAGAGTTTGCAATGCTTGGTTGGAGTTTATATGGCCTCTATGTGAAGTTTGCTGAAGCTCAGGTGTAACACGGTGGGAGAACTGACTTTAGTTATGTTGCGGATATCAACAGTCGCCACCGACTTTTATTTTATCCAAAGGAAAGGCATAAAAGAACAGGAAAGACCTTTTAAAAGATTTTTGGGTCCGGGGGGTAGGTTATGTAAAGGGAAGGTGTTAGCACCCTTTACATCCATGGTTATCCATGGGCTCTTAGTTACTTAGCTCACTTTAAACTGTTTTTAAAATGTGAAGTGTGTGAATAGAAATTTTCTTAAGTGTTTTATAATGATCCATGTACGGATGTATATAAAACCTTTGTTTTGAAAATTGTTTGAAATGTATGAAGTGTTTGAAATGTTTTGAAGAGTGAGCAAGTATCTAAGAGGAACCTACCCTAATGATTAAATCTTTTCTGTTCTTGAATCCTTTAAATGGTAAGACTATCCCTATTATTAAGGAATAGGTAGTCATTACCTTGGATGTGTGGGAAAAATGAAGGGACATCTGTTATTTAGGCAACTGTGGGGTGTATAAGCAATTCGAAGGGACTTATCATCTTTATTCGAAAGGGACAAGATCATTACGAAGGCAACATTCGAAGGGACTTGATCTTTTTATCTGTTAAAGGACTAGATGATGTAAGATTAGGGACTTTGCTTTATACACCCCACTCGACCTTTTGTAATAGGCAACATGAGAGGTATCCTTAAGGAAGTGAGATGGCGATCAAAGATCGACTTACGTGTGTGAGTGTACAACTTTAAATATTTGTCTTTTAAATTAGTGATCTAAATTAATTTTAAATACAAACATGTTTCACTCCCTATTTTACTAACCATAGCATAAAATAAATATTAAATACTACTATTACAATATTACATAAAGGAGGCAATTACAAAATAATAATAATTAAAACAAAGCAAAATAAATAATAATAAATAATTTGGGGTTAGTATCAATAATAATAATAAATAACAATATAAATGGGGTTAGTAATAATAAAATAAATATCATATGAAAATAAACATAATTAATAATATAAACAAAAATATTAGCATAATAATTAAAAAATCAATTTTTTATATGAACAATTATTTTTTAAGATTAAGAAGAAAATATAAATAATTATATACTAATTATTATAAAGTTTTAAATTATATATAAGTTATAGAAATTAGGTTAATTATAAGCATATTATGAAAATAAATTATATTTACAAAATTGAATTAGCAAACTTTAATTATTTTTAAGCATACACTAAAAAAATTATTTACATATAAGATTTAAATAATAATTACAAACCAATTATGAAATATATACATATAATTAAAGTTTATTAAAAGTTACAATTAATAAATTAATTAATATTTATAATTAGGGTTAATTTTATATTTAAGAAAAATCAGGATGAGGGTTTTAGAAATTTCAGAAAATATAATTAGGATATAATTTACATTATTAATTTAATTATTTACCAAAACTAATAAATATATAATAATCATATATGCATATTTTAATTAAAATAAAAAACTAGGATTAAGCTTTTAGAAAATAAACTAATGGTTTTTAAAATATGAAATTAAATATATTTACATATTATTTTCCTATAATCATTTAAATATATATATTAAACATGATTATAATTAATTAACAATAAAATAATTAAACAAAATAATTAAACAAAACAAAAAAATAAAACTTACCTGGGGCAGGGATTGAACCCACGCCCTAGACTTCATGACCCTTGGACCAGCAAGCCATCCACCAGGCTGTGCGTGCGTTGGTGATAGTGATCCAGGTGGTAATCCTTTTGTTCTTTAACCTGCGAAAATATTGAAAACAAAAACAAAACCAAAAATGGTCTGGGGAGGTTTTGATCCCAGGACCATTCACTTATCAACCAGACATACAAACAAACTGAGCCAAGCGCTTTAGCTGTCATATACATGAAACGCGTTCGTTTTAAGCTTTCCTGAAATTTCAAACATTTCCTGCGCGCCAAACTTCATCTTCCCCGTTTGAATTTCCTGCGAATTCTTCTTCAAAACTTCCTGCGAATTTTCCTGCATGTTCTTGAACCAGAAAAACCTACGTTTTTTAATCATCAATCAAACCACAACATTAATGTAAATTAACAACCCAGATCAATCGCATGAAGTTTATATGTCACGGCCATGTTCTTAGAATCCATTTAAACACCCTAAATACCAAGATCCCAAATTCGAATCTCAAACCCTAACAATGGCAAGTCTTCGATTCTGTGTCAAAACTCAAATTAAAGTATACAGAAATAATCATTAGTTCAATACAAGCATGAAACAACAAACAAATGCCATTTATATTACTCAAAGATGTGAAAACGAAAAATTCATAAAAGCTCAAAAACTTTGATTCGGTTTGGTCAATTCTTGGAGTTTGAGATGCTTATGGCTATTGATATATGATCATTGATGTCCAAGGATCCTTCATATGTCTTTAAAATACCTTTAAACGCCTTCTATGGATGAATCCGAATTTGAGTTTTTTGGAACAATTTTGTGAAGTTTGAACAAAGTCTTGGAGGTTGTGAATTCGTCCCCTATGCTTGTATTCTCTTTGTGTATATATAATGAATCAAATTAGGTCAAAATACTTGTGGGTTATATGGGCTTTTTGAGTACCTTGATGATGAAGAAATCTCCTTCCAAATATTGAAAAATATTTTATCTAACATTGCCAAAACAAGCTAGCACGAAATTGGATTGTATCAATCATCTTTGAATGGTTATTAAAACTTTCTAGAAGAAGAATCACATTCAAATATTGAGTTTTCATATTTTATTTAGATTTAACTTGATTTTTAATGGATAAAATCAAAATAAATAATAAATAAATAATAAAAAATCAGAACTTTGTTGCTTTGGGTCGTGCTTGAGGTACTTGTATGGATTGGATCATCACATGGCAAGCCCATTTGGAAAAATTTGGTTTTAAACCCCCATTTGCTTCATAAACTTCCCTAAAATTTCCCAACTTTGCAAGGGCACAAATTCTTCAATTTTAATGCTATGAGGGTGTTCTTGGACATTTTGGAAAGCTTGAAGAGTCCTCTAACCAACCCCATTGGTTTCATGTCCATATCATTTACCATTCTCAAGTTATGCCCTTTTGAAGTTGTTGACTTTTTGTTGACTTTTAAAAGGACCTATAATATGTTAGCTCCTACCTTCCAAATGAAGCATTTTTGGGCTTGGATTGTGAGACACAAAGTTGTAGAGAATTAAATTTTCTTCAAAATGAGCTTTGGATGGGAAAAATGTAATGAAGCATGTGAAATTTATGGCTGGTCAAAGTTCAGTTGACTTTTCCTGAGAAAACCCTAATTTAGAAACCTTTGATTCTTGATGATCTGAAATCTCCTTGATGAATCATGATCAAACCTTGATAAAATGATGAATTTTACTTCATATACTTGATGTTGGCAAAAAATCATGAAGTTTGACTTTGGTTTGACCACAGTTGACCTCAGTTTCACTTTTTAACTACTTTGACTGATTTTGACTTATCTGATCATCTGACTGAGCAAACCTTTGAGAAAAGTCTTGAAACTTGTCATGGGGATTATTAGACACATATAAGATATTATGAAGCTCATTTGAAGTCTTGGAAATCCATTTAGCCTGATTAAAGTCAAAACCCTAGTTTTGGATGCACTGCTTAGGAGGTGCATTGTCTGAGGGAATTGTCAAATCTTTTGACCAATGATGAACTTTGTGAACCTTGTGAACCTCATAAGATGTCTTGTGAATCTTGTGAACCTCATGAAAGGTCTTGTGAACCTTGTGAACCTCATGGGAGGTCTTGTGAACCTCATGGGAGGTCTTGTGAACCTTGTGAACCTCATAAGGTGTCTTGTGAATCTTGTGAACCTTGTGAACCTCTTAGCACACAAAGTCTTGTATTGTGAGGGAAAATTTTGGGGTGCAACATCAGGTCAATGGGGGAAGAAAATATTGTTTTTGATATGGGGAGTTTCAGGGCAAAGTGATGGTTGGAAAATGATCAGAGGGTCATGGTGAGTTGTTCTATGGAATTTGTTTTGATGTTTGTGGCTTGTGTGATCAGTTTCGAAGAAAAATGCAAAGAGGGGAGTTTTGATGAATGCTGAGTTGTGGGAGGATTCAACTTATGTTGTTGTGTGTGTTGAGTTGCTTTTGGTCCATGTATCAATCCTTGATAGGTCAGAGAGTTGTTGTGGAGCAGTTTGATTGGTATGGTTTATTTTGCAAAAAGTCAAGAAAGTTGTCCTTGGAGGTATGGGCTCATGGCAGGCCAAGGACAAGGGCATGTCCTGCGCATCTGGCTTTAGGGAGGTCCATGGAATTCAGATTTTGTAGCTAGCACAAGTGGATGTCAAGATTTGGGGCATTTTGCAATTTGTGAAGGTTTTGGCCCCTTTTGAAATACTTGATGATCAAGGCATGAAACTTGAGAATTCTTTGGGCAATTATGAATTATAGGTCATGTATGATGTTTGTGTAATGGTTAGAAGTCACTTTGAGGTCACATTTTGCCTTGGTATGAGTTTTTGCAAGTTTCCCTCTTTGGTACATAAGTGAAATTTTAGTGATTTTTCCCAACTTTGCAAAGCCATAACTTGAGTTCTATGATGAATTAGATCAAGTTCTTATACTTTTTGAAAAGGGAATGATCCAATCTACAACTTTCATGACCAAGAATTTTCCATTTGAAGCATTTTTGAATCAAAAAGAGGGAGTTGAAAAACTTTCCCAAAATGGCAAGTTTGCATTACAAGTCACTTTCCCAAAATGGCAACTTTGCAAATGGCTTGAAATTATTCAATTTTGTGAACTTCTAACTTCTTATAAGATCAAATAAAGATCATATACACCCAAAATGATGGAGAAGACCCTTTGGTTGGATGATTGAGGGCCCCGAATGCCCTGATTTTGCACTGACTTGCTCAAGAAGTCATCTATTGATCAGATGCCTTCCCCATTGAATTTCTTCATGAAAATTGGTATGCATGATCCTTATAAGATATAAAGACCAATAGAAACAAGAATGACCAAAAAATTTGGAGTTATGGCCTTTGAAACCAAAACCCTAATTTCAGGTCATCTGTGTAGTTAAGCTTGGCTTTGCTTCCATGCCTTTCTCAGTTCTTGTGATTCTTTGACTTCCTTGATCTAGGGAGGATACAATATGATGCTTGAACATACATGGACCCTCTTGAGATGATTGAAGACCTTTGGGGTGGCTCAGATGACCCTTGGTTTTCTCAGATCACAAACCCTAGATGCAAATGACTTAAAACCAATGCAGTGAAGCAAAAATGCAACATGAGATGATATGATTGAACTTATGCAAATGAAAAGATCATAAGACATGGTGTGAACTTTGTGAGGGAAAATTTGGGGTGTTTACAGCTGCCCCTATTCAAACATGAGTTAGCTATGTAGGATGTAAGCAACGGTTTGACAAACAAGATAACTTGTGGTTGAATACCAAAGACAGTCCAAAATTTGCACTCACTGGTTGTGAAGAAGAAAAGGGATATAGATTGTAAAAGAAAATAAAGTATGATTATAAAGTGCGGGCGACGGAGGACGACCGTCGAGCAAAGGAAGACTGCTGGGGATAAAGCAATGACGGGGACGGCCGACATGCTGGGGTGATGGAAGCATCATGATGGGGACGACCATCAGGTTTATAAAGTAATGGGTAAACAACGATGGGGACGGCCATCGGGTTAATGGAATCAAAGGTGAAGGACGATCACCTAGCAGGGGACGGCTGCTCTGTTGGGGATAAGATGAGGGACGGTCATTTATTGGTGAAGGACGATCACCTGGCAAGGTACGGTTGCCAACAGTATCACGACATAGGACGAATGCCGGATAGAAAAGGTCTACGATGGGGATGACCATCGGATAAGCATGATGAAGGACGATCATCAAGAGGTGAAGGACGATCACCTAGCAGGGTACGGCTGCTCTCGGGTTTTATCATGACATATGACGAATGTCAGATAACAAGTTCAACGACGGGGACAACCATCAGATAAAATGATGAAGGACGATCATCAAGAGGGTGAAGGACGATCACCTAGCAGGGTACGGCTGCTAAAATATCACGATATAGGACACATGTCGGATAGGAAAGGGTTCCAAAAATGGAGACTCCGCTGGGGATGATGAAGGACGATCATCAAAAGGTGAAGGACGATCACCTGACAGGGTACGGCTGTCGGAAGCATCATGACATAGGACGAATGTCAGATAGAAAGGAAATAATTTATTGGGATTTGCTGGGGACTCTTCTGGGGAATGGTAGACACAGACGGGTGTCTAAATTCAAGAAAAGGTATAAGTTTTTGACATTGTGTATTGATTAAAGATGCGGACGAGCATCCTTAAGACTATGATACAGACGAGTATCGGTAGAAACAAACGCTAACGCATGTTCAGAGATGATGGTACGGACGAGTACCAACTGGTTAACAAAGAACACGGACGAGTGTCGAATCTGAGGAAGATAAATGGTGTATACAAGATACGGACGAGTATCTGTATGAGTAAAAAGTAAGCGTGAGTGAGACACATACGAGTGTCCAACTTGCTGGGGAGAGCATGATACAGATGAGTATCATAAAAGGAAGTGTATATGTTATGAACTTATAATTGTAAAAGATATCCTGACGATCTGTGGGGGGTAAGATGACACGGACGGGTGTCGAAAGAAGTGTATATAAATATATCTGTTCGTGGTCTATATCTGCAGGGGAATGATGTGACACGGACGAGTGTCGAAAAAAGTATATATGTGTATTAGTGAGTGCAAAGGGGATGCTTTGGCTTTCCGCTGTGACCATGGGTCTTTGTATATATATATATTGCTGATGGAATGTTGATATATACAGGTATTTGATTCAAAACCTGGCCTATGATTATGCAATATGTTTGACTTTTGCCGTAATGCTCCGTATTAGATGGAATGCTACGCTCTGGGGGGAAAATATGATGTGAATGCTATGATTATGCAAAGATACCGATCCGGGATTTGGATCCCGTTGCTGTGAAGATTTCCAATTGATCTGCTTGCAGTGGTATCCCAGCCGGGCATGAGATCATTGGTAGATCTGATATATGATTCTGCTTGGGGAAGTAAGTCACTGATAGACCTATCTTGGTAATGAGGATCCCAACTGGGGTCTGTGGAAGCTTCCGTCACTTTGTTGTGAGATCTTCAGACATTGTTCTTCTGGATAAAGGCTGGAGCTCGGCGGGGAGATGGTTCCCTGTCTTTGCACTTGGCTAGGGAGGAATGATCATTGAACGATCTTCCTAGAGATTTATGTGGGGATCCTGCTGAGGATGATGAACTTAGCTGGGAAAACGAGCCCCCTCCTGATGTTGTCCTGGAGAAAGTGCTGAGGAAGTAATGATTTGGCATCCTGCTGGGGAGAAGCTTTCATGCTCCGCATTGCACTTTGAATACCTGCAATCCTGTTATGACAAAGAAACGTACAAGTGTCCTGAGGTGTCCCTTACTGGATTCCATCATAGGAGTTTAGACACTCCTAGGAGTAAGAAATATATTTCCTGCAAGCATGTAATTTTAGAAAAGACGCATCTGTATTTATGCAACCATTATATTAAGGACATCAGACATTTTTGCAAATAAAAATGAAATGTACAAGACGAAATGTGACTGAAAATCTGATTTTATTAATTTGGGTGCCCTGAATTGGAAAATACAGTCAAAGAAACAGATCCCCTGAAATGAGGAGATTGTTACAAATTGAAAAAGTAAAAGTGCTGGCAATGTTGACGACGTTCCGGTGAGCTTCCTTTGCTATGACCTGTATGACCTTGACGTTCTTCTCATCTTGCTTTCTAAAGAAGGTCTATTCTGACCGACGCTTTAACCTTTCGAAGCTTGCCATGTTGTAAGTGATACAGACGAATTCAGAATGCAGTTGTTCTCTTACTCCCTTATTTTGCGTGGATCACCCTTTCGGGTTTTCAATCCACCGGGATACCCATTTTTTCCTGAGTTGTCCAATGCGGCTTTTCAACTCAGCGGGTGTACATTTTTTTCATTTCCCCTTATTTTTTCCCGAGTCTTTTATTCTGTTTTTGACTCGCCGGGATGCCCTATTTTTGCCTGGACTCACATTCTGTTTTTATGTCCAGCGGGTCATTTTATGCGAAGTATTTTTTAACTGCATCTGAATTCACCGAGGACAGGAAGTCTTCACCATTCATAGTGCTGAGCATCAGTGGTCCACCAGAGAAAACCTTCTTCACTATGAACGGACCATCGTAATTCGGAGTCCACTTGCCCCTGTGGTCTGTATGAGGAGGGAGGAGTCTTTTCAGCACAAGATCTCCCACTTGGTATTCCCGAAGTCTGACTTTTTGATCGAAGGCCTTCTTCATTCTCTTCTGATACAGCTGCCCATGACAGATTGCAGCTAACCTCTTCTCTTCGATCAGACTCAGTTGTTCGTATCGGGATCGGACCCATTCTGCTTCATTCAATTTGACATCCATCAATACCCGCAAAGAGGGCAGTTTAACTTCAATAGGTAGGACTGCCTCCATGCCATACACAAGTTGATACAGTGTTGCCCCAGTGGATGTTCTGATTGAGGTACGGTACCCATGCAAGGCAAATGGTAGCATTTCATGCCAGTCTTTGTAGGTAACCACCATTTTCTACACAATCTTCTTGATATTCTTGTTAGCTGCCTCTACAGCGCCATTCATCTTTGGCCTGTAAGAAGAAGAGTTGTGATGTTGAATTTTGAAGTCCCGACACAGTTCTGCCATCATTTTATTGTTCAAATTGGAACCATTATCAGTAATGATTCGCTCGGGCACTCCATACCGACATATGATGTCTCTCTTTAGGAATCGGGCTACCACTTGCCTGGTGACGTTCGCATATGAAGCTACTTCAACCCACTTGGTAAAATAGTCAATAGCTACCAGGATGAATCTGTGGCCATTTGAAGCAGTCGGTTCAATCTTGCCAATCATATCTATGCCCCACATGGCAAAGGGCCAAGGTGAAGACATTACATTCAGAGGATTCGGAGGCACATGCACTTTATCTGCATAAATCTGGCATTTATGGCATTTCATGGCATAAGCACAACAGTCTGCATCCATTGTGATCCAGTAGTAGCCTGATCTTAACAACTTTTTAGCCATAACATACCCTCCAACATGGGTACCAAAAGATCCTTCGTGCACCTCGTGCATCAACAAGTCTGCTTCTGTCTTATCAACACATCTGAGAAGTACCATATCAAAGTTTCTCTTGTACAAAGAACCATCAACATTCAAGAAGAAACTACCATCTAGCCTTCTTAGTGTCTTCTTGTCATTGGATGATGCCCCAGGTGGGTATGTTTGATCCTCCAAGAAGCACTTGATGTCATGGAACCAAGGCTTATCATCTTTAGCAAGGTCTGCTGAGAATACATATGCTGGTCTATCAAGTCTGGATACTGAAATCCGAGGCACAAAGTTGGCAACTTGAACTTTGATCATGGATGAAATGGTAGCTAGAGCATGTGAAAACTGATTTTCATCTCGAGGGATATACTCAAGCTTGACTGTTGTGAAGAATGTAAGTAACCTCCTTGTGTAATCCAGGTAAGGTATCAGATGCTCCTGGTGAGTATACCATTTTCCGTTGGTTTGATTGATTACAAAAGCTGAATCTCCGAATACAGTCAAAGTCTTGATCCTGAGGTCAATGGCTTCCTCAAGACCCAAAATACAAGCTTCGTATTCACCTTCGTTGTTAGTGCAGTTAAAGGTGAGTTTTGCCGAGAAAGGCATGTGAACTCCCTTAGGTGTAATGAGTACTGCACCAACACCACAACCATTCATATTAACAGCCCCATCAAACATCATAGTCCATTCTTCTTCTGGGCCAGGCCCTTCAGTGTGAACAGGCTCTTCGTGATCTTTTGCTTTTATGAACATAATGTCTTCATCAGGGAAGTCAAATCTCATAGGCTGGTAATCATCGATGGGTTGCTCAGCAAGATAATCAGACAATACACTGCCTTTGATAGCTTTTTGGGATGTGTATTGAATGTCATATTCTGTGAGAATCATTTGCCATCTTGCAACCCTTCCGGTAAGTGCTGGCTTCTCAAATATGTACTTGACGGGGTCCATCTTTGAGATCAATAAAGTAGTGTGAGTCAACATATACTGTCTTAGTCGGCGAGCAGCCCACGCTAAAGCACAACAAGTTTTCTCGAGCAGTGAATAACGTTGTTCACAGTCGGTAAACTTTTTGCTTAGGTAGTATATTGCATACTCTTTTCGACCAGACTCGTCATGCTGGCCCATCACACACCCCATTGACTCTTCTAATACTGTCAAGTACATTACTAGAGGTCTTTCTTCAACTGGAGGCATAAGGATTGGAGGCTCTTGTAAGTACTCCTTGATTTTGTCAAAAGCTTTTTGGCAGTCTGCATCCCACCTGACCGTTTGTTCTTTCCTTAATAACTTGAACAAAGTCTCACAGGTTGCTGTAAGATGAGATATGAACCTTGAAATGTAGTTCAATCTACCTAGAAATCCCCGAACTTCTTTTTCAGTCTTTGGTGCAGGCATTTATTGAATGGCTTTAACTTTGTCAGGGTCAACTTCAATTCCCTTTTCACTCACAATAAATCCCAGCAGCTTACCGGATCGCACCCCGAATGTGCATTTGTTGGGGTTTAACTTCAATTGGTACTTCCTCAGACGCTTGAATAGCTTCAACAAATTCACCAGATGGTCTTCTTCTGTGAGGGACTTGGCAATCATGTCATCCACATAACATTCAATTTCTTTATGGATCATGTCATGAAATAGTGTTACCATAGCCCGTTGATAAGTGGCACCAGCATTCTTCAGTCCGAATGGCATTACCTTATAACAGAATGTGCCCCAGGGTGTGATGAAAGTTGTCTTCTCCATGTCTTCAGGTGACATCTTGATCTGATTATATCCTGAAAATCCATCCATGAAGGAGAACACCGAGAACTGAGCCGTATTGTCGACCAATACATCAATGTGAGGTAGTGGGAAGTCATCTTTCGGGCTGGCTCTGTTCAGATCCCGGTAATCCACACACATCCTCACCTTGCCATCCTTCTTGGGCACAGGCACAATGTTAGCAACCCACAGCGGGTAACTAGTTACAGCAAGGAAACCGGCGTCCCACTGTTTTTGTACCTCTTCTTTTATCTTCATCACCATATCCGGACGAGTACGACGCAACTTCTGCTTTACTGGAGGACAATCTTCTTTCAGAGGCAGCTTGTGCATAACAACGTCGGTATCCAACCCTGGCATATCCTGATAAGACCAAGCAAAAACATCCACATATTCCCGAAGCATGTCAATGAGTTGCTCTTTCACTGAATCTTGCAGACAGGACCCAATCTTAACCTCTTTACGGTCTTCTTCCGTACCAAGATTAACTGTTTCAACCTCCTCCTAATGAGGAGTTATAACCTTCTCCTCTTGTCTTAACAACCTGGCTAGTTCTTCAGGCAACTCATAATCTTCTTCAACCTCTTCATAAGCTTGATTAATCGGATTGTCAAAGTCATACGAAGTCATAGCAGTGTTGTTGTCGATGCAGTCTGGAGGGCACTTTCTGCAAGGGTTTAGATTTGTTCGTTTTGGCGATCAATTTTATCTTGCTTAGAAAAAAAGTGAAAATGAAGTTATTATTATTATTTTTTTTAAAACATTGCCATTTTATTTTTTGTACAAAAAATGAAAAAAATGAAAAACAGTGAGCGGAAAAGAAAAGACTCATTTGCAAAAGATGTTCTGATATCCATTAATTGATCGTTTGCACAAAATACAAGATGGCCCGATTACAAAATGAGCCCTGACATCTTGGGCAAGATGTAGGACTTGATGCATGCTTAAAGACAGGAAATAATAATTACTCTGCAGGAGTGACTCTTATAATTTCCTGGGAAGACCAGTTTGAGACATGGTTCCCCGGGATCCTTGGACGTATCCAGTTTTCCAGGTTGCACTCGTCTTCTGACTCATCTTCCAAACTGTTCACAGCATCCGGGGTGAGCATTCCCCCGCTGACAAACTTGGGCTCCGTTGCAGCCTCTGGTTGATCTTGTCGAGTTGGTCTGTAACCCAACCCGAATCGGTCTTCTTTCTTTTCTACTGGCAGCAGCTTGCCCCAGCCTTGAGCGGTACCTTCCTCAATAACCTTCCGGGCCTGTTGATATGATGTGATGGAAGTCCCAGACACAGCAGATGCCTCATTGATATTGAGGGCTTCGAACCCTTGACTCATTGTTTCGTGAATTTCCCCGTCCATTTCAATGTATTTGAAAGTAGCCAGCTGGCTAACGAAGATGTCCTCTTCCCCACAAATGGTAATGACTTGCCCCTCCCACTCAAATTTTAACTTCTGGTGAAGGGTTGACGTCACGGCGCCAGCGGCGTGTATCCATGGTCTACCCAATAGACAGCTGTAGGCAGGTTGTATATCCATCACAAAGAAGGTCGTTTTGAAAACCTATGGGCCAATCATTATTGGCAACTCTATCTCTCCCAGAACTGATCTTTTAGAACCGTCAAAGGCTCTCACTACCAAGTTGCTTGGGCGTAGTGCCAATCCATCATGTTCCAGCTTCACAAGGGCTTTCTTGGGTAGGACATTGACTGATGACCCTGTGTCCACCAATACGTGAGAAAGAACTGCACCCTTACACTCCAAGGTAATGTGCAAAGCCTTGTTGTGATTGTGACCTTCCATTGTCAGATCAACGTTGGTAAATCCTAGCCCATGACTAGCATTGACATTTCCAACCACAGCCTCTAACTGATTGACAGTAATCTCCTCCGGCACATAAGCTGCATGCAGGACCTTTAATAGTGCGTTCCGATAAGCCTCAGAGCACATTAGCAATGATAGTATGGAGATTTTGGAAGGCGTCTGGTGAAGCTGGTCCACCACCTTATAATCACTTTTCTTGATTATCCGCATGAATTCATCAACCTCTTGATTAAAAGGAGTCTTCAAAGTTTCTTTAGCAACTGGTTCTTTTTGCACCACGTTTTTCCCTTTTGCCTTAGCAGGAGCTTCTGCTTCAGCAATGGGTCTTGGTATTTGCGAGGCAAAGAGACGTCCACTTCTAGTGAAGCCTCCGCCTCCCCCCACATTGCCTATCTGAGGTGAAGAAGTTGATGACTCTAAAGTGATTTTCTGCCCCTCGCAGTATAGATCTGAGCCATAATGCCAAAGGATGGCATTATTGCTTTCGTAAGGAACTGGCCCAGGCACTGTGATAGTGACCGGACTGATAGCAGCTGCAGAGGGGACCATAATGGTGTGTGGATCATAATATATGGTAACTGGAGCTCTGACAGGAGTAGCATTTTGTTGTGAGTTGTCGGAAGGAACATTTGCGGGATCGTAGTATATCGTAACCGTTGAGACGCTTTCATTAACTGTTGCTGATGTTGTAGACGGTACTGTTGACTGGACGGGTGTTGAAGTTGTAGTAGGAACTGATGGAGTAATGGGTGTTGTCGTTGTAGAAGGAATTGTGACTGAACTTGTATCCGTTGAAGTGATTGATTGAGTAATTGTTGGAGTTGTAGCAGAATCTGTTGGAACAAGGGTTGCTGATGTTGTAGGAGTATCTGTGATTGTTGATGAAGGAATTGTTGGAGTTGTAGTCGCTGTTGTTGTAATCTGAAGAGTTCCATCTCTAATGAGGCCATCTATGCCGTTTCTCAGTCTCTCACATCCATTAACGACAATATTGCAATATCCACAGCCGACCTCACACCCAGGGAACACTTGGCATTCTAACAACTGAGCTTTGATTTCAACCAAAGGTGTTCGGATATGTGCAACACTACTAATTAATGTGGATGGTTTGTCCTCCTCAATAGCATTAATCCTAGGCCCGTTGTGACTAGTCATTGTATTTCTTGTGACGTTCGGAGGAGGCGCAAAATTGAGAGCTTTTGAGTCCACCAAATCCTGGACTTTCATCTGCAGGGCCCTGCATTTTTCAGTATTATGCCCTGGTGCGTTTGAGTGGAATACACACCTGGCATTTGCATCATAGTTCTTTGGCAGATTAAGAGGATCTGGAGGAGCCAACGTCCTTAACTCAACTTGGTTGAGCTTTAGGAGTTGTGGCAAGAGTGCAACATACGACATTGGGATTGGGTCAATTACCCTGTTTGCTTGTGATGGCCTCTGTTGGAAAGGACGCTGTTGTTGATTACCGTTGTTGTTGTTATACGACCTTTGTTGTGGATAATGAGCTTGTTGTTGATACCGTGGTTGTTGTTGTTGAGGATATGATGATTGTTGTGGAATTGGAGCTGGGATGGTAACAACTGCTACTGACCTGTGGGAATACTGGGGCCTGCCCCGGCTTGTATGAATAGAATTTGTTTCACCTGCCCTTCGGGGTCCTGCAAAAGGTTTTCTAGGATTGCTGGAGGAACTTGCACCACTGTCGGAGATTTTTCCCATCTTCAAGAGACTTTCAATCCTCTCACCAGCTATGACCACATCAGCAAAACTGGTAGAGGAGAAAGCAGCCAGTCTATCAATATAAGTCCCTTGCAATGTGTTCATGAACATGTCAGCCATTTCCCTTTCTGACATGGGTGGTTGGACAGCAGCAGCAAGCTGTCTCCATCTTTGAGCATAATCCCGAAAGCTCTCTCTAGAAGACTGAGACATGCCCATTAGAAGAGTTCTGTTGGGAGCCATGTCCAGGTTGTACTGATATTGCCAGATGAAAGCTTCGGCCAAATCCTTCCAACATCTTATGGTGGCCCTAGTCAAATGCGAATACCATTCTCTCGAAGCTCCAGTCAGACTGTCCTCAAATTAGAACATCCATAACTTTTCATCCATAGTATAAGCCTTGAGCCTACCCAAGAAAGATTGCAGATGAGTGCGAGGACAAGATGTACCATTGTACTTTTCAAAGCACGGGGGTTTGAATTTGTGGGGAATTCTCACCCCATCTACTAGTCCCATATCCATCACATCGAAGCCCAAAGAATTTTGAGACTCCAAAGATCTTAAATTTTCGGCTATTTCATCCAATCTTCTGTCATATACTTCATCTCCTGCCCCTATAACAGTAAACTGTTCTTCTTGGGGGTCCTCTTGCAGGATTCTGCCCCCAACAGTATTACCTTGAACATTCCTTGGGATGTTAACTTCTGGATTCAGATGAGGTCCATACTCTGGTGGATCAATACGAGGTTGGCCCCGTTCATTGTTGCTAGTTCCCCCTGTTCCCAGATGAGGCTCTTCAGGAGTTTGTCTTTCCACCAACTCTCTTAGTCTTTCTTGGCTCTGGGCTAAGCCAGTCATCATTGCCATAAATTGAGACATCTAATTTCTCATCTCTACTCTCTCATTGGCCATCTGATTTAAGACCTCAGTCAGATCCTGTTGTACTTGTTCCATTTGAATGTCGGGAAGGTTGTTACGAGTCGGGTACCGGTGCGTGCGGTTGACAGGGAACACTCGGCGACGAGCAATGTTTCCTGAGATCACAACAAAGTTAGAAACAATAATAATAATAAAACCTACAAAACAAAAACAAAGTTAGTATGCAGTGCAATATGCTTATTTGTTTTCCAAGATATCCAGTTTGGTTCTTGGTTTTGACCTTTCCAGATCTCGAGGAAGATGCTTGATGTTGTTGAGAGAAACCCAAATGACAATCAAACTGAAATATATTACAAATGGTGAACAATACATAGTTTGTTTTACAATACATGCCCATGGAGGGTCAAAATACAACAAAAGGAAAAGTACATCAAATGGAAACAAACAACAAGCAAAAAATCAGACATCCAGTCCAAACTCATCTTCTCTGACCTCCTTCAGGAGTGCCTCAGTCACTAAATCAGCTGGGTGCTCTGTAATGGTCCTAATGAGGAGGTTCCTGGTGGAAATGGCAGTGGTCAGCTTCTTATACTTGTCCTGGTCTTTGGATCTCTTCAATCCTGCTCTGAGCTTCAACTCTGATATCTCTTTCTCTGCAGCCAACAGAGCATCTAGCTGTTCAATCTTGGCTTGGGTTTTCTGGTCTTCTTGTGTACGGGCTTCAGTGATCCTGACCCATCTAGCCTGGATTTCCTGCAGATAGTGCTCAGCCCTAGCTTTCTGAATCTTGGCCTCTTTGCAGGCATTCTTCAATATCTGTTCCCCAGCTCTTGCTTTCCTTATGTAGTCTTCTGTCTTTTCAATTTTGGCAAGGTGCTCAACCCTGAGCTTTTCCAGTCTCTCAATATCCAGACGACCATCACTTCTTTCCCAAAGAGTCTTCTTCAAGGCCTGGGATAGCTGCTCATTCCTTTCTTTCAACTTTTCAAATTCCTCCAGGCTAACTGTTGCTGTAGGCTGTACTGTGGATGGTCCAGGTATGTCTTCCAAGGTGAAAGGCATTCTGGTAATCTGAGCCCTGGAACGGGACCAGTCTGAGTACTGAGCTGAAGCAACGTTGTTACATCTTCCAATAATAGCTACTCATTTTGTCTGGATGTTATCCCAAGCCCAGGATGCTTGTCTGACAACAGCTGAATTAGGTTGCACTTCATAATACAGGGTTTCAGCTAAATCTTGTCCTCTGGGAGGGTGAACCAAGGCATAGCCCAATTTTCTCTTAAACAGTAAAGGGTTGTAGTTGATGCAACCTTTTACTCCTATCAGAGGCACATTTGGATATTGTCCACAGCTAGTGATAATGTCTTTGCCTTTGGTGCTCTGGGTGCACCATCTGATATCATCTGAAGTTAAGGTAATGAACCTCTTGGCCCAATTCTTCTGCTGATGTGGGTTCAAGAAGGCATCTGATTTAGGCAGGTGTCTGAGCAGCCAGGTGTAAAACAAAGGAGCACAACATCTTACCAACTTCCCCCTTTGTTTCTCATTCCTCTGATGAATGGAGTAGTAAATATCTCCTAGCAATGTAGGTACTGGATTCTTCAAAAGAAACAGATGGATGGCATTCTTGCTGACAAATTTAGGCTCATCTGCAAACAATATAGCCCTATATATGCTGAGGGCTAATAATGCACAGACTGCCTTCCACTCTCCCAATGAAGCCTTCAGGATGGCCTGAGAAATCAAGAAGTCCAAATGCAAACCAGGAATCCCAACTTTTGTTGTCATACTTTGCTCAATAATGGCAGGCTCCAAGCACAATGCCCTTGCTATCTCTTCATTCCTAGGAGCAGTCATCTCTGGGTTGAAAGGGATTCTTCCTCTGATGGGTACTCCAATCAATAAAGAAAACTCTTCCAGCAGAGGCCCTAACTGAAAGTCTGGAAAGGTGAAACATCTCAATGGAGGGTCATAAAACTGCAAGCATGTGTGGATCATGCTCCTCTGAGAAGGATCAAGGTCCATAACCATATCCAAGATACCTACATAGTGTTCTCTAAACAGTGGGATGTGGTCAGGTGTGATGAGTGACTGGACCTGCCTGATACCAGTCAAAACAAGCTCAAAAACGTGGTAGGATATGTTGCTCTTCCTGGGAGTAGTCATGAGTGTTGCTGAGGAGGCTGAAGATAAATGCTGATGAAGACCACAGACTGAAGTGCTGAAGTAAGTCTCTGACAGACTGATGCTGGTGAGGGTGGAGATAACTGAAGCAAATACTGAAGAAGACAACTGAGGCAGAGGTCTAAGCAGAAGAAGGGGTCAAAACTAAAACCAAGATATAATGAAATGGATACCCTGAAAAGCAAATAAACAAATGTTAAATGATGCAATGATGATATATGCAAATGATATGCAAGGGTTTGTGATCAAGCTGGATCTGATTATCTGTCCTGATATAAGGCCCATGTATGTTCAAAAGTCCAAATGGAGGCTTAGAAATCCAGTAACTAGGGTGGGGGACTCAAATAAAGAGTCACATGTCTAGGGTTAATCACAAGAACTGTCCAAAGTGGAGTACCCTTAAACAAAACAGTAACAGGGTATGATGTGGCCAAGGGTTCCTGCAAACCTGTAAACAGACCAACCCCCTCACATGTAATGTTCTAGAACAAGGATCCTCAGACTTGGATCAGTTATGAGAAGTGTAAACACTTCTAACCCGGAGGTACAATGTTTATAATAACCATAAAAGATCCTCCTCTAATTCACCTCAGCTTCTGAAGGTCATAATAAAGGTCATCCAGACTTAGCAGGCTTCCCAGATAGCCCTAGCACTACAGGAAATCTGTAGCACAGAGTTCTCAAGAAGAAACCCACATCTGAACCGTGTTTCATATTCCCGCACCAGACCGAAATGGAATGGGAAAGAACATGAACCATTCTAGCCTAGGTGTCACTCAGGTCCCAGGTATAGGACCTTAAACTCTCAATGTCCCCACCCATTAAAAGAGAAAACCAGATCCAGTAATGACAGTATGAAATATGCATAAGACTGTAAAAGAAAGCAATAAATAGAACTGTACATAAAGTACTAAATAAAGCAAGATAAAAACACACATAGCACATAATACCCCAGTAAACACAAATCAAACAAACGCTAGGAGGAACCCACAAAAATAACCTGAAGCCCTGGTTACAGTATAAGGGTCCCCAGCAGAGTCGCCAACCTGTCGCTCCCACCAAATGACACCAGGTCAAGAGGGGTACAGACGCGAACGGTCGGCGAAGGAGAGAACACAAGGGTGAACTGAAAAGAGTCGCCAGCTAGGTATTTTTATCCCGAAGGAAAGGTAATGCTGCATAAACCTAAGAAAAGATGGATAAGACGGTTGCGAACCAGTGAAACTGAGAAAGGGGGTTGGTTACAACCTGGGAAGGTATTAGCACCCAGATTGTCTGCCGTACTCGAAGGGATCCACGCTTGAAAGTTGGTGTTTAAAGGGGTAGTGTCAGTGCTATTTTGTGTGCAACAGCTGGAAAAGAATGCAAGTGTTAGTGCAAAAGAAATGTGAAATGAAGTAAAGAAGTGTTAGTGTAAGAAAAGAGCATGAAGCTCAAGATTATGAGGCTTAAAGAATAATACTGGAAGAGGGGGAATATACAGAGACTTTTGTTCGATAACTGTTAAGTTATGCCTACGTATCTTCTCGTGCAATGATGAAGTCAGAACACCGTAGTTCGACTCAAAGAGACTGAAAGATAAATTGACTGATGAACTGCTTGCTTGTCTATACTCAAGTGTATGACCTGTCTGGCTCGGGTGCAAACTGTCTTGCATTAGACGGAAGAAGCAAGTTCTCGTTTATGAGTGAAGATGATGAGAAAAGAATCCCGGGGGAGACGATTATTGTTTGTTTTTGTGTTTTCAATCTTTTATTGCCTTTTTTGAGTTTGTTATAAGTAAATGAGCTTAAGCCTAAACCAAGGGTTAGTAAACTCATCACATCCTCCCTCTGATTAGGGGTAATGAGAATACCCTAAGTATGAGATAAACACCTCACACTTAACCACCTTGATGCAGGATTAAGATCATTAACCTACTTGAATTTATTTAGATGTTTTTGGAGTTTTTGTTTAGTGTTAAGTAATGAGTTTAAGCCATAATCAAGGATTTAATGGACCCATTACACTATCCTAATAGAAGGATAATAGATGGGAACATTTAAGCTGAGAAAGGCTCCTCAACTTAATCCATGATTAGGGATTAATCTCATGACAAAACAAAACCTTTATTAAAGGGGATTTTAGTTAATGATAAGATTAAGAAATGGATTTTATTGTTTGTAAGGGGGGACTTGTCCATTAACACCAGGGTTAGTCCTTCTTAACCAATTAAGGAAGAATTAGAACCCTAATGCAAGGCCCAAGTTACAAGCTTGATGTCTTAGTGATTTATTAGATGGATTGTTTAAAGTATTTAAACACATTAAGGGTTTAACACTTAGGATTAAAGTTATACACTCCATCCTAATAGAAGGATGCAGGCATAAGCTTAATCAAAAAGCCTTAAAACATTTAAGGTTTAGTCCTTGGTTGAGAGATGAGAAGAGAAGACACAAAGATGACACAAAGGTAAAACTAATGTGGGGACTAATCAAACCCTAATTGTGATCATGCTTGGGTATTCCTAGGGTTTATGAGGCTTACAAGAAGATCTTCAAGGGAAAGCCACCAAGGGAGAAGCAGATGAAAGGAGGAGAAGCATGAGAAGCAAGACAACTTACTTCACTTAAGAAGATAAGTTGCTTGAAGAAAGAAGGTGAGGAGGTAACATGAATGAGCAAGCTCACTCTAATTCACAAGTAAAATGCAGCAATGAATGCATAAGAGGGATGAGAAGAGATTATGAGAAGTGAAGGCAAATTCACTTCTCAAACACTTACCACCTGAAAAGTTAGCAAAGGAAATGAAATGAAAATGAAAATGAAATGAATGCAAGGATGCAAACCAAAATCAGAAGCATATTCATGATGCAAATGATGCTATGGGATGATGCAAAAGCATACCAAGAGATGTGGGTGATCATACAAAGGATGGGAATGCAAATGAGACAAGTAAGAATCATGAAAGTTCATGAATGCACATGACATAAAATGAAAACAAAAGCATGGAAAATGGATGAGGAAATGATCAAGCATGAGTATAATGTGTCCTAATATGTCTTAGAAGTCATGTGGATGCACAAAATATCAATGCAAGTTCAAGTATACAAGCTTATGAAGGATGAATGCAAATGAAGGCAAAGATTAGGGTTTATGTACAAGATGCAATGTAAAATTCAAAATCAGAAGCAAGACATGAGATAAAAAATTGAAAATGGGATCAAAGGTACCTAAAACCTATACAAGTTCATTGCTCAAAGGGGAAGGTCAGAAGTTAAACCCTAAAGGACTTATGATTTTCCTAAGTTTCTAGGGTTTTAAGGATGATCCTAAAGGGAAAATGCCAAACAAATGTAAAATGAAAGATAAAAATCAAACAAAAATGTTTTTAGATGCTTGAAAGTATGCATAACACAATGCAAAAATAATCATTCACAAACTCAACTTGGATCAAAAGTTATGAATTTTTGCAGTTAGGGTTAAAAATATTCAAATTAAAGAACCCTAATTCAAATGAAAATTGGCAAAATATGATCAAAACCAAAACGAAATTTGTCTTGTGAGTTTGTAAATGTTTGAAAATGCTCTCTGAATTTTTTTTGGGATTTTTAAATACCTAAATGTATTTTTAATTAATTAATTTCCATTAACTAATTAAAAATAAACATTTAAATGATTTAAAAATAATTTTTAATGCAAAAAAATAAAATAAAAATTATTTTGAGAATGAGAAAAATATTTAAAGTCATGATGCAAAAAATAAATTTTTTTGCAAGAGTTTTGCTATTTTAAATAAAATGGACAAAGAAATGCAAAATAAAATGAAATAAAATCAATTTAAATGGAAAAGTAAACATATCCTGAGGCCAGGATTCAAACTTGGGTGGAGGGAATTGACCCGCGCGCAAATGGAAGACTGAGATTGAATCTGATAATTTGAATTTAATAAAACCTAATTAAGCTAATTAATGACTGATTAAGGTTTTAATGTGAAATCTGGGACGTCCAAAACGCGTGCGAAGCTGGATCCAATGGCCTACGTTCAAACTGGCCTAAAACCCTATTAACCCTAATCACTTTCAGACGACCGAAACAGTGGTTCCGGTCGTCTTCTCCAACGAGTCAAAACTTCTATCTTCTTCCCTAGGCCATTTCAAATGCTCTAACTCTCCAGATTTACTCCTCTACCCATCCCAAACATGAATCAATCACAAAAACACATTTTCATTGCATCAATAACAATATTCGAGCAAAAACAAGAAAACTGCAAAAATTTCAGAACATGCATACACACTCATCTCTCCACCATTTTCAGTGATTCAAAGCTTAGCATGATCAGGACAACACACTCTATCATTCTATAACAAGAAATCACATTTCTGGAAAATTTGTTCTTGAGGTTACCTGAACTGGAGCTTTCACCTTTGGAGCTTTCTGACCAGTTCTTTGCTTCAAATCACCTCTATTGATCTTCCTGAAGAGTTTGCAATGCTTGGTTGGAGTTTATATGGCCTCTATGTGAAGTTTGCTGAAGCTCAGATCAATGGGGGAAGAAAATCGTGTTTTTGATATGGGGAGTTTCAGGGCAAAGTGATGGTTGGGAAATGATCAGAGGGTCATGGTGAGTTGTTCTATGGAATTTGTTTTAATGTTTGTGGCTTGTGTGATCAGTTTCGAAGAAAAATGCAAAGAGGGGAGTTTTGATGAATGCTGAGTTGTGGGAGGATTCAACTTATGTTGTTGTGTGTGTTGAGTTGCTTTTGGTCCATGTATCAATCCTTGATAGGTCAGAGAGTTGTTGTGGAGCAGTTTGATTGGTATGGTTCATTTTGCAAAAAGTCAAGAAAGTTGTCCTTGGAGGTATGGGCTCATGGCAGGCCAAGGACAAGGGCATGTCCTGCGCAACTGGCTTTAGGAAGGTCCATGGAATTCAGATTTTGTAGCTAGCACAAGTGGATGTCAAGATTTGGGGCATTTTGCAATTTGTGAAGGTTTTGGCCCCTTTTGAAATACTTGATGATCAAGGCATGAAACTTGAGATTTCTTTGGGCAATTATGAATTATAGGTCATGTATGATGTTTGTGTATTGGTTAGAAGTCACTTTGAGGTCACATTTTGCCTTGGTATGAGTTTTTGCAAGTTTCCCTCTTTGGTACATAAGTGAAATTTTAGTGATTTTTCCCAACTTTGCAAAGCCATAACTTGAGTTCTATGATGAATTAGATCAAGTTCTTGTACTTTTTGAAAAGGGAATTATCCAATCTACAACTTTCATGACCAAGAATTTTCCATTTGAAGCATTTTTGAATAAAAAAGAGGGGGTTGAAAAACTTTCCCAAAATGGCAAGTTTGCATTACAAGTCACTTTCCCAAAATGGAAACTTTGAAAATGGCTTGAAATTCTTCAATTTTGTGAACTTCTAACTTCTTCTAAGATCAGATAAAGATCATATACACCCAAAATGATGGAGAAGACCCTTTGGTTGGATGATTGAGGGCCCCAGATGCCCTGATTTTGTACTGACTTGCTCAAGAAGTCATCTATTGATCAGATGCCTTCCCCATTGAATTTCTTCATGAAAATTGGTATGCATGATCCTTATAAGATATAAAGACCAATATAAACAATAATGACCAAAATTTTTTGGAGTTATGGCCTTTGAAACCAAAACCCTAATTTCAGGTCATCTGTGCAGTTAAGCTTGGCTTTGCTTCCATGCCTTTCTCAGTTCTTGTGATTCTTTGACTTCCTTGATCTAGGGAGGATACAATATGATGCTTGAACATACATGGACCCTCTTGAGATGATTAAATACCTTTGGGGTGGCTCAGATGACCCTTGGTTTTCTCAGATCACAAACCTTAGATGCAGATGACTTAAAACCAATGCAGTGAAGCAAAAATGCAACATGAGATGATATGATTGAACTTATGCAAATGAAAAGATCATAAGACATGGTGTGAACTTAGTGAGGGAAAATTTGGGGTGTTTACAACTTCCCCTATTCAAACATGAGTTAGCTGTGTAGGATGTAAGCGATGGCTTGACAAACAAGATAACTTGTGGTTGAATACCAAAGACAGTCCAAAATTTGCACTCACTGGTTGTGAAGAAGAAAAGTGATATAGATTGTAAAAGAAAATAAAGTATGATTATAAAGTGCGGGCGACGGAGGACGACCGTCGAGCAAAGGACGACTGCTGGGGATAAAGCAATGACGGGGACGGCCGACATGCTGGGGTGATGGAAGCATCATGATGGGGACGACCATCAGGTTTATAAAGTAATGGGTAAACAACGATGGGGACGGTCATCGGGTTAATGAAATCAAAGGTGAAGGACGATCACCTAGCAGGGGACGGCTGCTCTGTTGGGGATAAGATGAGGGACAATCATTTATTGGTGAAGGACGATCACCTGGCAAGGTACGGTTGCCAACAGTATCACGACATAGGACGAATGCCGGATAGAAAAGGTCTACAATGGGGATGACCATCGGATAAGCATGATGAAGGACGATCATCAAGAGGTGAAGGACGATCACCTAGCAGGGTACGGCTGCTCTCGGGTTTTATCATGACATAGGACGAATGTCAGATAACAAGTTCAACGACGGGGACAACCATCAGATAAAATGATGAAGGACGATCATCAAGAGGGTGAAGGACGATCACCTAGCAGGGTACGACTGCTAAAATATCACGACATAGGACACATGTCGGATAGGAAAGGGTTCCAAAAATGGAGACTCCGCTGGGGATGATGAAGGACGATCATCAAAAGGTGAAGGACGATCATCTGAAAGAGATTTTTATGTTGATTTGGTATGTTTACCGTTGACTGGGATGAATGTAATCCTAGGTATGGATTGGTTAGAGTATAACTATGTTCATATTAATTTCTTTTGTAAGTCAGTTAGGTTTTCTACTCCAGAAGAGGAGAGAGTTGGGTTATTGTCGTTTAAAGAGTTGCAGAAGTTGATGAAAGAAGAAGCCCAGATGTTCTCATTTATGACATAATTATATGTAAAGAGTAAATCTAAGATTGAAGAGTTGCAAGTGGTGAATGAATTTCCTGAATGTTCCCCTAATGTACCGCCAGAAAGAGATGTTGAGTTTGCAATTGATCTTATACCTCGTACTAGACCTATTTCTATGGCACCATACATGATATCTTCCTCTTACTTGGCTGAATTAAATAAGCAGTTAGAAGAGTTACTTGAGAAAAAGTTTGTAAGACCAAGTGTATCGCCGTGGGGAGCTCCAATTTTGTTAGTTGAGAAGAAAGATGGAAGTATGAGGCTTTGTGTGAATTATAGACAATTGAACAAGGTGACAATTAAGAATAAATATCTATTACCAAGAATATATGATTTGATGGATCAGTTGGTAGATGCTCGAATGTGTAGCAATATCGATTTGTGATCGGGCTATCATCAAATTAAGGTGAAAGATAAGGATATTCAAAAGACGGTGTTCAGAACACGGTATGGACATTATGAGTATTCAGTATTGCCTTTCGGCGTGACTAATGCGCTGCGAGTATTCATGGAATGTATGAATCCTATTTTTCATACTTATCTGGATCATTTTGTGGTTGTGTTTATTGATGATATTCTAGTTTATTCCAAGTCAGAAGAAGGGTATGCAGAACATTTGAGAACAATATTAGAAGTCTTGAAGGATAAGAAGTTGTATGCGAAGTTGTCTAAGTGTGAATTTTGGCTGAAGGAGGTCAATTTTCTTGGTCATGTGATTTTAGGTAGTGGTATTACGATGGATCCTTCTAAGATAGAGGGATTGTACCGGTATTGGCATCGGGAGAGTTATTGTACCGGTCTAATAACCGCTCTCGCGCATTACCAATCAATACAATAATTGTAAAGTTCAATACAAAACAAATATTTATTCATAAGCCCGTCTCCAACACTTGATCGTTAATAGATGAAGCAGTTAGATCAAGGTTTAGAAATCCTATTTCTAGCTCAAACCAAAACATACAATTTCAAGAAACACAAATTATTTCATCATATATTAAACATAACCTTGTTCACATACAATAGATCAAAATAAATACATAATACAAAGATTAACTACCTCTAATCTTGACACAAGAGAGAACTTAGCCAACCATTTACATGGTAACTTGTGTTGCAAGAAAGGAAAGAAGTTGTACGAGCATCAAAAGTCGAAGAATCGAGAGTTGATGCGCTAAAACTTTGATCCTTGATGCTTCAAGAAAAATCCCTCTTCAAACCCTAAAGATCTGATCTAGAATGAATAATATGTGAAAAATAAAAGTGTTCCCTAAAAATATCTCAAAGGAGATATTTATAGAAGTGGCAAAAATATGCCTCTAACAGGCAGGGCGCTAAGCGGCTGTAGAGCGCGCTTAACACCATCATCTCCAAAGGCGATTTAACATCCTAACACGCTTAACGATCTCGCAGCGGGCTCCAAGCGCCCATAGACTAGAAGCTACCACCTTGAGTGTGCTGAGAGCATGCTTAGCATGCTAGCACTTTCCAAACTCCATGCTCTTGATCTTTTCAAATCTCCTTCTTCACCCATGGACTTTAGGCATCCATTTAAGCACAACAATCCTACAAAAGACAAGAAAACATCATAATACGGGAAATGAAAAATGAAAACGGTAAATTACATATTTACACTAAAAGCAACGGTTAAACAACCGATTTAATATGAAATATAACTCCAATTTGGCACTTAACAGGTATTAAACCTCATTTTATGTTTAGTCAGATGATTATAGGTTGTTAGGGTTAGTTACTATTTTATAGGGATGTTAGTTATTTTCCTTGCTTGCATCCTAAGCTTTCTATCTTATATATATATATATATATATATATATATATATATATATATATATATATATATATATATATATTGTAAGATTAAAAGGACAAAGATAAATGGTATACAACGGAGGCATGATCGAAATATTGTAAGATTAAAAGGACAAAGAGAAATGGTAGAGCATGTAAGTTAGAAACTTAAAAACTTTATGTTCAAGAACTTCCAAAACTTGCTTACAAATGAAACTAAAATCCCTTTATATAGGAAGGAAAAACTTACTATTTAAGCTGGTAATAACTACTTACAATAGCCGGTAAACTACTAAACAAGTTGTATAATCAATGTCGGGTACTCTCTAGGCCCCATTGACACATCAATTATGACAAACGTTTACAAAAGAAAAACAATTGCACACATTTATGCCTAAAGATAAGATTCTTTCTCCATTATTTCTTTGAAGTGGCAGACAAATAAGATTCATTATTGTCTTTATTTCTTTGTCTTTAGATTCTTTTTTATCATTATCTCTTTGTTTTTTATTCTTTGGACAAGATAATATTCTTTCTTGTCCTTTTTTGTTTGTCTTTTGATTCTTATTTTTTTTTGCTTTGTCTTTTTCTTTCTGGGCCATGTATTGAATCATTGCATCCCATAAATCCTATGAAGTGGGGTCATCTCCTTGAGCTTCTCATGCCAAGCAGTAAAAGTTGTGGGAATCAATTGATCCTATGGAAGAGTTGGTCTTCATAGATGAATCTTCATCTTTTGCTGCTTTTGTTGGAAAAATGGAGAAGAATTGGTTCTTCATATAATCCCATGCTCTAATCATGATTTCATATTATGATTCATTTGGATATTTTCTCTAGAAGAAGTTATTCAAATTTCCATTAGACATTTGTTGGGAACTTTGCTCTTTGACCTTATTATTTTGGTCTTCAGCTATAACTATTTAAATTAAAATTACTTAATTTTGGACCTCTTCGAAACTCATCTTGTCCACCATTTATAGAAGAAATTTCTTTCTAAAATGAGAATAATGAATTTATCTTGAATATGGTGATTGACCATCTCCATATCCAAGGAATCTGAAATTTGGCAAAGAATAAAAATGGACATTGTCTGGTGATCAAATTCTCAGATAAAATATTTGCAATAAGTGGGCTATTGTCACACCAGGGATTGTATAAATCAAGTAATTCTTTGGGTAATATTTCCGAAGACGGACCAAATTTAGTCCACCAATCATAAAACCAATTTGGTATGGGTTTATTAATTATCTCTGAATTTATAGAGAAAAACCAAGAATGCTTATTCTTGAGATTTTTATAATAAAAAGCTTGAGTAAAAGCTTGGACATAGTCCCAGTGATTAAAGTAAATATACTTTCCTTCTGCAATTTTTATTGCCTTTTCACCATTTGGGTTGAGACCCCATTCTCTTGGTAACAAGATTTTGTTAATATGACATTTTCTGAAGTTTATAAAACTTTCAAGATTATTGTTCTAGTAGTGGTGAATAAATGTTACCGATTTGGTAACAGTCAGAAGAATTTCTAGGTGAGGCCTAGATTTTCCATGAAGACCTAAATATCCTCTTGATTCGAGGTATCTAATTTTGATAGACCATCCATCATTTGGATTGATCTTAATATCTTCATCATCAATATACATGATTTTTTCAGTTACTGAATTTTCAAAATAATCCATTTGTTCTTGAGGTAGGTTATTAACTGCAACTTCCTTGTAGGATGTAGTTTTATTATAGGGGGAGGAAGGAATATCTTCCTTTTTTGATGAAGATGCAGGTAATTGCTGCATTTTTCTACCTTTGTAGATTGTAGTCTAATCCCCTATTAGAGGAATGTTTGATTCTGGCTGGGGTAACATATTGTTACCCCCTTTACACCACGACCATAACCGTGACCTCTTCCCCTATACAGGGTCATCATTTTTCCCATGCAAAAATTCACGAGTTAGATAATCAGTAAGTGAATTATTTTCACCTTTAATATGTTGAATGTCAAATTTAAACATAGATAATTGAGATTGCCAACTAGCAAAGATTTTCTTAGCAACAAGATTTTTAACATCTTTTTCAATAATTGATTTAGCTGAGCTACAATCACTTTTTAATAAAAATTTCTTATTAAGAAGATCATTTTGGAATTTTGAAATGCATTTTATAATAGAAAGCCTCTCTTTCTTGATAGCAGAATATTTTGATTGGGTTGGATTCCATTTTCCAGAAGTGAATCTGACCAAAACTTCTTTTGATGTATCAGGTATAATTTGTTTGAGGAGTCCTCCATAACCTAAGTCTGAAGCATCAGTTTCAATAATTTTGAAATACTTGGGGTTAGCAAGAGATAAACAAGGCAAACATTTAACTTTATTTTTAATTCTTTGGACTACCTGAGAATGTTTATCTGTCCAAGGGCTAGGATTCTTTCTAAGCCTATCATGTAATATGGTTGTATCTTTAGCAAGATTTTCATTATAATCTGCTAGATAATTGAGACTACCAAGAAACATTTGTAATTGTTTCTTATTTGTAATAATATTGTGGAATTTAGAAGAAAATCCAATACTTCTTTGTATAGGAATTACAGTTCCTTTGTCAACTTCATGACCTAAAAATCTAACTTTTGTTTGAAAAAGTTTCATCTTAGGAGCAGATATAGCTAATCCATTATGTTTAACTAATCATTTGAATATTTTTAAATGTTTAATATGTTGATCTATAGTTTTATAAAAAACTACGACATCATCAATATAAACAATTATAAATTCTGTATAAGGATTAAAAATATAATTTATAATATTTTGAAATTCTAAAGGGGCATTTTTAAGGCCAAAAGGAAGGACATTCCATTCATAATGTCCAAAAGGCACAATAAAGGCTGTTTTATACTTATCAGATTCATTAATTTGAATTTGCTAATAACCAGATTTCATATCAAACTTAGAAAATATTAAAGCATTGTTTAATCTATCTAAAAAATATTTTTTTATTAGGAATATGATACCTAATCCATTTTAACATTTTATTAAGAGGTTTGTAATTTATAACAAGTCTAGGGACCCTCTTTCCTTTTCAGCAACATTATTGACAAAAAAAGTTGTACATCTCCAAGGAGATTTGAATTTTCTTATTAATTTTTTCTCTAAAAGAGATTCTATCTCTTTTTTGCATAAATCCAAATACTCATTGTTCATTTGAGCATACCTAACTTTAGTGGGAATCTGAATTTCATTAAAGTCATTGAGATAAGGTAAAGAAATCACATGTTTCTTTCTATCCCAAAACGCATTAGGTAAATCATTACAGATTTCATCTCTAAATTGTTGATCAATTAATTTAATTTGATTTTGAATTTCAGGTTTTTTAAGCTGAGAAACGATGTTTAATAAATCCACTTCTTCTTTAAGAAAACAATTTTTTTTCTTTTTTAAGAAGAATATCTTTAACTTCATTAATCATCCTAGTATGAGGATCAGTAATAAATTCAAAAGTAATTATTTTATTATTGATAATGGAGGTAATTCCCTTTTGGTCAACATTAATCAGAGGCATAATTTTATGCAAAAAAGGGAGTTCCTAATATAATTCTATGAGTTAAATTTTTTACAAGAATAAAATGAGTATGTAAACAAATATCTTTGTTACAAACATAAGCATTAGACAGTTTATAATTAACCATGAGTTTATCTCCTCCAGCTTGGGTAAGAGATTGGGTAGTTTTATCAAAATATTTAGTGCTAATAATTCCTTCTTGAAGGCAATTTAAATCAACACCACTATCAATAAGGACAATTTCATTTTCTAATATGAAATTTCTATTAATAACTAAAGTTATTCTTACAAACCATTTTCGAGAGGTTACTCTATCTATAAGAGAAAAGAATTCATTACCAGGTGAAGGATTACTAGTTGAAGATATCCATTCAACCTTTGAATTACTAGATTCTAGAAAAGTGAGTCTTTGATATAAATCATAGTTTTATTTTTTAATTTGAGAGATTTCATATTTTAAGAGATTTATTTCTCTATTTAAATCCATAATAGAAACAAGAGTTTCACGGATGTTAGACTGTAGAAATCTAGACAAAACCTCACTTAATTGGTAAGGTGCTTATGTAATAATAGGAATTTTTTTTTAGTTTTTTTTTGTATTAAGACCTCAAGCATTTTTTTTTAATTTTTTTATATCAGAAATAGATTCTATAGCTTTTATAACTTCGTCTTGTTTTGAGGTTAAAACATTTAACTCTTTCATATCAACAATTGATTTCCAGTAATTTAATTGATTACATTGACAATCATTATTGTCAGAATAATCAGAAGAGCATTCAATAGAGGACTTATAAATCATATTAATATCTTTTTCTATAGAATAATTTTCAGAATCAGAATTGATAAGTAAGACTAACACTAATTGAGAATGCAATTGTTCATCTTCTATCTCATTAAGAGCTTTTTTAGTCCAATATTGGTTGACATAATAGCCAGATTTGCCACATTGATAAAATGTTATGTCAAGCCTTTTGGCTTTTCTTTTTTCCTTTAGGGTCAAAAGATTTTTATTTAGATCTACTTTTATTATAGTGACACTTTTTCTTATTATTATAAGAATTTTTATAAGAATGTTTTTGGCTTATCCTTATAAGCTTTATTGCGGATTTTTTTTCTTTTTTTTTTTTCGTTTTACTATCTGGAGATTTTCCAAGATCAAAAGCAAATCATTCGCCAAATTCACCAAGCTGGTGTTTCTCATAAAGCTTTTGCTTTTTAATTTGATTTCTAAGCTATATCTCATTACATAAATTTAATCCTTCATTAACACAAGTGATAATTATTTGACCATAAGTAAGATCAGAATAATTTATATTTATCCCATCATTTTTCTGTCTTAAAGATTGTCTAACCTTTTCAGAAAAGAAATGGGGTAATCCATCAATAAATTTTGCTTTCCAATGCAAAAAAATTAGGATGTTTTAATTGATAAACTCTTGAAAGAAAAGTATCCTTATACCATCTAAATTGGGTAAGAGAAGGACATCTAAGGTTTTGGAGAAGTGTCTGGATTTTTTCTCCAATTGGGACATTGGTTCCAACAAAATATTGTAAGATGGAAAGACACAGAGTATACACTGCATATTCTTCTCCTCTGGTGGCCGTAGCCAAAATAGTGCTCGTGCTGGTTCCTGACTCTATCTTTATGATTTTCTTATGATTAAGGATCTCTAGTTTTTGAGATTCAGTGAGATAATGATCCCACCAGCCTCTAAGTTGGCCAACAAATCTCGTGGTTATAAAGAATGCTATTGAACTATCTGCATTTCCATGTTGCTTGCAAATAGTAGAATACATGATCATCCTATATATCACATCTATAATTTTTTGTCATTAAGACCATCTACATTCCATTCATAAATGGCTTTTCCTGAATAAGAATTTTAGAATGCTTATGGTTCCTCAAAGAGCAAATCTTGCGGTGAAGGACACTTGTAATAATATTTTTCTATAGGTTTAGGAGAATAAATAGGATTTTATACTATTAGTATTAATTTCAAGGCTACTAAAGTCTAAATTAGCAAACATATCAGAAAGTTGGTCAATATGGTTTTCATTTTTATCCTCAGAATAATCTTCCTGAGACATAACTGTGATATTAAGACCTTTTAACTTTTGTTCTAAAATACGAAAAAATTCTTGACCATTGGTTTCCATTTTAAATCCTTCTATGGAAACATGAGGTTGAACAATAGGAACATCTGAAATAGTGGATGTGGACATTTGGTCCTTAGGTTTATTTATGTGGTTAGTAATGATATCTTGACATGCTATTTGTTTTTCTAAAAGATCTTTTATGGATAAGAGATATTTTTCCAAAGAGATAAATTGTTCTCCTAAGAACACAAGGTAAGCATTAGTATAATTTTGAGACCTGATGACAAAATTTAATTCCTTAAGAGTAACTTGATTTTGTTCAACTTTTTGTAACTGAAGGTTAAGGTAAGGGGTAGCTTCATTATTTTGACTCAAATTTATTGTTTGCTCAGGGGAAAAAGAGATTCCATTATTTCTCCTCTAATGTTTTCCCAAGGTCTTTGTAAAACAAGGTTTTCTTTTTGTTTTTTACTTATGAAATAATTAACAAACCATTTAACAAAAGGAACAAAATCCTACTCAAGGCTCATTTGAGTGTAGTACCCATCTTTAAATTGAGCTAATTCTGGTTTTAAAATATTTTTTAAAAACTAATTTCTGAATTGAGAGTACCTCTCATGTTGAAACTCATCATTGATGAGCTATCTCATCTTACTACCAGGGGAATAATCTAACATTATAACTGGAAATCCATATCTGATGGAGTAGGTGATTCTACTCTTGGAGTATTAGGTTTCTGATAAATCCCTTGAGGAATTCTATTTTTGCCAAGTCTTATATTTTCAACTACTTCTATCTCTTCTCTTATTTGAGAAGTAGAAAGTCTAGGTAATTGACTAGGAGCTGCGTAAAACTCATTAACTGAGTGCCTAACAGATAGGGATCTGGGTATCCAAATTATTCTTTTAGGAATAAAATTTATTTCTAAATCTCCTTTAGTAGTATGAATTATTTGATCTATATCCCTATTAAGGATAAGTTCATGATCTATTTCCTGAGGAAGAGACCATGTCTATGGAAAGATTATTTCATCCGACTGTATCAATCTATTGGTTGCAACATTGGAAGTTAATAAATTGGTTTGAACCAAAGTAGTAGTTCTGGGAAATGATAATTGTTTTGCTTTAGGATTAAGCATAGTAAGATCCTTATAATAGATTCTATAGCACATTGCTATGATTTCACTTCCAATTTTGAAATTATAACCGTTAGTATGAACAGTTAACTGAATAACATCTAATAAATTCTTATCAGATAAAGATAGATTTAAATTAGGTGAGACATCAAAATAAACTGGTCAATGACACAGACTTGTCTCTACCATAGTAGCTAAAGATTGTTTTCCTTATCTAACATAAACCATTATGCTAGAATTTAAACATAATAATGTTAAAGGTTTTAAAGCAATTTGAACCAATTCAATATGGATAAAATTATAATTTTTAAAAGGTTTCAAATCTCTTTTAGTTAACAGTTTGATTGTCTGTTTTTCTTCAAAAATTTGAATTGTTTGCTCTAGAGTTTTAACAGCAAAACAAGAAAAAACATCCATCTTACCAAATCTATAAATTTGATTAGAAGGAACGGAGGGTATAACCCATTTGTTGAGTTTATCCATATTTCTTGGATATTCTACAAGTTCTTCATTTTTGATTAAATTGTTTTGATGATTATCATTGTAACACCCTACTAAACCCCGCGTAAAATAAATACATAGTTAGAGCAATTTATCATGCATATCAAGTAAGGGTGTCACACATATTTCAAAATATCATACAACACCTGTCATGCTCAATAACATTTGAAATGAATTCATGATTTTCATATACTTTCACATTAACATGTAGCAGTAGAATCACTTTCATTAAGAATCTCATAACATTCATGTCTCAAATAAACTTCATTCATTAAATCAACTTAGGCATAAAAAGCCACTTCACTATAATTTCAAATTCAATTAGCAAAATAAATAGAGTATACAATTGTATCTCTCAAAACATGAATCAAACGTTCCCAGTGTTACATGATCAGAGCACGACTCGACCCAAAATAAATAAAGAACTAAAATAAGTTTCTACAACGGCTACCTCGCGCTAGAAGCGACTCTACTCCTCGGTACCTGAGCGATGTCGTATAAAACATCATTCCAACAGAAGGGTGAGAATTCATATAATTATCGAAATCATAAGATAATATATAATTTAAGGCATACAAGCATAGTCAAATTATTCTCACATTTCAAAAGTTTCATCAACATTTATTACTCAAGTAACCATACTATTCACAAGTATATACACACAATTCACAATTCCACCAATTCAACAATTCACATAATCCACATAATCTCATATTTCAACCATAAACACAATGAGACTCAATGCAAGACTTAAATGCAACTCATGCATGTGGTACCAATCTCTTGTTATCATTTTTCGGTTTTTTACATTAAATCGGGTTCGTCCTCTAGACCGATAACTCACAAAAGTCCGCTCTCTAAGCTTTCAAACCCGTCCTCTAGGTTTGGGACAAGTCACTAGCTCCCACGGAACTAACAAGCATTGCCTCTTGACAAAATGATGCATGTTAAAGTTCAACAATCATATGCAATTAAGATCGTCCTCTAATCTTAATATTCTTGCATATCTTCAATAATTCATCACATTTGAATTACCACACAACTACACATACTTGCACATATTTATGCATCATCCACACACAAATCATTTCCAAACGGTATACAACACACTTTACAATACAATCTCAACGGCATTATCTCACAACAAGAAAGTAATCCACAAAGTATCAACACAATTCAACCTCAATTTACAAAATACACATTATCGATTAAACATTGGATAATTAATCCATCAAAATAATCACCAAATTAATCTCTAAATTAATCTTCAAATTAACCATTAAATTAATCACCAAATTACTCATCAAATTAATCATCAAATTAATCATCAAATTAATCATCAAATTAATCACTAAATTAATCATTAAATTAATCACCAAATTACTCATCAAATTAATCATCAAATTAATCACTAAATTAATCATCAAATTAATCTCTAAATTAATCACCAAATTACTCATCAAATTAATCACTAAATTAATCATTATATTAATCACCAAATTACTCATCAAATTAATAATCAAACTAATCACTAAATTAATCACCATATTAATCTCTAAATTAATCACCAAATTACTCATCAAATTAATCACTAAATTAATCATTAAATTAATCATTAAATTAATCATCAAATTACTCATAAATTTAATCATCAAATTAATTACTAAATTAATCATCAAATTAATTACTAAATTAATTTAGTAGACAAAACAAAATAAGGAATTATTAGAATTAAAAACATGATATTTTAGGAACTATTAATTAATATCATTTTCAAAACATAGAAGCATGATATTGATTACAAGATGTAGGAGATATAGTACAATTGGATAATTTCAGGAAATTTGAAAATGAGGCACTACATTTGTTTTTCTCCTACACTCAATGTGATGTAAACATAAACAATTAGCATCACCATTCAGTTCATTAAAGTGTATAGCAGAATATACATAAGGTTATTATATTTTCCACTTTTCTTTCATACCATAGGCTATTAAAATAATAAACATCACTTTCTAAAATCAAATGGATATCACTTTATCTTATTAATAAACTAGGTAGTGTAGTATCATGTTTTCGTTTAGCTTCATGAAACGCTTCAGTATACCACATAAACATTAGAACATGTAAAATTACAAACTCATAATCTCAATTTCCACCCTAGTCTAAAAATAGGATATACCGAGTTAGCCAAAGACTAGTACATAATCACTGAGCATATTATTAATCACCATCGAGAACTACATGTTAGACAATATGATAGATTAATTGTATCTTTTAATATACTCAATGTCTTACTTGAACTTTACTCATTGTAATTTCTTGCGAATTTGTGTTTAGGCCACCAAGTACATCAATACTGAAGGATTTAGTGCAACATGGCTTTGGAATATTTAGAAATGGCATAGTACTACCTTTTATTAATATTACAATAATTATTACTTTTATTCGTTCATATCTCTACAGTATAAGCTAAAGATAAAGAACATTTACATTTCATTCTATTCACTACAATACCAAAATCAATGATATTTCACAATTCCAATAATAAATTGGTCTCTATAGTATGCCAAAATATCAATTTCAAACACAATTAGTTACCATATTTTTAAGGATTATCATTAAATCTAAATATGTCAAAATCATAAAAATTAGGGATTTCAACCTAAACATGTTTCTATCCATCAATATAATATCATACAACCCAATAATTATACAAAAACTCACCCTTACCTTGGATTTTTCTTTTGGATTCTTAAACTTTGCTCTTGAGTTTTCTCCTATTTTTCTCCATCCCTCTCTTTGCCTCTTTTTCCCCTTTCCAACTTCTATCCCTTCTAACCCTAACAATTAACTCAAATGTTTTATTCTCTTATTGGGCTTTCTAACTCACACTTACTAACTTACTAATCACACTCTTAAAATAACCCAATTAATCAAAATTACTAAATCTATTTCATTCCACTAAATTAAATAAATATAATAAATTAAATAATTTAATTTTAAAAAATAATTAAATTATTTCCAATAAACCAAATAAATCAAATGATTAAATTATGAGAAATGTTAATCTTACACTCATTGTTAGACACTTACACCATATATTTATACGGGTTTGTTTATTTTATCATATTTAATAATTATATTTTACTTTTTTTTGACACAACCAAACATATAAGCATAATGTAGTTTAGACTGTGTAAATACGGTGCGTTGTTTTTTGGTGTAGAAATAACAAGTCTCTTAAATTATATCCAATACTCGAATTAAATTAATTAATTCAATTAGACACAAAATCACACAATTAATCAATTAATATAATAAATAAATAAATATTAAAATTCAGGATGTTACAACTCTCCCCCACTTAATCAATTAATATAATAAATAAATAATTATTAAATTTAAGATGTTACAATCATCATCAGAATTCATAAGGAACAAACTAAGAATGTTTTGATTGGTTGATACACAAAGCTAAATCTAAATAGATAACTTGGATTCATTACATCATATTAACTAAAACAACAACCAATTAAAAGTTATCTAAGCAAATAATGAATTATTTAACTATCAACCCGAAGGGATAAAAGGATTTCTCCCAAATCAAAGATGTCAAAATATTTTTAGCAAATATTTTCTTTTCTGAAATCATCAACAACTCCCTTCCCTAGGATAAAAAAGACGAACTTAACAGAAAACACTAAAAACATTTTTTAGTTTTTAAAAAACACTTTGAAAAGGTTGTTTGCTTGTTAATACAAGGTTATGAGAATAAGTTACCTACTTAGTTTTAACTAAGCTTAATCAACCTATCACAACATAAATTTAACCACTAATTGTCATAAAAATTTGTATAATGAAGAGATTACCTTAGATTTGGCAACCAGACTCTGATACCACTATATATATATATATATATATATATATATATATATATATATATATATATATATATATATATATATATATATATATATATATATATATATATAATATTTAGTGTTTTCTGTTAACTTCATCTTTTTTATCCTAGGAAAGAAGACTGAATATTCTTTCTATGAAACGGAGAGAGATACATCACTTGGATTTTTTCTTAAGTGGAAAACACAAATCTTTGAAGAAGAAGATGAATGGGACAAAATAGGAATAGAGAGAAAGGAGGACAAAGTTGTTGGAGAACAAAAGACAAAATGCTTCTTTTTGGGGAGATTTGTTTTAAATTTCAAAAATTTTGTGAAACAACATTGGTAGAAGAGAAAAGAAGAAAAAGTTGAATTGAAATGATTGGTTTGTAATCAATTTAGAGACAAAGCCGGTTAAAAAAGTTAGATGAAGTGAAAGAAAATAAAAGATTTACCTATCAAGTCGGTTGGCAATGCGAGTTTAATTGAAAAATGAAATTTTAGATCAAAATTGCCCCAATTTTGAGAAGGTCGCAAATATAAAAGAAGAACAACGATATCTAGTTTTTTAGATTATAAATTTTAAAAAAAATAAATTTCGATAATGATTATTTGCTACTTTTTTAAAATTAACAATAATCATAATTATTAAAATTATTTAGAAATCCTTTTGAATTAGTGGTCAGTTTTGCAATTCGTATCCAAATTATTATAATAATGTTTTTGCAATTCGTATCCAAATTATTATAATAATGTTTTAGTTATTTTTTAGATTACTCCCTCCGTCTTATAATATATGTTCTTTTCTATTTTTATTTGTCTCAATAGGTGTTCATTTAGATTATCAATGTGATATTTATTATTTTTTTCTACTAACTTAATTTTATTTATTGTATTTTAATTCATATAACTACTCTACTATCTATTATTAATAAGACTATTTGATAAGAAGTTTTCTACAACTATATTCTTAAGATTTAGGGTTTAACCAAAGACTACAAAACTAGAATAAAAGTGAAAAGATAAGTTCTCAAATTTTCTTCATAGTTTCTCTTCAAGAGCAAAGAGTTTAAATACAACCAAACCCTAATGGGTCAAAGACCAAATAAAAGGGCTAGGCCCATTACAATAACAAGTAAAGTAAATTTAAAAAGATACTTAAAATTAATTTAGTTCATAATCTTCCATCCATTTGGGTTTGCTTCTAATTCTTGTAGGCCTTGTATCATTACTCACCGGCCCAAAAACATTCTTGTCCTCAAGAATGGGGGTATGAAGAATCCTGGAAGGGGTGAAGAAAGAAGCCCATGTGGCTGGTCCAGAGACGCTGGCAGGTGGCTGATTTTTGTGTGCACAATTTTCTCCATGCGGAACAGCTGGTGGGAAATGTGGGACAGGTGGTGAGGTAGGAGACACGTGTGGAGGAGGGAGTGTGTCACTTGTGTGCATGCGTGGGACAGCTGGTGGAAGGGTGGGAACAGGGCGTGCATGTGGGCCAGATGGCGCATGAGATGGGCAAGGTGTCAAGGGGGAAGAATGTTGAGGTGGCGAAATGTTTGGGAGAGTGGATGCATGCGGAACAGGTGGAAGGGAGAGGGAAGCTGAGTGTGATACAGCTGTAGTGCATTGCCTAGAGTCCCACAAAATTTTATGGTGCAGAGGAATATCATCAGGAAGCGTGTTGTCCACCTTTTCTTTCTCACTTTGTAAGTTGTGTAACGGTTGGGATGGGGTTTTGCGCGGCCCAATAGTATCCAGTGGTGTGAGAGAATTTTGAGGAAAGTTATTGGGACACTCCAAGTCAGAAAGTTGGTGTACTTGCTCATTTCTATTCAGTTTCAGTTTCTCTAAAGTCTCATTCAACGCTTCACTCCTTCCTTCACCCTTTTCTTCAAACTTTTCAAAGTTTTCAACTATCTCTCCTTGCTGAGTTATTTCGGTGCCTCCCGGGGATGAAAAAATGGCCGGCGAAGGTGATTCCTGCACATCAGAAATGTTGGTGGTAGCCGAAAATGGAGGGACGTCGTATTCAGAAGGAAGCGTCGTTGTGAGTTCAGACAGAACAGGATCGATGAATGGTCTAAGTTATGAGACATGAAAAACCGGATGAATCCTTGCGGTGTTTGGTAGCTCGAGTTTGTACGCAACTTTACCGATTCGTTGTAGAACCTTGAAAGGCCCAAAGAAACGTTTTGAAAGCTTTTGGGACGAACGGCGTTGCACTGAAGATTGCCGGTAAGGTTGGAGGCGGAGCAAAACAGGATCACCGACGGCAAAGGTAAAGTCTTGTCTTTTTTTATTAGCTTGATTCATCATTCTTTTCTGACTCTGACTCAAATTATGTTTCAGTTCTTGTAGGATTTCTTCCCGTTGGCGGAGATTGGCATCCACATCTGGGGATGGTGATGAACCATTGATGTAATGAGTGAAAGCCGGAGGAGGTCTGCCATAAAGAGCTTCAAAGGGGGTCATTCCAAGCGAGCTATGGAGGGAGGTATTATGCCAAAACTCTGCTAAGTGTAAGTATTTGTACCATTGTTTGGGCTGTTCACTTGTAAAGCATCTCAGATAAGTTTCAAGGCATCGATTAACTACCTCAGTTTGTCCATCCGTTTCAGGGTGGTACGCAGTACTGTATTTCAGAGATGTACCTTGGGCTTTGAAGAGTTCTTTCCAGAAGTTACTAAGGAAGAGGGGGTCGCGGTCTGAAACGATAGACTTAGGGATGCCATGCAATCTACAGATCTCAACTGAGAATCGTAAAGCAAGATCTTTAGCTGAGAACTTAGTGGGTAGAGCAATGAAATGGCAGTATTTTGTGAGTCGATCGCAGATCACCCAGATTGTGGTGTGGCCAAAAGACATCGGTAAGTGCGTTATGAAATCCATTGTTATCTCTTCCCAAACATGTGAGGGTATAGGTAGAGGTTGGATTAGGCCCTGTTTCTTTTTTGTCATGTATTTGTTTTTTTGGCAGACAACGCATTGACGCACAAAGTCTTTCGTGTCTCTGTACACTCCTGGCCAAAGAAAGGAAGATGAAAGACGAGCTAAGGTTGGTTGAAGGCCTGAATGACCAGCAACTGGTGTGGTGTGGAATTCGTGGAGGATATGTTGCCGTAACTCATCTACAGGAGGTATGTAGATCTTCTTTTTGTAATACAAAAGTTCATCATGAATCTGAAACAATGGTTGGGATGCTGGATCTGACTTGATTTTGTCCATGAGGGCTCGACCCTTCTCTTCTATCTTGTAGAACCGTTTCAAATGGGATATCAGAACTGGAATTGGGGAAGAAAGTGAGAAGAACAGTACTGGAAAGGTTTCCTGGATACGACTCAAGGCATCAGCTACCTGATTAGATTTTCCAGGTTTGTAGAAAATTTCAAACTGAAATCCTTGAAGTTTTGCTGCACATTTTTGTTGTTCGGGAGTCTGAATAGTATGATCCAAGATGTTCTTCAGACTTTTTTGATCTGTATATATGTGAAAATGTCGTCCGATTAGATACTGACGCCACTTCTTTACTGATTCAGTGATGGCGTACATCTCGCGGACATACACAGAGGCAGCTTGAAGCCGGTTGCAGAGTTTTTTACTGAAGAATGCCAGAGGATGTCCCTGTTGAGAAAGGACAACACCAATCGCCACAGCTGAAGCATCTGTTTCAAGGACAAAGAGTTTGGAGAAGTCCGGAAGAACCAAAACAGGAGTTTCTGTCATTTGTTTTTTTAATGCTGTAAATGCCTCATTGGCTGATGTAGTCCAAACTAATTTAGTGGAACGTAATAAATCGGTGAGTGGAGCGGCGAGTGAGGCGTACTGTCGAACAAATCGACGATAAAATCCGGTGAGACCTAGAAAACCCCTAGTTGCGTGAGAGAACGTGGTTGCGGCCAATCAATTATTGCCTGAATTTTCGTAGGGTCTGGGGTTACGCCATTACTTGAGATAATATGACCTAGGTAATCAACATAAGTAACAGCAAAAACACATTTGGATAATTTAGCAAAGAAATGATTAGATAACAGCAAGTCTAAAATCAACTTCAAATGATGTGTATGATCAGCAATGCAGGAACTATAAATTAATATATCGTCAAAGAAAACGAGAACAAACCGACGTAGGTATGGTCGTAACAAATCATTCATTGCCGATTGAAAAGAACTAGGAGCATTAGTAAGGCCAAAAGGCATCACTAGAAACTCATAGTGCCCGTCAAACGTTCTGAATGCAGTTTTGTGAGTGTCCTCGGTTTTTACCCGGATTTGGTGATAACCAGATCTCAAGTCAATCTTAGAAAATATAGTTGCAGAACCCAACTCATCAAAAAGTTCATCAATTGTTGGTATGGGAAATCGATCAGGAATTGTAACAGCATTTAAGGCTCTATAATCCACACAAAAACGCCAAGAGCCGTCTTTTTTTCGAACTAATAGAACGGGAGAGGAATAAGGACTGTTACTTGGTTTGATGATGCCTTCTTGGAGCATATCATGAATGATTTCAGTCATAGCTTCTTTTTGGGAATGGGGGTATCTGTAGGGCTTGACATTGATTGGGGCAGTATTAGGAAGAATAGGAATTTTGTGGTCATGGAATCTTGAGGGTGGAAGACCATGTGGTGGGTTGAAAACAGAAGCATGTGATTTTAAAATGGAGTGGATAGGTTTGGGTAGAGATTTTGGGAGTGAATCTATAGGAGTGGGGAATGTTTGAGATTCGGTGGTAGGTTGGAAAAGCAAGAGATGGAGGGAGGCAATGGAATTGGTGTGTACAAGATGGCAAAATTGGTTATAGGAAGAGGGATGTGGAAGTGATTTGGGGTCGCCCGTGATGGTTATGTCATTGTTATGATAGGTGAAAGAAATCTTTGGGATTGAAAAATCAGCCGTGATAGGACCAAGTGTGCGTAGACATTCCATTCCTAAGACAACATCGGCTCCCTCAATTGGTAGCAAGTGAAAAGGAATATGAAAAAGGTTGTTTTGTAATGTTATGGGAACTTGAGGGCAAAGGCCTGTGCAAGATAAGGTGGATCAGTTGCCAACCATAACGGAAAAATTTGGAATTGGTTTAGTGGAAAGTTTGAGATGTTGGGCGATGCGGGGTTGTAAGATGTTATGTGTGCTGCCGGTGTCAATTAGGACTGTAACAGTAAGGCTGTTAATGAAATCATTAAACTTGAGAGTCTTAGGAGAAAAGTGGCCAATGGCAGCTTGGGGTGAAAGTTGGAAGTATGTATCTTCAGCCTCATGATGTTGGGGTTGTTCATCAATCATGATAGTTGAGTCCGAAGAGAGAGTGTTTTCAGCTTCATCATCCATTAATAAGAGAAATTTTCCGGAAGTATACTTATGGCCTGGAATAAATTTCTCATCACAATTGAAACACAAGCCTTTAGCACGGCGTTCCTGTAGTTGAACATTAGAAAGTTTACGAATGGGAAGGTTGGGGGGTGGTTTGGTGTTGAGGTTTTGTGGTTAGATGTAGAATTAGATACGGTGTGTTGGGCTGAGTTGGATTTGGTGAAAGAGGTGGCAAAGGGTTTTATGAACTTGGGCTTGGAATCCTTAATCTTAGACTCAATCAGCTTTGCTAGGCCAATAGCTTGTGAAATTGAAACTGGTTTATGAATAGCAATTTCATTTTGGATATCATGAGATAAACCAGAAATAAAACAATTTAGGATGGCATCTTGAGAGAGTCCCACTACTTGAGTACCCAATTTTTCAAAGGCAGCTTGGTACTCCACAACAGAACCAGTTTGCTTTAATTTAAACAATTCAGCCTGGTGGTTAGCATAAGTAGATGGGCCAAATCGTAGTTCCAAAGCCTTGGTAAATGACTGCCAATCAATTAATAAGTGACTTTGATACATCCATTTATACCAACATAAAGCATCACCTTTCATATAGAAAGACATCATAGACAATCTATTTTCAGGGGGTAGTTGATAAAAATCAAAGTACTGTTCCGCTTGAAATAACCATTCCAAAGGGTTTGAGCCATCAAACATTGGTAATTCTAATTTGGGGGTCCGAAAAGGGGGTAAAGGTGTGGGTTGTGGAATTTGGGAAAAAGAAAAGGGTGGGTACAAGGGAATGTGATAGTTTGGGTTTGACATTATTGTGCTGGTTTGTGTGGGTATGTGAGAGGTGAGAAATCGTGGTATATAGGTGGGAGTGGGTCTAATTGGCGTTGCGGCTTGGAAAGGGGAAGTTAGTGTACTAGAGTGATTGATGGAGTGAGTAGGGCTGTTATAAACATGTTGTGTTTGGGAAAAGTTGGTATTTTGGGAATTTGGGTGCTGGTAGGTTGTAAACATGGGAGAAGAATGTGTGATACCTGAATTTGCGACCGTATGAACAGTAGCCGGAGTGAAAGTGCTGATTCCGTGAACAGTGCCGACGTCATGAACAGTGTTCGCTCCATGAACAGTGTTCGCGTCGTGAACAGTGCTTGCTCCGTGAACAGTACTGGGCCGATGAACAGTAGCAGTAGCCTGAATCGTTGATTTTGGCTGTTGGTCTTGCTGGGTGGTGAGTTTAGTGAGTAATCCCACAATATTTTCATATCTTGAATTAGAAATTTGTTTTTCATTGTCCATTCGGGTCTGAATTTGTTCCAAATCAGAATTTGTTTTATCAAATCTCTCATCCATGAGCTGTTGATTTTCACTCATTGCCATGTCAAGCCGAGTGTTAGCTGTTTGGACAGCCTCTTCAATGATTTCTCTATGGTTGGGGGGTTTGGGAGGGGCCATGAATACAAAAGATGAAAGCACCAAATTGATAAGAAGTTTTCTACAACTATATTCTTAAGATTTAGGGTTCAACCAAAGACTACAAAACTAGAATAAAAGTGAAAAGATAAGTTCTCAAATTTTCTTCATAGTTTCTCTTCAAGAGCAAAGAGTTTAAATACAACCAAACCCTAATGGGTCAAAGACCAAATAAAAGGGCTAGGCCCATTACAATAACAAGTAAAGTAAATTTAAAAAGATACTTAAAATTAATTTAGTTCGTAATCTTCCATCCATTTGGGTTTGCTTTTAATTCTTGTGGGCCTTGTATCACTATTTTAATAGATGATACTCATTTTATTATTGAAATCAATACAATTAATCATTATATTAAAATATGTGAAAATCTAAAAAATATATATGAGATGAGACGGAGAGAGTAATGATTATTATCTATGAATAATTGAGAAATTGTTTTTGAATTAGTAAAAGGAGTTAATAATTATTTTTGAAATAATAGTGGAAGGTAGTTTTGAATACGTCCTAGGCATAAATTCCAGTCCTACATTTTAGTGATTTGTAGCGGGAGTTTTGCAATCCGTACTCAGGCAGTATGCATATATATTGCTGGTTTAGTTAGGTTGGATTCAAAATTTTAAATCATGAGATCCTGCAAACTCTGTAGAACAAACCCTAACATCCTCTCTTCCGCCGATCTTCCTTTTGATATAATTTCAGAAATACTTTCTAGATTACCGGTGAAGTCCCTTCTCCAATTCCGATGTGTCTCCAAATCTTGGAAATCACTCATCTCCGATCCAATATTTGCTACAAACCACCTTAACCTATCAACCACGCGCCTCCTCCTCTGTTTTAGCTGCGACAAACCCTCGAACAGGTTTATTCTAAATTCTTACTCACTCCAATCCATTTTCACAGGCACAGACTATAACTTCACTCGATTGGAGTTTCCACCCCGTAATATTTGCTGCGCCTTACCTCATTACACCGTTGGTTCTTGTGACGGAATCCTTTGTGTTGTCGGTTATCGTAGTTCCACCAATTTTAAACCTTTAATTGTATTGTGGAATCCTTCTATTAGAAAATTTAAGGAATTGCCCACTTTTGAATACCAATCGGAGCTCAATCGCCTTCATATGTCATATGGCTTTGGCTACGATCATGTTTCTCATGATTACAAAGTGGTTGTTATTCACACCCCCATTAATACGAAGGGGGTTATTGTTCTAGACACAACTAAAGCTAGGATTTATACTTTGAGTACTGATTCTTGGAGAATCATTCAACCTTTCCCTTTTGAGTCTGTCTCTGATAATCAACAAGGAAAATATGTATTCGGTTCAATTAATTGGATGGCCTATTCTAAAGTGACCCATCGACGCTGTATAATTTCTTTTGATTTAGGCCACGAGTCTTATCAAATGATTACTATGCCTCCTGCATTGGAAAGGGCACCTAGGAATCCGAGATTATGTGTGTTGAGGGATTGGTTGTGCTTAATTTTTGATGATGTTTGGGTCATGAAGGAATATGGAGTTAAAGAGTCTTGGACTAAATTGTTCAACTTTACTCACTTGCTAGATCCTCCATTTAAGTCTTTTGCCTTGATAAATCTATTATATATTTTTGAAGATGACCAAGTGTTGCTGATGTTTCAAAAGGCTTGTGAAAGGATGTTCATTGTTTACAATTACAAGAATGACACTTCTAAAGTTAGTTATATGTTGAAAGACTTCCCAGAAGTGTGTGTTGAGAGTTTGATATCACCTTGTTCGTAATGCCAGAATTATTTTTGAACACAATCAATATCAAGTGTTGGTGTTTAAGGAGAGTTCAAGAAAGAAGTTGATAGTTTACAATGACAAGAATGGTACTTCTACCGTTACTTTTGGTACTTTATTTTTATTATTATTATTTAGTAATCTCATGAGCTTTTGCTGACTTTATCACCTAATGATTTAGGTCATCATGTTGATACTAGTCCTGTATTGATTAACCAGTTGGTTAGAAATTTAGTTGCATTATTTCTCTGTTTTTGAATCCATTCTTCAAACTGCATGTTTAATTAATTACTTGATGTACCGGTTAGCAAAACTGACACTTTGCATGGTAATTAAAGGCTAAAACATAAAACTGTATACAAGAATGTAAAAGAGATAGAGTCAGAGAGATTGTATATCAAAAACTTCTTTCTTCCACTATATTCAAAATGGATTTAGAGTGTATTTGATTTGTATTAGAAATAACTACATAATACATCAGATAACGAACACAAAAATTCTTCAAAACAAACTATATTCCTAGTTCAAAAATATCTTAGACCAACATGATCTTAGACCTTGAAAAGATCCTTAGATCTTAATAGTCATCTTCAAAATTACCCTGAACTCTTGTTAACAAACCATCACTATCTTCAGACCTGTTGAATTATGCACAAAGAACATTTCATGATGCACCTCAGAAAAAGAAAAGTAAAGTAATTTTAAATGTGCTTTTGGAACTGCTAGATTTATTATTACTATTTTATTTTATTGTTTCAGTTTTTAGTCAATTAGTGGTTGCTATGCTTTAGGAGCAAGCTAGTAGTATTTGCTATACTTCAGGAGCAAATTAGTTTAATTATTCAATTCCCTAAAATCCTGGTTACGTGGGATAGTTTTCAGTTTTCCTTTCTATTATTTATTGCAACGCTTCTATTGATCAAAAATACCTTTTCTTTTGAGCAACAGTTTTCTCTGCCTCTCTATTTGTTATTTTCTGCCATTAAACTAACAAATTGGTATCCAGAGCCTTCTTCTTAGAGGGACCTGTGAGTGAACCCATTAAAAAAACCCACCATAATAAACCTTCCTTCAATTCATCAAATAGATGAATTTTGAAACTCCTTACACAAAACTAGCACCGCCTGTGTTTGACGGTGATAATTATCACATCTGGACAGCAAGAATGAAGGCTTACCTAGAAGCAAATGACCTTTGGGGAGCCGTTGAGGAAGACTATGAAGTTCTTCCTTTACCGAACAATCCAACTATGGCTCAGATAAAAAATCACAAGGAGAAGAAAGGAAGAAAATCTAAGGCAAGAGCTACTTTGTTTGCTGCTGTCTCACAAGACATTTTCACCAGAATCATGACGATTAATTCGGCATTTGAGATCTGGAATTTCCTCAAGGAAGAATATGAAGGAGATGAAAGAATCAAGGGAATGCAAGCAATGAATCTGGTTAGAGAATTTGAAATGTAGAAGATGAAGGAGTCTGAAACAATTAAGGAGTATGCAAACAGACTTCTTAACATTGCTAACAAGGTGAGGTTGTTAGGTTCTGATTTTTCTGATTCAAGAATAGTTCAGAAAATACTAGTAACTGCTCCTGAAAAATTTGAATCTTCTATTACTTCATTAGAAAACACTAAGGATCTTTCAAAGATCACATTGGCAAAACTTGTAAGTGCTATGCAGTCCCAAGAGCAGCGAAGGTTGATGAGACAAGATGGTGCAGTCGAAGGTGCTTTACGAGCCAAGCACCATTATGGGGAAACCAGTAGAAAGAAGCATGTCAAGAAGGACCAGCCATCAAGCAGTGATAATAGTGCAAACAACCAAAACAATGGTAGGGTTAAAAAGAAAAACTACCCACCTTGTCAGCACTGCGGGAAATTGGGTCACCCACCATACAAATGTTGGAAACGACCAGACGCGAAGTGTAGTAAATGCAATCAGCTTGGACATGAAGCTCTAATTTGTAGGAGTAAATATCAGCCGCAACATGAAGCCAATGCCCAAGTTGTTGAGCAAGATGAAGAAGACTATATTTTTGCTGCAACATGCTATTCGACAAGGAGCAATTCTGAATGCTGGTTAATTGATAGTGGTTGTACGAACCACATGACATATGACAAGACTCTATTCAAGGATTTGAAGACCACAAATGTCTCAAAGGTCAGAATAGGGAATGGTGGCTATATTACTGCAAAAGGAAAAGGAACCATTGCAATTTCAACGTGTTCAGGTACCAAAATTATATCCGATGTTCTCTACGTACCTGACATTGACCAAAACTTACTAAGTGTAGGTCAGTTGATTAAAAAGGTATTTAAAGTATCCTTTGAAAATCAACAATGTCTCATCTACGACATTGTTGGCTGGGAAGTTTTACGGGTTAAAATGAGAGATAAAAGCTTCTCGTTTGATCCAACAGAGGAGGAACAGGCAGTCTATTTTACTCAAGTTAGTCCCACAGAACTCTGGCACAAGAGACTCGGCCATTGTCATCTTGAAAGAATGTTGAACATGCAAAGAAAAGGCATGTCAAGAGGTCTGCCAATACTTTTTGATAATTTACCAAATTGTAATGCTTGTCAATTTGGTAAACAAATGAGAAAATCATTCCCCAAATCAGCTTGGAGAGCTTCTCAAAAGTTGCAGCTTGTTCACACTGATGTGGCGGGACCCCAAAGAACACCATCACTACAAGGTAGTCTATACTTCATTCTTTTCATAGATGACTTCACAAGAATGTGCTGGATATTTTTTTTTTGAAATTTAAGCATGAAGTGGCTGGAGTATTTATGAAGTTCAAGAAAATGGTGGAAACTCAAAGTGGCTGCAAGATTCAATGTATAAGATCTGACAATGGGACAGAGTATACATCAACAAAATTTAATCAATTTTGTGAAGAAGCTGATATTGAACATCAACTCACAGCCCCCTACACTCCACAACAAAATGGGGTTAGTGAAAGGAGAAATAGATCACTGATGGAGATGGCTAGATGCATGTTACATGAGAAGGAGTTGCCTAAAACATTTTGGGCAGAGGCGGCTAACACAACGGTTTTTCTCCAAAATCGGCTTCCAACCAAAGCCTTGAAGGATAAAACTCCATTTGAGGCTTGGTATGGGTATAAGCCATCACTAACGTTTCTTAAAGTGTTTGGTTGTGTTTGTTTTGCACATGTTCCACAGGCTAAACGTGACAAACTTGACAAGAAGGCAACTCCGGGCATCTTTGTGGGTTACAGTTCAGTTTTAAAGGCCTACAAAGTGTATCATCCTCAAACCAAAAAGATGATTGTTACCAGATATGTGCACTTTAATGAAGAACAACAATGGAATTGGGAGAACTCACAAAGAACAACTAAACTATTTGACAACATTGATGATAAGCATTCGGGACAGCAAATAACAGAGCTGTTACATGATGAATTAGAAGACGACCCTCCAGTCAGAGGCAAAAGGCTGTTATTTGACATCTATCAAAGATGTAATGTAGCAGTTTGTGAACCTGCTAGTTGCGAGGAAGCGCAAAAGGACCAGAAATGGAAAACTGCAATGGAGGAGGAGATGTCCATGATACAAAAAAACAAAATATGGGAGCTGGTTGACAGGCCTGAAAATAGAAAAGTCATTGGAGTTAAATGGGTTTTCAGAACAAAGCTTAATGCAGATTGCTCAATCAACAAGCACAAGGCCAGACTTGTAGTTAAAGGGTATGCACAAATTTTTGGTGTTGATTATTCTGACACTTTTGCACCTGTGTCCAGATTAGATACTATTAGATTGGTGTTAGCAGTTGCTGCGCAAAAGGGCTGGAAAATATTTCAGTTAGATGTTAAATCAGCTTTTTTAAATGGAGAGCTACATGAAGAAATATATGTAGACCAGCCAGAAGGATTCGTGAAGCAAGGTAAAGAAGATAAAGTCTATCTTCTAAAAAAGGCTCTCTATGGCCTCAAGCAAGCGCCAAGGGCTTGGTACAACAAGATTAATGATTACTTATTGAGCATAGGCTTTGTAAAAAGCTTATCCGAGTCCACTCTTTATGTGAAACATAAGGGGAAAATTTTCTCATAGTTTCCCTTTATGTGGATGATCTTTTAGTAACAGGAGATGACGCAAGGCTAGTTGACGAGTTCAAGCAAGAAATGATGAAAGTTTTTGAAAAGACAGATCTTGGTCTCATGACCTATTTTCTTGGAATTGAGATCAAACAAAGTGAGAATGAAGTGTTAATTTGTCAAAGAAAATATGCAAAGGAAATTTTGAAAAAATTTAAAATGGAGGAATGTAAATCTGTTAGCACACCAATGAATCAAAAGGAGAAGTTGAGCAAGGATGATGGTGCTGAAAAAATTGATGAAGGATATTATAGAGGCTTGATTGGATGTCTGATGTATCTCACTGCAACAAGGTCGGACATTCTATTTGCGGTAAGTCTCTTGTCTCGTTTTATGCACTGTCCAAGTGAAATTCATTTGCATGCAGCAAAAAGAATATTGAGATATATCAAAGGCATTATTGATTATGGAGTCAAGTTCGATACGTGTAAAGAATTCAAGTTGTATGGATTCTCTGATAGTGATTGGGCTGGATCCATTGATGATATGAAGAGCACTTCAGGATACTGTTTCAGCCTAGGCTCGTGAGTATTCTCATGGTGCACAAAGAAGCAAGAGACTGTAGCACAATCCACCGCTGAGGCTGAATTTATAGCAGCAACAGCTGCTGTAAATCAAGCTTTATGGTTGAAGAAGATTTTATGTGATTTATCTTTGCAACAGAAGAACAAAACAAAATTTTTTGTTGACAACCAGGCTGCAATTGCTATTGTAAACAATCCAGTATGTCACGGAAAGACTAAACATTTCAATATCAAGCTCTATTTTTTGAGACAGATGCAACAAAGTGGAGAAGTAAACTTAATTTACTGCAAGTCTGAAGATCAATTGGCTGACATGTTTACAAAGCCATTATCTATCAGCAAATTTGAATATCTAAGGCAACTGATTGGAGTTTGCAGTTCCTAAAGCAAGGAGGAATATTAAATGTGCTTTTGTAACTGCTAGATTTATTATTACTATTTTATTTTATTGTTTCAGTTTTTAGTCAATTAGTAGTTGCTATACTTTTGGAGCAAGCTAGTAGTAGTTGCTATACTTTAGGAGCAAATTAGTTTAATTATTCAATTCCCTAAAATCCTGGTTACGTGGGATAGTTTTCAGTTTTCCTTTCTATTATTTATTGCAACGCTTATTGCAACGCTTCTATTGATCAAAAATACCTTTTCTTTTGAGCAACAATTTTCTCTGCCTCTCTATTTGTTATTTTCTGCCATTAAACTAACAAATGTCATATTTATATAGACCTGTTTTAGAAAAGTTGTTAACTAAATATCTCTAACAACCGTTACAAAACTAATTAAAACGAATAATAAGGAAAGATAAATAAATAAACTAATGTACTGTAACACCCCCTCAAACTAGAATGAATATTCAACATTCGCAGTTTGGAAACTAAGCCGGAGAAAGGAACCTGGTGAAGTGGTTTCATGAAGAGTTCAGCAACTTAATTGTGTGAATAAATTGGTCGCAAGTGCATAACTTTGTCTTGGATTTTGTCACGAACAAGATGACAGTCGAGTTAAATGTGCTTCTTGCGTTCATGAAAGATATGGTTTGGCAATGTGAATTGCGCTTGTGTTCTTGCAAAAGATGTTGATGGGTTGTGTTGGCTAAGGCTCTATATTCGGCCTCTGGTAATGAACGAGACATAACCTATTGTTTTTTTTACACTTCTAGCTTATTATGATGCTTGAACAAGATAAAAGATGAAACCGGTGGTAGCTCTTCTTGGGATGGAGCAAGCACCCCAATCAAAATCCATGAAGCCTATTAATACAAGGTTTGAGTATTTGCTGAAGAAAAGACCAAGAGCTGGAGCATTCTTGCTGTATTTGACAATCCTAAGAGCTGTCTGCATATGTGTGACAACTGGTTTGGATAAATATTGACTCAACCATCAAACAAAATATCATATGTCATGCCTGGAATTCGTCAAGTACAATAATTTACCAATTAAGATCCCAATTAAAATATCATATGTGTATGGTTTTGTTATTGGGAGGTAAAGTGGTAATGTCATGGTTGATGGATGTGGTTATGGAAGTAGATGTGGGAGTGTCAGAATGTATAGGGAAGTTTGTATTGTTGGTTGAAGTGGGAAGATTGGTGTTATAGTTAAGGTAATCAAGATTAAAATCCAAATAAGGATGATATAAAGGCTGAGTGTTTGTGGTACAGTAGGGATGATTGGTGTGATAAGAAAATAAATATTCATTAAAATGGTGTCGCTCGAAATGAACTAGTCGTGGCTATGAATATCATACAGAACGTAACCTTTGATACCAAACTTGTTACCCACGTAAATGCATTTTCTAGATCTATAATCAAGTTTATACCTATTTCTTTTGGATAAGAATGCATAAACAAGACATCCTAAAATGTTAAGGTTATCATTATTGGGTTGAGAGTCACGAAGGATGAAATAAGGGGATTTATTGTTAAGAAGTTTGGCAGCGAGACTATTTATGATATGAACAACATGAATGAATAAGGGCATCAGCCCAAAATATTGAGGGAAGTTTGAATTGGAAGAGAAGAGTATGTGTGACACCTAAAAGGTGTTGGTGTTTTCTGTGATGTCTTGATTTTATTTAAATATTTTATTCAGTATATTGTGTTGTGGTGTGTGAAGAATAATATATAATATCGAATATAATTGTAGTTGAAAGTTATATTGTGGTGGATAATTGTATTATTAAGTGGTAAATAAAATAAATGGAGTAAAATAAGAGATAAGGACAAGGTGGTCAATTGGTAAGTAGTAAGGGTAAAAGTAGAAGATCATAAGTTAGGTCTTAGGGGTTATGTTGGAAATAAGGGAAAAAGGAAAAACATAATCGTGTTGGAGAAACCGTGAAGCGATCGTGAAAGTTGTGAAAAGAAGGAAAAGAGAAAAGGGCTTAATCGTGAAAAGGAGTTCGCGAAGAAGAGGAAATTTTTGACAAAACCTAAGGTAAGGGTGAGATTCTTCCATCTTAAGGATTTTATAATGGGAATTGGGTAGGTTGAGGATTAGGGATTGAGGTTGTTGTGAATTGAAGAATTAGGTTGGATTATGTGTTGTTGATTATTATTGGTTGATAATTGTATGAATTAGATGGTGAAATTGGTGAATACTGTGATTTCTGGTTGTTGTTGGTGTTGGGTATGTTGATTTTTCGTAGCAGGTTTGGGTGTTGAAAGTAGAGCTGCGATTTGCGAAATCGCAGAGTTCGCTTAGCGAGTAAAGTCAGGGAGTTCTTCGCTCAGCGAGCAGTGACCCTCGCTTCGCGAGCCCTGTAGCATGAAAAATTAATTTTTAATTCCGAAAAATTACTGAAAATTATTTAATGGCTTAGTGATGTTTAAGAATTGATGTGGGGTAGTTGGAAATGGTGAATGAAAGCTTATACACAAAATTGTAGGGATAATTAATGTAATTTGGCTAAACATAATGTATATGTTTGTTGACATTGATGTTGTTGTCGTGATGGGTAGTGTTGTGTTGATATGTTTCATATGCTTATTAATGATATATGAGTATGTGATATGTTGTAATATATGTTGTGTTGCGCCGTCGTGGTATGGGTTGAATTATATGATTATATGTTATGAAATGCATGATAATCGTGATGATGATTAGTAGTATATTGATCGATGTTGCGATATGTGGTTGTTGTTGTTGATGTTGTATGATGTATTTATTATGAGTATGCATGTATGTCATTGATGTTGCATGACATGTTGCATAGTTGTATAACACATCAAGGTGGAGTATGTCGCTGTGGTGATGTTGGTGCAGTCATGAAATAGGGATCATACTTGGCCATGAAATTGGGGTAGATGGTGTGATCATGAAATATGGATCATACTGGACCATGAAAGAGGGGTCGAGAGTTCCGACGGAAACTGGATCTTGAAATAGAGATCGGATATGGTACTGCATGCATGGAGTCAAGTCGAGTCTCATTGCATGATTATTATTGTTGTTGTATATGAAGTTGTGGTAGTTATGATGTTGTTGTATAAGTGTTGTTGTATATGTGACGTTGTCGTATGTGTTGTAGTCGAGTGGTATTTCTGATACTTGCTTAAATTCTTATTATATTATTCTTTAAGATGTAAGTATCTCACCCCTTCTGTTTGAATGTTACCTGTAAACACCCCAAATTTGTCCTCTCTTTTTTCTCACACCTTGGCTTGTGATCCTTCATATTGCATTGCATAAGCATACCATCTCACACTGCATAGTTATTTCACTACATAAGTTGCATAACTAGGGTTTGTGATCAAGTGAATCTTAGAAGTGTTTGAGCTATCTCAGAGGCCATGAAGCATGCCAAGAGGGTCCATGAGTTTTCCATGATCATATTATACTCCCAAGGGTTCTTGAAAGTCAAAAGACCACAAGAGATTGCAGAGCCACCCAGGCAGGTTCAGAGCTCCTACACAGATGACCAAAGATTAGGGTTTTGGGTTTGAGGCCCTTACACCTAAAATATTTGGCCACTCTTGATTCTATTGGTCTATATATGTTATAAGGATCATGTGTATCAAATTTGAAGCAAAAATTCCTTGTGGAAGTCATCTGATCAAATGGTAACTTGTTGTGCAAGAAAAGTCAGAATCAGGGCATCTGAGGCCACCAACAAAGGTTCCAAAGGGTCATCATCATCAATTTGAGGTCCTATGATCTTTATTTGATCTTAAGAATGCTTGGAAGTTCACAAGATTGAAGAATTTTGAGCCATTTGAAAACTTGCCATTTTTGGACATGACTTGTAATGAAAACTTTCCATTTTGGGAAAGATTTTCAACCTCCTCTTTCTTGATCAAAAAGGTCTCAAATGAATTTTCTTCAAACATGAAAGTTATAGATTGAATCTTTCCATTTTTAAAAAGTACAAGAACTCCTCTTGATTCATCTTAGAACTCAAGTTATGATGGATCAAAGTTGGCAAAAAGCACATAATTTTCAAGTTCATGCCAAAGAGGGAAATGTGCAGATTTGATTTCCAAGTCTTCTCATGACTTCTAATGCACTTCTACACATCATAGAAATATAATGCAACTTGTTTAAACCAGAATTGTGCCAAGAATCAAGGATTTTCATGACTTGCATCTCAAGAATTCTCAAAGTTGTGAAAATGCAAAACACATACAAACTCTTGATCCAAGCCATACAACTCACAACATTTGATCCAAAGGTCATCCTTGAAGCCAGCTGAACACAATCCAACCAGAAAATCAGCCTTGCCATGGCCCATACCTCAAGTACACAAATCTTGACTTTTTTGCATTTTCACCCATGCCAATCCCACAGTGCCACAACAACTCTTCTGACCAATGGCATTGTTTATGCAAACCCTAAGCATCATAAAACACAACACAACAAGCCTTGAACACACATACAAGCTCAGATTGCAAAAATCCTCTCAAAACTTCATTTCTTCGAAACTCACTACACAACCATCAAAAATCACATTTTCTTTCACCATTCAACTCCTCATCACTCAAGGAACAAAACCCACCCATCACCATGACCTGAAACAGCCTCAAACAAAAACATGATTTCTGCCATATCAGAATTGTACCTCACAAACTAGCCAAAATAAACTCCATCCAAGCATCTCAATAGCATCGGGAGGTCCAAAGGAGTTGGTTTGCACAAAGGGAAGGCCTTGAAAGCTCTAGTTTGAAGAACTCCATCTCAGGTATCCCTCAAGAACAATTTTTCCAGAACCTTAATTTCTTGTTAAAATGTGAATCTACATGTTATGCTGGTCATGTTGATATGTTTAGAATTGAAAATGAGTGATAAATGAGTATGTTATAATGTTCTGAAATTTTGCCCGTGGTTGATGTTTGCTTCGATTCTCATGATTCATGCAATATAAATGATTTTTTTTGATTTATTTGTGTTGTATGATGTTAGAGGATCATTTCTGGGCAGGTTTTATGAGTTTTAGTGAGCTATATAGGAAGTTAGGGTTTGGGGTTGGCCGGAGAAGATGACCGGAGCACTGTTCTGGTCACCTGAAAATGATTTAGGGTTAATTAGGTTTAGGGTTTCCAGATTGAACCACAACCCTAGGATCTTGATTAAGCCAGCGCGTGAATGGACCAGATTGCATCATTAATTTTAATTCTAATTAATTAAGTTAGTTATAATTAATTTAATCAGAATGAACCCCAGCCATTGGATCACGCGCGAAGCCCAAATTTGAATATGGACCCTTAGATCCTCATACCCCAGGTCAAGCTGTCTTGAGATCTCAGCCCTTTATCCAGTTTCCACACAATCATGGCCCTTCCTTTTAATTACTTTTCATTTTATCTTATTTTTATTCATTTTATTTTCTTTATTTAATTTAAAATAGCAAATCACTTTATAAAAATACAATTTTTTGCACTCTCACTTTAAATAATTTTCAGAAACCAAAAAATTTTTTATTTTTATTTTTTACATTGAAAATCTATTTTTAAATCATTTAATTGTATTATTTAATTAATTAATTAATTTTAATTAATTAAAAATACTTTTAAGTATTTAAAAATCACCAAAAAAAATCATGAAGCATTCTTACACATTTAGAACAATTTACAAACTCATCTTGCAAATTTCTTTTAGGATTTGATCATGTTTTGACAATTAACCATGAATTAGGGTTTCCAAATTTCCTATTTTTCTAACCCTAACTTCAAAAATCCATTTCTGATCAACCAAGATGAGTTTGTACATGGTTCTTTTTGCATCCTTTCATACTTTGCATGTAGTATTTAGGGTATTTAACTCATATTTTTGCATTGCATTTTCTATTTGTTTGAAAATTTTCATGAAGAAGTACCCAAAACCCTAGCCTAACTTAGAAAAACCATTACTTGACTTTGGTATAGCTTCTGACTTCCATCTTTGGGGAGTGATCTTATGAGTGTTTAGGATTTATTTGGTTGCATTTTTCAATTTTTTATCATGTGTTATCCTTCTGTTGTGGACATGTGCATCTCATACTTTCTTAAAACCCTAATTTGCCATGTCCATTTGCATTCATCTTTGCATACCTTCATCATGTGAACTTGTCATGACATATCCTGCATTTGTATGTCATCTTAGACACCTTAGGTCATATGAGAACATTGGTTGATCATTGTTGCATCCATTTGGTATGTTTTTGCATTCATCACTTCTTATGTGTATTCATGTGATTTCAAGCTTCTAACATGCTTTCCATTGCATCCCATCTCTTGTATGATCATGCATAAACATTACACATGTCTTTGCATCATTTCATAACAAATTTGCATTGTGTTTGCACTTCTGGTTTTGATCATTGAATCTTCATTTGCCTTATTTCCTTTTGTTTCACATCTTATGCATTCATACTAACCATTTCAGGGGCTTCAGGTAAGTTGTTTAGGATGTGGATTTGCCTCCACATCCAACCTCTTCTTATCTCTTCATTTGCATCTATATTTGTCTTTGAAGTGAGTTTGACTCACTTATGCTCTCTCTTTCTCCTTTTCTTTCTCTTAGGTTACTTAACTTCTTCAGGAAGTAAGTAACCTATTCTCCTTTCTCTTCTCTTTTCATCTGCTTCTTCTTCCTTGGTGGCCATCTGAAGATCTTTCTCTAAGCCTCACAAACCATAGGAATATTCAAGCATGATAACTTTAGGGTTGTACATAGTCTCCCCTAGTTTTTACCTTTGAGTCTCCTTGAGTCTCTGCTTCTCATCTCATAATCAAGGCTAAACAGTTAAAGTTTTAAGACTCTGAATTAGGGTTATACCTGTATCCTTATCTTAGGATGGAGTGTATAACTTTAATAATTAGTATTAAACCTTTAAGTTGTTTACACCTCCTAATCAAAACACCTAATAATCATTAAGACTTAAGCTTGTAACTTGGGCCTTATATTAGGGTTACATCTTTGCCTGTTGGTTCAGAGGGACTAACCCTAGTGTTCAATGGACAAGCCCCCCTCAGGTTTAGTCTTGCAAACATAAAATCCATTTCTTAATCCCATCATTAATTTAAAATCCACTTTAATAAAGGCTTGTTATATAATGATTTTAATCCCTAACCATGGATTAAGTTGAAAAGTCTTCCTCATCTTAAGTGTTCTCATCTATTATCCTTCTCTTAGGATGGTGTAATGAGTTCACTAATCCCTGATTAGAGATTAAACTCATTACTTAACACAAAACAAAATCCAAAAACACTTAATAATCACAAGTAGGTTAATGATCTTAATCCTGTATCATTAGGGTAATTAAGTTGAGATATTCATCTCATACTTAAGTAGACTCATTATCCCTAATCAGGGATGATATAATGAGTTTGCAAACCCTTGATCAAGGCTTAAGCTCATTATCTTATGCAAAACACCAAAAACAATAAAAAAACTGAAAACACAAAAAACAAACAATAAACGTCTCCTCTGGGATTCTTTTCTCATCACACTCACTCTGAAAACGAGAACTCGCTTTTTCGGTCTAATTCAAGACAGTTAGCACTCGAGCCAGACGAGTCATACATTTGAGCATAGACAAGCAAGCAGTTTACAACAAAAACACTATGTCTCTTTGAGTCGAACTACGGTGTTTTGACTTCCTCATTGCACGAGAGGATACGTAGGCATAGGTGTCGCTCCTGATAAATGGGACTGGCCCAAATAAAGGTACAGACGCGAACGGTCGGCGAAAGGGACAATGAGAACACACAGCAGTGAACTCACTGGAAAAGAAAAGAGTCGCCCGCTAGGCATTTTTATCCCGGAGGAAAGGTAATGCTGCATAAACCTAGAAAAGATGGATAAGACGGTTGCGAACCAGAGAGACTGAGAAAGGGGGTTGGTTACAACCTGGGAAGGTATTAGCACCCAGATTGTCCGCCGTACTCGACGGGATCCACGCTTAAAAGATTTGTGTTTTAAAGGGGCAGTGTCAGTGCAATTTGTGTATAAAGAGCTAGAAAAGGATGTACATGTGTCAGTGTAAAAGAAGTGAAGTGTGATATGTGAAGTGTCAGTGTAAGAAATGAATGGAATGCTCAAGAATATGAGGCTAACAGAATGATGCTGGAAAGAGGGGAATATACAGAGACTTTTGTTCGATAACTGTTAAGTTATGCCTACGTATCCTCTCGTGCAATGAGGAAGTCAGAACACCGTAGTTCGACCCAAAGAGACTGAAAGATGAATTGACTGATGAACTGCTTACTTGTCTATACTCAAGTGTATGACCTATCTGGCTCAGGTGCTAACTGTCTTGCATTAGACGGAAGAAGCAAGTTCTCGATTATGGGTGAATGAGATGAGAAAAGAATCCCGAAGGAGACGATTATTGTTTGTTTTTAAGTTTTCAGTCTTTTATTGCTTTTTGAAGTTTGTCATAAGTTAATGAGCTTAAGCCTAAACCAATGGATTTAGTAAACTCATCACATCTTCCCTCTGATTAGGGGTAATGAGAATACCTTAAGTGTGAAGTCAGCTTCTCACACTTAATCACCTTTAGTGTAGGATTAAGATCATTAACCTACTTGTGATTATTTAGATGTTTTTGGTGTTTTTGTTTAGTGTTAAGTAATAAGGTTAAGCCATAATCAAGGATTAAACAGACTCATTACACCATCCTAATAGAAGGATAATAGATGAGAATGTTTAAGCTGAGGAAAGCTCCTCAACTTAATCCATGATTAGGGATTAACTCATGACAAAACAAGCCTTTGATTAAGTGGATTTTATTTAATGGTATGATGATGAATTGATTTTTATGATTTGTAAGACAACTTGAGGGGGACTTGTCCATTAACAATAGGGTTAGTCCTTCTTAACCAATTAAGGAAGAATTAGAACCCTAATGCAAGGCCCAAGTTACAAGTGTGATGTCTTGATGATTATTAAGTGGATTGATTAAAGGAGTTAAACACATTAAGGGTTTAACACTTAGGATTAAAGTTATACACTCCATCCTAATAGAAGGATGCAGGCATAAGCTTAATCACAAAGCCTTAAAGCCTTTAGGGTTTAGTCCCCGATTATGAAATGAGAAGAGAAGACTCAAAAGAGACACAAAGGTAAAACAAAGGGGGGAGACTAATCAAAACCCTAATCATTGTCATGCTTGGTTGTTCCTAAGGTTTGTGAGGTTTACAAGAGCAATCTTCAATGGAACCACCAGGAAGCAGATGAAAAGGATCAGGAGAAGCAAAGTAACTTGCTTCATTTAAGAAGGCAAGTCACTTGAAGAAAGAAAGTAAGAAGAAGAAGAATGAGCAAGCTCAATCTCAAACACATAATAAAAGGCAGCAAGGGTGCATGAAAGAGATGAAAAGAAATTATGAGAAGTGAAGGCAAATTCACTTCTCAAACAACTTACCACCTGAAATGTTAGTGAAAGAAATGCAATGCAATGCAAAATGAAATGAAATGGCATGATGTAAACCAAAACCAGAAGCATATATGAGATGATAATGATGCTATAAGATGCTACAAACATGTGACAAGGCATGGGGATGATCATACAAGCTCATGGATGCAAGTGAAGCAAGTTAAGAACCATGAACATACATGAAAAGTTATGAAATGCATATGGCATACAACATGGCAAATGCAAGATGCAATGATCAAACATGCTTTCAATATGTCTTAAGATGTCAAATGAACCACATGGATGCATAAAATGTCATGGCAAGTCAAGGTATGAATGCAAATGCAAGATGGGTGCATATGGAAACCCAAATTAGGGTTCATGATCAAAGCATCAAACACAAACCAAAATCAGAAGCAAACATCAAGATAAAAAATTGAAAATGCACTCAAAGGATCCCTAATCCTATACTAACTCACTGCCCAAAGGAGAAGTTTCAACTCTTAACCAAATTCAAGATATGATTTTCCTAAGTTTTCTAGGGTTTTAGGGTTCCTTAACAAGAAAAATGCCAAACAAATGGAAAATGAAAGATCAAATCATGGCCATTTAATCTCACAAACTACATGATATGCTAAACACAATGCAAAAAGAATCAAAGTCCAACTCTTTGTGGTTAGGCAGAAGTGACTTTTGAAAGTTTGGATCAAAATAATGCATCAAAATGGCTTTAATTCCATGAACAATTCTCAAAATGCATCAAGATCAAAAAAGAAATTTGGTTTGAGGGTTGGACAATGTTTCTAAATGTTTTTAAATGTTTCATGAATTTTTTTGTGATTTTTAAATACCTAAAAGTATTTTTAATTAATTAATTTTCATTAATCAATTAAAAATAAACTTTTAAATATTTAAAAATAATTTTTTAATGTTAAAAATAAAAATAAAAATATTTTTGTGTTCTGAAATTAAATAATAACTTGTATAAAAAATTTCAGAATTTTTGAATAAATTTTACTATTTTAAAATAAATGGAGAAAGAAATATAAAATAAATGGAATACAAATAAAGAAAAAGAAAAGTAAACGCAATGGAGGGCCAGGATGGGTTCTGGGGAGAAGCCTGTTGACTACGCGCGCAGATCAATGGTCCATATTCAAACTTGGCTAAACTGAGTTATGAATTAATTAATTGAGATTAGGGCTTAATGAGTGCATCTGGGCCACACATACACGCGCCATGTCAACCAAGTCAACAGATCCAACGCATCAGATTCAAACTACACTTAATGACATGATTAAGCCCTAATTATTTTCAGGTGGCCGGAGAAGACTTCCGGTCGTCTTCTCCGGTGGGAACCCCACCTGAAAATTCCTAGAATCTTCAAAACGTAACTAAAATGAAATCTAAACAAACAGAAATCCTTCCCACACTTCACTGAATCAAAACCCTAACACAAACATCATTTATATTTCATCAATCGCATGAATCGAAACAAAACAAATTTTAGGGCAAGACTTTCAGAACATGATTAAACCCTCATTTCTTCACCATTTTCAAAACCAACAACATATTCATGATCAGGGAAGCATGAAGAAGCTATTAAGAACTTAAAAATTCATTTCTGGAAAAAAAGTTCTTGAGCTACCTGAGTTTTGAAGCTTTCAGTTCACAGCTTTCTGGCCTCTCCTCTTTGTGAAATCTACTCCCTTTGGTCCCTTGATGATGTCTGGATGCTTAGAAGGAGTTTGTGTTGGCTGGTTTGAGAGTTTGAACAGCTTCTGTTCAAGCTCAGGTGAGAATCGTGTTTATGATTCAGGTAGTTTAAGGCAAGGGTGAGGGGTGCTTTGTGACCAGGATGATGAGTTGAGTTGATCTATGAAGTTTGTTTTAGTGTTTGTGGCTTGTTTTCTGAGTTTCGAAGGCTTTTGCTTTTGAGAGTGAAAATGAGAATGTGATCCTTGGGCTTGTTTCAGGCTTGCTGGCTATATGCTTTGGCTTGCAATTAGTTTGTATAAACAATGCTGATTGGTCAGAAGATGTGACATGCCCTTTTGTGATAGGTGTAGCTACTTTTGCCAATTTGTCAACTTTGTGTAAGAGAAGCATGGGTCATGTTCTAGCCAAGTACAAGGGGTGTGGGCTGCGCAGCATGGTGTGAGGGAAAGGCTAGGATGGTTCAGTAATGTAGCTAGCAAGTGGATGAGAAACTATCATGACTTTTGCAACTTGGCTTGTTTTGGTTCTTATGAAAAGATCTTGCCTCACAAGCCATAAAACATGAGAAACTCTTGGCCCATTCTGATTTTTAAGACTTGTGTGATGTTTGTGTAATGGTTTGACATCAATTAGATGTCACAAGTTGCCTTGATACAAGATTTTGCAAGTTTCCCCTTTGGTGCATAACTTGAATTTTAGTGATTTTTGCCAACTTTGATGAACCATAACTTTTGATCCAAAATGAATTAGGTCATGTTCTTGTACTTTTTGAAAAGGGAAAGATCTAATCTTCAATTTTCATGACCAAAGTTTTTTCATTTGAAGCATTTTTGAATCAAAAAGTAAGGGTTGAAAAAGTTGCATAAAATGACATTTTCATTAAAAGTCAAACTTGCCCAAAAAAGTCAACTTTGCAAAAACTTCAAATTCTTCAATTTTGTGAACTTCCAACCTCTTCTATGATCAAATAAAGATCATATACAATCAAAATGATGAAGATCATCCCTTGGTTGGGTCATTGGGGCCCTCAGATGCCCTGATTTTGCACTGACTTGTTTGAAAAGTCAACTCTTGATCAGATGACTTCCCCATGGAATTTCTTCATGAAAATTGATATGCATACTCCCTATACCATATAGAGACCAATAGAAACAAGAATGACCAAAAAATTTGGAGTTATGGCCTCTGAAACCAAAACCCTAATTTTAGGTCATCTGTGCAGCCAAGCCTGGCTCTGCTTCCATACCATTTCCAGTTCTTGTGATTCTTTGACATTCTTGACTTTGAGAGGATATAATATGATACTTGAACACATATGGATCCCTTTGAAGTGATTGATGACCTTTGGAGTGGCTCAAGAAGCTCTTGGATTGCTCAGATCACAAACCCTAGATGCAGATGACTTTGAACCAATGCAGTAAATCAAAAATACAATATGAGATGGTATGATTGTGTTTATGCATATGAAATGATCACAAGCCATGGTGTGAATGGGTGAGGGAAAATTTGGGGTGTTTACAGCTGCCCCTATTCAAACATGAGTTAGCTGTGCAGGATGTAAGCAACGGCTTAACAGGCAAACAAGATAACTTGTGGTTGAATACCAAAGACAGTCCAAAATTTGCACTCACAGAATGAAGAAGAAAAGGGATATAGATTGTAAAAGAAAATAAAGTATATTGTAAAGTGTGGGCGACGGAGGACGACCGTCGAGCAGAGGATGACTGCTGGGTAAAGAGCAATGACGGGGACGGCCGACATGCTGACAAGTGCGAAAAATAAAGCAATGACGGGGACGGCCGACATGCTGGGGATAAAAGGTATTATGATGGGGACGGCCATCAAGATAAAGTTGTAAGATTCTCTGGGAATTAATGAAACATGACGGGGACGACCATCGGGTTAAAGAATAAATGAAATAAACAGATGATGAGGTACGGTCATCAAAGGTGAAGGACGATCACCTAGCAGGGAACGACTGCTCTGTTGGGGTAAGATGAGGGACGGTCATCTAAGGTGGAGGACGACCACCTGGCAGGGTACGGCTGCCGAAAATATCGCGACATAGGACAAATGTCGGATAAAAGGTCAACGATGGGGACGGCCATCGGACGAGCATGATGGAGGACGACCATCAGGAGGTGGAGGACGACCACCTTGCAGGGGACGGCTGCTCTCGGGGTTTATCATGACATAGGACGAATGTCAGATAACCAAAGATCATCAATGGGGACGGCCATTGGATAAAATGATGAAGGACGATCATCAAGGGGTGGAGGACGACCACCTAGCAGGGGACGGCTGCTAAATATCACGACATAGGACGAACGTCGGATAGAAAAATAATGATGGGGACGGCCATCGAATGAGCATGATGGAGGACGACCATCAAGAGGTGGAGGACGACCACCTAGCAGGGTACGGCTGCTCTCAGGGTTTATCATGACACAGGACGAGTGTCAGATAAAAGGAAAATTTGCTTTGTTGGCGATCTACTGGGGAATAGTAAACACGGACGAGTGTTTATATCCAAGAAACAAAAGGTATAAGTGTTTAGATGTTTGTGTATAGATTAAAGATGCGGTCGAGCATCCTTAAGACTATGATACGGACGAGTATCAGGTAGAAACAACAACCGACACGTGTTCAAAGATGATGATACGGACGAGTATCAATTGGTTAACAGAGAACACGGACGAGTGTTGAATCTGAGGGGACTCTTCTGGGGAATAGTAGACACAGACGAGTGTCTATATTCAAGAAGACAAAAGTGTTTGATAAAGTGTATGGATTAAAGATGCGGACGAGCATCCTTAAGACTATGATACGGACGAGTATCAGGTAGAAACAAACGCTTGACACATGTTCTGAGATGATGGTACGGACGAGTACCAACTGGTTAACAAAGAACACAGACGAGTGTCAAATCTGTGGGGACACGAATGGTATATACAAGATACGGACGAGTATCTGTATAAGTATGAATGGTGTATAGATGAGTATTTAACTTGCTGGGAGAGTGACACGGACGAGTGTCGAGAAGAGGAAAGTATAGTATAAACAAGTATTTGATATACAAAGTGTTTAGGTAATCATGCTGGGGAAGGTGACACTGACGGATGTCAAGAAAATTATATATATACAAGTATCTGTGAGTGCAAAGGGGACGCTTTGGCTTTCTGCTGGGGATATGACACGGACGGGTGCCACAAGGAGTATATACTGGTGTTTGGGGATGTAAAGCAACTGTGTTTGCTGGGGACTCTGGGGGAAGTTTCTGTATGTTGATGAATGGTTATTATTCACAAGTGTTTGATTCAAAATATGGCTTATGATTATGTAATATGTTTGATTTTTTTGCCGTAATGCTCCGTATTAGACGGAATGCTACGCTTTGAGTATGATGCGAATGCTATGATTATGCGAGGATACTAATCCGGGACTCGGATCCCGCTGCCGTGAAGATCTCTGGTTGAGCTGTTGACACGATCATCCCAGCTGGGAGTGAGATCATTGATAGATCTGATGAGATGCATCTGCTTGGGGATATAGGTCACTGATAGACATATTCATGTAATGAGGGACCCAACTGGGGTTCGTAGAAGCTTTCGTCACTCTGTTGTGATTCCTTCATGCGTTGCTCTTCTGGATAGAGGCTGAAACTCTGTGGGGAGATGGTTCCCTGGCTTTTGTATTCTGCTGAGGAAGAATGATCGGCAACTTGGTTGGGGGAAACAATAAGTGGCAACTCAGCTGGGGAGAAAACACCTTGGGTGCTAAGACTGAGTGTCGATTTGTCAGCTTGCTGGGATGAAGCTTTCATGCCCCGAGTTGCGTTTTGGATACCTGCAATCCTGCAAAGATAGAGAAACGCACAAGTGATCCCGAGGTATCCTTTGCTGGATTCCGTCATAGGAGTTAGACACTTTTGAGAGTAAGTATATTCCCTGCAAGCACGTGTTTTTTTTTTGAAGAAAAGCATCTGTACTTATGCAATCAGTTTTTTAGAGACATCATACATTCTTTGCAAATAAAAATGTACAAGACGAAACATGACTGAAAAATCTGATTTTATTAATTTATGTGCCCTGAATTGGCAAGATACAGTCAAAGAAACAAATCTCCTAAAATGAGGAGATTGTTATAAATTGAGAAACAAAATGGTGGCAATGTTGACGACGCTTTAGGGAGCTTCCTCTTTTGCTATGACTCGCATGACTTTTGACGTTCTTCTCGTCTTGCTTTCTGGAGAAGGCTGATTCTGATTTGAAGCTTGATCCTTTTGAAGCATAACCGGTTGTAAGTGATACAGACGAATTCAGAATGCAGTTGTTCGCTTATTCCCTTATTTTGCATGGATTGCCCTTTTGGGTTTTCAATCCATCGGGATACCCATTTTTGCCTGAGTCGTCCAATGCGGCTTTTCAACTCAGCGGGTGTACATTTTTTGTTTATTTTCCCTTATTTTTGCCCGAGTCTTTTATTCTGTTTCTGACTCGCCGGGATGCCCTATTTTTGCCTGGACTTACATTCTGTTTTTATGTCCAGCGGGTCATTTTTATGCGAAGTATTTTTTAACTGCATCTGAATTCACAGGGGACGGGAAGTCTTCGCCATCCATGGTGCTGAGCATCAGTGCTCCACCAGAGAAAACTTTCTTTACCACGAATGGTCCTTCATAATTTGGAGTCCATTTGCCCCTGTGGTCTGTATGAGGAGGGAGGATTCTTTTCAGCACAAGATCTCCTACTTGGTACTCTCGGTGCCTAACTTTCTGATCGAAGGCTCTCTTCATTCTTTTCTGATACAACTGCCCATGACAGATTGCAGCCAATCTTTTCTCTTCAATCAGACTCAGTTGCTCATATCGGGATCGAATCCATTCTGCTTCGTTCAGCTTAACGTCCGTCAGTATCCGCAGAGAGGGTAATTCAACTTCAACTGGTAGGACTGCCTCCATACCATACACAAGCTGATACGGTGTTGCCCCAGTGGATGTCCTGATCGACGTGCGGTACCCATGCAAGGCAAATGGTAGCATTTCATGCCAGTCTTTGTACGTAACTACCATCTTCTGCACAATCTTCTTGATATTCTTATTAGCTGCCTCAACAGCGCCATTCATCTTTGGCCTGTAAGGAGAAGAATTGTGGTGTTGAACCTTGAAGTCCCGGCATAACTCAGCCATCATCTTGTTGTTTAGATTGGAACCATTATCAGTAATGATTCGCTCGGGAACCCCGTATCGACATATGATATCTCTCTTCAGAAATCGGGCTACCACTTGCCTTGTAACATTTGCATATGAGGCTGCTTCAACCCACTTGGTGAAATAATCAATGGCGACCAGGATGAATCTGTGGCCATTTGAAGCAGTTGGCTCAATCTTGCCAATCATATCAATGCCCCACATAGCAAAGGGCCATGGTGAAGACATTATGTTCAAAGGATTGGGAGGCACATGCACCTTATCTGCATAGATCTGGCATTTGTGGCACTTTCTGGCATAAGCACAACAGTCTGCATCCATTGTGATCCAGTAATAACCTGATCTTAGCAGTTTCTTAGCCATGGCATGCCCTCCAGCATGGGTACCAAAGGATAATTCATGCACTTCATGCATCAACAAATCTGCTTCTGTTCTATCAACACATCTGAGGAGTACCATATAAAAGTTCCTTTTGTATAAAGACCCATCAGTGTTCAGAAAGAAACTACCAGCAAGCCTTCTCAAAGTCTTCTTATCATTGGAAGATGCCCCAGGTGGGTGTAGACACCCTAAATTTGCCCTCTGGCTTTTGTATCTTTTTCTGCTTCTCGTTTGAATATCATACGCATTTTGCATACCATTTGCATAGTCTCCTAAGACATGGGATCAGGATCTTCCGAAGAATTAGGGTTCCGCACCCTATGTTTGTTTATCAGGAGAATTCAAGGTTTTTGGCTATACAACCATCAGTGGCATCGTCCTCCCTTTTCTTTTGTCACTGAATTAAGGGTTTACTTCCCTAGTTTGGCGGTCTTCAAGGATTTCATATCTGCAAGGACTGTTCAATATGCCTCTGGCATATCATCAGGCTATTTTTCTTCTTCATCAAATTACAGGGATATTCTCTACTTCTCAGCATCTCAGGCTATCTTTTATCTCAAAAGTTTTGGTTTCTGTTCAAGTGTGTTTGATTATTCACGACCCAGTTCAGATGGATGTTTAACCTAGTCTTGGTCAAACTATCAGAAGTTTGCTTCAAATTCGAATTATTCATTTCATTGGTTGATTTCTCAGTCAGTGGGTATCCAAGGTTGATTGGTGGACTTCATTAGTGATCAATTCAGATTATTCAAAGTGATCCAAGAATTATTTTGACAGAGGATGATTAATTCAGAGAGTTATTCATTTCAGTTGCGAGTTGTCTGGTGATGGTTGTGTTCATTTGATCATTGGTTCTTATGGAAAAGTTTGAGTATGGATTCATTTATTCCTTGAATTGAGTTTTCATCATCCATTTGTTCATGAGATTTTTTTTCCTAACCGACATTTGTTTCTCATATCCATTTTGTAAACCTTTTTTTTCTCTTCATTATTCAATTTATTTAGATTATCTGTAAACCCATGTCATTCCACAAACCATTTTCTTTTTACTCATTTTTATACCAATATCCAAATATTAACCATTTCATTTTCTAATTTTTTTCCCTACCATATCCATTGTTCATCCAAATATCATTTCCAATTTCTATCTATAAATCTATACTCATTTTATTTTCTTTAAATCAATGTTCATATTTCCAAGAAAAAATCATTTTTATCAATAATAGCCTTACAAATGTGATTCATTCTTTTTCCAAGCCCATTACCAAATGATGTTAAGCCCATGTTAAACAAAAGATAGAAAATCTTGTTTGACCTAGGTATAAATAACAAAGTGTGATCCCAAGACTACACAAAAAGAAGGCTGCGCCTCTTTCTCATTCATTCTCTTTTTTTCAGATTTTTTTTCACAACTTTTCTAAAATCACTTTTGACCCTCTTCAACACATAAACCTCCACTCCATTCCCTAACAAAGACACCATCACTTTCTTCATCACCATTCTACACACATCATACCGCCTGTACACAACAACCTCCCTTCATCTTCAACACACCTCTACACTCTTTCATTTTTGCACTATTTCAAAAAATCCTATTATTCTTACACAACCATTACACCCTCCATGAAACCTCAATCCTTTCCACAAAATAACATAAACCAACTACACCTCTTATATTTCACTCACCTTCAACCCTCACTCCTTCACTTAACTCATCAATAACGAACATCGCACATCTGACCCCATAAAATTGAATGACTGCTATGCCAAGTGCTTGAATAACCGTTACACGATTCCACACACAACAACTTAACATTTTTTCAGACCTTTTTTTTTCTCTGCATCTGCATCGAATCAACCTGTCACCTTCACCATTCCTCCACCATCACCGAACTTGTTCATAACAACAACACTCAACCATTTTCATCACCGCCTTCATCATCAACACACAACAACAACAACACTAAATATTACACTCATCATCAACAGCAACACAACAACATCCTTCACCTTCAACCCTCTGCAACTCACTGTTTTGTTTTCGACGCAACTCGTCAACTACAACAGCAACAATATACAGAACACCCAAAAGCCTTCAACCTTTCCCTTAACAAACCTCCATCATCATTTCCATACAACCACCACCAAATCGACCTCAGATACAAGACAGAGAAGAAAAGAAAATGAGTCAGAGCGGAATCGATTGAACCCAAACACACAGCAGCACCAAAACTTCATTCACAACACCATCCCAACCTCTCACCATGAGTCCCCCTTCATCATTACGCCAACAGCAACAACAACCGAAGAACAACAACAAACCAACATCTCCGCAACTCAAACCACCACTAACAACAACACAGAGCCGTCCGAACTACCACCACCAAGCTGTTTCGAAACCCAACCAAACTTCTTAAACAACCACAACACAAAAAAGTACAGAAGGAGTAGAAGGGGAGTGTTTGGACCGAGAGAGGCCGAGAGAGAGATTCAGAAGCAAACCGCAAAACCGAATCGGAAACGGGAAACGGAGCCCGAGAGACCGCGTGAACCGCCGACGATTTGAGGGAGATCTGAGACGCCTCCATTGGATCGCGGGAGAAGGACTGAGAGACGGCGGTGCGGAAACCAAGAGGAAGAAGAGTGGCAGTCGGCGCCGTGATGCAAGGAGAAGAAGAAGCTAGGCTTTGCGTCGTGATACAGGGAAGAGGAGAAGACGGAAAGCTTTGAGCCATGGAAATCGTGGATTTGTTTCTTCTGAGTTTCTACTGATTGTTTATTTTTATTCTTATTTTTTATGGTATAGAAGTGTTGGATACAAGGAGCATTGGGCCTTTCCTATTTCACAATTTTTATAACCACACCGCCTGATCCCTGCTCATCACCACTTGTCGCCTGCAGATCAACGCCTCTCTCTCATTTTTGTTATTATTTCTCTTTTTCTTTTTAATCTTTAATATTTTACTTTTAGTTTCGGTTATTAATTATTCTATTAATATTTGTTAAGATTTAGGTTTAGATTTAACTTAGCTTTTTACTTATTATTTATTTTAATCTTAATTTTGTTAGTTCTGTGTATGTTTTTCTATAGTTTAGATTTTCTATAGTTTTGTTTAAATTAATTAGGATTGCATCTAATTTTGGTTCTAGCTTTGGGCATTGTTTTGTAGGTTTATGGTTTGATTTCGAGGATGTCGAATTTGGCTTGATGATAGCCGTATGGTTGTTTGTTTGCTCATGGATTATTGACTTGTCAGTGTTCGTAGAATTTTGGATGCAATTTGAGATAAACAGTGGACTATTGCTTGGAATTGAAGACTCGTCCTGATAAAAGTTTTGGCTAACTCTGTTTCCCTTTATTGGTTAGCTTGGATGTTGGAAGCTTTCTCTTGATCTTTATCCGATATCTTGATGATGAACAATTGTACTTGACTTGTAAATCCGCCTTGGACTTGATATTATTTCCTGAGTTTCTCTTGCGCATATTGAAGAGGCAACGGACCTTCTCCGTTAGGTACCACCGAGGACCGACTTTACTTGTTGCATGCTGCTGCGTCTGGAAGTCCTACTGGTGTAGGCTCTGTTTGTGCATTGTTCATCTTCTTCATATCGCATTTTCATCTCTTCATTCTTATTCATCTTCATATCCCATTCTCATCTCTTCATTCTTATTCATCTCCATATTGCATTCTTTTCTTCTTATCTCATTTCTTATTCATCTTAATTCATTTTCCTCATCTTCTTCTCTTATTCATTCTCGATTTGAGGTGTGCTTAGGCCACCTTGGTGCTTCTCCTTTCTCTTCTTATTTCTTCTCCTTCTTTAGGATAGTAGACCACACTAACCTAGGACCATCCGAGCATGTGAATATTGATCAGTCCCCCACTTAGCTTTTACCTTTGTGTCTCATTGAGTCTTCTCTTCTTATCTCATAATCAGGGACTAAACCCTAAAGGCTTTAAGGATTTGTGATTAAGCTTATGCCTGCATCCTTCTATTAGGATGGAGTGTATAACTTTAATCCTAAGTGTTAGACCCTTAATGTGTTTAAATCTCTTAATCAATTCACTTAATAATCATCAAGACATTACACTTGTAACTTGGGCCTTGCATTAGGGTTCTAATTCTTCCTTAATTGGTTGAGAAGGACTAACCCTAGTGTTAATGGACAAGTCCCCCTCAAGTTGTCTTACAAACCCTAAAAATCACTTCATCATCATATCATTAAATAAAATCCATTTAACCAAAGGCTTGTTTTGTCATGGGTCTAATCCCTAATCATGGATTAAGTTGAGGAGCTTTCCTCAGCTTAAACACTCTCATCTATTATCCTTCTATTAGGATGGTGTAATGAGTCTGTTTAATCCCTGATTATGGCTTAACCTCATTACTTAACACTAAACAAAAACCACACAAAAACACCTAAATAATCACAAGTAGGTTAATGATCTTAATCCTACACCATGGTGATTAAGTGTGAGAAGCTGACTTCACACTTAAGGTAATCTCATTACCCCTAATAAGAGGGAAGATGTGATGAGTTTACTAACCCATTGGTTTAGGCTTAAGCTCATTAACTTATGACAAATTTTCAAAAGCAATAAAAGACTGAAAACTCAAAAACAAACAATAATCGTCTCCTCCGGGATTCTTTTCTCATCTCATTCACTCACAAACGAGAACTCGCTTCTTCCGTCTAATGCAAGACAGTTTGCACCTGAGCCAGACAGGTCATACACTTGAGCATAGACAAGTAAGCAGTTCATCAGTCAATTCATCTTCAGTCTCTTTGGGTCGAACTACGGTGTTCTGACTTCCTCATTGCACGAGAGGATACGTAGGCATAACTTAACAGTTATCGAACAAAAGTCTCTGTATATCCCCCCTCCTTCCAGCTATATTCTCTAAGCCTCATTATCATGAGCATTTCATTCCTGGCCTCACACTGACACTGTATATATCACACTTCACATTTTTTTACACTGACACCTGTACATCCATTTCTAGCTCTTTATGCACAGACTGCACTGACACTACCCCTTTAAAACACAAATCTTTTAAGCGTGGATCCCGTCGAGTACGGCGGACAATCTGGGTGCTAATACCTTCCCAGGTTGTAACCAACCCCCTTTCTCAGTCTCTCTGGTTCGCAACCGTCTTATCCATATCTTTCTAGGTCTATGCAGCATTACCTTTCCTCCGGGATAAAAATGCCTAGCTGGCGACTCTTTTCTTCTCCAGTGAGTTCACTGCTGTGTGTTCTCATTGTCCCTCTCGCCGACCGTTCGCGTCTGTACCTTTATCTGGGCCAGTCCCATTTATCGGGAGCGACAGCTTGGCGACTCTGCTGGGGAGCCTTATACTGCAACCAGGGCTTCTGGTTCTTTTTGTGGGTTCCTCCTAGCGCTTGATTGATTTGTGTTTACTGGGGTGTTATGTGCTATTAGTGCTTGTTTATTTATTTTGTTTATTGCCTTATGTACAGTTGTTTTATTGCTTTCTTTATAGCTTTATATACATCATACTGTCATACTGTATTTGGCTGGATCTGGTTTTGTTGCTTTGGTGGGTGGGTGTTCTACTGAGAGTTAAGGTCCTATACCTGGGACCTGAGTGACACCTAGGCTAGAGTGGTTCATGTTCTTTCCCATTCCATTTCGGTCTGGTGCGGGAATATGAAACACGGTTCAGATATGGGTTTCTTCTTGAGAACTCTGCGCTACAGATTTCCTGTAGTGCTAGGGCTATCTGGGAAGCCTGCTAAGTCTGGATGACCTTTATTATGACCTTCAGAAACTGAGGAGAATTAGAGGAGGATTTTTTATGGTTATTGTAAACACTGTACCTCCGGGTTAGAAGTGTTTACACTTCTCATAACTGATACAAGTCTGAGGATCCTTGTTTTAGAACACTACCTGTGAGGGGGTTGGGCTGTTTACAGGTTTGCAGGAACCCTTGACCTCAACATACCCTCATTACCAGTACAATTGTTTGATCCGGTCACTATGATCCTGAAGTTCTTGACCTTTGGTTTTCGGCTACTATTTTGGGTTATTATACAGAGATCTTGTGGTTACAGACACTTGATTCTTGGCAGTATTCCAGATTTCAGGCAGTTTCCAGCTGTGATCCCCTGTCTTTGCATCTTTTGCATCATCATATTGCATTTCGCATTTGCATTTGCATCGGCATTGCATTTTCCTCTTCCAGAGAGCTCATCCTTCCTCTTTTGTCCATGACCAGCCAGTTGATTTCCCGGTACTCAGTTTGAACAAGTGCTAACAGTTAGAAGACGACAGAGTGTGTGAAGCTAGACTGAACAGTGTCGAGAGTTTAGAAGGGTCAGTTTGGAAGCCGTCAGTAGCTATGTCAGAGAATAACCGTCAGAATGTGGAGTTTCCACCTGGTTTCACTTCAATGACCAATCCTTTGTATGGTCTTTCTCCTGATGATGATTTTCTACAAGTGGACTATCTTGCTCAAGCTCAGCCTGTACAGACCCCGATCGTGAATCAGAATGTACCTGAACCATCTGCTGTCCGAGGTGGCCCTTCAACTTCTTCTGATTCTACAGATTATCAGAGTTTTGCCTTCCCTATGCCAGACTTCCAAGGGGCAATCCCTCTTGTGAAAACCAAGGATCCACAAGTTATTGATCTTGCTGAAAGATTTCGTGTGTTGGACGAGCAACTCAAAGCCTTAGCGGATCCTGATGCCTTCGGTTTTGATGCTCTAACCCTGTGTTTGGTGCCTGGTCTTGTCATTCCTCCAGATTTCAAAACTCCGAAGTTTGAGAAATACACTGGTGTCAGTTGCCCGAAGCGTCATTTGGTGATGTTCTGTAGAAAAATGACTTCTTATGCCTGCAATGATAAGTTGATGATTCACTGTTTTCAGGACAGTTTAAGTGGGGCATCTTTAAGTTGGTACATGGATTTGGAAAGCAGTCATATCCGATCTTGGAATGATTTATCCAGAGCTTTCGTAAAGCAATACCAGTACAATATGGACGTGGCGCCCAATCGCACGCACTTGCAGAGCCTATCCCAGAGGAGTGGTGAATCTTTCAGAGAATATGCACAGCGGTGGAGAGAATTGGCAGCCCAAGTACAACCACCACTTTCAGACAGAGAATTAATTGACCTGTTCGTGGGCACCTTGCAGGGTCCATACTTGGAAAGAATGAGTAGCATTGGGATAACAAGCTTCTCTGATTTGATGATAGTTGGAGTACGCATTGAGAGCCTGCTCAAAAGTGGAAAGATCCAGGGCTTTTCGAATATCCCAGCTAGTGAAGGTGAGTCTGTTGTTAGCTCCCAAGAGGAAGAATGGAATGACGTCAGTGCAGTCATGGCAAATATCGAATATTCTAGAACAACATCTTCTAAGAGATCATCTTTTCCTGAATCTGATTACTCTTACGGGCATTCGGCAATGCTCAGAGCACCGTGTCAGAAACCCTGGGCTCCTCCTCGTCCAAATCTGCAATCTCATGGTCGAAGACCTCAGAATCAACTTCAGAGCCAGCCTAGGCCTCGTAACAATCTGGAAAGAAGGATTGCTCCTCTTCATCCAGTCCCCATGGCATACAGTGAACTCTTGCCACATCTAATTCAGAGCTCATTGGTGGTTCCTAAGCCTCTCAAGCCGTTGCCAGAGCCGTACCCTTCAGAGTACAATCCTCATGAGCAATGTGGGTATCATGGTGGATCAATGGGGCATTCAACTGAAGATTGCAAAGCTTTTCAAGCCAAAGTACAACAGTTGATCGACAAGGGCTACATCTCCTTTCCAGAAGGAAGCTCGGTTGTGTACGTCAACCTCTCGCCTGATTGAGTTCAAAGACTTCGAAGGAGCGTATCCTGATTTCAGTGGTCCAGACAAGAAGATGTCATCAGAGGTGATGATTACTGTATCCTTTTATCATTTGCATTGTAGTTTCTTTCCTGTTAGCAGCTACTTGTCTTTTAAGCAATGTTATTTTTGAATGGTAATGTTAATGTAGTGATCTTGCATTTTTGAATCAATTATGTCGCATTCGCTCATTTTTTCTTTCCTTGCATCAAAAACGAAAAATATAAAAAAAATTGCATCCATATACCTCCCATTTATTTCACTGTTGTTTAGCAGGTTTGAGGGAGGATGATGACAACTGAATACTCATAATTGTTGAAGGTATGCTTTAAGAGTAGAACCTGCTGACGATGTACAGGCATTGTTTCAATTCCCAAACACCGGAGATATAAGGGAGATAGACCTTCGTCAACCCCTTTTAGCCTTGAAGCATGAGTTTCTTTTCTGAACGAAAAAACCCTCACATTCAACCCGGGGCAGGGTAGTTATCAGTTAATTTGACAGAGCGTTCAAATTTCCAAACGAATGTGCATCCGAGGATCCATTACCTTTATTCATTACACCTCAAGAGGTCAAGGGACGTGAAACCACAATGGTTATCCCTCACCAACAAAGGAATGAGGTAGTCAACCCTTTCAGCAAGTCATGACAAGCCAGTGTCACACGATTTGTTCAACAAAAATCAAAAACAAAAAAGAAAAGAAATAAAGCCCGCTAAGTCGAAAAAAATGTGTGAAAACATATGACTTAGGCAAAAGTTAGGGCATCCTGCTGGACTTCGAAATCGAAAAATTCAAAAAAAGAGAGAACCAGTCCAGGCAAAAGTTAGGGAGTAAAAAAAATATTCCATAAGAACAAAGTTGTGTGACCAGACACAAAGTCAGAAGAGGTGACCGTTACTCCAAGAAACCTCATTGGTGCGTAAACCGTCAACGTCATTGGTTCCTCAACCATCACAAGGCCCCTGCGAGAGATGAGCGCTTAGGGAAAATTAGCTGAACATAGAACCGGAGAATATCAAGGAGACTGGGTGGGCACAGATAAATTTTGAGCCATAAATCTTTCTTTCTAAAACCGTGAACCAGACCATGTTACAACCCTTGAAAGTCCTAATTGAATCAGGTTCAATTCTGGAAGCATACTGTGACAAGGTTGCGTAAACTGACTCCTAATGATTTGCTAATTCAACACTACGTTTGGACTAATCGTCCATTCGTCACACACTGTCACAACATTAAAATAAATAAAATTTCCAAACTTATGTGCACTGCATTAAAATTACCATTTGTGAATGAACAGTTTTAATTGCAAGTCAGTTTGTGACACCAGGGAAGTTCCTACAAAGAGCAGTCATGAGGGGACTTGATCATTCGACAATAATGACCAGAATCAAGAACATCTTGTTAGCCTATGAATCAGGGGCATGTTATCCAGTGGTTTGTCGACCAAGGAATCAGTCAGGGTAAAGCGAGTTCCCAAGCATCAGTTGATTGAGGAACATCATTCAAAGTCAGTTGTACAGAGGTGAATCTGCCAAACAGGGGCAGGCCACCCGAAATTTCTGTTGTCCAAGGATGAAATCTTCCAATGCTCAGTCAGAATGAATCAAGTCGCTTACATGCTCATACCGGGGAAAGACACTGCCAGAGATCACTAGATGCAATTCTCCTCGAGCATCCAAGTCTGCTATTCCAGAAATTGGATAATCAGCAACAGTCTATTCAGAGACTCGCCCAACAGGGGCAAATTTTAGCTACACAGAGCAATTTGTATCAGTGATCTTCGAGTTCAAGACGGGTATCGGGAAATCGTATTACCCACCCTCGCCTTTGTCACCCATCTCAACCAGAAGCCTTGTCACTAAGACCTTTCTTCCCATCCTCGGGAACATTTCTGGCTTTTCATAAGCATGGCATAAAACATTTGCGTACGTTATTCATGTCGCATATAGAGCATGTGCATCATAATTGCATTGGGCATTCCCCTCAAACATCAGATCTCACACCCAGGGCCCCGTAACCCTGACTTATCAACATTTCAAAGTCCAGTTCTCGTCTGGCAAACCATTTCAAAGTCCAGTTCTCGTCTGGCAAACCAATCCAAAGTCCAGTTCTCGTCTGGCAAAACTTTTCAAAGTCTAGTCCTCGTCTGGCAGACAAACCCAAAGTCCAGTTCTCGTCTAGAAATCCAATTTCAAATGCCAGTTCTCACCTGGTAGGCGAATCTTTTAACCAGTTCTCGTCTGGTCGCCTTTTCATTCAACCCATTGAACGCCAGTTCTCGTCTGGTAGTCATTCTTTTTTCAGAGTCAATTCTCGTTTGACAATAAACCCCAAGTAGTCAGTTCTCGTCTGACGACTTATTCTTTGCCCATCAGTTCTCGTCTGTTGGCCTACCTTTAATAAACCAGTTCTCGTCTGGTAATTCACCTTCAAAAGTCCAATTGCTTGGCAACCAAAAAATATATATCTATCAACCTGGCCCTAGCGCCCAACCATCCTTGTTTCATATCTTTGGTTATGAGCATACGTCTGCATTGTACATCATTTGCATTGCATCTTCATACCGCATGGTTTCTGTTTTAGCTCTGATGTGGGGCAAGAATCGTTTCAAGACGTAATCTGGGGCAGTTATCTAAAGATTTGTTGAATTTCTGCGAGAGTTTGAAGACACTGGGGCAATTCTGGATGCCAAGTCTTGTGTAAAATCCTCTGAAGATGATCTTTTTATGGATGATGCAGTATGGTATAATTGAGGAGTTAAGGGAATGATAGTTCACTCAGGAAGATCAGTAATGCTTTTGTTGAGCTCAGAAGTTTGAAGCACTGTGTTAATTCTCAGGGAATGTCTGGTATTTATTTTACCAGCAGGGCATTGGAAGTTTATTTCTTCCCCGAGCGTAAAGATCTTCTTTCAGCCGACAAGATTCCTTCATGAGGATTTGGTTATTCTCATTCAGTCAAAGTCCAATTTTCATTGGCATATCTTCCCAACACGGCTGTTATGCTATACTTGGGGCATATTTTAATTCTCCAGCAAAGTCCCTCCTCAGCAGAGCATTGCCAAATCTTTTCTCAACCATGAAGGTTGACATCCCCAACTGAGTTAGAGCAGACGATATCCCCAGCAGAACTTCAAGGCTAATTGAATCGTTCTCATCCCCAAGCGGACTTATCTTTCCACAGTGAAGTTTTCCCAACAGGCAGCTGAAGGCCTTGCTTCCCCACAAAGTTAGAATTATCAGAATTCCCTCCTCAGCAGGATTGTGTGATCAAGCATCTTCCCTAGCCAAGTCTAAAGATGATCTTTCCCCATAGAGTCATCAGGGATTCTCATTTCCAAGGGATTTCCCCAGCAGAGCAAGAAGAAATTCTCCCTAGTGGAGTCAGAGCAGGATGATCAGATCCTCAGCAGATGTTCAAAGCAGTTACACGAAGTATACCTCACGCAGAGTCGTTTTTCCTCCAGTGAAAACCTCTCCGACAAGCATCAGGTTGCCAACACTTCGTTCCCATCAGAGCTAAAAGCTTTCAACCCGTCAGCAGTATACAGAATGCTTCCCAAATTCCCCAACAGAGAGCTAAAGCTAAAGCAGTTGCCTCACATTCACAAACATCAGTATATACTCCTTGTGACACCCGTCCGTGTCATATCACCAGTAGAAAGCCAAAGCGTCCCCTTTGCACTCACAGATACTTGTATATATAACTTTCTTGACATCCGTCCGTGTCACTTTCCCCAGCACAGTAACATAAACACTTTGAATACCAAATACTTGTTTATACTATACTTTTATCCTTTCGACACTCGTCCGTGTCACTCTCCCCAGCAAGTTAAACACTCATTTATACATCACTCATACTTATTATCCCCGCAGATTCAACACTAGTCCATGTTCTTTGTTAACCGGTTGGTACTCGTCCGTACTGTCATCTCAGAATATGCGTCAAGCGTTTGTTTCTACCTGATACTCGTCCGTATCATAGTCTTAAGGATGCTCGTCCGCATCTTTGATCCATACGCTGTGTCAAACACTTTCGTCTTCTTGAATTTAGACACTCGTCTGTGTCTACTATTCCCCAGAAGAGTCCCTTCAGATTCAACACTCGTCCGTGTTCTCTGTTAACCAGTTGATACTCGTCCGTATCATCATCTCTGAACACGTGTCAATATTTTGTTTCTACCCGATACTCGTCCGTGTCGTAGTCTTTGGGATGCTCGTCCGCATCTTTAATATACACAAACATCTAAACACTTATACCTCTTATTTTCTTTTGGATGTAAACACCCGTCTGTGTTTACTATTCCCCAGTAGATCGCTCGCAAAGCAAAATTTCCTTCCTATCCGACATTCGTCCTATGTCGTGATATTTAGCAGCCGTCCCCTGCTAGGTGATCGTCCTTCACCCTCTTGATGATCGTCCTTCATCATTTTATCCAATGGCCGTCCCCATTGTTGATTTTGGTTATCTGACATTCGTCCTATGTTATGATGAACCCTGAGAGCAGCCGTCCCCTGCTAGGTGGTCGTCCTCCACCTCTTGATGATCGTCCTTCATCATGCTCGTCCGATGGCCGTCCCCATCGTTGATTTTCTATCCGACATTCGTCCTATGTCGTGATATTTAGCAGCCGTCCCCTGCTAGGTGATCGTCCTTCACCTTAGATGACCGTCCCTCATCTTATCCCCAACAGAGCAGCCGTCCCCTGCTAGGTGATCGTCCTTCACCTTTGATGACCGTACCTCATCATCTGTTTATTTCATTTATTCTTTAACCCGATGGCCGTCCCCGTCATGGTCCCTTTTCCTTTTCCTGATGATCGTCCTTCATCAGTTTAGCCCGATGGCCGTCCCCATCGTTGGTTACTTTACTTTATGAACTTGATGGCCGTCCCCATCATGTTTCATTAATCCTCAGAGAACCTCACAGTTTTACTTGATGGCCGTCCCCATCATAATACCTTTTATCCCCAGCATGTCGGCCGTTCCCGTCAATGCTTTATTTCCCGCACCTTTGTCCAGCATGTCGGCCGTCCCCGTCATTGTTCTTTCCCCAGCAGTCGTCCTCTGCCCGACGGTCGTCCTCCGTCGCCCACACTTTACAATATACTTTATCCCTTTTCTTCTTCATTCTGTGAGTGCAAATTTTGGACTGTCTTTGGTATTCAACCACAAGTTATCTTGTTTGCCTGTTAAGCCGTCACAGCTAACTCATGTTTGAATAGGGGCAGCTGTAGACACCCTAAATTTGCCCTCTGGCTTTTGTATCTTTTTCTGCTTCTCGTTTGCATATCATACGCATTTTGCATACCATTTGCATAGTCTCCTAAGACATGGGATCAGGATCTTCCGAAGAATTAGGGTTCCGCACCCTATGTTTGTTTATCAGGAGAATTCAAGGTTTTTGGCTATACAGCCATCAGTGGCATCGTCCTCCCTTTTCTTTTGTCACTGAATTAAGGGTTTACTTCCCTAGTTTGGCGGTCTTCAAGGATTTCATATCTGCAAGGACTGTTCAATATGCCTCTGGCATATCATCAGGCTATTTTTCTTCTTAATCAAATTACAGGGATATTCTCGACTTCTCAGCATCTCAGGCTATCTTTTATCTCAAAAGTTTTGGTTTCTGTTCAAGTGTGTTTGATTATTCACGACCCAGTTCAGATGGATGTTTAACCTAGTCTTGGTCAAACTATCAGAAGTTTGCTTCAAATTCGAATTATTCATTTCATTGGTTGATTTCTCAGTCAGTGGGTATCCAAGGTTGATTGGTGGACTTCATTAGTGATCAATTCAGATTATTCAAAGTGATCCAAGAATTATTTTGACAGAGGATGATTAATTCAGAGAGTTATTCATTTCAGTTGCGAGTTGTCTGGTGATGGTTGTGTTCATTTGATCATTGGTTCTTATGGAAAAGTTTGAGTATGGATTCATTTATTCCTTGAATTGAGTTTTCATCATCCATTTGTTCATGAGATTTTTTTTCCTAACCGACATTTGTTTCTCATATCCATTTTGTAAACCTTTTTTTTCTCTTCATTATTCAATTTATTTAGATTATCTGTAAACCCATGTCATTCCACAAACCATTTTCTTTTTACTCATTTTTATACCAATATCCAAATATTAACCATTTCATTTTCTAATTTTTTTCCCTACCATATCCATTGTTCATCCAAATATCATTTCCAATTTCTATCTATAAATCTATACTCATTTTATTTTCTTTAAATCAATGTTCATATTTCCAAGAAAAAATCATTTTTATCAATAATAGCCTTACAAATGTGATTCATTCTTTTTCCAAGCCCATTACCAAATGATGTTAAGCCCATGTTAAACAAAAGATAGAAAATCTTGTTTGACCTAGGTATAAATAACAAAGTGTGATCCCAAGACTACACAAAAAGAAGGCTGCGCCTCTTTCTCATTCATTCTCTTTTTTTCAGATTTTTTTTCACAACTTTTCTAAAATCACTTTTGACCCTCTTCAACACATAAACCTCCACTCCATTCCCTAACAAAGACACCATCACTTTCTTCATCACCATTCTACACACATCATACCGCCTGTACACAACAACCTCCCTTCATCTTCAACACACCTCTACACTCTTTCATTTTTGCACTATTTCAAAAAATCCTATTATTCTTACACAACCATTACACCCTCCATGAAACCTCAATCCTTTCCACAAAATAACATAAACCAACTACACCTCTTATATTTCACTCACCTTCAACCCTCACTCCTTCACTTAACTCATCAATAACGAACATCGCACATCTGACCCCATAAAATTGAATGACTGCTATGCCAAGTGCTTGAATAACCGTTACACGATTCCACACACAACAACTTAACATTTTTTCAGACCTTTTTTTTTCTCTGCATCTACATCGAATCAACCTGTCACCTTCACCATTCCTCCACCATCACCGAACTTGTTCATAACAACAACACTCAACCATTTTCATCACCGCCTTCATCATCAACACACAACAACAACAGCACTAAATATTACACTCATCATCAACAGCAACACAACAACATCCTTCACCTTCAACCCTCTGCAACTCACTGTTTTGTTTTCGACGCAACTCGTCAACTACAACAGCAACAATATACAGAACACCCAAAAGCCTTCAACCTTTCCCTTAACAAACCTCCATCATCATTTCCATACAACCACCACCAAATCGACCTCAGATACAAGACAAAGAAGAAAAGAAAATGAGTCAGAGCGGAATCGATTGAACCCAAACACACAGCAGCACCAAAACTTCATTCACAACACCATCCCAACCTCTCACCATGAGTCCCCCTTCATCATTACGCCAACAGCAACAACAACCGAAGAACAACAACAAACCAACATCTCCGCAACTCAAACCACCACTAACAACAACACAGAGCCGTCCAAACTACCACCACCAAGCTGTTTCGAAACCCAACCAAACTTCTTAAACAACCACAACACAAAAAAGTACAGAAGGAGTAGAAGGGGAGTGTTTGGACCGAGAGAGGCCGAGAGAGAGATTCAGAAGCAAACCGCAAAACCGAATCGGAAACGGGAAACGGAGCCCGAGAGACCGCGTGAACCGCCGACGATTTGAGGGAGATCTGAGACGCCTCCATTGGATCGCGGGAGAAGGACTGAGAGATGGCGGTGCGGAAACCAAGAGGAAGAAGAGTGGCGGTCGGCGCCGTGATGCAAGGAGAAGAAGAAGCTAGGCTTTGCGTCGTGATACAGGGAAGAGGAGAAGACGGAAAGCTTTGAGCCATGGAAATCGTGGATTTGTTTCTTCTGAGTTTCTACTGATTGTTTATTTTTATTCTTATTTTTTATGGTATAGAAGTGTTGGATACAAGGAGCATTGGGCCTTTCCTATTTCACAATTTTTATAACCACACCGCCTGATCCCTGCTCATCACCACTTGTCGCCTGCAGATCAACGCCTCTCTCTCATTTTTGTTATTATTTCTCTTTTTCTTTTTAATCTTTAATATTTTACTTTTAGTTTCGGTTATTAATTATTCTATTAATATTTGTTAAGATTTAGGTTTAGATTTAACTTAGCTTTTTACTTATTATTTATTTTAATCTTAATTTTGTTAGTTCTGTGTATGTTTTTCTATAGTTTAGATTTTCTATAGTTTTGTTTAAATTAATTAGGATTGCATCTAATTTTGGTTCTAGCTTTGGGCATTGTTTTGTAGGTTTATGGTTTGATTTCGAGGATGTCGAATTTGGCTTGATGATAGCCGTATGGTTGTTTGTTTGCTCATGGATTATTGACTTGTCAGTGTTCGTAGAATTTTGGATGCAATTTGAGATAAACAGTGGACTATTGCTTGGAATTGAAGACTCGTCCTGATAAAAGTTTTGGCTAACTCTGTTTCCCTTTATTGGTTAGCTTGGATGTTGGAAGCTTTCTCTTGATCTTTATCCGATATCCTGATGATGAACAATTGTACTTGACTTGTAAATCCGCCTTGGACTTGATATTATTTCCTGAGTTTCTCTTGCGCATATTGAAGAGGCAACGGACCTTCTCCGTTAGGTACCACCGAGGACCGACTTTACTTGTTGCATGCTGCTGCGTCTGGAAGTCCTACTGGTGTAGGCTCTGTTTGTGCATTGTTCATCTTCTTCATATCGCATTTTCATCTCTTCATTCTTATTCATCTTCATATCCCATTCTCATCTCTTCATTCTTATTCATCTCCATATTGCATTCTTTTCTTCTTATCTCATTTCTTATTCATCTTAATTCATTTTCCTCATCTTCTTCTCTTATTCATTCTCGATTTGAGGTGTGCTTAGGCCACCTTGGTGCTTCTCCTTTCTCTTCTTATTTCTTCTCCTTCTTTAGGATAGTAGACCACACTAACCTAGGACCATCTGAGCATGTGAATATTGATCAGTCCCCCACTTAGCTTTTACCTTTGTGTCTCATTGAGTCTTCTCTTCTTATCTCATAATCAGGGACTAAACCCTAAAGGCTTTAAGGCTTTGTGATTAAGCTTATGCCTGCATCCTTCTATTAGGATGGAGTGTATAACTTTAATCCTAAGTGTTAGACCCTTAATGTGTTTAAATCTCTTAATCAATTCACTTAATAATCATCAAGACATTACACTTGTAACTTGGGCCTTGCATTAGGGTTCTAATTCTTCCTTAATTGGTTGAGAAGGACTAACCCTAGTGTTAATGGACAAGTCCCCCTCAAGTTGTCTTACAAACCCTAAAAATCACTTCATCATCATATCATTAAATAAAATCCATTTAACCAAAGGCTTGTTTTGTCATGGGTCTAATCCCTAATCATGGATTAAGTTGAGGAGCTTTCCTCAGCTTAAACACTCTCATCTATTATCCTTCTATTAGGATGGTGTAATGAGTCTGTTTAATCCCTGATTATGGCTTAACCTCATTACTTAACACTAAACAAAAACCACACAAAAACATCTAAATAATCACAAGTAGGTTAATGATCTTAATCCTACACCATGGTGATTAAGTGTGAGAAGCTGACTTCACACTTAAGGTAATCTCATTACCCCTAATCAGAGGGAAGATGTGATGAGTTTACTAACCCATTGGTTTAGGCTTAACTCATTAACTTATGACAAATTTTCAAAAGCAATAAAAGACTGAAAACTCAAAAACAAACAATAATCGTCTCCTCCAGGATTCTTTTCTCATCTCATTCACTCACAAACGAGAACTCGCTTCTTCCGTCTAATGCAAGACAGTTTGCACCTGAGCCAGACAGGTCATACACTTGAGCATAGACAAGTAAGCAGTTCATCAGTCAATTCATCTTCAGTCTCTTTGGGTCGAACTACGGTGTTCTGACTTCCTCATTGCACGAGAGGATACGTAGGCATAACTTAACGGTTATCGAACAAAAGTCTCTGTATATTCCCCCTCTTTCCAGCTTCATTCTTTTAGCCTCATGATCTTGAGCAATTCATTTTCATTCCTACTCTGACACTGTATATATCACACTTTGCACTTCTTTTACAGTGACACCTGTACATCCATTTCCAGCTCTTTATGCACAGACTGCACTGACACTACCCCTTTAAAACACAAATCTTTTAAGCGTGGATCCCGTCGAGTACGGCGGACAATCTGGGTGCTAATACCTTCCCAGGTTGTAACCAACCCCCTTTCTCAGTATCTCTGGTTCGCAACCGTCTTATCCATATCTTTCTAGGTCTATGCAGCATTACCTTTCCTCCGGGATAAAAATGCCTAGCTGGCGACTCTTTTCTTCTCCAGTGAGTTCACTGCTGTGTGTTCTCATTGTCCCTCTCGCCGACCGTTCGCGTCTGTACCTTTATTTGAGCCCGGTCTCATTTATCGGGAGCGACAGTGGGTATGTTTGATCCTCCAAGAAGCACTTAATGTCATGGAACCAAGGCTCATCATATTTGACAGTATCTGCTGCAAATACATATGCTGGTCTGTCAAGTCTGGACACTGAGATTTGAGGTACAAAGTTGGTAGCTTGAACTTTGATCATGGATGAAATGGTGGCCAGAGCATCTGCAAACTGATTCTCGTCCCGAGGGATATACTCAAGCTTGACGGTTGTAAAGAAAGTCAATAACCTCCTTGTATAATCCCTGTAAGGTATCAGATGATCCTGGTGTGTGTACCATTTGCCGTTGGTTTGATTAACTACCAAAGCTGAATCTCCGAATACAGTCAACGTCTTGATCCTGAGGTCAATGGCTTCCTCAAGACCCATAATGCAAGCTTCGTATTCAGCTTCGTTGTTAGTGCAATTGAAAGTGAGTTTTGCCGAGAAAGGCAAGTGAACTCCTTTAGGTGTAATGAGTACTGCACCAACACCACGACCATTCATGTTAACAGCCCCATCGAACATCATAGTCCATTCTTCTTCGGGGTCGGGCCCTTCAGTATGAACAGGCTCTTCATAATCTTTTGCTTTTATGAACATGATGTCTTCATCAGGGAAGTCAAATCTCATAGGCTGGTAGTCGTCAATAGGTTGCTCAGCAAGATATTCGGACAATACACTGCCCTTGATGGCTTTCTGAGATGTGTATTGGATGTCATATTCTGTGAGGATCATTTGCCATCTTGCAACCCGTCCGGTAAGAGCTGGCTTCTCAAATATGTACTTAACTGGGTCCATCTTTGAGATCAATAAGGTGGTGTGGGTCAACATATACTGTCTCAGTCGGCGAGCAGCCCACGCTAAAGCACAACAAGTTTTCTCGAGCAGTGAATAACGTTGTTCACAGTCAGTAAACTTTTTGCTTAGGTAGTATATTGCATACTCTTTTCAACCAGACTCGTCATGCTGGCCCAACACACACCCCATCGACTCTTCTAATACTGTCAAGTACATGATTAGAGGTCTTCCTTCAACTGGAGGCATAAGGATTGGAGGCTCTTGTAAGTATTCCTTGATCTTGTCAAAAGCCCTCTGGCAGTCTTCGTTCCACCTGACCGTCTGTTCTTTTCTTAGCAGTTTGAACAAAGGTTCACAGGTTGCCGTCAGGTGAGATATGAACCGTGAAATGTAGTTCAATCGACCTAAGAACCCCCGAACTTCCTTTTCTGTCTTTGGTGCAGGCATCTCTTGAATAGCTTTGACTTTATCAGGGTCAACTTCAATCCCTTTCTCGCTTACAATAAATCCCAGCAGCTTACCAGATCGCACCCCGAATGTGCACTTGTTGGGGTTCAACTTCAGTTGGTACTTCCTCAGACGCTTGAATAGCTTCAGCAGATTCACCAGGTGATCTTCTTCAGTAAGGGACTTGGCGATCATGTCATCCACATAACATTCTATTTCTTTATGAATCATATCGTGGAATAATGTCACCATAGCCCGTTGATATGTTGCACCAGCGTTCTTCAATCCAAATGGCATCACCTTGTAACAGAACGTGCCCCAAGGTGTGATGAAGGTTGTCTTCTCCATGTCTTCAGGTGACATTTTGATTTGATTGTATCCTGAAAATCCGTCCATGAAGGAGAATACCGAGAACTGAGCCGTATTATCCACCAATACATCAATGTGAGGTAATGGGAAGTCATATTTCGGGCTAGCTCTGTTCAGATCCCGGTAGTCAACACACATCCTTACTTTGCCGTCTTTCTTAGGCACAGGTACTATATTAGCAACCCACGGCGGATAGCTAGTTACAGCAAGGAACCCGGCGTCCCACTGCTTTTGTACCTCTTCTTTGATCTTCATGGCCATGTCTGGGCGAGTACGACGCAGTTTCTGTTTAACCGGCGGGCATTCTTCCCTTAAAGGCAGCTTGTGCACAACAATATCGGTGTCCAACCCTGGCATATCTTGATAAGACCAAGCAAACACATCCACATATTCTTGAAGCAGATCAATCAGTTGTCTCTTCACTGAGTCTTGCAGGCAGGCCCCGATTTTAACCTCTTTCACGTCTTCATCTGTACCAAGATTAATCGTTTCGACCTCCTCCTGATGAGGAGTGATAACCTTCTCCTCTTGTCTCAACAACCTGGCTAGCTCTTCAGGAAGCTCATATTCTTCTTCAACCCCTTCATCAGCTTGATTGATTGGATTGTCAAAGTCATACGAAGTCATAGCCGTGCTGTTGTCGGTGCTGTCTGGAAGGCACTCTCTGCAAGGGTTCAGTTCGTTCATTTTAGTGATTGATTTTAATCTTGTTTAGAAAAGTGAAATAAAGTTGTCATTTTGAAAAGATCGCCATTTATTTTTTGTACAAAAAGAAAAATGGAAAAAAAACAGTGAGCAGAAAAGAAAAAGACTCATTTGCAAAAAGATGTCTGATATTTCATTGATTAATCTTGTTGCACAAAAAGTACAGATGGCCCGATTACAAAATGAGTCTTGTCATCTTGGGCAAGATGCAAGACTTGATGCATGCTATAAAAATACAGGAAATAATAATTACTCTGCATGGGTAACTCTTATAATTTCCTGGGAAGACCAGTTTGAGATACTGCTCCCCGGGATCTTTGGACGTATCCAATTCTCCAGATTGCGTTCTTCTTCCAACTCGTCTTCCAAATTGTTGATAGCATCAGGGGTGAGCATCCCCCACTGACAAAGCCTGGTTTCTCAGCAGCCTCTGCTTGATTTTGTTGAGTTGGTCTGTAACCCAACCCAAATTTGTCCTTCTTCTCCTCCACAGATAAAACCTTGCCCCAGCCTTGGGCAGTTCCTTCTTCAACAACCTTCCGGGCTTGTTGATAAGATGCCATGGAGATTCCAGGTACATCAGATGTTTCATTTACGTTCAGGGCCTCAAACCCTTGACTCATTGTCTCATGGATCTCCCCATCCATCTCAATATATTTGTAGGTAGCCAGATGGCTGACAAAAATATCCTCCTCTCCACAGATAGTAACGACTTGGCCCTCCCACTCGAATTTTAACTTCTGGTGAAGGGTAGACTTAACTGCGCCAGCGGCATGAATCCATGGTCTACCCAACAAACAGCTGTAGGCAGGCTGAATGTCCATCACGTAGAAGGTCGTTTTGAAAGTTTGTGGGCCAATCGTTACAGGCAACTCAATTTCCCCCAGAACTGATCTCTTGGAGCCGTCAAAGGCTCTCACCACTAAGTTACTGGGACGTAATGCCAATCCTTCATACTCTAGCTTCACAAGGGCTTTTTTAGGTAAGACATTGAGGGATGATCCTGTGTCTACCAGCACATGGGAAAGGACTGCACCTTTACATTCCATGGTGATGTGCAAAGCCTTGTTATGATTGCGGCCTTCCGTAGTCAAATCAGTGTTGGTGAACCCTAGTCCATTGCTAGCAGTAACATTTCCTACCACAGTTTCCAACTGATTGACGGTGATCTCTTCAGGCACGTAAGCTGCGTGCAAGACTTTGAGTAGTGCATTCCGATGAGCTTCGGAGCACATAAGCAATGACAGAATGGAGATCTTGGAAGGCGTCTGGTGAAGCTGGTCCACTATCTTGTAATCACTCTTCTTGATGATTCTCATGAACTCATCAACTTCTTGATCAAAGGGTGTTTTCAAAGTTTCCTTGACAGCTTGATCTTCCTGCACCAGGCTCTTCCCTTTTGCCTTGGCAGCAGCTTCTGCTTCGGCAGTGGGTCTTTGAATTTGTGGAGCAAAGAGACGTCCGCTTCGAGTGAAGCCTCCGCCTCCTCCCACATTGTCTATTTGTGGTGCAGAAGTTGATGATTCAAGAGTGATTCTTTGTCCCTCGCAGTATAGATCAGAGCCGTAATGCCAGGGGATGGCGTTACTGCTTTCATAAGGCATTGGCCCAGGCACTGTGATAGTGACTGGACTAATTGCAGTTGCAGAAGGGACCATGATAGTCTGTGGATCATAGTATATTGTGACTGGTGCTCTGATGGGAGTAGCACTTTGTGAGTTGTAGGCAGAATCATTTTCAGGATCATAATAAATCGTAACTGTGGAGACATCTTCATGGTTTGCTGCTGATGTTGTAGGAGACATTGTTGGAAGGACGGGTGTTGTTGTTGTAGGAGATTCAAAATGAAGTGGTGCTGAGGTTGTAGAAGGAATGTTTGCTGATATCTGGTCAGTTGGAATGACAGACGAAACATTTGTTGATGAAACTGAAGAGTTGTCTGGAACAATGGTTGTTGCAGTTGTAGGAGATACTGGAATTGTTGCTGGTGAGATTGCTGGATTTGTTGGAATTGATGTTGTAATTTGAAGCAGGCCATTCTGGATAAGACTGTCTACGCCATCTCTCAAGTTATCACAACCATTCACTGAAATGTTGCAGTAAGCACACCCGAGTTCACACCCCGGGAACATTTGACATTCGAGGAGTTGAGCTTTAATCTCCACCAAGGGTGTCCGAATCTGACCCACACTGGTTATCAAATAAGACGGCTTGTCTTCTTCAATAGCATTGATTCTGGGACCTCCGTGGTGTGGCATAGGGTTTTTGTTAACATTTGGTGGTGGTGCAAAGTTTAAAGCCTTAGAGTCTACCAAGTCTTGTACCTTCATGTGCAAGGCTCTGCACTTCTCTGTACTGTGCCCAGGTGCATTTGAATGAAAAGCACACCTGGCATTGGAGTCGTAATTTCTAGGTAGACTGGCAGGATCTGGAGGTGCCAACGTCCTTAGCTCAACCAGGTTGAGTTTCAGGAGTTGTGGCAGTAATGTGGCATAGGGCATAGGGATCGGATCGATCACCCTATTGGCCTGAGAAGGTCTCTGTTGAAATGGTCTTTGCTGATTACTGTTGTTGGCGTTGTGGTAATTTCTCTGAGGAGGATACTGATTCTGTTGCTGATAATTTTGTTGTGGTGGTTGATAAGCTGGTTGTGGATGAACTGGAGCGGGAATGGTGACTGCTGCCACAGACCTATGAACATATTGGGGTCTGCCCCTGCTGGTGTGGATAGCATTGGTCTCACCAGTTCTTCTTGGGCCCACAAAAGGCTTTCTTGTATTGCTGGATGAGCTAGCACCGTTGTCAGAAATTTTGCCCATCTTTAACAAGCTCTCAATTCTATCTCCAGCTATAACAACATCTGCAAAGCTGGTGGAAGAGAAGGCAGCTAGCCTGTCAATGTATGTTCCTTGGAGGGTGTTCATAAACATATCTGCCATCTCCCTCTCTGACATAGGTGTCTGGACAGCAGCAGCCAATTGCCTCCATCTCTGGGCATACTCTCGGAAACTTTCTCTAGACGACTGTGACATTCCCATTAGGAGGGTCCTGTTGGGTGCCATGTCCAAATTATACTGGTATTGTCTAATGAAGGCTTCTGCCAAATCCTTCCAACACCTGATGGTTGCTCTTGTCGGATGAGAGTACCATTCTCTTGAAGCTCCCGTCAAGCTATCCTCAAAATAAAACATCCATAGCTTCTCGTCCATGGTATATGCTTTCAACCTCCCCAGAAAGGATTGTAAGTGGGTCCGCGGGCAGGAAGTCCCGTTGTACTTTTCAAAACAAGGAGGCTTAAACTTATGGGGAATCCTGACCCCGTCTACCAAGCCCATGTCCATAACATCAAAACCCAAAGAGTTTTGAGACTCCAAGGATCTTAATTTCTCAGCAATCTCTTCTAGTCTTCTATCATAGGCTTCCTCCCCAGCTCCCATCACTGTGAACTGATCTTCCTGGGGGTCTTCTTGCAGCACCCTGCCTGCAGTGGCAGTCCCTTGAACATTTGCAGGAATGTTGATCTCTGGATGGAGGTGGGGTCCAAATACAGGGGGGTTGACATGAGGTTGGACCCTCTCATTGTTGCTTGTGCCAGCAGTCCCTAGATGGGGATCTTCCTGATTCTGCCTTTCTACCATGGCTCTCAATCTCTCCTGGCTTTGAGCCATATTGTTCATCACCTCCATAAATTGTGTCATCTGATTCCTCATTTCTAGCCTCTCATTGGCCATTTGGTTCCTGACCTCTGTAAGGTCCTGCTGTACCTGGTCCATTTGTATGCCCGGAAGATTGTTGCGGGTTGGGTATCTATGTGGACGGTTGAGTGGGAACACAAGTCGTCGAGCAATAGTTCCTGGTATCACAACAGAGTTAGTAACAAATAAACAAAAACCTACAAAACAAGGTAAAAGGTTAGTATGCGATGCAGTTATGCTTATTTGTTTCCAAGGTATCCGGCTTGGCACTTGGTTTTGACCCTTCCAGCCCCTTGAAGATGTTTGTGATGTTGCTTTGCAAGAAACTCAGATAGAGCAAACTGATACATATATTACAAAAGGTAAAATAATACATAGTTTGTTTCTTTTTACAATACAAGCCCTCTGAGGGGTCAAAATACATCATAAGAAAATAAAAGTACATAAAATGAAAGTAACAACAAGCAAAAGTCAAACACTAAGACCAAACTCATCCTCCCGAACTTCCTTGAGTAGTGCCTCAGTCACAGGATCAGCTGGACGCTCTGTAAGATTCCTGATAAGGAGATTCCTGGTAGCAACAGCTACAGTTAGCTTCTTGTGTTGACTCTGGTCCTTTGACCTCTTAATATCAGCTCTAATCTTCAGCTCTGAGATCTCCCTCTGGGCTGCTGCCAGGGCTTCCTGTTGCTCTTTTGCACTAGCTTCCAGCTGCTCAATCTTATCCTGAGTCCTTTTATCTTCCAGAGTACGAGCCTCGGTGATTCTGACCCACCTAGCTTGGCTCTCCTTCAGATACAAATCAGTCCTGGCTTTTTGGAATTGGGCCTCCTTGCAGGCATTCTTCAGAATTTGTTCCCCGGCCCTAGACTTCTTGATGTAATCTTCAGACTTCTCAATCCTAGCCAGATGCTCTATCTTCAACTTTTCCAACCTTTCAATATCCAACCTACCATCACTCCTCTCCCAGAGGGTCTTCTGTAGAGCCTGAGTCAACTTCTCATTTCTCTCTTTCAATTTCTCAAACTCCTCTAAGCTGACAGTGACAGGAGGTGGTGCTGAGGATGGTCCAGGCATATCTTCCATGGTAAAGGGCATCCCAGAAAACTGAGCCCTGGCATGGGACCACTCATAGTACTGTGCTGATGCCACATTGTTGCACTTCCCCAGAATGGTTACCCCCTTAGTCTGCACATTGTCCCAGGCCCAGGCTGCTTGCCTGACAACAGCCAGATTAGGCTTGATTTCACAATAAAGGGTCTCAGTCAGATCCTGTGCCCTAGGAGGATGGACTAATGCATAGCCCAGTTGTCTTTTGAATAGCAGAGGGTTGTAATTGATGCAACCCTTCACTCCAATCAGAGGTACATTGGGAAATTGCCCACAACTTGTAATGATGTCTCTGCCCTTAGTACTTTGAGTACACCATCTGATATCATCTGAGGTTAGAGAAACAAGCCTCCTAGCCCAGTTCTTCTGCTGGTGAGGGTTCAAGAATGCATCAGTCTTTGGCAAATGCTTGAGCAGCCAAGTATGGAACAAAGGAGCACATCATCTCACTAATCTTCCCCTTTGTTTTTCATTCCTTTGATGAACAGAGTAGTAAAGATCTCCCAGTAAGGTGGGCACTGGGTTTCTCAGGATGAAAAGATGGACTGCATTCTTGCTAATAAACCTAGGCTCATCTGCAAAAAGTATGACCCCATATATGCTAAGGGCCAACAGAGCACAGACTGCCTTCCACTCCCCCAAGGAGGCCTTCAGAGTAGCCTGAGAAATCAAGAAGTCTAGATGAAATCCAGAGACTCCAGCCTTAGCTGTCAAATTTTGCCCAATCAGAACTGGTTCCAGATGTAATGCTTTTGCTATCTCCTCATTACTTGGGAAAGCCATCTCAGGGTTGAAGGGGATTCCACCTTTGACAGGTACACCAACCAATGATGAATATTCCTCCAACAAGGGTCCCAACTGAAAATTCTGAAATGTGAAGCACCTCAGAGGAGGATCATAGAACTGCAGGCAAGTATGTATCAAGCTCCTCTGTGAAGGGTCCAAATCCATAACCACATCAAGGATTCCTCCATAATGTTCTCTAAAAAGTGGTATATGGTCTGGAGTAATCAGGGTCTGAATCCTCCTGATGCTAGCTAGCTCAGGCTCAAAGAAGTGATATGAGATGTTACTTTTCTTAGGTGCCATGTTGCTGAAGAGGAAAAAAGACAGATGCTGATGATGGAGAATAAAATTGATGATGGGCCTCTGACAGGCTGAGACTGATGATGCAGATAGCTGATAACTGGAGTAGATACTGGTGAAGATAGGCCTATGCTGATGATGGGGTCAAAACCAAGCCAAAATAAAGTATGGATACCCTGAAAAACAAATAAGCAAATGTTAAAATGATGCAATGATGATGTATGCAAATGATATGCAAGGGTTTGTGACTGAGCTGGATCTGATCAAGTGCTCTGATATAAGTCCAAGTATGTTCAAGAAATCCAGATGGAAGTCTATAAGTCCAGTAACCAAGGTGGGGGACTCAAATAAAGAGTCACATGTCCAGGGTTTAGAATCACAAGAACTGTCTCAAAATGGAGTACTCTTAATCAAAGCAAAGTAACAGGGTATGCTGAGGTCAAGGGTACCTGCAAACCTGTAAACAGCCCAACCCCCTCACAGGTGGTGTTCTAAAACAAGGATCCTCAGACTTAGATCAGTTATGAGAAGTGTAAACACTTCTAACCCGGAGGTACAGTGTTTACAATAACCATAAAAGTTCCTCCTCTAATTCACCTCAGTTTCTGAAGGTCAATACTAAAGGTCATCCAGACTTAGCAGGCTTCCCAGATAGCCCTAGTACTGCAGGAAATCTGCAACACAGAGTTCTCAAGAAGAAACCCATATCTGAACCGTGTTTCATATTCCCGCACCAGACCGAGATGGAATGGGAAAGAATATGAACCACTCTAGCCTAGGTGTCACTCAGGTCCCAGGTATAGGACCTTGAACTCTCAATAGAACCCCACCCACCAAAACAACCAAACAGATCCAGCCAGCACAGCATGACAATATGATATATGCAAAAAGCTATAAAGAAAGCAATAAAGCAACTGTACATAAAGCAAATAAACAAAAATAAATATACAAGCACAGATAACACATAACACCCCAGTAAACACAAATCAATCAAGCGCTAGGAGGAACCCACAAAAAGAACCAGAAGCCCTGGTTACAATATAAGGGTCCCCAGCAGAGTCGCCAAGCTGTCGCTCCCGATAAATGGGACTGGCCCAAATAAAGGTACAGACGCGAACGGTCGGCGAAAGGGACAATGAGAACACACAGCAGTGAACTCACTGGAAAAGGAAAGAGTCGCCAGCTAGGCATTTTTATCCCGGAGGAAAGGTAATGCTGCATAAACCTAGAAAAGATGGATAAGACGGTTGCGAACCAGAGAGACTGAGAAAGGGGGTTGGTTACAACCTGGGAAGGTATTAGCACCCAGATTGTCCGCCGTACTCGACGGGATCCACGCTTAAAAGATTTGTGTTTTAAAGGGGCAGTGTCAGTGCAATTTGTGTATAAAGAGCTGGAAAAGGATGTACAGGTGTCAGTGTAAAAGAAGTGAAGTGTGATATGTGAAGTGTCAGTGTAAGAAATGAATGGAATGCTCAAGAATATGAGGCTAACAGAATGATGCTGGAAAGAGGGGAATATACAGAGACTTTTGTTCGATAACTGTTAAGTTATGCCTACGTATCCTCTCGTGCAATGAGGAAGTCAGAACACCGTAGTTCGACCCAAAGAGACTGAAAGATGAATTGATTGATGAACTGCTTACTTGTCTATACTCAAGTGTATGACCTATCTGGCTCAGGTGCTAACTGTCTTGCATTAGACGGAAGAAGCAAGTTCTCGATTATGGGTGAATGAGATCAGAAAAGAATCCCGAAGGAGACGATTATTGTTTGTTTTTAAGTTTTCAGTCTTTTATTGCTTTTTGAAGTTTGTCATAAGTTAATGAGCTTAAGCCTAAACCAATGGATTTAGTAAACTCATCACATCTTCCCTCTGATTAGGGGTAATGAGAATACCTTAAGTGTGAAGTCAGCTTCTCACACTTAATCACCTTTAGTGTAGGATTAAGATCATTAACCTACTTGTGATTATTTAGATGTTTTTGGTGTTTTTGTTTAGTGTTAAGTAATGAGGTTAAGCCATAATCAAGGATTAAACATACTCATTACACCATCCTAATAGAAGGATAATAGATGAGAATGTTTAAGCTGAGGAAAGCTCCTCAACTTAATCCATGATTAGGGATTAACTCATGACAAAACAAGCCTTTGATTAAGTGGATTTTATTTAATGGTATGATGATGAAGTGATTTTTATGATTTGTAAGACAACTTGAGGGGGACTTGTCCATTAACACTAGGGTTAGTCCTTCTTAACCAATTAAGGAAGAATTAGAACCCTAATGAAAGGCCCAAGTTACAAGTGTGATGTCTTGATGATTATTAAGTGGATTGATTAATGGAGTTAAACACATTAAGGGTTTAACACTTAGGATTAAAGTTATACACTCCATCCTAATAGAAGGATGCAGGCATAAGCTTAATCACAAAGCCTTAAAGCCTTTAGGGTTTAGTCCCCGATTATGAAATGAGAAGAGAAGACTCAAAAGAGACACAAAGGTAAAACAAAGGGGGGAGACTAATCAAAACCCTAATAATTGTCATGCTTGGTTGTTCCTAAGGTTTGTGAGGTTTACAAGAGCAATCTTCAATGGAACCACCAGGAAGCAGATGAAAAGGATCAGGAGAAGCAAAGTAACTTGCTTCATTTAAGAAGGCAAGTCACTTGAAGAAAGAAAGTAAGAAGAAGAAGAATGAGAAAGCTCAATCTCAAACACATAATAAAAGGCAGCAAAGGTGCATGAAAGAGATGAAAAGAAATTATGAGAAGTGAAGGCAAATTCACTTCTCAAACAACTTACCACCTGAAATGTTAGTGAAAGAAATGCAAAGCAATGCAAAATGAAATGAAATGGCATGATGTAAACCAAAACCAGAAGCATATATGAGATGATAATGATGCTATAAGATGCTACAAACATGTGACAAGGCATGGGGATGATCATACAAGCTCATGGATGCAAGTGAAGCAAGTTAAGAACCATGAACATACATGAAAAGTTATGAAATGCATATGGCATACAACATGGCAAATGCAAGATGCAATGATCAAACATGCTTTCAATATGTCTTAAGATGTCAAATGAACCACATGGATGCATAAAATGTCATGGCAAGTCAAGGTATGAATGCAAATGCAAGATGGGTGCATATGGAAACCCAAATTAGGGTTCATGATCAAAGCATCAAACACAAACCAAAATCAGAAGCAAACATCAAGATAAAAAATTGAAAATGCACTCAAAGGATCCCTAATCCTATACTAACTCACTGCCCAAAGGAGAAGTTTCAACTCTTAACCAAATTCAAGATATGATTTTCCTAAGTTTTCTAGGGTTTTAGGGTTCCTTAACAAGAAAAATGCCAAACAAATGGAAAATGAAAGATCAAATCATGGCCATTTAATCTCACAAACTACATGATATGCTAAACACAATGCAAAAAGAATCAAAGTCCAACTCTTTGTGGTTAGGCAGAAGTGACTTTTGAAAGTTTGGATCAAAATAATGCATCAAAATGGCTTTAATTCCATGAACAATTCTCAAAATGCATCAAGATCAAAAAAGAAATTTGGTTTGAGGGTTGGACAATGTTTCTAAATGTTTTTAAATGTTTCATGAATTTTTTTGTGATTTTTAAATACCTAAAAGTATTTTTAATTAATTAATTTTCATTAATCAATTAAAAATAAACTTTTAAATATTTAAAAATAATTTTTTAATGTTAAAAATAAAAATAAAAATATTTTTGTGTTCTGAAATTAAATAATAACTTGTATAAAAAATTTCAGAATTTTTGAATAAATTTTACTATTTTAAAATAAATGGAGAAAGAAATATAAAATAAATGGAATACAAATAAAGAAAAAGAAAAGTAAACGCAATGGAGGGCCAGGATGGGTTCTGGGGAGAAGCCTGTTGACTACGCGCGCAGATCAATGGTCCATATTCAAACTTGGCTAAACTGAGTTATGAATTAATTAATTGAGATTAGGGCTTAATGAGTGCATCTGGGCCACACATACACGCGCCAAGTCAACCAAGTCAACAGATCCAACGCATCAGATTCAAACTACACTTAATGACATGATTAAGCCCTAATTATTTTCAGGTGGCCGGAGAAGACTTCCGGTCGTCTTCTCCGGTGGGAACCCCACCTGAAAATTCCTAGAATCTTCAAAACGTAACTAAAATGAAATCTAAACAAACAGAAATCCTTCCCACACTTCACTGAATCAAAACCCTAACACAAACATCATTTATATTTCATCAATCGCATGAATCGAAACAAAACAAATTTTAGGGCAAGACTTTCAGAACATGATTAAACCCTCATTTCTTCACCATTTTCAAAACCAACAACATATTCATGATCAGGGAAGCATGAAGAAGCTATTAAGAACTTAAAAATTCATTTCTGGAAAAAAAGTTCTTGAGCTACCTGAGTTTTGAAGCTTTCAGTTCACAGCTTTCTGGCCTCTCCTCTTTGTGAAATCTACTCCCTTTGGTCCCTTGATGATGTCTGGATGCTTAGAAGGAGTTTGTGTTGGCTGGTTTGAGAGTTTGAACAGCTTCTGTTCAAGCTCAGGTGAGAATCGTGTTTATGATTCAGGTAGTTTAAGGCAAGGGTGAGGGGTGCTTTGTGACCAGGATGATGAGTTGAGTTGATCTATGAAGTTTGTTTTAGTGTTTGTGGCTTGTTTTCTGAGTTTCGAAGGCTTTTGCTTTTGAGAGTGAAAATGAGAATGTGATCCTTGGGCTTGTTTCAGGCTTGCTGGCTATATGCTTTGGCTTGCAATTAGTTTGTATAAACAATGCTGATTGGTCAGAAGATGTGACATGCCCTTTTGTGATAGGTGTAGCTACTTTTGCCAATTTGTCAACTTTGTGTAAGAGAAGCATGGGTCATGTTCTAGCCAAGTACAAGGGGTGTGGGCTGCGCAGCATGGTGTGAGGGAAAGGCTAGGATGGTTCAGTAATGTAGCTAGCAAGTGGATGAGAAACTATCATGACTTTTGCAACTTGGCTTGTTTTGGTTCTTATGAAAAGATCTTGCCTCACAAGCCATAAAACATGAGAAACTCTTGGCCCATTCTGATTTTTAAGACTTGTGTGATGTTTGTGTAATGGTTTGACATCAATTAGATGTCACAAGTTGCCTTGATACAAGATTTTGCAAGTTTCCCCTTTGGTGCATAACTTGAATTTTAGTGATTTTTGCCAACTTTGATGAACCATAACTTTTGATCCAAAATGAATTAGGTCATGTTCTTGTACTTTTTGAAAAGGGAAAGATCTAATCTTCAATTTTCATGACCAAAGTTTTTTCATTTGAAGCATTTTTGAATAAAAAAGTAAGGGTTGAAAAAGTTGCATAAAATGACATTTTCATTAAAAGTCAAACTTGCCCAAAAAAGTCAACTTTGCAAAAACTTCAAATTCTTCAATTTTGTGAACTTCCAACCTCTTCTATGATCAAATAAAGATCATATACAATCAAAATGATGAAGATCATCCCTTGGTTGGGTCATTGGGGCCCTCAGATGCCCTGATTTTGCACTGACTTGTCTGAAAAGTCAACTCTTGATCAGATGACTTCCCCATGGAATTTCTTCATGAAAATTGATATGCATACTCCCTATACCATATAGAGACCAATAGAAACAAGAATGACCAAAAAATTTGGAGTTATGGCCTCTGAAACCAAAACCCTAATTTTAGGTCATCTGTGCAGCCAAGCCTGGCTCTGCTTCCATACCATTTCCAGTTCTTGTGATTCTTTGACATTCTTGACTTTGAGAGGATATAATATGATACTTGAACACATATGGATCCCTTTGAATTGATTGATGACCTTTGGAGTGGCTCAAGAAGCTCTTGGATTGCTCAGATCACAAACCCTAGATGCAGATGACTTTGAACCAATGCAGTAAATAAAAAATACAATATGAGATGGTATGATTGTGTTTATGCATATTAAATGATCACAAGACATGGTGTGAATGGGTGAGGGCAAATTTGGGGTGTTTACAATAGGTTAACAATTATTGAACAAATGTCTCTTTGTCTCCCCCCTCTCCCCTCTTTCTAGCTTTCTTTCCTCAGCCTTAGTTTTGAGCACTCACTTTCTTCTGGCACTGACATTCTATACATCCATTCCTCCTTAGCCTTTTATACACAGTTTAACACATACACCATCCCCTTTTGAACATAATCAGGTATGTACGGATCCCGTCGAGTACGAAGGACGATCTGAGTGCTAATACCTTCCCAGAATGTAACCTACCCCCTTACTCAGCTTCTTTGGTTTGCAACCGTCTTATCCATATCTTTCCAGGTTTATGCAGCATTATCTTTCCTTCGGGATAAAAAATCCTAACTGGCGACTCTATTCAACCCATCTCCAACATCGCTGACAATTCGCGTTTGCACCGGGATGAAAATCCGGGGAGCGACAACTTGGCGACTCTGCTGGGGAGTTCTTTGCAACCAGGGCTTCTGGTTCTCTTGTGGGTTTCTCCTAGCGCTTGTTTGTTTGTGTTTATTGGGGGTGTTATGTGCTATTTGTGCTTATGTTTTTGCTTTATTTATTGCTTCTTGTACAACTTTATTTATTGCATTTACTTTATCGCTTTCATTTATTGCTTTTTGTATTTCATTAATTATTATAATATCATTGTGCTAGATTTCTGGTTTGCTTTGGTGGGAGGGGTATTCCAGTGAGAAAGGTCTAACACAAAGGCCTGAGTGACACATAGGATTAGAGTGGTTTTGTATTCTTTCCCATTCCATTTCGGTCTGGTGCGGGAATATGAAAACACGGTTCAGACATGGGTTTCCTTTTTAGAACTTTGTGCTACGGATTTCCTGTAGTGCTAGGGCTATCTGGGAAGCCTGCTAAGTCTGGATGACCTTTTTAGATGACCTTCAGCATCTGAGGTGAATTAGAGGAGGATCCTTTATGATTAGGGTAAACACTATACCTCCGAGTTAGAAGTGTTTACACTTCTCATAATAGATCCGAATCTGAGGATCATTGTTCTAGAACAATACCTGTGAGTGGGTTGGAACCATTGACCTCAACATACCTGGATACTGGAATTTGTTCTTAAGGTTGTACTATTTTTGACTAGTTCTTTGAAACCCTGGATAATTGACTCTTTATTTGAGCCCCCACCTAGTTACCGGTTCTCAGACCTCCATCCGAAACTCTGAACACTCAAGGATCCTAAGGCAACTGATAATCCAGCACATGATCACAAACCTTTTAATATCATAAGCATACATCATATTGCATCATTTAACATTTGTCTATTTGTTTTACAGGGTATCCATCTTCTCTTGGTTTGGTTTTGACCGTTCTTCTACTCAGCTTATCTGCTTCGGCTATCTTCTTCAGTTATCCTCTTCAGTTATCTCCTTCAGCACACATCATGGATTCAACCAGGAAAAGCAACATCACCTACCACTTCTTTGAGTATCCTCTAGCCAGCATCAGGCAGATACAGACCCTCATCACCCCTGATCATGTTCCCTTATTCAGAGAGCATTATGGTGGAATCCTGGACATGATCATGGACTTGGACACATTGCACAGGAGTATGATTCACACATATCTTCAGTTTTATGACCCTTCTCTATGTTGCTTCACTTTCCACGATTTTCAGATAGGTCCTTTGCTGGAAGAATACTCTATGCTATTGGGTGTCCCTATCAGAAGAGGAATTCCTTTCAATCCTGAAATGACTCCTCCAAAGAATGAAGACATAGCCAAAGCCCTACATCTGGAAGCAACTATCATTGATGAGAACATGACTTCCAAAGTTGGAATCCCAGGCCTTCATTTGGACTTCTTGATCACTCAGGCAACAAAGCAAGCTGCAGTAGGGAATTGGGAAACTGTGTGTGCTCTCCTAGCTCTCAGCATCTATGGTATTATTTTGTTTGCAGACGAGCCTAAGTTTGTAAGCAAAAATGCCGTCCACATCTTCATGCTAAAAAGCCCGGTTCCCACCTTGTTAGGAGACTTCTACTACTCATTTCATCAGAGGAATGAGAAACAGAGAGGGAGACTGGTAAGGTGTTGTGCCCCTCTCTTCTATAGTTGGTTGATGAAGCATATGCCAAAGACAGAAGCTTTCCTGAATCTACAACAGACAAGGAATTGGGCTAAGAGGATGATTGCCCTTACTTCAAAAGATATCAGGTGGTGTACTCAGAACACCAAGGTCCGAGACATAATAACAAGTTGTGGGCAATACCCAAATGTGCCACTTATTTGAGTAAATGGTTGCATCAATTACAATCCTTTACTTTTCAAAATACAGTTGGGGTATGCCTTGATACATCCACCCAAGGAGTAGGACTTAGCAGAGTCTCTTTATTGTTTTTTTCAGAACAACCATGCCACCGTCCGACAAACAGCCTGGGCTTGGGACCATATACAGACTAAAGGAACCACCATCCTTGAAAAGTGTAATAACATAGCTTCTTCTCAGTACACTGAATGGTCACGCATTAGAGGACAGATTACTCGTATGCCATTCACCCTGGAAGATGTGTCAGGGCCATCAACAGTTGAGCCCATAGCCACAGTCAGTCTGGAAGAATTTGAGAAGATGAAAGAAAGGAATGCCCAGCTCGCTCAAGCTTTTAAAAAGACTCTTTGGGAAAGGAATGATGATCGTATAGACATTGAGAGGTTAGAGAAGCTGCGCATAGAACATGTAACCAAGATTGAAAAGACTGAAGACTTCATCAGTGTCGCTCCCGAAAACTTACGTCCCGGTGCAAACGCGAACTGTCCCGAAGGAAAGGAAATGCTGCATAAACCTGGAAGGGTATGGACAAGACGGTTGCAAACCAGAGAAACTGAGAAAGGGGGTTGGTTATGACCTGAGAAGGTATTAGCACCCAGATCGTCCGTCGTACTTGACGGGATCCACACTTACAAGATTGTGTTTAAAAGGGGTAGTGTATGTGCTGACTGTGTATGAAAAGCTAGGGAGAATATACAAAGTGTCAGTGCCAAAAAGAGAGGGTGAGATGCTCAAGACTGAGGCTTAGAAAAGAAAGCTGGAATATGAGGGAGACACAAAGACTTTTGTTCGATAACCGTTAAGTTATGCCTACGTATCCTCTCGTGCAATGACGAAGTCAGAACACCATAGTTCGACTCAAAGAGACTGGATGATTTGACTGTGAACTGCTTACTTGTCTATGCTCAAGTGTGTGACTCGTCTGGCTCGAGTGCTAATTGTCTTGCATTAGACGGAAGAAGCGAGTTCTCGTTTTCAGAGTGAGTGTGATGAGAAAAGAATCCCGAAGGAGACGTTTATTGTTTGTTTTTGTGTTTTTAGTTTTTTATTGTTTTTGGTGTTTTGCATGGGGTAATGAGCTTAAGCCTAAATCAAGGATTATAAACTCATTATATACTCCCTAATTAGGGATAATGAGCCCACTTAAGCATGAGATAAGCATCTCAACTTAATTACCATGATGATATAGGATTAAGATCATTAACCTACTTGGTAATTATTAAGTGTTTTTTTGGGTTTTTTGTTTAGTGTTAAGTAATGAGTTTAATCTCTAATCAGAGATTGATGAACTCATTACACCATCCTAAGAGAAGGATGATAGATGAGAACACTTAAGCTGAGGAAGATACCTCAACTTAATCCATGGTTAGGGATTAAATTCATTATATAACAAGCCTTTATTAAGTGGATTTTATTAAAGATGAGATTAAGAAGTGGATTTTATGTTTGTAAGACAACTTGAGGGGGACTTGTCCATTAAACACTAGGCTTAATCCCTCTTAACCATAAGGAAGAGATGGAACCCTAATGTAAGGCCCAAGTTAAAAGCTTAAGTATTAATAGTTATTAGGTGTTTTTGTTAAGAGGTGTAAACAAATTAAAGGTTTAACACTAAGGATTAAAGTTATACACTCCATCCTAAGATAAGGATGCAGGCATAACCCTAATTCAAAGTCCTAACGCTTTATGTGTTTAGCCTTTGATTATGGGATGAGAAGAGAGACTCAAGGATACTCAAAGGTAAAAAACTAGGGGAGACTATTGTCGCTCCCCCGAAAAGACACCTGGTCAGATAGGGTACAGACACGAACGGTCGGCGAGAGGAGAAATGAAGGTGAAGTGAATAGAGTCGCCAACTAGGCATTTTTATCCCGAAGGAAAGGTAACGCTGCATAAACCTAGAAAGATATGGATAAGACGGTTGCGAACCAGAGAAACTGAGAAAGGGGGTTGGTTACAACCTGGGAAGGTATTAGCACCCAGATTATCCGTCGAACTCGACGGGATCCACGCTTAAAACATTTGTGTTTTAAAGGGGTAGTGTCTGTGCTATCTGTGTGCAAAAAGCTGGAAAAGAATATACAAGTGTCAGTGCAAGAAAGTGAAGTGAGGTGCTCAGGAATGAGGCTTAAAAAGAATGCTGGAAGAGGGGGGAAAGAGACAGAGACTTTTATTCGATAAAAGTTAAGTTATGCCTACCTATCCTCTCGTGCAATGTGGAAGTCAGAACACCGTAGTTCGACTCAAAGAGACTGAAATATAAATTGACTGATGAACTGCTTGCTTGTCTATGCTCAAGTGTATGACTCGTCTGGCTCGAGTGCTAACTATCTTGCATTAGACGAAAGAAGCAAGTTCTCGTTTATGAATGAGTGTGATGAGAAAAGAATCCCGAAGGAGACGATTATTGCTTTTTTTGTGTTTTCAATCTTTTATTGCTTTTTTGTGTTTGTCATAAGTTAATGAGCTTAAGCCTAAACCAAGGGTTAGTAAACTCACCATATCCTCCCTTTGATTAGGGATAATGAGAATACCTTAAGTATGAGATAAACATCTCAACTTAACTGTCATGATGATGTAGGATTAAGATCATTAACCTACTTGTGATTATTTATATGTTTTTGAGTTTTGTTTAGTGTTAAGTAATGAGTTTAAGCCATAATCAAGGATTAGTGAACCCATCACACCATCCTAGTAGAAGGATAATAAATGAGCACACTTAAGCCGAGGAAGATACCTCAACTTAATCCATGATTAGGGATTAACCTCATGACAAAAAAAGCCTTTATTAAAGTGGATTTTAATTAAAGGTAAGATTAATAAGTGATTTTTATGATTTGTAAGACAACTTGAGGGGGACTTGTCCATTAACACTAGGGTTAGTCCTTCTTAACCAATAAAGGAAGAATTAGAACCCTAATGCAAGGCCCAAGTTACAAGTTAATGTCTTAGTGATTATTAGATGGATTGATTAAGAGGTTTAAACAAATTAAGGGTTTAACACTTAGGATTAAAGTTATACACTCCATCCTAAGAGAAGGATGCAGTCATAACCCTAATCACAAAGTCTTAAAACCTTAAAGGTTTAGTCTCTAATGATGAGATGAGAAGAGAGACACAAAGAAGAAACAAAGGTGAAAACTAAAGGGGGACTAATTACAACCCTAATTATTGTCATGCTTGGATGATCCTATGGTTTGTAAGGCTTGAGAAAGATCTTTAGAGAAGCCACCAATGGAAGAAGCAGATGAAAGGAGGAGAAGCAGAAGAAACAAGTCACTTACTTCACTGAAGAAGATAAGTAACTTGGAGAAAGAAAGTGAATGATGAACATGAATGAGCAAGCTCACTCTAAGACAAATTAAAATGCAGCAAGGATGCACAAGAAGAATGAGAAGAGAAATGAGAAGTGAAGGCAAATTCACTTCTCAAATTACTTACCACCTGAAAAGGTTAGCATAAGGAAAGAAATGAAATGAAAATGAAACAAATGCAAAGGTAAAAAAACCAAAACCAGAAGCAAACACATGATGAAAATGGTTCTATGAGATGATGCAAAGGCATACCAAGTGCTATGAGTGTTCATACAAAGAGAAAGAATGCAAATGAAGCATGCAGGAAGCATGAAAACACATGGATGCTTATGAAATGAAATGGATGCAAAGCATAGCAAATGTATGAATAAATGATCAAGAAATGTTCAAGCAATGTCTTAAGATGTCTAATATGGCATACAAGTGCTTAGAATGTCATGGCAAGCTCACATGTTCATGCAATGCAATGTAAGATGCAAGTATGGATGCAAGATTAGGGTTACATGAAAGGATGAGATGCAAATGTCAAAAACAGAAGCAACTCCCATGATAAAAAATTGCAAATGAACACAAAGGAACTCTAACCCCATATGATATCACACCCTAAAGGAGAAGGTCTAATTCTTAACCTAAAGAAAGTTGTGATTTTTCTAAGTAAACTAGGGTTTTTGGGTATCTTAAGAGGAAAATGCAAATCAAATTGAAAATGAAAGATAAATTCTTGGAAAAATTATCCTAGGAACTACATGCTATATGGAAAATGTCGCTCCCGGGATTTTCATCCTAGTACAAACGCGAAAGTGGCGCGGAAAGGTTAGAGTCGCCAGCCAGACATTTTTATCCCGAAAGAATGGGAAAGGTAATGTTGCATAAACCTGAGGAAGAAGGAAAGGACGAGGTCCTGCGAACCAAAGAGACTGAGTTCGGGAGTCGGTTACGACCTGGGAAGGTATTAGCACCCAGATCGTCCGCCGTACCCGACGGGATCCACGCTTGCAAAAGAAACTGTTTCAAAGGGTGAGGGTATGAAAACGGCAGCAAAAGAAATGAAAATGAAAAGAAACTGAAACTGGAAAAGAACTGAAATAAGAAAAGAAAAGGAAAAATGTAGGGAAAATAAAGATTGTGCTCGAACGGGCCCTACCCCGCTGCCTACGTACCTCATCAGGATAATGAGGATCAGAGACGCCGTAGTTCCCCTAACTAGGGGTAGAAAAGAAATTGCTTGTGGATTAAGGCTTGAACTGCCTATGCCATTGCTCAGGTGTTGCAGGCTCGGACGACGAGTGCGTAACCGTCTTGCAAAGTGACAAGTAGGAGCAAGTTCTCACGTAAAGAGTGAATGAGGTGAGAAAAGAATTCCCGAAGGAAAGACGCTTATTGTTTGTTTGTGTTTTTTAGAAGCTTTTATGAGTGTGTCACAAGGAAGTGAACTCAAGCTCTTTTCCATGGAATGTACACTTGTCACTACATTCCAAGATGGAATAATAGAACAAGCATACTCAAGTAAGGAGAAGATCCCCAAAACTTGAACCCAAAGATTAGGGCTTAGGCTCACTAACTTGTTTACTTATTAGATGTTTTGATTATTTACATGAAGAAGTGTTTTTTATGCTTTTCTTTATGAATAAGATACCTTGATCAGACTTGTGCATCACAAGATAAACATGTACTATCCCAAGATGGGAAGACTACAAGCATACCTCATGGGATAAGGCTATGGATCAAGACATCACTTCACATTTATTAAAGTATCTTTTAAGAGTTATGAGATTAGAAGAGAAGAAGAACCAAAAGGATCTCAAAGGAAAAATTCTAAAGGGGGACTAAAATAATCCTAAGTATTCACATGCATGGATGTCCTAAGGGTTAGTGAGGTTTCTATCCTAATGAAGAAGGAAGAAGAATAAGAGAGAAGGGATGAGAAAGGCCTAGGCCCAACAAAAGAGGGTTAGTTCACATAAACATAAGAGGAAGAGATAAGAATTAGAGATGTGGAACTCAATTCCCACATCTCACACTTACCATAGCCCCTGCAAGGTTAGCATGCACAAGCGAACAAAAATGAGCAAATTAACATGACATCATCCAACAATCAGAAGTGAAATGAAATGAACAAATGCTTAATACCAATTCAACTCAAAGAAATGCAAATAAGAGACTTATGAATTAAAATGAGGCAACATGAATACATATGGAAACAAATGCGCACTTATGAAAGATGTAATGCAAAACACACAAAATACAAGCACAAAGTTCAAAACCAGAATCAAAATGATATAAAGAATGGCCTAAGAGGTCAGCAAGATGAAGAGAGAAGTCACACAATACCAAACAATGTCAAAATAGAAGCAACAGAATCAAAATATGGAATTTAAACACTTAAGGAAACAAATGCCTTGAATAAGAAGCAAACCTAAAAATTCAGAAGAAACAAGACCTATCCTAGGACCAGGAAGGTACCCACACCCCAAAGGAACCCCAAATGAGAAGAAGAAGTTGGCACAAGCGCCCTTCTAAGCCTATAAGAGATCTAATGAATCCAAAGAAGCAAAATGGGACAAGGTGAGAACAAAAATCCACAAATAATCAACCAGCCATCTAAAAATTCTACAACTGAAACCAAATGATCTTAAAACACATTATATCAACTTTCCAAAAGGATTTGCAAAAGTTCAGAAAGGAACTAGGTCAAATGGATGTGCAAACACAAGTTAGGACAGAAAACTTACATCACAAGATATCAAATCAAAACTCAAGAAATAATTTCCTAAAAATTCTGAGAAAAATCACATGAAAACTAGAAGATCTTAGGAACACAATGCAAATAGAATGGGATCAAAACTCCAAATATTGAAGGCTACAGAAAATAGACAAGACAGACTGGTCAAGAAATGAATCAAAAGAAACTAGGCACATTGGTGAATTATTCCTAGCACACGGATCAATGAAAAAAATAAAATGAAAATGTGATAAAAAACTAGAAACACAAAGGAATATCCATGATTTATTTGAGAATTTTTAGATGAATGAATCTATTTTATATGAATTAAAATGAAAACTGAATTAAAAAGAAACTAAGTGAAGAAAAGAAAATTAAAAGAAATGAGAGGGAGGTGATATTAGAAATGAAATGGGCTGAAATTGCTTGGGCTAAGTTGGGTGAGGGGTGCGGATAGCACTACGGGTTAAGCCCAGACGTGCTGCCACGTGTCCTATTGCTGGGAGAGCTTATCAGCGTAGGCCCTACCGGACGGTGACAAGTGTCACCGTCGGTATGGGCAGAATCAACAGCAATAGATTATGCCTATCTCTTCGATTTCCCCAACTTTCACCAAATTCCTACTACTTCTTCTTTACATTAATTCTTTAATGGAAAATTAAATAGTCTTTACTCTTTATAATAATCAAACAAAAAAAAGATCAGCAGTGAATACTAACATCAAAATGAAAAAAGAAAAGAACAAGCAACAACCCTCTCTCCCAGCGCCTCAGCCTCTCTCACAGCACTATTCATCACCTTCTTCGTCCAAAAACGGCGCCGCCGGAACTCTTCCTCAACCTCACCCTAGCCACGCCGCCTGAAACCCTTCCTCTACTCCCTTCAACAACACCTAGACCCGGCGCCGGTCCGCCGCTTCTCTGTTTCCTCAACCACCGTCCGCCATGTTCATCACCTTCGTCTTGCTTCTTCTTCCTCATCTAGCATAACCTAGCCGCCGAACATCTTCCCTCAACCTCCAAACATCCACCAACATCATCTACTCTAACCTAACCTCTCTCTCCATTATCATTCGAATTCATCTCCCTCCCTCTATAACCGCCGCCGTATTCACCACTCTCCTCTCCCTTAAAAAAAAACCTAACCTAATCTCTCTCTCTCCAATATCATTCGGATAATCTCATACGGATCTAACCTAACACTAACTCTTACCAAATCAGAATCGGATAATCAAGTGCATAAGCATAGCAATCAAAATCGCGTCCAAATACACACAGTTCAACATACAGCTAGCAACCACATCAAGTAAATGAATCGAAGACGTACCTGTAGCGCGAAGATGTGACGAACAACACGTAAGTCAGCTTCGATTCAGTACCGCTTCTCTTCTTCTGAACTGACTCGCAGATTTGTTATTGTTATGGAGCTTTGCTTCGGCTTTGCGATACGTACTATTCGTTCTGAGCTGATATGAACTGCTTCGTGCGTGAATCAATTTGCAGATTGGCTGACGATACTGCGAATACTCCGTTCGATCGAAGCGGCTGAATCAATTGAAGAAGTTGAAACAGAGTGCCGAATATATGCTTGGATCGAAAACCGAAGCCTAATCCATAGTGTTGGTGGAGATGCTACTTGATGACGGTTACGCAATGAGAAGTGGATTCATGATCTGATTGTTGCTGTGAGGATTAGAATCTAATCTGTGAAGAAAATCGATGAAGATTAATTGATGAAGATTGCGTTCTTGGATGAGTTTGGAAGAGTGATTATGTTCTTGTGTTGAGAAGATTGAAGAAAATGAATGAAGATTGTGAATCGGTTGAAGTTTTGTGAAGAATTGGTGAGGATTATCAAGAAACTTGATGAAGATTTCAGAGCATTGGTTGAAGTTTTCTTGAAGAATTCTGTTGGAGATTTAGGAGAATTGGTGAGAGAGAGAGGGTGAGAGAATCAGAATTCTGTTATTGTGCACTCTTGATTCTGTTATTGTGAGAGTTTTCTTTTTGTTATGGTGAGGGGAATAATTTTTTGTTATTGATGAAACTTGTGATTCAATTCTGTTATTGTGAAGAGGGTGAAAAACGGTTATGAAAATCTATATTTTTTCTCCGAGATTTTGTTATCCCTCCATTTTTTCTTCTAGAACAATTCTGTTATATTGTTATATATTTTTTCAATTTCTGCTTTTGACTCTTTCTTTTTTTCTTCCAATTCTGTTACTTTTTTTTTCCGTTCGTTTTCATTGCCTTTTTCCATGATTAATAAACTGTGGCCTTCTTTTCCAACACCACGCGTTTTGATCCTTGGGTGTGTTATTCACGCGGGTGGCTGGTGATACTGCACCTACGACTCCTTCATTTCTCAGCTGACAGTACAAGCCAATTCTTTTCTTTCCAATTTTTTATTTGGCATAATAATAAGAAATAGGCCCAATGGGCTTTTTGTTGGTTTTATAAAAAAATGGGGATTAAAATGGATTAATGAAATTGTATGGGAAAAAAATGAGAATATGGGTCAAAAATAATAAACTAGAAAAGAAGATATGGTTAGAAATAAATGTACAAAAAAAGAGTTGGTTTAATGGATGATGGTTAAAAATGAAAATGGCTATGATGTAAGACGGATAACGGTGGGGAAATTGGATTAAATGGATAACTGGGATAAAATGGTTTAGAAACGGATGTAGAATTTGATATTTTTGTGAATCGGGCCAAATGCCACCAGTCACGCATATAGTCACGAAATCTCCATCACTCAGTGCATTCACCTCAACCATCTTGCATCGCTTCCACAAAGACCATTTAATCGGCCAGAAAACCACTACCACTGCACAATTCACAAGTAAAACAACGATTGTCTGAATAAATCATTCTCTGAGCATCTAACCAGAATTACTTCGAATTAATTTGAATTGTTTCTCAGGAGAATAAATCCACAGACGCACATAGTTGAACTTATAATCATGGTAAGCTTGAATATCCGAATCCATAACCATCACATGAACCACTGCTTGAAAAATCAAGTACTTTCGCACACAACACAATTCAACGCCGAATTCACACTGTTTGAGAAATAACCCCTGAAACATGAAGACTCAACAGCTGAACTAATTTCCTGACAATTTGAACAAGATTAGGTCAAGCGTCCGTTGGACTCAGATTGCCGCACTGAAATCACTGCCAGTTTATGCTATGCTTCCACAATGAACGTTATGCTTCATTTTTCTATGCTAATGATGCTACGTAAAAATATGAAAATGATATGAATATGATGAACATGATGCGATATGATGCTTAAGAATAAGAGGGCAAATTTGGGGTGTTACAGCTGCCCCTATTCAATCACCAGTTAATCTGAAAAGGACGATAGTACGGGCTATCGACCATTCAAGATAAACTGTGGTTGAATACCAAGAAGACCAGAAATTTGCACTCTGACGAAGAATGCAACACCGGGAAATAAACCCGACCAAGTGACTGCTTTGGTGACTGAAGGGGAGAAAAAGCAGACGGGCTTCTTCCAAGTTGAATCTGATATCTGGAATAAGAACAAGTTGACAGACGAGTCTTCAAACCATCCTGTGACGCCAGGAGCTGGACATACGAGTCCTCAACACACTTCAATAACAATAACTGAGACAGACGAGTCTTCAAACAATCCTGTGACGCCAGGAGCTGGACATACGAGTCCTCAAAACAACGCATATAGCATGAGACAGACGAGTCTCCTCGGATTTACCTGTTATGCCAGGACCGGTAATGCACTTAAGTCTGTGGGATAGACATGCAATCAAGGTAGACGAACCTTCTTCATATATTATCCGCGGATATATGGTATAAGACAGACGAGTCTTCTTAACAAACTCATTACGCCAGGTGCAGCAACAAGAATAATTGGTGCTTGAGACAGACGAGCCTCCTTCGGATTTACCTGTTACGCCAGGACCGGTAACCATTTTGACATTTAATTCCCACTGTCAGGATTCGAAACCTCTTCAATACAGACGAGTATTGGATGATCATCAAGATAACACAGACGAGTGCCTTAAGTCAATGATACAGACGAGTATCAGACGATGATCTGAGAAACACAGACGAGCGTTTCAGGCAATGATACAGACGAGTATCAACCACTGGTATAGACGAATACCAGAAATTCAAACACAAACGAGCATTTGAAGTAGCCACAGAAATATCATGATAAACAACCAATCTTCACATTCAGATGTAAGCTAGCACAGACGAGTGCTGAGGATGATACAGACGAGTATCCAAGCAAAGCAGACGAGCTTCAGAACACAAACGACTTCTGGGGAATAAAAGCAGACGAGCTTCAAACAAACACGGACGAGTGCTGGACAGTTGTAGACGAGCAACAACATAGAATACATCTCAAGGCACAGACGAGTGCAGCGGAGGATCTAATACCAAACACAGACGAGTGTTGGGAGGTTACATACTAGCAACAACAAATATCATGTCAAAACACAGACGAGTGTTGTGGAATTGCGGACGAGCAAAAACAACTAACATAACCAAACACAGACGAGTGCTGGAAATTGCAGACGAGCAATAACAGAGGTATCGTAACACAGACGAGTGTTGGGAATCAACAGCAACATAATACATCTCAAAGCACAGACGAGTGCTGGAATTTGCAGACGAGCAATCAACAACTGATATAATCAAACACAGACGAGTGTTTGAAATTGCAGACAAGCTAAATCGAAGTAATCAAGAACCACTGCTGGAGAAAGCAAATGAGCAATACCAACAGGCTAACACGGACGAGTGTTGAAAGATGCAGACGAGAAGCAATAAAGCAGTGATATGTCCCTGCTGGGGAAAACTTTGCTTAGGGATAACTCGTACGAGTGTTGAAGATTGCAGACGAGCAACAAACGAATGCCTGATCGGCAACAAGAGATATAACTCTGCAGGGGAAGACAAGTCAAGAGGTCTGGATACCCATTCTGACTGAGGTGATAAATACCTGGCTATATCATCAAATGCCCAAAAGTATGGAAACTTGGCTGAGAAATATTTCACGGACGGTGGTGAAAATCAAATATGAACTCTGTGGGGACAGGATCATCTTCAGCCCTGGCTGGGGAAGCTTCTTAGGCAAATACTCTGGCTGGGGAGAGCATCTGATGATTCAAGACTCTGAGGGGATATCAAGCTTTCAGTCACACCTGCTGGGGAGGACTCTTGCTGATGATAAAATACTGTTAATTCCACCTCTGATGATGACATGCTCTCAGGTACCTGCTAGGCATACTCCGTTGGGGAAGAGTGGACTGCTACTTCACTGGGGAAGAAGAACCTGCTTGGGCTGCTGCCAAGGCTTGGTTGGAGAAAAAATCTCTGTCGGAGATGCCAGGCTTCAGATACCTGCTGGAGAAGAAATCTCTGCTTGGGGAGATACTCGATTGGGGAGGAGTAACTTGCTTGAGAGAATGTGACGCCATCCCGCAACCTGCAACAATAGAAAACACACGTGTGTCCCGGGGATTTGCATGGGATGATCTGTTCATCCATCGTCACCCGACACTCAAAGAGGGTTACAGTTTCCCTGCATGTCAGTTTTCTTTTCAAAATTATCACCATGTTTAGATGCAATGCTATTTTTGCCAAAAATTCAGGACATTTTGCAAACAAAAATAAACACACACAGCTTTTCGACTGAATATTATTTTTATTGAATAGCCTCTGAATAGGAAAAGATTTACATCAGGAAGCAGCCACCTGGAAAGAGGTAGCCCCTATAAAAATTGAGAAAAGAAACTATCCTAATGGCAATGTACCCGACATTCCAAGGAGTTCCATTTCTGCTATGACCTGCACGTCTTCGATATTCTCCATTCTGATTTGGCTTTCTGAGAGGACGAGGGAACTGTTTCCTATCCTTCTGACATTGTCAAGCTGTCCAAAACGATGACGTAGTTCAGATAACTTGGATCACAGTTGTTCGCTTGTTCCCTTATTTTGCGTGGATCACCCTCTCGGGTTTTCAATCCACCGGGATACCCCTTTTTGCCTGAGCTGTCCAATGTGGCTTTTCAACTCAGCGGGTGTACATTTTTTTTATATTTATTTCCCTAATTTTTGCCCGAGCTTTTTATTCTGTTTTTAGCTCGCCGGGATGCCCTTTTCTTGCCTGGACTTACATTCTGTTTTTGTGTCCAGCGGGTCTCTTTATGCGAAGTATTTTTTAACTGCGTCCGAGTTAACAGGGGATGGGAAGTCCACTCCATCCATAGTGGTAAGCATCAGCGCTCCTCCTGAGAAGACTTTCTTCACTATGAATGGTCCTTCGTAGTTTGGGGTCCACTTGCCCCTGTTATCTGAACCTGGAGGAACGATCCTCTTCAACACAAGCTCTCCCACTCGATACTCTCGAGTACGTACTCGTTGGTCAAATGCCCGCTTCATTCTCCTCTGATAAAGCTGACCATGACAGATAGCCGCTAATCTCTTTTCCTCAATTAGACATAGCTGATTGTAACGAGCACGCACCCATTCAGCCTCATCCAGTTTGACGTCCATCATCACGCGCAGTGAAGGAATCTCTACTTCAACAGGCAGGACTGCCTCCATGCCATACACCAGAGAGAAGGGAGTTGCCCCTGTTGACGTCCTGACTGACGTTCGGTACCCATGCAAAGCAAACGGTAACATCTCATGCCAATCTTTGTAGGTGACAACCATTTTCTGCACAATCTTCTTGATATTCTTGTTAGCTGCCTCTACCGCACCATTCATCTTTGGTCGGTAAGGAGAAGAATTGTGATGATGTATTTTAAAGTCCCGACATAAGTCCTCCATCATCTTGTTGTTGAGATTAGAACCATTATCAGTAATGATCCTTTCGGGCACTCCATATCTGCATATGATATCTCTTTTCAGAAATCTTGCCACCACTTGACGAGTGACGTTGGCATAAGATGCTGCTTCTACCCACTTGGTAAAGTAATCAATCGCAACCAGGATGAAGCGATGACCGTTCGAAGCAGTTGGCTCGATTTTCCCGATCATGTCAATGCCCCACATAGAGAAAGGCCAAGGAGATGACATGACGTTGAGCGGGTTAGGAGGAACATGCACTTTATCTGCATATATTTGGCACTTATGGCATTTTCGAGCGAATGAACAACAGTCTGCATCCATTGTCATCCAGTAATACCCTGATCTCAGCAATTTCTTTGCCATGGCATGCCCTCCTGCATGGGTACCAAAAGATCCTTCATGGACTTCCTACATCAACAGACTTGCTTCGTGTCTATCCACGCATCTGAGCAAGACCATGTCGAAGTTCCTCTTGTACAAAACCCCGTCTGTGTTCAAGAAGAAACTAGCAGCGAGTCGTCTCAAGGTCTTTTTGTCCTTGGAAGATGCCCCTGTTGGGTATTCTTGCTTCTCCAGGAATAATTTGATATCAAAATACCAAGGTTTCTCGTCAGACACGGCGTCTACAGAGAAAGCATAAGCTGGAGAGTCAAGCCTGGATATGTCAATTTTAGGCACAAAATTCCAACACAGGACTTTAATCGACGAAGAGAGAGTGGCCAAAGCATCGGCAAACTGATTTTCGTCACGTGGTATGTATTTGAGCTCAACTGTCGTGAAGAATGTCAACAGTTTTCTAGCATAATCCCTGTACGGCACTAGATGCTCTTGATGTGTATACCATTTGCCGGTAATTTGGTTAATGACGAGGGCTGAATCTCCGAATATATCGAGGTTCTTAATCCGAAGATCAATTGCCTCTTCTATTCCCATTATACATGCCTCGTATTCCGCTTCATTGTTGGTGCAGCCAAAAGTAATTCTGGCAGCGAAGGGTAAGTGGACACCTTCAGGAGTAATGAGTATGGCACCAACTCCACGACCATTGATATTGACAGCTGTCGCTCCCGACAAATGAAACAGGGTCCAGATGAAGGTACAGACGTGAACGGTCGGCGAAGGGAACAGTGAGAACACACAGCCGTGAACTCACTGGAGATGAAAAAGAGTCGCCAGCTAGGCATTTTTATCCCGGAGGAAAGGCAATGCTGCATAGACCTAGAAAGATACGGATAAGACGGTTTGCGAACCAGAGAGACTGAGAAAGGGGGTTGGTTACAACCTGGGAAGGTATTAGCACCCAGATTGTCCGTCGTACTCGACGGGATCCACGCTTAAAAGACTTGTGTTTTAAAGGGGTAGTGTCAGTGCAATTTGTGTGTCAAAGAGCTGGAAAAGGATGTACAGGTGTCAGTGTAAAGAAATGTGATGTGTATAAATGTACAGTGTCAGTGTGAGATCAGGAATGAAATGCTCATGACCATGAGGCTCAAAGAATAATGCTGGAAGGAGGGGGAATATACAGAGACTTTTGTTCGATAACCGTTAAGTTATGCCTACGTATCCTCTCGTGCAATGAGGAAGTCAGAACACCGTAGTTCGACCCAAAGAGACTGAAAGATGAATTGACTTGTGAACTGCTTACTTGTCTATGCTCAAGTGTATGACCTGTCTGGCTCAGGTGCTAACTGTCTTGCATTAGACGGAAGAAGCGAGTTCTCGGTTGTGAGTGAAGATGATGAGGAAAGAATCCCGAAGGAGGCGATTATTGTTTGTTTTTGAGCTTTCAGTCTTTTATTGCTTGTGAAAGTTTGTCATAAGAAAATGAGCTTAAACCTAAACCAATGGATTAGTAAACTCATCACATCTTCCCTCTGATTAGGGGTAATGAGATTACCTTAAGTGCGAAGTCAGATTCTCACACTTAATCACCTTTGGTGTAGGATTAAGATCATTAACCTACTTGTGATTATTTAGATGTTTTTGTGGTTTTTGTTTAGTGTTGAGTAATGAGGTTAAGCCATAATCAGGGATTAAACAGACTCATTACACCATCCTAAAAGAAGGATAATAGATGAGAATGTTTAAGCTGAGGAAGACTCCTCAACTTAATCCATGATTAGGGATTAAACCCATGACAAAACAAGCCTTTATTAAGTGGATTTTAGTTAATGGTATGATGATGAAGTGATTTTTATGGTTTGTAAGACAACTTGAAGGGGACTTGTCCATTAACACTAGGGTTAGTCCTTCTTAACCACTTAAGGAAGAATTAGAACCCTAATGCAAGGCCCAAGTTACAAGTGTGATGTCTTGATGATTATTAGATGAATTGATTAAGAGATTTAAACACCTTAAGGGTTTAATACTTAGGATTAAAGTTATACACTCCATCCTAAGAGAAGGATGCAGGCATAAGCTTAATCACAAAGTCTTAAAGCCTTTAGGGTTTAGTCCCTGATTATGAGATGAGAAGAGAAGACTCAAAGAGATACACAAAGGTAAAACTATGGGGGACTAATCAAAATCCTAATTCATTGTCATGCTTGGTTGGTCCTAAGGTTTGTGAGGTTTCCAAGAACAATCTTCAGAAGAACCACCAGGAAGCAGATGAATAAGATCAAGAGAAGCAAAAGTGACTTGCTTCATTTAAGAAGTCAAGTCACTTGAAGGAAGAAAGTGGGAAGAAGAAGAATGAGCAAGCTCAAACTCAAACACAAATAAGAATGCAGCAATGAATGCAAGAGAGATGAAAAGAAAAGGTATGAGAAGTGAAGGCAAATCCACTTCACAAGCTTACTTACCACCTGCAATGTTAGAAAGAAAATGCAATGCAATGCAAGATGAGATGAAATGATATGATGCTAAGCAAAACCAGAAGCATGTTGATGATGATTATGATGTTATGAGGTGCTGCAAACATGAGGCAAGACAATGGGGATGTTCATACAAGATCATGAATGCAAATGATGCAAGTTAAGGAGCATGAACAAGCATGAAAAGTTATGAATCATACAAGACAAATGACATGGCAAAAATGTAATGCAATGATCAAAGATGCTTTCTATATGTCTTAAGATGTCAAATGAATCACAAGAATGCATAAAACGCAAAGACAAGTCATGTTATGCAAGGAAATGCAAGAGGGATGCAAATGAAAGCCCAAAATAGGGTTTATGGATCAAACATCAAACACAAACCAAAAACAGAAGCAAAGCCCTAAAGTAAAAATGGAAAATGATACCCAAGGAAACCCTAGGCCTATGATGAACCACTGCCCAAAGGGGAGCTCTCAACTCTCAACCAAACTCAAGATATGATTTTTCTAAGTTATTAGGGTTTTTTAGGGTTCTTAACAAAACAAATGCCAATCAATTTGAAAATGCAAGAACAAATCATGGCCTTTTTATCCTTGAAAATACATGCTAAACACAAAACAATGCAAGAAGAATCAATGTCTCAACCTTCACCAATTGACAGAAATGAATTTTTGAACTTATGATCAAAATAATGCACAAAATATGATTTAATTCAATGAAAAATTCTTAAAATGCATCAAGATCAAAAAAGAAATTTGGTTTGAAGGTTGGACAATGTCTCTAAATGTCTTAGAACATTTCATGAATTTTTTTGTAATTTTTAAATACCTAAAAGTATTTTTAATTAATTAATTCTCATTAATCAATTAAAAATAATCTTTTAAATATTTAAAAATACTTTTTTAATGATAAAAAATAAAATGAAAATATTTTTGGGTCTTAAAAATTATTAAAACTTTAAAGAAAAAGTTTCATAATTTTTAAGACATTTTTGCTATTTTAAATTAATTATGCAAATTAAATGAAGAGAAAATGAATTAAAATTAAATAAAATAAAAAGTAAACAGAAGGGATGGTCAGGATGCGTCCAGGGTTTAAATGTGTTGACTGGCGCGTGATCTTATGGTCAGGATTGCATCTGAGCTAATTACAATTAATTAAAACTAAATGATGAATTAGGGCTAATCAAAGGGATCCTGGCCCTCTATCTGCGCGCGAAGTCAACAAGGTCTACTGATCCTACGCTCATTATTCAAACTGGCTTAATTAATGACAATTAGCCCTAATGACTTTCAGGTGGCCGGAGAAGACCTCCGGTCGTCTTCTCCGGCCAGCTCTCACCTGAGAATCACCCAACTTCCTCAAAACGTTACAAAAATGAAATCTAAGACCAGGGAAATGATCCTTATCCTCTCACGAACCAAACCCCTCTCTCAAAACAAATTTATTCTACCTAAATAAGTTGAATCGAAAGAAAGAAAAACTAGGGTTCGTAAGCTTCAAACACAAATTAAATGCTCAAATCACAACCATTTCCAAAACCAGTGGTACCAGAATGATCAGGCAAGCATGAAGAACAAGTTTGTAACAATAAAAGTCATTTCTGGAAAAATTAATTTCAGGCTACCTGAGATTTGAAGCTTTCAGTTTAGGAACTTTCTGGCCACCTTTCTTTGTGCAAACCACTCCACTTGATCCCCCAAAGATGCTTGAATGCTCAAAATGAGTTTGTGTTGGCTGGAGAAGGAGATTCGAATGGAACTGCTTCAAGCTCAGTCAACAATGGCTATGGTGTTTCAGGCACATTCAGGTCATGGTGAGTGATTGTTTGTGATCCTGAGGATGAATGGAGAAGGTCTATGGTGTTTGTTTGTGTGTTTGTGAGCTATGGTGATAGTTTCAAGTGAAACTGCAAACTGAGGTGAGAGATGGCAGTGAGAGTTTCTGGCTGTTTCAGGCTTGGGCTTTGGGTGGTTTTTTGATCTATGAAGTGTGCTGAGTTGAATGATGAAGGTGGTTGAAGTGTTTGCTTGCTGTGTGAAGGGATTCGAAGCAAGTTGCAAAATGGGAGGTTTTTGTGTAAGTTGTGAATGAGAGAGTTTCAGCCTTGGCCTGTGATATGTTTAGCTTGCAAGTTGTACACATAAACAAATCTGATTGGTTTTGTGATGTGACATGGCCTGCTATGATAGGTAAGTTTGCTTTTGCATAAAAGGTCAACTTTTTGTAAGATAGGGCATGGGCAAGGTCTAGGCAAGTACAAGGCATGGCTGGCGCAGCAAAGGTGAGGGAGAGAGGCTGGCTTGACTCAAGGATCAATGCAGCAAGTTGGTGAGAAGATCATGAGTGTTTTGCAACTTGGTTAGCTTTATGGATTTTCATGAAAATGCCTTGTTACACAAACCAAACCATGGGCAAACTAGATCAAATTCTGATTTTTGTAACTTAGAGAATGTTCACATGCTGGTTTGAAGTGGATTAGAGGCTGCATTTGGCTTTGGTTCAAGACTTTGCAAGATTTTCATTTGGTGCATAACTTGAAAAACAATGATTTTTGCCAACTTTGCATTGCCATAACTTTTGATCCAAGAAGAGTTTGATCATGTTCTTGTACTTTTTGAAAAGGGAAAGATGAGATCTACAACTTTCATGACCAAAGTTTTTCCATTTGAAGCCTTTTTGGATCATGAATCAAGGCTTGAAAATTGACCTAAAATGAGGCATTCTTGAAAAGTCAACTATGCCCAAAAAGTCAACATTTGCAAAAACCCTAAATTCTTGATTTTTATGAACTTCAATCTTCTTCCATGATCAAATAAAGATCATATACACTCAAAATGATGAAGATCACCCATTGGTTGGGTCATTGGGGGCCTCAGATGCCCTGATTTTGCACTGACTTGTCTGAAAAGTCAACTCTTGATCAGATGACTTCCCCATGGAATTTCTTCATGAAAATTGATATGCATACTCCCTATACCATATAAAGACCAATGGAAACAAGAATGACCAAAAAATTGGAGTTATGGCCTCTGAAACCAAAACCCTAATTTTCAATCAACTGTGCAGTTCAACCTGGCTCTGCATCACCTCAAACCCTAGTTCTTGTGATTCCTCTGCATTTTTGACTTTGAGGAGATGAAATATGATATAAGAACACACATGGATCCCTTTGAAGTGATTGGTGGCCTTTGGGATGGCTCAAGATGCTCTGGGATTGCTCAGATCACAAACCCTAGGTGCAGATGCCTTGAAAGCTATGCAGTGAATCAAAAATGAGATGTGAGATGATATGATTGTGTTTATGCATATGAGATGACCATAAGCCATGGTGTGAATGGGTGAGGGCAAATTTGGGGTGTTTACAGCTGCCCCTATTCAAACATGAGTTAGCTGTGCAGGCTGTAAGCGACGGCTTAACAGGTAAACAAGATAACTTGTGGTTGAATACCAAAGACAGTCCAAAATTTGCACTCACAGAATGAAGAAGAAAAGGGATATGGATTGTAAAAGCAAAATAAAGTATATTGTAAAGTATAGGCGACGGAGGACGACCGTCGAGCAGAGGACGACTGCTGGGTAAGGCGTGATGACGGGGACGGCCGACATGCTGGGAAAAATGTGAAGTACAGCGATGACGGGGACGGCCGACATGCTGGGGATAAAAGGTAGAGCTAAGACGGGGACGGCCGACTAGCTGGGAAAATAAAATATCATGATGGGGACGGCCATCAAGATAAAGCTGCAAAGTTCTCTGGATTAATGAAACATGACGGGGACGGCCATCAAGTAAAGTAACCAACGATGGGGACGGCCATCGGGCTAAAAAAGGAAAAGGGACCACGACGGGGACGGCCATCGGGTTAAAGAATAAATGAAATAAACAGATGATGGGGTACGGCCATCAAAGGTGAAGGACGATCACCTAGCAGGGGACGGCTGCTCTGTTGGGTATAGAAGAAATATGATGGGGACGGCCATCAAAGGTGGAGGACGACCACCTGGCAGGGTACGGCTGCCGAAAATATCAACGATGGGGACGGCCATCGGATAGAAAAGGTCAACGATGGGGACGGCCATCGGACGAGCAAGATGGAGGACGACCATCAAGAAGTGGAGGACGACCACTCAGCAGGGGACGGCTGCTCTCGAGGTTTATCATAATGCAGGACGAGCGTTAGATAACCAAAATCAACAACGGGGACGACCATTGGATAAAGTGATGAAGGACGATCATCAAGAGGTGGAGGACGACCACCTAGCAGGGGACGGCTGCTAAAATCAACGATGGGGACGGCCATCGGATGAGCATGATGGAGGACGACCATCAAGAAGTGGAGGACGACCACTCAGCAGGGTACGGCTGCTCTCAAAGGTATCATAACACAGGACGAGTGTTAGATAAAAAGGAAATTTGTTGGTGATCTACTGGGGATAACGTAAACACGGACGAGCGTTTACACCCAAGAAACAAAAGGTATAAGTGTTTGGTATTGTGTATAGATTAAAGATGCGGACGAGCATCCTTAAGACTATGATACGGACGAGTATCATGCAGAAACAAACTGACACATGTTCAAAGATGATGATACGGACGGGTATCAACTGGTTAACAAGGAACACGGACGAGTGTTGATTCTGAAAGGATTCTTCTGGGGAACAATAGACACGGACGAGTATCTATATTCAAGAAGACATAGGTGTTTGACACGGTGTATGGATTAAAGATGCGGACGAGCATCCTTATGACTATGATACGGACGAGTATCATGTGGAAACAAACACTAGACGCAATGTTCTGAGATGATGGTACGGACGAGTACCAACTGGTTAACAAAGAACAAGGACTACTGTCGAATCCGTGGGGTTATGAGTGATGATGTATACAAGATACGGACGAGTATCTGTATAAGTGTACCATGAGTAGTGAGTATTGTATTGTATTGATGAGTGTTTTAACTGCTGGGGAGAGTGACACGGACGAGTGTCAAGAGAGAAGAGTATAATATGAACAAGTATATGAGTGGTGAAAGGTGTAAGCGACTGTGCTGGGGATATGACACGGACGGGTGTCAAGAAAATGTATATATGTATATGTGAGTGCAAAGAGGGTGTCTTTGGCTTTCTGCTGGGGTATGACACGGACGGGTGTCAGGGCGTATCTGTAATACGGGTGATTTGTTTGTGGGGTGTATTCAGGTGACCTGTTTGGGGAAAGATGACACGGACGGGTGCCAAAAGGTGTATATACTGGTGTTTGTGATGATTTGTGAGGCAACTGTTCTTGCTGGGAAATCTCCGTTGGGGAACTTTTGGGGGAAGTATTCTGTATATTGGTGGATTGTCATTATTCACAAGTGTCGATTCAAAATATGGCTCATGAATATGCTATGTGTTTGATTTTTTGCCGTAATGCTCCGTATTAGACGGAATGCTACGCTCCGGGGGGTGAATATGATGTGAATGCTATGATTATGCAAAGAGGCGCAGATCCAGGATTCGGATCCCGTTGCCGCGAAGATCTCTGGTCGATCTGCTTGAAGTGAACATCCCAGCTGGGGATGAGATCATTGGTAGATCTAGTGATGTATCTGCTTGGGGATATAGGTCACTGGTTGACATATCCTTGATAAAACGGGACCCAGCTGGGGTTTGCAGAAGCTTTCTGTACTCTGTTGTGACTTCTTCGTGCATTGCTCTTCTGGATAGAGGCTGAAGCTCTGTGGGGAGATGATTCCCTGATTTCTGCACTCTGCCGAGGAAGAATAGCAACTCGGCTGGGGAAGTGAGAGGCAACTCAGCTGGGGAGGTGAGAGGCAACTCAGCTGGGGATATAGCATCCTGTTTGTTGATTTGGCAACTTTGCTGGGGAAGGCAATGGGGGGCTACTCAGCTGGGGAAAGAGCATTTCAGATGCTGAGATTGAGTGTATGCTGATTCGGCAGCTCCGCTGGGGAAATGGGCACCTTCTAGTGCCATGTGGAAGATAGACCAAGTTGATAATGATTCGCCTACTTGCTGAGACGTAACTTGCATGCCCCAGGTTGCGCTCTGGATACCTGCAATCCTGCAAAGATAAGGAAACGTACAAAAGGTCCCGAGGTATCCCTTACTGGATTCCGTCATAGGAGATAAGTACTTTCGAGAGTAAGTATATTCCCTGTAAGCATGTGTTTTTATTTTTAGAGAAAGGCATCTGTACTTATGCAATTGTATTTTTAGAGATATCAGACGACTCTTTGCAAAACATAAATGTAAAAGACGAAACATGACTGAAAAATCTGATTTTATTAATTCATGTGCCCTGAATTGGCAAAGATACAGTCAAAGAAACATATCTCCTGAAATGAGGAGATTGTTACAAATTGAGAAATAAAGTGCTGGCGGTGTTGACGACGCTTTGAGGAGCTTCCTCTTCTGCTATGACTCGTATGACAATGACGTTCTTCTCGTCTTGCTTTCTGGAGAGAGTTGATTCTGATTGAAGCTTGATCCTTTGGAACTTAACAAGTCGTAGGTGATACAGACGAATTCAGAATGCAGTCGTTCGCTTATTCCCTTATTTTGCATGGATCGCCCTTTCGGGTTTTCAATCCATCGGGATACCCATTTTTGCCTGAGCTGTCCAATGCGGCTTTTCAACTCAGCGGGTGTACATTTTTCATTTATTTTCCCTTACTTTTGCCCGAGTCTTTTATTCTGTTTTTGACTCGCCGGGATGCCCTATTTTTGCCTGGACTTACATTCTGTTTTTATGTCCAGCGGGTCATTTTATGCGAAGTATTTTTTAACTGCATCTGAATTCACAGGGGACGGGAAATCTTCACCATCCATGGCGCTGAGCATCAGTGCTCCACCAGAGAAAACTTTCTTTACCACAAATGGTCCTTCGTAGTTTGGAGTCCATTTGCCCCTGTGGTCTGTATGAGGAGGGAGGATTCTTTTCAGCACAAGATCTCCCACTTGGTACTCTCGGTGCCTGACTTTCTGATCGAAGGCTTTCTTCATTCTCTTCTGATATAACTGCCCATGGCAGATTGCAGCCAATCTTTTCTCTTCGATCAGACTCAGTTGCTCGTATCGGGACCGAACCCATTCTGCTTCACTCAGTTTAACATCCATCAATACCCGTAAGGAGGGTAATTCAACTTCAACAGGCAGGACTGCTTCCATACCGTATACAAGTTGATACGGTGTTGCCCCAGTGGATGTTCTGATTGATGTGCGGTACCCATGCAAGGCAAATGGTAGCATTTCGTGCCAGTCTTTGTATGTGATTACCATCTTCTGCACAATCTTCTTGATATTCTTATTCGCTGCCTCAACAGCGCCGTTCATCTTTGGCCTGTAAGGAGAAGAATTGTGATGTTGGATCTTGAAGTCCCGGCACAGCTCTGCCATCATTTTGTTGTTTAAATTGGAACCATTATCAGTAATGATTCGCTCGGGCACTCCATACCGACAAATGATGTCTCTCTTCAGGAATCGGGCTACCACTTGCCTTGTAACATTTGCATATGAGGCTGCTTCAACCCACTTGGTAAAATAGTCAATAGCGACCAGGATGAACCTGTGACCGTTTGAAGCAGTCGGCTCGATCTTGCCAATCATGTCAATGCCCCACATAGCAAAGGGCCATGGTGAAGACATGATGTTCAAAGGATTTGGAGGCACATGCACCTTGTCTGCGTAGATTTGGCATTTATGGCATTTCCTGGCGTAGGCACAACAGTCTGCATCCATCGTGATCCAGTAATAGCCTGATCTCAACAATTTCTTAGCCATGGCATGCCCTCCAGCATGGGTACCAAAAGATCCTTCGTGTACTTCATGCATCAACAAATCTGCTTCCGTCTTGTCAACACATCTGAGGAGTACCATGTCAAAGTTCCTCTTGTACAAAGACCCATCAGCGTTCAGAAAGAAACTACCAGCAAGCCTTCTCAAAGTCTTCTTATCATTGGAAGATGCCCCAGGTGGGTATGTTTGATCCTCCAAGAAGCACTTAATGTCATGGAACCAAGGCTTATCATCTTTTACAACATCCGCTGCAAATACATATGCTGGTCTATCAAGTCTAGACACTGAAATCTGGGGTACAAAGTTAGCCGCTTGAACTTTGATCATGGATGAAATGGTAGCAAGAGCATCTGCAAACTGATTCTCGTCCCGGGGGATATACTCAAGCTTGACTGTTGTGAAGAAAGTCAATAACCTTTTTGTATAATCCCTGTAAGGTATCAGATGATCTTGGTGGGTGTACCATTTCCCGTTGGTTTGATTGACTACCAGAGCTGAATCCCCGAATACGGTCAATGTTTTGATCCTGAGGTCGATGGCTTCCTCAAGACCCATAATGCAAGCTTCGTATTCAGCTTCGTTGTTAGTGCAGTTGAAAGTGAGTTTTGCCGAGAAAGGCATGTGAACTCCTTTTGGTGTAATGAGTACTGCACCAACACCACGGCCATTCATGTTAACAGCCCCATCAAACATCATAGTCCATTCTTCTTCCGGGTCGGGCCCTTCAGTGTGAACAGGCTCTTCGTGATCTTTTGCTTTAATGAACATGATGTCTTCATCAGGGAAGTCAAACCTCATTGGCTGGTAGTCATCAATGGGTTGCTCAGCAAGATATTCAGATAGTACACTGCCTTTGATGGCTTTCTGAGATGTGTACTGTATGTCGTATTCTGTGAGAATCATCTGCCATCTTGCAACCCGTCCGGTAAGAGCTGGCTTCTCGAAAATGTACTTGACTGGATCCATTTTTGAGATTAATAAGGTAGTGTGGGTCAACATATACTGTCTCAGTCGGCGAGCAGCCCACGCTAAAGCACAGCAAGTTTTCTCGAGCAGTGAATAACGCTGTTCACAGTCGGTAAACTTTTTGCTTAGGTAGTATATTGCATACTCTTTTCGACCAGACTCGTCATGCTGGCCCAGCACACACCCCATTGACTCTTCTAATACTGTCAAGTACATGATCAGAGGTCTTCCTTCAACTGGAGGCATGAGGATTGGAGGTTCTTGCAGATATTCCTTGATCTTGTCAAAAGCCTTCTGGCAATCTTCGTTCCACCTGACCGTTTGTTCTTTTCTTAGCAGCTTGAACAAGGGTTCACAGGTTGCTGTAAGGTGAGATATGAACCTTGAAATGTAGTTCAATCGGCCTAAGAACCCTCGAACCTCTTTCTCAGTTTTCGGTGCAGGCATTTCTTGTATAGCCTTGACTTTATCAGGGTCAACCTCAATCCCTTTCTCGCTTACAATAAAGCCCAGCAATTTACCGGATCGCACCCCGAATGTGCATTTGTTGGGGTTCAGCTTCAATTGGTATTTCCTCAGACGCTTGAACAACTTCAGCAGATTCACCAGATGATCTTCCTCTGTAAGGGACTTGGCGATCATATCATCCACATAACATTCTATTTCTTTGTGGATCATATCGTGGAACAATGTCACCATAGCCCGTTGATATGTTGCACCAGCATTCTTCAGTCCAAATGGCATCACTTTGTAACAGAACGTGCCCCAAGGTGTGATGAATGTTGTCTTCTCCATGTCTTCAGGTGACATCTTGATCTGATTATATCCTGAAAATCCATCCATGAAGGAGAATACCGAGAACTGAGCCGTGTTATCCACCAATACATCAATGTGAGGTAATGGGAAGTCGTCTTTCGGGCTGGCTCTGTTCAGATCCCGGTAGTCAACACACATTCTTACTTTGCCGTTCTTCTTAGGCACAGGTACTATGTTAGCGACCCACGGCGGGTAGCTAGTCACAGCAAGGAACCCGGCGTCCCATTGCTTTTGTACCTCTTCCTTGATTTTCATAGCCATGTCTGGGCGAGTTCGGCGCAACTTCTGTTTAACTGGTGGGCATTCTTCCCTCAAAGGCAGCTTGTGCACAACAATGTCGGTATCCAACCCTGGCATATCTTGATACGACCAAGCAAACACATCAACATACTCCTGAAGCAGATCTATCAGTTGTCTCTTCACTGAGTTTTGCAGGCAGGCCCCGATTTTAACTTCTTTCACGTCTTCGTCAGTACCAAGATTAATCACTTCAATCTCCTCCTGGTGAGGAGTAATGACCTTTTCCTCTTGTCTCAACAACCTGGCTAGCTCTTCAGGAAGCTCATATTCTTCATCAACCCCTTCATCAGCTTGATTGATCGGATTGTCAAAGTCATACGATGTCATAGCCGTGCTGTTGTCGGTGCTGTCAGGAAGGCACTCTCTGCAAGGGTTAAGTTCGTCCATTTTAGTGATTGATTTTAATCTTGCTTTAGAAAAAGTGAAATGAAGTTATCATTTTGAAAACACCGCCATTTATTTTTGTACAAAAAGAAAAATGGAAAAACAGTGAGCATAAAAGAAAAGGACTCGTTTGCAAAAAGACGTCTGATATTTCATTAATTTAATCTTGTTTGCACAAAAGTACAGATGGCCCTGGTTACAAAATGAGTCTTGTCATCTTGGGCAAGATGCAAGACTTGGATGCATGCTATAAAAATACAGGAAATAATAATTACTCTGCATGAGTAACTCTTATAATTTCCTGGGAAGACCAGTTCGAGACACTGCTCCCCGGGATCTTTGGACGAATCCAATTCTCCAGATTGCGCTCCTCTTCCAGCTCGTCTTCCAGGCAGTTGATAGCATCAGGGGTAAGCATCCCCCCACTGACAAAACCTGGCTCTGCAGCAGCCTTTGCTTGATGTTGAGTTGGTTTGTAACCCAACCCAAACTTGTCCTTCTTCTCCTCCACAGCTAAAACCTTGCCCCAGCCTTGGGCAGTTCCTTCTTCAACAACCTTCCGGGCTTGTTGGTAAGATGACATTGGAGTACCAGATACAGCAGATGCTTCATTGACATTCAAGGCTTCGAAACCTTGGCTCATTGTTTCATGGATCTCTCCATCCATTTCAATGTATTTATAAGTAGCTAGGTGGCTAACAAAAATGTCCTCCTCTCCACAGATTGTGACAACTTGGCCTTCCCACTCAAATTTTAACTTTTGGTGAAGGGTAGACGTTATTGCGCCGGCGGCGTGAATCCAGGGTCTACCCAACAAACAGCTGTAGGCGGGCTGAATGTCCATCACATAAAAGATAATTTTAAAGGTCTGTGGGCCAATTGTCACAGGCAGCTCAATCTCTCCCAGAACCGATCTCTTAGAACCATCGAAGGCTCTTACCACCAGGTTGCTGGGTCTCAATGCCAATCCATCATATTCAAGCTTCACCAGAGCCTTCTTCGGTAAGACATTCAGGGAAGAACCTGTGTCCACCAGCACATGAGAAAGGACAGCTCCTTTGCATTCCATGGTTATGTGCAAGGCTTTGTTGTGGTTGCGGCCATCCGCTGTCAAGTCAGAATTGGTAAACCCTAGCCCATTGCTAGCAGTAACATTACCAACCACGGTTTCCAATTGGTTGACAGTAATCTCCTCAGGCACGTAAGCTGCGTGCAGGACTTTAAGTAGTGCATTCCGATGGGCTTCGGAGCACATAAGCAGTGAGAGGATGGAGATTTTGGATGGCGTCTGGTGAAGTTGATCCACAACTTTGTAGTCACTCTTTTTGATGATCCTCATAAACTCATCAACTTCCTGATCGAATGGAGTCTTCAGGGCTTCTTTAGCAGCTGGATCTTCCTGCACCGGGCCTTTTCCTTTTGCCTTGGCAGCAGCTTCTGCTTCGGCAGTAGGTCTTTGAACTTGTGAAGCGAAGAGACGTCCGCTTCGAGTGAAGCCTCCGCCTCCCCCCACATTATCTACTTGTGGTGCAGGTGTTGATGTTTCAAGAGTGATTCTTTTTCCTTCGCAGTATATGTCAGAGCCATAGTGCCAAGGGATGGCCCTATTGCTTTCATATGGTACTGGTCCAGGCACCGTGACAGTGACTGGACTGATTGCTGCTGCTGAAGGGACTGTAATTGTTTGTGGATCATAAAAGATTGTAACTGGTGCTCTAGTGGGAGCAGCACCTTCTGAATGGTAAGCGGAATTATTTTCAGGATCGTAGAATATGGTGACGGTAGAGACATCTTCATGATTGATTGCTGGTGTTGTAGGAGGTTCTGTTGGAAGGACTGTTGTTGTTGTTGATGGAGAGTCGAAATGGAATGAAGCTGAAGTTGTAGCAGGAGGAACTGTTGAAAACTGATCATTTGGGAGGACAGGTGAAGTATTTGCTGATGGTGCTGATGGATTGTCGGGAACATTAGTTGCTGCAGTTGTAGGAGGTTCTGAAACCGTTGTTGATGAAGTTGCCGGATTTGTCGGAAATGATGTAGTGATCTGTAGTAGGCCACTCTGAATAAGGCTATCAATGCCATTCCTCAGGTCTTCGCACCCATTCCATGAAATATTGCAGTAGGGACACCCTAGTTCACACCCCGGAAATATCTGGTTTTCACGGAGTTGAGCTTTGATTTCCACCAATGGTGTCCGGATCTGATCCACACTAGTTATCAAATAAGATGGTTGGTCTTCTTCAATAGCATTAATTCGAGGACCACCATGGTTTGGCATTGGGTTTTTATTGACATTGGGCGGAGGTGCAAAATTCAGAGCCTTGGAGTCTACCAAGTCTTGTACCTTCATATGCAGAGCCCTGCATTTTTCTGTACTGTGACCAGGTGCGTTTGAGTGGAAAGCACACCTAGCGTTGGAGTCATAGTTCCTTGGTAGACTGTTGGGATCCGGAGGTGCCAACGTTCTTAGCTCAACTAGGTTGAGTTTCAGAAGTTGTGGCAGCAAAGCAGCATACGGCATTGGGATCGGGTCGATCACTCGGTTAGCTTGAGATGGCCTTTGTAGGAATAGCCTCTGTTGATTGTTGTTGTTGGTGTTGTTGTTGTTGTAGTTTCTTGGAGGATACTGATTCTGCTGATACTGAGGTTGTTGTTGGAAGTTTTGTTGAGGAGGTTGATAGACTGGCTGAGGATGAGCTGGAGCAGGGATAGTGACTGCTGCTATTGACCTCTGAGCATATTGGGGCCTACCCCTGTTGGTGTGAATGGCATTGGTCTCGCCAGTTCTTCTCGGGCCTGTAAAAGGCTTTCTTGTACTACTGGACGAGCTTGCACCGTTGTCTGAGATCTTTCCCATCTTTAACAGGCTTTCAATTCTCTCCCCTGCTATGACAACATCTGCGAAGCTGGTGGAAGAGAAAGCAGCCAACCTGTCAATATAGGTTCCCTGAAGAGTGTTCATAAACATGTCTGCCATTTCTCTCTCAGACATTGGTGGTTGAACGGCAGCAGCCAATTGTCTCCATCTTTGAGCATATTCTCTGAAGCTCTCCCTAGATGACTGTGACATTCCCATTAGGAGAGTCCTGTTGGGTGCCATATCTAGATTATACTGATACTGTCTGATGAAGGCCTCTGCCAGGTCCTTCCAGCATCTTATAGTTTCTCTTGTCAGATGGGAATACCATTCCCTAGAAGCTCCAGTCAAGCTATCTTCAAAATAGAACATCCACAATTTCTCATCCATTGTATAGGCCTTCAGCCTTCCCAGAAATGATTGCAAATGAGTTCGGGGGCATGAAGTCCCATTATACTTTTCGAAACATGGAGGCTTGAACTTGTGGGGGATCCTGACCCCTTCTACCAGACCCATGTCCATGACGTCGAACCCCAAAGAGTTTTGAGATTCCAGTGATCTCAACTTCTCAGCTATTTCTTCCAACCGTCTATCATAAGTCTCCTCCCCAGCACCCATTACTGTATACTGGTCCTCCTGAGGATCTTCTTGAAGTACTCTGGCTGCTGTGGCTGTTCCTTGAACATTTGCAGGAATGTTAATCTCAGGATGTAGATGTGGACCAAACACAGGGGGGGTAACATGTGGTTGCACCCTTTCATTATTACTGGTGCCTGCAGTTCCTACATGAGGCTCCTCTTGATTTTGCCTCTCCACCATAGCCCTCAGTCTCTCCTGGCTCTGAGCCATGTTGTTCATAACTTCCATGAACTGCGTCATCTGCGTTCTCATCTCTAACCTCTCGTTTGCCATCTGGTTTCTGACCTCCGTAAGGTCTTGTTGCATCTGATCCATCTGAATTCCCGGAAGGTTGTTCCTAGTTGGGTACCTGTGAGGCCTGTTGAGAGGAAATACCCGGCGGCGAGCAATAACTCCTGAGATTCACAACAGAGGTTAGCAACAACAAAACAAAAAACCTACAAAACAAACAAAAGGGTTAGCATGCAATGCAGTTATGCTTATTTGCTATCAAGGTATCCGGTTTGGCCTTCAGTTTTGACCCTTCCAGACCCTTGAAGATGATGCTGTTGAAGTTGCTTTTGATGTGAACCCCAACACAAATATATTACAAAGGTGAAATGATACAATTTGTTCATTTTACAACACAAACCCTCAAAGGGGCCAAAATACATCACAAAAAGCAAAAGTACATGGAAAAGGAACAACAACAAGCAAATGATCAAACTCCAAGGCCAAACTCATCCTCACGAACTTCCTTGAGAAGTGCTTCGGTCACAGGATCAGCCGGATGCTCCGTGAGATTTCTGATGAGAAGGTTTCTTGTTGCAACAGCTGCAGCCAATTTCTTGCTCTGATTTTGGTCCTTAGACCTCTTCAATCCTGCTTTGATTTTCAGCTCTGATATTTCCTCCTGGGCTGCTGCCAGGGCTTTTTCCATCTGCTCCATCTTGTCCTGAACTCTCTTGTCTTCTAGAGTACGGGCCTCAGTGATCCGGACCCACCTGGCCTGACTCTCTTTCAAATACAAGTCTGTTCTCGCCCTTTGGAACTGGGCTTCTTTACAAGCATTCTTCAGAATCTGCTCACCAGCTTTAGACTTGTTGATATACTCCCCAGACTTCTCAATCTTGGTCAAGTGTTCCACCCTCAATTTCTCCAATCTCTCAATCTCCCTCACACCTTCACTCCTCTCCCTGAGGGTCTTCTGCAAGGCTTGAGTTAACTTCTCATTCCTTTTCTTCAAGCTTTCAAACTCTTCCAAACTGATAGTGGCAGGGGGTGGTGCTGAAGATGACTCAGGCATGTCTTCTATGGTAAAGGGCATTCCAGAGAATTGGGCCCTAGCATGGGACCACTCATAATATTGGACTAATGCCACATTATTGCACTTCCCCAGAATGGTGATTCCCTTGGTTTGAACATGATCCCAGGCCCAGGCAGCCTGCCTAACAACAGTCAAACTAATCTTGTTCTCACAGTAGAGGGTCTCCACCAAATCTTGTTCCCTAGGAGTATGAACCAGTGCATAGCCCAATTGTCTTCTGAACAGCAGAGGGTTGTAGTTGATACTTCCCTTAACTCCTATCAAAGGCACATTGGGAAAGTGCCCACAGCTGGTGATCATGTCTCTGCCCTTGGTGCTCTGAGTACACCATCTGATATCTGCTGAAGTGAGAGTAGTGAGCCTCTTAGCCCAGTTGCTTTGCTGATGAGGATTGAGAAATGCATCTGTCCTGGGTAGATGCCTGAGGAGCCAAGCATGAAATAATGGAGCACAAATCCTCACTAATCTTCCCCTCTGCTTCTCATTTCTCTGATGGACTGAGTAATAGAGATCACCCAGTAAAGTTGGCACAGGGTTCTTCAGGATGAACAAGTGGATTGCATTCTTGCTGATGAATCGAGGCTCATCTGCAAACAACACAATTCCATATACACTTAAGGCCAATAGAGCACAAACAGCTTTCCACTCCCCCAAGGAGGCCTTCAAACTAGCTTGAGAAATCAGGAAGTCCAGGTGAAATCCAAGGATCCCAGCTTTAGAGGTCAAGTGTTGTTCAATCAATACAGGTTCCAGGTGCAAAGCTTTTGCTATCTCTCCATTGCTGGGAAAGACCATTTCAGGGTTGAAAGGGATTTCCCTCTTGATAGGCAAACCAATCAAAGATGAGTATTCTTCCAAAAGAGGACCCAACTGAAAGTCTTGAAAGGTGAAACATCTCAATGGGGGATCATAGAACTGGATGCAAGTGTGGATGAGGCTCCTTTGAGATGGATCCATATCCATAACCATGTCCAGTATATCTCCATAACTCTCCCTGAACAAGGGTATGTGATCTGGAGTGATCAGGGTTTGGATCCTCCTGATGTCTGACAAGTCTGGTTGGAAGAAATGATAAGTGATATTGCTTTTCTTTGGAGCCATGATGCTGAAGACTGAGTAGAGTAAGTGCTGATGAAGATGCTGAGGAGAGGGCCACTGACTGGCTAGTGCAAGTAACTGAAGTATATGGCTGACAAACTGAAGCAAGTGCTGGTGGAGATAGGTCAAAACTGCAGATGGGGTCAAAACCAGAACCAGATGAGAAGTGGATACCCTGAAACACAAATAAGCACATGTTAATATGATGCAATGAGTATGTATGCAAATGAAATGCAAGGGTCTGTGACGGAGCTGGATCTGATTAACTGCCTTGGTATAGATCCATGTGTGTTCAAGAATTCCAGAAGGAGGTCTAAAAATCCAGTAACCAGGGTGGGGGACTCAAATAAAGAGCCACAAGTCCAGGGTTCAGAATCACAAGAACTATCCAACATGGAGCATTCTTAACAAAGTCAAAGTAACAGGGTGTTCTGAGGTCAAGGTACCTGCAAACCTGTAAACAGCCCAACCCCCTCACAGGTAGTGATCTAGAACAAGGATCCTCAGACTTGGATCAGTTATGAGAAGTGTAAACACTTCTAACCCGGAGGTACAGTGTTTACAATAACCATAACAATTCCTCCTCTAATTCACCTCAGTTTCTGAAGGTCAGTACTAAAAGGTCATCCAGACTTAGCAGGCTTCCCAGATAGCCCTAGCATTGCAGGAAATCTGCAACACAGAGTTCTCAAGAAGAAACCCATATCTGAACCGTGTTTCATATTCCCGCACCAGACCGAAATGGAATGGGAAAGAATATGATTCACTCTAGCCTAGGTGTCACTCAGGTCCCAGGTATAGGACCTTAACTCTCAATGGAACACCCACCCACCAAAGAAAAACCAGATCCAGCCAGCACAGTATGACAGTATGAAAAATATAAAGCTATAAAGAAAGCAATAAATCAACTGTACATAAAGCAATAAACAAAATACAAATATACAAACACAAATAAGCACATAACACCCCAGTAAACACAAATCAAACAAGCGCTAGGAGGAACCCACAAAAAGAACCAAAAGCCCTGGTTGCAGTATAAGGGTCCCCAGCAGAGTCGCCAAGCTGTCGCTCCCGACAAATGAAATAGGGTCCAGATGAAGGTACAGACGCGAACGGTCGGCGAAGGGAACAGTGAGAACACACAGCCGTGAACTCACTGGAGATGAAAAAGAGTCGCCAGCTAGGCATTTTTATCCCGGAGGAAAGGCAATGCTGCATAGACCTAGAAAGATACGGATAAGACGGTTTGCGAACCAGAGAGACTGAGAAAGGGGGTTGGTTACAACCTGGGAAGGTATTAGCACCCAGATTGTCCGTCGTACTCGACGGGATCCACGCTTAAAAGACTTGTGTTTTAAAGGGGTAGTGTCAGTGCAATTTGTGTGTCAAAGAGCTGGAAAAGGATGCACAGGTGTCAGTGTAAAGAAATGTGATGTGTATAAATGTACAGTGTCAGTGTGAGATCAGGAATGAAATGCTCATGACCATGAGGCTCAAAGAATAATGCTGGAAGGAGGGGGAATATACAGAGACTTTTGTTCGATAACCGTTAAGTTATGCCTACGTATCCTCTCGTGCAATGAGGAAGTCAGAACACCGTAGTTCGACCCAAAGAGACTGAAAGATGAATTGACTTGTGAACTGCTTACTTGTCTATGCTCAAGTGTATGACCTGTCTGGCTCAGGTGCTAACTGTCTTGCATTAGACGGAAGAAGCGAGTTCTCGGTTGTGAGTGAAGATGATGAGGAAAGAATCCCGAAGGAGGCGATTATTGTTTGTTTTTGAGCTTTCAGTCTTTTATTGCTTGTGAAAGTTTGTCATAAGAAAATGAGCTTAAACCTAAACCAATGGATTAGTAAACTCATCACATCTTCCCTCTGATTAGGGGTAATGAGATTACCTTAAGTGCGAAGTCAGATTCTCACACTTAATCACCTTTGGTGTAGGATTAAGATCATTAACCTACTTGTGATTATTTAGATGTTTTTGTGGTTTTTGTTTAGTGTTGAGTAATGAGGTTAAGCCATAATCAGGGATTAAACAGACTCATTACACCATCCTAAAAGAAGGATAATAGATGAGAATGTTTAAGCTGAGGAAGACTCCTCAACTTAATCCATGATTAGGGATTAAACCCATGACAAAACAAGCCTTTATTAAGTGGATTTTAGTTAATGGTATGATGATGAAGTGATTTTTATGGTTTGGAAGACAACTTGAAGGGGACTTGTCCATTAACACTAGGGTTAGTCCTTCTTAACCACTTAAGGAAGAATTAGAACCCTAATGCAAGGCCCAAGTTACAAGTGTGATGTCTTGATGATTATTAGATGAATTGATTAAGAGATTTAAACACCTTAAGGGTTTAATACTTAGGATTAAAGTTATACACTCCATCCTAAGAGAAGGATGCAGGCATAAGCTTAATCACAAAGTCTTAAAGCCTTTAGGGTTTAGTCCCTGATTATGAGATGAGAAGAGAAGACTCAAAGAGATACACAAAGGTAAAACTATGGGGGACTAATCAAAATCCTAATTCATTGTCATGCTTGGTTGGTCCTAAGGTTTGTGAGGTTTCCAAGAACAATCTTCAGAAGAACCACCAGGAAGCAGATGAATAAGATCAAGAGAAGCAAAAGTGACTTGCTTCATTTAAGAAGTCAAGTCACTTGAAGGAAGAAAGTGGGAAGAAGAAGAATGAGCAAGCTCAAACTCAAACACAAATAAGAATGCAGCAATGAATGCAAGAGAGATGAAAAGAAAAGGTATGAGAAGTGAAGGCAAATCCACTTCACAAGCTTACTTACCACCTGCAATGTTAGAAAGAAAATGCAATGCAATGCAAGATGAGATGAAATGATATGATGCTAAGCAAAACCAGAAGCATGTTGATGATGATTATGATGTTATGAGGTGCTGCAAACATGAGGCAAGACAATGGGGATGTTCATACAAGATCATGAATGCAAATGATGCAAGTTAAGGAGCATGAACAAGCATGAAAAGTTATGAATCATACAAGACAAATGACATGGCAAAAATGTAATGCAATGATCAAAGATGCTTTCTATATGTCTTAAGATGTCAAATGAATCACAAGAATGCATAAAACGCAAAGACAAGTCATGTTATGCAAGGAAATGCAAGAGGGATGCAAATGAAAGCCCAAAATAGGGTTTATGGATCAAACATCAAACACAAACCAAAAACAGAAGCAAAGCCCTAAAGTAAAAATGGAAAATGATACCCAAGGAAACCCTAGGCCTATGATGAACCACTGCCCAAAGGGGAGCTCTCAACTCTCAACCAAACTCAAGATATGATTTTTCTAAGTTATTAGGGTTTTTTAGGGTTCTTAACAAAACAAATGCCAATCAATTTGAAAATGCAAGAACAAATCATGGCCTTTTTATCCTTGAAAATACATGCTAAACACAAAACAATGCAAGAAGAATCAATGTCTCAACCTTCACCAATTGACAGAAATGAATTTTTGAACTTATGATCAAAATAATGCACAAAATATGATTTAATTCAATGAAAAATTCTTAAAATGCATCAAGATCAAAAAAGAAATTTGGTTTGAAGGTTGGACAATGTCTCTAAATGTCTTAGAACATTTCATGAATTTTTTTGTAATTTTTAAATACCTAAAAGTATTTTTAATTAATTAATTCTCATTAATCAATTAAAAATAATCTTTTAAATATTTAAAAATACTTTTTTAATGATAAAAAATAAAATGAAAATATTTTTGGGTCTTAAAAATTATTAAAACTTTAAAGAAAAAGTTTCATAATTTTTAAGACATTTTTGCTATTTTAAATTAATTATGCAAATTAAATGAAGAGAAAATGAATTAAAATTAAATAAAATAAAAAGTAAACAGAAGGGATGGTCAGGATGCGTCCAGGGTTTAAATGTGTTGACTGGCGCGTGATCTTATGGTCAGGATTGCATCTGAGCTAATTACAATTAATTAAAACTAAATGATGAATTAGGGCTAATCAAAGGGATCCTGGCCCTCTATCTGCGCGCGAAGTCAACAAGGTCTACTGATCCTACGCTCATTATTCAAACTGGCTTAATTAATGACAATTAGCCCTAATGACTTTCAGGTGGCCGGAGAAGACCTCCGGTCGTCTTCTCCGGCCAGCTCTCACCTGAGAATCACCCAACTTCCTCAAAACGTTACAAAAATGAAATCTAAGACCAGGGAAATGATCCTTATCCTCTCACGAACCAAACCCCTCTCTCAAAACAAATTTATTCTACCTAAATAAGCTGAATCGAAAGAAAGAAAAACTAGGGTTCGTAAGCTTCAAACACAAATTAAATGCTCAAATCACAACCATTTCCAAAACCAGTGGTACCAGAATGATCAGGCAAGCATGAAGAACAAGTTTGTAACAATAAAAGTCATTTCTGGAAAAATTAATTTCAGGCTACCTGAGATTTGAAGCTTTCAGTTTAGGAACTTTCTGGCCACCTTTCTTTGTGCAAACCACTCCACTTGATCCCCCAAAGATGCTTGAATGCTCAAAATGAGTTTGTGTTGGCTGGAGAAGGAGATTCGAATGGAACTGCTTCAAGCTCAGTCAACAATGGATATGGTGTTTCAGGCACATTCAGGTCATGGTGAGTGATTGTTTGTGATCCTGAGGATGAATGGAGAAGGTCTATGGTGTTTGTTTGTGTGTTTGTGAGCTATGGTGATAGTTTCAAGTGAAACTGTAAACTGAGGTGAGAGATGGCAGTGAGAGTTTCTGGCTGTTTCAGGCTTGGGCTTTGGGTGGTTTTTTGATCTATGAAGTGTGCTGAGTTGAATGATGAAGGTGGTTGAAGTGTTTGCTTGCTGTGTGAAGGGATTCGAAGCAAGTTGCAAAATGGGAGGTTTTTGTGTAAGTTGTGAATGAGAGAGTTTCAGCCTTGGCCTGTGATATGTTTAGCTTGCAAGTTGTACACATAAACAAATCTGATTGGTTTTGTGATGTGACATGGCCTGCTATGATAGGTAAGTTTGCTTTTGCATTAAAGGTCAACTTTTTGTAAGATAGGGCATGGGCAAGGTCTAGGCAAGTACAAGGCATGGCTGGCGCAGCAAAGGTGAGGGAGAGAGGCTGGCTTGACTCAAGGATCAATGCAGCAAGTTGGTGAGAAGATCATGAGTGTTTTGCAACTTGGTTAGCTTTATGGATTTTCATGAAAATGCCTTGTTACACAAACCAAACCATGGGCAAACTAGATCAAATTCTGATTTTTGTAACTTAGAGAATGTTCACATGCTGGTTTGAAGTGGATTAGAGGCTGCATTTGGCTTTGGTTCAAGACTTTGCAAGATTTTCATTTGGTGCATAACTTGAAAAACAATGATTTTTGCCAACTTTGCATTGCCATAACTTTTGATCCAAGAAGAGTTTGATCATGTTCTTGTACTTTTTGAAAAGGGAAAGATGAGATCTACAACTTTCATGACCAAAGTTTTTCCATTTGAAGCCTTTTTGGATCATGAATCAAGGCTTGAAAATTGACCTAAAATGAGGCATTCTTGAAAAGTCAACTATGCCCAAAAAGTCAACATTTGCAAAAACCCTAAATTCTTGATTTTTATGAACTTCAATCTTCTTCCATGATCAAATAAAGATCATATACACTCAAAATGATGAAGATCACCCATTGGTTGGGTCATTGGGGGCCTCAGATGCCCTGATTTTGCACTGACTTGTCTGAAAAGTCAACTCTTGATCAGATGACTTCCCCATGGAATTTCTTCATGAAAATTGATATGCATACTCCCTATACCATATAAAGACCAATGGAAACAAGAATGACCAAAAAATTGGAGTTATGGCCTCTGAAACCAAAACCCTAATTTTCAATCAACTGTGCAGTTCAACCTGGCTCTACATCACCTCAAACCCTAGTTCTTGTGATTCCTCTGCATTTTTGACTTTGAGGAGATGAAATATGATATAAGAACACACATGGATCCCTTTGAAGTGATTGGTGGCCTTTGGGATGGCTCAAGATGCTCTGGGATTGCTCAGATCACAAACCCTAGGTGCAGATGCCTTGAAAGCTATGCAGTGAATCAAAAATGAGATGTGAGATGATATGATTGTGTTTATGCATATGAGATGACCATAAGCCATGGTGTGAATGGGTGAGGGCAAATTTGGGGTGTTTACAACAGCCCCATCAAACATCAACTTCCATTTGGATTCAGGGTCAGGCCCCTCCTCCGGAAGTGGTTCCTCATAATCGTTTGTTTTGAGGTATATGATATCTTCATCAGGGAAATCAAACCTCATTGGCTGATAGTCATCCTCAAGAGGTTGCTGCGCAAGGTAATCCTACAATACACTTCCCTTGATGGCTTTCTGAGAAGTGTATTGGATGTCGTATTCAGTTAAAATCATCTGCCATCTAGCAACCCTTCCGGTCAATGCTGGTTTCTCAAAGATGTACTTGACAGGATCCATCTTGGAAATAAGAAGTGTGGTATGGGTCAACATGTACTGTCTCAGTCGGCGAGCAGCCCATACCAAAGCGCAGCAAGTTTTCTCGAGCAGTGAGTATCGGGATTCACAGTCGGTAAACTTTTTGCTAAGGTAATAAATGGCGTACTCTTTTCGACCAGACTCGTCATGTTGGCCGAGCACACACCCCATCGACCCTTCTAGCACGGTCAAGTACATGATTAACGGTCTCCCCTCCACTGGAGGCATCAGAATTGGAGGCTCCTGCAAATATTCCTTTATTTTGTCGAAAGCTCTTTGGCAATCATCGTTCCACCTGACCGTTTGCTCTTTTCTTAGCAACTTGAATATCGGTTCGCACGTGGCAGTTAGATGAGATATGAACCGAGAAATGTAGTTCAATCTACCTAAGAACCCGCGCACCTCCTTTTCTGTCCTCGGTGCAGGCATATCTTGAATAGCTTTCACTTTAGCAGGATCTACCTCGATTCCTCTTTGACTTACAATGAAACCCAGCAATTTTCCGGAACGCACTCCGAAAGTGCACTTGTTCGGATTCAACCTCAGTTTGTACTTGATCAATCTATCAAATAGCTTCTTTAAGTTAACCAAATGCTCCTCTTCGTCTTTAGAATTTGCAATCATATCATCCACATAACATTCGATCTCCTTGTGGATCATGTCATGGAACAATGTGACCATCGCCCGTTGATAAGTTGCCCCGGCATTCTTCAAACCGAAGGGCATGACCTTATAGCAGAATGTTCCCCACGGGGTAATGAACATTGTCTTCTCCATGTCTTTCGGCGCCATTTTTATCTGATTATAACCGGAGAATCCATCCATGAAGGAGAAAACCGAGAATTGAGCAGTATTGTCGACCAACACGTCAATGTGTGGCAACGGAAAATCGTCCTTTGGGCTTGCTCTGTTCAAATCTCGATAGTCAACGCACATCCGGACCTTGCCGTCCTTCTTAGGTACTGGTACGATGTTAGCTACCCAAGGTGGGTAACTGGTCACGGCAAGGAACCCGACATCCCACTGCTTCTGAACCTCCACTTTAATCTTCATCGCCATATCCGGGCAAGTTCTTCTCAATTTTTGCTTTACAGGAGGACAGTCTTCTCTCAGAGGTAGCTTATGCATCACGATGTCGGTATCTAAACCTGACATATCTTGATATGACCAAGCAAAGATATCCACATACTCTCTCAGCATACTGATCAGCTCTTGTTTGACGTCGGCCTGCAGATTGGCCCCTATCTTGATTTCTTTCTTTGCATCTTCACTGCCAATGTTGATGGTCTCAATCTCTTCTTGATGAGGCTGAATAACTCGTTCCTCTTATTTCAACAATCTGACCAACTCTTCAGGGAGGTCACAGTCTTCCTCAACCCCTTCATCAGCTTGGTAGACTGGATTATCAAAGTCATGCATAGTCATAGCAGGAACGTTATCCGTGGAATCCAGATGATCAACACTGCACAAATGATGTGCTTATTCAGAATCTACTTATTTTTAAAAAGAGACGCTAACACAAAACAAAAAGGAAAACACATTGCCATTTTTATATATATTTTGCTTTTTGTGAAAAAGTTTAAAAACAAAGACAGGGAACACAGTTTGTCTGAAAATGTCCTTTTATTTCATAGCAAAATAACGATGCGATACAAAACATGGTGGCCCAATACAATGGATCCAAGCATCTTGGGAAGAATGCTGGATTTGACAATGCAGTATGCTAATAAAAGGAAACAAAGCAATTACTTTGAGAGCCAGGTGACTTGAACAATGTCTTCAGCAGACCAATTTCCTAGCTCCTCGCCGGGTGCACTCGGGCGGATCCAATTGTTGTCCCAGTCTCTGTCACTATCCCCGTCTTGGCTTGCCGTACAAATTTGATCGCGGTCGAGCAACCCAGTACTTGTGAACGTGATAGCTTTACCACTCTGAGTAGACCCCCCGGGCTGATACCCTAAGCCGAATTTATCATCCTTCTTTTCCAGCTCCAATAGCTTGCCCCAGCCCTGAGCACTGCCTGATTGCACAACCTCTTTTGCTTCCTGGTAGGAATGAATGGACGTGCCCTCGTTGTTTTTCTTCACCGGAGTCAAGATACTGACATCTGCTTCAAAAGCTTGGCACAAAGTCTCGTGGATTTCTCCATCCATTTCTACATATTTAAATGTCGACAGATGGCTGACGAATATATCTTCTTCCCCACAAACTGTGATGACCTGGCCGTCCACCACGTATTTAAGCTTCTGATGCAGGGTTGAAGTAACGGCTCCAACAACATGTATCCACGGCCTGCCCAACAAGCAACTATACGCCGGCTGGATGTCCATAACATAGAAGACACTTTTGAAGACTTGAGAGCCTATCTTGACAGGCAACTCAACCTCTCCGAAAACTGATCTTCTTGAACCATCGAAAGCTTTAACCACCAGATCACTCGGCGTCAGGACAATCCCATCAATATTAAGCTTCATCAACGCCTTCTTCGGAAGCACATTCAAGGAAGAGCCTGTATCTACAAGAACATGAGACAGCACAGCGCCCTTGCATTCCATCGTGATATGTAGTGTTTTATTGTGATTCCTTCCCTCCGAAGTGAGGTCTCTGTCAGTGAAGCCTAAGCCATGGCTAGCATTGATACTTCCAACAACAGCCTCGAGTTGGTTGACCGTGATCTCCTGAGGAACGTAGGCCATTTGAAGTACTTTCAGTAAGGCTTCTCGGTGCGCGGGAGAGCACATCAGCAGTGACAAGATAGAAATCTTTGAAGGTGTCTGGTTCAGTTGATCAACCACCTTGTAGTCACTCCTTTTGATGATCCTCATGAACTCCTCTACTTCTTTTTCAAACGTCCCCTGCCCAGCCACAGGAGTAGTTGACTCGTCATTCGCAGTCTGCTTTCCTTTGTCTTTGGCCGAAGCCTCGGCCTCAGGATCCTTTCTCAGTGCAGGGGGAGCGAACAACCGACCACTTCGGGTAAAACCCCCAACACCTCCTACATTCTCAATAGTCAGGTCAGCAACAGGTCGACTCTCCATCTTTTGTCCTGCTACATAGACATCGGAACCGTAATGCCAAGGAATGGCTCTATCATCGGTGTATGGCACTGGCCCAGGTATAGTTATAGTCACGGGACTAATCTGAGGAGCGTAAATGGTAACCGGCTCTTGTCTGACGGGCATGTCAGCTTCATCGTAGAAGATAGTAATGGTTGACACATCATCAACCTCTTCATTACTAATCTTACTGAACTGCAAGGACCCATCATCGATCAACCCTTGCAAGCCCCTCTTCAACTTCTCACAGCCACTCACAGCACTTATACAGTCTTCACAATCAAGATGGCAACCGGGAAATACTTGACCCTTCAACAGTCTCTCCTTCACCACCCTCAAAGGTGTCTTGACTTCATCGATACTCAGCACCAAACTCAACTTGTCATCACCCTCCACAGCATTGACTCTTGCCCCGCCATGATTAGGCATAGGGTTCGAGTTGATATTCGGTGGTGGCGCAAAGTTGATTGCCTTTGAATCTACAAGATCCTGAACTTTGTGATGCAGCGCCCTGCACTTCTCAGTTGAGTGCCCGAGTGCTCCTGAATGAAAAGCGCATCGCGCGTTGACATCATAACCAGCTGGAAGCTCTCCAGGAGGTGGTGGTGCCAAAGTCCTTAATTGAATAAGGTTCAAATCTAGTAGTCTCGGCAACAAGGCAGCATACGTCATCGGAATAGCTTCAATCACCCTGTTAGCCGGGCGAGTCTGCCTCGGCTGATATGGTCTCTGCTGGTAGTTGGTTCGAGGTTGTTGTTGTTGCTGGTGTTGTTGTGGAGGAGGTAGCATCTGTTGTACGGGAGCTGCAGGAATGGTGACAGCAACCATATGTTCATAAGGTCTTCTGAAACCACGACCCTGGTTTCGGCCAAATACAGCATTGGTATCGCCTTCTCTCCTTCTCGGAGGTCCACTAAAAGCTTTCCTCGCTCTATTTGAGCTACTAGCACCGGGGTCTTGTATCTTCCCCATTTTCAACAGCGTTTCAACCCTTTCTCCCGCAATGACAATATCGTTGAACTTAGTAGCAGAACTCGACGCCAATCTCTCAAGAAATACCCCCTGGAGGGTGCCCATAAACATATCGGCCATTTCATTCTCTAACAAAGGGGGTTGCACCCTAGCAGCTAGCTGGCGCCACCTCTGGGCATATTCTTTGAAGCCTTCCTTTGCTGTCTGAGCCATATGTTGTAACTGCGTGCGATTCGGAGCCATGTCCATGTTATATTGGTACTGCCTCACAAAGGCTTCAGCGAGATCCTTCCAGCTCTTGACATTGACCCTACTGAGCTTCATGTACCACTCAAGGGAAGCTCCCACCAAGCTGTCTTGAAAGTAATACATCCACAGTTTCTCATCGCCTGTATGCGCGACAATTCTCCCAACAAATGATTGCAGATGGGTTTTCGGGCAAGCAGTGCCGTTATACTTCTCGAAGATAGGAACTTTGAACTTATACGGAATCCTGACTCCAGGAACCAAGCCCAAGTCTGTTATATCGAATCCCAAAGAGCTCTGGGACTGAATAGCCTTGATTTGCTCATCCATCTCTTCAAACCTCTTGTTCATTTCTACCCCTTGACCTTCAGCTTCATCAAGTAGAGTGAACTGGTCATCATGGTTGTCCATCTGAAGGTTATGCAACCCGTCGTTGGTTATTGTCACTCCTGGTTGTGTAACTGGAGTTCCACCCTGACGTGCGCCCGCACCGGTATGATTATCAGCATTAGCAGCAGCAACAACGTTCCTGTTCTGATTCTCAACCATCTCTCGCAGACGCTCTTGGTTCTGCCCCATGCCGGCCATTAACGTCATGAAGTTATCCATTCTCTGCCTTAGATCTGCCAAATCTGCCTGCATCTGATCCATGGCTCGCTCTCTGTTAGTCTTGGTTGGGTATCTGTGCACTGCTGGTTGTTCCCGAACTTTAGGAGGAGCTATAGTGCCTGAAACACAAAACACGTTAATAACCGAGACAACACCTGCAAAACAAACAAACAGGTTATATGCAATGCAATGTAACTGTTCATGTTCCCAATTTTAAGCATTTGGCATGCCCCAGTTCTGGCATCTATCTCGACAATCACTTTCAGTGTTTAGCTTTCAAACTTTCTCTTTGATAAGTGTTCAGACATTAGCAGTATCCAGACAAACGAGTCTTGCACATTCAAAACGATAACTTGCACATTAATACTGAATATGGACAAACCACTATAGACTAAAAGTCAGAATACATCCAGGAATATTCCCCGAAGGGTTACAAATCAATACATCGAATAAAGACAAAATACAAAAATAAGCAAGACTCCTACAACAAGCCTGTAGGTAGTTTGAAAAATAAACTAAGCTAAGGACCCCGGCTCTGCCACCTCTGCCCTGCTTTTCTTGACACCCGCTCTCAGCTTGAGCTCTTCGATCTCTTTCCTTGCTTCCTCCAGAGCTAATTGACTTTGGGCTAGCTGTTGGGTCTTCTCCCTCCGGATGGCGTGGGATTGCTCCACTTCCTCCTTCTTGAAAGCCATCTGAACTTCAAAGAACTCTTCCTTCTCTTTGAATTTCTTTTGCTCTTCATCCCTTTGGCCTTTCAGCCAAACAATGGACTGTCGAGCACTCTTGAGAGTCTTTAAAGTCTCCTTGTGCTTAGCTTCTCTTTGAGCTTCCATCATACCCCATCTGTGGAAATGGGCTTCTCTTCCGGCAAAATCCTTCTCTTTGTCTTCTAGAGAGGCTTGGAGCTTCTGCAACTTGCCTTCAGCTTCCTTCTTGGCTCTATTGGCCTGGTGGTATAGGCTTACCATCTCAATATTCTCTACTCTGACCTCATGCAGCTGAGCTTCTAGCTTCTTGTACTTCTCCAAGGAAACCGTACTGTTCGGACTTGGTACCTCTCGGGGATAAAGTGGAGCCTCGACTGAAAAAGGCATGAGAACTGACTCGATATGTCTTCGCAACCATTCAACATATGGTGGATATGTCTTGGGATCAACTCGGCCGAAGTCTTTCTTCCCTTTTCTTATCCTGTGAGCCCAGGATTGGACTGCTTGTTGGACTAACTCTCTGTTTCCGTCAGCAGGAAAATACAAAGATTCAGCAAACATTTCCATCTGAGGAGGATCTTTCAAAGGGTAGCCAAACTGCTTTTTGGATAATGTCGGGTAGTAACTGATGACACCTTTCCTTCCCAGCAAAGGTACTCCAGCAAACCTACCGCAACTAACCATCAACTCCTTTCCTAGCAAATCCCTGTCATAACCCCAAGCAATGTCTTCTTCAGTCAGTCCCATCAGTCTTCTGGACCATCTCCATTCGTCTCGTATATCCTTGAAGGCACCTGACTTAGGCAACTGTCTAGCAAACCATTCAGCAAACAAAGGAGCACAGCAGACCACTGGACCACCTCTACCTTTCTCGTTTCTGTAATGGACACTAAAATAAAAGTCACCCAATAGAGTAGGCACTGGATTGCCTTTTGCAAATATTGAGATCACTTCTAAGCTGACAAACTCTTTCTCTCCGGGAAACAAGCTAGACCCATATACCATTAATGCAAGCAAAGCTCCAAAGTCGTTCCACCTAGCCTCTGTAGCATACTTCTCAGCCTCTGGGATAAGCACACTCCAGGGTAGACCTCTGCCTTTACTCTCTTGCAAAGCCTTTCTAACTGAAACAACTGGCAACCTACAAACCTTGGCTATGTCTTCATCTCTGAGCACAACCTCTGACCCGTAGAACGACAATGTCTCTCTGATCGGAACACTCAGCATGCTGGAGATCTCTTCCAATGTCGGAGCTAAGATGTAACCTGGAAGAATAAAGCAACGCAACAGGGGATCATAAAATTGCAACAAGGTATGCAAGCTGTCCTTTTGGTCTGCAGTAGGCTTGTCCACAAACTTCAGTATCTGGCCATATCTTTTCTTGAAATTACCTAAGACTTGATCATTCATCAAACCTGCTAACCTCTGAACACTTTTAACTTCCGGCTGGAGAAAGGTATAATGCACATTCTTTTTTCTCGGATCTCTTCTGATTTCTGCCATGGAGATAAGAATACCAGAACTGGGAACAGATGTGAGCAATGACCTGAAAAATGGGAAACATAAACAGTTAATGCAAAGAATGATGCAAATGTAATGCAATGCAAGCATATGACCAACTGGGACCATCTGAACTGGAACACTGACAAGGGCCCCTCTGAATAAGTGGCAAACCCAAAAGTTTACTGAGTCACACCCTCTGATAGTCACAACTCTCTGATAGAAGATCTCAAAATCATAGTATCAAGAAATCCAGAATTCCAGAACCATAAATTCGGAACCATAGAATCATAGAACCATGGATCATAATCAAAGGACCAAAGATCATAACAAGAACCATTGAACAGATGAGGGTATGTTGAGGTCATGGGTTCCTGCACACCTGCAAACACCCCCCAATCTCACGGGTAAAAGGCTCCGGGTCAGACATCACGGACTCTCAAAGCCACGTAGCAATAATACTGTCACCATCTCCGAGAAATGGCTCATGACCAAATCAGGGAATCGGTTTGGCATTATATACTACGCAGGGAGGCCTCAGCTGAGTCCGGGAAAAACAAGCATCCCTTATAAGTCCCCAGCTTCAAGCGCTGAAATCGAGAAACAATAGTACATTCAGCCCGTAGGATACAGTACTAATGTCATACGACCAGATGCTTTGACTGAGTTCTTATAAGAGAACCAGGCCATCCTATGCGAGTTCCCAGTGGACCCTCGGGTGCGAATGGGTTTGCCACAAAATGTGGTCTGCCACTGCCACCACTGGAGAGGGTTGTTTCCACAAAGGTTCTCAATGATCGGTCCCCAGCTGCACATAACTGTCAGGGTTATGTAATGAGAGAGGAAGATCCCCAAATCAAGACATTTCCAAGACAATCGCAACCTGGGTGTGGAACTCACTACTACCCCCATGACAAGATCTCATGAGGCCAAAGTGGAACCACTCTAAATCCTATGGTGCACTCGAGCCGGGTACTTGGCTCATATCTCTCAAGAACTAGTAACTCCCATCCCACCAAAGAAAACCAGTCCAGACAGTCCAGTATATACATGATGCAGTAAATAAAGACTGAAAACTGTAAATAAAGCAGTAAACAAACAACGATACAATTCAACAAGCCACATCAAACAAACATCACCCAATGAAACAGCAACACACAAGCGCTAGGAGAGACTCACAGGGGAACCAGAAATTATCTGGTGTGCAGTCCCCAGCAGAGTCGCCAGCTGTCGCTCCCGGGATTTTCATCCTAGTACAAACGCGAAAGTGGCGCGGAAAGGTTAGAGTCGCTAGCCAGACATTTTTATCCCGAAAGAATGGGAAAGGTAATGTTGCACAAACCTAAGGAAGAAGGAAAGGACGAGGTCCTGCGAACCAAAGAGACTGAGTTCGGGAGTCGGTTACGACCTGGGAAGGTATTAGCACCCAGATCGTCCGCCGTACCCGACGGGATCCACGCTTGCAAAAGAAACTGTTTCAAAGGGTGAGGGTATGAAAACGGCAGCAAAAGAAATGAAAATGAAAATAAACTGAAACTGGAAAAGAACTGAAATAAGAAAAGAAAAGGAAAAATGTAGGGAAAATAAAGATTGTGCTCGAACGGGCCCTACCCCGCTGCCTACGTACCTCATCAGGATAATGAGGATCAGAGACGCCGTAGTTCCCCTAACTAGGGGTAGAAAAGAAATTGCTTGTGGATTAAGGCTTGAACTGCCTATGCCATTGCTCAGGTGTTGCAGGCTTGGACGATGAGTGCGTAACCGTCTTGCAAAGTGACAAGTAGGAGCAAGTTCTCACGTAAAGAGTGAATGAGGTGAGAAAAGAATTCCCGAAGGAAAGACGCTTATTGTTTGTTTGTGTTTTTTAGAAGCTTTTATGAGTGTGTCACAAGGAAGTGAACTCAAGCTCTTTTCCATGGAATGTACACTTGTCACTACATTCCAAGATGGAATAATAGAACAAGCATACTCAAGTAAGGAGAAGATCCCCAAAACTTGAACCCAAAGATTAGGGCTTAGGCTCACTAACTTGTTTACTTATTAGATGTTTTGATTATTTACATGAAGAAGTGTTTTTTATGCTTTTCTTTATGAATAAGATACCTTGATCAGACTTGTGCATCACAAGATAAACATGTACTATCCCAAGATGGGAAGACTACAAGCATACCTCATGGGATAAGGCTATGGATCAAGACATCACTTCACATTTATTAAAGTATCTTTTAAGAGTTATGAGATGAGAAGAGAAGAAGAACCAAAAGGATCTCAAAGGAAAAATTCTAAAGGGGGACTAAAATAATCCTAAGTATTCACATGCATGGATGTCCTAAGGGTTAGTGAGGTTTCTATCCTAATGAAGAAGGAAGAAGAATAAGAGAGAAGGGATGATAAAGGCCTAGGCCCAACAAAAGAGGGTTAGTTCACATAAACATAAGAGGAAGAGATAAGAATTAGAGATGTGGAACTCAATTCCCACATCTCACACTTACCATAGCCCCTGCAAGGTTAGCATGCACAAGCGAACAAAAATGAGCAAATTAACATGACATCATCCAACAATCAGAAGTGAAATGAAATGAACAAATGCTTAATACCAATTCAACTCAAAGAAATGCAAATAAGAGACTTATGAATTAAAATGAGGCAACATGAATACATATGGAAACAAATGCGCACTTATGAAAGATGTAATGCAAAACACACAAAATACAAGCACAAAGTTCAAAATCAGAATCAAAATGATATAAAGAATGGCCTAAGAGGTCAGCAAGATGAAGAGAGAAGTCACACAATACCAAACAATGTCAAAATAGAAGCATAGGAATCAAAATATGGAATTTAAACACTTAAGGAAACAAATGCCTTGAATAAGAAGCAAACCTAAAAATTCAGAAGAAACAAGACCTATCCTAGGACCAGGAAGGTACCCACACCCCAAAGGAACCCCAAATGAGAAGAAGAAGTTGGCACAAGCGCCCTTCTAAGCCTATAAGAGATCAAATGAATCCAAAGAAGCAAAATGGGACAAGGTGAGAACAAAAATCCACAAATAATCAACCAGCCATCTAAAAATTCTACAACTGAAACCAAATGATCTTAAAACACATTATATCAACTTGCCAAAAGGATTTGCAAAAGTTCAGAAAGGAACTAGGTCAAATGGATGTGCAAACACAAGTTAGGACAGAAAACTTACATCACAAGATATCAAATCAAAACTCAAGAAATAATTTCCTAAAAATTCTGAGGAAAATCACATGAAAACTAGAGGATCTTAGGAACACAATGCAAAAAGAATGGGATCAAAACTCCAAATATTGAAGGCTACAGAAAATAGACAAGACAGACTGGTCAAGAAATGAATCAAAAGAAACTAGGCACATTGGTGAATTATTCCTGGCACACGGATCAATGAAAAAAATAAAATGAAAATGTGATAAAAAACTAGAAACACAAAGGAATATCCATGATTTATTTGAGAATTTTTAGATGAATGAATCTATTTTATATGAATTAAAATGAAAACTGAATTAAAAAGAAACTAAGTGAAGAAAAGAAAATTAAAAGAAATGAGAGGGAGGTGAGATTAGAAATGAAATGGGCTGAAATTGCTTGGGCTAAGTTGGGTGAGGGGTGCGGATAGCACTACGGGTTAATCCCAGACGCACTGCCACATGTCCTATTGCTGGGAGAGCTTATCAGCGCAGGCCCTACCGGACGGTGACAAGTGTCACCGCCGATATGGGCAGAATCAACAACAATAGATTATGCCTATCTCTTCGATTTCCCCAACTTTCACCAAATTCCTACTACTTCTTCTTTACATTAATTCTTTAATGGAAAATTAAATAGTCTTTACTCTTTATAATAATCAAACAAAAAAAAGACCAGCAGTGAATACTAACATCAAAACGAAAAAAGAAAAGAACAAGCAACAACCCTCTCTCCCAGCGCCTCAGCCTCTCTCACAGCACTATTCATCACCTTCTTCGTCCAAAAACGGCGCCGCCGGAACTCTTCCTCAACCTCACCCTAGCCACGCCGCCTGAAACCCTTCCTCTACTCCCTTCAACAACACCTAGACCCGGCGCCGGTCCGCCGCTTCTCTGTTTCCTCAACCACCGTCCGCCATGTTCATCACCTTCGTCTTGCTTCTTCTTCCTCATCTAGCATAACCTAGCCGCCGAACATCTTCCCTCAACCTCCAAACAGCCACCAATATCATCTACTCTAACCTAACCTCTCTCTCCATTATCATTCGAATTCATCTCCCTCCCTCTATAACCGCCGCCGTATTCACCACTCTCTTCTCCCTTAAAAAAAAACCTAACCTAATATCTCTCTCTCCAATATCATTCGGATAATCTCATACGGATCTAACCTAACACTAACTCTTACCAAATCAGAATCGGATAATCAAGTGCATAAGCATAGCAATCAAAATCGCGTCCAAATACACACAGTTCAACATACAGCTAGCAACCACATCAAGTAAATGAATCGAAGACGTACCTGTAGCGCGAAGATGTGACGAACAACACGTAAGTCAGCTTCGATTCGGTACCGCTTCTCTTCTTCTGAACTGACTCGCAGATTTGTTATTGTTATGGAGCTTTGCTTCGGCTTTGCGATACGTACTATTCGTTCTGAGCTGATATGAACTGCTTCGTGCGTGAATCAATTTGCAGATTGGCTGACGATACTGCGAATACTCCGTTCGATCGAAGCGGTTGAATCAATTGAAGAAGTTGAAACAGAGTGCCGAATATATGCTTGGATCGAAAACCGAAGCCTAATCCACAGTGTTGGTGGAGATGCTACTTGATGACGGTTACGCAATGAGAAGTGGATTCATGATCTGATTGTTGCTGTGAGGATTAGAATCTAATCTGTGAAGAAAATCGATGAAGATTAATCGATGAAGATTGCGTTCTTGGATGAGTTTGGAAGAGTGATCTGTTCTTGTGTTGAGAAGATTGAAGAAAATGAATGAAGATTGTGAATCGGTTGAAGTTTTGTGAAGAATTGGTGAGGATTATCAAGAAACTTGATGAAGATTTCAGAGCATTGGTTGAAGTTTTCTTGAAGAATTCTGTTGGAGATTTAGGAGAATTGGTGAGAGAGAGGGTGAGAGAATCAGAATTCTGTTATTGTGCACTCTTGATTCTGTTATTGTGAGAGTTTTCTTTTTGTTATGGTGAGGGGAATAATTTTTTGTTATTGATGAAACTTGTGATTCGATTCTGTTATTGTGAAGAGGGTGAAAAACGGTTATGAAAATCTATATTTTTTCTCTGAGATTTTGTTATCCCTCCATTTTTTCTTCTAGAACAATTCTGTTATATTGTTATATATTTTTTCAATTTCTGCTTTTGACTCTTTCTTTTTTTCTTCCAATTCTGTTACTTCTTCTTTTTTTTTTCCGTTCGTTTTCATTGCCTTTTTCCATGATTAATAAACTGTGGCCTTCTTTTCCAACACCACGCGTTTTGATCCTTGGGTGTGTTATTCACGCGGGTGGCTGGTGATACTGCACCTACGGCTCCTTCATTTCTCAGCTGACAGTACAAGCCAATTCTTTTCTTTCCAATTTTTTATTTGGCATAATAATAAGAAATAGGCCCAATGGGCTTTTTGTTGGTTTTATCAAAAAAATGGGGATTAAAATGGATTAATGAAATTGTATGGGAAAAAAATGAGAATATGGGTCAAAAATAATAAACTAGAAAAGAAGATATGGTTAGAAATAAATGTACAAAAAAAGAGTTGGTTTAATGGATGATGGTTAAAAATGAAAATGGCTATGATGTAAGACGGATAACGGTGGGGAAATTGGATTAAATGGATAACTGGGATAAAATGGTTTAGAAACGGATGTAGAATTTGATATTTTTGTGAATCGGGCCAAATGCCACCAGTCACGCATATAGTCACGAAATCTCCATCACTCAGTGCATTCACCTCAACCATCTTGCATCGCTTCCACAAAGACCATTTAATCGGCCAAAAAACCACTACCACTGCACAATTCACAAGTAAAACAACGATTGTCTGAATAAATCATTCTCTGAGCATCTAACCAGAATTACTTCGAATTAATTTGAATTGTTTCTCAGGAGAATAAATCCACAGATGCACATAGTTGAACTTATAATCATGGTAAGCCTGAATATCCGAATCCACAACCATCACATGAACCACTGCTTGAAAAATCAAGTACTTTCGCACACAACACAATTCAACACCGAATTCGCACTGTTTGAGAAATAACCCCTGAAACATGAAGACTCAACATCTGAACTAATTTCCTGACAATTTGAACAAGATTAGGTCAAGCGTCCGTTGGACTCAGATTGCCGCACTGAAATCACTGCCAGTTTATGCTATGCTTCCACAATGAACGTTATGCTTCATTTTTCTATGCTAATGATGCTACGTAAAAATATGAAAATGATATGAATATGATGAACATGATGCGATATGATGCTTAAGAATAAGAGGGCAAATTTGGGGTGTTACAGAAAACAATGCAAAAAGAACCATTGTCAAACCCTTCATGGTTAGGCAAAAAAGAATTTTCAAAGTTAGGGTTCCAAAAAAGGGAATTTTATGAACCCTAAATTCAAGAAAAATGTCAAAGTTGGATCAAAACCAAAAATAAATTTGTATGAATGGTTTGACAATGTTTCTAAATGTCCTAAGATGCAATGTGAATTTTTTTGGAATTTTCAGAAACCTAAATGATATTTTAATTAATTAATTTCCATTAATTAATTAAAATAAACATTTAAATATTTTTAAAATGATTTTTTAATGCAAAAAGTAAAAATAAAAATGTTTTTGGGTGAAGAAAAATATTTGAAGTCAAAATGCAGAAGAAAAATATTTTTGGAATTTTCTAAGTATTTTAAATTGTAGATGTTAAGAATTGGCATAATTTTTGACCAACAAGAAGTGTTGAACTTAGTTCAGGATGTCACACCAGATGTTGTGACATTGTCAAACATAGTATAAGTTAATGAACTTAGTTCAGGATGTCAAACCAGATGTTGTGACATTGTATACATTAATGAATTAAGTTCAGACATCAGGATGTCACACCAGATGTTGTGACATCTTAAACCTGCTACCAGACTTAAATGATGCATAACAGAACTGAGTAAATTCAGGGAATTTATCTGGAATTAATTGTGAATAGATAAACAATACAAGGCGCATCTGTAGGGAGCTTAGTTATCTGATTTCAGTATAACAGAACAACTACCTAACCTAGAATCAAGGAAGTAACAAACCCTAATTCAAGGTGATGACAGCATGACTTATCAGGACTGGATAATCTACAGAAAGCCCAAAAACCAAGCATCTATTTAAGGAACAGAAACTCTCAGAATAGAGTACTAAATTAAGAAGACTGCAAAGGGTGTTTGCATTTAATAGCAGGTTTTAGTTGTGTATCACTTTATGAGCTTTTAAGCAAAAAGTGAATTGTGTCTTGATTGAAACTGTTAAGTAAAATCAAGCTGTTGTGTTTGAAGTGTGACTTCAATTTTATTAAACATTGTAACATATCACTGTGTGATTGAGGGGGAGTGAGTTGGTACTCATATCTAAGTTGTGTCTTAGGTAGAAATTGCCTTGGGTAGATATTAAGTGAAGGATTAAACTGAGTGGTTTAAGTCCAGAATTAATATTACTTATATTGGATTTCCTTCCTGGCTTGGTAGCCCCCAGATGTAAGTGTGGAGATACACTGAACTGGGTTAACAATTTCCTGTGTTATTTAATTTACCTGCACTTTAAGTTTTGTTTAAGTCTTCAAGTGTTTAAACATCTCATTCGACATCACGTACCTGATCCTAGAATTTCAATTGGCATCAGAGCAGGCACCCTGCCTGTTTAACTGGGTGAGATCTAGGGACTGCAAATTTTAGGAACATGGACAGAGATGTAGGTTCTGTGAATAGACCGCCTATATTGGATGGATCCAACTATGACTACTGGAAGCCAAGAATGGTAGCATTCTTAAAATCACTTGATAGCAGGGCTTGGAAAGCAGTCAACAAAGGATGGGAGCACCCTGTCCAAGACAATAAGGATGGGGCAAAAGTGTTGAAGCCTGAAGAAGAGTGGAGCAAGGAGGAAGAAGATTCATCACTTGGAAATTCCAAAGCCTTAAATGCCTTATTCAATGGCATTGATAGGAACATATTTAGACTTGTGCATCATTGTGAGCTGGCCAAGGATGTTTGGGACACTCTCAAAACCACTCATGAAGGAACATCAAAGGTGAAGATGTCAAGACTTCAACTTCTCACCACCAAGTTTGAAAACTTGAGAATGAAGGAAGATGAGACCATTCATGAGTTTTACATGAACATCTTGGAAATAGCTAATACTTCTGGTGCTTTGGGAGAGAAGATGAGTGATGAAAAGTTGGTAAGAAAGATTCTCAGATCTTTACCAAAAAGATTTGACATGAAGGTTACTGCAATAGAAGAAGCTCAGGATATATGCACAATGAAGGTTGAAGAGCTCATTGGTTCCCTTCAAACATTTGAGATGGGAATGAATGATACAATTGTAAAGAAAAACAAAAGCATAGCCTTGGTCTCAGATACTGATAAAGAAGAAGAAAGTCATGAAGCAGACCATGAAGAAAATTTATCAGAAACAATTGCTATGCTTGGAAGACAATTCAACAAAATTATCAAAAGAATGGATAATAGGTCTAGACCAAGTGGAAGAAACTCAAACTCTTCTGAGAATAAAATACCTTATGATTCTAATAGAAGGTCAAATTATGATGAGAAGACCAACCAAGGAAAAGGGATTCAATGTCATGGATGTGAAGGATATGGACACATCAGAAGTGAATGCCCAACCTATCTAAAGAAGCAGAAGAAAGGTCTCTCTGTGACCTGGTCAAATGAAGACTCAGGATGTGAGTCAGAAGAAGAATCTGCAAAGCACATCACTGCTCTAGCCGGAGTATGTGAATCTGAAGGGGGATCCATTGATGAGGAGATGACATTTGAAGAGCTTGAAGAATCATACAAGATGCTGTGTAAAAGGAGCACTGAAGTATGCATGGAGAATATAAAGCAGAAGAAGCAGATTGAGGAATTAAAGGCTGAAAAGACAAGTAATCTAGAGATCATTGACACTTTGAAAAGTGAAGTTAGCCTACTCAAATCCAAATTGGAGCATATGTCCAAATCTGTCAGAATGCTGAATAGTAGCTCAAACACACTGGATGTCATTCTCAACAACAACAAGCACTCAGGGGATATGACTGGGCTGAGATTTAATAAAGCTCAAAAGTTTGAGGCTAGCACCAGCAAAACAACTTCAAATCCCATGAAGTCCAACAAGATGTCCCAACAGATGTCTCAACATCATGATAAGAACATGATGAAAAAGAAGTATCAAAGATGGAGATGCCATCATTGTGGAAGGTTTGGTCACATCAAACCTTTTTGCTACAAGCTGCATGGACATCCAAATCAGAGGTATCAACAACCCCCTAAGCAGAAGACAGAGGTCACCAAGAAAGTGCTGCATGGACATCAAAATCAAAGATATCAGCAACCCCCTAAGCAGAAGACAAAGGTCATCAAGAAAGTATGGATACCTAAAGCTAGTCTTCATGCTGATCAAAGCTACAAATACATGCCCAAGAAAAAGTTCAACAAACAACCTTGGAGCTCTAAATATGGACACTACACAGGGAAGAGGCATCAAAAGAAACCTCTCAACAGGCAAAAGTGGTCAAAGAAGGTTGTTGCCTATATAGCTCATACATCTCTCAGAGTATCAGCTAAGGAAGACTGGTACTTTGACAGTGGATGTTCAAGGCACATGACTGGATTGAAGAATCTGCTGGTAGACTTAAAGTCACACTCATCCAGATATGTAACCTTTGGAGATGGAGCAAAAGGAGAAATCAAGGGAGTTGGGACTTTGGACTGCCCAGTCGTACCAAGACTAGATGATGTGCTGCTGGTAAAAGGACTGACTACTAACTTGATCAGCATAAGTCAATTATGTGATCAAGGTTACAGTGTAAACTTTACCAAAACTAAATGCATAGTGTCTGATAAAGAACAAAAGGTTGTAATGAGAGGAGCCAGATCTAAAGACAACTGTTATATGTGGGAACCTCAAGATTTCAGTCTCACTTCAACTTGCTCCTTAGCCAAAGAAAAAGAAGTGAAACTGTGGCACCAAAGACTGGGTCATCTTCATCTCAGAGGAATAAAGAAGATCATATCTATGGAGGCTGTAAGAGGTATTCCAAGACTGAAGATTGATGAAGGCAAAGTATGTGGTGAATGTCAAATAGGCAAGCAAACCAAGATGTCACATCCAAAGCTCCAACATCTGACAACTTCCAAAGTTTTGGAATTATTGCATATGGATCTTATGGGACCAATGCAGGTTGAGAGTCTTGGTGGAAAAAGGTATGCCTATGTGGTTGTTGATGACTTTTTAATATATACATGGATAAGTTTCATCAAAGAAAAGTCTGATGTGTTTGATGTATTCAAAGATCTGTGCCAAAGAATACAAAGAGAAAAAGCAAGCTGTGTGGTCAAAATAAGAAGTGACCATGGAAAGGAGTTTGAGAATAAAAAATTCTCAGATTTCTGTTCTTCAGAAGGAATAAATCATGAGTATTCTTCTCCTATCACCCCTCAACAGAATGGGATTGTTGAGAGGAAAAACAGAACTATCCAAGAGTCAGCAAGAGCTATGATTCATGCTAAAAAATTACCACTGTACTTCTAGGCTGAAGCTATGAACACAACTTGTTACATTCACAATAGAGTCACTCTAAGAAAGGGAACCTTGTCAACCATCTATGAAGTCTGGAAGGGCAGAAAACCTACAGTCAAGTACTTTCATGTGTTTGGAAGTAAATGTTACATTCTGGCTGATAGGGATCAAAGAAGGAAGATGGATCCTAAAAGTGATGAAGGGATTTTCCTTGGATACTCCATAAATAGCAGAGCCTATAGAGTATTTAACTCCAGAACCAATGTTATAATGGAGTCAATAAATGTGATTATTGATGATGCCCCTGCAGATGTTGCAGATGATGTTGGAACATCTGCTGACAATCAGACTGAAGTTGAAATAAAGAGTGATAATCCTGACTTCACTCTAACTGAGGCAAGGACAAAACAATCCAACAAACCCTCTCCATCAGAATCCAGAAGGGTCATCCTAAAGATTTGATAATTGGTGATCCCAACAGTGGTGTAATCACTAGATCAAGAGAGATGATTTCAGGTTCTTGTTTTGTTTCAAAGATAGAACCTAAAAACATCAAGGAAGCTCTGAATGATGAGTACTGGATTTCTGCTATGCAAGAAGAATTAGGCCAGTTTACAAGGAATGAAGTGTGGGATCTTGTTCCTAGGCCTGATGACATAAATGTGATTGGCACTGAGTGGGTGTACAAGAACAAGTCAAATGAGCAGGGAGTTGTTACAAAGAACAAGGCTAGACTTGTAGCTCAAGGATACACACAAATTGAGGGAGTAGACTTTGATGAAATCTTTGCACCAGTAGCAAGGCTTGAATCAATCAGACTACTTTTAGGAATTGCTTGTATCCTGAAGTTCAAGCTATTTCAAATGGATGTTAAAAGTGCCTTTCTAAATGGGTATCTTAATGAGGAGGTATGTGTGGAGCAGCCTAAGGGATTTGTTGATCTAAGCTGTCCAGAGCATGTATACAAACTAAGGAAGATTCTTTATGGTCTGAAGCAAGCCCCAAGAGCATGGTATGAAAGATTGACCACTTTTCTCATAAAACAAGGGTACATGAAAGTTGGAATAGACAAAACCTTGTTTGTGAAGGATGAAGAAGGAAATTTCATGATTGCTCAAATATATGTAGATGACATAGTCTTTGGTGGGATGTCAGACAGGATGGTTAAACATTTTGTTACTCAAATGGAATATGAGTTTGAGATGAGCCTAGTAGGAGAACTAACCTACTTTCTTGGACTGCAAATCAAGCAGATGGATGACTCCATGTTCATATCCCAAAGCAAGTATGCAAAGAACATTGTCAAGAAGTTTGGGATGGACAATGCAAGTCACAAAAGAACACCTGCCCCCACTCATTTAAAGCCGACAAAGGATGACAAGGGTGAGAATGTGGACCAAAGCTTATACAGAAGCATGATTGGAAGCCTATTATATCTGACTGCTACCAGACCAGATATAGCTTTTGCAGTAGGTGTATGTGCAAGATACCAAGCTGAGCCAAAAGTAAGCCATCTAAACCAGGTTAAGAGGATTTTGAAATATGTCAATGGTACTTGTGACTATGGCATAATGTACTCTCATGGATGTGAACCAATTCTCACTGGCTTTTGTGATGCTGACTGGGCTGGAAGTGCTGATGATAGAAAGAGCACATCAGGAGGATGCTTCTTTCTAGGAAACAATTTGATTTCTTGGTTCAGTAAGAAACAAAATTGTGTATCCTTATCCACTGCTGAAGCTGAATATATTGCAGCTGGTAGCAGTTGTTCACAGTTGGTATGGATGAAGCAAATGCTCACAGAATACAATGTCCCACAAGATGTCATGACATTGTACTGTGACAATTTAAGTGCTATTAACATATCAAAGAATCCTATCCAACACAGCAGGACTAAGCACATTGATATCATGCATCATTTCATCAGAGATCTTGTGGAAGAGAAGGTGATCTCATTAGAACATGTAGCCACAGATCTGCAATTGGCTGATATATTTACTAAAGCTTTGGATGCTACCCAATTTGAAAACCTAAGGGGTAAATTGGGAATCTGCTTATGTGAAATATAGCAGTTATGGAGAAGTGCCAACATGTCCTATGACATCGTGTGGCATGATCACCAGATGGCAGCACCAGTCTGGTCAGTAACTCTGTGTATTCCACTCTTAAGAATTCCACTAGTAACAGATTTTATAAAAGCTCAAACGTGCTCTCAGCCCTTCATCTCCTTAATATCTCCTCAAAACCATTTGCATGCTAAATCTGATTTTCTGAGCTCATCAAAATCAATCAAACCTAAACTCTTCTTTCACTACATTCCAAAAATGTCTCAACATCAAAACCCTAACCTCACTGATGAAAATCTCAACCAAGAAGATGTAGTACATGCAACCCCAATCTCTATGGTACCAATGGATACTACTCCTATAGACGAAATCAGAGGAAGTGTCCCTCTTGCTCAAAAACCTAGAACTCCAAATGTAAGAAGAGCAAAGGAACCTGTGTTCAGCAAAAGCAAAGGGACTCCTTCATCAACAAGAACCACCCCTAAAGCTTCTGACTATGTGGATGCTTCCATCAAGAATCTTGTGAACATGATTTTATCTGAACAAAGAGTGGTGCGTGGGGTATCTGTTCCCCTGAACAACATGCCTTCTCCACAAGAGGAACAGAGCAATCAGGCTGAAGAGGACACTCCTGATCAACAGGATGTCCCAATAAATTTTGAAACATCTGAGGACCAGAACAAGGCCTCAACTGATGATGATGAAGCCACTGATGACCAAGCTTCTGTTGATCCACCTGCTGAAAAGGAGGCTTCCCAACCTCCTCCTGTTGAAACCATAGATGATGACTCTGACACAGAGATCATTGCATCTGTTGACCCTAGCATAGCCAAAAGGCTTAGGGCTAGGAAGGAGAAGAAGCCTGTTGGACATGCAACACCTGAAAAGAAACAATCAACTCCAAAGAAAGACAAGGTCAAAGTTTCATTTGGACCTACTAAGCAATGGAGCAAGGTGAGTACCAAAAAGAGGAAAGCTGCTACTCCACCTGACTCAGATGTTGAGGAGGATGTCCCAACATCCCAACCAAGGAAGAAACCAGCACCTCCCAGGTCTACCTCTACTGTTCCAGAAGCTCCTCTGGACAATGTGTCCTTTCATCATGTGTCAAGTGTAAGCAAATGGAAGTATGTCTACCAAAGAAGGGTGGCACTGGAAAGAGAGCTGGGCAGCAATGCATTGGAGTGCACTGAGGTAATAGACTTAATATCCTCTGCTGGTTTATTAAAGACTGTTTCAAATTTTTCACCCTGCTATGAGCTGCTGGTCAAGGAGTTCATTGTCAATCTGCAAGAAGACTGTGCTGATGGAAAGTCCGAAGAATTCAGAAAGGTGTATGTAAGAGGGAGATGTGTTGAATTCTCTCTTAGGGTTATAAATCATTACCTAGGGAGAGAATCTGATGGGCCTAATGAGCTAGGGAAAACTGACAACCAAGTCTGCAAGATCATCACTGCCAACCAGGTCAAAACTTGGCCAGTTAAGGGCAAACTTTCTGTCAGCTTGCTAACAAGGAAGTATGCAATGCTGCATAGAATTGGTACTGTCAACTGGGTCCCTACCAACCATACTTCTTCAATAGCTACTGGATTGGGAAGATTCATTTATGCAGTAGGCACCCAAACAAAGTTGGACTTTGGGGCTTACATCTTTGATCAAACCCTAAAGCATGCAGGAACATCAGCAACAAAGCTTCCCATTGCTTTTCCCTCTTTGCTCTGTGGAATCATCCTCAACCAGTATCCAAGCATCCTCACTGAGAAGGATTCAGTCTGCAAAAGAGAAAGTCCACTGGCCTTCCACTACAAACTGTTCTTGAGCCATCATGCTGCTGATGTTGAAGCTCCCAGTGGGACATCTGCTGGACCATCAAATGCAAAGGCTCCTATATCCAAAGAAGCCTTGATTGCAGAACTGAAGAACACTTGCAAAGAGCTGGATGCCAGGAAGAAAAAGCTTGAGGAAGTAATTCAAAGGCTGGAGCTGGAAGAGGTTGCTCAGAATGATGATGAATCTGATGATGAATCTGAAGATGAAGAAGATACTGAATATGATGAATCTGAGTGAAAATGTGTGAGGAAAGTGTACTGCCTGTATCAGCATTGTAATTTTGACTTTGTATTTTTGAATGTTTTCTCTCTGCTTGTGTAAAATTTGGCCCCAATTTCTGTCTAACAAGGGGGAGAAGAGAAGTGTACTGAACAACAACAATGTCTGCTGCAGTTTGCCTGATTAATGAACAATGCTGTTTGTCTGTTTAATGTCTGCTTCTGAACTAAGTTTTTTTAATAGAAAATTCTGTTGAACAAGTCAGAATACATACAGGTTTGAGGGGGAGCAAATTATTATAACTCTCACATGATTCAACAGAAAAGAACTCTGCTGCACTCTGATAAATAAAACTCTGCTGCACTCTGATAAAACCAGAAGATTGTGTTAGCTAAAAATTAGCCAAATGGGGAGTTTGTAGATGTTAAGAATTGGCAGAATTTTTGACCAACAAGAAGTGTTGAACTTAGTTCAGGATGTCACACCAGATGTTGTGACATTGTCAAACAAAGTATAAGTTAATGAACTTAGTTCAGGATGTCAAACCAGATGTTGTGACATTGTATACATTAATGAATTAAGTTCAGACATCAGGATGTCACACCAGATGTTGTGACATCTTAAACTTGCTACCAGACTTAAATGATGCATAACAGAACTGAGTAAATTCAGGGAATTTATCTGGAATTAATTGTGAATAGATAAACAATACAAGGCGCATCTGTAGGGAGCTTAGTTATCTGATTTCAGTATAACAGAACAACTACCTCACCTAGAATCAAGGAAGTAACAAACCCTAATTCAAGGTGATGACAACATGACTTATCAGGACTGGATAATCTACAGAAAGCCCAAAAACCAAGCATCTATTTAAGGAACAGAAACTCTCAGAATAGAGTACGAAATTAAGAAGACTGTAAAGGGTGTTTGTGTTTAATAGCAGGTTTTAGTTGTGTATCACTTTATGAGCTTTTAAGCAAAAAGTGAATTGTGTCTTGATTGAAACTGTTAAGTAAAATCAAGCTGTTGTGTTTGAAGTGTGACTTCAATTTTATTAAACATTGTAACATATCACTGTGTGATTGAGGGGGAGTGAGTTGATACTCATATCTAAGTTGTGTCTTAGGTAGAAATTGCCTTGGGTAGATATTAAGTGAAGGATTAAACTGAGTGGTTTAAGTCCAGAATTAATATTACTTATATTTGATTTCCTTCCTGGCTTGGTAGCCCCCAGATGTAAGTGTGGAGATACACTGAACTGGGTTAACAATTTCCTGTGTTATTTAATTTACCTGCACTTTAAGTTTTGTTTAAGTCTTCAAGTGTTTAAACATCTCATTTGACATCACGTACCTGATCCCAGAATTTCATAAATAAAATGCACAAAATAAATGGATAAAAATGAAAATAAAATTAAAATAAGAGAAAGTATGATGATCTGATGGACAAGATTTGAACTGGGGGGATTCTGTTTGACTACGCGCGCATCTCAATGGCCAGGAATTAATCTGAGCTTTAATTAGATTTTATAATTAATTAATCCAATTTAATCTTAATGAGCTAATCTGAGCCATTCACTACCTAACCCTAATCCTCATCCAACGACCCAAATTCAAACTTTCCCTAATTATGTGGATTAACCCTAATCAGTTTCAGGTGGCCGGAGAAGACTTCTGGTCGTCTTCTCCAGCGAGACCAAATTGAAAACTTCTTCCCTAGGTCATTTCTAGAGCTCTAAAGCTCCAGATCACTTCCCCACACCTCCCCAAACATGAATCAAGCATCAAAACACATTTCTCATTCACCATTTTCAAGATTCGAAGAAAACAAGTTTCACGGGCAAAATTTTAGAGCAAGCATACATGGCCATTACTCACTCATTTTCAAAACAAATTAGATCATGGTGATCAGCAAAGTATAAGGAACAACTTAGAAACTTAAAATCATGCTTCTGGAAAAAAGTTTGAAGATTGATACCTGAGCTGGAGCTTTCACCTCTAAAGCTTTTGGACCTCTTCTTTTGTGCAAATCCTCTTTACTTGACCCCCTTACGAAGTTGCAATGCTTGGAAGGAGCTTAGAATGGATGGAATGAAGGCTAGCAACTCAACTGGCCAGAAATCGTGTTTGTGTTTGGCTGGCTTTTAGGGCTTGGTAATGGTTGGGAAATGCTCTAATGGTGATGGTGAGTTGAATGATGAAGTTTGTTTGGAGTTTCAGTGGCTGAGCTGAGTGTTTCAAAAGCTTTTGCTTCAAGGTGATTTTTGAGAAACTTGGCTTATGGAATGATATGAGGGTGTGTGTGTTATGGATTGGCTTGCTTTTGATCCACATAACATTGTTTGATAGGTCAGAAAGTGGGTGGTGGACTGTGGTGATTGGTATGGGCAAGTTTCCAAAATGTCAACATTAGGTGTACTTGAGGTATGGGCTCATGTTGCAGCTGTTTTAGGGCATGCCTTGGCTCAGCAAAGATCAAGGAGAACCATGGAATTGAGATTGCGGTGCTGCAGCAAGTGTATGGAAAGATTCATGCCCTTTTGCAAATTTGAAGAAGTTTGGCCCCTTTTGAATTATTTGAAGTTCAAGGCATGAAATGGGATGATTCTTTGGGCAATCTTGGTCACAATGCATTGTATTATGTTTTTATGATGCTTAGAGAGTGATTAGAGGTCACAAAATGACTTGGTATGTGAAATTGCACAAAATCCTCTTTGGTGTGAAAGTGAAAATTATAGGATTTTTGCCAACTTTGCCAAGCCATAACTTGAGTTCCATAATGAATTAGGACTTGTTCTTGTACTTTTTGAAAAGGGAATGATCCAATCTACAACTTTCATGACCAATAATTTTTCATTTGAAGCATTTTTGGTTGAGAAAGAGGAGGTTGAAAAACTTTCCTAAAATGGAAAGTTTCCATTACAAGTCATTTCCATTTTTGGCAACTTTTGGTTTAGCTCAATTTTCTTCAATTTTGTGGACTTCCAAGCACTTCAATGATCAAATAAAGATCATATAACTTCAATTTGATGAAAAATCCACTTTGGTTCCATTGTTGGGGGTCTCAGATGCCCTGATTTTACTCTGACTTACTCAAGAAGTTACCCAATGAACAGATGACTTCCACAATGAATTTCTTCATCAAACTTGGTACATATGATCCTTATGACAATTTGAGACTATTAGAAACAAGAATGACCAAAAAATTTGGAGTTATGGCCTCTGAAACCAAAACTCTAATTTTGGTCATCTATGTAGTGAAAACACTAGCTCTGCTTCCATGCTTTCCCAGTTCTTGTGATTTTTGACTTACTTGATCTTTAAGGGATATAATATGATGATAGAACACATATGGACCCTCTTGGAATGATTGGAGACCTTTGGAGTGGCTCAGATGGATCCTTGGATTGCTCAGATCACAAACCCTAGATGCAGATGAACTTGAACTAATGCAGTGGAACAAATATGCAATATGAGATGATATGCTTAAACTTATGCAAAGATGAAAGATCACAAGCCATAGTGAAATGAGTGAGGGAAAATTTGGGGTGTTTACAGCTACCCCTATTCAAACATGAGTTAGCTGTGCAGGATGTAAGCGCCTGACTTAACAGACATACAAGATAACTTGTGGTTGAATACCAAAGACAGTCCGAAATTTGCACTCACTGGGGAGAAGAAGAAAAGGGATATAAATTGTAAAAGATAGTATAGTATGATTATCAAATGAAAGAGATGGAGGACGACCATCGAGCAGAGGACGACTGCTGGGGATAAACGGTAAATCAAGCAATGACGGGGACGGCCGACAAGCTGGGGAAATAAAGAGACCATGATGGGGACGACCATCTGGTAAGGAAATAAGACTCTCTAGGGATTTGAAGGTAAATTCAATGATGGGGACGACCATCAGGCATGCAAAGTAAGGTAAACAACGACGGGGAGGGCCGTTAGTTCAAAGAATAAATGAAATAAATGACGAGGTACGGTCATCAAAGGTGAATGACGATCACCTAGCAGGGGACGGCTGCTCTTTATCACGACATAGGACGAATGTCGGATAGAAAAGGTCGACGATGGGGACGGCCATCGGATAACCATGATGAAGGACGATCATCAAGAGATGAAGGACGATCACCTAACAGGGTACGGCTTTTCTCGGGGTTGTATCATGACCTAGGACGAATGTCAGATAACAAGATCAACGATGGGGACGACCATCAGATAAAAGTGATGAAGGACGATCATCAGGAGGTGAAGGACGATCACCTAGCAGGGGACGACTGCTACAATATCACGACATAGGACGAATGCCGAATAGAAAAGGGTTCCAATAATGGAGACTCCGTTGGGGAAAGGGATGAGGGACGGTCATCCAAAGGTGAAGGACGATCACCGGGCAGGGTACGGCTACTGAAAGTATCACGACATAGGACGAATGTCGGATAGAAGAAAGTTGCTTTGCTGGCGACTTACTGGGGAATGGTAAAGAAGTACGAGCACTTATGCTTAGGAAATAAAAGGTATAAGTGTTTTGACATTGTGTATACATTAAAGATGCAGACGAGCATCCTTAAGACCGTGATACGGACGAGTATCGGTAGAAACAAACGCTGACGCATGTTCAGAGATGATGGTACGGGCGAGTACCAACTGGTTAATAAAGAATACGAACGAGTGTCAAATCTGTGGGGAATAACATATGTATATAAGATACGGACGAGTATCTGTATAAGCATGAACAAGTATTATGAAGTATGAGCAAGACACAGACGAGTATTCAACTTGCTGGGGAAGAGTGTGACACAGACGGGTGTCAAGAGGGTGTATATGTATCTGTAATCACAGAGGATGTTTGTGGCTTATATCTGCAGGGGAGTGATATGACACGGACGAGTGTCGAAAAGGTATATATGAACATGCATTTGTGTTGGAGAGTGAAAAGGGGACGCTTTGGCTTTTATTTGCAGGGGAAATGGGCTTTTATATACATTGCTGATGAGATACTGATGGTATTTCCAGGTGACTGGTTCGAACCTGACTTGTGATCATGCAAATGTTTGATTTTTTCTGTAATGCTCCGTATTAGACGGAATGCTACGCTCTGTGGGGAAAGATGATGCAAATTCTATGATTATGCAAAAAGAAACCGGTCTGGGATTCGGATCCCGCTGTTGTGAAGATCTCTGGCTGATCTGCTCGGAGGGATATCCCAGCTGGGGACGAGATCATTGGTAGATCTGATAAGATGTATAGCTTTCCTGGGGAAATAGATCATCGGTAGATCTATCCCGTAAGGAGAAAACCCAGCTGGGGATGAGAAAGCTTCCGTTTTGTTGTGTGAGAATTTCAAGCATTGCTCTTCTGGGGAGAAGCTGGAACTCTGCGGGGAGATGATTCTTTTGTCCTTGAGAGACTTGGCACTCTGTTTGGGGGAGGAAAAATCACTGAACGGTCTTCCTAAAGAACTCTGTGGGGATCCCGGCTGGGGATGAGGAGGCTTTGACAACTCTGTTGGGGAGAAAGCATTTCAGAGGCTGCTTGGAGGAGGTGTGCTGGGGAAATGGTGCTTGACATGCTCCATGCTACGCACTTGAATACCTGCAATCCTGTTAAGACAAAGAAACGCACGAGTATCCCGAGGTATCCCTTACCGGATTCCGTCATAGGTGTTAGATATTCTTGGAAGTAAGATTATTTCCTACACGCACTTATTAAGAATGACTCATTAGTTTTATCCAAATATTATATCATGGATATTGGACATTTTGCAAACAAAACAAAAAAATGTACAAAAAGAGATGTGACTGAAAACTATGATTTTATTAATCTGGGTGCCCTGAATTGGCAGATACAGTCAAAGAAACAGATCCCCTGGAATGAGGAGATTGTTACAAATTGAAAAAGTAAAAGTGTTGGCAATGTTGACGACGCTCCGGTGAGCTTCCTTTGCTATGACCTTGACGTTCTTCTCAGCTTGCTTTCTGAAGAATGTTGATTCTGACCGATGCTTTATCCTTTCGAAGCTTTCCATGTTGTGAGCGATATAGACGAATTCAGAATGCAGTTGTTCGCTTATTCCCTGATTTTGCGTGGATCGCCCTTTCGGGTTTTCAATCCACCGGGATACCCATTTTTGCCTGAGCTGTCCAATGCGGCTTTTCAACTCAGCGGGTGTATATTTTTTTTTGATTTTTCCCTTATTTTTGCCCGAGTCTTTTATTCTATTTTTTTGACTCGTTGGGATGCCCTATTTTTGCCTGGACTTACATTCTGTTTTTATGTCCAGCGGGTCTTTTTATGCGAAGTATTTTTTAACTGCATCTGAATTCACAGGGGATAAGAAATCTTCACCATCCATAGTAGTGAGCGTCAGTGCTCCACCAGAGAAAACCTTCTTTACTATGAATGGACCATTGTAGTTCGGAGTCCACTTGCCCCTGTGGTCTGTATGAGGAGGGAGAAGTCTTTTCAGCACAAGATCTCCTACTTGGTATTCCCGAAGCCTGGGTTTCTGATTGAAGGCTTTCTTCATCCTTTTCTGATATAACTGCCTATGACAGATGTAAACACCCCAAATTTGCCCTCACCCATTCACACCATGGCTTGTGATCTCCTCATATGCATAAACTCAATCATAGCATCTCATATCACATTTTTGACTCACTGCATTGGTTCAAAGTCATCTGCATCTAGGGTTTGTGATCTGAGCAATCCAAAAGCTTCTTGAGCCACTCCAAAGGCCATCAATCACTTCAAAGAGGTCTATGTATGTTCAAGTATCATATTGAATCCTCTCAAAGTCAAGAATGTCAAAAAATCACAAGAACTGAGAATGGCATGGAAGCAGAGCCAGGTTTGACTGCACAGATGACCTAGAATTAGGATTTTGGTTTCAAAGGCCATAACTCCAAATTTTTTGGTCATTCTTGTTTCTATTGGTCTCTATATGGTATAGGGAGTATGCATATCAATTTTCATGAAGAAATTCCATGGGGAAGTCATCTGATCAAGAGTTGACTTTTCAAGCAAGTCAGTGCAAAATCAGGGCATCTGAGGCCCCCAATGACCCAACCAAAGGGTGTTCTTCATCATTTTGATTGTATATGATCTTTATTTGATCATAGAAGAAGTTGGAAGTTCACAAAATTGAAGAATTTCAAGTCTTTTGCAAAGTTGACTTTTTGGGAAGTTTGACTTTTAATGAAATTGCCATTTTAGGCAACTTTTTCAACCTTTACTTTTTGATTCAAAAATGCTTCAAATGAAAAAACTTAGGTCATGAAAGTTGTATAATGGATCATTCCCTTTTCAAAAAGTACAAGAACATGACCTAATTCATTTTGGATCAAAAGTTATGGCTTGTCAAAGTTGGCAAAAATCACAAAATTTGAAGTTTTCCACCAAAGAGGCAAAGTTGCAAATTCACTTCTCAAGGCAAATTAAGTCATCAAATGGACTTCTAAACTTCACAACATGATCATACAACATTTAAAAATCAGAATGGGCCAAGGGATCATTCATTTTTGTGGCCTATGGATCAAGATTTTTCATAAGAAGCAAAAGTGAACCAACTTGCAAAACTCATCATAGTTTATCATCCACTTGCTTGCTAGCTTGCTGAACCATCCTAGGCATCTCCCCACATCATGCTGCGTAGGACACACCTTTTTTCCTTGGCTAGAAAGTAGCCCATACCTCTCTTACACAACTTTGACATTTTGGCAACTTGAGCCATACCAATCAATAAAGCACACATCACTTCTTCTGACCAATCCCAATTGTTTATACAAGCAAAAAGCAAGCCAAAACAACAAGAACACAAGCCTGAAACACTCCATAACTCAGCATTCTCATTTTCACCTCCATTTGCAAGAGCCTTCGAAACTCCCAGCACAAGCCTCAAACACCCAAACCAACTTCACAAACAATCTCACCATGCTTCACTGAACACAAACCAACCCTCAAAACAGCCTGAAAGCCATTGAATCAAAAACACGATCACCACCCCCCATTGAGCAGAACCTCTGCCATCTTCCAAACCAGCCACCATAAACTTCTTCTAAGCATCAGGACTTCATCAGGGGCCTAAGAGGAGTGGTTTGCGCAAAGAGAGAGGATCAGAAAGTTGCAAACTGAGAAAGCTCAAAGCTCAGGTATACCAAGAACTTTTTTTCCAAAAATGAGTTTTTAAGCTTCTAATTTGTTCCTCATGCTTTGCTGATCACTCTGATGTTCTTAGTTTTGAAAATGGTTGAGAAATAAGCATTTAATCTTGTTCTGAAACTTTTCTGACCTAAAAATGTTTGGCTTCGATTCGCATGATTAGTGAATGAGAAATGAGTTTTGATTAGGGGTTTTGATTCAGTGATGTGTGGGGATGATTTCTGGGCTTTTGGTTTTCATTTTTGTGAAGTTTTGAGGATTTTAGAGATTTTCAGGTGGGAGTCCCACCGGAGAAGACGACCGGAGGTCTTCTCCGGCCACCTGAAAATAATTAGGGCTAATCCCTGTGATTAATGAAGTTTGAATAATACCCCTTGGATGTGTTGACTCGCGCGCATTTGGACGCCCAGGATCTCTCTATTTTGCCCTAATCTTAAGTTGACTTTATTAATTCAGATTATTTAATTTTTAATTGGGATTAATGAAGTTTGAATTTCAGCCTTTAGATTGCGCGCGCAGTCAACAAACCATTCCCCAGATTCAATCCTGGCCTCTCATTCAGCATACTTCTCATTAATTCAATTTTATTTTCTTTTTTATTCATTTAATTTGTCCATTTAATTTAAAATAGCAAAACAATTTTAAAAATTCTGAAATTTTTTGTACAAACTTTTATTTAATTTCAGAAACCAAAAACATTTTTATTTTTATTTTTTGCATTAAAAAATATTTTTAAATCATTTAAAAGTTTATTTTTAATTAATTAATGAGAATTAATTAATTAAAAATACTTTTAGGTATTTAAAAATCACCAAAAAATTCATGAAACATTTAAAACCATTTAGAAACATTGTCCAACCCTCAAACCAAATTTCTTTTTTGATCTTGATGCATTTTGACAATTTTCCATGGAATTAATTTCATTTTCAAGCATTATTTTGATCCAATGTTCAAAAAATCATTTCTGCCTAGTCTTTGAGAGTTGGACTTTGATTCTTTTTGCATTGTGTTTTGCATATCATGTAGTTTGTAAGATTAAATTGGCATGAATTAATCTTGCATTTTTTTCATTTGTTTGACATTTTTCTTGTTAAGGTACCCTAAAACCCTAGAAATCTTAGGAAATTCATAACTTACATTAGGTTAAGAGTTAGAACCCCTCCTTTGGGCAGTGAGTTAGTATAGGTTTAGGGTTCCTTTGAGTGCATTTTCAATTTTTTTATCTTGATGTTTGCGTCTGGTTTTGTTTTTTTGTTTGATGCATTGATCATAAACCCTAATTTGGGCTTCTTTTTGCATTCATCTTCCATTTGCATTCATACCTTGACTTGCCATAGCATTTTGTGCATCCATTTGATCCATTAAACATCTTAAGACATATTAGAAGCATGTTTGATCATTGCTTCTTGCATTTGCCATGTTGTATGTCATTTGCATTTCATAACTTTTCATGTATGTTCATGGTTCTAAGCATGCTTCTCTTGCATCCACATGTTTGTATGATCATTCTCATGCCTTGATTCATGTTTGCATCATCTCATAACATCACTATCATATCATATATGCTTCTGGTTTTGGTTTGCATCATGTCATTTCACTTCATTTTGCATTGCATTGCATTTCTTTCACTAACTTTTCAGGTGGTAAGTAACTTTGTGAAGTGAATTTGCCTTCACTTCTCACATTTCCTTTTCATCCCTTTTATGCATCCTTGTTGCATTTTGTTATGTGTTTGAGATTGAGCTTGCTCTTTCTTCTTCATCTTACTTTCTTTCCTCAAGTGACTTGTCTTCTTAAATGAAGCAAGTTGCTTTGCTTCTCTCTGCTCCTTTCATCTGCTTCCTGGTGGTTCCATTGAAGATTTCTTTCTTAAACCTCACAAACTTTAGGAACAACCAAGCATGACAATGATTAGGGTTTTGATTAGTTCCCCAGTTAGTCTTTTACCTTTGTGTCTCATCGAGTCTTCTCTTCTCACCTCATAATCAGGGACTAAACCTTAAAGATTTTAAGGCTTTGTGATTAAGCTTATGCCTGCATCCTTCTATTAGGATGGAGTGTATAACTTTAATCCTAAGTGTTAAACCCTTAATGTGTTTAACTCCTTTAATTAATCCACTCAATAATCATCAAGACATCAAGCTTGTAACTTGGGCCTTGCATTAGGGTTCTAATTCTTCCTTAATTAGTTAAGAAGGACTAACCCTAGTGTTAATGGACAAGTCCCCCTCAAGTTGTCTTACAAATCATAAAAATCACTTCTTCATCATACCATTAATTAAAATCCACTTAATAAAGGCTTTGTTTTGTCATGAGTTTAATCCCTAATCATGGATTAAGTTGAGGAGCTTTCCTCAGCTTAAACACTCTCATCTATTATCCTTCTATTAGGATGGTGTAATGAGTCTGTTTAATCTTTGATTATGGCTTAATCTCATTACTTAACACTAAACAAAAACACCAAAAACATCTAAATAATCACAAGTAGGTTAATAATCTTAATCCTACACCATGGTGATTAAGTGTGAGAAGCTGACTTCACACTTAAGGTATTCTCATTACCCCTAATCAGAGGGAAGATGTGATGAGTTTACTAAATCCATTGGTTTAGGCTTAAGCTCATTAATCTATGACAAACTTTCAAAAAGCAATAAAAGACTGAAAACACAAAAACAAACAATAATCGTCTCCTCCGGGATTCTTTTCTCATCTCATTCACTCATAAACGAGAATTTGCTTCTTCCGTCTGATGCAAGACAGTTTGCACCTAAGCCAGACAGGTCTTACACTTGAGCATAGGCAAGTAAGCAGTTCACAAGTCAATTCACCTTTCAGTCTCTTTGGGTCGAACTATGGTGTTCTGACTTCCTCATTGCACGAGAGGATACGTAGGCATAACTTAACAGTTATCGAACAAAAGTCTCTGTATATTCCCCCTCTTTCCAGCATCATTCTTTTAGCCTCATGATCTTGAGCAATTCATTCTCATTCCTACACTGACACATCATTTATACACTTCACACTTTTCTTACACTGACACCTGTACATCTTTTTCCAGCTCTTTTATACACAAATTGCACTGACACCACCCCTTTAAAACACAAATCTTTTAAGCGTGGATCCCGTCGAGTACGGCGGACAATCTGGGTGCTAATACCTTCCCAGGTTGTAACCAACCCCCTTTCTCAGTCTCTCTGGTTCGCAACCGTCTTATCCGTATCTTTCTAGGTCTATGCAGCATTGCCTTTCCTCCGGGATAAAAATGCCTAGCTGGCGACTCTTTCATTCCCTGTGAGTTCACTCCTGTGTGTTATCACACCCTCCTCTCGCCGACCGTTCGCGTCTGTACCCTATTTGACCCGGCTTCATTTAGTGGGAGCGACAGCTTGGCAACTCTGCTGGGGACCCTTATACTAGAATCAGGGCTTCTGGTTCTTTTTGTGGGTTCCTCCTAGCGCTTGATTGATTTGTGTTTTCTGGGGTGTTATGTGCTATCTGTGTTTGTATATTTATTTTGTTTATTTCTTTATGTACAGTTTGTTTATTGCTTTCTTTATAGCTTTATATACATCATACTGTCATACTGTGCTGGCTGGATCTGTTTTGTTGCTTTGGTGGGTGGGTGTTCTATTGAGAGTTGAGGTCCTATACCTGGGACCTGAGTGACACCTAGGCTAGAGTGGTTCATGTTCTTTCCCATTCCATTTCAGTCTGGTGCGGGAATATGAAACACGGTTCAGATATGGGTTTCTTCTTGAGAACTCTGTGCTACAGATTTCCTGTAGTGCTAGGGCTATCTGGGAAGCCTGCTAATTCTGGATGACCTTTAGTATTGACCTTCAGAAACTGAGGTGAATTAGAGGAGGATCCTTTATGGTTATTGTGAACACTGTACCTCCGGGTTAGAAGTGTTTACACTTCTCATAACTGATCCAAGTCTGAGGATCCTTGTTTTAGAACATCACCTGTGAGGGGGTTGGGCTGTTTACAGGTTTGCAGGTACCTTTGACCTCGGCATACCCTGTTACTTTGTTTTGATTAAGAGTACTCCATTTTGGAACAGTTCTTGTGATTTTTAACCCCGGACATGTGACTCTTTATTTGAGTCCCCCACCTTGGTTACTGGACTTATGAACCTCCATCTGGATTTCTTGGACATACCTGGACTTATATCAGAGCACTTGATCAGATCCAGCTCAGTAACAAACCCTTGCATATCATTTGCATACATCATCATTGCATCATTTTAACATTTGCTTATTTGTTTTTCAGGGTATCCATACTGTATTTTGGCTTGGTTTTGACCCCTTCATCAGCATAGACCTATCCTCATCAGTATCTACTTCAGCTATCAGCTACCTGCTTCAGTCTCCTGCACCAGCCTGTCAGTGGCCCATCTTCAGTGTTATTCTCAGCATCTGTCTCAGCTCTTCTTCAGCAACATGGCACCCAAGAAGAGTAACATCTCCTACCATTTCTTTGAGCCTGAGTTGGCTAACATCAGGAAGATCCAGGCCCTGATTACTCCAGACCATATACCACTATTCAGAGAACACTATGGAGGCATACTTGATGTGGTTATGGATTTGGACCCTTCCCAGAGGAGCCTGATTCATACTTGCCTGCAGTTCTATGACCCCCCTCTGAGATGCTTCACTTTTCAGGATTTTCAGTTGGGACCTTTATTAGAGGAGTATTCATCATTGGTTGGTATACCTATCAGGGGTGGAGTCCCCTTCAACCCTGAGATGGCTTTTCCTAGTAATGAAGAGGTGGCAAAGGCCTTGTATCTGGAATCAGTTCTGATTGGGCAGAATATGACTACCAAAGCTGGAATCTCTGGTCTACATTTGGATTTCTTGATCTCTCAGGCTACCCTGAAGGCTTCTGTGGGAGAGTGGAAGGCAGTCTGTGCTTTGTTGGCCCTTAGCATATATGGGGTCATACTTTTTGCAGATGAGCCTAGATTCATTAGCAAGAATGCCATTCACCTTTTCATTCTGAGGAACCCAGTGCCCACTTTACTGGGAGATCTCTACTACTCTGTCCATCAAAGGAATGAAAAGCAGAGGGGAAGATTGGTGAGATGCTGTGCTCCCCTATTCCACACCTGGTTGCTCAAGCACTTGCCCAAGACAGATGCATTCTTGAATCCTCACCAGCAGAGGAATTGGGCTAGAAGACTCACTGCTTTAACTTCAGCTGATATCAGGTGGTGCACTCAAAGCACAAAAGGCAGGGACATCATTACCAGTTGTGGGTAGTTTCCCAATGTACCCCTGATAGGAGTAAAGGGTTGCATCAACTACAACCCTCTGCTATTCAAAAGACAACTGGGCTATGCATTGGTCCACACTCCTAGAGCACAAGACTTGGCTGAGACCCTTTATTGTGAGATTAAGCCTAATCTAGCTATTGTCAGGCAAGCATCCTGGGCTTGGGACAATGTCCAAACCAAGGGAATGGCCATTCTGGGAAGATGCAACAATGTGGCCTCAGCACAGTACTATGAGTGGTCCCATGCCAGGGCTCAATTTTCTGGGATGCCCTTCACCATGGAAGATACACCTGGACCATCCTCAGCACCACCTCCTGTCACTGTCAGTTTAGAGGAGTTTGAGAAACTGAAAGAGAGAAATGAGAAGCTGACTCAGGCTCTACAGAAGACCCTCTGGGAGAGGAGTGATGGTCGCCTAGACATTGAAAGGTTAGAGAAGCTGAAGGTGGAACATCTAGCTAGGATTGAAAAGTCAGAGGACTATATCAAGAAGTCAAGGGCTGGAGAGCAGATCTTGAAGAATGCCTGCAAGGAGGCTCAGTTCCAGAAGGCCATGACTGATTTGTATCTGAAAGAGAGCCAAGCTAGGTGGGTCAGGATCACCGAAGCTCGTACCCAGGAGGATAAGAGAACTCAGGACAAGATTGAGTAGTTGGAGGCTAGTGCAAAGGAGCAACAGGAAGCTCTGCTAGCAGCCCAGAGAGAGATCTCAGAGTTGAAGATTAGAGTTGGTGTGAAGAGGTCAAAGGACCAGAGTCAACACAAGAAGCTAACTGCAGCTGTTGCTACCAGGAATCTTCTCATCAGGAGCCTCACGGAGCGTCTGGCTGATCCTGTGACTGAAGCACTTCTAAAGGAAGTTCAGGAGGATGAGTTTGGTCTTGGTGTCTGATTTTTTCTTGTTGTTGCTATCAGTTTATTGTACTTTTCTTTTCTTTATGTTATATTTTTGACCTCTCAGAGGGCGTGTATTGTAAAAAACAAACTATGTATCATTCACTTTTGTAATATATTCATTAGTTTGTTTTATCTGAGTTTCTTTCAAGCAACATCACAAGCATCTTCCTCAAGGGTCTGGAAAGGTCAAAACCAAGCGCCAAGCCGGATACCTTGGAAACAAATAGGCATACTGCATTGCATACTAACTTTTGTTTTGTTTTGTAGGTTTTTGTTTTGTTGTTACTAACTCTGTTGTGACTTCAGGAACTATTGCTCGACGTCGGGTGTTCCCACTCAACCGTCCACACAGATATCCAACCCGCAACAACCTTCCGGGTATACAGATGGACCAGGTACAACAGGACCTTACAGAGGTCAGGAACCAAATGGTCAATGAGAGACTGGAAATGAGGAATCAGATGACCCAGTTTATGGAGGTGATGAATGGATTGGCACAGAGCCAAGAAAGATTAAGAGCTTTGGTAGAAAGGCAAACTCAGGAAGACCCCCATCTAGGGACTGGTGGGACAAGCAACAATGAGAGGGTTCAACCTCATATCAACCCACCTGTATTTGGACCCCACCTTCATCCAGAGATCAACATCCCTGCTAATGTACAAGGGAATGCTACTACCGGTAGAGTGCTGCAAGAAGACCCCCAGGAAGATCAGTTCACAGTGATGGGTGCTAGGGATGAAGCCTATGACAGAAGGCTAGATGAAATCGCTAAAAAATTAAGGTCCTTGGAGTCTCAAAACTCTTTGGGTTTTGATGTTATGGACATGGGCTTAGTGGACGGGGTCAGGATTCCCCATAAGTTTAAACCGCCGTGCTTTGAGAAGTACAACGGAACCTCCTGTCCACGGACCCACTTGCAATCTTTTCTGGGGAGGCTGAAGGCATATACCATGGATGAAAAGCTATGGATGTTTTATTTTGAGGATAGCTTAACGAGAGCTTCAAGGGAATGGTACTCTCACTTGACTAGAGCAACCATCAGGTGTTGGAAGGACCTGGCTGAGGCCTTCATTAGACAATACCAGTATAATTTGGATATGGCTCCCAACAGGACCCTCCTGATGGGAATGTCACAATCATCCAGAGAAAGCTTCCGGGAGTACGCCCAGAGGTGGAGACAGCTTGCTGCTGCTGTCTAGCCACCCATGTCAGAGAGGGAGATGGCTGATATGTTTATGAACACCCTCTAAGGGACATACATTGATAGGCTAGCTGCCTTTTCTTCTACCAGCTTTGCAGATGTCGTTATAGCTGGAGAAAGAATTGAGAGCCTATTAAAGATGGGCAAAATTTCTGACAACGGTGCCAGCTCATCCAGCAACACAAGAAAGCCTTTTGTGGGCCCAAGAAGAACTGGTGAGACCAATGCTATCCATACCAGCAGGGGCAGACCCCAATATGTTCATAGGTCCGTGGCAGCAGTCACCATTCCCGCTCCAATTCATCTACAACCAGCTTATCAACCACAACAACAAAATTATCAACAACAAACTCAGTATCCTCCTCAGAGAAACTACAACAACACCAGCAACAACAATCAGCAAAGACCATTTCAACAGAGACCATCTCAGGCCAATAGGGTGATCGATCCGATCCCTATGCCTTATGCCACATTATTGCCACAACTCCTGAAACTCAACCTGGTTGAGCTAAGGACATTGGCACCTCCAGATCCTGCCAGTCTACCCAGAAATTATGACGCTAGCGCCAGATGTGCTTTTCACTCAAATGCACCTGGCCACAGTACAGAGAAGTGCAGAGCTTTGCACATGAAAGTGCAGGACTTGGTGGATTCTAAAGCTCTAAACTTTGCACCACCACCAAATGTTAACAAGAACCCTATGCCAAATCACGGAGGACCCAGAATCAATGCTATTGAAGAAGACAAGCCGTCTTACTTGATAACCAGTGTGGGTCAGATTCGGACACCCTTGGTAGAGATTAAAGCTCAACTCCTTGAATGTCAAATTTTCCCGGGATGTGAGCTAGGGTGTGCTTATTGCAACATTTCAGTGAATGGGTGTGATAACTTGAGAGATGGCATAGATGGTCTCATCCAGAGTGGCTTACTTCAAATCACAACATCAATACCTACCAATCCAGCAATCTCCTTAACAACAGTTCCCGAGTCTTCTACAACTGCAACAACCATTGTTCCAAACAACTCTTCAGTGTCATCAACAAATGCTTCATCTGTTACTTCAACGGACCAAATATCAACAAACATCCCTTCTACAACTCCAGCACCCCTTCATTCAGAATCTCCTACAACAGCAACACCCATCCATTCAACAGTGTCTCCTACAACATCAACAGCAAACAATGAAAGCGTCTCAACAGTTACAATTTATTATGATCCTGCCAATGATTCTGCCTACCACTCACAAAATGCCACTCCTATCAGAGCACCAGTCACAATATACTATGATCCACATACTATCATGGTCCCTTCTGCAGTTGCCATCAGTCCATTCACTATCACAGTGCCTGGGCCAGTACCTTATGAAAGCAGTAATGCCATCCCTTGGCATTACGGCTCCGATCTATACTGCGAAGGACAGAAAATCACTCTCGAATCATCAACTTCTTTACCACAAATAGACAATGTGGGGGGAGGCGGAGGCTTCACTCGAAGCGGACGTCTCTTTGCCCCGCAAATTCCAAGACCCAGTGCCGAAGTAGAAGCTGCTGCCAAGGCAAAAGGGAAGAGCATGGTGCAAGAAGATCAAGTTGCTAAAGAAGTTTTGAAAACACCTTTTGATCAAGAGGTTGATGAATTCATGAGAATCATCAAGAAAAGTGATTACAAGATAGTGGACCAGCTTCACCAGACGCCTTCCAAGATCTCTATTCTATCATTGCTAATGTGCTCCGAGGCTCATCGGAACACACTATTAAAAGTCTTGCACGCAGCTTATGTGCCAGAAGAGATTACCGTCAATCAGCTGGAGGCTGTAGTTGGAAATGTTAACGCTAGTCATGGACTAGGATTTACCAACACTGATTTGACTACAGAAGGCCGCAATCACAACAAGGCTTTGCACATTACCATGGAGTGTAAGGGTGCAGTTCTTTCTCATGTGCTGGTAGACACGGGATCATCCCTGAATGTCTTACCTAAAAAAGCTCTTGTGAAGCTGGAGTATGAAGGATTGGCATTACGCCCCAGTAACTTGGTAGTGAGAGCCTTTGACGGTTCTAAGAGATCAGTTCTGGGAGAAATTGAGTTGCCTATAACGATTGGCCCACAAACTTTCAAAACGACCTTCTACGTGATGGACATTCAGCCTGCCTACAGCTGTTTGTTGGGTAGACCATGGATTCATGCCGCTGGCGCAGTTACGTCTACCCTTCACCAGAAGTTAAAATTCGAGTGGGAGGGCCAAGTCGTTACTATTTGTGGAGAGGAAGATATTTTTGTTAGCCATCTGGCTACATACAAATACATTGAGATGGATGGGGAGACCCACGAAACTATGAGTCAAGGGTTTGAGGCCTTGAACATAAATGAAACATCTGCTGTACCTGGAACCTCAATGACATCTTATCAACAAGCCCGGAAGGTTGTTGAAGAAGGGACTGCCCAAGGCTGGGGCAAGCTGTTACCTGTGGAGAAGAAAGAGGATAGATTTGGGTTGGGTTACAAACCAACTCAACAAGATCAAGCAGAGGCTGCTAAGAAGCCCAACTTTGTTAGTGGGGGGATGCTCACCCCTGATGCTGTCAACAACTTGGAAGATGAGTCGGAAGATGAGCGCAACCTGGAGAGCTGGATACGTCCAAGGATCCCGGGGAGCCGTATCTCAAACTGGTCTTCCCAGGAAATTATAAGAGTTACTCCTGCAGAGTAATTATTATTTCCTGTATATTTTAAGCATGCATCAAGTCTTGCATCTTGCCCAAGATGACAAGACTCATTTTGTAATCGGGCCATCTGTAATTTTTGTGCAACAAGATTAATCAATGAAATATCAGACATCTTTTGCAAATGAGTCTTTTTCTTTTCCGCTCACTGTTTTTCCATTTTTCTTTTTGTACAAAAAATAAATGGCAATGTTTTCAAAATGAAAACTTTATTTCACTTTTCTAAACAAGATTAAAATCAATCACTAAAATGAACAAACTGAACCCTTGCAGAGAGTGCCTTCCAGACCGCACCGACAACAGCACGGCTATGACTTCGTATGACTTTGACAATCCGATCAATCAAGCTGATGAAGGGGTTGAAGAAGATTACGAGCTTCCTGGAGAACTAGCCAGGTTGTTAAGGCAAGAGGAGAGGGTCATCACTCCTCATCAGGAGGAGGTCGAAACGATTAATCTTGGTACAGATGAAGACGTGAAAGAAGTTAAAATCGGGGCCTGCTTACAAGACTCAGTGAAGAGACAACTGATTGACCTGCTTCAGGAATATGTGGATGTGTTTGCTTGGTCTTACCAAGATATGCCAGGGTTGGACACCGACATTGTTATGCACAAGCTGCCTTTAAGAGAAGATTGCCCACCAGTTAAACAGAAACTGCGCCGTACTCGCCCAGACATGGCAATGAAAATCAAAGAAGAGGTACAAAAGTAGTGGGACGCCGGGTTCCTTGCTGTGACTAGCTATCCGCCGTGGGTTGCTAATATAGTACCTGTGCCTAAGAAAGACGGCAAGGTAAGAATGTGTGTTGACTACCGGGATCTGAACAGAGCTAGCCCGAAAGACGACTTCCCTTTACCTCACATTGATGTATTGGTGGATAATACGGCTCAGTTCTCGGTATTCTCCTTCATGGACGGATTTTCAGGATACAACCAGATCAAGATGTCACCTGAAGACATGGAGAAGACAACCTTCATCACACCCTGGGGCACGTTCTGTTACAAGGTGATGCCATTCGGACTGAAGAATGCGGGTGCCACTTATCAACGGGCTATGGTGACATTATTCCACGATATGATCCATAAAGAAATTGAATGCTATGTGGATGACATGATTGCCAAGTCTCTCACTGAAGAAGACCACCTGGTAAATCTACTGAAGCTATTCAAGCGTCTGAGGAAGTACCAATTGAAGCTAAACCCCAACAAATGCACATTCGGGGTACGATCTGGTAAGCTGCTGGGATTTATCGTAAGTGAGAAAGGGATTGAAGTTGACCCTGATAAAGTCAAAGCCATTCAAGAAATGCCTGCACCAAAATCTGAAAAGGAAGTTTGGGGGTTTCTAGGTAGATTGAACTATATCTCACGGTTCATATCTAACCTTACAGCAACCTGCAAGCCTTTATTCAAGCTATTGAGAAAAGAACAGACGGTCAGGTGGAACAAAGACTGCCAGAAAGCATTTGACAAGATCAAGGAGTACTTGCAAGAGCCTCCAATCCTTATGCCTCCAGTTGAAGGAAGACCTCTAATCATGTACTTGACAGTATTAGAAGAGTCAATGGGGTGTGTGTTGGGCCAGCATGACGAGTCTGGTCGAAAAGAGTATGCAATATACTACCTAAGCAAAAAGTTTACCGACTGTGAACAACGTTATTCACTGCTCGAGAAAACTTGCTGTGCTTTAGCGTGGGCTGCTCGCTGACTAAGACAGTATATGTTGACCCACACTACTTTGTTGATCTCAAAGATGGACCCGGTTAAGTACATATTTGAGAAGCCAGCACTTACCGGACGGGTTGCAAGATGGCAAATGATTCTCACAGAATATGACATCCAATACACCTCTCAAAAAGCCATCAAGGGCAGTGTATTATCTGATTATCTTGCTGAGCAACCTATTGATGATTACCAGCCTATGAGATTTGACTTCCCTGATGAAGACATCATGTTCATAAAAGCAAAAGATCATGAAGAACATGTTCACACTGAAGGGCCTGACCCGAAAGAAGAATGGACTATGATGTTTGATGGGGCTGTTAACATGAATGGTCGTGGTGTTGGTGCAGTACTCATTACACCTAAAGGAGTCCACATGCCTTTCTCGGCAAAACTCACCTTTAACTGCACTAACAACGAAGCTGAATACGAAGCTTGCATTATGGGTCTTGAGGAAGCCATTGACCTCAGGATCAAGACATTGACCGTGTTCGGAGATTCAGCTCTGGTAATCAATCAAACCAACGGCAAATGGTACACCCACCAGGATCATCTGATACCTTACAGGGACTATACAAGGAGGTTATTGACTTTCTTTACAACAGTCAAGCTTGAGTATATTCCTCGGGACGAAAATCAGTTTGCGGATGCTCTGGCTACCATTTCATCCATGATCAAAGTGCAAGCTGCCAACTTTGTACCTCAAATTTCAGTATCCAGACTTGACAGGCCAGTATATGTGTTCGCAGCAGATGTTGTCAAAGATGATAAACCTTGGTTCCGCGACATTAAGTGCTTCTTGGAGGATCAAACATACCCACCTGGGGCATCTTCCAATGATAAGAAGACCTTGAGAAGGCTTGCTGGAAGTTTCTTTCTAAACACTGATGGTTCCCTATACAAGAGAAACTTTGACATGGTGCTCCTCAGATGCGTTGATAGAACAGAAGCAGATTTGTTAATGCATGAAGTGCATGAAGGATCCTTTGGTACCCATGCTGGAGGACATGCCATGGCTAAAAAGTTGCTAAGATCAGGTTATTACTGGATCACAATGGATGCCGACTGTTGTGCCTATGCCAGAAAATGCCATAAATGTCAGATTTATGCGGATAAGGTGCATGTGCCTCCCAATCCTTTGAATGTGATGTCTTCACCCTGGCCCTTTGCTATGTGGGGCATTGATATGATTGGAAAGATTGAACCTACTACTTCGAACGACCATAGATTCATCCTGGTTGCCATTGACTATTTCACCAAGTGGGTTGAAGCCGCTTCATATGCAAACGTTACAAGACAAGTGGTAGCCAGATTTCTGAAGAGAGACATCATCTGTCGATACGGAGTTCCCGAGCGAATCATTACTGATAATGGTTCCAACTTAAACAACAAAATGATGGCAGAGCTATGCCGGGACTTCAAGATCCAACACCACAATTCTTCTCCTTACAGGCCAAAAATGAATGGCGCTGTTGAGGCAGCTAATAAGAACATCAAGAAGATTGTGCAGAAGATGGTAGTCACATACAAAGACTGGCATGAAATGCTACCGTTTGCCTTGCATGGGTACCGCACGTCAATCAGAACATCCACTGGGGCAACACCGTATCAACTTGTGTATGGTATGGAAGCAGTCCTACCTGTTGAAGTTGAATTACCCTCCCTACGGGTACTGATGGATGTTAAGCTGAACGAAGCAGAATGGGTCCGGTCCCGATACGAACAGCTAAGTCTGATTGAAGAGAAAAGATTGGCTGCAATCTGTCATGGGCAGTTGTATCAGAAAAGAATGAAGAAAGCCTTTGATCAGAAAGTCAGGCACCGAGAGTACCAAGTAGGAGATCTTGTGTTGAAAAGAATCCTCCCTCCTCATACAGACCACAGGGGCAAGTGGACTCCAAACTATGAAGGACCATTTGTGGTAAAGAAAGTTTTCTCTGGTGGAGCGCTGATGCTCAGCACCATGGATGGTGAAGACTTCCCGTCCCCTGTGAATTCAGATGCAGTTAAAAAATACTTCGCATAAAGGGAACCGCTGGACATAAAAACAGAATGTAAGTCCAGGCAAAAATAGGGCATCCCGGCGAGTCAAAAACAGAATAGAAGACTCGGGCAAAAATAAGGGAAAATAAACAAAAAAATGTACACCCGCTGAGTTGAAAAGCCGCATTGGACAACTCAGGCAAAAATGGGTATCCCGATGGATTGAAAACCCGAAAGGGCGATCCATGCAAAATAAGGGAATAAGCGAACAACTGCATGCTGAATTCATCTGTATCACTTACAACTTGGTGATCTTCTAAAGGATCAAGCTTCTATCAGAACCAGCCTTCTTCAGAAAGCAAGACGAGAAGAAAGTCAAAGGTCATACGAGTCATAGCAAAAGGGAAGCTCCTCGAAGCGTCGTCAACATTGCCAGCATTTTGTTTCTCAATTTGTAACAATCTCCTCATTTCAGGGGATATGTTTCTTTGACTGTATCTTGCCAATTCAGGGCACATGAATTAATAAAAGCAGATTTTCAGTCATGTTTCGTCTTGTACATTTTTATTTGCAAAGAATGTATGATGTCTTAAGAAAAACTGATTGCATAAATACGGATGTTTTTCTTCTAAACTACGTGCTTGCAGGAAATATACTTATTCCCGGGAGTGTCTAACTCCTACGAAGGAATCCAATAAGGGATACCTCGGGATTACTTGTACGTTCCTCTGTCTTTTCAGGATTGCAGGTACTCAAAACGCAACATGGGGCATGTAAGCTTCATCCCAGCAAGCTGGCAAATCAACACTCACTCAGTCTTAGCACTCAAAGTGTTTTCTCCCCAGCTGAGTTGCCACTTGTTGCTTTTCCCAGCCGAATTGCCAATCATTCTTCCCCAGCCAAGTACAAAAGCCAGGGAACCACCTCCCCACAGAATTTCAGCTTCTATCAGGAGAGCAACGCATGAAGGAATCACAACAGAGTGACGAAAACTTCTACAAACCCCAGCTGGGTCTCTCATTTACTGGAATAGGTCTATCATTGACCCATTTCCCCAAGCAGATGCATCTCATCAGATCTACCAATGATCTCATCCCCAGCTGGGATGTCCACTTCAAACAGATCGACTAGAGATCTTCACGGCATCGGGATCCGAATACCGGATTGGTATCTTCGCATAAACATGGCATTCACATCATATTCACCCCACGAAGCGTAGCATTCCGTCTAATACGGAGCATTACGGCAAAAATCCAACATATTGCATAATCATAAGCCATGTTCTGAATCAAACACCTGTGAATATTGACAATCCATCAGCAATATACAGAATACCCCCCAGATTCCCCAGCAAAAGCAGTTGCCTCACATTCACAAACATCAGTATATACTCCTTGTGGCGCCCGTCCGTGTCATATCCCCAGCATAAAGCCAAAAGACATCCCCCTTTGCACTCACAGATATATATATACATAACTTCCTTGACATCCGTCCCTGTCATTTTCCCCAGTACAGTAACATAAACACTTTGTATATCAGATATTTGTTTATACTATACTCTTCTCCTTTTGACACTCGTCCGTGTCACCCTCACCAGCAAATTGAACACTCATCTATACATCACTCATACTTACTACTCATGTTACTTATACAGATACTCGTCCGTATCTTGTATACACCATTTATATCCCCACGGATTCGGCACTCGTCCGTGTTCTTTGTTAACCAGATGGTACTCGTCCGTATCATCATCTCAGAACATGCGTCAAGCGTTTGTTTCTACCTGATACTCGTCCGTATCATAGTCTTAAGGATGCTCGTCCGCATCTTTAATCCATACACTGTGTCAAACACTTTTGTCTTCTTGAATATAGACACTCGTCCGTGTCTACTATTCCCTAGAAGAGTCCCCTCAGATTCAACACTCGTCCTTGTTCCTTGTTAACTAGTTGATACTCGTCCGTATCATCTTCTCTGAACACGTGTCAGTATTTGTTTCTACCCGATACTCGTCCGTATCGTAGTCCTAAGGATGCTCGTCCGCATCTTTAATCTATACACAAGCATCTAAACACTTATACCTTTTGTTTCTTGGATGTAAACACTCGTCCATGTTTACCATTCCCCGGTAAATCGCCAGCAAAGCAAAATTTCTTTTTATCTGACATTCGTCCTGTGTCATGATAAACCTTGAGAGCAGCCGTCCCCTGCTAGGTGGTCGTCCTCCACCTCTTGATGATCGTCCTTCATCATGCTCGTCCGATGGCCATCCCCATCGTTGACCTTTTATCCGACATTCGTCCTATGTCGCGATACTTTCGGCAGCCGTACCCTGCCAGGTGATCGTCCTTCACCTTAGATGACCGTCCCTCATCTTATCCCCAACAGAGCAGCCGTCCCCTGCTAGGTGATCGTCCTTCACCTTTGATGACCGTACCTCATCATCTGTTTATTTCATTTATTCTTTAACCCGATGGCCGTCCCCGTCGTGGTCCCTTTTCCTTCTCCTGATGATCGTCCTTCATCAGTTTAAGCCCGATGGCCGTCCCCATCGTTGGTTACTTTACTTTATGAACTTGATGGCCGTCCCCGTCATGTTTCATTAATCCCCAGAGAATCTTACAACTTTACTTGATGGCCGTCCCCATCATAATCCATTTTATCCCCAGCATGTCGGCCGTCCCCGTCATCGCTCTTTACCCAGCAGTCGTCCTCTGCTCGACGGTCGTCCTCCGTCGCCCACACTTTACAATATACTTAATTTTCTTTTACAATCTATATCCCTTTTCTTCTTCATTCTGTGAGTGCAAATTTTGGACTGTCTTTGGTATTCAACCACAAGTTATCTTGTTTGCCTGTTAAGCCGTTGCTTACATCCTGCACAGCTAACTCATGTTTGAATAGGGGCAGCTGTAAACACCCCAAATTTGCCCTCACCCATTCACACCATGGCTTGTGATCTCCTAATATGCATAAACTCAATCATAGCATCTCATATCACATTTTTGACTCACTGCATTGGTTCAAAGTCATCTGCATCTAGGGTTTGTGATCTGAGCAATCCAAAAGCTTCTTGAGCCACTCCAAAGGCCATAAATCACTTCAAAGAGGTATATGTGTGTTCAAGTATCATATTGAATCCTCTCAAAGTCAAGAATGTCAAAAAATCACAAGAACTGAGAATGGCATGGAAGCAGAGCCAGGTTTGACTGCACAGATGACCTAGAATTCGGGTTTTGGTTTCAAAGGCCATAACTCCAAATTTTTTGGTCATTCTTGTTTCTATTGGTCTCTATATGGTATAGGGAGTATGCATATCAATTTTCATGAAGAAATTCCATGGGGAAGTCATCTAATCAAGAGTTGACTTTTCAAGCAAGTCAGTGCAAAATCAGGGCATCTGAGGCCCCCAATGACCCAACCAAAGGGTGTTCTTCATCATTTTGATTGTATATGATCTTTATTTGATCATAGAAGAAGTTGGAAGTTCACAAAATTGAAGAATTTCAAGTCTTTTGCAAAGTTGACTTTTTGGGAAGTTTGACTTTTAATGAAATTGCCATTTTAGGCAACTTTTTCAACCTTTACTTTTTGATTCAAAAATGCTTCAAATGAAAAAACTTTGGTCATGAAATTTGTATAATGGATCATTCCCTTTTCAAAAAGTACAAGAACATGACCTAATTCATTTTGGATCAAAAGTTATGGCTTGTCAAAGTTGGCAAAAATCACAAAATTTGAAGTTTTCCACCAAAGAGGCAAAGTTGCAAATTCACTTCTCAAGGCAAATTAAGTCATCAAATGGACTTCTAAACTTCACAACATGATCATACAACATTTAAAAATCAGAATGGGCCAAGGGATCATTCATTTTTGTGGCCTATGGATCAAGATTTTTCATAAGAAGCAAAAGTGAACCAACTTGCAAAACTCATCATAGTTTATCATCCACTTGCTTGCTAGCTTGCTGAACCATCCTAGGCATCTCCCCACATCATGCTGCGCAGGACACACCTTTTGTCCTTGGCTAGAAAGTAGCCCATACCTCTCTTACACAACTTTGACATTTTGGCAACTTGAGCCATACCAATCAATAAAGCACACATCACTTCTTCTGACCAATCCCAATTGTTTATACAAGCAAAAAGCAAGCCAAAGCAACAAGAACACAAGCCTGAAACACTCCATAACTCAGCATTCTCATTTTCACCTCCATTTGCAAGAGCCTTCGAAACACCCAACACAAGCCTCAAACACCCAAACCAACTTCACAAACAATCTCACCATGCTTCACTGAACACAAACCAACCCTCAAAACAGCCTGAAAGCCATTGAATCAAAAACACGATCACCACCCCCCATTGAGCAGAACCTCTGCCATCTTCCAAACCAGCCACCATAAACTTCTTCTAAGCATCAGGACTTCATCAGGGGCCTAAGAGGAGTGGTTTGCGCAAAGAGAGAGGGTCAGAAAGTTGCAAACTGAGAAAGCTCAAAGCTCAGGTATACCAAGAACTTTTTTTTCCAGAAATGAGTTTTTAAGCTTCTAATTTGTTCCTCATGCTTTGCTGATCACTCTGATGTTCTTAGTTTTGAAAATGGTTGAGAAATAAGCATTTAATCTTGTTCTGAAACTTTTCTGACCTAAAAATGTTTGGCTTCGATTCGCATGATTAGTGAATGAGAAATGAGTTTTGATTAGGGGTTTTGATTCAGTGATGTGTGGGGATGATTTCTGGGCTTTTGGTTTTCATTTTTGTGAAGTTTTGAGGATTTTAGAGATTTTCAGGTGGGAGTCCCACCGGAGAAGACGACCGGAGGTCTTCTCCGGCCACCTGAAAATAATTAGGGCTAATCCCTGTGATTAACCCTTGGATGTGTTGACTCGCGCGCATTTGGACGCCCAGGATCTCTCTATTTTGCCCTAATCTTAAGTTGACTTTATTAATTCAGATTATTTAATTTTTAATTGGGATTAATGAAGTTTGAATTTCAGCCTTTAGATTGCGCGCGCAGTCAACAAACCATTCCCCAGATTCAATCCTGGCCTCTCATTCAGCATACTTCTCATTAATTCAATTTTATTTTCTTTTTTATTCATTTAATTTGTCCATTTAATTTAAAATAGAAAAACAATTTTAAAAATTCTGAAATTTTTTGTACAAACTTTTATTTAATTTCAGAAACCAAAAACATTTTTATTTTTATTTTTTGCATTAAAAAATATTTTTAAATCATTTAAAAGTTTATTTTTAATTAATTAATGAGAATTAATTAATTAAAAATACTTTTAGGTATTTAAAAATCACCAAAAAATTCATGAAACATTTAAAACCATTTAGAAACATTGTCCAACCCTCAAACAAAATTTCTTTTTTGATCTAGATGCATTTTGACAATTTTCCATGGAATTAATTTCATTTTCAAGCATTATTTTGATCCAATGTTCAAAAAATCATTTCTGCCTAGTCTTTGAGAGTTGGACTTTGATTCTTTTTGCATTGTGTTTTGCATATCATGTAGTTTGTAAGATTAAATTGGCATGAATTAATCTTGCATTTTTTTCATTTGTTTGACATTTTTCTTGTTAAGGTACCCTAAAACCCTAGAAATCTTAGGAAATTCATAACTTACATTAGGTTAAGAGTTAGAACCCCTCCTTTGGGCAGTGAGTTAGTATAGGTTTAGGGTTACTTTGAGTGCATTTTCAATTTTTTTATCTTGATGTTTGCGTCTGGTTTTGTTTTTTTGTTTGATGCATTGATCATAAACCCTAATTTGGGCTTCTTTTTGCATTCATCTTCCATTTGCATTCATACCTTGACTTGCCATAGCATTTTGTGCATCCATTTGATCCATTAAACATCTTAAGACATATTAGAAGCATGTTTGATCATTGCTTCTTGCATTTGCCATGTTGTATGTCATTTGCATTTCATAACTTTTCATGTATGTTCATGGTTCTAAGCATGCTTCTCTTGCATCCACATGTTTGTATGATCATTCTCATGCCTTGATTCATGTTTGCATCATCTCATAACATCACTATCATATCATATATGCTTCTGGTTTTGGTTTGCATCATGTCATTTCACTTCATTTTGCATTGCATTGCATTTCTTTCACTAACTTTTCAGGTGGTAAGTAACTTTGTGAAGTGAATTTGCCTTCACTTCTCACATTTCCTTTTCATCCCTTTTATGCATCCTTGTTGCATTTTGTTATGTGTTTGAGATTGAGCTTGCTCTTTCTTCTTCATCTTACTTTCTTTCCTCAAGTGACTTGTCTTCTTAAATGAAGCAAGTTGCTTTGCTTCTCTCTGCTCCTTTCATCTTCTTCGTGGTGGTTCCATTGAAGATTTCTTTCTTAAACCTCACAAACTTTAGGAAAAACCAAGCATGACAATGATTAGGGTTTTGATTAGTTCCCCAGTTAGTCTTTTACCTTTGTGTCTCATCGAGTCTTCTCTTCTCACCTCATAATCAGGGACTAAACCTTAAAGGTTTTAAGGCTTTGTGATTAAGCTTATGCCTGCATCCTTCTATTAGGATGGAGTGTATAACTTTAATCCTAAGTGTTAAACCCTTAATGTGTTTAACTCTTTTAATTAATCCACTCAATAATCATCAAGACATCAAGCTTGTAACTTAGGCCTTGCATTAGGGTTCTAATTCTTCCTTAATTAGTTAAGAAGGACTAACCCTAGTGTTAATGGACAAGTCCCCCTCAAGTTGTCTTACAAATCATAAAAATCACTTCTTCATCATACCATTAATTAAAATCCACTTAATAAAGGCTTTGTTTTGTCATGAGTTTAATCCCTAATCATGGATTAAGTTGAGGAGCTTTCCTCAGCTTAAACACTATCATCTATTATCCTTCTATTAGGATGGTGTAATGAGTCTGTTTAATCTTTGATTATGGCTTAATCTCATTACTTAACACTAAACAAAAACACCAAAAACATCTAAATAATCACAAGTAGGTTAATAATCTTAATCCTACACCATGGTGATTAAGTGTGAGAAGCTGACTTCACACTTAAGGTATTCTCATTACCCCTAATCAGAGGGAAGATGTGATGAGTTTACTAAATCCATTGGTTTAGGCTTAAGCTCATTAATCTATGACAAACTTTCAAAAAGCAATAAAAGACTGAAAACACAAAAACAAACAATAATCGTCTCCTCCGGGATTCTTTTCTCATCTCATTCACTCATAAACGAGAATTTGCTTCTTCCGTCTGATGCAAGACAGTTTGTACCTGAGCCAGACAGGTCTTACACTTGAGCATAGGCAAGTAAGCAGTTCACAAGTCAATTCACCTTTCAGTCTCTTTGGATCGAACTACGGTGTTCTGACTTCCTCATTGCACGAGAGGATACGTAGGCATAACTTAACAGTTATCGAACAAAAGTCTCTGTATATTCCCCCTCTTTCCAGCATCATTCTTTTAGCCTCATGATCTTGAGCAATTCATTCTCATTCCTACACTGACACATCATTTATACACTTCACACTTTTCTTACACTGACACCTGTACATCTTTTTCCAGCTCTTTTATACACAAATTGCACTGACACCACCCCTTTAAAACACAAATCTTTTAAGCGTGGATCCCGTCGAGTACGGCGGACAATCTGGGTGCTAATACCTTCCCAGGTTGTAACCAACCCCCTTTCTCAGTCTCTCTGGTTCGCAACCGTCTTATCCGTATCTTTCTAGGTCTATGCAGCATTGCCTTTCCTCCGGGATAAAAATGCCTAGCTGGCGACTCTTTCATTCCCTGTGAGTTCACTCCTGTGTGTTCTCACACCCTCCTCTCGCCGACCGTTCGCGTCTGTACCCTATTTGACCCGACTTCATTTAGTGGGAGCGATAACAGATAGCGGCTAATCTCTTTTCTTCGATCAGATTCAGTTGATTGTACCGAGATCAGACCCATTCTGCTTCATTTAGCTTAACATCCATCAGTACCCGTAAGGAGGGTAGTTCAACTTCAACAGGTAGGACTGCCTCCATACCATACACCAGCTGATAAGGTGTTGCCGCAGTAGTTGTTCTGATTGAGGTTCGGTACCCATGTAAAGCTAATGGTAGCATTTCATGTCAGTCTTTGAAAGTAACCACCATCTTTTGCACAATCTTCTTAATGTTTTTGTTAGCTGCCTCAACAGTGCCATTCATCTTTGGCCTATTAGGAGAAGAGTTGTGATGTTTAATTTTGAAGTCCCGACACAATTCTGCCATCATTTTGTTGTTCAAATTGGAACCATTATCAGTAATGATTCGCTCGAGTACTCCATATCGACAAATGATGTCTCTTTTCAGGAATCTGGCTACCACTTGTCTGGTAAAGTTTACATATGAAGCTGCTTCGACCCATTTGGTGAAGTAATCAATGGCTACCAGGATGAATCTGTGACCATTTGAAGCAGTCGGTTCGATCTTTCCAATCATATCAATTCCCCACATGGCAAAGGACCAAGGTGAAGACATCACGTTCAAAGAATTTGGAGGCACATGCAATTTATCTGCATAAATCTGACATTTATGGCACTTTCTGGCATAGGCACAACAGTCTGCATCCATTGTGATCCAGTAGTAACCTGATCGTAATAATTTCTTAGCCATTGCATGTCCTTCAACATGGGTACCGAAAGATCTTTCATGTACCTCGTGCATCTGCAAGTCTGCTTCTTTCTTATCCACACATCTGAGAAGAACCATGTCAAAGTTTCGTTTGTATAACGAACCATCAACATTCCGGAAGAAACTACCAGCCAGTCTTCTCAATGTCTTCTTATCATTGGACGATGCCCCAGGTGGGTATGTGTGATCCTCTAAGAAGCTTTTGATGTCATGGAAACATGGCTTGTCATCTTTAGCAACGTCCACAGAGAATACGTATGCTAGTCGGTCAAGTCTGGATACCGAAATCCGAGGCACATAATTGGCAGTTTGAACCTTGATCATGGAGGAAATGGTAGCCAAAACATTTGCGAACTAATTTTCATCTCGAGGGATATACTCAAGTTTGACTGTTGTGAAGAAAGTCAACAATCTCCTCGTATAGTCACGGTATGGAATCCGATGCTCTTGGTGAGTGTACCATTTGCCGTTGGTCTGATTGATTACCAAAGCTGAATCCCCGAATACAGTTAAAGTCTTGATCCTGAGGTCAATGGCTTCCTCAAGACCCATGATACACGCTTTGTATTCAGCTTCATTGTTAGTGCATGCAAATGTGAGTTTTGCCGAGAAAGGCATGTGAACTCCTTTAGGTGTAATAAGCACTGCACCAACTCCACATCCATTCATATTGACAGCCCCATCAAACATCATTGTCCATTCTTCTTCTGGGTTAGGCCCTTCAGTGTGAACAGGCTCTTCATGATCTTTTGCTTTCAGGAACATGATGTCTTCATCAGGGAAGTCAAATCTCATCGGTTGGTAATCATCAATGGGTTGCTCAGCCAGATAGTCAGACAGTACACTGCCATTGATGGCCTTTTGAGATGTGTACTGAATGTCATATTCTATCAGAATCATTTGCCATCTTGCAACCCTTCCGGTAAGTGTTGGCTTCTCAAATATGTACTTGACTGGATCCATTTTTGAAATCAACAAGGTAGTGTGAGTCAACATATACTTTCTTAGTCGGCGAGCAGCCCACGCTAAAGCACATCAAGTTTTCTCGAGCAGTGAATAACGTTGTTCACAGTCAGTAAACTTTTTGCTTAGGTAGTATATTGCATACTCTTTTCGACCAGACTCGTCATGCTAGCCCAACACACACCCCATTGATCCTTCTAATATTGTCAGGTACATTATTAGAGGTCTTCCTTCAACTGGAGGCATAAGAATCGAAGGTTCTTGTAAGTATTCCTTGATTTTTTCAAAAGCCTTCTGACAATCTTCGTTCCACCTGACCATTTGTTCCTTTATTAACAGTTTGAACAGGGGTTCACAGGTTGCAGTAAGATGAGATATGAACCTTGAAATGTAGTTCAATCTTCCTAAGAACCCCCGAACTTCCTTCTTGGTTCTAGGTGCAGGCATTTCCTGAATGGCTTTGACTTTGTCAGGTTCAAATTCAATTCCTTTTTCACTTACAATGAACCGCAACAGTTTACCGGACCGTACCCCAAATGTGCACTTGTTAGGGTTTAGTTTCAACTGATACTTCCTCAGACGCCTGAACAACTTCAGCAGATTTACCAGATGGTCTTCTTCTGCGAGGGACTTGGCAATCATGTCATCCACGTAGCATTCTATTTCTTTGTGGATCATGTCATGGAACAATGTTACCATAGCCCGTTGATAAGTAGCACCGACATTCTTCAATCCAAATGGCATTACCTTGTAGAAAAATGTGCACCAGGGTGTGATGAAGGTAGTTTTCTCCATATCTTCAGGTGACATTCTGATCTGATTATAACCGGAAAATCCATCCATGAAGGAGAATACCGAGAACTGAGTTGTATTGTCGACCAATACATCAATGTGAGGTAAAGGGAAGTCATCTTTCGGGCTAGCTCTATTCAGATCCCGGTAATCCACACACATCCTTACTTTGCCATCCTTCTTAGGCACTGGTACAATATTAGCGACCCACGGCGGGTAACTAGTTACAGCAAGGAAACCGACGTCCCACTGTTTTTGTACCTCTTCCTTAATCTTTATGGCCATATCTGGACGAGTACGGCGTAGCTTCTGTTTTACTGGAGGACACTCTTCCTTCAAAGGCAGCTTGTGCATAACAATGTCGGTATCCAGACCTGGCATGTCTTGATAGGACCAAGCAAAGACGTCGACATACTCTCGAAGCATGTCAATAAGCCGTTCCTTCATTGAATCTTGCAAATCGGCCCCAATCTTCACTTCCTTCAAGTCTTCTTCGGTACCAAGATTAATGGTCTCAACCTCCTTCTGATGAGGAGTGATCACTTTCTCTTCTTACCTCACCAACTTGGTTAACTCTTCGGGTAACTCATAGTCTTCTTCAACCCCTTCATCGGCTTGATTAATCGGATTGTCGAAGTCATACAAGGTCATAGCAGTGTTGTTGTCGGTGCAATCTGGAGGGTAATCTCTGCAAGGGTTGAGATTGGTTCGTTTTAGTGATTCAGTTTTAATCTTGTTTTAGAAAGGTGAAAATGAAGTTATTTATTTTGAAAACATTGCCATCTTATTGTTTTGTACAAAAGTAAAAAATGAAAAGACAGTGAGCGAAAAAAGAGACTCGTTTGCAAAAGATGTCCGATATTCATTGATTAATCATTTGCACAAAATTACAATATGGCCCTATTACAAAATGAGTCCTAACACCTTGGGCAAGATGCAGGACTTGTTGCATGCTAAAAAAAGACAAGAAATAATAATTACTCTACAGGAGTAACCCTTATAATTTCCTGGGAAGACCAGTTAAGGACTTGATTCCCCAGGATCCTTGGACATATCCAGCTCTCCAGGTTATGGTCGCTTTTCGCCTCGTCTTCCAGATTGTTAACAACATCTGGGGTGAGCATCCCCCACTGATGAATTTGGGCTCCTTGGCAGCCTCTGATTGATCTTGTCGGAATGGTCTGTAACCCAAACCGAATCTATCTTCCTTCTTTTCCACTGGCAACAGCTTGCCCCAGCCTTGAGGATTACCATCTTCAACAACCTTCCGGGCTTGCTGATAAGAAACAATTGAAGTACCCATCTTGTCTTCCTGGGACGCAGCAAATACTTCAGTAGCCTCATTGACATTTAAGGCCTCAAACCCTTGGCTCATTGTCTCATGGATTTCACCATCCATCTCAATATATTTATATGTAGCCAGATGGCTAACAAATATGTCCTCCTCACCACAAATGGTGATATTCTGTCCTTCCCATTCATATTTCAGTTTCTGGTGAAGGGTCGACGTTACTGCGCCTGCAGCGTGAATCCAAGGTCGACCTAACAAACAACTGTAAGCGGGCTGTATGTCCATCACATAGAAAATGGTCTTAAAGACTTGTGGACTGATTATCACTGGTAGCTCCAACTCTCCAAGAAAAGATCTCTTGGAGCCATCAAAAGCCCTGACCACAAGATTACTTGGCCGGAGAGCTATCCCATCATACTCGAGTTTGACAAGGGTTTTCTTGGGTAAGACAATGAGTGAGGACCCAGTGTCTACAAGAACATGAGATAGTACAACTCCTTTGCACTCCAGGGTTATGTGCAAAGCTTTGTTGTGGAGACGTCCTTCTGCAGTCAAATCAGCATCAGTGAATCCTAGCCCATGGCTAGTGTTGACATTTGACACCACTGTTTCCAACTGATTTACTGTGATCTCTTTTGGCACGTAGGCAGCGTGCAGAACTTTGAGTACTGCATCCCGATGAGCTTCGGAACACAACAGCAGTGATAAGACTGAGATCTTTGAAGGAGTCTGGTGGAGCTGGTCCACAACTTTATAGTCACTTCTTTTAATTATCCTCATAAACTCATCCACATCCTGATCAAAGGATGATTTATGAGTCTCTTTTGCTGCAGATTCTTCAGGTATCACGCTCTTCCCTTTGGCTTTGGCAGCAACCTCTGCCTCATTGTTGGTTCTGGGAGCTTGTGATGCAAAGAGACATCCGCTTCGGGTGAAGCCTCCGCCTCCCCCGACATTGTCCACTTAGGGAGTGAGAACTGGGGAATCAAAAAGGACTTTTTCTCTATTGCAGTAAAGGTCAACACCATAATGCCATGTTATAGCACTGTCTTTATCATATGGAATTGGCCCCGGCACCGTGATAGTGACTGGGCTTACTGCAGCAGATGTTGGAACCATAATTGTCTGTGGGTCGTAAAACATAGTAACAGGACATCTGGTGGGTGTTGGTGGTGGTGAATTGAAGCTTGGTTGAAACTGTTGTTGAGATTGTTGAAAGTTGCTGGAATTCGAGACCGTTGTCGGGTCATAATAAATTGTAACTGTGGAAACGTCGTTGTTGGTGGCTGTTGAAGTTGTAGTATCCGGTGCAAATGAATTGTTGTGTGGTGAAGTGACAGATGAAATGATTGCTGAAGTTGTAGTTGAATCAGTTGGAACAATGGTTGTTGTGGTTGTAGAAGAACCAATAGGAAAGATGGTTGTTGCATTTGTAGAAGAATCACTAGGAAAAATGGTTGTTGCATTTGTAGAAGATTCACTTGTTGTTGACAAAAGAGTTGTTGGTGTTGTAGAAGCTGTGGTTGTAATTTACATAATGCCTTCTTTGATCAAGTCATTGATGCCTTTCCTCAAGCTAGCACACCCATTCTCAGAAAGTTTGCATAATTCACAACAGGCCTCACAACCTGGAAACACTTGGCACTTTAAAAGCTGGGCTTTAACCTCTGCCAGAGGTGTTTGAATGCATGCAATGTCTTCTATCAAACTCATGGGTGAGCCATCCTCTAAAACATTAATCCTTGGCCCACTGTGGCTTGGCATAGGATTTTTCATTACGTTGGGAGGAGGTGCAAAGTTCAGGGCTTTTGAATCTACCAGATCCTGAACCTTCATATGCAAAGCTCTGCATTTTTCCGTAGAATGACTAGGTGCGTTAAAGTGAAAAGCACACCTAGAATTGACATCATAGTTTCTAGGAAGGTTTTGAGGATCAGGTAGAGCCAATGTCCTCAACTCAACAAGATTGAGCTTTAGGAGTTGTGGCAGTAGTGTAGCATACGACATATGAATGGGGTCAGTTACCCGGTTGACATGAGATGGCCGCTGTTGAAACGGGCGTTGTTGTTGATTGTTGTTATTATTGTTGTAGGATCTCTGTTGTGGAAACTGTTGTTGTTGCGGAAAATGTTGTGGTTGTTGAGCATACTGAGGAGGTGGAGCAGGGATAGTAACAGTGACAACTGTTCTGGGCAAGTATTGGGGTCTCCCTCTTCCCATGTGCACAGAGTTTGTCTCACCAGATCTATGGGGCCCAGCAAATGGTTTTCTTGTACTGCTTGAACTGGCACCGTTATCGAAGATCTTTCCTATCTTCAATAGGCTCTCTATTCTTTCCCCAGCTATCACCATATCTACAAAGCTGGTAGAAGAAAATGCAGCCAATCTGTCAATGTAGGTCCCTTGAAGAGTATTCATGAACATGTCTGCCATTTCCCTTTCAGACATGGGGGGTTGAACTGCAGCAACAAGTTGCCTCCACCTTTGGGCATATTACCTGAAGCTTTCACGGGAAGATTGAGACATTCCCATTAGAAGGGTCCTGTTTGGAGCCATGTCCAAGTTATACTGATACTGACGGATAAAAGCTTCAACCAAGTCTTTCCAGTTTCTTACTGTGGCTCTAGTTAAATGGGAATACCATTCTCGGGATACCCCTGTTAGACTATCCTCGAAGTAAAACATCCACAGCTTTTCTTCCATGGTGTATGCTTTTAACCTTCCCAAAAATGATTGAAGGTGGGTGCGTGGGCAGGATGTGCCATTATACCTTTCAAAACACGGGGGTTTGAACTTGTGAGGAATTCTCACCCCTTCCACCAGTCCCATGTCCATGACATCAAACCCTAGGGAATTCTGGGATTCAAGAGACCTCAGCTTCTCTGCAATTTCATCCAGCCTACGGTCGTAAACTTCGTCCCCAGCCCCAACAACTGTAAACTGCTCTTCTTGAGGATCCTCTTGCAAGACCCTTCCTCCAGCAATGTTACCCTGAGTATTCCTTATGACGTTGATTTCTGGGTTTAGATGAGGCCCAAACTCTGGTGGATCAGTGCGAGGCTGCACATGATCGTTGTTACTGGTACCTCCTGTACCTGGATGGTGTTCTTCAGGAGTTTGTGTCTCAACCAACTCCCTTAGTCTTTCCTGGCTCTGAGCAAGACCAGTCATCACAGTCATAAATTGGGTCATCTGATTCCTCATCTCAACCCTCTTATTTTCCATTTGGGTCCTCGCTTCATTCACGTCTTGCTGAACTTGATCCATCTGGAGTCCCGGAAGGTTGTTTCTTGTCGGGTGCCGGTGTGTTCTGTTGATAGGGAACACTCTTCTGCGAGCAATGTTTCCTGAAACGACAACAAAGTGAGAAACAACAATAAAAACGAAAGCCTACAAAACAAGGAAGATGTTAGTATGCAATGTATTATGCCTATTTGTCTCCCAAGGGTATCCGATTTGGTTCTTTGGTTTTGACCTTTCCAGACCTCGAGGAAATGCTGATGATGTTGTAGAGATAGATAAAGCCCACCAAAAATAATACAAACTGATATATTACAAAGGGTGAAAATACATAGTTTGATTACAATAACATCCCCATGGTGGGTCAAAATACAACAACAAAATCAAAAAGTACAATCAAAAGAAAAGTACAAGCAAAAGAGTCAAACATCGAATCCAAAGTCATTCTCTCTGACTTCCTTCAGGAGGGCCTCAGTCACTGGCCCTACTGGGTGCTCTGTGATAGTCCTGATGAGGAGGTTCCTGGTAGCAATGACATTAGTCAACTTCTTATGTTTGTCCTGATCCTTAGACCTCTTCAACCCCGCCCAGAGTTTCAATTCAAATATCTCTTTCTGAGTTGCCAACAAAGCCTCCTGATGCTTCTTCTCACTAACCTCCAGTTGCTCTATCTTAGCTTGAGTTCTCTGATCTTCCTGTGCACGGGCTTTAGTGATCCTGATCCACCTAGCCTGGCTCTCTTCTAGATAATGCTTTGCCCTAGCCTTCTGAGTCTTTACTTCCTTGCAAGCATTCTTCAGTACTAACTCCCCTGCTCTTGCCTTCCTGATCTAGTCATCCGTCTTTTCAATCTTGGTCAAATGCTCAACCATGAGCCTTTCCAATCTCTCATTATCTAGACGACTGTCATTTCTCTCCCATAGAGTCTTCTTTAAGGCTTCAGATAGCTGAGTATTCCTCTCTTCCAGTTTCTCAAACTCTTCCAAACTGACAGTAGCTGCAGGTTGTACTGTAGAAGGTCCAGGTACATCTTCTAAAGTAAATGGCATCCGGGTGATCTGAGCTCTGGTATGAGACCAATCAGAATACTGTGCTGAAGCAATGTTGTTGCACTTACCAAGGATGGCTGTTCCCTTAGTTTGAATATTATCCCAAGCCCAGGCAGCTTGTCTGACAACATCAGAGTTGGGCTGAATTTCACAGTAGAAGGTCTTAGCCAAATCTCGCCCTCTGGGAGGATGAATCAAAGCATACCTTAATTGTCTCTTGAAGAGTAAAGGGTTGTAGTTGATGCAACCTTTCACTCCTATCAAAGGCACATTAGGGTATTGCCCACAACTAGTAATGATGTCATTGCCTTTGGTGCTCTGAGTGCACCATCTAATGTCTTCTGATGTCAAGGCAATAAATCTCTTAGCCCAGTTCTTCTGCTGATGAGGGTTCAAAAAGGTATCTGACTTTGGCAAGTGTCTTAGTAGCCAAAAGTAATAGAGATGAGCACAACATCTGACTAGTCTTCCTCTTTGCTTCTAATTCCTCTGATGTACTGAGTAGTAGAAGTCTCCAAGCAAAGTGGGCACTGGGTTCCTCAATAAGAACAGGTGAATGGCATTCTTGCTCACAAACTTTGGCTCATCTGCAAACAAGATAACCCCATATATACTGAGGGCTAGAAGTGCACAGACAGCCTTCCATTCTCCTTTTGCAGCATGCAGGGTAGCCTGGGAGATCAAGAAGTCTAGGTGAAGGCCTGGAAACCCAGCCTTGGTTGTCATGTTCTGATCAATAAGGGCAGGCTCCAAATGCAATACCCTAGCTATGTCTTCATTTCTGGGATCAACCATTTCAGGGTTGAAAGGAATCCCTCTCCTGATAGGAACTCCTAACAAGGAAAATTCTTCTAGCAGAGGTCCCAACTGGAAATCAGGAAATGTGAAACATCTGAGTGGAGGATCATAAAACTGCAAGCAAGTATGGATCATGCTCCTCTGAGATGCATCTAGATCCATGACCATGTCCAATATGCCTCCATAATGCTCTCTGAATAGTGGGACATGATCAGGGGTAATGATGGACTGGATCTGCCTGATGCCAGTCAGGGTGGGCTCAAAGAAGTGGTAAGTGATGTTGCTCTTTCTTGAAGTGTCCATGGATGCTGGTGAAGAAGCTGAGAACAACTGCTGATGAAGGTCACTGAATGAGATGCTGGAGATGTGTCACTGATAAACTGGAGAAGAATCACTGACAAACTGATGAAGGTGCTGGAGAAGATAACTGAAGTAGTCTGAGAAGTAGAAGGGGTCAAAACCAAACCAAAGATAAAATGATGGATACCCTGTAAAACAAATAAGAAAATGTTAAATGATGCATAAATGATGTATGCAAAATGATATGCAAAAGGTTTGTGACCAAGTGGTGGATCTGTTTATCTGCCTTGGTAAAAGTCCATGTATGTTCATAAGTCCGGATGGAGGCTTAAAAATCCAATAATCAGGTGGGGGACTCAAATAAAGAGTCACAAGTCCAGGGTAATCACAAGAACTGTCCAAATAATACAACCTTAACAAATCTAGTAACAATGTATGATGAGGTTGAGGGTTCCTGCAAACCTTTAAACATCCCAACCCCCTCATATGTAATGTTCTAGAACAAGGATCCTCAGACTTGGATCAGTTATGAGGAGTGTAAACACTTATAACCCGAAGGTACAATGTTTACAATAACCATAAAAGATCCTCCTATAATTCACCTCAGATGCTGAAGGTCATAAAAAGGTCATCCAGACTTAGCAGGCTTCCCAGATAGCCCTAGTACTACAGGAAATCCGTAGCACAGAGTTCTCAAGAAGAAACCTATGTCTGAACCGTGTTTCATATTCCCACACCAGACCGAAATGGAATGGGAAAGAATATGAAGCCACTCTAGCCTATGTATCACTCAGGTCCCAGGTATAGGACCTTAATCACTCAATGATACCCCACCCACCAAGGAAACAGCAGATCCAGCATATGAAAATGACAGTATGAAATACATAAAAAACTGTAAATGAAAGCGATAAATAAAGTTGTACAGAAAGCAATAAATAAGCACAAGTTGCACATAACACCCCTGTAAACACAAATCAAAAAAGCGCTAGGAGGAACCCACAAGAAGAACCAAAAGCCCTGGTTGCAATATAAGGTTCCCCAGCAGAGTCACCAAGCTGTCGCTCCCCCGAAAAGACACCTGGTCAGATAGGGTACAGACGCGAACGGTCGGCGAGAGGAGAAATGAAGGTGAAGTGAATACAGTCGCCAGCTACACATTTTTATCCCAAAGAAAAGGTAATGCTGCATAAACCTAGAAAGATATGGACAAGACGGTTGCGAACCAGAGACACTGAGAAAGGGGGTTGGTTACAACCTAGGAAGGTATTAGCACCCAGATTGTCCGTCGTACTCGACGGGATCCACGCTTAAATATTTGTGTTTTAAAGGGGTAATGTCTGTGCTATCTGTGTGCAAAAAGCTGGAAAAGAATATACAAGTGTTAGTGCAAGAAAGTGAAGTGAGGTGCTCAGGAATGAGCCTTAAAAAGAATGCTGGAAGAGGGGGGAAAGAGACAGAGACTTTTGTTCAATAATACTTAAGTTATGCCTATGTATCCTCTCGTGCAATGAGGAAGTCAGAACACCCTAGTTCGACTCAAAGAGACTGAAATAGAAATTGACTGATGAACTGCTTGCTTGTCTATGCTCAAGTGTATGACTCGTCTGGCTCGAGTGCTAACTGTCTTGCATTAGACGGAAGAAGCAAGTTCTCATTTATGAATGAGTGTGATGAGAAAAGAATCCCGAAGGAGACGATTATTGCTTTGTTTTTGTGTTTTCAATCTTTTATTGCTTTTTTGTGTTTGTCATAAGTTAATGAGCTTAAGCCTAAACCAAGGGTTAGTAAACTCACCATATCCTCCCTTTGATTAGGGATAATGAGAATACCTTAAGTAAGAGATAAACATCTCAACTTAACTGCCATGATGATGTAGGATTAAGATCATTAACCTACTTGTGATTATTTAGATGTTTGTGAGTTTTGTTTAGTGTTAAGTAATGAGTTCAAGCCATAATCAAGGATTAGTGAACCCATCACACCATCCTAATAGAAGGATAATAGATGAGCACACTTAAGCCGAGGAAGATACCTCAAATTAATCCATGATTAGGGATTAAACTCATGACAAAACAAGCCTTTATTAAAGTGGATTTTAATTAAGGGTAAGATTAAGAAGTGGTTTTTATGATTTGTAAGACAACTTGAGGGGGACTTGTCCATTAACACTAGGGTTAGTCCTTCTTAACCAATAAAGGAAGAATTAGAACCCTAATGCAAGGCCCAAGTTACAAGTTAATGTCTTAGTGATTATTAGATGGATTGTGTAACACCCCAAATTTGCCCTCTGGCTTTTTCTGTCTTTTTCTAGCTTTTTGTTTGCATTTCCATTAGATCATTAACATTTAGAATTCATATCATGTGCATAAGACATGAGATCATTATTTTCTGAAGAATTAGGATTTCACACCTTATTTGCGGATTATCAGAAGAATTCAAGGTTTGGCTAGGCAGCCATCAATGACATCATTCTCTTATTGCTTTTGTTACTAAATTAGGGTTTATTTCCCTGATTTAGCGGTATTCAAGGATTTCATGGTTGCAAGGACTATTCACTATGTATCTGGCTCATCATCAGGCTATTCTCTTCTTCACCAAGTCGTAATGCTATTCTCGTCTTCTCAGCATCTCAGGCTATTTCTTCCTTCTCAATATCTCAAAAGCTTTGGTTTCGTTTCAAGCGTGCTTGTTCAGTCGCGATCCATTTCAGACGGATGTTTGACCTAATCATGGTCAAACTATCAGGATATTTCTTCAAGTACAAGTTAGTGGTATCTTTGGCTCATTTCTCAGTCATGGTGATTTATTCAGTGGTAGTGGTATTATCCTTAGTCAGTGTTTTTTTGTGAAAGATTGGTTGCAAGTTAAAAAAAATCGAGGTTATGCGGTTGTGTTCATATTGGTGGTAGTCGGTCCATTCCATATAAGATCAGTTCTTTCAATTCTTACCATTTTTCTAAATCCACATTTAATTGTCAATTAAATTCTTTGTTAACCATGCTAAATCCAGTCATGTCCATACCCAATTTATTTGCAAAATCCATTTAGAAGTTATCCATTTGTTAATTAAACCCATTAAGCAATTTTTTATCATTTTTCTAAACTCGTTTACCCTTTTTATTTATATTCTAAATCATATTCACTTCCATGTCATTTTTTTCCCCTTTTTTTACCAATTCCATCTTTTTCACCATCCAAATAAATCCATTTCATAAATTGAGTCCAATTTCAAACCAATAATCCATAGCTTAATTTCTAAATTCAATTTCCACATCTATCCATAAATACATTTGTTCATTAAAGCATTTCACTCCTTTTTTTTCTTTCTCAAAACCATATTTTCAAACAATAACACAAATCCATTAATCACATAACTATTCCCATTAACCCATGAAACTCAAGCCCATTTATTCATTATTATTATAACAAAAAAAACTACAAAATAAAGAAGAAGAAGTCATGAATCTCACATGACCTCACGATGGCTCTCCACTCACACACGATGTTTTCCACCCAAAGTTGGCCCACTCATTTCATCACTCATGATTTGCACACCTCATTCCAAAACCACCAGCATAACAAAATCCATACCAACAAAACACACCTCAACGTTTTTCTCACTCTTGCAACAAAAACAACCACTCTTAATCGCAGCCTCCACTCTTTTTCTTCTTCTAAAAACACTAACCCTGCCTTCACCTTCTCTGCCCTCAACAATCCAACACAACGAAACTGAACTGGCATTTTTTTAAACCTTCTCCAATCCTTTGCTCATCCTCCATTGGTATCCACTCTCTGCTCCATTAAACCTCCATCGACTTTTCATAAAAAAAAAACAACAAAACATAGTTTGTTTATCACCCAACCTTCCTCTACAACACCTCTGCTTCAAAATAAATCCATCCACAAATCCTTTTCCGATCCAAACACACAACCGTGTAAACTGCCACCACACCCTTCACTCTCCTTCATCAAACCGACAACAATACCACCCTTCAACTCTTTAAGAGCTCACTCCAAATCGCATCATTCTTCCGGCCCAAACACACAACCACTAAATCTGAACCTTCAACATAACAACAACATCATACAGTGATTCACAACCGCAACCTTACCATCACTCTCATATAAAATCGCACCAACACAGTGAGATTTGTGTGAAAACAGAAGAAGGGTGACGAAATTTAGACGAAGAAGCAGTGGCTCACGCGGCGGAACAATGTTTTTTGACGAAGAACTCCATTGGGCAAATAGAAACAGTAGCGTGATTGCAAGAGCGGAGAAGAGAGCTTCGTGCACTAGGTGAAACTGTGAAACCGAAGCTGAAGAAGAGAGACTTGAGACGATCTGAGATCGAAAATCTCAGAAGAAGAACAAACCGAGAAATCTGAATCAAAACCGCGATCGATCGCTTGACGAGTTGAGAAAGACAAGTATCTCCAACATCGGCGATTTGAGAGAACAAAGCGACGGTGCAGAGCCAATCACGAAGTAAACACCGATGATGAAGCTTCAGCAACGGCGTCGGAGAATGAACAAGATCATGATGCTTTGTGACGGCGGTGTGTTGTTTGTTTTTTCACGATTTGATTTTTGAAGGAGGGAGTTGTGCGAACAGGGAGTGGTTTGTTTCGAGAAAGAAGAAGAATGAGGATTAGAACCTTGTGGCTCTTATTTTTTATTTTATTATATTTTGGTTAATTTTGATAAAGACAGGTTTTATTGGTTGTTGTTGCTGGACCCAAGCCCACCTTCATTCGCCATTTGCACCACTGAATTTTCAATCTTACCCCTTCCAGCTGGGTTCAATGTTTGCTGATGGGCCTTCAAAGCCCATCCGAATTTGCTCTTACCACACCTACATCTGCGACCAGCACCCCCTTTTTTTATTGTCTTTTTTGTTCTTTTTATACTTTGATTTCTTTTAATTAGATTTTATTTATAACTTATGTTTATTAATTAGTTGAGATTTAGATTTAAGTTTAAATTAGATTTTTATTTTAATCTTAATTTTGCTAGTTTTGTTTATAATTTTTAGATTTTAATTAGTTTATTATGTTAAAGGTTTAGTTAAGATTTTCAATAATTTTTATTATAACTTTGATATAGTTTCTTAGCTTTATATTTAGTCTTGATTAATTTGATTTAATAATTTTGGTTTTAGTTCGTGCTTAAAAGTTTTGCAGGTTATTGTTGGATTTCGATGATGGCGGACGTTGCTCGATGATGGCCTTGTGGTTTATTATTATCTTTCTGGACTGATGAGATTTATGGATGCGAATTGTACTTAAGCTTTGATATCATGCAGACTGATTCATGGCTTTATGATTCTCTTTGATGACTGCCTTTAACGCTGGACGCGATATTTGATACTCTGATTTATTTAGACTTGATGACTGATACCTGTGCTTAACTGCTGGATCCCATTTCTTGTTGGGGACTTCTGATAAGTATTTTTGAATTCTTGTGAGCGTATTGAAGAGGCAACGGACCTTCTCCGTTAGGTACCAATGAGACCCGATTTTACCTTTTTCATACTGCTTGCATCTGGAAGTCCTACTGGTGTAGGCTCTGTTTGTGCATTGTTCGTTTACTCCATTTTGCATTTCTCCTCTCCTTCTTATTCCTAATTCATCTCAATTTCTTCTTTCTCCTTTTCTTTTATACTTTCTTACTTGTGATCGTGATGTGCTTAGGCCATCTTTCATCTAGCTCCTGCTCCTTTCATCTTCTTCTTTTCTTCTTTCATCCTTCTTTAGGACAATTCAAACCACACTAACCTAGGTTCATCCATGCATGTTAACATTATAATTTATTAGTCCCCTTTAGTTATTTTACCTTTGCTCCTTTGGTTTCTTCTCTCCTCATCTTAAAACAAAAACCATAAAAAGCATTTAATAAGGATTGAAGTGGGATCATGTGCAATAGTCTTATTCCATGAAACACTTGTAGTTTTCCCATCTTGGGATAGTACAAGCTTGTTCATCATGATGCACAAGTCTGATCATGAGACCATCTTCATCAAGAAAATCATAAAACCCACTTCTTCACAAAAATTACAAAAACAATTAATAAATTCAATGAGTTAGTGAGCCTAAGCCCTAATCTCGGGAATAGAGTTTTGGGGATCTTCTCCTTACTTGAGTGTGCTTGTCCTATTATTCCATCTTGGAATGTAGTAGCAAGTACACATTCCATGGAAAAGAGCTTGAGTTCACTTCCTTGTGACACACTCATAAAACGCTTCTAAAAAACACAAACAAACAATAATCGTCTCTCCTTCGGGACTTCTCTTCTCATCACACTCACTCTTTTCGTGTGAAATTGCTCCTACTTGTCATTTTGCAAGACGGTAATACACTCGTCGTCCGAGCCTGCAACACCTGAGCATTGATATAGGCAGTTCAAGCCTTAAGACACAAGCGATCTTTCCACCCCTAGTTAGGGGAACTATGGCGAATCTGATCCTCATTGTCTAGATGAGGTACGTAGGATGCAGGGTAGGGCCCGTTCGAGCACAATCTTTATTTTCCCTACATTGTTTTCCTTTGTTTTCTTTCTCAGTTCCTTTTCCAGTTCCAGTTCCTTTTCTTTTGCAGCAACTTTCATTTCTTCACCCTTCGAAACGATTTCTTTGCAAGCGTGGATCCCGTCGGGTACGGCGGACGATCTGGGGTGCTAATACCTTCCCAAGTCATAACCGACTCCTGAACTCAGTATCTTTGGTTCACAGGACCTGTGTCCTTCCTTTTCTTTTCTTCTGGTTTGTGCAACATTACCATTCCCGTTCCTTCGGGATAAAAATGCCTGGCTGGAGACTCTAACCTTTTCCGCGCCACTTTCGCCTTTGTACCAGGATGGAAATCCGGGGAGCGACAGATTGATTAAGAGGTTTAAACAAATTAAGGGTTTAACATTTAGTATTAAAGTTATACACTCCATCCTAAGAGAAGGATGTAGGCATAACCCTAATCACAAAGTCTTAAAACCTTAAAGGTTTAGTCTCTAATGATGAGATGAGAAGAGAGACACAAAGAAGACACAAAGGTGAAAATTAAAGGGGGACTAATTACAACCCTAATTATTATCATTCTTGGATGATCCTATGGTTTGTAAGGCTTGAGAAAGATCTTCAGAGAAGCCACCAATGGAAGAAGCAGATGAAAGGGAGAGAAGCAGAAGAAACAAGTTACTTACTTCACTGAAGAAGATAAGTAACTTGGAGAAAGAAAGTGAATGATGAACATGAATGATCAAGCTCACTCTAAGAAAAATGAAAATGCAGCAAGGATGAACAAGAAGAATGAGAAGAGAAATGAGAAGTGAAGGCAAATTCACTTCTCCAATTACTTACCACCTGAAAAGGTTAGCATAAGGAAAGAAATGAAATGAAAATGAAACAAATGAAAAGGTAAAAAAACCAAAACTAGAAGCAAAAATATGATGCAAATGGTGCTATGAGATGATGCAAAGGCATACCAAGTGCTATGAGTGTTCATACAAAGAGAAAGAATGCAAATGAAGCATGTAGGAAGCATGAAAACACATGGATGCTTATGAAATGAAATGGATGCAAAGCATAGAAAATGTATGAATAAATGACCAAGAAATGTTCAAGCAATGTCTTAAGATGTATAATATGGCATACAAGTGCTTAGAATGTCATGTAAAGTTCACATGTTCATGCAATGCAATATAAGATGCAAGTATGGATGCAAGATTAGGGTTACATGAAAGGATGAGATGCAAATGTCAAAAATAGAAGCAAATCACATGATAAAAAATTTCAAATGAACACAAAGGAACCCTAACGCCATATGATATCACACCCCAAAGGAGAAGGTCTAATTCTTAACCTAAAGAAAGTTGTGATTTTTCTAAGTAAACTAGGGTTTTTGGGTACCTTAAGAGGAAAAATGCAAATCAAATTGAAAATGAAAGATAAATTCTTGGAAAAATTATCCTAGGAACTATATGTTATATGGAAAACAATGCAAAAAGAACCATTGTCAAACCCTTCATGGTTAGGCAGAAAATAATTTTCAAAGTTAGGGTTCCAAAAAAGGGAATTTTATGAACCCTAAATTCAAGAAAAATGTCAAAGTTGGATCAAAACCAAAAAGAAATTTGTATGAATGGTTTGACAATGTTTCTAAATGTCCTAAGATGCAATGTGATTTTTTTTGGAATTTTCAGAAACCTAAATGATATTTTAATTAATTAATTTCCATTAATTAATTAAAATAAACATTTAAATATTTTTAAAATGATTTTTTAATGCAAAAAATAAAAATAAAAATGTTTTTGGGTGAAGAAAAATATTTGAAGTCAAAATGCAGAAGAAAAATATTTTTGGAATTTTCTAAGTATTTTAAATAAAATGCACAAAATAAATGGATAAAAATAAAAATAAAATTAAAATAAGAGAAAGTATGATGATCTGATAGACATGATTTGAACTGAGGGGATTCTGTTTGACTACGCGCGCATCTCAATGGCCAGGAATTAATCTGAGCTTTAATTAGATTTTATAATTAATTAATCCAGTTTAATCTTAATGAGCTAATCTGAGCCATTCACTGCCTAACCCTAATCCTCATCCAACGACCCAAATTCAAACTTTCCCTAATTACGTGGATTAACCCTAATCAGTTTCAGGTGGCCGGAGAAGACTTCCGGTCGTCTTCTCCGGCGAGACCAAATTTCAAACTTCTTCCCTAGGTCATTTCCAGAGCTCTAAAGCTCCATATCACTTCCCCACACCTCCCCAAACATGAATCAAGCATCAAAACACATTTCTCATTCACCATTTTCAAGATTCGAAGAAAACAAGTTTCACAGGCAAAATTTCAGAGCAAGCATACATGGCCATTTCTTACTCATTTTCAAAACAAATTAGATCATGGTTATCAGCAAAGCATAAGGAACAATTTAGAAACTTAAAATCATGCTTCTGGAAAAAAGTTTGAAGATTGATACCTGAGCTGGAGCTTTCACCTCTGAAGCTTTTGGACCACTTCTTTTGTGCAAATCCTCTTTACTTGACCCCCTGATGAAGTTGCAATGCTTGGAAGGAGCTTAGAATGGCTGGAATGAAGGCTTGTAACTCAACTGGCCAGAAACCGTGTTTGTGTTTGGCTGGCTTTTAGGGCTTGGTAACGGTTGGGAAATGCTCTAATGGTGGTGGTGAGTTGAATGATGAAGTTTGTTTGGAGTTTGAGTGGCTGAGCTGAGTGTTTCGAAAGCTTTTACTTCAAGGTGATTTTTGAGAAACTTGGCTTATGGAATGATCTGAGGGTGTGTGTGTTATGGATTGGCTTGCTTTTGATCCACATAACATTGTTTGATAGGTCAGAAAGTGGGTGGTGGACTGTGGTGATTGGTATGGGCAAGTTGCCAAAATGTCAACATTAGGTGTACTTGAGGTATGGGCTCATGTTGAAGCTATTTTAGGGAATGCCTTGGCTCATCAAAGATCAAGGAGAACCATGGAATTGAGATTGGGGTGCTGCAACAAGTGTATGGAAAGATTCATGCCCTTTTGCAAATTTGAAGAAGTTTGGCCCCTTTTGAATTATTTGAAGTTCAAGGCATGAAATGGGATGATTCATTGGGTAATATTGGTCACAATGCATTGTAGTATGTTTGTATGATGCTTAGAGAGTGATTAGAGGTCACAAAATGACTTGGTATGTGAAATTGCACAAAATCCTCTTTGGTGTGAAAGTGAAAATTATAGGATTTTTGCCAACTTTGCCAAGCCATAAATTGAGCTTCATAATGAACTAGGACTTGGTCTTGTACTTTTTGAAAAGGGAATGATCCAATCTACAACTTTCATGACCAACAATTTTTCATTTGAAGCATTTTTGGTTGAGAAAGAGGAGGTTGAAAAACTTTCCCAAAATGGAAAGTTTCCATTACAAGTCATTTCCATTTTTGGCAACTTTTGGTTTAGCTCAATTTTATTCAATTTTGTGGACTTCAAAGCACTTCAATGATCAAATAAATATCATATAACTTCAATTTGATGAAAAATCCACTTTGGTTCCATTGTTGGGGGTCTCAGATGCCCTGATTTTGCTCTGACTTGTTCAAGATGTTACCTAATGAACAAATGACTTACACAATGAATTTCTTCATCAAACTTGGTACATATGATCCTTATGACATATTGAGACTATTAGAAACAAGAATGACCAAATAATTTGGAGTTATGGCCTCTGAAACCAAAACCCTAATTTCGGTCATCTGTGTAGTGAAAATCCTAGCTCTGCTTCCATGCTTTCCCAGTTCTTGTGATTTTTGACTTCCTTGATCTTTGAGGGATATAATATGATGATAGAATACACATGGACCCTCTTGGAATGATTGGATACCTTTTGAGTGGCTCAGATGGATCCTTGGATTGCTCAGATCACAAACCCTAGATGCAGATGAACTTGAACTAATGCAGTGGAACAAATATGCAATATGAGATGATATGCTTAAACTTATGCAAAGATGAAAGATCACAAGCCATGGTGAAATGAGTGAGGGAAAATTTGGGGTTTTTACAACTATATACAACCCTAAAAATTATCATGCTTGGATATCCTATGGTTTGTGAGGCTTAAAAGAAGATCTTCAGGAAGCCACCAAGGAAGAAGCAAATGAAAAGAGAAGGAGGAAGGATAATAGGTTACTTACTTCCTGAAGAAGATAAGTAACCTAAAAGAAAGAGATAGGAGCAACAGAGCACAAGTGAATTAGATTCACTTCAAAGACAAGTAAATAATGCATATGAAGAGATGAGAAGAGGTGGGATGTGAAGGCAAATCCACATCCTAATCAACTTACCATAAGCCCCTGAAATGTTAGTGTGAATGCATAAGATGCAAAGAAAAAGGAAATAAGACAAATGAAGGTGCAATGACCAAAACCAGAAGTGAATATGCAATGCCAAGGTGTTATGCAATGATGCAAAGTCATACATGATGCATATGAATGATCATACAAGAGATGAGATGCAAATGAAGCATGTTAGAAGCATGAAAACACATGGATACACATTGTCGCTCCCCGGATTTCCATCCTGGTACAAACGCGAAAGTGGCGCGGAAAAAGAATAGAGTCGCCAGCCAGACATTTTTATCCCGAAGAGAGGGAATGGTAATGCTGCACAAACCAGAAGAAAAGAAGAGGAAGGACACGGGTCCTGCGAACCAAAGAGACTGAGTTCGGGAGTCGGTTATGACCTAAGAAAGTATTAGCACCCAGATCGTCTGCCGTACCCGACGGGATCCACGCTTGCAAAAGAAACTGTTTCAAAGGGTGAAGGGATGAAAGCTGCAGCAAAAGGAAAGAAATGAACTGGAAAAGAATCTGAGAAAGAAACTGGAAAAGAAAACAAGGAGAAAAATGTAGGGAAAATAAAGATTGTGCTCGAACAGGCCCTACCCCGCTTCCTACGTACCTCATCAGGATAATGAGGATCAGAGACGCCGTAGTTCCCCTAACTAGGGGTAACAAGGAAAATTGCTTGTGAATTAAGGCTTGAACTGCCTATGCCATTGCTCAGGTGTTGCAGACTCGGACGACGAGTGCGTAACTGTCTTGCAAAATTACAAGTAGGAGCAAGTTCGCGGACGGAGCGAATGAGATGAGAAAATAATTCCCGAAGGAAAGACGCTTATTGTTTGTTTGTGTTTTTTAGAAGCTTTTAGGAGTGTGTCACAAGGAAGTGAACTCAAGCTCTTTTCCATGGAATGTGCACTTGTCACTACATTCCAAGATGGAATAATAGAACAAACACACTCAAGTAAGGAGAAGATCCCCAAAACTTAAACCCAAAGATTATGGCCTAAGCTCACTAACTTGTTAAGTTATTAAGTGTTTTTGGTTATTTACAGATGAAGAAGTGTTTTTTATGCTTTTCTTTATGAAGAAGATACCTTGATCAGACTTGTGCATCACAAGGTAAACTTGTACTATCCCAAGATGGGAAGACTACAAGCATACCTCATGGGATAAGGCTATGGGTCAAGACATCACTTCAGACATTATTAAGGTGCTTTTTATGGTTATGAGATGAGAAGAGAAGAACCAAAAGGATCACAAAGGAAAATATTCTAAAGGGGGACTAAATAATCCTAAGTGTTAACATGCATGGATGTCCTAAGGGTTAGTGAGGTTTCTATCCTAATGAAGAAGGAAGAAGAAGAAAAGAAGAAGATAGAAGAAGGGATGAGCAAGGCCTAAGCCCAACAACAAAAGAGTTAATGCAAATGAACATAAGAAGAAGAGATGAGATTTGGAGATGTGGAACTCAATTCCCACACCTCACACTTACCATAGCCCCTGCAAGGTTAGTAGCATGCATACAAGTGAAGCAAAATGAACAAGATAACATGTTAACATCATACAAACAGAAATGAAATGATATGAACAAATGCACAATGCAAATGCAACTCAAAAAAATGAGAGATGAAGCTTGCAAGAAAAAGATGCAACATGAAACACTAATGCAAACTTATGTAAACTTATGAAAGATACAAAGCTACAATGCATAAACATGGACACAATGCACACAACCAGAACCAAAATAAGATGAAGAAGGACTTAAGAAGCTAACAAGATGAAGAGAATGGAGGTACAAGACCAAACAATCACCAAATGGGAGTGAAAGAGGTGAGGAAGAAGTGAAAGCACACTTAAGAAAGAAAGAACTTAAAGAGATGCAAGACACAAAAAATTCCTAAGACACAAACCCTATCCTAGGACCAGGAAGGTACCCACACCCCAAAAGAACCCCCAAATGAGAAGAAGAAGTTGGCACAAGTGCCCTTCTAAGCTTACAAGAGACCTAAAGGACCGAAAGAAGAAAAATGGGACAAGGTTCAAGATAAAATTCACATTAAATCAACCAAGCAAAATGGGCCAAAAGGATTTGAAATAATTCAGAAGCAAACTAGGTCAAAAGGAGGCTTAAACACAAGCTAGGGTTACAAACTTCCATCACAAGTTAAAGGACCAAGACTAAAGAAATAAATTTCTAAAAATCAAGAGAAAAATCACACAAGCAGTACATTGTCTTAGGAATCCAGAGCAAAAAGAATGGGATCAAAATTCAAAATAATGAGACCTATGTAAATTTGACAAGGCAGTGTGGTCAAAATGAACTTAAAAAGAAGCTAATTAAAAGAATAAATTAATTGAGACACGTGGAAATGGAAATAAAAGAAAATAAAAATATAGAAAAATAAAAGACACTTTAAATAAGACTCATGAGTTTTTTGAGAATTTTTTAATGAAGGGAACTATTTTTAATAATTAGAAATTGAAATGAATAAAAAGAAAAAAAAGTGGAAAATAAAATAAAATGAAATTGGAATGGGGTGCAAATAGGAAGGGATTAAGTTCAAAAGGTTTGGGCCCAAGATTGGAGGGGGTGCGCATAGCACTGAGAGGCCCAATGTCTGCGCATGTGTATTGGATTTTGTGGTGGTATTTATGAATTAAAAACTGGAAAATAAGAGATCCGTTAGATCAATTGGACGCATGAGCTTAGCCTTTCATTAAATGACGTGGCGTCAGGCTTCAATATGAGTGGAGAGTGTATGGTAACAATGGTATGCTGAGCAACACAATGAATTAAATGAACAAAAGAAAATAACACGTGAGAGGGGGGAGGGTTAGGGCTACGTGGTGACATCTGGGGCATTGGGGAGCTGGATCTAACGGCCAGAACATTGTCTTCTTCATGAGCAAACCCTAAGTGAACACAAGCAGTTTCCGGTGACCGGAGCTAGGGCTCAGGCACCGGAATTCATACCAGTCACGCAAATTACAACATAAATGAGTAAAACTGTCCAGATTGACTAAAACAACCTCACTGAATCCAAATATGAGCTCAAAAATTCCTAAAACTTAATGAAACTAAAGGATCGAACCAAAACATGTTTGGCCATGAAACTTGAAATTCACATAGCTCACTCAAAAATGCACTAAAATGGAAACCAATGCTTGCAGAATACTCAGTGAAGATCAAGGATTACAAAATGTACAACTAATTTCATTTCCAGATCCAAAGAAGTTGAGCCATACCTGAGGTGAAGATCTTGATTCAGTGAGATATAAGACCAAATAATGGATGAAATGCACTCCTCTTTCACCCTAGATGAAAAACTAAATGCATCTAAGGTCGTGAATGAAGTTGGATCTTGAGATTTGATCACACCTGCCCTGAAATGGCAAGCTTGCTAAACTTGAGAGAAAGCTTGAATGAATGGTTGCTTAATGATCCTTAGCTCTCCCTGATTACAGATCCACAATTTGTTTTGAGATTGGGTGCTTGAATGAAGAGAAATGGGAGAAAATGCAAATGTTGCATAAACTTGAGAATGAGAGAATGAGAGAGAGATGGTGCTTGCTGAAACCCTAGCTGCTTTTGTATGCTTTTACCAACCCTTGCTAAAAGAATTGGCTCACTTGCACGTGTGGATCCTGAGCTTTGTGTGATTTTGCAAATTTTGCAAAATGTGAGATAAGCATGCCTCCCTCATGCCTTGCTTGTATTCTCATCCCATGTGCAATGTAATCTATACCCTTAATCTTCATACAAATGATCTTGGCCATTGGATTGAGGTATCACACCTTTTCTATGATTTTGCAAAATATCCTCTTTGTATGTAACTTTCTTATTGTGCACGAAAAATGGAATTTCTTTGGAGCAAATTGATCACAATGTGATGTATTTTATCATTGAAACAAAATTGAACCAATACCAAGTCATACAATTCAGTTTTGAAGCTTCTTGCATTTGGTGCATGCATGGAAATGTGAATTTGCCCTAAAATACCTCAAATTTTCGAAGGACCTATAGGATAAACCACAAATCATATGAAAATGTACTTGTAATTTTTGAAAATGGGAGCCCTTACTCTCCAACTTTCATGTTTGACTTTGGTCCATTTGAAGAATTTTTGATCATGTTAAGGCCATTTGAAAATTAGGGCAAAAGTTGCCAAATTTGGAAAATCTCAAAAACCAACTTTGTACCATTTTTGCAAAACCCTTCAAATATCCATGATTCTTGAACTTTGATCATTAAAAACCTCTTATAACATTGTAAGGACCCCTCTTGGAAAAAAAATTTGGGTTAGACCCCTTGAAATCAAACAGTTGACTTTTTAAGGGCACAATTGACTTTTTACTTCATCTGCAAGCAACTGAGGCATTGTCTGACTTCCACATGGAATTTTCTCATGAAAATTGACACCTAGGATCCTCTTGACATATAGAAGACTTTGCCCAAATGAAATGGCCAAAGTTGTGAGGTTTTGATGCTTGAATCACAAACTCTAGTTTAGGTGCCTTGTATAGGAGCTTTGCCTTGTCCTGAGATCCCTGATGATCATGCAATCTTTTGAGCTTTTTCCAATGGACTTGAACTTGTAAATGGAGTGTAGACTCACCATAAGACTTGTACAAACTCATTGGGACCCTTGTCATGGCCTGAAATGATTCAAGGACCTCCACAAATGACCATATGCTTGATGCTAGGATATGAAGAATGTTATGCCTCATCTTTCCATGATATGATGCTAAGAAAATGATATGTTCATGATGAATATGATGTGATATAATGCTTAAAATGAAGAGGGAAAATTTGGGGTGTTACAGCTGCCCCTATTCAATCATCAGTTAATCTGAAAAGGACGGTAGCACGAGCTATCGACCATTCAAGATAAACTGTGGTTGAATACCAAGAAGACCAAAAATTTGCACTCTGACGAAGAATGCAAAACTAGGAAATAAACCCAACCAAATGACGCTTTGGTGACAACAGGGTAGAATAAAGCAGACGAGCCTCTTCCAAGTTGAAACTGATATCCGGAATAAGAATACTAAGACAGACGAGTCTTCTTCAGACAATCTTGTGATGCCAGGAACTGGACAGACGAGTCCTCACTGCGAAAACATATGACTTGAGACAGACGAGTCTCCTTCAGATATACCTGTTACGCCAGGACCGGGATGCACTAAAGTCTGTGGGATAGACATGCAATCAAGGTAGACGAACCTTCTTCATATATTATCCGTGGATATATGGTATAAGACATACGAGTCTTCTTCGAGAAAACCTGTTACGCCAGGTGCAACAACAATAATTGGTGCCTGAGACAGACGAGCCTCCTTTGGATTTTCCTGTTACGCCAGGACCGGTAACCATTTTGACATTAATTCCCACAGTCAGGATTTTAAACCTCTTCAATACAGACGAGTATTGGATGATCATCAAGATAACACAGACGAGTGCCAAAAGTCAATGATACAGACGAGTATCAGAAGATGATCTGAGAAACATAGACGAGTGCTTCAGGCAATGATACAGACGAGTATCAACCACTAGTATAGACGAATACCAGAAATCCAAACACAGACGAGCATTTGAAGTAGCAACATAGAAGAATGTCAGGATAATCAGCAAATCCTCACATACAAATATAAGCTAGCACAGACGAGTGCTGGGATGATACAGACGAGTATCCAAACAAAGCAGACGAGCTTCAGAACACAGACGACCTCTGGGGATGAAAAGCAGACGAGCTTCAAACAAACACAGACGAGTGTCGGAGAATGCAGACGAGCAAACAGCAAAGATTATCAATCATCCAACACAGACGAGTGTTAGAAAGTTGCAGACGAGCAACAACAAACATTAGATATCAAACACAGACGAGTGTTGGCAACTTCACTGGGTAGTAGAAAATATGGATACCCAATACAGACGAGTATTGGAATTTGCAGACGGGCAACAACAGAAATCATATACCAAACATAGACGAGTGCTGGAGATGATACAGACGAGTAATAGAAAAATGATAACACAGACGAGTGCTAGAGATGATACAGACGAGTATCCAACAGGTATTGGTTTCCAAACACAGACGAGTGTTGAGAATTGCAGACGAGCAAAAAGCAGAGATTACATATCAAACACAGACGAATGTTGGAAATTGCAGACGAGCAACAACAAATGAATATCAGGACCTCAAAACACATACAAGTGTCTGAAATTGCATACGAGCAATATCAAGGTAATCATGGACTACTGCTGGGGATACCCTGCTCAGGGATACTTCAGATGAGTGTTAAAGAAATGTAGACAAGCATCAATAAGGTATCAAATATCAAACACAGACGAGTGTTGAGAAATGCAGACGAGCAATATCACGGTTGGAGCACAGACGAGTGCTGGAGATTGCAGACGAGCAATAAATAAGTGCTTGATTGGCCATAAAAGTTACCTGCAGGGGAATACAAGTCAAGAGACCTGGACACCTAACTCTGATTGGAGTGATGAATACCTGACTGTACCATCAAATTTTCCCTAACGTATGGCAACTTTGTTGGGGAATATTTCACTGACAGAGGTGAAAATCCAATATGAATTCTGTGGGGAAGAGCCATCTTCAGACTTGGCTGGGAAAGGTGCTTTAACCATGCTCTGGCTGGGGAGAGCATTTGCTAATTCTGAACTCTGGCCATGACCCTTATTGGGGATAGAATTCTACTTGGGGATGTCAGGCTTTCAGATACCTGCTGGGCATACTCCACCGGGGAAGAATAAATTGCTTGGGCTGCTTGCCAAGGCTTAGCTGGGGAATAATTCTGCTGGATATACTCTACTGGGGAAGAGTAAATTGCTTGGGAGAATGTGACGATATCCTGCAACCTGCAACAACAGAAAACACAAGTGTGCACCGAGAATTTGCATGGTATGATCTGTTCATCCATTGTCACCCAACACTCAAAGAGGGTTACAGTTTCCCTGCATGTCATTCATTTCAAATCATCACCATGTTTAAATGCAATGCTATTTTTGCCAAAAATTCAGGACATTTTGCAAACAAAAATAAACACACACAACTTTTGACTGAACATTCTTTTATTGAATGGCCTCTGAATAGGCAAAGATTTACATCAGGAAGCAACCACCTGGAAAGAGGTAGCCACTATAAAATTGAGAAAAGAAACTATCCTGATAGCAATGGACACAGCATTCCAAGGAATTCCATTTCTGCTATGACCAACATGTCTTCGAGACTCTCCATTCTGCTTTGGCTTTCTGAGGATGAGGGGACTGTTTCCTATCCTTCTGATATTGCCAGGTTGTACGAAACGATGATGTGGTTCAGATTACTCGGATCGCAATTGTTCGCTTATTCCCTTGTTTTGCGTGGATCGCCCTTTCGGGTTTTCAATCCACCGAGATACCCTTTTTTGCCTGAGCTGTCCGATGTGGCTTTTCAACTCAGCGGGTGTACATTTTTTTTAATTTATTTTCCCTAACTTTTGCCCGAGCTTTTTATTCTGTTTTTAGCTCGCCGGGATGCCTTTTTTTTGCCTGGACTATAATTCTGTTTTTGTGTCCAGCGGGTCTCTTTATGCGAAGTATTTTTTAACTACGTCTGAGTTAACGGGGGACTGGAAGTCATCTCCATCCATAGTGGTGAGCATTAGTGCTCCTCCCGAGAAGACTTTCTTCACTATGAATGGTCCTTCGTAGTTTGGGGTCCACTTGCCCCTGTGATCTGAACCTGGAGGAACGATCCTCTTCAACACAAGCTCTCCCACTTGATACACTCGAGTACGTACTCGTTGGTCGAATGCACGCTTCATTCTCCTCTGATAAAGCTGACCATGACAGATAGCCGCTAATCTCTTTTCCTCAATTAAACATAGCTGATTGTAACGAGCACACACCCATTCAGCCTCATCCAACTTTACATCCATCATCACACACAATGAAGGAATCTCTACTTCAACAGGCAGGACTTCCACCATACCATATACCAGAGAGATGGGAGTTGCCCCTGTGGACGTCCTGACTGACGTTCGGTACCCATGCAACGCAAATGGAAACATCTTATGCCAATATTTGTAAGTGACAACCATTTTTTGCACAATCTTCTTGATATTCTTGTTAGCTGCCTCTACCACACCATTCATCTTTGGTCGGTAAGGAGAAGAATTGTGATGCTGTATTTTGAAGTCCCGACACAACTCTGCCATCATCTTGTTGTTGAGATTAGAACCATTGTCAGTAATGATCCTTTCGGGCACTCCATATCTGCATATAATATCCCTTTTCAAAAGTCTTGCCACCACTTGACGAGTGACGTTGGCATAAGATGTTGCTTCTACCCATTTGGTGAAGTAATCAATCGCGACCAAGATGAAGCGATGACCATTTGAAGCAATAGGCTCTATCTTCCCGATCATGTCAATGCCCCACATAGAAAAGGGCCAAGGAGATGACATGACATTGAGCGGGCTTGGAGGAACATGCACTTTGTCTGCATATATATGGAACTTGTGGCATTTACGAGCGAATGAACAACAGTCTGCATCCATTGTCATCCAGTAATACCCTGATCTCAACAATTTCTTAGCCATAACATGCCCTCCTGCATGGGTACCAAAAGATCCTTCGTGGACTTCCTACATTAACAGGCTTGCTTTGTGTCTATCCACGCATCTGAGCAAGACCATGTCGAAGTTTCTCTTGTACAAAACCCCGTCTGTGTTCAAGAAGAAGCTAGCAGCAAGTCGCCTCAAGGTCTTCTTGTCATTGGAAGACGCCCCAGCTGGGTATTCTTGCTTTTCTAGGAATAACTTGATATCAAAATACCAAGGTTTCTCGTTAGACACGGCGTCTACAAAGAAGGCATGAGCTGGAGCGTCAAGCCTGGAGATGTCAATTTTGGGCACATAATTCTAACACAAGACTTTGATTGACGAAGAAAGAGTGGCCAATGCGTCGGCAAACTGATTTTCATCATGAGGTATGTACTGAAGTTTAACTGTCGTGAAGAACGTCAACAGTTTTCTAGCATAATCCCTGTATGGAATTAGATGCTCTTGATGCGTATACCACTTGACGGTAACTTGGTTGATAACGAGGGCTGAATCTCCGAATATATCGAGGTTCTTAATCCGAAGATTAATAGCCTCCTCTATTCCCATTATGCATGCCTCGTATTCCGCTTCATTATTGGTGCATCCAAAAGTAATTCTGGCAGCGAAGGGTAAGTGAACACCTTCGGGAGTGATAAGAACGACACCAACTCCCCGTACATTGATATTGACTGCCCCATCAAACATCAACTTCCATTTGGATTCAGGGTCTGGCCCCTCCTCCGAAAGTGGTTCCTCGCAATCGTTTGCTTTGAGGTACATGATGTCCTCATCAGGGAAATCAAACTTCATTGGCTGATAATCATCTTCAAGAGGTTGTTGTGCAAGGTAATCCGACAATACACTTCCCTTAATGGCTTTCTAAGAAGTATACTGGATGTCGTATTCAGTCAAAATCATCTGCCACCTAGCAACCCTTCCGGTCAACACTGGTTTCTCAAAGATGTACTTGACAGGATCCATTTTGGAAATGAGCAGTGTGGTATGAGTCAACATGTACTGCCTCAGTCGGCGAGCAGCCCATACCAAAGCGCAACAAGTTTTCTCGAGCAGTGAATATCGGGATTCACAGTCGGTAAACTTTTTGCTAAGGTAATAAATAGCGTACTCTTTTCGACCAGACTCGTCATGTTGGCCTAGAACACACCCCATTGACCCTTCTAGCACGGTCAAGTACATGATTAAAGGTCTTCCCTCCACTGGAGGCATTAGAATTGGAGGCTCCTGCAAATATTCTTTTATTTTGTCGAAAGCTCTTTGGCAGTCTTTGTTCCACCTAACCGTTTTCTCTTTTCTTAGCAACTTGAATATTGGTTCGCACGTGGCAGTTAGATGAGATATGAACCGAGAAATGTAGTTCAACCTCCCTAAAAACCCGCGCACTTCTTTTTCTGTTCTCGGTGCAGGCATATCTTGAATAGCTTTTACTTTAGCAGGATCGACCTCAATTCCTCTTTGACTAACAATGAAACCTAGCAGTTTCCCAGAACGCACTCCAAAAGTGCACTTGTTTGGATTCAACCTTAGCTTGTACTTGATCAGTCTGTCAAACAGCTTCTTCAGGTTGACCAGATGCTCTTCTTCGTCTCGGGACTTAGCAATCATATCGTCCACATAACACTCAATCTCTTTGTGTATCATGTCATGGAACAATGTGACCATCGCCCGCTGATAAGTTGCCCCGACGTTCTTCAAACCAAAGGGCATGACCTTATAGCAAAATGTACCCCACGGGGTAATGAACGTTGTCTTCTCCATTTCTGCCGGCGCCATCTTTATCTGATTATACCCGGAGAAGCCATCCATGAAGGAAAACACCGAGAATTGAGCAGTATTGTCCACTAACACATCAATGTGTGGAAACGGAAAGTCATCTTTTGGGCTTGCTCTATTCAAATCCCGGTAATCAACGCACATCTGGACCTTGCCGTCCTTCTTTGGTACAGGTACAATGTTAGCTACCCAAGGTGGGTAACTAGTTACAGCAAGGAACCCGACATCCCACTGCTTCTGAACCTCCTCTTTGATCTTCATCGCCATGTCAGGATGAGTTCTTCTCAATTTCTGCTTCACACGAGGACAGTCCTCTCTCAATGGTAACTTATGCACAACGATGTCGGTATCCAACCCTGGCATATCTTGATATGACCAAGCAAAGATATCCACATACTCTTTCAGCATACTGATCAGCTCTTTCTTGACGTCGGCCTGCGGACTGGCCCCAATCTTGATCTCTTTCTTTACATCTTCACTGACAATGTTGATGGTCTCAATCTCTTCTTGATGAGGCTGAATAACCCGTTCCTCTTGTTTCAACAATCTGACCAATTCTTCAGGGAGGTCACAGTCTTCCTCAACCCCCTCATCAGCTTGGTAGACTGGATTGTCAAAGTCATGCATAGTCATAGCAGGAACGTTATCAATGGAATTCAGATGATCAATACTGCGCAGATGATGTGCTTATTTCAGAATCTGCTTATTTTGAAAAAGAGACGCTAACACAAAAACAAAAAGGAAAAACACATTGCCATTCTTATATTTTTGTGAAAATTTTAAAAACAAAGAAAGGGAACACAATTTGTCTGAAAATGTCCTTTTATTTCATAGCAAAATAAAGATGCATACAAAACATGGTGGCCCAATACAATGGATCCTGGCATCTTGGGCAGAATGCTGGATTTGACAATGCAATATGAAAATAAAAGGAAACAAAATGAATTACTCTGAGTGCCAGGTAACTTGAACAATGTCTTCAGCAGACCAGTTCTTTAGCTCCTCTCCAGGCGCGAACTGATGTATCCAGTTGTCCCAGTCACTGTCACTGTCCCCATCTTGGCTTGCTGTACAGATCTGGTTGCGATCGAGCAACCCAACGCTTGTAAATATGATAGCCTTACCACTTGGAGTAGGTCCACCAGGCTGATAACCCAAGACGAACTTGTCGTCTTTCTTTTCTAGCTCCAGAAGCTTGCCCCAGCCTTGGGCACTCCCTGATTGCACAATCTCCTTTGCCTCTTTGTAGGAGTGGATAGATGTACCTTCCTTCTCACTGCTCTTCTCCATAGGAGTCAAGATGCTGACGTTGACTGCTTCGAAAGCTTGGCATAAAGTCTCATGGATCTCTCCATCCATCTCCACATACTTGAACGATGACAAATGGCTTACGAAGATGTCTTCCTCTCCGCAGACTGTGATGACCTGGCCGTCAACCACATATTTGAGCTTCTGATGCAAGGTTGAAGTAACAGCTCCAGCAGCATGTATCCATGGGCGTCCCAACAGGCAGCTGTACGCAGGCTGGATGTCCATGACGTAGAAGATACTTTTGAAGACTTGAGAACCTATTTTGACAAGCAACTCAACCTCTCCAAAAACTGATATTCTCGAACCATCAAAAGCTTTGACAATCAGATCACTTGGTCTCAGGACTATCCCATCAACATTGAGCTTCATTAATGCCTTCTTCGGAAGCACATTAAGGGAAGAGCCTATGTCTACAAGAACATGTGACAACACAACACCCTTGCACTCCATAGTGATATGTAGTGCTTTGTTGTGGTTTCGACCCTCTGACGTGAGGTCTCTGTCTATAAAGCCTAGCCCGTGGCTTGCATTAACACTGCCTACAACAGCTTCAAGTTGGTTGACAGTGATTTCCTGAGGAACATAGGCCATCTACAGTACTTTCAATAAGGCCTCTCTGTGTGCGAGAGAACACATCAGCAGTGATAGAATGGATATCTTGGAAGGTGTCTGATTCAGCTGATCGACCACCATATAATCACTCCTTTTGATAATACGCATGAATTCCTCGACCTCTTTTTCAAATGTACCCTGCCCAGCAACAGGAGTAGTTGATTCATCACTCACGGCCTGCTTTCCTTTGGCTTTGGACGAAGCTTCAGCCTCAGGGTCCCCTCTCAGCACAGGGGGAGCAAATAAACAACCACTTCTGGTGAAGCCTCCAACTCCTCCGACATTCTCTACAGTCGGGTCCACAGCAACAGACTTGCTCTCAATCTTTTGTCCAGCTACATATACATCTGAGCCATAATGCCATGGGATGGCTTTATCGTCTGTGTAAGGGACATGCCCAAGCACGGTGATAGTCACAGGACTAATCTCAGGAGCATAGATTGTTACAGGCTCTCTTCTGACAGGCATGTCAGCTTCGTCATAGAATATGGTAATGGTTGATACATCATCAGCTTCATCACCAACCTTGTTGAACTGCAAAGATCCATCATCAATCAAACCCTGCAAACCCATCTTCAGCTTCTCACACCCATTCTCTGAATTTGAACATTCTTCACAGTCATTACTGCAACCAGGAAAAACTTGACCCTTCAGCAGTCTCTCTTTCACTACCCTAAAAGGTTCTTCACTTCTTCAATACTCAGCACAAGACTCAACTTGTCACCACCCTCAACAACATTTATTCTTGCCCCTCCATGATTCGGAATAGGGTTCGAATTAACATTCGGCGGTGGTGCAAAGTTGATTGCTTTGGAGTCTATAAGATCCTGAACCTTGTGATGCAAAGCCCTGCACTTCTCAGTCGAGTGCCTGGGGGCCCCAGAGTGGAAAGCGCATCGTGCATTGACATCATAACCTACTGGAAGCTCTCCAGGAGGTGGTGGTGCCAAAGTTCTCAGTTGAATCAGATTCAAATCCAGTAGTCTTGGAAGCAAAGTAGCATAGGTCATGGGGATGGCCTCAATCACCCTATTAGCCGTGCGAGTTTGCCTTGGCTGATACGGTCTCTGCTGAAAATTGTTTCTGGGTTGTTGCTGTTGTTGATATTGTTGTTGTTGTTGTGGAGGTTGCATCTGTTGCACTGGAGTAGAAGGAATTGTGACTGCTGCTACATGCTCATACGGTCTTCTATAACCACGGCCCCGACCTCGGCCAAATACAGCATTCGTCTCACCCTCTCTTCTCCTAGGAGGTCCACTGAAAGCTTTCCTCGCTCCATTCGAGCTGCTAGCACTTGGATCTTGGATCTTCCCCATCTTCAGCAAGGTCTCAACCCTCTCTCCAGCAATAACAATATCATTGAATTTGGTGGCAGAACTGGACTCCAATCTTTTGAGAAACACACCCTGCAGAGTCCCCATAAACATGTCAGCCATCTCGTTCTCTAGCAGCGGTGGTTGCACTCTGGCAGTGAGCTGACGCCACCTCTGAGCATACTCTTTGAAACCTTCCTTAGCAGTCTGAGCCATGTGCTGCAATTGCGTACGATTTGGAGCCATGTCCAAATTATATTGATATTGTCTCACAAAGGCTTCTACTAGGTCCTTCCAACTCTTGATATTGACTCTGCTAAGCTTCATATACCATTCCAGAGAAGCTCCAACCAAGCTGTCTTGGAAATAGTACATCCAGAGTTTCTCATCATCCGTGTGAGCAGCAATCCTTCCCACAAAGGATTGAAGATGGGTCTTCGGGCATGCAGTGCCATTGTATTTCTCAAAACTTGGAACTTTGAACTTGTAGGGGATCCTGACCCCAGGAACCAAGCCCAAGTCTGTTATGTCAAAGCCCAAAGAGCTCTGGGATTGAATGGCTCTGATTTGTTCTGCCATTTCTTCAAACCTCTTGTTCATCTCAGCTCCCTGACCTTCAACTTCGTCAAGCAGAGTGAACTGTTCGTCCTGGTTATCCATTTGAATATTATTCAACCCATCATTGATTATTGTCATGCCTGGCTGTGTTACAGGAGCTTCAACCTGATGTGTGCCCGCACCGTTACGATTATCAACAGCAGCAGTGTTGTTCCTGGTTTGATTCTCAATCAACTCCCGCAGGCGCTCTTGGTTCTAACCTATGCCTTCCATCAGAGTCATAAATTTGTCCATCCTTAGCCTCAAATCTGCTAAGTCAGCTTGCATCTGGTCCATAACTCGCTCTCTGTTAATCTTTGTTGGATATCTGTGTGCGATTGGTTGTTCCCGAACTTTCTGGGGAGCTATAGTGCCTGAAAGATAAAACACGTTAGCAACTGAGACACTACCTGCAAAACAAACAAACAAGTTATATGCAATGCAATGTAACTGTTCATGTTCCCAAGTTTTTAAGCATTTGCATGCCCCAGTTCTGGCATCTATTCTCAGATAGTCACTTTCAGTGTTTAACTTTCAAACTTTTCTCTTTGATGAGTGTTCAGATATTAGCGGTATCAGACAAATGAGTCTTACACATTCAGAAATGATAACTTGCACATTAACACTGTACATGGACAAACCACTGCCGGCCCAAAAATCAGAATACAAACAGAAATATTCCCCTAAGGGTTACAAGCCAGTACATGAAATAAAGACAAAGAAATAAAAGCAAGACTCCTACAACAAGCCTGTAGGTAGTCTAAAAATTAAACTAAGCTAAGGACCCAGGCTCTGCCACCTCTGATATGCTCTTCTTGACACCCGCTCTTAGCTTGAGCTCTTCAATCTCTTTCCTTGCTTCCTCCAGGGCTAACTGGCTTTGTGCTAGCTGCTGGGTCTTTTCCCTCCGGATGGTGTGGACTTGCTCCACCTCTTCCTTCTTGAAGACTATTTGCACTTCAAAGAACTCTTCTTTCTCTCTGAACTTCTTCTGCTTTTCCTCTCTTTGGCCTTGCAACCAAAAAATGGATTGATGAGCATCCTTGAGAGTCTTCAAAGTCTTTTTACGCTCAGCTTCTCTTTTTGCCTCCATTAGACCCAACCTGTGGAAGTGAGCTTCCCTTCCAGCAAAGTCTTTCTCTTTGGCTTCCCAAGAGGCTTGGAGCTTCTTCAGCTTGCTTTCTGCGTCATTCTTAGCCCTGTTGGCATGATGGTATAGGCTTACCATCTCAGCATTCTCCACTCTGACTTCATGCAGATGAGCTTCTAGCTTCTTGTACTCTTCAAGAGAGACAATACCACTCTGACTTGGCACCTCTCTAGGATAAAGTGGAGCCTCAACTGAGAAAGGCATGAGAACTGCTTCTACATGTCTTTGCAACCATACAGCAAATGGTGGATACGTCTTGGGATTAACTCTACCAAAGTCTTTCTTACCCTTTCTTATCCTGCGAGCCCAATCTTGGACTGCTTGTTGAACTAACTCCTTGTTTCCTTTAGCAGGAAAGTACAAAGATTCAGCAAACTCTTCCATCTGAGGAGGATCTTTCAAAGGATAACCAAACTTTTTTCTGGCTAATGTTGGATAGTAACTGATGACACCTTTCCTTGCCAACAAAGGCACTCCAGCAAACCTTCCACAACTGACCAGCAATTCTTTACCCAGCAGATCTCTTTCATATCCCCAGGCAATATCTTCTGCAGTTAACCCCATCAACCTTCTGGACCATCTCCACTCATCCCTCATCTCCTTGAAGGCACCTGACTTTGGCAGTTGTCTGGCAAACCACTCAGCAAACAAAGGAGCACAGCAGACTACTGGACCACCCCTACCCTTCTCATTTCTGTAATGAACACTGTAGTAGAAGTCCCCCAAAAGAGTAGGTACAAGATTGCCTTTTGCAAATATTGAAATCACTTCTAAGCTGACAAATTCTTTCTCTCCTGGGAACAAGCTGGACCCATATATCATCAAAGCAAGTAAAGCACCAAAGTCATTCCAATTAGCCTCTGTAGCATATCTTTCTGCCCCTGGGATGATCACACTCCAAGGGAGTCCTTTACCTTCACTCTCTTTCAGAGCCCTCTTGACTGTAGCAGCTGGCAACCTATAAACCTTGGCTATGTCTTCATCTTTAAGCACAACCTCAGACCCATAGAATGGCAAGGTCTCTCTGACTGGCACATTCAGCATGTTGGAGATCTCTTCCAATGTGGGAGCTAAGATGTAACCTGGAAAAACAAAGCAACGCAGCAGAGGATCATAAAACTGCAACAAGGTATGCAAACTGTCTTTCTGGTCTGCAGTGGGCTTGTCCACAAACTTCAGTATCTGGCCATATCTTTTCCTGAAATTGCCCAAGACTTGGTCATTCATCAGACCTGCTAACCTCTGAACACTTCTAACTTCAGGCTAAAGAAAAGTATAGTGCACATTCTTTTTCCTTGGAACTCTTCTGATTTCTGCCATGGAGATAAGATTTACCAGAACTGGGACTTGATTATGAACAATGACCTGAAAAATGGGAAACATAAACAGTTAATGCAAGAATGATGCAAATGCAATGCAATGCAGGCATATGATCAACTGTGACCATCTGAACTGGACACTGACAAGGGCCCCTCTGATCACTGGCAAACCAAAAGTCCTCTGAGTCACAACTCTCTGATAATCACAACTCTCTGACAGAAGATCTCGGAACCACAGTACCAAGAGAATAAGAAAATCAGAACTCCAGAACCAAAGGACCATAGAACCAAAGATCATAATCATAGGACCACTGAATAATAACAAGGACCACTGAATAATGAGTGTATGTTGAGGCCATGGGTTCCTGCACACCTGTAAACCCCTTCCCAATCTCACTGGTAATAGGCTCCGGGTCAGACATCACGGACTCTTAAAGCCGAATAGCAATAATACTATCACCATCTCCGAGAAATGGCTCATGACCAAATCAGGGAATCGGTTTGGCATTATGTACTACGCAGGGAGGCCTCAGCTGAGTCCAGGACACAAGGTCATCCTATGTGATCCCCAAGTGGGCCCTCAGATGCGAATGGGTTTGCCACAAAATATGGGCTGCCACTGTCATCACTAAAGAGGGATGTTTCCACAAGGTTCTCAATGATCTGTCCCCAGCTGCACATAACTGTCAAGGTTATGTAATGAGAGAGGAAGATCCCCAAACCAAGACATTTCCAAGACAATCGCAACCTGGGTGTGGAACTCACTACTACCCCCATGATAAGATCTCATGAGGCCAAAGTGGAACCACTCTAAGTCCTAAAGTGCACTCGAGCCGTGGTAATGAGCTCATCTCTCAGAAATAAGTAACACCCATCCCACCAAACAGAAAACCAGTCCAGACAATCCAGCATATATACATGATGCAGAAAGTAAAGACTGAAAACTGTAAATAAAGCTGTAAATAAACAACAATAACATAAAACAAGCCACTGCAAGCAAACATCACCCAATGAAAACAGAAACACACAAGCGCTAGGAGAGACTCACAGGGGAACCAGAGACTCTGGGTTCGGTCCCCAGTAGATTCGCCAGCTGTCGCTCCCCGGATTTCAATCCTGGTACAGACGCGAAAGTGGTGCGGAAAAAGAATAGAGTCGCCAGCCATGCATTTTTATCCCGAAGAGAGGGAATGGTAATGCTGCACAAACCAGAAGAAAAGAAGAGGAAGGACACGGGTCCTGCGAACCAAAGAGACTGAGTTCGGGAGTCGGTTACGACCTGGGAAGGTATTAGCACCCAGATCGTCCGCCGTACCCGACGGGATCCACGCTTGCAAAAGAAACTGTTTCAAAGGGTGAGGGGATGAAAGCTGCAGCAAAAGGAAAGAAATGAACTGGAAAAGAATCTGAGAAAGAAACTGGAAAAGAAAACAAGGAGAAAAATGTAGGGAAAATAAAGATTGTGCTCGAACAGGCCCTACCCCGCTGCCTACGTACCTCATCAGGATAATGAGGATCAGAGACGCCGTAGTTCCCCTAACTAGGGGTAACAAGGAAAATTGCTTGTGAATTAAGGCTTGAAGTGCCTATGCCATTGCTCAGGTGTTGCAGACTCGGACGACGAGTGCGTAACCGTCTTGCAAAATAACAAGTAGGAGCAAGTTCGCGGACGGAGCGAATGAGATAAGAAAAGAATTCCCGAAGGAAAGACGCTTATTGTTTGTTTGTGTTTTTTAGAAGCTTTTAGGAGTGTGTCACAAGGAAGTGAACTCAAGCTCTTTTCCATGGAATGTGCACTTGTCACTACATTCCAAGATGGAATAATAGAACAAGCACACTCAAGTAAGGAGAAGATCCCCAAAACTTGAACCCAAAGATTAGGGCCTAAGCTCACTAACTTGTTAAGTTATTAAGTTTTTTTGGTTATTTACAGATGAAGAAGTGTTTTTTATGCTTTTCTTTATGAAGAAGATACCTTGATCAGACTTGTGCATCACAAGGTAAACTTGTACTATCCCAAGATGGGAAGACTACAAGCATACCTCATGGGATAAGGCTATTGGTCAAGACATCACTTCAGACATTATTAAGGTGCTTTTTATGGTTATGAGATGAGAAGAGAAGAACCAAAAGGATCACAAAGGAAACAATTCTAAAGGGGGACTAAATAATCCTAAGTGTTAACATTGTTAGACGCCGTGGCTAGTGATCTAGAGGGGGGGTGAATGGATCACCTCCTTGTTTACAAGGATTTAAAAGATTTTTCAGAGTTTTTCAAAACATAACGGAAACAACGGTCCCAAATATACAAGCGTCTATTCTGGACCAGCCACTAGAAGACCGGACATGTGATAACGTGCTGGATTTACGATTGAGATGATAAAGGTTTAAACACACAAGATGTAAAACAGTTGAATGCACCTATCAAAAAAGCTATTTCCAATAAATAAAAAACAATTGAAAACGTAAATAGAGATAGAGAAAGAATACAATACGCGAAGATTTGGTAAGGAAGTTCCCCATGTTCGTCCTCGCGTGTGGGTATGTCTCCCTCTCAATTTCAAACCGAAATTGAGAACTTTTATATCAATATTGTTGAATTCGTTGATTACAAGGTTGCTATACAAACACCAGAAATCTATACACCTAGATCTTCCTATTGTATCATCCTTCACTTGATCTGAGCCCAATCAAGATTCCCTGCAAGTAATACAAGCAATTCACCGGTTCCACGATCTATTTGCGAAATCCCCGAATTCCAAATCTTACGTTGCGGCTGAATCTGTCTTGTAAACGTGACTAACAAACCCTCAAGAACACGCCAGTTCTTGAAGGAAAACCCAGCTAGTTTTTCCTTGAAACCTTCTATCAATCTTCAACTCAGCTGGATCTCCGATTGTACCACTGAACGTTATCTCATAAGCCTTCAATTCACAAAACAACACACACTTCCTTGTTGATGTTCTTGAGTTAAGGTCTTTGAGAAGATGATGAAGATGAATTTGATTCTAGGTTTCAATCCTGCTCAACATTGAAGTTCCAACACTCCAAAAACCTTTTCTTGATGTGTTCTTCAATGATCTATCACTGAAAAATTCGTCTACAATATTCTGTGATCTGTTACAACACTAAATGAAACACTCCACATATATATGCAGATTCTGTTAGAAGAAAAACAGACAAATGAATCGATTCAAGACACGATGAATCGATACATATTGAACAGATTTATAAAAACAGAGAATAGAACAAGCAATGAATCGATGCCTGTTTGTATGTGTCGATTCATAGAAGAAAATCCAGAACCATTCAAACAACATGAATCGATACATGACAAGATGAATCGATTCATTTTGTAATGAATCGATTCATTTTGCGTATTTTTCAGAAAAACAAAACATTGATAGAAAATGAAACAAAAGGTCTAAAGGCAAGTATTTTTCTTAATATGAAGAAAACACAAACACTTAAAAATTATAATCAATCAAAACTAGAGTTGCTCACAAACTCCCCCTTTTTGATGATGACAAAATTTTTGAAGTGTGAGAATTACTCCCCCTGAGTTTGTGCCTGTCATTGTCTTTTCACACTTGCCTTTTCTCCCCCTTTGTCAACAGCAAGAAAGAATGCATATGTGAAGAACCAGAATCAGCAATACTAAGATATAGATGCAGATTTCACTCACAAAGAATGAAACATAAAGTGTAAACAAGTTAGATAAAAGCAAATAATCATAGGCAGTGAAATTGTCAAATAGAGTTGCGAATTACATAAACAAACCAAACCATAAAATGTTTAAACATAAAAAAACAAAGAACCATAAGCAAGAAACAATGATGATATGCAAAATGCAATGCAGCTTCAATGAGGGAAATGACCACCACACGACTCCGCATCATCTCGATCAGGGTCACGGAAACTTGGAGGAGGAGGTGGAGGAGGCATTTCATCTGGATTCTGCCCCATGAATGCGTAACGCCTGAAATGCCTCTGAACCTTTGTGCTTTGAAACCTTTCCATTATCCCCGGGTGCGAACGACAATCATCCATAAATCCAGACATCTCATTATAGAAAACTTGATGCCACTTAACCAATTCAGTATGCCAGGAATGTTGATTATGATACATTCGAGTATGCTCATCATGCCATTCTCGGTGCTCTTTATGCCATTCTGATTGCTGGACATGCCACGCACGGGCTTCTTCATGCCGGGCATTGTTTGCAACTTCCAACTGCTCAAACATTTGAGTAAGATAGGCCGAAGCAGCAGTAGATGAAGTCGGTGGAGCCGATGAAGGTGCGGGATCATAGTTTGTAGGAGACCACCTCTGTGGTATCCACTCACCCCAACCGGTGTTGGCATTCACATCAGGAGGATTTTCTGCATCTTCCATGTCTTCATCCCGTTGTTCTTCAACATAAATGTGTTCAGACGGAATGTCAAAGTTGTAGATGCGGGTTCGAGTGCTGCGTTCAAAGAAGTAGTAGCAGCGACGCTCGATGTCCCACCGATAACCCATATGAGAGAGTGTGGCATTGTTGAATTCTTGAACACTAGAGGATGATAAAAGAGGCACAGGAGGGAAAACCACTTTCCAAAACTTAAGAATTCGCATGATCTGGGTAGCATATGCAAGAGTGATGTTTTTGGAGCTGTTCCGCGTAAGAAAGATACGCTTGACAAAGTAATTGGCCCAGTTTAGTGGTATCTTTTTTTGCAGAATATACAATAAATGGATATCCGGCTTGTCCAATCTGAGTGCCCGCCGGACCTTGGACGCAAGATATGTGAAAGTATCCAGTGTAGAATTCGTGGAACACTTTTAATCATACCAGAAGTCAGAGGCTCATCATCAGCAAGAGGTCTTTCCAATTTAGAAATGGATGCACATAATTCCTTCAACTTAATTTGAGTTTCAAAGTTCTGGTCATGCCACATCTGCAATTCAGGCGACACAGATGGCAGACTGAACACTTTGGAACAGTCATCAACCTCAAAACGGTAAGTTCTGGTTCCAATCGAACACTTGAACATGTATTCTTTTCCAGTTTTCACACCAGCATAGAAAGCACGAATAAAGTCTTCATGATACTCATCTTTAATAGTTAAAAAGGATCCAAGATTTTGTGCGTCGATTAAATCCGCAACTTCTTCTAAACAGAGAGTACGTACATCACTAGTATCGAAAACATGTGGTTTCATAACTAACCTTGATTTAAAGGAAGCTTCAAATTCTTCAACAATGGCAGGATGAAGAATTGCAGTCCCAGATGGAGAAATTTCAGGAATAGAAGGAGCCTGATGAGAAGACCCAACGGGTTCCTTGCCTTTACGCTTTCCTTTTTCTCTTGGAAGCAAGACTCTTGGAGGCATGGTGATGAGATTAGGGTTTTGAGAGAAGAGGGTTTTTTGTGATAGTTAGGGTTTGATGCAAATGACGCAAATGAGATGATGAGAAAGACATAATGGAGTTTTATAACTGATAGACATGTCATGGTAATTGCTGATGTGTCAATTCATTAAAAAATAAACTGAATTTACAACAGGATGCGTCGATTCATGACTGTATGTATCGATTCATTTCACGAAAAAATTTATAAATCAGAATGCTATGTATCGATAAAAGCCATTATGTATCAATACATACTGTAACCATTTGGACAGAAATTAAAATAAAATTAACATGAATCGATTCAAGATTGTTGTGATCGATTCATAATGGAATTTTTGAAATACAATTGACAATGTATCGATACAAGTCACTATGAATCAATACATACTGTAACTATTTTGATAGAAATTAAAAGAAAATCAACATGAATAGATTCAAGCTTGTTGTGATCGATTCATAATACGAAAATTTTGAAATTCCAGTGGATAGGCAAGAATTGACACAACAATGAATATGCAAAACAAACATTATGTTGCAGAATGAATCACAACATTCTATAAATGCTTAAGAATACTTTACAAATAAAAACATCAATGTTCAAACATTCATATGAAAAGAAGTTCATGTAAACAAGAAATCATTGCTCAAACATACATTGATCATACAATATCAACAAAGTGAAGAGAGGAACAATATTACCTCCGTCGTAGTATTCTCATGAGGTGCGAGTGAAGACTACAATCAGAACTTAGCAAATACGATGAGATAAATAGAAACTACATCAATCAAACTTAAGACACCAATGCGGAGAGATCAAGAATCCCTAATTCGCGACGAATATTGAAGAATGGTTCAGTTGCCAAAGGTTTAGTGAAAATGTCAGCAAGTTGATTTTTAGTATCAACATGCTCAAACACAACAACTCCTTTTTCAACATGATCGCGAAGGAAGTGATGTCTAATCTCATAATGTTTGGTGCGTGAGTGTAAAACAGGATTCTTAGTGAGATTAATGGCACTAGTGTTGTCACATTTAATTGGAATGCGTTTAAGTTCAATGTCAAAATCTTGTAGTTGTTGTCTTAGCCACAAAATTTGAGCACAACAGCTACCGGCTGCAACATACTCAGCCTCTGCAGTAGACAAAGCTACGAATACTTGCTTTTTACTATGCCAACTTATTAAAGAATTTGAAAACAGATGACATGTGCCACTAGTGCTTTTCCTATCTGATTTGCAGCCAGCAAAATCAGAATCAGAGTAACCTACTAAGCTGCAATCGCTTCCTTTGGAATACCAAAGCCCATATTTAGGTGTTCCATTAAGATACCTAAATATACGCTTGACTGATTTTAAGTGAGATTCCTTAGGATTTGATTGATATCTTGCACACATACACACACTAAACATGATGTCCGGTCTAGAAGCAGTAAGATACAAGAGAGATCCAATCATACCTCTATACCTTTTGACATCAACACACTTACCATGTTCATCTTTGTCCAAGTTTCCATTGGTAGGCATGGGAGTGTAAATTGATTTAGAATTATTCATTCCAAAATGCTTGAGCAGCTCTCTGCAGTATTTTGTTTGACATACTGCTGTACCTTCATTGAGTTGCTTTATTTGGAGGCCTAAGAAATAGTTCAATTCCCCCATGAGACTCATCTCAAACTCACCTTGCATAACATTAGAGAATTCTTCGACCAAGTGTATGTTAGTTGAACCAAAAATTATATCGTCTACATAAACTTGAACTAAAATAATGTGCTTTCCTTTGTGTTTAATGAAGAGTGTATTATCCACTTTACCTCTAGAATATCCATGATCAAGTAGAAATTTGCTAAGTCTTTCGTACCACACACGGGGTGCTTGCTTAAGACCATATAAAGCACGCTTTAATTTGTAAACATGATCTAGATATTCAGAATTTTCAAAACCGGGAGGTTGTGAAACATATACTTCTTCATTTATGACACCATTTAAAAACGCACTCTTTACGTCCATTTAGTAAAGCTTGAAATTCATAGAACACGCATAGGCAAGCAAAAGACGTATAGCTTCAAGGCGAGCCACCGGAGCATAAGTCTCCTCATAATCTATGCCCTCCTCTTGGTTATACCCTTGTGCTACCAAGCGTGCCTTGTTTCTAGTTATCACTCCGCTTTCATCAAGTTTATTCCTAAACACCCATTTAGTACCTATGATGTGATGATCTCGCGGACGAGGGACAAGTTCCCAAACGTAATTTCTTTTAAATTGATTAAGCTCTTCTTGCATGGCCATTAGCCAAAATTCATCAATCAAGGCCTCTTTAGAATTTTTAGGTTCCACTTGTGATACAAAAGCGAAGTGAGAACAAAAGTTACTTATCTTAGAACGAGTCAACACTCCCTTTGAAATATCTCCCAATATATTGTCTATAGGGTGGTCTTTAGAGGATTTCCAAGCTGGTGGAAGGTCCTTCACTTCAGATGTTCCTTCCTCTTTATCTTTTTCATGACTAGTATCTTCCTCCTTCTCAATATCAACCGCTTCAGATTGATCAATTTCCGAAACAACTTCTTTGAGTATGTCTTCTGTAGATACACCTGCGTCATCAAAAGAGATACCTTTTCCGACAATTTTTGGGTAAGACTCATCAAAAGAAACATGGACAGATTCTTCAACAGAAAGTAAACGCCTATTATACACTCTATATACTTTGCTTGATTGAGAATATCCAAGAAAAATACCTTCATCAGCTTTGGCATCAAACTTCCCAAGATTTTCTTTACCGTTATTCAAAACAAAACATTTACAACCGAACACATGAAGATGAGACAAGTTTGGCTTTCTACCTTTTAAAATTTCATAAGGGGTTTTATTCAAAATAGGACGAATTAAAATCCTATTCAGAACATAACAAGCTGTGCTAATTGCATCAGCCCAAAAATATTTTGCTAATTCACCCTCATTGAGCATTGTTCTTGCCAATTCCTCTAAAACTCGATTTTTGCGTTCCACAACACCGTTTTGTTGTGGAGTTCGAGGATTTGAAAAGTTGTGCTCAATGCCATACTTGTCACAATACTTATCAAAGAGATGATTTTGAAATTCACCTCCATGATCGCTTCAGATTGTAACTATTTTAGAATTCATTTTATTTTGGGACAGCTTTGCAAAACTTTTAAAAGCAGAAAAAGTTTCATCTTTGCTATGAAGGAATATAGTCCAAGTGAATCTAGAGTAGTCATCTACTATTACAAAACCATAATAGTTTCCACCTAAGCTCTTTGTCCTAGATGGTCCAAAGAGGTCCATATGGAGAAGCTCAAGGGGTCTTGAAGTTGAAATTATGTTTTTAGATTTAAAAGAGACCCTTGTTTGTTTCCCCATTTGGCAAGCATCACATAGGTGGTCTTTTGAAAATTTTATTTTTGGAAGACCTACTACTAGATCCTTGGATACAACCTTATTAAGCAAATCGAAATTAACATGCGCTAAGCGTCTATGCCATAGCCATGAATCATCATTTAGGGCTACTAGACATTTAGTGCTTGTTAAGGATACACTCAAAAGATCAAGCATATATATGTTGTTTACTCTTACACCCTTAAACACAACATTTTGTTCGGTATGTTCAATTTTGAAAACAAGTTTTTGTGAAAGAAACTTTATAACCTTTGTCGCATAGTTGACTTATACTTAACAAATTGTGTTTAAGTCCCTCTATAAGATGGACATCAGAAATAGTAGTGGTAGAGGGATTACCTACACTACCTTTACCAAGTATAGCTCCTTTGTTATTGTCTCCATAAGTAACATACCCCTTTTTCTTTGCTTTGAAGTCAATAAAAAGTGATATGTCACCCGTCATGTGCCTTGAACACCCGTTGTCCAGAAACCATCTTCTTTCCATGGATGCAAGACACTCATCCTACAATATCAAAAGAGAGAGGTAGGTACCCAATTTTTATTGGGTCCAAGTGGGTAAGTGGTAACATGGTTATCTTTAGGCTTCCATTGATAAATGCCTTTAGGCACTAGAAATCTTCTAAATTTACATTTTTCAATGGTATGGCCAGCATGACAACAATAATGACAAACACTACGATTATGTTGTTGTTTATGATTGGTCTTTAAATCCTTTGGAACAAAAGAATATTTTGCATATGGAGGATTTAATGACTTTTTGAACAACCTAGTATCAACGGCATAAGTAATCTTAGGTTGCAAGGCTTTTTCCAATTTGACTTTAAGAGAGATGACCTCTTGTTGCCAAATGTGACACCTTTCACAATGCCTTATTTTACTACAACCATCAATATCAATAGCTTTTGAATTTTCTGCAATACTAGCTTTCAAGTATTCTAAATCTTTTTCAGCATGTTGTACTTTACCTTCCAAGTATGAAATTTTTTTTTTATCGGAAGATAATCTTTTGAATGCTTCTATAGCTTCATTATGCAGTTTTTCAAAAGCTACTTTCAATTCAAAAAAGGACATAGAAGAGAAATTGTTATAGTAAGCTTGTTTTACCTTTTTATCATCACTTTTCTTCTTGTGGTGGGACTGATTTTTGGTGTGAGCCATAAGACACAAATTTGCGGTTTCATCGCTATCACTTGAGCATTGTGTACTTGATGAATCACTATCACTTTCCCAAGCAATGTAAGCTCTTCTTTGCTTATTATACCTTTTTGGTGGAGCTTTTGCTTTATCCTTTTTCTTTAAAGGACAATCCGTTTTATAATGTCCGGACTTGCCACAATTAAAGCAAGACCCTCTTTCTCTATTCTTCTTAATCTCTTCCTATTTTGAATCCATAGATTGTCTTCTAAAATTTATGAGATTTTTTTCGGAATGCTTGATTCCATTCTTTCGAATGAATCTATTATATCTCCTAACAAAAAGTCCTATTTCTTCGTCACCGGAGTCTTCGTCACTACTTGACTCATTGTTGCTTAGCTCTTTTTGTGAGGACTTTGAGTTAGAAGCCATAAGAGCTATAGGCCTCTTCTCACTCTCTTTGTCTTTATTCTTCTCCTTTCCTTTTTTACTTTTGTTCTCAAACTTTTCTAGACTTTCTAGTTCTTGCTGATGTTCCTCTAGCTTTCCAAACAAAGTAGTCATTGTGAGTGTCGTTAGATCATTGGCTTCCTTGATAGTTGTTACTTTAGGTTGCCATTCCCTGCTTAGACATCTCAGAATTATTAGTAGCAATATCATTGGAAACATGTTTTCCAAGTGCATTCAAACGATTAATGAGATGAACAAATCTCTTTTGCATGTCGGGAATAGATTCTCCTTGTTGCATGCGAAAGAGTTCGAACTCTTGATTAAGTGTGTTAATGCGGGACTGTTTTAATTCAGTTGTACCTTCATGTGAAATTTCTAAAGCATCCCACATTTCTTTAGCTGTCGAGCAATGGGAAACTCGATAATACTCATCTGCACTAAGTGCTGAAATTAGCATATTACAAGCTCTCCAATCACTTGACCACTTTTTCTCATCTTTTTCATCCCAATCATCTTCTGGTTTAGGTACTATGGCACCTGCCTCATTCTTCATGGTAATTTGAAAAGGACCATTTTGAATGGCAGCCCATTCGCGCCTATCAACAGAATTTATGTGAACTCGCATGCAGTCTTTCCAGTAGCCATAATTTTCACCATTGAAAACAGGAGCTCTATTATACGCCCCCTTTGGTTCAAAATCCATAACGTTACAGGCAGCCACAAAGCACCAGTGAACCGGTGCTCTGATACCACTTGTTAGACGTTGTGGCTAGTGATCTAGAGGGGGGTGAATGGATATCCCCCTTGTTTACAAGGATTTAAAAGATTTTTCAGAGTTTTTCAAAACTTAACGGAAACAACGGTCCCAAATATACAAGCGTCTATTCTGGACCAGCCACTAGAAGACCGGACATGTGATAACGTGCTGGATTTACGATTGAGATGATAAAGGTTTAAACACACAAGATGTAAAACAGTTGAATGCACCTATCACAAAAGATATTTCCAATGAATCAAAAACAATTGAAAACGTAAATAGAGATAGAGAAAGAATACAATACGCGGAGATTTGGTAAGGAAGTTCCCCACGTTCGTCCTCACGTGTGGGTACATCTCCCTCTCAATTTCAAACCGAAATTGAGAACTTTTATATCAATATTGCTGAATTTGTCGATTACAAAGTTGCTATACAAACACCAGAAATCTATACACCTAGATCTTCCTATTGTATCAACCTTCACTTGATCTGAGCCCAATCAAGATTCCCTGCAAGTAATACAAGCAATTCACCGGTTCCACGATCTATTTGCGAAATCCCCGATTTCCAAATCTTACGCTGCGGCTGAATCTGTCTTGTAAACGTGACTAACAAACCCTCAAGAACACGCCCGTTCTTGAAGGAAAACCCAGCTGGTTTTTCCTTGAAACCTTCTATCAATCTTCAACTCAGTTGGATCTCCGATCGTACCACTGAACGTTATCTCATAAGCCTTCAATTCACAAAACAGCACACACTTCCTTGTTGATGTTCTTGAATTAAGGTCTTTGAGAAGATGATGAAGATGATTTTGATTCTAGGTTTCAATCCTGCTCAACATTGAAGTTCCAACACTCCAAAAACCTTTTCTTGATGTGTTCTTCAATGATCTATCACTGAAAAATCCGTCTACAATATTCTATGATCTGTTACAACACTAAATGAAACACTCCACATATATATGCAGATTCTGTTAGAAGAAAAACAGACAAATGAATCGATTCAAGACACGATGAATCGATACATACTGAACAGATTTATAAAAACAGAGAATAGAACAAGCAATGAATCGATGCATGTTTGTATGTGTTGATTCATAGAAGAAAATCCAGAACACCATTCAAACAGCATGAATCGATACATGACAAGATGAATCGATTCATTTTGGAATGAATCGATTCATTTTGCGTATTTTTAAGAAAAACAAAACATTGATAGAAAATGAAACAAAAGGTCTAAAGGCAAGTATTTTTCTTAATATGAAGAAAACACAAACACTTAAAAATTATAATCAATCAAAACTAGAGTTGCTCACAAACATGCATGGATGTCCTAAGGGTTAGTGAGGTTTCTATCCTAATGAAGAAGGAAGAAGAAGAGAAGAAGAAGATAGAAGAAGGGATGAGCAAGGCCTAAGCCCAACAACAAAAGAGTTAGTGCAAATGAACATAAGAAGAAGAGATGAGATTTGGAGATGTGGAACTCAATTCCCACACCTCACACTTACCATAGCCCCTGCAAGGTTAGTAGCATGCATACAAGTGAAGCAAAATGAACAAGATAACATGTTAACATCATACAAATAGAAATGAAATGATATGAACAAATGCACAATGCAAATGCAACTCAAAAAAATGAGAGATGAAGCTTGCAAGTAAAAGATGCAACATGAAACACTAATGCAAACTTATGTAAACTTATGAAAGATACAAAGCTACAATGCATAAACATGGACACAATGCACACAACCAGAACCAAAATAAGATGAAGAAGGGCTTAAGAAGCTAACAAGATGAAGAGAATGGAGGTACAAGACCAAACAATCACCAAATGGGAGTGAAAGAGGTGAGGAAGAAGTGAAAGCACACTTAAGAAAGAAAGAACTTAAAGAGATGCAAGACACAAAAAATTCCTAAGACACAAATCCTATCCTAGGACCAGGAAGATACCCACACCCCAAAAGAACCCCCAAATGAGAAGAAGAAGTTGGCACAAGTGCCCTTCTAAGCTTACAAGAGACCTAAAGGACCAAAAGAAGCAAAATTGGACAAGGTTCAAGATAAAATTCACATTAAATCAACCAAGCATCTAAAAATTCCATAACTTAAGTCAAGTGATCTTCAAACATGGTATATCAATGGGCCAAAAGGATTTGAAAGAATTCAAAAGCAAACTAGGTCAAAAGGAGGCTTAAACACAAGCTAGAGTTACAAACTTCCATCACAAGTTAAAGGACCAAGACTAAAGAAATAAATTTCTAAATATCAAGATAAAAATCACACAAGAAGTACAATGTCTAAGAAATCCAGAGCAAAAAGAATGGGATCAAAATTCAAAATAATGAGACCTATGGAAATTTGACAAGGCAGTGTGGTCAAAATGAACTTAAAAAGAAGCTAATTAAAAGAAGAAATTAATTGAGACACGTGGAAATGGAAATTAAAGAAAATAAAAAATGTAAAAATAAAAGACACTTTAAATAAGACTCATGAGCTTTTTGAGAATTTTTTAATGAAGGGAACTATTTTTAATAATTAGAAATTGAAATGAATAAAAAGAAAAAAAAGTGGAAAAAAAATAAAATGAAATTGGAATGGGGTGCAAATAGGAAGGGATTAAGTTCAAAAGGTTTGGGCCCAAGATTGGAGGGGGTGCGCATAACACTGAGAGGCCCAATGTCTGCGCAGGTGTATTGGATTTTGTGGTGGTATTTATGAATTAAAAACTGGAAAATAAGAGATCCGTTAGATCAATTGGACGCATGAGCTTGGCCTTTCATTAAATGACGTGGCGTCAGGCTTCAATATGAGTGGAGAGTGTATGGTAACAATGGTATGCTGAGAAACACAATGAATTAAATGAACAAAAGAAAATAACACGTGAGAGGGGGGGTTAAGGCTACGTGGTGACATCTGGGGCGTTGGGGAGCTGGATCTAACGGCCAGAACATTGTCTTCTTCATGAGCAAACCCTAAGTGAACACAAGCAGTTTCCGGTGACCGGAGCTAGGGCTCCGACACCAGAATTCATACCAGTCACGCAAATCACAACATAAATGAGTAAAACTGTCCAGATTGACTAAAACAACCTCACTGAATCCAAATATGAGCTTAAAAATTCCTAAAACTTAATGAAACTAAAGGATCGAACCAAAACATGTTTGACCATGAAACTTGAAATTCACATAGCTCACTCAAAAATGCACTAAAATGGAAACCAATGCTTGCAGAATACTCAGTGAAGATCAAGGATTACAAAATGTACAACTAATTTCATTTCCAGATCCAAAGAAGTTGAGCCATACCTGAGGTGAAGATCTTGATTCAGTGAGATATAAGACCAAATAATGGATGCAATGCACTCCTCTTTCACCCTAGATGCAAAATAAATGCATCTAAGGTCTTGAATGAAGCTGGATCTTGAGATTTGATCACACCTGCCCTGAAATGGCAAGCTTGCTAAACTTGAGAGAAAGCTTGAATGAATGGTTGCTTAATGATCCTTAGCTCTCCCTGATTACAGATCCACAATTTGTTTTGAGATTGGGTGCTTGAATGAAGAGAAATGGGAGAAAATGAAAATGTTGCATAAACTTGAGAATAAGAGAATGAGAGAGAGATGGTACTTGCTGAAACCCTAGCTGCTTTTGTATGCTTTCACCAACCCTTGCTGAAAGAATTGGCTCACTTGCATGTGTGGATCCTAAGGTTTGTGTGATTTTGCAAATTTTGCAAAATGTGAGATAAGCATGCCTTCCTCATGCCTTTCTTGTATTCTCAGCCCACGTGCAATGTAATCTGTACCCTTAATCTCCATACAAATGATCTTGGCCATTGGATTGAGGTATCACACATTTTCCATGATTTTGCAAAATATCCTCTTTGTATGTTACTTTCTTATTGTGCACGAAAAATGGAATTTATTTGGAGCAAATTGATCACAATGTGATGTATTTTATCATTGAAACAAAATTGAACCAATACCAAGTCATACAATTCAGTTTTGAAGCTTCTTGCATTTGGTGCATGCATGGAAATGTGAATTTGCCCTAAAATACCTCAAATTTTCGAAGGACCTATAGGATAAACCACAAATCCTATGAAAATATACTTGTACTTTTTGAAAATGGGAGCCCTTAATCTCCAACTTTCATGTTTGATATTGGTGCATTTGAAGAATTTTTGATCATGTTAAGGCCATTTGAAAATTAGGGCAAAAGTTGCCAAATTTGGAAAATCTCAAAAACCAACTTTGTACCATTTTTGCAAAACCCTTCAAATCTCCATGATTCTTGAACTTTGATCATTCCAACCCTCTTATAACATTGTAAGGACCCCTCTTGGCCAAAAAATTTGGGTTAGACCCCTTGAAATCAAACAGTTGACTTTTTAAGGGCACAATTGACTTTTTACTTCATCTGCAAGCAACTGCGGCATTGTCTGACTTCCACATGGAATTTTCTCATGAAAATTGACACATAGGATCCTCTTGACATATAGAATACTTTGCCCAAATTAAATGGCCAAAGTTGTGGGGCTTTGATGCTTCAATCACAAACCCTAGTTTAGGTGCCTTGTATAGGAGCTTTGCCTTGTCCTGAGATCCCTGATGATCATGCAATCTTTTGAGCTTTTGCCAATGGACTTGAAATTGTAAATGGAGTGTAGACTCACCATAAGACTTGTACAAACTCATTGGTACCCTTGTCATGGCCTGAAATGCTTCAAGGACCTCCACATATGACCATATGCTTAATGCTAGGATATGAAGAATGTTATGCCTCATCTTTCCATGATATGATGCTAAGAAAATGATATGTTCATGATAAATATGATGTGATATGATGCTTAAAATGAAGAGGGCAAATTTGGGGTGTTACACACATGGAATATAATGAAAGCAAATCCTAGAAAATGGATGAACAAATGATCAAGCAATGTTCAAGCATGTTTTAAGATGGCTAAGATGTCATACAAATGCTTGAAATGTCATGGAAAGTTCATATGATTGAGATATGCAAAGATGAATGCAAATTAACATGAGAAATCAGGGTTTTATGAAAGTATGAGATGCAAATGACCAAAACAGAAGCACACATCATGATAAAAATTTGAAAATAAACTCAAACAAACCCTAAACACACACAAGGTCACTAACCAAAGATGAAAGTCAGAAGCTAAACCTAAAGGGAGTTATGAATTTCCTAAGTTAACTAGGGTTTTTGGGTGATCCTAAAGGAAAAATGCAAATCAAATTGAAAATGAAATGAAAAATCATGAAATAAATAACCTAGATACTATATGCAATATGTGAAACAATGCAAAAAGAATCAAGTTCAAACTCATCATGGTTGATCATAAAAGATTTTTTCAAGTTAGGGTTAGAAAATAGGAATTTTATGAACCCTAATTCAAAGATAATTGTGAAAATGTGATCAAACCTAAAAAGAAATTTGTATGGTGAGTTTGTAAATGTTTCTAAATGCCAAAGAATGCTTTCTGAATTTTTTTGGTGACTTTTAGAAATCTAAATGCATTTTTAATTAATTAAAATCAATTAATTAATTAAATAAGACATTTAAATGATTTAAAAATAATTTTTTAATGCAAAAATTAAAATAAAAAATGTTTTTGAGTTAAGAAAAATATTTGAAGTAAAAATACAGAAAATGAGATTTAAAAAATGTTTTTTTTGCTATTTTTAATAATTATGTGAAACAAATGCAATAAAATGAAATAAAAATTATATAAAATGAGAAGTAATCAGGATTTAAGGCTAGGATTCAAAGGCCTGTTACGCGCGCAGATGAAAGGCTCGAATTGAATCTGGCAAAGTTAATTTAATTAAACCTAATTAATTTAATTAATTATGATTAAGGTTTAATGAACACATCCTGGCCATCCTAACACGCGGGAAAAACAGATCCAAAGGCCACAATTCAAACTAACCTGATTAACCCTAATCTTAACTCTAATCACTCTCTGGTGACCGAAGAAAGCTCTGGTCATCTTCTCCGGTCACCCTTTCACCCTATCTCCCTCAAAACCCCATGAAAATGCACCAAACTCTCCAGAATGCATCATTAAGCAACATAGAACAAGAATCCAACAACAAATTTCATTTATTTTTCATCAAACTCATGAATCGAAGCAAAATGAAAAATGTGAAAACTTTCAGAAGTTAAATACATCCCCATTTCTCAACTATTTTGAAAACTAAACACATCAGCATGATCAGGAGAGCATTTAGATTCATTATATAACTTAAAAGGAGAGTTCTGAAAAAAATGTTCTTGATGATTACCTGAGTTGAAGCTTTTCAGTTTGGAGCTTTCTGACCTCTTCCCTTGTGCAAAACCACTCCAATGATACCCCTTGTGCTTCTAAAAGGCTTAGAACAAGTTTGAGATGGTTGGTTTGTGATGTTTGGTTCTGATAACTCAGAAATTATGTTTAAGATTCAGTGGCTTTTAGGGCAAGATGAAGGGTGGTTTATGATCCTTGAGTGATATTGAGATGATTGGTGAAGAAATAATTGAGTTTTGATGGCTGTGTGTGGAGTTTCGAAGAGATGAAGTTTTTAGGGAAATTTTGGGCAATCTGAGTGTTGAGAGGTTTCAGGCTCCAAGGTTATGTGAAATGAGGTCCATGATGCTTGCATAAGATGTCTTGATTGGTCAGAAAGTTTGTGGTGGCATAGTGTGATTGGTATGGGTGATTTTGCAAAAAAGTCAATGAAGGTGTACCTGAGGCATGGCACGGGTCAGAGGTTGTTTCAAGGGATGTCTTGCCTCAGCTAGCATCAAGTAGGGCCATGAGATTGCTTGTGATGATCTGCAACACTTGGATCAAGAGTTATCACATGTTTTGCATTTTCCCTCTTTGAAAATTTTGTGAAAATTGATCCATAGAAACTTGTGATCCAAGGCATGATTTTTGTCAAGCAATGTTGTGTTATCATGTAATGAAGCTTAGAAGTGGATTAGAGGTCATTAGAAGTCTTGAAACTTGATTTTGCAAAAATCCCTCTTTGGCACATACTTGAAAATTACAAGATTTTTCCCAACTTTGAAACATCATATCTTGAGTTCTAGGATGAATCAAGAGGTGTTATTGTACTTTTTGGAAATAGGAAGATCCAATCTACAACTTTCATGTTTAAGGATTTTTCATTTGAAGCATTTTTTATCAAGAAAGAGGAGGTTGAAAATCATTCCCAAAATGGAAAGTTTCCATTACAAGTCATCTCCAAAAATGGAAAGTTTGCAAATGGCCTGAAATTATTCAATCTTGTGAACTTATAACCACTTCTAAGATCAAATAAAGATCATAGAACCTCAAAATGATGACGATGACCCTTTGGTTCCATTGTTGGGGGCCTCAGATGCCCTGATTTTGACTTTTCTTGCACAACAAGTTACCAGTTGATCAGATGACTTCCACAGTGAATTTCTTCATCAAATTTGGTACACATGTTCTTTATAATATATTAATACCATTAGAATCAAGAATGATCAAAATATTTAAGATTAAGGGCCTCAAACCCAAAACCCTAATTTTAGGTCATCTGTGCAGAAAACCTTAGCCTGCCTGGACCTCTGAGCAATCCTTTGTGATTTTGTGACTTCAAAGACTTCTTGGGATGTAATAAGATAATATAACACTCATGGACCCTCTTGGAATGCTTCAAGACCATTGGGATAGCTCATATCACTTCTTGGATTCATCTGATCACAAACCCTAGCTATGCAGATGAAATGAACTATGCAGTGTGAGATGATATGATTATGAAATGAAATATGAAAATATAACAAGCCATGGTGTGAGAAAAAGTGAGGGAAATTTTGGGGTGTTTACAGCTGCCCCTATTCAAGCATGAATTAGCTGTGCAGGGTGTAAGCGCCTGGCTTAACAGTCAAACAAGATAACTTGTGGTTGAATACCAATGACAGTCTGAAATTTTCACTCGTTGGGGAGAAGAAGAAAAGGGATATAAATTGTAAAAAAGCAGTATAGTATGAGTATCAAATGAAAGCGATGGAGGACGACCATCGAGCAGTGGACGACTGTTGGGGATAAAACGGTAAGTAAAGCAATGACGAAGACGACCATCATGCTGGGTGTAAACACCGCAAATTTGCCCTCACTTTTCTCACACCAAGTCTTGTGATCTTTCATATAGCATTGCATAAACATACCATCTCATATTGCATATTTGTTTCATCTGCATAGTTTCACTTCATCTGCATCTACGGTTTGTGATCTGAGCAATCCAAGAAGTGATCTGAGCCATCCCAAAGGTCTTGAAGCTTGGCAAGAGGTTCCATGTGTGTTCCATGATCATAATATGCTCCCCAAAGTTCATAAAAGTCAAGGGATCACAAAGCATGGCAAAGGCATAGAGGTAGACTAAAGATTTCCTACACAAATGACCTAAGATTATGGTTTTGGTTTCAGAGGCTTTAATCCCAATGTTTTTGGTCATTCTTGTTTCTAATGGTCTTGATATGTTATAAGGATCATGTGTACCAAATTTGATGAAGAAATTCATTGTGGAAGTCATCTGATCATTGGGTAACTTCTTGAGCAAGTAAAATCAAAATCAGGGCATTTGAGGCCTCCCTCAAGGGTACCAAGGGGTCATCATCATCATTTTGGGTCTCTATGATCTTTATTTGATCTTAGAAGTGGTTGGAAGTTCACAAAGTTGAAGAATTTCAAGCCAAATGCAAACTTGCTATTTTTGGAAATGACTTGTAATGGAAACTTTCCATTTTGGAAAATATATTCAACCTATTCTTTCATGACCAAAAATGCTTCAAATGAAAAATTCTTGGGCATGAAAGTTGTAGATTATGTCTTCCCATTTTTAAAAAGTACAAGAACATGTCTTGATTCATCCTATAACTCAAGATATGGCCTTTCAAAGTTGGCAAAAATCCTATAATTTTAAAGTTCATGCGAAAGAGGGATTTTTGCAAATTCAAGTTTCAAGCCATTTCATGACCTCTAATCAACTTCTATGTACCATAACATGTCAAAGCAACTTCAAAACATCAGAATTGGCCCAAGAATGCATGGTTTTCATGGCTTGATTCACAAGAAATCTCAAAATGGCAATTATGCATAAACTTTGCAAAAACCATGACAACTCTTGATCCAAGTGTGCCACCTGCATAAACTCCATCCTAGGGTCATCCATGAATCAAGTTGAGGCCAAGACACCCCAAAAGCCAGCTCTGACTCAACCCATGCCTATGGTACCATAACTTTTGACTTTTTGCAAATCAAGCCATACCAATCAGCCTGTGCCATAACCACTCTCTAGCCAATTAGCATGACTTATGTGGACATCAAGAAGCCCATTTCATACAAGCTTGGAGCCTGAATCCTCAAGAACTTAGAAATCCCAAAAATTGCCATAACACTTCCTCTCTTCGAAACTCACTCTTCAGCCATCAAAACTTACAATTTCTTTCACCATTCAACTCCACATACCTCAAGGATCATTTCCCACCCCTTGCCATGGCCTGAAACAAGGCTAAACACAAACACGATTTCTGCACATTCAGAACTGAAACACACAAATCAGCCATCACAAACTTGTTTCAAGCCTTCCATAAGCTTCAGAGGATCCATTGGAGTGATTTTGCATCAAAGAGAAGGTCAGAAAGCTCAAAACAGTAAAGCTTCGTCTCAGGTAACCATCAAGAACAAATTTTCCAGAAACTCTCTTTTAAGTTCTTAAATGATTCTACATGCTTCCCTGATCATGCTGATGTCTTTACTTTTGAAAATGATTGAGAAATGAGTGTGTATGCTTGCTCTGAAACTTTGCCCGTATTTTGTTGTTTGCTTCGATTCAATTGATTCATGAAAAATAAATGAGTTTTGATGCTTGATTTGTGTTATATGATGTTCAATGATCATTTCTAGAGACTTTGGTGCGTTTTCATGGCCTGGGGAGGGATTTAGGGTGAGAGAGCTGCCGGAGAAGATAACCGGGGGTCTTCTCCGGCCACCTGAAAGTCATTAGGGCTAAAACCTAATTAATTTCCCAGTTTGAATGTGGGCCTTTAGATTTTAGGGTTAGCGCGTGTTTGGACGGTTCTGATCATTTCATTAAACCCTAATCTATTTTAATTAAATTAATTAAGATTAATTAAATTAATTTCCTCAGTTTGAATCCTGACCCTAGGATTGCGCGCACAATCAATGCCTTTTCCCCCACTTTGAATCCTGGCCATCAAATCTTCATACTTTTCATTTTATTCATTTTAATTCATTTTCTTTTTATTTCTTTTGTTCATTTTATTTAAAATAGTAAAAATCATCAAAAAATATCATTTCTTGCATTTTTGTTTCAAATATTTTTCTCAACCTGAAAACAGTTTTTATTTTAATTTTTGCATTAAAAAAGTATTTTTAAAATATTTAAATGTTATTTTTAATTAATTAATGGATTTTAATTAATTAAAAATGCATTTAGGTTTCTAAAAATTACCAAAAAATTCATGAAGCATTTTAATACATTTAGAAACATTTTCAAACTCACCATACAAATTTATTTTTAGGTTTGATCACAATTTCACAATTTTCTTTGAATTAGGGTTCCTAAAAATCATATTTTTTAACCTTAACTTGAAAAATTCATTTCTGCCTAACCATGATGAGTTTGAATTTGATTCTTTTTGCATTATTTCATATATTACATATAGTTTATAGGTTATTTATCTCATGATTTAATCTTGCATTTTCAATTTGATTTGCATTTTCCCTTTAGAAGCACCCAAAAACTCTAGGTAACTTAGAAATTTCATAACTTCCATTAGGTTAAGCTTCTGACTTTCTCCTTTGGGGTGTGATATTATATGGGATTAGGGCTTGTTTGAGTTTGATTTCAATTTTTTATTATGAAGTATGCTTTTGTTTTGGTCATATGCATCTCATGTTGCCTTAAAACCCTAATTTTGCATCTTCATTTACATTCTCCTTTACATATCATCATCATATTGAACTTTCCATGCCATTCCAAGAATTTGTATGTCATCTTAGATATCTTAGGACATGTTTGACACATTGCTTGATCATTTCTTCATTCATTTGATATGCTTTGCATCCATTACATTGCATGAACATCCATGTGTCTTCATGCTTCTAAACATGCTTCCATTGCATCTCATCCTTGTATGATCATTCATATACATCTTGTATGACTTTGCATCATCTCATAACACATTCGCATTGCATAATCACTTCTGACTTTGGTCTTTTCACCTCATTTCATCTCATTTCCTTTTGCTTTATGTCTTATGCATTCATACTAACATTTCAGGAGCTTTTGGTAAGTTATCTGGGAGGTGAATTTGCCTTCACCTCTCACCCCTTCTCATCTCTTCATATGCATTCTTATTTGTCTTTGAAGTGAAATTGCCTCACTTATGCTCTCTCTTTCTTACTTTCTTTCTCCTAAGTTACTTATCTTCTTCAGGAAGTAAGTAACTTATTCTTCTTCTTCTTTCTCTTTTCATCTGCTTCTTCCATTGGTGGCCTTGAAGAATTTTCCTCTTAAGCCTCAAAAACCATAGGATGTCCAAGCATGATAACTTTTAGGGTTGTGTATAGTCCCCCTAGCTTTCTACCTTTGAGTCTCCTTGAGTATCTCTTTTCATCTCTTAATCAGAGACTAAACTCTTAAAGTTTTAGGACTTTGGAATTAGGGTTATGCATGCATCCTTATCTTAGGATGGAGTGTATAACTTTAATCCTTATTGTTAAACCTTTAATTTGTTTACACCTCTTAATCAAAACACATTAATAATCACTAATACTTTATCTTGTAACTTGGGCCTTACATTAGGGTTCTATCTCTTCCATATGGTTAAGAGGGACTAACCTTAGTGTTTAATGGACAAGTCCCCCTCAAGTTGTCTTACAAACCATAAAATCCACTTCTTAATCTCATCCTTTTAATTAAAATCCATTTAATAAAGGCTTGTTATATAATGAATTTAGTCCCTAACCATAGATTAAGTTGAGGAGTCTTTCTCAGCTTAAGTGTTCTCATCTATCATCCTTCTATTAGGATGGTGTAATGAGTTCACTAGTCTATGATTAGATAATAAACTCATTAATTAACACTAAACAAAAACCCAAAAAACATCTAAATAATCACAAGTAGGTTAATGATCTTAATCCTACATCATCATGGTAATTAAGTTGCTTATCTCATACTTAAGTAGTCTCATTATCCCAAATCAGGGAGGATATAATGAGTTTACAACCCTTGATTTAGGCTTAAACTCATTAACTTATGCAAAACCCCAAAAATAATAAAAAACTGAAAACATAAAAAACAAACAATAATCGTCTCCTTCGGGATTCTTTTCTCATCACACTCATTCACAAGCGAGAATTTGCTTCTTCCGTCTAATGCAAGACAGTTAGCACTCGAGCCAGACGAGTCATACACTTGAGCATAGACAATCAAGTAGTTCACAATCAATTTATTCTCAGTCTCTTTGAGTCGAACTACAGTGTTTTGACTTCCTCATTGCACGAGAGGATACGTAGGCATAACTTAACGGTTATCGAACAAAAGTCTCTTTGTCTTCCCCCTCTTTCAGCATTCTCTTTAAGCCTCAGTTCCTGACCAATTCACCCTTTTGCACTGACACCTGTATTTTCTTTTCCTTAGCTTTTGCACACAGATAACACATACACTTACCCCTTTAAACACAATCTTGTAAGCGTGGATCCCATTGATTACGACGGACGATCTGGGTGCTAACACCTTCCCAGGTCGTAACCAACCCCCTTTCTCAGTTTCTCTGGTTCACAACCGTCTTATCCATCTCTTTCCAGGTTTATGCAGCACTACCTTTACTTTAAGATAAAAATGCCTAGCTGGAGACTCTATTCAACCTTCAACATCTGACCGTTCTCGCCGACAGTTCGCGTTTTCCTTGGGAGGAAAGTTTCAGGGGAGCGACACTGGGAAATAAAGAGACCACGACGGGCAGTACCATCAGGTTAAGAAATAAAACTCTCTGGGGATTAACGAAATGAGGAAAGCACTGACGGGGACGACCACCAGGTTAAAGGGTAAATAAACCGCGACGGGGACGGCCATCGGGTAAAAGAATAAATGAAATAATGATAAGGGACGTTCATCAAAAGGTGAAGGACGATCACCTAGCAGGGTACGACTGCTGAAAATATCAGGACATAGGACGGATGTCGGATAGAAAAGGTCAACGATGGGTACGGCCATCGAATAAGCATGATGAAGGACGATCATCAAGAGGTGAAGGACAATCACCTAGCAGGGTACGACTGCTCATGGGGATTATCTCTACATAGGACGAATGTCAGATAACAAAGATCAACGATGGGGACGGCCATCAGATAAATGATGAGGGACATTCATCACAAGGTGAAGGACGATCAGCTAGCAGGGGATAGCTGCTAAAAAGATATCGCGACATAGGACGAATGCCGGATAGAAAGTTCCAACAATGGGGATTCCACTGGGGAAAAGGATGAGGGACGGTCATCCAAAGGTGAAGGACGATCAACTGGCAGAGGATGGCTGCCGAAAGTATCGCGACATAGGACGAATGTCGGATAAGAAGATCAATGATGGGGACCGCCATCAGATGAAATGATGAAGGACGATCATCAAAAGGTGAAGGACGATCACCTGGCAGGGGACAGCTGCCAAAAATATCACAACATAGGATGAATGTCTGATAAAAAGTTGTTTTGTTGGCGACTGCTGGGGAATGGTAAACACGGACGAGTGCTTACGCTTCGAAATAAAAGGTATAAGTGTTTGACAGTGTGTATAGACTAAAGATGCGAACGAGCATCCTTAGGACCACGATACGAACGAGTATTGATAGAAGCAAACGCTGACACGTGTTTGAGGATGATGATACAGACGAGTATCAATCGGTTAAGCAAAGAACACAGACGAGTGTTGGATTATCCGGGGAGGTGATATATACAGGATATGGACGAGTATCAGAGGATTGTGTATAAGTATGTACAAGTGTTTGACCTGCTGGGGAAATATGTGCAAGACACGGACGAGTGTCAAAAGATTGTGCAAGGGACACAGACGAGTGTTTGACTTGTTGGGGAAGTATGACACGGGCGAGTGTCAAAAATAATATGTATAAGTATGAACAAGTATCTGTATTGAGAGTGCAAAAAGTATTCTGGATTTGTCTGCGGGGGATAAGTCTTGTATATTACTGGTGAAGTGATTTTTGATGTTTGCAGGTGATTGGCTCGAACCTGGCTTATGATCATGCAAATGCTTGATTTTGGCCGTAATGCTCCGTATTAGACGGAATGCTACACTTAGTTTGGGAAAAAATGATGCGAATGCTATGATTATGCAAAATGAGAGAACTGATCCGAGATCCGAATCCTGTGGGGAGAAAGATCCATGAGCGATCTGTCTGGAGGAAGAACTCCGCTGGGGAAAGAGATCATTGGTCGATCTGTAGGGGAGAGAGGATCACCGAACAAACTTCTTAGGGAAATCTGTGGCGCTCTGGGGGAAGCAATTTGTGGAGATCCCGACTGGGGAAGCTTTCGTTGAAGAGACTAATGCTGGGGATGAGGAGGCTTTAACAAATCTGTTGGGGAACAGAAAACCCGGGCAACTCTACTGGGGAGAAACTGGTAGCTCTGCAGGAAAGCGATTCTGCCGACTTTGCTGAGGATGAGAGAATCCTGGCAACTACAATGGGGAACAACATTTGTAGGTATTGCTCAGGGGGTCCTGCTTGGGGAGAAGAGAACTTCTGGGAAGTAATATGTTGTAACTCCTTCGTCCAAGCGACACGCTGGGGATTTAATGAGTTTCTCGAAGGATCCTCTGAGGGGACAACAACTTTACGTGGGAATACTTCTGTCAAGTAACCCTGCTGATGAGGTGCTTGCTGACTTGGATGGGGATATGATGCTTGATATTCTCCATGCCGTGAAAGATTGCCTGTCTTGAGTACCTGTAACCTGTAAAAAAGAAACGCACAAGTGTCCCGAGGTATCCTCAACCGGATTCCGTCATAGGAGTTAGATTTTCTCAAGAATGTATATTTCCTATAAGCATTTATTAAGAATGGCTTATATGTTTTCAAGCAAGTGTTGTATTATGAACTTTGGACATTTTGAAAACAAAACATAAATGTACAAAACAAGGTGTGACTGAAAATTCTGATTTTATTGATTTATGTGCCCTGAATAGGTAAGTACAGTGAAGAAGCGAATCCCTGAAAGGAGGAGATTGCTGTAAAATTGAGAAAATAAAAGTGTTGGAAATGTTTGAAGTTGATGCTTCATTGAGCTTCCTTTGCTATGACCTGTATGAATTTGACGTTCTTCTTATCTTGCTTTCTGAAGAAGGTTGATTCTGACCGGTGCTTTGTCCTTTCGGAGCTTGTCGTGTTGCGAGTGATACAGACGTATTTAGAATGCAATTGTTCGCTTTTTTCCTGATTTTGCATGGATTGTCCTTTTGGGTTTTTAATCCACCGGGATACCCATTTTTGCCCGAGATGTCCGATGTGGCTTTTTAACTCAGCGGGTGTACATTTTTTTTTTCAAATTTCCCCTTATTTTTGCCCGAGTCTTTTATTCTATTTTTGACTCGCCGGGATGCCCTATTTTTTCCTGGACTTACATTCTGTTTTTATGTCCAGCGGGTCTTTTATGCAAAGTATTTTTTAACTGCATCTGAATTCACAGGAGATAAGAAATCCTCGCCGTCCATAGTAGTGAGCATCAGTGCCCCACCAGAGAAAAATTTCTTTACTATGAATGGGCCTTCGTAGTTTGGCGTCCATTTGCCCCTGTGGTCTGTGTGAGGAGGAAGAAGTCTTTTCAGCACAAGCTCTCCCACTTGATATTCTCGAGGTCTGACTTTCTGATTGAAGGCTTTTTTCATTCGCTTTTGATACAACTGCCCATGACAGATGGTTGCTAATCTCTTTTCTTCAATCAGACTCAGTTGATTATATCGAGATCGGACCTATTCTGCTTCATCCAGTTTCACATCCACCATTACCCGTAAGGAGAGTAGTTCAACTTCAACAGGTAGGACAACTTCCATACCATACACAAGCTGATAAGGTGTTGCCCCAGTAGATGTTCTAATAGAAGTTCGGTACCCATGCAAGGCAAATGGTAGCATTTCGTGTCAGTCTTTGTAGGTGACTACCATCTTCTGCACAATCTTCTTGATATTCTTGTTAGCTGCCTCAACATCGCCATTCATCTTTGGCCTGTAAGGAGATGAATTGTGATGTTGAATTTTGAAGTCCCGACAAAGTTCTGCCATCATCTTGTTGTTCAAATTGGAACCATTATTAGTAATGATTAGCTCGGGAACTCCATATCGACAGATGATACCCCTCTTCAGAAATCGGGCTACCACTTGACGAGTGACATTTGCATACGAAGCTGCTTCAACCCATTTGGTGAAGTAATCAATGGCTACCAGGATGAATCTGTGACCATTTGAAGCAGTCGGTTCAATCTTTCCAATCATATCAATGCCCCACATGGCGAAGGGCCAAGGTGAAGACATTACATTCAAAGGATTCGGAGGCACATGCACTTTGTCCGCGTAGATCTGGCATTTGTGGCATTTTCTGGCATAGGAACAACAGTCTGCATCCATTGTGATCTAGTAGTAACCCGATCTTAATAACTTCTTTGGCATTGCATGTCCTCCGGCATGGGTACCGAATGAACCTTCATGTACTTCGTGCATCAGTAGATCTGCTTCCTTCTTGTCAACACATATGAGCAAGACCATGTTGAAGTTTTGCTTGTACAAAGAAGCATCAGTATTGAGGAAGAAACTGCCGGCTAGCCTTCTTAATGTCTTCTTATCATTTAACGATGCCTTGGGTGGGTATGTCTGAGTTTCCAAGAAGCACTTGATGTCATGGTACCAAGGCTTGTTATCAGTGACAGTGTCCACAGAGAATACATATGCCGGTCTGTCCAGTCTGGATACCAAAATCCGAGGTACATAATTGGCAGTCTGTACTTTGATCATGTATGAAATGGTAGCCAAAGCGTCTGCAAATTGATTCTCATCTCGAGGGATGTATTCAAGCTTAACTGTTGTGAAGAAGGTCAACAATCTCCTCGTATAGTCACAGTAGGGAATCAAATGCTCCTGATGAGTGTACCACTTGTCATTGGTCTGGTTGATTACCAAGGCTGAATCTCCGAATACATTCAAAGTTTTGATCCTGAGGTGAATGGCTTCCTCAATACCCATGATACAAGCTTCATATTCTTCTTCATTGTTAGTGCAGGCGAAGGTGAGCCTTGCTGAGAAAGGCATATGAACTCCTTTGGGTGTAATAAGCACTACACCAACCCCACGACCGTTGCAATTAACTGCCCCGTCAAACATCATAGTCCATGCTTCTTCTGGGTCAGGCACTTCAGTGTGAACACGCTCTTCATAATCTTTTGCTTTTAAGAACATGATGTCTTCATCAGGGAAGTCAAATCTCATAGGCTAGTAATCATCAATGGGTTCCTCAGCCAGATTGTCAGACAATACACTACCCTTGATGGCCGTCTGAGAGGTGTACTGAATGTCATATTCTGTTAGAATCATTTGCCACCTGGAAACCCTTCCGGTAAGCGTTGGCTTCTCAAATATGTACTTGACTGGATCCATCTTTGAGATCAATAAGGTAGTATGAGTCAACATATACTGTCTTAGTCGGCGAGAAGCCCACGCTAAAGCACAACAGGTTTTCTCGAGCAGTGAATAACATTGTTCACAGTCGGTAAACGTTTTGCTTAGGTAGTATATTGCATACTCTTTTGGACCAGACTTGTCATGCTGGCTCAACACACACCCCATCGACTCTTCTAATACGGCCAGGTACATGATTAGAGGTCTTACTTCAACTGGAGGAATGAGAATTGGAGGTTCTTGCAAATATTCTTTGATCTTGTCAAAAGCTCTCTGACAGTCATCGTTCCTCCTGACTGTTTGCTCTTTTCTTAACAGCTTGAACAAGGGTTCGTAGGTTGCAGTGAGATGAGATATGAACCTTGAGATGTAGTTCAATCTACCTAAGAACCCTCGAACTTCTTTCTCAGTCTTAGGTGCAGGCATCTCGTGAATAACTTTGACTTTATCAGGATCAACCTCAATTCCTTTTCCACTTACGATAAAACCCAGGAGCTTACCAGAACGTACCCCGAATGTGCATTTGTTGGGGTTCAACCTTAACTGATACTTTCTCAGACGCTTGTGTCGCTCCCACCTGATGACACAGGGCCAAGAGGGGTACAGACGCGAACGGTCGGCGAAAGAGAAAGAATGAATAGAGTCGCCAGCTAAGCATTTTTATCCCGAAGGAAATGTAATGCTGCATAAACCTGGGAAAAAATGGATAAGACGGTTGCGAACCAGAGAGACTGAGAAAGGGGGTTGGTTACAACCTGGGAAGGTATTAGCACCCAGATTGTCCGCCGTACTCGACGGGATCCACGCTTAAAAGATTTGTGTTTTTAAAGGGGTAGTGTCAGTGCAATTTGTGTATCAATGCTGGAAAGAATGCAAGTGTCAGTGTAAAAGAAATGTGAAGTGTACAAGGGAAGTGTCAGTGTAAGAACAGGAGTAAAAATGCTCAAGACTATGAGGCTTAAAGAATAATGCTGGAAGGAGGGGGAATATACAGAGACTTTTGTTCGATAACTGTTAAGTTATGCCTACGTATCCTCTCGTGCAATGAGGAAGTCAGAACACCGTAGTTCGACTCAAAGAGACTGAAAGATAAATTGACTTGTGAACTGCTTACTTGCCTATGCTCAAGTGTATGACCTGTCTGGCTCAGGTGCAAACTGTCTTGCATTAGACGGAAGAAGAGAGTTCTCGTTTGTGAGTGAGGATGATGAGAAAAGAATCCCGGAGGAGACGATTATTGTTTGTTTTTTTGAATTTTCAGTCTTTTATTGCTTTTGAAAATTTGTCATAGGAAAATGAGCTTAAGCCTAAACCAATGGGTTAGTAACCTCATCACATCCTCCCTCTGATTAGGGGTAATGAGAATACCTTAAGTGTGAAGTAAGCACCTCACACTTAATCACCATGGTGTAGGATTAAGATCATTAACCTACTTGTGATTATTTAGATGTTTTTGTTGTTTTTGTTTAGTGTTGTGTAATGAGATTAAGCCATAATCAAGGATTTAATGGACTCATTACACCATCCTAATAGAAGGATGATAGATGAGAGCATTTAAGCTGAGGAAGGCTCCTCAACTTAATCCATGATTAGGGATTAACCTCATGACAAAACAAAGCCTTTATTAAATGGATTTTAGTTAATGGTGAAATGAAGAAGTGATTTTTATGGTTTGTAAGACAACTTGAGGGGGACTTGTCCATTAACACTAGGGTTAGTCCTTCTTAACCAATTAAGGAAGAATTAGAACCCTAATGCAAGGCCCAAGTTACAAGCTTGATGTCTTTATGGTTGTTAAGTGAATTGATTAAAGGATTTAAACACATTAAGGGTTTAACACTTAGGATTAAAGTTATACACTCCATCCTAATAGAAGGATGCAGGCATAAGCTTAATCACAAAGCCTTAAAGCATTTAGGGTTTAGTCCCTGATTATGAGATGAGAAGAGAAGACTCAAAGATGACACAAAGGTAAAAGCTAAATGGGGGGACTAATCAAACCCTAATTGTGATCATGCTTGGGTATTCCTAGGATTAATGAGGTTTACAAGAAGATCTTCAGAGAAACCACCAGGAAGGAAGCAGATGAAAGGAGGAAGAAGCAAAACAACTTGCTTCACTTAAGAAGACAAGTTGCTTGAAGGAAGAAAGTAAGAGATGAACATGAATGAGCAAGATCAATCTAATACACATACAAAAGGCAACAAAGAAAGTATGAAAGAGATGAAAAGAGATTGTGAGAAGTGAAGGCTAATTCACTTCTCAAAGCAACTTACCACCTGAAAAGTTAGCAAAAGAAATGAAATGCAATGCAAATGAGATGAAATGGCATGATGCAAGACAAAGTCAGAAGCATAGACATGAAGTTAATGATGCTAAGAGAAGATGCAAACATGAGGCAAGGCATGAGAATGATCACACAAGGCAATGGATGCAAATGAAGCATGTTTTAAACCATGAAAGTTCAAGAAAAGTTATGAAATGCAATGGACATATAATATGGAAAATGAAAGATGAAATGATCAAATATGATTCTAATATGTCCTAAGATGTATCATGAATCTTGTGTATGCACAAAATGTCATGGCAAGTCATTGGATGCAAGCAAATGAGAAATGGATGCCAAAGAAGTCACAAATTAGGGTTACATGCATCATGCAAAGCAAAAATCCAAAACCAGAAGCAAATGACATGATAAAAATTTGAAAATGTAATCAAAGATACCCGAAACCTATACAAGCTCACTGCCCAAAGGAGAGGACCCAACTCTTAACCTAGTGAAAGTTATGAATTTCCTAAAATTGCTAGGGTTTTAAGGTACCTTATCAAGAAAAATGCAAAACAAATTGAAAATGCAAGATCAATTCAAACCAATTTTATCCTATAAACTATATGCTATGGAGAATTCAAGGCAAGAAGAATCATCATCCAACTCTCAATGGTTAGGCAGAAGGGATTTTTTAAAGTTTGCACAAAAATATTGCCTTAAAATGAATTTAATTCCAATGAAAATGATCAAAAGGCATCAAGAACAAAAAAGAAATTTGGTTTGAGAGTTGGACAATGTTTCTAAATGCTATATGATTTTTTTTGGGATTTTTAAATACCTAAATGTATTTTTAATTAATTAATTTTCATTAACTAATTAAAAATAAACATTTAAATGATTTAAAAATAATTTTCAATGCAAAAAATAAAAATAAAAATATTTTTGGGTTTTAAAAATCATTAAAATCTTTGAAAAAAAATTTCATAATTTTTAAAGGTTTTTTGCTATTTTAAATAAAATGAGGAAAAGAAATGAAAAGAAAAGAAATTAAAATGAATAAAAAGGGAGAGTCAACGCAATCAAAGGCCAGCATTCAAACTCAGGGGGGAGGGAAAGACTGCGCGCGCTCATGGACGGTTGAGATTGCTCCTGGGAAATTCAAATTTAAACCTAATTAATTAATCTAATTAATCTGAATCAGGGCTTAATGAAGGATCTGGTTCGTTCATTCGCACGGGAGTCAATGGAAGTCAACAGAATCCAAGGTCCAAATTCAAAGTTGATTAATTACACAAATTAGGGTTTAATGACCCTCAGGTGGCCGGAGAAGACTTCCAGTCGTCTTCTCCGGCGAGACCTTCACCCTATCTCTCTCAAAACCTCACTAAAACGTGCCAAAATCTCCAGATTCACTCAAGCAAACATCCTAAACAAGAATCCAACAACAAAACCTATTTATTTTTCATGAATCATGAAGAACAAGCAAAAATCAATTTCACGGGCAAAGTTTCAGACAGACCATACATCCTCATTTCTTCATCATTTTCAAAAATTCAAAGCTCATTACATTTAGGGGAGCATGTAGATCATTTTAGTAACTTAAAACAAGGTTTCTGGAAAAAATAAATTTCGAAGCTACCTGAGGTGAAGCTTTCAGTTTGGAGCTTTCAGCCTGCCTCCTTGCTTCCAATCACCTCTACTGACCTCCCTCAAGTGTTTGCAAAGCTTGTCTGGAGTTTATTTTGGCTGGTTTGTGAGTTTGAAGAAGTTCTGGTCAGTGAGGGGTGAGAATCGTATTTCTGTTTATGGTGGTTTCAGGGACAAGTGAAGGGTGGGAAATGATCAGTGGGTCATTGTGAGTTGAATGGTGAAAGAATTTTCAAGTTTTTGTTGCTGGGTTGAGAGATTCGATAGAAAATGCAAAGGGAGGGATTTTTGTGTATGTTGGCTTATGTGTGTGTTCAGGCTTCAAGATGATATGAAATGGCTTGCTTGAAGTGTGTTTGTAAAGTCTTGATTGGTCAGAATAGTTGGTGTGGCACAGGCTGATTGGTATGGGTGTTTTTGCATAAAGTCCAAGTTAGGTGTACTTGAGGTATGGGCAAGTGTGAGGTTGTGATAGGGGCATGGTTGGGCTCAGCTGAGATCATGGAGTTCTTGTGGATCAGATTTTATGAGCTGTAACAAGTAGAGGCATGGCTTCATGAGTTTTTGCAAGTTGGTACATCTTTGGCCCCTTTGGAAATTCATGAAGTTCAAGGCACCAAAATGCATAATTCTTGAGCCAATTCTGATTTTTAGAAGTCACATGAGCATGTTGTGAAGAGTTTGTGCACATTCGAAGTCTTTAGAATGCTTGATCATACCATTTTGCAAAATGCCTCTTTGGTACCAAACTTGAAATTATGTGATTTTTCCCAAATTTGACAAACCATAACTTTTGATCCAAGATGAATTAGAATGAGTTCTTGTACTTTTTGAAAAGGGAATGATCCATTCTACAACTTTCATGACCAAAGTTTTCTCATTTGAAGCATTTTTGAATCAGTTTGAGGAGGTTGAAAAACTTTCCCAAAATGGCAAGTTTATATTACAAGTCACTTTCCCAAAAAGGCAACTTTGCAAATGGCTTGAAATTCTTTAATTTTGTGAACTTATAACATCTTCTATGATCAAATAAAGATCATAAACATTCAAAATGATGGAGAACACCCTTTGGTTGGGTCATTGGGGGCCTCAGATGCCCTGATTTTGCACTGACTTGCTCAAGAAGTCAACTCTTGACCAGATGCCTTCCCCATTGAATTTCTTCATGAAAATTGATATGCATGATCCCTACACCATATAGAGACCAATAGAAACAAGAATGACCCAAAAATTTGGAGTTATGGCCTTTGAAACCAAAACCCTAATTCTAGGTCATCTGTGCAGTTAAGCCTGGCTCTGCTTCCATGCCTTTCTCAGTTCTTGTGATTCTTTGACTTTCTTGACTTTGAGGGGATATAATATGATGTTTGAACATTCATGGACCCCTTTGAAGTGATTGATGACCTTTGGAGTGGCTCAAATAGCTCTTGGATGGCTCAAATCACAAACCCTAGATGCAGATGACTTTGAACCAATGCAGTGAAACAAAAAGTGCAATATGAAATGATATGATTGAATTTATGCATATGAAGATATCACAAGCCATGGTGAATTGGTGAGGGAAAATTTGGGGTGTTTACAGCTGCCCCTATTCAAACATGAGTTAGCTGTGCAGGATGTAAGCGACGGCTTATCAGGCAAACAAGATAACTTGTGGTTGGATACCAAAGACAGTCCAAAATTTGCACTCACAGAATGAAGAAGAAAAGGGATATAGATTGTAAAGGAAAATAAAGTATGACTATAAAGTGCGGGCGACAGAGGACGACCGTCAAGCAGAGGACGACTGCTGGGGGTAAAGCAATGATGGGGACGGCCGACATGCTGGGGATATAAGAGATTATGATGGGGACGGCCATCAGGTTCAGAAATAGGACTCTTTGGGGGTTATAGGTAAATGAAGTAAAATGATCAGGTGCGGCCATCAAAGGTGAAGGACGATCACCTAGCATGGTACGGCTGCTCTGTTGGGGATAAGATGAGGGACAGTCATCTAAGGTGAAGGACGATCACCGGGTAGGGTACGGCTGCCGAAAGTACCACGACATAGGACGAATGTCGGATAAAAAAGGTCGACGATGGGGACGACCATCGGATAAGCATGATGAAGGACGATCATCAAGAGGTGAAGGACGATCACCTAGAAGGGTACGGCTGCTCTCAAGGTTTATCATGACATAGGACGAATGTCAGATAACAAGACCAACAATGGGGACGACCATCGGATAAAATGATGAAGGACGATCATCAAGAGGTGAAGGACGATCACCTAGCAGGGTACGATTGCTAAAAATATCACGACATAGGACGAATGTCAGATAAGGAGGGGTTCCAATGGATAGAGACTCCACTGGGAATGATGAAGGACGATCATCAAAAAGGTGAAGGACGATCACCTGGCAAGGTACGGCTGCCGCAAAGGTATCATGACATAGGACGAATGTCAGATAGAAAGGAAATAGTTCAACAAGTTTTTGTTGGGGGACTTTGCTGGGGAATAGTAAACACGGACGAGTGTTTACATCCAAGAAATGAAAGGTATAAGTGTTTGGCACTATGTATAGATTAAAGATGCGGACGAGCATCCTTAAGACTATGATACAGACGGTATCAGGTAGAAACAAACACTGACACGTGTTCAGAGATGATGATACGGACGAGTATCAACTGGTTAACAAAGAACACAGACGAGTGTCAGATCTAAGGGGACTCTTCTGGGGAATAATAGACACAGACGAGTGTATAAATTCTAAACAGAGGTAACAGTATCTGATATTGCGTATGGATTAAAGATGCGAACGAGCATCCTTAAGACTATGATACGGACGAGTATCAGGTAGAAACAAACGCTTGACGCATGTTCTGAGATGATGATACAGACGAGTACCAACTGGTTAACAGAGAACACGGACGAGTGTCGAATCTGAGGGGATTTGAGTGGTGTATACAAGATACGGACGAGTATTTGTATGAGTAAAAAGATGAGAACTAATACGGACGAGTGTCGGAAAAGGTATATTATAAACAAGTGTATGATTTACAAAGTGTTTCGGTAACTATGTTGGGGAAGGTGACACGGACGGGTGTCAGGGAATTTGTATAGATATGTATCTGTGAGTGCAAAGGAGACGCTTTGGCTTTCTGCTGGGGATATGACACGGACGGGTGTCAGGAAGCATCTGTATCTTTTAGGGGAAATTCCTTGGATCTTTGTCGGGGAATTTGGGAAGTTTTCTGTATATCGTTGATGAATTGTCAGTATTCAGAACATGGCTTATGATTATGCAATATGTTTGATTTTTGCCGCAATGCTCCGTATTAGACGGAATGCTACGCTCTGCGGGGAGAATATGATGCGAATGCTATGATTATGCAAAGATACCGATCCGGGATTCGGATCCCAATGCTGTGAAGATCTATGACTGCTCTGCTTGAAGTGGACATCCCAGCTGGGGATAAGATCATTGGTAGATCTGATAAGATGTATGACTCTGCTTGGGGAAATAGGTCACTGATAGACCTATCCTTGTAATGGGGGACCCAGCTGGGGTTTGTAGAAGCTTTCTTCACTCTGTTGTGATTTCTTCATGCGCTACTCTTCTGGATAGAGGCCGAAACTCTATGGGGAGATGGTTCCCTGGCTTTTGTACTTGGCTGAGGAGGAATAAAGAATGGCAACTCAGCTGGGGAGAAAGCACCTCCGGTGCTAATTGGGAGATAGAATGAGTAGATAAGGATTTTCCAGCTTGCTGGGGGTGAAGCTTTAATGCCCCATGTTGCTTTGAATACCTGCAATCCTGAAAAGACAGAGAAACGCACAAGTAATCCCGAGGTATCCCTTACCGGATTCCATCCTAAGAGTTTAGGCACTCCCGGGAGTAAGGATATTTCCTGCAAGCATGTAGTTTCAGAAAGACGCATCCATATTTTTGCGATCGACAAATTAATGACATCAGACATTTTTGCAAATAAAAGAGTACGAGATCGTGTGTGACTGAAAATCTGATTTTATTAATTCGAGTGCCCTGAATTGGCAAGATACAGTCATATAAACAAATCCCCTGGAATGAGGAGATTGTTACAAATTGAGAAACAAAAAGATGCTAGCAATGTTGATGACGCTTCAAGGAGCTTCCCTTTGCTATGACTCGTATGACATTTGACGTTCTTCTCGTCTTGCTTTATGAAGAAGGTTGATTCTGACTGATGCTTTATCCTTCCGAAACTTGCCAAGTCGTGAGTGATACAGATGAATTCAGAATGCAGTTGTTCGCTTATTCCCTTATTTTGCGTGGATCGCCCTTTCGGGTTTTCAATCCACCGGGATACCCATTTTTGCCTGAGCTGTCCAATGCGGCTTTTCAACTCAGCGGGTGTACATTTTTTTGTTTATTTTCCCTTATTTTTGCCCAAGTCTTTTGTTCTGTTTTTTTGACTCGCCGGGATGCCCTATTTTTGCCTGGACTTATATTCTGTTTTTATATCCAGCGGGTCATTTTATGCGAAGTATTTTTTAACTGCATCTGAATTCACAGGGGACGGGAAATCTTCACCATCCATAGTACTGAGCATCAGTGCTCCACCAGAGAAAACTTTCTTTACTACGAATGGCCCTTCATAGTTTGGAGTCCACTTGCCCCTGTGGTCTGTATGAGGAGGGAGAAGTCTTTTCAACACAAGATCTCCCACCTGGTACTCTCGGAGCATGACTTTCTGATCGAAGGCTTTCTTCATCCTTTTCTGATACAGCTGCCCATGACAGATTGCAGCCAATCTCTTCTCTTCAATCAAACTCAGTTGTTCGTATTGGGATCGGACCCATTCTGCTTCATTCAGTTTAACATCCATCAATACCCGCAAGGAGGGTAATTCAACTTCAACAGGTAAGACTGCTTCCATACCATACACAAGCTGATACGGTGTTGCCCCAGTGGATGTTCTGATTGATGTACGGTACCCATGCAAGGAAAATGGTAGCATTTCATGCCAGTCTTTGTAGGTAACCACCATCTTTTGCACAATCTTCTTGATATTCTTGTTAGCTGCTTCTACAGCGCCATTCATCTTTGGCCTGTAAGGAGAAGAATTGTGGTGTTGTATCTTGAAGTCCCGGCATAGCTCTGCCATCATTTTGTTGTTCAAGTTAGAACCATTATCAGTAATGATTCGCTCGGGAACTCCATACCGACAGATGATATCTCTCTTCAGAAATCGGGCTACCACTTGCCGTGTAACATTTGCTTAAGAGGCTGCTTCAACCCACTTGGTAAAATAGTCAATGGCTACCAGGATGAATCTATGGCCATTTGAAGAAGTCGGTTCAATCTTTCCAATCATATCGATGCCCCACATGGCAAAGGGCCAGGGTGAAGACATCATATTCAGAGGATTCAGAGGCACATGCACTTTATCTGCATAAATCTGGCATTTATGACATTTTCTGGCATAAGCACAACAGTCTGCGTCCATTGTGATCCAGTAATAGCCTGATCTTAACAACTTTTTAGCCATTGCATGTCCTCCTGCATGGGTACCAAAGGATCCTTCGTGCACTTCGTGCATCAACAAGCCTGCTTCTGTCTTATCAACACATCTGAGAAGTACCATATCAAAGTTTCTCTTGTACAGGGAACCATCAGCATTCAGGAAGAAACTACCAGCTAGCCTTCTTAATGTCTTATTGTCATTGGAAGATGCCCCAGGTGGGTAAGTTTGATCCTCCAAGAAGCACTTAATGTCATGGAACCAAGGCTTATCATCTTTAACAACATCTGCTGAGAATACATATGCTGGTCTGTCAAGTCTGGATACTGAAATCCGAGGCACAAAGTTGGCAGCTTGAACTTTGATCATGGATGAAATGGTAGCCAGAGCATCTGCAAACTGATTTCCGTCCCGAGGGATATACTCAAGCTTGACTGTTGTGAAGAAAGTCAATAACCTTCTTGTATAGTCCCTATAAGGTATCAGATGATCCTGGTGGGTGTACCATTTGCCGTTGGTTTGATTAATCACTAGAGCTGAATCTCCGAACACAGTCAAAGTCTTGATCCTGAGGTCAATGGCTTCCTCAAGACCCATAATACAAGCTTCGTATTCAGCTTCGTTGTTTGTGCAGTTGAAGGTGAGCTTTGCCGAGAAAGGCATGTGAACTCCTTTAGGTGTAATGAGCATTGCACCAACACCACGACCATTCATATTAACAGCCCCATCAAACATCATAGTCCATTCTTCTTCTGGGTCAGGCCCTTCAGTGTGAACAGGCTCTTCATGATCTTTTGCTTTTATGAACATGATGTCTTCATCAGGGAATTCAAATCTCATAGGCTGGTAATCATCAATGGGCTGCTCAACAAGATAATCAGACAATACACTGCCTTTAATGGCTTTCTGAGATGTGTACTGGATGTCATATTCTGTGAGGATCATTTGCCATCTGGCAACCCGTCCGGTAAGTGCTGGCTTCTCGAAAATGTACTTAACTGGGTCCATCTTTGATATCAATAAAGTAGTGTGGGTCAACATATACTGCCTTAGTCGGCGAGCAGCCCACGTTAAAGCACAACAAGTTTTCTCGAGCAGTGAATAACGTTGTTCACAGTCGGTAAACTTTTTGCTTAGGTAGTAAATTGCATACTCTTTTCGACCAGACTCGTCATGCTGGCCCAGCACACACCCCATTGACTCTTCTAATACTGTCAAGTACATTATTAGAGGTCTTCCTTCGACTGGAGGCATAAGGATTGGAGGCTCTTGTAAATATTCGTTGATCTTGTCAAAAGCCCTCTGGCAGTCTTCATTCCACCTGACCGTTTGTTCTTTTCTTAACAGCTTGAACAAAGGCTCACAGGTTGTTGTGAGGTGAGATATGAACCGTGAAATGTAGTTCAATCTACCTATAAAACCTCGAACTTCTTTCTCAGTTTTCGGTGCAGGCATTTCTTGAATGGCTTTGACTTTATCAGGGTCAACTTCAATCCCTTTCTCACTTACAATAAATCCCAGCAACTTACCAGATCGCACCCCGAATGTGCACTTGTTGGGGTTTAACTTCAATTGGTATTTCCTCAGACGCTTGAATAGCTTCAACAGGTTTACCAGGTGGTCTTCTTCTGTGAGGGACTTGGCGATCATGTCATCCACATAACATTCAATTTCTTTATGGATCATGTCGTGGAATAATGTTACCATAGCCCGTTGATACGTTGCACCAGCATTCTTCAGTCCGAATGGCATCACCTTGTAACAGAACATGCCCCAGGGTGTGATGAAAGTTGTCTTCTCCATGTCTTCAGGTGACATCTTGATCTGATTGTATCCTGAAAATCCGTTCATGAAGGAGAATACCGAGAACTGAGCCGTATTATCAACCAATACATCAATGTGAGGTAATGGGAAGTCATCCTTCGGGCTGGCTCTGTTCAGATCCCGGTAGTCTACACACATTCTCACTTTTCCGTCTTTCTTAGGCACAGGTACAATATTAGCAACCCACGGCGGATAGCTAGTTACAGCAAGGAAACCGGCGTTCTACTGCTTTTGCACCTCTTCCTTTATCTTCATTGCCATATCCGGGCGAGTACGGCGCAGCTTCTGTTTCACTGGTGGGCAATCCTCTTTCAAAGGCAGCTTGTGCATGACAATGTCGGTGTCCAACCCTGGCATATCCTGATAAGACCAAGCAAAGACATCTACGTATTCCCGAAGCATATCAATCAGTTGCTCTTTCACTGAGTCTTGTAGGCAGGCCCCGATTTTAACCTCTTTCACATCTTCTTCCGTACCAAGATTAACTGTTTCAACCTCCTCCTGATGATGAGTGATAACCTTCTCCTCTTGCCTTAACAACCTGGCTAGCTCTTCAGGAAGTTCATAATCTTCTTCAACCCCTTCGTCAGCATGATTGATTGGATTGTCAAAGTCATACGAAGTCATAGCAGTGTTGTTGTCGGTGCAGTCTGAAAGGCACTTTCTGCAAGGGTTTAGATTGGTTTATTTTAGTGATCAATTTTAATCTTGTTTAGAAAAAGTGAAATGAAGTTATCATTTTGAAAAACATTGCCATTTTATTTTTGTACAAAAAGAAAAATGAAAAACAGTGAGCGAAAAAGGAAAAGACTCATTTGCAAAAGATGTCCGATATTCATTGATTAATCCATTTGCAAAAAATTACAAGATGGCCCGATTACAAAATGAGTCTTGTCATCTTGGGCAAGATGCAAGACTTGATGCATACTTAAAAATACAGGAAATAATAATTACTCTGCAGGAGTAACCCTTATATTTTCCTAGGAAGACCAGTTAAGGACTTGGCTCCCCGGGATCCTTGGACGTATCGAGCTCTCCAGGTTGCGGTCGCTTTCCTCCTCGTCTTCCAAGTTGTTCACTGCATCCGGGGTGAGCATTCCCCCGCTGACAAAATTGGGCTTCTTGGCAGCCTCTGATTGATCTTGTTGAGTTGGTCTGTAACCCAACCCAAATCTGTCTTCTTTCTTTTCCACGGGCAACAGCTTGCCCCAGCCTTGGGCAGTACCCTCTTCAACAACCTTCCGGGCTTGCTGATAAGACGTTATGGAGGTTCCCAGTACAACAGATGCTTCATTTTTGTTCAGGGCCTCAAACCCCTGGCTCATAGTTTCATGGATCTCTCTGTCCATTTCTATGTACTTGTACGTAGCCAGATGGCTAACAAAGATGTCTTCTTCACCACAGATGGTGATGATCTGGCCTTCCCACTCGAATTTCAGCTTCTGGTGAAGGGTAGACGTAACAGCGCCATCGGCATGGATCCAAGGTCTACCCAACAAACAGCTGTAGGCCAGCTGAATGTCCATCACATAGAAGGTAATTTTAAAAGTCTGCGGGCCAATCATCACAGGCAGATCAATCTCCCCTAGCACTGATCTTTTAGAGCCATCCAATGCTCTCACCACCAAATTACTCGGACACAGTGCCAAGCCATCATACTCAAGCTTCACTAAGGCTTTCTTTGGTAGAACATTGAGCGAAAACCCAGTGTCCACCAGTACATGTGATAGAACAGCACCCTTGCATTCCAAGGTGATATGTAAAGCCTTGTTGTGGTTACGTCCCTCCGTTGTTAAGTCAGCATTGGTGAAGCCCAGTCCGTGACTGGTGTTGACATTCGCCACCACAGTTTCTAGCTGATTAACAGTGATCTCCTCGGGCACGTATGTTGCGTGCAAGACTTTCAATAATGCATTCCTGTGAGCTTCAGAACACATCAACAGGGATAATATGGAGATTTTTGAGGGAGTTTGGTGAAGCTGATCCACCACCTTGTAATCACTTCTCTTTATAATCCTCATAAACTCATCTACATCTTGCTCAAAAGGTGTCTTCTGAGTTTCCTTGATAATCGGTTCTTCAGATATCACACTCTTTCCCTTTGCTTTGGCAGCAGCTTCTGCTTCGGCATTAGGTCTTTGCAATTGTGAGGCAAAAAGGCGTCCGCTTCTGGTGAAGCCTCCGCCTCCCCCAACATTATCAATTTGTGGAGAAGAGGTCGATGAATCTAGAGTGATTTTCTCCCCATCGCAGTAAAGATCAGAGCCATAATGCCACGGTATGGCATTACTGCTTTCATATGGAACTGGTCCAGGCACCGTGATGGTAACTGGACTTACTGCTGCAGATGAGGGTACTGAAATGGTGTGCGGATCGTAGTAAATGGTGACTGGTGACCTGGCAGGAGGTGCCACTGTTTGTTGCTGGAAATTGTTGTTTGGAGGAACATTTGACGGATCATAGTAGATGGTGACTGCTGAGATATCTTCATTAATTTCTGCTGGTGTTGTAGAAGATTCTGCTGAATAAAGGGATGTTGATATTGTAGAAGCGAGGGTTGTTGACATCTGATTTGTTGAAGCGATGGATGAAGCCATTGTTGATGATATTAATGAATTGGTAGGAATGATTGTTGCTGCTGTTGTAGAAGAATCAGGAATTGTTGTTAGAGGAATTCCTCGATTTGTAGGCGCCGTTGTTGAGATCTGAAGGATACCACTTTTGATAAGACCATCTATGCTGCTTCTCAAATTATCACACCCATTGACTGCAATGTTGCAATACCCACAACCGAGCTCACACCCGGGGAACATCTGGTACTCTAGAAGCTGAGCTTTAATTTCTACCAGAGGTGTCCGAATCTGTCCAACACTGGTGATTAAGAAAGATGGCTTGTCTTCCTCAATGGAATTAATTCTTGGCCCTCCATGATTGAGCATGGGATTCTTGGTGACACTTGGAGGGGGTGCAAAGTTGAGGGCTTTAGAATCCACCAGGTCTTGGACTTTCATTTGCAAAGCCCTGCACTTCTCCGTATTGTGGCCAGGTGCATTGGAGTGGAAAGCACATCTGGCGTTGACATCATAATTCCTTGGAAGATTGGAGGGATCTGGTGGTGCCAATGTCCTTAATTCAACCAAGTTGAGTTTCAGGAGTTGTGGCAATAAGGCAGCATAAGGCATAGGGATAGGGTCAATCACCCTATTTTCCTGTGACGGTCTTTGCTGAAAAGGTCTTTGTTGTTGATTGCTGTTATTTTTGTTGTAGGTTCTCTGTGGCGGATACTGAACTTGCTGTTGATAATGGGGTTGTTGTGGTTGTTGATATGTTGGTTGCTGAGGAATCGGAGCTGGAATAGTGACAGCTGCTACTGATCTGTGGACATACTGAGGTCTGCCCCTGTTGGCATGAATGGCATTTGTCTCACCGGTCCTTCGAGGTCCCACAAAAGGTTTCCTGGAATTACTTGACGAACTTGCACCATTATCAGAAATCTTACCCAATTTTAGCAGACTTTCAATCCTTTCCCCGGCTATAACTACGTCTGCGAAGCTGGTTGAAGAAAAGGCAACCAACCTATCAATGTATGTTCCTTGCAGGGTATTCATAAACATGTCGGCCATTTCTCTTTCCGACATGGGTGGCTGGAAAGCAGCAGCAAGCTGTCTCCACCTCTGGGCATATTCCCTGAAGCTTTCCCTGGAGGATTGAGACATTCCCATTAGGAGGGTCCTGTTAGGAGCCATGTCCAGTTTATATTGGTACTGCCTGATGAAGGCCTCAGCTAGGTCTTTCCAGCATCTGATAGTAGCTCTGGTCAGGTGTGAGTACCACTCCCTTGAAGCCCCAGTCAAACTGTCTTCAAAATAGAACATCCACAGCTTTTCATCCATGGTATATGCTTTAAGTCTTCCCAGAAAAGACTGCAGGTGAGTTCGTGGACAAGAGGTTCCATTGTATTTCTCGAAGCACGGAGGCTTGAACTTGTGAGGGATCCTTACCCCATCCACTAACCCCATATCCATGACATCAAAACCTAAGGAATTTTGAGACTCCAGAGATCTCAACTTCTCAGCAATTTCATCAAACCTCCTATCATAGACTTCGTCACCAGCTCCCATGACAGTGAATTGCTCCTCTTGGGGGTCTTCTTGTAAGATTCTTCCCCCAGTAGTATTTCCTTGTACATTAGCCGGGATATTGACTTCCGGATCTAGATGAGGTCCAAATACAGGTGGGTTAGCATGAGGCTGACCCCTCTCATTGTTGCTTGTTCCTCCAGTCCTAGGATGAGGTTCCTCGGGAGTCTGTCTTTCTACCAATGCCCTTAACCTCTCTTGGCTCTGAGCCAAGCCAGTCATGAATTGGGCCATTTGGTTTCTCATCTCCACCCTTTCATTAGCCATCTGGGTTCTGACCTCTGTCAGGTCTTGCTGTACTTGCTCCATTATAATACCCGGAAGGTTGTTGCGTGTAGGATACCGGTGTGCACGGTTGACGGGGAACACTCTTCTGCGAGCAATATTTCCTGAACCACAACAGAGTTAGAAACAGACAAAATAATAACAAAACCTACAAAACAAAGCAAAAGTTAGTATGCAATGCAATATGCTTATTTATTTTCCAAGGTATCCGGCTTGGTTCTTGGTTTTGACCTTTCCAGACCTCGAGGAAGATGCTTTGATGTTGCTTGAGAAAAGAAAACCCAAATGGAAACAAACTAACAAATATATTACAAATGGTGCATAATACATAGTTTGTTTTCTTACAACACATGCCCCTGAGGGGTCAAAATACAACATAAAAGAAAAGTACATGAAATGAAAGCAACAACAAACAAAAAGTCAGACATTAAGTCCAAACTCATCCTCCTTAACCTCCTTCAAAAGTGCTTCAGTTATAGGACCAGCCGGATGCTCTGTAATAGTCCTGATGAGAAGGTTCCTAGTGGCAATAGCAGTGTTCAGCTTCTTGTGCCTATCCTGGTCCTTTGACCTCTTCAGTACAGCCCTAAGCTTCAATTCTGAAATCTCCTTCTGGGCTGCCAGCAGAGCTTCCTGTTGCTTCTTTTCATTGGCCTCCAACTGCTCAATCCTGGCTTGAGTTCTCTTATCTTCTTGAGTACGAGCTTCAGTGATTCTGACCCACCTAGCTTGACTTTCTTGCAGATAGAGATCAGTCATGGCTTTCTGAAGCTTGGCCTCCTTACAGGCATTCTTCAATATTTGCTCCCCAGCTCTTGACTTCTTGATGTAGTCCTCTGCTTTCTCAATCTTGGCCAGATGCTCCACTTTAAGCTTATCCAACCTCTCAATGTCTAGACGTCCATCACTCCTCTCCCAGAGGGTCTTCTTCAGAGCTTGAGACAGATTCTCATTTCTTTCCTTTAGCTTCTCAAACTCTTCCAAGCTGACAGTGGCTGGAGGTGGTACTGTGGATGGTCTAGGTATATCCTCAATGGTGAAAGGCATCCCAGAAATCTGAGCTCTAGCATGTGACCATTCATAATATTGAGCTGAAGCCACATTATTGCACCTCCCAAGAATGGCCATCCCTTTGGTCTGGATGTTGTCCCAAGCCCAGGTTGCTTGCCTGACAACAACTAGATTAGGCTTTATCTCACAATACAGGGTTTCAGCTAGATCTTGCACTCTAGGAGGGTGTACTAAAGCATAGCCGAATTGTCTCTTGAACAGCAAAGGATTGTAGTTGATGCAACCCTTCACTCCTACTAGAGGTACATTGGGGTACTGCCCACAGCTAGTGATGATGTCCTTGCCCTTGGTGCTCTGGGTGCACCATCTGATGTCATCTGAAGTCAAAGCAATAAGTCTCTTAGCCCAGTTCTTCTGTTGGTGAGGATTCAGAAAGGTATCAGTCTTAGGTAAGTGCTTGAGTAGCCAGGTATGAAACAGAGGAGCACAACATCTCACCAACTTTCCTCTCTGCTTCTCATTTCTTTGGTGGACAGAATAATAGAAATCTCCCAGTAATGTGGGCACTGGGTTCCTCAGAAGGAAGAGATGAATGGCATTCTTGCTGATAAATTTGGGCTCGTCTGCAAATAGTATAACCCCATATATACTGAGGGCTAACAATGCACAAACTGCCCTCCATTCTCCCAAGGAGGCCTTCAGGATGGCCTGAGAAATAAAGAAATCTAAGTGCAAACCAGGGATCCCAGCCTTTGTTGTCATGTTCTGCTCAATCAAAATAGGTTCCAGGTACAGTGCTTTTGCCACCTCTCCATTGCTGGGAGAAGTCATCTCTGGGTTGAAGGGGACACCTCCCCTGACAGGTACTCCAATCAATGATGAGAACTCCTCCAGCAGAGGTCCTAACTGAAAGTTCTGGAAAGTGAAGCATCTCAAAGGAGGGTCATAAACCTGTAGGCAGGTATGGATCATACTCCTCTGAGAAGGATCCAGGTCCATAACCATGTCAAGGATGCCTCCATAATGCTCTCTGAATAATGGGATGTGGTCTGGAGTGATAAGTTCCTGGACCTGCCTAATACCAGTCAGCACAGGCTCAAAGAAATGGTATGAAATGTTGCTCTTTCTGGGTGCAGACATGACTGCTGATGAAGAGCTAAACATAAGTGCTGATGAAGATCAAGACTGGTACTGGAGATGAGCCACTGGTAGGCTAGTGCTGGTGATGGTAGTAGCTGGAGCAGGCAACTGATGAAGATAGCTGAAGCAGGCAACTGATGAAGATGGCTGAAGCAGATAACTGATGAAGATGGCTGAAGCAGATAACTGATGAAACAGAGGTCTATGATGATGAAGGGGTCAAAACCAAGCCAAATATGATGTGGATACCCTGAAAAACAAATAAAAAAATGTTAAATGATGCAAATGATGAGTATGAAAATGATATGCAAGGGTTTGAGATCAAGCTGGATCTGATTACTGCCTTGATATAAGTCCATGTATGTTACAGAAATCCAGATGGAGGTTCAGAAGTCCAGTAACCAAGGTGGGGGACTCAAATAAAGAGTCACATGTCCAGGGTTAAATCACAAGAACTGTCCCAAAATGAGGTACTCTTAACCAAAAACAAAGTAACAGGGTATGATGTGGTCAATGGTACCTGCAAACCTGCAAACAACCCAACCCCCCTCACTGGTAGTGTTCTAAAACAAAGATCCTCAGACTTGGATCAGTTATGAGAAGTGTAAACACTTCTAACCCGGAGGTACAGTGTTTACAATAACCATAAAAGATCTTCCTCTAATTCACCTCAGTTTCTGAAGGTCATAATAAAGGTCATCCAGACTTAGCAGGCTTCCCAGATAGCCCTAACACTACAGGAGATCTGTAGCACAGAGTTCTCAAGAAGAAACCCATATCTGAACCGTGTTTCATATTCCCGCACCAGACCGAAATGGAATGGGAAAGAACATGAACCACTCTAGCCTAGGTGTCACTCAGGTCCCAGGTATAGGACCTCAAACTCTCAATAGAACCCCACCCATCAAAACAACAAACCAGATCCAGCAAGATGACAGTATGACAATATGAAATATAAAAACTATAAAGAAAGCAATAAATAAACTTGTACATAAAGCAATAAATAAGGCAACTATATAAACACAATTAGCACATAACACCCCAGTAAACACAAATCAAACAAGCGCTAGGAGGAACCCACAAACAGAACCAGAAGCCCTGGTTACAGTATAAGGGTCCCCAGCAGAGTCGCCAAGCTGTCGCTCCCACCTAATGACACAGGGCCAAGAGGGGTACAGACGCGAACGGTCGGCGAAAGAGAAAGAATGAATAGAGTCGCCAGCTAGGCATTTTTATCCCGAAGGAAAGGTAATGCTGCATAAACCTGGGAAAAAATGGATAAGACGGTTGCGAACCAGAGAGACTGAGAAAGGGGGTTAGTTACAACCTGGGAAGGTATTAGCACCCAGATTGTCCGCCGTACTCGACGGGATCCACGCTTAAAAGATTTGTGTTTTTAAAGGGGTAGTGTCAGTGCAATTTGTGTATCAATGCTGGAAATAATGCAAGTGTCCGTGTAAAAGAAATGTGAAGTGTACAAGGGAAGTGTCAGTGTAAGAACAGGAGTAAAAATGCTCAAGACTATGAGGCTTAAAGAATAATGCTGGAAGGAGGAGGAATATACAAAGACTTTTGTTCGATAACTGTTAAGTTATGCCTACGTATCCTCTCGTGCAATGAGGAAGTCAGAACACCGTAGTTCGACTCAAAGAGACTGAAAGATAAATTGACTTGTGAACTGCTTACTTTCCTATGCTCAAGTGTATGACCTGTCTGGCTCAGGTGCAAACTGTCTTGCATTAGACGGAAGAAGCGAGTTCTCGTTTGTGAGTGAGGATGATGAGAAAAGAATCCCGGAGGAGACGATTATTGTTTGTTTTTTTGAATTTTCAGTCTTTTATTGCTTTTGAAAGTTTGTCATAGGAAAATGAGCTTAAGGCTAAACCAATGGGTTAGTAACCTCATCACATCCTCCCTCTGATTAGGGGTAATGAGAATACCTTAAGTGTGAAGTAAGCACCTCACACTTAATCACCATCGTGTAGGATTAAGATCATTAACCTACTTGTGATTATTTAGATGTTTTTGTTGTTTTTGTTTAGGGTTGAGTAATGAGATTAAGCCATAATCAAGGATTTAATGGACTCATTACACCATCCTAATAGAAGGATGATAGATGAGAGCATTTAAGCTGAGGAAGGCTCCTCAACTTAATCCATGATTAGGGATTAACCTCATGACAAAACAAAGCCTTTATTAAATAGATTTTAGTTAATGGTGAAATGAAGAAGTGATTTTTATGGTTTGTAAGACAACTTGAGGGGGACTTGTCCATTAACACTAGGGTTAGTCCTTCTTAACCAATTAAGAAAGAATTAGAACCCTAATGCAAGGCCCAAGTTACAAGCTTGATGTCTTGATGTTTGTTAAGTGAATTGATTAAAGGATTTAAACACATTAAGGGTTTAACACTTAGGATTAAATTTATACACTCCATCCTAATAGAAGGATGCAGGCATAAGCTTAATCACAAAGCCTTAAAGCCTTTAGGGTTTAATCCCTGATTATGAGATGAGAAGAGAAGACTCAAAGATGACACAAAGGTAAATGCTAAATGGGGGGACTAATCAAACCCTAATTGTGATCATGCTTGGGTATTCCTAGGATTAATGAGGTTTACAAGAAGATCTTCAGAGAAACCACCAGGAAGGAAGCAGAAGAAAGGAGGAAGAAGCAAAACAACTTGCTTCACTTAAGAAGACAAGTTGCTTGAAGGAAGAAAGTAAGAGATGAACATGAATGAGAAAGCTCACTCTAATACACATACAAAAGGCAGCAAAGAAAGTATGAAAGAGATGAAAAGAGATTGTGAGAAGTGAAGGCTAATTCACTTCTCAAAGCAACTTACCACCTGAAAAGTTAGCAAAAGAAATGAAATGCAATGCAAATGAGATGAAATGGCATGATGCAAGACAAAGTCAGAAGCATAGACATGAAGTTAATGATGCTAAGAGAAGATGAAAACATGAGGCAAGGCATGAGAATGATCACACAAGGCAATGGATGCAAATGAAGCATGTTTTAAACCATGAAAGTTCAAGAAAAGTTATGAAATGCAATGGACATATAATATGGCAAATGAAAGATGCAATGATCAAATATGATTCTAATATGTCCTAAGATGTATCATGAATCATGTGGATGCACAAAATTTCATGGCAAGTCATTGGATGCAAGCAAATGAGAAATGGATGCCAAAGAAGTCACAAATTAGGGTTACATGCATCATGCAAAGAAAAAATCCAAAACCAGAAGCAAATGACATGATAAAAATTTGAAAATGTAATCAAAGATACCCTAAACCTATACAAGCTCACTGCCCAAAGGAGAGGACCCAACTCTTAACCTAGTGAAAGTTATGAATTTCCTAAAATTGCTAGGGTTTTAAGGTACCTTATCAAGAAAAATGCAAAACAAATTGAAAATGCAAGATCAATTCAAACTAATTTTATCCTATAAACTACATGCTATGGATAATGCAAGGCAAGAAGAATCATCATCCAACTCTCAATGGTTAGGCAAAAGGGATTTTTTAAAGTTTGCACAAAAATATTGCCTTAAAATGAATTTAATTCCAATGAAAATGATCAAAATGCATCAAGAACAAAAAAGAAATTTGGTTTGAGAGTTGGACAATGTTTCAAAATGTTTCTAAATGCTATATGAATTTTTTTGGGATTTTTAAATACCTAAATGTATTTTTAATTAATTAATTTTCATTAACATTAAAAATAAACATTTAAATGATTTAAAAATAATTTTCAATGCAAAAAATAAAAATAAAAATATTTTTGGGTTTTAAAAATCATTAAAATCTTTGACAAAAAATTTCATAATTTTTAAAGGTTTTTTGCTATTTTAAATAAAATGAGGAAAAGAAATGAAAAGAAAAGAAATTAAAATGAATAAAAAGGGAGAGTCAACGCAATCAAAGGCCAGCATTCAAACTCAGGGGGGAGGGAAAGACTGCGCGCACTCATGGACGGTTGAGATTGCTCTTGGGAAATTCAAATTTAAACCTAATTAATTAATCTAATTAATCTGAATTAGGGCTTAATGAAGAATCTGGTTCGTTCATTCGCGCGGGAGTCAATGGAAGTCAACAGAATCCAAGGTCCAAATTCAAAGTTGATTAATTACACAAATTAGGGTTTAATGACCCTCAGGTGGCCGGAGAAGACTTCCGGTCGTCTTCTCCGGCGAGACCTTCACCCTATCTCTCTCAAAACCTCACTAAAACGTGCCAAAATCTCCAGATTCACTCAAACAAACATCCTAAACAAGAATCCAACAACAAAACCTATTTATTTTTCATGAATCATGAAGAACAAGCAAAAATCAATTTCACGGGCAAAGTTTCAGACAGACCATACATCCTCATTTCTTCATCATTTTCAAAAATTCAAAGCTCATTACATTCAGGGGAGCATGTAGATCATTTTAGTAACATAAAACAAGGTTTCTGGAAAAAATAAATTTCGAAGCTACCTGAGGTGAAGCTTTCAGTTTGGAGCTTTCAGCCTGCCTCCTTGCTTCCAATCACCTCTACTGACCTCCCTCAAGTGTTTGCAAAGCTTGTCTGGAGTTTATTTTGGCTGGTTTGTGAGTTTGAAGAAGTTCTGGTCAGTGAGGGGTGAGAATCGTATTTCTGTTTATGGTGGTTTCAGGGACAAGTGAAGGGTGGGAAATGATCAGTGGGTCATTGTGAGTTGAATGGTGAAAGAATTTTCAAGTTTTTGTTGCTGGGTTGAGAGATTCGATAGAAAATGCAAAGGGAGGGATTTTTGTGTATGCTGGCTTGTGTGTGTGTTCAGGCTTCAAGATGATATGAAATGGCTTGCTTGAAGTGTGTTTGTAAAGTCTTGATTGGTCAGAATAGTTGGTGTGGCACAGGCTGATTGGTATGGGTGTTTTTGCATAAAGTCCAAGTTAGGTGTACTTGAGGTATGGGCAAGTGTGAGGTTGTGATAGGGGCATGGTTGGGCTCAGCTGAGATCATGGAGTTCTTATGGATCAGATTTTATGAGCTGTAACAAGTAGAGGCATGGCTTCATGAGTTTTTGCAAGTTGGTACATCTTTGGCCCCTTTGGAAATTCATGAAGTTCAAGGCACCAAAATGCATAATTCTTGGGCCAATTCTGATTTTTAGAAGTCACATGAGCATGTTGTGAAGAGTTTGTGCACATTATAAGTCTTTAGAATGCTTGATCATACCATTTTGCAAAATGCCTCTTTGGTACCAAACTTGAAATTATGTGATTTTTCCCAAATTTGACAAACCATAACTTTTGATCCAAGATGAATTAGAATGAGTTCTTGTACTTTTTGAAAAGGGAATGATCCATTCTACAACTTTCATGACCAAAGTTTTCTCATTTGAAGCATTTTTGAATCAGTTTGAGGAGGTTGAAAAACTTTCCCAAAATGGCAAGTTTATATTACGAGTCACTTTCCCAAAAAGGCAACTTTGCAAATGGCTTGAAATTCTTTAATTTTGTGAACTTCTAACATCTTATATGATCAAATAAAGATCATACACAATCAAAATGATGGAGAACACCCTTTGGTTGGGTCATTGAGGGCCTCAGATGCCCTGATTTTGCACTGACTTGCTCAAGAAGTCAACTCTTGACCAGATGCCTTCCCCATTGAATTTCTTCATGAAAATTGATATGCATGATCCCTACACCATATAGAGACCAATAGAAACAAGAATGACCCAAAAATTTGCAGTTATGGCCTTTGAAACCAAAACCCTAATTCTAGGTCATTTGTGCAGTTAAGCCTGGCTCTTCTTCCATGCCTTTCTCAGTTCTTGTGATTCTTTGACTTTCTTGACTTTGAGGGGATATAATATGATGTTTGAACATTCATGGACCCCTTTGATGTGTTTGATGACCTTTGGAGTGGCTCAAATAGCTCTTGGATGGCTCAGATCACAAACCCTAGATGCAGATGACTTTGAACCAATGCAGTGAAACAAAAAGTGCAATATGAAATGATATGATTGAATTTATGCATATGAAGATATCACAAGCCATGGTGAATGGGTGAGGGAAAATATGAAGATATCTTAGTTTGTGTCTTCTGATCCTCTTGCAAACGAGCTTCAATTATTCTGATCCATCTAGCCTGACTCTCTTCCAAATTGTGTTCAGCTCTAGCTTTCTGAATCATGGCTTCTTTGAAAGCATTCTTCAATACTAACTCCCCTGCTCGAGCTTTTTTGATGAAGTCTTTTTTCTTCTCAATCTTGGTTACATGCTCGATATAGAGCTTCTCTAACCTCTCATTATCCAGACGACTATCATTCCTTTCCCAAAGGGTCTTCTTCAGAGCTTCAGAAAGCTAGGCATTCCTATCTTTCAGCTTCTCAAATTCCTCCAGACTCACTGTGGCTACAAGCTCTACTGCTGATGGCCCTGGTACATCTTCCAGGGTGAATGGCATGCGAGTGATCTGTCCTCTGATGCGCGACCATTCAATGTACTGAGCTGAAGCTATGTTGTTACACTTCCCCAAAATGGCAGTCCCTTTTGTCTGTATGTGGTCCCAAGCCCAGGATGCTTGTCGGACGGTAGCATGATTATTCTTAAAGGCACAATTAATGGACTCTACTAAGTCCTGCTCCCTTGGTGGATGTATCAATGCATATCCTAACTGTCTTCTGAAAAGCAAAGGATTGTAATTGATGCAACCCTTTACTACAATAAGAGGCACATTAGGATATTGTCCACAACTTGTAATTATGTCTCTGCCCTTGGTGTTCTGAGTACACCACCTGATATCTTCTAAAGTAAGGGCAATCATCCTCTTAGCCCAGTTCCTTGACTGATGTGGATTCAGGAAAGCTTCTGTCTTCGGCATATGTCTCATCAACCAACTGTCGAAGAGAGGTGCATAACACCTGACTAGTCTTCCCATCTGTTTCTCATTCCTTTGGTGCACTGAGTAATAGAAATCTCCTAGCAAGGTAGGCACTGGAATCCTGAGCATAAAGACGTGGATGGCATTCTTGCTTACAGACTTAGGCTCGTCTGCAAACAAGATGATACCATATATACCAAGAGCCAGGAGAGCACAAACAGTTTCCCACTTCCTTGTTGCAGCATGACTGGTAGCCTGAGTGATTAAGAAGTCTAGATGAAGGCCTGGGATTCAAGCCTTGGTGGTCATATGCTGATCAATGATGGTGGCTTATAAATGTAAAGCCTTAGCTATGTCTTCATTCTTAGAAGCAGTCATCTCAGGGTTGAAAGGAATTCCTCTTCTGATAGGACACCCAACAACATATAATACTCTTCCAACAAAGGGCCTATCTGAAAATCTGGGAAAGTGAAGCAACAGAGAGGAGGGTCATAGAACTGAATGCAAGTGTGAATCATACTCCTCTAGGATGCATCCAAGTCCATGATCATGTCGATAATACCACCATAATGTTCTCTGAATAAGGGGACATGATCAGGAGTGATGAGTGTCTGAATCTGCCTGATGCCTGCCAGAGGGTAGTCAAATAAGTGGTAGGTGATATTGCTCTTCCTAGTTGAATCCATGCTGACAATGGGTGCTGATGAAGATAACTGAAGCAAATAACTGAAGAAGATACCTGAAGAAGATATCTGATGAAGATGCCTGAAGCAGAAGAATGTTCAAAACCAAACCAAAGAAGATGTGGATACCCTGTAAAACAAATAGACAAATGCTAAAATGATGCAATATGATGTATGCTGAATGATATGCAAGGGTTTGTGATTAGGTGCTGGATTGTCAGTTGCTTTTTGTAGGGTCCATGAGTGTTCAGAAATCCGGATGAAGGTCTGAGAACCAGTAACCAGGCGAGGGGGCTCAAATAAAGAGTCACAAGTCCAAGGTTATGAAAGAATCAGTCCATAATCAGTATAAACTTAATAATATCAGTAACAGGGTATGATGAGGCCAAGGGTTCATGAAAACCTATAAACAACCCCACCCACTCACAGGTATTATTCTAGAACAAGGATTCTCAGGTTCGGGTCTATTATGAGAAGTGTAAACACTTCTAACCCGAAGGTACAATGTTTACCCTAATCATAAAGAATCCTCCTCTAATTCACCTCAGATGCTGAAGGTCATCTAAAAAGTTCATCCAGACTTAGCAGGCTTCCCAGATAGCCCTAGCACTATAGGAATTCCATAGCACAGAGTTCTCAAGAAGAAACCCTTGTCTGAACCGTGTTTCATATTCCCGCACCAGACCGAAATGGAATGGGAAAGAATATGAAGCCACTCTAATCCTATGTCTGTCACTCATGCCTTTGTGTTGGACCTTTCTCACTGGAATAACCCTCCCACCAAGGGAAACTAACAAACCAGCACATGATATGATAATAATATGAAATGCATAAAGCAGTAAATGAAAGCGATAAAGTAAATACAGTAAATAAAGTTGTACAAAAAGCAATAAATAAAGAAAAAACAAAAGCACACATAGCACATAACACCCCCAGTAAACATAAACAAACAAGCGCTAGGAGAAACCCGCAAGAGAACCAGAAGCCCTGGCCACAAATTGCTTCCCCAAAAGAGTCGCCAAGCTGTCGCTCCCGAAGACTTACGTCCCGGTGCAAACGCGAACTATTAGCGATGTTGGAGGTTGAATAGAGTCGCCAACTAGGAATTTTTATCCCGAAGGAAAGGTAATGCTGCATAAACCTGGAAGGGTATGGACAAGACGGTTGCGAACCAGTGAAACTGAGAAAGGGGGTTGGTTACGACCTGGGAAGGTATTAGCACCAAGATTGTCCATCGTACTCGAAGGGATCCATGCTTACAAGATTGTGTTTAAACGGGGTAGTGTATGTGTTGACTGTGTATGAAAAGCAAGGGAGAATATACAAAGTGTCAGTGCAAAAAAGAGAGGGTGAGATGCTCAAGACTGAGGTTTAGAAAAGAAAGCTGGAAGAGGGGGGGGGAGACACAAAGACTTTTGTTCGATAATCGTTAAGTTATGCCTATTGTAAACACCCCAAATTTGCCCTCACACATTCACACCATGGCTTGTGATCATTTCATATGCATAAATCCAATCATAGCATCTCATACCACATTTTTGATTCATTGCATTGGTTCAAAGTCATCTGCATCGAGGGTTTGTGATCTGAGCAATCCAAGAGCTTCTTGAGCCATGCCAAAGGTCATCAATCACTTCAAATGGGTCTATGAATGTTCGAGCATTATATTATATCCTTTCAAAGGCAAGAATGTCAAAAAAATCACAAGAACCGAGAATGGTATGGAAGCAGAGCCAAGTTTGACTGCACAGAGGACCTAAAATTAGGGTTTTGGTTTCAGAGGCCATAACTCCAAATTTTTTTGTCATTATTGTTTCTATTGGTATCTATATGGTATAGGTAGCATGCATATCAATTTTCATGAAGAAATTCCATGGGGAAGTCATCTGATCAAGAGTTGACTTTTCAAGCAAGTCAGTGTAAAATCAGGGCATCTGAGGCCCCCAATGACCCAACCAAAGGGTGTTCTTCATCATTTTGATTGTGTATGATCTTTATTTGATCATGAAAGATGTTGGAAGTTCACAAAATTGAAGAATTACAAGTCATTTGCAAAGATTGACTTTTTGGGAAAGTTTGACTTTTAATGAAATTGCCATTTTGGGAAACTTTTTCAACCCTTGCTTTTTGATTCAAAAATGCTTCAAATGAAAAAACTTTGGTCATGAAAGTAGTAGAATGGATCATTCCCTTTTCAAAAAGTACAAGAACATGACCTAATTCATTTTGTATCAAAAGTTATGGATTGTCAAAGTTGGCTAAAATCACAAAATTTGAAGTTTTCTACCAAAGAGACATTTTGCAAAATGGTTTGTTCAAGTGTTCTAAAGGCCTCAAATGTGTATCATTTCTTCACAACATGATCATATGACCTCTAAAATTCAAAATGGGCCAAAGAACTTTGCACTTTGATGCATTGAAACTCAAGAAATCTCAAAGGAACCAAACTTGAACCAACTTGCAAAACTCATCATAAGTTACAAACCACTTGCTGCATTGCCTCTAAACCTTTTTCACAGCTTTCCTTGATTCAAGCTGAGCAAAAGCAAGCCAAAAAGCAAGTTGTACCATAGCCCATACCTCAAGTACACATCAAGTTGACATTTTGGCCAAAGACCCATACCAATCACCATAGGCCACCAACAACTTTCTGACCTATCCCCTTTTGATACATGGACAAAACCCAGCCTAACACATCACACAACTCACTCTGATCTTGCCCACAAGCCATAGTTATCATTTTTTCTCCAACTTGCAAAAGCCTTCGAAACACTCAGCACAGCTAGCAAACACAAAAACCAACTTCACAAATCAACTCAGCATGCTTCCCTGATCAAAAACCACCCATCACTATAGCCTAAAACTCCCTGAATCAGAAATACGATTTCCATCCCACCTTGAACAGAACTTCTGTAATCTTCCAAACCAGCCATCACAAACTTCTTCTAAGCATCAAGACTTCATCAGGGGCCTAAGAGGAGTGGTTTGCACAAAGAGAGAAGGCCAGAAAGTTGCAAACTGAGAAAGCTCAAGCTCAGGTATCTCAAGAACTTTTTTTCCAAAAATGAGTTTTTAAGTTTCTAGATTGTTCCTCATGCTTTGCTGATCACTCTGATGTTCTTACTTTTTGAAATGGTTGAGAAATAAGCATTTAATCGTGTTCTGAAACTTTTCTGACCTAAACATGTTTGGCTTCGATTCACATGATTAATGGATGAAAAATGGTTTTTGTTTGGGGGTTTTGATTTAGTTTCGAATGGGGATGATTTCTGGGTGATTAATTTTCATTTTCATGAGGTTTTGAGGGTTTTAGCAACTTTCAGGTGAGGGTCTTGCCGGAGAAGACGACCGAAAGTCTTCTCCGGCGTGTCGCTCCCGATAAATGGGAATGGCCCCAGATAAAGGTACAGACGCGAACGGTAGGCGAAAGGGACAATGAGAACACACAGCAGTGGACTCACTGGAGAAGAAAAGAGTCGCCAGCTAGGCATTTTTATCCCGGAGGAAAGGCAATGCTGCATAGACCTAGAAAAGATGGATAAGACGGTTGTGAACCAGAGAGACTGAGAAAGGGGGTTGGTTACAACCTGGGAAGGTATTAGCACCCAGATTGTCCGTCGTACTCGACGGGATCCACGCTTAAAAGATTTGTGTTTTAAAGGGGTAGTGTCAGTGCAATTTGTGTATAAAATAGCTGGAAAAGGATGTACAGGTATCTGTGTAAAAGAAGTGTGAAGTGTATAAAAGAAGTGTCAGTGCAGGAACAAGAATGAAATGCTCAAGAATATGAGGCTAAAAGAATAAAGCTGGAAAGAGGGGGAATATACAGAGACTTTTGTTCGATAACTGTTAAGTTATGCCTACGTATCCTCTCGTGCAATGAGGAAGTCAGAACACCGTAGTTCGACCCAAAGAGACTGAAAGATGAATTGACTTGATGAACTGCTTGCTTATCTATGCTCAAGTGTATGACCTGTCTGGCCCAGGTGCAAACTGTCTTGCATTAGACGGAAGAAGCAAGTTCTCGGTTGTGAGTGAATGAGATGAGAAAAGGAATCCCGGAGGAAACGATTATTGTTTGTTTTTGAGTTTTCAGTCTTTTATTGCCTTTGAAAGTTTGTCATAAGTTAATGAGCTTAAGCCTAAACCAATGGGTTGGTAAACTCATCACATCTTCCCTCTGATTAGGGGTAATGAGAATACCTTAAGTGTGAAGTCAGATTCTCACACTTAATCACCTTTGATGTAGGATTAAGATCATTAACCTACTTGTGATTATTTAAATGTTTTTGGTGTTTTTGTTTAGTGTTAAGTAATGAGGTTAAGCCATAATCAGGGATTAAACAGACTCATTTCACCATCCTAATAGAAGGATAATAGATGAGAATGTTTAAGCTGAGGAAAGCTCCTTAACTTAATCCATGATTAGGGAATAAACTCATGACAAAACAAAGCCTTTATTAAGTGGATTTTAATTAATGATATGATGATGAAGTGAGTTTTATGATTTGTAAGACAACTTGAGGGGGACTTGTCCATTAACACTAGGGTTAGTCCTTCTTAACCAATTAAGGAAGAATTAGAACCCTAATGCAAGGCCCAAGTTACAAGTGTGATGTCTTGATGATTATTAAGTGAATTGATTAAGTGATTTAAACACATTAAGGGTTTAACACTTAGGATTAAAGTTATACACTCCATCCTAATAGAAGGATGCAGGCATAAGCTTAATCACAAAGCCTTAAAGACTTTAGGGTTTAGTCCCTGATTATGAGATGAGAAGGGAAGACTCAAAAGAGACACAAAGGTAAAAACTAAGTGGGGAGAATAATAAAAACCCTAATCATTATCATGCTTGGTTGTTCCTAAGGTTTGTGAGGTTTACAAGAAATATCTTCAATGGAACCACCAGGAAGCAGATCAAAGGATCAGGAGAAGCAAAGTAACTTGCTTCATTCAAGAAGTCAAGTCACTTGAAGAAAGAAAGTAAGAAGAAAAAGAATGAGCAAGCTCAATCTCAAACACATATCAAAATTCAGCATGGATGCAAGAGAGAGATGAAAAGAAAATGTGAGAAGTGAAGGCAAATTCACTTCTCAAAGTTACTTACCACCTGAAAGGTTAGTGAAAGGAATGCAATGCAATGCAAAATGAAATGGAATGGCATGATGTAAATCAAAACCAGAAGCACATGCATGATGTTAATGATGCTATGAGATGCCACAAACATGAAACAACACATGAGGATGATCATACAAGCTTATGGATGCAAATGGAGCAAGTTAAGAACCATGAACATACATGAAAAGTAATGAAATGCAAATGGCATACAACATGGTAAATGAAAGATGCAATGATCAAACATGCTTTCAATATGTCTTAAGATGTTAAATGAATCAAATGGATGTATAAAATGTCATGGCAAGTCATGTTATGCAAGCAAATGCAAGATGGATGCATATGGAAGCCCAAATTAGGGTTTATGATCAAAGCATCAAACACAAACCAAAATCAGAAGAAAACACCAAGATAAAAAATTGAAAATGCATTAAAAGTATCCCTAAACCTATACTAACTCACTTCCCAATGGAGAAATTCCAACTCTTAACCTAATTCAAGTTATGATTTTCCTAAGTTTCCTAGGGTTTTAGGGTTCCTTAACAAGAAAAATGCCAAACAAATGGAAAATGGAAGATCAAATCATGACCATTTAATCTCAAATACTACATGCTAAACACAATGCAATGCAAAAAGAATCAAGGTCCAACTCTCAAAGGTTAGGCATAAATGATTTTTGGAAGTTTGGATCAAAATAATGCATAAAAATGATTTTAATTCCATGAGAAATTCTCAAAATGCATCAAGATCAAAAAAGAAATTTGGTTTGAAGGTTGGACAATGTTTCTAAATGTTTTTAAATGCTTCATGAATTTTTTGGTGATTTTTAAATATCTAAAAGCATTTTTAATTAATTAATTCTCATTAATCAATTAAAAATAAACTCTTAAATATTTAAAAATAATTTTTTAATGCAAAAAATAAAAATAAAAATATTTTTGTGTTTTAAAAATTAGTGAAATCTTTGGCAAAGAATTTCATAATTTTTAAATGGTTTTTACTATTTTAAATAAAATGTGTAAAACAAATAAGAAAATATGAATTAAAAATTGAATTATTGGAAAGTATGCAGAATGGAAGGATGAGATGCAATCTGGGCAAGGAAGGCTTGACTGCGCGCCAGATCCTGTGGCTGGAATTCAAACTTGCTAAAACGAATTAATTAACTTAAATAATTAAGATTAGGGCTAAGTGGGTGATCTGAACCATTGGATGCACGCGGGAATGGACTTGGTCAACTCATCCAACGCTCACAATTCAAACTTCATTAATGACTGGGATTAAACCCTAATCATTTTCAGGTGGCCGGAGAAGACCTCCGGTCGTCTTCTCTGGTGGGAACCCCACCTGAAAATCCCTAAAATCCTCAAAACGTAACTAAAATGAAATCTAAAAGAACAGAAATCCTTCCCATACCTTACTGAATCAAAACCCTAACACAAACATCATTTATCTTTCATCAATCGAATGAATCGAAACAAAACATTTTCTAGGGCAAAACTTTCAGAACACGAATAAACTCTCATTTCTCAACCATTTTAGAAAATAAAAGCACCAGAGTGATCAGTGAATCATGAAGAACAACTTAAGAACTTAAAAATCCATTTTTGGAAAAAATGTTCATGAAGCTACCTGAGTTTGAAGCTTTTCAGTTTGCAACTTTCTGACCTCTTCTCTTTGTGCAATCCACTCCTTTTGGTCCCTTGATGATGTCTGGATGCTTAGAAGGAGTTTGTGTTGGCTGGTTTGGAAGATTGAACAAGTTCTGTTCAGTGGAGTGAAGGGATCGTGTTTCTGATTCTGGGGGTTTAAGACAATGGTGATGGGTGCTTTGTGACCAGGAAGATGAGTTGAGTTGGTCTATGAAGTTTGTTTGTGTGTTTGTGAGTTGTATGAAGAGTTTCGAATGCTTTTGCTATAAGGGTGGAAAATGAGAATGCTAAGCTCTTGTGTGTTTCAGGCTTGCTTGTTGTGTGGTTTTGGCTTGCATTTTCTTTGTATAAACAAATGCTATTGGTCAGATGAAGTGACATGTCCTTTTGTGATAGGTATGGTTGCTTTTGCAAATTGTCAACTTTTGTGTAAGAGAAGCATGGGTCATGTTCTAGCCAAGTACAAGGGGTGTGGGCTGTGCAGCATGGTGAGGGAAAAGGCTAGGGCTGATCAGCAAAGTAGCTAGCAAGTGGATGCAATGCCATCATGAGTTTTTGCAACTTGGTTTGTCTTTGGTTTTCTATGAAAAAGTCTAGCTCCATAGGCCATAAACATGTGATTTCTTGGCCCATTCTGATTTTTAAGACTTGTGTGATGTTTGTGTAAAGGTTAGAGACCATTTTGAAGTCACAAATTGCCTTGGTACAAGATTTTGCAAGTTTCTCATTTGGTGCATAACTTGAAATTTAGTGATTTTTGCCAACTTTGACAATCCATAACTTTTGATCCAAAATGAATTAGGTCATGTTCTTGTACTTTTTGAAAAGGGAAAGATCTATTCTACAATTTTAATGACCAAAGTTTTTCCATTTAAAGCCTTTTTGAATCAAAAAGTAAGGGTTGAAAAAGTTGCATAAAATGACATTTTCATTAAAAGTCAACCTTGCCCAAAAAGTCAACTTTGCAAAAGACTTGAGATTCTTGATTTTGTGAACTTCTAACATCTTCCATGATCAAATAAAGATCATATACAATCAAAATGATGAAGATCACCCCTTGGTTGGGTCATTGGGGGCCTCAGATGCCCTGATTTTGCACTGACTTGCTTGAAAAGTCAACTCTTGATCAGATGACTTCCCCATGGAATTTCTTCATGAAAATTGATATGCATACTCCCTATACCATATAGAGACCAATAGAAACAAGAATGACCAAAATATTTGGAGTTATGGCCTCTGAAACCAAAACCCTAATTCTAGGTCATCTGTGCAGTTAGACCTGGCTCTGCTTCCATGCCATTCTCAGTTCTTGTGATCTTTTGACATTCTTGACTTTGAGAGGATATATTATGATGCTTGAACATACATGGACCCCTTTGAAGTGATTGATGACCTTTAGAATGGCTCAAGAAGCTCTTGGCTTGCTCAGATCACAAACCCTAGATGCAGATGACTTTGAGTCCATGCAGTGAATCAAAATTGTGGTATGAGATGTTATGATTGTGTTTATGCATATGAAATGGTCACAAGCCATGGTGTGAATGGGTGAGGGCAAATTTGGGGTGTTTACAGCTGCCCCTATTCAAACATGAGTTAGCTGTGCAGGGTGTAAGCGACGGCTTAACAGGCAAACAAGATAACTTGTGGTTGAATACCAAAGACAATCCAAAATTTGCACTCACAGAATGAAGAAGAAAAGGGATATAGATTGTAAAAGGAAATAAAGTATATTGTAAGGTGTGAGCGACGGAGGACGACCGCTGAGCAGAGGACGACTGCTGGGTAAAGGGCAATGACGGGGACGACCGACATGCTGGAAAAGTGCGGGAAATAAAGCGATGACGGGGACGGCCGACATGCTGGGAGTAATAGGTATTATGATGGGGACGACCATCAAGTAAAATTATGATATTCTCTGGGGATTAATGAAACATGACGGGGACGGCCATCAAGTTCATAAAGTAAGGTAACCAACGATGGGGACGGCCATCGGGCTAAAAAGAAAAGGGACCACGACGGGGACGACCATCGGGTTAAAGAATAAATGAAATGAACAGATGATGAGGTACGGTCATCAAAGGTGAAGGACGATCACCTAGCAGGGGACGGCTGCTCTGTCGGGTTAAGATGAGGGACGGTCATCTAAGGTGGAGGACGACCACCTGGCAGGGTACGGCTGCCAAAAATATCGCGACATAGGACGAATGTCGGATAAAAGGGTCAACGATGGGGACGGCCATCGGACGAGCATGATGGAGGACGACCATCAAGAGGTGGAGGACGACCACCTAGCAGGGGACGGCTGCTCTCGAGGTTTGTCATGACATAGGACGAATGTCAGATAACCAAAATCAACAATGGGGACGGCCATTGGATAAAATGATGAAGGACGATCATCAAGAGGTGGAGGACGACCACCTAGCAGGGGACGGCTGCTAAATATCACGACATAGGACGAATGTCGGATAGAAGTCAACGATGGGGACGGCCATCGGATGAGCATGATGGAGGACGACCATCAAGAGGTGGAGGACGACCACCTAGCAGGGTACGGCTGCTCTCAGGGTTTATCATGACACAGGACAAATGTCAGATAAAAAGGAAAATTTGCTTTGTTGGTGATCTACTGGGGAATAGTAAACACGGACGAGTGTTTATATCCCAGAAACAAAAGGTATAAGTGTTTAGATGTTTGTGTATAGATTAAAGATGCGGACGAGCATCCCTAAGACTACGATACGGACGAGTATCGGGTAGAAACAAATACTGACACGTGCTCAGAGATGATGATACGGACGAGTATCAACTGGTTAACAAAGAACACGGACGAGTGTTGAATCTGAAGGGACTCTTCTGGGGAATAGTAGACACAGACGAGTGTCTATATTCAAGGAGACGTAAGTGTTTGAAACAGTGTATGGATTAAAGATGCGGACGAGCATCCTTAAGACTATGATACGGACGAGTATCATGTAGAAACAAACGCCTGACACATTTTCTGAGATGATGATACGGACGAGTACCGACTGGTTAACAAAGAACACGGACTAGTGTTGAATCTGTGGGGATATAAATGGTGTATGCAGGATACGGACGAGTATCTGTATAAGCAAGATAAGTATGAGTAGCGTATGTTTAAGCATTCAACCTGCTGGGGAGAGTGACACGGACGAGTGTCAAAAGGAGAAAAGTATAGTATAAACAAGTATCTGATGTACCAAGTTTTCATGTTACCGTACTGGGGAAAATGACATGGACGGATGTCGAGGAAATGTATGTATATATATGAATTTGTGACTGCAAAGAGGATGTCTTTGGCTTTCTGCTGGGAGTATGACACGGACGGGTGTCAGGAAGTATCTGTAATACGGGTGGTCTTGTTTGTAAAGAGTGTTCAGGCGACTTTACTGGGGATTGATTATACGGACGGGTGTCAAAAGGGGGGGTATACTGGTGTTTGTGAATGTGAGGCGACTGCTTTTGCTGGGGAGTCTGCGGGGTATTCTGTATATTGTTGGCGGATTTCAATATTCACAAGTGTTTGTTTTGAAACATGGCTTATGATTATGCTATATGTTTGATTTTTGCCGTAATGCTCCGTATTAAACGGAATGCTACGCTTTGTGGGTGAATATGATGCGAATGCCATGATTATGCAAAGATACCAATCCAGGATTCGGATCCCGTTGCTGTGAAGATCTCTGGTCAATCTGTTTGAAATGGACATCCCAGCTGGGGATGAGATCATTGGTAGACCTGATAATGCATCTGCTTGGGGAAACGGGTCAATAATTGACCCATTCTAGAAGTGAGGGACCCAGCTGGGGTTTGTGGAAGCTTTCGTCACTCTGTTGTGATTCCTTCATGCGTTGCTCTTCTGAATAGAGGCTGGAACTCTGTGGGGGATGATTCCCTGGCTTTTGTATTCTGCTGAGGAAGAATGGTCGGCAACTCGGTTGGGAGAAGTAAAAAGTGGCAACTCAGCTGGGGAGAAAACACCTTGGGTGCTAAGACTGAGTGTTGATTTGCCAGCTTGCTGGGATGAAGCTTACATGCCCCAAGTTGTGCTTTGAATGCCTGCAATCCTGCAAAGATAGAAACGCACAAATATTCCCGGGGTATCCCTTACTGGATTCCGTCATAGGAGTTTAGACACTCCCGAGAGTAAACATATTTCCTGCAAGCACGTGTTTTATTTTTGAAGACAAACATCTGTATTTATGCAATCGTTTTTTTTTAGAGACATCAGACATTTTGCAAATGAAAATAAAAATGTACAAAACGAAACATGACTGAAAAATCTGATTTTATTAATTCATGTGCCCTGAATTGGCAAGATACAGTCAAAGAAACATATCTCCTGAAAGGAGGAGATTGTTACAAATTGAGAAACAAAATGCTGGCAATGTTGACGACGCTTTCAAGGAGCTTCCTCTTTTGCTATGACTCGTATGACTTTTGACGTTCTTCTCGTCTTGCTTTCTGAAAAAGGCTGATTCTGATTGGAGCTTGCTCCTTTCGAAGCTTACCAAGTTGTGAGTGCTACAGATGAATTCAGAGTGCAGTCGTTCGCTTATTCCCTTATTTTGCATGGATCGCCCTTTCAGGTTTTCAATCCATCGGGATACCCATTTTTGCCTGAGTTGTCCAATGCGGCTTTTCAACTCAGCGGGTGTACTTTTTTGCTTATTTTTCCCTTATTTTTGCCCGAGTCTTTTATTCTGTTTTTGACTCGCCGGGATGCCCTATTTTGCCTGGACTTACATTCTGTTTTTATGTCCAGCGGGTCATTTTTTTACGCGAAGTATTTTTTAACTGCATCTGAATTCACAGGGGACGGGAAGTCTTCACCATCCATAGTGCTGAGCATCAGTGCTCCACCAGAGAAGACTTTCTTTACCACGAATGGTCCTTCATAATTCGGAGTCCATTTGCCCCTGTGGTCTGTATGAGGAGGGAGAATTCTTTTCAGCACAAGATCTCCTATTTGGTACTCTCGGTGCCTAACTTTCTGATCGAAGGCTCTCTTCATTCTTTTCTGATACAGCTGCCCATGACAGATTGCAGCCAATCTCTTTTCTTCAATCAGACTCAGTTGTTCATATCGGGACCGGACCCATTCTGCTTCGTTCAACTTAACATCCATCAGTACCCTTAGGGAGGGTAATTCAACTTCAACTGGTAGGACTGCTTCCATACCATACACAAGCTGATACGGTGTTGCCCCAGTAGATGTTCTGATTGACGTGCGGTACCCATGCAAGGCAAACTACCATCTTCTGCACAATCTTCTTGATATTCTTATTAGCCGCCTCAAATGTGCCGTTCATCTTTGGCCTGTAGGGAGAAGAATTGTGGTGTTGGATCTTGAAGTCCCGGCACAGTTCTGCCATCATTTTGTTGTTCAAGTTAGAACCATTATCAGTAATGATTCGCTCGGGAACTCCATATCGACAAATGATATCTCTTTTCAGAAATCTAGCTACCACTTGCCTCGTAACGTTTGCATATGAAGCTGCTTCGACCCACTTGGTGAAATAGTCGATGGCAACCAGGATGAATCTGTGGCCATTCGAAGCAGTCGGCTCAATCTTGCCAATCATATCAATGCCCCACATGGCAAAGGGCCAGGGTGAAGACATTATATTCAAAGGATTGGGAGGCACATGCACTTTATCCGCATAAATCTGGCATTTATGGCATTTTCTGGCGTAGGCACAACAGTCGGCATCCATGGTGATCCAGTAATACCCTGATCTTAGCAACTTCTTGGCCATTGCATGTCCTCCAGCATGGGTACCAAAAGATCCTTCATGCACTTCATGCATTAACAAATCTGCTTCTGTCTTGTCAACGCATCTGAGGAGTACCATATCAAAGTTTCTCTTGTACAGGGAACCATCAGTGTTCAGAAAGAAACTACCAGCAAGCCTTCTCAAAGTCTTCTTATCATTGGAAGATGCCCCAGATGGGTATGTTTGATCCTCCAAGAAGCGCTTAATGTCATGGAACCAAGGCTTATCATCTTTGACAATATCTGCCGCGAATACATATGCTGGTCTGTCAAGTCTGGACACCGAAATCTGCGGTACAAAGTTGGCAGCTTGAACTTTGATCATAGATGAAATGGTAGCCAGAGCATCTGCAAACTGATTCTCGTCCCGTGGGATATACTCAAGTTTGACCGTTGTGAAGAAAGTCAATAACCTCCTTGTATAATCCCTATAAGATATCAGATGATCCTGGTGTGTGTACCATTTGACGTTGGTTTGATTAACTACCAAAGCTGAATCTCCGAATACAGTCAATGTCTTGATCCTGAGGTCAATGGCTTCCTCAAGACCCATAATGCAAGCTTCGTATTCAGCTTCGTTGTTAGTGCAGTTGAAAGTGAGTTTCGCCGAGAAAGGCATGTGAACTCCCTTTGGTGTAATGAGTACTGCACCAACACCACGACCATTCATATTAACAGCCCCATCAAACATCATAGTCCATTCTTCTTCCGGGTCAGGCCCTTCAGTGTGAACAGGCTCTTCATGATCTCTCGCTTTTATGAACATGATGTCTTCATCAGGGAAGTCAAATCTCATAGGCTGGTAATCATCAATAGGTTGCTCAGCAAGATATTCAGACAATACACTGCCCTTGATGGCTTTCTGAGAAGTGTACTAGATGTCATATTCTGTGAGAATCATTTGCCATCTTGCAACCCGTACGGTAAGTGCTGGCTTCTCAAATATGTACTTAACTGGGTCCATCTTTGAGATCAACAAAGTAGTGTGGGTCAACATATACTGTCTCAGTCGGCGAGCAGCCCACGCTAAAGCACAACAAGTTTTCTCGAGCAGTGAATAACGTTGTTCACAGTCGGTAAACTTTTTGCTTAGGTAGTATATTGCATACTCTTTTCGACCAGACTCGTCATGCTGGCCCATCACACACCCCATTGACTCTTCTAATACTGTCAAGTACATGATTAGAGGTCTTCCTTCAACTGGAGGCATAAGGATTGGAGGCTCTTGTAAGTATTCCTTGATCTTGTCAAAAGCCTTCTGGCAATCTTCGTTCCACCTGACCGTTTGTTCCTTTCTTAGCAATTTGAACAAGTGTTCACAGGTTGCTGTAAGGTGAGATATGAACCGTGAAATGTAGTTCAATCGGCCTAAGAACCCTCGAACTTCTTTTTCTGACTTTGGTGCAGGCATTTCTTGAATGGCTTTGACTTTATCGGGGTCAACTTCAATCCCTTTCTCGCTTACGATAAAACCCAGCAGCTTACCAGATCGCACCCCAAATGTGCACTTGTTAGGGTTCAGCTTCAGTTGGTACTTCCTAAGGCGCTTGAATAGTTTCTGCAGATTTACCAGGTGATCTTCTTCATTGAGGGACTTGGCGATCATGTCATCCACGTAACACTCAATTTCTTTATGGATCATATCGTGGAATAATGTCACCATAGCCCGTTGATATGTTGCACCGGCATTCTTCAGTCTGAATGGCATCACCTTATAACAGAATGTGCCCCAGGGTGTAATGAAGGTTGTTTTTTCCAAGTCTTCAGGTGACATCTTGATCTGATTGTATCCCGAAAATCCGTCCATGAAGGAGAATACCGAGAACTGAGCCGTGTTATCCACCAATACATCAATGTGAGGTAATGGGAAGTCATCTTTCGGGCTGGCTCTGTTCAGGTCCCGGTAGTCAACACACATTCTTACTTTGCCGTCTTTCTTAGGCACAGGTACAATATTAGCAACCCACGGCGGATAGCTAGTTACAGCAAGGAACCCGGCGTCCCATTGCTTTTGTACCTCTTCTTTGATTTTCATTGCCATGTCTGGGCGAGTACGACGTAGTTTCTGTTTAACCGGCGGGCATTCTTCTCTTAAAGGCAGCTTGTGCATAACAATGTCGGTGTCCAACCCTGGCATATCTTGATAAGTCCAAGCAAACACATCCACATACTCTTGAAGCAGGTCAATCAGTTGTTTCTTCACTGAGTCTTGTAAGCAGGCCCCGATTTTAACTTCTTTCACATCTTCATCTGTACCAAGATTGATTGTTTCTACCTCCTCCTGATGAGGAGTGATAACCTTCTCCTCTTGTCTCAACAATCTGGCTAACTCTTCAGGAAGCTCGTAATCTTCTTCAACCCCTTCATCAGCTTGATTGATCGGATTGTCAAAGTCATACGAAGTCATAGCCGTGTTGTTGTCGGTGCTATCTGGAAGGCACTCTCTGCAAGGGTTCAGTTTGTTCATTTTAGTGATTTGATTTTAATCTTGTTTAGAAAAGTGAAATAAAGTTGTCATTTTGAAAACATCGCCATTTATTTTTTGTACAAAAAGAAAAATGGAAAAACAGTGAGCGAAAAAGAAAAAAGACTCATTTGCAAAAAGATGTCTGATATTTCATTGATTAATCTTGTTGCACAAAAAGTACAGATGGCCCGATTACAAAATGAGTCTTGTCATCTTGGGCAAGATGCAAGACTTGATGCATGCTATAAAAATACAGGAAATAATAATTACTCTGCGTGAGTAACCCTTATAATTTCCTGGGAAGACCAGTTTGAGATACTGCTCCCCGGGATCTTTGGACGTATCCAATTCTCCAGATTGCGTTCTTCTTCCGACTCGTCTTCCAGATTGTTGATAGCATCAGGGGTGAGCATACCCCCACTGACAAAACCGGGCTTCTCAGCAGCCACTGCTTGATTTTGTTGAGTTGGTTTGTAACCCAACCCACATTTGTCTTTCTTCTTCTCCACAGATAAAACCTTGCCCCAGCCCTGGGCAGTTCCTTCCTCAACAACCTTCCGGGCTTGTTGATAAGATGCCATGGAGATTCCAGGTACAGCGGATGCTTCATTTACGTTCAAGGCCTCAAACCCTTGACTCATCGTTTCATGGATCTCCCCATCCATCTCAATATATTTGTAGGTAGCCAGATGGCTGACAAAAATATCCTCCTCTCCACAGATAGTAACGACTTGGCCCTCCCACTTGAATTTTAACTTCTGGTGAAGGGTTGAGGTCACGGCGCCAGCGGCGTGAATCCATGGCCTACCCAATAAACAGCTGTAGGCAGGCTGTATATCCATCACGTAGAAGGTCGTTTTGAAAGTCTGTGGGCCAATCGTTACAGGCAACTCGATTTCTCCCAGAACCGATCTCTTAGAGCCGTCAAAGGCTCTCACTACCAAGTTACTGGGGCGCAAAGCCAATCCTTCATATTCCAGCTTTACAAGGGCTTTTTTAGGTAAGACATTGAGGGATGATCCTGTGTCTACCAGCACATGAGAAAGAACTGCACCTTTACATTCCATGGTAATGTGCAAAGCCTTGTTATGATTGCGGCCTTCTGTAGTCAAATCAGTGTTGGTGAACCCTAGTCCATTGCTAGCAGTAACATTTCCAACCACGGCTTCCAACTGATTGACGGTGATCTCTTCTGGCACATATGCTGCGTGCAAGACTTTTAGTAATGCGTTCCGATGAGCTTCGGAGCACATAAGCAATGATAGAATGGAGATCTTAGAAGGCGTCTGGTGAAGCTGGTCCACTATCTTGTAATCACTCTTCTTGATGATTCTCATGAATTCATCAACTTCTTGATCAAAAGGTGTTTTTAAAGCTTCTTTAACAATCTGCTCTTCCTGCACCAAGCTCTTCCCTTTTGCCTTGGCAGCAGCTTCTGCTTCGGCAGTGGGTCTTTGAATTTGTGGAGCAAAGAGACGTCCGCTTCGAGTGAAGCCTCCGCCTCCTCCCACATTGTCTATTTGTGGTGCAGGGGTTGATGATTCAAGAGTGATTTTCTGTCCTTCGCAGTATAGATCAGAGCCGTAATGCCAAGGGATGGCATTACTGCTTTCATAAGGTATTGGCCCAGGCACTGTGATAGTGACTGGACTGATTGCAGCTGCAGAAGGGACCATGATAGTATGTGGATCATAATATATTGTGAGTGGTGCTCTGATGGGAGTGGCATTTTGTGAGTTGTAGGCAGAATCATTTTCAGGGTCATAATAAATCGTAACTGTTGAGACATCTTCATTGTTTGCTGCTGATGTTGTAGGAGACATGGTTGGAAGGATGGGTGTTGTTGTTGTAGGAGATTCAAAATGAAGTGGTGCTGAAGTTGTAGAGGGAATGTTTGTTGATATCTGGTCAGTTGAAATGACAGATGAAGCATTTGTTGATGAAGCTGAAGAGTTGTTTGGAACAATGGCTGTTGCAGTTGTAGGAGATACTGGAATTGTTGCTGATGAGATTGCTGGATTTGTTGGAATTGATGTTGTAATTTGAAGCAGGCCACTCTGGATGAGACCATCTATGCCATCTCTCAAGTTATCACAACCATTCACTGAAATGTTGCAATAAGCACACCCTAACTCACATCCCGGGAACATTTGACATTCGAGGAGTTGAGCTTTAATCTCTACCAATGGTGTCCGAATCTGACCCACACTGGTTATTAAGTAAGACGGCTTGTCTTCTTCAATAGAATTGATTCTGGGACCTCCGTGGTGTGGCATAGGGTTTTTGTTAACATTTGGTGGTGGTGCAAAATTTAGAGCCTTAGAATCTACCAAGTCTTGTACCTTCATGTGCAAGGCTCTGCACTTCTCTGTACTATGGCCAGGTGCATTTGAATGAAAGGCACATCTGGCGTTGGAGTCGTAGTTTCTGGGTAGACTGGTAGGATCTGGAGGTGCCAACGTCCTTAGCTCAACCAGGTTGAGCTTCAGGAGTTGTGGCAGTAATGTTGCATAGGGCATAGGGATCGGATCGATCACCCTATTGGCCTGAGATGGTCTCTGTTGATATGGCCTTTGCTGATTGTTGTTGTTGGTGTTGTTGTAGTTTCTCTGAGGAGGATACTGAGTTTGTTGCTGATAATTTTGTTGCTGTGGTTGATAAGCTGGTTGTGGATGAGCTGGAGCGGGGATGGTGACTGCTGCCACAGACCTATGAACATATTGGGGTCTGCCTCTGCTGGCATAGGTAGCATTGGTCTCACCAGTTCTTCTTGGGCCCACAAAAGGCTTCCTTGTATTGCTGGATGAGCTGGCACCGTTGTCAGAAATTTTGCCCATCTTTAACAGGATCTCAATTCTTTCCCCAGCTATAACAACATCTGCAAAGCTGGTTGAAGAGAAGGCAGCTAGCCTGTCAATGTACGTTCCTTGGAGGGTGTTCATAAACATATCTGCCATCTCCCTCTCTGACATAGGTGGCTGAACAGCAGCAGCCAATTGCCTCCATCTCTGGGCATACTCTCGGAAGCTTTCTCTAGATGACTGTGACATTCCCATTAGGAGGGTCCTGTTGGGTGCCATATCCAAATTATACTGGTATTGTCTAATGAAGGCTTCTGCCGAATCCTTCCAACACCTGATGGTGGCTCTAGTCAGATGTGAGTACCATTCCCTTGAAGCTCCCGTTAAGCTATCCTCAAAATAAAACATCCATAGCTTCTCGTCCATGGTATATGCTTTCAACCTCCCCAGAAAGGATTGTAAGTGGGTCCGGGGGCAGGAAGTCCCGTTGTACTTTTCAAAGCACGGTGGTTTAAATTTATGGGGAATCCTGACCCCGTCTACCAAGCCCATGTCCATAACATCAAAACCCAAAGAGTTTTGAGACTCCAAGGATCTTAATTTCTCAGCAATCTCTTCTAGCCTCCTGTCACAGGCTTCCTCCCCAGCTCCCATCACTGTGAACTGATCTTCCTGGGGGTCTTCTTGCAGTACTCTTCCTGCAGTGGCAGTCCCTTGAACATTTGCAGGAATGTTGATCTCTGGATGAAGGTGGGGTCCAAATACAGGGGGGTTGACATGAGGTTGGACCCTCTCATTGTTGCTTGTGCCAGCAGTCCCTAGATGGGGATCTTCCTGATTCTGCCTTTCTACCATGGCTCTCAACCTCTCCTGGCTTTGAGCCATATTGTTCATCACCTCCATAAATTGTGTCATTTGATTCCTCATTTCTAGCCTTTCATTGGCCATTTGGTTCCTGACCTCTGTAAGGTCCTGCTGTACCTGGTCCATTTGTATGCCCGGAAGATTGTTACGGGTTGGATATCTGTGTGGACGGTTGAGTGGGAACACACGTCGTCGAGCAATAGTTCCTGACATCACAACAGAGTTAGTAACAAATAAACAAAAACCTACAAAACAAGGTAAAAAGTTAGTATGCAATGCAATTATGCTTATTTGTTCCCAAGGTATCCGGCTTGGCACTTGGTTTTGACCCTTCCAGACCCTTGAAGATGCTTGTGATGTTGCTTTGAAAGAAACTCAGATAGAGCAAACTGATACATATATTACAAAAAGTAGAATGATACATAGTTTGTTTCTTTTTACAATACAAGCCCTCTTGAGGGGTCAAAATACATCATAAGAGAATAAAAGTACATGAAATGAAAGCAACAACAAGCAAAAGTCAAACACCAAGACCAAACTCATCCTCCTGAACTTCCTTGAGAAGTGCTTCAGTCACAGGATCAGCTGGACGCTCTGTAAGATTCCTGATAAGGAGATTCCTGGTAGTAACAGCTGCAGTCAGCTTCTTGTGTTGACTCTGGTCCTTTGACCTCTTCACTCCAGCTCTGATATTTAACTCTGAGATCTCTCTTTGGGCTGCTGCCAGGGCTTCCTGTTGCTCTTTTGCACTAGCCTCCAGCTGCTCAATCTTGTCCTGAGTCCTCTTATCTTCCAGAGTACGAGCTTCGGTGATCCTGACCCACCTAGCTTGACTCTCCTTCAGATACAAATCAGTCCTGGCTTTCTGGAACTGAGCTTCCTTGCAGGCATTCTTCAAGATCTGCTCTCCAGCCCTAGACTTCTTGATGTAATCTTCAGACTTCTCAATCCTAGCCAGATGCTCTATCTTCAACTTTTCCAACCTTTCAATATCCAACCTACCATCACTCCTCTCCCAGAGGGTCTTTTGTAGGGCCTGAGTCAGCTTTTCATTCCTTTCTTTTAGCTTTTCAAACTCCTCTAAGCTGACAGTGGCAGGAGGTGGTGCTGAGGATGGTCCAGGCATATCCTCCATGGTAAAGGGCATCCCAGAAAATTGAGCCCTGGCATGGGACCACTCATAGTACTGTGCTGATGCCACATTGTTGCACTTCCCCAGAATGGTTACTCCTTTAGTTTGAATATTATCCCAGGCCCAGGCTGCTTGCCTGACAACAGCCAGATTAGGCTTATTCTCACAGTAAAGAGTCTCAGCCAATTCTTGTGCCTTAGGAGTGTGGACCAATGCATAGCCCAGTTGTCTTTTGAATAGCAGAGGGTTGTAGTTGATGCAACCCTTTACTCCTATCAGGGGTACATTGGGAAACTGCCCACAACTGGTAATAATATCCCTGCCCTTTGTGCTTTGAGTGCACCACCTGATATCAGCTGAAGTCAAAGCAGTGAGTCTTCTAGCCCAGTTCTTTGGCTGATGAGGATTCAGAAATGCATCAGTCTTTGGCAAATGTTTGAGCAGCCAAGCATGGAACAAAGGAGCACAACACCTTACTAATCTTCCCCTCTGCTTTTCATTCCTTTGGTGAACTGAGTAGTAGAAATCCCCCAATAAAGTGGGTACTGGGTTCCTCGGGATGAAAAGATGGATTGCACTCTTGCTAACAAACTTAGGCTCATCTGCAAATAAAATGACCCCATATATGCTAAGGGCCAATAAAGCACAGACTGCTTTCCATTCTCCTGAAGAGGCCTTCAGGGTAGCCTGAGAGATCAAGAAATCCAGATGCAGGCCAGAGATTCCAGCCTTGGTAGTCATATTCTGCCCAATCAGGACTGGTTCCAAATGCAAGGCCTTTGCCACTTCTTCATTACTGGGAAAGACCATCTCTGGGTTAAAGGGGACCCCACCCCTGATAGGTATACTAACCAATGATGAATACTCCTCTAACAAAGGCCCCAACTGAAAGTCTTGAAAAGTGAAACACCTCAGAGGGGGGTCATAGAACTGCAGGCAAGTATGAATCAAGCTCCTCCGTGAAGGGTCCAAATCCATAACCACATCAAGTATGCCTCCATAGTGTTCTCTGAATAGTGGTATATGGTCTGGAGTAATCAGGGTCTGAATCCTCCTGATGTCAGCTAGCTCAGGCTGAAAGAAATGATAGGAGATGTTACTCTTCTTAGGTGCCATATTGCTGAAGAAGAACTAAGACAGATGCTGATGATGGAGAATAGAACTGATGATGGGCCACTGACAGGCTGAGACTGATGATACAGGTAGCTGAAGTAGATACTGATGGAGATAGGTCTATGCTGATGATGGGGTCAAAACCAAGCTAAAATAAAGTATGGATACCCTGAAAAACAAATAAGCAAATGTCAGAATGATGCAATGATGATGTATGCAAATGATATGCAAGGGTTTGTGACTGAGCTGGATCTGATCAAGTGCTCTGATATAGGTCCAAGTATGTTCAAGAAATCCAGATGGAGGTCTATAAGTCCAGTAACCAAGGTGGGGGACTCAAATAAAGAGTCACATGTCCAGGGTTTAGAATCACAAGAACTGTTCCAAGATGGAGTACTCTTAATCAAAACAAAGTAACAGGGTATGCTGAGGTCAAGGGTACCTGCAAACCTGTAAACAGACCTTCCCCCTCACAGGTGGTGTTCTAAAACAAGGATCCTCAGACTTGGATCAGTTATGAGAAGTGTAAACACTTCTAACCTGGAGGTACAGTGTTTACAATAACCATAAAAGATCCTCCTCTAAGTCACCTCAGTTTTTGAAGGTCAATACTAAAGGTCATCCAGACTTAGCAGGCTTCCCAGATAGCCCTAGTACTGCAGGAAATCTGCAACACAGAGTTCTCAAGAAGAAACCCATATCTGAACCGTGTTTCATATTCCCGCACCAGACCGAGATGGAATGGGAAAGAATATGAACCACTCTAGCCTAGGTGTCACTCAGGTCCCAGGTGTAGGACCTTAACTCTCAATAAAAAATCCACCCACCAAAGCAAAACCAGATCCAGCCAGACAGTATGACAGTATGATATATGTAAAACTGTGAAGAAAGCAGTAAAACAACTGTACATAAAGCAAAAATAAATCAAATATAAAAACACAAATATAACACCCTGGTAAACACAAATCAAACAAGCGCTAGGAGGAACCCACAAAAAGAACCAGAAGCCCTGGTTACAGTATAAGGGTCCCCAGCAGAGTCGCCAAGCTGTCGCTCCCGATAAATGGGAATGGCCCCAGATAAAGGTACAGACGCGAACGGTCGGCGAAAGGGACAATGAGAACACACAGCAGTGGACTCACTGGAGAAGAAAAGAGTCGCCAGCTAGGCATTTTTATCCCGGAGGAAAGGCAATGCTGCATAGACCTAGAAAAGATGGATAAGACGGTTGCGAACCAGAGAGACTGAGAAAGGGGGTTGGTTACAACCTGGGAAGGTATTAGCACCCAGATTGTCCGTCGTACTCGATGGGATCCACGCTTAAAAGATTTGTGTTTTAAAGGGGTAGTGTCAGTGCAATTTGTGTATAAAATAGCTGGAAAAGGATGTACAGGTGTCTGTGTAAAAGAAGTGTGAAGTGTATAAAAGAAGTGTCAGTGCAGGAACAAGAATGAAATGCTCAAGAATATGAGGCTAAAAGAATAAAGCTGGAAAGAGGGGAATATACAGAGACTTTTGTTCGATAACTGTTAAGTTATGCCTACGTATCTTCTCGTGCAATGAGGAAGTCAGAACACCGTAGTTCGACCCAAAGAGACTGAAAGATGAATTGACTTGATGAACTGCTTGCTTATCTATGCTCAAGTGTATGACCTGTCTGGCCCAGGTGCAAACTGTCTTGCATTAGACGGAAGAAGCAAGTTCTCGGTTGTGAGTGAATGAGATGAGAAAAGGAATCCCGGAGGAAACGATTATTGTTTGTTTTTGAGTTTTCAGTCTTTTATTGCCTTTGAAAGTTTGTCATAAGTTAATGAGCTTAAGCCTAAACCAATGGGTTAGTAAACTCATCACATCTTCCCTCTGATTAGGGGTAATGAGAATACCTTAAGTGTGAAGTCAGATTCTCACACTTAATCACCTTTGATGTAGGATTAAGATCATTAACCTAATTGTGATTATTTAAATGTTTTTGGTGTTTTTGTTTAGTGTTAAGTAATGAGGTTAAGCCATAATCAGGGATTAAACAGACTCATTACACCATCCTAATAGAAGGATAATAGATGAGAATGTTTAAGCTGAGGAAAGCTCCTCAACTTAATCCATGATTAGGGAATAAACTCATGACAAAACAAAGCCTTTATTAAGTGGATTTTAATTAATGATATGATGATGAAGTGAGTTTTATGATTTGTAAGACAACTTGAGGGGGACTTGTCAATTAACACTAGGGTTAGTCCTTCTTAACCAATTAAGGAAGAATTAGAACCCTAATGCAAGGCCCAAGTTACAAGTGTGATGTCTTGATGATTATTAAGTGAATTGATTAAGAGATTTAAACACATTAAGGGTTTAACACTTAGGATTAAAGTTATACACTCCATCCTAATAGAAGGATGCAGGCATAAGCTTAATCACAAAGCCTTAAAGCCTTTAGGGTTTAGTCCCTGATTATGAGATGAGAAGGGAAGACTCAAAAGAGACACAAAGGTAAAAACTAAGTGGGGAGACTAATCAAAACCCTAATCATTATCATGCTTGGTTGTTCCTAAGGTTTGTGAGGTTTACAAGAAAGATCTTCAATGGAACCACCAGGAAGCAGATGAAAGGATCAGGAGAAGCAAAGTAACTTGCTTCATTCAAGAAGTCAAGTCACTTGAAGAAAGAAAGTAAGAAGAAAAAGAATGAGCAAGCTCAATCTCAAACACATATCAAAATGCAGCATGGATGCAAGAGAGAGATGAAAAGAAAATGTGAGAAGTGAAGGCAAATTCACTTCTCAAAGTTACTTACCACCTGAAAGGTTAGTGAAAGGAATGCAATGCAATGCAAAATGAAATGGAATGGCATGATGTAAATCAAAACCAGAAGCACATGCATGATGTTATTGATGCTATGAGATGCCACAAACATGAAACAACACATGAGGATGATCATACAAGCTTATGGATGCAGATGGAGCAAGTTAAGAACCATGAACATACATGAAAAGTAATGAAATGCAAATGGCATACAACATGGTAAATGCAAGATGCAATGATCAAACATGCTTTCAATATGTCTTAAGATGTTAAAGTAATCAAATGGATGTATAAAATGTCATGGCAAGTCATGTTATGCAAGCAAATGCAAGATGGATGCATATGGAAGCCCAAATTAGGGTTTATGATCAAAGCATCAAACACAAACCAAAATCAGAAGCAAACACCAAGATAAAAAATTGAAAATGCATTCAAAGGATCCCTAAACCTATACTAACTCACTGCCCAAAGGAGAAATTCCAACTCTTAACCTAATTCAAGTTATGATTTTCCTAAGTTTCCTAGGGTTTTAGGGTTCCTTAACAAGAAAAATGCCAAACAAATGGAAAATGGAAGATCAAATCATGACCATTTAATCTCAAATACTACATGCTAAACACAATGCAATTCAAAAAGAATCAAGGTCCAACTCTCAATGGTTAGGCAGAAATGATTTTTGGAAGTTTGGATCAAAATAATGCATAAAAATGATTTTAATTCCATGAGAAATTCTCAAAATGCATCAAGATCAAAAAAGAAATTTGGTTTGAAGGTTGGACAATGTTTCTAAATGTTTTTAAATGCTTCATGAATTTTTTGGTGATTTTTAAATATCTAAAAGCATTTTTAATTAATTAATTCTCATTAATCAATTAAAAATAAACTCTTAAATATTTAAAAATAATTTTTTAATGCAAAAAATAAAAATAAAAATATTTTTGTGTTTTAAAAATTAGTGAAATCTTTGGCAAAAAATTTCATAATTTTTAAATGGTTTTTACTATTTTAAATAAAATGTGTAAAACAAATAAGAAAATATGAATTAAAAATTGAATTATTGGAAAGTATGCAGAATGGAAGGATGAGATGCAATCTGGGCAGGGAAGGCTTGACTGCGCGCCAGATCCTGTGGCTGGAATTCAAACTTGCTAAAACGAATTAATTAACTTAAATAATTAAGATTAGGGCTAAGTGGGTGATCTGAACCATTGGATGCACGCGGGAATGGACTTGGTCAACTCATCCAACGCTCACAATTCAAACTTCATTAATGACTGGGATTAAACCCTAATCATTTTTAGGTGGCAGGAGAAGACCTCCGGTCGTCTTCTCCGGTGGGAACCCCACCTGAAAATCCCTAAAATCCTCAAAACGTAACTAAAATGAAATCTAAAAGAACAGAAATCCTTCCCATACCTTACTGAATCAAAACCCTAACACAAACATCATTTATCTTTCATCAATCGAATGAATCGAAACAAAACATTTTCTAGGGCAAAACTTTCAGAACACGAATAAACTCTCATTTCTCAACCATTTCAGAAAATAAAAGCACCAGAGTGATCAGTGGATCATGAAGAACAACTTAAGAACTTAAAAATCCATTTCTGGAAAAAATGTTCATGAAGCTACCTGAGTTTGAAGCTTTTCAGTTTGCAACTTTCTGACCTCTTCTCTTTGTGCAATCCACTCCTTTTGGTCCCTTGATGATGTCTGGATGCTTAGAAGGAGTTTGTGTTGGCTGGTTTGGAAGATTGAACAAGTTCTGTTCAGTGGAGTGAAGGGATCGTGTTTCTGATTCTGGGGGTTTAAGACAATGGTGATGGGTGCTTTGTGACCAGGAAGATGAGTTGAGTTGGTCTATGAAGTTTGTTTGTGTGTTTGTGAGTTGTATGAAGAGTTTCGAATGCTTTTGCTCTAAGGGTGGAAAATGAGAATGCTGAGCTCTTGTGTGTTTCAGGCTTGCTTGTTGTGTGGTTTTGGCTTGCATTTTCTTTGTATAAACAAATGCTATTGGTCAGATGAAGTGACATGTCCTTTTGTGATAGGTATGGTTGCTTTTGCAAATTTTCAACTTTTGTGTAAGAGAAGCATTGGTCATGTTCTAGCCAAGTACAAGGGGTGTGGGTGTCGCTCCCGATAAAATGGGACCGGCCCAAATAAAGGTACAGACGTGAACGGTCGGCGAGAGGGACAATGAGAACACACAGCAGTGAACTCACTGGAGATGAATAGAGTCGCCAGCTAGGCATTTTTATCCCGGAGGAAAGGCAATGCTGCATAGACCTAGAAAAAGGATGGATAAGACGGTTGCGAACCAGAGAGACTGAGAAAGGGGGTTGGTTACAACCTGGGAAGGTATTAGCACCCAGATTGTCCGTCGTACTCGACGGGATCCACACTTAAGAGATTTGTGTTTTAAAGGGGTAGTGTCAGTGCAATTTGTGTATAAAATAGCTGGAAAACAATATGTACAGGTGTCAGTGTAAAAGAAGTGCAAAGTGTAATATGTATGCAGTGTCAGTGTGAAAGAAGTGAAGTGTGATATATATGCAGTGTCAGTGTGAGACCAGGAATGAAATGCTCATGATAATGAGGCTTGGAGAATATAGCTGGAAGGAGGGGGAATATACAGAGACTTTCGTTCGATAATTGTTAAGTTATGCCTACGTATCCTCTCGTGCAATGAGGAAGTCAGAACACCGTAGTTCGACCCAAAGAGACTGAAAGATGAATTGACTTGTGAACTGCTTGCTTGTCTATGCTCAAGTGTATGACCTGTCTGGCTCAGGTGCAAACTGTCTTGCATTAGACGGAAGAAGCGAGTTCTCGTTTGTGAGTGAAGATGATGAGAAAAGAATCCCGGAGGAGACGATTATTGTTTGTTTTTTGTATTTTCAGTCTTTTATTGCTTTTGAAAGTTTGTCATAAGTTAATGAGCTTAAGCCTAAACCAATGGATTTAGTAAACTCATCACATCTTCCCTCTGATTAGGGGTAATGAGAGTACCTTAAGTGTGAAGTCAGCTTCTCACACTTAATCACCCTGATGTAGGATTAAGATCATTAACCTACTTGTGATTATTTAAATGTTTTTGTTGTTTTTGTTTAGTGTTGAGTAATGAGGTTAAGCCATAATCAAGGATTAAACAGACCCATTACACCATCCTAATAGAAGGATAATAGATGAGAATGCTTAAGCTGAGGAAAGCTCCTCAACTTAATCCATGATTAGGGATTAAACTCATGACAAAACAAGCCTTTGATTAAGTGAATTTTATTTAATGGTATGATGATGAAGTGATTTTTAGGGTTTGTAAGACAACTTGAGGGGGACTTGTCCATTAACACTAGGGTTAGTCCTTCTTAACCACTTAAGGAAGAATTAGAACCCTGATGCAAGGCCCAAGTTACAAGTGTGATGTCTTGATGATTATTAAGTGGATTGATTAAGAGATTTAAACACATTAAGGGTTTAACACTTAGGATTAAAGTTATACACTCCATCTTAATAGAAGGATGCAGGCATAAGCTTAATCACAAAGCCTTAAAACCTTTAGGGTTTAGTCCCTGATTATGAGGTGAGAAGAGAAGACTCAAAAGAGACACAAAGGTAAAACTAAAAGGGGAGACTAATCAAAACCCTAATCATTGTCATGCTTGGTTGTTCCTAAGGTTTGTGAGGTTTTCAAGAGAAGTCTTCAATGGAACCACCAGGAAGCAGATGAAAGGATCAAGAGAAGCAAAGTGACTTGCTTCATCCAAGAAGTCAAGTCACTTGAAGAAAGAAAGTGGGAAGAAGAAGAATGAGCAAGCTCAAATCCAAACACATATAAAAAATGCAGCATGGATGCAAGGGAGATGAAAAGAAAAATTATGAGAAGTGAAGGCAAATTCACTTCTCAAAATCACTCACCACCTGAAAGGTTAGAAAAGAAATGCAATGCAATGCAAAGTGGGATGAGATGACATGATGAGAAACAAAACCAGAAGCATTTACATGATGCTAATGATGCTATGTAATGCTACAAACATGAGGCAGCACATGGAAATGATCATACAAGTTCATGAATGCAAATGAAGCAAGTTAAGAAGCATGGACATACATGAAAAGTTATGAAGTGCACATGGCATACAACATGGCCAATACATGATGCAATGATCAAACATGCTTTCAATATGTCTTATGATGTCAAATGAATCAAATGGATGCTTGAAATGTCATGGCAAGTCATGTTATGCAAGAGAATGCAAGATGGATGCATATGGAAGCCCAAATTAGGGTTTATGAACAATACCACAAACAAAAATCAAAATCAGAAGCAAACCCTAAGATAAAAAATTGAAAATGCCACCCAAAGGACCCTTAATCCTATACTAAACCAATGCCCAAAGGAGAGGTCTCAACTCCTAACCAATTTCAAGTTATGATTTTCTTAAGATTTCTAGGGTTTTAGGGTTTCCAATCAAAAGAAATGCCAAACAAATTGCAAATGAAAGATCAAATCATGGCCATTTAATCTCACAAACTAAATGCTAAACACAATGCAATGCAAAAAGAATCAATGTCCAACTCCTCATGGATAGGCAGAAATGATTTTTGGAACTTTGGATCAAATTTATGCATAAAAATGATTTTAAATCAATGAAAAATTCTCAAAATGCATCAAGATCAAAAAATAAATTTAGTTTGAAGGTTGGACAATGTTTCTAAATGTCTTAGAACATTTCATGAATTTTTTGGTAATTTTTAAATACCTAAAAGCATTTTTAATAAATTAATTCTCATTAATCAATTAAAAATAAACTTTTAAATATTTAAAAATACTTTTGTGTTTTAAAAATTAATGAGATTCTTGACAAAAAGTTTCATAATTTTTAAAACAATTTTGCTATTTTAAATAAATTATGCAAAACAAATGAAATAAATATGAAAATAAATGAATTTAAAACTGAAAAAAGTAAAAGTAATCAGATCCAACGTGTGGGATTCAAACTGGCCTGCGCGCGAATTGACCTGGCGCCAAATCCTACGGCCAAAATTCAAACTCAGCTAATTAATGTTTAAACCCTAATCCTGCCGTTAAACACCCTCAGGTGACCGGAACAGTATTCCGGTCATCTTCCCCGTTCACCCCAAAAATCAATCTCTCTCTCCAGGCCATTTTAGGAGCTCTAACTCTCCAGAAATCATCTACTAACTATCCTAAGCACGAATCCAGCATCAAATCATGTTTAAACTCAAACACAAACAAGAATCGAAGCAAAGAAATTTCTAGGTCAAACTTTCAGAACACCATAACATACTCATTTCTTGCTCATTTTCAAAAGTAAATAGATCCCAATGATCAGTGCAACATACAAAGCAAGATTCTAACAAGAAAATGGAGTTCTGGAAAAAAAGTTCATGGAGTCACCTGAGATGGAGCTTTTGATTCAGGAGCTTTCTGGATGGTTCTTTGGCTCAAACAGGTCCCAATGATCCCCCTTTGAAGCTTTGCACACTTGGTTGGAGTTTAAACAGCCTCTTGAGTGAGTTTGCAGAAGCTCTGGCCAAGGGAGTGTGAAAATCGTGTTTGTGATATGGGAGGTTTCAGGCCAAAACAATGGTTGGTTTCTGGTCAGTGGAGTGAGTGGAGATTGTTTGTGAAGTTTTTCTTTGTGTTTGAGGCTTGTGTAAAGAGATTCGAAGAGAAATGCAAGTTGGAGTGAGTTTATGTATATTGAGTTGTGGTGAGCTTCAGCCTTGCTTGTTATGTGTAATGGCTAGCATTTGGCTTGCATAAAATAATCTCATTGGTCAGATGATGTGACCTGGCCTGCTGTGATAGGTAAGTTCACTTTTGCAAATTGTCAACCTTTTGGTAAGAGAGGCATGGGTTGTGTTCTAGGCTAGTACAAAGGTGTGGGCTGGCGCAGCATGGTGAGGTGAGAGGCTATGGCTGGTTCAATAGCCAATGCAGCAAGTGGGTGAAGTGTGATGAGTGGTTTTGCAACTTGACTTTGCTTTTGCTTCATGAAAATATCTTGCTCCAAAACCATACAAAACATGTGATCTCTTGGCCTCATTCTGATTTTTAGAGGTTATGTGATCATGTTGAGTGAATTAGAAGCCCCTATGATGACTGAATTGGCCTTGAAAGGAGAATTTGCAACTTTGCCTTTTGGTGCATGTCTTGAAAATTAGTGATTTTTGCCAACTTTAACACACCATAACTTTTGATCCAAGAAGAATTAGATCATGTTCTTGTACTTTTTGAAAAGGGAAAGATCTAATCTACAACTTTCATGACCAAAGTTTTTCCATTTGAAGCATTTTTGGATCAAAAAGCAAGGCTTGAAAAGTGGCATAAAATGACATATTCTTTAAAAGTCAACCATGCCCTAAAAAGTCAACTTTACAAAAACTTGTAATTCCTGAATTTTGTGAACTTCAACCTTCTTCCATGATCAAATAAAGATCATATACACTCAAAATGATGGAGATCACCCCTTGGTTGGGTCATTGGGGGCCTCAGATGCCCTGATTTTGCACTGACTTGTCCAGAAAGTCAACTCTTGATCAGATGACTTCCCCATGGAATTTCTTCATGAAAATTGATATGCATACTCCCTATACCATATGGAGACCAATGGAAACAAGAATGACCAAAAAATTTTGAGTTATGGCCTCTGAAACCAAAACCCTAATTTTAGGTCAACTGTGCAGTCAAACCTGGCTCTGCCTCCATACCAATCCCAGTTCTTGTGATTCTTTGGCATTCTTGACTTTGAGAGGATATGATATGATATAAGAACACACATGGACCACTTTGAAGTGATTGATGATCTTTGGAGTGGCTCAAGAAGCTCTGGGATTGCTCAGATCACAAACCCTAGGTGCAAATGACTTTGAATCTATGCAGTGAATCAAAAATGAGATATGAGATGATATGATTGTGTTTATGCATATGAAAAGATCACAAGCCACGGTGTGGATGGGTGAGGGCAAATTTGGGGTGTTTACAGCTGCCCCTATTCAAACATGAGTTAGCGGTGTAGGATGTAAGCGACGGCTTAACAGGCAAACAAGATAACTTGTGGTTGAATACCAAAGACAGTCCAAAATTTGCACTCACAGAATGAAGAAGAAAAGGGATATAGATTGTAAAAGGAAAATAAAGTATGTTGTAAAGTGTGGGCGACGGAGGACGACCGTCGAGCAGAGGACGACTGCTGGGGAAAGAGCAATGACGGGGACGGCCGACATGCTGGAAAAATACGGAAATAAAGCAATGACGGGGACGGCCGACATGCTGGGGATAAAAGGTATTATGATGGGGACGGCCATCAAGTAAAGTTGTAAGGTTCTCTGGGGGTTAATGAAACATGACGGGGACGGCCATCAAGTTCATAAAGTGAAGTAACCAACGATGGGGACGGCCATCGGGCTAAAAAGAAAAGGGACCACGACGGGGACGGCCATCGGGTTAAAGAATAAATGAAATGACAGATGATGAGGTATGGTCATCAAAGGTGAGGGACGATCACCTAGCAGGGGACGGCTGCTCTGTTGGGGTTAAGATGAGGGACGGTCATCTAAGGTGGAGGACGACCACCAGGAAGGGTACGGCTGCCAAAAATATCGCGACATAGGACGAATGCCGGATAAAAGGTCAACGATGGGGACGGCCATCGGACGAGCATGATGGAGGACGACCATCAAGAGGTGGAGGACGACCACCTAGCAGGGGACGGCTGCTCTCAAGGTTTATCATGACATAGGACGAATGTCAGATAACCAAAATCAACAATGGGGACGGCCATTGGATAAAGTGATGAAGGACGATCATCAAGAGGTGGAGGACGACCACCTAGCAGGGGATGGCTGCTAAAAATCAACAATGGGGACGGCCATCGGATGAGCATGATGGAGGACGACCATCAAGAGGTGGAGGACGACCACCTAGCAGGGTACGGCTGCTCTCAGGGTTCATCATGACACAGGACGAGCGTCAGATAAGAAGGAAAATTTACTTACTTGGCGATCTACTAGGGATATAGTAAACACGGACGATTGTTTACAACCAAGAAAAGAAAGTAAGTGTTTAGATGTTTGTGTATAGATTAAAGATGCGGACGAGCATCCTTAAGACTACGATACGGACGCGTATCGGGTAGAAACAAACTGACACGTGTTCAAAGATGATGATACGGACGAGTATCAACTGGTTAACAGAGAACACGGACGAGCGTTGAATCTGAAGGGACTCTTCCGGGGAATAGTAGACACAGACGAGTATCTATATTCAAGAAGACAAAAGTGTTTGACACGGTGTATGGATTAAAGATGCGGACGAGCATCTTTAAGACTATGATACGGACGAGTATCATGTAGAAACAAACACTTGACGCATATTCTGAGATGATGGTACGGACGGGTACCAACTGGTTAACAAAGAACATGAACCAACGTCGAATCTGTGGGGATATAAATGGTGTATACAAGATACGGACGAGCATCTGCACAAGTGACATGAGTAGTGAGTATGAGTTCTGTATGGATGAGTGTTTATCCGCTGGGGAGGGTGACACGGACGAGTGTCAAAAGGAGGAAAGTATAATAATATCAACAAGTATATGGGTTGTAAAAGTGTAGGAGACTGCGCTGGGGATATGACACGGACGGGTGTCAAGAAAATATAGATATATAAGTATAGGTGAGTGCAAAGATGATGTCTTTGGCTTTCTGCTGGGGGTATGACACGGACGGGTGTCAGGAAGTGTCCGTAATACGGGTGATCTTGTTTGTAAAGAGTATTCATGCGACTTTACTGGGGAAAGATGACACGGACGGGCGTCAAAAGGAGTATATGATGGTGTTTTGTGAATGTGAGGCAACTGCTTTTGCTGGGAGCCCTGGTGGGGATTTTGGGGAAAGTATTCTGCATTCTGATGAACGTTTATTATCCACAAGTGTTCGATTCACAACATGGCTTATGATTATGCTATGTGTTTGATTTTTTGCCGTAATGCTCCGTACCAGACGGAATGCTACGCTTTGCGGGTGAATATGATGCAAATGCCATGATTATACAAAGATGCCGATCCGGGATTCGGATTCTGTTGCTGTGAAGATCTCTCGTCGATCTGCTTGAAATGGACATCCCAGCTGGGGATGAGATCATTGGTGGATCTGACGAGATGTATCTGCTTGGGGATATAGGTCACTGATGGACATATCCTTTGTAATATGGGACCCAGCTGGGGTTTGTAGAAGCCTTCTGTACTCTGTTGTGCTTCCTTCATGCATTGCTCTTCTGAATAGAGGCTGAGGATTCTGTGGGGGAGATGGTTCCCTGACTTCTGCATTCTGCTGAGGAAGAATGATTGGCACTACGGCCGGGGAAATTGACAAGTGGCAACTGGCTGGGGAAAGTTGTTGGCAACTCAGCTGGGGGAAGCTATCGGTGGCAACTCGGCTGGGGAAGAAGCACCTCTGGTGCCAAGAATGAGTGTCGATTTGCCAGCTTGCTAGGATGTAACTTGCATGCCCCAAGTTGCGTTCTGGATACCTGCAATCCTGCAAAGATAAGGAAACGCACAAAGGGTCCCGAGGTATCCTTTACTGGATTCCGTCATAGGAGTTAAGCACTTTCGAGAGTAAGTATATTCCCTGCAAGCATGTGTTTTTATTTTCAGAAGGAAAACATCTGTACTTATGCAATCAGTTTTTTAGAGACATCAGACATTCTTTGCAAAATAAAAGTGTATAAGACGAAACATGACTGAAAAATCTGATTTTATTAATTCATATGCCCTGAATTGGCGAGATACAGTCAAAGAAACAAATCTCCTAAAATGAAGAGACTGTTACAAATTGAGAAACAAAGTGCTGGCGATGTTGACGACGCTTTAAGGAGCTTCCTCTTCTGCTATGACTCGTATGACTTTTGACGTTCTTCTCATCTTGCGTTCTGGAGAAGGCTGATTCCGATTGAGGCTTGATCCTATAGAGGCTTACCAAGTTGTAAACGATACAGACGAATTCAGAATGCAATTGTTCGCTTATTTCCCTCATTTTGCATGGATCGCCCTTTCGGGTTTTCAATCCATCGGGATACCCATTTTTGCCTGAGTTGTCCAATGCGGCTTTTCAACTCAACGGGTGTACATCTTTTGTTTATTTTCCCTTATTTTTCCCGAGTCTTTTATTTTGTTTTTGACTCGCCGGGATGCCCTATTTTTGCCTGGACTTACATTCTGTTTTTATGTCCAGCGGGTCATTTTATGCGAAGTATTTTTTAACTGCATCTGAATTCACAGGGGACGGGAAATCTTCACCATCCATGGTACTGAGCATCAGTGCTCCACCAGAGAAAACTTTCTTTACCACGAATGGTCCTTCATAATTGGGAGTCCATTTGCCCCTGTGGTCTGTATGAGGAGGGAGGATTCTTTTCAGCACAAGATCCCCTATTTGGTACTCTCGGTGCCTGACTTTCTGATCGAAGGCTTTCTTCATTCTCTTCTGATATAACTGCCCATGACAGATTGCAGCCAATCTTTTCTCTTCGATCATACTCAGTTGTTCGTATCGGGCCCGAACCCATTCTGCTTCACTCAGTTTAACATCCATTAGTACCCGCAGAGAGGGTAATTCAACTTCAACAGGTAGGACTGCTTCCATACCATACACAAGCTGATACGGTGTTGCCCCAGTGGATGTTCTGATTGACGTGCGGTACCCATGCAAGGCAAACGGTAGCATTTCATGCCAGTCTTTATAGGTAACTACCATCTTCTGCACAATCTTCTTGATATTCTTATTAGCTGCCTCAACAGCGCCATTCATCTTCGGCCTGTAAGGAGAAGAATTGTGGTGTTGGATCTTGAAGTCCCGGCATAACTCAGCCATCATCTTGTTGTTTAAGTTGGAACCATTATCAGTAATGATTCGCTTGGGAACTCCATATCGACAGATGATATCTCTCTTCAGAAACCTGGCTACCACTTGTCTTGTAACATTTGCATATGAGGCTGCTTCAACCCACTTGGTGAAATAATCAATGGCGACCAGGATGAATCTGTGGCCATTCGAAGCAGTCGGTTCAATCTTGCCAATCATGTTAATGCCCCACATAGCAAAGGGCCATGGTGAAGACATTATGTTCAAAGGATTGGGAGGCACATGCACCTTATCTGCATGAATCTGGCATTTATGGCACCTTCTGGCATAAGCACAACAGTCTGCATCCATTGTGATCCAGTAATAACCTGATCTTAACAACTTCTTAGCCATGGCATGCCCTCCTGCATGGGTACCAAAGGATCCTTCGTGCACTTCATGCATCAGCAAATCTGCTTCCGTCTTGTCAACACACCTGAGGAGTACCATATCAAAGTTCCTTTTGTATAAAGACCCATCAGTGTTCAAAAAGAAACTACCAGCAAGCCTTCTCAAAGTCTTCTTATCATTGGAAGATGCCCCAGGTGGGTATGTTTGATCCTCCAAGAAGCATTTAATGTCATGGAACCAAGGCTTATCATCTTTGACAATATCTGCTGCAAATACATATGCTGGTCTATCAAGTCTGGACACTGAAATCTGAGGTACAAAGTTGGCAGCTTGAACTTTGATCATGGATGAAATGGTAGCAAGAGCATCTGCGAACTGATTCTCGTCCCGAGGGATATACTCAAGTTTGACCGTTGTGAAGAAGGTCAATAACCTCCTTGTATAATCCCTGTAAGGTATCAGATGATCCTGGTGGGTGTACCATTTTCCGTTGGTTTGATTAACTACCAAAGCTGAATCTCCGAACACAGTCAATGTCTTGATCCTGAGGTCAATGGCTTCCTCAAGACCCATAATGCAAGCCTCGTATTCAGCTTCGTTGTTAGTGCAGTCGAAAGTGAGTTTTGCCGAGAAAGGCATGTGAACTCCTTTGGGTGTAATGAGTACTGCACCAACACCACGACCATTCATGTTAACAGCCCCGTCAAACATCATAGTCCATTCTTCTTCTGGGTCAGGCCCTTCAGTGTGAACAGGCTCTTCATGATCTTTTGTTTTAATGAACATGATGTCTTCATCAGGGAAGTCAAATCTCATAGGCTGGTAGTCATCAATAGGTTGCTCAGCAAGATATTCAGATAGTACACTGCCCTTGATGGCTTTCTGAGAAGTGTACTGGATGTCATATTCCGTGAGAATCATTTGCCATCTTGCAACCCGTCCGGTAAGAGCTGGCTTCTCGAAGATGTACTTGACTGGGTCCATTTTTGATATCAACAAAGTAGTGTGGGTCAACATATACTGTCTCAGTCGGCGAGCAGCCCACGCTAAAGCACAACAAGTTTTCTCGAGCAGTGAATAACGTTGTTCACAGTCGGTAAACCTTTTGCTCAGGTAGTATATTGCATACTCTTTTCGACCAGACTCGTCACGCTGGCCCAGCACACACCCCATTGACTCTTCTAATACTGTCAAGTACATTATCAGAGGTCTTCCTTCAACTGGAGGCATAAGGATTGGAGGTTCTTGCAGATATTCTTTGATCTTGTCAAAAGCCTTCTGGCAGTCTTCATTCCACCTGACCGTCTGTTCCTTTCTTAACAGCTTGAACAAAGCCTCACAGGTTGCTGTGAGGTGAGATATGAACCGTGAGATGTAGTTCAATCTACCTAAGAACCCCCGAACTTCTTTCTCAGTTTTCGGTGCAGGCATCTCTTGAATAGCTTTAACTTTATCAGGGTCAACCTCAATCCCTTTCTCGCTTACAATAAAGCCCAGCAGCTTACCAGATCGCACCCCGAATGTGCATTTGTTGGGGTTCAGCTTTAGTTGGTACTTCCTCAGACGCTTGAACAACTTCAGCAGATTTACCAGGTGATCTTCCTCTGTAAGGGACTTGGCAATCATGTCATCCACATAACATTCTATTTCCTTATGGATCATATCGTGGAATAATGTCACCATAGCCCGTTGATATGTTGCACCAGCATTCTTCAGTCCGAATGGCATCACTTTGTAACAGAACGTGCCCCAAGGTGTAATGAAGGTTGTCTTCTCCATGTCTTCAGGTGACATCTTGATCTGATTGTATCCTGAAAATCCGTCCATGAAGGAGAATACCGAGAACTGAGTCGTGTTATCAACCAATACATCAATGTGAGGTAATGGGAAATCATCTTTCGGGCTGGCTCTGTTCAGATCCCGGTAGTCAACACACATTCTTACTTTGCCATCCTTCTTAGGCACAGGTACTATATTAGCAACCCACGGCGGATAGCTAGTTACAGCAAGGAACCCGGCGTCCCATTGCTTTGGTACCTCCTCCTTGATTTTTATAGCCATGTCTGGGCGAGTACGGCGCAACTTCTGTTTGACCGGTGGGCACTCTTCTCTCAAAGGCAGCTTGTGCACAACAATGTCGGTGTCCAACCCTGGCATATCTTGATACGACCAAGCAAACACATCCACATACTCTTGAAGCAGATCAATCAGTTGTCTCTTCACTGAGTCTTGCAGGCAGGCCCCGATTTTAACTTCTTTCATGTCTTCATCTGTACCAAGATTAATCACTTCAACCTCCTCCTGGTGAGGAGTAATAACCTTTTCCTCTTGTCTCAACAACCTGGCTAGCTCTTCAGGAAGCTCATATTCTTTTTCAACCCCTTCATCGGCTTGATTGATCGGATTGTCAAAGTCATACGAAGTCATAGCCGTGCTGTTGTCGGTGCTGTCAGGAAGGCACTCTCTGCAAGGGTTCAGTTTGTTCATTTTAGTGATTGATTTTAATCTTTGTTTAAAAAGTGAAATAAAGTTATCATTTTGAAAACATCGCCATTTATTTTTTGTACAAAAAGAAAAATGGGAAAAACAGTGAGCGGAAAAGAAAAGGATTCATTTGCAAAAAGATGTCTGATATTTCATTGATTAATCTTGTTTGCACAAAAAGTACAGATGGCCCGATTACAAAATGAGTCTTGTCATCTTGGGCAAGATGCAAGACTTTGATGCATGCTATAAGAATACAGGAAATAATAATTACTCTGCATGAGTAACTCTTATAATTTCCTGGGAAGACCAGTTTGAGATAATGCTCCCCGGGATCTTTGGACGAATCCAATTCTCCAGATTGCGCTCCTCTTCCAGCTCGTCTTCCAAATTGTTGATAGCATCAGGGGTGAGCATCCCCCCACTGACAAAACCGGGCTTCCCAGCAGCCTCTGCTTGATGTTGTTGAGTTGGTCTGTAACCCAACCCAAATTTGTCTTTCTTCTCCTCCACAAACAAAACCTTGCCCCAGCCTTGGGTAGTTCCCTCTTCAACAACCTTGCGGGCTTGTTGGTAAGATGACATGGAGATTCCAGATACAGCAGATGCTTCATTAACATTCAAGGCCTCAAACCCTTGGCTCATTGTTTCATGGATCTCCCCATCCATCTCAATATACTTATAAGTAGCCAGATGGCTAACAAATATACCCTCCTCCCCACAGATAGTAACAACTTGGCCTTCCCACTCAAATTTTATCTTCTGGTGAAGGGTAGACGTTACTGCGCCAGCGGCATGAATCCATGGTCTACCCAACAAACAGCTGTAGGCAGGCTGAATGTCCATCACGTAGAAGATCGTTTTAAAGGTTTGTGGGCCAATTGTCACAGGCAGCTCAATTTCTCCCAGCACCGATCTCTTAGAACCATCAAAGGCTCTTACTACCAGGTTACTGGGACGCAATGCTAATCCTTCATATTCTAGCTTCACCAGGGCCTTTTTGGGTAAGACGTTAAGGGATGACCCTGTGTCTACCAACACATGGGAAAGGACTGCACCTTTACATTCCATGGTGATATGCAAGGCCTTGTTATGGTTGCGGCCTTCTGTTGTCAAGTCAGTATTGGTGAACCCTAGCCCATTGCTAGCAGTAACATTTCCAACCACGGTTTCCAACTGATTGACAGTGATCTCTTCAGGCACGTAAGCTGCGTGCAAGACTTTGAGTAGTGCATTCCGATGGGCTTCGGAGCACATAAGCAGCGAGAGGATAGAGATCTTGGATGGCATCTGGTGAAGCTGATCCACTATTTTGTAATCACTCTTTTTGATGATTCTCATGAACTCATCAACTTCTTGATCGAATGGCGTTTTCAAAGCTTCCTTAACAGCTTGATCTTCCTGCACCGGGCTCTTTCCTTTTGCCTTGGCAGCAGCTTCTGCTTCGGCAGTGGGTCTTTGAATTTGTGGAGCAAAGAGACGTCCGCTTCGAGTGAAGCCTCTGCCTCCTCCCACATTGTCTATTTGTGGTGCAGGTGTTGATGGTTCAAGGGTGATTTTCTTTCCTTCGCAGTATACGTCAGAGCCGTAGTGCCAAGGGATGGCCCTATTGCTTTCATAAGGCACTGGTCCAGGCACTGTGATAGTGACTGGACTGATGGCAGCTGCTGAAGGGACTGTGATAGTTTGCGGATCATAATAAATTGTGACTGGTGCTCTGATGGGAGCAGCACCTTCTGAGTTGTAGGCAGAGTTGTTTTCAGGATCATAAAATATTGTGACAGTTGAGACATCTTCAGAGTTTATTGCTGGAGTTGTAGGAGACATTGTCGGAAGGATGGATGTTGTTGTTGTAGGAGATTCAAACTGGAGTGGTGCTGAAGTTGTAGAAGAAAAATTTGTTGATAGCTGATCAGTTGAGATGATAGATGAAGTACTTGTTGATGAAACCGAAGAATTGTCAGGAACAATGGTTGTTGCAGTTGTAGGAGCTACCGGAGTTGTTGCTGATGAGATTGCTGGATTTGTTGGAAATGATGTGGTGATTTGAAGCTGGCCGCTCTGAATAAGACCATCTATGCCATTACTCAGGTTATCGCACCCATTGACTGAAATATTGCAGTAAGCACACCCTAACTCACACCCCGGGAACATTTGACATTCGAGGAGCTGAGCCTTAATCTCCACCAACGGTGTCCGAATCTGACCCACACTGGTTATTAAATAAGACGGCTTGTCTTCTTCAATTGCATTGATTCTGGGACCTCCGTGGTGCGGCATAGGATTTTTGTTGACATTGGGTGGTGGTGCGAAATTCAGAGCTTTTGAGTCTACCAGGTCTTGTACCTTCATGTGCAAGGCTCTGCACTTTTCTGTACTATGGCCAGGTGCATTCGAATGAAAAGCACATCTGGCGTTGGAGTCGTAATTCCTGGGTAGACTGTTAGGATCTGGAGGTGCCAATGTCCTTAGCTCAACTAGGTTGAGTTTCAGGAGTTGTGGCAGCAATGTAGCATATGGCATAGGGATCGGATCGATCACCCTGTTGGCTTGAGATGGCCTCTGCTAGAATGGCCTTTGCTGGTTATTGTTGTTGGTGTTGCTGTTGTTGTAATTCCTCGGAGGGTACTGATTTTGTTGATGGTACTGAGGTTGTTGCTGATAGTTTTGTTGCGGAGGTTGATAGGCTGGTTGTGGATGAGCTGGAGCAGGAATGGTGACTGCTGCCACAGATCTATGAACATATTGGGGCCTGCCCCTGTTGGTGTGGATGGCATTGGTCTCACCAGTCCTTCTTGGGCCCGCAAAAGGCTTTCTTGCATTACTGGATGAGCTTGCACCGTTGTCTGAGATCTTACCCATCTTCAATAGGCTTTCAATTCTCTCCCCGGCTATGACTACATCTGCAAAGCTGGTAGATGAGAAGGCAGCTAGCCTATCAATGTAAGTCCCCTGAAGGGTGTTCATGAACATATCAGCCATCTCCCTTTCTGACATAGGTGGCTGGACAGCAGCAGCAAGCTGTCTCCATCTTTGAGCATACTCTCGGAAGCTTTCTCTAGATGACTGTGACATTCCCATTAGGAGGGTCCTGTTGGGTGCCATATCCAGATTATACTGATACTGTCTGATGAAGGCCTCTGCCAGGTCCTTCCAGCATCTAATAGTTGCTCTTGTCAGATGGGAATACCATTCCCTCGAAGCTCCAGTCAAGCTATCCTCAAAATAGAACATCCACAGCTTCTCGTCCATGGTATAGGCCTTTAGCCTCCCGAGAAAAGATTGTAGATGGGTTCGGGGACAGGAAGTCCCATTATACTTCTCAAAGCATGGTGGCTTAAACTTGTGGGGAATCCTGACCCCATCCACCAAGCCCATATCCATAACATCAAAACCCAAAGAGTTTTGAGACTCTAAGGATCTTAATTTCTCAGCTATCTCATCCAACCTTCTATCATAAGCTTCTTCTCCGGCTCCCATCACTGTGAACTGGTCTTCTTGGGGGTCTTCTTGCAGTACCCTCCCTGCTGTGGCAGTTCCTTGTATATTGACAGGGATGTTGGCCTCTGGATGGAGGTGGGGTCCAAAGACTGGGGGATTGACATGAGGTTGGACTCTTTCGTTGTTGCTAGTCCCAGCAGTCCCTGGCTGATGATCTTCCTGATTTCTCCCTTCTACCAGTGCTCTGAGCCTCTCCTGGCTTTGAGCCATGTTGTTCATTACCTCCATAAATTGTGTCATTTGGTTCCTCATTTCCAACCTCTCGTTGGTCATTTGGTTCCTGACCTCTGTAAGGTCCTGTTGCATCTGATCCATCTGAGGGGAAATACCCGGCGCCGAGCAATAGTTCCTGAACATCACAACAGAGTTAGCAACAATAAAACAAACACCTACAAAATAAACAAAGGGTTAGCATGCAATGCAGTATGCTTATTTGTTTTCAAGGTATCCGGCTTGGCATTCAGTTTTGACCCTTCCAGACCCTTGAAGATGATGCTGTTGATGTTGCTTTCGGAATAAACTCGGATGGAACAAACTAAATACATATATTACAAAAAGCCAAGGGTACACAGTTTGTTTACAAATACAAGCCCTCTGAGGGGTCAAAATACATTACAAGAAAATAAAAGTACATGGAATGAAAGCAACAACAAGCAAATGGTCAAACACCAAGACCAAACTCATCCTCCCGAACTTCCTTGAGAAGTGCTTCGGTCACAGGATCAGCTGGACGCACCGTGAGATTCCTGATAAGGAGGTTCCGGGTAGTAACAGCTGCAGTTAGCTTCTTGTGTTGACTTTGGTCCTTTGACCTCTTCACTCCAGCTCTGATCTTCAGTTCTGATATCTCCCTCTGGGCTGCTGCCAGGGCTTCTTGTTGCTCTTTTGCACTAGCTTCCATCTGCTCTATCTTGTCTTGGACCCTCTTGTCCTCCAGAGTACGAGCCTCGGTGATCCTGACCCACCTAGCCTGACTCTCCTTCAGATACAAGTCTGTCCTGGCCTTCTGGAACTGAGCTTCTTTGCAAGCATTCTTCAAAATCTGTTCTCCAGCCCTAGACTTCTTAATGTAATCTTCAGACTTCTCAATTCTAGCCAAGTGCTCCACTTTCAACTTCTCCAACCTCTCAATATCCAGTCTGCCATCACTCCTCTCCCAGAGGGTCTTCTGTAGAGCTTGAGTCAGCTTCTCATTTCTCTCTTTCAACTTCTCAAACTCCTCTAAGCTGACAGTTGCTGGAGGTGGTGTTGTGGAAGGCCCAGGCACATCTTCTATAGTAAAGGGCATCCCAGAGAATTGAGCCCTGGCATGGGACCAATCATAGTATTGTGCTGATGCTACATTGTTACACTTCCCCAGGATGGTCACCCCTTTAGTCTGCACATTGTCCCAGGCCCAAGCTGCCTGCCTAACAATAGCCAGATTAATCTTGTTCTCACAATAAAGAGTCTCAACCAAGTCTTGTGCCTTAGGAGTGTGGACCAGTGCATAGCCCAATTGTCTTTTGAACAGCAGAGGGTTGTAATTAATACTACCCTTAACTCCTATTAGGGGCACGTTGGGAAAATGCCCACAGCTGGTGATGATATCCCTGCCTTTTGTGCTTTGAGTGCACCACCTGATATCAGCTGAAGTTAGAGTAATAAGTCTTCCAGCCCAGTTTTTCTGCTGATGAGGGTTCAAAAATGCATCTGTCCTGGGCAAATGCCTGAGAAGCCAAGTATGGAACAATGGAGCACAACACCTCACTAATCTCCCCCTCTGTTTTTCATTTCTCTGATGCACTGAATAATAGAGATCCCCCAATAAAGTTGGCACTGGGTTCTTCAGGATGAAAAGATGGATTGCATTCTTACTAATGAATCGAGGCTCATCTGCAAATAATACAATCCCATATATGCTCAGGACCAGCAAAGCACAGACTGCTTTCCACTCTCCTAAAGAAGCTTTCAGGGTAGCTTGAGAGATCAAGAAATCCAGATGCAGGCCTGGGATTCCAGCTTTAGAAGTCATATGCTGCCCAATCAGGACTGGTTCCAGATGCAATGCCTTTGCTACCTCTTCATTACCAGGAAAGACCATCTCAGGGTTGAAAGGGACTCCACCCCTGATAGGTATACCCACTAATGAGGAGTACTCCTCCAATAAAGGGCCCAACTGAAAGTCCTGAAAAGTGAAACATCTCAGTGGGGGATCATAAAACTGAAGGCAAATGTGGATCAGGCTTCTCTGTGAGGGGTCCATATCCATAACCATATCAAGTATGTCTCCATGGTGTTCCCTGAACAGTGGTATATGGTCTGGAGTGATCAGGGTCTGAATCCTCCTGATGTCAGCTAACTCTGGCTGGAAGAAGTGGTAGGTGATGTTGCTCTTTTTAGGTGCCATGATGTTGAGACTGAGTAGAGACAAGTGCTGATGATGATACTGAAGAAAGGGGCCACTGATTGGCTGGTGCAGGTGACTGAAGTAGATAGCTGATAGCTGAAGCAGGTGCTGATGAAGATAGGTCAATACTGAAGATGGGGTCAAAACCAAAACCAAATGAAGATGGATACCCTGAAACACAAATAAGCAAATGTCAATATGATGCAATGATTATGTATGCAAATGATATGCAAGGGTTTGTGACTGAGCTGGATCTGATCAAATGCTCTGATATAAGTCCATGTGTGTAAGAAATCCAGATGGAGGTCTATAAGTCCAGTAACCAAGGTGGGGGGCTCAAATAAAGAGCCACATGTCCAAGGTTTAGAATCACAAGAACCGTCCCAACATGGAGCATTCTTAATCAAATCAAAGTAACAGGGTATTCTGAGGTCAAGGTACCTGCAAACCTGTAAACAGCCCAACCCCCTCACAGGTGGTGTTCTAAAACAAGGATCCTCAGACTTGGATCAGTTATGAGAAGTGTAAACACTTCTAACCCGGAGGTACAATGTTTACAATAACCATAAAAGTTCCTCCTCTAATTCACCTCAGTTTCTGAAGGTCATAATAAAGGTCATCCAGACTTAGCAGGCTTCCCAGATAGCCCTAGCATTGCAGGAAATCTGCAACACAGAGTTCTCAAGAAGAAACCCATATCTGAATCGTGTTTCATATTCCCGCACCAGACCGAGATGGAATGGGAAAGAATATGATTCACTCTAGCCTAGGTGTCACTCAGGTCCCAGGTATAGGACCTTAACTCTCAATGAATCACCCACCCATCAAAACAAAAACCAGATCCAGCCAGCAGCATGACAGTATGATATATACAAAAGTAATAAAGAAAGCAGTAAAGCAACTGTACATAAAGCAAAAATAAATACAAATATACAAACACAAATAAGCACATAACACCCCAGTAAACACGAATCAATCAAGCGCTAGGAGGAACCCACAAAAAGAACCAGAAGCCCTGGTTGCAGTATAAGGGTCCCCAGCAGAGTCGCCAAGTTGTCGCTCCCGATAAAATGGGACCGGCCCAAATAAAGGTACAGACGCGAACGGTCGGCGAGAGGGACAATGAGAACACACAGCAGTGAACTCACTGGAGATGAATAGAGTCGCCAGCTAGGCATTTTTATCCCGGAGGAAAGGCAATGCTGCATAGACCTAGAAAAAGGATGGATAAGACGGTTGCGAACCAGAGAGACTGAGAAAGGGGGTTGGTTACAACCTGGGAAGGTATTAGCACCCAGATTGTCCGTCGTACTCGACGGGATCCACGCTTAAGAGATTTGTGTTTTAAAGGGGTAGTGTCAGTGCAATTTGTGTATAAAATAGATGGAAAACAATATGTACAGGTGTCAGTGTAAAAGAAGTGCAAAGTGTAATATGTATGCAGTGTCAGTGTGAAAGAAGTGAAGTGTGATATATATGCAGTGTCAGTGTGAGACCAGGAATGAAATGCTCATGATAATGAGGCTTGGAGAATATAGCTGGAAGGAGGGGGAATATACAGAGACTTTCGTTCGATAACTGTTAAGTTATGCCTACGTATCCTCTCGTGCAATGAGGAAGTCAGAACACCGTAGTTCGACCCAAAGAGACTGAAAGATGGATTGACTTGTGAACTGCTTGCTTGTCTATGCTCAAGTGTATGACCTGTCTGGCTCAGGTGCAAACTGTCTTGCATTAGACGGAAGAAGCGAGTTCTCGTTTGTGAGTGAAGATGATGAGAAAAGAATCCCGGAGGAGACGATTATTGTTTGTTTTTTGTATTTTCAGTCTTTTATTGCTTTTGAAAGTTTGTCATAAGTTAATGAGCTTAAGCCTAAACCAATGGATTTAGTAAACTAATCACATCTTCCCTCTGATTAGGGGTAATGAGAGTACCTTAAGTGTGAAGTCAGCTTCTCACACTTAATCACCCTGATGTAGGATTAAGATCATTAACCTACTTGTGATTATTTAAATGTTTTTGTTGTTTTTGTTTAGTGTTGAGTAATGAGGTTAAGCCATAATCAAGGATTAAACAGACCCATTACACCATCCTAATAGAAGGATAATAGATGAGAATGCTTAAGCTGAGGAAAACTCCTCAACTTAATCCATGATTAGGGATTAAACTCATGACAAAACAAGCCTTTGATTAAGTGAATTTTATTTAATGGTATGATGATGAAGTGATTTTTAGGGTTTGTAAGACAACTTGAGGGGGACTTGTCCATTAACACTAGGGTTAGTCCTTCTTAACCACTTAAGGAAGAATTAGAACCCTGATGCAAGGCCCAAGTTACAAGTGTGATGTCTTGATGATTATTAAGTGGATTGATTAAGAGATTTAAACACATTAAGGGTTTAACACTTAGGATTAAAGTTATACACTCCATCCTAATAGAAGGATGCAGGCATAAGCTTAATCACAAAGCCTTAAAACCTTTAGGGTTTAGTCCCTGATTATGAGGTGAGAAGAGAAGACTCAAAAGAGACACAAAGGTAAAACTAAAAGGGGAGACTAATCAAAACCCTAATCATTGTCATGCTTGGTTGTTCCTAAGGTTTGTGAGGTTTTCAAGAGAAGTCTTCAATGGAACCACCAGGAAGCAGATGAAAGGATCAAGAGAAGCAAAGTGACTTGCTTCATCCAAGAAGTCAAGTCACTTGAAGAAAGAAAGTGGGAAGAAGAAGAATGAGCAAGCTCAAATCCAAACACATATAAAAAATGCAGCATGGATGCAAGGGAGATGAAAAGAAAAATTATGAGAAGTGAAGGCAAATTCACTTCTCAAAATCACTCACCACCTGAAAGGTTAGAAAAGAAATGCAATGCAATGCAAAGTGGGATGAGATGACATGATGAGAAACAAAACCAGAAGCATTTACATGATGCTAATGATGCTATGTAATGCTACAAACATGAGGCAGCACATGGAAATGATCATACAAGTTCATGAATGCAAATGAAGCAAGTTAAGAAGCATGGACATACATGAAAAGTTATGAAGTGCACATGGCATACAACATGGCCAATACATGATGCAATGATCAAACATGCTTTCAATATGTCTTATGATGTCAAATGAATCAAATGGATGCTTGAAATGTCATGGCAAGTCATGTTATGCAAGAGAATGCAAGATGGATGCATATGGAAGCCCAAATTAGGGTTTATGAACAATACCACAAACAAAAATCAAAATCAGAAGCAAACCCTAAGATAAAAAATTGAAAATTCCACCCAAAGGACCCTTAATCCTATACTAAACCAATGCCCAAAGGAGAGGTCTCAACTCCTAACCAATTTCAAGTTATGATTTTCTTAAGATTTATAGGGTTTTAGGGTTTCCAATCAAAAGAAATGCCAAACAAATTGCAAATGAAAGATCAAATCATGGCCATTTAATCTCACAAACTACATGCTAAACACAATGCAATGCAAAAAGAATCAATGTCCAGCTCCTCATGGATAGGCAGAAATGATTTTTGGAACTTTGGATCAAATTTATGCATAAAAATGATTTTAAATCAATGAAAAATTCTCAAAATGCATCAAGATCAAAAATTAAATTTAGTTTGAATGTTGGACAATGTTTCTAAATGTCTTAGAACATTTCATGAATTTTTTGGTAATTTTTAAATACCTAAAAGCATTTTTAATAAATTAATTCTCATTAATCAATTAAAAATAAACTTTTAAATATTTAAAAATACTTTTTTAATGCTAAAAATGAAAATAAAAATATTTTTGTGTTTTAAAAATTAATGAGATTCTTGACAAAAAGTTTCATAATTTTTAAAACAATTTTGCTATTTTAAATAAATTATGCAAAACAAATGAAATAAATATGAAAATAAATGAATTTAAAACTGAAAAAAGTAAAAGTAATCAGATCCAACGTGTGGGATTCAAACTGGCCTGCGCGCGAATTGACCTGGCGCCAAATCCTACGGCCAAAATTCAAACTCAGCTAATTAATGTTTAAACCCTAATCCTGCCGTTAAACACCCTCAGGTGACCGGAACAGTGTTCCGGTCATCTTCCCCGTTCACCCCAAAAATCAATCTCTCTCTCCAGGCCATTTTATGAGCTCTAACTCTCCAGAAATCATCTACTAACTATCCTAAGCACGAATCCAGCATCAAATCATGTTTAAACTCAAACACAAACAAGAATCGAAGCAAAGAAATTTCTAGGTCAAACTTTCAGAACACCATAACATACTCATTTCTTGCTCATTTTCAAAAGTAAATAGATCCCAATGATCAGTGCAACATACAAAGCAAGATTCTAACAAGAAAATGGAGTTCTGGAAAAAAAGTTCATGGAGTCACCTGAGATGGAGCTTTTGATTCAGGAGCTTTCTGGATGGTTCTTTGGCTCAAACAGGTCCCAATGATCCCCCTTTGAAGCTTTGCACACTTGGTTGGAGTTTAAACAGCCTCTTGAGTGAGTTTGCAGAAGCTCTGGCCAAGGGAGTGTGAAAATCGTGTTTGTGATATGGGAGGTTTCAGGCCAAAACAATGGTTGGTTTCTGGTCAGTGGAGTGAGTGGAGATTGTTTGTGAAGTTTTTCTTTGTGTTTGAGGCTTGTGTAAAGAGATTCGAAGAGAAATGCAAGTTGGAGTGAGTTTGTGTATATTGAGTTGTGGTGAGCTTCAGCCTTGCTTGTTATGTGTAATGGCTAGCATTTGGCTTGCATAAAATAATCTCATTGGTCAGATGATGTGACCTGGCCTGCTGTGATAGGTAAGTTCACTTTTGCAAATTGTCAACCTTTTGGTAAGAGAGGCATGGGTTGTGTTCTAGGCTAGTACAAAGGTGTGGGCTGGCGCAGCATGGTGAGGTGAGAGGCTATGGCTGGTTCAATAGCCAATGCAGCAAGTGGGTGAAGTGTGATGAGTGGTTTTGCAACTTGACTTTGCTTTTGCTTCATGAAAATATCTTGCTCCAAAACCATACAAAACATGTGATCTCTTGGCCTCATTCTGATATTTAGAGGTTGTGTGATCATGTTGAGTGAATTAGAAGCCCCTATGATGACTGAATTGGCCTTGAAAGGAGAATTTGCAACTTTGCCTTTTGGTGCATGTCTTGAAAATTAGTGATTTTTGCCAACTTTAACACACCATAACTTTTGATCCAAGAAGAATTAGATCATGTTCTTGTACTTTTTGAAAAGGGAAAGATCTAATCTACAACTTTCATGACCAAAGTTTTTCCATTTGAAGCATTTTTGGATCAAAAAGCAAGGCTTGAAAAGTGGCATAAAATGACATATTCTTTAAAAGTCAACCATGCCCTAAAAAGTCAACTTTGCAAAAACTTGTAATTCCTGAATTTTGTGAACTTCAACCTTCTTCCATGATTAAATAAAGATCATATACACTCAAAATGATGGAGATCACCCCTTGGTTGGGTCATTGGGGGCCTCAGATGCCCTGATTTTGCACTGACTTGTCCAGAAAGTCAACTCTTGATCAGATGACTTCCCCATGGAATTTCTTCATGAAAATTGATATGCATACTCCCTATACCATATGGAGACCAATGGAAACAAGAATGACCAAAAAATTTGGAGTTATGGCCTCTGAAACCAAAACCCTAATTTTAGGTCAACTGTGCAGTCAAACCTGGCTCTGCCTCCATACCAATCCCAGTTCTTGTGATTCTTTGGCATTCTTGACTTTGAGAGGATATGATATGATATAAGAACACCCATGGACCACTTTGAAGTGATTGATGATCTTTGGAGTGGCTCAAGAAGCTCTGGGATTGCTCAGATCACAAACCCTAGGTGCAGATGACTTTGAATTTATGCAGTGAATCAAAAATGAGATATGAGATGATATGATTGTGTTTATGCATATGAAAAGATCACAAGCCACGGTGTGGATGGGTGAGGGCAAATTTGGGGTGTTTATAGTGGGCTGCGCAGCATGGTGAGGGAAAAGGCTAGGGCTGATCAGCAAAGTAGCTAGCAAGTGGATGCAATGCCATCATGAGTTTTTGCAACTTGGTTTGTCTTTGGTTTTCTATGAAAAAGTCTTGCTCCATAGGCCATAAACATGTGATTTCTTGGCCCATTCTGATTTTTAAGACTTGTGTGATGTTTGTGTAAAGGTTAGAGACCATTTTGAAGTCACAAATTGCCTTGGTACAAGATTTTGCAAGTTTCTCATTTGGTGCATAACTTGAAATTTAGTGATTTTTGCCAACTTTGACAATCCATAACTTTTGATCCAAAATGAATTAGGTCATGTTCTTGTACTTTTTGAAAAGGGAAAGATCTATTCTACAATTTTCATGACCAAAGTTTTTCCATTTAAAGCCTTTTTGAATCAAAAAGTAAGGGTTGAAAAAGTTGCATAAAATGACATTTTCATTAAAAGTCAACCTTGCCCAAAAAGTCAACTTTGCAAAAGACTTGAGATTCTTGATTTTGTGAACTTCTAACATCTTCCATGATCAAATAAAGATCATATACAATCAAAATGATGAAGATCACCCCTTGGTTGGGTCATTGGGGGCCTCAGATGCCCTGATTTTGCACTGACTTGCTTGAAAAGTCAACTCTTGATCAGATGACTTCCCCATGGAATTTCTTCATGAAAATTGATATGCATACTCCCTATACCATATAGAGACCAATAGAAACAAGAATGACCAAAATTTTTGGAGTTATGGCCTCTGAAACCAAAACCCTAATTCTAGGTCATCTGTGCAGTTAGACCTGGCTCTGCTTCCATGCCATTCTCAGTTCTTGTGATCTTTTGACATTCTTGACTTTGAGAGGATATATTATGATGCTTGAACATACATGGACCCCTTTGAAGTGATTTATGACCTTTAGAATGGCTCAAGAAGCTCTTGGCTTGCTCAGATCACAAACCCTAGATGCAGATGACTTTGAGTCAATGCAGTGAATCAAAATTGTGGTATGAGATGTTATGATTGTGTTTATGCATATGAAATGGTCACAAGCCATGGTGTGAATGGGTGAGGGAAAATTTGGGGTGTTTACACGGCCACCTGAAAGTGATTAGGGCTAATTAGTGTAATTAATGCAAGTTTGAATTTGGTACGTTGGATGGGCTGACTTTTGTTGACTCCCGCGCGTTCCAATGGCCAGGATGCCCTCATTAAACCCTAATCCACGTCATTATCCATTTAATTAAGTTTTATAAATTAATCTGGCCAGTTTGAATATCAGCCCTTAGATCTGGCACCAGTCAATTCGCGCGTTCTAAGTTCAAACCTCAGCCACTGGATCAGCATACTTCTCATTTTATTTCATTTTTATTTCATTTAATTTCATTTGTTTTGTTCAATTTATTAAAAATAGTAAAAATCATTGAAAAATTCTGAAAATTTTTATACAACCTTTTATTAATTTTCAGAAACCAAAAACATTTTTATTTTTATTTTTTGCATAAAAAAATATTTTTAAATCATTTAAAAGATTATTTTTAATTAATTAATGAGAATTAATTAATTAAAAATACTTTTAGGTATTTAAAAATCACCAAAAAATTCATGAAACCTTTAAAATCATTTAGAAACATTGTCCAACCCTTAAACTAAATTTCTTTTTTGATCTTGATGTCTTTTGACAATTTTCCATGGAATTAATTTCATTTTAAGGCATTATTTTGATCCAATCTTCAAAAATTCATTTTTGCCTAGCCTTTAAGAGTTGGACCTTGATTCTTTTTGCATTACATCTTGTTTAGCATGTAGTTTATAGGATTAAATTGGCATGATGTGATATTGCATTTCCTATTTGTTTGACATTTTGCTTGACAAGCTACCTTAAAACCCTAGCAATCTTAAGAAATTCATAACCGTCATTAGGTTAAGAGTTAGAACCCCTCCTTTGGGCAGTGAGCTTGTATAGGTTTAGGGTTCCTTTGAATGCATTTTCAATTTTTTATCATGATGTTTGCTTCTGGCTTTGATTTTTGTTTTGTGCATTGATCATAAACCCTAATTTGGGGCCTTCATTTGCATCCATCTTCCATTTGCTTGCATACCTTGACTTGCCATGACATTTTATGCATCCATTTGATCCATGACACATCTTAAGACATATTAGAATCATGTTTGATCATTGTATCTTTCATTTTCCATGTTGTATGTCATTTGCATTTCATAACTTTTCATGTATGTTCATGGTTCTAAGCATGCTTCTCTTGCATCCATATGCTTGTATGATCATTCCCATCTCTTGTCATGTATGTGCATCACATCATAGCATCATTATCATCATACTCATGCTTCTGGTTTTGGTTTGCATCATCCCATTTCATCTCATTTTGCATTACATTGCATTCCCTTCACTAACTTTTCAGGTGGTAAGTAACTTTGAGAAGTGAATTTGCTTTCACTTCTCACAATTTCTTTTCATCCCTCTTATGCATCATTGCTGCATTTTGTCTTGTGTTTGAGATTGAGCTTGCTCATTCTTCTTCATCTTACTTTCTTTCCTCAAGCAACTTGACTTCTTAAGTGAAGCAAGTTGTTTTTGCTTCTCTTTGCTCCTTTCATTTGCTTCCTGGTGGTTCCTCTGAAGATTTCTCTTGTAAACCTCACAAACTTTAGGAACAACCAAGCATGACAATGATTAGGGTTTTGATTAGTCGCCCACTTAGCTTTTACCTTTGTGTCTCATTGAGTCCTCTCTTCACATCTCATAATCCAGGACTAAACCCTAAAGGTTTTAAGGTTTTGTGATTAAGCTTATGCCTGCATCCTTCTATTAGGATGGAGTGTATAACTTTAATCCTAAGTGTTAAACCCTTAATGTGTTTAAATCCTTTAATCAATTCACTTAATAATCATCAAGACATCAAACTTGTAACTTGGGCCTTGCATTAGGGTTCTAATTCTTCCTTAACTGGTTAAGAAGGACTAACCCTAGTGTTAATGGACAAGTCCCCCTCAAGTTGTCTTGTAAACCCTAAAACTCATTTCATCATCTAATCATTAACTAAAATCCACTTAATAAAGGCTTTGTTTTGTCATGAGTTTAATCCCTAATCATGGATTAAGTTGAGGAGCTTTTCTCAGCTTAAACATTCTCATCTATTATCCTTCTATTAGGATGGTGTAATGAGTCTGTTTAATCCCTGATTATGGCTTAACCTCATTACTCAACACTAAACAAAAACAACAAAAAAAACATCTAAATAATCACAAGTAGGTTAATGACCTTAATCCTACTTCAGGGTGGTTAAGTGTGAGAAGCTGACTTCACACTTAAGGTATTCTCATTACCCCTAATCAGAGGGAAGATGTGATGAGTTTACTAAATCCATTGGTTTAGGCTTAAGCTCATTAATTTACGACAAACTTCAAAAAGCAATAAAAGACTGAAAACTCAAAAACAAACAATAATCGTCTCCTTCGGGATTCTTTTCTCATCTCATTCACTCACAAACGAGAACTTGCTTCTTCCGTCTAATGCAAGACAGTTTGCACCTGAGCCAGACAGGTCATACACTTGAGCATAGGCAAGTAAGCAATTCACAAGTCAATTCATCTTTCAGTCTCTTTGGGTCGAACTACGGTGTTCTGACTTCCTCATTGCACGAGAGGATACGTAGACATAACTTAACAGTTATCGAACAAAAGTCTCTGTATATTCCCCCTCTTTCCAGCATCATTCTTTTAGCCTCATAGTCTTGAGCATTTCACTCTGTCCTTACACTGACACTTCATTTATACACTTCATTTCTCTTGCACTGACACCTGTACATCCTTTTCCAGCTCTTTTATACACAGATTGCACTGACACTACCCCTTTAAAACACAAATCTTTTAAGCGTGGATCCCGTCGAGTACGACGGACAATCTGGGTGCTAATACCTTCCCAGGTTGTAACCAACCCCCTTTCTCAGTCTCTCTGGTTCGCAACCGTCTTATCCATATCTTTCCCAGGTCCATGCAGCATTACCTTTCCTCCGGGATAAAAATGCCTAGCTTGCGACTCTATTCATTTCCTGTGAGTTCACTCCTGTGTGTTCTCATTCCTCTTTTCGCCGACCGTTCGCGTCTGTACCATATTTGAGCTCAGTCTCATCTTTTGGGAGCGACAACTTGGCGACTCTGCTGGGGACATAAATGTTGTAACCAGGGCTTCTGGTTCTTTTTGTGGGTTCCTCCTAGCGCTTGATTGATTTGTGTTTACTGGGGTGTTATGTACTATTTGTGTTTGTATATTTGTTTTATTTATTGCTTTATGTACAGTTTGTTTACTGCTTTCTTTACAGCTTTATATACATCATACTGTCATACTGTTATCTGGCTGGATCTGGTTTTGTTGCTTTGGTGGGTGGGTGTTCTATTGAGAGTTTAAGGTCCTATACCTGGGACCTGAGTGACACCTAGGCTAGAGTGGTTCATGTTCTTTCCCATTCCATTTCGGTCTGGTGCGGGAATATGAAACACGGTTCAGATATGGGTTTCTTCTTGAGAACTCTGTGCTACAGATTTCCTGTAGTGCTAGGGCTATCTGGGAAGCCTGCTAAGTCTGGATGACCTTTATTATGACCTTCAGAAACTGAGGTGAATTAGAGGAGGATCTTTTATGGTTATTGTAAACACTGTACCTCCGGGTTGGAAGTGTTTACACTTCTCATAACTGATCCAAGTCTGAGGACCCTTGTTTTAGAACACCACTTGTGAGGGGGGTTGGGCTGTTTACAGGTTTGCAGGTACCCTTGACCTCAACATACCCTGTTACTTTGTTTTGATTAAGAGTACTCCATTTTGGAACAGTTCTTGTGATTTTTAACCATGGACATGTGACTCTTTATTTGAGTCCCCCACCTTGGTTACTGGACTTATGAACCTCCATATGGACTTCTTGAACATACATGGACCTATATCAAGGCAGTTAATCAGATCCAGTTTGATCACAAACCCTTGCATATCATTTGCATACATCATCATTTCATCATTTAACATTTGCTTATTTGTTTTTCAGGGTATCCATACTATATTTTGGCTTGGTTTTGACCCCTTCATCTGCATAGACCTATCTTCACCAATATCTGCTTCAGCTATCCTCATCAGCTACCTGCTTCAGTCACCTGCATCACCAGTCTCAGCCTGTCAGTGGCCTATCTTCTAGTATCGGTCATCACCATCAGTATCTGTTTCAGCTTTTCTTCAGCAACATGGCACCCAAGAAGAGCAACATCTCCTACCATTTCTTTGAGCCTGAGCTGGCTGGCATCAGGAAGGTCCAGGCCCTGATTACTCCAGACCATATACCACTATTCAGAGAACATTATGGAGGCATCCTTGATGTAGTTATGGATTTGGACCCTTCCCAGAGGAGCTTGATTCATACTTGCCTGCAGTTCTATGATCCCCCTCTGAGGTGCTTCACCTTCCAGGATTTTCAGTTGGGACCCTTGTTGGAAGAGTATTCATCACTGATTGGTGTACCTATCAGGGGTGGAGTCCCCTTCAACCCTGAGATGGCCTTTCCTAGTAATGAAGAGGTGGCAAGGGCATTGTATCTGGAACCAGTTCTGATTGAGCAGAACATGACAGCAAAGTCTGGAATCTCTGGTCTACACTTGGATTTCTTGACCTCTCAGGCTATCTTGAAGGCCTCCTTGGGAGAATGGAAGGCAGTCTGTGCATTATTAGCCCTTAGCATATATGGGGTTATATTATTTGCAGATGAGCCTAAGTTTATTATCAAGAATGCCATTCACCTTTTCATTCTGAGGAACCCAGTGCCCACCTTACTGGGATATTTCTACTACTCTGTTCACCAAAGGAATGAAAAGCAAAGAGGGAGATTGGTGAGATGCTGTGCTCCCCTATTCCATACCTGGCTGCTCAAGCACTTGCCCAAGACTGATGCATTCTTGAATCCTCACCAGCAAAAGAATTGGGCTAGAAGACTCATTGCTTTAACCTCAGCTGACATCAGGTGGTGCACTCAGAGCACCAAGGGCAGGGACATCATTACTAGTTGTGGGCAGTTCCCCAATGTACCCCTGATAGGAGTGAAGGGTTGCATTAACTACAACCCTCTGCTATTCAAAAGACAACTGGGCTATGCATTGGTCCACCCTCCTAGAGTACAAGATCTAGCTGAGACCCTTTATTGTGAAATCAAGCCTAATCTGGCTATTGTCAGGCAAGCATCCTGGGCTTGGGACAATGTCCAGACTAAAGGGATGGCTATTCTTGGGAGATGCAACAATGTGGCTTCTGCTCAGTACTATGAGTGGTCTCATGCCAGGGCTCAAATTTCTGGGATGCCCTTCACCATTGAAGATGTACCTGGGCCTTCCACAGCACCACCTCCAGCCACTGTCAGCTTGGAAGAGTTTGAGAAACTGAAAGAGAGGAATGAGAATTTGACTCAAGCTCTGCAGAAGACCCTCTGGGAGAGGAGTGATGGTCGTCTGGACATTGAGAGGTTAGAAAAGCTAAAGGTGGAGCATCTAGCCAGGATTGAGAAGTCAGAAGACTACATCAAGAAGTCAAGGGCTGGAGAACAGATTCTGAAGAATGCCTGTAAAGAGGCCCAGTTCCAGAAGGCTAGGACTGATCTCTATCTGAAAGAGAGTCAAGCTAGGTGGGTCAGGATCACTGAAGCTCGCACTCAGGAGGATAAGAGGACTCAGGACAAGATTGAGCAGTTGGAGGCTAATGCAAATGAGCAACAGGAAGCCCTGTTAGCAGCCCAGAAAGAGATCTCAGAGTTGAAGATTAGGGCTGGTGTGAAGAGGTCAAAGGACCAGGGCAGACACAAGAAGCTAACTGCAGCTATTGCCACCAGGAATCTTCTCATCAGGAATCTCACAGAGCATCCAGCTGACCCTGTGACTGAAGCACTTCTGAAGGAAGTTCAGGAGGATGAGTTTGGTCTTGATGTCTGACTTTTGCTTGTTGTTGCTTTCATTTCATGTACTTTTCTTTTTTTCTTATGTTGTATTTTTTACCCCTCAGAGGGCATGTATTGTAAAAAACAAGCTATGTATCATTCACTTTTTGTAATATATTTATTGGTTTATTTTATCCGAGTTCTTTCAAGCAACATCAAAAGCACCTTCCTCAAGGGTCTGGAAATGTCAAAACCAAATGCCAAGCCGGATACCTTGGAAACAAATAAGCACACTGCATCGCATACTAACCTTTTGTTTTGTTTTGTATGTTTTGTTTTGTTCTTGTTACTAACTCTGTTGTGGTTCAGGAACTATTGCTCGGCGTCGGGTGTTCCCACTCAACCGTCCACACAGATATCCTACCCGCAACAACCTTCCGGGTATACAGATGGACCAAGTACAATAGGACCTTACAGAGGTCAGGGCTCAAATGGCCAATGAGAGACTGGAAATGAGAAATTAGATGACCCAGTTTATGGAGGTGATGAATGGATTGGCACAGAGCCAGGAGAGATTAAGGGCACTAGTAGAAAGGCAGACCCAGGAGGAACCCCATCTAGGGACTGGTGGAACAAGCAATAATGAGAGGGTCCAGCCTCATGTCAACCCACCTGTGTATGGCCCTCACCTTCACCCGGAGATCAACATCCCTGCTAATGTGCAAGGGAATGCTGCTACAGGCAGAGTACTACAAGAAGACCCCCAAGAAGATCAATTCATTGTGATGGGAGCTGGGGATGAAGCCTATGACAGAAGGCTAGATGAAATTGCTGAAAAATTAAGGTCCTTGGAGTCTCAAAACTCCTTGGGTTTTGATGTCATGGACATGGGCTTAGTGGACGGGGTCATGATTCCCCACAAGTTTAAACCTCCGTGCTTTGAGAAGTACAACGGAACTTCCTGTCCCCGAACCCACTTACAATCCTTTCTGGGAAGGCTGAAGGCATATACCATGGACGAAAAGCTATGGATGTTTTATTTTGAAGATAGCTTAACAGGAGCTTCAAGGGAATGGTACTCTCACTTGACCAGAGCAACCATCAGATGCTGGAAGGACCTGGCTGAGGCCTTTATCAGACAATACCAGTACAACTTGGATATGGCTCCTAACAGGACCCTCCTGATGGGAATATCTCAATCATCCAGGGAAAGCTTCCGGGAGTACGCCCAGAGGTGGAGACAGCTTGCTGCTGCTGTCCAACCACCTATGTCGGAGAGGGAAATGGCCGACATGTTTATGAACACCCTCCAAGGGACATACATTGATAGGCTAGCTGCCTTTTCTTCCACCAGCTTCGCTGACGTAGTCATAGCTGGAGAAAGGATTGAAAGCCTATTAAAGATGGGCAAAATTTCTGACAATGGTGCGAGCTCGTCCAGCAACCCCAGAAAACCTTTTGTAGGTCCAAGAAGAACCGGTGAGACTAATGCTATTCAGGCCAGCAGGGGCAGACCACAATATGTTCATAGGTCAGTGGCAGCAGTCACCATTCCCACTCTAATTCCTCAGCAACCCGCATATCAACCACAGCAATAACCCCATTACCAGCAACAAACTCAGTATCCTCCTCAGAGAAACTACAACAACAACAACAATCAGCAAAGACCATTTCAACAGAGACCGTCTCAGGCAAATAGGGTGATTGATCCAATCCTTATGCCTTATGCCGCCTTACTGCCACAGCTCCTGAAGCTCAACCTGGTTGAGTTAAGGACGTTGGCACCACCAGATCCTTCCAGTCTGCCGAGAAATTATGACGCCAATGCCAGATGTGCTTTTCACTCCAATGCACCTGGCCACAGTACAAAGAAGTGCAGAGCTTTACAGATGAAGGTGCAAGACCTGGTAGATTCCAAAGCTCTAAACTTCACATCCCCGCCAAATGTCAACAAAAACCCCATGCCCAACCATGGAGTGCCCAAAATTAATGCTATCGAGGAAGATAAGCCGTCTTTCTTAATAACCAGTGTTGGGCAAATCCGGACACCCCTGGTAGAGATTAAAGCTCAACTCCTTGAATGCCAGATATTCCCTGGGTGTGAGCTCGGGTGCGGTTATTGCAACATTTCGGTAAATGGGTGTGATAATCTGAGAAGCGGCATAGACAGTCTTATCCAGAATGGTCTACTTCAAATCACAACATCAATACCTTCAAATCCAGCAATCCCTCCGACAACAGTTCCAGAGTCTCCTACAACTGCAACAACAATTATTCCAAACAATTCTTCAGTTTCATCGACGAATGCTTCAAATATCCCTTCAACAAACCAGACGTCAACAAACATTCCTTCTACAACATCAGCACCCCTCTATTCAGAATCTTCTTCTACAACACCAGCAAATATCTCAGCGGTCACTATTTATTATGATCCGTCAAGTATTCCTCCGAATAACAGTTTTCAACAACAAACAGTGGAATCTCCTGCCAGATCACCGGTTACCATCTACTATGATCCACATACTATTGCAACACCCTCCTCTGCTGCAGTCAGCCCGGTCACCATCACGGTACCTAGGCCTGTTCCATATGAAAGCACTAATGCCATCCCTTGGCATTATGGCTCTGACCTATACTGCAAAGGGGAGAAAATCACTCTTGACTCTTCAACCTCTTCTCCACAGATTGATAATGTCGGGGGAGGCGGAGGCTTCACCAGAAGCGGACGCCTTTTTGCCTCGCAATCACAAAAGCCTAATGCCGAAGCAGAGGCTGCTGCCAAAGCAAAGGGAAAGAGTGTAATGGCTGAAGAGCCCATTCTCAAAGAAACACAAAAGACATCTTTTGAACAAGATGTAGACGAGTTTATGAGAATTATCAAAAGGAGTGATTACAAGGTGGTGGATCAGCTTCACCAAACTCCCTCAAAAATCTCCATTTTATCCCTGCTGATGTGTTCCGAAGCTCATCGGAATGCATTACTAAAAGTCTTGCACGCAGCATATGTGCCAGAGGAGATCACCGTTAATCAGCTTGAGACCGTGGTAGCAAATGTCAATACCAGCCATGGATTGGGTTTTACCAATGCTGATTTAACAACTGAGGGTTATAACCACAATAAGGCTTTACACATCACTCTCGAATGCAAGGGTGTTGTTCTGTCACATGTACTGGTAGACACTGGGTCTTCACTCAATGTCTTACCAAAGAAAGCCTTGGTGAAGCTAGAGTATAATGGCTTGGCATTGCGGCCAAGTAATTTGGTAGTGAGGGCGTTTGACGGCTCTAAGAGATCAGTGCTAGGAGAGATTGATCTGCCAGTGATGATTGGCCCACAGACCTTTAAAATTACCTTCTACGTGATGGACATTCAGCCTGCCTACAGCTGTTTGTTGGGTAGACCTTGGATTCATGCCGCTGGCGCAGTTACGTCTACCCTTCACCAGAAGTTAAAATTCGAGTGGGAGGGCCAGATCATCACCATTCGTGGTGAAGAAGATATTTTTGTTAGCCACCTGGCTACATACAAATACATTGAGATGGATGGGGAGATCCATGAAACCATGAGTCAGGGATTCGAAGCCCTGAACATCAATGAAGCATCTGCTGTACTTGGGACTTCCATGACATCTTACCAGCAAGCCAGGAAGGTTATTGAAGAGGGGAATGTTCAAGGCTGGGGCAAGCTGTTGCCTGTGGAGAAGAAAGAGGACAGATTTGGGTTGGGTTACAAACCAACTCAACAAGATCAATCAGAGGCTGCTAAGAAGCCCAGTTTTGTCAGTGGGGGGATGCTCACCCCCGATGCAGTAAACAACTTGGAAGATGAGTCGGAAGATGAGCGCAACCTGGAGAGATGGATACGTCCAAGGATCCCGGGGAGCTGTACCTCAAACTGGTCTTCCCAGGAAATTATAAGGGTTAGTCCCGCAGAGTAATTATTATTTCCTGTATATTTTAAGCATGCATCAAGTCTTGCATCTTGCCCAAGATGACAAGACTCATTTTGTAATCGGGCCATCTGTAATTTTATGCAAATAGATCAATCAATGATAATCAGACATCTTTTGCAAATGAGTCTTTTTCTTTTCCGTTCACTGTTTTTCCATTTTTCTTTTTGTACAAAAATAAATGGAAATGTTTTCAAAATGATAACTTCATTTCACTTTTTCTAAACAAGATTAAAATCAATCACTAAAATGAACAAACTGAACCCTTGCAGAGAGTGCCTTCCAGACCGCACCGAGAACATCACGGCTATGACTTCGTATGACTTTGACAATCCAATCAATCAAGCCGATGAAGGGGTTGAAGAAGATTTTGAGCTTCCTGAAGAGCTAGCCAGGTTGTTAAGGCAAGAGGAGAAGGTTATCACTCCCCATCAGGAGGAGATTGAAACAGTTAATCTTGGCACAGATGAAGATGTGAAAGAAGTTAAGATCGGGGCCTGTTTACAAAACTCAGTGAAAGAACAACTGATTGATCTGCTTCGGGAGTATGCGGATGTGTTTGCTTGGTCTTACCAGGATATGCCAGGGTTGGACACCGATATCGTCATGCATAAGCTGCCATTAAAAGAAGACTGCCCGCCAGTTAAACAGAAGCTGCGCCGTACTCGCCCGGATATGGCAATGAAGATAAAGGAAGAGGTACAAAAATAGTGGGACGTCGGGTTCCTTGCTGTAACCAGCTATCCGCCGTGGGTTGCTAATATAGTACCTGTGCCTAAGAAAGACGGCAAAGTAAGAATGTGTGTTGACTACCGGGATCTGAATAGAGCCAGCCCGAAAGATGATTTCCCATTACCTCACATTGACGTATTGGTTGATAATACGGCTCAGTTCTTGGTATTCTCCTTCATGGACGGATTTTCAGGATACAATCAGATCAAGATGTCACCTGAAGACATGGAGAAGACAACTTTCATCACACCCTGGGGGACGTTCTGTTACAAGGTGATGCCATTCGGATTGAAGAATGTTGGTGCAACATATCAACGGGCTATGGTAACATTATTCCACGATATGATCCATAAAGAAATCGAGTGTTATGTGGATGACATGATTTCCAAGTCCCTCACAGAAGAAGACCACCTGGTAAATCTGCTGAAACTATTCAAGCGTTTGAGGAAGTACCAACTGAAGTTGAACCCCAACAAGTGCACATTCGGGGTGCGATCTGGTAAGCTGCTGGGCTTTATTGTAAGTGAGAAGGGGATTGAAGTTGACCCTGATAAAGTCAAAGCCATTCAAGAAATGCCTGCACCAAAGTCTGAAAAAGAATTTCGAGGGTTTCTAGGTAGATTGAACTACATTTCCAGGTTCATATCTCACCTTACAGCAACTTGTGAACCCTTGTTCAAGCTGTTAAGAAAAGAACAAACGGTCAGGTGGAACGAAGACTGCCAGAGGGCTTTTGACAAGATCAAGGAGTACTTACAAGAACCTCCAATCCTCATACCTCCAGTTGAAGGAAGACCTCTGATAATGTACTTAACAGTATTAGAAGAGTCAATGGGGTGTGTGCTGGGCCAGCATGACGAGTCTGGTCGAACAGAGTATGCAATATTCACTGCTCGAGAAAACTTGCTGTGCTTTAGCGTGGGCTGCTCGCCGACTGAGACAGTATATGTTGACCCACACCACTTTATTGATATCAAAAATGGACCCAGTTAAGTACATTTTCGAGAAGCCAGCTCTTACCGGACGGGTTGCAAGATGGAAAATGATCCTCACGGAATATGACATCCAGTACACATCTCAGAAAGCCATCAAGGGCAGTGTATTGTCTGACTATCTTGCTGAGCAACCTATTGATGATTACCAGCCTATGAGATTTGACTTCCCTGATGAAGACATCATGTTCATAAAAGCAAAAGATCATGAAGAGCCTATTCACACTGAAGGGCCTGACCCGGAAGAAGAATGGACTATGATGTTTGATGGGGCTGTTAATATGAATGGTTGTGGTGTTGGTGCAGTACTCATTACACCTAAGGGGGTTCACATGCCTTTCTCGGCAAAGCTCACTTTCAACTGCACTAACAACGAAGTTGAATACGAAGCTTGCATTATGGGTCTTGAGGAAGCCGTCAACCTCAGGATCAAAACATTGACTGTATTCGGAGATTCAGCTCTGGTAGTTAATCAAACCAACGGCAAATGGTACACCCACCAGGATCATCTGATACCTTACAGGGATTATACAAGAAGGTTACTGACTTTCTTTACAACAGTCAAACTTGAGTATATCCCTCGAGACGAAAATCAGTTTGCAGATGCTCTGGCTACCATTTCATCCATGATCAAAGTTCAAGCTGCCAACTTTGTGCCTCGAATTTCAGTGTCCAGACTTGACAGACCAACATATGTGTTCTCAGCAGATGTTGTTAAGGATGATAAGCCTTGGTTCCATGACATTAAATTCTTCTTGGAGGATCAAACATACCCGCCTGGGGCATCTTCCAATGATAAGAAGACCTTGAGAAGGCTTGCTGGTAGTTTCTTCCTGAATACTGATGGTTCCCTGTACAAGAGAAACTTTGATATGGTACTTCTCAGATGTGTTGATAGAACAGAAGCAGACTTGTTAGTGCACGAGGTGCACGAAGGATCCTTTGGTACCCATGCTGGAGGACATGCAATGGCCAAGAAGTTGTTAAGATCAGGTTATTACTGGATCACAATGGATGCCGACTGTTGTGCCTACACCAGAAAATGCCATAAATGCCAGATTTATGCGGATAAGGTGCATGTGCCTCCCAATCCTTTGAATGTGATGTCTTCACCCTGGCCCTTTGCTATGTGGGGCATTGACATGATTGGCAAGATTGAGCCAACTGCTTCGAATGGCCAAAGATTCATCTTAGTTGCCATTGACTATTTCACCAAGTGGGTCGAAGCAACTTCATATGCAAATGTTACAAAGCAAGTGGTAGCCCGATTTCTGAAGAGAGATATCATCTGTCGATACGGAGTTCCCGAGCGAATAATTACTGATAATGGTTCCAACTTAAACAACAAAATGATGGCAGAGCTATGTCGGGACTTCAAGATCCAACACCACAATTCTTCTCCTTACAGGCCAAAGATGAATGGCGCTGTTGAGGCAGCTAATAAGAATATCAAGAAGATTGTGCAGAAGATGGTGGTTACCTATAAAGACTGGCATGAAATGCTACCATTTGGCTTGCATGGGTACCGCACGTCAATCAGAACATCCACTGGGGCAACACCATATCAGCTTGTGTAAGGTATGGAAGCAGTCCTACCTGTTGAAGTTGAATTACCCTCCCTACGAGTACTGATGGATGTTAAATTGAACGAAGCAGAATGGGTCCGATCCCGATACGAACAACTGAGTCTGATTGAAGAGAAAAGATTGGCTGCAATCTGTCATGGGCAGTTGTATCAGAAAAGAATGAAGAAAGCCTTCGATCAGAAAGTTAGGCTCCGAGAGTACCAAGTAGGAGATCTTGTGCTAAAGAGAATCCTCCCTCCTCATACAGACCACAGGGGCAAGTGGACTCCGAACTATGAAGGACCATTCGTAGTAAAGAAAGTTTTCTCTGGTGGAGCACTGATGCTCAACACCATGGATGGTGAAGACTTCCTGTCCCCTGTGAATTCAGATGCAGTTAAGAAATACTTCGCATAAAAATGACCCGCTGGACATAAAAACAGAATGTAAGTCCAGGCAAAAATAGGGCATCCCGGCGAGTAAAAAACAGAATAAAAGACTCGGGCAAAAATAAGGGAAATAAACAAAAAAATGTACACCCGCTGAGTTGAAAAGCCACATCGGACAACTCAGGCAAAAAAGGGTATCCCGATGGATTGAAAACCCGAAAGGGCGGTCCATGCAAAATAAGGGAATAAGCGAACAACTGCATTCTGAATTCATCTGTATCACCTACAACTTGGTAAACCTCGAAGGGATCTAGCTTCTATCAGAATCAGCCTTCTTCAGAAGGCAAGACGAGAAGAACGTCAAATGTCATACGAGTCATAGCAAAGGGAAGCTCCTGGAAGCGTCGTCAACATTGCCAGCATTTTGTTTCTCAATTTGTAACAATCTCCTTATTTTAGGAGATATGTTTCTTTGACTGTATCTTGCCAATTCAGGGCACGCGAATTAATAAAATCAGATTTTCAGTCATTTCTCGTCTCGTACATTTCTTCATTTGCAAAATGTCCGATGTCTTTAAAATACTGATTGCATAAATACAGATGTTTCTTTTAAAGAATACTTGCTTGCAGGAAATATGTTTACTCCCGGGAGTGTCTGGACTCCTATGATGGGATCCGGTAAGAGATACCTCGGGATTACTTGTGCATTTCTCTATCTTTTCAGGATTGCAGGCATTCAAAGCACAACATGGGGCATGAAAGTTTCATCCCAGCAAGCTGGCAAATCAACACTCACTCAGTCTTAGCACCTAAAGTGTTTTCTCCCCAGTTGAGTTGCCACTTGCTATTTTCTCTCCAGCCGAGGTGCCAATATTTCTTCCTCCTCAGCTAAGCACAAAAGCCAGAGAACCATCTCCCCACAGAGCTGCAGCCCCTGTCCAGAAAAGCAATGCATGAAGGAATCACAACAGAGTGACGGAAGCTCCTACAAGCCCCAGCTGGGTCCTTCATTTACTGGAAAAGGTCTATCATTGACCCGTTTCCCCAAGAAGATACATCTTGTCAGATCTACCAATGATCGCATCCCCAGCTGGGATGTCCGCTTCAACAGATCAGCCAGAAATCTTCACTGTAACGGGATCCGAGTCCCAGATTGGTATCCCTGCATAATCATAGCATTCGCATCATATTCACCCCACAAAGCGTAGCATTCCATCTAATACGGAGCATTACGGCAAAAATCAAACATATTGCATAATCATAAGCCATGTTTTGAATCAAACACTTGTGAATAATGACAACCCGTCAATAATATAACAAAATGCTCCCCGGATTCCCCAGCACAGAGCTAAAGCAGTTGCCTTACACCCACAAACACCAGTACATACACCTTGTGGCACCCGTCTGTGTCATATCCCCAGTAGAAAGCCAGAGCGTCCCCTTTGCACTCACAGATACATGTACATATATACAACTTTCTTGACACTCGTCCGTGTCACCTTTCCCAGCATAATTACCTAAACACTTTGTACATCAAATACTTGTGTATACTATACTTTTTTCGACACTCGTCTGTGTCACTCTCCCCAGCAAGTTGAACACTCATCTATACACCACTCATACTTATTTCACTTATACAGATACTCGTCCATATCTCGTATACGCCACTTATTACTCCTCAGATTCAACACTAGTCCTTGTTCTTTGTTAACCAGTTGGTACTCGTCCGTACCATCATCTCAGAACATGTGTCAAGCATTTGTTTCTACCTGATACTCGTCCGTATCATAGTCTTAAGGATGCTCGTCCGCATCTTTAATCCATACATGTGTCAAACACTCTTGTCTTTCTGAATTTAGACACTCGTCTGTGTCTACTATTCCCCAGAAGAGTCCCCTCAGAATCAACGCTCGTTCGTGTTCCTTGTTAACCAGTTGATACTCGTTCGTATCATCATCTCTGAACGCGTATCAGTATTCGTTTCTACCCGATACTCGTCCGTATCGTAGTCTTAGGGATGCTCGTCCGCATCTTTAATCTATACACAACACCAAACACTTACACCTTTTATTTCTTGGATATAAACACTCGTCCGTGTTTACTATTCCCCAGTAGATCGCCAGCAAAGCAAAATTTCTTTTTTATCTGACATTCGTCCTATGTCATGATAAACCCTGAGCAGCCATACCCTGCTAGGTGATCGTCCTTCACCTCTTGATGATCGTCCTTCATCACGCTCATCCGATGGCCGTCCCCATCGTTGACCTTTTCTATCTGACATTCGTCCTATGTCGTGACTTTTAGCAGCCGCCCCCTGCTAGGTGATCGTCCTTCACCTTTTGATGATCGTCCTTCATCATTTTATCCGATGGCCGTCCCCATCGTTGATTTTGTTATCTGACATTCGTCCTATGTCATGATAAACCTTGAGAGCAGCCGTCCCCTGCTAGGTGATCGTCCTTCACCTCTTGATGATTGTCCTTCATCATGCTCGTCCGATGGCCGTCCCCATCGTTGACCTTCTATCCGGCATTCGTCCTATGTCGCGATACTTTCGGTAGCCGTACCCTGCCAGGTGATCGTCCTTCACCTTAGATGACCGTCCCTCATCTTACCCCTTTCAGAACAGCCGTCCCCTGCTAGGTGATCGTCCTTCACCTTTGATGACCGTCCCTCATCATTATTTCATTTATTCTTTAACCCGATGGCCGTCCCCGTCGTGGTCCCTTTTCCTTTTCCTGATGATCGTCCTTCATCAGTTTAGCCCGATGGCCGTCCCCATTGTTATTTACATTACCTTATGAACTTGATGACCGTCCCCATCATTTGTTCATTAATCCTCAGAGAATCTTATAGCTTCATCTTGATGGCCGTCCCCATCATAATCCCTTTTATCCCTAGCATGTCGGCCGTCCCCGTCATTGCTTCGTTTCCCGCACTTTTCCCAACATGTCGGTCGTCCCCGTCATTGCTCATTCCCCAGCAATCGTCCTCTGCTCGACGGTTGTCCTCCGTCGCCCACACTTTACAATATACTTTATTTTTACAATCTATATCCCTTTTCTTCTTCATTCTGTGAGTGCAAATTTTGGACTATCTTTGGTATTCAACCACAAGTTATCTTGTTTGCCTGTTAAGCCGTAGCTTACATCCTGCACAGCTAACTCATGTTTGAATAGGGGCAGCTGTAAACACCCCAAATTTGCCCTCACCCATTCACACCATGGCTTGTGATCATTTCATATGCATAAATCCAATCATAGCATCTCATACCACATTTTTTATTCATTGCATTGGTTCAAAGTCATCTGCATCGAGGGTTTGTGATCTGAGCAATCCAAGAGCTTCTTGAGCCATGCCAAAGGTCATCAATCACTTCAAAGGGGTCTATGAATGTTCAAGCATCATATTATATCCTTTCAAAGGCAAGAATGTCAAAAAAATCACAAGAACTGAGAATGGTATGGAAGCAGAGCCAGGTTTGACTGCAAGAGGACCTAAAATTAGGGTTTTGGTTTCAGAGGCCATAACTCCAATTTTTTTTGTCATTCTTGTTTCTATTGGTCTCTATATGGTATAGGGAGCATGCATATCAATTTTCATGGAGAAATTCCATGGGGAAGTCATCTGATCAAGAGTTGACTTTTCAAGCAAGTCAGTGTAAAATCAGGGCATCTGAGGCCCCCAGTGACCCAACCAAAGGGTGTTCTTCATCATTTTGATTGTGTATGATCTTTATTTGATCATGAAAGATGTTGGAAGTTCACAAAATTGAAGAATTACAAGTCATTTGCAAAGATTGACTTTTTGGGAAAGTTTGACTTTTAATGAAATTGCCATTTTGGGAAACTTTTTCAACCCTTGCTTTTTGATTCAAAAATGCTTCAAATGAAAAAACTTTGGTCATGAAAGTTGTAGAATGGATCATTCCCTTTTAAAAAAGTACAAGAACATGACCTAATTCATTTTGGATCAAAAGTTATGGATTGTCAAAGTTGGCTAAAATCACAAAATTTGAAGTTTTCTACCAAAGAGACATTTTGCAAAATGGTTTGTTCAAGTGTTCTAAAGGCCTCAAATGTGTATCATTTCTTCACAACATGATCATATGACCTCTAAAATTCAGAATGGGCCAAAGAACTTTTCACTTTGATGCATTGAAACTCAAGAAATCTCAAAGGAACCAAACTTGAACCAACTTGCAAAACTCATCATAAGTTACAAACCACTTGCTGCATTGCCTCTAAACCTTTTTCACAGCATTCCTTGATTCAAGCTGAGCAAAAGCAAGCCAAAAAGCAAGTTGTACCATAGCCCATACCTCAAGTACACATCAAGTTGACATTTTGGCCAAAGACCCATACCAATCACCATAGGCCACCAACAACTTTCTGACCTATCCCCTTTTGATACATGGACAAAACCCAGCCTAACACATCACACAACTCACTCTGATCTTGCCCACAAGCCATAGTTATCATTTTTGCTCCAACTTGAAAAAGCCTTCAAAACACTCAGCACAGCTAGCAAACACAAAAACCAACTTCACAAATCAACTCAGCATGCTTCCCTGATCAAAAACCACCCATCACTATAGCCTAAAACTCCCTGAATCAGAAATACGATTTCCATCCCACCTTGAACAGAACTTCTGTAATCTTCCAAACCAGCCATCACAAACTTCTTCTAAGCATCAAAACTTCATCAGGGGCCTAAGAGGAGTGGTTTGCACAAAGAGAGAAGGCCAGAAAGTTGCAAACTGAGAAAGCTCAAGCTCAGGTATCTCAAGAACTTTTTTTCCAGAAATGAGTTTTTAAGTTTCTAGATTGTTCCTCATGCTTTGCTGATCACTCTGATGTTCTTACTTTTTGAAATGGTTGAGAAATAAGCATTTAATCGTGTTCTGAAACTTTTCTGACCTAAACATGTTTGGCTTCGATTCACATGATTAATGGATGAAAAATGGTTTTTGTTTGGGGGTTTTGATTTAGTTTCGAATGGGGATGATTTCTGGGTGATTAGTTTTCATTTTCATGAGGTTTTGAGGGTTTTAGCAACTTTCAGGTGAGGGTCTTGCCGGAGAAGACGACCGGAAGTCTTCTCCGGCCACCTGAAAGTGATTAGGGCTAATCAGTGTAATTAATGCAAGTTTGAATTTGGTACGTTAGATGGGATGACTTTTGATGACTCCCGCGCGTTCCAATGGCCAGGATGCCCTCATTAAACCCTAATCCACGTCATTATCCATTTAATTAAGTTTTATAAATTAATCTGGCCAGTTTGAATATCAGCCCTTAGATCTGGCGCCAGTCAATTCGCGCGTTCTAAGTTCAAACCTCAGCCACTGGATCAGCATACTTCTCATTTTATTTCATTTTTATTTCATTTAATTTCATTTGTTTTGTTCAATTTATTAAAAATAGTAAAAATCATTGAAAAATTCTGAAAATTTTTATACAACCTTTTATTAATTTTTAGAAACCAAAAACATTTTTATTTTTATTTTTTGCATAAAAAAATATTTTTAAATCATTTAAAAGATTATTTTTAATTAATTAATGAGAATTAATTAATTAAAAATACTTTTAGGTATTTAAAAATCACCAAAAATTTCATGAAACCTTTAAAATCATTTAGAAACATTGTCCAACCCTTAAACTAAATTTCTTTTTTGATCTTGATGTCTTTTGACAATTTTCCATGGAATTAATTTCATTTTAAGGCATTATTTTGATCCAATCTTCAAAAATTCATTTCTGCCTAGCCTTTAAGAGTTGGACCTTGATTCTTTTTGCATTACATCTTGTTTAGCATGTAGTTTATAGGATTAAATTGGCATGATGTGATATTGCATTTCCTATTTGTTTGACATTTTTCTTGACAAGGTACCTTAAAACCCTAGCAATCTTAAGAAATTCATAACCGTCATTAGGTTAAGAGTTAGAACCCCTCCTTTGGGCAGTGAGCTTGTATAGGTTTAGGGTTCCTTTGAATGCATTTTCAATTTTTTATCATGATGTTTGCTTCTGGCTTTGATTTTTGTTTTGTGCATTGATCATAAACCCTAATTTGGGGCCTTCATTTGCATCCATCTTCCATTTGCTTGCATACCATGACTTTCCATGACATTTTATGCATCCATTTGATCCATGACACATCTTAAGACATATTAGAATCATGTTTGATCATTGCATCTTTCATTTGCCATGTTGTATGTCATTTGCATTTCATAACTTTTCATGTATGTTCATGGTTCTAAGCATGCTTCTCTTGCATCCATATGCTTGTATGATCATTCCCATCTCTTGTCATGTATGTGCATCACATCATAGCATCATTATCATCATACTCATGCTTCTGGTTTTGGTTTGCATCATCCCATTTCATCTCATTTTGCATTACATTGCATTCCCTTCACTAACTTTTCAGGTGGTAAGTAACTTTGAGAAGTGAATTTGCTTTCACTTCTCACAATTTCTTTTCATCCCTCTTATGCATCATTGCTTCATTTTGTCTTGTGTTTGAGATTGAGCTTGCTCATTCTTCTTCATCTTAATTTCTTTCCTCAAGCAACTTGACTTCTTAAGTGAAGCAAGTTGTTTTTGCTTCTCTTTGCTCCTTTCATCTGCTTCCTGGTGGTTCCTCTGAAGATTTCTCTTGTAAACCTCACAAACTTTAGGAACAACCAAGAATGACAATGATTAGGGTTTTGATTAGTCCCCCACTTAGCTTTTACCTTTCTGTCTCATTGAGTCTTCTCTTCTCATCTCATAATCCAGGACTAAACCCTAAAGGTTTTAAGGTTTTGTGATTAAGCTTATGCATGCATCCTTCTATTAGGATGGAGTGTATAACTTTAATCCTAAGTGTTAAACCCTTAATGTGTTTAAATCCTTTAATCAATTCACTTAATAATCATCAAGACATCAAGCTTGTAACTTGGGCCTTGCATTAGGGTTCTAATTCTTCCTTAACTGGTTAAGAAGGACTAACCCTAGTGTTAATGGACAAGTCCCCCTCAAGCTGTCTTGTAAACCCTAAAACTCATTTCATCATCTAATCATTAACTAAAATCCACTTAATAAAGGCTTTGTTTTGTCATAAGTTTAATCCCTAATCATGGATTAAGTTGAGGAGCTTTTCTCAGCTTAAACATTCTCATCTATTATCCTTCTATTAGGATGGTGTAATGAGTCTGTTTAATCCCTTATTATGGCTTAACCTCATTACTCAACACTAAACAAAAACAACAAAATAAACATCTAAATAATCACAAGTAGGTTAATGACCTTAATCCTACTTCAGGGTGGTTAAGTGTGAGAAGCTGACTTCACACTTAAGGTATTCTCATTACCCCTAATCAGAGGGAAGATGTGATGAGTTTACTAAATCCATTGGTTTAGGCTTAAGCTCATTAATTTACGACAAACTTCAAAAAGCAATAAAAGACTGAAAACTCAAAAACAAACAATAATCGTCTCCTTCGGGATTCTTTTCTCATCTCATTCACTCACAAACGAGAACTTGCTTCTTCCGTCTAATGCAAGACAGTTTGCACCTGAGCCAGACAGGTCATACACTTGAGCATAGGCAAGTAAGCAATTCACAAGTCAATTCATCTTTCAGTCTCTTTGGGTCGAACTACGGTGTTCTGACTTCCTCATTGCACGAGAGGATACGTAGGCATAACTTAAGAGTTATCGAACAAAAGTCTCTGTATATTCCCCCTCTTTCCAGCATCATTCTTTTAGCCTCATAGTCTTGAGCATTTCACTCTGTCCTTACACTGACACTTCATTTATACACTTCACTTCTCTTGCACTGACACCTGTACATCCTTTTCCAGCTCTTTTATACACAGATTGCACTGACACTACCCCTTTAAAACACAAATCTTTTAAGCGTGGATCCCGTCGAGTACGACGGACAATCTGGGTGCTAATACCTTCCCAGGTTGTAACCAACCCCCTTTCTCAGTCTCTCTGGTTCGCAACCGTCTTATCCATATCTTTCCCAGGTCCATGCAGCATTACCTTTCCTCCGGGATAAAAATGCCTAGCTGGCGACTCTATTCATTTCCTGTGAGTTCACTCCTGTGTGTTCTCATTCCTCTTTTCGCCGACCGTTCGTGTCTGTACCATATTTGAGCTCAGTCTCATCTTTTGGGAGCGACACCTATGTATCCTCTCGTGCAATGAGGAAGTCAGAACACCATAGTTCGACTCAAAAAGACTGGATGATTTGACTGTGAACTGCTTACTTGTCTATGCTCAAATGTGTGACTCGTCTGGCTCGAGTGCTAGCTGTCTTGCATTAGACGGAAGAAGCGAGTTCTCGTTTTCAGAGTGAGTGTGATGAGAAAAGAATCCCGGAGGAGACGTTTATTGTTTGTTTTTGTGTTTTCAGTTTTTTATTGTTTTTGGTGTTTTGCATAGGGTAATGAGCTTAAGCCTAAATCAAGGATTGTAAACTCATTATATCCTCCCTAATTAGGGATAATGAGCCCACTTAAGCATGAGATAAGCATCTCAACTTAATTACCATGATGATATATGATTAAGATCATTAACCTACTTGGTAATTATTAAGTGTTTTTTGAGTTTTTGTTTAGTGTTAAGTAATGAGTTTAATCTCTAATCAGGGATTGGTGAACTCATTACACCATCCTAAGAGAAGGATGATAGATGAGAACACTTAAGCTGAGGAAGATACCTAAACTTAATCCATGGTTTGGGATTAAATTCATTATATAACAAGCCTTTATTAAGTGGATTTTATTAAAGATGAGATTAAGAAGTGGATTTTATGTTTGTAAGACAACTTGAGGGGGACTTATCTATTAAACACTAAGGTTAGTCCATCTTAACCATAAGGAAAAGATGGAACCCTAATGTAAGGCCCAAGTTACAAGCTTAAGTCTTAATAGTTATTAGGTGTTTTGGTTAAGAGGTGTAAACAAATTAAAGGTTTAACACTAAGGATTAAAGTTATACACTCCATCCTAAGATAAGGATGCATGCATAACCCTAATTCAAAGTCCTAAAGCTTGAAGTGTTTAGCCTCTGATTATGGGATGAAAAGAGAGACTCAAAGGTAAAAAACTAGGGGAGACTATATACAACCCTAAAAATTATCATGCTTGGATATCCTATGGTTTGTGAGGCTTAAAAGAAGATCTTCAGGAAGCCACCAAGGAAGAAGCAAATGAAAAGAGAAGGAGGAAGGAGAATAGGTTACTTACTTCCTGAAGAAGATAAGTAACCTAAGAGAAAGAGATAGGAGCAAGAGAGCACAAGTGAATTAGATTCACTTCAAAGACAAGTAAATAATGCATATGAAGAGATGAGAAGAGGTGGGATGTGAAGGCAAATCCACATCCCAATCAACTTACCATAAGCCCCTGAAATGTTAGTGTGAATGCATAAGATGCAAAGCAAAAGGAAATAAGACAAATGAAGGTGCAATGACCAAAACCATAAGTGAATATGCAATGCCAAGGTGTTATGCAACGATGTAAAGTCATACATGATGCATATGAATGATCGTACAAGATATGAGATGCAAAGGAAACATGTCAGAAGCATGAAAACACATGGATACACATGGAATGTAATGAATGCAAAGCATATCAAATGGATGAAGAAATGATCAAGCAATGTTCAAGAATGTCTTAAGATGTATAAGATGTCATACAAATGCTTGAAATGTCATGGAAAGTTCATATGATTGAGATATGCAAAGATGAATGCAAATGAACATGAGAAATTAGGGTGTTATGAAAGTATGAGATGCAAATGACCAAAACAGAAGCATACATCATGATAAAAATTTGAAAATGAATTCAAACAAACCCTAAACACACACAAGGTCACTAACCAAAGATGAAAGTCAGAAGCTATACCTAAAGGGAGTTATGAATTTCCTAAGTTAACTAGGGTTTTTGGGTGATCCTAAAGGAAAAATGAAAATCAAATTGAAAATGAAATGTAAAATCATGAGATAAATAATCTAGATACTAGATGCAATATGTTAAACAAGGCAAAAAGAACCAAGTTCAAACTCATCATGGTTGATCAGAAAATATTTTTTCAAGTTAGGGTTAGAAAATAGGAATTTTATGAACCCTAATTCAAAGATAATTCTGAAAATGTGATCAAACCTAAAAAGAAATTTGTATGGTGAGTTTGTAAATGTTTCTAAATGCCTAAGAATGCTTCATGAATGTTTTGGTGATTTTTAAAAACCTAAATGCATTTTTAATTAATTAAGATCAATTAATTAATTAAATAAAACATTTAAATGATTTAAAAATACTTATTTAATTCAAAAATTAAAATAAAAAATGTTTTTGAGTTAAGAAAAATATTTGAAGTAAAAATGCAGAAAATGATATTTTAAAAATGTTTTTTTTTGCTATTTTTAATAATTATGTGAAAGAAATGCAATAAAATGCAATAAAAATTAAATAAAATGAGAAATAATCATGATCTAAGGCAAGGATTCAAAGGCTGGTTGACTGCGCGCGCAGATGAAAGGCTGGGATTGAATCTGGAAAAATTAATTTAATTAAACCTAATTAATTTAATTAATTATGATTATGGTTTAATGAACACATCCTGGCCATCCTAACACGCGGGCAAAACAGATCCAAAGGCCACAATTCAAACTAACCTAATTAACCCTAATCTTAACCCTAATCACTCTCAGGTGACCGGAGAAAGCTCCGGTCACCCTTTCACCCTATCTCCCTCAAAACCCCATGAAAATGCATCAAACTCTCCAGAATGCATCATTAAGCAACATAGAACAAGAATCCAACAACAAATTTCATTTATTTTTCATCAAACTCGTGAATCGAAGCAAAACGGAAAAATGTGCAAACCTTTCAGAAGTTAAATACATCCTCATTTCTCAACTATTTTGAAAACTAAACACATCAGCATGATCAGGAGAGCATTTATATTCATTCTATAACTTAAAGAGAGAGTTCTGGAAAAAATGTTCTTGATGATTACCTGAGTTGAATATTTTCAGTTTGGAGCTTTCTAACCTCCTCCCTTGTGCAAAACCACTTCAATGATCCCCCTTGTGCTTCTGAAAGGCTTAGAACAAGTTTGAGATGGTTGGTTTGTGATGTTTTGTTCTGATAACTTAGAAATCGTGTTTATGATTCAGAGGATTTTAGGGCAAAATGAAGGGTGGTTTATGATCCTTGAGTGATATTGAGATGATTGGTGAAGAAATAATTGAGTTTTGGTGGTTGTGTGTGGAGTTTCGAAGAGATGAAGCTTTTAGGGAAATTTTGGGCAATCTGAGTGTTGAGAGGTTTCAGGCTCCAATGTTATGTGAAATGAGGTCCATGATGCTTGCATAAGATGTCTTGATTGGTCAGAAAGTTGGTGGTGGCATAGTGTGATTGGTATGGGTGATTTTGCAAAAAAGTCAATGAAGGTGTACCTGAGGCATGACACGGGTCAGAGGTTGTTTCAAGGGGTGTCTTGCCTCAGCTAGCATCAAGGAGGGCCATGGGATTGCTTGTGATGATCTGCAGCACTTGGATCAAGAGTTATCCCATGTTTTGCATTTTCCCTCTTTGAAAATTTTCTGAAAATTGATCCATAGAAACTTGTGATCCAAGGCATGATTTTGGTCAATAAATGTTGTGTTATCATGTAATGAAGCTTAGAAGTGGATTAGAGGTCATTAGAAGTCTTGAAACTTGATTTTGCAAAAATCCCTCTTTGGCACATACTTGAAAATTACAAGATTTTCCCCAACTTTGAAACATCATATCTTGAGTTCTAGGGTGAATCAAGAGGAGTTCTTGTAATTTTTGAAAATTGAAAGATCCAATCTACAACTTTCATGTTTAAGGATTTTTCATTTGAAGCATTTTTAATCAAGAAAGAGGAGGTTGAAAATCTTTCCCAAAATGGAAAGTTTCCATTACAAGTCATGTCCAAAAATGGAAAGTTTGCAAATGGCATGAAATTATTCAATCTTGTGAACTTATAACCACTTATAAGATCAAATAAAGATCATATAACCTCAAAATTATGAAGATGACCCTTTGGTTCCATTGTTGGGGGCCTCAGATGCCCTGATTTTGACTTTTCTTGCACAACAAGTTACCAGTTGATCAGATGACTTCCACAGTGAATTTCTTCATCAAATTTGGTACACATGCTCCTTATAACATATTAAGACCATTAGAATCAAGAATGACCAAATAATTTGAGATTAAGGGCCTGAAACCCAAAACCCTAATTTTAGGTCATCTGTGCAGAAAACCATAGCCTGCCTGGACCTCTGAGCAATCCTTTGTGATTTTGTGACTTCAAAGACTTCTTGGGGATGTAATAAGATCATAGACCACTCATGGACCCTCTTGGCATGCTTCAAGACCATTGGGATAACTCAGATCACTTTTTGGATTCATCTGATCACAAACCCTAGCTATGCAGATGAAATGAACTATGCAGTGTGAGATGATATGATTATGCAATGCAATATGAAAAGATCACAAGCCATGGTGTGAGAAAAAGTGAGGGCAAATTTGGGGTGTTTACAATCAGGAAAGCCCGAGCAGGAGAACTTGTGTTGAAGAATACATGTAAGGAAGCAAAAATTCAAAGGGCAAGAGCTGAGCATTATCTGGAAGAGAGTCAGGATAGATGGGTTAGGATATCTGAGGCTCGTCTGAAAGAAGACCAGAAGATGCAAGCCAAGATAGAGCAGTTAGAGTCTAATGAGAAAAGAAGCCAAGAAGCACTGTGTCGCTCCCAAAAGATGAGACTGGGCTCAAATATGGTACAGACGCGAACGGTCGGCGAAAAGAACAATGAGAACACACAGCAGTGAACTCACTGGAAAAGAAAAGAGTCGCTAGCTAGGCATTTTTATCCCGGAGGAAAGGTAATGCTGCATAGACCTAGAAGGATATGGATAAGACGGTTGCGAACCAGAGAGACTGAGAAAGGGGGTTGGTTACAACCTGGGAAGGTATTAGCACCCAGATTGTCCGTCGTACTCGACGGGATCCACGCTTAAAAGATTTGTGTTTTAAAGGGGTAGTGTCAGTGTAATTTGTGTGTAAAAGGGTGTAAACACCCCAAATTTGCCCTCACCCATTCACACCATGGCTTGTGATCATCCTCATATGCATAAATACAATCATATCATCTCACATCTCATTTTTGATTCACTGCATAGTTTCTAAGGCATCTGCACCTAGGGTTTGTGATCTGAGCAATCCCAAAGCATCTTGAGCCATTCCAAAGGCCACCAATCAACTCAAAGGGGTCCATGTGTGTTCTTATGTCATATTCCATCTCCTCAAAGTCAAAAATGCAGAGGAATCACAAGAACTAGGGTTTGAGTGGTTGCAGAGCCAGGATGAACTGCACAGTTGACTGAAAATTAGGGTTTTGGTTTCAGAGGCCATAACCCCAAATTTTTTGGTCATTCTTGTTTCCATTGGTCTATATATGGTATGGGGAGTATGCATATCAATTTTCATGAAGAAATTCCATGGGGAAGTCATCTGATCAAGAGTTGACTTTTCAGACAAGTCAGTGCAAAATCAGGGCATCTGAGGCCCCCAATGACCCAACCAATGGGTGATCTTCATCATTTTGAGTGTATATGATCTTTATTTGATCATGGAAGAAGGTTGAAGTTCATAGAAATCAAGAATTTAGGGTTTTTGCAAATGTTGACTTTTTGGGCATAGTTGACTTTTCAAGAATGCATCATTTTAGGTCATTTTTCAAGCCTTGATTCTTGATCCAAAAAGGCTTCAAATGAAAAAACTTTGGTCATGAAAGTTGTAGATCTCATCTTTCCCTTTTCAAAAAGTACAAGAACATGATCAGACTCTTCTTGGATCAAAAGTTATGGTAATGCAAAGTTGGCAAAAATCATTAATTTCTAAGGCATGCTTCAAATGGAAATTTTGCAAAGTCTTGAACCAATGCACATTGCAGCCTCAAGTTCACCTCTAACCAATGTGCCAACATTCTACAAGTCCTAAAAATCAGATTTGAACTAAGATTGCCCATGGTTTCATGCTTGGAAGGACAAAGAATCACATGTGAACCAAAATGTCACAACTTGCAAAAACTCATGATCATGCTTTACCAACTTGCTGCCTTGAATGCTGGACCAAGCTGACTCTTTCCCCACATCATGCTGCGCAGCCCCATGCTTTGTACTTGGCTAGAAGTTGCCCATGCCCTATCTTACAAGAAGTTGACATTTTTGCAAAAGTGGCTATACCTATCCATAAAGCACATGTCAAATCAACTGGCCAATGAGAGAGAGTCATATGGACAATTTGCAAGCTAGCCATAACAAGAAGCAAGGCTGAAACCAACTCATTCAACACATTCACAAAAACACTCCCATTTGCAACTTGCTTCGAATTCCTCTCCACAGCTTGCAAACACAAAAACCTTTTCCTCCATTCAACTCACCATGTATCATTGAGTAGAAACCACCCAAAGCATAAGCCTGAAACAGCCAAAGCACCCCACTGCCATTCTTCACCCTCATTCTGCAGATTCATTCGAATCTCCCTCCCTAGCCCACAAACAGCCAAACAAACCTTGCAAAGCTTCTCCATACATCATCTGGACCATAAACCATCATTCACAGTGGCCTGAATCAGTCAGAATCACCATAGCCATTGTTGACTGAGCTTGAAGCAGGAGCTTTCGAAACTCATCAACCAGCCTACATAAATTGTTCTAAGGCATTCAAACATCATCAAGGGGTCCTAAGGAGTGGTTTGCACATAAAGAGAAGGCCAGAAAGTTCTCAAACTGAAAGCTTCGAATCTCAGGTAGCCTGAAATTTATTTTTCCAGAAATCATTTCTCTTGTTACAAGCTTGTTCTATTTGTTTCACTGATCATTCTGGTACCATTGGTTTTGAAAATGGTTGTGATTTGAGTGTTTAATTTGACTCTGAAACTGGTTTGCCCTAAAAATGTTTGCTTTCGATTCATGTGATTGATGAAGAATAAATTAATTTGGGCTTAGGGTTTTGATTCAGGAGATCATGGGGTTCATTTCTATGTGCTTAGTTTTAATTTTTGATACGTTTTGAGGAGTTGGTGAGTTTCTCAGGTGAGAGCTGGCCGGAGAAGACGACCGGAAGTCTTCTCCGGCCACCTGAAAGTAATTTGTGCCCTAATTGTGTAATTAACTTCAGTTTGAATGTGAGCCGTAGATAGCCATTGACCAGTTGACTTCCCTCTCTTTTGGATGGCCCAGATCAGCTTACTTATGCCCTAATCCACGTGTTAACTCAATTAATCCATAATTAAATAATTTAATCAGAGTCAATCCTGGCCACAAGATCACGCGCGCAGTCAATGAATTCAAACTCAGAGTCAATCTCATCCATCCATCCTGATTACTTTCATTTTATTTAATTTTTATTCATTTTCTTTCCATTTATTTTGCATAATTATTTTAAAATAGCAAAAAATTCTTAAAAATTATGAAACTTTTTCTTTAAAGTTTTATTAATTTTTAAGACCCAAAAATATTTTTATTTTATTTTTCATCATTAAAAAAGTATTTTTAAATATTTAAAAGATTATTTTTAATTGATTAATGAGAATTAATTGATTAAAAATACTTTTAGGTATTTAAAAATTACAAAAAAATTCATGAAATGTTCTAAGACATTTAGAAACATTGTCCAACCTTCAAACCAAATTTCTTTTTTGATCTTGATGCATTTTAAGAATTTTTCATTGAATTAAATCATTTTTTATGCATTATTTTGATCACATGTTTGAAAATTCATTTCTGCCTTTTGGAGAAGGTTGAGACATTGATTCTTCTTGCATTGTCTTGTGTTTAACATGTATTTTCAAGGATAAAAAGGCCATGATTTGTTCTTGCATTTTCCATTTGTTTGGCATTTGTTTTGTTAAGAACCCTAAAAAACCCTAATAACTTAGAAAATTCATATCTTGAGTTTGGTTGAGAGTTGAGAGCTCCCCTTTGGGCAGTGGTTCATCATAGGCCTAGGGTTTCTTTGGGTGCCATTTTCCATTTTTTATCATGAGGTTTGCTTCTGTTTTGGGTTTTTGTTTGATGTTTGATCCATGAACCCTAATTTGGGCTTTCTTTTGCATCTTCCTTGCATTCCCTTGCATAACATGACTTGTCTTTGCATTTTGTGCATGCTTATGATTCATTTGACATCCTAAGACATATAGGAAGCATGTTTGATCATTGCATTACATGTTTGCCATGTCATTTGTCTTGTATGCTTCATAACATTTCATGCTTGTTCATGCTCCTTAGCTTGCATCATTTGCATTCATGATCTTGTATGAACATCCCCATTGTCTTGCCTCATGTTTGCAGCACTTCATAAAATCATAATCATCATCAACATGCTTCTGGTTTTGCTTAGCATCATATCATTTCATCTCATCTTGCATTGCATTGCATTTTCTTTCTAACATTTCAGGTGGTAAGTAAATTTGGGAAGTGGATTTGCCTTCACTTCTCATAACTTTTCTTTTCATCTCTCTTGCATCCATTGTTGCATTTCTATTTGTGTTTGAGTTTGAGCTTGCTCATTCTTGTTCCTCCCACTTTCTTTCTTCAAGTGACTTGACTTCTTGAATGAAGCAAGTCACTTTGCTTCTCTTGTTCTTGTTCATCTGCTTCCTGGTGGTTCTTCTGAAGATTGTCCTTGAAAACCTCACAAACCTTAGGACCAACCAAGCATGATAATGAATTAGGGTTTTGATTAGTCTCCCCCCATAGTTTTTACCTTTGTGTCTCTCTTTGAGTCCTCTCTTCTCACCTCATAATCAGGGACTAAACCCTAAAGGCTTTAAGACTTTGTGATTAAGCTTATGCCTGCATCCTTCTCTTAGGATGGAGTGTATAACTTTAATCCTAAGTCTTGAACCCTTAAGGTGTTTAAATCTCTTAATCAATTCATCTAATAATCATCAAGACATCACTTGTAACTTGGGCCTTGCATTAGGGTTCTAATTCTTCCTTAAGTGGTTAAGAAGGACTAACCCTAGTGTTAATGGACAAGTCCCCCTCAAGTTGTCTTACAAATCATAAAATTCACTTCATCATCATATCATTAATCTAAAATCCACTTAATAAAGGCTTGTTTTGTCATGGGTTTAATCCCTAATCATGGATTAAGTTGAGGAGTCTTCCTCAGCTTAAACACTCTCATCTATCATCCTTCTTTTAGGATGGTGTAATGAGTCTGTTTAATCCTTGATTATGGCTTAACCTCATTACTCAACACTAAACAAAAAAACACCAAAAACATCTGAATAATCACAAGTAGGTTAATGATCTTAATCCTACATCAAAGGTGATTAAGTGTGAGAATCTGACTTCACACTTAAGGTACTCTCATTACCCCTAATCAGAGGGAAGATGTGAAGAGTTTACTAACCCATTGGTTTAGACTTAAGCTCATTAACTTATGACAAAATCCAAAAAGCAATAAAAGACTGAAAACTCCAAAACAAACAATAATCGTCTCCTCCGGGATTCTTTTCTCATCATCTTCACTCACAATCGAGAACTTGCTTCTTCCGTCTAATGCAAGACAGTCAGCACCTGAGCCAGACAGGTCATACACTTGAGCATAAACAAGCAAGCAGTTCACAAGTCAATTCATCTTTCAGTCTCTTTGGGTCGAACTACGGTGTTCTGACTTCCTCATTGCACGAGAGGATACGTAGGCATAACTTAACAGTTATCGAACAAAAGTCTCTGTACATTCCCCCTCCTTCCAGCATTATTCTTTTTAGCCTCATTATCATGAGCATTTCATTCTGTTCCTACACTGACACTTTCATACTTCACATCACTTATACACTATACACTGGCACCTGTACATCTTTTCCAGCTATTATATACACAGATTGCACTGACACTACCCCTTTAAAGCACAAATCTTTTAAGCGTGGATCCCGTCGAGTACGACGGACAATCTGGGTGCTAATACCTTCCCAGGTTGTAACCGACCCCCTTTCTCAGTCTCTCTGGTTCGCAAACCGTCTTATCCGTATCTTTCCAGGTCTATGCAGCATTGCCTTTCCTTCGGGATAAAAATGCCTAGCTGGCGACTCTATTCATCTCGAGTGAGTTCACGGCTGTGTGTTCTCACTGTTCCCTTCGCCGACCGTTCGCGCTTGTACCTGGATGCAAATCTTTGGGAGCGACAGCTTGGCGACTCTGCTGGGGACCCTTATACTGCAACCAGGGCTTCTGGTTCTTTTTGTGGGTTCCTCCTAGCGCTTGATTGATTTGTGTTTACTGGGGTGTTATGTGCTATATGTGCTTGTATATCTGTTTTGTTTATTGCTTTATGTACAGTTGATTTATTGCTTTCTTTATAGCTTTATATTTTTCATACTGTCATACTGTGCTGGCTGGATCTGGTTTTTCTTTGGTGGGTGGGTATTTCATTGAGAGTTAAGGTCCTATACCTGGGACCTGAGTGACACCTAGGCTAGAGTGAATCATATTCTTTCCCATTCCATTTCGGTCTGGTGCGGGAATATGAAACACGGTTCAGATATGGGTTTCTTCTTGAGAACTCTGTGTTGCGGATTTCCTGCAATGCTAGGGCTATCTGGGAAGCCTGCTAAGTCTGGATGACCTTTTAGTATTGACCTTCAGAAACTGAGGTGAATTAGAGGAGGAATTGTTATGGTTATTGTAAACACTGTACCTCCGGGTTAGAAGTGTTTACACTTCTCATAACTGATCCAAGCCTGAGGATCCTTGTTCTAGATCATCACCTGTGAGGGGGTTGGGTTGTTTACAGGTTTGCAGGTACCTTGACCTCAGAATACCCTGTTACTTTGACTTTGTTAAGAGTACTCCATGTTGGATAGTTCTTGTGATTCTGAACCCTGGACATGCGGCTCTTTATTTGAGCCCCCACCCTGGTTACTGGATTTATAGACCTCCATCTGGAATTCTTGAACACACATGGATCTATACCAAGGCAGTTAATCAGATCCAGCTCAGTCACAAACCCTTTGCATATCATTTGCATACATACCCATTGCATCATATTAACATTTGCTTATTTGTGTTTCAGGGTATCCACCTTCATCTTTGGTTTTGGTTTTGACCCCATCTGCAGTTTTGACCTATCTCCACCAGCACTTGCTTCAGCCTGTCAGCCATATACTTCAGTTATTAGCACTAGCCAGCCAGTGGCCCACTCCTCAGCATCTTCATCAGCACTTATCCTACTCAGTCCTCAGCATCATGGCTCCAAAGAAAAGCAACATCACTTATCATTTCTTCCAACCAGACTTATCAGACATCAGGAGGATCCAAACCCTGATCACCCCAGATCACATTCCTTTGTTCAGGGAGCATTATGGGGGTATACTCGACTTGGTCATGGATCTGGACCCATCTCAGAGAAGCCTGATCCATACCTGTATTCAATTCTATGACCCCCCATTGAGATGTTTCACCTTTCAAGACTTTCAGTTGGGTCCTCTTCTGGAAGAATACTCATCATTGACTGGTCTGCCCATCAAAAGAGAAATCCCATTCAACCCTGAAATGGTCTTTCCCAGCAATGGAGAGATAGCAAAAGCTTTGCACCTGGAGCCTGTTTTGATTGAACAGCATATGACCTCTAAAGCTGGGATCCCTGGATTTCATCTGGACTTCCTGATTTCTCAAGCTAGTCTGAAAGCCTCCCTGGGGGAGTGGAAAGCTGTTTGTGCTCTGTTGGCCTTAAGTGTATATGGAATTGTGTTGTTTGCAGATGAGCCTCGATTCATCAGCAAGAATGCAATCCATTTGTTCATCCTGAAGAACCCAGTGCCAACTTTACTGGGTGATCTCTATTACTCAGTACATCAGAGAAATGAGAAGCAGAGGGGAAGATTAGTGAGGATTTGTGCTCCATTATTCCATGCTTGGCTTCTCAGGCATCTACCCAGGACAGATGCATTTCTAAATCCTCATCAGCAAAGCAACTGGGCTAAGAGGCTCACTACTCTCACTTCAGCAGATATCAGATGGTGTACTCAGAGCACCAAGGGCAGAGATATAATCACCAGCTGTGGGCACTTTCCCAATGTGCCTTTAATAGGGGTCAAGGGAAGTATCAACTACAACCCTCTGCTGTTCAAGAGGCAATTGGGCTATGCACTAGTTCATACTCCTAGGGAACAAGACTTGGTTGAGACCCTCTACTGTGAGAACAAGACTAGTTTGGCTGTTGTTAGGCAGGCTGCCTGGGTTTGGGATCATGTTCAAACCAAGGGAATCACCATTCTGGGGAAGTGCAATAATGTAGCATCAGTCCAATATTATGAGTGGTCCCATGCTAGGGCCCAATTCTCTGGAATGCCCTTTACCATAGAAGACATGCCTGAGTCATCTTCAGCACCACCCCCTGCCACTATCAGTTTGGAGGAGTTTGAGAGCTTGAAGGAAAGAAATGAGAAGTTAACCCAGGCCTTGCAGAAGACCCTCCGGGAGAGGAGTGAAGGTGTGAGGGAGATTGAAAGACTGGAGAAATTGAGGGTAGAACACTTGACTAAGATTGAGAAGTCTGGGGAGTATATCAACAAGTCTAAAGCTGGTGAGCAGATTCTGAAGAATGCTTGTAAAGAAGCCCAGTTTCAGAGAGCAAGAACAGACTTGTATTTGAAAGAGAGTCAGGCCAGGTGGGTCCGGATCACTAAGGCCCGTACTCTAGAAGACAAGAGAGTTCAGGACAAGATGGAGCAGATGGAAAAAGCCCTGGCAGCAGCCCAGAAGGAAATATCAGAACTAAAGATCAAAGCTGGAGTGAAGAAGTCCAAAGATCAAAGTCAGAACAAGAAGTTGACTGCAGCCGTTGCAACAAGAAACCTTTTCATCAGAAGTCTCACGGAGCATCCGGCTGATCCTGTGACCGAAGCACTTCTTAAGGAAGTTCGTGAGGATGAGTTTGGCCTTGGAGTCTGATCATTTGCTTGTTGTTGTTCCTATTCCATGTACTTTCGCTTTTTGTGATGTATTTTGACCCCTTTAAGGGCTTGTGTTGTAAAAATGAACAAATTGTATTATTTCACCTTTGTAATATATTTGTGTTGGTTTCTATCTGGGTTCACATCAAAAGCAACTTCAACAGCAGCATCTTCAAGGGTCTGGAAGGGTCAAAACTGAAGGCCAAACCGGATACCTTGAGAACAAATAAGCATAACTGCATTGCATGCTAACCCTTTTGTTTGTTTTGTAGGTTTTTGTTTTGTTGTTGCTAACCTCTGTTGTGATGTTCAGGAATTATTGCTCGCCGCCGGGTATTTCCTCTCAACAGGCCACACAGGTACCCAACTAGAAACAACCTTCCGGGAATTCAGATGGATCAGATGCAGCAAGACCTTACGGAGGTCAGAAACCAGATGGCCAACGAAAGGTTGGAGATGAGAACTCAGATAACACAGTTCATGGAAGTGATGAACAACTTAGCTCAAAGCCAGGAGAGGCTCAGAACTTTGGTAGAAGGGAGGAATCAAGAGGAGCCCCATGCGGGTACTGCTGGCACAAGTAACAACGAGAGGGTCCAACCTCATGTCAATCCCCCAGTTTTTGGACCCCATCTCCATCCAGAGGCCAACATCCCAGTCAACATTCAAGGGACAGCCACAGCAGCCAGAGTACTTCAAGAAGATCCTCAGGAGGACCAGTATACAGTGATGGGTGCTGGAGAGGAAACTTATGATAGACGATTGGAAGAAATAGCTGAGAAGTTGAGATCACTGGAGTCTCAAAACTCTTTGGGTTTCGACGTCATGGACATGGGATTGGTAGAAGGGGTCAGGATTCCCCATAAGTTCAAGCCTCCCTGTTTCGAAAAGTATAATGGGACTTCATGCCCCCGGACTCATTTGCAATCATTTCTGGGAAGGCTGAAGGCCTATACAATGGATGAGAAACTTTGGATGTTCTACTTCGAAGATAGCTTGACTGGAGCTTCTAGGGAATGGTATTCCCATCTGACAAGAGCAACTATAAGGTGCTGGAAGGACCTGGCAGAGGCCTTCATCAGACAGTATCAGTATAATCTAGATATGGCACCCAACAGGACCCTCCTAATGGGAATGTCACAGTCTTCGAGGGAGAGTTTCCGAGAGTATGCCCAAAGGTGGAGGCAACTGGCTGCTGCTGTTCAACCACCAATGTCTGAGAGAGAAATGGCAGACATGTTTATGAACACTCTCCAGGGAACGTATATTGACAGGTTAGCTGCTTTCTCTTCCACTAGCTTCACAGATGTTGTCATAGCTGGGGAGAGAATTGAAAGCCTGTTGAAAATGGGGAAGATCTCTGATAATGGTGCCAGTTCGTCCAGTGGTACAAGAAAGCCTTTTGCAGGCCCGAGAAGAACTGGCGAGACTAATGCCATTCACACCAACAGGGGTAGGCCCCAATATGCTCAGAGGTCAATAGCAGCAGTCACTATCCCTGCTCCAATTCATCCACAGCCAGTCTATCAACCTCCTCAACAAAACTTCCAACAACAACCTCAGTATCAGCAGAATCAGTATCCTCCAAGGAACTTCAACAACAACTCCAACAACAACAATCAACAGAGGCCATTCCAACAGAGGCCATCCCAAGCTAACAGAGTGATCGACCCGATCCCAATGCCGTATGCTGCCTTGTTGCCACAACTTCTGAAACTCAACCTAGTTGAGCTAAGAACGTTGGCACCTCCGGATCCCAACAGTCTACCAAGGAACTATGACTCCAATGCTAGGTGTGCTTTTCACTCGAACGCACCTGGTCACAGTACAGAAAAATGCAGGGCTCTGCATATGAAGGTACAAGACTTGGTAGACTCCAAGGCTCTGAATTTTGCACCTCCGCCCAATGTCAATAAAAACCCTATGCCAAACCATGGTGGTCCCCGAATTAATGCTATTGAAGAAGACCAACCGTCTTATTTAATAACCAGTGTGGATCAGATCCGGACGCCATTGGTGGAGATCAAAGCTCAACTCCGTGAAAACCAAATATTTCCGGGATGTGAACTAGGGTGTCCCTATTGCAATATTTCATGGAATGGGTGCGAGGACCTGAGGAATGGCATTGACAGCCTTATTCAGAGTGGCCTGCTACAGATCACTACATCATTTCCGACAAATCCGGCAACTTCATCAACAACGGTTTCAGAACCTCCTACAAATGCAGCAACTGTTGTTCCCGACAACTCACCAGCAACATCAACCAGTACTTCATCTGTCCTCCCAAATGATCAGTTTTCAACAGTTTCTCCTGCTACAACTTCAGCTTCATTCCATTTCGAATCTCCGTCAGCAACAACAACAGTCCTTCCAACAGTACCTCCTACAACACCAGCAATCAATCATGAAGATGTCTCTACCGTCACCATATTCTACGATCCTGAAAATAATTCTGCCTACCATTCAGAAGGTGCTGCTCCCGCCAGAGCACCAGTTACAATCTTTTATGATCCACAAACAATTACAGTCCCTTCAGCAGCAGCAATCAGTCCAGTCACTGTCACGGTGCCTGGACCAGTACCATATGAAAGCAATAGGGCCATCCCTTGGCACTATGGCTCTGACGTATACTGTGAAGGAAAAAGAATCACTCTTGAAACATCAGCACCTGCACCACAAGTAGATAATGTGGGGGGAGGCGGAGGCTTCACTCGAAGCGGACGTCTCTTTGCTTCACAAGTCCAAAGACCTACTGCCGAAGCAGAAGCTGCTGCCAAGGCAAAAGGAAAAGGCCCGGTGCAGGAAGATCCAGCTGCCAAAGAAGCCCTGAAAACTCCATTTGATCAGGAAGTTGATGAGTTTATGCGAATCATCAAAAAGAGTGATTATAAAATTGTGGATCAGCTTCACCAGACGCCATCCAAAATCTCCATCCTCTCACTGCTTATGTGCTCCGAAGCCCATCGGAATGCACTACTTAAAGTCTTGCACGCAGCTTACGTGCCTGAGGAGATAACTGTCAACCAGTTGGAAACCGTGGTTGGAAATGTTACTGCTAGCAATGGGCTAGGGTTTACCAATTCTGACCTGACAGTGGATGGCCGCAATCACAACAAAGCCTTGCAATGCAAAGGAGCTGTCCTTTCTCATGTGCTGGTGGACACAGGTTCTTCCCTGAATGTCTTACCAAAGAAGGCTCTGGTGAAGCTTGAATATGATGGATTGGCATTGAGACCCAGCAACCTGGTAGTAAGAGCCTTTGATGGTTCGAAGAGATCGGTTCTGGGAGAGATTGAGCTGCCTGTGACGATTGGCCCGCAGACCTTTAAAACTATCTTTTATGTGATGGACATTCAGCCCGCCTACAGCTGTTTGTTGGGTAGACCCTGGATTCACGCCGCTGGCGCAATAACGTCTACCCTTCACCAAAAGTTAAAATTTGAGTGGGAAGGTCAAGTTGTCACAATCTGTGGGGAAGAGGACATTTTTGTCAGCCACCTGGCGACCTATAAGTACATTGAAATGGATGGAGAGATCCATGAAACAATGAGCCAGGGGTTTGAAGCTTTGAATGTGAATGAAGCATCTGCTGTATCTGGTACTCCAATGTCATCATACCAACAAGCCCGGAAGGTTGTTGAAGAAGGAACTGCCCTAGGTTGGGGCAAGGTATTAGCTGTGGAGGAGAAGAAGGACAAATTTGGGTTGGGTTACAAACCAACTCAACATCAAGCAAAGGCTGCTGCAGAGCCCGGTTTTGTCAGTGGGGGGATGCTCACCCCCGATGCTATCAACTGTCTGGAAGACGAGCTGGAAGAGGAGCGCAATCTGGAGAATTGGATTCGTCCGAAGATCCCGGGGAGCAGTGTCTCGAACTGGTCTTCCCAGGAAATTATAAGAGTTACTCGATCAGAGTAATTATTATTTCCTGTATTTTTTTATAGCATGCATCAAAGTCTTGCATCTTGCCCAAGATGACAAGACTCATTTTGTAATCAGGGCCATCTGTACTTTTGTGCAAACAAGATTAAATTAATGAAATATCAGACATCTTTTTGCAAACAAGTCTTTTTCTTTTCTGCTCACTGTTTTTCCATTTTTCTTTTTGTACAAAAATAAATGGCGGTGTTTTCAAAATGATAACTTCATTTCACTTTTTTCTAAAGCAAGATTAAAATCAATCACTAAAATGAACAAACTTAACCCTTGCAGAGAGTGCCCTCCAGACTGCACCGACAACAGCACGGCTATGACATCGTATGACTTTGACAATCCGATCAATCAAGCTGATGAAGGGGTTGATGAAGAATATGAGCTTCCTGAAGAGCTAGCCAGGTTGTTGAGACAAGAGGAAAAGGTCATTACTCCTCATCAGGAGGAGATTGAAGTGATTAATCTTGGTACAGACGAAGACGTGAAAGAGGTTAAAATCGGGGCCTGCCTGCAAGACTCAGTGAAGAGACAACTGATAGATCTGCTTCAAGAGTATGTTGATGTGTTTGCTTGGTCGTATCAAGATATGCCAGGGTTGGATACCGACATTGTTGTGCACAAGCTGCCTTTGAGGGAAGAATGCCCGCCGGTCAAACAGAAGCTGCGCCGAACTCGCCCAGACATGGCTATGAAAATCAAGGAAGAGGTACAAAAGCAATGGGACGCCGGGTTCCTTGCTGTGACTAGCTATCCACCGTGGGTTGCTAATATAGTACCTGTGCCTAAGAAAGACGGCAAAGTAAGAATGTGTGTTGATTACCGGGATCTGAACAGAGCCAGCCCGAAAGATGATTTCCCATTACCTCACATTGACGTATTGGTGGATAACACGGCTCAGTTCTCGGTATTCTCCTTCATGGATGGATTTTCAGGATATAATCAGATCAAGATGTCACCTGAAGACATGGAGAAGACAACATTCATTACACCTTGGGGCACGTTCTGTTACAAAGTGATGCCATTCGGACTGAAGAATGCTGGTGCAACGTATCAACGGGCTATGGTGACATTATTCCACGATATGATCCACAAAGAAATAGAATGTTATGTGGATGATATGATCGCCAAGTCCCTTACAGAGGAAGATCACCAGGTGAATCTGCTCAAGTTATTCAAGCGTCTGAGGAAGTACCAATTGAAGCTGAACCCCAACAAATGCACATTCGGGGTGCGATCCGGTAAGCTGCTGGGCTTTATTGTAAGCGAGAAAGGGATTGAAGTCGACCCTGATAAAGTCAAAGCCATCCAAGAAATGCCTGCACCGAAAACTGAGAAAGAAGTTCGAGGGTTCTTAGGTCGATTGAACTACATCTCCCGGTTCATATCTCACCTCACAGCAACCTGTGAACCATTGTTCAAGCTGTTAAGGAAGGAACAAACGGTCAGGTGGAACGAAGACTGCCAGAAGGCTTTTGACAAGATCAAGGAATATCTGCAAGAACCTCCAATCCTTATGCCGCCAGTTGAAGGAAGACCTCTGATCATGTACTTGACAGTGTTAGAAGAGTCAATGGGGTGTGTGCTGGGCCAGCATGACGAGTCTGGTCGAAAAGAGTATGCAATATACTACCTAAGCAAAAAGTTTACCGACTGTGAACAACGTTACTCACTGCTCGAGAAAACTTGCTGTGCTTTAGCGTGGGCTGCTCGCCGACTGAGACAGTATATGTTGACCCACACTACCTTATTAATCTCAAAAATGGATCCAGTTAAGTACATTTTCGAGAAGCCAGCTCTTACCGGACGGGTTGCAAGATGGCAGATGATTCTCACAGAATACGACATACAGTACACATCTCAGAAAGCCATCAAGGGCAGTGTACTATCTGAATATCTTGCTGAGCAACCTATTGAGGACTACCAGCCTATGAGGTTTGACTTCCCTGATGAAGACATCATGTTCATTAAAGCAAAAGATCACGAGGAGCCTATTCACACCGAAGGGCCTGACCCGGAGGAAGAATGGACTATGATGTTTGATGGGGCTGTTAACATGAATGGCCGTGGTGTTGGTGCAGTACTCATTACACCAAAAGGAGTTCACATGCCTTTCTCGGCAAAACTCACTTTCAACTGCACTAACAACGAAGCTGAATACGAAGCTTGCATTATGGGTCTTGAGGATGCCATTGACCTCAGGATCAAAACATTGACCGTATTCGGAGATTCAGCTTTGGTAGTCAATCAGACCAATGGAAAATGGTATACACACCAGGATCATCTGATACCTTACAGGGATTATACAAGGAGGTTATTGACTTTATTCACAACAGTCAAGCTTGAGTATATCCCTCGGGACGAGAATCAGTTTGCGGATGCTCTTGCTACCATTTCATCCATGATCAAAGTTCAAGCCGCTAACTTTATACCTCCGATTTCAGTGTCCAGACTCAACAGACCAGCATATGTATTTGCAGCGGATGTTGTAAAAGATGATAAGCCTTGGTTCCATGACATTAAGTGCTTCTTGGAGGATCAGACATACCCATCTGGGGCATCTTCCAATGATAAGAAGACTTTGAGAAGGCTTGCTGGTAGTTTCTTTCTGAACACTGATGGGTCTTTATACAAAAGGAACTTTGATATGGTACTCCTCAGATGTGTTGACAAGACGGAAGAAGATTTGTTGATGCATGAAGTGCACGAAGGATCTTTTGGTACCCATGCAGGAGGACATGCCATGGCTAAGAAGTTGTTAAGATCAGGCTATTACTGGATCACGATGGATGCAGACTGTTGTGCTTACGCCAGAAAATGCCATAAATGCCAGATCTATGCAGATAAGGTGCATGTGCCTCCTAATCCTTTGAACATCATGTCTTCACCATGGCCCTTTGCTATGTGGGGCATTGATATGATTGGCAAGATTGAGCCGACTGCTTCAAATGGTCACAGATTCATCCTGGTCGCCATTGACTATTTCACCAAGTGGGTTGAAGCAGCCTCATATGCAAACGTCACAAGACAAGTGGTAGCCAGATTTCTGAAAAGAGATATCATCTGTCGATACGGAGTTCCCGAGCGAATCATTACTGATAATGGTTCCAACTTGAACAACAAAATGATGGCAGAGCTGTGCCGGGACTTCAAGATCCAACATCACAATTCTTCTCCTTACAGGCCAAAGATGAATGGCGCTGTTGAGGCAGCTAACAAGAATATCAAGAAGATTGTGCAGAAGATGGTAATCACCTACAAAGACTGGCATGAAATGCTACCGTTTGCCTTGCATGGGTACCGCACATCAATCAGAACATCCACTGGGGCAACACCGTATCAGCTTGTATATGGTATGGAAGCAGTCCTACCTGTTGAAGTTGAACTACCCTCTCTGCGGGTGTTAATGGATGTTAAACTGAGTGAAGCAGAATGGGTACGGTCCCGATACGAACAACTGAGTCTGATCGAAGAGAAAAGATTGGCTGCAATCTGCCATGGGCAGTTATATCAGAAGAGAATGAAGAAAGCCTTCGATCAGAAAGTCAGGCACCGAGAGTACCAAGTAGGAGATCTTGTGCTGAAAAGAATCCTCCCTCCTCATACAGACTACAGGGGAAAATGGACTCCAAATTATGAAGGACCATTCGTTGTAAAGAAATTTTTCTCTGGTGGAGCACTGATGCTCAGCACCATGGATGGTGAAGATTTCCCATCCCCTGTGAATTCAGATGCAGTTAAAAAATACTTCGCATAAAATGACCCGCTGGACATAAAAACAGAATGTAAGTCCAGGCAAGAATAGGGCATCCCGGCGAGTCAAAAACAGAATAAAAGACTCGGGCAAAAGTAAGGGAAAATAAACAAAAAAAATGTACACCCGCTGAGTTGAAAAGCCGCATTGGACAGCTCAGGCAAAAATGGGTATCCCGATGGATTGAAAACCCGAAAGGGCGATCCATGCAAAATAAGGGAATAAGCGAACAACTGCATTCTGAATTCGTCTGTATTATATACAACTTGGTAAGCTTCAAAGGATCAAGCTTCAATCAGAATCAACTCTCTCCAGAAAGCAAGACGAGAAGAACGTCATTGTCATACGAGTCATAGCAGAAGAGGAAGCTCCTTGAAAGCGTCGTCAACACCGCCAGCACTTTATTTCTCAATTTGTAACAATCTCCTCATTTCAGGAGATATGTTTCTTTGACTGTATCTTGCCAATTCAGGGCACATGAATTAATAAAATCAGATTCTCAGTCATGTCTCGTTTTTACATTTACGTTTTGCAAGGAGTTGTCTGATATCTCTAAAAATACAATTGCATAAGTACAGATGCCTTTCTCTAAAAACAAAACACATGCTTACGGGGAATGTGATTATTCTCGAAAGTACTTAACTCCTATGACGGAATCCAGTAAGGGATACCTCGGGACCTTTTGTACGTTTCCTTATCTTTGCAGGATTGCAGGTATCCAGGACGCAACCTGGGGCATGCAGGTTACATCTCAGCAGGTTGGCGAATCATTATCAACTCGGTCTATCTTTCACGTGGCACTGAAGGTGTCCACTTTCCCCAGCAAAGTTGTCAAATCAACATACACTCAATCTCAGCATCGGAAATGCTCTATCCCCAGCTGAGTTGCCTCTTGTTGCTCTCCCCAGCTGAGTTGCCTCTCACTTCCCCAGCCGAGTTGCCATGTCATCCTCATTTGAATACAGAAGTCAGGGAACCATCTTCCCACAGAGTTCCAGCCTCTATCCAGAAGAGCAACGCACGAAGAAGTCACAACAGAGTACAGGAAGCTTCTACAAACCCCAGCTGGGTCCCATATTATAAGGATATGTCAATCAGTGACATATATCCCCAAGCAGATACGTCACTAGATCTACCAATGATCTCATCCCCAGCTGGGATGTTCACTTCAAGCAGATCATCCAGAGATCTTCGCGGCAACGGGATCCGAATCCTGGATCTGTGCCTCCTTGCATAATCATAGCATTCGCATCATATTCACCCCCCAGAGCGTAGCATTCCGTCTAACACGGAGCATTACGGCAAAAATCAAACACATAGCATAATCATAAGCCATGTTCTGAATTAACACTTGTGAATATGAACTGTTCATCATCACTGTACAAAAATCCCCATCAGAGTCCCAGCAAAAGCAGTTGCCTCACAAATCACAAACACCAGTATATACACCTTTTGGCACCCGCCCGTGTCATCTTTCCCCAGTAAAGTCGCCTGAACACTCTTTACAAACAAATCACCCTTATTACAGATACGTCCTGACACCCGTCCGTGTCAAATCACCAGCAAAAAGCCAAAGACATCCTCTTTGCACTCACATATACCTATACATACACTTTCTTGACACCCGTCCGTGTCATATCCCCAGTGCAGTCGCTTACCTTTATCACCCACACACTTGTTAATATTATACTCTTCTCCTTTGACACTCGTCCGTGTCACTCTCCCCAGCAGATAAACACTCATCAATACAATACTCACTACTCATGGTACGCTTATACAGATACTCGTCCGTATCTTGTATACATCATCACTCATAACCCCACAGATTCGGCAGTAGTCCTTGTTCTTTGTTAACCAGTTGGTACTCGTCCGTACCATCATCTCAGAACATTGCGTCTAGTGTTTGTTTCTACATGATACTCGTCCGTATCATAGTCTTAAGGATGCTCGTCCGCATCTTTAATCCATACACCGTGTCAAACACTTATGTCTTCTTGGATATAGATACTCGTCTGTGTCTACTATTCCCCAGAAGGTTTCTTTCAGATGCAACACTCGTCCGTGTTCCTTGTTAACCAGTTGATACTCGCCCGTATCATCACCTCTGAACATGTGTCATTTTGTTTCTACATGATACTCGTCCGTATCATAGTCTTAAGGATGCTCGTCCGCATCTTTAATCTATACACAATACCCAAACACTTATACCTTTCCTTTCTTGGTTATAAACACTCGTCCGTGTTTACATTATCCCCAGTAGATCGCCAACAAATTTTCTTTTTATCTAACACTCGTCCTGTGTTATGATACCTTTGAGAGCAGCCGTCCCCTGCTAGGTGGTCGTCCTCCACCTTTTGATGATCGTCCTTCATCACTTTATCCAATGGCCGTCCCCATTGTTGATTTTGGTTATCTGACATTCGTCCTATGTCATGACAAACCTCGAGAGCAGCCGTCCCCTACTGAGTGGTCGTCCTCCACTTCTTGATGGTCTTCCTCCATCATGCTCATCCGATGGCCGTCCCCATCGTTGATTTTTAGCAGCCGTCCCCTGCTAGGTGGTCGTCCTCCACCTTTTGATGATCGTCCTTCATCACTTTATCCAATGGCCGTCCCCATTGTTGATTTTGGTTATCTGACATTCGTCCTATGTCATGATAAACCCTGAGAGCAGCCGTCCCCTGCTGAGTGGTCGTCCTCCACTTCTTGATGGTCGTCCTCCATCTTGCTCGTCCGATGGCCGTCCCCATCGTTGACCTTATCTATCCGATGGCCGTCCCCATCGTTGATATTTTCGGCAGCCGTACCCTGCCAGGTGGTCGTTCTCCACCTTTGATGGCCGTCCCCATCATATTTCTTTTATCCCCAACAGAGCAGCCGTCCCCTGCTAGGTGATCGTCCTTCACCTTTGATGGCCGTACCCCATCATCTGTTTATTTCATTCATTCTTTAACCCGATGGCCGTCCCCATTGTGGTCCCTTTTCCTTTTTAGCCCGATGGCCGTCCCCATCGTTGGTTACTTTACCTTTATGAACTTGATGGCCGTCCCCGTCATGTTTCATTAATCCTCAGAAATTTTACAGTTTTATCGTGATGGCCGTCCCCATCATGATTTTATTTTCCCCAGCTAGTCGGCCGTCCCCGTCTTAGCTTTACCTTTTATCCCCAGCATGTCGGCCGTCCCCGTCATTGCTTTATTTTCATACATTTATCCCAGCATGTCGGCCGTCCCCGTCATCGCTCTTTACCCAGCAGTCGTCCTCTGCTCGACGGTCGTCCTCCGTCGCCTACACTTTACAATATAATTTATTTTTCATTTACAATCTATATCCCTTTTCTTCTTCATTCTGTGAGTGCAAATTTTGGACTGTCTTTGGTATTCAACCACAAGTTATCTTGTTTGTCTGTTAAGCCGTCGCTTACATCCTGCACAGCTAACTCATGCTTGAATAGGGGCAGCTGTAAACACCCCAAATTTGCCCTCACCCATTCACACCATGGCTTGTGATCATCCTCATATGCATAAATACAATCATATCATCTCACATCTCATTTTTGATTCACTGCATAGTTTCTAAGGCATCTGCACCTAGGGTTTGTGATCTGAGCAATCCCAAAGCATCTTGAGCCATTCCAAAGGCCACCAATCAACTCAAAGGGGTCCATGTGTGTTCTTATGTCATATTCCATCTCCTCAAAGTCAAAAATGCAGAGGAATCACAAGAACTAGGGTTTGAGTGGATGCAGAGCCAGGATGAACTGCACAGTTGACTGAAAATTAGGGTTTTGGTTTCAGAGGCCATAACCCCAAATTTTTTGGTCATTCTTGTTTCCATTGGTCTATATATGGTATGGGGAGTATGCATATCAATTTTCATGAAGAAATTCCATGGGGAAGTCATCTGATCAAGAGTTGACTTTTCAGACAAGTCAGTGCAAAATCAGGGCATCTGAGGCCCCCAATGACCCAACCAATGGGTGATCTTCATCATTTTGAGTGTATATGATCTTTATTTGATCATGGAAGAAGGTTGAAGTTCATAGAAATCAAGAATTTAGGGTTTTTGCAAATGTTGACTTTTTGGGCATAGTTGACTTTTCAAGAATGCATCATTTTAGGTCATTTTTCAAGCCTTGATTCTTGATCCAAAAAGGCTTCAAATGAAAAAACTTTGGTCATGAAAGTTGTAGATCTCATCTTTCCCTTTTCAAAAAGTACAAGAACATGATCAGACTCTTCTTGGATCAAAAGTTATGGCAATGCAAAGTTGGCAAAAATCATTAATTTCTAAGGCATGCTTCAAATGGAAATTTTGCAAAGTCTTGAACCAATGCACATTGCAGCCTCAAGTTCACCTCTAACCAATGTGCCAACATTCTACAAGTCCTAAAAATCAGATTTGAACTAAGATTGCCCATGGTTTCATGCTTGGAAGGACAAAGAATCACATGTGAACCAAAATGTCACAACTTGCAAAAACTCATGATCATGCTTTACCAACTTGCTGCCTTGAATGCTGGACCAAGCTGACTCTTTCCCCACATCATGCTGCGCAGCCCCATGCTTTGTACTTGGCTAGAAGTTGCCCATGCCCTATCTTACAAGAAGTTGACATTTTTGCAAAAGTGGCTATACCTATCCATAAAGCACATGTCAAATCAACTGGCCAATGAGAGAGAGTCATATGGACAATTTGCAAGCTAGCCATAACAAGAAGCAAGGCTGAAACCAACTCATTCAACACATTCACAAAAACACTCCCATTTGCAACTTGCTTCGAATTCCTCTCCACAGCTTGCAAACACAAAAACCTTTTCCTCCATTCAACTCACCATGTATCATTGAGTAGAAACCACCCAAAGCATAAGCCTGAAACAGCCAAAGCACCCCACTGCCATTCTTCACCCTCATTCTGCAGATTCATTCGAATCTCCCTCCCTAGCCCACAAACAGCCAAACAAACCTTGCAAAGCTTCTCCATACATCATCTGGACCATAAACCATCATTCACAGTGGCCTGAATCAGTCAGAATCACCATAGCCATTGTTGACTGAGCTTGAAGCAGGAGCTTTCGAAACTCATCAACCAGCCTACATAAATTGTTCTAAGGCATTCAAACATCATCAAGGGGTCCTAAGGAGTGGTTTGCACATAAAGAGAAGGCCAGAAAGTTCTCAAACTGAAAGCTTCGAATCTCAGGTAGCCTGAAATTTATTTTTCCAGAAATCATTTCTCTTGTTACAAGCTTGTTCTATTTGTTTCACTGATCATTCTGGTACCATTGGTTTTGAAAATGGTTGTGATTTGAGTGTTTAATTTGACTCTGAAACTGGTTTGCCCTAAAAATGTTTGCTTTCGATTCATGTGATTGATGAAGAATAAATTAATTTGGGCTTAGGGTTTTGATTCAGGAGATCATGGGGTTCATTTCTATGTGCTTAGTTTTAATTTTTGATACGTTTTGAGGAGTTGGTGAGTTTCTCAGGTGAGAGCTGGCCGGAGAAGACGACCGGAAGTCTTCTCCGGCCACCTGAAAGTAATTCGTGCCCTAATTGTGTAATTAACTTCAGTTTGAATGTGAGCCGTAGATAGCCATTGACCAGTTGACTTCCCTCTCTTTTGGATGGCCCAGATCAGCTTACTTATGCCCTAATCCACGTGTTAACTCAATTAATCCATAATTAAATAATTTAATCAGAGTCAATCCTGGCCACAAGATCACGCGCGCAGTCAATGAATTCAAACTCAGAGCCAATCTCATCCATCCATCCTGATTACTTTCATTTTATTTAATTTTTATTCATTTTCTTTCCATTTATTTTGCATAATTATTTTAAAATAGCAAAAAATTCTTAAAAATTATGAAACTTTTTCTTTAAAGTTTTATTAATTTTTAAGACCCAAAAATATTTTTATTTTATTTTTCATCATTAAAAAAGTATTTTTAAATATTTAAAAGATTATTTTTAATTGATTAATGAGAATTAATTGATTAAAAATACTTTTAGGTATTTAAAAATTACAAAAAAATTCATGAAATGTTCTAAGACATTTAGAAACATTGTCCAACCTTCAAACCAAATTTCTTTTTTGATCTTGATGCATTTTAAGAATTTTTCATTGAATTAAATCATTTTTTATGCATTATTTTGATCACATGTTTGAAAATTCATTTCTGCCTTTTGGAGAAGGTTGAGACATTGATTCTTCTTGCATTGTCTTGTGTTTAACATGTATTTTCAAGGATAAAAAGGCCATGATTTGTTCTTGCATTTTCCATTTGTTTGGCATTTGTTTTGTTAAGAACCCTAAAAAACCCTAATAACTTAGAAAATTCATATCTTGAGTTTGGTTGAGAGTTGAGAGCTCCCCTTTGGGCAGTGGTTCATCATAGGCCTAGGGTTTCTTTGGGTGCCATTTTCCATTTTTTATCATGAGGTTTGCTTCTGTTTTGGGTTTTTGTTTGATGTTTGATCCATGAACCCTAATTTGGGCTTTCTTTTGCATCTTCCTTGCATTCCCTTGCATAACATGACTTGTCTTTGCATTTTGTGCATGCTTATGATTCATTTGACATCCTAAGACATATAGGAAGCATGTTTGATCATTGCATTACATGTTTGCCATGTCATTTGTCTTGTATGCTTCATAACATTTCATGCTTGTTCATGCTCCTTAGCTTGCATCATTTGCATTCATGATCTTGTATGAACATCCCCATTGTCTTGCCTCATGTTTGCAGCACTTCATAACATCATAATCATCATCAACATGCTTCTGGTTTTGCTTAGCATCATATCATTTCATCTCATCTTGCATTGCATTGCATTTTCTTTCTAACATTTCAGGTGGTAAGTAAATTTGGGAAGTGGATTTGCCTTCACTTCTCATAACTTTTCTTTTCATCTCTCTTGCATCCATTGTTGCATTTCTATTTGTGTTTGAGTTTGAGCTTGCTCATTCTTGTTCCTCCCACTTTCTTTCTTCAAGTGACTTGACTTCTTGAATGAAGCAAGTCACTTTGCTTCTCTTGTTCTTGTTCATCTGCTTCCTGGTGGTTCTTCTGAAGATTGTCCTTGAAAACCTCACAAACCTTAGGACCAACCAAGCATGATAATGAATTAGGGTTTTGATTAGTCTCCCCCCATAGTTTTTACCTTTGTGTCTCTCTTTGAGTCCTCTCTTCTCACCTCATAATCAGGGACTAAACCCTAAAGGCTTTAAGACTTTGTGATTAAGCTTATGCCTGCATCCTTCTCTTAGGATGGAGTGTATAACTTTAATCCTAAGTCTTGAACCCTTAAGGTGTTTAAATCTCTTAATCAATTCATCTAATAATCATCAAGACATCACTTGTAACTTGGGCCTTGCATTAGGGTTCTAATTCTTCCTTAAGTGGTTAAGAAGGACTAACCCTAGTGTTAATGGACAAGTCCCCCTCAAGTTGTCTTACAAATCATAAAATTCACTTCATCATCATATCATTAATCTAAAATCCACTTAATAAAGGCTTGTTTTGTCATGGGTTTAATCCCTAATCATGGATTAAGTTGAGGAGTCTTCCTCAACTTAAACACTCTCATCTATCATCCTTCTTTTAGGATGGTGTAATGAGTCTGTTTAATCCTTGATTATGGCTTAACCTCATTACTCAACACTAAACAAAAAAACACCAAAAACATCTGAATAATCACAAGTAGGTTAATGATCTTAATCCTACATCAAAGGTGATTAAGTGTGAGAATCTGACTTCACACTTAAGGTACTCTCATTACCCCTAATCAGAGGGAAGATGTGATGAGTTTACTAACCCATTGGTTTAGACTTAAGCTCATTAACTTATGACAAAATCCAAAAAGCAATAAAAGACTGAAAACTCCAAAACAAACAATAATCGTCTCCTCCGGGATTCTTTTCTCATCATCTTCACTCACAATCGAGAACTTGCTTCTTCCGTCTAAAGCAAGACAGTCAGCACCTGAGCCAGACAGGTCATACACTTGAGCATAGACAAGCAAGCAGTTCACAAGTCAATTCATCTTTCAGTCTCTTTGGGTCGAACTACGGTGTTCTGACTTCCTCATTGCACGAGAGGATACGTAGGCATAACTTAACAGTTATCGAACAAAAGTCTCTGTACATTCCCCCTCCTTCCAGCATTATTCTTTTTAGCCTCATTATCATGAGCATTTCATTCTGTTCCTACACTGACACTTTCATACTTCACATCACTTATACACTATACACTGGCACCTGTACATCTTTTCCAGCTATTATATACACAGATTGCACTGACACTACCCCTTTAAAGCACAAATCTTTTAAGCGTGGATCCCGTCGAGTACGACGGACAATCTGGGTGCTAATACCTTCCCAGGTTGTAACCGACCCCCTTTCTCAGTCTCTCTGGTTCGCAAACCGTCTTATCCGTATCTTTCCAGGTCTATGCAGCATTGCCTTTCCTTCGGGATAAAAATGCCTAGCTGGCGACTCTATTCATCTCGAGTGAGTTCACGGCTGTGTGTTCTCACTGTTCCCTTCGCCGACCGTTCGCGCTTGTACCTGGATGCAAATCTTCGGGAGCGACAAAGGGCTGGAAAACAAAATGTACAGGTGTCAGTGTAAAGAGAGTGTGAAGTGTGATATATGCAGTGTCAGTGTAAGGACAAAGATGAAATGCCCATGATAATGAGGCTAAAGAATGATACTGAAAAGAGGGGGAATATACAGAGACTTTTGTTCGATAACTGTTAAGTTATGCCTACGTATCCTCTCGTGCAATGAGGAAGTCAGAACACCGTAGTTTGACCCAAAGAGACTGAAAGATGAATTGACTTGTGAACTGCTTACTTGTCTATGCTCAAGTGTAAGACATGTCTGGCTCAGGTGCTAACTGTCTTGCATTAGACGGAAGAAGCAAGTTCTCGGTTATGAGTGAATGAGATGAGAAAAGAATCCCGGAGGAGATGATTATTGTTTGTTTTTGAGTTTTCAGTCTTTTATTGCTTTTGAAAGTTTGTCATAAGTTAATGAGCTTAAGCCTAAACCAATGGATTTAGTAAACTCATCACATCTTCCCTCTGATTAGGGGTAATGAGAATACCTTAAGTGTGAAGTCAGCTTCTCACACTTAATCACCTTTGATGTAGGATTAAGATCATTAACCTACTTGTGATTATTTAGATGTTTTTGGTGTTTTTGTTTAGTGTTAAGTAATGAGATTAAGCCATAATCAGGGATTAAACAGACTCATTACACCATCCTAATAGAAGGATAATAGATGAGAGTGTTTAAGCTGAGGAAAGCTCCTCAACTTAATCCATGATTAGGGATTAAACTCATGACAAAACAAAGCCTTTATTAAGTGGATTTTATTTAATGGTGAGATGATGAAGTGAATTTTATGGTTTGTAAGACAACTTGAGGGGGACTTGTCCATTAACACTAGGGTTAGTCCTTCTTAACCAATTAAGGAAGAATTAGAACCCTAATGTAAGGCCCAAGTTACAAGTGTGATGTCTTGATGATTATTAGATGAATTGATTAGAAGGATTTAAACACATTAAGGGTTTAACACTTAGGACTAAAGTTATACACTCCATCCTAATAGAAGGATGCAGGCATAAGCTTAATCACAAAGCCTTAAAGCCTTTAGGGTTTAGTCCCTGATTATGAGGTGAGAAGAGAAGACTCAAAGGAAACACAAAGGCAAAACTAAGTGGGGGACTAATCAAAACCCTAATCATTGTCATGCTTGGTTGCTCCTAAGGTTTGTGAGGTTTAACAAAAGAAATCTTCAATGGAACCACCAGGAAGCAGATGAAAGGATCAGGAGAAGCAAAGTAACTTGCTTCATTTAAGAAGACAAGTCACTTGAAGAAAGAAAGTGAGAAGAAGAAGAAAGAGCAAGCTCAAACTCAAACACATAACAAAATGCAGCATGGATGCAAGAGAGAGATGAAAAGAAAATGTGAGAAGTGAAGGCAAATTCACTTCTCAAAGTTGCTTACCACCTGAAAAGTTAGTAAAGGAATGCAATGCAATGCAAGATGGAATGAAATGGCATGATGAGAAACAAAACCAGAGGTACATACATAAGGTTAATGATGCTATGAGATGCTACCAACATGAAACAACACATGGGGATGATCATACAAGCTTATGGATGCAAATGAAACAAGTCAAGAAACATGAACATACATGAAAAGTTATGAAATGCAAATGGCATACAACATGGCAAATTCAAGATGCAATGATCAAACATGCTTTCAATATGTCTTAAGATGCTAAATGAATCAAATGGATGCACAAAATGCTATGGCAAGTCAAGGTATGAATGCAAATGCAAGATGGATGCATATGGAAGCCCAAATTAGGGTTTATGATCAATGCATCAAACAAAAACCAAAATCAGAAGCAAACATCAAGATAAAAAATTGAAAATGCATTCAAAGGATCCCTAATCCTATACTAACTCACTGCCCAAAGGAGAAGTTCCAACTCTTAACCTAATTCAAGTTATGATTTTCCTAAGTTTTCTAGGGTTTTAGGGTTCCTTAACAAGAAAAATGTCAAACAAATGGAAAATGAGAGATCAAATCATGCCCATTTAATCTCACAAACTACATGCTAAACACAATGCAATGCAAAAAGAAACAAGGTCCAACTCTCAAGGGTTAGGCAGAAATGATTTTTGGAAGTTTGGATCAAAATAATGCTTTGAAAATAAATTAATTCCATGGAAAATTCTCAAAATGCATCAAGACCAAAAATGAAATTTGGTTTGAGGGTTGGACAATGTTTCTAAATGTTTTTAAATGTTTCATGAATTTTTTGGTGATTTTTAAATACCTAAAAGTATTTTTAATTAATTAATTCTCATTAATTAATTAAAAATAAACTTTTAAATATTTAAAAATATTTTTTGAATGAAAAAAATAAAAATAAAAAAGTTTTTGGTTTCTGAAATTAAATAAAAGTGTGTATAAAAAATTTCAGAATTTTTGAATAATTTTTGCTATTTTAAAATAAATGGACAAATTAAATGAGAAAAATTGAAATAAAAACTGATAAAAATGAGAAGTAATCACATCCAACGCATCAGATTCAAAGTTGGGGGGAGGCTGTTGACTTGGCGCGTCTTTTAATGGCCAGGATGGACTCTGATTTAATTAAACTAATTAAACTTAATTAATTTAATAAACATGGATTAGGGCTAAGTGAACGAATCTGGGCCCTTGAACACGCGCGGGAATGGACCAAGTCAACTCATCCAACGCTCACAATTCAAACTCTCATTAATGACAGGATTAAACCCTAATTATTTTCAGGTGGCCGGAGAAGACCTCCGGTCGTCTTCTCCGGTGGGAACTCCACCTGAAAATTTCCAAAACCCTCAAAACTTCACTAAAATGAAATCTAAAAGAACAGAAATCATCCCCACATCCCCCTGAATCAAAACCCTAACTCAAAACTCATTTATCTTTCATCAATCGCATGAATCGAAAGCAAACATTTTTAGGTCAGAAAAGTTTCAGAGTAAGATTAAATGCTTATTTCTCAACCATTTTCAAAACCAAGAACATCAGAGTGATCAGCAAGACATGAAGAACAACTTAGAAGCTTAAAAATCCATTTCTGGAAAAAATGTTCATGAAGCTACCTGAGTTTGAAGCTTTTCAGTTTGCAACTTTCTGACCTCTTCTCTTTGTGCAATCTACTCCTTTTAGGCCCCTGATGAAGTCTTGATGCTTAGAAAGAGTTTGTGATGACTGGATTGGAAGTTTGCAGCAGTTCTGTTCAAGGTCAAGTGAGAATCGTGTTTGTGATTCTATGGCTTTCAGGCTGTTTTGAGAGGTGTTTTGTGTTCAGTGAAGCATGGTGAGAAGGTTTGTGAAGTTTGTTTATGAGTTTATGGCCTGTATGATGAGTTTCGAATGCTTTTGCTTTTGGGGGTGAAGATGAGTGTAAACACCCCAAATTTGCCCTCACCCATTCACACCATGGCTTGTGATCATTTCATATGCATAAACACAATCATACCATCTCATATTGCATTTTTGATTTACTGCATTGGTTCAAAGTCATCTGCATCTAGGGTTTGTGATCTGAGCAATCCAAGAGCTACTTGAGCCACTCCAAAGGTCATCAATCACTTCAAAGGGGTCCACATGTATTCAAGTATCACATTATATCCTCTCCAAGTCAAGAATGCTAAAGAATCACAAGAACTGAGGATGGTGTGGAAGCACAGCCAGGCTTGACTGCACAGATGACCTAAAATTAGGGTTTTGGTTTCAGAGGCCATAACTCCAAATTTTTTGGTCATTCTTGTTTCTATTGGTCTCTATATGGTATAGGGAGTATGCATATCAATTTTCATGAAGAAATTCCATGGGGAAGTCATCTGATCAAGAGTTGACTTTCTGGACAAGTTAGTGCAAAATCAGGGCATCTGAGGCCCCCAATGACCCAACCAAGGGGTGATCTTCATCATTTTGAGTGTATATGATCTTTATTTGATCATGGAAGAAGTTGGAAGTTCACAAAATTCAAGGATTACAATTTTTTGCAAAGTTGACTTTTTGAGGCAAGTTTGACTTTTAAGGAATTTGTCATTTTAGGCAACTTTTCAATCCTTACTTTTTGATCCAAAAATGCTTCAAATGGAAAAACTTTGGTCATGAAAGTTGTAGAATAGATCTTTACCTTTTCAAAAAGTACAAGAACATGACCTAATTCATTTTGGATCAAAAGTTATGGTGCATCAAAGTTGGCAAAAATCACTAAATTTCAAGTTATGCACCAAATGGAAAACTTGCAAATTCATGTACCAAGCACTCTATTGACTTCAAAATGACTTCAAAACTTCATCACATGATCACACATGTTCTAAAAATCAGAATGGGCCAAAGATATCACATGATTTATGGCTTGTGAGGCAAGATATTTTCATGAAGATCAAAGGCAAGCAAGTTGCAAAAGCCATCATAACCTTTCATCCACTTGCTAGCTACATTGCTGAACCATCCTAGCCTTTCCCTCACACCATGCTGCGCAGCCCACACCCCTTTGTACTTGGCTAGAACATGACCCATGCTTCTCTTACACAAAGTTGACAAATTGGCAAAAGTAGCTACACCTATCACAAAAGGGCATGTCACATCTTCTGACCAATCAGCATTGTTTATACAAACAAATGGCAAGCCAAACAACATAACACACAAGCCTGAAACCAACAAGAAGATAACTTTCTCATTTTCACTCTCAAAAGCAAAAGCTTTCGAAACTCAGTGTACAAGCTACAAACTCACAAACAAACTTCATAGAACTCATCACCACATCCTTCTGATCATTTCCCTGCCTTCATTCATCCTTGAAACCTCACATAAGCCAAACACGATTCTCACTTGAGCTTGAACAGAACTTGTTCAATCTCCCAAACCAGCCAGCACAAACTCCTTCTAAGCATCCAGACATCATCAAGGGACCAAAAGGAGTGGATTGCATAAAGAGGGGAGGTCAGAAAGCTGCAAAGTTGAAAGCTTCAAAACTCAGGTAGCTCAAGAACTTTTTTTCCAGAAATGATTTTTAAAGTTCCTATGTTGTTCTTTGTAGTTCACTGATCACTCTGATGTCTTTGGTTTTGAAAATGGTGGAGAGATGAGAGTTTAATCTGTTTCTGAAACTTTTTGCCCTAGGATTTGTTTGCTTCGATTCCCTCTGATTATGAGTGATAAATGATGTTTAAGTGAGGGGTTTGATTCGTTTTAGGGTGGGGAAGATTCCTGGATAGTTGGTTTTCATTTTCATAGCGTGTAGATTGATTTAGCATTTGAGCTCGCCGAAGAAGATGACCGGAACCACTGTTCCGGTCATCTGAAAGTCATTAGGGCAAAATTAGGGCTTAATCACTTAATTAGCCAAGTTTGAATTCCAGCCGTGGGATCTGGTGCCAAGTCAAACGCGCGCGTGTTTCATTTGAATCTGGACCCTAGGATTTGATTACTTTTCCTTTTTCAGCTTTAATTCACTTTATTTTTCTTTTAAATTCATTTGTTTTCTCATATTTATTAAAAATAGCAAAATCATTTTAAAAATTCTGAAATTTTTTATACAAGTTATTATTTAATTTCAGAACACAAAAATATTTTTATTTTTATTTTTAGCATTAAAAAGGTATTTTTAAATATTTAAAAGTTTCTTTTTAATTAATTAATAAGAATTAATTAATTAAAAATACTTTTAGGTATTTAAAAATCACCAAAAAATTCATGAAACCTTTAAAAACATTTAGAAACATTGTCCAACCCTCAAACCAAATTTATTTTTTGATCTTGATGCATTTTGAGAATTTTCCATGGAATTAAAATCATTTTGATGCATTATTTTGATCCAAACTTCCAAAAAACATTTCTGCCTAACCCTAAAGAGTTGGACTTTGATTCTTTTTGCATTGTGTTTAGTGTCGCTCCCGATAAGTGACACCAGGTCAGATAAGGGTACAGACGCGAACGGTCGGCGAGAGGGACAGTGAGAACACACAGCCGTGAACTCACTGGAGATGAATAGAGTCGCCAGCTAGGCATTTTTATCCCGGAGGAAAGGTAATGCTGCATAGACCTAGAAAGATACGGATAAGACGGTTTGCGAACCAGAGAGACTGAGAAAGGGGGTTGGTTACAACCTGGGAAGGTGTTAGCACCCAGATTGTCCGTCGTACTCGACGGGATCCACGCTTAAAAGATTTGTGTTTCAAAGGGGTAGTGTCAGTGCAATCTGTGTATAAAATAGCTGGAAGGAATGTACAGGTGTCAGTGTAAAAGAGTGTGAAGTGTGATATATACAGTGTCAGTGTAGGAACAAAGATGAGATGCTCATGATAATGAGGCTAAAGAATGAAGCTGGAAAGAGGGGGAATGTACAGAGACTTTTGTTCGATAACCGTTAAGTTATGCCTACGTATCCTCTCGTGCAATGAGGAAGTCAGAACACCGTAGTTCGACCCAAAGAGACTGAAAGATAAATTGACTTGTGAACTGCTTGTTTGTCTATGCTCAAGTGTATGACCTGTCTGGCTCAGGTGCAAACTGTCTTGCATTAGACGGAAGAAACGAGTTCCCGTTTGTGAGTGAATGAGATGAGAAAAGAGTCCCGGAGGAGACGATTATTGTTTGTTTTTGTGTTTTCAGTCTTTTATTTCTTTTTGGAGTTTGTCATAAGATAATGAGCTTAAGTCTAAACCAATGGGTTAGTAAACTCATCACATCTTCCCTCTGATTAGGGGTAATGAGAATACCTTAAGTGTGAAGTCAGATTCTCACGCTTAATCACCTTTGGTATAGGATTAAGATCATTAACCTACTTGTGATTATTTTGATGTTTTTGTTGTTTTTGTTTAGTGTTAAGTAATGAGGTTAAGCCATAATCAAAGATTAAACAGACTCATTACACCATCCTAATAGAAGGATGATAGATGAGAATGTTTAAGCTGAGGAAAGCTCCTCAACTTAATCCATGATTAGGGATTAAACCCATGACAAAACAAGCCTTTGATTAAGTGGATTTTATTTAATGGTATGATGATGAAGTGAATTTTATGATTTGTAAGACAACTTGAGGGGGACTTGTCCATTAACACTAGGGTTAGTCCTTCTTAACCACTTAAGGAAGAATTAGAACCCTAATGCAAGGCCCAAGTTACAAGTGTAATGTCTTGATGATTATTATGTGAATTGATTAAGAGATTTAAACACATTAAGGGTTTAACACTTAGGATTAAAGTTATACACTCCATCCTAAGATAAGGATGCAGGCATAAGCTTAATCACAAAGTCTTAAAGCCTTTAGGGTTTAGTCCCTGATTATGAGGTGAGAAGAGAAGACTCAAAGAGAGACACAAGGGTAAAACTATGAGGGGAGACTAGTCAAAACCCTAATTCATTGTCATGCTTGGTTGATCCTAAGGTTTGTGAGGTTTTCAAGAACAATCTTCAGAAGAACCACCAGGAAGCAGATGAGCAAGATCAAGAGAAGCAAAGTGACTTGCTTCATTCAAGAAGTCAAGTCACTTGAAGAAAGAAAGTGGGAGGAAGAAGAATGAGCAAGCTCAAACTCAAACACAAATAGAAATGCAGCAATGGATGCAAGAGAGATGAAAAGAAAAGTTATGAGAAGTGAAGGCAAATTCACTTCCCAAGTTACTTACCACCTGAAATGTTAGAAAGAAATGCAATGCAATGCAAGATGAGATGAAATGGTATGATGCTAAGCAAAACCAGAAGCATGTTGATGATGATTATGATGTTATGAAGTGCTGCAAACATGAGGCAAGGCATGGAGATGCTCACACAAGATTATGGATGCACAGGATGCAAGCTAAGGAGCATGGATGAACATGAAAAGTTATGAAGCATACAAGACAAATGACATGGCAAATATGTGATGCAATGATCAAACATGCTTCCTATATGTCTTAAGATGTCAAATGAATCACAAGAGTGCACAAAATGCAAAGACAAGTCATGTTATGCAAGAGAATGCAAGAGGGATGCAAATGAAAGCCCAAATTAGGGTTCATGGATCAACATCAAACAAAACCCAAAAACAGAAGCAAACCCTAAGATAAAAAATGGAAAATGCCATACAAAGAAACCCTAAACCTATAATGAACCACTGCCCAAAGGGGAACTCTCAACTCTTAACCAACCTCAAGATATGAATTTTCTAAGTTACTAGGTTTTTTTAGGGTTCTTAACAAAAGAAATGCCAAACAAATGGAAAATGCAAGATCAAATCATGGCCAATTTACCCTAGAAACTACATGCCAAACACAAAACAATGCAAGAAGAATCAATGTCTCAACCTTCTCCAATAGGCAGAAATGAATTTTTGAACTTAGGATCAAATTAATGCACAAAATATGATTTAATTCAATGAAAAATTCTTAAAATGCATCAAGATCAAAAAATAAATTTGGTTTGAAGGTTGGACAATGTTTCTAAATGTCTTAGAACATTTCATGAATTTTTTTGTAATTTTTAAATACCTAAAAGTATTTTTAATTAATTAATCCCCATTAATCAATTAAAAATAATCTTTTAAATATTTAAAAATACTTTTTTAATGATAAAAAATAAAATAAAAATATTTTTGTGTCTTAAAAATTAATAAAACTTTTAAGAAAAAGTTTCATAATTTTTAAGAATTTTTAGCTATTTTAAAATAATTATGCAAATTAAAATGAGAAGAAAATGAATTAAAATGAATTTTAAATGAAGTAATCAGGAAGGATGGCTGAGATTGATTCTGGCAGTGGATGGGTTGACTTGGCGCGTGATCCAGTGGTCCAAATTCAAACTTGGTTAAATTAAAATTATGAATTAATTAATCAGGAATTAAATGGATAATCAGGATTAGGGTTTCTAATGGCTCATTTAGCCTTTCATTCGCGCGCGGGAGAGTCCATCCAAGGGACCAGATTCAAAGTTGCCTAATTAATGACCATTAGCCCTAATCACTCTCAGGCTGCCGGAGAAGACTTCCGGTCGTCTTCTCCGGCCAGCTCTCTCCCTGAGAAACTTCAAACTCCCTAAAAACGTATCAAAAATGAAATCTAAAAACTGGGAAATGCTCCTCACATCCTCACGAATCAAACCCCTATCCTAAAACACATTTCTTCTTCCTAAACAAGCTGAATCGAAAGGAATAAAAACTAGGGCACGCAAGCTTCAGAGACAAATTAAACTCTCAAATCAAAGCCATTTTCAAAACCAATGATACCAGGATGATCAGTGAAGCACATAGAACAAGTTTGTAACAAGAAAAACAATTTCTGGAAAAATAAATTTCAGGCTACCTGAGATTCGAAGCTTTCAGTTTGAGGACTTTCTGGCCACTTCCTTCAATGCAAACTACTCCACTTGGTCCCCAGAAGATGTTTGAATGCTCAAAGAGAATTTAAGTTGGCTGGATAGTGAGTTTCGAAAGCTCCTGCTTCAGCTCAGTCAGAAATGGCAATGGAGTTTCTGGAGGTTTCAGGCCATGGTGAGGGGTTGTTTGTGATCCTGAGGGTGAATGGAGAAGGTCTGGAGTGTTTGTTTGGATGTTTGCAAGCTGTGGTGAGAGTTTCGAAAAGAAATGCAGCTTGGGGTGAGAAATGGCTATGGAGTATTCTGGTTGTTTCAGGCTTGGGTTCTGGGTGCTTTGTGGTCTATGGAGCAAGGTGAGTTGAATGGTGAAGTTGGCTTGGGTGTTTTGTGGCTGTGGAGGCAGATTCGAAGGAAGTTGCAACTTGGTAGGTTTTTGTGAATGTCATCAATGAGAGAGCTTCAGCCTTGCTTAGTACTTGGAATGGCTTGCAAAATGATATGTTATTTTAATCCTATAGGTCAGATGATGTGACCTGGCCTATAGTGATTGGTAAGTTTACTTTTGCATAAAGTCCAACTTTTGTGTAAGGCAAGTATGGTGAGGTGCTAGGCAAGTACAATGGGCATGGGCTGCGCAGCATGATGAGTGTGTGAGGCTAGCTTGATTCAAGGACCAATGCAGCAAGTTGGTGAAGAGAAATGAGTGGTTTTGCAACTTGTTATAACTTTGGTTCACATGTGATTTTCTTGTTCCAAAAGTCATGAAACATGAGCAATGCCTAGTTCATTCTGAATTTTAGGACTTACATGATGTTTATGTGCTGGTTTGAAGTGAATTAGAAGTCACATAATGCATTGGTTCATGACTTTGCAAAATTTCCAAATGAGGCATGCCTTGAAAATCAATGATTTTTGCCAACTTTGCATTGCCATAACTTTTGATCCAAGAAGAATTTGATCATGTTCTTGTACTTTTTGAAAAGGGAAAGATGAGATCTACAACTTTCATGACCAAAGTTTTTCCATTTGAAGCCTTTTTGGATCAAGAATCAAGGCTTGAAAAATGACCTAAAATGATGCATTCTTGAAAAGTCAACTATGCCCAAAAAGTCAGCATTTGCAAAAACCCTAAATTCTTGATTTTTATGAACTTCCACCTTCTTCCATGATCAAATAAAGATCATATGCACTCAAAATGATGAAGACCACCCATTGGTTGGGTCATTGGGGGCCTCAGATGCCCTGATTTTGCACTGACTTGTCTGAAAAGTCAACCCTTGATCAGATGACTTCCCCATGGAATTTCTTCATGAAAATTGATATGCATACTCCCTATACCATATAGAGACCCATGGAAACAAGAATGACCAAAAAATTTGGAGTTATGGCCTCTGAAACCAAAACCCTAATTCTCAGTCAACTGTGCAGTCTAGCCTGGCTCTGCATCCACTCAAACCCTAGTTCTTGTGATTCCTTTGCAATTTTGACTTTGAGGAGATGGAATATGACATAAGAACACACATGGACCCCTTTGAGTTGATTAGTGGCCTTTGGAATGGCTCAAGATGCTTTGGGATTGCTCAGATCACAAACCCTAGGTGCAGATGCCCTAGAAACTATCCAGTGAATCAAAAATGAGATATGAGATGATATGTTTGTGTTTATGCCTATGAGGATGATCACAAGCCATGGTGTGAATGGGTGAGGGCAAATTTGGGGTGTTTACAGCTGCCCCTATTCAAACATGAGTTAGCTGTGCAGGTTGTAAGCGACGGCTTAACAGGCAAACAAGATAACTTGTGGTTGAATACCAAAGACAGTCCGAAATTTGCACTCACAGAATGAAGAAGAAAAGGGATATAGATTGTAAAAGCAAATAAAGTATGTTGTAAAGTGTGGGCGACGGAGGACGACCGTCGAGCAGAGGACGACTGCTGGGTAAATAGCAATGACGGGGACGGCCGACATGCTGGGAAAAGTGTGTAAAGCGATGACGGGGACGGCCGACATGCTGGGAATAAAAGGTAAAGCTGTAAAATTCTCTGGGGATTGATGAAACATGACGGGCACGGCCATCAAGTCCATAAAGTAAAGTAATCCACGATGGGGACGGCCATCGGATAAAAAGAAAAGGGACCACGACGGGGACGGCCATCGGGTTAAAGAATAAATGGAATAAACAGATGATGGGGTACGGCCATCAAAGGTGAAGGACGATCACCTAGCAGGGGACGGCTGCTCTGTTGGGAGTAAAAGAAATATGATGGGGACGGCCATCAAAGGTGGAGGACGACCACCTGGCAGGGTACGGCTGCCGAAGATATCGCGACATAGGACGAATGCCGGATAGAAGAAGTCAACGATGGGGACGGCCATCGGACGAGCATGATGGAGGACGACCATCAAGAAGTGGAGGATGACCACTTAGCAGGGTACGGCTGCTCTCAGGGTTATCATAACACAGGACGAGTGTTAGATAAAAGGAAATTTGTTGGCGATCTACTGGGGAGTAGTAAACACGGGCGAGTGTTTACATCCAAGAAACAAAAGGTATAAGTGTTTAGATGTTGTGTATAGATTAAAGATGCGGACGAGCATCCTTAAGACTATGATACGGACGAGTATCATGTAGAAACAAACATTAGACGTAATGTTCTGAGATGATGGTACGGACGAGTACCAACTGGTTAACAAAGAACAAGGACTACTGTCGGATCTGCGGGGATATAAATGATGTATACAAGATACGGACGAGTATCTGTATAAGTGTACCAATGAGTAGTGAGTATATATATATAAGTGTTTATCTGCTGGGGAGAGTGACACGGACGAGTGTCAAGAGAGAAAAGTATAATATTAACAAGTGTATGGGTGATAAAGGCATAAGTGACTGCGCTGGGGATATGACACGGACGGGTGTCAAGAAAATGTATATAAGTATATGTGAGTGCAAAGAGGATGTCTTTGGCTTTCTGCTGGTGACCTGACACGGACGGGTGTTCAAAGGTGTATATACTGGTGTTTGTGATTCGTGAGGCAACTGCTTTTGCTGGGACCCTGGTGGGGATTTTTGTGTATTGTATCCTGTATAATGACAGATTGTCAATATTTACAAGTGTTCAACTCACAACATGACTTATGATTATGCTATGTATTTGATTTTTGCCGTAATGCTCCGTATTAGACGGAATGCTACGCTCTGAGGGGGTAGTATGATGCGAATGCTATGATTATGCAAAGAGGCACAGATCCGGGATTCGGATCCCGTTACTGCGAAGATCTCTGGTTGATCTGCTTGAAGTGAACATCCCAGCTGGGGATGAGATCATTGGTAGATCTAATGATGTATCTGTTTGGGGATATAGGTCACTGATTGACATATCCTTATAATATGGGACCCAGCTGGGGTTTGTAGAAGCTTTCTCCCTCTCTGTTGTGACTTCTTCGTGCGTTGCTCTTCTGAATAGAGGCTTGAAGCTCTGTGGGGAGACGATTCCCTGATTCTTGCATCTTGCTGAGGAATAGTGGTTGGTACTACAGCTGGGGAATGCTGTTGGTAACTCAGCTGGGGAGAGTAATGAGAGGCAACTTGGCTGGGGAGAGAGCATTTCGGATGCTGATATCTTTTGTTGTTTTGCCAGCTTGCTGAGACGTAACTGGCATGCCCCAAGTTGCTGTCTGGATACCCGCAATCCTGCAAAGATAAGGAAACGCACAAAAGGTCCCGAGGTGTCTTTTACTGGATTCCGTCATAGGAGTTAAGTACTTTCGAGAGTAAGCATATTCCCTGTAAGCATGTGTTTTTATTTTTAGAGGAAAGCATCTGTACTTATGCAATTGTATTTTTAGAGATATCAGACAATTCTTTGCAAAATAATGAACGTAAAAACGAAACATGACTGAAAAATCTGATTTTATTAATTTATGTGCCCTGAATTGGCAAGATACAGTCAAGGAAACATATCTCCTGAAATGAGGAGATTGTTACAAATTGAGAAATAAAGTGTTGGCGATGCTGACGACGCTTTCGAGGAGCTTCCTCTTCTGCTATGACTCGTATGACAATGACGTTCTTCTCGTCTTGCTTTCTGGAGAGAGTCGATTCTGATCGAAGCTTGATCCTTTGTAGCTTACCAAGTTGTAGATAATACAGACGAATTCAGAATGCAGTTGTTCGCTTATTCCCTTATTTTGCATGGATCGCCCTTTCGGGTTTTCAATCCATCGGGATACCCATTTTTGCCTGAGCTGTCCAATGCGGCTTTTCAACTCAGCGGGTGTACATTTTTTGTTTATTTCCCTTATTTTTGCCCGAGTCTTTTATTCTGTTTTTGACTCGCCGGGATGCCCTATTTTTGCCTGGACTTGCATTCTGTTTTTATGTCCAGCGGGTCTTTTCATGCGAAGTATTTTCTAACTGCATCTGAATTCACAGGGGACGGGAAATCTTCACCATCCATGGTGCTGAGCATCAGTGCTCCACCAGAGAAAACTTTCTTTACGACGAATGGTCCTTCGTAATTTGGAGTCCACTTGCCCCTGTGGTCTGTATGAGGAGGAAGGATTCTTTTCAACACAATATCCCCTACTTGGTATTCTCGGTGTCTGACTTTCTGATCGAAGGCTTTCTTCATCCTCCTCTGATATAACTGCCCGTGGCAGATTGCAGCCAATCTTTTCTCTTCGATCAGACTCAGTTGTTCGTATCGGGATCGAACCCATTCTGCTTCATTCAGTTTAACATCCATTAGTACCCGTAGAGAGGGCAATTCAACTTCAACAGGTAGGACTGCTTCCATACCATACACAAGCTGATACGGTGTTGCCCCGGTGGATGTTCTGATCGATGTGCGGTACCCATGCAAGGCAAACGGTAGCATTTCGTGCCAATCTTTGTAGGTAACTACCATCTTCTGCACAATCTTCTTAATATTTTTATTTGCTGCCTCAACAGCGCCGTTCATCTTTGGCCTGTAAGGAGAAGAATTGTGATGTTGGATCTTGAAGTCCCGGCATAACTCTGCCATCATTTTGTTGTTTAAGTTGGAACCATTATCAGTAATGATTCGCTCGGGAACTCCATATCGACAGATGATATCTCTTTTCAGAAATCTGGCTACCACTTGTCTTGTAACGTTTGCATATGAGGCTGCTTCAACCCACTTGGTGAAATAGTCGATGGCGACCAGGATGAATCTGTGACCATTTGAAGCAGTTGGCTCAATCTTGCCGATCATATCAATGCCCCACATAGCAAAGGGCCATGGTGAAGACATGATGTTCAAAGGATTGGGAGGCACATGCACCTTATCTGCGTAAATCTGGCATTTATGACACTTTCTGGCATAGGCACAACAGTCTGCATCCATTGTGATCCAGTAATAGCCTGATCTTAACAACTTTTTAGCCATGGCATGCCCTCCAGCATGGGTACCAAAAGATCCTTCGTGCACTTCATGCATCAATAAATCTGCTTCTGTCTTGTCAACACATCTGAGGAGTACCATATCAAAGTTCCTCTTGTATAAAGACCCATCAGTGTTCAGAAAGAAACTTCCAGCAAGCCTTCTCAAAGTCTTCTTATCATTGGAAGATGCCCCAGGTGGGTATGTCTGATCCTCCAAGAAGCACTTAATGTCATGGAACCAAGGCTTATCATCTTTTACAACATCCGCTGCAAATACATATGCTGGTCTATCAAGTCTTGATACTGAAATCTGAGGTACAAAGTTAGCGGCTTGAACTTTGATCATAGATGAAATGGTAGCAAGAGCATCTGCAAACTGATTTTCGTCCCGAGGGATATACTCAAGTTTGACTGTTGTGAAGAAAGTCAATAACCTCCTTGTATAATCCCTGTATGGTATCAGATGATCCTGGTGGGTGTACCATTTCCCATTGGTTTGATTGACTACCAAAGCTGAATCTCCGAATACGGTCAAAGTCTTGATCCTGAGGTCAATGGCTTCCTCAAGACCCATAATGCAAGCTTCGTATTCAGCTTCGTTGTTAGTGCAGTTGAAAGTGAGTTTCGCCGAGAAAGGCATGTGAACTCCTTTAGGTGTAATGAGTACTGCACCAACACCACGACCATTCATGTTAACAGCCCCATCAAACATCATAGTCCATTCTTCTTCCGAGTCAGGCCCTTCAGTGTGAACAGGCTCTTCATGATCTTTTGCTTTTATGAACATGATGTCTTCATCAGGGAAGTCAAACCTCATAGGCTGGTAGTCATCAATGGGTTGCTCAGCAAGATATTCAGATAGTACACTGCCCTTGATGGCTTTCTGAGATGTGTACTGGATGTCGTATTCTGTAAGGATCATCTGCCATCTTGCAACCCGTCCGGTAAGAGCTGGCTTCTCGAAAATGTACTTAACTGGGTCCATTTTTGAGATTAATAAGGTAGTGTGGGTCAACATATACTGTCTCAGTCGGCGAGCAGCCCACGCTAAAGCACAGCAAGTTTTCTCGAGCAGTGAATAACGTTGTTCACAGTCGGTAAACTTTTTGCTTAGGTAGTATATTGCATACTCTTTTCGACCAGACTCGTCATGCTGGCCCAACACACACCCCATTGACTCTTCTAATACCGTCAAGTACATGATCAGAGGTCTTCCTTCAACCGGCGGCATAAGGATTGGAGGTTCTTGTAAATACTCCTTGATCTTGTCAAAAGCTTTCTGGCAGTCTTCGTTCCACCTGACCGTCTGTTCCTTTCTTAACAGCTTGAACAAAGGTTCGCAGGTTGCTGTGAGGTGAGATATGAACCTTGAAATGTAGTTCAATCGACCTAAGAACCCTCGAACTTCTTTCTCAGTTTTCGGTGCAGGCATCTCTTGAATGGCTTTGACTTTATCAGGGTCAACTTCAATCCCTTTCTCGCTTACAATAAAACCCAGCAGCTTACCGGATCGCACCCCGAATGTGCATTTGTTGGGGTTCAGCTTTAGTTGGTACTTCCTCAGACGCTTGAACAACTTCAGCAGATTCACCAGGTGATCTTCCTCTGTAAGGGACTTGGCAATCATATCATCCACATAACATTCGATTTCCTTATGGATCATATCGTGGAATAATGTCACCATAGCCCGTTGATATGTTGCACCAGCATTCTTCAGTCCGAATGGCATCACTTTGTAACAGAACGTGCCCCAAGGTGTGATGAATGTTGTCTTCTCCATGTCTTCAGGTGACATCTTGATCTGATTATATCCTGAAAATCCGTCCATGAAGGAGAATACCGAGAACTGAGCCGTGTTATCCACCAATACATCAATGTGAGGTAATGGGAAGTCATCTTTCGGGCTGGCTCTATTCAGATCCCGGTAATCAACACACATTCTTACTTTGCCGTCTTTCTTAGGCACAGGCACTATGTTAGCAACCCACGGCGGGTAGCTAGTCACAGCAAGGAACCCGGCGTCCCATTGCTTTTGTACCTCTTCCTTAATTTTCATAGCCATGTCTGGGCGAGTGCGGCGCAGCTTCTGTTTGACCGGTGGGAATTCTTCCCTCAAAGGCAGCTTGTGCACAACTATATCGGTATCCAACCCTGGCATGTCTTGATACGACCAAGCAAACACATCAACATACTCTTGAAGCAGATCTATCAGTTGCCTCTTCACTGAGTCTTGCAGGCAGGCCCCGATTTTAACTTCTTTCACGTCTTCGTCCGTACCAAGATTAATCACTTCAATCTCCTCCTGGTGAGGAGTAATAACCCTTTCCTCCTGTCTCAACAACCTGGCTAGCTCTTCAGGAAGCTCATACTCTTCATCAACCCCTTCATCAGCTTGATTGATTGGATTGTCAAAGTCATACGATGTCATAGCCGTGCTGTTGTCGGTGCTGTCAGGAAGGCACTCTCTGCAAGGGTTAAGTTTGTTCATTTTAGTGATTGATTTTAATCTTGCTTTAGAAAAAAGTGAAATGAAGTTATCATTTTGAAAACACCGCCATTTATTTTTGTACAAAAAAGAAAAATGGAAAAACAGTGAGCAAAAGGAAAAGACTCGTTTGCAAAAAGATGTCTGATATTTCATTAATTTAATCTTGTTTGCACAAAAGTACAGATGGCCCTGATTACAAAATGAGTCTTGTCATCTTGGGCAAGATGCAAGACTTTGATGCATGCTACAAAAATACAGGAAATAATAATTACTCTGCATGAGTAACTCTTATAATTTCCTGGGAAGACCAGTTCGAGACACTGCTCCCCGGGATCTTTGGACGAATCCAATTCTCCAGATTGCGCTCCTCTTCCAGCTCGTCTTCCAGACAGTTGATAGCATCGGGGGTAAGCATTCCCCCACTGACAAAACCTGGCTCTGCAGTAGCCTTTGCTTGATGTTGAGTTGGTTTGTAACCCAACCCAAATTTGTCCTTCTTCCCCTCCACAGCTAAAACTTTGCCCCAGCCTAGGGCAGTTCCTTCCTCAACAACCTTCCGGGCTTGTTGGTAAGATGACATGGAGATACCTGACACAGCAGATGCTTCATTGACATTCAAGGCTTCAAAACCTTGGCTCATTGTCTCATGGATCTCTCCATCCATCTCAATGTACTTGTAGGTAGCCAGATGGCTAACGAAAATATCCTCTTCCCCACAGATTGTGACAACTTGGCCTTCCCACTCAAATTTTAACTTTTGGTGAAGGGTAGACGTTATTGCGCCGGCGGCGTGAATCCAGGGTCTACCCAACAAACAGCTGTAGGCGGGCTGAATGTCCATCACATAAAAGATAGTTTTAAAAGTCTGTGGGCCAATTGTCACGGGCAGCTCAATCTCTCCCAGAACCGATCTCTTCGAACCATCAAAGGCTCTTACCACCAGGTTACTGGGTCTCAATGCCAATCCATCGTATTCTAACTTCACCAGAGCCTTCTTTGGTAGGACATTCAGGGAAGAACCTGTGTCCACCAGCACATGAGAAAGGACAGCTCCTTTGCATTCCATGGTTATGTGCAAGGCTTTGTTGTGGTTGCGGCCATCCGCTGTCAAGTCAGAGTTGGTAAACCCTAGCCCATTGCTAGCAGTAACATTCCCAACCACCGTTTCCAACTGGTTGACAGTAATCTCCTCCGGCACGTAAGCTGCGTGCAGGACTTTAAGTAGTGCATTCCGATGGGCTTCGGAGCACATAAGCAGTGAAAGGATAGAGATTTTGGATGGAGTCTGGTGAAGTTGATCCACAACTTTATAATCACTCTTTTTGATGATCCGCATAAACTCATCAACTTCCTGATCGAACGGAGTCTTCAGGGTTTCTTTGGCAGCTGGATCTTCCTGCACCGGGCCTTTTCCTTTTGCTTTGGCAGCAGCTTCTGCTTCGGCAGTAGGTCTTTGAACTTGTGAAGCAAAGAGACGTCCGCTTCGGGTGAAGCCTCCGCCTCCTCCCACATTATCTACTTGTGGTGCAGGTGTTGTTGTTTCCAGAGTGATTCTTTTCCCTTCACAGTACACGTCAGAGCCATAGTGCCAAGGGATGGCCCTATTGCTTTCATATGGTACTGGTCCAGGCACCGTGACAGTGACTGGACTGATTGCTGCTGCTGAAGGGACTGTAATTGTTTGTGGATCATAGAATATTGTAACCGGTGCTCTGGTGGGAGCAGCACCTTCTGAATGGTAGGCGGAGTTATTTTCAGGATCGTAGAATATGGTAACAGTAGAGACATCTTCGTGATTGATTGCTGGAGTTGTAGGAGGTATTGTTGGAAGGACTTTTGTTGTTGCTGATGGAGATTTGAAATGAAATGAAGCTGAAGTTGTAGCAGGAGAAACTGTTGAAAACTGATCATTTGGAAGGACAGGTGAAGTACTTGCTGATGGTGCTGATGAATTGTCGGGAACAATAGTTGCTGCATTTGTAGGAGGGTCTGAAACCGTTGCTGATGAAGTTGTCGGATTTGTCGGAAATGATGTAGTGATCTGTAGCAGGCCACTCTGAATAAGGCTGTCAATGCCATTCCTCAGGTCCTCACACCCATTCCATGAAATATTGCAGTAGGGACACCCTAGTTCACACCCCGGAAATATTTGGCTTTCTCGGAGTTGAGCCTTGATTTCCACCAATGGTGTCCTGATCTGATCCACACTAGTTATTAAATAAGACGGTTGGTCTTCTTCAATAGCATTAATTCGGGGACCACCATGGTTTGGCATTGGGTTTTTATTGACATTGGGCGGAGGTGCAAAATTCAGAGCCTTGGAGTCTACCAAGTCTTGTACCTTCATATGCAGAGCCCTGCATTTTTCTGTACTGTGACCAGGTGCGTTTGAATGAAAAGCACACCTAGCATTGGAGTCATAGTTTCTTGGTAGACTGTTGGGATCCGGAGGTTCCAACGTTCTTAGCTCAACCAGGTTGAGTTTCAGAAGCTGTGGCAGCAAGGCAGCATACGGCATTGGGATCGGGTCGATCACTCGGTTAGCTTGGGATGGCCTTTGTTGGAATGGCCTCTGTTGATTGTTGTTGTTGGTGCTGTTGCTGTTGTAGTTCCTTGGAGGATATTGATTCTGCTGATACTGAGGTTGTTGTTGGAAGTTTTGTTGCGGAGGTTGATAGACTGGCTGAGGATGAGCTGGAGCAGGGATAGTGACTGCTGCTATTGTCCTTTGAACATATTGGGGCCTACCCCTGTTGGTGTGAATGGCATTGGTCTCGCCAGTTCTTCTCGGGCCTGCAAAAGGCTTTCTTGTACTACTGGACGAGCTGGCACCATTATCAGAGATCTTACCCATTTTTAACAGGCTTTCAATTCTCTCCCCAGCTATGACAACATCTGCGAAGCTAGTGGAGGAGAAAGCAGCCAACCTGTCAATATACGTTCCCTGGAGAGTGTTCATAAACATGTCTGCCATTTCTCTCTCAGACATTGGTGGTTGAACGGCAGCAGCCAGTTGCCTCCATCTCTGGGCATATTCTCGGAAACTTTCCCTTGACGACTGTGACATTCCCATTAGGAGAGTCCTATTGGGTGCCATGTCTAAGTTGTATTGATACTGTCGGATGAAGGCCTCTGCCAGGTCCTTCCAGCATCTTACAGTTGCCCTTGTCAAGTGGGAATACCATTCCCTTGATGCTCCAGTCAAGCTGTCTTCAAAGTAAAACATCCAGAGCTTCTCATCCATTGTATAGGCCTTCAGCCTTCCTAGAAATGATTGTAGATGAGTCCGGGGGCATGAAGTCCCATTATACTTTTCGAAACAAGGAGGCTTGAACTTATGGGGGATCCTGACCCCTTCCACCAAACCCATGTCCATGACGTCGAAACCCAAAGAATTTTGAGATTCTAAGGACCTTAACTTTTCAGCCATTTCATCCAATCTCCTGTCATAAGTCTCTTCTCCAGCACCCATTACAGTAAATTGGTCCTCCTGATGATCTTCTTGAAGTACTCTGGCTGCAGGGGCTGTTCCCTGAATATTTGCAGGAATATTAACCTCAGGATGGAGATGGGGACCAAACATGGGAGGGTTAACATGGGGTTGTACCCTTTCATTGTTACTTGTGCCTGCAGTTCCCACATGGGGCTCATCTTGATTCCTCCCTTCTACCAAAGCTCTGAGCCTCTCCTGGCTTTGAGCTAAGTTGTTCATCACTTCCATGAATTGTGTTATCTGGGTTCTCATCTCTAATCTTTCATTTGCCATCTGGTTTCTGACCTCTGTAAGGTCTTGTTGCATCTGGTCCATTTGGATGCCCGGAAGGTTGTTTCTAGTTGGGTACCTGTGTGGCCTGTTGAGAGGAAATACCCGGCGGCGAGCAATAATTCCTGAATATCACAACAGAGGTTAGAAACAATAAAACAAAAACCTACAAAACAAACAAAAGGGTTAGTATGCAATGCAGTTATGCTTATTTGCTCTCAAGGTATCCGGTTTGGCCTTCAGTTTTGACCCTTCCAGACCCTTGAAAATGCTGCTGTTGAAGTTGCCTTTGAAGTGAACCCAGGTGGAAATAACACAAATATATTACAAAGGTGAAATAATACAACTTGTTCATTTTACAACACCAGCCCCCTAAGGGGTCAGAATACATCACAAAAAAGAAAAAGTACATGGAATAGGAATAACAACAAGCAAACGATCAAACTCCAAGGCCAAACTCATCCTCACGAACTTCCTTAAGAAGTGCTTCGGTCACAGGATCGGCCGGACGCTCCGTGAGACTTCTGATGAGAAGGTTTCTTGTTGCAACAGCTGCAGTCAACTTCTTGTTCTGACTTTGGTCCTTAGACCTCTTCACTCCAGCTCTGATTTCTAGCTCTGATATTTCCTTCTGGGCTGCTGCCAGGGCCTTTTCCATCTGCTCCATCTTGTCCTGAACTCTCTTGTCTTCTAGAGTACGGGCCTCAGTGATCCGGACCCACCTGGCCTGACTTTCCTTCAAATACAAGTCTGTTCTTGCTCTCCGGAACTGGGCTTCTTTACAAGCATTCTTCAGAATCTGCTCACCAGCTTTAGACTTGTTGATATAATCTCCAGACTTCTCAATTTTAGTCAAGTGTTCCACCCTCAACTTCCCCAATCTCTCAATCTCCCTCACACCTTCACTCCTCTCCCGGAGGGTCTTCTGCAAGGCCTGGGTTAACTTCTCATTTCTTTCTTTCAAGCTCTCAAACTCCTCCAAACTGATGGTGGCAGGGGGTGGTGCTGAAGATGACTCAGGCATGTCTTCTATGGTGAAGGGCATTCCAGAGAATTGGGCCCTGGCATGGGACCACTCATAATATTGTGCTGATGCCACATTATTGCACTTCCCCAGAATGGTGACTCCCTTGGTTTGAACATGATCCCAGGCCCAGGCAGCCTGCCTAACAGTTGCCAGACTAATCTTGTTCTCACAGTAGAGGGTCTCAACCAAGTCTTGTTCCCTAGGAACATGGACCAGTGCATAGCCTAATTGCCTCTTGAACAGCAGAGGGTTGTAATTGATACTCCCCTTAACTCCTATTAAGGGCACATTGGGAAAGTGCCCACAGCTGGTGATTATATCTCTGCCCTTGGTGCTTTGAGTACACCATCTGATGTCTGCTGAAGTTAGGACAGCGAGTCTCTTAGCCCAGTTGCTTTGCTGATGAGGATTTAGGAATGCATCTGTCCTGGGTAGATGCTTAAGAAGCCAAGCATGGAATAATGGAGCACAACACCTTACTAGCCTCCCCCTCTGTTTCTCATTCTTCTGATGTACTGAGTAATAGAGATCTCCTAGCAAAGTTGGCACTGGGTTCTTCAGGATGAACAAATGGATTGCATTCTTGCTGATGAATCGAGGCTCATCTGCAAACAACACAATTCCATATACACCTAAAGCCAACAGAGCACAAGCAGCTTTCCACTCCCCCAGGGAGGCCTTCAGACTAGCTTGAGAAATCAGGAAGTCAAGATGGAAACCAGGGATCCCAGCTTTAGAGGTCATGTGTTGCTCAATCAGGATAGGCTCCAGGTGCAAAGCTTTTGCTATCTCTCCATTGCTTGGGAAAGCCATCTCAGGATTGAAAGGGATTTCTCTCCTGATAGGTAGACCAACCAAAGATGAGTATTCTTCCAAAAGAGGGCCCAACTGAAAGTCTTGAAAGGTGAAACATCTCAATGGGGGGTCATAAAACTGAATACAGGTATGGATCAGGCTTCTCTGTGAGGGGTCCAGATCCATAACCATGTCAAGTATATCCCCATAATGCTCCCTGAACAAAGGTATGTGATCTGGAGTGATCAGGGCTTGGATCCTCCTGAGGTCTGATAAGTCTGGTTGGAAAAAATGATAAGTGATGTTGCTTTTCTTTGGAGCCATGAGTGCTGAAGACTGAGTTGAATAAGTGCTGATGAAGATGCTGAGGAGTGGGCCACTGGCTGGCTAGTGCAAGTAACTGGAGTATATGGCTGACAAACTGAAGCAAGTGCTGGTGGAGACAGGTCAAAACTGCAGATGGGGTCAAAACCAAAATCAGATGAAGGTGGATACCCTGAAACACAAATAAGCACATGTTAATATGATGCAATGAGTATGTATGCAGATGAAATGCAAGGGTTTGTGACTGAGCTGGATCTGATCAAAATGCCCTGATATAGATCCATGTGTGTTCAGATGGGGGTCTATGAATCCAGTAACCAAGGTGGGGGACTCAAATAAAGAGCCACATGTCCAGGGTTTTTAGAATCACAAGAACTGTCCAACATGGAGCATTCTTAACAAAGTCAAAGTAACAGGGTATTCTGAGGTCAAGGTACCTGCAAACCTGTAAACAGCCCAACCCCCTCACAGGTGGTGATCTAGAACAAGGATCCTCAGACTTGGATCAGTTATGAGAAGTGTAAACACTTCTAACCCGGAGGTACAGTGTTTACAATAACCATAACAATTCCTCCTCTAATTCACCTCAGCTTCTGAAGGTCAATACTAAAAGGTCATCCAGACTTAGCAGGCTTCCCAGATAGCCCTAGCATTGCAGGAAATCTGCAACACAGAGTTCTCAAGAAGAAACCCATATCTGAACCGTGTTTCATATTCCCGCACCAGACCGAAATGGAATGGGAAAGAATATGATTCACTCTAGCCTAGGTGTCACTCAGGTCCCAGGTATAGGACCTTAACTCTCAATGAAACACCCACCCACCAAAACAAAAACCAGATCCAGCCAGCAACAATGACAGTATGATGTATATAAATGCAATAAAGAAAGCAGTAAAGTAACTGTACATAAAGCAGTAAAAATAAAACAAATATACAAACACAAGTAGCACATAACACCCCAGTAAACACAAACCAATCAAGCGCTAGGAGGAACCCACAAAAAGAACCAGAAGCCCTGGTTGCAGTATAAGATTCCCCAGCAGAGTCGCCAAGCTGTCGCTCCCGATAAGTGACACCAGGTCAGATAAGGGTACAGACGCGAACGGTCGGCGAGAGGGACAGTGAGAACACACAGCCGTGAACTCACTGGAGATGAATAGAGTCGCCAGCTAGGCATTTTTATCCCGGAGGAAAGGTAATGCTGCATAGACCTAGAAAGATACGGATAAGACGGTTTGCGAACCAGAGAGACTGAGAAAGGGGGTTGGTTACAACCTGGGAAGGTGTTAGCACCCAGATTGTCCGTCGTACTCGACGGGATCCACGCTTAAAAGATTTGTGTTTCAAAGGGGTAGTGTCAGTGCAATCTGTGTATAAAATAGCTGGAAGGAATGTACAGGTGTCAGTGTAAAAGAGTGTGAAGTGTGATATATACAGTGTCAGTGTAGGAACAAAGATGAGATGCTCATGATAATGAGGCTAAAGAATGAAGCTGGAAAGAGGGGGAATGTACAGAGACTTTTGTTCGATAACCGTTAAGTTATGCCTACGTATCCTCTCATGCAATGAGGAAGTCAGAACACCGTAGTTCGACCCAAAGAGACTGAAAGATAAATTGACTTGTGAACTGCTTGTTTGTCTATGCTCAAGTGTATGACCTGTCTGGCTCAGGTGCAAACTGTCTTGCATTAGACGGAAGAAACGAGTTCCCGTTTGTGAGTGAATGAGATGAGAAAAGAGTCCCGGAGGAGACGATTATTGTTTGTTTTTGTGTTTTCAGTCTTTTATTTCTTTTTGGAGTTTGTCATAAGATAATGAGCTTAAGTCTAAACCAATGGGTTAGTAAACTCATCACATCTTCCCTCTGATTAGGGGTAATGAGAATACCTTAAGTGTGAAGTCAGATTCTCACGCTTAATCACCTTTGGTATAGGATTAAGATCATTAACCTACTTGTGATTATTTTGATGTTTTTGTTGTTTTTGTTTAGTGTTAAGTAATGAGGTTAAGCCATAATCAAAGATTAAACAGACTCATTACACCATCCTAATAGAAGGATGATAGATGAGAATGTTTAAGCTGAGGAAAGCTCCTCAACTTAATCCATGATTAGGGATTAAACCCATGACAAAACAAGCCTTTGATTAAGTGGATTTTATTTAATGGTATGATGATGAAGTGAATTTTATGATTTGTAAGACAACTTGAGGGGGACTTGTCCATTAACACTAGGGTTAGTCCTTCTTAACCACTTAAGGAAGAATTAGAACCCTAATGCAAGGCCCAAGTTACAAGTGTAATGTCTTGATGATTATTATGTGAATTGATTAAGAGATTTAAACACATTAAGGGTTTAACACTTAGGATTAAAGTTATACACTCCATCCTAAGATAAGGATGCAGGCATAAGCTTAATCACAAAGTCTTAAAGCCTTTAGGGTTTAGTCCCTGATTATGAGGTGAGAAGAGAAGACTCAAAGAGAGACACAAGGGTAAAACTATGAGGGGAGACTAGTCAAAACCCTAATTCATTGTCATGCTTGGTTGATCCTAAGGTTTGTGAGGTTTTCAAGAACAATCTTCAGAAGAACCACCAGGAAGCAGATGAGCAAGATCAAGAGAAGCAAAGTGACTTGCTTCATTCAAGAAGTCAAGTCACTTGAAGAAAGAAAGTGGGAGGAAGAAGAATGAGCAAGCTCAAACTCAAACACAAATAGAAATGCAGCAATGGATGCAAGAGAGATGAAAAGAAAAGTTATGAGAAGTGAAGGCAAATTCACTTCCCAAGTTACTTACCACCTGAAATGTTAGAAAGAAATGCAATGCAATGCAAGATGAGATGAAATGGTATGATGCTAAGCAAAACCAGAAGCATGTTGATGATGATTATGATGTTATGAAGTGCTGCAAACATGAGGCAAGGCATGGAGATGCTCACACAAGATTATGGATGCACAGGATGCAAGCTAAGGAGCATGGATGAACATGAAAAGTTATGAAGCATACAAGACAAATGACATGGCAAATATGTGATGCAATGATCAAACATGCTTCCTATATGTCTTAAGATGTCAAATGAATCACAAGAGTGCACAAAATGCAAAGACAAGTCATGTTATGCAAGAGAATGCAAGAGGGATGCAAATGAAAGCCCAAATTAGGGTTCATGGATCAACATCAAACAAAACCCAAAAACAGAAGCAAACCCTAAGATAAAAAATGGAAAATGCCATACAAAGAAACCCTAAACCTATAATGAACCACTGCCCAAAGGGGAACTCTCAACTCTTAACCAACCTCAAGATATGAATTTTCTAAGTTACTAGGGTTTTTTAGGGTTCTTAACAAAAGAAATGCCAAACAAATGGAAAATGCAAGATCAAATCATGGCCAATTTACCCTAGAAACTACATGCCAAACACAAAACAATGCAAGAAGAATCAATGTCTCAACCTTCTCCAATAGGCAGAAATGAATTTTTGAACTTAGGATCAAATTAATGCACAAAATATGATTTAATTCAATGAAAAATTCTTAAAATGCATCAAGATCAAAAAAGAAATTTGGTTTGAAGGTTGGACAATGTTTCTAAATGTCTTAGAACATTTCATGAATTTTTTTGTAATTTTTAAATACCTAAAAGTATTTTTAATTAATTAATCCCCATTAATCAATTAAAAATAATCTTTTAAATATTTAAAAATACTTTTTTAATGATAAAAAATAAAATAAAAATATTTTTGTGTCTTAAAAATTAATAAAACTTTTAAGAAAAAGTTTCATAATTTTTAAGAATTTTTAGCTATTTTAAAATAATTATGCAAATTAAAATGAGAAGAAAATGAATTAAAATGAATTTTAAATGAAGTAATCAGGAAGGATGGCTGAGATTGATTCTGGCAGTGGATGGGTTGACTTGGCGCGTGATCCAGTGGTCCAAATTCGAACTTGGTTAAATTAAAATTATGAATTAATTAATCAGGAATTAAATGGATAATCAGGATTAGGGTTTCTAATGGCTCATCTCAGCCTTTCATTCGCGCGCGGGAGAGTCCATCCAAGGGACCAGATTCAAAGTTGCCTAATTAATGACCATTAGCCCTAATCACTCTCAGGCTGCCGGAGAAGACTTCCGGTCGTCTTCTCCGGCCAGCTCTCTCCCTGAGAAACTTCAAACTCCCTAAAAACGTATCAAAAATGAAATCTAAAAACTGGGAAATGCTCCTCACATCCTCACGAATCAAACCCCTATCCTAAAACACATTTCTTCTTCCTAAACAAGCTGAATCGAAAGGAATAAAAACTAGGGCACGCAAGCTTCAGAGACAAATTAAACTCTCAAATCAAAGCCATTTTCAAAACCAATGATACCAGGATGATCAGTGAAGCACATAGAACAAGTTTGTAACAAGAAAAACAATTTCTGGAAAAATAAATTTCAGGCTACCTGAGATTCGAAGCTTTCAGTTTGAGGACTTTCTGGCCACTTCCTTCAATGCAAACTACTCCACTTGGTCCCCAGAAGATGTTTGAATGCTCAAAGAGAATTTAAGTTGGCTGGATAGTGAGTTTCGAAAGCTCCTGCTTCAGCTTAGTCAGAAATGGCAATGGAGTTTCTGGAGGTTTCAGGCCATGGTGAGGGGTTGTTTGTGATCCTGAGGGTGAATGGAGAAGGTCTGGAGTGTTTGTTTGGATGTTTGCAAGCTGTGGTGAGAGTTTCGAAAAGAAATGCAGCTTGGGGTGAGAAATGGCTATGGAGTATTCTGGTTGTTTCAGGCTTGGGTTCTGGGTGCTTTGTGGTCTATGGAGCAAGGTGAGTTGAATGGTGAAGTTGGCTTGGGTGTTTTGTGGCTGTGGAGGCAGATTCGAAGGAAGTTGCAACTTGGTAGGTTTTTGTGAATGTCATCAATGAGAGAGCTTCAGCCTTGCTTAGTACTTGGAATGGCTTGCAAAATGATATGTTATTTTAATCCTATAGGTCAGATGATGTGACCTGTCCTATAGTGATTGGTAAGTTTACTTTTGCATAAAGTCCAACTTTTGTGTAAGGCAAGTATGGTGAGGTGCTAGGCAAGTACAATGGGCATGGGCTGCGCAGCATGATGAGTGTGTGAGGCTAGCTTGATTCAAGGACCAATGCAGCAAGTTGGTGAAGAGAAATGAGTGGTTTTGCAACTTGTTATAACTTTGGTTCACATGTGATTTTCTTGTTCCAAAAGTCATGAAACATGAGCAATGCCTAGTTCATTCTGAATTTTAGGACTTACATGATGTTTATGTGCTGGTTTGAAGTGAATTAGAAGTCACATAATGCATTGGTTCATGACTTTGCAAAATTTCCAAATGAGGAATGCCTTGAAAATCAATGATTTTTGCCAACTTTGCATTGCCATAACTTTTGATCCAAGAAGAATTTGATCATGTTCTTGTACTTTTTGAAAAGGGAAAGATGAGATCTACAACTTTCATGACCAAAGTTTTTCCATTTGAAGCCTTTTTGGATCAAGAATCAAGGCTTGAAAAATGACCTAAAATGATGCATTCTTGAAAAGTCAACTATGCCCAAAAAGTCAGCATTTGCAAAAACCCTAAATTCTTGATTTTTATGAACTTCCACCTTCTTCCATGATCAAATAAAGATCATATGCACTCAAAATGATGAAGACCACCCATTGGTTGGGTCATTGGGGGCCTCAGATGCCCTGATTTTGCACTGACTTGTCTGAAAAGTCAACCCTTGATCAGATGACTTCCCCATGGAATTTCTTCATGAAAATTGATATGCATACTCCCTATACCATATAGAGACCCATGGAAACAAGAATGACCAAAAAATTTGGAGTTATGGCCTCTGAAACCAAAACCCTAATTCTCAGTCAACTGTGCAGTCTAGCCTGGCTCTGCATCCACTCAAACCCTAGTTCTTGTGATTCCTTTGCAATTTTGACTTTGAGGAGATGGAATATGACATAAGAACACACATGGACCCCTTTGAGTTGATTAGTGGCCTTTGGAATGACTCAAGATGCTTTGGGATTGCTCAGATCACAAACCCTAGGTGCAGATGCCCTAGAAACTATCCAGTGAATCAAAAATGAGATATGAGATGATATGTTTGTGTTTATGCCTATGAGGATGATCACAAGCCATGGTGTGAATGGGTGAGGGAAAATTTGGGGTGTTTACATTTAGCATATCATGTAGTTTGTGAGATTAAATGGCCATGATTTGATCTTTCATTTTCAATTTGTTTGGTAATTTTCTTGTTAAGGAACCCTAAAACCCTAGAAAACTTAGGAAAATCATAACTTGAATTAGGTTAAGAGTTGGAACTTCTCCTCTGGGCAGTGATTTAGTATAGAATTAGGGATCCTTTGAATGAATTTTCAATTTTTTATCTTGATGTTTGCTTCTGATTTTGGTTTGTGTTTGATGCTTTGATCATAAACCCTAATTTGGGCTTCCATATGCATCCATCTTGCATTTGCATTCATACCTTGACTTGCCATAGCATTTTGTGCATCCATTTGTTTCATATGACATCTTAAGACATATTGGAAGCATGTTTGATCATTGCATCTTGCATTTGCCATGTTGTATGCCATTTGCATTTCATAACTTTTCATGTATGTTCATGTGTCTTAACTTGCTTCATTTGCACCCATGAGCTTGTATGATCATCCCCATGCCTTGTCACATGTTTGTAGCATCTCATAGCATCATTAACATCACATATATGTTTCTGGTTTTGGTTTACAACATGCCATTTCTTTCACTAACATTTCAGGTGGTAAGTTATTTGAGAAGTGAATTTGCCTTCACTTCTCATAATTCCTTTTCATTTCTTTCATGCACCCTTGCTGCACTTTATTATGTGTTTGAGTTTAAGCTTGCTCATTCCTCTTCTTCTCACTTTCTTTCCTCAAGTGACTTGACTTCTTGATTGAAGCAAGTTGCTTTGCTTCTCTTGATCCTTTCATCTGCTTCCTGGTGGTTCCATTGAAGATTTCTCTTGTTAACCTCACAAACCTTAGGAACAACCAAGCATGACAATGATTAAGGTTTTGATTAGTCTCCCCTCTTAGTTTTACCTTTGTGTCTCTTTTGAGTCTTCTCTTCTCATCTCATAATCAGGGACTAAACCCTAAAGGCTTTAAGGCTTTGTGATTAAGTTTATGCCTGCATCCTTCTATTAGGATGGAGTGTATAACTTTAATCCTAAGTGTTAAACCCTTAATGTGTTTAACTCCTTTAATCAATTCACCTAATAATCATCAAGACATCACACTTGTAACTTGGGCCTTGCATTAGGGTTCTAATTCTTTCTTAATTGGTTAAGAAGGACTAACCCTAGTGTTAATGGACAAGTCCCCCTCAAGTTGTCTTACAAACCCTAAAAATCACTTCATCATCTTATCATTAACTAAAATCCACTTGATAAAGGCTTTGTTTTGTCATGAGTTTAATCCCTAATCATGGATTAAGTTGAGGAGCTTTCCTCAGCTTAAACATTCTCATCTATTATCCTTCTATTAGGATGGTGTAATGAGTCTGTTTAATCCCTGATTATGGCTTAATCTCATTACTCAACACTAAACAAAAACAACAAAAACATCTAAATAATCACAAGTAGGTTAATGATCTTAATCCTACATCATGGTGATTAAGTGTCAGAAGCTGACTTCACACTTAAGGTATTCTCATTACCCCTAATCAGAGGGAAGATGTGATGAGTTTGCTAACCCATTGGTTTAGGCTTAAGCTCATTAACTTATGACAAACTTTCAAAAGCAATAAAAGACTGAAAACTCAAAAACAAACAATAATTGTCTCCTTCGGGATTCTTTTCTCATCTCATTCACTCATAAACGAGAACTAGCTTCTTCCGTCTAATGCAAGACAGTTTGCACCTGAGCCAGACAGGTCATACACTTGAGCATAGACAAGTAAGCAGTTCACAAGTCAATTCATCTTTCAGTCTCTTTGGGTCGAACTACGGTGTTCTGACTTCCTCATTGCACGAGAGGATACATAGGCATAACTTAAGAGTTATCGAACAAAAGTCTCTGTATATTCCCCCTCCTTCCAGCATTATTCTTCAAGCCTCATTATCATGAGCATTTCACTCCTGTTCTTACACTGACACTGTATATATTACACTTCACTTTCCTTTACACTGACACCTGTATATCTTTTTCCAGCTCTTTATACACAAATTGCACTGACACTACCCCTTTAAAACACAAATCTTTCAAGCGTGGATCCCGTCGAGTACGACGGACAATCTGGGTGCTAATACCTTCCCAGGTTGTAACCAACCCCCTTTCTCAGTCTCTCTGGTTCGCAACCGTCTTATCCATATCTTTCTAGGCCTATGCAGCATTGCCTTTCCTCCGGGATAAAAATGCCTAGCTGGCGACTCTATTCATCTCCAGTGAGTTCACTGCTGTGTGTTCTCATTGTCCCTCTCGCCGACCGTTCGCGTCTGTACCTTTATTTGGGCCTGTCTCATTTATCGGGAGCGACAGCTTGGCGACTCTACTGGGGAAATCCCTTGTACTGCAACCAGGGCTTCTGGTTCTTTTTGTGGGTTCCTCCTAGCGCTTGATTGATTTGTGTTTACTGGGGTGTTATGTGCTATTTGTGCTTGTATTTGTATTTATTTTTGCTTCATTATACAGTTTTGTTTATTGCTTTCTTTATGGCTTTAGGCATATATATATCATATTGTCACACTGTGCTGGCTGGATCTGTTTGTTTACTTTGGTGGGTGGGGTTCCATTGAGAGTTAAGGTCCTATACCTGGGACCTGAGTGACACCTAGGCTAGAGTGGTTCATATTCTTTCCCATTCCATCTCGGTCTGGTGCGGGAATATGAAACACGGTTCAGATATGGGTTTCTTCTTGAGAACTCTGTGTTGCAGATTTCCTGCAATACTAGGGCTATCTGGGAAGCCTGCTAAGTCTGGATGACCTTTTTATGACCTCCGGGTTAGAAGTGTTTACACTTCTCATAACTGATCCAAGTCTGAGGATCCTTGTTTTAGAACACCACCGGTGAGGGGGTTGGGCTGTTTACAGGTTTGCAGGTACCCTTGACCTCAGCATACCCTGTTACTTTATTTTGTTTAAGAGTACTCCATCTTGGAACAGTTCTTGTGATTATAAACCCTGGACATGTGACTCTTTATTTGAGTCCCCCACCCTGGTTACTGGACTCATGAACCTCCATCTGGATTTCTTGGACATACCTGGACTTATATCAGAGCACTTGATCAGATCCAGCTCAGTCACAAACCCTTGCATATCATTTGCATACATCATCCTTGCATCATTTTGACATGTGTTTATTTGTTTTTCAGGGTATCCATCCTATCATTTTGGCTTGGTTTTGACCCCATCATCAGCATAGGCCTATCTTCACCAGTATCTACTCCATTTATCAGCTACCTGCATCATCAGTCTCAGCCTGTCAGTGGCCCATCATCAGTATTATTCTCCATCATCAACATCTGTCTTATTTCTTCTTCAGCAACATGGCACCTAAGAAAAGTAACATCTCTTATCACTTCTTTGAGCCTGAGCTAGCTAGCATCAGGAGGATTCAGACCCTGATTACTCCAGATCATATACCACTTTTTAGAGAACATTATGGAGGAATCCTTGATGTGGTTATGGATTTGGACCCTTCACAGAGGAGCTTGATACATACTTGCCTGCAGTTCTATGATCCCCCTCTGAGGTGCTTCACATTTCAGAATTTTCAGTTGGGACCCTTGTTGGAGGAATATTCATCATTGGTTGGTGTACCCATCAGGGGTGGAATCCCCTTCAACCCTGAGATGGCTTTCCCAAGTAATGAGGAGATAGCAAGAGCATTACATCTGGAACCAGTTCTGATTGGGCAGAATTTGACATCTAAAGCTGGAATCTCTGGTTTTCATCTGGATTTCTTGACTTCTCAGGCTAGTCTGAAGGCCTCCCTGGGGGAGTGGAAGGCAGTCTGTGCTCTGTTGGCCCTCAGCATATATGGGGTCATTTTATTTGCAGATGAGCCTAAGTTTGTTAGCAAGAGTGCAATCCATCTTTTCATCCTGAGAAACCCAGTGCCCACCTTACTGGGAGATCTTTACTACTCTATTCATCAAAGGAATGAAAAGCAAAGGGGAAGATTAGTGAGATGTTGTGCTCCTTTGTTCCATACCTGGCTGCTCAAGCATTTGCCAAAGACTGATGCATTCTTGAACCCTCACCAGCAGAAGAACTGGGCTAGGAGGCTTGTTGCTCTAACCTCAGATGATATCAGATGGTGTACTCAGAGTACTAAGGGCAGAGACATCATTACAAGTTGTGGGCAATTTCCCAATGTACCTCTGATTGGAGTAAAGGGTTGCATCAATTACAACCCTCTGCTATTCAAAAGACAACTGGGCTATGCATTAGTCCATCCTCCTAGGGCACAGGATCTGACTGAGACCCTTTATTGTGAAATCAAGCCTAATCTGGCTGTTGTCAGGCAAGCAGCCTGGGCCTGGGACAATGTTCAGACTAAAGGGGTAACCATTCTGGGGAAGTGCAACAATGTGGCATCAGCACAGTACTATGAGTGGTCTCATGCCAGAGCTCAAATTACTGGAATGCCCTTCACTGTTGAAGATGTGCCTGGACCTTCCACAACACCACCTCCAGCAACTGTCAGCTTAGAGGAGTTTGAGAAATTGAAGGAGAGGAATGAGAAGTTGACTCAGGCTCTACAGAAGACCCTCTGGGAGAGGAGCGATGGTAGGTTGGATATTGAAAGGTTGGAAAAGTTGAAGGTGGAGCATTTGGCTAGAATTGAGAAGTCGGAGGATTACATTAAGAAGTCTAGGGCTGGAGAACAAATCTTGAAGAATGCCTGTAAGGAAGCCCAGTTCCAGAAGGCCAGGACTGATTTGTATCTGAAGGAGAGTCAAGCTAGGTGGGTCAGGATCACCGAAGCTCGTACTCAGGAAGATAAAAGGACTCAGGACAAGATTGAGCAGCTGGAGGCTAGTGCAAAAGAGCAACAGGAAGCCCTGGCAGCAGCCCAGAGGGAGATCTCAGAGCTGAAGATCAGAGCTGGTGTGAAGAGGTCAAAGGACCAGAGTCAACACAAGAAGCTAACTGCAGCTGTTACTACCAGGAATCTCCTTATCAGGAATCTCACGGAGCGTCCAGCTGATCCTGTGACTGAAGCACTTCTCAAGGAAGTTCAGGAGGATGAGTTTGGTCTTGGTGTTTGACTTTTGCTTGTTGTTGCCTTCATTTTATGTACTTTTTCTTTATGTTGTATTTTTGACCCCTCAGAGGGCATGTATTGTAAAAACCAAACTATGTATCATTTTCTTTCTGTAATATATGTGTTGCTTTGTTTTGTCTAAATTCTTCAAGCAACATCACAAGCATCATCTTCAAGGGCCTGGAAGGGTCAAAACCAAGTGCCAAGCCGGATACCTTGGAAACAAATAAGCATAACTGCATTGCATACTAACCTTTTACCTTGTTTTGTAGGTTTTTGTTTATTTGTTACTAACTCTGTTGTGATGTCAGGAACTATTGCTCGACGACGTGTGTTCCCACTCAACCGTCCACATAGATATCCAACCCGCAACAATCTTCCGGGCATACAAATGGACCAGGTACAGCAGGACCTTACAGAGGTCAGGAACCAAATGGCCAATGAAAGGCGAGAAATGAGGAATCAGATGACACAATTTATGGAGGTGATGAACAATATGGTTCAAAGCCAGGAGAGATTGAGAGCCATGGTAGAAAGGCAGAATCAGGAAGATCCCCATCTAGGGACTGCTGGCACAAGCAACAATGAGAGGGTCCAACCTCATGTTAACCCCCCTGTATTTGGACCCCACCTTCATCCAGAGATCAACATTCCTGCAAATGTTCAAGGGACTGCCACTGCAGGCAGAGTGCTGCAAGAAGACCCCCAGGAAGATCAGTTCACATTGATGGGAGCTGGGGAGGAAGCTTATGACAGAAGGCTGGATGAGATAGCTGAGAAATTAAGATCCTTGGAGTCTCAAAACTCTTTGGGTTTTGATGTTATGGACATGGGCTTGGTAGACGGGGTCAGGATTCCCCAGAAGTTTAAGCCTCCTTGTTTTGAAAAGTACAACGGGACTTCCTGCCCCCGGACCCACTTACAATCCTTTCTGGGGAGGTTGAAAGCATATACCATGGACGAGAAGCTATGGATGTTTTATTTTGAGGATAGCTTGACGGGAGCTTCAAGAGAATGGTACTCTCATCTGACAAGAGCAACCATCAGGTGTTGGAAGGATTTGGCAGAAGCCTTCATTAGACAATACCAATATAATTTGGATATGGCACCCAACAGGACCCTCCTAATGGGAATGTCACAGTCGTCTAGAGAAAGTTTCCGAGAGTATGCCCAGAGGTGGAGGCAATTGGCTGCTGCTGTCCAGCCACCTATGTCGGAGAGGGAAATGGCAGATATGTTTATGAACACCCTCCAAGGAACATACATTGACAGGCTAGCTGCTTTCTCTTCCACCAGCTTTGCAGATGTTGTTATAGCTGGAGAGAGAATTGAGAGCTTGTTAAAGATGGGCAAAATTTCTGACAACGGTGCCAGCTCATCCAGCAACACAAGGAAGCCTTTTGTAGGCCCAAGAAGAACTGGTGAGACCAATGCTATCCACGCCAGCAGGGGCAGGCCCCAATATGTTCATAGGTCTGTGGCAGCAGTCACCATTCCCGCTCCAGTTCATCCGCAACCAGCTTATCAACCACAGCAACAAAATTATCAGCAACAAACTCAGTATCCTCCTCAGAGAAACTACAACAACACCAACAACAACAATCAGCAAAGACCATATCAACAGAGGCCATCTCAGGCCAATAGGGTGATCGATCTGATTCCCATGCCCTATGCCACATTATTGCCACAACTCCTAAAACTCAACCTGGTTGAGCTAAGGACATTGGCACCTCCAGATCCTACCAGTCTACCCAGAAATTACGACTCCAACGCCAGGTGTGCTTTTCATTCAAATGCACCTGGCCATAGTACAGAGAAGTGCAGAGCTTTGCACATGAAGGTACAAGACTTGGTGGATTCTAAGGCTTTAAATTTCGCACCACCACCAAATGTTAACAAAAACCCTATGCCACACCATGGTGGTCCCCGAATCAATGCTATTGAAGAAGACAAGCCGTCTTATTTAATAACCAGTGTGGGTCAGATTCGGACACCGTTGGTGGAGATTAAAGCTCAACTCCTCGAATGTCAAATGTTCCCGGGATGTGAGCTAGGGTGTGCTTACTGCAACATTTCAGTGAATGGTTGTGATAAATTGAGGGATGGCATAGATGGTCTCATCCAGAGTGGCCTGCTTCAAATTACAACATCATTTCCAACAAATCCAGCAATCTCAGCAGCAACAATTCCAGTATCTCCTACAACTGCAACAACCATTGTTCCCGACAACTTTTCAGCTTCATCAACAAATGTTTCATCTGTCATTTCAACTGGTCAGATATCAATGAACATTCCTTCTACAACTTCAGCACCACTTCATTTCGAATCTCCTACAACAACAACATCCATCCTTCCAACAATGTCTCCTACAACATCAGCAGCAAACCATGAAGATGTCTCAACAGTTACGATTTATTATGATCCTGAAAATGACTCCGCCTACAACTCACAAACAGCTACTCCCATCAGAGCACCAGTAACAATATATTATGATCCACAGACTATCACAGTCCCTTCTGCAGCTGCCATCAGTCCAGTCACTGTCACAGTGCCTGGGCCAGTACCTTATGAAAGCAGTAATGCCATCCCCTGGCATTACGGTGCCGATCTATACTGCGGAGGACAGAGAATCACTCTTGAATCATCAACCCCTGCACCACAAATAGACAATGTGGGAGGAGGCGGAGGCTTCACTCGAAGCGGACGTCTCTTTGCTCCACAAATTCAAAGACCCACTGCCGAAGCAGAAGCTGCTGCCAAGGCAAAAGGGAAGAGCCCGGTGCAGGAAGATCAAGCTATTAAGGAAACTTTGAAAACACCCTTTGATCAAGAAGTTGATGAGTTCATGAGAATCATCAAGAAGAGTGATTACAAAATAGTGGATCAGCTTCACCAGACGCCTTCCAAGATCTCCATTCTATCATTGCTTATGTGCTCCGAAGCCCATCGGAATGCACTACTCAAAGTCTTGCACGCAGCTTACGTGCCTGAAGAGATCACCGTCAATCAGTTGGAAACTGTGGTTGGAAATGTTACTGCTAGCAATGGGCTAGGGTTCACCAATACTGATTTGACTATGGAAGGCCGCAACCATAACAAGGCCTTGCACATCACTATGGAATGTAAAGGTGCAGTCCTTTCCCATGTGCTGGTAGACACAGGATCATCCCTCAATGTCTTACCTAAAAAGGCCCTTGTGAAGCTAGAGTATGAAGGATTGGCATTGCGTCCCAGTAACCTGGTAGTAAGAGCCTTTGATGGTTCTAAGAGATCGGTTCTGGGAGAAATTGAGCTGCCTGTAACGATTGGCCCACAAACTTTCAAGACGACCTTCTACGTGATGGACATTCAGCCTGCCAACAGTTGTTTGTTGGGTAGACCATGGATTCATGCCGCTGGCGCAGTAACGTCTACCCTTCACCAGAAGCTAAAATTTGAGTGGGAAGGCCAAGTCGTTACTATCTGTGGAGAGGAGGATATTTTTGTTAGCCATCTGGCTACCAACAAATATATTGAGATGGATGGGGAGATCCATGAAACGATGAGTCAAGGGTTTGAGGCCTTGAACGTAAATGAAACATTTGTTGTACCTGGATTCTCCATGGCATCTTATCAACAAGCCCGGAAGGTTGTTGAAGAAGGAACTGCCCAAGGCTGGGGCAAGGTTTTATCTGTGGAGGAGAAGAAGGACAAGTTTGGGTTGGGTTACAGACCAACTCAACAAAATCAAGCAGAGGCTGCTGAGAAACCAGGCTTTGTCAGTGGGGGGATGCTTACCCCTGATGCTATCAACAATCTGGAAGACAATCTGAAAGAAGAACGCAACCTGGAAAGATGGATTCGTCCAAAGATCCCGGGGAGCAGTATCTCAAACTGGTCTTCCCAGGAAATTATAAGAGTTACTCATGCAGAGTAATTATTATTTCCTGTATTTTTATAGCATGCATCAAAGTCTTGCATCTTGCCCAAGATGACAAGACTCATTTTGTAATCGGGCCATTTGTACTTTTTGTGCAACAAGATTAATCAATGAAATATCAGACATCTTTTCGCAAATGAGTCTTTTTCTTTTCCACTCACTGTTTTTTCCATTTTTCTTTTTGTACAAAAAATAAATGGCGATGTTTTCAAAATGTCAACTTTATTTCACTTTTCTAAACAAGATTAAAATCAATCACTAAAATGAATAAACTGAACCCTTGCAGAGAGTACCTTCTAGACAGCACCGACAACAGCACGGCTATGACTTCGTATGACTTTGACAATCCAATCAATCAAGCTGATGAAGGGGTTGAAGAAGAATATGAGCTTCCTGAAGAGCTAGCCAGGTTGTTGAGACAAGAGGAGAAGGTTATCACTCCTCACCAGGAGGAGGTCGAAACGATTAATCTTGGTACAGATGAAGACATGAAAGAGGTTAAAATCGGGGCCTGCCTACAAGACTCAGTGAAGAGACAACTGATTGATTTGCTTCAAGAATATGTGGATGTGTTTGCTTGGTCTTATCAAGATATGCCAGGGTTGGACACCGATATTGTTATGCACAAGCTGCCTTTAAGGGAAGAATGCCCACCGGTTAAACAGAAACTGCGCCGTACTCGCCCAGACATGGCAATGAAAATCAAAGAAGAGGTACAAAAGCAGTGGGACGCCGGGTTCCTTGCTGTAACTAGCTATCCGCCGTGGGTTGCTAATATAGTACCTGTGCCTAAGAAGGACGGCAAAGTAAGAATGTGTGTTGACTACCGGGACCTGAACAGAGCCAGCCCGAAGGATGACTTCCCGTTACCTCACATTGATGTATTGGTGGATAACACAGCTCAGTTCTCGGTATTCTCCTTCATGGACGGATTTTCAGGATACAATCAGATCAAGATGTCACCTGAAGACATGGAGAAGACAACATTCATCACACCCCGGGGCACGTTCTGTTACAAGGTAATGCCATTTGGACTGAAGAATGCTGGTGCAACGTATCAACGGGCTATGGTAACATTATTCCACGATATGATCCATAAAGAAATAGAATGTTATGTGGATGACATGATTGCCAAGTCCCTTACTGAAGAGGATCACCTGGTGAATCTGCTGAAGCTGTTCAAGCGTCTGAGGAAATACCAACTAAAGATGAACCCCAACAAATGCACATTCGGGGTGCGATCTGGTAAGCTGCTGGGCTTTATTGTAAGCAAGAAGGGGATTGAAGTTGACCCTGATAAAGTCAAAGCTATTCAAGAGATGCCTGCACCGAAGACAGAGAAAGAAGTTCGAGGGTTCTTGGGACGATTGAATTACATTTCACGGTTCATATCTCACCTCACAGCAACCTGTGAACCCTTGTTCAAACTGTTAAGAAAGGAGCAAACGGTCAGGTGGAATGAAGACTGCCAGAGGGCTTTTGACAAGATCAAGGAGTACTTACAAGAGCCTCCAATCCTTATGCCTCCAGTTGAAGGAAGACCTCTGATAATGTATTTGACAGTTTTAGAAGAGTCAATGGGGTGTGTGCTGGGCCAGCATGACGAGTCTGGTCGAAAAGAGTATGCAATATACTACCTGAGCAAAAAGTTTACCGACTGTGAACAACGTTATTCACTGCTCGAGAAAACTTGCTGTGCTTTAGCGTGGGCTGCTCGCCGACTGAGACAGTATATGTTGACCCACACTACCTTATTGATCTCAAAGATGGACCCAGTTAAGTACATATTTGAGAAGCCAGCTCTTACCGGACGGGTTGCAAGATGGCAAATGATCCTTACAGAATATGACATCCAATACACATCTCAGAAAGCCATCAAGGGCAGTGTATTGTCCGAATATCTTGCTGAGCAACCTATTGACGACTACCAGCCTATGAGATTTGACTTCCCTGATGAGGACATCATGTTCATAAAAGCAAAAGATTATGAAGAGCCTGTTCATACTGAAGGGCCCGACCCAGAAGAAGAATGGACTATGATGTTTGATGGGGCTGTTAACATGAATGGTCGTGGTGTTGGTGCAGTACTCATTACACCCAAGGGAGTTCACATGCCTTTCTCGGCAAAACTCACTTTCAACTGCACTAACAACGAAGTTGAATACGAAGCTTGCATTCTGGGACTTGAGGAAGCCATTGACCTCAGGATCAAGACTTTAACTGTATTCGGAGATTCAGCTCTGGTAGTTAATCAAACCAACGGAAAATGGTACACACACCAGGATCATCTGATACCTTACAGGGATTATACGAGAAGGCTATTGACTTTCTTCACAACAGTCAAGCTTGAGTATATCCCTCGGGACGAGAATCAGTTTGCAGATGCTCTGGCTACCATTTCATCCATGATCAAAGTTCAAGCTGCCAACTTTGTACCTCAAATTTCGGTGTCCAGACTTGACAGACCAGCATATGTGTTCGTAGCAGATGTTGTCAAAGATGATAAGCCTTGGTTCCATGACATTAAATGCTTCTTGGAGGATCAAACATACCCACCTGGGGCATCTTCCAATGATAAGAAGACTTTGAGAAGGCTCGCTGGCAGTTTCTTCCTGAACACTGATGGTTCTTTGTACAAGAGAAACTTTGATATGGTACTACTCAGATGCGTCGATAAGACGGAAGCAGATTTGTTGATGCATGAAGTGCACGAAGGATCTTTTGGTACCCATGCCGGAGGACATGCAATGGCCAAGAAGTTGCTAAGATCAGGGTATTATTGGATCACAATGGATGCAGACTGTTGTGCCTACGCCAGAAAATGCCATAAATGTCAGATCTATGCAGATAAGGTGCATGTGCCTCCCAATCCTTTGAACATAATGTCTTCACCATGGCCCTTTGCCATGTGGGGCATTGATATGATTGGCAAGATTGAGCCAACTGCTTCAAATGGCCACAGATTCATCCTGGTCGCCATTGACTATTTCACCAAGTGGGTCGAAGCAGCTTCCTATGCAAATGTTACAAGGCAAGTGGTAGCCAGATTTCTGAAGAGAGATATCATCTGTCGGTACGGAGTTCCCGAGCGAATCATTACTGATAATGGTTCTAACTTAAATAACAAAATGATGGCTGAGTTATGCCGGGACTTCAAGATCCAACACCACAATTCTTCTCCTTACAGGCCAAAGATGAATGGCGCTGTTGAGGCAGCCAACAAGAATATCAAGAAGATTGTGCAGAAGATGGTAGTCACTTACAAAGACTGGCATGAGATGCTACCGTTTGCCTTGCATGGGTACCGCACGTCGATCAGGACATCCACTGGGGCAACACCGTATCAGCTTGTGTATGGTATGGAAGCAGTCCTACCTGTTGAAGTTGAATTACCCTCTCTACGGGTATTGATGGATGTTAAGCTAAACGAAGCAGAATGGGTTCGGTCCCGGTTCGAACAACTGAGTCTGATTGAAGAGAAAAGATTGGCTGCAATCTGTCATGGGCAGCTATATCAGAAAAGAATGAAGAGAGCCTTCGATCAGAAAGTCAGGCACTGAGGGTACCAAGTAGGAGATCTTGTGCTGAAAAGAATCCTCCCTCCTCATACAGACCACAGGGGCAAATGGACTCCGAACTATGAAGGACCATTCATGGTAAAGAAAGTTTTCTCTGGTGGAGCACTGATGCTCAGCACCATGGATGGCGAAGATTTCCCGTCCCCTGTGAATTCAGATGCAGTTAAAAAATACTTCGCATAAAAAATGACCCGCTGGACATGAAAACAGAATGTAAGTCCAGGCAAAAATAGGGCATCCCGGCGAGTCAAAAACAGAATAACTCGGGCAAAAATAAGGGAAAATAAACAAGAAAATGTGTACACCCGCTGAGTTGAAAAGCCGCATTGGACAGCTCAGGCAAAAATGGGTATCCCGATGGATTGAAAACCCGAAAGGGCGATCCATGCAAAACAAGGGAATAAGCGAACAACTGCATTCTGAATTCGTCTGTATCGCCTACAACTTGGCAAACCTCGAAAGGATCAAGCTTCAATCAGAATCAGCCTTCTTCAGAAAAGCAAGACGAGAAGAACGTCAAAAGTCATACGAGTCGTAGCGAAAGAGGAAGCTCCTTTGAAAGCGTCGTCAACATCGCCAGCACTTTGTTTCTCAATTTGTAACAGTCTCCTCATTTTAGGAGATATGTTTCTTTGACTGTATCTTGCCAATTCAGGGCATTTGAATTAATAAAATCAGATTTTCCAGTCATGTTTCGTCTTGTACATTTTTATTTGCAAAGAATGTCTGATGTCTCTAAAAAACTGATTGCATAAGTACAGATGTTTTTCTTCAAAAATAAAAACTCGTGCTTGCAGGGAATATACTTACTCTCAAAAGTGTCTAACTCCTATGACGGAATCCAGTGAAGGATACCCCGGGATTACTTGTGCGTTTCTCTACCTTTACAGGATTGCAGGTATCCAAAGCGCAACATGGGGCATGTAGGCTTCATCCCAGCAAGCTGGCAAATCGACACTTAAGCACCCAAGGTGTGTTCTCCCCAGCTGAGTTGCCACTTGTTGCTTCTCCCAGCCGAGGTGCCAATCGTTCCTCCTTCTCAGCTAAATACAAAAGCCAGGGAACCATCTTCCCCACACGATTTCAGCCTCTATTCAGAAGAGCAACGCATGAAGGAGTCACAACAGAGTACAAAAAGCTTCTACAAACCCCAGCTGGGTCCCTTATTATGAGGATATGTCAACCAGCGACCTATATCCCCAAGCAGATACATCTCATCAGATCTACCAATGATCTCATCCCCAGCTGGGATGTCCATTCCAAGCAGATCGGCCAGAAATCTTTACAGCAACGGGATCCGAATCCCGGATTGGTATCCTCGCATAATCATAGCATTCGCATCATATTCACCTATAAAGCGTAGCATTCCGTCTAAAACGGAGCATTACGGCAAAAATCCAACATATTGCATAATCATAAGCCATGTTTTGAATCAAACACTCGTGAATAATAAAAAATCCACCAGTATACAGGAAACTTTCCCCCCAGAGTCCCCAGCAAAAGCAGTTGCCCCACATTCACAAACACCGGTATATACTCCCTTTGACACCCGTCCGTGTCACATCCCCAGCAGAAAGCCAAAGACACTCTCATTGCACTCACATATATATACATATACATTTCCTTGACATCCGTCCATGTCATTTTCCCAGCACAGTAACATAAACACTTTGTATACCAAATACTTGTTTATACTACACTCTTCTCCTTTTGACACTCGTCCGTATCACTCTCCCCAGCAAGTTAAACATTCATCTATACACCACTCATACTACTCATACTTATACAGATACTTGTCCGTATCTTGTATACACCAGTTATATCCCCACAGATTCAACAATAGTCCTTGTTCTTTGTTAACCAGTTGGTACTCGTCTGTACCATCATCTCAGGACATGTGTCAAGCGTTTGTTTCTACCTGATACTCGTCCGTATCATAGTCTTAAGGATGCTCGTCCGTATCTTTAATCCATACACTGTGTCAAACACTTACGTCTCCTTAAATATAGATACTCGTCTGTGTCTACTATTCCCCAGAAGAGTCCCCTCAGATTCAACACTCGTCCGTGTTCTCTGTTAACCCGTTGATACTCGTCCGTATCATCATCTCTGAACACGTGTCAGTTTTTGTTTCTACCTGATACTCGTCCGTATCATAGTCTTAAGGATGCTCGTCCGCATCTCTAATCTATACACAACATCTAAACACTTATACCTTTTGTTTCTTGGATATAAACACTCGTCCGTGTTTACTATTCCCCAGTAGATCGCCAACAAAGCAAATTTTCCTTTTATCTGACACTCGTCCTGTGTCATGATAAACCCTGAGAGCAGCCGTACCCTGCTAGGTGGTCGTCCTCCATCATGCTCATCCGATGGCCGTCCCCATCGTTGATTTTCTATCCGACATTCGTCCTATGTCGTGATATTTAGCAGCCGTCCCCTGCTAGGTGGTCGTCCTCCACCTCTTGATGATCGTCCTTTATCATTTTATCCAATGGCCGTCCCCATTGTTGATTTTGGTTATCTGACATTCGTCCTATGTCATGACAAACCTTGAGAGCAGCCGTCCCCTGCTAGGTGGTCGTCCTCCACCTCTTGATGGTCGTCCTCCATCATGCTCTTCCGATGGCCGTCCCCATCGTTGACCTTTATCCGGCATTCGTCCTATGTCGCTATATTGTCGGCAGCCGTACCCTGCCAGGTGGTCGTCCTCCACCTAAGATGACCGTCCCTCATCTTACCCCAACAGAGCAGCCGTCCCCTGCTGGGTGATCGTCCTTCACCTTTGATGACCGTACCTCATCATCTATTTATTCCATTTATTCTTTAACCCGATGGCCGTCCCCGTCGTGGTCCCTTTTCTTTTTTAGCTCGGTGGCCGTCCCCATCGTTGATTACTTTACCTTTATGAACTTGATGGCCGTCCCCGTCATGTTTCATCAATTCCCAGAGAATCTTACAAACTTTATCTTGATGGCCGTCCCCATCATAATCCTTTTATTCCCAGCATGTCGGCCGTCCCCGTCATTGCTTTAATTTCCGCATTTTTCCAGCATGTCGGCCGTCCCCGTCATTGCTTTTTACCCAGCAGTCGTCCTCTGCTCGACGGTCATCCTCCGTCGCCCACACTTTACAATATACTTTATTTTCTTTTACAATCTATATCCCTTTTCTTCTTCATTCTGTGAGTGCAAATTTTGGACTGTCTTTGGTATTCAACCACAAGTTATCTTGTTTGCCTGTTAAGCCGTTGCTTACATCCTGCACAGCTAACTCATGTTTGAATAGGGGCAACTGTAAACACCCCAAATTTGCCCTCACCCATTCACACCATGGCTTGTGATCATTTCATATGCATAAACACAATCATACCATCTCATATTGCATTTTTTATTTACTGCATTGGTTCAAAGTCATCTGCATCTAGGGTTTGTGTTCTGAGCAATCCAAGAGCTACTTGAGCCACTCCAAAGGTCATCAATCACTTCAAAGGGGTCCACATGTATTCAAGTATCACATTATATCCTCTCCAAGTCAAGAATGCTAAAGAATCACAAGAACTGAGGATGGTGTGGAAGCACAGCCAGGCTTGACTGCACAGATGACCTAAAATTAGGGTTTTGGTTTCAGAGGCCATAACTCCAAATTTTTTGGTCATTCTTGTTTCTATTGGTCTCTATATGGTATAGGGAGTATGCATATCAATTTTCATGAAGAAATTCCATGGGGAAGTCATCTGATCAAGAGTTGACTTTCTGGACAAGTTAGTGCAAAATCAGGGCATCTGAGGCCCCCAATGACCCAACCAAGGGGTGATCTTCATCATTTTGAGTGTATATGATCTTTATTTGATCATGGAAGAAGTTGGAAGTTCACAAAATTCAAGGATTACAAGTTTTTGCAAAGTTGACTTTTTGAGGCAAGTTTGACTTTTAAGGAATTTGTCATTTTAGGCAACTTTTCAATCCTTACTTTTTGATCCAAAAATGCTTCAAATGGAAAAACTTTGGTCATGAAAGTTGTAGAATAGATCTTTCCCTTTTCAAAAAGTACAAGAACATGACCTAATTCATTTTGGATCAAAAGTTATGGTGCATCAAAGTTGGCAAAAATCACTAAATTTCAAGTTATGCACCAAATGGAAAACTTGCAAATTCATGTACCAAGCACTCTATTGACTTCAAAATGACTTCAAAACTTCATCACATGATCACACATGTTCTAAAAATCAGAATGGGCCAAAGATATCACATGATTTATGGCTTGTGAGGCAAGATATTTTCATGAAGATCAAAGGCAAGCAAGTTGCAAAAGCCATCATAACCTTTCATCCACTTGCTAGCTACATTGCTGAACCATCCTAGCCTTTCCCTCACACCATGTTGCGCAACCCACACCCCTTTGTACTTGGCAAGAACATGACCCATGCTTCTCTTACACAAAGTTGACAAATTGGCAAAAGTAGCTACACCTATCACAAAAGGGCATGTCACATCTTCTGACCAATCAGCATTGTTTATACAAACAAATGGCAAGCCAAACAACATAACACACAAGCCTGAAACCAGCAAGAAGATAACTTTCTCATTTTCACTCTCAAAAGCAAAAGCTTTCGAAACTCAGTGTACAAGCTACAAACTCACAAACAAACTTCATAGAACTCATCACCACATCCTTCTGATCATTTCCCTGCCTTCATTCATCCTTGAAACCTCACATAAGCCAAACACGATTCTCACCTGAGCTTGAACAGAACTTGTTCAATCTCCCAAACCAGCCAGCACAAACTCCTTCTAAGCATCCAGACATCATCAAGGGACCAAAAGGAGTGGATTGCATAAAGAGGGGAGGTCAGAAAGCTGCAAAGTTGAAAGCTTCAAAACTCAGGTAGCTCAAGAACTTTTTTTCCAGAAATGATTTTTAAAGTTCCTATGTTGTTCTTTGTAGTTCACTGATCACTCTGATGTCTTTGGTTTTGAAAATGGTGGAGAGATGAGAGTTTAATCTGTTTCTGAAACTTTTTGCCCTAGGATTTGTTTGCTTCGATTCCCTCTGATTATGAGTGATAAATGATGTTTAAGTTAGGGGTTTGATTCGTTTTAGGGTGGGGAAGATTCCTGGATAGTTGGTTTTCATTTTCATAGCGTGTAGATTGATTTAGCATTTGAGCTCGCCGGAGAAGATGACCGGAACCACTGTTCCGGTCATCTGAAAGTCATTAGGGCAAAATTAGGGCTTAATCACTTAATTAGCCAAGTTTGAATTCCAGCCGTGGGATCTGGCGCCATGTCAAACGCGCGCGTGTTTCATTTGAATCTGGACCCTAGGATTTGATTACTTTTCCTTTTTCAGCTTTAATTCACTTTATTTTTCTTTTTAATTCATTTGTTTTCTCATATTTATTAAAAATAGCAAAATCATTTTAAAAATTCTGAAATTTTTTATACAAGTTATTATTTAATTTCAGAACACAAAAATATTTTTATTTTTATTTTTAGCATTAAAAAGGTATTTTTAAATATTTAAAAGTTTCTTTTTAATTAATTAATGAGAATTAATTAATTAAAAATACTTTTAGGTATTTAAAAATCACCAAAAAATTCATGAAACCTTTAAAAACATTTAGAAACATTGTCCAACCCTCAAACCAAATTTATTTTTTGATCTTGATGCATTTTGAGAATTTTCCATGGAATTAAAATCATTTTGATGCATTATTTTGATCCAAACTTCCAAAAAACATTTCTGCCTAACCCTAAAGAGTTGGACTTTGATTCTTTTTGCATTGTGTTTAGCATATCATGTAGTTTGTGAGATTAAATGGCCATGATCTGATCTTTCATTTTCAATTTGTTTGGTAATTTTCTTGTTAAGGAACCCTAAAACCCTAGAAAACTTAGGAAAAACATAACTTGAATTAGGTTAAGAGTTGGAACTTCTCCTTTGGGCAGTGAGTTAGTATAGGATTAGGGATCCTTTGAATGCATTTTCAATTTTTTATCTTGATGTTTGCTTCTGATTTTGGTTTGTGTTTGATGCTTTGATCATAAACCCTAATTTGGGCTTCCATATGCATCCATCTTGCATTTGCATTCATACCTTGACTTGCCATAGCATTTTGTGCATCCATTTGATTCATATGACATCTTAAGACATATTGGAAGCATGTTTGATCATTGCATCTTGCATTTGCCATGTTGTATGCCATTTTCATTTCATAACTTTTCATGTATGTTCATGTGTCTTAACTTGCTTCATTTGAACCCATGAGCTTGTATGATCATCCCCATGCCTTGTCACATGTTTGTAGCATCTCATAGCATCATTAAGATCACATATATGTTTCTGGTTTTGGTTTACAACATGCCATTTCTTTCACTAACATTTCAGGTGGTAAGTTATTTGAGAAGTGAATTTGCCTTCACTTCTCATAATTCCTTTTCATTTCTTTCATGCACCCTTGCTGCACTTTATTATGTGTTTGAGTTTAAGCTTGCTCATTCCTCTTCTTCTCACTTTCTTTCCTCAAGTGACTTGACTTCTTGATTGAAGCAAGTTTCTTTGCTTCTCTTGATCCTTTCATCTGCTTCCTGGTGGTTCCATTGAATATTTCTCTTGTTAACCTCACAAACCTTAGGAACAACCAAGCATGACAATGATTAAGGTTTTGATTAGTCTCCCCTCTTAGTTTTACCTTTGTGTCTCTTTTGAGTCTTCTTTTCTCATCTCATAATCAGGGACTAAACCCTAAAGGCTTTAAGGCTTTGTGATTAAGTTTATGCCTGCATCCTTCTATTAGGATGGAATGTATAACTTTAATCCTAAGTGTTAAACCCTTAATGTGTTTAACTCCTTTAATCAATTCACCTAATAATGATCAAGACATCACACTTGTAACTTGGGCCTTGCATTAGGGTTCTAATTCTTCCTTAATTGGTTAAGAAGGACTAACCCTAGTGTTAATGGACAAGTCCCCCTCAAGTTGTCTTACAAACCCTAAAAATCACTTCATCATCTTATCATTAACTAAAATCCACTTGATAAAGGCTTTGTTTTGTCATGAGTTTAATCCCTAATCATGGATTAAGTTGAGGAGCTTTCCTCAGCTTAAACATTCTCATCTATTATCCTTCTATTAGGATGGTGTAATGAGTCTGTTTAATCCCTGATTATGGCTTAATCTCATTACTCAACACTAAACAAAAACATCTAAATAATCACAAGTAGGTTAATGATCTTAATCCTACATCATGGTGATTAAGTGTGAGAAGCTGACTTCACACTTAAGGTATTCTCATTACCCCTAATCAGAGGGAAGATGTGATGAGTTTGCTAACCCATTGGTTTAGGCTTAAGCTCATTAACTTATGACAAACTTTCAAAAGCAATAAAAGACTGAAAACTCAAAAACAAACAATAATCGTCTCCTTCGGGATTCTTTTCTCATCTCATTCACTCATAAACAAGAACTAGCTTCTTCCGTCTAATGCAAGACAGTTTGCACCTGAGCCAGACAGGTCATACACTTGAGCATAGACAAGTAAGCAGTTCACAAGTCAATTCATCTTTCAGTCTCTTTGGGTCGAACTACGGTGTTCTGACTTCCTCATTGCACGAGAGGATACGTAGGCATAACTTAACAGTTATCGAACAAAAGTCTCTGTATATTCCCCCTCCTTCCAACATTATTCTTCAAGCCTCATTATCATGAGCATTTCACTCCTGTTCTTACACTGACACTGTATATATTACACTTCACTTTCCTTTACACTGACACCTGTATATCTTTTTCCAGCTCTTTATACACAAATTGCACTGACACTACCCCTTTAAAACACAAATCTTTCAAGCGTGGATCCCGTCGAGTACGACGGACAATCTGGGTGCTAATACCTTCCCAGGTTGTAACCAACCCCCTTTCTCAGTCTCTCTGGTTCGCAACCGTCTTATCCATATCTTTCTAGGCCTATGCAGCATTGCCTTTCCCCCGGGATAAAAATGCCTAGCTGGCGACTCTATTCATCTCCAGTGAGTTCACTGCTGTGTGTTCTCATTGTCCCTCTCGCCGACCGTTCGCGTCTGTACCTTTATTTGGGCCCGTCTCATTTATCGGGAGCGACAATGAGAATTTTGTGTTGTGGCTGGTTTCAGGCTTGCTTCCTGTTATGTTTAGCTTGCATTTTGTTTGTATAAAGAATTGGGATTGGTCAGATGACATGATGTGTGCTTTATTGATTGGTATGGGTACTTTTGCAAAATGTCAACTTTTGTGTAAGAGAAGCATGGGCAACTTGCTAGCCTAGTACAAGGAGGGTGTGCTGTGCAGCATGATGAGGAAAAAGGGCTAGGGTGGTTCAGCAAACTAGCCAGCAAGTGGATGAGAAGTTATCATGAGTTTTGCAACTTGCCTTGCCTTTGGTTCTTATGAAAGAAACTTGATCCATGGGCCATAAAACATGTGATTCCTTGGGTGCATTCTGAACTTTAGATGTTGTGTGATCATGTTATGTGGATTAGAAGCCCATTTGATGACTTAATTGGCCTTGAGAAGTGAATTTGCAACTTTGCCTCTTTGATGCATGACTTGAAATTTAGTGATTTTTGCCAACTTTGACAAACCATAACTTTTGATCCAAAATGAATTAGGTCATGTTCTTGTACTTTTTGAAAAGGGAAAGATCTATTCTACAACTTTCATGACCAAAGTTATTTCATTTGAAGCATTTTTGGATCAAAAAGTAAGGGTTGAAAAAGTTGCCTAAAATGACATTTTCATTAAAAGTCAAACTTGCCCAAAAAGTCAACTTTGCAAAAGACTTGAAATTCTTCAATTTTGTGAACTTCCAACTTCTTCCATGATCAAATAAAGATCATATACAATCAAAATGATGAAGAACACCCCTTGGTTGGGTCATTGGGGGCCTCAGATGCCCTGATTTTACACTGACTTGCTTGAAAAGTCAACTCTTGATCAGATGACTTCCCCATGGAATTTCTTCATGAAAATTGATATGCATACTCCCTATACCATATAGAGACCAATAGAAACAATAATGACCAAAAAATTTGGAGTTATGGCCTCTGAAACCAAAACCCTAATTTTAGGTCATCTGTGCAGTCAAGCCTGGCTCTGCTTCCATACCATTTCCAGTTCTTGTGATTCTTTGCCATTCTTGACTTTGAGAGGATTCAATATGATACTTGAACACACATGGGCCTCTTTGAAGTGATTGCTGACCTTTGGAGTGGCTCAAGAAGCTCTTGGATTGCTCAGATCACAAACCCTAGATGCAGATGACTTAGAAGCAATGCAATGAATCAAAAATGTGGTATGAGATGGTATGATTGTGTTTATGCATATGAAATGATCACAAGCCATGGTGTGAATGGGTGAGGGCAAATTTGGGGTGTTTACAGCTGCCCCTATTCAAGCATGAGTTAGCTGTGCAGGATGTAAGCGACGACTTAACAGGCAAACAAGATAACTTGTGGTTGAATACCAAAGACAGTCCAAAATTTGCACCCACAGAATGAAGAAGAAAAGGGATATAGATTGTAAAAGAAAAATAAAGTATAATATAAGGTGGGCGACGGAGGACGACCGTCGAGCAGAGGACGACTACTGGGTAAAGAAGCAATGACAGGGACGGCCGACATGTTGGGAAAAGTGCGGGAAATAAAGCAATGACGGGGACGGCCGACATGCTGGGGATAAAAGGTATTATGACGGGGACGGCCATCAAGTAAAGCTATAAGATTCTCTGGGGATTAATGAAACATGACGGGGACGGCCACCAAGTTCATAAAGTAAAGTAATCAACGATGGGGACGACCATCGGGCTAAAAGAAAAGGGACCACGACGGGGACGGCCATCGGGTTAAAGAATAAATGAAATAAACAGATGATGAGGTACGGTCATAAAAGGTGAAGGACGATCACCTAGCAGTGGATGACTGCTCTGTTGGGGTTAAGATGAGGGTCGGTCATCTAAGGTGAAGGACGATCACCCGGCAGGGTACGGCTGCCAAAAGTATCGCGACATAGGACGAATGCCGGATAAAAGGTCAACGATGGGGACGACCATCGGATGAGCATGATGAAGGACGATCATCAAGAGGTGGAGGACGACCACCTAGCAGGGGACGGCTGCTCTCAAGGTTTATCATGACATAGGACGAATGTCAGATAACCAAAATCAACAATGGGGACGGCCATTGGATAAAATGATGAAGGACGATCATCAAAAAAGGTGGAGGACGACCACCTAGTAGGGGACGGCTGCTAAATATCACGACATAGGACAAATGTCGGATAGAAAATCAACGATGGGGACGGCCATCGGATGAGCATGATGAAGGACGATCATCAAGAGGTGGAGGACGACCACCTAGCAGGGTACGACTGCTCTCAGGGTTTATCATGACATAGGACGAATGTCAGATAGAAAAGAAAATTTGCTTTGTTGGCGATCTACTGGGGAATAGTAAACACGGACGAGTGTTTATATCCAAGAAAACAAAAGGTATAAGTGTTTAGATGTTGTGTATAGATTAAAGATGCGGACGAGCATCCCTAAGACTACGATACGGACGAGTATCGGGTAGAAACAAATACTGACACGTGTTCAGAGATGATGATACGGACGAGTATCAACTGGTTAACAGAGAACACGGACGAGTGTTGAATCTGAGGGGTCCCTTCTGGGGAATAGTATACACAGACGAGTGTCTATATTCAAGAAGACAAAAGTGTTTGACACGTGTATGGATTAAAGATGCGGACGAGCATCCTTAAGACTATGATACGGCCGAGTATCAGGTAGAAACAAACGCTTTACGCATGTTCTGAGATGATGATACGGACGAGTACCAACTGGTTAACAAAGAACACGGACGAGTGTCGAATCTGCGGGGATATAAATGGTGTATATGAGATACGGACGAGTATCTGTATAAGTATGACTGGTGTATATTTAAGTGTTCAACCTGCTGGAGAGAGTGACACGGAAGGGTGTCAAAAGGAGAAGAGTATAGTATAAACAAGTATCTGGTATACAAAGTGTTTATGTTACTGTGCTGGGGAAAATGACACGGACGAATGTCAAGGAAATTATATATGGGTATATGTGAGTGCAAAGAGGGTGTCTTTGGCTTTCTGCTGGGAATATGACACGGACGAGTGTCAAAAGGAGTATATACTAGTGTTTGGGAAAGTAAGGCAACTGTTTTTGCTTTAGCTCTCCGCTGGGGATTTTGTGGGAGTTTTCTGTATGTTGATGAATTGTTATTATTCACAAGTGTTTGATTCGGACCATGGCTTATGATTATGCTATATGTTTGACTTTTTCCGTAATGCTCCGCATTAGACGGAATGCTACGCTTTGTGGCTGAATATGATGCGAATGCCATGATTATGCAAAGATACCAAACCGGGATTTGGATCTCGTTGCTGTGAAGATCTCTGGTTGATCTGCTTGAAGTGGACATCCCAGCTGGGGATGAAATCATTGGTAGATCTGATGAGATGCATTTGCTTGGGGACATAGGTCACTGATAGACATATTCTTGTAATGAGGGACCCAGCTGGGGTTCGCAGAAGCTTTCGTCACTCTGTTGTGATTCCCTCATGCGTTGCTCTTCTGGATAGAGGCTGAAACTCTGTGGGGGGATGGTTCCCTGGCTTTTGTATTCTGCTGAGGAAGAATGATCGGCAACTCGGTTGGGGGAAACAATAAGTGGCAACTCAGCTGGGGAGAAAACACCTCGGGTGCTAAGACTGAGTGTTGATTTGTCAACTTGCTGGGATGAAGCTTTCATGCCTCGAGTTGCGTTTCGGATACCTGCAATCCTGCAAAGATAGAGAAACGCACAAGTGATCTCGAGGTATCCTTTGCTGGATTCCGTCATAGGAGTTAGACACTTCTGAGAGTAAGTATATTCCCTGCAAGCACGTGTTTTGTTTTCTTTATTTTTAAAGGTAAACATCTGTATTCATGCAATCAGTTTTTCTTAAGACATCAGACATTCTTTGCAAATAAAAATGTACAAGACGAAACATGACTGAAAATCTGATTTTATTAATTTATGTGCCCTGAATTGGCAAGATACAGTCAAAGAAACAAATTTCCTAAAATGAGGAGATTGTTATGAATTGAGAAACACAATGGTGGCAATGTTGACGACGCTTTAAGGAGATTCCTCTTTTGCTATGACTCGTATGACTTTTGACGTTCTTCTCGTCTTGCTTTCTGAAGAAGGCTGATCCTGTTTGAAGCTTGATCCTTTCGAAGCTTACCAAGTTGTAAGTGATACAGACGAATTCAGAGTGCAGTTGTTCGCTTGTTCCCTTATTTTGCATGGATCGCCCTTTCGGGTTTTCAATCCATCGGGATACCCTTTTTTGCCTGAGTTGTCCGATGTGGCTTTTCAACTCAGCGGGTGTACATTTTTATTTATTTCCCTTATTTTTGCCCGAGTCTTTTATTCTGTTTTTGACTCGCCGGGATGCCCTATTTTTGCCTGGACTTACATTCTGTTTTTGTGTCCAGCGGGTCATTTTATGCGAAGTATTTTTTAACTGCATCTGAATTCACAGGGGACGGGAAATCTTCACAATCCATAGTGCTGAGCATCAGTGCTCCACCCGAGAAGACTTTCTTTACTACAAATGGTCCTTCGTAGTTCGGAGTCCACTTGCCCCTGTGATCTGTATGTGGAGGAAGGATTATTTTCAGCACAAGATCTCCTACTTGGTACTCTCGGTGCCTGACTTTCTGATCGAAGGCTCTCTTCATTCTTTTTTGATATAACTGTCCATGACAGATTGCAGCCAATCTTTTCTCTTCAATCAGACTCAGTTGTTCGTATCGGGACCGGACCCACTCTGCTTCGTTCAGCTTAACATCCATCAATACCCGTAAGGAGGGTAATTCAACTTCAACAGGTAGGACTGCTTCCATACCATATACAAGCTGATACGGTGTTGCCCCAGTGGATGTTCTGATTGATGTGCGGTACCCATGCAAGGCGAATGGCAACATATCATGCCAGTCTTTATAGGTGACTACCATCTTCTGCACAATCTTCTTGATATTCTTGTTAGCTGCCTCAACAACGCCATTCATCTTTGGCCTGTAAGGAGAAGAATTGTGGTGTTGGATTTTGAAGTCCCGGCACAGTTCTGCCATCATTTTGTTGTTCAAGTTGGAACCATTATCAGTAATGATTCGTTCGGGAACTCCGTATCGACAGATGATATCTCTCTTCAGGAATCGGGCCACGACTTGTCTAGTAACATTGGCATAGGAAGCTGCTTCGACCCACTTGGTGAAATAATCAATGGCGACCAGGATGAATCTGTGGCCATTAGAAGCAGTTGGTTCAATCTTGCCGATCATATCAATGCCCCACATAGCAAAGGGCCAAGGTGAAGACATCACATTCAAAGGATTGGGAGGCACATGCACCTTATCCGCATAAATCTGGCATTTATGGCATTTTCTGGCGTAGGCACAATAGTCGGCATCCATTGTGATCCAGTAATAGCCTGATCTTAGCAACTTCTTGGCCATTGCATGTCCTCCAGCATGGGTACCAAAGGATCCTTCGTGCACTTCATGCATTAACAATTCTTCTTCTGTTCTATCAACGCATCTGAGGAGTTACATGTCAAAGTTCCTTTTGTATAAAGACCCATCAGTGTTCAGAAAGAAACTGCCAGCAAGCCTTCTCAAAGTCTTCTTATCATTGGAAGATGCCCCAGGTGGGTATGTTTGATCCTCCAAGAAGCACTTAATGTCATGGAACCAAGGCTTATCATCTTTGACAACATCTGCTGCGAACACATATGCTGGTCTGTCAAGTCTGGACACTGAAATCTGAGGTACAAAGTTGGCAGCTTGAACTTTGATCATGGATGAAATGGTGGCCAGAGCATCCGCGAACTGATTCTCGTCCCGAGGGATATACTCAAGCCTGACTGTTGTAAAGAAAGTCAATAGCCTCCTTGTATAATCCCTGTAAGGTATCAGATGATCCTGGTGCGTGTACCATTTGCCGTTGGTTTGGTTAACTACCAGAGCTGAATCTCCGAATACAGTCAATGTCTTGATCCTGAGGTCAATGGCTTCCTCAAGACCCATAATACAAGCCTCGTATTCAGCTTCGTTGTTAGTGCAGTTGAAAGTGAGTTTTACCGAGAAAGGCATGTGAACTCCCTTAGGTGTAATGAGTACTGCACCAACACCACGACCATTCATATTAACAGCCCCATCAAACATCATAGTCCATTCCTCTTCCAGGTCAGGCCCTTCAGTGTGAACAGGCTCTTCATGATCTTTTGCTTTTATGAACATGATGTCTTCATCAGGGAAGTCAAATCTCATAGGTTGGTAGTCATCAATGGGTTGCTCAGCGAGATATTCAGACAATACACTGCCCTTGATGGCTTTCTGAGATGTGTACTGGATGTCATATTCTGTGAGGATCATTTGCCATCTTGCAACCCGTCCGGTAAGTGCTGGCTTCTCAAATATGTACTTAACTGGGTCCATCTTGGAGATCAATAAAGTAGTGTGGGTCAACATATACTGTCTCAGTCGGCGAGCAGCCCACGCTAAAGCACAGCAAGTTTTCTCGAGCAGTGAATAACGTTGTTCACGGTCGGTAAACTTTTTGCTTAGGTAGTATATTGCATACTCTTTTCGACCAGACTCGTCATGCTGGCCCAGCACACACCCCATTGACTCTTCTAATACTGTCAAGTACATGATTAGAGGTCTTCCTTCAACTGGAGGCATAAGGATTGGTGGTTCTTGCAAGTATTCCTTGATCTTGTCAAAAGCCTTCTGGCAGTCTTCGTTCCACCTGACCGTTTGTTCTTTTCTTAACAGTTTGAACAAAGGTTCGCAAGTTGCTGTAAGGTGAGATATGAACCGTGAAATGTAGTTCAATCTACCTAGAAACCCCCGAACTTCTTTCTCAGTTTTCGGTGCAGGCATTTCTTGAATAGCTTTGACTTTATCTGGGTCAACTTCAATCCCTTTTTCACTCACAATAAACCCCAGCAGCTTACCAGATCGTACCCCGAATGTGCATTTGTTGGGGTTCAACTTCAGTTGGTACTTCCTCAGGCGCTTGAATAGCTTCAGCAGATTTACCAGGTGATCTTCTTCAGTAAGGGACTTGGCAATCATGTCATCCACATAACATTCGATTTCTTTATGGATCATATCGTGGAATAATGTCACCATAGCCCGTTGATATGTTGCACCAGCATTCTTCAGACCGAATGGCATCACCTTGTAACAGAACGTGCCCCAGGGTGTGATGAAGGTTGTTTTCTCCATGTCTTCAGGCGACATCTTGATCTGATTGTATCCTGAAAATCCGTCCATGAAGGAGAATACCAAGAACTGAGCCGTGTTATCTACCAATACATCGATGTGAGGTAATGGGAAATCATCTTTCGGGCTGGCTCTATTCAGATCCCGGTAGTCAACACACATCCTTACTTTGCCGTCCTTCTTAGGCACAGGTACAATATTAGCAACCCACGGTGGATAACTAGTTACTGCAAGGAACCCGGCGTCCCATTGCTTTTGTACCTCTTCTTTGATTTTCATTGCCATGTCTGGGCGAGTACGGCGTAGTTTCTGTTTAACCAGTGGGCACTCTTCTCTTAAAGGCAGCTTGTGCATAACAATGTCGGTGTCCAACCCTGGCATATCTTGATAAGACCAAGCAAACACATCCACATACTCTTGAAGCAGGTCAATCAGTTGTTTCTTCACTGAGTCTTGTAAGCCGGCCCCGATTTTAACTTCTTTCACATCTTCATCTGTACCAAGATTGATCGTCTCTACCTCCTCCTGATGAGGAGTAATAACCTTCTCCTCTTGTCTCAACAATCTGGCTAGCTCTTCAGGAAGCTCGTAATCTTCTTCAACCCCTTCATCAGCTTGATTGATCGGATTGTCAAAGTCATACGAAGTCATAGCCGTGCTGTTGTCGGTGCTGTCTGGAAGGCACTCTCTGCAAGGGTTCAGTTTGTTCATTTTATTGATTGATTTTAATCTTGTTTAGAAAAGTGACATAAAGTTGTCATTTTGAAAACATTGCCATTTATTTTTTTGTACAAAAAGAAAAATGGAAAAACAGTGAGCGGAAAAGAAAAAAGAGACTCATTTGCAAAAGACGTCTGATATTTCATTGATTAATCTTGTTGCACAAAAAATTACAGATGGCTCGATTACAAAATGAGTCTTGTCATCTTGGGCAAGATGCAAGACTTGATGCATGCTATAAAAATACAGGAAATAATAATTACTCTGCAGGAGTAACTCTTATAATTTCCTGGGAAGACCAGTTTGAGATACTGCTCCCCGGGATCTTTGGACGTATCCAACTCTCCAGGTTGCGGTCATCTTCCGACTCATCTTCCAAGTTGTTGACAGCATCAGGGGTGAGCATCCCCCCACTAACAAAGTTGGGCTCCTTAGCAGCCTCTGCTTGATCTTGTTGAGTTGGTTTGTAACCCAACCCAAATCTATCCTCTTTCTTCTCCACAGGCAACAGTTTGCCCCAGCCTTGGGCAGTTCCTTCTTCAACAACCTTCCGGGCTTGTTGGTATGATGTCATTGAGGTTCCGGGTACAGCATATGTTTCATTTATGTTCAAGGCCTCAAACCCTTGACTCATCGTTTCATGGATCTCCCCATCCATCTCAATGTATTTGTATGTAGCCAGATGGCTAACAAAAATATCCTCCTCTCCACAGATAGTAACAACTTGGCCCTCCCACTCGAATTTTAACTTCTGGTGAAGGGTTGAGGTCACGGCGCCAGCGGCGTGAATCCATGGCCTACCCAATAGACAACTGTAGGCAGGCTGTATATCCATCACCTAGAAGGTCGTTTTGAAAGTTTGCGGGCCAATCGTTATAGGCAAATCAATTTCTCCCAGAACTGATCTCTTAGAGCCGTCAAAGGCTCTCACTACCAAGTTACTGGGACGTAACGCCAATCCTTCATATTCCAGCTTCACGAGGGCCTTTTTAGGTAAGACATTGAGTGATGATCCTGTGTCTACCAGCACATGGGAAAGAACTGCACCTTTACATTCCATGGTAATGTGCAAAGCCTTGTTATGATTGCGGCCTTCCGTAGTCAAATCAGTGTTGGTGAATCCTAGCCCGTTACTAGCATTAACATTTCCAACCACAGCTTCCAACTGATTGACGGTGATCTCTTCTGGCACATAAGCTGCGTGCAAGACTTTTAGTAGTGCGTTCCGATGAGCTTCGGAGCACATAAGCAATGATAGAATGGAGATCTTGGAAGGTGTCTGGTGAAGCTGGTCCACTATCTTGTAATCACTTTTCTTGATGATTCTCATGAATTCATCAACTTCTTGATCAAAAGGTGTTCTTAAAGCTTCTTTAACAATTTGCTCTTCTTGCACCATGCTCTTCCCTTTTGCCTTGGCAGCAGCTTCTGCTTCGGCAGTGGGTCTTTGAATTTGTGGGGCAAAGAGACGTCCGCTTCGAGTGAAGCCTCCGCCTCCCCCCACATTGTCTATTTGTGGTCCAGGGGTTGATGAATCAAGAGTGATTTTCTGTCCTTCGCAGTATAGATCAGAGCCGTAATGCCAAGGGATGGCACTACTGCTTTCATAAGGTACTGGCCCAGGCACTGTGATAGTGACTGGACTGATGGCAGCTGCAGAAGGGACCATGATAGTATGTGGATCATAGTATATTGTGACTGGTGCTCTGATAGGAGTGGCACTTTGTGAGTTGTAAGCAGAATCATTTTCAGGATCATAATAAATTGTGATTGTTGAGACATTTGCTGCTGAAGTTGTAGGAGACATTGTTGGAAGAATGGGTGTTGTTGTTGTAGGAGACTCTGAATGAAGGGGTGCTGAAGTTGTAGAAGGGATGTTTATTGATATCTGGTGTGTTGAAGTAACAGATGAAGCATTTTTTGATGAGATTGAAGAGTTGTTCGGAACAATGGTTGTTGCAGTTGTAGAAGACTCTGGGATTGTTGCTGATGAGATTGCTGGATTGGTAGGAATTGATGTTGTGATTTGAAGCAGGCCACTCTGGATGAGACCATCTATGCCATCTCTCAAGTTATCACAACCATTCACTGAAATGTTGCAATAAGCACACCCTAACTCACATCCCGGGAATATTTGACATTCGAGGAGTTGAGCTTTAATCTCTACCAACGGTGTCCGAATCTGACCCACACTGGTTATCAAGTAAGATGGCTTATCTTCCTCAATAGCGTTGATTCTGGGTCCTCCGTGGTTGGGCATAGGGTTCTTGTTAACATTTGGTGGTGGTGCAAAGTTTAGAGCCTTAGAATCTACCAAGTCCTGTACCTTCATGTGCAAAGCTCTGCACTTCTTTGTACTGTGGCCGGGCGCATTTGAGTGAAAAGCACATCTGGCGCTGGCGTCATAATTTCTGGGCAGACTGGCAGGATCTGGAGGTGCCAACGTCCTTAGCTCAACCAGGTTGAGTTTTAGGAGTTGTGGCAATAATGTGGCATAGGGCATAGGGATCGGATCGATCACCCTATTGGCCTGAGAAGGTCTCTGTTGAAATGGTCTTTGCTGATTGTTGTTGCTGGTGTTGTTGTAGTTTCTCTGAGGAGGATACTGAGTTTGTTGCTGATAATTTTGCTGCGGTGGCTGATAAGCTGGTTGTGGATGAATTGGAGCGGGAATGGTGACTGCTGCCACAGACCTATGAACATATTGGGGTCTGCCTCTGCTGGCATGGATAGCATTGGTCTCACCAGTTCTTCTTGGGCCCACAAAAGGCTTTCTTGGGTTGCTGGATGAGCTAGCACCGTTGTCTGAAATTTTTCCCATCTTTAACAGGCTCTCGATTCTTTCTCCAGCTATAACGACATCTGCAAAGCTGGTAGAAGAAAAGGCAGCTAGCCTGTCAATGTATGTCCCTTGGAGGGTGTTCATAAACATATCAGCCATCTCCCTCTCTGACATGGGTGGCTGGACAGCAGCAGCAAGCTGTCTCCACCTCTGGGCGTACTCCCGGAATCTTTCCCTGGATGATTGTGACATTCCCATCAGGAGGGTCCTGTTGGGAGCCATATCCAAATTATACTGGTATTGTCTAATGAAGGCCTCTGCCAAGTCCTTCCAACATCTGATGGTTGCTCTAGTCAAGTGGGAGTACCATTCCCTTGAAGCTCCTGTTAAGCTATCCTCAAAATAAAACATCCATAGCTTTTCATCCATGGTATATGCCTTCAGCCTCCCCAGAAAAGATTTTAAGTGGGTCCGTGGACAGGAGGTCCGTTGTACTTTTCGAAGCACGGAGGCTTAAATTTATGGGGAATCCTGACCCCGTCCACTAAGCCCATGTCCATGACATCAAAACCCAAGGAGTTTTGAGACTCCAAGGACCTTAATTTTTCAGCAATCTCATCTAGCCTCCTGTCATAGGCCTCATCCCCAGCTCCCATCACTGTGAACTGATCTACCTGGGGGTCTTCTTGCAGCACTCTGCCTGCAGTGGCAGTCCCTTGCACATTAGCAGGAATGTTGATCTCTGGATGAAGGTGGGGTCCATAGACTGGAGGATTAACATGAGGTTGGACCCTCTCATTGTTGCTTGTGCCAGCAGTCCCTAGATGGGGGTCTTCTTGATTCTGCCTCTCTACCATTGCTCTTAATCTCTCTTGGCTTTGAGCCATATTGTTCATCACCTCCATAAATTGTGTCATCTGAGCCCTCATTTCCAATCTCTCATTGGCCATTTGGTTCCTGACCTCTATAAGGTCCTGCTGTACCTGGTCCATCTGTATACCCGGAAGGTTGTTGCGGGTTGGATATCTATGTGGACGGTTGAGTGGGAACACACGTCGTCGAGCAATAGTTCCTGATATCACAACAGAGTTAGTAACAACAACAAAATAAACCTACAAAACAAACAAAGGTTAGTATGCAATGCAGTATGCTTATTTGTTTCCAAGGTATCCGGCTTGGCACTTGGTTTTGACCTTTCCAGACCCTTGAAGAAGATGTTGTTGTTGCTTGAAAGACAATCAGATAAAACAAACTGATACATATATATATTACAAAAGGTAAATGATACATAGTTTGTTTCTTACAATACATGCCCTCTGAGGGGTCAAAAATACAACATAAAGAAAAGTACATGAAATGAAAGCAACAACAAGCAAAAGTCAAACACCAAGACCAAACTCATCCTCCTGAACTTCTTTGAGAAGTGCTTCAGTCACAGGATCAGCTGGACGCTCTGTAAGATTCCTGATAAGGAGATTCCTGGTAGTTACAGCTGCAATTAGCTTCTTGTGTTGACTCTGGTCCTTTGACCTCTTCACACCAGCTCTAATCTTCAACTCTGAGATCTCTCTTTGGGCTGCTAGCAGGGCCTCCTGTTGCTCTTTTGCACTAGCCTCCAACTGCTCAATCTTGTCCTGAGTCCTCTTATCTTCAAGAGTACGAGCTTCGGTGATCCTGACCCACCTAGCTTGACTCTCTTTTAGGTACAAGTCAGTCCTGGCTTTTTGGAACTGAGCCTCCTTGCAGGCATTCTTCAGAATCTGCTCTCCAGCCCTAGACTTATTGATGTAATCTTCAGACTTCTCAATCCTAGCCAGATGCTCCACCTTCAACTTTTCTAACCTCTCAATATCCAACCTACCATCACTCCTCTCCCAGAGGGTCTTCTGTATAGCCTGAGTCAACTTCTCATTTCTCTCCTTCAATTTCTCAAACTCCTCCAAACTGACAGTGACAGGAGGTGGTGCTGAGGATGGTCCAGGTATATCTTCCATGGTGAAGGGCATTCCAGAAAATTGAGCCCTGGCATGGGACCACTCATAGTACTGTGCTGATACCACATTGTTGCACTTCCCAAGAATGGTTACCCCTTTAGTCTGGACATTGTCCCAAGCCCAGGCTGCTTGCCTAACAATAGCCAGATTAGGCTTAATCTCACAGTAAAGAGTCTCAGCCAAGTCTTGTGCCTTAGGAGTGTGGACCAATGCATAGCCCAGTTGTCTTTTGAATAGCAGAGGGTTGTAATTGATGCAACCCTTAACTCCTATCAGGGGTACATTGGGAAACTGCCCACAACTTGTAATGATGTCCCTGCCTTTTGTGCTTTGAGTGCACCACCTGATATCAGCTGAGGTCAAAGCAGTAAGTCTTCTAGCCCAGTTCCTTTGCTGATGAGGATTCAGAAATGCATCAGTCTTTGGCAAATGTCTGAGCAGCCAGGTATGGAACAGGGGAGCACAACACCTTACTAATCTTCCCCTTTGCTTTTCATTCCTCTGGTGGACAGAGTAATAGAAATCTCCCAGTAAGGTGGGCAATGGGTTTCTCAGGATAAAAAGGTGGATTGCATTCTTGCTAATGAACCTAGGCTCATCTGCAAATAATATGACCCCATATATACTAAGGGCCAATAAAGCACAAACTGCCTTCCATTCTCCTGAAGAGGCCTTCAGGGTAGCCTGAGATATTAAGAAATCCAGATGCAGACCAGAGACTCCAGCCTTGGTGGTCATATTCTTCCCAATCAGAACTGGTTCCAGATGCAATGCCTTTGCCACTTCTTCATTACTTGGAAAAGCCATCTCAAGGTTGAAGGAGACTCCACCCCTGATAGGTACACCAACCAATGATGAATATTCCTCTAATAGAGGCCCCAACTGAAAGTCTTGAAAAGTGAAACACCTCAGAGGGGGATCATAGAACTGCAGGCAAATATGAATCAAGCTCCTCTGTGAAGGGTCCAAATCCATAACCACATCAAGTATGCCTCCATAGTGTTCTCTGAACAGTGGTATATGGTCTGGAGTAATCAGGGTCTGAATCTTCCTGATGTTAGCCAACTCAGGCTCAAAGAAATGGTAGGAGATATTACTCTTCTTAGGTGTCATGCTGCTGGAGAAAAGTTGAGACAGATGCTGATGAAGATAGGTCTATGCTGATAAAAGGGGTCAAAACCAAGCCAAAAATATGATGGATACCCTGAAAAACAAATAAGCAAATGTTAAAATGATGCAATGATGATGTATGCAAATGATATGCAAGGGTTTGTGACTGAGCTGGATCTGATCAAGTGCTCTGATATAAGTCCAAGTATGTTCAAGAAGTCCAGATGGAGGTTCATAAGTCCAGTAACCAAGGTGGGGGACTCAAATAAAGAGTCACATGTCCAGGGTTAAAAATCACAAGAACTGTTCCAACATGGAGTACTCTTAATCAAAACAAAGTAACAGGGTATGCTGAGGTCAAGGGTACCTGCAAACCTGTAAACAGCCCAACCCCCTCACAGGTGGTGTTCTAAAACAAGGATCCTCAGACTTGGATCAGTTATGAGAAGTGTAAACACTTCTAACCCGGAGGTACAGTGTTTACAATAACCATAAAATATCCTCCTCTAATTCACCTCAGTTTCTGAAGGTCAATACTAATGGTCATCCAGACTTAGCAGGCTTCCCAGATAGCCCTAGCACTACAGGAAATCTGCAGCACAGAGTTCTCAAGAAGAAATCCATATCTGAACCGTGTTTCATATTCCCGCACCAGACCAAAATGGAATGGGAAAGAACATGAACCACTCTAGCCTAGGTGTCACTCAGGTCCCAGGTATAGGACCTTAACTCTCAATAGAACACCCACCCACCAAAGCAACAAACAGATCCAGCCAGCACAGTATGACAATATGATATATGCAAAGCCATAAAGAAAGCAATAAAGCAACTGTACATAAAACAAAAATAAATATACAAGCACAGATAGCACATAACACCCCAGTAAACACAAATCAAACAAGCGCTAGGAGGAACCCACAAAAAGAACCAGAAGCCCTGGTTACAGTATAAGGCTCCCCAGCAGAGTCGCCAAGCTGTCGCTCCCAAAAGATGAGACTGGGCTCAAATATGGTACATACGCGAACGGTCGGCGAAAAGAACAATGAGAACACACAGCAGTGAACTCACTGGAAAAGAAAAGAGTCGCCAGCTAGGCATTTTTATCCCGGAGGAAAGGTAATGCTGCATAGACCTAGAAGGATATGGATAAGACGGTTGCGAACCAGAGAGACTGAGAAAGGGGGTTGGTTACAACCTGGGAAGGTATTAGCACCCAGATTGTCCGTCGTACTCGACGGGATCCACGCTTAAAAGATTTGTGTTTTAAAGGGGTAGTGTCAGTGTAATTTGTGTGTAAAAGGGCTGGAAAACAAAATGTACAGGTGTCAGTGTAAAGAGAGTGTGAAGTGTGATATATGCAGTGTCATTGTAAGGACAAAGATGAAATGCCCATGATAATGAGGCTAAAGAATGATACTGAAAAGAGGGGGAATATACAGAGACTTTTGTTCGATAACTGTTAAGTTATGCCTACGTATCCTCTCGTGTAATGAGGAAGTCAGAACACCGTAGTTCGACCCAAAGAGACTGAAAGATGAATTGACTTGTGAACTGCTTACTTGTCTATGCTCAAGTGTATGACCTGTCTGGCTCAGGTGCTAACTGTCTTGCATTAGACGGAAGAAGCAAGTTCTCGGTTATGAGTGAATGAGATGAGAAAAGAATCCCGGAGGAGATGATTATTGTTTGTTTTTGAGTTTTCAGTCTTTTATTGCTTTTGAAAGTTTGTCATAAGTTAATGAGCTTAAGCCTAAACCAATGGATTTAGTAAACTCATCACATCTTCCCTCTGATTAGGGGTAATGAGAATACCTTAAGTGTGAAGTCAGCTTCTCACACTTAATCACCTTTGATGTAGGATTAAGATCATTAACCTACTTGTGATTATTTAGATGTTTTTGGTGTTTTTGTTTAGTGTTAAGTAATGAGATTAAGCCATAATCAGGGATTAAACAGACTCATTACACCATCCTAATAGAAGGATAATAGATGAGAGTGTTTAAGCTGAGGAAAGCTCCTCAACTTAATCCATGATTAGGGATTAAACTCATGACAAAACAAAGCCTTTATTAAGTGGATTTTATTTAATGGTGAGATGATGAAGTGAATTTTATGGTTTGTAAGACAACTTGAGGGGGACTTGTCCATTAACACTAGGGTTAGTCCTTCTTAACCAATTAAGGAAGAATTAGAACCCTAATGTAAGGCCCAAGTTACAAGTGTGATGTCTTGATGATTATTAGATGAATTGATTAGAAGGATTTAAACACATTAAGGGTTTAACACTTAGGACTAAAGTTATACACTCCATCCTAATAGAAGGATGCAGGCATAAGCTTAATCACAAAGCCTTAAAGCCTTTAGGGTTTAGTCCTTGATTATGAGGTGAGAAGAGAATACTCAAAGGAAACACAAAGGCAAAACTAAGTGGGGGACTAATTAAAACCCTAATCATTGTCATGCTTGGTTGCTCCTAAGGTTTGTGAGGTTTAACAAAAGAAATCTTCAATGGAACCACCAGGAAGTAGATGAAAGGATCAGGAGAAGCAAAGTAACTTGCTTCATTTAAGAAGACAAGTCACTTGAAGAAAGAAAGTGAGAAGAAGAAGAAAGAGAAAGCTCAAACTCAAACACATAACAAAATGCAGCATGGATGCAAGAGAGAGATGAAAAGAAAATGTGAGAAGTGAAGGCAAATTCACTTCTCAAAGTTGCTTACCGCCTGAAAAGTTAGTAAAGGAATGCAATGCAATGCAAGATGGATTGAAATGGCATGATGAGAAACAAAACCAGAGGTACATACATGAGGTTAATGATGCTATGAGATGCTACCAACATGAAACAACACATGGGGATGATCATACAAGCTTATGGATGCAAATGAAACAAGTCAAGAAACATGAACATACATGAAAAGTTATGAAATGCAAATGGCATAAAACATGGAAAATGCAAGATGCAATGATCAAACATGCTTTCAATATGTCTTAAGATGCTAAATGAATCAAATGGATGCACAAAATGCTATGGCAAGTCAAGGTATGAATGCAAATGCAAGATGGATGCATATGGAAGCCCAAATTAGGGTTTATGATCAATGCATCAAACAAAAACCAAAATCAGAAGCAAACATCAAGATAAAAAATTGAAAATGCATTCAAAGGATCCCTAATCCTATACTAACTCACTGCCCAAAGGAGAAGTTCCAACTCTTAACCTAATTCAAGTTATGATTTTCCTAAGTTTTCTAGGGTTTTAGGGTTCCTTAACAAGAAAAATGTCAAACAAATGGAAAATGAGAGATCAAATCATGCCCATTTAATCTCACAAACTACATGCTAAACACAATGCAATGCAAAAAGAAACAAGGTCCAACTCTCAAGGGTTAGGCAGAAATGATTTTTGGAAGTTTGGATCAAAATAATGCTTTGAAAATGAATTAATTCCATGGAAAATTCTCAAAATGCATCAAGACCATAAAAGAAATTTGGTTTGAGGGTTGGACAATGTTTCTAAATTTTTTTATATGTTTCATGAATTTTTTGGTGATTTTTAAATACCTAAAAGTATTTTTAATTAATTAATTCTCATTAATTAATTAAAAATAAACTTTTAAATATTTAAAAATATTTTTTGAATGCAAAAAATAAAAATAAAAAAGTTTTTGGTTTCTGAAATTAAATAAAAGTGTGTATAAAAAATTTCAGAATTTTTGAATAATTTTTGCTATTTTAAAATAAATGGACAAATTAAATGAGAAAAATTGAAATAAAAACTGATAAAAATGAGAAGTAATCACATCCAACGCATCAGATTCAAAGTTGGGGGGAGGCTGTTGACTTGGCGCGTCTTTTAATGGCCAGGATGGACTCTGATTTAATTAAACTAATTAAACTTAATTAATTTAATAAACATGGATTAGGGCTAAGTGAACGAATCTGGGCCCTTGAACACGCGCGGGAATGGACCAAGTCAACTCATCCAACGCTCACAATTCAAACTCTCATTAATGACAGGATTAAACCCTAATTATTTTCAGGTGGCCGGAGAAGACCTCCGGTCGTCTTCTCCGGTGGGAACCCCACCTGAAAATTTCCAAAACCCTCAAAACTTCACTAAAATGAAATCTAAAAGAACAGAAATCATCCCCACATCCCCCTGAATCAAAACCCTAACTCAAAACTCATTTATCTTTCATCAATCGCATGAATCGAAAGCAAACATTTTTAGGTCAGAAAAGTTTCAGAGTAAGATTAAATGCTTATTTCTCAACCATTTTCAAAACCAAGAACATCAGAGTGATCAGCAAGACATGAAGAACAACTTAGAAGCTTAAAAATCCATTTCTGGAAAAAATGTTCATGAAGCTACCTGAGTTTGAAGCTTTTCAGTTTGCAACTTTCTGACCTCTTCTCTTTGTGCAATCTACTCCTTTTAGGCCCCTGATGAAGTCTTGATGCTTAGAAAGAGTTTGTGATGACTGGATTGGAAGTTTGCAGCAGTTCTGTTCAAGGTCAAGTGAGAATCGTGTTTGTGATTCTATGGCTTTCAGGCTGTTTTGAGAGGTGCTTTGTGTTCAGTGAAGCATGGTGAGAAGGTTTGTGAAGTTTGTTTATGATTTTATGGCCTGTATGATGAGGTGTTTATGATTTTGGGGGTGAAGATGAGAATGTTGTGTTGTGGCTGGTTTCAGGCTTGCTTCCTGTTATGTTTAGCTTGCATTTTGTTTGTATAAAGAATTGGGATTGGTCAGATGACATGATGTGTGTTTTATTGATTGGTATGGGTACTTTTGCAAAATGTCAAATTTTGTGTAAGAGAAGCATGGGCAACTTGCTAGCCTAGTACAAGGAGGGTGTGCTGCGCAGCATGATGAGGAAAAAGGGCTAGGGTGGTTCAGCAAACTAGCCAGCAAGTGGATGAGAAGTTATCATGAGTTTTGCAACTTGCCTTGCCTTTGGTTCTTATGAAAGAAACTTGATCCATGGGCCATAAAACATGTGATTCCTTGGGTGCATTCTGAACTTTAGATGTTGTGTGATCATGTTATGTGGATTAGAAGCCCATTTGATGACTTAATTGGCCTTGAGAAGTGAATTTGCAACTTTGCCTCTTTGATGCATGACTTGAAATTTAGTGATTTTTGCCAACTTTGACAAACCATAACTTTTGATCCAAAATGAATTAGGTCATGTTCTTGTACTTTTTGAAAAGGGAAAGATCTATTCTACAACTTTCATGACCAGAGTTTTTTCATTTGAAGCATTTTTGGATCAAAAAGTAAGGGTTGAAAAAGTTGCCTAAAATGACATTTTCATTAAAAGTCAAACTTGCCCAAAAAGTCAACTTTGCAAAAGACTTGAAATTCTTCAATTTTGTGAACTTCCAACTTCTTCCATGATCAAATAAAGATCATATACAATCAAAATGATGAAGAACACCCCTTGGTTGGGTCATTGGGGGCCTCAGATGCCCTGATTTTACACTGACTTGCTTGAAAAGTCAACTCTTGATCAGATGACTTCCCCATGGAATTTCTTCATGAAAATTGATATGCATACTCGCTATACCATATAGAGACCAATAGAAACAAGAATGACCAAAAAATTTGGAGTTATGGCCTCTGAAACCAAAACCCTAATTTTAGGTCATTTGTGCAGTCAAGCCTGGCTCTGCTTCCATACCATTTCCAGTTCTTGTGATTCTTTGCCATTCTTGACTTTGAGAGGATTCAATATGATACTTGAACACACATGGGCCTATTTTAAGTGATTGATGACCTTTGGAGTGGCTCAAGAATCTCTTGGATTGCTCAGATCACAAACCCTGGATGCAGATGACTTAGAAGCAATGCAGTGAATCAAAAATGTGGTATGAGATGGTATGATTGTGTTTATGCATATGAAATGATCACAAGCCATGGTGTGAATGGGTGAGGGCAAATTTGGGGTGTTTACACACTGCTAGCAGCTCAGAAGGAGATCTCAAAGTTGAAACTCCAAGCGGGGTTAAAGAGATCCAAAGAACAAGACAAGTATCAGAAGATGACAAATGCCATTGCAACCAGAAACCTTCTAATCAGAACCATTACATAGCACCCAGTTGGACCAGTAACTGATGCTCTCCTGAAGGAAGTCAGAGAGGATGCTTTTGGACTGGATGTCTGATTTTCTTTGCTTATATCTATCTGATTGTACTTTATCTCACCATGGTGATTTTGTTTGTTGTATTCTTGAATTTGATTGTATTTTGATTCACCATGGGAGTTTTTGTTGTATTCATGAACTATTTATATTTTGGCATTGCCACTTGTATTTTTATGGTTATGTTTTGGATTTTCTTATGGACTTCGTTTGCTTCAACATTTTCATCTCCCAGAGGTGTGGAAGGTCAAAACCAAGAACCAACTCGGTTACCCTCTGAAGACAAATAGACATATTTCATTGCATGCTAATCTCATATCCTTTGTTTTGCAGGTGTTTTGTTGTTGTTTTCTCACTTTGTTGGTTGTCTCAGGAAATATTGCTCGCAGGAGATCTTTCCCGTCAATCGCATCCACAGATATCCGACCCGTAACAACCTTCCGAGTCTGCAAATGGATCAGCTACAGTAGGAACTGACAGATGTGAGGACATAGGTGAGGACCCAAATGAATCAATTCATGGCTGTGATGACTGGACTGGCATAGACCCAAGAAATATTAAGGGAGTTAGTCGAGCGGCAAACCCCAGAAGATAACCACGCAGACACTGGATGTACTAGTAACAATGAGCGCGAGCAGCCGCGAACGACTCCAGTAGTGTTTTGAACCTGACAACCATCCTGAAGTTAATATCGTCGGGAATGGCCAAAGGAACATTGGAGATCGTATTCTATAGGAAGATCCCCAAGATGAGCAGTTTACATTGTTGGGTGCTGGGGCAGATGAATCTTATGATCGTCGTCTGGACGAGATATCTGAGAAGCTGAGATCCTTGGAATCCCAGAACTCTTTGGGATTCGATGTGATGGATATGGGCTTAATGGAAGGGGTAAGGATTCCCCACAAGTTCAAGCCTCCATGTTTTGAAAAGTATAATGGTACCTCCTGTCCTCATACCCATTTGCAATCTTTTCTGGGAAGATTGAAAGCATATACCATGGATGAGAAATTGTGGATGTTTTACTTTGAAGACAGTTTAACCGGGGCATCCAGAGAGTGGAATTCACACCTATCAAGGGCTACTGCCAGGAACTGGAAGGACTTAGCTGAGGCCTTTGTACGCTAATATCAGTACAACCTGGATATGGCACCAAATAGGACTCTTTTGATGGGTATGTCTCAGTCCTCGAGGGAAAGTTTCCGCGAATATGCTCAAAGGTGGAGACAACTTGCTGATGCTATCCAGCCACCTATGTCTGAAAGGGAAATGGCTGATATGTTTATGAATACCTTGCAAAGGACCTACATTGATAGACTTGCTGCTTTCTCTTCTACAAGTTTTGCTGATGTGGTTATAGTAGCCGAAAGAATCGAAAGCCTGTTGAAGATGGGTAAGATTTCTGACAATGGTGCTAGCTCCAGCAATGCAAAGAAACCCTTCTCAAGTCCTATAAGAAAGAGGGAGACTAATGTAATGCATGTTAGTAGAGGTAGACCCCAGTACTTGCAAAGATCAGTGGCTGCTGTCAGCATTCCTACCCCCTTACTCAGCTTTTTGGTTCACAACCATCTTATCCATATCTTTCCAGGTTTATGCAGCATTACCTTTCCTTCAGGATAAAAATGCCTAGCTGGCGACTCTATTCAACCTCAACCTCCAACATCACCGACAGTTCACGTTTGCACCGGGATGAAAATCTGGGGAGGATTCTGTTGGAATGGCTTTTGCTGGCATTATAGAAGATTCTGTTGGGATAATGTTTGCTGGTGTTGTAGGAGAGATTTTTGTTGCAGTTGTAAAAGATGGAACTGTTGATGTGATTTGCAGGATGCCTTCTCTAATAAGACTGCTAATACCATTCTTCATATTTGCACAACCATTGGTAGAAACTTTGCAAGCTTCACAACGGGCCTCACAACCCGGAAACGCTCGGCACTTCAATAGCTGAGCTTTTACTTCAGCTAGTGGTGTTTGAATACTTGCAATGTCATCAATCAGAATTGCTGGTTGACCCTCCTCAATGGCATTGATCTTTGGCTCACCATGATTTGGTAACGGATTCCTCGTGGACTTTCATGTGCAGGGCCCTACACTTCTCTGTTGAATGACCAAGTGCATTGGAGTGAAAAGCACATCTGACATTGACATCATAATTCCTTGGAAGATTCAGAGGATCTGGTGGAGCCAAAGTCCTCAGTTAAGTCAGGTTAAGCTTCAACAGTTGCGGGAGTAAGACTGCATAGGGCATCGGGATGGGATCGATTACCCTATTAATCTGAGAAGGCCTTTGTTGGAAAGGACGTTGTTGTTGGTTGTTGTTATTATAAGATCTTTGTTGTTGTTGAGGATACTGTTGTTGGAGTAGGAATGGTGACAACAACCACTGATCTTTGCAAGTACTGGGGTCTACCTCTACTAACATGCAATGCATTAGTCTCCCCCGTCCTTCTAGGTTCCTGAGAAGGGTTTCTTTGCATTGCTGGAGCTAGCACCATTGTCAGAAATCTTACCCATCTTCAACAGGCTTTCGATTCTTTCGCCTTCTGCAATTAGTCCGGTAACCATCAAGGTGCCTGGGCCAATTCCCTATGACAACAATAGTGCCATGCCTTGGCATTATGGTTCAGATCTTTACTACCAAGGAAGAAAGGTCACCCTTGACTCCTCAACTTCTACACCACAAATTGGCAATGTCGGGGGAGGCGGAGGCTTCACTCGGAGCAGACGTCTCTTCGCTTCACAGTTTCCCAGAGTTAATGCCGAAGCAGAAACTGCTGCCAAAGCAAAATGCAAAAGTGTGGTGCCAGAAGAACCAGCTGCAAAAGAAACTCAGAAGACGTCCTTTGATCAGGATGTGGACGAATTCATGAGGATTATAAAGAAAAGTGATTACAAGGTTGTGGATCAGCTCCACCAAACACCCTCCAAGATTTCCATACTGTCTTTGCTCATGTGTTTCGAGGCTCACCGGAATGCACTACTCAAGGTCTTGCACGCAACTTATGTACCGGAAGAAATCACAGTCAATCAGTTAGAAATGGTGGTTGCAAATGTCAATACTAGTCATGAACTAGGTTTCACCAATGCTGACTTGACTACAGAGGGGCGTAACCACAACAAGGATTTGCATATTACTTTGGAATGTAAAGGTGTTGTACTTTCTCATGTCCTTGTTGATACCAGATCATCACTCAATGTGTTGCCAAAGAAAGCTTTAATCAAATTAGAGTATGATGGTCTAGCCCTCCGTCCGAGCAACCTAGTTGTCAGAGCCTTTGATGGTTCTAAAAGATTGGTTCTTAGAGAGATTGAGTTGCCCGTGGTAATTGGCCCACAAGTTTTCAAAACTACCTTCTATGTGATGGACATACAGCCTACCTACAACTGTTTGTTGGGTCGATCCTGGATCCACGCCGCCGGCGCGGTAACTTCTACCCTTCACCAGAAGTTAAAATATGAGTGGGAAGGCCAAATTATCACTATCTGTGGAAAAGAAGACATCTTTGTCAGTCACCTGGCTACATACAAGTACATAGAGATGGATGGGGAGATCCATGAAACCATGAGTCAGGGTTTCGAATCTTTGAACGTCAACGATGCTACAACTGAGGTGTTTGCTGCATGCCAAGAGGAAAGGATGGGCACCTCAATTTCTTCCTACAAACAAGCTCGGAAGGTTGTGGAAGAAGGGAATGCCCAAGGCTGGGGCAAGCTGCTGAAGGTTCAGATGAAAGAAGACAAATTCGGTTTGGGTTACAGACCATCCCGACAGGTTCCAGAGGAGGTTGCTGAAGCTCCCAAATACATAAGTGGGGGAATGCTGACCCTGGATGCTGTCAACACTTTGGAAGACGAGGCTGAGAGCGACTACAACCTGGAAAGCTGGATCCGTCCAAGAGTCCCGGGCCAACAAGTCCTCAACTGGTCTTCCCAGGAAATTATAAGGGTTACTGCTGCAAAGTAATTATTATTTATTGTTTTAAGCATGCATCAAAGTCCTGCATCTTGCCTAAGATGTCGGGACTCATTTTGTAATAGGGCCATATGTATTTTGAGCAAATTGAATATTAATGAACAATGGTCATCTTTTTGCAAACAATATTTTTCACTCACTGTCTTTTCATTTTTGTTATTTTCGCACAAAACAATAAATGGCAATGTTTTTCTCAAATAATATTTTCATTCACTTTTCCTAAATAAGATAAAATCAATCACTAAAATGAACCAAATCTCAACCCTTGCAGAGATAATCCTCCAGATTGCACCGACAACGACACTGCTATGACCTCGTATGACTTCGACAATTCGATTAATCAAGCAGATGAAAAGGTTGAAGAAGACTACGATTTACCTGAAGAGCTAGCCAGGTTATTGAGACAAGAGGAAAAGGTGATTGCTCCTCATCAGGAGGAGGTTGAGACTATCAATCTTGGTACCGAGGAAGATGTGAAAGAGGTGAAGATTGGAGCTAGTCTGCAAGCTCCAGTAAAAGAACAACTTATCAGTATGCTGCGAGAATATGTCGATGTGTTCTCTTGGTCCTATCAAGATATGTCGGGTTTGGATACATATATTGTCATGCACAAACTTCCATTGAAAGAGGATTGTCCTCCAATTAAACAGAAGTTGCACCGTACTCGCTCAGACTTGGCCATGAAAATCAAAGAGGAAGTACAAAAGTAGTGGGACGCTGGTTTTCTTGCTGTAACTAGTTACCCTCTGTGGGTTGCTAACATTTTACCCGTACCTAAGAAGGATGGCAAGGTACGTATGTGTGTCGATTACCGGGATCTGAACAGAGCAAGCCCGAAAGATGACTTCCCATTACCTCACATTAATATATTGGTAGACAACACAGCTCAGTTCTCGGTATTTTCCTTTATGGATGGATTTTATGGA